>OY770263.1:70154548-72984987 GCA_963669355.1 Chorisops tibialis | reverse complement strand
ACAAATAATTTTGTTAAAATGTGTTTTACTTTTAATTCCTTTGCTTTAAATAAATTGCGTTAACTTTATTATAGGGTATTTTAAGGACATTAGTCGCTTCCTTTCCCTCCAAACATATTTTTCCCTAAAGCTGTTAAGCGCACTTTAAACATGGCTTAACTTGAAAATTGGGATTTTCTTACTGGTACAAATAATTTTTTGATGCATAGTACCGTATAGGAACGATCCCTCTTTTGTTGGTGTCGAGTTTGGCCTCGGAGCCGTTAATCGATCTGTTACTGATTGGTATTCGAAAAGTCGACGAATGACATCTCGTACTGAAAAGATGATATAAGATTGCGTTATCCCTAAAAATAACTTGAAACGTAATTCTCGAGAGTTTAAATTTATACTTGGCCTAATATTTTAACGAAAAAGAAAATCGATCGCAAAAAACAAGGTAAAATACTTGGCCGAAATGAAAATTTCCCGCTATGTGCTGAAACCTGGTTTACAAACTCTAAAAAGAGATGGTCCGTTCCTATACAGTACCTCTATTGTACAGGAGGTAGTAGAAGAGATAGGGGCATTTCACTTATTTTTGACGGTGCTAGGTTTCATATGTTAGAAGAAAAAACGCTCTCTTCAAATTTCTAAAATATAAAATACTAGCAGTACTCCAACAGCGCAATTCCACACAAACTTTATTTATCGCTTTTACACTTTTTATATCACTTTCGTATTCATGCTTATTCCCACCCTCGTTCACACGACTATTTCGCTTCCGTATTTTGAGTGGCTTTATCGCGACTTTACCACGCGATGATACGAGGGTCGTTTGATAAGTCCCTGGCCCAAGTAAGAAAAAAGCATTTTTTCCGGAAATTTTTTTTTTATTTTTCAACATAATCTCCCTGGAGGTTAATACATTTGGTCCAACGTTTCTCAAGTCCTTTCATACCGTTCAAAAAGAAATTTTTGTCACAGTCTGCAAAAAATTGGGAAACGGCGTCTTTCACCTCTTGGTTCGATGAAAATTTTTGTCCACCGAGGTGAGTTTTCAATTTGGGGAACAAAAAAAAGTCACATGGGGCCAAGTCGGGCGAATAAGGTGGGTGGTCAACGATCTCATACCGCAAATCGTGTAATTTGGACATGGAAACCGCGCAGGTGTGGACAGGGGCGTTGTCGTGGTGGAACAAGATTTTCTTTTTCTTCGTCAACTTAGAATGGCTGCCAAAAACAAACTGTTACCTACAGAAACCTGAAAAAATTCATGAGACCGTTCGAAAGTGCCATCTACCTAGCGATAGCAAAAACTTTTTCGTTAAACCACGTTTTGTCATTTGGGCCAGGGACTTATCAAACGACCCTCGTATGATCTCGACTGAATCTATCGCGATTTAGCCACGTGATAACTTGATCTCGACTCCCTCTATCGGTTTTCACTCTATCGCGAGTTTACCACGGGATGCTCTGATTTCGACTGACTTCTCCACTAACGCTCGCCCTTTTTTTATATCGATCTTATCGGCCGAATCGTTTCCTTGTCGTCCAAATCATATCTTTATTGACCGTTCGCTGTCCGATGAGTCTATAAATCATTTTGTTGTCGGCCGATCGCTGTCCGCCGCTTCCATAAATCATAGTCGATGAGTAATATGTGTGCGCGTGTGTGTATGCGATGAGCAGCTATGGCTGACATGCTACACTATAATAGCGGAACACAATAAAAATCTAAAGAATATATGTCAGCAGCGAGTGGGCATTTCAAAAATGGTACTGTTTTCTAAAATTCCAACTGATAAATCTCAAAATACAATGCAAAAAATTAAAAAAAATATTTCTATAATTTTGGTATAAATTGATGAGGGGTGAGGCGGGGAGCTTGAAACTCCAAAATTTTGTACGTACATACAAACGCTATAATTTAAACCGAAAAAGTTGTAAGAAGAAGTGCGACCTTACTTCTTGCATTGGTAGTGCAGCGTAAAATCGCAAACATTTTAGAAGTTGGTGCATGTTCAGAATATTGACGGGTCTAATATCTTCACTCATTCTAGGCCTTTCAATACCAATTTTTTCATCCATTAATAATCAATCGATTATAGCCGAAAAGTTAAAAGCTAACAATTTTCGAAATAAATTAAAATAAATCTCAAATTCGATATCGATAATATAACGTAGGGAATTTAAATTACAGCGCATTACTTGAAATCTACTGCATACAACTATGAAACTGATAGTCGATTAACAAAATATTATATTGCACCCATCTTTCCAACGAGATCAAAACCAATTTTTATGCCTTCTTCTTTGTAATTTCGCCCTGAGCCCAACCTTAAATGGGTAATGAAATAAAAACTGAATAACTATTTACGTGATAAAATGAAGTAAGCCCGCATTTCTCTTTATCTCGAGACTGATTGATAAATCCCATCATCAAATTCCACGAATAAAATAATCTAACGAAATTTCTAGATTAACCTCTCGATATAGCCGCAGCAACTGTTACCCTCTTGTTTAGGTAATTTTTTCTATTTTAAGTTACCGTAAATTTCGTTTGATCTTACAAGAGTACAAAGTTGTACCACATATGTATGTACGTCTCGTATTCTGAGCTCCCATGTGAGATAAACTGCAAGCAATATAAGACACTGATCCGGGGCAATGATCGCATGGAGGGTAGTTTTTTTTACGTGCAATACCTTGCACCTCTATGACGCGCTTAACAGTCTAAAGCTACGTGTCAGCCTTTCTTTTAACATCCGGCATCTTCTCGGCAGGGGTTCGATATTTTTAGATCAATCCCGTCAACATTAAAAGAAACACAAGAAATGGAACTCCCGCTTACCACTTGAATGCTAATCACTTGTTGATGTAGCTCGGATGAGCAAGAAAAATTTAGTTAGAAAAACTTTCTATAGTCTTTTCCAGTTACAGCTTGATTGTTCCCCTTGTGTGCCGTGTATACAATACTGTATATAATAAACACTGGCGACCCTTTTTTGCAGGGAAATGATTCCTTCAATCCAATGATGTACATTATCTCTTGTACTACCTAGGGAGATAAGCTATTTTAAGGTCGTATATTGTCGGAAGTCAGCAATGTTCTATCTCGGTTTTCAAAATCGTTTCGCCGCCTTATCGCGCTTTTTATTATAATTACAGAAGAAACCAATATCCTGTTTAAACAAAAATAGAAATGGTAAGAAAACTGTATAAAGAAATTGTTAAGCTATATGTAGCTTTTGTCCGAGTAACTTCAACTGGTCATGGATAAGAAAAATTATTAATTAAAGCTTTGTGGGGCAGAATTTCGAGATTATCCCAGATCAGATCAATTTTAAAAATGGCTCAGAAAAAAGCTTGAATAGGTCAGTATGGGGAAATTGTGACATTTATATAAGCGAGGGCAGAAGAGTTTAGTAGATTTCAATGATTTTCCTCCCAAGATTTATCATTAAAAACTAAATACACTGTACAGCATGAAAATAAGCCCTGACACCATTGCTGCTGATTCCTATGTAAAATGACCTCCTGAATACGAATAAGACCCCCGTTTTTCCCCATCAACCACCGTTTTCAGCGAAGGCCTCCTATGTACTTTTATCAATTTTCCATAATTTAGAGGAATGAAAAGGATTATTTTAGCCTTTAAATTCCTTTTGAGGGCTAGTGAGGTGAAAAGATCTAAAACATGAACATTTCTAGCAAGGAGGTAGATTTGAGGAGGGCGGGGGAATTCGCCCCCTTCAATTTTAAAAAATCTTTAATGATCGGTTTTTTCATTTATTTTGTATATACCTAGTCGTGCCATAAGTTCTGTCACACGTATATGGGCAATTTTTGTATAAATGAAAAAGAGTTTTTGACAAAGGAAAATATATTTTATTTTGGCATACTAATGGAAGTAAAATAAGCAACAAATTATTCAAAGTGGCCGCCTTTAGCCTTAACACAGCTCTTTAATCTGTTGGGCCAGTCATCGATAGCAGTACGCACTGTTTCTAGCGGAAAATTAGCTACTGCTTCTGTCAAAGATCGCTTAAGGCTCTCGATATTTGGGTGTCGTCTCGTGCACACCATGGACTCTAACTCCGCCCACAGTTTGTAGTCCAGGGGATTCAAATCTGGGCTCCCAGAAGGCCATTCCGTCGCCCTTATAAACTGTGGAATATTGGTTTCCAACCACGCTTGTGTGGTTCGAGCTTTGTGGGCTGGCGCAGAATCTTGCTGGAAAACCCAATGTCGATTGTTGAATAGCGTAGAGTTCAGCGGCTTCACACATCCCTCCAGGATGTCCGTTTGATAATTTTTCGCTGCAGTTTTTACGCCTTTTTCGCAAAAATGAAGCTCAGTGACCCCTTCGTAGCTGACACCCCACCATACCATGACTGATGCTGGATGATGTCCTCGCTGTACCCTAGTGGCAACTTCTCGGGCTTCTATGGAGCTGTGGGCATACACCTTATCATTTTGGCGGTTGAAATGTTCCTCCACCGTAAAAATTTTTTCATCGGTAAATAAAATTTCTCGATGTTTGTTGTTGCCGTACCGCCGAAGGAGCTCTTTCGATCTGGTGCTCCTAATTTGCTTCAACTGCTCAGTCAGCAAATGTCCCGTTGATCGTCGAAAGGCACTCATCCCGAGGTCAGATTTTATGATGCGAGACATACTTCGGGTGGAGATGTTCATCTCTCGAGCCATGATTCGTTGTTTACGAAGCGGATTTCGACGAATTCGACTCTCGACCGCTTTGATGGCAGCAGAAGAACGTACATCACGCGGACGTCCAGAACGAGGTCGATCTTCAATAGTCTGGATCGCGTTATATCTCTGGATCGCACGATACACAAATCTTTGCGTTATTTTTAACGGGCACAACAACTTGAAAATTTCACTCGCGGATTTTCCACACTTATGTAGTGCAATCACTGCAGTTCAGTTTTCTATTACACCCCATTCCATCTTCACACGTTAACGAACACACTTTAAATGACCATCAAATGTCAACAACATTATGACGTTTATAAAACTGGCCGATATTGAAATGTCACTCATAAAATAAAGTTGTTGCCAATGTGAGAAATTATGTGACAGAACTTATGGCAGGACTAGGTATATATATTCCAGTTTCCATATCCACATATTCAAGCTTTGTTTACTTTTTACTTACTTCGGGTTCTTAATTAACCAATTTAACCCTAATTACCCTTCACACACCCAAGTTATCCCATTAACCCCATTCTACATATATAAAATCATAATCTTCGGGTAGTTGTTGATCAGTTTCATAAGGTTCTCAACAGAGACCGAAAGGTCAATTATGCCACGCAAGTGTAAAAATCACCCCGATAGCTTCTGCACTACTTATTACAGTAGCTTGATCAAATGGCTCGAAGGTACCCATGAATCAATGCCATTTGCTGTGCCCATGGCTTGCCGCGAACCTCGCTGTCATCTCACAGATTGTTACTTTTGTATGACATCCACCGTCGAGTTCTCTAGCAAAAGTAAGCATACAATTCAGTATTAAAATATCTCTTCAGCTCAAAGACCAGTTTCTCATAGCGAATCTTTGCCAATCTCAGTGCCCCAAAAAACTTTACTCTAGAGCCAGAAACGGATTTGACAAACTTTGAGCCACAGCCTGCACCATCAAATGATCCGTCAATCGATGATGAAAAGTGTTTATTAGATTCAGTTCATCGACAACCTCACCTCGTTACTCAGTCGGAATTGAATGATCTTGTCAGGGATTTGAAGTTACCTAAAAGAAAACATAACAGGGCTACGATTACGCGTAAAGCGCAATCTTACGATACTCTAGATGGAATAGAATTTCTTGTGGTCCCAAGAAATTTTGTATGGGGAGTGTTAGAAGGGGTGATAGCATTGAACTAATTTTTTCCCCATCATGCTAAAGTAGCTATAAAAATTGTTTTATACAAAATGCTCCAAAAATTGAATATGGGCTGAGAAAATTAGTGTGCTAGATTTAGTGAAAATGTGCAGTTTGTATGGGAGGTGGTAGATAGAGTAGGGGGATTTTAGTGATTTTTTTCAGAAATAACTAAGAATATCATAAAATTGACATCTCTTAAATTTTAGACTAGTAACATTCATACTTTTCAAGAAAATAGATTTTTTGTGAAGTTGTGAAACTGTTGTCATATTGTACGGGAGGAGGTAGAAGCAGTGAAGCTAATCAAATTTTTTTTCTGATCTTAGTGATAATACTAATTAAATATTTATTACAAAATATGAGCTCAATAAATGTTATATGTTCTGAGAAAATCGTCTTAGAGAATTTCATGAAAAAATGTAGTTTGTATGGGAGGGGGTGGAAGGAGAGGGAGGACGCAAATAATTTTTCTACTGTAGATTTAAATTATTATAACAGTAATATATCCCAAAATTCAGATTAATAGCTTTTATACTTTTTGAGTAAATCCATTTAATATCAAATTGCGAAATTGTGTCATTTTGTATGGGAGGGGGTAGAAGGGGTGAAGCTAATCGTCTAATTTTTTTTGGCCTTACTAACAATTTTAAATAAATATTTGGTGCACAATTTCAGCCCGGTAAATTTTATACGCACTGTGTAAATTGGCTTAGAGTAATTCATGACAAGTACAGTTTGTATGGGAGGTGGTAAAAGCAGGGAGAGGAGACGCATAATTTTTTTACAGTACATTGATATTATCATAAAAGTAATATATTCTGGATTTCCGACCAATAGCTTTTATACTTTTTGAACAAATCCGTTTATTGTCAATTTGCGGAAATGTGTCATTTTGTATGGGAGTGGTAGAATGGGTAAAGCTAATTGTTTAATTTTTTTTTTGTCCTGCTAATTATTCTAAATAAATATTTCTTGCACAATATCAGCTCACTAAATCTCATACGCACTGAGTAAATTGGTTTATTTCATGAAAAAGTACAGTTTGAATGGGAGGTGGTGGAAGGAGGGGGAGGAGACGCATAATTTTTATACGGTAGATTGAAATCATCATAAAAGTAATATATTTAGAATTTCAGGCCAATAGCTTTTATACTTTTCGAGCAAATCCGATTATTGTCAAATTGCGCATTTGTGTCATTTTGTATGGGACGGGGTAGAAGGGGTGGAGCGATTTGGCCCGTTCACGAACTTGACCTTACTTTTTTGTCAAAAACGACGTGTACGAAATTTGAGCTTTCTAGCTCAACGCGTTCTCAAGCTAGAGAGCGCACAGACGGACGGACGGACGGACATCCGGTTTTGAGATTTTTGAGTAATAATATTAACTTCTGTATCATTCATTTTTTTCTCCGCGCCTTATTTCTTGGCGTTACAAACTTTAGAGCAAACTTATAATACTCTCAGATTCCATCTAGAGTATAAATATGAACTTCTTGCATCTTTACTTCAGCAGTGGAATCTCTTAGAAAACGACGTAAAAATCTCTTTTTACAGGACCAGGCAGTCAACCCTGAAATTACTTTTTTCGGAAGATGCAGGCTTAGTGTTCTGCCCTAATTAAAATGCATTGATGTTAGAACTGAAGATGTCATGTGAGCCAGAAAACTGAAGACTGTTTATCGAATCATCTATGACAAGCTTGAAAGTTGAAAAAAACGAGCCTGGCTTGCATTCCAAAACGTGTATGCGAACTTTTTGGGTAACAACAAAAGTGATGATTATGACGCTCATGTCGAGGAATTAATGTCAGCGTACAAAGCCATAGGGTGTAACATGTCTCTTAAAGTGCATTTCCTTCACGCACATCTGGACCTCTTGCCTGAAAATTTAGGAACAGTTTCGGATGAACACGGGAAACGGTTCCATTAAGGCATCAGCAAGTTCAAGAGAGTGGAATGTGAGCATGTTGGCAGATTACTGCTGGTTTTTTGTACGGGAAACTTCTACCTCAGGGTACAAAAGGAAAACAAGCATCAAATGAAGGTTCTTACCTTATTTATTTATTATTAGAACTGTTGCTATATATTGTTATTATTGTTGCTATATATTTTTATTATTGTTGCTATATATTTTTATTATTTAGGGTGCTTGGGGAAACCGGATGTCCGTCTGTGCGCTCTCTAGCTTGAGAACGCGTAAGCTAGGAAGCTCATATTGTACACGTCATTTTTGGTGAAAAAGTACGGGCCAAACCGCTCCACCCCTTCTACCCCATCCCATACAAAATGACAAAATTTGACAATAAACGGATTTGCTCGAAAAGTATAAAAGCTATTGGCCTGAAATTCGGAATATATTACTTTTATGATGATTTCAATCTACCGTATAAAAATTATGCGTGTCCTCCCCCTCCTTCCACCACCTCCCATTCAAACTGTACTTTTTCATGAAATAAACCAATTTACTCAGTGCGTATGAGATTTAGTGAGCTGATATTGTGCAAGAAATATTTATTTAGAATAATTAGCAGGACCAAAAAAAAATTAAACAATTAGCTTTACCCATTCTACCACTCCCATACAAAATGACACATTTCCGCAAATTGACAATAAACGGATTTGTTCGAAAAGTATAAACGCTATTGGTCGGAAATCCAGAATACAGGGTGTTTGGTACTCCGTGCATAACCTTGTAAGGGGTTATTCCTGGATATATTTTGAGCAAAAAATTGTTCTACGGAGATGGTCCATTTTCAATATCCGCGGAGATACAGGGTGACCAAGAAAAGTGTTTCGGACCTGTACCCTCACTCACTCAAAACGATATATCTTGAAAACTAATAATCGCATTTCAAACTGTTATAGCTTGTTTTGTAGGGAATCAAATTACCTTTCATTTGGTGTAATAGTCCGTATTGTACATGTACCTAATCCTGAGGTATTTGCTTCAGACCACAAATTTTTGATACTTTGACCCTCAAAATTCTGTGATCAATGTAGTTTTTCTCAAAAAAACGCATTATAAAAATGTCATTTTAATGTTGTTGTTTTATGTGCCATATTATTGCCTACAAAAGATGCATACATACTTATGACCTAGGTTTTCCCGTTTTCCAGGTAATAAGCGAAAATACATGTCGCCTAAAAATGAAATATGCCATAAACCAACCCTCGTTCTAAAAAAACTACCTGAAATGTTGTTAAACTGAAATATTCTTTGTGTCCTTTAATTACTATTTAAATTATCGATGAATGTCCTTTAAGTAGTATTTGAATTATCGAGGAAATGAATTAAATTAAAATGAGTTTCAACACAACGACGCTGTCCGACGCTTGGCATTGCAGTTAAACGTCTCTACGTGGAAAGTTTGGAGTGTCCTCAAAGCAGAGCGGTTGCATTCCTACCACCACACACCAGTGCAGGATGGGGTTTTGCAATTGGCTCCTTGAACGACAACTAAGTGACGAGAATTTTATGAACAACATTCTTTGGACTGATGAGTCCCAATTCACCAGGGACGGTATCACAAACTTCCACAACTTACACACATGGGCTGAGAGCAATCCACATACAAGAAGAGAGGCATCATTTCAGCACAGATTCAGTGTCTATTTATGGGCAGGTGTGATTGGCAACGATTTTATTGGTCCTATTAGGCTTCCGCCTCCCTAAATAGTTCCAATTACTTGCAGTTTTTGACAAATGATCTACAAGAGTTATTGGATGATGTGCCACTGCACCGATTGGCTTCCATGTTTTACCAACACGATGGTGCTCCAGCTCATTACGGCCGACAAATCAGAGTTAAATTAAATTCCAATTATAGCAATCGCTGGATCGGTAGAAATGGACCGATACACTGGCCTGCAAGATCTCCTCATTTAACTATTATGGATTTCTTTGTATGGGGACGGATGAAGGACCTTGTCTACGCAACGGAAGTAGTAACGTTGCAGGATCTAAACACCAGAATCGATGCGGCAGCAACAGAAGTAAGGCAGCAGTTGAGGAGTATGAACACAAAGAGAACACTGGCAAAACGAGCTTTAGCGTGCATTTAAAATGAAGGGAGCCATTTTGAACATTTATTGTAATTAAGGAAATTTGAAATAAACCATAAAAACCATTCTTAAGTTCTTTTAGTTCAAGCGGAGAGTGTTGATCAACCTATTCTTGCTTTTTTGACAAAAGTGCTACATTATTGGAATGATAATTTCTTCTAAACTATAAAACTTATGCAATGCAAGTGTAAGGCATCTTTTGTAGGCAATAATATGGCACATAAGAAAACAACATTAAAATGACATTTTTATAATGGGTTTTTTAGAGAAAAACTACATTGATCCTAGAATTTTGATGGTCAAAGTGTCAAAAATTTGTGTTCTGAAGCAAATATCTCAGAATTGGATACAGTTACAATGCGGACTATTACAGCAAATGAAAGGTAATTTGATTCCCTAAAAAACAAGCTATAACACTTTGAATTGTGATTATTGGTTTTCAAGATATAGCGTTTTGAGTGAGTGAGGGTACAGGTCCGAAGGACTTTTCTTGATCACCCTGTATCTCCGTGGATATTGAAAATTGACCATCTCCGTAGAACAATTTTTTGCTCAAAATATATCCAGGAATAACCCCTTACAAGGTTATGCACGGAGTACCAAACACCCTGTATATTACTTTTATGATTATTTCAATCAACCGTATACAAATTATTCCTCTTCCTCCCTACACCACCTCCCATACAAACTGCACTTTTTCATGAAATGCTCTAAACCAATTTACTCAATTAGTATAAAATTTATCGAGCTGAAATTGTGCATTTAATATTTATTTAGAATTATTAGTAAGACCAAATAAAAATTGGACTATTAGCTTTACCCCTTCCACCCCCTCCGATACAATCTGACACAATTTCACAACTTTACAAAAAGTCGATTTTCCCTGAAAAGTTTGAATGCCACTGATTTGCAATTTAAACCATGTGAAAACATGATGCTTATAGTTATTTCTGAAAGAGTTTTTAAGAACTCGCCCCTCCTTCTACCACCTTCCATACGAACTGCACAATGTCACTAAATCCAATACACTAATTTTCTCAGTACCTATTAAATTTTTGATCCTAAATTTTGTATAAGTCATTTTGACAGCAACTTTAGCGTGTTGAGAAAAAATTAGTTCAATGCCGTGTCAACCCCTGTACCACTTCCCCTACAAAATTTCCTGAAATCAAAAAATTTCATTTTCATCTAGAGTATCGCACGATTGGTCTTTACGCCCAATCGTAGTCCTGTTGTTTTTTAATGTATTTTTTTTGTAAATTTAAGGGGTAAATCCCTTCCAATTCTATCTCCTTACTAAAAATGTTCATGTTTTAGATATTTTCACCTCTCTAGCCCAAATGAATTTAAAGGCTAAAAAAAATCTTTTTCATCCCTCTAGATTATGAAAAATAGATAAAAATAGGTGGGGGCTCCCCGAAAACGGTGGGTGATGGGGAGAAACAGGGGTCATTTTACATAAGAATCAGCAGGAATGATGTTAGGGCTAGAACAAAAAAAAAATTTTGCCGTACAATGATATCAGATTCCAAGTCAATTGCTTTCAACAATGGTAAGAAAATTGGTATAGTGTCAAGTTTTGAAAATTTGTATGGCAGATGGTAGAAGAATTGATAATATATATTGTGAAAATTTATTTTACATCATTACAAGAAAATATTACCAAATTACGTAATTTGAGAATCTAGCTACTCAGGTTTATAATTAGGTTGTTGCAGATGAAATGTCCGATTTCGCGATGAAGTGAAGTTAGGTGCGATTTATATGTCTCAAACTGTCGCCAGGGGCACTGATAGTATTGGATATTGAAGTATAAATACTCCTAAATTTCCTCATGGAATTATTTCAATTTTGGACTTCATTGAAATGGGCGAGAAAAAAAAAACATGAAAGCGAGTCAAAAACATTTTTTTTTCTTTACGAGTTTAAATTTGGCCACAACGCAATGGAGGCAATATCAACAGGGCACTTGGAGCTGACACGGTAAACGAACGAACCACGCGACTATGGATCGAAAAAATCCGATCAGGAGATATCAACCTGCATAAAGAGCTATGCGGATACCCAGGACCATCGATCGACAACGGCGAGCTCCGACTTTTATTGGAGTTGTAAGGGACATTTCAGAGAAATCGGGCGTACACTATTCGATGGTTACCTTGCACTTGCAACAGCTTGGAAAAGACAAGAAGCTTGATAACAGATAAGACCCCAAAACACATACCGAAACCAATAATGATGACTGTTTGGTGATCTACAGCTGGAGTTATTCACTATTTCTTTTTGCAACGTGGTGAAACAATTGATGCAGAGTAGTATTGCATCCAAATCGATGAAAGGTATAAGAAATTGTGTATTCAACGGCCTAGATTGATCAACAGAGATGGAGTTACATTGCTTCATCACAACGCACGGCTTCATTTATCAACAACAACGCTCCAAAAATTAAACGAATTGCAATATGAGACTCATCCTCATTCACCAAACCTCTCGCCAACCAACTACCACTTTTTTTAAATATTTATATCATTTTTTGGCAAACAAGCAATTTAACAATGAAGCAACCATCAAAAATGCCTTCGAGAAATTTCTTCAGTCTAGAAAGTCTGACTTCTACGAAACTGGCTTAAATGCGATTCTATCTCGTTGGGAGAAGTACATTGTGACCATAAAGTATCGGGATTTTGTAAATAAAATTACTCTGGTTAATGATATTTAAATTTTTTTTTTGGTAAGCAGGTAGGACTGTCCTTAATTACTATCCCAGAAATTAGAGCGGTCTGTTAATCAGTTTGTTTACAGCAGCTGGTTGAATGGGTACACCTCAGTAGTCCACGGCGATTTTTGTTTTATGTCCTTTTTTTCTTCCATTCTTATGATTGTTTGCATGTAAAACTCATAGATCCATGTCTCATCAACAGTTATGATGCGCTCCATGAATGTGGGATCAGAATTCGCACGATCAAGCATGTCCAAAGAGAACTTTTCACGGAAATTTTTTTGAAGAAAATTCAGGCAAGGACGCGTTTCATAGCCAAAGTATCCACCAAAATGGAACGAACGAACTCGCAAGAGATGTCGAGCTCTCCTGCTGTCTCCCTAACACTGGCATGAATATTTTTGAGCACCACTTCCTTTACGTTTTGAATGTTTTCGTCAGTTGAAGCGGTCGAAGGTCGTCCAGAACGAGTCATGTCTTCAACGATCTCTCGGCCGTCCTTAAAGGCTCGTGGTTTTCATATTACTGAATCACCGTAAGCCTTTCCCAACATTCGCAATGATTCCGCACACGAAATTTGGTTGGAAACACAAAATTCGAGACTAAACTCCCTGTCCCATGTTTTTATCCTTTCTAAAAATCGCCGTGGGCTGCTGAGGTGTACCCATTGAACTAGCTGCTGTAAACACACTGATTAACAGACCGCCCTAATTTTTGGGATAATAATTAAGGACTGTCCTACCTGCTTACCAAAAAAAAAAAAATTGAAATATCATTCCCAAAATAATTTTATTTACAAAATCCCGGTACTTTATGGTCACAATGTATATTGCATCTGCTGGTACGACCTATTTTAATTAATAAAATAAAATTTTATAAGAGTGATTAAAATTTAACTACCAAATTGGACATTTAATCTGCAACAACCTAATATGAATGTACAACGAGAAAATATAAATCTTGTATGGGAGATGGTAGAAGGAATGAAGGACTTTGATGTTTTCTTATTTAATTTTCGGACTAATAACATTTAGGTTTATTGGTTTATTCATTTTTGAATAATACATTTTTGCCCCGAGACTTTCCTCTTAACGTTTCTAAAATTATAAAGAGAACTACTACTTCAATTATTCTGTTGTACATATTCTTTCTTAGTACGATTTAAAGGGTCCTTTTTCATTATAATAATTGCAGTTTCATATTTTTTCATTATTTTTACCATTACCTTCTTTTTTAAAGCGTTAAGAATTAAATTACTTGAAAAAAAATGCGACGCGTGTTCAGATGACATCTAAATTTAAACGAAGAAATCTTGAAATATTTATTCAATTCTTCTGACGAACATGAATCATTGTGTTCTGAAGAAACTGATGAAGGGGACCAGCACAGTTTTAATTTTTGAATATGAATCGACACAGACGTGACGTGATATATTTAATTATTTCTTCGATGAGAGCACTAATGAAATTAGAAGCTTAATTTAAGAAATAACACCACCAAAACAAATAAATTATGAACCATTTTTAGTTGTACCTTTTCGAATGCGTATGCAAAATAGGCGTTCGAATAAGACACACGAGTAAATCACATTTGATCATTTTCTTCATACACGTAATGACTTAATTACATAGCAGATATCCTGATTTTATGAATGCAA
This sequence comes from Chorisops tibialis, assembly GCA_963669355.1. Classification (NCBI taxonomy): domain Eukaryota; kingdom Metazoa; phylum Arthropoda; class Insecta; order Diptera; family Stratiomyidae; genus Chorisops; species Chorisops tibialis. Next base: position 72,970,663 of record OY770263.1, on the reverse strand, counting down.
ACTATTATTTTTGCAATGATTTCGGTAGCAGTTAAAATTGCTGTGCACAACTTATGCATGTTCCTAAAGGAGGACCTTAAGGAACTACTAAAGTAGCTGTAAAACTATTGAAACAAAAGAATGCAAATTTTACAGTTGCTATTGCTTAGAGTATCAGAGAACTAATTCCGAAGTGTGTCAGTAGATTTAGCTAAATTAAATTGCGTCTACTCGAATACCACATTCCACGAATTTTTTAATATACTCATAGTTTTGATCGAGAAGTAAATTAGTTGAAGTTGATCTTCCCATATAAAATCCATGTTGATTCGGAATAATTCAATTTTTCATTTAAGTGATAATTTATCAGTTACTATACTCGTACTTTCAAAAAGTTTAAGCATCGATTATAACATGGAGATAGGTTGATAATTTATGATGTCGCTTCTGCTACCACTTTTATAAATTCTTTTAATAATGGGGCAAAACGTCCGCTATTCAGAGACAACGTAGAAATTGATCCACGGTAACCATAAAAAAAAGGATTTGGAATGTTTGAAGAAAAGGAAGGACATTTAGCAAAGTAGTACAATTTATTTTTATTTTAGTAGTACCCTCTATGATTGGTTCAAAACAAAAATTTAATATAAGAACTAAACAAATCCCTCCACTTCTCCTCCAATGGAGACAATTAAGAATTATACTTTTCCCATAGTTACATTGGATTTCTACTACAATGGCGCTACAGCCCCAATCGGACCTTGGCCTCCTGATATTCAGGTTCCTTAACATTTTTCATTACTTATTGTGGAAGGGTTGTTAGCCCTTCGCACAACCCTCTTTCTACGATTTTTTTCATTTTCGTAGATTGAGGTGACCAAGATATATCCAAGCAGGCAATGTGCTGGAATTATATAGGGTTTTTCAATAAGAGGTGTTATTTTGAAACTTTTCCCGCAAAAGATCAATGGTTTCGGTGATTGTGTGGCACGTAGCGCCGTCTTGTTGAAAGTAAACGTTGTCCAGATCAATATCATCCAATTCCGGCCATAAAAAATCATTAATCATCTCTCGATAGCGCAATCCATTCACCGTAACTGTTGCTCCAGCCTCATTTTCGAAAGTAAGGTCCAATGACCCCGCCGGACTATAAACCGCACCAAACAGTCACACGTTGTGGATGGAGAGACTTTTCAACAATAACCCTTGGGTTTTCCGAGCCCCAGATGCGACAGTTTTGCTTGTTGACGTAGCCACCGAGGTGGAAATGGGCCTCATCAGTCAAGAATAGTGAATTTTAATAATGTGAATTTTAATAATTTCAATGCGTTGTTGAAGCGTGTATCGTTCCATTTTTATTAATGGCGTAGTTTCTAGTGATATCTACCGAAATAGCGGGCTATTCAAAATAACACATCTTATAGAATAACCCTTTATATTACGCCGACCGGGATTTGAACTCACGACCTTCGCATTACATGACCAACACGCTACCTACTAGGCTACACCCTAGCTACATTGGATTTGATAGGATGCAAAATACGAGCATAACAGAGAATAAATGCCGTAAGCGATGAGGACTGTAGCTGAGCAATAATTTCTATATTTGGGACAAAAAATGTGTCATTTTGTATGGGCGATGATTGAAAGAGTTACGGGATGAAAAAATTGTGAAATTGTGTAGTTTTTACGGGAGGTGGTAGAAGTAATGATATGATTTAATTTTCATTTAGAAAAATATAAAAATATTTATCATTAAAATGGTATGTTTAAAATTTGGAATAATTAGCACTTGGATTATCCATGGACTTTTTATAAAGTTTGTGAAATATTGTCATTTTTTGTGGAAGAAGGTAGAAGGGGTGCTCATGAGCATAACCTTACTATTTGTGGAAAAATAACGTGACAAAATTTGAAATTTCTAGCTCAAGGCGTTCTCAAGTTAGAGCAAAGCGAACAAACGGACGACAACAAAAAGACATTTATCTCAACAATTATAAGTTATAGCGAAAAGATTTATATGAATCATTTTTCTAGTTCTACAACTTGCCCTTAAATATTTTTTCGATCCGATTGCTTTGAAATTTGAAAAATGATTTTGAGCTACGAAGTATGACCCAGTTTAAGCACCGACTAATAAGCTGTATAATGGTGAAAAACACATCAAAATCCGTTCAGTAGTTTTTTAGTGATCCGGTAACATACTGTTGCATGTTAGCCCCAGTCGTTCATCAAATATCCGCGGTCTTCCACTGTACTCGAAAGTAATGCGAAATGTCAGCTCTACTTGCTTATCATCAAATTAATGCGCGCATACGAACACTATAAGGAACACCTGCATGGACATGATCGGAATGTTACAAGGTTTCAACATACAGTAATGAAAGAACACGCACGATCCTCGAAGGTCTGAAGACATTGAACATTCAACCAACCAAACACAAATTTCACGGGCAATGTAGAGAAGCATCAAAAACCACACGGAAAGACTAGAACGACGAGGAAATGCTTCCTAGAAGGAATTAATGGCCGAGAAGAGCGATAACAACAACAACACTAATTCTGAACATCTGCCACCAAACGCGACTCGATCGGAATGTTCAACGACAACAATAACCACCGGCCAACAGGGAAAAGAACCGTACGCCAATGAAATACTTTATATAAAGCACCAACAACTACACGTAAAGCCTCGTACGAAAGGGAAAACTCGGGCGACGAGAAATACTACTCGTATAGGCGAGGTATTGCTTTATAGAAACAATTAACAGCGTTCGGCCGAGAAGGAAAAGAATCACACGACGTTTTTCATTAACAGCCAGTCTGGTTTAGAGCCGTCAGCGAGTCAGTCTATGTTTAGAAAGTGAAAGAGTTAAGATTAACAAGTGATAGTGGTGGTAATACATGATATGTATGATGCAGTGGAAGGTGGGGAGTTAAGGGTCTTCAATGGGGACTGTTTACCATCTCAAGTCACCTTGATTATACTGATGACGTGTTTGCTTGCACATAACCGTTTAGATATGAGAATCAAATGTTCGCTCATTGCATTCTAAATGGAAAGAACAGGACTGAAAATAAATGTGCGTAAAATCAAGTATATGTACAACTTTCTAAAAGTTTTGCTTCTACTCCCTTAACTTGTTTCAATCAACAAAAAAAAAACGGTATGTTCGAAATTTTAGCTCAATCGGACAACTGCAAGGCGACCCTTATCGACCAGGAAGAGTTTGAAATATTTGCCGTGTGAATTTGGTTATGTGATTTATTATTATACGTTAATTGAATTACGTTGGTTAACTAATATTACCACACTCAATTAACCTATTACTGTATAAAATCTTAATCTTTAGTACTTGTTCCAGATTCATCATAAATTCATTTTTTATTTTTATTAAATAATTGTTAAATTTGCTATTATTCAATTTAATTGCAATAACGTAGACTTAGTTGGCGCTGTTAAAAAAATTTCAAACCTCTGGAACTTAGCTCCCAAAACTCTGGTTCTGTCCTTATTTGATGACGACGTTCCAACCCCGGTTAAGGCAAATATGGTGCAAGTTATAATGGAAGCAGACAAAGGTGAATAACAGGAAGAAGAAAAAGGTCAAATAAAGAGGTACATTCTACATCAAAATGGTTTTTCTTCCTTTACAAACAAGTTTTCGTCTTTTGTATTATAATTCCCGTTACAAAAACTTTTTTCATGCAATTTTCCATCAGCTCCAATTCCCTTCACAAAGACCTTTCAACATGAACGATGGATGATCCTGGTTACAAATGTGGAATTCAAAAACTTGATAAGACAGTTGTTTTGAATGATGCTGCAGAAAGAGGTGTCAAACTAAATCAGGAATGCAATAATATTCTCACAAAAGATGAAAATGAGAAATGATTTGATACAGATCTTCGCTGAAGACCGTAAAAACTGCCCAACTGCTACTTAATCCTCTCTTAGGAAAAAATAATTATTGCTCTAAAAAAATGTGGTTTCCTAAAAGAGGGTTTGAGGGTCGCATAGTAGTGGCCAAATGGTAGTAAAAGGTCTCGGGTCTGCATTGGTTTACTGGTTTCCAATAAAGTATTAAAAGCCGAGAAAAGCCTACTGTAAGAACATCGTCAGCTCTGCTACCGAATCCTACCTACACCTCCTCGTGGTGGCCGCTGGGAACTCTCACTTGAGAATTGCTAACGTAGGAGGGTGAAGGCGAGTTTTCCGCGCCTGATAACGGAAACAACAATAATAACCACTCCTCCAGAGCGGAGGTTGGGCGAAGGGTTAACTCCCCTGTCACCGTAAAAAATCTTCATTGTTTTGGAACCCAAGACGAAGCCTCGGATAGGATTGGACCAACGGAAACGACCGCGCAAACGTACAACGGACTATGCTTTTGGATCCTGGAATGTCAGATCATTAAACAAACCTGGTGCTGTTAAAGAATTACTACAACAGGCCAGTCAGTACAAATTAAATGTGTTGGCAGTCCAGGAAACGAAATGGACTGGTAGAGAGATTCAGGACATGAGATCGCACACAATTTTTAAAAGTGGGAAGCCCTCAGGAAGCCGTGAATTTGGAGTCGCCTTTATTGTGGATAGGGAATTTAAATCACACGTCATCGACTTCAAGCCAATTAACGAACGGATGTGTGCGATCCGCATCAAAGCGAAATTCTTCAAAATATGGCTAATAAATGTACATGCCCCGACGGAAGAAAAAGATGAGGAAACGAAAGATGCCTTCTATACGAGCCTTGAAAGGCTATTCGACTCATTGCCCTCAAACGACGTTAAAATAATACTTGGCGACCTCAACGCTAAGGTCGGGAATGAAGAGACTCATCGTGGAACAACTGGAGGGCATAGCCTCCACGACGAAAGTAACGACAACGGCCAGCGCCTGATAGACTTTGCATGCAGCAGAGACATAGTTATAAGTTCGACATGCTTCCCACATCGACGCATCCATAAAAGAACATGGGCATCACCAGATGGCAATACCTTTAACCAAATAGACCATGTCCTTATCCAGCGGAGATGGGCCTCCAGCATCATTGACGTTCGAACATTCAGAGGAGCAAATTGTGACTCGGACCACTACTTGGTCAAATCCAAATATCGATGTCGTATGTCAAAGGCGTATCAAACAAAGACCAGCCCTCTTCGTAAGTTCGACATCGAAAAGCTCCAAACGGCGTCAGTTGCGGAAAATTACGCAGCAGCACTTGAAAGAGAGCTCACTCCGATTCTGCAGGATGACATACCGAAGCCTGTGAACCAAGTTTGGATGGATATAAAGGCAACCATAAAGACCGTTGCGGAACAAGTGGTTGGGTATGAATCTCGGCGCAAAAGAAATGACTGGTTCGACGACGAATGCCAGGATGCGTTAGATAAGAAAAATCAGGCGTACAGACAGTTTCTCGAAAGGAATACCAGAATGAAGAGAGAAAAATACGAAAATCTCCGACGAGTAGCAAATAAGGTCATTAGATGTAAGAAAAGAAAATATTATGACGACCAATTGAGAAATATCGATGACAATCTTGCGAGCAATAAAACAAGACAAGCCTACAAAGTAGTGAAAAGCCTAAGACGTGGATATTAGCCTAAGACAACCCTCTGTAAAGACAGAAATGGCACTATCATCGCCGAGGATAATCAGATTAAGGAAAGGTGGGCGTCATACTTTAAAGAACTCCTTAATCCCGCACACGGCTCCCGAACATCGGAGCTGATAGGTCTCCAAACCTCCGACGAATGTCCACTGGATCCTCCAACGTTGGAAGAAGTCGAATTTGCCATCAGAAGCCAGAAAAGCAATAAAGCGCCGGGCATCGACGAAATTCCAGCGGAATTAATTAAATATGGCGGAAGCTGCACCCGAAATGCCATCCATAAAGTGATTCAGTACATCTGGAATCAGGAGCAAATACCGGAGGAGTGGTGCCAATGCATTATTTGCCCTATCCACAAAAAGGGAGACAAACTGCAGTGCGAAAACTACAGAGGTATCTCACTACTTTGCACGTCATATAAGATACTGACAAAAATATTAGAAAATAAGATTAAAATTTACGCTGACAATGTGATTGGGGAGTACCAAGGCGGTTTTAGAGCTGGTCGATCAACGACTGATCAACTTTTTACGGTCAAGCAAGTGCTTGAAAAATGCTGGGAATTCAACATCGACGTTCACCAGGTTTTTGTGGACTTTAAACAAGCATACGACAGTATTAATCGAAACGTACTGTATAAAATAATGCTGCATTTTGGCATCCCAGCAAAACTAGTCCGACTGACCAAAATGACGATGACATCAACAACATCACAAGTCAGAGTCAACAACCAACTAACTGATGCCTTTGACACAAATGTCGGACTAAAACAGGGCGATGGGCTGGCCCCTCTGCTTTTTAACCTAGCTTTAGAATACGTCATCAGAAAGTTACCCGTTGACACAAGAGGTACGCTGCTTTATAAATCCAGCCAGATAGTGGGTTATGCGGACGATATCAACATATTATCACGCTCTTTCACATCCGCAAAAGAAATTCTACTAAGCCTCGATCAAGCAGCAAAAGAAGTTGGCTTGAAAATCAATGAAACAAAAACGAAAATAATGACACAAACAAGGAAAAGGACCCCCAATAGACAAAACATTACAATTGACGAATATAATTTGGAAAATGTGAACGAATTCATATATTTAGGCACAAAATTGACAAAGAGTGGAAATGAAACGAATGAAATAAAAAGACGAATCCAGCTCGCAAATAAAACGTATTATTCAGTCTTAGCTATTCTTAAGGCCAGCTGCGTACACAGGAAGACCAAACTCCAAGTTTACAAATCAATAGTAAGACCTGTGCTTTGCTACGGATGCGAAACATGGACCCTTACACAAGCATCCGCAAATATGTTGAACGCTTTCGAAAGACGGGTCCTGAGACGAATAATTGGAGCGAAACGTGATGGTGACCGATGGCGAATTAGATACAACAGTGAGCTGTATGATATATTCGACGAACCGGAGGTTTCTTTTATCATCAGACTGCGGAAGCTGCAATGGGCTGGCCATGTACAAAGGATGGACGAAACTCGAATACCTAAAAAGGTATTCGAGGGAAAAACGGAGGGCCGGAGGCCAGTGGGAAAACCCAGGAAACGCTGGTCCGACTCTGTTGACGAAGACTGTTCATCGCTGCTCGGATTTAAAAATTGGAGGACGCGGTCACTGGACCGAGATCGATGGAGACTTCGGTTACGGGAAGCCAAGGCCCGAAAGGGGCTGTAGCGCTGCGACGAGACGAGACGATAGTAGTTTTCCGATTCAAGTGAATTTTTGTACAGCCTAATTTTTTGTTGATTATAGCAACACTAGGAGGTGAGAGCAGTAAAACTTTAGCTTTCGGAACAAACCATATATCTAAAGGTCACCCCAATGTACATGGGTTCGAACACAAGTGCACCGATTTTTCTTAACAGACAAGATGTGGAAGAGATGCACGATTTTTGTTACTTCGAAAGCATTGTCAGCGTAGACGCCGGAGCCGAAAATGGTATTGAGGCTCGTAAAAATAAAGCTCGTTCGGTATCCTTTTCCTTTTCGCGCTCCCTTCGCAGGAAGCTGCGAGTGTTTAATGCATGCATCAAATCCGTATTGTTATATGCTTCTAATTCTACAGTGGCATTACAGTAAACATCGGGTCTTGGCCTCCTGACCTTCAGGTTCCTTCACATTTTCTTTTATTACTTATTGTGGAAAGGTTGTTAGCCCTTCGCATAGCCCTCAGTCTACGAATATTTTCGTTTTCGTAGATTGAGGTGACCAAGATACACCTCAGTAGGCAGTGTTCTGAAATTATACGTCGACCGAGATTTGAACTTAACCTTCGCATTGTAGATCAGCACACTACCCACTAGGCTACACCCTACCTTATATGGTTGACTATATGGAATGCAACTGTTAGGCTTACCAATAAACGGCAAACTTGCCTCCGACGAATTTTGGGGAAAATAGACGTCGGGTTGGCCGACCATGTAGCACTTGAAAGCGAGCAGGTGACCAGGAGGCCAGAGGAATAAACAAGCCCTGCCGACAACTTAAGGCGAATGCTCAGGAACGTGCCATGTGGATAAGAATTGTTTCTGTCCTATGCTAATGTTGCATATTTACCCTGATCGATCGCCGTCCGTTCTCGTGTCTTCGGATGTTTCCAGTCCTTTTCGTGTCGTCGGGAGAACTCTTTCCACAAAATGTTAAATCCAGCTACGTGTATACGTTTTCACTGACAACTGACAGATGAGCAATACGAGTGCTGTATGGGTTGGCCAAGTTTGGCGGTTAGCAGTTCGTCCTTATCATGGTTCGGATAAATATTGTTTATTTATATTTATTTAAACGCTTTTGAAAAAAAAGATAACATTTTCATTTATACAAAAGCAAAAATATTAGAACAGTGTCGAAAAGAATTCAAACATTAAAGATTATAGTTTTTACTCTATTTTTAAATAAAACAAAAGAAGTAGTTTAAAATCCAAGTTGAAGTTGATCGTGGTTCCTTTGCATTCTCAACATCGGGGAGTGATAGTAAATATCGAGTGAAATTCGAGGAAGATAGAAAATATCTGAATTGCTGGTTGAGAATGTTCCTTGCCAGAAATCCAGGTTATTGCAGAGGTAGGTATTAAGCAAGTAGTTGTAAAGCTTGTAGAGAAAGAAAGCATTAATAAAAGTCCGTCGTCGATGCAAAGGCTGAAGTTGAAGTGCTACAAGTCTGTAATTCTAGCTGATATGGAGGCTTTTTTAGTCTCTAGAAAAGGGTACGAGTAAATTTACGCTGAACAAATTCGACGGTCTCAACATGGCAAGCATGGTGAGGGTTCCACACGATGGTGCAGTATTCTAAGATACTGCGAACGAGAGTTGAAAATAACAGGGCTGCTGTTCTTGGACGATTAAACTTGACTTTCGTACGGAGGACGAACCCAGCAAGTCTGTATGCCTTATTTTTAATCTCAGAATAATGATCGACGAATTTAAGCTTGCGATCGAAGGTCACTCCTAGATCCTATATTGCTATATACTGCTACAAGGGAGTATCCGTTAATAGAGTAAGTGAGGGCAGGAGAGGTAGTCTTATACGAAAACTCCATAGCAAAACACTTTTCAATGTTCAGACAAATATCATTGTTGGAACACCAACGTGACAAAGTAGACAAGACAGTCTGGAGGTCCAAGCAGTCAGAGTAAAAGGAAATTTCACGGAACATTTTGAGGTCGTCCGCGTATAAGAGACAATTTAATCATAAAAATTGGGGCAGATCATTGATGAAGAGCGCAAATAGCAGCGGGACAAGAATAGATCCCTCTGCAACACCAGAGTTAGATAAAAACTCAGCAGATGTATGTCCATTGAACGTAATTCGCAGACGACGATCCGTGAGGTAAGAATTAAACCAATTCAGAAGAGAGCCAGCGACACCGTACCTTTCAAGTTTTGCAACAAGAATTTTAGTATTAACAGTTACAAAAGCTTTCGAAAAATCAGTGTATATAGCAGGAACAGTGTTATGATGGTCTAAGGATTATGCTACGAAGTCAGTGAATTCACATAAATTGGTGGAAGTTGATCTTCCTTTAACGAATCCATGCTAAGCGGGTGATATTAAATGTTTAAGTTTCTCCCAGACCCAATTGTGGACTAATCTTTCAAAAAGTTTACCGAAGCAGTTTAAAGTGGAAATTGCGCGTCAGTTGCAGACATTTTCGGTGTCTCCTTTCTTTAAAATGGGTACAACGTTAGCTAACTTCCAGCAAGCAGGAAAAGAGCCTTCCTTAAGTGATTTATTGAACAAGAGAGAAAGTGGCACTGAGAGCTCCGATGAGGCTAATTTCACAAAGACATTAGGAATCCCATCAGGACCGCTACTGGTCTTTGGATCTAGGGAATTGATAATGGAGATATCACTCTCGCTAATGGACAATTCACTAATGTAGTTCTGTGGTGAAAAAGTCATATGATAGGTCTTTGTTGGCGAAACTAAACACAGAGGAAAAGTATTTGACAAAAAGTTCACACATTTCTTGCGGAGTAGAAATTGTAATATCCCCGAACTTAAATTGGAAAGGAAGATAATGATATTTTCTACGCTTTCTTATGTGTGACCAGAACGGTTTGGTTTCATTTCGGGACAGAGACGCCTCAAGCTCTGAAATGTATTTAGAGAAAGCCTTCTTGATATCCGATTTTACCTGTTTACGCTGAGAGGGAAGGTTATGATAGTCAAATAAGAGGGAAGCACGTTTATACTTTTTATGTAGACGTTTTTTCTTATGAAGAGCCATTCTGGGTATTCTTGTTTATAAGTCTTTTGATAGGGAACATTCCGATAAATTATGTCATCAAGAATGGAATATAGTTGCATAGAAGATTTCTCAGAGCTTTTGTTATATAAGAGTTCGACCCAATTGACATTACCAATTTCACGACAAATTTATTCATAATTATCCTTGTAGTAGTTGTATTTTCTGATCGCACTATTAAGAGAAGGAATCGATAATTCAATTTGCACATTGATCTGGAGAGGAGGATGATAAGCGTCGGGTGGTACCATCCGATGAAGCTGTCAACATTGATTTAGGAAACACTAACATTGAAAAAAATTAGGTCAAGAATCTTTCCACGATGATTTGTGCTTTTATTGCGTTGAGCTAACGAATATAGGCTCATAAATTGATCGACACATACGTCTGTGGTAGGCAAAGACAGTGCAGGGCGAGTCCAGTCAGCATTCAACTTTAAGTCAGGAATATTGAAGTCGCCACGAATAAGAAATGTGTTGTTAGGGCTAGCTGAGTTGACGAATTCGACGATGACAAAAATAATTGCGTTGGTGGTACGCTTTCGATGTTCTTCCAATTCAACGAATATATCCTGATGTGAGAGGTGATTAGAGTTAGACTTCAATTCCATCCTTAAGTTTATTGGGTTATATTGCCATTTCAGTTATAATACCGTACAAGTTTTTAGGCGTCCTTTCTTAGTGCAAAAGAAAACAACTTTTGAAATCATCTTGTTTTATAATAATAAATTTCAATTTGAAAACTGAAAGGTAACTTGGAAGCTTCAACCACTACGAAACACCATCCTCTCAAACTACCAACTAGTTCACTTTTCGGCTAATAACTTCCATACAATTTTATTTGTCGAATTAATTAATTTTTTGCAATTAAAACAACGTTAGCTAGCTTACACACAATTGCCTGACTGTATGAATATGTTATAACAAAATCAAGCAAACTATCTATCTAAGAATTATGGATCGTCCTCTCCAGGATTAATTACACCAGATTCTAATACCTTGTCCACCGCATTTTTTCAAAAACCAAGCGTAATTGTTTGGTTGTCCTTCTCTAAACTAACTGGACTTGTATTGCACATAAACAGTATTTAAGAATGATCCCACTAAGTTGGATTCGGAATCTTAAAAAAAGTGAAAGGAGCAATATTTTCTCGTGCCCACCAAAAATGCACGCGTGGCTTGTTTAACATACTAAAAGGAAAACGTAAGCAGAAAGGGTACTACTAAAACTACAACGAAGAAAACCCTTTCCTAACCAGCCCAGAATTATTTTCTGTCATTAAGCTTTATGCAAATTAAAATACAAAATATGAAAGGAAAAAAACACTGAAGAAAGCTTGCAATCCCCAATGCTGATTGCAGTTTGCAAGGCTGCTACAAGAAGCAGGATGCTTCCAGGTGTTTAACAAAGATTGAAACCCCAAAACGCTTACCCGTTACTGAATCCGGCCGGGCTGAGTCATTATTAATCGAATGCTCTTAACAATTATTAATTTGACTGTGAGAAAGAGGGAAAGGAGACTAAGACTATTTTTCACACATAACAAATAATAATTAAATTCCTCGGTTTCAAAAATAGCCAGATGACAGACCATCTGAAGTAATGTCCAATACAGTAAAACTGAATGTGAGCTTCATTAATTTACTGAATGCATGGATCCAATTCTAAATTTCTCAATCAGCTCAAATCAATCGGTGCCGCTAGAATTTATATACCAATTCTCAAATAAGAAGACAGTAAAACCTATCAAGAATTTAAGTCCTTAAATCAAAAGTTAAAACCCAAGCGCGACAATAAAAGTTGCCTTTACGAACCCGCTTCTCGGTGACATAATAAAACTGTTCAATTTAAAAACGTTACGAGGAAAACGGCAAATCAGAACCAATTCAGGATTTGGTTACGGCGAAAATGGTAGTTCCTGGCGCCCAATTTAACAACAGAAGGAATTCTCCGAACAGTTTGTGACAGGATCTACACACGCAACGGTAACTAAGGCTCTCGGCGAAAAAATCAATAAAAATGATTGCCAGCCGAGTGCGTAAAAGTCCTTCCTCTTGGGACCCGCTTGTAGACTTCGGGATCTCCTTGACGAACACCAAAACTCCACTAATCGTATTCGTTCGGAGGTGGGTCAAGCTTGGACAGCCTGACATAATGAAAAATGCATGACCATTGTCCGTGGAAAAGTGTGTCATCTGCCCGCGATCGATTCTATCGATTAAAGCGCACGAGAAATCGTAGTGGCACACCAGCGCGGGAATTTCCATAGCCGCGACAAAATTAACACATTTATTGCGAAATTACTACGTTCGGCGACGGCAAATGCACTAACTAGGCACCGCAGCAAGGAGTTTTCCTAACCTTATTATCGAAGGTGTTTTGCTTCTAGTGCTCTCATCTTACCTGTTGTTCAAGTTTCTGGTGGCGGCTGTTTACGGCAGTCATGATTATCGCAACACTTGATCACAACAATTATCACTTGAACTGCGAAAACTCGGACACAACGGATTAGCACACTTTCGTTCGATAGGAGTCGAATTCAAGCCGGCAATTAACAATCACAAAAAACGCGGCGCACTCACGTCCTCGATGACAGGTGACAAGCGTCTGATGATTTTGATTTGTTTACAGACCGTTTGGATTCTGGTTCGCTTCGTTGCGCCATCCGCAGTGAAGTTGGGTATTGGTTCCGCAGCACAAAGCGAATGCCTTCAATGCAATGAATGGACGAACTATTGATTTCAACGGAAATCATCAAAAAAATAAATAACGGACAAATGCTAGTGGCTATTTTTTTCCTTCTAGTACTACTCAATCCCTTGAATTATCTTAAATTACTTATATTCTGCATAATAAAATAAAAATTGAGGTACAATGAAAGTGAATGGAACATTATGACGTATTGTGTCAGTACAGTAAAAATCATATTTTTTCAACTTTCAGCCAATGCAGGACTGTTAAATGTTGTTTGAAAAAAGATTGAAAGGTAGTATTATTGATATTTTGTATATTTTTACATGTTAACTGTGACTTAGTTCATACTCTTTGATTTCAGCTAAACTATAAACACTCCATATATCCAAGATAAACAGACTAGAACCACCGCAATATACCATAAATAATATTTCAATTAAAAAAAAATTATCGACAGCAAAACAAGTCAAGGAAAAAGCAACCAAAATTGAAACTAGGCGGGCGAGTGACTACATGGATGACAAATGATGGGCTAAAGTCAATAAAGGGAAAATATGAATCATGCAAGAAAATTCTGAAAACTCCAAAAAGTCAGATGATATGATATGAATAAATCTGAATCGAAAATGATACGACTAGCTTAAGAAAAGTTGTATAATATTTGTTTGGTACTAATATAGCAGCAACCCGAGAATACTATGGAGTATTATTAAGGATACTCTATGCAAAAATGGCAGCACACAAAATAGATCAGGAATTAAACACTCAATCAGGACTAGAGACCATAAAAATTTTCTCAACGAACACTTGGCCACAATAGGAAAACTTGAAAAAACACAAATGGAGAAAACCCTCAAAAGTACGTTTGCCCCAAAAACAATTTATTGGAATTCAACCCGTAGTTAATTTGTGTAACACTTGAGACAAGACAACTTATTTATTATTTATACATATATATATATATATATGATAGAGAAGAATTGTAAAATCGCCACGAGCCCTCCTTTTCGCTTCTCACAAATTTGAGGTACCCGTCGACACGAAGCGCAGAGATTAGATTTTTGTTTGGATGATGAAGTTTTAATATTAATATTATTTCTATTATCAGAAGTGGGGTACAGCGGCAAGTAAATTTTGCAGCTGGTCAAGAACAACAAAAAAAAATTTTTTTTTTTTTTTTATAAAACGATGTTTAAAAATCAAGGAGTAAAATGATATTTCAAAATCAAAGAGTAAAATGATATTTCAAAATCAAAGAGTAAAATGGTATTTAAAATCAAAGAGTAAAATGTTAGAGCGCAAGGAAACATAATAATTTTTTTTGTTCTATCTAGGTTTTCGATTGGATTAACAAGAAATAATAGTGGTGTGATAATAACAAAAATATAATAAATATACTTTTTTTTTACTGCGCGTTAACATCAGTGTGCTTCTAAAATAAACTTTGACTTTTTTTTAAGGCTGTGTGCAAAACAAAACAACTATGAGTGAAATTGATAAAGAAAGTGTGGGGACTTCCGATTCCGACAATCAGCCTTGATATGGCCAAAACTATCATGAGTATGATAGACGGTCTACATAAGCCTAGTCCGTCGCGTGAAGCTGCAGTTTTTGCATCCTTCCACTCTGAATATTCGCGATACTCAATACAACGGTGGTGCGATGAAGTTGATAATTGTATCATGTTTGATCTTCTTGGCTTCGACATTTTTGCTCGAGTTCAGTCCGCTTTAAAATGCCCAGCTCGTGACTGGTATCGACAAGTTGGAGGGTAGACAAGTACTTGGATAGAGTTGAAGCAATGCCTTATTGATAATTTTTTTGGTGAAGAGAATATCACCAAAATACTTAAACAGGATGCAAATTATGAAAGTTGTGAAGCCTATGATTATTGGGAGTAAGTTCTTGAAAAGTTATCTCGTCTGAGACGATTACCCTTCTCTTTAACCGAGAGTCTTTAAGAGTTATTCAATCAAATCAATAGGTAAATATTCGTAGAATCTCGTTAACTTTAAATAAATGATATTACTTTGTATTAAGTCAGTCAATAACTGTTTCTGAACGACTCTGACAAGCCTATAAGGCCTCTGAGCAGACTAATAAGAACAGCCTTGACAAGCCTCTGAGCAAGCTCTTATGACCAAACATTGCCTCTGAGCAGTTCTAACAAGCCTTTTGAGCCTCTGAGTAGACTGACGAGCAAACAAAAAACAAAAAAAAGTATTCTCGACAAGCCTCTGTGCCTCTGAGCAAGCTCTTATGACCAAACATTGCCTCTGAGCAGTTCTAACAAGCCTTTTATTATACATATATATATATATATAGTCAAACTTTCATAAGACGAACGTCTATAACTCGCATTTCTGCATAAGTCGAGTAAAAAAATGGCACGCGTATTCAATAAGTCGAACAATTCGGGGAGATAGCGGAAAAAATTTTCGTTTCTTTTTTTTTTTTGGGGAATCCCTCATTTTCTCACATCAAAGTAAGTGGTTTGTTGTTTTGGGTTTTCATATTTGGGGAAGTCCCTATTTATAAAGAAATGTCTTATGAGGTTGCCGCTTGGTGCACATTTCAGTTGCGCTTATAAGTGAACATGAGTTCAGTTTACGTACTACGGTATATTAACACAAAATCGGTTTTTCATGGCATCGAAGCGTGTTCTAAAAAGTTTGTCAATTGACTAAAAGCTTAAATTAATTCAAGAAATAGAAAGTGGATTAAAGAAAAAGGATGTAGCTTTTAAATACAGTGTTCAACGATTTTAAAAAAAAAGGACACAATAATCGCATACTTTTCCCGGCACGGAAGTCGAACTGCCATTCGGACGCCAGATGGTTAGTTTTTTCCTCGAGTCTCCGAACCATAATCCTCTCCAGGACCTTACCCAGGACCGGGAGAAGAGAAATGTCTCTGTAAGACCGAGGATTACTCCTAACTTTATCTGGCGACTTAAGAAGAACGACCACACGTGCAATCTTCCAACCTACAAGAAAAACACGATCCTTAAAGCATCGGTTGAAAACGCAAGTTACGTACTCAGGAATGGCACGCCAGATGCTTTTACACATCTCACCTGTTATTCCGTCGACCCCAGGCGCCCTCCCGAATCTGACCCCTGCTGAAATTGCGCCAATCTCTTCGGGCTCAAGTTGAGGGGTCTCTCCTTCAACCATTACCCGATCATGGCGAGCTTCTCTCAGCTCAGGCTCCGGAAAGAATTCATCCAATAGTGCTTGTACACACTCATTCCATGTTGGCATAATGTTGCCTCCAACATTAATGCCACACATTTCAGGCTCAGATCGCTTTCCCCTGCAGATCTTGTAGACTTGACCCCAGGGATCACGGGAATAAGCACGGACAAAGTGCTTCCAATCGTCCTCCTTGGATGACGTGATCAACGCACGATACTCGTACATGCCTCGCTGGTATTAGAATTTTAGCTGGTGCGCATTAGATTGGCCCCTTGAACGGGCTCTTTGGAATTTCTTCCTCAGAGACCGAACTCGGGCTCGCTTCCTCGCCAACTCTGCGTTCCACCACCTGACACGCTTCGGATTTTTCTTACGGATTCTCTTTATTCTGACTACTGTGCCTGTTCCGTGGAAGAGAGCTTATCATCAATTTCGATTATTGATGTCTTACACCCTCCAATTAACATATTTCTTATTATTGACGAGGAGCATATTTTTAGCCCTAGTGAGAAAGTGCTATCTTTTGATTTTAATAAAGCCGATTTTTCACGGTTGGACTATCTTATATCTAACTTCAACTTTGATGAAATTTTTGACAATTCTGATTTTGAGGGTGCCTTCTATACCAATTTTTTGTTGCTTCGGTTCCTTTTACTTATCGGAAGAATATCTCATTATTGTATGCTTGGTACACGAGTGAGTTGCGTGCGATTTGCAACTCTCGTAATGCAGCGCAGAATAGGTATACTAGGACGAAAAATGAAACGTATTTTCGTTTATTTGAAGAATATTATGACTTATTCAAAGATTTACCTACTCGCTTGTATTCTGAATATTTACTTAAGTGCAGTCGGATATTATTAGAGATCCCCTGAAGTTTTGGAAATTTGTTAATTGTAAGCGCAAATCTGATGGTTATCCAGCTTCTTTCAATTCGTTGGCAATAATACTAATGATAAATTTATTATTTGTAATTTTTTTGCCACATTCTTTAGTGGATCTTTTTCTAGTAGTAACTTTATCCCTGACATGTCGTACTTTGATAACTTTAAAGGTACTGCTTCAACTACTTTGTCTGATATAACGATTTCCTATAATGATATATTAACCATATTTCTCGCCTTAAGGATGTTTCTTCTCCCGGCCCAGATGCAGTTCCTGCAGTTGTCTTGAAACGCTTATGTCTCTCTATTGCTGAACCACTCTCCCTCCTCTTTCAAAGGTCCCTAAAAACTGGGATTTTTCCGAACGTATGGAAGGCATCCTTTATCATACCAACTCACAAAGGTGGTGCAAAATCTGATGTTGTCAACTATCGACCAATAGCTAAACTATCAGCTATTCTAAAGCTTTTTGAATCTGTAGTGTATGAGTGCTTGTTGTTTCACTGTAAATCCTTGATTTCAAGTAAACAACATGATTTTGTCAAAAATAGTTCAACAGTCACTAATCTGATGGAGTTTACGTATAAATTCATTGTGGATATTGAGGAGGGTAAGCAGGTGGACTCTATTTATACTTATTTTATTAAGCTTTCGATAAACTCCCCCATTCCATTATTTTATTGAAGTTAGACATGTTAGGTTTTCCTACATGGTTTATAATTGGATTAAGTCATATCTATTTAATAGAACTTATCAAGTTCCCTTCCTTGATTGCACTTTTACGCCATTTGCTGCGCATTCTGGTGTACCTCAGGGAAGTCATTTAGGGCCACTATTGCTTGTCCTGGCCATTAATGATGTTGCTTCTGTTCTTAAATACTCAGAAGTACTTATTTATGCAGACGACATTAAGATCTTTAGGTCGCTTAGTTCCAACTTAGACAATTTTCTTCAAGAAGATTTGATTAATTTTAGCAATTGGTGTCGCCACAATGATCTTCGTTTAAATGTGGATAAATGTCATGTTATGTCATTTACTAGGAAAGTCTCACTGTTTATAATAATATATAGTCTTAATGACTGTATTTTGGATCGTGTCAACTCTATAATTGACTTAGGTGTTACATTTGACCATAAACTTGATTTTATCTTGCATATAAATAAAATTGTACAAAAGGGTAATTCTATGTTAGGTTTCACCACACGCTTATCTAAGGAATTTAACAATCCCTTTGTTAAATTGATTCTTTATAATACCTTCGTTAGATCTCACCTTGAATATGCTTCTCAAGTTTGGTCTCCTCATTATAATGAGCACATTGGAAGAATTGAATCAATTCAGCGGAAATTTGTGAGAATTGCCTTATGCCACCTTAATTGGAATGACAGAGTTCGTCTTCCTCCTTATATCGATCGACTTAAGCTATTGAATATGTCATCACTTTCAAAACGACGTGAGGTAGCTGATGTAGTCTTTGCTCATCAACTTCTTACAGGGTTAGTTGATTCTTCCACACTTTTAGGTTTGATGCAGTTTGCTGTTGGTCAATGTTTACCAAGGCAGCCTAGACTTCTACAGATATGTTTTTATCATCATCAATGGCGCGACAGCCCAAATCGGGCCCTGGCCTCCTGAAGTCGTCGCCTCCAATCGTCTCGATCCAAAGACCGCGTCCTCCAGCTGCTAATTTTTAGAATGGCTTTGCTGTCTTCATCAACCGAGTCTTCCCATCGCTTGCGTGGTTTGCCTACTGGCCGGTTACCACTCGCTTTGCCTTTAAGAGCACGTTTGGGGATTCTTCTGTCTTCCATTCGCTCTACATGGCCAGCCCACTGCAGTTTACGTAACTTGATGAACGTTGAAGCTTCTGGCTCGTCGTAGAGTTGATACAACTCATGGTTGTATCTTATTCGCCATTCCGTTCCTTCCTTCACAGGTCCCAAAATTCTTTGGAGGACCTTTCTTTCGAATGCGTTAACTGCTTTTTCGGAAGTTCGCGTTAATGTCCACGTCTCGCTGCCATAACAGAGCACAGGTCGTATAATAGTTTTATAAATCCGCAGCTTATTGTTCCTGTGCACTTTCTTGGATTTCATTATTGGAAGTGCCGAATAATACGTCTTATTTGCTAGTATTATCCGTCGTTTGATTTCGTCTGTTTCATTGCCGTCCTTTGCTAGATTAGCCCCAAGATATATGAAGTTGTCCACACTCTCCAAATTATATTCCGCAATTGTTATGTTTTGTCTGATTGGCGTTCTCCTTCTTGTTTGCGTCATTACTTTTGTTTTGCTTTCATTAATGCGCAACCCGACTTCTTTTGCGGCGGAGTCAAGATTGACAAATACCTCCTTAGCACTAGGGAAGGATCTTGCTAGAATGTTAATGTCGTCAGCGTATGCTACTAGTTGGGTGGACTTGAATAGTAGTGTCCCGTTGGTGTCGACTGGGATTTTTCGGACGACATACTCTAGTGCCAAGTTGAAAAGCATAGGAGCTAGACCATCTCCCTGCTTTAAACCACATTCCGTTCGAAAGCTGGTTGTGGAATCGGTTTGTATTCTCACTTGGGATTCAGTGTTCGTCATTGTGAGTCTTGTTAGTCGGACTAGTTTTGGAGGAATTCCAAAGTCAAGCATGATTTGGTACAGTACGCTCCTGTCGATACTGTCGTATGCTTGTTTAAAATCTACGAATATTTGGTGCACGTCTGTGTTATATTCCCAGCATTTCTCAAGCACCTGTTTCACCGAGAATATCTGGTCTGTTGTAGATCATCCGGTTCTGAATCCGCCTTGGTATTCGCCAATTATTTGATTAGTATAGGGCTTAAGACGACGTTCAATTATTTTTGTCAGTATTTTATAGGACGTACACAACAATGATATACCTCTGTAGTTCTCACAGCAGAGTTTGTCTCCTTTCTTGTAAATTGGACATATAATGCTTTTTCGCCAGTCGTCGGGTATGATTTCCTCTGTCCAAATTTTGCATATCATGCTGTGCAGTATTTCAGCGACACAGTTTCCACCGTTTTTCAGAAGTTCAACTGGTATTTCGTCAATTCCCGGCGCTTTGTTTCGTTTTTGGTCACATAGGGCTGCTTTGATTTCAGGAAGCGTGGGTGGTGTCGATGATGGTTCATCTTCGTCAGTTGAGGCTTGAATTGAAATGTTGTCTGTCGTTATCGGTGCTTCTGGGATGGGATTCAAAAGATGTTCGAAGTATGAAGCCCATCTCCTTTTGATTTCTTCTGTGTCGCTGATGATATTGCCCTCTGCGTCTTTGCAGAGACTGGTTTTTGGTTTATATCCCTTTTTCAAGTCTTTTACTATGGCGTATGCGCCCCGCGTATTATTTTTTCTCATGTCGTCGTCCATTTTTTGTATCTTGTCATTATGGTACTTCCTTTGTTTTCGTCTGCAGATCTTTTTCGCATATCGCCTAAGCTCGTCATATCTTTCTTTTTTGGCTCGTGTTGGTCTTTCAGTAAAAATTTTGTAAGCTTCGTTCTTTCTATCTATTGCGTCGCGACATTCTTGGTCGAACCAATCATTACTTTTTCGCCGTGCTTGATATCCTAATACCTCTTCCGCGGAGGATTTGATGCCGTCTCGTATTTTCATCCACGCATTATCCACTGGCATACTTTGGATATTTTCATATATTGGTATCAGGTGTTTATTACATGCTAGCATGTAAGCCTGCACCACCGTTTCGTCGTTAAGCTTGTCGACATTGAATTTGCGAGCTCTACTCGTTTTCGAATACCCACGACAAGCTATTTTGCATCGATACTTAGCTCTGACTAGATAGTGATCAGAGTCACAATTCGCACCGCGGAGAGTTCGTACATCAAGTATGCTGGAAGCAGCCCTTTTCTCAATAAGAACGTGGTCTATTTGGTTGAAGGTGTGACCATCTGGTGATGCCCACGTTCGTTTGTGAATATCGCGATGTTATATGTTTTCACCGGACAAATTATGGTATGAATGAGCCGATTTCGCGTCTCGCGAGAGAAGTTAATATGAATGCTGATGTATTCGACTTCTCTATTGATAAGATGTGCTTAAAGCGTAGACTTAACGCTAGTTGATCCCTATTTTTTGTTAACTTTTTGTGTTATTTTATTTATGTACTTGGTGTAGGGATGTTGTTGTTTGTTTCGTCTCTTCACTAAATGATGAGCCAGAGGATAATTCGATTTCCATCTTTTAAATTTGGAACCGATTTATGGCAATTTCCTTGCATTAAGGAATTCTGATAGTGATATAACATACCATCATTAACTCGCACCATCCACTCTTGGATACTCAAAATTTGACTATCCAAGTCGAGCAGCGCGAAGTTGCTTTAAGGTATCCCATTCGCCTCAGCCCTCAGGCGTTCACGATGGGCCTCCCAAGAACACCTCTTGGTACGCCAAGCGACCTCGCGTGACGGATCGCCTTCACACACAGCCGGGTCGTAAGAAAGATTAACGACCACTAGGCTGTGATCGCTAGTCCCCCATCCCGCACTGATGCTCCACCGAGACTCAAAGCCCATCGCTGCACGATTGGCCAAAGTCACGTCAATGTCGCTCACCCCCCAACACGAACACAAAACTCCCACTCACTCGCTAAATGTTCGACTGTGACGCACTCGATACTGCAATCGCAAACCACCACGGCAGTACCCTTCTCTCCTCCCGAGAAGAAGACCATCATGTCAGCAGGTAAATCCAAAACGCGTCCATAGGGCGCATATGGGTCATGCAGAAGAGCGAAAGCGAAGCCATCCTCCCTCAGCTTGATGCCCAACTCGCACATACCTGCTAACGACCCCTCGCAATTCACCTGTGCGAATTTGAGTGCCATCGCGAACTCTAGTGTCTAGCCCTCTCCCTGGCCACTCTATTTGCATAAACTGAGCACGATGGAGAAAGCACGCGGTGGTCCGCGGGAATTCCTCTCGCCTCGCAGTTCCTACAATGCTCTTCGTTGTTGTAATTCGCCACATTATGACCAGGTCTGGAGCATCTATGGCATATCCTAGTCTTCGCCCTGCTATCCCTTGCCATGTGATCAAATCCCAGACATTGATAACAGTGCGGGATTGCATCCTGAAGTTTTATCCTATAGGAATACCACTTTATATATAGTCTTTCCGCCTCTAAAAGCTTTGATATTATGCTTTCTTTCCCTTCCAGTACAACGTTTGCCACCGCGTCAGTACCCTCCCTTGATGACATGCTTATAATAGCTACCCCTTTCTTAAAGCTCTCCAAGGAGAACTTATCCTTGAGGTGATTTTCAAAAATCTCAGTCAGGATGTCCTCCGTTGAGATGTGAGAATTCACATTTTGGAGGACGATTCTTGGGCCAAGCTTGTCCCGAACTGTTACCTCTAATCCACATTCATCAAATTTCTTATTTCGCACTACTTTCTGTCTCTCTTGTTCAGAAGGAATGACAGCCCCTCCTTTCTTTATGGGGTTGATCCCATGTACTCTGACTCCCAACGACGGTCCTACTTCAGAGACAACTTTCTGTGCAATTTCTTTAGGAGTAGCCTACTTGTCTCTACTCTTGACCACAAGCGACCAGGTCTCCACAGGCTTAGCCATAGGTGGCGGGACCAATTCTGGAAAAAAAACTTTCGTTTTCACATTCTTGTCAATTTGCTTGGTCTCTCTAATAAGACCACCGTTCCTAAGCTCCATATTCTCCCTAGCCAGCCGTTTGTTCATCTCTTTGAGCTCATGGAGACGAAGCTCCATTTCCTTGAGGCGAAGATTCATATGATTCTTTTCAACCCTCAATACTTCGTTCTGGCTAGCCAATCTAATTTTTTCGTTCGTAAAATCAGTTATGCACTCACTCTAATAAGCTCTGGTGAGCTACCCTCATCTACTGATATCGAAAGCAGAGCCTTCTCAAACCTTTTGCCCTCGGATAGTACACTTTCCAGCGAGACTGCATCTTGCGAGTTTTTGGCAAGACTACCCATTTCACTCTCCTTTCTACTTCTAGGTCTCGGCCTCCGAAACACCAGTTCCTCCAGACTCATTTCTGAATCAGCTCCTACTGATTCTTCAATTCTCGCTCTTGCCGTCTCTCTCTCTTCCCCAGAAGCCTCCTCCGACCCACTTATCTCATCGCCCTCCTTCTTTGGGGACTGTCTGGTCCTCCTTTTCGTCATTCTGCTACTTATCTTTTGTAGAGGTATCAACCATCCAACATTGGCACCACTTTTTACAATATGCCCACGCACAAAAACTCACGAAAAAGCACACTTCTCAGGTTTTTCCCCTATACGACCTAATTTTATTACACACCTAGCAAACCTAAGGGGTCAATTTCCTATCAAACTTCCTAAACTTTATCTTTTCTTAATCAATTCACTTAAATTATCACAAGAAAAAAAAAATTTCGTGTAGGAAAAAATTTCACTAGTTTATAATTCGCATCCAGAGAATGGAACCGAGTATATACAACGATTTGCTAATTGACGGCCAGAAAATAAAAGGTTCGATTTCAGGCCAAATTAATGGTAAGGGCTCTGTTAATGCCCAAACTAATATTTCGGTGGAATCTAAATATGGTTCTTAGTTGGTTGGCCGAAAATTATTAGTTTTGAAATTGAAATTTTCGTTATTTAATTATTAAGCAAAGTTATTAGGCCGAGAAGAGATGGTCTGCGCAGTAGATCCACCTCCTCGTGGTGCAGGCTGGATAACGCTAAGAGATCTACAAATCAAGTCGAATGGTAGGTACATTGAATTGAATGTAATTCAATTTATTATACTATATTATCATCGGCTCCGAAACTTACACAGATAGGGGGGAACCAAGTTGAACGATCCATCAGCTCCGAAACCCATTTAGGGGGGGGGAGGATAAAGTTGAACGGTCCGTCAGCTCCGAATTCTATCTATCGCAGGAAAGTAAGTGCTGCTCTAGAAAGCTACGGCGATTCCAGTAACTTCTTTTGGAGCATGGAAACTCCACAAACCCGAGCTGTTCGATCGGTATCAAAGTTGCGAATAAATTAGAAACACCCCAAAAAAGATCACTAGAGCCAATCAAGGCAGGTATAATATTAAAATATGGAACCCGGAAAAAATAACCACTACAAGCCACACACAGAGGTTCCCACAAGCCGTACACGAAAAGATGACGTTAAAAGAATAAATAGAGAACAAGAAACCGGACATACATCGCAAGGATTAAGGATAGAAAATAGAAGGAATATAAGAGAAGGAACATCAAGAAATGCTGGAGAAGGATCTTCAAGAGATATGGGAGAAGGAACATCAACAGGCACAGAAACAAGAATAACAAGAGACAACAAAAAGATGAGAATCGGACAAACGTATATACCAAACATAACGCAACAAGTAGAAATAACAGTGAGAAAGATCAACGCTGACATAGCACTAGCACATAAAACAAAAAAATTCTTTTCCAATGTTAAAGGCGGAAAAGCAAATGAAGCAGGAAAATGTTCACGGTAAACTGCCAATACTGTAGAAGGATCTTCGTAGAACAAACCAGAGATTTTTCAACAGTGGTAGGGACTTAGCAGGGGGTTGTAGGGAAACCAGAGATATACACAAAATGAGAGACTGATTCGAAATCAAGAATAAAATTAACACATCTCCACACATTGAGATTAAAAACCACGAAACCGGAATACAATATTATCAACATGGAAATAGGAAGAGGATATGATTTCACAATGCCACTACAGAGGGAAATAACAAACGCAATAATAACAACGATAGGACAGAGAAGGAATCATCTGAAGGCGAAAGGATAAAAATAAAATATAGGAGATACATATGTATAGGAGATCAATAAAAATCAAAGTATCATTAGCGTCACCTTCATAATTTTTGCTTGAGACACTGGTTCTGCAAGAAAGGAGAAGGACCTACAGGAAAGGAGAAAGGAATGAACCACATCTACCAAAAAACAAAGGAAAGAATTATTTCACTACAAGGAGGACACAAACAATGATAGCACGTATAGAAAACAATCGACTCGACACCCGTGGCACCGAATAATCTTCGAGACGTTTTGCCTGGCATGGCATTTATCCGACATCTTTGATTCATTTTCCGTCCATTCTCGGTACAAAATAGACACTGCGAAAAACAAGGAACTTACTCGCTTCCACGATCAACTTCGGGGTACCCATCAGCTCGTTTCCCGTGTTTGATAAAAAACCAATTAAAAATTTGGTAAACTAAAGAGCTTCGAACGCAAGTTGCTTGCGGTTATGACAATTTTTGCATCCGGTCTTTTCATCGATCTCTGGAAAATTAATAGAAATATCAGAATTTATAAGAGTGGAATAAAAAACTGAAACAAATATTCATTAAATACACACTCATTCCTTCTCAACTAAAAGCAAACAGTTTTGATCTTCAACCTTGTCATTGTTCCCTGAAAAAATAAAGAGAAAGTAAAAAAAATTAATGAATTCATATATAAATAAGTTTAGAATGTAATGAAAACTCAAACAAATATCCGTTGAATACATACCTAATTTTCCAACTAAAAAACACATTAATTTTAATTTTTAATTTTTGACATCGTCATTTTTTATTGTTCTCTGAAAATTCATAAAAACAGCAGAATAAAAACCAAAATTAATAAGAAATGAATAATTACATACATATCAATTAAATTTTCGAACTAAAAAAGCACATTAATTTTCACTTTTTCGCTACCGGAAATATTAAGAGATGAAAGATGGGAATAGGATTAAAAGCCTTAAAAATACTAAAGAGACCTAAAATAATGTGGATATTTAAGGCCAGAACGGATTTGATAGGGTTAAACGCCGCAAAGCATAGGACAGGAAATCAGCGAATATGCTCATTATGTTGTCTAAAAGAAGAAGAAAATATTTTTCATTTTATTGGGAGATGCCCTATATTAAAGGAATTCAGATATAAATACTTTAATAAACTAATATTGCAAGACCATGAAGTAATAGATGTTTTGGATGGAGTAAATGATGAAAATTGGAATAATTTATATAATTATGTTAAATCAGCGTTTTGGTATCGTAAAGAACTTATAAAAGAATTCAACTTATAGATTTTTAATCAAACACTTTTGTTTACAGTAATTGTTAAAATATAAATACATTTATGGAGTGATTAGTTTTAATGAACATATAAAGTAGTTATTCTATTTCGTTAATGATAGCCACCAACAGACGACCTATGTGTCATAGTTGTAGGTTTTGTTTTTAAATAATTCTTAATTTTTTTTATAGTATTTTAATTTTTAATGAAATTGTTAAATGAATTACGGAATAATAAAAACAAAAATTATTATTATTATTATTATTATTATTACTAAAGAGTTTGCTACGGGTTGCGAATCTGAAACCCGGAGAAAAATCAATCAAAAAAGTCGGAAAATTCTAATGCAACTGATTCCCAAATTATACGAAAATCCCCAAATGGTGATAAAGAAAGCTCAGCAGAAAAAAAGAAACAACTAAAATATATAGACGCAGCCGGAGAATTAATTTTTACCAACTCTTGTTTCAGATCCTATACAGATTGATGTGGTGTAAACAATAATTCAAATGTTAGGTTCTTCACTCGATTTGGCAGATTAATTAGACCATCACAAAGACTGAAATTTGAGGGATGAAATGATATTTACCGCAACCGGTAATAAACCGACATCCTCAATTTTTATTATAATTATTAAATGGTTTTTATTATTTGATTTTAAACAACTTTCTATAAATTAAAAAAAAATGTATATAAAAATATTAGGAGCACAAATAAGTTTCCGCCGTTTGACAAAAAAGAGTTATTTTGAAATTGTTAGATGTAAAACGTAATATCGTAATTGAAAGAAAAGATTTCCGGGTTCTACACTGTTACACTTTATTATTCATGACGTTTCGGTCTCTGCTGAGACCTTTATCATCGTAAGTTTGGATATCTGGTAACAACATAACCTTGAAGTATTAGTGGATCCGTATCAGCATCATATAATTTTGTTCGTACGAAAATGTCAAGTTTTGTGCCGAATAAGCGTCATTTGCGGCAACTTTTGATTCTTTAATTTGAAGAAATCTGCAGTTTAGGCGCATCGATTGCTTGAAGAAGCATATGGTGAGACTGCTTTAAGAGAGAGACGTTGTCGTGAGTGGTTTCAAAATCTTTAAAAACTGCGAGTTTGACGTAGAAGACAGAGAACGTAGTGGAAGGCCGAAAGTGTACGAAGACACGGAACTGGAAGCATTATTGGAGGAAGATTCGTGCCAAAACGCAAGAAGAACTTGCATTTACATTAGAAGTGACTCAACAAGCAATTTCACATCGCTTAGAAACAAATGGAAATGGGATTCCATACGAATTGAAGCCAATTTTGCATGTGTGAAATGCTGCTTGCTAGGCATAAAAGAAAGGGTTTTTTGCATCGTATAGTCACTGGTGATCACTACGATAACTTAAAGAAGAAGAAATCATGGGTATCACCTGGCCATGCTTCAACATCGACAGCCAAACCGAATATTTCTGGAAAAAAAACTCATGCTGTGTATTTGGTGCGATCAGCTTGGTGTCGTGTATTATGAGTTGCTCAAACCAGGCGAAACCATTACTGGAGCTCTCAAGATCAATGAGATTGAGCCGAGCACTCAAGAAAAAACGACCCCATTACAACTCCAGACAACTAAATTATTCTTCTACATGATAATGCTCGTCCGCCAGTCAAAACCTATTTGGAAACACTTAATTGGGAAGTCCTACCTCACCCCTTTTGATTATCAGTTATTCCGGTCGAT
This sequence comes from Chorisops tibialis, assembly GCA_963669355.1. Classification (NCBI taxonomy): domain Eukaryota; kingdom Metazoa; phylum Arthropoda; class Insecta; order Diptera; family Stratiomyidae; genus Chorisops; species Chorisops tibialis. The sequence goes on along the minus strand of OY770263.1, from coordinate 72,942,733 downwards.
GGCACATGGCCTGTCTAAGCAGCGCTTTATATCATATGAAGATACTAAAAAATAGGTCGATTCGTGCATAGCCACAAAAGATGAAGAGTTCTTCCGACGTGGTATCCGAATGCTGCCAAAAAGATGGGTAAAAGTTGTGGACAATACTTTGAATGAAAGGTAATGTACCGTTCTTTCACAATACATTCCTAATTTTTGATAGAAAACGGCGGAAACTTATTTGTTCTCCTAATAATATTAGGTTGTTGCAGATGAAATGGCGAATTAGCTAGTGCAATTTCAAATAACTTTAACTCTTATAAAACTTAATTTTATTAATCAAAATAAGTACCAGCAGATGCAATACACTTCTCCCAACGAGATACAAGTGCATTTATGCCAGTTTCGTAGAAGTCCGACTTTCTAGACTGAAGAGACTCTTCGAAGGTATTTTTGATGGCTGCTTCATTGTTAAATTGTTTCTCCGCCAAAAAATGATCCAAGTGTTTAAAAAAGTGGTAATCGATTGGTGAATATGGTGGATGAGGAAGAGTCTCATACTGCAACTCGTTTAATTTTTTAACCGTTATTCTTGATACATGAGGCCGTGCGTTGTCATGAAGCAGTATAGCTCTATCTCTGTTGATCAGTCTAGGCCGTTGAACGCCCAATTTCTGGCTCCTTTCATCGAGTTGGGTACAATAATTCTCTGCATTAATGGTTTCAACACGTTGCAAAAAGGAATAGTGAATAACGCCAGCTGCAGCCAACCAAACAATCACCATGTGTTTCGAGGACTCATCAGCATCTAGCCATTGTGCCGATCGTCGATGATTGTCGTACAATATCCGCTTTTCATCACATGTCACTATTCTGTTCAGAAACGGATTGCTTCTGTTCCGGGAGAGCTTAGAACTGAAAATTCCATTCGACGCGTTATGTTTTGCTCAGTAAGCTCATGCGGAATCCACTTATCAAGCTTTTTAACTTTTACAAGCTGTTTCAAGTGCCGGAAAACTGTCGAATAGTGTACGCCCAGTTTTTCTGTAATGTCCCTTACAGTTTGGCGTGAGTCAAACTCCACTAGTAAACGCAGCTCGATGGTCCTGGGTGACCACATGGCTCACTTTGAAGGGTCATAGCTCCTGATCGGAATTTTTCCAACAATCGTTGTGTGGTTTGTTCGCTTACTGTGTCAGCTCCAAATGCCCTATTGATGTTTTTGGTTACCTCCCTTGCGTTGTGGCCAAGTTTAAACTCGTAAAGAAAAAGTAACCGTTTTTGACTCATTTCCATGTTTTTTTTTCTCTCCGATCTCAATGATGTCCAAAACTGAAATGATTCCATGACCAAATGTAGGAGTATTTATACTTCAATATTCATTACTACCAGAGCCACCTGGCGGCAGTTTTGAGACATGGAAATCGCAACTAACTTCACTTCGTCGCGAAAGTCGCCATTTCATCTGCAACAACCTAATATATCTATATTTATGTGAATTACTGATATTAAGTACTGAATATTGGAGTACGAACTATACCAAATTACTTTTTTGTTAAGTTTCAATTTGCGTCAAATCAATTTTCAATTTATATAAATTTAAACTTATTATTAAAGGGAGATGTTATAATATTGTAGTAGTATTTGTATCTATATAACAACGTTTCACGAGTACGAAATACACAGTCTTGAAATGGAGTCCAAGAGTCTCACCATTACAGTTCCGTTCAGATTTTCGTTACGGCAAGATTCTCATCATTCAAGAAATTTTAAAATAATTTTAAAACTTATTTATCATAATTATTATTATTTTTTTTTTTCAAAATGATTTGATACGTAGGGCGCGATTTTTGTTATGATTATCATATTTTTGATATTTTTTTTATTAATATATAGGAATTGGCGGCAAGATTCCGGGCCCCAACGCTGGACTCCAGGCACCCAACGTTACAAATAGTAGCTCTGATTATATTAGGGCGTTGATTAATGAATGAAAATCATAATTTAATCATAATCTGTTTACTCCTTCCTTTTATTTTGTTTTAACTTCTTTGCTTTTGTTAGCCAACAGACAGGTACGGATCCTGCCAAGTAAGTTTTTTTTGTTTTTCCTTTTTTTTTCTCTCTTATTGAATTGATAAAAACTAAATGTGCTAAGCCGTCCAAATGTAGCATCGGCGCTCACTATGGTGGAAGATGCTCTCCTTCGCCCTCTGATCGTGCCGTACCGTCCTCGTATGGCCTAGGTGGCCTTATGCGGAGCCCGGGCCAAAATAATCGGATTTCCGTGAAGCACACACATCATTAGCGACAGCACTCTCTAGGATGAGGGACTCCCAGGTCGAATTCCCCACACCCACCCTCCTGAGCAGCCGGCAGGAGGTGCTGCATGCGGATTGGACCTCGGAGGTTCATTTCGTATCAGTGGCGCCCAAGTATTTCGGCCTTATTTTCCTAACTTTAGTATTCTTCTTGCATTTCATTTTGTTGGTCATGCATTCCGAGTTGCTGAAATTTAGTTTCCGACGATTCATAAAGTTCCCGGCAATTTACAAGCAGTGCATAACCTAAATTTAAAATGTTCTGGTTTTTTTGTGTGTGTTCAAGAACGGCGGAAATTTCGCAGTAATTTCGCGACTTGCGCGTTCGTTGAACTTGGTGGCCGGTATTTCAGTCAGATTGCGGGAGACGGAAAACTGTTCGTGGAACAGATCCGTGTTTTCCTGCGTATGGGAACGTTCGAGCGCCACCTTACCGTCGTTGAGGTTAATGCACTGCAAATTTCAAATCCCACCAGCAGAACCAGCAGTGGAAAAGTGCGTTAATGATGCTAGTACGCTTATGCACTCCCATTAATTGATGGTCTTCTTTCACGGGTGCAAAATACTAAATATATTTCAAGCCTAGATTTAAAGGATGCCTTTTGGCAAATACCTTTGAATCGAGCTTCGCGTAATATGACAGCATTCACGGTACCGGGCTGTCCGCTCATCACATCGAGTACATTTGATGAACCTATTCAACTTCTTCGTGAGGTCGTACGCCTTCTAAGACTCGCAAACTTAACGATTAACGTGGAGAAAAGTCACTTCCTTATGCAGGAAATCAAGTAACTCGACCCAGAAAAAATTTCGGGCATTACCGCATATCCGATCCCGAAAACTGTACGTGAAGTGCGCAGATTCATGGGCAAAACTTTAAAGCTGTTTATACTCTAGATGAAATCTGAGAGTATATTGTGTTTGCCTTACCGTTTGTAACGCTAAGAAATAATGCTCGCACAGAGCCGCCAAGGGTACAGAAATATTTGTTGTCGCTCAAAAACTTCGATTCCGAGTTGCTGTCTGTCCGTCTGTCCGTCTGTCTACAGCATAACTCTCGAACGCTTTGAGCTATCGTGCTGAAATTTGTTGTGTGTCATTTTTAGCAAAAAAGAAACTTTAAGTTCGTGAACGGGCCACATCCCCCCACTCCTTCTACCCCCTCCCATACAAATTTCACGAAATTTCGAAATTTTCAGAAATTGATTTTTCTTTGAAACTATTTAAGCTATCGATTTGAAATTTGGGTTAACGTATTATGATATAAATGCCATTAATATGACTGAATATTGATCCGATCCCATCACTCCTTCTACCCCCTCCCATACAAATGCATAATTTTGAAAAATGCAGTTTTTTGATTTCCATCGAAACTAGTAAAGTTATAAAAACGAATTTTTGCCAGAATTAATTTTATTATAATTTCAATCAGCATTGAAAAAATTATAAACTTCACCTCACTCCTTCTACCCCCTCCCATACAAATTTCACGAAATTTTGAAATTTAAATTAAATTATTTTTCTTTGAAACTGTTGAAGCTATCAACTTGATATTTCGCATAAAGTATAAAAATATAAATATCAATAACGAGAAAAAAAATTGTTTTCATCCTTACACTCCTTCTACCCCCTCCCATACAAATGCATAATTTTTGTTAAATGCATTATATCGATTTCCATAAAAACTAGGAAAATTACAAACTTAAAATTTTGTCAGAATTTGTTTTTTATTAGTTGCAATAAATGCTGAAAAAAATTATCAGCTCAGCTTCCCTCCTTCTACCCCCTCCCATATAAATATCTGCATTATAAATTCAAGAAAAGTATTTCTCTTTCGAATATATGAGAGCTGTCGACTTTGAAATTGAATCAAAGCATAGTGATAAGGGTGATGATAAGCAGTTTCAAAATCATCGCAAACGTTCCACTTCCTCTACCACCTCCCATACAAATGCCACAATTTATGCAAAACTATGTCCAATTTCTTAAAAAATAATGAAAACTAAAAATTTTAAATTCAGCACGAAACATTTTACATGCCATTTTTGGTGTCACATAGGAGAAATACAACCCCCCCCCCCCCCCCCCTCTACTTCTACCACCTCCCATGCAAAGTCTCTACTCACTATTCGAAAGAATTTGAGATGACATATTTTCCGGAATATTAGAGCCATTTCCATCTCATCTAGAGTATCATATGATTGGGCTTTAAGCCCAATCATAATTCTGTTATGTTTTTGTTTTTAAATTGATATTATTCGGCACAAAAGTTTCTCCTACAAAGCCATCATCATCAATGGCACTACAGCCCAAGTCGAGTCTCGGCCTCCCATATGCTCCGTCTTCAATTTTCTCTTTCCAATGACTGCATCCTCCATGTTTTGAAAACTTCAGAAGCGATTTGCTGTCTTCGTCGATTGAATCCCTCCAGCATTTTCTTGAATTTTTGACTGGCCTTTTTCCTTTTTGTAAACTTCGGGTATTCTTCTGTCCTCCATTCGCTGTACATGAGCAGCCCACTGTAGCCTTCGAAGTTTGATGAGAGTAGAGACTTCTGGGTCCTTAAAAATGGTATACAATTCCAGATTGTATCGAATTCTCCATTCGCTTTGTTCTCTCATCGGTCCGACGATTCGTCATACTTTCCTCTCGAAGAAATTAACCATTTTTTCTGATGCTTGTATTAACGTACACGTTTCACTGCCATAGCAGAGTACAAGTCTTATAGTTTTGTGGATTCGCAGCTTCGTTTTCCTACGCTCGTCTTTACATTTTATTATTGGAAATACCGAGCAGTATGTCTTGTTTGCTACCATTATTCGTCTTTTGATTTAAAATATGGAACAAAAACTTTGTCTCAAATTTTGTGTTTCCAACCAAAGTGCGTGTGCGGAATCGTTGCAAATGTGTGATAAGGCTTACGGTGATTCAGTAATATCAGAAACACGAGCATACGAGTGGTACAATGCTTTTAAGGACGGTCGAGAGATCCTTGAAGACATGCCTCGTTCTGAACGACCTCCGACCTCTTCAACTGACGAAAACATTCAAAAAGTGAAGGAAATGGTGCTCTAAAATCGTCATACTAGTATTAGAAGGGTAGCAGGAGAGCTTGACATCTCTTGCGAGCCCGTTCGTTCGATTTTGGTGGATACTTTGGCCATGAAACGCGTCCTTTATCGACTCTTTCCAAGCTGAATTTTTTTTAAAAAAAGTACCATGAACAGTTCTCTTTGGACATCCTTGATCATGCGAATTCTGATCCCACAATTCATGGAGCGCATCATAACTGGTGATGAGACATGAATCTACGAGTTTGACAAGCAAAGCAGTCAACAATCACCGGGATAGAGGAAAAAAATGAGCCGAAACCGAACGACTCCAAAGCCAAAATCAAGACGATGCTCAATGTTTCGATATTCGAGGTTTGATGAATTTGTTCCGGAGGGACAGACGGTCAATAAGGAGTACTATTTGACCGTATTGAAGCGTTTGCGTGATCAAATTCGTGAAAAACGGCTGGATCTATGCAAGAAATATTCATGGATTTTCCACTATGATAATGCGCCATCGCATAGAGCCTCAATTGTGATCGAATTTAAGGCCAAAAAGGCAACCAATTCTATCAATAATCAACCACCGTATTCACCAGATTTGGCCCCGTGTGACTTTTTTCTGTTCCAGAAACTATAATTATCGCTCCGTGGAACCCGTTTTCAGTCCGAGGAAGAGTGTTTCGTGGACTGAAAAAATGCCGGGTTATGTGTGTTGCATCTAACGGGGATTACTTTGAAGGCGACAAAATAAATATTGATAATTAATTGAATATTCTTGCGTTTTATTTACAAATTCCCGATACTTTTTGGTCACAATGTAGGAAGTTGTCCACATTTTCTATGTTACAGTCTGCTATCGTTAAATATTATCTGACTGGCGTATTTCTTCATGATTGCAACATAAATTTCATTTGTTTTCGTTTATGCGTAACTAGAGATGGTATGCTATTTCACATACCTGCGATTTTTTCACTGCTATTTGAAAAGAGTAATCGCATACTGCGATTGAAAATTTAAAAGAGCTGCGATTAGAAGAGCAGAGCAAATGCATACTGCTTACGTTCTATCACCAATAACATTGCCGCAATGATCATCGCTACAAATCCCAGAGTTTTTGTTCGCACTCGCACATTAATCCCGCAACTCACGCATTCCACGTAACCCCGACGAGATCGTAGCTCAGAATAAAGCTCGTCAAACAAACTCGTTTGGTTCAATAGAGTAATTCTATTTTCCCAGAAAGCGAACCCCATTGAACACTTTGCACCGCACGTTCCACCTCATCGATCGCTAAGCAAATTGTAATTTTCCTACATCTATCAATCAGGCAAGACTCAATCTCATAGCTCAGCATAGTGAACACTTCCAGCATTTCCCCCTGGGAATGGAAAGGTTTTCTTTTACTATCCAAAGCAATCGAGTCAGGATGGCAAAAATGTCAATGGCATTTCATATACACAAGCCAAATAAAAAAAACACCCGGTCATCGATCGCATACAAGCAAGCCAAATGACAAAAAAAAAAACCCAGTCATCGGTCGCATGGCATATATACAAGCAAAATAAAAAAAAAAAAACGGTCATAGAAAACCAAACCAAAAGGGTCTTTCGTTTTCTTTTTTTACACGACATTACCTCACACAAGCAATTTCATCATGAACAACGTAAGGCTCTTATCAGATCCCGAAACCCATGGAAGTCGAATTTTACCCAAGACCCACCGCTAAATATCAATCGCGCGAAGAAAGAGCTTGAACATTGTTATTCCGATTGCTCTCGATTGCTCTTTCGTTGCTGTTATATCGCTTGCGATCAGCGATATATCAGCTCTGTGATATTAAAGACTATCAATCATATAAGCTATCCCAAACCTATATTTGATGATTGATATTGACACTGAGAGCACGAGCAGTGTCTGCTCTCAGTGATGTTGCTTTAGACTAATGAATGAATGAATTGGTGCTATGTAGATGAAACGATTGCGATTTGATAAGGGATTTGTTTAGCGATATTTTGATCGGTGGGATCTGATCTGATAGGTGAGGTGTGGAACGTCCGATGATAAGGGATTTGTTTAGCGATATTTTGATCGGTGGGATCTGATCTGATAGGTGAGGTGTGGAACGTCCGATGTGATCGATGACCGGGTGTTTTTTTTATTTGGCGCACTGGTACTGAGAGATTGGGTCATCCTGATTGTTAGATGCAGGATTTTGCAGAAAATTACTATTTTGTCTCTTTTAATTGCGCACTAGCCTGGATAATAGAGGTGGAAAAATCACTGCTATTGGAAGAGCTGCTCTTTTTCACAGATATTGAAAAAGAGCAATCGCAGTGGATCACTGCGATTGGAAAAGAGCAGATTTTGCCATCCCTATGCGTAACCCTACTTCTCGTGCTGCCGTGTCAAGATTAATTACAAAGCCGCTCCATTACCATGGGCGCTAGCTACGATTCCATTTTTGCAATTTTTTTTAAACGCTGTGAATCACCAGCATATAAATTCAGTATTTTAGAATATCTTCTTCTTCAATGGCTCTACAGTCCAAATCGAGTTCCTGATCTTCTATTTTTTATTTGGAAAAGGTTGTTAGCTATTCGTACAACCCTCTTATCTATGAATTTTCATTTTTGCAGATAGAGGTGTGCAAGATATACCCACGCAATTAAAGTGCTGAAATTATACGTCGACAGTGATTTAATCTCTCGACCAATTGCGTTGTAGACCAACACACTACCCTCTAGGCTAAGCCCTTACTGAACTAATTTTGAATTTATGTAATTTACTTATTGCCAATTGCCAATACATGTAAAAATTGGTAGTTGTCAGTATTCATGTTAGAGTGCACAGCATAATACAATTTGGTTGTCTTTCAATTTCTTTCTCCTTGATTTCAATACGAAAATCTTTTTGTAAAAAACTTTTCTCTTTTTTTTTTACTGATCCATGTTTAAAAGAAATATTATAAACATAAACAAAAGCAATTCAGTACACAAATTTATTTAATTTAGAAGAGATCTTTTCTCGAATTTCAGATTCTTTTGGAATTTTTGGCCAATATTAGAAAACGTACATTTTTTTCTTGCACGAAATTAAATAGATAAGATGCAATTCAGATCTAATTGTAAATTTTTTTTAATTTATATTCTAATTAGTTTTATTTTTTATGAATTATTAAAAATGAGCTACTAACTAAAAAAATAGAAGTATTACATAGAGCGCTATTTTGAAATGTAACAACATCAGTCAATCGATGGATTATACCATACATTATTGAAACAACTATTACTTATTACATTTAATACTAAAATAAATCGAGTTCAAATATATTAATAAAATACTGTATAAAAAAAACATTACTTCTTATTATAATCAGAATAAGCTTTATCCGCAATACTCATAATAATATTCAGGTTGGATTGTAATTGTTTGATTTGATTGAGAGTTTCGCTATCGATACGATGAATGAATTCCGTGTCGAGAGATTCGATACGGGTCGGGCGAACTGAAAGCACACCATTTCTCATTGGTATGTTTACATTTGCCGTTGAGTCTGCCGAAATGCTGTAAATAAAAAAAAATAAAATTAATATATTTTTAACATAATTAGTGATCTGAAAAACATACCTCTGACAAACTACGGGACTGCCACTAAGTGAAATAACTGTTTCACCAATTCGTGGATATCGAAGGATCGAAAGCGGAGTATTTGGACCAACTTTCGGTGTAACGGGAGCAGCTCGATCAGCACTGAATGCTTTCATTCGATTAGGTAATAGTGGTCGAGCTTTTGAACGTGACTTGCGATCGGCAGCAGTATTCGGTGCTTTTGTAGTTGACGACGACAACGATGATTGTATGCTGCTAGAGCTACTGATAGTACTTAAATATCCGCATGCCGATTGGCTACGACGTGTTCGAGTCTTGGCTTTTGCTGAACTAAGCGGACCGGGAGGTCGCGCTGATTTTGGTGCGGCTCGCGATGTGAATGGGTTCAATGACGATGTTGTTGTATTCACGTTAGTTGCACTATCTTCTGTAAGATATCCTTTGATTTGGTTCAGGTGCAATTTTAACACACAATGTGAAAATGATTTTCATGAAGGAAAGTAACGATGATCACCAAAAGCGTTTTGTTTTAAGAATAGCAGTGAAGCACCCAAAGTGTTGCCAAGGCAAAATATCAAATATAGAAATAATGTGAAATTAGATTTATGGTTAGTTAGTTTGTGTGATATTTTTTAGTGATATTTCTCTGATGTTAAATTAAATACAAAATAATATTTTTCTATTCTTTTACACAATACCAACACCAAATTTCAGGGTTTTCCCATGGGGGGGGGCACTCAATATTTGTCAGTTGTAGCATACAGTGCGTACCAAGTGGCCACCAACATCATGTGACGCCCTTAGATTTTGGCGCTTCGTATGGTTGCTGGTTTACGCGAATAAAGATGGATTGAAGACAAACCTTACCACTGCTATCAATACAATCGAGTTAAATTTAAAAAATTAAAATCGAAGCTCCAGATTGCGCACTGCTAAATGAAGCCGTGGCGGTCATACATAATGCCATTGATTGGTTTTCAAAAGAAACATAAATTGTATCGATATCTTTTACACAACTTTTTTTTTTATTTACAGATCGAGCCCCCTCATTGAAAAACCTTTTATAAAGAATTAACTACAACAAAAATGTTAATTTATTTATGAATATTTTATTTAGTTGATTTGTTCATTCGTGACTTATACTAATTTTCAAGATAGAAAGATTAGAGTACAAAATTTAATTCTGTCATTAGTTTATTTAAAATTCAACACCATACGATCATTACAAATCACAAGTTTTTGCATAGTCATCAATATTTCGAGCGTCGACTAGAATGGCTAATGCTACACTCCACATTCCCATATCGTTTAAAAACCAATTAAGTCAAACTTAAAGATGCACATTCAAAGTCATGGACATATGTAAGCGGGAGCTATTCTTACCAATTAGCACCTTGAGCTATCGTGATTCTTCTGGATACGGCTGTTGACCACGAAAAAAAAGAGACCCTCTTAACACCTAAAGCCCGATGATTTGATTATTCTGACGATAGGTAGGAATTTGATTCTTCAGGACAACGTTGAACATTTCGCTGGTTTTATTCAAGCCAAGTGAAAGAACAAATTTAATAATAAAAAAATAAATTACAGTAATAAAGTGCGATTTTTTTTGCCGATATGGTAATCTGTGCAGTGTTCAATTGTGCAAGCAACAACGACAAAAGATTAAAACGAAACATTTCGAAAAATGTGACGGATGAAATTCGATTCTTTCGATTTCCTAAAAACGAAAATTATGCCAAATTGTGGTCGAAGAAATGCGGAAGAAGTGATCAATTTAATATAACAACGGCTTACATATGCTCTAAGCACTTTACGACTGAGCATTTCCAACGAAACTTAAAACATGAACTATTAAATTATTCTCCAAGGAACTACAGACTTTTGAAGACAGATGCCGTTCCAACCGAATGTTTGCCATCGACATCTGAAGCGATGTATTATTCGGAATTGAAACAAAGCGGTAAGAGAAAATCAATGGCAAACGAATTAAAGGAAGCTCAAGTTTCAAGTGATCTTCCTACGATTTCTCAGCACAGAATTGAAACCAAAAAACAGGATACGGATTTATTCATTCAGGAATACGATAAGGCAAGCAGCATAGACGATTTAAATCATCAATTGAATCTTGAAAGGTACAAACTAACAATGTTTTCTGTTTGTGGAATTAAGTAATTCTAGATTGGTGTTTTACAGTAAAATTTTTGACGTATTTGACGAAGACTTTGATGTAGGATTGTTAATAAAGGAAATAACCAGCGAATGGAGCGATGTTGGCGAATTTGAACATGATGGAAATTCAGAATGTTTTGAAAGCACCGTATGTCTTAATTTTTCAGAATATTAGTTCATGTGATTGTTTTTAATTAAATATGAATTTTCAAAGCAGAAAACTCATTTTGAGTTGAGTATTCTACTCTGGTATGTAATTTATTTTTGTATCACTTTAATTAGTAAATATTTTATTATTGATATGGAACAGAAAAATAACCGAAACTCATGTCGGTAGATATCAAATCAACACCTGCCAAAATTCCAGTCTAAGGAAGTCAATTATATTGCATTTCATATAGAGCAGTGGACTAGGTTCGCATTTGCTAGAAAGAGATCTGCTAACTCTACTCTACTAGGAAATCATTCGAAGTAGCATTATATCTATGGTACACTGCTAGTATACAAACCATGGTATTGTAACGATAATACATATACGAAACTGTATAGGGTGCCCCCCCATACGTGGTATAGTTTGACGTTGTCAAAGTAAACTTTCGAAACGTCAGAACTCCACGGTTGCCTTTAACAACAAGGATTGTTGACATCCCTGGTGCTAGCAGTTTATATCTATTTGCAGTTCTGCATTCATACTATTGGATGCGAAACCTATCTAACATATCTACCAGTATCTGGGTCGTGGCGCCTAGCTGTATATGGCGACTCCACGCCGAGAAACGAAAAACAAGAACAAGAATCTCTAAAAATTTCGCGGAGGGCGTTTTTGGTGTTAGTTACGCGACTGCAGACTACCAATCGAACACCTCAAAGTCGACCAGAAAAAGCAGCCGATATACTTCTCCCACTCTTTACTGAGGTGTGGAATGAAGGAAGATATCCGGTTGAAGAGGGAGGGCGTCATTGTGAAAATCGCGAACAAGAGCGATATTCGTGGCAATTGGCCTGGTATATGTCTACTAATTACTGTATCGGAAATCATGGCTAAAATAATTCTCAATAAGATTAGTGATGTTGTAGAGAGTACTCTCGTAGTTTATTATGCTGGATTCCCTAACGTATTGTCTTGTACAGACCATGCAAGTACCGTACTATGGATAATATTGGTGCAGTCCGCCGAAATAGGTTCGCCAATGCATCCCATGTTTGTGGACTTTGAGAAGGTTTTCGACAGCGTTAAGCAAGATTATATACGGAATGCTTTGCGTAGAAAAGGTATTCGTGTTGTTATATGGTTGTACTACGTGGAAAGTGACCATTCGACTTACCAAGAAATTGCAAACTTTCATGAACCAATGCCTCCGACGCATTTTAGTGATATTCTGGCCAGAAGTTTTCAGTTTTTTTTTTTTTTTAAGGCACCGAGTTTAACTTAGGGGGTCACCTTTTAATGCATTGCACAATTAATGCGGTGAAGGAAGTGGATAAAATCTGGGTGTACTAAGGAAATTAGGGTGGAGAGAGACGGAAGTAACGGTGAAGATTATTCTTGAAGGACTGGAGGTTATACCTAATTGGGAAAACGTTAGCCGGCAATGCATTCCAAAGTCTGGACGTTCGGGAGATGAATGATTGTCTATATTTCACTGTACGAGTAGGAATAGGGTTGACGGTATACTCGTGTGCGCGTTTAGATTGACGAGTATTTCGGGCAAAGGTGTAAAGTGAAGGAATGAGATCTAAGTTTCGCACTACATTTACCATGAAAGTAGCGATAATAAATGCTGAGTACTCCGACGTTTCTGCGATGCTCGAGGGAGTCAATAGAAACCGTAATAGTTTCATCTCCAATTAGTCGGAACGCATGTTTTTGAATTCGATCGAGCAGGGCAAGGTGAGTTTTGTGAGCTCCAGCCCATAAATGCGAATTGTACTCTAAACGAGGTCGAATGTAAGCCTTGTAGATGGTAGCTAAGTCGCGAGGCGTAAAATATTTTTTACATTTGCGAAGAATACCTAGGCGTTTGGAGGTATCAAGGGCAACATCAAAGACATTTTTGCTCCAATCAAGATGGTTATTTAATTTTACGCCTAATACGATAAACTCATCTACAGGGCAAATTGGTACGCCATTAAGGTCTAAATTGGACGACGTCGCTGGAACATCACGTTTATGGGAAAGATGACAGGCCTGTGTTTTAGCAGCGTCGAACTCTATTTTTCCTGCCCCATTCCAGGATTAAGTCGAGGTCGGAGTTCAACGAACCGATTAACTCACTGCGCCTGGAAGCAACAGATTGCTTGTGAGAATCCGCAGCAGAGTTAAATTCAAAGGTGTTATCTAAAGTACTGTCATCAGCAAAACTATGGATTGGATTGAGAGTAGAAGACAAAAGGTCGTTGATAAATACCAAGAACAAAGTAGGCGATAGAACAGAGCCCTGAGGGACACCGGAGTTGATTGGGAAGGAGGCGGAAGTAACGCCATCTAATACGACTCGTATAGTGCGGTTGGACAAGAAACTCTCAATCCAATGAGTAAGGGAAGCATCGAGGCCAATGGGCTCGAGCTTAACAAGGAGACATTCGTGCCAAACTGTCAAAAGCTTTTGCAATGTCAAGTGCAAGAACTTGACCTTCGCCGTATTTGTGCAAGCAAGAGTTCCATCGTTCCGTCAGGTAGACCAATAGATCTCCCGTCGACCTTCTAGAACGGAAACCGTATTGGCGATCGTGGATGAGCTGATTATCCTCGAGATAATGAACGATTTTGCGATTGACAGCATTTTCCATTACTTTCGAGAGCACTGAAGTAATGGCTATTGGGCGGTAGTTAGCGGAGTTCGCTTTGCTTCCTTTCTTGGGAATTGGCTGAACATTCGCAACTTTCGACAATTGTGGAAAGCATCCGGAAGAGTAAGATAGATGGAAAAGTACAACTGGACAGACTAAAATTGGCATTGCGATTCAAAGGCAGAAGTGACAATGTATCGGTCACACCTTGAAGAAACCAGAGCAAAATGTCGCTCAACAAGCTCCGGATTATAATTCTCAAGGAAGACGTCGGGTTGGTCGACCAGCAGTTGAGCAGGAGGCCAAAGGAATAAACAAGCCCTGGGGACAACCAAAGGTCAATGTTCAGAATAGCGCCTTGTGGAAGAGAACTGTTTCTATCCTATCCCTCTATAGGGGGTCAACAAGAAATTGATTGATTGATTGATACATTGTGACAATAAAGTACCGGGAATTTGTAATTAAGTCTGAAGTGTAGCCCAGTAGGTAGCATATTGGTCTTCAATGCGAAGGTTGTGAATTCAAATCGCGGTCGACGCATAATTCCAGCACACTGCCTGTTTGGGTATACTTTGGTTACCTCAATCTACGAAAATGAAAAATAATAGCCTCGACCTCTTCAACTGACGAAAAAATTGAAAGAGTAAAGGAAATGGTGCTCGAAAAACGTCATACGAGTATTAGGAAGATAGCAGGAGAGCTCGACATCTCCTGCGAGTCCGTTCGTTCGATTTTGGTGGATACTTTGGCCATGAAACGCGTCCTTGCTCGACTCGTTCCAATAAAGCTGAATTTTCTCCAAAAAAAGTACTGTAAACAGGTCCCTTTGGACATGCTTGATCGTGCGAATTCTGAGCCCACATTCATGGAGCGCATCATAACTGGTGATGAGACATGGGTCTACGAGTTTGACATGCAAACCAGTCAACACTCATTGGAATGGAGGAAAAAAAATGAGCCGAAACCGAAAAAACCACATCAAAGCGGCTCAAACATCAAGACGATGCTCATTGTTTTGTTTTTTTTTTTTCGATATTCGAGGTTTGATCCATCATGAATTCGTTCCGAAGGGACAGACGGTCAATAAGGAGTACTATTTGACCGTATTGAAGCGTTTTCGTGAGCAAATTCGTAATTGGAATTATGGAAGGAGAATTAATGGATTTTCCACGAGGATATTGCGCCATCGCGTAGAGCATCAATTGCGACCTAATTTAAGGCCAAAAAGCAACAAATTCCATCAATCAACCGTGCTTACAAAATTTAGACCGTGTGACTTTTTCCTATTCCCGAAACTGAAATTACCGCTCCGTGGAAGCCGTTTTCAGTCGATCGAGAACATAAAACAAAATTCGCCGAAAGAGCTGAAGGCCATACCAAAAAGTGCTTGTGAAAAATGTTTCGAGGACTGGAAAAAACGCTAGCATGTGTTTTGCTTCTAATGGGGATCACTTTGGAGGCAACAAAATAAATTTCTATAGTTTATTGTTGGTGGTTGGGTGTGTATAGATAGGGTAGGCATCTGATCGGCGTCATAAGGCGACACAGTACAACATAATGCTTAAATAAGTAATACCAGCGAAACTCGTCCGACTGGGGATATACTTTTTAAACCGTCTTTAGAATATATGGTACGATAAAGTAAACACCAGATAGGCACTACTGTTTACTTCAATACAACTAATCGCTTATGCGTCTAAACAACGTAACGGCTTGACCAAAACTGGACGCCAAAGCATTTTTCGTAAATATTAAAACGGCAGCACGAGAAGTAAACCGAGTTGTGACTCAAACTCGGAGAAACATACAAATCAGAAAAAACCTAACAATAGCAAATTCGAAAACGTAGACAACTTTATATTTCAGAAACCAATCTGTCGAAAGATGTCAATGAAATCGACGAAACAACATAAGACACATAATCCGATAATCAAATGTAAAGACGAATCTCCGAGCCCATAATTCGAATTGTAACGTGAAAGACTATGAATAATATAAGATATTCCATGTCTATGGAAAAAATTGTACCCAATTCTACTACGTTGAGAGCGAATTTAAACACCCAAAGCACATGATCATTGGCTTCTACCTGCCCGCCCATATCCAAGAGTCAATCGATTCAATCGGCGGCCGTCGCTATGGGTGTTTAAAACCTTTTCGTCGCTCTCAACGCAGTAGAATTGGGTACAATTTTTTCCATAGACTTGGGATATCTTATATTATTCAGTTTTTGGTGAAACCTAGAACAGAAATCAGAATAATCGACGCAATCCAGAGGGAGGTACTAAAACGAATCCTCGGACTGATGAGAGAACAAGGCTATTATCGGATTTGAGACAAATCGGAATTTTAAACCATTTTTGAGGACTCGAAAGTCTTTACTTTTATTAAACCCCGAAAAGTACAGTTGGTCAAAGGAATACATAAACGTTTAAAAAAAAAAAAGCAAAAGACAAGTCGGGAAGCCAATTGCTTCTGGAGTTTTCGACATGAAGATCACAGCAATCAGACCGAGGTAATTGGAGACGGAGCAAACTGGATGACGACGCTCGACTTAGGCTGTAACGCAATTGATAATGATGATGGAAAATTGTCGGGAAGCAGAGAGCTTGGAGTCGCTTTTGTTGTTGGCAAAAAATTTAAACAACAGGTCACGAGTTTCAAACTAGTAAGTGAAAGATTATGTGCATTTCGAAAAAAAATTAAATTTGTCAACACTAGGATGATCAACGTTCACGCACCAATAGAAGAGAAGGACGATATAACTAAAGACGAATTTGATGCCACCCTAGAGACAACCTATGATTCACTGCCATCGAATTACCTAAAAATTGTCTTAGGGGATTTTAATGCAAAAGTCGGAAAGGAGGGGGCTCATAGGGGAAAAACAGGAGGGCACAGTCTCCATGACATAGCCAACGACAATGGCCAACGTCTTATTGATTTCGCAAGCAGCAAAAATGCCATAGTAAGTTATATGTGCTTCCCACAGCGCGATATTCACAAACGAACGTGGGCATCACCAGATGGTCACACCTTCAACCAAATAGACCACGTTCTAATTGGGGCAAGGGCTGCTTCCAGCATACTTGATGTACGAACTCTCCGCGGTGCGAATTGTGACTCTGATCACTTTCTAGTCAGAGCTAAGTATCGATGCCGAGTAGCTTGTCGTTGATATTCGGAAACAGTAGAGCTCGGAAATTCAATGTCGACAAGCTTAAAGACGAAACGGTGGCGCAGGCTTATATGATAGCATGTAATAAACACCTGACACCAATACATGAAAACATCCAAAATATGCCAGTGGCGAATGTGTGGATGAAAATATGAGACGGCATCAAATCCTCCGCGGAAGAGGTGTTAGGCTATCAAGCACGCCCAAAAAATAATGATTGGTTCGACCAAGAATGCCGCGATGCAATAGACAGAAAGAACGAGGCTTACAAAATTTTTACTGAACGACCATTACGAGCCAAAAAAGAAAGATATAACGAACTTACGCGATATGCGAAAAAAAACTGCAGGCGAAAACAATGGAAGAACCATAATTACAAGATACAAAAAATGGACGACGATATGAAACAAAATAAAACGCCGGACGCACACGCAATAGTTAAATACTTAAAAAAAGGGATATAAACCAAAAACCAGTATCTGCGAAGACGCAGAGACCAACATTATCAGCGACAGACAAAAAATCAAAAGGAGATGGGCTTCCTATTTTGAACATCTTCTCAATCCCACTCCATTACCATCGATCACGACAGACAAAATTTCAATTGAGGTCTCAACTGATGAAGACGAACCATCATGGACACTACCCACGCTTGCTGAAATCAAAGCAGCCCTATGTGACCAAAAACTAACCAAAGCACCGGAAATTGACGAAATACCAGTTGAACTTCTGAAAAACGGTGGAAACTGTGTCGCTGAAATACTGCACAACATGATATGCAAAATTTGGACAGAGAAAATCCTACCCGACGATTGACGAAAAAGTATCATATGTCCAATTTACAAGAAAGCAAACAAACTCTGCTGTGAGAATTACAGAGGAATATCATTGTTGTGTACGTCCTATAAGATACTGACAAAAATAATTGAACGTGGTCTTAAGCCCTATACTAATCAAATAATTGGCGAATACCAAGGCGGATTCAGAACCGGACCATCTACGACAGACCAGATATTCTCGGTGATACAGGTGCTAGAGAAA
Organism: Chorisops tibialis; assembly: GCA_963669355.1. Classification (NCBI taxonomy): domain Eukaryota; kingdom Metazoa; phylum Arthropoda; class Insecta; order Diptera; family Stratiomyidae; genus Chorisops; species Chorisops tibialis. The sequence goes on along the minus strand of OY770263.1, from coordinate 72,924,587 downwards.
TGCTGGAAATATAACACAGACGTGCACTAAATTTTCGTAGATTTAAAACAAGCATACGACAGTATCGACACCAACAGGTATACCAAATCATGCTTGACTTTGGAATTCCTCCAAAACTAGTCCGACTAACAAGACTCATAATAACGAACACTGAATCCCAAGTGAGAATACAAACCGATTCCACAACCAGCTTTCGTACGCAATGTGGTTTAAAGCAGGGAGATGGTCTAGCCCCCATTCTTTTCAACATGGCAGAGTATGTCGTCCGGAAAATCCCAGTCGACACTAACGGGACACTACTATTCAAGTCCACCAAACTAGTAGCATACGCCGACGACATTAACATCCTAGCAAGATCGTTCCCTAGTCCTAAGTAGGCATTTGTCAATTTTGACTCCGCCGCAAAAGAAGTCGGGTTGCGCATTAACGAAAGCAAAACAGAAGTAATGACGCAAACAAGAAGAAGAACGCCAATCAGACAAAACATAACAATTGCGGAATATAATTTGGAGAGTGTGGACAACTTCGTATATCTTGGGGCTAATCTAGCAAAGGACGGTAATGAAACAGACGAAATCAAACGACGGATAATACTTGCAAATAAGACGTATTATTCGGTACTTCCAATGATGAAATCCAAGAAAGTGCTGCGGATATTTTTAAAACTATTATACGACCTGTGCTCTGTTATGGCAGCGAGACGTGGACATTAACGCGAACTTCCGAAAACGCAGTTAACGCATTCGAAAGAAAGGTCCTCCGAAGAATTTTGGGACCTGTAAAGTAACGGAATGGCGATAAGATGCAACCATGAATTGTATCAACTCTACGACGAGCCAGAAGCTTCAACGTTCATCAAGCTACGTAAACTGCAGTGGGCTGGCCATGTAAAGCGAATGGAAGATGCTCTTAAAGGTAAAGCAAGTGGTAACCGTCCAGTAGGCAAATCACGCAAGCGATGGGAAGACTCGGTTGATGAAGACAGCAAAGCCATTTCAAAAATACGACATAACCGGTGGAATTTTGCAAGAACATAGATAAATTCTTCTCAAAACATCTCGGTATTCATTCAGATTAGGGATATCTCGCTTTGGTGGTAGCAGACTTGGGAAGCGGTGACCTCATAGCAAACAGTTGAAGCGAAATGGAAAAGCCGATAATAACTTACATGACTGTCATTGCCTTATGATACCTACTGATGTTTAGGTTCGTATCCATCCTCATTGGAAGGGTCAAATCGCCTCGGATTGCATGTAGTAGTCGAGAGTGGCTGACGAAAGGAATTTTGTCGGTTTTTCGTGCAAACAGCACGTGGCACGGTAAAGGCCCAACAGCCATGGTGTGGACAAAGGCTTCATTCGGCATAAAATGGACAAATAGATTGCCATATGCATCACTGGCCTTTACAGCCAATCTTTTTTTCTATCATGCAAAATAAAGAAGGTAAATAACACACAAAAGAACAAATCAACCAAAAACAAAGCTATCCCTACTTTCCCTCCAAAATCCAAACAAATCAGGCAAAACTTACCTTCATCATCTCTCGATTTCTTCTTTGTGCTCATCAACATCGAGGAATTGGCCACACTCCGGTTGGCCGTTGACTTGATCTCCATTACAACATTCGCCTCTTCAATTGTACGGGCATCCTGCAAAAAACAATCAAAATTAGCATGGACCAATTTGCACACTCCCAGTCCCGGATCCTGCAACACGTACCAGGGACATCAGCTCGCCCACTGTCATCTGTAGAATTTTCTGCGGCAGCATTCGAATCACATTATGGACGGCGCGATTTGCATCGAACCTTTGCTTATGCTTCAAATCCAAATCGGTTAAATACTGATCAACGAAAGAATCGAATTCTCGCAAACGTCCCGACAACGCTTCGTCCTTTGCGGCATCGCGATTTCTTTTCGTATTACGCGAAACTTTAGTACGCGGCATTTCAAAGCGAACAGTTGTGATAGTTGTAATCGAGTTAATTAATTAAAAAGAAAATTCGATTTAAGAGAAGATAAAAACTTTGGTTTAATCGTGTGGAAAGACAGTTAGCAAATAAATAGGGCTTTCAAAATTCAATTGTTTTCAACTGAAATTGGCGCAGTTGGCTGCAGTGTTTTTTGGGTCTGCCCCAGTTTTCTCCTGACAGCTGGTACGGTTTCGAAATGCTTTCGATATAAGCACACTGATTTTTAAAAATATGAATTAAAGAATTAATGAAAATTGTTAGAATGTGGCTAGGAAACAAATTAAGAAAATAATTTATAGAAGATTAAAAAACAAAATTAATATGAAACGATTTCACGTCATATTGATAGTTCATTCATCTAGCGTCCGATAGAGGGTTACGATATTTCGAAAACACGTGCAGCAAAATATTTGATGGCGCCGGACACACGGCGCGAGTTCATAACCTCAAAACAAAAATCTCTTTCCAAATTGTTTTCGAACTAAACGCATGTCTTGGAATTGAAAGTACGGAAAATGGCAGAAAACGGTAAGAACTAATTATTAATACTTCTCATAAATATTATAAAGGAATAGAATAATAATTCCGGTGTAAATTACTGTTAAATTTCGTGGAAATTTTCCCGCAAAATCTCTAATCCGTAAATAATTTCACAGACTCGATGACGAAGGAGAAGAAAAAGAAGCGAATCAAGGCGGAGCCGATCGATGATGATTTGGGCGCCGTGCAAGCGTCTGGCGAATTTCAAATCAAACCATCGGACAAGATAGCAAAATTGGAAACCTCGAAATGGCCACTCCTGCTGAAGAACTTCGACCTTTTAAACGTCCGTACAAACCACTATACGCCGCTGCCGTTCGGTGCTTCGCCACTGAATCGCGATATTAAGGAGTACGTCAAGTCGGGCTTCATCAATCTAGACAAGCCGTCGAATCCCAGCTCGCATGAAGTCGTCGCGTGGGTGAAGAAGATCTTGAAGGTCGACAAGACAGGCCATTCCGGAACACTAGATCCCAAAGTAACAGGTACGTGAAAGATTATTTTCGGTCTGTTCGACACTCCAAATAATAAGCCGTCAACCTAACTGATTTTCCGTAGTTTAGTTGTGACTGTATTTGGGAACAGTATTCTCTGGATGTGTGTATGTAAAGCAGATCAATTTTAATGTCTGTTTCACAAAGATTTTTCAGAAACAGTGTCCAATTTCAGAGGCGCCAATCCAACTCGCGCCCGAGTCTGGAACGCAGGCAAACATGCTGTTTTATCTCACGGCATCATTTAAAAGAGCAATAGTCTGAAGTTTTTTTTTAACCATCAATTGGCTGTTTCTTATCAGTTTTTATTTCGGACAAAATAGAGCAGCTCGAACAAATTTGTCTTCAACTTTTCCGTAACCCATGTGGTTACAAAGTTATCTGCATTTATAATTGCGTTGATTCGTGTCACATGGAAATAACCGGTTTCGGTTTACTTATCGCTACGCGTTGTATTGATAGGCCTACGTATTAGATAACGTTTCAGTTTGTATTGTGGAACCTGCCGTTTTTTATGTCGAACGCATTCAGTCTATGATTTGAATAGAGTACGTGCCAGTACTATTTTTTCAACCAAAATACATGAGTGCTCTACTTTTTTTCAAGCGGACATTTATATTCTCTGAGACAGTAAACGGCAAATGGCATCTACATACACACATAGCACTATATCATCATCATCAACTGCGCGACAGCCCGAACCGGGCCCTGGTCTCCTGAAGTCGTCGCCTTCAATCGTCTCGATCCAAAGACTGCGTCCTCCAGCTGCTAATTTTTAATGTGGCTTTGCTGTCTTCATCAATCGAGTCTTCCCATCGCTTGCGTGGTTTGCCTACCGGACGGTTACCACTCGCTTTGCCTTTAAGAGCACGTTTGGGTATTCTTCTGTCTTCCATTCGCTCTACATGGCCAGCCCACTGCAGTTTACGTAGCTTGATGAACGTTGAAGCTTCTGGTACAACTCATGGTTGTGCCTTATTCACCATTCCGTTCCTTCCTTCCTTCACAGGTCACAAAATTCTTCGGAGGTAATTTCTTTCGAATGCGTTACCTGCTTTTCCGGAAGTTCGTGTTAGTGTCCACGTCTTGCTGCCATAACAAAGCGCAGGTCGTATAATAGTTTTATAAATCCACAGCTTATTTTTCCTGTGCCCTTTCTTGGATTTCATTATTGGAAGTACCGAATAATACGTCTTATTTGCAAGTATTATCCGTCGTTTGATTTCGTCTGTTTCATTACCGTCCTTTGCTAGATTAGCCCCAAGATATATGAAGTTGTCCACACTCTCCAAATTATATTCCGCAATTGTTATGTTTTGTCTGATTGGCGTTCTCCTTCTTGTTTGCGTCATTACTTTTGTTTTGCTTTCATTAATGCGCAACCCGACTTCTTTTGCGGCGGAGTCAAGATTGACAAATACCTCCTTAGCACTAGGGAAGGATCTTGCTTGGATGTTAATCTCGTCTGCGTATGCTACTAGTTGGGTGGACTTGAATAGTAATGTACCGTTGGTGTCGACTGGGATTTTTCGGACGACATACTCTAGTGCCAAGTTGAAAAGCATGGGGGCTAGGCCATCTCCCTGCTTTAAACCACATTCCGTTCGAAACCTGGTTGTGGAATCGGTTTGTATTCTCACTTGGGATTCAGTGTTCGTCATTGTGAGTCTTGTTAGGCGGACTAGTTTTAGAGGAATTCCAAAGTCAAGCATGATTTGGTACAGTACGCTCCTGTCGTATGCTTGTTTTAAATCTTCGAAAATTTGATGCACGTCTGTGTTATATTCCCAGCATTTCTCAAGCACCTGTCTCACCGAGAATATCTGGTCTGTTGTAGATCGTCGGGTTCTGAATCCACCTTGGTATTCGCCAATTATTTCATTAGTATAGGGCTGATTTTTGGGATAATAATTAAAGACAGACAGTTCTATCAGCTTTTGCAGACTAATTTTAATTACAAATTCCCGATACTTTATGGTCACAATGTATTTTAAATATTTTCCTGTGTAGTAAGTACCGAAAAATACGTCTGGTTCGCTTTCGTTCTAAAAAATCCAATTGGATTGATAAGCTTGTCTGTAGATTTACAAAGTTGTCTACGTTTTCTAGGTTATTTCCTCCTATCGTGAAGCCGGCGCTACATGATGCGGTGAACGTTTGATTCAAGTGTTAAGCGCCATCTTTTGAAGCAAATATTCGACACATGGCAAGCACTGCTATACGGTAGAACGAATGTTTGAATCAGTACATTTCATTCTACTGTAGGTTCTTTTTTTTTTGTGTTATGAAATAATTATTTACATTAAAAATATTTTTAAAAAAATTTGAGAATAAGAGAATTCTGTTGCTGCTGCCGCAAAAGTAACGTAACGTAACGTAACGTTAAAACACACACCTGCCAAATCACAAGTCAATGATAGTGACAATGAAGAACTGATAATTTGTTTGGACGAATCGTATAGCAGTGTGTCAAATTTCTTCCAAGTGTACCGTCCAGTAAAGAAAAACTTTGAAGCGGGCAACGAGCCGAACATCTTCCTACACGAACGTTGGACGCAGCTAAATTCTTCCTTAGGACAAATCAATATTCTCACACGGAATGTATACCGAGTTCTATAAAATCTCGATGTCAACAAATGCACTGGCCCTGATGAGGTACCCGTACAAATTCTTAAAAACTGCTGTCCTATCCTTGCCAAGCCTCTTTGCAAGCTGTTCCGCCTTTCTTTTGCAAACGTTATTATACCTTCTTCGTGGAAACGAATGTTCGGTCTATTTTTAAAGAAGGAGAACGAAGTAATCCCGCCTACTATCGTATAATAGCAATTACCACAATTCTATCGTAGATCATGGGAACAGTCATTAACTAGAAGATGAGTTAGTATCTCGACACCAATGGTATTATTAGCGGTAACCAATATGGATTACGACAGAAACGTTTCACAGGAGGCTTTACTGCTCTCGCGGAGCGTTGGAATAACTGCGTTTCATTCGAGTAACTAAAAATACAAGATGGATCGATTTTACTTTATTATTCTAATAATAAAGTATTGTGATCGACACTGGAAAAAAATTATGCTAAAAGTCCAAAAATGTAATAAAAAAAATCCGTTGCCTGTATGCCGTACAGGTACAAATTTTTAAATTTCTGCGAGTCATACAGTGCTGTGCAAAACTTAAGCAACTCACCACATGTCGGAATGAAAAGGAAAATTGCAATCAAAATATAAAGAATTTTTTTTCTTAAATTTAGACGTTAGCATGTTGCTTAAAGTTCTGCAATAAAAAAAGTACATCAGTATTTTAACTGTTCTTAAAAAAAACAAAAACAAAATACACCAAAAAAAAGGCTAAGCAACTTTTATTAATATTTCGTGTAATAGCCGTTATTTTTTATAACAGCGGCACATCTGCGAGGCATTGATTCAACTAAATTATTTAAAATTGTATGTAAATTTTTTCCCATTCGGTTTTTAGGTTCGTAAACAATTGGTTCTTGTTTGCAAACTGTACTGTTCCCATACACCGTTTCAATATACCGAATAAGTTTTCTATAGGATTCAAGTCGGGCGATTGTGCCGGCCAATAAAGAACTTGAATCCTTTTAGAGCTAAGCCATTCTTTTACCAACTTCGATGTATGTTTCGGGTCATTATCATGTTGAAACACCCATCGAAGTGGCATATTCCACTCTGTATAAGGTAACATTCTAGATTCTAAGATGTCCTTATACATGAATCTGTCCATAATTTCTGTTATTCTATGAAAGGGACCAAGACCTAATGCTGAGAAACATGTCCAGACCATGATGCTTCCTCCCCCATGTTTCACCGTTTTCCTACAGAAGCGTGGATTGAGTTGTTGTCCCTTCTCACGCCTCACACGGGAGAAGCCATCAGAATTGAAGAGGTTGAACTTGGATTCGTCGCTAAATAAAACGGTCTTCCATTTAGCAACTGACCAGTCAAGATGGTTTTTAGCGAATTCAAGCCTAAATGATATATAAAACGATATAAATAGTAAAATAATAATGTTTAAAAGTGTTGTTCGAGCAGTTTACCTTTTCCTTGCATGTCTTTTTGTGAGCAATGGTTTTTTTTAAAGGTGTATAGCTTTTTAGATTGAGTTCAATTGCCCGTCTGCGAACAGTGCTTGAGTTGACATTTAAGGCTAGCTCTTTTACAACTTCTTTTGACGAGATAAACGGTTTTCTTTTTATCAATTGTTTAATTTGTAAGTCATCTCTAATGGTAGTTTTACGCAGCCTTCCACCAAAATTTACACTTTTCACACTACCCGTGTTTTTATATTTCGTAATCCATCTTGAAATTAAAGATTTGTGTATATTTAACGATTTGGCAATCTCTATTTGCGTTTTTCCAGAATAATATAGCGAAATTACATTTGATTTAAATCTATTATCGTATTGATCACGCTGCATTTTAAATATTATTTTTTTAGACACAATTAAACCCAAAGGGAAAACGATCTATACTGATCTAATTGACACGAACATCAGAAAACAAAAACAACATCGGGAAATCCCCGTTATGTTTTGTTCTGACTGGGAATCGCAGCTGCGTTTTGAAAGTTGCTTAGATTTTGCACAGCCTTTTTTTTTTTGTGTATTTTGTTTTTGTTTTTTTTTAAGAACAGTTAAAATACTGATGTACTTTTTTTATTGCAGAACTTTAAGCAACATGCTAACGTGTAAATTTAAAAAAAAGGAAAAAAAATTCTTTATATTTTGATTGCAATTTTCCTTTTCATTCCGACATGTAGTGAGTTGCTTAAGTTTTGCACAGCACTGTATCTCCGAAACCATTAGAAATAGGAAATTGTTATATGGATCGATCTTAGATTGAGTGGAGACGTTTCATTACTTAAATTTTTTGGAGTTTTGGATGGAAAAGGGGAGGCGGGCGGACTAGAATCGAAAACTACACTTGCTAATAACTCCACTAGGAATGGAGGTAGCAAGCTGAAACTTGATTTGAAAGGGAAGATTTCCGGATTCTACACTGTTTCGCTTTATTATTCATGACGTTTCGGTCTCTGCTGAGACCTTTATCCGTTTGAAACTTGATATTCGGAAATATTGGTTTATGGGGAGAAAGTAAGAATAAATTACAATGAAAACAAAACTATGAAATTTTAAGAACATACAGACGATGGACGTACAACTCCACCGTAATTATTACCTTGGGACAGGCAAATGCCCTTACAAGCCTGTCCCAAGGAAGAGAGGGATAAAGCAAAATACTTACAAATTAATATCTCGACTATCTTTCAAGATGCGAAAATGAAACTTAAGGCATATAAATATTAAGATATACTAGCAAAATATGGAAAAAAATAAAAGATTTGTACAAAACAGTAGCGGGTGGAAATGGTAGGCATTTAAAAAAAAGGTGCAATTTTGAAAATGTTAAACCTTTATATCTTAAAAGCCAGCTAGGGTATAGCCTAGTGGGTAGCGTGTTGGCCTACAATGCGAAGGTCGTGAGTTCAAATCAATGTCGACGAATAATTCCAGCGTATACCTTGGTCACCTAATCTACGAAAATGAAAAATTCGAAGATGGAGGGTTGTGCGAAGGTCTAACAACCTTTCCACAATAAATAATGATAAAATGTTAAGGAACCTGAAGTTCAGGAGGCCGAAGCCCGATTTGGGCTGTAGTGCCATTGTAGAAGTAGAAGATATCTTAAAACCCAATATCGATATCAAGTTGAAATTTCGTCAGATTAAGTTGGGAAGGGAGTTGATGAGCCGAATTGTCGAAAATTTTTGATATTTTTAGGGCTTTGGTAAAAGATACTAACTTAGAATTTTGTACGTATAGTATACATAAAATCAAAATAATAATTTAGACGAAAACACCCTGACCTGTATACGGCGTTTCAGTTGTAGTGAGAAAACACCTAAAAAATTTTTGATTCATATGTATATTAAGGTAGGAACTTCAAAATGTTGTAAAATTCGTTTAAAGTAAATGCAAAAAAGCTCTAGATACGAGTATTAACTGGTCGGATACCTCTACCACTTCGACCATACTGCGTGATGTATTGTTTCATAAATATATTTTACAGCCGATTTCTTGAAATTTACTACAACTATGAAACTACTTCAGTACAGAAAATTTTGAACGTGTTTCAAACAATCAGTTCAAAAATTATTAACATCAACCCACCTGAAATTCAAATTTGCATTTAGAAACGAATGACATATTTGAATGTGTGCGCTATGATAATAATCACAGTTAAGTGGTAAATAATTGACAATGGCTCACCTTCCATCGCGCTATTTGCTACCTGCTTATTGACTTTTATTGATGACCGACGCAACCATTTTTAGTTTTGGTGTACTCCTCTGGGCAAAAAGCAAAAGGACTTTTCAAATAAAAAAAAGTATAAATATATTCTTCAATATATATTTTGTATACTTCAAAGTACTTCCCATTGCATGCAATGCACTGATTTATGCCCACGTTTGATCCAATCTTTAAAACACTTCTCATGGTTTGGTGAATGTTTTCACAGTGCTCTTCGAATTGAAAGGAAAGATTTCCGGATTTTACACTTATCAGTTTGATAAAGGTCTCAACAGAGACCGAAACGTTACGAATAATAAAGCGTAACAGTGTAGAATCCAGAAATCCTTCATTTCAATTTCACTTCAATCTCGATTTACGAGATGACCATCAGCTCCTCCAGCGAATCACGTTTTATAGCATTAGTTGAATCAAAACGGGTTCATCAACGTGTTTTTTTTTTAAGCAACTGAACAGTAAATAGTGGCACGGTGACACGTCAGGAGAATAGGATGGAACGGTATTTGTTGAAATTTTGGCCAAAAATCCACGAATAATGATAACGAATTTTCAAGAAATTCAATAAGTTCGCTCAAAATTTGATCCTTCTGTATTTTAGTATCTTCAACTAACTCCCTGACAGTCCAGCCACGATTTTCCGTGACTTTTAATTTGATTTTTCAATGTTTCCATGGGTTATTGCTGTTGTGATTTACGATCAGACGGAGGTTCATCTTCAGCTAACTCACGACCCTCTTTGAAAAACTTGTGCCATTGAAAAACTTTCATCACCAAATGCTTTTCACATCATTTTCAACGTATTAACACCGTTAAATTAATTTTTAACGCAAAATTTAACTTTCATCTCTTCCTAAAAAAAATGTACATTGTCTACCCTCGTATGTAGATTTCTACACATATGGAGTTTCAGTATATGTTTAACGATTAATTGCTTTTTTGGGATTGAAATGAAAAAAGTAACTGATTTTATGTTATTTTATTAAAAAAGAGCTTCAAACTAATTTTTCTTCAATGCATTGTACACAAGCATATCGATTATGTAGCAGCTTTTTATAAAAACAACACATTGTTTCATACATGTTGTTTTTGGTAGCAGAGTTTTCTTCATAGCAAACGTGACATCTTGCTGTCTTTCAATTGCGGTGGAGCGCTCTTCGATCTCTTTGGTAGAATTGGTGATGATAATAATGTTGAGGAAAAATCTCGTTATGATTGATTTGAGAAATACGTATACAGTGAAAGCTCCTATAAGCGGACACTGATGGTGCCAACTTTTTTGTCCGGCTATGAGAGCTGTCCGTTTACGGGAAAAAAGAAAAAGAAGAGGAGATAAATAAATAATAAATTTTGTTTTTAGCTCGTTTATTCATTTTGGAGTACACATTGTATGAAATTAAGAAATTCAAAGAAAAAAATTCGATCAAATAATATAATATACATTTATAAATGTATGCAGTTAAATAAACCAGCTGCAGTGAAAATTAAGTAAATACATACTACTTAGTAATTAATTGAACAAAATTTAACATGCTCTGTTGACGTAACCTTTTTCGTTTCTGGTGTATAAGACAGTTTTGAAAATGATTCTCTAGATTTTTTATGTACTCAAATGCCGTAAAATCATCATGAGTAAATTTTTTCAAGCTATCAACAAGATTAAAAGCTTGATTATAGGAAGTGATACAATGTGAATCCGGAGTAATTTCCTGAATTTCTATATCTGAAGCACTTTCATCTTTGTTACTGATGTTTTCGGTTGTAAAATTGTAGTTGTCATCTTCCGTTTGTATATTGTTGTCAACGGTCATAAAGTTCTCCAGATTTTGGCCTTCTATGGGCCCAAGTTCGTTGAGACCTCTTATTAAATCGGAGGGTATTGATAATGGAAGATCATCTCCAGGTTCAAATTCCGTTGAACTGTAGTCATATCCTCTTTTCTTGAACCCTGCTTTGCCGGAACAATTCATTATGGTGTTGGAAGTGACTTTATTCCATGATTTTTTAATGAAATATATCGCATCTAATACATTAATGGTTTTTGAAAGTTCCGTTACAGATTTAACATCTCCAAGTTTAGATAAAATATATTTCAAAACTTGATCTCGATAAAAGCATTTGAAATTGTGTATAATCCCTTGGTCCAACGGCTGGCATACAGTAGTTGTATTAGGTGGAAGGAAAATAATTTTTACATTTGTTAGATTAATTTCGCGGGGATGGGAGGCTGCATTATCTAAAAATAATATAATTTTTCTTTTCTGAATGGCCATTTTTCTATCTAATTGTGACAACCATTCAATCATGATTGCCCTTGTCATCCAGGATTTTTTATTCGAATTCCAAGTTACTGGCAACTTATTAATAACAAAGTTTTTGAAAGCTCGGGGGCGCGCTGCCCTTCCAATTACTAATAACTCTTCCTTTTCTCCTGCCATGTTTACACAAAATAATATTGTGAGCCGCTCTTTTGACATTTTCCCACCGGTTAATTTTTCAGATTTAAAAGCTAAACTTTTATTGGGTAATACACGAAAGAAAAGTCCGCTTTCATCATCAGCATTATACACATCCTTTGGCTGGTATCCAGCCAATAATAAAGGCAGCTTTTCTATAAATTGTTTAACATCGTCTTGATTTACATCTGCTGCTTCACCTGATATGCATTTAAAACTTATGTCATGCCTTTTTCGCCACTTTTGGAGCCAACCATCAGACGCTCTGAAATTAGTATAACCTAATTCTTTCGCTATTTCTTTAGCTTTTGCCTTTACTAATTGTCCTGATATTGGAATGTTTTTGTTTCTAACCGTTGAAAACCATTAAAAACAAATTCTGTCAATATTCAAACCATCAATTTTCAAAAAAAATTTCTTTAGATTCACATTAACTCCAGATTGCCATTTAGTTCGTATTTTGTCCTTATTTTTTCGTATTTTTGCAGCTTGAGTTTTTCCTATATTGAACCTATAATGCGATAATATTAATTATACATTTTTTCATTGCCTCCACAAGTTATGTGTTTAGGGTAGCTTACTTTTTTCCCACAGCTCGCACTGTTGGATTTTGGTCTTCTATAAAATTCACCACTTCCATTTTTTCTTTAAATGTAAGCAATTTTCTGCTTGGCGCCATTATAAAGTGAATATGAAAGAATTTGTACAAAACATTTTTTTATTAAAACTTTATTTCACTTTATTTGTGCTTTAATTCACAACCATCCCCGTCTACACTTTGCGGAAGAATATAAATGTGTTGTTAACGCTCTTCTTCTTTCTTTTCTTCTTATGCTACACTGAGGAAAACCTACACCACCCGAAAACTAGCCGCAATAAGTCAACTGAGCTCGCGTTCTCGCTTTTTCCTTGTCTATTTCGTAAACTAAATTCGGGAATTCCCCGATTTATTTACGCGGATGTCCGCTTACAGGAGATTTCTATGTGTGAATGTGCCAAGCGACAGTGTCCGCGACCGCTTACAAGAGCGTCCGCTTAAGAGAGAGTAGTTTCTATGGGAAATTATAGGGAAAAATTCTGTTCCAGAAAATTTGTCCGCTTAATAGAGATGTCCGCTTATTGGAGCTGTCCGCGAAGGGAGTTTTCACTGTACAAGCATAGATGCTGATGATGCAAATCTGGGTTTACCACTTCTTGATGCCATATACAAGTGAAAATCCAAGTTGACGTAGAAAATATCTACGCATTGTCGTTTGCCAGTTTGGATCAACTTTATTGAAGATAATTAATGCATTCAAAGCCGAAATATCGATCATATTTGAAAGCACAACCACTGGCCATCGATTTGTTTTTCGTTTGTACATAACTATAGCGTGAAAGCATATTATCGACAGTATCCACACCACCTACATTGGATAAACCGAAAAAATATTGAATGTAATAATATTTGAAGGCGCAATGTGTTTGAACAAACCTTTCGTGTGGTTGTAATACTCTATAAACGACGAAAACTTGTTTTTCGCTGGATCCAATTTCTGTGGAGCTATGCGTTGTGCTCTGCACGATAATGCATTTATTTTTTATCCCAATGTACGAAACGAGGGCTGTGTTTTCTACTTCTACAATGGTACTACAGCATAAATCGGGCCTTGGCCTCCTGACTTTCTAACATTTTTCATTATTTATTGTGGAAGGGTTGTTAGACTTTCGCACAACCCTCTATCCACGAATTTGTCATTTTCGTAGATTGAGGTGGCCAAGGCATACCCAAAGCAAGCAGTGTGCTGGAATTATTCGTCTACCGGGATTACCCACTAGAGTACACCCTAGCTGGGTTTAGCTGTGTTTTCTGTGAATACAAATGGGGAATGCCTCTTTTATTTTTCTTCATCGTGCCGACCATTGTAATGCCTTTCGACGGTAATGTTTGCCCAAGATCATACGAAAAAAAAATAACCCTTGGTTATGTTAAGACCTTTCAAACCACCAACGAGATCCAAAATTGTTGGATGTTCTACTAGCTCTGGTTGCCACACAACACCATCTTTTGAAACCAACAGAGGATCCGTATTTTCACCGGCAAAAGCCAATTCGTTTGTTTCATTAGATTCCTCCACAGCATCAAAATCACTATCTTCTGAATATAAATCACCTTCTCATTCCTCTGGCACATATTCATCATTACTGTCTCCCGAAAAATCACCCTCATCACTACCTCACTTTCTTCAATAGTGCTTCCACTTCCTCAACTGTTGGGTAGCTTTGTCTAGCAGACATTCCTTTTTCTTTTCTTTATCGGATTCGCAATTGCAGAATGAAATTTCACTATCTTACAGACTACGTCTGTTCACATTAAGATCGATCTTCAAAGCGCAGAAAATGTTTAGGACCTAATTAAACATGAGCCAAAAACAAATAAATCGTTTTTCCTCATCAGTGATACTGTTTATTCCGTAAGGAAAAGATCCTTAGAGGAAAATATGAAATGAACTGAATTTAGTTCTATCCCTTTTTTCATCGAGTGTAAGCAAATTAAACATCTTAGCTTTTGCTTACACCGGCATGCACGCTTGCGAACGTTCGTTATAGTTGGTGGTAAATGGTGGTTCGGTACATAAGAAGGCATGATTATTTGCTTTTTTGTTTGTTTTCGCAATCAGGCTATCAATATTCACACAATCAAGCTACCAAAATCTTCAAGGGTAGACAACGTAACTTTTGAAATTGTAGCTAAATAAGAATATTATTTTTATCGCGAAATTTTTTTTGCTTAGAATGGTGATAGAAATAAAGTCACGAAATCCCGTTAGCTTGTATTTACCGGTTCTTGAAAAAAATAAAAAGAGTCGTATTTGTGTAAGGTTAATGCAGTTTCTTTCTGGCAGCATATGGATTTCGCTTCGAAAAAACTGCTCTTCTTTTGAGCCGATCCACGAATTGACCCAATTTTGGGCTTCTTCGTAAGAATGGAAGTGCTGCTCAGCCAGGCCATGCATCATCGATCGGAATAGTTGGTAGTCGATAGGGACAGTGTCTGAAGAATACGGCGGGTGGGGTAGGACGTCCCATTTCAGTGTTTCCAGGTAGGTTTTCGCAACGTGTGCAACATGTGGCCGAGGGTTGTCATGTAGCAAAATCACTTTTTCGTGTATCTAATAGTATTGCGGCCGTTTCACCTTCAAAGCTCGGCTCAACGCATTAGTTGTTTTTTTTTGTAGCGATCTCCCATGATGGTTTCACCCGGTTGCAGCAGCTCTTAATATTCCACGCCGAGCTGTTCCCACCAAATACATTGCATGATTTTCGAGCAATGGATGTTGGGCTTGACCGTCAATGATGATGCATGGCCGCGGTATCCACACGATTTTTTTCGCTTTGAATTATCGTAATGGATCCACTTCTCATTGCTAGTGCTCTTCATCATCGCTTCTCCAATAAAATCCTATCCTTAACATTTGGTATTTTCTCTTCAATCCTATAAAATTTTTGGTATAATTTAAAAATAAAAAATGTATTTTTCTTTTCTTACATTGTTGCAAGTACCGTAATAGTTATAACTTATTTTCTTCGTTTATCTTTTTCAGGATGTCTCATTGTCTGTATAGATCGAGCAACACGTCTCGTAAAATCACAACAGAGTGCAGGAAAAGAATACGTAGCCGTATTTAAATTGCATTCTCCGGTCGAATCCATTATTAAGGTTAATCAAGGTTTGGAAAAACTTCGAGGTGCTCTCTTCCAGCGTCCACCCCTAATCTCAGCTGTAAAGCGTCAACTTCGAGTTCGTACCGTTTACGAAAGTAAATTGCTCGACTACGATGAAGAACGTAATATGGGTAAGTTTTGTTTCGCCACAAAAACATAAATTAAATATACATTTGCGCATCGTGTTCAGTTTTTCTTTCGTTTTCAATAAGAATAAATTGCACGATGTACGAATTTCACGAATCAAATGTTAGAGCAACGTACAGATTTAACTTTCAAATTTTACCTTTTCCATTTGGCCGCGTCACTCTAACTAGGTGTTTTTTGGGTTAGTTGTGAGGCTGGTTCGTACATTAGGACAATGTGCGTACATCTCGGCCTTGTTTTGGGTGTTGGCGGTCAAATGTTGGAGCTGCGACGCGTACGATCTGGTATTCAATCGGAACGTGACGGTATGGTCACAATGCATGATGTAATAGATGCACAGTATTTGTATGAAAATCATAAAGATGAAAGTATGTTGAGGCGTGTTATTAAGCCGTTGGAAGGCTTATTAACCGGACATAAACGTATCATTATGAAGGACAGTTCGGTACGTTTTTTTTAATACTGTATTGTTATTATTATTCGTAAAATGTAAATTCATTAATCGAAAACGTTCGCTCATAGGTCAATGCTGTATGCTACGGGGCTAAAATTATGTTACCTGGTGTATTACGTTACGAAGATGGCATTGAAATTGATCAAGAAATCGTAATTGTTACCACTAAAGGTGAAGCAGTTGCATTAGGTAAGTGTTGTGTCAATTTAAAAATACTTTCACCCCATGCAATAAGCCGACAACCTCGTTCATATTCCATAACCAAGTTGTGACTATGACTGGGAACATCATTCTCTGATGTGTGTATGTAAAGCAGATAAATTTTGTGTGTTTCACAAAGAAAATTCAGAAACATTTACAATTTAAAACAGAAGATTCCGTTTTTTGTTCCTTAACCTCTTCATTTTTTTTTTTTTAATAATTTGTTGTCTATTCACTGAATTTAGCTATTGCATTAATGACAACCGCTACGATGGCAAGCTGCGATCACGGGGTGGTTGCGAAAATCAAACGTGTTATTATGGAACGCGATACCTACCCAAGGAAATGGGGTCTAGGTCCAAAAGCATCAGCTAAGAAAGCTTTAATAGCTTCAGGAAAATTAGACAAATACGGTCGGCCAAATGAAAATACACCAACGGAATGGTTAACCGGTTTTGTAGATTATAATGCAAAGAAAGCTGAAAGTGGTGGCGCAAAACAAAATGGTGCCGACGAAGCAAATAAGAAGGTAATTATGCAAAACTGACGAAAATATCTATGAGTTTTATCTTATCTGGCGTTTGTTTTTCTTTCGTATTCAAAGCGTAAACTAAGTTTGGGAAGTGGTGGTGAACCAGACGTTACAATGGACACATCAACGACTGAATTAGAAAAATCTGATAAGAAAAAGAAGAAAAAACGAAAGAAGGATGGCGATGAAGAAGCGCCAACAGATTTAGAAACTACTACTATAGTCGATGACGTAGATGGCGAACAGAAAAAAGAGAAGAAAAAGAAGAAGAAGAAAGATAAGGACAAGGATAAAGAAGCTGATGAATAGATTTTTAAGTTCAGGTCTAAGACCTCGAATGAAAAAAATTTCCGTTTTAAAACTAGAATTTATATAATTTGTCTTTAGAATTAAGTGATCAGTGAATTCATTGTATAGATTTTTATTACAAAGATATGCTTATGTACAAACAGAAAAAAAATCCAGAAACTTTTATTTGGCTTGAAGAATATGGTGGCTTTTTTTTCTTGAATACTTTGTTATTAATATTTTCTAATTTGTTCCTCTAAAAAAGCTGACCATAAATGAAATGTGGTCGGGTTCTCTTGATGAACTGTTTTTTTTTTATATTAAATCAATGCCAACATCAACCCTACTTAAGCAATTTATTTTTAGAACGAAAAATGGACAACGTTTTTTGTTGTCTTACAGAGTAGAATATAAGGAAAAAATATATTTTAAATGTTTTTAATCAAATGTTCTTGTTGTTATTCAAATCGAATTCAATTACGTAGTAATTTGCTTTGAGAATTTCGAATAAATTTCGGACACTTGATTGGGACAAATTTTTTAAAAGTGAGTTTTTTTTCCAATTTTTATTTTCATTCATATTAAATGTTTTCGTTGTAGGCGGGATATTAGCGAAAGGTAGCAATGATTTGAGTGATCTGCTGTTTAAGAAAAAGGTGTGTATCAAACCTTATGCATTATTGTATGTACGATTTCGCCCCTATATGAAATATTAATGATTTTACGTGCAAATTGGTTTAGTTCTTGGAACAAGAAATATTTTAAAATTATCACTTATTTTCAGCATACGAAAGGATCGGATAAATAAAGGTGTGTAGAAATTAATTAAAAATGTTCTTACTGAGAATTCAGAATTGATTTTTTCTACGGCACCAGCCTAAAATTAAAATTTTATTTTTCAGATTCATCTGATCTGAGTTTTGGATTGATGAAATCAGTTTAATTTAACACAGCATGTTTTGTGTTTCGAACAAGTAACATTAGAAAGACACCGGAAAACTTTGTATGAAAAACAGGAAATAGAAATATTTTCATTTCAAGCGACCGCGATGCATCTCGTGTTACAGAAACGTGAAGCGAATTGTATTACGCGCTGGCCGGTGCAATTTCATCATATAGTCCCGTTCGGTGGTTTTGTAAATCCACTTCAGGTCCGTACAAATTTTTTTTTATCCGTTCGTCTATTATCATTTTGCCATACTATTTTAAAAATTTTGACAACAGACTATCGATAATTAATAATTAAAAATAATTCCAGAAAAATCTCCACTGATCCCGTAGCGTACTTATTGTTTTTTTTCTGGTTACACTAGGGTGGTGTGGAATCTTCATTAGATATCAATATTCCGTGCCATTGGTATGCACGATTCACATATCTATTTTAGAATAGGTCCGTCGATCTGCGTCTGCACACTAAACCACACCTGCAGCACACAGACTTCAACCAATTTCCCTGCGGCGTTTCCGTTAGGTATTACTTCACAGGGCTGGCTAGCATTTTATACTGCGCTACTTATATTGTTATATTGCTTCTTCTCTCAATTCTCCGAAGATGATTTTACACACTTGCTACGAGTGCGCAAATTTCCATCCAATTTTGATTCCATCATGGGTATAGCCTATGATGAATGGCGGACTCGGCATGTTATTTCTCCGGAAGAGGTGAGTTATCGTGTCCATCGTGAATAATTCTAGTATATCCAGGTCCATCGATGTTTGGCAGTATTCGAGAAAGAGCTGCTTGCATTTGTGACGCCTTTTTGCTCGCAAGGTAAATTTTAATTTTTGTGACTGCTTCGTTTGTTGCTGACTCTATTTCGTGGGTGTGCTTAAACACTGTAACAACGACGATGTCAGCTAACTCGATTAATTTCACTCCTATTAGAACAACCGCTGTTTTGTGATCAGCTAGTTTCTTCGAATCGGTGGACTCTGGCCAGTCTTTAATTTTTATGATTGCTTTGTTTTTCGCTGACTCTTTTTCGTGGATGTGATTAAAAACAGTAACAACGGCAAAGTCATCACCGAACCCGATTAATTTTACTACTTTCGGCAACGATAGTCGAAGAAATTCATCGTACATGATATTCCACAGGAGAGGACACAGTACTGATCCTTGTCGAACGCGTGCAATGGCGTTGTAGTACCTTACCCCCTAATCAGTTTGGCACCTCAATTTCCTGTTGGGCAATGATCTCTTTATAAGTGATCAATCTGCCGTGTCAAAGGCATTTATAATGTCCAGTGTCACCACTGCACAACATTTCTTTGTCTCCCATTGGAATCTTTCTACTTGTATCGCCTCAGTTGTTGCATCGACTTTCGTTTTTATAGCGTCAATAGTAACGATTTCCCGAATACGAACTGGCACAGAAAGCAAACAAGCAGTCAATTTTTTATAATTTGCTTAAGGATCTTTCCCAACGTTTCAAGTAGACATATTGGGCAATATGACGATGGCTCTCCAGGAGTTTTGCATCGTTATAAAGATGTCTGGGTTCTTTTGAACAGCAATTTTTATTGTAATATTTGGGATGCCATCGAATTCAGGTGACTTTTTTTGGCTATCTTCTTGCATGCTTCAAATAGTTCCTCCGACGTAATTTCAGGAATTGATTCTATGCTGAACTCCCTGGTTATGTTACACATAGTAGTTGACCTTTGGGCAACAGTTGTTTTACTATGGATCTTAGCATCATCGGGCAAGTTATTTGTGGGGATCTTTAATTCTTTAGCCATGCCATCACCATCCTGCAGGCTATAACCCCAGGGATTTATATCAGCTTTGTTACAGAGACGTTTGACATTTTTCGCAAACAATCAATGATTACTCCATAATGAGTGGCTTAGTGTTGTCATGTAACAATATTTTCTAGTGTATTAGACTCCCAATGACACTACAGCCCAAACCGGGCGTTGGCCCCCCGACCTTCAGGTACCTTAATATTTTATTTGTCATTGTGAAAGGGTTGTTAGCCCTTCGCAAAACCCTCTATCTACTAATTATCATTTTCGTAGATTAAGGTAAATAAGGTATACTCCAGCAGGCAGAGTGCTGGAATTATGCGTCGTACGGGATTCAAACGCAGGACCTTCGCATTGTAGACCAACACTCTACCCACTAGGCTTGCTCAAAAAGTATAAAAGCTATTGCACTGAAATTTGGAATATACTACTTTTATAATAATTTTAATTTACCGTATAAAAATTATTTATGTCCTGCCCCACCTTCCACCATCTCCCATACAAACTGCACTTTTTCAGGAAATAATTTAAACCAATTTACTCAGTGCGTATAATATTTAGCAAGCTGAAATTGCGCACTAAATATTTATTTAGAATTATTAGTTACAGCAAAAAAATAAGACGATTAGCTTCACCCTTTCTACCACCTCCCATACAAAATGACACAATTTCGCAATAAGGCAATAAACGGATTTGCTCAAAAAGTATAAAAGCTATTGGTCTGAAATTGGAATATACAACTAGTATGATAATTTCAATCTACCGCATAAAAATTATTCGTGTACATACACAAACTGGATTTTTTCATGAAATGCTCCAAGCTAATTTATTCAACTGCTTGGCCGATTTCGTCCAAATTTTGCAGGCATGTATTTTACTCGAAACTTAGCAAATAAAACCGATGGCGATTAAAAAAAAGCTTCAAAGTTTAATAATTTTCTCGTGCAAGAAAAAACCTTGTAAAAAAAGTCATAGTCAAAATTTAATGGCCAGTAAAAACAACAAAAAAAAAATCAAGTGGATAGGTTGTGTAGTTTTTTAGAAAAGTGTACCTAAATAATAAAAACACTACTTTTCAGGAGAAGTAAATAACCAAATAAAAGTTGTTTATTTTTTAGTTTTTTTAGTTCAACAAATGTGTGTATAAATAGGGTAGTGATATAAAATTATTGATTATAAAGAAAAAACCTGATTTGCCGAGTTAGTAGTACTGGTTGTGAGAGGTGGAGTGAGCCGAGCACCAAGCTACAAGCACTGCGTCAATATGCATGACTCCACGAATTTACATCATTATTTGAAACACTTCTACTCATCCGAGAGGGGTACGGTTTCCGGCAATCGATTTAGAATTCAGTCTACATTAATCGTTAGTTAGTGCTCCCCTTAATATTTATTTAGAATTATTAGTAAGGCCAAAAAAAATAGATTATTAGCTTTGCCCCTTCTAACCCCTCCCAAACTATCTGACATAATTTCATAACTTTACAAAAAGTCGATTTCCCTGAAAAGTATGGATGCCACTGATTTGCAATTTAAAACATCATTTACCATCTCCTATACAAACTGCACAATTTCACTGAATCCAATATCTCAGTATCTATTAAATTTTTGAGTCCTAAATTTTGTATAAAACATTTTGATAGTAACTTTAGCGTGATGAGAAAAAATTAGTTCAATGTCGTCAACCACTGTACAACTTCTCTACAGAATTTCTTGAAATTAAAAAATTTCTCTTTCATCTAGAGTATCTTTGTCTTATTAATTTTTTTTAAGATGACTTTGCTGTCTTCTATTCTCTTTCTGTTCTCAATCAAAGATAAAAATTTTAAAATATCGAATTCGATAAAATCGACTGATAAATAACCTTTGCATGATTACCCGATTTCTCTGTATGCATCAGTTCGAGCCACACGATTAAGGTCTCATTAGAAATGTATTTCATCAAGCAATCTTGCATGGAAATCTTCTCAGAACTGTTTCTCGTATGTACTTCCAATAATTTTCTGCCCATTTATTTTATGATCTTCCAATCTCTCTAGTCATATAAACAATAACAATTGTAGAAACTATACGCATAAAGATTTCGTCGCATAGAGTTCTAGCGCACCGTGTTTCTCACCTTATGTTTTTCTTAGTCCTCATGGTTCGAATTCTTTTTTATTTCATTCGGTCTTTTTTCTCAAACAATGGAATAACTCATTTAGTTCAAAGCATGGATTTTATGTGATACATAAAATATTCTAAATCTCAAATTATCACATTAAATAATTTCTAAAAAAAATCAATTAATCAAAATAAAAGTTTTGCGCAATGCAGTTTCGAACTCGCAGTGCATAAAAAAGTATTCAAAAATACTGAGTGGAGTACAAGACAACTGAGCCATGCAACACCCAATAGAGTTTTATTCTAAACTTTACTTGAGAATGATTTATCTCTACCTTATTCCTATGATGACCGACCAAATTTTTCGACTCGGTGACCGCGCCATTACAACCGAATGTCCAATTTACACGAATAATCGACGATAAATGTGAACCATTATCTGGCTCTTTCTTATAGCAAAACTACAACTTTTAAGCGAATTTGGTAAAATTCGAGTCGGATTGTGTGCAGCATCTACTTTACGAATTTATTCTGATGATTCATTCTCCCTTATGTGATATAACCACGCTTTTATTCAATTTTGATTAGAGTGATAATTTACAGCATCACCTTGATTTTTTTTTTTAACCACAAAATGCAATTAAAAGAATTTTCTTTTTTCAGACTTCTATCTACAGAAGTATGAGCATGTCTTTAAGATGAATACGAAATGAGGTAAGTTCACTTTTCATTCAGATTATTTTAAAAAATTTTTATGATGATTCATTCATTCCCTATTTGATATAACCATGATATGCATTTGGTCTTACTGATAAATGACGTCATCACCCTAACTATTTTTTTAAAGAAAAAATGAAATTAAAGCATTTTCTTTTTTCAGACTTTGATCTACGGAAGTATGAACATTTGGCTTTAAGATGAATACGAAATATGAGGTAGGTTCACTTTTCATTCAGATTATTTTAAAAATTTATGATGATAATTCATTTCGCCCCTATTTGATGTAACCATGATATGCGATTGGTCTAACTGATAAATTACAATGGCATCACCTTAATTATGTTTTTAAAAGAAAAAATGAAATTAAAGCATTTTCTTTTTTCAGACTTTGATCTACGGAAGTATGAGCATGGCTTTAAGATGAATACGAAATGAGGTAGGTTCACTTTTCATTCAGATTATTTTAAAAATTTATGATGATAATTCATTTCGCCCCTATTTGATGTAACCATGATATGCGATTGGTCTAACTGATAAATTACAATGGCATCACCTTAATTATGTTTTTAAAAGAAAAAATGAAATTAAAGCATTTTCTTTTTTCAGACTTTGATCTACGGAAGTATGAGCATGGCTTTAAGATGAATACGAAATGAGGTAGGTTCACTTTTCATTCAGATTATTTTAAAAAAATTTTATGATGATTCATTTTGCCCCTATTTGATATAACCATGATATGCATTTGGTCTTATTGATAAATTACGTCATCACCCTAATTATTTTTTTTAAAGAAAAAATGAAATTAAAGCATTTTCTTTTTTCAGACTTTGATCTACGGAAGTATGAGCATGGCTTTAAGATGAATACGAAATGAGGTAGGTTCACTTTTCATTCAGATTATTTTAAAAAATTTTTATGATGATTCATTCATTCCCTATTTGATATAACCATGATATGCATTTGGTCTTATTGATAAATTACGTCATCACCCTAATTATTTTTTTAAAGAAAAAATGAAATTAAAGCATTTTCTTTTTTCAGACTTTGATCTACGGAAGTATGAGCATGGCTTTAAGATGAATACGAAATGAGGTAGGTTCACTTTTCATTCAGATTATTTTAAAAATTTATGATGATAATTCATTTCGCCCCTATTTGATGTAACCATGATATGCGATTGGTCTAACTGATAAATTACAATGGCATCACCTTAATTATGTTTTTAAAAGAAAAAATGAAATTAAAGCATTTTCTTTTTTCAGACTTTGATCTACGGAAGTATGAACATTTGGCTTTAAGATGAATACGAAATATGAGGTAGGTTCACTTTTCATTCAGATTATTTTAAAAATTTATGATGATAATTCATTTCGCCCCTATTTGATGTAACCATGATATGCGATTGGTCTAACTGATAAATTACAATGGCATCACCTTAATTATGTTTTTAAAAGAAAAAATGAAATTAAAGCATTTTCTTTTTTCAGACTTTGATCTACGGAAGTATGAGCATGGCTTTAAGATGAATACGAAATGAGGTAGGTTCACTTTTCATTCAGATTATTTTAAAAATTTATGATGATAATTCATTTCGCCCCTATTTGATGTAACCATGATATGCGATTGGTCTAACTGATAAATTACAATGGCATCACCTTAATTATGTTTTTAAAAGAAAAAATGAAATTAAAGCATTTTCTTTTTTCAGACTTTGATCTACGGAAGTATGAACATTTGGCTTTAAGATGAATACGAAATATGAGGTAGGTTCACTTTTCATTCAGATTATTTTAAAAATTTATGATGATAATTCATTTCGCCCCTATTTGATGTAACCATGATATGCGATTGGTCTAACTGATAAATTACAATGGCATCACCTTAATTATGTTTTTAAAAGAAAAAATGAAATTAAAGCATTTTCTTTTTTCAGACTTTGATCTACGGAAGTATGAACATTTGGCTTTAAGATGAATACGAAATATGAGGTAGGTTCACTTTTCATTCAGATTATTTTAAAAATTTATGATGATAATTCATTTCGCCCCTATTTGATGTAACCATGATATGCGATTGGTCTAACTGATAAATTACAATGGCATCACCTTAATTATGTTTTTAAAAGAAAAAATGAAATTAAAGCATTTTCTTTTTTCAGACTTTGATCTACGGAAGTATGAGCATGGCTTTAAGATGAATACGAAATGAGGTAGGTTCACTTTTCATTCGGATTATTTTAAAAAATTTTTATGATGATTCATTTTGCCCCTATTTGATGTAACCATGATATGCGATTGGTCTAACTGATAAATTACAATGGCATCACCTTAATTATGTTTTTAAAAGAAAAAATGAAATTAAAGCATTTTCTTTTTTCAGACTTTGATCTACGGAAGTATGAACATTTGGCTTTAAGATGAATACGAAATATGAGGTAGGTTCACTTTTCATTCAGATTATTTTAAAAATTTATGATGATAATTCATTTCGCCCCTATTTGATGTAACCATGATATGCGATTGGTCTAACTGATAAATTACAATGGCATCACCTTAATTATGTTTTTAAAAGAAAAAATGAAATTAAAGCATTTTCTTTTTTCAGACTTTGATCTACGGAAGTATGAGCATGGCTTTAAGATGAATACGAAATGAGGTAGGTTCACTTTTCATTCAGATTATTTTAAAAATTTATGATGATAATTCATTTCGCCCCTATTTGATGTAACCATGATATGCGATTGGTCTAACTGATAAATTACAATGGCATCACCTTAATTATGTTTTTAAAAGAAAAAATGAAATTAAAGCATTTTCTTTTTTCAGACTTTGATCTACGGAAGTATGAACATTTGGCTTTAAGATGAATACGAAATATGAGGTAGGTTCACTTTTCATTCAGATTATTTTAAAAATTTATGATGATAATTCATTTCGCCCCTATTTGATGTAACCATGATATGCGATTGGTCTAACTGATAAATTACAATGGCATCACCTTAATTATGTTTTTAAAAGAAAAAATGAAATTAAAGCATTTTCTTTTTTCAGACTTTGATCTACGGAAGTATGAACATTTGGCTTTAAGATGAATACGAAATATGAGGTAGGTTCACTTTTCATTCAGATTATTTTAAAAATTTATGATGATAATTCATTTCGCCCCTATTTGATGTAACCATGATATGCGATTGGTCTAACTGATAAATTACAATGGCATCACCTTAATTATGTTTTTAAAAGAAAAAATGAAATTAAAGCATTTTCTTTTTTCAGACTTTGATCTACGGAAGTATGAGCATGGCTTTAAGATGAATACGAAATGAGGTAGGTTCACTTTTCATTCGGATTATTTTAAAAAATTTTTATGATGATTCATTTTGCCCCTATTTGATGTAACCATGATATGCGATTGGTCTAACTGATAAATTACAATGGCATCACCTTAATTATGTTTTTAAAAGAAAAAATGAAATTAAAGCATTTTCTTTTTTCAGACTTTGATCTACGGAAGTATGAACATTTGGCTTTAAGATGAATACGAAATATGAGGTAGGTTCACTTTTCATTCGGATTATTTTAAAAATTTTTTATGATGATTCATTTTGCCCCTATTTGATGTAACCATGATATGCGATTGGTCTAACTGATAAATTACAATGGCATCACCTTAATTATGTTTTTAAAAGAAAAAATGAAATTAAAAGAATTTTCTTTTTTCAGACTTTGATCTACGGAAGTATGAACATTTGGCTTTAAGATGAATACGAAATATGAGGTAGGTTCACTTTTCATTCAGATTATTTTAAAAATTTATGATGATAATTCATTTCGCCCCTATTTGATGTAACCATGATATGCGATTGGTCTAACTGATAAATTACAATGGCATCACCTTAATTATGTTTTTAAAAGAAAAAATGAAATTAAAAGAATTTTCTTTTTTCAGACTTTGATCTACGGAAGTATGAACATTTGGCTTTAAGATGAATACGAAATATGAGGTAGGTTCACTTTTCATTCAGATTATTTTAAAAATTTATGATGATAATTCATTTCGCCCCTATTTGATATAACCATGATATTATGCAAATGTTCTTACTGATAAATTACAACGTTACCACCCTAATTATTTTTGTAAAAGGAAAAATGAAATTAAAAGAATTTTCTTTTTTCAGACTTTGATCTACGGAAGTATGAGCTTGGCTTTAAGAAGATGAATACGAAATGTGGTAGGTTCACTTTTCATTAAACTTATTTGAAAATTTTACTATGATGGTTCATTTCGCCCTATTTGATATAACCATGATATTATGCGATTTTGATTGGTCTAACTGATAAATAAACAACGTTATGATCTTAATTGTTTTTTTTGAAATAGAAAATGAAATTAAAAGAATTTTCTTTTTTCAGCCTTTGATCTACGAATTTGATTGGATACAACATTCAGTGACTTGTCATTCGTGAAATATCATGATAGATGTATCTCCAGCGAATCTTAGGAACAGTACAACCAATTATCTCCAACGAATGGATTTTACCGTTCTAATGCGCCCAGAAATTTTCAATTGAGTTTCTAGGTGATAGTTTATTTTAAAAATATATTTGTATCACTTATTCCTCCGAATAAAATAATGTACTTGCCAAATAAATGAATTTATTAATTTTATTATTTATTAAGTTATTCGACAAATTTAAAATGCAAACATTACAGAATTATGATTGGGCGTAAATCATACTCTAAATGAAATGGGAAAGAGATACTATGCATCACAAAATTATTTGTACCATGGAAAAAAGTCCCAATCTTCAAGTTAAGCCATGTTTAAAGTGCGCTTCAGCTTTAGGGGAAAATAAGTTTGGAAGGGAAAGAAAGCGACTAATGTCTTTAAAATACCCATTAATAGTGAACGCAATTTATTTAAAGCAAAGGAATTAAAAGCAAAAAACATTTTAACAAAATTATTTCTACCATTGAAATTTATTCACAAAATTATTTGTACCTCATGGTAACACTATTATTTCTGAGAAAATATGACACAACCGTTAGTTATTTTAACTGAAATCAGTAAAGTATAACCTTCTCAATTGTTTTTCGTGCTTAATACAAGTGTGACGATTAAATATTGTGTGAAAATGCCGAAACTGCGAGAACTGTCATTCGAGGATAAAGTATATATCATTAGTCAGTATAGAACCGGGGTTACTTTGACTAATGCTAATGATACACTGCTAGTATACAAATCATAATATTGTCAATACCATCAGTGTATCACCCAATACTATGTACACACAGGGTGTTTGGTACTCCGTGCGCCACCTTGTAAGGGGTTATTTCATTTCATTTCATTTATTTGGTACATACTACAAGATTACAAATCTTTTAAAAGTACATAAAATGTGGTAGAAACTCAGGCAAAAAATAAAAATTTAAATTAAATTAAGTAACTTATAACTAATACAGTGAGTTATAGAGATGTATATTAAAATAGAAATAATGTAAATAATGTAAAAATAAAATAAGTATTATAGTATAAAGTTAATTTAGAAAACTATAAAGCAAAGAAATCAATATGAATAACAATATCAGCAAGAAGAAGGAGGGAAGGAAGGAAGCGCCAAAAGTATGTTTAAAGAATATAAAATCAAATTAAAGAAAAATAGATTAAAACTCAAGGGAATACACGAATCGCCTGAATGCACCCTGATCATCAAGACGCTGAATATGAGGCGGAAGACTATTCCAGATTCTTATGGTCTGGACGAAAAAGGAACCCTCACCAACCGTTTTAGCGAAACGCGGAGCAAGAAATTTGCGGTGTCTGTTGGTTTTCAGAGGTATTAGGTACTCGCATAAATACAAAGGCTCATTTTGCTGTAAAATATTGTGCATAAAAATTAGTGATCTGCGCTTAAGGAAAGAGGATAATGTGCAGCCTAGAATGCTCATCTGAAATTGCGATATATGGTCATAGCGCCTTAGTCCAAATACAAAGCGGATACAGTCGTTGAAAGCCACATTTAGCCTATGTTGACATTTGTAATCATGTTTAGGAAATACTAGACTACCGTATGTAAAGAAAGGTATAATTAGGGATCTCACCAACTTTAATCTGGTATACATAGGAAGGACACTAGCAAAAACCCAAAGTCTTCTCAGACTACCATATACCTTTTTTAGGACACCATCGACTTGCTTACATCCGGACATAGCCGAGTCAAGGATTACTCCTAAGTCTGTTACATGGGTTTGGAGTGCGAGGGGTGTTTTGTTAACTATTGGGAGAGGAAGATCACATGTGTTAGGATTAGGAAGTCCGGTATAAAATACAATACATTGAGATTTTTTCTCATTGAGCATAAGATAGTTAAGTTGAGACCAACTTAATATACGAGCAATATCCCGATTTACGCGTTCTACACAGTCATCAACTAGCCCAATAGGCCTACTTAAGTAGATCTGCGCATCGTCCGCGTACAAATGAATACTGCAATCCTGTAAAATCTCCGGTAAATCATTAATATAAATGCTGAAAAGTAGTGGGCTCAAGACTGATCCTTGCGGAACACCACACAGAAGGGGTAACGACGAGGACAGAACATGATCAATTCTAACTGCCTGATGCCTGTTAGCTAAGTAGCTACCAATTAATTTGACCGCATTAGTGGAGAAATTG
Source organism: Chorisops tibialis (assembly GCA_963669355.1). Taxonomy (NCBI): domain Eukaryota; kingdom Metazoa; phylum Arthropoda; class Insecta; order Diptera; family Stratiomyidae; genus Chorisops; species Chorisops tibialis. The sequence continues at coordinate 72,895,223 of OY770263.1, read as the reverse complement.
AAGATTGACGATAGCTTGTCTAGCAATCTGTTGTGGTCCACCATGTCAAAGGCTTTAGAGAAATCTAAGAGAACAAGGTAGGTAATCATGTTCTTGTCCAAAGCAGCTCTAATATCCGAGGTTACTTTAACTAGTGCAGATTCGCAACTATGTCGAGGCCGGAATCCTAGATATATTTTGAGAAAAAAATTGTTCTACGGAGATGGTCATTTTCAATATCCGCGGAGATACAGGGTGATCATGAAAAGTGTTTCGGACCTATACCCTCACTCACTCAAAACGCTATATCTTGAAAACTAATAATCACAATTCAAAGTGTTATAGCTTGTTTTTTAGGGAATCAAATTACCTTTCATTTGGTACCAATAGTCCGCATTGTAACTGTACCCAATCCTGAGGTATTTGCTTCAAAACACAAATTTTTGATACTTTGACCCTCAAAATTCTGGGATCAAAAAAATCAAAATTCTCAAAAAACCGCACTATAAATTCAAGATCACTTCTGGCCAGAATATTCCTAAAATGCGCCGGAGGCATTGGCTTACGAAAGTCTGTAGTTTCTTGGTAAGTCGAACGGTCACTTTCCACGTAGTACAACCATACAACAACACAGAATTGACGCATGCGTCAAAAACTCGCAGCTTCGTGCGAAGGGAGATCTCTCTTAACCTCCAGAAAGGGGAAAGGATACCGAAGGCTTGACGAGCTTTATTTAGCCGAGCCTCAACATCCTTTTCGGCTCCGCCGTCCATGCTGACAATGCTTCCGAGATAGCAAAAATCTTGCACCTCTTCCACGTCCTGTCCGTTAAGAACAATCGGTGTGCTTGCGTTCGAACCCATGTGCATGTACTTGGTTTTACGCACATTTATTTTCAGTCCCGCCTGTTTGCATTTAGAATGCAACGAGCGAACATTTGACTCTAAGTCCGAACGGGTATGTGCAAGCAAACACACGTCATCAGCATAATCAAGGTGACTTAAGATGTTAAATAGTCTCCATTGAAGACCTTTACCTTCCCCACCTTCCAGTGCAGCTTTCAAGATGTCATTTATTACAACCAGAAACAGGGCTGGTGATAATATGCAGCCTTGTCTGACTCCCGTTCGCATAGGGAGGCTCTCCGACAGCTCTCCTCTATGCAAGACGCGACATCTTGCATCTTCGTAGGATTCTTTAATCATAGCTATGACCTTATCAGGAATACCTCTCCTACGCAAAGCATTCCATATGTAATCTCGCTTAACGCTGTCGAAAGCCTTCTCGAAGTCCACAAACATGAGATGTAGTGGCGAACCCATTTCGGCTGACTGCTCTAATATTATCCGTAGGGTATTTGTGTGGTCGGTACAAGACGACCCTTTACGGAATCCAGCCTGATAAACTTCGAGAGTGCTCTCGACGACATCACTAATCCTATTGAGAATTACCTTAGCCATAATTTTTGATACGGCAGTAAGTAGACATATACCACGCCAATTGCCACAATCCCGAAGGTCGCCCTTCTTCGGAATTTTCACAATGACGCCATCCTTCATTCAGTCGGATATCTTCCTTCATTCCACTCCTTAGTGAAGAGTGGGAGGAGTATTTCCGCTGTTATTTCCGGGTCCGCTTTGAGGAGTTCGGTTGGTGGTCCGTCTATACCTGGAGCTTTCCTTCCCGCCATTGACCGAATGGCGGAAACTATCTCTTCCTTATCTGGGGGATCGTCCCTAATAGAGGATTGTTGCGGTTAGATGTTTGGAAGTTGTTCTCTTTCCTGAATATCTTCCTCTGACAAGATGTTTAAAATATCAGAGAAGTATTCCTTCCATCGTCGCAACTGGTGTTCACTCATATTAAGGAGAGTTCCGTTGACATCTTTCACCAGGTGGTTGGTGGTGAAATTCCTGTTCGTCAACTGTTTCATGATTTTAAATAGTGAACCCATATCCCCAAGGTAAGCCGCAGATTCTGCCTTGTTTGCCAGATCTTCAATGGCCTTTCTCTTGTCGCGTCTAACAGCCTTTTTAAGCTGTATATGAGCATCGCGGTAGTTCTGCCTCAAGTCGGGCGTTAGTTGGTTGACATCGGGTTGAGAGATGATTGCCAATTTGGCTTTTTTCCGATTGCCAACCTTGTTCCATGTGTCCTGCGACATCCAGGGTTTCTCACCGCTTTGCACATATCCTACAGATTCTTCAGCACTAGTTAGAAAAGAGTTTTTGGTTGCCTCCCAATTGGCGTCCCGTGTGCGCATTTCATATTCACCCAATGTGGACGACTTTTCGCGTAGAATAGTAGTGTATTCGCGTTTTTTGTTGGGATCTCTGAGTTTATCCACATTAAGCTTGCGCTTCATTTGAAGAATTTGTGGTCGTCGGATAGCTGCTGTACACAATCTCAAGCAGGCAACCATCAAGTGGTGATCGCTCCCCACGTCAGCTCCACGTTTCGCTCGCACATCGAGGAGACATCTTCTCCATCGGCGACTTATAGCCAAATGGTCGATCTGGTTCTGAGTAATACCATCAGGGGAAACCCAAGATGTTTTATGATGACTCTTGTGTGGGAAAAGGGTCCCTCCGATGACCATTTGCCGAGTACTACAAAACTCCACAAACAATTCGCCGTCGACCCAAGGGTCATCATGCCTCCCCATGACGTGTTCTAGTCCAGTGTTGTCTGATCCAACCTGGGCGTTCATATCTCCCGAGATGATAATAATATCACCTCTTGGAACACGTTCGAAGGTGGAACTCAGTTGGCTATAAAACTCCTCTTTGTCACCAGATGTTGCAGTATTAGTTGGTGCGTAGCACTGCAGAATTGTGACACTTCTGGCACTGGTCGTGAGCATGACGACGATAATCCTATCCGAGATTGGTTCCCAGCTAATGAGACTGTTTCTCGCTCTCGGCGTAAAGACGAACGCCACGCCATTTCTGGCTTCACTTTCAGGGCCAATGTACAGAATAGTGTTTCCGCTAGGGGTTCGTTCTTCTCCTGATCCTGTCCACCTGACCTCGCTCAAGCCCAAGATTTGGATGTTATAGTGCTCCATTTCACGGTCGATCACCGATTGGCGGTGCAAGGACCGAGTAACCCCAGCTCCTCCCCCGTCATTCAATGTTCGAACGTTCCAGAAGCCAATCATAGTCCGTTTTCGAATACCAAAAGTCGTTACCATAGAATCAGTCCGTATCCGAGGCGATGTATCCGTTTCTCGTATCATTTAGGTCTTAAGATCACGGGTGATAAGCCCATGATCCAGTGAGTGTCCATTTGCCATTTTTAGGGCAAGCAGGACTGGCTGTGGGTGAATTCTACAGCCCCCATCCCAGAGGGGGATAGTTAGCTCAGGTCCGTGGAGTCGCTAGGCTCCAAAGATAGTTACAGGAATTGGTAAAACCTCATCCTACAACTACCCCCTTGCGCTTAACAAATACTCCATTAATTTAGTCTGGTTCCTTGCTTCCCTTTCTTTTCTATTCTCACTTAATTGCAAGTGCTAGGTGATCAAGGGGGCCATGAATTTAACACACCTTAGAAATCTTACTAATTTCGGGCTTTCGTTTGTGTTAAATCAAATTAATTCGTAAGATTTGCGTTTTTTCAATTTCATTTATGATTGTTGTTGAAAAAATGTGTGTTTAGAAATGGCGAAAGGTACATGGTGCACAGAGACTCCGCAGCAGGTAGTTCAGCAAATGAAGAGCAGTGGAAGTACCGTTACGCAAATTGCTAGTGCTTTCAGATGTTCCAGAAAAATGGTGTACAATGCATTGAGCCATATGCTCCAAAAATGTTGAAGAGCCACCTAGCCCACGAAAAACAACAATTAAAGAGGGCCGTCTGATTTATAGAGCATCAATCAAGAACCCTTTTAATAGCTCAACGATTATAAAAAAACAATAAATTCGGAATTGGCATATCCTCAAGGACAATAAGACGACAGCTCAATCAAAAACAATTGCGTGGATGCATTGCACAGAACAAGGCACTTGTATCAAAAAAGAATTTTTTAAATCTCGAATTGCGTTTGCCCGTGATTGGAAAATGTGCTTTGGAATGATGAATCAAAGTTTTGTCGGTTCGGATCCAACGGTACGCGGTACGTATAGCGTCCTCCAAACATGCAGCACCAAAGTACATTTACGAAGCTGTTAAGCACTGTGGTGGGAGTGTGATGAAGTGGGCTGCGTTTTCTTGGTACGGCGTTGGCCCTATACCGTGGCGGACAAAAGTCTACATACAGCACCTTATATTGAGTTTCTGGGTGATTGGAAGCTTTAATCAAAAAACCATTGATGCAGTTTTTTCACTATCGAAAATATATTTATAAAAACAAAAACTTTAAACGGAATTCATAAAAATGATTGCTTACTTATAGAAAAAATGTTCGGGTAAACATAACATCATTTTTCCAAGTATTTGTTTGTTTGTTGTACATGTGCAGCTGCAACGCTATTATACATAGTTTTATCGCCTGAAAAATAAAGAGAATGTTAAAAAATTTAACTTAACTTAAGCACTCTACTGATGTGTGGAAAGATGCATTTCGCAGTGCCGTCGCTGACCTAAGTACGAAATTTGATTCCTTCTGTATCAAGAAGAATTGCTGGATAAATTGCATATTTCGCCGGAAATGAATAAGTTAGTTGAAGAGTCTTAACATGTAAAAGTAAAATTTATTTGTTTATTTGTTTGTAACAAAAATACGTTTATTTTTTTATCTTTGCTCATTCCGATTTTGTCACATGTCCTTCACATTCGAGATTTCAGAGTTCCAAGCAATTTTCTCATAAGGGGAGTCTTTCGTCGTCAGAGCTAAATAAATATAAGTAGCTTTATTTCATAAGTTGTTCTTAACAATTTTATAGTATTCGTTTTTTCATCTTCTGTCTGATTACTACAAATTGGAGATACTCGATACACACTATCACTACTGTCCCAATAAAGTTTGGACAATGCATGTACAGCGATTGCGCGGGAAATTTCGGCCGAAGATTTCTTCTTCTTCTTCTTCAATGGCGCTACAGCCCAAATCGGGCCTTGGCCTCCTGACCTTCAGGTTCCTTAACATTTTTCATTATTAATTGCGGAAGAGTTGTTAGCTCTTCGCACAACCCTCTATCTACGAATTTTTCATTTTCGTAGATTGAGGTAACCAAGGTATATTCAAGCAGGTAGTGTTCTGAAATTCTGCGTCGACCGGGATTTGAACTCACGACCTTCGCATTGTAAACCAAACACGGTACCCACTAGACTACACCCTAGTCCGAAGATTTGAATGTTCTCAATTTCCTTTATGAAGTAAACACAATCAAAATGAATTGTTATTTATGAAAGTCATATTTATTTTCGATTGCAATGAGTGAATCTACTACTATAAACTCAAGTTTACCTGTTTTTCACCTTCTTATGCTGCCTTCTTGTGCTTCTAAACGATCACGCTGAACTGTTGGTTTTATAGCATTGTCCAAACTCTATTAGAAGAGTAGTGTTAGTGTGTATCGAGTATCTATCTCTACTACAAACAATACAATAAAAATGTTTAAAACCTAACTATAAAGCAATGAAAACAAAATAACAAGTAAGAAGTCAATAAATAAAATATTACAGCAATCAAATTCCTGTTAAGACCCCCTACAGGGGCATAGGACAGAAACAACTCTCTTCTACATCGGTCTTGAGCTGTTGCCAAGTCTTGTTTATTTATGTGCCCCTGCTCAACTGCTAGCTTCCATGTGCTACATGATCGAGCTTTTACCTTCTCGTATGCACTTAAATGCAACTCGTCGTTGTCATTAATGGTCACAAAATACAACTCACACCAAGCTGCATTCTTAAAAAGCTGCATTCTTCATAAGCTCCATTCTTAAAAAGCTCCATTCTTAAGGAGCAACAAATAACCTGGCAATGTCGCGCAACGTTTGACTGTCATTCATCAACAACAAGCAACAACAACAGTTTTGTCCGAGTTGTCAATAATCATCACCGGGTTTGAATGTTTTTGCGACGACACTGCGCTGTTTTCTTCCAACTAAAATAACAAATACACGACGAAGAAAGACCGGAAAGGTAAGCAGATCGAGAGCTTTTTCTGGATGATCCCTGTGCAGCACCCGACTTCAAAACATCTAAGGTAAAACAGGATGTGAGCACAGTTCTTCTAGAACCAAGAGGTAAAAGATTTAATAATTGGAGCCTAACTGTGTAGGGTGGAAATTTTTCAAAGTCTCTAGGATCATACAAGTCCCTGAGAGCAAAAAGAAGGTATTGCTCCTGGATTGACTCCATTATGTTGCTGTATAACTGGAAAAAAGGGTAACGTGGCATTTACTGACATTAAGCTCTAATTTGTTCTGACTGCACCAATGATCTAGCGCAATAAGCTTGGATTGCAGGAATTCGGCATCTGCGGGCGAGGTTATGGCATGATATAGTTTTAGATCATCAGCGTACAGCAGATGTGAAACATTTTCCAGTACTTCTGATAGATCTGAGATGAAAACATTAAATAAGAGAGGTCCCAAGTGACTCCCTTGGAAATAAAACCTTGAAACATAACAAATTGAGTTCTATCATTAGGATAGGATTTAAGCCAGTCAACTAAGGATCCTGTCACACCATTTTTTTTTTTTAACTTTAAAATCAGGACATTGTGATCAAGTCGGTCAAACGCTTTGCTAAAGTTGGTGTATATTGTGTTGATTTGATGCCCATTTTCAAGTGCGCAGTGGTATCAGATACAAGAATCATAAGATTCGTTGTGGTCGATCAACCTTTTCTAAAGCCGTGCTGCTCGTCATCAAGAATAGGGTTGATCATATTGGTCAATTTATCGCAGATAATTTTTTCGAATAATTTCGGTATAGCTGATAGAATTGCTATACCTCTGTAGTTCTCAATTTTTCGATTGTCTCCATTCTTGTGGATGGGTGTGAGATGCGACGGTTTCCAAGCAGAGGGGAAAATTCCCAATGACAGTGACTTGTTGAAGAGAAAATGTAAAGGTGTTGAAAGTTGATGGGTACACTTTGAAAAGAATAGGGGAGGAATAAGATCAGGACCTGGACCTTTTTGGAAATGTGGGATGTATAATCCGCTTGGTTTAATGGCTCTTTGAACACAATGCTTTCTATTTTGTTCGTATCAGAACTATAAATTATTAAGAATGAAGCCATGATACTCGCATTTGTATGGGACAGGCTCGTGATCACAACAATCCCGTGATTTGAGATCATATGCGTATTGAAGAGCGTTAAGGACATGTGAATAGTTGTAGCTTATGTTAATTGAAAAAAGCCCAAATAAAATAACATTAAGCTTGACCAGCTTTCGAACGGAATGTGGTTTAAAGCAGGGAGATGGTCTAGCCCCCATGCTTTTCAACGTGGAACTAGAGTGTGTCGTCCGAAAAATCCAAGTCGACACCAACGGGACACTACTGTTCAAGTCTACCCAACTAGTAGCATACGCTGACGACATTAACATCCTAGCAAGATCCTTCCCTAGTGCTGAGGAGGTATTTGTCAGTCTTGACTCCGCCGCAAAAGAAGTCGGGTTGCGCATTAACGAAAGCAAAACAAAGGTAATGACGCAAACAAGAAGGAGAGTGCCTATCAGACAAAACATAACAATTGCGGAATATAATTTGGAGAGTGTGGACAATTTCATATATCTTGGGGCTAATCTAGCAAAGGACGGTAATGAAACAGACGAAATCAAATGACGGATAATACTAGCAAATAAGACGTATTATTCGGTACTTCCAGTAATGAAATCCAAGAAAGTGCACCGGAACAATAAGCTGCGGATATATAAAACTATTATACGACCTGTGCTTATGGTAGCGAGACGTGGACATTAACGCGAACTTCCGAAAAAGCAGTTAACGCATTTGAATGAAAGGTCCTCCGAAGAATTTTGGGACCTGTGAAGGAAGCAACGGAATGGCGAATAAGATACAACCATGAGTTGTTTCAACTCCACGACGGGCCAGCAGCTTGAACGTTCATCAAGCTACGTAAACTGCAGTGGGCTGGCCATGTAGAGCGAATGGAAGACAGAAGAATCCCCAAACGTGCTCTGAAAGGCAAAGCGAGTGGTAACCGGCCAGTAGGCAAGCCACAGAAGCAATGGGAAGACTCGGTTGATGAAGATAGCAAAGCCATCTTAAAAAACATAACAGAATTATGATTGGGCGTAGATAATAAGTGGCTGTATAAAATGAAGAAAAATGCAAGAGGAGAACTCGACCGATATAAGGCCAGGTTGGTGATTTTGGGATTTACATAGGAGTTTGAAGTGGACTATTCGGAAACATTCAGTCCGGTCGTTAAGTTTACCTCTATACGTACAATTCTCGCTATAGCAGCAATGGAAAATCTTGGGTTAATGCAGTTTGATGTTAAAACCGCATTCCTCTATGGAGATCTCGAAGAAGAGGTTTTCATGAAACAACCGATGGGATTTGAGGATGGTACTGATCGAGTATGTCTATTGCAGAAAAGTTTGTGTGGCCTGAAACAAGCTTCGAGATGTTGGAACGAAAAATTAACGAATTTTCTGAAGGAGTTTAATTAAAAGACTGGCAGTGCCGATCCATGTCATCAGTCACTCCGACTCGAAAAAGCTTATGTTAGCAATTTACATTGATGATGGTATTGCAGCGGCGACAGATAGTATGGATATAGAAAAGCTGTTAGGCTATCTTCAACAGGAATTAGAGATCAAAATATCTGAAGCCAATTTTACTTTATTATTTTAATAATAAAGTATTGTGATTGACTTTGGAAAAAAAAAAATTTGCAACCCTGAAATTTTGTTTTTTCGCGTTTCATGACTAAATTAGCCTAAAAATGCAAAAAAAAAAAATCCGTCTGTCTGTACGCCGTCGTCTACGCTCAGCGCACATAAACTCCCAAACCCTTCAAGGTAGAAAGTTCATTTTTGGGGGGATTGTAGATAGTTGCGGATCTCAGGAGGATACCGAATTTGGGGGGTGTACGACTTCAGGGGGAGGCGGAGGGAGCGCTTAAACCGAAAAATACGAATTCAAATATCTCAACCATGATAACAGCTAGGAAGGTAAAAATCAACACACATATAGAAAAGTTTGTGGGACTACTTTTAAAAATAATTTAATTTTTTTATCCATTGGGGTGCGAAAAGGGGGGGCTAAGAGCCAATTGGCGGCCGAATTTTTTTTTCAAATGATTATATCTTCGAAATTACTACCCATAAAAAATTGATATTTTGAGACAATTAAGATGGCATCAAGATCTACTAGAATCAGTTTAGATAGAAGCTAATTCTTGTAAGGGGGAGGGTCAGGGGGGGTGCAAGGAAAAACACTTAAAAATTAATATCTCGACTGTCTCTTAAGCTATGTAATTGAAACTTCAAACACATACTAAGCTGTACTAGTGACATACGAAAAAAATATAATATATGGACATTATAGTAGTGGGGGGAAATGGAGAGCATTTAATAAATGGCGCACTTTCCTACACTACAAATCACCAAATCTCAAAATTGAGTACACATATCAAATTGAAAATTTGTCAGATTGTAGAGCTATATCGTTTTTAATTTTGGTAAAAAATTTAAGTTGGGGGGTGTAAGGGGAGGGAGGTGGGAAGCGAAAATGTTGAAAATTTTGAGTGATTTTTTTATGGCTCTGGTAAAAGATACAAAGTTTGAATTTTGCACGTCGACACATCTATTTAATGTACATGGAAAAAAAATAATAATTTGTTCCAAAATTGTTATGCACCGAAGTGGGGGTCTAACGTGCCCAAAGTGTTTCATGTGCAACGAAAAAAACACATAAACTCAAAATTTTTGAATGAAATTTTTAGGTACAAACTTGAAAATTTGCGAAATGCATTTAAAAAAAACCCCAAGAGTTTAAAATATTAACTGGTCGAATATCTTTAAAACTTCTACCCCCTCGCATGGCAAAAATTTTTTTCGACCATTTCTACGAAATCAATTATCACTTAACTATTAAATGCTATCAATTTGAAATTTTGCACAAGAACTTACAAAAATAGTTGAAATAAAATTACGTTAAAAGTTTTGAGATAGCACTTGCCGTTTTACCCCCTCCCACACAAAAGTATGATTTCAACCAATTTCATTAAATCAACTATTAACTAACAAATTAAAAGCTACAAACTTGAAATTCAGTACAAGCACCTCACAAAAAAAAAAAAATTAAACTGCATCAAAAATTTTACAATTCCCCTACCTCCTCTACCCCCTCCCATAAAAATGTTTGGTTTAGTGAATTTAAAATTCACCGAATCCAATGAAAATTCTATGCAATTTCGTCTATGAAACTGACATTCTATACAAAGAATATTGGATTTGGTTCAAGCAATCAATTAAGAAACTATTAACATCCACCCACCCTTACTATCACCTTCCCCCCTCCCTTCATGAAAACTCAAACTTGCATAAATAAACCAATGGAATATGGAGCTTTTGAACTTTTCCGGAAAGTGTTAAATTGAGAACTGCCCTGCCCAAGAAGCTCCTTCACTTAGTCTTCCCTAACCACTCTAACCTGCATATTGACTTTCTACGCATGCGCATTTTGTCCCAAAAATAATAAAGTTTCGCCCGACTTGTTGGCAGTTTATTCATCTTGGTTTAGAAATATCGCGACATGAAAATAGAGCAGTTCATGTACATCAAGCAGCTTATGCAGCAAAGGTTTTAGAGAGATTCAACATGACAGATTCGAAGGCTGTATCAACTCCTGCAGACACTTCATCATATATCGAGGAAGATTCAACAGTGGAAGTTAATTTCCCTTTTCGTGAAGCAGTCAATAGCAACCATACCTGATATCGCATTCGCTGTTAGTACAGTTAGCCGTTTTCTTGAGAGGCCAAGCAGCGTTCATGTGACTTGAGTCAAACGCATAATGAGATACATCAAAGGAACATTGAAATGCGGTATATTTTATTCCTACGAATCTGGAATGTATCGAAATTGTTTCAGTTATGCTGATTATGCTGGAGATGTTAATACTCTAAAATCTACTAGCGGTTTCGTTGTAATGCTGGGGAACCGGTCCGATTTGGTGGCAATCGCATCGGCAAAAATGTGTCGCACTATCGACTACGGAGTCAGAATATGTATCTGCGTGTGAAGCGGCGAAGGAGCTGGTTTGGCTTAACCGGCTTATTTCTGAATTAATGTAACATCAAAACGTTCATCTAACACTACACATGGATAATGAAAGCGCAATAAAATTGGTCAAAAATCCAGAGTTTCATGGGCGTACTAAGCACATAGACGTTAAATTTCATTTCATCCGAGAGAAGTTCAAAGAAGGGCTTTTCGAACTTTCATACTTGTCTGGAAATGAGCAGATTGCTGATATACTTACCAAGGCGGTGCTTAGAGAGAAATTTCAACGCTTCAGAACTATAATGGGTCTACGATGCAGCGAAAATTAATACTTCATGCTTATTTTTTTGGGGAAATTTTATTTCAATTTGTTTTTGATTGATATTTTGTTCACATTTTCGTTTCGAATTAAATTTCTCAATAAGTTTGGTTTAATGCTATAATAGTTTTTGGAATATGTAAATAAATAATTTGTTTCATTAAAGTGGAAGTGTTAGAGTTAATGAATGTTTATGCTAACATTTATTATTATAATATACAAAATGAAGCGTTCGATAATTTCTAAGAGTCAGTGTAAAACCAATTTCAATTCTTACCAACCACATTATTTACTTTGAATTGTATTACATAAAATTGAATTAACGTAACTGTAATTTTATAACATTGTGACTATTTACAACTTATATTCTGAAATAACGATGAACGAGTTCGTTGAGGTTCCTTCCGTTCATGGGTACGCACAGATGCCGGCTGGAGTGAAGTTGAAGGCCCAGATACGGTTGTCGGTCATTCCGACCATTACCTCGAATTCTCCCACGTCCATGCACATGGCACGTGAGTTGTTATGTACGGTGGGGGGATACTGTGGGAAGTTAGACGTTAGAAAAAACATAACAGGGCTACGATTGCGCGTAAAGCGCAATCTTACGATACTCTAGATGAAATAGAATTTTTAGTGATCCCAAGAAATTTTGTATTGAGAGTATTAGAAGGGATGATAGCATTGAACTAATTTTTTTCTCATCATGCTAAAGTAGCTATAAAAATGATTTATACAAAATGCTTACTCCAAAAACTGAATGGGAACTGAGAAAATTAGTGAGTTAGATTTTGTGAAAATGTGCAGTTTGTATGGGAGGTGGTAGAAAGAGTGGGGGGATTCTAGTGATTTTTTCAAAAATAACTAGGAATATTATAAAATATATGTCCCTTAAATTTCAGACTAGTGCCATTCATACTTTTTAAGAAAATCGTTTTTTTGTAAAGTTGTGAAACTGTGTCATATTGTATGGGAGGGGGTAGAAGCAGTGAAGCTAATCAAATATTTTTTTCTGATCTTAGTGAAAATGCTAATTATGTATTTCTTACAAAATATGAGCTTGATAAATGTTATATGTTCTGAGAAAATCGACTTAGAGCATTTCATGAAAAAGTGTAGTTTGTATGGGAGGGGGTAGAAGGGGAGGGACGACGCAAATAATTTTTCTACGATAGATTGAAATCATTATGAGTGTAATATATCCCAAAATTCAGGCTAATAGCTTCTATAGTTTTCGAGTAAATCCATTTATTATCAATTTGCGAGATTGTGTCATTTTGTATGGGAGGGGGTAGAAGGGGTGAAGCTAATCGTCTAATTTTTTTTGGTCTTACTAACAATTTGAAACAAATATTTGGTGCACAATTTCAGCCCGCTAAATTATATACGCACTGAGTAAATTGGCTTAGAGTAATTCAAGACAAGTACAGTTTGTATGGGAGGTGGTAGAAGGAGGGGGAGGACACGCATAATTTTTATACGGTGGATTGGTATTATCATAAAAGTAATATATTCCAAATTTCATTCCAATAGCTTTTATACTTTTCGAGCAAACCCGTTTATTGTGAAATTGCGCAATTGTGTCATTTTGTATGGGAGAGGGTAGAAGGGGTGGAGTGATTTGGCCCGTTCACGAACTTGACCTTACTTTTTTGTTAAAAACGACGTATACAAAATTTGAACTTTCTAGCTCAACGCGTTCTCAAGCTAGAGAGGACACGGACGGACGGACAGACAGACAGACAGACAGACAGACAGACAGACGGACGGACGGACGGACGGACATCCAGTTTTGAGATTTTTGAGTGATTATATGAACTTCTGTATCATTCATTTTTTTCTCCGAGCCTTATTTCTTGGCGTTACAAACTTTGTGGCAAACTTATAATACTCTCAGATTTCATCTAGAGTATAAAAATATGGGGAAAAATTGTGAGTGGCCGCTCTAGGCGCCAACACTAACCGGAATTGTGGCGAGGCAAACAGTACTTTGTTCGCTGTTAATTTCTGCAGCTGAGGCGAGGTTCCATATTTTTATCTCGCCAGTTCGAGAAGCGCTCACTATCCTTTTCGCGTCGAGTTTAACGGACACAATAACGTTAGAGTGTCCGGAAAGAGTCCGTATGCAGATGCCTAGATGGACATCCCATAATCTGTAAAGACACAGAGGTGGAGCGTAAACAACGGTTTACTGCAGATAGATGCTTTATGTAACCGACACTTACCTCATTGTGCGGTCGAAGGAGCCGGTGACGGTCAGGCGATCGTGGTACTGTATGGTCGTTATGCCTTGCGAGTGGCCACGTAGTGTTCGGACCCTCTCTCCATTTATAGAGGTCCACACCTCCATGAAACCTAGGCTGCTGCCCGACAGTATCAGATCATCGGCAAACGTGACAGCGTTTACGGTGTGGGGGGTGTTGCCCATTATTTCTCTGCGAGAAGTGAGCTGTTGTGGTGACACCAGGTCCCAAACACGGACACACCCATCGGAGCCGCTCGTGAGGACCTTTCCAGCGCCAAGACAGAGGTCGGTTACATATCCCTCGTGTGCCGTTGTTAATCCAGTCTGTTCGCCGGAATGAATGTCCCATATACGGACCGTTCCATCCATGTGTCCAGTCAGCACGGTGATTCCATTCTTTTGTAAGCACGTTACTGGGCTGAGCACGTCGCCTCTTAAAATCTAAAAGCATTTATTACGCGTTGGTTGTGGCACAAATGGAGATGGGAAATCCCACAATACCTTTATGCATTCACGGTCGAAACGGCGCCAAATTTGTATGCAGCCGTCGTCCATCCCCGCTATGACAGCATCCTCATTGAACGTCATGCAGCGAATTCCGGTCTGGCCATTAATCGATGGGCAGTTTATCGGGGACGTCGTGCAGTTTCCCCTATTCCAGTTTTTTCCCAATTTGTGGATATCCTGAAAATTGATGAAATTATTCCCTGTGCCGCCGCTAGAAACGTGAACTGAAATCACCATCATAATGGTGTTCTTCAATTTGCGGTAGAAGTCGTGTTTTTTTAACTTAGTTCCTCTGTAAAGATACTGGAGGCAGTCCCGGCGTTGAGCGATAAGGCGCCAAATTCTGTCGGTTTTAACTCTACGCTCGATGAATCTTAACCATATCATCCGTTCATTAGTAATCTGGTGCCAGGATCTCGATACCAACGTCATGGCTGTTAGGGTCTCTTCGTCGAGCGACTCCATGATTGCCTCAGGTAGGTGATCTCCATTAACTGAGAATGAGGTTCAATTGTGAGTGAGATGAGTGTTTGCGTGTGGCGAGCTCGATGAGAGTAACTTACCGGCCAGTGGCACAAAAATGTCTCTCGGATTCGGGGAGGACAAGGACCTCGGATCGTATCTTAGTTGTCCGAAGCGGCAACTCATTTTTGACGTTCTGTGGAGGAGTGCGATACAGAAATTTTTTTTAAATATTACACATAACGGAATTCGCCCATTTGATACGAAGGTTGAAGCGGTTGGAAGTTCCTATAATTCCATTTATTTCGCAAAATGCATGACAGACAAACCCCTTCACGACACTCATTCAATCACCCCCCACTCAAATTTCTTCTCTCCACCCGACGGAACTCAAGTACTATTTGTGATGAAGTCTCTCGCGCGTATTTCCGTTCAATAATTTTGAACATTATTTGTGCTATTCTGTGCAATGAAGGGCAACAAGTGCGAGGAAGTTGAAGACGATGTACGGGTCAAAGTGAAGTATGAAGTTGCCATTACTGTAAGCATGTGGGAACATTCATGAGATCCTCTGACTCCTTCATCCACTCCATGTACCAATTCACCAGTTTGTATACTGTACATGAAATCTGAGAGTATTATAAGTTTAGTTTAAGGTTTGTAACACCAAAAAATAAGGCTCGGAAAAAAAAAGAAGTCATACAGAGGTTCATTCAATCACTGAAAAATCTCAAAAGCCGATGTCCGTCCGTTGGCTCTCTACCTTGACAACGTGTTGAGGTACAAGGAACGTAATAACGGAACAAAATGATTTTGGGGCATGTTGTAAGTTGTGAAAAGACGAAAAATATCTGTGCTACCCCCTACGGAGGGTACATTATTTGTGTGATAAATTGTAATTGTCAAAGAACAAAATGAGATAGTTGAACTCATTGAACCTGAGAGTGTTGAAGCAGTACTTCGACATATTAAAAAAAAAAAAACCAACAGACTTAGAGAATATCTGAAATGAATGGTTCAAAAATACATAGGTCCCGCAAAGGTATAACACTTCTTAAACATATTTTCAATGGATGTCTTACGTTGAAATATTTTCCGTCAGTATGGAAAATTGTAAGAATTTTTGTGATGTTAAAAAAACAAAATGTTAATCCTGCCAACACCTGCACGCCAATCAGCCTTCTCGGCAATTTAGGGAAGGTATTTGTTCAATGCCGATCAATGTGTTTGTCAATATCAAACTTATACAATGACTATTTCATTAAATTCAATTCCATTCATATACTTTTATATACTGCAACAATGCAACTAATTTTGTGGGAGCGCGAAATCACCTTCAAGAGCTCAAGGAGATTGTCAGTTAGAAGCTTTCTAAAGATAAGGTTACATCCGAGTGCAGCACCAAGGGAATAGAATTCCAATTCATCCCACCTCGAGCTCCGCATTTCGGTTGACTATGGGAAGCTGCAGTAAAATCGGCCAAACACTTGTTGCGGCATAACTTTGCCTCAGCGTCACTAACGTACGAGGGGATGGAGACTGTGGTCATTGAAGCAGAAGCCATACTCAACTCACGTCCAATCACACCACTCTCATCAGATCCCAACGATCTATCAGCCCTCACTCCAGCTCATTTGCTGATTGGTGATACATTAACCTCTTCACTACATCCACAAGCTCAACCAGTAAAGGTAAACTTGTTGACGCGCTGGAAACTCGTCCAACATATTAAAAATGAATTCTGGAAGAGATGGTCAAGTGAATACCTGAGCAACCTCCAACTGCGTTATAAATGGAAGCAGCAGTGCAACAACGTTAAGCCTGGCACAATGGTTATAATGAAAGATGACAACTTGCCTCCTTTGAAGTGGTCCCTAGGGCGAATACGCAATACAATCAAGGGAGAAGATGGACTGGTGAGAGTGGTCGATGTTCGAACAGCACATAATATACTCCGTCGACCAATTCATCGATTAGCTCCCCTCCCTGTTGAACAAGAGCTATCGGAACCATCTCCCAGCTAAAATCAAGGCGATTGAACAAGGAAGATAAATTTATCCCCACGAAGGTCTGAAGACAACACCAACAATCCTCCGAAAAGAGCTCGTCTCACGCTAGGTACCGCAATTGCCACCATGCTATTAACATGCTTGATTTTACCGGTTACTTGCATCAGTTCGATGAAGGTAACGCCTTTGAAAACAAATCCTGGAATATTCTTCGAGAACATAGGTTCTACAAATATCATTGCTAGCTTTTTGCCAATTAAGCCTCTTAATTTTGCAAGGACGGCCCCAACAGAACAAAAACGATTCGTAGTCAAAATTTCTTTCAAAATCTGAAATACGTTTGATCGTTCCACTTTCATCTAGCGACGTGCGTGTCAAATTTCATTCTTAAAATGACTACTACAGCGTCCATTGCGTACTTTGATTAATATTTTTAATTAACGAAAATTCTTTTCTATTCCACACTGATCCTATTTATTCATCGTCAGTCTTGATTTTAACATTAATTTTATTTTCTTTTGAGTTTTCAGATGCCTCCGAATTTGGACTTTGATAATCCTCAGTTGAGCTCGCTACATGACAATTTGGCGGGTACAGTGTACGATTTGGACTTTGACGAAGACCTTGCTTCGAATGTCGGAAATTTGAATTCGCTGCGACACAGTCGAAGATCTTTCGATTGTAACAGTTCCGACCAAAACTTTCCAAGCCCAAGCTATGGCGGAAAACTGCGAAATGCCATTGTTTCGAATCAAAACGACGAAAAATAACAAGGTCTCGCACAAAAAGCGGAAAAAGCCTTGTCCTTTACTTCCACTAAATACAGACTGTGAGGTTAGATGATAATGTCTTTGAAAAATAAACTCTACATGAATTTAATTATTGTAAATATTTAAAAGAAAAAATAGAAAAAAAAAAAAAAATAAAGAGAAAAGAAAAACAAACAAGCAGAATTTTTAAATAAAATCATGTTAATCAGGGCGTAATTTTATTCATATATAGAAATTCAATATTAACGAAAAATAAAACCCCAATTTATGATCGTAGATAGCTAGAGCGATATTTTATTATTCAATTAAATCAAATTAAATGAAGAAAAAAGAAAATGGTATCGCATAAGTATTGTAATGACAATTTTTTGAAGTGATTTAAAGAAAAGAAGAAACTAAATTCCAAAAAAATTTATTGAAAGAATAATAGAACAAGTAGACTTAAAAATAAAGAAAGGTTAATTATTACAATTCCACCAGTGTCAATTGATGCGGCTCCATCATGGCCACAAACTGATTAAGGATTGGCAGGCCTATAATGGAGCCGGGGATCCCCCCCGGGGGTCTGATATCGACTATGAAATGGCGCAGGATTCGATTACCGATCTCGAGCTTCTTGACAAGCCCTCGCGAAACCCGAAGACTGCCGGAGGCTGTCATTATGACATTGTCCCCCAACTCGGGGTCTACTACGACTCCCGCCGTCGCGGCATCCTCCGCCGACAAAGTTGTTTGGACCGCACCTGGGTTAAAGGTGAAATAAATCGTGCGGTTGTTGACGTCTAGGTAACAGCCATACATGCCGAATCGGCCTCTCGGTATAATAAGTGTGGCCCTCGCTTCGATGCTCAACTGCAAGGTCTCCCCTTCCGCGGCCTGAACTATCCTTCCTTGCCCCTCCATCGGATTTCTGAGTCTGAAAAAAAGGCGGAATAAAATTGTGCGCGCGAAAAAAACGAAAAATAAAGTTATGCAAGTCATGTTGCCGTCTTCAAATTAGCTTGATAAAAAATTTGTACGGGAATGCACATTCTCTGTAGTTCCCATAGATCAAGCAAATTTCCAAACGAAACCTGAACCTTCGGAATTTCATCCACATAACACTTCACTTTTCTGAATGTGAGCAAATAAAGTGTTATGCTGGCAATTAACATAGCTATTAGATTAAGACAGAGGTCAGTCGTTATCTCTTGTTCGCCAAGTTTGGACTTAATAAAGATTTCATTAAAAGTTACTTTTTTTTTTCCTTATTTTATATTGTTATATCAATTTATTATTCTAATAATAAAGTACTGTGATCGACACAAAAAAAAAAAAAAAATTTCCTACCCTGCAATTTTTTTTTTTCGCGTTTCATGACAGAATAGCCCTAAATTCGACTTATTCCAGAGTTGCAGAATTGAATTTATTGCAGACTTGCAACACTATACATAAGAAAATCGTATATAAGAACTCAGAAGTAAAGTTTAGCCTAAGTTTAAAGTTTAGTTGTTGGCCAATTAGAATGAATAAAATATGTCGTGTATAAATTTGCTTAAACGAATAAAAGAAACTTAAGAAATAAATTTGTGTTTTTTTTAAATTAAGGTAGTTTAGTAAATTTAACTGGCGTGACTGCTGGATGTGCGGAGGTGGTGGGTGTGAGTCCACTCGTTGTTATGGTCTTTGTTGTGGTTTCCACTTCTTTGTATTGTATTACATTCCTCGTGGACCATTTCATACAGGAAGGATACGAGGCAAAAGGATATGCCGACGATGTCGCCGTTATGATAATAAATTCATCTCTCAATCTGTACCACTCTCTGTGTTTTGTTCCATGAGTTTCCCGATCCCAAATCAGTAAGTACCGACTGTCCTCCATTTTGTCATTTCTCACATGCCTCGTTCATTGATGTGGGAACGGCAGTAGTACAGTGGCTCCCTCTTTCGCCATCTGTTCGGCACTATTGGCTGGTTCTCGACGGCCATTGTGCGTCCATGCGCACGGGGCGGCGTGTTGAAATGATTTCAGTTCCCTTCGGTTCACCCAATAGCGGTAGCGAAGTTGAAGACGGAATAACGAAATCCTGTCATGTGCGTTCTACATGAAATTCACGAACGAAGAGTTAAAAAAATTTGAAACGCGACAATTATTGTGAGGAATTAACAGCGACTAGTAAAGCAAGAAATCCCGTCAGAATTTGGGGAACCGAGAAAAAAAGGGGAAAAGGTAAGGTAAACGGCCCAGTAATGAATAATGTCCCAATCTTTACATATGAATATAATTGTAGTGTGTGTCTGCTATGTGCTTACAAATGGCTATAAGTTAGTTTTTTAAATTATTTTAGCGCTAACTAAGCACAAAAACAGCATAAATGCAGTCTTTCGGTCTACAAATTGTTTGAGTTTCCTCACTCCTTTCACCACCTCCTATACAAACTACACTTTTTTAACTCTACATGAAATCTGAGAGTGTTATAAGTTAACTCTAAGGTTTGTAACGCAAAGAAATAAGGCTTGGAGAAAAAAATTAATGATACACAAGTTAATGTTATCACTCGAAAATGTCAAAACCGGATGTCCGTCTGTCCGTCTGTCCGTCTGTCCGTCCGTCCGTCCGTCTGTTCGCTCCCTAGCTTGAGAACGCGTTGAGCTAGATTGTGCTAATTTTGTACACGTCGTCTTTGACAAAAAAGTAAGGTGAAGTTCGTGAACGGGCCAAATCGCTCCACCCCTTCTTCCCCCTCCCATACAAAATGACACAATTGCGCAATTTGACAATTAAAGGATTTGCTCGAAAAGTATAAAAGCTATTGGCCTGATATTTGGAATAAATTACTTTTATGATAATATCAATCTACTGTATAAAAATTTTGCGTGTCCTCCTTCTCCTTCTACCACCTCCCATACAAACTGTAGTTGTCATGAATTACTCTAAGCCAATTTACTCAGTGTGTATACAATTTAGCGCGCTGTAATTGTGCACCAAATATTTATTTAAAATTGTTAGTAAGGCCAAAAAAAATAAGACGATTTGCTTGACCCCTTCTACCCCCGCGTCACGACAAATAAATCACAACAGTGACTTCAGTTCAATTTCCACATAGCATATTTTTTAAACGAAATTAAATTGCTCGCTCTACCAAAAATGACAGTGGAAGAACTCACGTTACGGCAACTAAATGACCAGGGAATGAAGATACCAGTAGTTGATGAAACCGAAGCATTTGTTTAGAAGCCTAACTTGGAGAGTACGCTCAATTACTTGTCAGGAGCCTCTCAGAGACGCATTCGAGCAAAAATTAGTGCTGGTACATCACTGGAGGAGGCCCGTTGAAAATACTGTGAACACATAGAACAACGAAGGTTGGTCGGCGCAAAAAATGTCCCTGTCACTGCATCGAAAAGAAACAGGTGTGATGGTAGCACAACAGGCCAAGTTTCAAGCAAGGTACAAGGATTGCAAAACCAAAGAGTGTACCGAAAAAAGTTCAGAGTTGCACAAAAGCAATTAAACGATTACAGAAGAATATTGAATCTGCACAGAGAAAGCCGGTTGAAGGTAGGAGTGTAAAGGTCAACCTGTCACCGACCACTTCCCGGGCCTGATTCAGAAATGTTTTAGCACAAATGAAGGTAGCGATTCTACACTCTGAACATCCCCGATTGCGCTTCATGACCAAGAGCAAAAAAAAGTTCAAAGCTTCAGTCTTGGACTCTTCAGTATAGTGTCTGTTGAGAGTGAGGCAGATGCACCAAAACCATCTGAATGTGTTGCATAAGGTACTCCGTAAGCGGAAAGCTGTCTGGAGATAAATTTATTCAGAGATTAGGCACAAAAAACCAAGGCCCTAAGACCAGTTCATGGCGAGAACTGCGTGTACTAAAAGTCAAAAGTGGCGGACAAACGATTGATTTTTAGGTGATGAAGTATCCGCCGCTGATCTAATCAATATCCGATACCACCTTTCCTGAACTTCTCAAAAATCCAAGGAGGATCAAGAGGAGCAGGACTGGAACGGGAGCGGAAAATTTGATATCGGAAGGGGCAGGCGATAGTGAGAAATCTCAGTCTTCCGCATAGACGATCTGTACAGAAACGTGCTGGGGCAACCATGACGCAAACTGAAGCTTCTAACATCTTCATAGAATTTGACTGTGAGAGGGCAATTTCTGTGCAAAGTGCAATGCGAAGGAAACCTCAGAGCATATTCTCCGTGAATGTGAACCACCGGGGAACAAAAGACTCCTTCACTTCGGTCAAATATTCATCAACTCAATTGAATTTTTGACCATTTCTCTACATGATATCGTAAGCTTTATCCGTGAAATTTTATCTAATCTACACAAGCAGAATTCGCTTTGCTCTCCTTCTTGAAAGTTTTATGAATATTAGCAACTTCCCAGCTAGGGTGCAGCCTCCTAGGTGCCGTGTCGGTCTGGTAATGCGAAGGTCTTGAATAGAAATCTCGGTCGACACAATATAAAATTCAAGCACATTGCCTACTTGGATATACCTTGGTCACCGCAATTCACGAAAATCGAAGAATCGTAGATAGAGGGTTATGCGAAGGGCTAACAGTCCTTCCACAAAATTTAATGATCAATGTCAAGGAGCCTGAATGTCAGGAGACCATGGGTCGATTTGGGCTGTAACGCCATTGTAGAGTGTAGAGAGCAACTTCCCACAAGCGTGGGAAGCACCCACAAAAGTTGCATAGCTGGGAAAAATTGCGAAGAGGTTAAGCCAGAGACAGAGAAAAGCCAGATGGTGTTGCTACACGGGGCTTTATTTCGAAGGTAGTAGCAGTGAAGAGTTTCTTTCGAAACATGCCCCCAAAAAGTTAGGCTTCGCAACAGGATCAATTACGGTACGAACGCCATTAACAAGAGGAGAGGATGAAGAGATGAAATTTTAGTTAAATGTGAGGATCTTCCGTTGAAGTTTTTGTTCATGATCAAATTGGGCACCTGTGGGAACATGTTTACAGGTATTTCTTAATGTATCGTAAAGCTCTTTGATTGCTGGAGTTTGATTTGCGTCCAACGAGACATTCGTTTGTAATCGAAGGCTTCTTCGACGGTCGGACTCTCTATGACTGGAAGGTATGCTAAACATCACACTTTGCAGGACATAGAACCATATCTTATTGGATTAACGTGGATACCTATTGCTTTATTTCACGTTCTCAACGAACACGAATTGATTTAGCAAATGAGAATGAGCGCCTCTTCAATGGGATGAGAGTGCCAGTATCTGCGGAACTGCAAGTTCGGCATTGGTATCAGTGAGCGCGAGAGCTAGCTAAGTCTTTGTGGACTGTTGTATAAAAAGTTCCGAGAATCTCTGTCCACGATTTCGACATAGACGACAAACTTCTACTGTTCACCAAAGGGACCTCAAACGTGGCAGTGCCGATTATTCATCCAGATGTCGTCATTCATATATTTTTCATACCATCGAGCAACTCTTTCCCTCACTTCCGTTCGCTACTTTTATCCGCCTTCCTTGCTGCGTATCAGCTCACCAAATCCTTTCTGTTGCGGTGTTTGGGGCCATGGAGGCAATACTCTCCAACTTGGACTTGGCGTAACCCCGCAATCAGTCGCATACACCTTGCTGTTCTCGGGTCCGTAAAGTCGAAACTTCGAAAAAGACCAACTTGAATTGGAGAATCGTTCAACTAGTTGCTCCCTCCCCTGCAGGACAGAAGTGCAATCGTAGCTGCAACACTTTATCGGAGCCATTGGAATCTAAGCACGATCTCCAAATAAAAACATTGAAGAGCTCGCTTAGTACTCCCAAATGTGTTTTTTCTTTTTGGTGCAACTAAACATTTTTCACGAATGAAGAAAGTGAACCAAAAGCTAGGGTTTAGCCTAGTGGGTAGTGAATTGTAAAATTGAAAAATTGGGGTGGGAAAAATAATTACTTTTTGTGCAAGATCAACATCGCCCATTACATCGCTGCGTCCCATAAATTGATCCAAGTTCTGTTGCCCTGACGATCTTTCACATTGTTCGATTGTAACCTGAAACAGGGAAAAAATCATACCTTCAAAATTATTTTCATTTTATACAATTGAAACTGAATACCTCGGAGAATTGAAGTTTTTCACTCAATTCATCGATTATACCGCGACTTTTTTCTTCATGATCTGCCATTAGCTCTATACCTTCTGCAGCTTCACAAAGGAGCGATTTCTTTTGTTGAAGCTCTTTCTTCAACACCTGATTTTCAACCTGCAGAAGAAAATCAAATTGGCATTTATTTAATATTATTTGAATTGAACATGCGCGCACCAGTAATTCTTTCAAAGCCGATTGAGTTAACCCACGCATCAGTATTATAACGAACGATAATGGAGTAACCGGGATTAACCTTAACCTGTTCGTATAGATTTGAATTATCTAAAATTTTCAAAAAGAAAAGGGAAGAAAGAAAGAAAAAAAATAAATAAAAATAGGATGAAATAAAGGAATTAATAAGAATAACTAAACATTAAAAATAAATAAAAATAGAATGTAATAAAAACATTAATAAGAATAAATCAAACATTAAAAATAAATAAAAATAGAATGTAATAAAAACATTAATAAGAATAAATAGAATTAAAATTAGAAATAAATAAAAATAGGATGAAATAAAGGAATTAATAAGAATAACTAAACATTAAAAAAAATAAATAAAAATAGAATGTAATAAAAACATTAATAAGAATAAATCAAACTAAAATTAGAAATAAATAAAAATAGGATGAAATAAAGGAATTAATAATACTAAATAAACATAAAAAAATAAATAAAAATAGAATGTAATAAGAAAATTAATAAGAATAAAATGAAATGTACCTAACAAAGTAAAAAGAATGAATAGAGAATTTATTAACACTCAATATGGCAGAAAGAACAAATAAAAAGAGGGAAATAACTAACTCAAAACCGACCGGACCAGACAGAACATATCATAAGGGCTTTAATCCTGCATCTACAACCCTAATAAAAAAGGCACTCAACCGAATATGTACGTTTATGTCGCAAAATGGTATCAATAAATTCTACAAAGCCCCGAACCTCGACATGGGGCCACGACAAAAAAATGATTTTTTTTCAAGGAAAGTCGTGGCTGAGGTAGGGAGGGCAGAGAGGGCGCTAAAAAACACCTTAGCGCCCTAACACAAATCGCGAAGTCGGCAACTCCATCGCTTCATGGTCTTTCACGACCACTGGGGAAAATTATCCCAATTTTCACCCTAACCCGGAGTAAGCCGACACGAAATTTTTGTTATACAGGCCATGGGTTTTATGGTCTGATTAAGGAACAAGTACCCCCCCACACTGCCGTAGCTAGTCCCGGCCGCCAGCAAGCGTGTCGCTTCCGTTCCTTAGTCAGCCACCAATTCGGAAGTAGGAGGAATTGGCCCTTTCTTGTCCCGAACATTGACGTTTTCGTTTCCTTTCAGAATTATTTTGGCTTTAAGTCAAAATAATTCGTTCCGCGGGCCTAAAACATAACACAGGTCCTCATCTTTATAAGACTAACCAGGGACAGATGCAAGGATTTATTCTCACGACCTCGACATCCAAACTTCATATCATCTTCCAGAACAAGCGACAGTATTCCAAGCGGAAGTATTAGCCATTAACGTGTGTACAAAAATTATTCTAGATATGCAGAACAGTCTCGGAAATTGTTACATTTTCTCGGACAGCAGGGCTGCGCTTCTGGCACTCCAATCCTACAAGACTACATCCAAACTAGTGTCCATAGCGGCCATATAGCTTCAGTCTTGGACTCTTCAGTATAGTGTCTGTTGAGAGTGAGGCAGATGCACCAAAACCATCTGAATGTGTTGCATAAGGTACTCCGTAAGCGGAAAGCTGTCTGGAGATAAATTTATTCAGAGATTAGGCACAAAAAACCAAGGCCCTAAGACCAGTTCATGGCGAGAACTGCGTGTACTAAAAGTCAAAAGTGGCGGACAAACGATTGATTTTTAGGTGATGAAGTATCCGCCGCTGATCTAATCAATATCCGATACCACCTTTCCTGAACTTCTCAAAAATCCAAGGAGGATCAAGAGGAGCAGGACTGGAACGGGAGCGGAAAATTTGATATCGGAAGGGGCAGGCGATAGTGAGAAATCTCAGTCTTCCGCATAGACGATCTGTACAGAAACGTGCTGGGGCAACCATGACGCAAACTGAAGCTTCTAACATCTTCATAGAATTTGACTGTGAGAGGGCAATTTCTGTGCAAAGTGCAATGCGAAGGAAACCTCAGAGCATATTCTCCGTGAATGTGAACCACCGGGGAACAAAAGACTCCTTCACTTCGGTCAAATATTCATCAACTCAATTGAATTTTTGACCATTTCTCTACATGATATCGTAAGCTTTATCCGTGAAATTTTATCTAATCTACACAAGCAGAATTCGCTTTGCTCTCCTTCTTGAAAGTTTTATGAATATTAGCAACTTCCCAGCTAGGGTGCAGCCTCCTAGGTGCCGTGTCGGTCTGGTAATGCGAAGGTCTTGAATAGAAATCTCGGTCGACACAATATAAAATTCAAGCACATTGCCTACTTGGATATACCTTGGTCACCGCAATTCACGAAAATCGAAGAATCGTAGATAGAGGGTTATGCGAAGGGCTAACAGTCCTTCCACAAAATTTAATGATCAATGTCAAGGAGCCTGAATGTCAGGAGACCATGGGTCGATTTGGGCTGTAACGCCATTGTAGAGTGTAGAGAGCAACTTCCCACAAGCGTGGGAAGCACCCACAAAAGTTGCATAGCTGGGAAAAATTGCGAAGAGGTTAAGCCAGAGACAGAGAAAAGCCAGATGGTGTTGCTACACGGGGCTTTATTTCGAAGGTAGTAGCAGTGAAGAGTTTCTTTCGAAACATGCCCCCAAAAAGTTAGGCTTCGCAACAGGATCAATTACGGTACGAACGCCATTAACAAGAGGAGAGGATGAAGAGATGAAATTTTAGTTAAATGTGAGGATCTTCCGTTGAAGTTTTTGTTCATGATCAAATTGGGCACCTGTGGGAACATGTTTACAGGTATTTCTTAATGTATCGTAAAGCTCTTTGATTGCTGGAGTTTGATTTGCGTCCAACGAGACATTCGTTTGTAATCGAAGGCTTCTTCGACGGTCGGACTCTCTATGACTGGAAGGTATGCTAAACATCACACTTTGCAGGACATAGAACCATATCTTATTGGATTAACGTGGATACCTATTGCTTTATTTCACGTTCTCAACGAACACGAATTGATTTAGCAAATGAGAATGAGCGCCTCTTCAATGGGATGAGAGTGCCAGTATCTGCGGAACTGCAAGTTCGGCATTGGTATCAGTGAGCGCGAGAGCTAGCTAAGTCTTTGTGGACTGTTGTATAAAAAGTTCCGAGAATCTCTGTCCACGATTTCGACATAGACGACAAACTTCTACTGTTCACCAAAGGGACCTCAAACGTGGCAGTGCCGATTATTCATCCAGATGTCGTCATTCATATATTTTTCATACCATCGAGCAACTCTTTCCCTCACTTCCGTTCGCTACTTTTATCCGCCTTCCTTGCTGCGTATCAGCTCACCAAATCCTTTCTGTTGCGGTGTTTGGGGCCATGGAGGCAATACTCTCCAACTTGGACTTGGCGTAACCCCGCAATCAGTCGCATACACCTTGCTGTTCTCGGGTCCGTAAAGTCGAAACTTCGAAAAAGACCAACTTGAATTGGAGAATCGTTCAACTAGTTGCTCCCTCCCCTGCAGGACAGAAGTGCAATCGTAGCTGCAACACTTTATCGGAGCCATTGGAATCTAAGCACGATCTCCAAATAAAAACATTGAAGAGCTCGCTTAGTACTCCCAAATGTGTTTTTTCTTTTTGGTGCAACTAAACATTTTTCACGAATGAAGAAAGTGAACCAAAAGCTAGGGTTTAGCCTAGTGGGTAGTGAATTGTAAAATTGAAAAATTGGGGTGGGAAAAATAATTACTTTTTGTGCAAGATCAACATCGCCCATTACATCGCTGCGTCCCATAAATTGATCCAAGTTCTGTTGCCCTGACGATCTTTCACATTGTTCGATTGTAACCTGAAACAGGGAAAAAATCATACCTTCAAAATTATTTTCATTTTATACAATTGAAACTGAATACCTCGGAGAATTGAAGTTTTTCACTCAATTCATCGATTATACCGCGACTTTTTTCTTCATGATCTGCCATTAGCTCTATACCTTCTGCAGCTTCACAAAGGAGCGATTTCTTTTGTTGAAGCTCTTTCTTCAACACCTGATTTTCAACCTGCAGAAGAAAATCAAATTGGCATTTATTTAATATTATTTGAATTGAACATGCGCGCACCAGTAATTCTTTCAAAGCCGATTGAGTTAACCCACGCATCAGTATTATAACGAACGATAATGGAGTAACCGGGATTAACCTTAACCTGTTCGTATAGATTTGAATTATCTAAAATTTTCAAAAAGAAAAGGGAAGAAAGAAAGAAAAAAAATAAATAAAAATAGGATGAAATAAAGGAATTAATAAGAATAACTAAACATTAAAAATAAATAAAAATAGAATGTAATAAAAACATTAATAAGAATAAATCAAACATTAAAAATAAATAAAAATAGAATGTAATAAAAACATTAATAAGAATAAATAGAATTAAAATTAGAAATAAATAAAAATAGGATGAAATAAAGGAATTAATAAGAATAACTAAACATTAAAAAAAATAAATAAAAATAGAATGTAATAAAAACATTAATAAGAATAAATCAAACTAAAATTAGAAATAAATAAAAATAGGATGAAATAAAGGAATTAATAATACTAAATAAACATAAAAAAATAAATAAAAATAGAATGTAATAAGAAAATTAATAAGAATAAAATGAAATGTACCTAACAAAGTAAAAAGAATGAATAGAGAATTTATTAACACTCAATATGGCAGAAAGAACAAATAAAAAGAGGGAAATAACTAACTCAAAACCGACCGGACCAGACAGAACATATCATAAGGGCTTTAATCCTGCATCTACAACCCTAATAAAAAAGGCACTCAACCGAATATGTACGTTTATGTCGCAAAATGGTATCAATAAATTCTACAAAGCCCCGAACCTCGACATGGGGCCACGACAAAAAAATGATTTTTTTTCAAGGAAAGTCGTGGCTGAGGTAGGGAGGGCAGAGAGGGCGCTAAAAAACACCTTAGCGCCCTAACACAAATCGCGAAGTCGGCAACTCCATCGCTTCATGGTCTTTCACGACCACTGGGGAAAATTATCCCAATTTTCACCCTAACCCGGAGTAAGCCGACACGAAATTTTTGTTATACAGGCCATGGGTTTTATGGTCTGATTAAGGAACAAGTACCCCCCCACACTGCCGTAGCTAGTCCCGGCCGCCAGCAAGCGTGTCGCTTCCGTTCCTTAGTCAGCCACCAATTCGGAAGTAGGAGGAATTGGCCCTTTCTTGTCCCGAACATTGACGTTTTCGTTTCCTTTCAGAATTATTTTGGCTTTAAGTCAAAATAATTCGTTCCGCGGGCCTAAAACATAACACAGGTCCTCATCTTTATAAGACTAACCAGGGACAGATGCAAGAATTTATTCTCACGACCTCGACATCCAAACTTCATATCATCTTCCAGAACAAGCGACAGTATTCCAAGCGGAAGTATTAGCCATTAACGTGTGTACAAAAATTATTCTAGATATGCAGAACAGTCTCGGAAATTGTTACATTTTCTCGGACAGCAGGGCTGCGCTTCTGGCACTCCAATCCTACAAGACTACATCCAAACTAGTGTCCATAGCGGCCATATAGCTTCAGTCTTGGACTCTTCAGTATAGTGTCTGTTGAGAGTGAGGCAGATGCACCAAAACCATCTGAATGTGTTGCATAAGGTACTCCGTAAGCGGAAAGCTGTCTGGAGATAAATTTATTCAGAGATTAGGCACAAAAAACCAAGGCCCTAAGACCAGTTCATGGCGAGAACTGCGTGTACTAAAAGTCAAAAGTGGCGGACAAACGATTGATTTTTAGGTGATGAAGTATCCGCCGCTGATCTAATCAATATCCGATACCACCTTTCCTGAACTTCTCAAAAATCCAAGGAGGATCAAGAGGAGCAGGACTGGAACGGGAGCGGAAAATTTGATATCGGAAGGGGCAGGCGATAGTGAGAAATCTCAGTCTTCCGCATAGACGATCTGTACAGAAACGTGCTGGGGCAACCATGACGCAAACTGAAGCTTCTAACATCTTCATAGAATTTGACTGTGAGAGGGCAATTTCTGTGCAAAGTGCAATGCGAAGGAAACCTCAGAGCATATTCTCCGTGAATGTGAACCACCGGGGAACAAAAGACTCCTTCACTTCGGTCAAATATTCATCAACTCAATTGAATTTTTGACCATTTCTCTACATGATATCGTAAGCTTTATCCGTGAAATTTTATCTAATCTACACAAGCAGAATTCGCTTTGCTCTCCTTCTTGAAAGTTTTATGAATATTAGCAACTTCCCAGCTAGGGTGCAGCCTCCTAGGTGCCGTGTCGGTCTGGTAATGCGAAGGTCTTGAATAGAAATCTCGGTCGACACAATATAAAATTCAAGCACATTGCCTACTTGGATATACCTTGGTCACCGCAATTCACGAAAATCGAAGAATCGTAGATAGAGGGTTATGCGAAGGGCTAACAGTCCTTCCACAAAATTTAATGATCAATGTCAAGGAGCCTGAATGTCAGGAGACCATGGGTCGATTTGGGCTGTAACGCCATTGTAGAGTGTAGAGAGCAACTTCCCACAAGCGTGGGAAGCACCCACAAAAGTTGCATAGCTGGGAAAAATTGCGAAGAGGTTAAGCCAGAGACAGAGAAAAGCCAGATGGTGTTGCTACACGGGGCTTTATTTCGAAGGTAGTAGCAGTGAAGAGTTTCTTTCGAAACATGCCCCCAAAAAGTTAGGCTTCGCAACAGGATCAATTACGGTACGAACGCCATTAACAAGAGGAGAGGATGAAGAGATGAAATTTTAGTTAAATGTGAGGATCTTCCGTTGAAGTTTTTGTTCATGATCAAATTGGGCACCTGTGGGAACATGTTTACAGGTATTTCTTAATGTATCGTAAAGCTCTTTGATTGCTGGAGTTTGATTTGCGTCCAACGAGACATTCGTTTGTAATCGAAGGCTTCTTCGACGGTCGGACTCTCTATGACTGGAAGGTATGCTAAACATCACACTTTGCAGGACATAGAACCATATCTTATTGGATTAACGTGGATACCTATTGCTTTATTTCACGTTCTCAACGAACACGAATTGATTTAGCAAATGAGAATGAGCGCCTCTTCAATGGGATGAGAGTGCCAGTATCTGCGGAACTGCAAGTTCGGCATTGGTATCAGTGAGCGCGAGAGCTAGCTAAGTCTTTGTGGACTGTTGTATAAAAAGTTCCGAGAATCTCTGTCCACGATTTCGACATAGACGACAAACTTCTACTGTTCACCAAAGGGACCTCAAACGTGGCAGTGCCGATTATTCATCCAGATGTCGTCATTCATATATTTTTCATACCATCGAGCAACTCTTTCCCTCACTTCCGTTCGCTACTTTTATCCGCCTTCCTTGCTGCGTATCAGCTCACCAAATCCTTTCTGTTGCGGTGTTTGGGGCCATGGAGGCAATACTCTCCAACTTGGACTTGGCGTAACCCCGCAATCAGTCGCATACACCTTGCTGTTCTCGGGTCCGTAAAGTCGAAACTTCGAAAAAGACCAACTTGAATTGGAGAATCGTTCAACTAGTTGCTCCCTCCCCTGCAGGACAGAAGTGCAATCGTAGCTGCAACACTTTATCGGAGCCATTGGAATCTAAGCACGATCTCCAAATAAAAACATTGAAGAGCTCGCTTAGTACTCCCAAATGTGTTTTTTCTTTTTGGTGCAACTAAACATTTTTCACGAATGAAGAAAGTGAACCAAAAGCTAGGGTTTAGCCTAGTGGGTAGTGAATTGTAAAATTGAAAAATTGGGGTGGGAAAAATAATTACTTTTTGTGCAAGATCAACATCGCCCATTACATCGCTGCGTCCCATAAATTGATCCAAGTTCTGTTGCCCTGACGATCTTTCACATTGTTCGATTGTAACCTGAAACAGGGAAAAAATCATACCTTCAAAATTATTTTCATTTTATACAATTGAAACTGAATACCTCGGAGAATTGAAGTTTTTCACTCAATTCATCGATTATACCGCGACTTTTTTCTTCATGATCTGCCATTAGCTCTATACCTTCTGCAGCTTCACAAAGGAGCGATTTCTTTTGTTGAAGCTCTTTCTTCAACACCTGATTTTCAACCTGCAGAAGAAAATCAAATTGGCATTTATTTAATATTATTTGAATTGAACATGCGCGCACCAGTAATTCTTTCAAAGCCGATTGAGTTAACCCACGCATCAGTATTATAACGAACGATAATGGAGTAACCGGGATTAACCTTAACCTATTCGTATAGATTTGAATTATCTAAAATTTTCAAAAAGAAAAGGGAAGAAAGAAAGAAAAAAAATAAATAAAAATAGGATGAAATAAAGGAATTAATAAGAATAACTAAACATTAAAAATAAATAAAAATAGAATGTAATAAAAACATTAATAAGAATAAATCAAACATTAAAAATAAATAAAAATAGAATGTAATAAAAACATTAATAAGAATAAATAGAATTAAAATTAGAAATAAATAAAAATAGGATGAAATAAAGGAATTAATAAGAATAACTAAACATTAAAAAAAATAAATAAAAATAGAATGTAATAAAAACATTAATAAGAATAAATCAAACTAAAATTAGAAATAAATAAAAATAGGATGAAATAAAGGAATTAATAATACTAAATAAACATAAAAAAATAAATAAAAATAGAATGTAATAAGAAAATTAATAAGAATAAAATGAAATGTACCTAACAAAGTAAAAAGAATGAATAGAGAATTTATTAACACTCAATATGGCAGAAAGAACAAATAAAAAGAGGGAAATAACTAACTCAAAACCGACCGGACCAGACAGAACATATCATAAGGGCTTTAATCCTGCATCTACAACCCTAATAAAAAAGGCACTCAACCGAATATGTACGTTTATGTCGCAAAATGGTATCAATAAATTCTACAAAGCCCCGAACCTCGACATGGGGCCACGACAAAAAAATGATTTTTTTTCAAGGAAAGTCGTGGCTGAGGTAGGGAGGGCAGAGAGGGCGCTAAAAAACACCTTAGCGCCCTAACACAAATCGCGAAGTCGGCAACTCCATCGCTTCATGGTCTTTCACGACCACTGGGGAAAATTATCCCAATTTTCACCCTAACCCGGAGTAAGCCGACACGAAATTTTTGTTATACAGGCCATGGGTTTTATGGTCTGATTAAGGAACAAGTACCCCCCCTCACACTGCCGTAGCTAGTCCCGGCCGCCAGCAAGCGTGTCGCTTCCGTTCCTTAGTCAGCCACCAATTCGGAAGTAGGAGGAATTGGCCCTTTCTTGTCCCGAACATTGACGTTTTCGTTTCCTTTCAGAATTATTTTGGCTTTAAGTCAAAATAATTCGTTCCGCGGGCCTAAAACATAACACAGGTCCTCATCTTTATAAGACTAACCAGGGACAGATGCAAGGATTTATTCTCACGACCTCGACATCCAAACTTCATATCATCTTCCAGAACAAGCGACAGTATTCCAAGCGGAAGTATTAGCCATTAACGTGTGTACAAAAATTATTCTAGATATGCAGAACAGTCTCGGAAATTGTTACATTTTCTCGGACAGCAGGGCTGCGCTTCTGGCACTCCAATCCTACAAGACTACATCCAAACTAGTGTCCATAGCGGCCATATCGGAAGTTTTCTAATTCGGATACCGGGTCATAGACGAGTTTGCTATAGACTCGCAAACTCCCTTTTAGACCGCGAGTATGATTGCATGAACCAACCGCAGGTTGAGAAACGGAAGTTTCACATTAAGTTTCCTGAACGAAACGAATGGGCAACAAATACGATACTCAGCACCTGTATAGGTTCTCATCTCTATACGGACGGATCTAAGACTAGCCACGGGACAGGTGCAGGGATTTATTCCCACGACCTCGACATCCAAGCTTCATTTCATCTTCCAGAACACGCGACAGTGTTCCAAGCAGAAGTATTAGCCATTAACGAGTGTGCAAAAATTATTCTTGATAAGCAGAACAGTCTCGGAAATTGTTACATTTTCTCGGATAGCAGGGCTGCACTTCAGGCACTCCAATCCTACAGGACTACATCCAAACTAGTGTCCATCTGTAGACACAATTTAAATCGCCTAGTGGCCATAACGGAAGTTTTTCTAATGTGGATACCAAGTCATAGTGACCTGCTAGGTAACGAGCAGACACGCTTGCACGGCAAGGATCTGCAAACATCAATTCCACTAAAAAGTCAGTCGACGTAGCACCAACAGTGCTGAAGACTAGATTCAAACAGACTATTTTGGATTCTTTCTTGGCAGGGTGGCGGCAGCTGGAAAGCTGTAGAACGGCCAAATCATTTTGGGAAGAACCGAATAAAAATATTACAAGTCAGCTGCTATAGCATCCGAACTATTGTTTACCTAACCACAGGTCATTGCTTGCTAAACCTGCATGCATTTAGGATGCAGATCGCTAGCGACAGCCTTTGAAGAGGTTGCGAGGAAGACGAAGAATTTATCGAACATTATTGGTATTTTCACCAGTACCGCTACTAAATCCGTTCGGATGAAAATAGGCATATCAAAAAAAAAAAAAATAATAATAATAATAATCAATAAGAAAATTACTTAAGAAAATAATTATTTTTTTTTCAATTTCCAAACAATTTGAAATTAGTGACTCACGTGGTTTCTGCAATCAGCGATTCAATTAAATTTTTCTTGCACATCCTGAAATTAAATTTCACGTGTGTTGCCGATCCGAATTTCCCCGTAAAAGTACCAGTAGAAAACGTCATCAAAATTGCTTAAATAGATACACAAATTTTCAAATATTCCGTAATAAAAGGGAATTCTGGATTGAGAAAAGACCCAGCAGATGTCATTTCATTGTTGAAATGAGTTGCGTTGCACTCACAGCGAACTTCACGGCTACGAAAACCCGATAACACCACCACAGAAGAAGAAGAAGAAGAGGTTAGTTCGTTTTAAGACGTCGTGCGTGCAAGGTGTTAGTGCAAGCGATTATCCGCGCGAATTAATTAAATCGAGTATTTTAAGTGTGTTTTTCAGTCTCGAAGTGTTTTGTTGGTGCAGAGAAAGTACCCCGTAGCCCGAAATTCAGGTGACTTAAGTTCTATTCGATAAAAATGCCGTTTGAAAAATATTTTTTTTTTATATCTTTGCTTGAAATTTACCATACTCGCCCCAATGCAAGAGCGGGACAACCATGCATGTACGTATTTATGCTGTTGTCCCGCTCTAACTCACGCAAAAGTCGATTGCGTACTTCTGCATTTCCTTCTTTTACACATTGTGCGGTTTTCTCTTTCGTTCATGCCATGGAGTTTTCCTTCTGTTCCGTTTTCGTTCATTTGTTTTTGTTGATTTTTTTTTGCATTTTGGTTGCGGCGGAGAATTCACGATCCAATGTGCGTTCACTGTGGGGTCTTGCTGTTCTTAAAAAAAAACCACGACCGAAATATTGCATGCGATTTTCGAACTGAAGCGAACACATCGCACTATTTTCCACTTGCATGCAGCTTTCGCACAGCGGGAAGTGTCACACGAATTTTCCTCAAGTTCCGATTAATATCGCGGCTGGAAAAAATTTGATGCTTGCGAAATTCAGTTGATTGGTACCCACACCTCCTCTGGGGTCTTCATTCCTCCTCTCATCTCCCGACCCGCTTACCTATCAGAATTTTAGTGGGTTTGTTGGTCGTTCGCACACTTCCGCCAGTTGGGGCAGATATGACGAGCGAGTTAAATAATTTTTTTTTATTCGATTGTTCAACAGAACTGGCTCTCTCATCATACCTCTTGACTTTGACTTTATTTGACTCGTGACTTCACATAAAAATCGTAAAAAAAACCATTGCGGATTTCTGGCGCGAATTATGCGAACGTGACACGAGCGCGCCAATTCTGATTTGAATTTGAATCTGGCGATATGCAGATTTTGCGCATTGAAAATACCTCTTAGCGATGGAGAGGCATGGATGCATCTGCTTGTTTGCAATGCAAAGAAGGAAGAGATAAGGAGGGCGGTAATGGTAATTTCTGTGTAATTGTGCACTCGCTTGTTTTAATTAAGAGAGTACTCGGCTCGTCGTAGCTCATAGTAATGGGGGATGATGGTCGGTGAAAACTGAACACTTATGAATAATGTTCCTCCGGGTTAGAATTGGTGCATGCCTAGCATTTTGTGTAGATTAGTCGATTGGGGAGTGTTATTTTTCGTATCTGTTTATTTCGGAAGAGGAATATGCTGTGACTGAGCGGTCGTATCGTTCTGGGGAGGTTAAATAAATAAAGAGCCTTTGTGGCTCCTTTCAATTTAGCATTTCAGTTTTTGTGTAAAGCCTTCGAACGCGAAGTCTGCAGGATTATTATAGCGTGAATGAGCATTGAATTTTCAATATCACATTCAATGCCTGTTAGTCCTTTGATCAACAACTTAACATCTCCCCATCGGCTAGCTCGGTAGATAAATGATATAGACGCGCAGGACCGATGCTCTCTGCAGTGATCTTTTCATTTTGCTTAAGGTAGCTGTATCTGAGTAAAAAGATGGTCAGATTAGGCAGGCTCAAAAGAACTTCTCGAAAATATACCAATCTACGTGGAAAATAGACTGAACAGCATAACTATAAATGCAGTCAAAATATGTTCATTTACGTAATATTTTTTTATTTACACTAGGCAGAAAAAGTCTGCGTACACACTCAACACATCCGACATATCTATAAAAAACATCGTTTCTAACATTTTATTGCGAAATATTTTTTTTTCCTATTTTTCATTACTTCATTATGAACATAAAACAAAACAAAAATGAGAATTACTGTACTCTAAAACAACGGTAAAATTCGGAAACGAAAAATAGTCTGAAATTCCAGGAATAAAAAGTCTGCGTACAAAGCGTGTAAAGGGAAGTCAAAGTCTCTGAGTTGCAGTTAAATCATTAAAAACAACAAAGTTTGTGTAGGAAAGTTGATAAACGTGTTTTTATCTAATGTTTGCCTTAAAAATAATTGCTAAAAAACGTTAAGTAAGAGATGTCTAATAAAGGGAAAGGAAAATTATCGTGGATTTGTGGAAAAAAGGGACGTCATTTTGTGAAATAGGTGCAATAGTCAGCAGAAGTCATTCATCTGTCCAACGAGTCGTAAACAACTTCAAAAACACAGGAGTTTTGGTTTCAAAACCCAGATCTGGCCGTCCGCCAAAGTTGAGCCCTCAGCAAACTCAGAGTTTGCACCGAACGATGAAGGCTAATCCTAGATTAACTGCAGCTGATATGACAAAGGACATCAAAGCAAAGTACCGCAAGTCTATTTCTGATGATCGTGTTCGTAAAATTCTTAGGAAATATGGGTATCACGGACGCGTTGCCCGTAGAAAGCCATTTATAACAACAGCAAACAGACTCAAGCGGCTCAAAGAACACATAAGTAAGCCAAAATAATTTTGGAAACAAGTTATTTTCTCGAATGAAAGTAAATTTAGTATTTCTGTCCAACAGTAAAGCACGGTGGTGGTGATGTTATGATATAGGGGTGTATGGCTGGTGGAAAAATGGAGTTTATTGAAAGTATTATGAATAAAACTACCTTAATATTATCAAGCGCAATTTGAAGAAAAGTGCAACAAGACACTCTGCGGAGGTAGTAAGACTCTGGTTGCTGTATAATGCCCAAAATCAGCTTCGTACACTGCCCCAATCTCCTGACCTTAATCCAATAGAGCATTTGTGGCATCACTTGGAACAAAGGATTCGAGAGCACACAATAATTTTTATTTTGTTTTATGTTTGTAATAAAGCCATAAAAAAAAAGAAAAAAATGATTATGAAATAAATTACTTAAAACGATGTTTTTTTTTATAGATATGTTGAGTGTGTACGCAGACTTTTTCTGCCTAGTGTATTTTTATTATTTAGGGAACAAGTGAGAGCACTGCGACCTCCCCGGCCTATGTGCTTTGGCAAGTCTAAGTATTTTTAAGGAAACCATGTTGGCTAGTTTCTCGGTAGAAGTGAAACGTTTTTCTAGAAGATTGTGTCTTTTCCTTGCTATTGCTTCACAGTGACATAGGATGTGTTCAGTCGTTTCTGGGTCCTCGAAATAGAGGCGTTAGATGTCGGTTTCAGCTAAACCAAGCTAGGCAGAACTGACGTAGCGGCCATATTGAATGACTGCAGCGTGTGTGACGTCCTGGATTTTTCCATTTCAAAAGACCACCTGTATTATTTTTGACGAACTTGTCGTAAAAACACGTTTTACCGAAAACAATACAAAAGCATAATTACATCAAATTGAGCACAGGCATATTACGCGAGTGCATACTTTTCGTAATAACTAAAATTCTACAATTTTTTATGTGAAAATTAACTGGAGAACTCTGCACAATATGAGTGACAGATTCCCTTCGGTGTGAGAAACTGAGATTTAACTTTGATCGCACTTTTTCAATTAAAAATTTATTGCACTGATATCAACGTGTAATAATTACATGGCGACCACTATTAATAAAGTACCTTGAAAAGCTGAACTATCTTTAACAATGCATGTAGGAATAACCGCGATTCTCACGAAGCCCGCCGTGTCTGCTTCACACAGAAAAGAAGGCTAATTTGTATGAAACTGTCATTTTTGTTATGACACCAACGTGTTGTTGTTGGATTGACTTACAAGGCTTTCTACTTTAGAGGGCTTTGGCTTAACACATATTTTTGAGGTTGTGGCTTATTCCACTGTGCCCCGTCATTAGGCCGATTAGAGTATCACTCTTGCTGAATTTTAGAGTATGCACGACTTTGTTTTTGGAATAACTTCGCTATAAGGGCAAACTCAAAATTCACGGTATTTATTATGTATAACGAACAATAAATAAAGCAATTTGAAAGCGCGCTCGGCACTTTTTTTTTGCCGATTTTCCGGGAAATGACGAAAAATGCGTTTTAAAAACTGATTTTGTTAGTCTTTAAAACAGCGATTTCACAATGTTTCTCGACGGAATTTTAATTATACCTAGTCCTGCCATAAGTTCTGTCACATAATTTCTCACATTGGCAACAACTTTATTTTATGAGTGACATTTCAATATCGGCCAGTTTTATAAACGTCATAATGTTGTTGACAGTTGATGGTCATTTAAAGTGTGTTCGTTAACGTGTGAAGATGGAATGGGGTGTAATAGAAAACCGAACTGCAGTGATTGCACTACATAAGTGTGGAAAATCCGCGAGTGAAATTTTCAAGTTGTTGTGCCCGTTAAAAATAACGCAAAGATTTGTGTATCGTGCGATCCAGAGATATAACGCGATCCAGACTATTGAAGATCGACCTCGTTCTGGACGTCCGCGTGATGTACGTTCTTCTGCTGCCATCAAAGCGGTCGAGAGTCGAATTCGTCGAAATCCGCTTCGTAAACAACGAATCATGGCTCGAGAGATGAACATCTCCACCCGAAGTATGTCTCGCATCATAAAATCTGACCTCGGGATGAGTGCCTTTCGACGATCAACGGGACATTTGCTGACTGAGCAGTTGAAGCAAATTAGGAGCACCAGATCGAAAGAGCTCCTTCGGCGGTACGGCAACAACAAACATCGAGAAATTTTATTTACCGATGAAAAAATTTTTACGGTGGAGGAACATTTCAACCGCCAAAATGATAAGGTGTATGCCCACAGCTCCATAGAAGCCCGAGAAGTTGCCACTAGGGTACAGCGAGGACATCATCCAGCATCAGTCATGGTATGGTGGGGTGTCAGCTACGAAGGGGTCACCGAGCTTCATTTTTGCGAAAAAGGCGAAAAAACTGCAGCGAAAAATTATCAAACGGACATCCTGGAGGGATGTGTGAAGCCGCTGAACTCTACGCTATTCAACAATCGACATTGGGTTTTCCAGCAAGATTCTGCGCCAGCCCACAAAGCTCGAACCACACAAGCGTGGTTGGAAACCAATATTCCACAGTTTATAAGGGCGACGGAATGGCCTTCTGGGAGCCCAGATTTGAATCCCCTGGACTACAAACTGTGGGCGGAGTTAGAGTCCATGGTGTGCACGAGACGACACCCAAATATCGAGAGCCTTAAGCGATCTTTGACAGAAGCAGTAGCTAATTTTCCGCTAGAAACAGTGCGTACTGCTATCGATGACTGGCCCAACAGATTAAAGAGCTGTGTTAAGGCTAAAGGCGGCCACTTTGAATAATTTGTTGCTTATTTTACTTCCATTAGTATGCCAAAATAAAATATATTTTCCTTTGTCAAAAACTCTTTTTCATTTATACAAAAATTGCCCATATACGTGTGACAGAACTTATGGCACGACTAGGTAATTACATGATCTTAATCGGAAAAAAGTAAATAACGAAAAAAAAACTTAGTGAATTGACCCGACACTATTTGTTAAATATTTTTAGCCTTGTGGAAGGCAAAAATTAAGACAAAAATAAATGAACTTCCATGTTTCTTTTTGCGTATTCCGAATGAAAGTTCGATTATTTACTATTGCCCAACACAAAAACCAAGTAGGATTACATAATTTTATGCCGAGCGAAAAATTTTTTCGGGAAATTATCAAAAATTATAGAAATCCATGTTTGATTTGTTATTTGAAAATAACAATCTAGATTGTAGGCTTTTTTATCATCAAACCCTCTTTTACGTATCCAACTTCGGCTACGCATAGAACTACGATTTGGATAGCCCTGCGGGGCTTTTTATCATCAAATCCTCTTTTTCGTATTTAACTTCGGCTACGCATAGAACTAAGTTAGATACAAATACGTAGCTGGACACAAAAAAGAGGGTTTGATGATAAACATTCACGCAGAGCTACAATCTAGATTGTCATTTTCCCAAATAATAAATTAAAAATGAATTTCTATAATCTTTAATAATTTCCCAAAAATCATTTTCCCTCGGCGGGAAATTATGTAATCCCACTTTATTTTTGTGTTGGGCAATACTAAATAATCGAACTGTCATTCGGAATACGCAAGAACACCAAGAAATCCGAACGTTAATTTATTTTTGTTTTAATTTTTGCCTTCCGGAAGGCTAAAAATATTAAATAAATAGTGTCGGGTCGATCCAAAAAGGGTTTTTCTTTCGGTATTTAGTTTTTTTCTGATTAAAACCATGTATTTATAATTAAAATTCCGCCGAGAAAAACGGCGAAATCGCTGTTTTTCGTCATTTTTCGGGTGAAAATGGGTATAAAAAGTGCCGTCCGCGATTTGAAATTACTTTGTTTATGTTCGTCATATATAAAAGCACCGTGAACTTTTTTTTAGTGGATTTTGAGTTTGCCCTTATAACGAAATTCTACCTTGTTTTTTTTTTTGTGGTAGTATTAAGAAGTTTATTCCAGTAGATCTTATGCTCTTGTTCAACCCACTTTCTAAGTATAGGTTTGGAGTGCCCTTTTGGTTTTCCGCAGAATGGCTATGTCCAATAAAATCTGTTTTTGCGCCGTTTCTTCCAAGGCGATCCGCCTCTTCATTTCCCTTAATTTCCCTTAATTCCCATATGTCCTGGTACCCACATTAAGGCCACATCGTTCCTCTTTCCCAGGATGATTAGGTTTTGAAGGCAGTCCCAAACTATCCGCGATCCGTGTTTATTGAATGCTAGGGATTTGAGAAGCACCTGAATATCCGAAAGGATATAAATAGTTTTGTTGAGCTCTCCTTATATTCTCTTGGAGCATAGCTGCATTGAAATTAGGTCAACATAGATGATTGTGGTTTTCTTTGGAAACGGAGAAATTAGGACCTTTAACTACGACTCCAGTCCCCTTCGAGGTGCGCGAGCCATCTGTGTACTAGATGGTTCATCCCTCTTCCATATCAAGTAGCATGGATTGCCATTCCTTGCGTTCTCTGATTATTACTTTGAATGGGGTTTCAAAATTGAATTTTGTCGGCATAGTGTCGGACAGTGTTGAGGTTAGAACCTCAATTCTTGAATTTTTTAGTATTTGGGGGTGACCTGTAAAATCTCCCGATTTGTATTTCTTTTCCCTTTGTATGCGTAACACTCCTTTGATAGCCTCCTTTTTTATTAGAAGATGTATCGAAGGGATGTTTAGGAACATTTACATTGCCGCCGGAGGACAGATTTTCATTGGTCCTGTGATACCAAGACAAGCTAGCCTTTGGATTTTTTTGTAGCGTAGGCTGTGCTTTTTATTGAAATATTTTAGTAAAGAAGGGACTATGAATGAAAAATGAAGTTTTAAAAAAAGGCAAAAAAATGTTAAATGGATAAGTTTTGAATGGGTTATTTTATGACACTTGAATGTCTATTACAAAAGGATTGGCATTCTCCGTAATTCGCAAATGCCACAAAAAGTATTTTACAAAAATAGTTTATCCTAATAAAAAGTGTGTTATGTTATGATGCTAACAATTTTTTAACTAATTTCTTGAATCACGTTCAAAATTCTCTGTATGGAATGTTGGTTTCATCAATCAATCAAATTCCTGTTAAGACCCCCTATAGGGGCATAGGACAGAAACAACTCTCTTCCACAAGGCGCGATCCTGAGCATCGGCCTTAAGCTGTTGCCAGGACTTGTTTATTCCTCTGGCCTCCTGCTCAACTGCTCGCTTCCATGTGTTACATGGTCGACCAACCCGACGTCTTCCTTGAGGATTATAATCCAGAGCCTGTTTTGCGATATTTTGCTCTGGTTTCCTCAAAGTATGACCGATCCACTGCCACTTCCGCCGTTGAATCTCAATACCTATTTTAGTCTGGCCAGTTGTACTCCAAAGTTCGTCGTTGGAGATCACTTCTGGCCAGAATATTCCTAAAATGCGCCGGAGGCATTGGTTTACGAAAGTCTGTAGTTTCTTGGTAAGTCGAACGGTCACTTTCCACGTAGTACAACCATACAACAACACAGATTTGACGCATGCGTCAAAAACTCGCAGCTTCGTGCGAAGGGAGATCTCTCTTAACCTCCAGAAAGGGGAAAGGATACCGAAGGCCTGACGAGCTTTATTTAGCCGAGCCTCAACATCCTTTTCGGCTCCGCCGTCCATGCTGACAATGCTTCCAAGATAGCAAAAATCTTGCACCTCTTCCACATCCTGTCCGTTAAGAACAATCGGTGTGCTTGCGGTCGAACCCATGTGCATGTACTTGGTTTTACGCACATTTATTTTCAGTCCCGCCTCTTTGCATTTAGAATGCAACGAGCGAACATTTGACTCTAAGTCCGAACGGTTATGTGCAAGCAAACAC
Organism: Chorisops tibialis; assembly: GCA_963669355.1. Lineage (NCBI taxonomy): Eukaryota > Metazoa > Arthropoda > Insecta > Diptera > Stratiomyidae > Chorisops > Chorisops tibialis. Next base: position 72,852,260 of record OY770263.1, on the reverse strand, counting down.
ACGTCATCAGCATAATCAAGGTGACTAAGATGTTAAATAGTCTCCATTGAAGACCTTTACCTTCCCCACCTTCCAGTGCAGCTTTCAAGATGTCATTTATTACCACCAGAAACAGGGCTGGTGATAATATGCAGCCTTGTCTGACACCCGTTCGCACAGGGAAGCTCTCGGACAGCTCTCCTCTATGCAAGACGCGACACCTTGCATATTCGTAGGATTCTTTAATCATAGCTATGACCTTATCTGGAATACCTCTCCTACGCAAAGCATTCCATATGTAATCTCGCTTAACGCTGTCGAAAGTCTTCTCGAAGTCTATAAACATGAGATGTAATGGCGAACTCATTTCGGCTGACTGCTCTAATATTATCCGTAGGGTATTTGTGTGGTCGGTACAAGACGATCCTTTACGGAATCCAGCCTGATAAACTTCGAGAGTGCTCTCGACGACATCACTAATCCTATTGAGAATTACCTTAGCCATAATTTTTGATACGGCAGTAAGTAGACATATACCACGCCAATTGCTACAATCCCGAACATCGCCCTTCTTCGGAATTTTCACAATGACGCCCTCCTTTCATTCAGTCGGATATCTTCCCTCACTCCACACCTTAGTGAAGAGTGGGAGGAGTATATCGGCTGTGATTTCCGGGTCCGCTTTGAGGAGTTCGGTTGGTAGTCCGTCTATACCTGGAGCTTTCCTTACCGCCATTGGCCGAATGGCGGAAACTATCTCTTCCTTATCTGGGGGATCGTCCCTAATAGAGGATTGTTGCGGTTGGATGTTTGGTAGTTGTTCTGTTTCCGGAATATCTTCCTCTGACAAGATGTTTAAAATATCAGAGAAGTATTCCTTCCATCGCCGCAACTGGTGTTCACTCATATTAAGGAGAGTTCCGTTGACATCTCTCACCAGGTGGTTGGCGGTGAAATTCCTTTTCGTCAACTGTTTCATGATTTTGAAAAGTGAACCCATATCCCCAAGGTAAGCCGCAGATTCTGCCTTGTTTGCCAGATCTTCAATGGCCTTTCTCTTGTCGCGTCTGACAGCCCTCTTAAGGTGTATATGAGCATCGCGGTAGTTCTGCCTCAAGTCGGGCGTTCGTTGGTTGACATCGGGTTGAGAGATGATTGCCAATTTGGCTTTTTTTCGATTGCCAACCTTGACCCATGTGTCTTGTGACATCCAGGGTTTCTCACCGCTTTGCACATATCCCATGTTGGTTTCATAGACGAAGTAAATTCTATGAAATTCGATGCATTGTATTTTCTTGAAACCATACAGTTGCATAAGAGGGGGTAAAAGTGTAGAAGGTATTCGACTAGTTAATAGCTTGAACTTTTATTCATTTGCAATAAATTTGTCAAATTTTGAAGTTCCTAGTTTAAAATTTCAATCAGAATAGCGTACGTGATACCCGTATTAGTCGGAAGTCTTGCGCTATTGCATGCGTCATCACAAAGTGCACGCGCTTGAGGCACCTTTCTCTTGCGTTAATGCATGCGCCGAATTGAACGAAAAAGCGTATCGTGTGGACGCATTTTTATATGCATTTACGTATATGTTGCATGTGCGTCATTCAACATAATGCATGCGCTTTTATTCTAGAAGGCATGCGCTTAGCGCACGAAAATTGGGCATCGTGTGGACGTACCTTTAGAGAGAGTTTCTTCCTGTTTTTTTTTCTTTGTAATCAATTCGATTTTAGTATCGATGCGTACGAGCTTACTAACACCTTCACCATTTTAATTTCTTTTTAATTAATTCGATTAATTCGGTACTGATGGGTACAATCATTTTCCAGGCAAATACGGGCCGTTCAACCGAAATGCAGAGCAAAAAATGATTTTTTGCGGATGCACTACCTTTTTTGAATTTCGTTTGGATTGTGTCGCCCCCAATTCAGTAATTTTGTTTCTTAGCAAATCCAGAAATTATTCTCAAAGTTAAACTAAATTCAATGTTAGTTTAAGTTAGAGAGATTTGTCTGTACTTATTTTTCTGGCAGCTGTTTCATGATCTAAAATAAATAAAGTACATAATAACTTCCTTTAAACTATTACATACTTACATTAAAATCTACCACACATAATAAAAATTCTCGTAATTTTCTTTAAGTGAATTCACATTATTCATTTAAATAGCATAATTGCCGATGTACTTAACGCTGAATGGATAATCAAGGGTTTCAATTTAGTAAAGAAATCGCTCCATTAATGATGGGTCAGACATGCAACCATTCAAGCAATTATAAAGTTCTTTTCCTCTTTATTGGAAATGATTGTCCTTTTGACAATGTATTCGGTATGAATCGTTTCAAAATGAAAAAAAAAATTAGTAGCGGTATGTAAAATAGATTGCTTCTTGAATCGAAAGACATATTCTCGTATAAACCTGCTTTGTAAAAAAAATGCAAGTTCGAAACAAGCAATAATGTATTAGATCCTATTATTGGAGCTGCGAGTATACAAGTTTCCAAACTAGGATAAGGAGAACTATCAAGTAGTGAAATATAATAGCAGTTGAGCAAGTTTTAAAAGTACGAAACGGAATCATGCAAAAGAGGCATACGATGACTTTAAAAAAGCGGGAAAAAATGGAAGAAAAAAAGTGTCAAGGCTTCGCTCGATTGCATATACCACAATACTTAAGATGGAGTATCTACACTCGACGAATGTGCCTTAGTCGGTTTGCATTTATTCTACCAATTTTGGTTTTTCTTTTTCATTCTATAGCACGAACCACCTCAATGGAAACCCATCAGGAGAAGCGAATGGCAAACACCAAACAGGTTCAAGTTACCATCAGAAATGATGAAGAGTGAGAAGAGAAAAAAAAACAGAACTGCAAAAGACTAAGATTAAATAAAAATAACTTTTCACTGAAAAGGTGTACATTTTTTTTTCTTTGTATATTGGCTTACACTAGCTATTTTGTAACAATGAGGCGTAATGATTTGATTTACAGGCTTTGAGTTCTGAAAATTGAATTTAGCTAAGATATGAGGTTTGCTGATAAGGGGAACTTATGTTATTTTCATTCCATCGTTTTATAGCGTTTAGTTATTTAGGAAAGGTGTTTAATAGATATTTCCCTAGAAGAAAACCCAAATATCCCCAGGGGGCGGCAGCTTGAAGAGGCGGTAATATTTCTAAGGGAGAATATAGATACTGTATTACCTAACTAAGGGATTTGCGTGTCGTATTGGTAACGACGGGACCTATTACAAAAATATGTAACTAACTAAACAGTTTCTAGTTTTGCTTGCATGTCAGTAATAATTGGTGCTTTCATAAAACTGTGTTGATACTATTATAAAACTTTTGCTTGTTTAGGTACATGTGGTGAATAAATTGCGCCCATTAAAACTATTAAAAACTAATTTTCAGTTAAGTTAAACCCGTCAACGTCAGTAATAATTCACATTTTTCGACAAAATTTATTCGAAAATAAACAATTGAAAAAATTCATAACAGTGGAGCTGTTCATAAAAAAAAGATATAACTAATCAGTCGCTGTGGTTCCTAGTTGGAAGTGAAATTCTTACTGAATGAATTCTGTAATGGCCTTTTGTAAGGTCTTGCGCTTACCAACCGCATTACAGATTTAATTAAATTTACCATGCGATGGCTTACCATATATGGGTACTTACAGCCCAAATCGGGCCTTGGCCCCCTGTATGCTTCGCCACCATTCATCTCGGTTCAGTGAACACGTCCTCCAGTTAAAAAATCTTAGCAGTGTTTTGCTGTCTGCGTCAATCGAATCCTCCCAGCGCTTCCGTGGTTTTCCGACTGGTTTTAATCGATTGACTTTTCCGTTTAGTGTGTGTTTGGGAATTCTTCCGTCATCCATCCGCTCCACATGACCAGCCCATTGTAGCTTCTTAAATTTTATGTGGGTTGACACTTCTGGATTGTCGAAAATGGCATACGATTCTCTATTGTATTTTATTCTCCATATAGAGTCTTCCCTCACAGGTCCGAGGATTCTTCTGAGGACCGTTTTTTCAAAGGCATTAAGTAGTTTTTCGGACGCCTGAGTTAAAGTCCACGTTTCGCTACCATAGCACAGCACAGGTCTTATGATGGTTTTGTATAGCTTAAGTTTTGTTTTCCTGTGCACGTTCTTGTTTTTGATTATTGGAAGTACCGAATAATAAGTCTTGTTTGCCATCATTATCTTTCTTTTGATTTCGATGGGTTCGCTTCTATCCTTCGATAGGTTTGCCCCTAGGTATATAAGATGTCTACGTTTTCTAGGTTGTAGTATCCTCCTGTAATATTTTGTTTGATTGACGTCTTTTCGCTAGTTTGTGTCATAAATTTTGTTTTGTTTTCGTTAATACGCAGGTCAACTTCCCTTGCTACCGAGTCAAGGTTTACAAATACGTCTTTAGCACTCTCCAGAGATATTGCAAGTTTATCTATGTCATCGGCATATGCTACGAGTTGGGTGGATTTGAAGTAACATATTCGAGTGTCAAGTTGAATAGCATTGGTGCGAGGCCGTCTTGACTGCGATTTGACTGTTGACATTTCTGCTTCATTGCCACGTAAAAAGTGTTGGTATCAATTGTTTACAATCATGGAATGGGGCGACATCGAAAATCGTATTGTTGTACTTGGCCTACTAAAATGCAACATGGAAAAGGCGATATCTTTCGGACGTTGCGACCGCTTGGAATGATCCGGCCGTTCGCGCACTGTGAGAACTCCGAAAGCGATCAAAGCCGTAAAGAAACGAATCGACCGAAAACAGAAAATCTTGTCGCGGGAAATGCAAATTTCGCAAAAATCCATGTCTCGCATTATCAAAGAAGATTTGGGACTCAGCGCGTACAAGCGACACACTGGACACCTGATCACGGCCGCATTGAAGGAAAAATGCAAGCGAAAATCGAAAGCGTTACGCAGCCGGTACGCGAAGAACGTTTACAGAAAAATTCTGTTTACTCACGAGAAAATCCCACCATCCCACGTCTGTAATGGTTTTTTTTTTTTTTTAACGCGGGAAAAGCATCGAAAGCCTTAAAGTGCGGGACTTGAACCCGCTAAAAACCCCTCGCCTAACCCACTACCCCCCGGGACAACCGTCAAGTATTTCGTCAGGAGGAGCATAAAGCTCAAACGTCAATTTACTGTCAAAGTGTCTTATGTCACCCTGTATATGTCACTGTCTATCTTATTCAACTACCAACTGTTGTAGGCACTTCTATCTCAGATGGTTCCCTACGCAGTCTTTCGAGTCTCCTCAGCTCGGTGAGAACTTTCACGCACATCTGAGTCACCGCATTCCAGGTTTCGGTGCTGCTCAGCATATGTGGAACTATGTTGTCGGGGTTAATATTTACTCCAACGATGTCCTCGACTCTCCTTCTGTCCATTTCATAGACTGGGCAGTGAAAGAATACATGCTCTGCATTTTCTATTGCATCTGTACAACTTGGACATGACGCAGAGGAATCATGGCCATATTTGTGCAAATAGCTTCTATAACAGCCATGCCCTGACAGAAATTGGGTCATGTAGTAATCTACTTCACCATGCTTCCGTCCGACCCACTTATCTACGTCTCTTATGAGTCTATACGTCCAGCGGCCTTTATTTACCGTGTTACATTGCAGTTGCCAGGCATTGGTACTTATCCGTTGCTCTTCTTTTTTCTCTTCCACTGTTAAGCATCGATTTATCGTATTCTTTTTGTGATACAATCGTTGTGCTTCAGCAGCTAGTATGTCTGGCGGCAGTAAACCAGCTATGACATTCGCGGCATCATATGGAATTGTGCGAAATCCACTGCATACGGTGCAGCATACATTATGATACTTCGCGTCACTCTTGAAAGAAGTATCCTTCTGTTTTGGCTTGGTCCTCCAATGTTCGCCATTGTTCTGCATAGGGCGGAGTTCACTCGTCCTGCTTTTGCGCAGACTGTCTCGATGTTCGTCTTGAAGGATAATCTTGCGTCAATCATAAAACCCAAGTATTTACTGGAGGGTTGGGATACGATTTCAAGTCCATCTATATTTAGCGTTATATGCTCTCTTTGTTTCCTGCTTGTAATAAGAACTACTTCTGTTTTTTGTGCCGCTAGCTCTAGATTAGAAGCTCTAAGCCAGTTCTTAATGTCAGATATCACGTTGGTGCTTACGTTCTTGATGCTCTCTAAGTCTTTTGCTACCACAGTGATTGCTATATCATCCGCGTAGCCAATTATTTGTACTCCTCTTGGTACTGGAAGTCGTAAGATGCCATCATATTGTATATTCCATAACACGGGTCCTAGTACTGAGCCCTGTGGGACTCCACATGTTATGCTATACTTCTTCACTCCTTCTTCGGTGTCATATAGTAACACTCTATCTGCGAGATAGCTCCTGACCATTCGTTGGAGGTATGGAGTTTCCAGTTTTAATAGAGCATTAATTATGTGAGGCCACGTCACCGAATTGAATGCATTTTTGACGTCTAGTGTTATTATAGTGCAGTATTCTTTAGAACCATTCTTCCACCTACTGCCTTCAATGCCCTTTTCAGCAATGTCTATCAATTTTTTTATTGCGTCGACTGTAGAGCGCCCTTTGCGGAATCCATATTGATTTTCTGAAATGTTTCCATTCTCTTGTAGATGTTGTTCTAATCTGTTCAGAATTAACCATTCCAGGATTTTCCCCAGTGAGTCAAGCATGCACAGCGGCCTGTACGAACTCGGCTCTCCGGGTGGTTTGTTTGGTTTCGGGAGTAAAACCAAACGTTGGCGTTTCCATATTTTGGGAAAAATACCATCCTTTAGGCATTTCGTGTACATTTCTGCGTAGACGTCTGCATTGCGCTTTATAGCTAGTTTAAGCGCTCTATTTGGAATGCCATCTAATCCGGGTGATTTATTGTTCTCAAGCCGCTTAGCTGCTTGGAGTACCTCCTTCGCAGTCACCACCGCTGGTTCGTTATTCACTTCAGTGGGGCTTTCTATTATTGCTGGAGCATTACTATCGGAGTGTTTCGGGAATAGCGATTCGACCACTTTCTCCATAAGTATAGGACACGTTGGTGCTTGTCCCCTTGGTCCCTTCAGTTTCGACATCACTACCCTATATGCTCCATCCCATAAGTTACCGTTCATATTGTTACAAAGCTCTCTGAAACATTCTTGTTTACTTTGCCTAATTGCCTTTTTAAGGTCTGACATGGCTTCTTTGTATATATCGTGCGTCGATTTTTCTGTGTACCAATATTTATGACTTGACTAGGTACACAACAAAGATCTTCCATGGTAATTTTCGCAGCAGAGTTTATCAACTTTTTTTTTTAAATTGGTCAAATGATGCTCTTGCCCCAATTTTTAGGAAGTGTTTCTTCAAGTGTGAAAGGACTCAAAGAGAATCCTTCATCAGCTGTTACATCAGTTGTGCTCGCTATGATGTTTGCTGTTGCTGTTCGTTCGGATGATTGGCTCGGTTTGAGGAGGTGTTCAAAGTATTGCGCCCGCTTACATTTATATCTTCCGCATTACTTATAAGGTTGCCTTCTGTATCCTTGCAGAGGGTCGTCTTCGGTTGGTATCCCTCTTTCATTTTAATTAGGGAATACGCAGCTTTTGTATTGTGTAATTAAAAATGTTCGTCCATGTTTTTAATTTCGTCATTATTGTACTTCCTTTTTTTCTGTCTGCATATTTTGTTTGCATATTTTGTTTGCAAATCATTATATTTGTCCTACTTGGCGCGTGTCGGCCGTTCCCTTAATATTTTGTAAGCTTGATTTTTTCACTCCTAGGCATCTTGGCATTCGTTGTCGAACCAATTATTTCTTTTGAGCCAGGGTGTTTGTATCACCTCCTCTGCGACGGATGCCTTTGAACTTTTCACAAATCTTATGATGATGAGTTGTTGACAGATGCCTAAGTTTACCATGTGACGTTGCTGATCCACCATTGTTGGTCAGCATTTGCTGCTGGCGCCATATATCGGGAAACGGCGAGTTTCAATTTGTACTTCCGATATCCCAGAAAGGGGGGGTGGGGTGTAATCAACACTTTCTGGGAGCCCCACAGCGAAATTATATGCCTTACCACAAGGTTTGTAACGCAAGAATTAAAGCTCGGAGAAAAAAACTGAATGACACAGACGTTCATATCAAAGTGCGCAAGGGGTCGCTGGATTTCAAGTAGAAATAAAACCATCAGCCTAATAAGTCTCCACTTTAGACTATTTCGCTCACAAATTATCGCTTTCTAAATATCGACTGTTCCAGTTTCTCCGTTGTGCTAGAAACTTGGAATTTTGTACATGTCGTTTTTGCCAAAAAAAAAGTAAGGTGAAGTTCCTGAACGGGCCACATCGCTTCACCCCTTCTACCCCCTCCCATACAGTTTCAGAATTTGGCAATAAACGGATTTCCTCAAAAAGTAAAAAACTATTCCTTTGAAATTTGGAATATGACGATTTCAATCTACGGTATAAAAATTACTTGAATCCCCTTACTTCCATCACTTCACATACAAACTGCAGTTTTTCATGAAATACTATTAACCAATTTACTCAGTACGTATAAAATTTACCGAGATGAAATTGTACACTAAATATTTATTTACAATTATTAGTAAAACCGGAAAAAATTAGACGTTTAGCTTCACTCCTTCTATCCCCTTCCATACAATATCACGCAATTTCCCAACTTTACAAAAAGTCAATTTTCTTGAAAAGTATGAATGCTATTGATCTGCAATTTAAAACATATCAAATGCTTATGTATAGCTATTTCGGAAAAAAGTCATTAAGAACTCCCTGCTCCTTGTTCCACCTCTCATATAAACTGCACTATTTGACTAAATCCAATACACTAATTTTTGACTTACCTATTAAATTTTGTGCTAGGGCGTAACCTAGCGGGTAGCGCATTGGTTTACAATGCGAAGGTTGTGAGTTCAAATCTCGGTCGACGCATAATTCCAGCACACTGCCTGCTTGGGTATACTTTGGTCACCTCAATCTATGAAAATGAAAAATTCGTGGATAGAGGGTTGTGCGAAGGCACAACAATAAATAAAAAAAGTTAAGGAACCTGAAGGTTAAGATGCCAAGGCCCGATTTGGGCTGAAGTGCCATTGTAGAAGAATACTAAATTTTTCAAGCTTGAATTTGGTATAAAACATTTCGAGAACAACTCCAGAATGATGTGAAAAAATTAGTTCAATGCCGTCACCCCTTCTTCCACTCCCCATACAAAATTTCTTGCAATCACAAAAATTTCTCTTTCATCTATTGTATCGTATGATTCGGCTTTACGTTCACCGTGTTCCTGCTATGTTTTATTAACTCTTTTTCTTTGTACTACAAGGTATAACCACAGATAATAAAATATGCAAATGACCAATCAACATAGAAACAACTCACTATGGCTGACTTTATCTGCCATCTATATTCATAATAGCATGTTAATCCAATACATTAACCATTTAAGTTGCGAATAAGTACACGTTATGTACATATTTTAGTACGTAGACGCATAATATTGTGCACGAAAGTCTGTATTAAAAAAAATTTCCGAATAGTGTCTAATATAACTTTGCGTCCGTTAATTAATTTACTCATTATATAGTCAACAGATGTCACTGCAATGCACGCTTATCCATGCGAGCTAGAAAACGTATGCCACCTTTATTCTCATCTAGTTATTTGTTTTTTCTGTTTTACAATGTTCTGTTGTGGACATTTGTTCTGATGTATTTTCTAGTTTCACTTAAGTTGGGAGCAGTTTTCGAGACATGTTTTGTGATGTTGTTTTTTCTTGTGAACATATCTGACGTCTACACACACCTGTTACTATGTATTTCTAACAGCTCAGCTCAATTAAGCTCGCTGAAAACTTACAAGAACTTTATTTCAGCCAATCGTTACCAGTAAGCAGGTTGGGGTACTTACGTGCTCCATACTAGCAATTTACTGGCATTAACTGGCAAATAAGTTGCTATCTTCGCTAAAACTAAATATTTCAATAACATTTAGGGCGACTTGATTGAATATTACGGTTTGGTAAATATTTTCACAGCAGGAACCGAAACGTCACGAATAATAAAGCGTAACAGTGTAGAATCCGGAAATCTTTTCTTTGATTGAATCTCAATTTAGCAAAACTGAAATCAGATGTTTCATTCATTCCGGATAGCATTTTGTGTAGAGAATCCATATTACTTCTAAGGCCTACATTTTAACCAAATGACCGATGAAATTAATTTCTCTAACTGTTCAGATCTGGTCCTACGAAATTTCTGTTATTTCCACCATATTTTGATTCAAAAATTTAATTTATACTTCAAATTTTGGCAGGACCCAAATATATAACACTAATTGCTTTTGGCGAGGCTTTTAATATATTTGTAGGAACGAATATGTTATTGCTTCCTTCTCTCCATAGATCTATCTTTCACGCTCAAATATTGCCAATTTCTTAATTTTAGTAAAAACTCGCCTATGTATTTGCTAGAAGTACACATAAACACGCACACAACCCACACTAAATTTTTATCTATCAAATGATGATTACTAAGATATGAAGCTTTTTAAAGCATAACTCATAACAAGAAATGGTGTAATAACGTGTTGGTAATTTTTTCCGCCTAAAAACACTCTCGTATGTCAAGACTTCATGTCGTCGTAGAAACTGGCCAAATGCCAATTAATCAATGCATTAAATTCCTGAAGAATATATTCATCATCAAATTTAACAAGATATATATTGCCACAACTAATTTAAAATCTTTAACAATTTACCGAAGTCTAAATCTATCAGTGAAAGCAATAGTTTCGGCAGTCTGTCTGTCTTTTTTTATAACTGCTGCAGCGATCATTGTCGCAGCACAGCAATCATCTTGAAATAATTTTCAGATAAACAAAACCACCAGGAGATAACACCAATTATTAATAGAAATTAAAGCTGAATGAAAGAAAAAAACTGAATTTTTCTTTAACGTTATTTTTTTTTTACCTAAAAATAAATCGAGTTGTTATATCAGTCGTCATAATAACGCCATCGCACCATCTCGATGAACAATGATATGTTATACGAGTATGCTGTACGAAACATGCTGATTATTTTCCTTCGAGCAGATCATGTTTTTGGCATATTGATAAGATGATGTGTGTGCGTGTTTTTTTTTGCCAATTACTTAGTTGAAAATATCTTCGATAAAATAAAAATTATTTTCAATGAATAACTGGCAATTCGAATCGCTAAGAAATATATTTGGGTATTTTAGGATGATTTTAGACGGATGAAAATTTTAAAATGGAAAAATCTCAATTTAATAGATCAGTCTTAAGGGATTTTAATTAAACGTTAATTGTTTCCGATAATTTACTGTTTGATATGGGTCTCAGCAGAGACCGAAACGTCACATTTAATAAAGCATAACAGTGTGAAATTCGGAAATCATTCATTTGAATTTAAACCTGATTATAAGTACAACTAGTTTTCAATAGAAAAACGAGCAGATCCGGAGATGATATTGCAAATCATGCATCCAAATTTAATTGTTGGTTACGGAGGGTGATTGATAAGTACCCGTGCTAAAACAAATGGCGCCACTAGCGTCAAATTTGTTTATCATCGAAAGAACAGATTTTCGGATTCTACACACTCTGCTGAGACCTTTATCAGTTTGATAAAGGTCTCAGCAGAGAACGAAACGTCACGAATAATAAAGCGTAACAGTGTAGAATCCGGAAATCTTTTTTTTCAATTCGAAATGCACTGTGAAAACATTCACCAAACTATTGTCCGCACACAGTTCAATTTCTGTCTTAGTGGTTCGCAGACTTCTAAGGGTTGAGAACCACTGATTTACAGTGACTAAATCGGATTTCATTGTTGTTTGAATAACTTTACCCATTCACGAACTTGAATTAAGAAAAAAGATCATTAAAGTTCACCGCTTCATTCAAATTTCAATAAACGACGAAAAATTTTCCTTCCTTTTTTCTTTTAGGTTAGAGCAATTCACGTCCGTCCCCAAGTGAATCGCTTTTAAAGAGACAAATCTTTGCCATTTAAAAATCTATAAAAGTATGACAAGCTAATATTTATTATTCTAGAATTTAAATTCGAATGACTTATTTCATACTTATGAGTATACGATAAATATAATAATGATAATATTTATAGAATTTTTTGAATTCAAATCGTACCAAAAAGGCTTAAAGCCCAATCATATGATACTCTAGATGAGATGGAAATGACTTTAATATACCGGAAAATATGTCATTTCAAATTCTTTCGAATAGTGAATAGAGACTTTTGCATAGGAGGTGGTAGAAGTAGAGGGAGAGGTTTGTATTTTCGTATATGACACCGAACATGGCATGCAAAATGTTTTTTGCTGAATTTAAAGGTTTTAGTTTTCATTATTTTTAAAGAAATTGGTCATAGATTTTCTGAAATTGTTTAAGATGATTTTGAAACTGCTAATCATCCTAATCACCATGCTTAGATTCAATTTCAAAGTCGATAGCTCTCATATACTTGAAGGAGAAATGCTTTTCTTGAATATATTATACAGCTATTTGTATGGGAGGTGGTAGAAGGAGTGAAGACTTATTTCAATTATTAAGAAACAAATTCTGGCAAAATTTGAAGTTTGTACTTTTTCTAGTTTGAATGGAAATCGATAAAAGGAATTTAACAAAAATTATGCATTTGTATGGGAGGGGGTAGAAGGAGTGTACGGATCAAAACAAATTTTTTCGCATTATTAATATTTCTATTTGTATACTTTATACAAAATATCAAGTTGATAGCTTTAACAGTTTCGAAGAAAAATAATTTAATTTAAATTTCAAAATTTCGTGAAATTTGTATCGGAGAGTGTAGAAGAAGTGAGGTGAAGATGATAATTATTTTTAAAATAAATTGCAATTATAGTAGAATTAATTCTGACAAAATTTCGTCTTTTCAGCTTCACTAGTTTCAATGAAAATCGAAAAAATGTATTTATCAAAATTGCTCATTTGTATGGGAGGGGGTAGAAGGGGCAAGGGGATCGGGTCAATATTCCGTGATATTAATGACATCTATGTCATAATACTTTGACCTAAATTTCAAGTGGATAGTTTAAATAGTTTCAAAGAAAAATCAATTTCTTAATAATTCGAAATTTCATGAAATTTTTATGGGAGGGGGTAGAAGGAGTGGGAGGATGTAGCTCATTCACGAACTTAAAGTTACCTTTTTTGCTAAAAATGACACACAAAAATTTTTAGCACTATAGCTCAAAGCTTTCGAGAGTTATGCCGTAGACAGACGGTCACTCGGAATCGAGGTTTTTGAGCGACAACAAATATTTCTGTACCCTTGGCGGCTCTATGCGAGCATTATTTCTTAGCGTTACAAACGGTAAGGAAAATACAATATAGGCACTCTCAGATTTCATCTAGAGTATAAACAACAGAACTATGATTGTGCGTAAAGCTTTAACTTATTCCTGGAATGGGCCAGGAAAAATGGAGTAGAATTTAATGAAACTCAGGCCTGTCATCTATCTCATAAAAAGGATGTTCCGGCGGGTTCCTCGAATATAACCTTCGGTAACGTAGAATTACACTCTTCAGAAGAATGCACTTTACTCGGCATAAGACTTAACAGAGATCTCAATTGGAACAAACATATTTTTGATATTGCACTTGATGCCGCCAAACGCTTTGATGTTCTTCGAAGATCTAAATTCTATTTTACGCCTAACGATTTAGCTAATATCTTCAAGGCCTGCATTCGTCCCCGTCTCGAGTACAACTCACAGATATGGGATGGGGCACTCAAAATACAGCTTGAGGTACTCGATCGAATCTAAAAGCATGTGTTCCGTCTAGTTGGCGATAAGACTATAAAAGCTTCTATGGATTCCCTCCAACATGGTAAATGCAGCGAAGACTGTCCAACCTCATCCCTCTTCTTTTCAACTATCCCAGGAATACTCCGCAGGCTGCACGCGCTCATGAGTTCACTGTTAACCCTTTATAGTCGCGTACAGTGAAGTTTAGTCAGTCCTTCATCACCCGAACATCAAGACTATGGAATGCGTTGCCACTCCACGTATTCCTATCAACTTACAACATCCAGTGTTTCTAGATTACATTTCGGTCTCTGCTGAGACTTTATCAAATATCTCAGCAGATACTGAAGCGTCACGAATAATAAGGCGTAACAGTGTAGAATCCGGAAATCTTTTCTTTCAATTCGAAAAGCACTGTAAAAGCGTTCACCAAACCAATTAAAGAATGCCTAATATTAGGCGAATTCATATAGAAGGAATGAATTTCGTTATTCTACACACGTTATTTACAATTGGTCGAATTTCGACCATAGGCGATAGTATTATAGTATCTATAAACATTGCAAAATTCCAGTTCAGTAGCTTTCATAAATTTCATGAGAAGAGTCTTATTATGGAGTTGTGAAATTGAGTCATTTTGTATAGGGGATAAAAGGAATGAATTTAATGAGTTAATTTGCTGTAATCTTAATAAGTCATTTTGCATGGGAGGGGTTTGGCCCCTTTACGAACTTGATGTTATTTTTTCGTCAAACATATGTACAAAATTTGAACTTCAGAGAACGCACGGTCGGACAGACATCCAGTTGAATTTTTCTCTGAGCCTAATGTCGTAACGTTACAAACTTCGCGGCAAACTCTTAATACTCTCGGATTCTATCCAGAGTATAAATATTTGGTTATACAGTAAAAATGTCTTTCTATAGCTTCAATTCATCAATTAGCATCCTCGAAACTCTCCTCCAAAACCACTAGATACATATTACTTAATTCAAAAAATTACATTTGTGATATGCATCCATCCTACCCCAATATTCAGGCTGCGAATTGTAATTTAATAAAATTTTATCCCAATACTGAAACAACTATTTATCTAGTTCAATTACATTACGAAAATTAAAAATCCTTAATTTATATTGCCTATACTCCTGTGCTCAATACAAATTCTTTACAAACTTTTTTTTTCTTATTAACAAGGACAAATTATTATTCATTCTTGCAGACACGCCGCATATCAACCTCAACGAAACTTTAACAAATCAAATAGGAATCGTCATTGTCGTCAACAACAAACACAAATACGTAGACTTGTAGCTGAAAGCTGATCATTTATTCAAATTAAAGTCAATTCTATAAATGGGAAAAAGATGTCAACGGCCCAACTTGAAGATGCCATTACAACACCGAGTTTAGTTACGGGTGACGGTCAGCCGTTAGCACAGCAACAAAATAAACATAAAGAAGACGAAAGTGACCATTGGCAACCAGATAACATAGCTAATGAGTGCATAGAGAAAGAAGAAGAACAAGGAGAATCGAACAAGCAGAATGAAAGCAACGCAATTAAGAGATCAAAAATAGAAAAAGATGCGGCTGCAGTGAATCGAGGAAATTCAAATAATCAAAAATTGCATTTTCGTCAACCGCAGCAAGGAAGCTTATCGAGAAAACTGTGGAACAATAAGCCGTTCAAGGCCCGATTATACTATCAACAATGCATTAAGGCGGACATGGAAAACTTACAAAATCTTAAAAATCAGGCAGTTCATCGCAAGCAACATCCGCCCAAGAACATTAAACAGAACTACAACAAGATGATTAATAATCGAACAGCTCAGTTCTCGATTCGTTCAAAGTTCTTCCTACCCGATAAGCGACCGCGCAAAGAAATCATAATACCGCCAACGAAATTTCTTCTCGGCGGCAACATATCCGACCCGCTCAACTTGAATAGCTTACAGGACGAAGCGTTGAATGCAACGCCAAACCAAACTCCGAGGCAGTCACCAATTACTACACCGCCTAAAGTCGAAGTAATCATTCCACCAAACATTTACGATCCGTTGCATCTCTTGGATCCGGTCGATTCGATTGAATATGAAAAACAATTGGTCTCACCGATGAAACGAAAATCCAAATCGAAACATCGCAATCGCAAGAAGAAACCAAAACGCAAACGTATGAATGATTCAGCATCAGATTCAAGCATAATTACAACGATGGCGACAACGACGACGGCGATAATACCGCCGTGCACAATACTCGTGACGACAGCGATAGCAACAGCGCCAGCAGCAGTATGTACTATCTCGGCTGCCACATCAACAACAACTGCTATTTCTAGTGAGTTGCTTGAAACTTCGGCGAGCAGTCTTACGGGTGATACGAGTGGGGATCTATTAGCTATTCATACCGACGATGAGGAGAAATGTGTCGATGGTGGAGCACAGAATGACGTCACCGTTGAAGGTGGTGCTGCTGGTGGTGGTGATGGTGAGAGCAGCGTCCAGCCGAAGGAGAACAATAACGAGTCTGCGTCTAAACTAATGTTGGCAAATTCGAGCTCATTAGCGGTACGGAGGAGTATCGATAGAGAGAAAGTGACACGAGATTTACGGCTTGATTTAAATGGAATTGGGGGAGGCGAACAACAACAAATGGGCATTGGCGGCGGCAGGAAACGACGAATCAGTGAAGGTCCAAATTCGACAAAAAATAAGGTAAATTTTTTTCAAATTTTAATCGAAATATGAGTGTTTGTGTGTGTAGCCTAAATAATATATAATAATCTGCAAATTTCGCACAAGCTATGTAATGCAGCTAGGAACAAGGGCTTAGAATCGGTCATTACAAAATGGATACACGCCATGTTAGATAGCCGAAAGACAACGACAGATCTAGGTGACAGCGCATTGACTGCACAGACCTTTAGGGGCTGTCCCCAAGGAGAGATACTCCACTTCTGTGGTAAATTATAGTTGATGAGCTCCTGGACCGTCTAGCAGAACAATATAAGAATATATCGATGACCACGTCATTATCATTAGCTGAAAATATGACCTAACAATTTCGAAAAGGATACAATCTGCCTTAGGGGTGATAATGAAATGGTGCCAGTCTAAGAACTTGAACATCAACCCAAGTAAGACTGAAGTATAGGGGGTATCGACGAGAGGTGTAGGATTTTTTTTTTTTTTTAATAAAAGTAACAATTGTTTAGGACCCAATATCTGTCAAATGGCCGCCTCGGCTTTGCTTGCAGACCTTCAAGCTTTCCTTGAAATTTTCGATTGTTATTTCAGATAATTAGGGCTCTATTTTGGCGATGGCGACTTCAATGTTCGCTTTGAGGGTTAGAATTGTTTGTGGATGGTTAGCGTAGACCTTACTCTTAACATAAATCCAAAGGAAAAGGTCTAACGGTGTTAAATTGCAAGTTCTTGGTGGCCATTTGGTGTCTCTAAAACGCGAAATTAAGCGACCAGAGAACTCTGTGCACAATAACTCGATTGCATCGGAACTTGTGTGGCACGTGCCCCATTCTGTTGAAAGTAGAAGTCGTCCGTGTCCATATACTCTATTTCCGGACACAAAAAAATTCTTTATTATGCGTCTGTAGCGCACTCCATTGACTGTAACGGCTCTTCCGTCGTTTCCATTTTCGAAGAAGTACGGCCCTATAACGAACTACATGATAAATTTCTCGCGTTTATAGATAACAACTGTCAAGCGACCAAATAATAGGCTTTTCCAACCCTACACCTCTTGTTGAAACACCCTTTAGTACCATTCACGAATAGAAGGAAAATCCACGTAACACCTCCTTCTATAAATGGAACACCAATACTCTTTTCAAGCTAGGGTGTAGCCTAGTAGGTAACGTGTTGGTCTTGTAATGTGAAGGTCGGGAGTTAAAATCCTGGTCGGTGCAATATATAATTCCAGCACTTTGCCTGCTTGGATATACCTTGGTCACCTCATTCTACAAAAATGGAAAATTCGTAGAAAGAGGGTTGTGCGAAGGGCTAACAACCCTTCCACAATAAGTAATTAAAAAAAAAATGTTAAGGAACCTGAATGTCATGGGGCCAAGGTCCGATTGGGGCTGTAGCGTTATAGTAGAAGAATACTCTTTTCAGATGAGGTTAAATATATAGGTGTTATAAATACTTGATAACAAACTCAACTGGAACAAAAATACAGAAAATACTCTCATGCCAAAGCATTAAAGGCGTTTTGGGCCTGCAAAAGCATAATTGGCAGAACATGGGGATTACAGCTCAAGATTATCTACTGGTGTTACAGAATAATCAGCCTCTCAATAGTCATCAAGGTGGACTAAAATATTACAACAAAAAGCACAGTCATAAAAAATCCAAAGACTAGCTTGTCTGAGTATCAGAGGTGCGATGAAAACCTGCCCTACTGAGGCAATGGAAATGTTCCTAAACATCCCTCCGATACATATTAAAATTAAAAAGGAAGCTATCAAAGAGGTGTTGCGCATACAAAGGGAAATCAAATGCAAATCGGGGAATTTTAGAGGTCACCTCAAAGCCCTAAAAAACCCGAAAATCTAGGCTCTAACCTCAACATTATTGGACACTATGCCGACAAAATTCAACTTTAAAACCCCCTTTATAGTTATAATCAGAGAGCGCAAGGACTGGCAATCTATGTTACCTCAAATGGAAGAGGAATCTACACCAAATGGTAGATTCCTCTTCCATTTGCAGTTGGCTCGCGCACTTCGAAGGGACTGGAACCGGAGTTAAAGATCCTAACTTCTCGTTTTCAAAACGACTCAGCAAAGAAGCCACAATTTTCCAGGCCGAACTTACAGCGATGGAGCTATGTATCGAAGAGAATATTGGGACAGCTCATCGCAATAAAACTATTTATATCTTATCATATAGTCAGGCAGTTCTTAAAGCTCTTGCATCCAACAAACACGGATCGAGGCTAGTTTGGAACTGCCTTCAAAACCTAATCATCCTGAAAAAAGCAACAAAGTAGCCTTAATGTGGTTCCCAGGATATATGGGGATTAATGGAAATGAAGGTAGGGTGTAGCCTAGGGGGTAGCGTGTTGGTCTTATAATGCGAAGGTCGTGATTTTAAATCCCGGTCGACGCAATATATAGTTCCAGCATATTGCATGCTTGGATATACCTTGGTCACCTCAATTTATGAAAATGAAAAATTCGTAGAAAGAGGGTTGTGCGAAGGGCTAACAATCCTTCCACAATAAGTAATGAAAAATGTTAGGAGCCTGAATGGCAGGCGGCCAAGGTCTGATTTGGGCTCTAGTGCCATTGCAGAAGAAGAAGAGGGAAATGAAAAATGCAAAAACGGTGCAGATACAAATTCTATTGGGCCAGATTCATTCTGCGGAAAACCAAAAGGACACTCCAACCTTGTACTTAAAAAGTGAGTTGAACAAGAGCACAGAATCTAACGGAATAGACTTTCAGGTTTATCAATCTCAAAAAAATCCATCCTACCACAAAAAAATAAAGTGGAGGATATTCTTAAATTCATCAAGAGTGATATTGGTACTCTGGTCGGTCTTATGACAGGCCACAGTGGAGTAAACCATCACCAATAGTATGGGTCCAGCTGGAACCGACATCTGCCGCATCTGTCTCAAAGCTGCAGAAACGACAGAATGCGTACTGTGTCACTGCTAAGCAGTAGAAAGGAAAAACATAATCTTCTAGGAAAAGGTTTCCTTACAACTGGTGAACCAGCCAACATAGCTCCCTTAGACATACTTAGATTAGCCAAATCTGTTGAGTTGTGGTAGGGTAAAGGGGGCAATAAACGCACAATAGGACGAGCCAAATATTCTTAATACGAATCGCTATGCCCGTGACCCTGCCTTGTTTAACTTTTCTATTTATTCCCAAGCTTTTGCACTATTTTTTTTTTATCAGAAACTGACAACACATAGTTTAACTCACTAATTTTTTTCTAGTTCCGTCGCATGGACTCCATGGATAAAATAGTAAGCCCCGTAGTTCCACAACCAGGCGCGTGGAAGCGTCCGCCTCGAACTGTTCCCACAGGCGCTCGAAAAGGGTCGAGGCTGCGCTCAACTTCAGTCAGCGAAACAGATCTAATCAGTCCAACAGATGATAATAAAACAATTGAATGTAAATCTTTAATGAAATTCATTCAGTTTGCAAATAAATTCACAAACAATGTTTATTTAATTCTAGCCGAAAGTATTCGCGGTGATACCCCTGATATTGAAGCACAAAAACAATTCTCTGCAGGATCAAGCACAGTCGCTGATATTTCAGTAGATGTGTTGTCACAAGAACATCAGCAACAATACCATCAACAGCAACAGCATCAACAACAAGAAGAACAAGAACCAATTCCAAAATTTAAACCTGATGGTGCTCGATTTCAATACGGCAATTACGATCGATATTCAGGTTATCGTAATTTAAATGAAATTATGGACGTTCGACTTCAAGTTTTTCGCAGGCACGGACATTTATTCCGCGGGAAAGATATTCTCGATATTGGATGCAATGTCGGTCATATAACGATGGCAGTTGCTAAAGATTTAACACCAAAGTCAATACTTGGACTCGATATTGATCGGAATTTAATAATGCGAGCGAGAAAGAATTTATCGTTCTACGTGAAAATACCAAATTATCCAACAACTAATTCAAAGAAAAATATTACCGCTAGTAGTAGCAGTGGCGGTAAAAGCATAGAAAGTGTAAATAATAGCGCTTTACATGGAATTACATCAACAAACGCAACAAGTATAGAATCAACTAGTACAACTACAATAAGCTGTGCTCCAGTAGGAACAACAAAACAACAGAGCGCAGAACCAAATGAAAGTGAAAATCATAACAGTTGTACCGATAGCAACAAGTTGCAATCGAAAAAGAATCTCAATGCGAAACGGAAAACTTATCAAAAGCCAAAAATCGAGAGAGAAAAACATCAATTTTTCCCAATTTCATTTCCAATTACGTACGGTGGTGTTAAGGAATTGTCATCGTATACACAAAACAAGGACGATTCCTCGCCAGCTTGTATACCAGATTCCGGTAATGAGTTTCCGAAAAATGTTTTCTTCCGAGCTGTAAGTATTAAATTTTGTTTCATTAATCCAACTTTCTCTTATTTCCTTTTTTGTCTTTATTTGAAGGCCAACTACGTGCTAAAGGACGAATCAATGATCTACAACGAATCACAACAATATGATGTAATTCTATGTTTGTCGGTGACAAAATGGATTCACTTGAATTTCGGCGATGCTGGATTGAAGCAAGCTTTTAAGAGAATGTTTAACCAATTAAGGCCCGGCGGAAAGTTGATATTGGAAGCTCAAAATTGGGCCAGTTATAAGAAGAAGAAAAACTTGACGGTTTGTTGTTTAATAATCATATGAAAATTTTATCAAAAATAATTCTGTTTGCATTTACTAGGAGACTATTTACAATAATTATCGCCACATTGACTTTTTTCCTAATAAATTTCACGAATACCTACTCGGTAGTGAAGTTGGATTCAGTCATAGCTATTGCTTAGGAGTTCCGCGCCACATGAATAAAGGATTTTGTCGACCAATACAAGTAAATATGTTTTAAATTTCAATTCGAAGCGAAAATTTAATGGTTTTCTTACAGCTTTACGCAAAAGGCGATTACACACCGAGTCACATACAGTGGAGCGATAATTACCATCCACAAACTCCATATGAAGCATATCGTGGCATTTACGCCGGAATAACTCGTCCAGCGTACCCACTTTGGGGCGGCTACGATACACCACACGGAAATTCAGGATCGTATAGCTGTCGTCAGACACCGCATCATGGTATTTCAACATCGCAATACTACAATCCATTGGAAACCGATAGCTATTTGCCAAGCTACGATACACAAATAACCAATCGACATTACGTATTTGCTTCGCCGCTCTATCAAACAGTTTGGTCGCCACCTGCCAGCCTACGAAATGCCTCAAATAAGACACCGAAATTCGGTAGTATACGCGAAATTGATGCAGATGATGGCGGGCCAGTCTTGCGTCATGTCTATCCACCAAACGGTTTATCGCCCCAAGCAAGTGGTAGCGGCAGTGCATTTAATAGTTTTCGCGAACCCGATTTGGACGATTACAGTCAACACGCACAAACGAACAAACCACATGTTTACGCGAACTGTGATAATTCGTCGTCGCCGAAAATTCACAATTCATTATCACCAAAAATTGATAACTCCTCATCACCAAAAGTCGATAATTCTTCTTCATCACCAAAAGTCAATAATTCTTCGTCGTCGCCTAAAGTCGAAAATTTGTCGTCGTCACCAAGCAACAGCAGTACTCCACACCGCAATCAGTCCGATTCGATTGATGATACAGAAATCGAATCGATGATGAATGCCGATAACATCGAGGGTAATTAAGTTTTAAAATTCATAATTTTTATTAATTATTAATATATTAAAAAAAAGAGATATGTATCGTAAAAACCCTAAGAAAAAAAACAAAACTTATTTTGTTTTCGTATTCCCTAATTTATTGAAAAAAAGTGAAAGAGAAAAACTTTTTTTTTAAAAAAAATTTAAGTCATAAGGCATTAGTAGAGTAAGCAAAGTGAACAACATCTGTGATTTACATAAATTGTAAAGTAAATTACTTTATTCAGAAAAAACAAAAACGAAAATAATAATTACACAAAAGATAATTTCACTAAAATTTTTTTGCCATTTTTTTTACGAAAAAAATCCTAATTTTCCTCTTTTTAAAAAAAATGTCTACAGTTAAAAAAGTTCAATGTCTTCTACTATCATATCCTCATCTTGTAATGCAGTACGACATGAACACATGATTTCGAAGTCATCTAATGCGGTAATTACTTTTTTATAATGCAGTATAAAATAGCTTCTTCTCCATGATGGCAGTGAAGATAAATATGAAATTGGTGATTGACCAAGCACGGCACTGTTCAATTTATAATTGAATAAATTTTCACCATTAAAAGTAACTGATGATAATTACTTAATTTCTGAAAATTTATTTAAATAAGAAACAATAAAGCGCTCCAATTTTATCCCTACAGAAAAATTATGATTGTGATTGAATCAGATTCGTAGCTTGAATGTAATTTTAAGTAGGACTTCATAAATTTAAAGTAGCAACAACAAAGTTTGGATGGATTTGTCTGGGATATAAAAAACTCAGGTTGAGATGAAAAATTAAAATTATGTGAAGAATAGGCTTTGACAAAATTTTATGCAGATCTCGATATTATATCATAAAAATCGCCGGAGTACCAAAAAGTGGTTTCACTCCTGTAACTATAACAAATGACTGCGTAGGCGAATACACTTGATATTACACACTAAAAAAAGTCGGGAACATTTTGAACAGGTTAGTATATGGTGAATCTATTTTGTCGATTCAGATCGTGCAGCCAGTCTGTTTTACCGGCGGAACTAACAAGCTTCGTCGGCCCGAGAGACCGAATGTCATCCAGCTCGTTGAAGAGATATTCTGCAATAATTTATCTTCGAATTGTACGGATCTTTCTCATCACAGCCTCTGCAAATATCATTCTTTGGCGAAAACTTCGAACAAGTTTTATAGAAAGGTCCGAGATAATATCTACTAGTAGCCTGAGAGAGTTCCCAATTCTCAAAATATTACTTGATTTATTTTTATTAAATCCCCATCCCCTAGCATCTTCGTGGTATTACATGAATCGCTTTGAACTAATAGGTTTAAAATTTACCAGACGTTGCGTTAATTTCTTAATGACTCTCAAAGCATTGGGAACATTGTACGTTTCTTTAATATTTACTTTATTATACGAATACCAAACTTTACGAGTGAAACTTCAATCGTGAAGTAAAATATCGTATAAAATTTCTAACGTGTGAAATGCATTTCCAATTCGGATTAATAAAACTTTAAATGTATTTTGAAACTACACAATTAGTTGCTGATTAAAAAAATAATAATTGATAGCATTTCCATTTTGACAGGCTGTCATTCTACTTGCGATCTTAATTCGTAACTTTCTTTTATATTGTGTATAAACAAGTTGCAAGGGTCAACCGCAATCGAAACTTCTTCGTATAAACTTGGTGCATGGGTAGCAGCAGAACCGTTTTTCAGACCATTTGGTTCTTCCGCCATTTCATTTTCTGTCTGTTTGGAACCAGGTCATAACCCAACGACTTTATGAGCAGTTTTTCTCCGATTTATTCAACATATTGAACTGAGCAAGGAGTCGCTGGATTTGAAGTACAAATTAAACTAGCATTCTTTAATTTAAAAATCACCACAAATTTTAGCGATTTTCCTTTCTGAACTAAAAACTTTGCCAATATCATCGGTAATTTGATTTTTTTTCTGTCCCTAACTCAAAACCTTAGTGAGGAAATTGGTTAATGATTTTTTTTTAATATGTTGAGAAAACTTAATTTTTTTACCGCAGCCTGAAAAATCATTTTCATTGAATGACTGAGTTAAAAATTGTTTTAATTTTAGACGTTTCTGTAAATTATCTTCTGAAACAGCTCGGTATTCATCTTTTTATTTTTTTTTATGTCTTGCCTTATTTTGCCTTGCCTTGCCTTGCCTTATTTTGCCTTGCCTTGCCTTGCCTTATTTTGCCTTGCCTTGCCTTGCCTTATTTTGCCTTGCCTTGCCTTGCCTTATTTTGCCTTGCCTTGCCTTGCCTTATTTTGCCTTGCCTTGCCTTGCCTTATTTTGCCTTGCCTTGCCTTATTTTGCCTTGCCTTGCCTTATTTTGCCTTGCCTTGCCTTATTTTGCCTTGCCTTGCCTTATTTTGCCTTGCCTTGCCTTATTTTGCCTTGCCTTGCCTTATTTTGCCTTGCCTTGCCTTATTTTGCCTTGCCTTGCCTTATTTTGCCTTGCCTTGCCTTATTTTGCCTTGCCTTGCCTTATTTTGCCTTGCCTTGCCTTATTTTGCCTTGCCTTGCCTTATTTTGCCTTGCCTTGCCTTATTTTGCCTTGCCTTGCCTTATTTTGCCTTGCCTTGCCTTATTTTGCCTTGCCTTGCCTTATTTTGCCTTGCCTTGCCTTATTTTGCCTTGCCTTGCCTTATTTTGCCTTGCCTTGCCTTATTTTGCCTTGCCTTGCCTTATTTTGCCTTGCCTTGCCTTATTTTGCCTTGCCTTGCCTTATTTTGCCTTGCCTTGCCTTATTTTGCCTTGCCTTGCCTTATTTTGCCTTGCCTTGCCTTATTTTGCCTTGCCTTGCCTTATTTTGCCTTGCCTTGCCTTATTTTGCCTTGCCTTGCCTTATTTTGCCTTGCCTTGCCTTATTTTGCCTTGCCTTGCCTTATTTTGCCTTGCCTTGCCTTATTTTGCCTTGCCTTGCCTTATTTTGCCTTGCCTTGCCTTATTTTGCCTTGCCTTGCCTTATTTTGCCTTGCCTTGCCTTATTTTGCCTTGCCTTGCCTTATTTTGCCTTGCCTTGCCTTATTTTGCCTTGCCTTGCCTTATTTTGCCTTGCCTTGCCTTATTTTGCCTTGCCTTGCCTTATTTTGCCTTGCCTTGCCTTATTTTGCCTTGCCTTGCCTTATTTTGCCTTGCCTTGCCTTATTTTGCCTTGCCTTGCCTTATTTTGCCTTGCCTTGCCTTATTTTGCCTTGCCTTGCCTTATTTTGCCTTGCCTTGCCTTATTTTGCCTTGCCTTGCCTTATTTTGCCTTGCCTTGCCTTATTTTGCCTTGCCTTGCCTTATTTTGCCTTGCCTTGCCTTATTTTGCCTTGCCTTGCCTTATTTTGCCTTGCCTTATTTTGCCTTGCCTTGCCTTATTGTTGCCATTTCACCATCGTTTAGTAGTCATGGAGCCTTGGAATGTTCAAATATTATGAGTTTGGTTATTATCTTAGAGAATTAAACATTACTTTGAAAAATATTTGATACATAAAAAAAACCGAAAAAAAAATTTAAGGTTCCACCGAGATTTGAACTCGGATCGCTGGATTCAAAGTCCAGAGTGCTAACCATTACACCATGGAACCGCTTATGAGGCGGGATTTTTATGCCACATATCAGTTGTTACATCGTACATGATGATTTTCTAGTGCATTTTATTTATGCGATAATTTGCACTACGTACATGATTAACAAAGTTCGAACAATATTGAGCTAAAAAATATAAAAGATGGAAATATGAATCAAAAACCGACGAAATATGGGTCAATAAAATCGCTTTCTTATACTTTTAAGCAGAATTTATTGAAAACTGAGATTAAAATTGATTTTAAATAATAGCTATTGCAGTAAATTAATGCTTCTAGAGTTGCCACAATTGTGTCGTGTCAGTTTTGTGCGGTATCTGCTCATATTACCACCCTCCTCAGTCATAATGTGGAACTTCTTTCAGTTACATCTCAAATCACGATTTGCGTAGCTGAGAGTGGTTCACAACAGAACCGTTTCACACTTCTGCAGATTTATTTTAATTCTCCAGGTGCTGGTGTAGCGCTAAACTTCGCTGTACATCTTTTGAAGCTCGTGTTGTACTACAGTGCATTTTTTATGCGCCGTGTACACTATAAGGCATTCGCGAAAGCTATGATTGATTTGTTTTTTGTCTTATTGAAACCATATAAATCGAAGACATAGTTTAATAAGATGGAAAAAAGCGTTGGTGCAGTGGCTGTTCCTTGTTGCAGGCCCTCACTTACGTTAAAATTTCGACATGATGAGAAAT
Source organism: Chorisops tibialis (assembly GCA_963669355.1). Taxonomy (NCBI): domain Eukaryota; kingdom Metazoa; phylum Arthropoda; class Insecta; order Diptera; family Stratiomyidae; genus Chorisops; species Chorisops tibialis. Next base: position 72,825,697 of record OY770263.1, on the reverse strand, counting down.
TCCCATTGGTTACAACAAAATTTTTGCCGAAAACTGTTTTATCAATTAATATTATGAGATTTTTTGGGTACTGTGCTTGCATTTTAAATATTAGACCATCAAGCCAAACTGTGCCGAATGAGACATGCAGCAACAAACTCGTTATTATTTAACCGCCAACAAATGTCCGAGGTCAATTTTGTTATCGCATGTATTGTTTGATGCCCACTACGGAAACCATATTAACAGTCGTCTATCAATTTGTTTTCCGCAGCATGGTGATTGATGGAGCTATTTAAGATTTTTACGAATACCTTGCTAATTTTAGGTAGCTGACTAATAGGTCGATAGCTTTTGGGATCAGTTGGATCTTTCCCAGGTTTAAGGATTAAAATAAAATTCGCTCTCCCATCTTTCAGGACAGTGCATATTGTTCAAAATGTTATTGAACAATATACAATACTGGAGGATACTCACTTCGTGCCACATTTGGTATTTTGTCAATTTCCGACGATTTTTTGTTATTAGTAGACCTGAAGATTTGCGTAACAGTTCCGATCAAGACAAGTACCGATCATCTAAGATCGAGTGAACCGTAAAATCATCACAGAAAGAGAAAATCGATTCGCCATTACCACCGGCTAGAAACTCATTAACGCTTCTTTCTATTATATGAGCGTGACGTTCACTTCTCAAATTAGAATTTTGAGTTTGAACTTTTACGAAATATGCGCCAATAATTTTCAGTTGTTGAGTCTTGTTGTCTATCAGTGCATTATCGTCTGTATCACATCGCCTTAATGCACTAACTTGATATCCGAAATTCAAGACCGGCAATTAAATTAGACGACAAAACAAGTTGTAGTATTAAATATTACGGAAATTTAGAGTTTCTCAACTTTTAATATTAAGACATAATATCAGAAGGGTCTACTTTTCAGTTCTCCCATTGTAGCACATTACATTGGAACGCATCTCGAAAAGGTTATTTTTTAGTTATCTATCTGTAATATTGAGGGGACGATATACAATGTTTATGTGGTCGAGTTAGTAGTTAGAAAGCCACCACAATGGATTCCGTTTCGAAATTAAAGCGATTCTTTTACTTGGGCTCGTTGGCGCCCGTGTACGTTCCAAAACGTAAAGACCACAAATTTGAGAGCGATTTTAAAGAAATCCTGGCGCTAGTTTGCGATCTGGACGCCGCTACCCTGATAAGTCTGATTGAAATTCATACGCAACGCCAAGGAGGGCGAAATGATTGACCGCCGCTCTCGAAGGCCTTGCGGAGCCTTCTGCCACTTTTGCCTGCATCATTTCTTTCGGACTCAGTGCAGAGTTTTCGGCAGTCTGCCTTAGGCTAAAGGCTAAGAAATGTAGAAAGGAACAGAAAGAAATAGAAACGAACAGAAAGCAAATGCGAAAGGAACAACTACAAATAAGAGCAACAATATACATATGTGCATTTCGCACTACGCTCATTTTGTGTTTTTGTGTTTTTTCAGAACAAGAGAACGCTCAACGGTGGCACAAAGCGGAAGGAAGCAACAAGGTAGTGACGACAGAACAACGATACGCGAGACAAACGAAATGCGTTAAACGAGAACGAGATATGCATTTGATAAAAACCGAGTGAGGCCATTAAGTACCTTATAAAATTTAAAATATAATCTTAGCTTTATTGAATTAATGTAGAATTAAAAACTTTTTGGCGAAAAATAAAGCGCTTTAAGCCCAAAACTAAAATGTTATTAATTTTTGTTTTCATTTTCTGAAGTTTTTTGGTTACGTTCGTTCCTTACCACTCCATATTGTTTCTTGACTTTATTTTTGGAACGGTACGTTTTATCGTCGACCAAGTCAAGTCTTCGATCTCCCTCAGATGCTGGTCAATTTCTGAGTTAGTGAGATTTGTGTTACTTTTGTTCGGTATATGTCTGGTATTGAATTCCCTGGCCATTCGCTTCTGGAATAGATTCCAATTAGCCCTCCTGTAATTTAGACTAATATTTTGATCTTGCGTCTTGACAAGAAAAGCAATTGGATCTAGAGTTGAGAGCATCGTTACAATAACCTGATGGTCGCTATCGTAAGGAAAGTTGCAAGGTTTTGACGGTTTGAGGGAAATCAAAGTTGATGCCCGAATTCATCGGCTATGCAGAGGTCAAGATAAGGCTTTGCTCGGGGCAGAGAGGGAGATTCCGGGCAAAGCAAATTATACTTACATTGGATTTGGTTTTCCTCTAACCAATTTTAAAGGAATACTCGTGTTATATTATTCCAAGTGTTGAGCCAATCCTTATGCTTGGCGTCCAGATCGCCGGCCAAAACTTAAAGATTGTTTAGGTTGTCTAATTCCAGAATTTGGAATAGCTGACGAAATTCGTCATGCGAAATCCATATTGTCACCTGCAGCATAAGCTGAAATACGCCTTTATGACGACTCTCGTTATTGCAGCTATCGCTCATGGTGATCTCCCTCTTTCCCCGCTAGTGATCCAGTTGACACGTTTCTAATATTCTGAAATATCAAAATTTAAATCAAGATTCTTACCTTGAGTCAGTTTAATTATAATTATCTTCATACTTTCTACTTCACTCTTCAATTTGCGGTTCTCAACCTCCAGAGCCCCTAGCTGTTTCGGCCGCACCACTAGCTTCGGTGATATTTTCTTTCCGACAAAATTTGGCTTATTATTAAAGCGAAAGTTTCCCTCCCTTCCCCTTCAAAAAACTTCTAAAAAAAATCTTGCTTCTTACTTTTTCTTAATTTTTTAAGAACTCTACATCCATTTTCTCTTCTTTTTACTTCTTATTTCCTTCCAACGTCTTCTAATCTGTAATATAGGTACAGGGTGTTTGGTACTCCGTGTGCCACCTTGTAAGGGGTTATTCCTAGATATATTTTGAAAAAGAAATTGTTCATCGGAGATGGTCAATTTTCAATATCCGCCGAGATACAGGGTGATCAAGAAAAGGGTTTCGGACCTGTACCCTCACTCACTCAAAACGATATATCTTGAAAACTAATAATCGCAATTCAAAGTGTTATAGCTTGTTTTTTAGGGAATCGAATTACCTTTCATTTGGTGTAATAGTCTGCATTGTAACTGTACCCAATCCTGAGGTATTTGCTTCAGAAAACAAATTTTTGATACTTTGACCCTTAAAATTCTGGGATCAATGTAGTTTTTCTCAAAAAAAAACGCATTATAAAAATGTAATTTTAATGTTGTTTTTTTATGTGCCATATTATTGCCTACAAAAGATGTATCCACTTGCATTGTATAAGTTTCATAGTTTAGCAAAAACTATCATTCCAATAATTTAGCACTTTTATCAAAACAACAAGAATATGTTGATCAACACTCTCCGCTTGAACTAAAAGAACTTAAGAATGATTTTTATGGTTTATTTCAAATTTCCATAATTACAATAAATGTTCAAAATGGCCACCTTCATTTTGAATTCACGCTAAAGCTCGTTTTGCTAGTGTTCTCTTTGTGTTCATACTCCTCAACTGCTTCCTTACTTCTGTTGCTGTCGCATCGATTCTGGTGTTTAGATCCTGCAACGTTAGTACTTCCGTTGCGTGGACAAGATCCTTCATCCGTCCCCATACAAAGAAATCCATAATAGTTAAATCCGGAGATCTTGCAGGCCAGTGTATCGGTCCATTTCTACCGATCCAGCGATTGCTATAATTGGAATTTAACCAATCTCTGATTTGTCGGCCGTAATGAACTGGAGCACCATCGTGTTGGTAAAACATGGAAGTCAATCGTTGCAGTGGCACATCATCCAATAACTCTTGTAGATCATTTGTCAAAAAATGCAAGTAATTGGAACTATTTAAGGTAGGCGGAAGCCTAATAGGACCAATAAAATCGTTGCCAATCACACCTGCCCATAAATTGACACTGAATCTGTGCTGAAATGATGCCTCTTTTCTTGTATGTGGATTGCTCTCAGCCCAGGTGTTAAGTTGTGGAAGTTTGTGATACCGTCCCTGGTGAATTGGGACTCCTCCGTCCAAAGAATGTTGTTCATAAAATTTTCGTCACTTAGTTGTCGTTCAAGGAGCCAATTGCAAAACTCCATCCTTTTGAGCAAATCAATGGGTAACAGCTCCTGCACTGGTGTGTGGTGGTAGGGATGCAAGCGCTCTGCTTTTAGGATACTCCAAACTTTCCACGTAGAGACGTTTAACTGCAATGCCAAGCGTCGGATACTGATTGATGGATCATTTTGAACTGCAAATAGTATTCCTTCATCGATTGAAACAGCAATTATCGGCGCAGGATTTGCATTTACTCTGCTTGTCCTAATGCTGCTTGTTTCATTCTGTAAACGTCTTGGAATACTCTCCTATCAGGTATCCGACGATTAGGAAATTTCTGATGATACTAAGATCGCGCCGCTTGTGTATCTCCCTGACACTCTCCATAAATAAAAATAATGTCTACATATTCTTCATTCGTGTATTCAGGCATTTCAAAATTATTTTCTAAATTTTATTGACATCTTATACTTTTAACAATGTAACTAAAACTGATAAAAATATGAAGTAAGATTTTTTTTTATACGCTTTTCATTTTGTTAGGTACCCCATTAAAAAAGGCAAAGTGCTGCACCTAGTTGTGTTGAAACTCATTTTAATTTAATTCATTTCCTCGATAATTTAAATACTAATTAAAGGACATTCCTTGATAATTTAAATAGTAATTAAAGGACTATAAGAATATTTCAGTATAACAACATTTCAGGCAGTTTTTGTAGAACGATGGTTGCTTTATGGCACATTTCATTTTTAAGCTATATGTATTTTCGCTTATTACCTGGAAAACGGGAAAACCTAAGTCATAAGTATGTGTGCATCATTTGTAGGCAATAATATGGCACAAAAAAACAACATTAAAATGACATTTTTATAATGCGTTATTTGAGAAAAACTACATTGATCCCAGAGTTTTTAGGGTCAAAGTATCAAAAATTTGAATTCTGAAACAAATACCTCAGGATTGGGTACAGTTACAATGCGGACTATTACACCAAATGCAAGATAATTCGATTCCCTAAAAAATAAGCTATAACACTTTGAATTGTGATTATTAGTTTTCAAGATATAGCGTTTTGAGTGAGTGAGGGTACAGGTCCGAAACCTTTTTCTTGATCACGCTGTATCTCGGCGGATATTGAAAATTGACCATCTCCGTAGAACAATTTTTTTCTCAAAATATATCTAGGAATAACCCCTTACAAGGTGGCACACGAAGTACCAAACACCCTGTATAATATTAGCTTTATTTTTCTGTTATTAAAAAAATATTTGAATTTTTTTTAAACTTCAAGGCTCTTTAATTCTACTATCATCATGTACGATGTAACAACTTATATGTGGCATTAAAAATCCCGCCTCCTATGCGGTTCCATGGTGTAATCGATTTCTATGGTTTCAATAAGACAAAAAAACAAATCAATCATAGCTTTCGCGAATGCCTTATAGTGTACACGGTGCATAAAAAATGCACTGTAGTATAACACGAGCTTCAAAAGATGTACAGCGAAGTTAAGCGCTACACCAGCACCTGGCGAATTAAAATAAATCTGCAGAAGTGTGAAACGATTCTGTTGTGAACCACTCTCAGCTACGCAAATCGTGATTTGAGATGTAACTGAAAGAAGTTCCACATTATGACTGAGGAGGGTGGTAATATGAGCAGATACCGCACAAAACTGACACGACACAATTGTGGCAACTCTAGAAGCATTAATTTACTGCAATAGCTATTATTTAAAATCAATTTTAATCTCAGTTTTCAATAAATTCTGCTTAAAAGTATAAGAAAGCGATTTTATTGACCCATATTTCGTCGGTTTTTGATTCATATTTCCATCTTTTATATTTTTTAGCTCAATATTGTTCGAACTTTGTTAATCATGTACGTAGTGCAAATTATCGCATAAATAAAATGCACTAGAAAATCATCATGTACGATGTAACAACTGATATGTGGCATAAAAATCCCGCCTCATAAGCGGTTCCATGGTGTAATGGTTAGCACTCTGGACTTTGAATCCAGCGATCCGAGTTCAAATCTCGGTGGAACCTTAAATTTTTTTTCGGTTTTTTTTTATGTATTGAATATTTTTCAAAGTAATATTTAACCCTTTCGAACGTGAATTAAAACGGTGAACAGGAAATTTTTTTTGGCATTAATTTTACTTACTTAGGATGCAATGAATGTAAAATAAACCGTAAAGGAGCACTTCACTCAATAGCATAGGATATTTAGGATGTACATTATAATGTAATTTCGTTTAAAAGGAGTATTTTGTTTCTTAAAGTTTGTTTTTGCAAAAAACAATAAAATGTCACACTTTTATTATAAAAAGTTAAACAAAATAACAATTAATGCAGATAAAAAATAGTGGAAAAATAAAATTACAGTTTCAGTCTCAAAAAGTATAAAAATTTAAGATAATTGTGTATGTCAATCAATCAAATTCCTGTTAGGACCCCAATAGGGGCATAGGACCGAAACAACTCTATTCCACAAGGCGCGATCCTGGGCATCGGCCTTAAGCTGATGCCAGGACTTGTTTATTCCTCTGGCCTCCTGCTCAACTGCTTGCTTCCATGTGCTACATGGTCGACCAACCCGACGTCTTCCTTGAGAATTATAATCCGCCTGTTTGGCGAAGTTTCGCTCTGGTTTTCTCAAAGTATGACCGATCCACTGCCACTTCCGCCGTTGAATCTCAATACCTATTTTAGTCTGGCCAGTTGTACTCCAAAGTTCGTCGTTGGAGATCACTTCTGGCCAGAATATTCCTAAAATGCGTCGGAGGCATTGGTTCACGAAAGTCTGTAGTTTCTTGGTAAGTCGAACGGTCACTTTCCACGTAGTACAACCATATAACAACACCGATTTGATGCATGCGTCACAAACTCGCAACTTCGTGCGAAGGGAGATCTCTCTTTACATCCAGAAAGGAGAAAGGATACCGAAGGCCTGACGAGCTTTATTTATACGAGCCTCAATATCCATGCTGACGAAGCTTCCAAGATTACAAAAATCTTGCACCTTTTCCACATCTTGTCCGTTAAGAACAATCGGTGTGCTTGTGTTCGAACCCATGTGCATGTATGGCTTTACGCACATTTATTTTCAGTTCCGCCTTTTTGTATTTAGAATGCAACGAGCGAAAATTTGACTCTAACTCCGAACGATTATGTGCAAGCAAACACACGTCATCAGCATAATCAAGGTGACTTAAGACGTTAAATAGTCTCCATTCCCCACCTTCCAGTGCATATTTCAAGATGTCATTAATTACTACCAGAAAAAGGGCTGGTGATAATATGCAGCCTTGTCTGACACCCGTTCGCACAGGAAAGCTCTTGGACAGCTCTCCTCTATGCAAGACGCGAATTGTGTATGTATACTATAAATATTTTTTTTCTTACTTTTCATGAAAGTTGGCAAAACAATTTCGTTGTTGTTTTATACATAAATGAACATGTCTTCCCCGCGCAGTCCGTCATTTTACATGTAGTTGCTTCTTTTTCAAAATCAATAATCGGCATATGATCTCTTCCGTCGAATCGTATATCGTTTACAGGTCTGACCGCGTTTACTCGTTTGGAAGGGGTTGATGATTCTGGAGCACAATAATATGGCACATAAAAAACAACATTAAAATGACATTTTTATAATGCGTTTTTTTGAGAAAAACTACATTGATCCCAGAATTTTGAGGGTCAAAATATAAAAAATTTGTGTTCTGAAGCAAATACCTCGGGATTGGGTACAGGTACAATGCAGACTATTACACCAAATGAAAGGTAATTTGATTCCCTAAAAAACAAGCGATAACACTTTGAATTGTGATTATTAGTTTTCAAGATATAACGTTTGGAGTGAGTGAGGGTACAGGTCCGAAACCCTTTTCTTGATCACCCTGTATCTCCGCGGATATTGAAAATTGACCATCTCCGTCGAACAATTTTTTTCTCCAAATATATCTAGCAATAACCCCTTACAAGGTGGTGCACGGAGTACCAAACACCCTGTATGTTTCAAGTTTCAATTACATAGCTTAAGAGATAGTCGAGATATTAATTTTCAAGCGTTTTTCTTTGTACCCCCCTCCCCCCTGACCATCCTTCTTACAATGATTAGGGAGGGTATTCTATTGGATCTGTATGCCCCCTTAATGGTCTCAAAATATGAATTTCTTATGGTAAGTAATTTCGAAGATATGATCATTTAAAAAAAAAAATTCGGCCGACAATTTGTTTTTAGCCCCCTCCTTTTCGGACCCCAATGAATAAAAATATTAAATTATTTTTAAGTTTTGTCCCATAAGCCCCTTATATATATGTTGATTTTCAGCTTCCTAGCTAGAACCATGGTTAAGATATTCGAATTCTTAGTTTTCGGTTTTAGCGCTCTACCCGCCTTCCCCTTAGCTCTTACATCCCCTAAAATGGGTGTCCGTCTGAGATCCGGAACCATCTACAATCCATCCAAAAATTAACTTTCTCTCTTGAAGGGCTTAGCAGTTAATGTGTGCTGACCGTACACGTACGGCGTACAGACAGCCGGTTTTTTTTTGCATTTTTAGGCTGTATTAGTCATGAAACGAGAAAATACAATTTTTTTTTCCAAGTCGATCACAATACTTTACTATTAAAATAATAAAGTGAAAAACTGATGGGCTTACCGCAAGGTATTCGATCTCACTACTTACTCATTCAAAGTTATGATTATACTGATTGACTAAATAACAATTAAGGGATCAGCTGTATACATCGCTTTGTAAAACAAATGGAAGTAGAAGAAAGTCAATGAGGTGCGCTTTCCTGGGTAAGCGGTGATATGTTTGGCGGACTTTGTTCTGGGTTTCGATCTCGTCGGGTGAGGTGGGACATGTGAGTTGCGGCTATTGCAAGTTTCGCCGATTTATGTTGCGGTCCACTTACTGTGTTGATAAGAGCTTTACGTTCTTCATTGATGAAATTGCTTGTGTGAATAATGTCGTGTGAAAAAAGAAAGCAATAGACCCTTTTGGTTCGGTTTTCTATGACCGGGTGTTTTTTTTATTTGGTTTATCTACATGCAATGTGATTGACATTTTTACCATTCTAACTCGATTGCGCTCGATCGTTTTTTCGTACTTTAAGAGAAATGGGGCAAATGTTCGCTATGCGCACTGAGCTGGTGGTACTGATCATGAGATTGGGTCTGCCTGATTGTTATATGCAGGATTTCGCAGAAAATTGCTTTTTGTCTGTTTTTTTTTGCCACGAATATAGGTGAAAAAATCACTGCTATTGGAAGAGCTGCTCTTTTTCACAGATATTGAAAAAAAAAAACAATCGCAGAAACTGTCGAATAGTGTAGTTTCTCTAGAATGTCCTTTACAGTTTGGCGTGAATCAGACTCCACTAGTAAACGCAGCTTGTCGTTGTCTATCGATGGTCCTGGGTGACCACATGGCTCACTTTGTATTGTCATATCTCGTGATCGGAATTTTTCCAACCATCGCTGTGTGGTTTGTTCGCTTACTGTGTCAGCTCCAAATGCCCTGTTAATGTTTTTGGTTGCCTCCCTTGCGTTGTGGACAAGTTTGAACTCATAAAGAAAAAGTAACCGTTTTTGACTCGATTCCATGTTTTTTTATTTTGTTTTCTCTCCGATCTTAATGAAGTCCAAAACTGAAATGATTCCATGACCAAATGTAGGAGTATTTATACTTCAATATCCATCACTACCAGAGCCACCTGGCGGCAGTTCGAGACATGAAAATCGCAACTAACTTCACTTCATCGCGAAAGTCGCAATTTCTGTCCTATGCTCCTATAGAGAGGGTTTTAACAAGAAATTAATTGATGATTGAGTATAGGAACAAACCTGAAAATTTGAGTAGCAAAAACCTATTATATTATTGACGATTAATCAAAAACTCAATTGAGATTAGCGCCTACTGAAGCTGTTCATGAATTACATAACAACATAAAAATATATTCGGCATTCTCCGTGTGCAAAGTGCAGTTCAAACACTCATCAGACTTTTTTTTTGTCTAAATGCGTTATGTAATTGATGATAAGCCACTCTGGCTTCACATATTCACATTTATCTAGAAATTTTATTCTTTCAGATGTTAAACATTGTAATATTCCAATACATAAGTTTAAAAAAACCGCCATCTTTAAAAAATAAAAATGTTTTTGCTGTAAATAACGAGGGAAAAAAATTCTCACAATAATATATTACTGCACATATTCGAATCTTAACACTGTATATTTATAGTTTACATAAATAGCATATAATCTAACTTTATCCATTCATTTTCATTTCATTATTTACCCCTAATTTTTATATATAATAATTATGGTTTGTTTTTCGAATTGCTCCAGCCGGTGCAGACAAAAAATATAACAGTAAAATAAGATTAGCTCAACTCGAAACCGGCTCCGGATTGTATTGCATATAGAAGTTTCTCCTTCATTTGTTCACTAGTCTTGAACGACGGCAATTTCAGTAGATTCGTGCACGTACTTGCTGTTGGTAATCGTTCCTCATCACCGGCATTTTGAATGAAAAATGGTGGATCCAAGTCCTGTGAGTCAAAATAAAAAAAAATCGTTACCGTGTCGAGCTACACAATCCATAGATCTGACTTTACCTTAAATCCAAGTAGCGGCGGCCTCGAGCAACTGGTAACAAATCGTAGCAACTGTCTTTTTTCAATATCGCTGAAATTTTCAACAACCGTCCAGAACGCCAAAATAGTCGGATGTGTCGGTCCATATTCGCCGCCATATCGACAATGTTTCTTCAAGTCTTCAATATCAATTGGAATTTCAGCGCCCGATATTAAAATCTGTAATTCTTTATTGCTGAACATGTAGAGCCACTCGACTGGTAAAACATTCGATAGTCCCTTTCGGAATGCAATACAATGCTGTCGAATTTGTTTGTTTAGTTTGTAGTCGGCCATCAATTGAATGTATTCAATGCGATTGGATGAGGTTACTTGAATAGATTGGCCGTTCGGTTTTAACTCTTCGATTCTCGTTTTGCCCAGATCATTTGTTACCACTGTAAAATCAAGACCCAATTCACTTACATCACCCTCGTATGCTTTCAACGACAGTAAATTTCTATGGAGTTCAGGATCTAGAGATGCTAACTGATGCACGTCCACGTCGGAATGTTTTCCCGCCAACTTCGATAGAAAGAAGTCAGCCAACGGCAACTCGACAAGAAGATTCTCGTAGATTGCTTTCCCTAGGATCCGTCCAATAAAATAATAATGTTTTGAAAAATCGGCAACTATTTCGCCGACGCTGGGATTGGGATAGAGTTTGTTGTCTGTTGTTACCCTGAAATAAAAATAAATCACAATAATTACCGTCAGTTAAGCAAACTACAAGCGAAATAATTACATAAAGAAACCTCGATTCGGATCAAATGAAGTTTTTATAAGTTCAGATAGAAACTCTCTGAACAATCCACCGCCATCAACTCCTACTTCTTCCAATCCAATGCTACTGATGAACTGCACTCGGAATCGATGCCGCAAATCCGGTTCTGAAACAAACCATAAGCCGTAGAAAAGTCTTACGTGTCCATGAAATTCGCTATTTTACCATTTTCCGGTCTGAGTTTATCGAACGCATCCTCATACAAATGCGATCGCCGTACAACGAACTGTATCGATGGTCCTTGTAGGAATCCCTGAAATTCTCCTTGCACCCGCAATTTATCGGCAGCGACCAGACCCTGAAGTATCCCAACTCGGGTACTGAATGTCACAACAAATGGAATTTCGCGCAATATCGTAATCGATCGAATCTGTTTCATTGACATTGGTGGACCATCTTCGAAATCGGCACGGGTAAAATCCCGAATTGGTTGAAATGGACGCGGACCGCGACGACTGCCTCTCGTCAAAGGTAAATCACTAGGCTTATCTAATGGTAAATTAAGCGTTTGAACTGTCCAGTGACCCTCCGGACAGAATCCTCTTCGCAGATCTCTAGTTTGAATTTGATTCAGGACAGAAACCACTACCTTCAACAAATTCGACCAGACTTGTTTCGTTTTTTGCACGTTCTCTTCATCGGCATCACTTCGTCCCAGCACCGACCGGTAGTGTTCATTTAAATTCGATCGACTATCCGGAAATGCTAGCTCAACTAGACCTATAGAAATTTCCTTCAACGTCTTACTTAGCGGAACAATTTCGGATATGGTGAACGGCATTAGTTTATTTGGAACGAACGGCATTAGACTTTCTTGACAGAATTCGCCATCGTGTAGAGTCGGCACTAGACGACCGAATAGTGCGCAAAACGTCGCCAATATTGGGATGATGCGATTCATTTCGGTGTTAACTTTAGCTGCAAACATATCGATATGATACTCATTCAATTACGCGACATCCAAGTTTTTATACTTACGAACAACGCCCTTTGAAAGCAAGCTCAAAGGTGAAGAGAAACCAAGTTGGCTGGATTGTGACGTCATTGTATACCACAGTGTTCGTATGAATTGAGGATTAAACGCCAGGCTGTATAATAATCTAGAAAAATATCAATTAAATAACCGTTTCGAAGCGCTCCCTAGAACATCATTACTTGTAATCATAAATGGCCGCCTTATTATAAATCATCAGATTATGACAAATTCTACACAGACAATGCAAAACATCGGGTTTATCGAAAAACAATGCGACATTTTCGGCAATAATACAAGCACGTTCAGCATCATTCAGCATTTCGATAATTTCCAGCAAACAGTCCTGCTCTATGAGAGAAAGGTCCGTTAATGGTTTATCGTCCGAATCCGAATCAGATGAATCCTCGTCGTCATCATTTCGATATGCCCTCGACGATGTCGGAAGATTCAGCACGTTCGACGACACTTCCGATATAATCCGAATATAATTCTCCAAAAGATTAGCGTTGCTGAGTTTTCCTGTTCAAAGTCAAAATTATAATTAAATACCATACGGATTAGATGCTGCTATTGTCCTTAACATACCTAAATGAGATCGATCCAAAACGAGTACTGAGTATAAAACAAACGTCGATAAATCAGTCGAATGAAAATCATCATCGTCAACACACATTTTGGTCATGGAATTTCCCAAGGTATTTATCAAATTGATGAACGGAAACTCATCCAAATTTGCCAAACATGGCAATATAAAATTTTGGATAGGCTTCGAGAATTTCGGACTTAAAATATGGTCGACAAATGATTGCGAGATGAAAGTGGCGTTACCGGTAACGCCCCGACTAACTAGTATTAATGGTCGTGCAATCATTTGATAGAGCGCATCGGTTATTTGATTCGGTGGGTGTAGTGTAACACCATCCAGCGGTGGACACCTGTCTTCTAGCATGTCTCTTATCACTTTGAAATATTTACGTTCTATTAGAAATTTAAAGATACTTCCTAAGTATTTCTCGACTTGTTCGTCATTTTGCAGATATCGTTTCACTGAAGTGTCGGACGAAAAGGTTTCCAACATCCGAAGCGGAATCGCTTGCGGGATATTTGGAACGGTGAGTTGCTCCAAACAGATGAAAAGAAGTCGTTTGATACGATGAAGCCATAGTGCATCTGATATTGAATTTGTTAGCGATTTTTGCGGCTGTCGAATCAGAAATTGACAAATGTTGATCTGAAAATAGAGAAAAGTTATATATCTTCTTCAATGGCACTGCTCAAATCGGAACCTGACCTTGTGACATAAAGGTTCCTTAACATTTTATTTATTATTGTGAAATGGTAGTTAGGCCTTCGCACAACCTCTATCTACGAATTTTTATGTACACAGATTGAGGTGACACAGATATAACAACGGAAGGAGTATGTGGGAATTACACCATACTTCGACTGGGATTTGAACTCCCGACCTTCGCATTGTAGACCAACACGCTACTCACTAGGCTACACCTACCTAGTCTAGCCATAAATATTGTTACAAGGTTTGGCAACCCTGCAGAAAGGAACCGTTATATTGCATATCTTAAAAATTGAGATAATCGCTATAGTACGCTTGTGCTTGATGCATTTGTCATCATTTGAGTTTAATTTTTAGTGTAGTGAACATGGATTGGGGTGACAAAGAAAATGGAATTGCTGTGATTGCACTTCATAAAGTAGGAATGCAACCAAGTGATATTTTTAAGACTCTGCATATCCTTGGTATAAGCCGAATGTTTGTATATCGGGCTATTGAAAGATTTAATGATACGTCTGGAGTAAGTGACCGTGAGAGAAGTGGCCGTCCGCGAACACCTCAAGCGGTTAAAGCCGTGCGCGAGAGAATTCGCCGTAATCCTCTTCGGAAACAAAAAATTTTATCGCGTGAGATGAAAATACCCCAAAGAACAATTTCACGTATCATCAAAAGTGACTTGGGGTTGGGTGCTTATTGTAGATCTACCGGACATTTACTAACAGATTCGTTAAAAAAAATAGAGTGGAAAAATCAAAACGATTACTTTGCCGGTACGCAAACCAAGAACACCGTAAAATTTTGTTTACGGACGAAAAAATTTTTACTGTCGAAGAAACATTTAATAAACAAAACGATAGGGTTTATGCTCGCAGTGCCAGAGAAGCTTCTCAAGTTGCCCAAAAGGTTCAAAGAGGTCATCATCCAGCCTCAGTAATGGTTTGGTGGGGTGTTAGCTACAACGGGGTGACAAAGTTGCATTTTTGTGAGAAGGGCGTCAAAACGTCTGTCAAAATGTATCAAGAAAGTGTCCTTGAAAGTGTAGTGAAACCTCTCAACACGTCATTATTCAAAAATCAGCCTTGGAGTATCCAGCAAGATTCTGCACCAGGTCATAAGGCGAAGTCAACTCAAAAATGGCTTGAAGAAAATGTTCAAGATTTTATTAAAGCTGAAGATTGGCCTTCCTCCAGCCCAGACCTGAATCCGCTGGATTACAAATTATGGTCTGTCTTAGAGCAAATGACGTGCTCTAAAAGACATCCTATTATCGAATCCTTAAAGAAGTCTCTTACACATGCAGTCGCCAACTGTCCGATTGAAGTCGTGCGTGCTTTCATAGAAAAGTGGCCAGCTCGATTAAAGGCTTGTGTAAAGGCAAAAGGCAATCACTTCGAATAACTTGTTGCAATTTCCGTTGTTGACAATGCATTTAATAAATAAACAATGATTTCTTAACATATAACACCTCTTTTATTGAACAGTGCTTCAAAAAGTTTGTAACAGTATTTATGGCTAGACTAGGTAGGCATATCAGATAATAAAGTGCGCTGGATTTCAAGGAAAGTAATAAAAACCACCAGTTTTATCAGCTCACCGCAAAACTTTATTTAACTCAACTAATTTCAATTCGCTTTACATTAAAAATTCTTTGCTCACTAATTACCGCTTCTAAATCTTTCGCTTCCGACTCTCCATACGACTCATTCGTCGATGGATCCGAACCAGACTGAATGTTGACCGAAAACGCTCGCCTATTGATATTGCTTTCCGTTCGTTCGCCGTCGGCTTTTTCCGCTGTTTCAGCCATTGTCGACTCCGGTCCGCCCGCAAATAACAGCCGATATACTCCTCCCACTCTTTACTGAGGTGGAAGATATCTGACTGAATGGAACGAGGGCATCATTGTGAAAATTCCGAAGAAGAGCGGCCTTCGGGATTGTGGCAATTGGCGTGGTATATGTCTACTTACTGCCGTGTCGAAAATCATGGCTAAGGTAATTCTCAATAGGATTAGTGATGTTGTGGAGAGCACTCTCGAAGTTTATCTTGCTGGATTCCGTAAAGGGTGGTTTTGTACTGACCACACAAGCAGCCTACGGATAATATTGGAGCAGCCCGCCGAAATGGGTTCGCCACTACATCTCATGTTTGTAGACTTCGAGAAGGCTTTCGACAGCGTTAAGCGAGATTGCATATGGAATGCTTTGCGTAGGAGAGGTATTCCAGATAAGGTCATAGCTATGATTAAAGAATCCTACGAAGATGCAAGGTGTCGCGTCTTGCATAGAGGAGAGCTGTCCGATAGCTTCTCTGTGCGAACGGGTGTCAGACATTGCTGCATATTATCACCAGCCCTGTTTCTGGTGGTAATAAATGACATCTTGAAAGCTGCAGTGGAAGGTGAGGAAGGTAAAGGTCTTCAATGGAGACTATTTAACATCTTAAGTCACCTTGATTGATTATGCTGATGACGTGTGTTTGCTTGCACATAACTGTTCGGACTTAGAGTCAAATGTTCGCTCGTTGCATTCTAAATGCAAAGAGGCGGGATTGAAAATAAATGTGCGTAAAACCAAGTACATGCACATGAGTTCAAACACAAGCACACCGTTTGTTCTTAACGGACAAGATGTGGAAGAGGTGCACGATTTTTGTTATCTCGGAAGCATTGTCAGCATGGACGGCGGAGTCGAAAAGGATGTTGAGGCTCGGCTAAATAAAGCGCGTCAGGCTTTCGGTATCCTTTGCCCTTTTTGGAGATTAAGAGATATCCCGTCCCACGAAGCTGCGAGTTTTTTACGCATGCGTCAAATCCGTGTTGGTATATGGTTGTACTACGTGGAAAGTGACCGTTCGACTTACCAAGAAACTGCAAACTTTCGTGAACAAATGCCTCCGACACATTTTAGGAATATTCTAGCCAGCAACGACGAACTTTGGAGTACAACTGAACAGACTAAAATAGACATTGAGATTCAAAAGTGAAAGTGGCAGTGGATCAGTCACACTTTGAGGAAACCAGAGCGCAACATCGCCAAACAGGCTCTGGATTATAATCCTCAAGGAAGACTTCGGGTTGGTCGACCATGAAGCACATGGAAGCTAACAGTTGAGCAGGAAGTCCTGGCAACATCTAAAGGCCGATGCTCAGTATCACGCCTTGGTGAAGAGAGTTGTTTCTGTGCTATGCCCGTATATTGGTCTTAACAGGATTTTGATTGATTGATTGTTTATCGTCAAAAATATAACTTCTTATTTTTTCTTCAATGTTACTACAGCCGAAATCGGGCTCCAACATTTATTTTCTACTGGGAAAGGGTTGCTAGACCTTCATCTGACCCTCGTATCTACGAATTTTCATGTTCGCAGTGGCCATGATACACCCACGCAAACAGTTCGCTGGCATTATACCCGCCGGGATGTGATTTTAACAACGTAGCCTTCTCACTATAAGTCCAGCACTCGACTTGCTAGGATACAACTTAACTCAATAATATCACTGCCTAACATCGTAGGATAGCGCAAACCCGAAAAGCATTAATTGGTAATTTTTCAAGAAATTTGAAAACAAACAAAATCACTCACCAATCGTTCGCAATCCTTTGGATTTTTCTTACTGTAGAAGAACGTCAGTCGCTTAAGCAGGAACTCCAGTGTGTCATTGCTCGGCTTGTTCGCCAGATAGAACTGATCGAACAATTCGCGTTCCACATTCTTCTTCCGCTGTCGATAAATAAAACTGCGCGTATACGATTGCAGGACTATCGCACCATTGTTCTGTCGACGTAGCTCGTTGCGCTTCTGTCGCTCCTGCTGCGCCTTCCGGATTATCGTTTCGCGATCATTGTCTTGTGATGTGTTGTAATTTTGTACGGGACGACGACGAAAGTCACCATCGAAACTGTACATGGCGCTAAGTCCGTTTGTTGCCGACAATATCGGAAAATTCACACGCAATTTGACTTTTTCTTATGTTTCCTTTGATTTGATGCTTACTGGACCGATTTCTTAGTTAGAGCAAATTAATTTCTATGGAGTAACCATTACTTTTCAAAACATTCCGTTTGACAGCTTACAGGATGAAATTTTTAATGACGAAATTTTTGACGTTTCCTGTGTTGCCCAAGCCCAGCAACTTTATGCCAAATGTTTAGCCAAATTACGTCAACTTAGCAGCATGCTGCGACGTGTGAACAGCTGAGCTTCAGTTAAATTAAATTTTATTCCATAAATTTCTGTATCTAGGTGTATTTTGATTCCGATTAAAAAATTCCTCATGAAATTAACATTCTTCGAGTAAAGGCGAACTAAATTTAAAAATTAAGACTCGAATAATAAAACTTAACTACAGATGGCTCTGTAGTCGACATTTCGATAGCATCTGTCAACGCTTTTCTTTATGTGAAACTGCTTGTCATTGGATTTTCACAATTACGAGTTTTCATCGAACAAAACTTGAAGTTTGCTCGTTTACGCGCGATAAATTCGATTAAGTGAGAGATTAAGTTCAACTTAGAATTGTATTAAATTTTGGAATAGCTGAAAATTAAGAATAATGTTCGGTCGACAAAGTGGTTTGGTTGGGTCGTCGAGTGGCAGTGGCGGACCTTTGGTTGAATTCCGAGCCGGCCGCATGAACATGGTCGGCAAAATGGTCCACCCGGACACTCGCAAGGGCCT
This sequence comes from Chorisops tibialis, assembly GCA_963669355.1. Lineage (NCBI taxonomy): Eukaryota > Metazoa > Arthropoda > Insecta > Diptera > Stratiomyidae > Chorisops > Chorisops tibialis. Next base: position 72,807,270 of record OY770263.1, on the reverse strand, counting down.
CGTTTACGTTGTACAATCCGAGGACGGGTTAATACACTTCTGCTGGAAGGATCGCGTTTCAGGCAAGGTAAATTATAATTTTAGGTTAATGAAGCCCCTCAATCGGAAGTCCTAACATTCGGTTTCTTTGTATTTGATTTTTAGGTCGAGGATGATTTAATCGTTTTTCCCGACGATTGTGAGTTCAAGCGAATTGATCAGTGCAAGACCGGAAGAGTCTTTGTCCTGAAATTCAAGTCGTCTTCGCGGCGATTGTTCTTTTGGCTGCAGGAACCGAAAACGGAAAAAGACGAGGAATACTGTCGGCGTGTGAACGAGGTGATGAACAATCCGCCGTCGGCGAATCGTGGAAGTAGCGAGAGTGGTGATCTGCAGTATATGCTGAACAATATGTCGCAGCAGCAGTTGATGCAATTGTTTGGTGGTGTTGGACAAATTGGAGGATTAAGTTCATTGCTGGGATCGATGAAGTAAGTTTTTTTTAATGTATTTGTTCAGAAGCTAGGCGTTCTAAAATTTTGGATTTGTTTTGAAGATGAGGCTTCCTCCTAAAGGGAAAACCCCTTTTTCTGGGTACCGACGTAGAAATTGGACAGGGTCACTCGAATATCGTGCAGATTGATAGCAGGAGCATACGCTGGTGTTGTGAAAAATGTTTCATTCGAATCACAGCCTTTGGCTGATAACATCTTAAGTAAGGGCGTTGGGGGAAAACCAGGCCTTTGTTGGAATCATCAAAATGAACATTCAACCTATTAACACAATTCAATTGTTCCAGTAAAAAACTGCCTAGTTATGACAAATTTCTTGAGCGTTTTCTTGCATCACAGTCCATATACACCGCGCACACCCTGACGTTAAAATCGTTATCGCGGGTCGATGCAATATTGACAAAATTGCCTGACATAAATATTCCTCCTGCGCGGACCACTTAATAATTATAATAAAACAACAATTTGTTTTATTTCACTGAAATGTGTGAATATTCTGATACAAGTGAAGTTTTATATTTTTATAATTAAATATATTTAATATATCAGCACAGGACGAATTAATATCTTGTAGATGCGTAGTTTATTGTTTCGATGGACCTTCCTTGATTTCATTATGGGGAGGACCGCATAAAATGCTTTGTTAGCTGCCGTGATTCTTCTTTGAAGTTCATGTCGCTCATTGCCGTCCTTTGTGAGAAGGGCTCCCAGGTATGCGAATTCATCCACCTGCTCGAAGTTGTATTCGCCTATTGTAATGTTCTGCCTCTCTGGGACTGTCCTTCGTGTCTGGCTCATGTATTTAGTTTTCGCTTCATTGACCCTGAGCCCTACTTCACCCGCTGCCGACTCCAACTCCTGGAATACATCCTTGACGCCAAGTATTGATCGGGCCAGAATATCCACGTCGTCTGCATACGCCACCAACTGTGCAGATTTTACGAGTAGCGTACCTCTGGTGTCCACTGAGGTTACTGAAGTTGCTTTCCTGACGACATACTCGAGCACCAGGTTAAAGAGCGTGGGGGCGAGACCATCTCCTTGTTTAAGACCTGACTCCATTGGAAAGCTGTGAGTCAACTCGTTTTGGATTTTTACTTGGCACTCATTGTTTTCCATCGTGGCTTTTATTAACCGAACTAGTTTCGGTGGGACACCTAGTTCAATCGTTATTACGGTCGACACAATCGTATGCTTGGAAAAAATCGACGAACAGTTGGTGCACATTAATATCATATTCCCAGCATTTTGCTAGCACCTGTTTTACTGAGAATATCGTCCAGATCTGAAGCCACCTTGATATTCTCCGATGATGTTGTTAGCGTATTCACTGAGTCTTCGTTCGATAATTTTAGTCAAGATTTTGTAACCCGTACATAGCAATGAAATTCCTCTGTAATTTTCGCAACGCAAATGGTCACCCTTTCTGTATACCGGACATATAATGCTTTTCCGCCAGTCGTCGGGTAATTTTTCAGTTGTCCAGATTTTAACAATTAATCTAAATATTCGACTGGTAAGCTCTGTTCCACCTTCTTTCAAGTGCTCTGCAGGGATTCCGTCAATTCCGGGCGCCTTGTTCGATCTTAAATTATGTAAGGCTGTCTCTTCTTCATCATAAGTTGGTGCAATAGGCTGATGATCTCCATCTGGATCTTCCGGAATTATAAAAGGTTCAGTCTGTGATGTCATTCTATTTAACAGTGTGTGGAAGTACTGAACCCATCGTGCATTGATTTCGGTAGCGTCGCTTATGATGTTGCCTTCTTCGTCCTTACAGAGGGTAGTTTGCGGTTTGTAACCTTGTCTCATTTGTTTCATGGTATTAAATGCTGCTCGCACGTCATTTTTCTTCAAGTTTTCGTCCAGTGAAACAAATTTTGTCATTGTTTATTTTGCGTTGTTTACGTCTGCAGATCTTCTTGGCGTTTCGCCTGAGCCGTTGATAGTTGTCCTCTCTAGCTCGTGTTCGTCTTTCGAGAAACAGTCGATAGGCTTCGTTTTTCTTGGTGATGGCTTCTTGGCATTCCTCATCGAACCAGTCATTTCGTTTTCTCCGCTCTAAATGTCCTAAAGTGTATTCTGCTGCGCGGTGAATACTATCCTTAATGTTCTGCCACATTTGGTCAGTACTTTCCTCAGGCTCAGCCTGAGGTAATGCCTCAATATGTGCTTTGATTGTGGTCATATATTCCACTTTCGTTGTGTCGTCCTTTAGTTTTTGCATATTGAGCTTCGGAGCCAAGCTCCTTTTAGTGTGGCCCTTGTTAGCTATGCGACAGCGGTATTTAGCTCGAACGAGAAAATGGTCCGAGTCACAGTACGCGCCACATAGATTCCTGACATCTAGAATGCTGGAGGCAGCCCTTTTTTCGATGAGAACGTGGTCAATTTGGTTGAAGCTGTGCCCATCTGGTGATGCCGACGTCATTTTATGAATATTTTTATGCGGGAAGCAGGTGGAGCTTATGACTAAGTTCTTACTGCTGGCGAAGTCAATAAGTCTTTGGCCATTATCATTAGTTGCATTATGGAGGCTATGCCCTCCTGATACACCCCTATGAAAGAGTTCGTTGCCAATTTTGCTGTTGAAGTCTCCTATAAGAATTTTGATGTCATTGGAGGGCAGCCCGTCAAAAGTGCTGTCAAGTCGGGCATAGAATTCGTCTTTAGTGTCATCAACTTTCTCCTCTGTAGGAGCATGGCAGTTAATTAACCAAACGCTGAAGAACTTCAACTTGAAGCGGATTAAGCAGATTCGTTCGTTGGTCGGTATAAATTTCGTTACGAGTTGTTTGAACGCTTTATCTACCACAAAGGCGACACCGAATTCTCTGCTTCCTAGGTCTTTTCCGCTGGTAAAAATCGTGTGAGATCTGATATCGTTAATTTTGTTTCCGAGCCATTTCGTTTCTTGGAGAGCGAGGATGCTGATGTTGTTACGAGACATCTCCTCAAGAAGTTCCCGCAGTGCACCCGTTCGATGTAGTGAACGCACATTCCAAGATCCAAAAGAATAGTCCAGTTTCCGTTGCCGTAGTCGTTGCAGTTTGATCCGTCCAATCCGAGGCTGTAATCCGGGGTCCTGGACATGCGAGTTTTTTCCGGGGAGACGTTGTCAGCGTTTCGCCCAACCCCCAACCTGGAGGGCCAGTCTGGATGGCAGTTCCGATTAGAGGCGCGAAACACTCGCCTTCACCCTTCTCCGTCTGCTGTTTTGAATAAAACACCCGGTGGCCACCGCGGGGAGGTGGAGATAGGATTCACTAGCAGAGCTGTTGATGGTACTTACAGTGGGCTTTTCACAGAATTTGCGTCATGTACCAGATCACGATTACGCTCTGTGACCCTTACTACCATTCGACCACCCAATGTATACAAAGTTTTTATGTATTACTCTGAAATTAGTAATCTATCGAATTTCTCTTTGCATCGATAAACGGATTCACTGAACTGTTAAATGAGCCTACTCGTTTACAGGAAATTGCCGATCAGTTTTCCAAACTTCTTGATTTATTTCTTACTAACCAACCTCAGAAATACTCCTTCTCTATAATATCACCATCCCTAACATTAATTTCACCTCTTTATCCACACCACCACGCTCGACTATTGTTGCGTTACTCTTACAAGAGGTGGTAAAAATGTCCCATTCATGCACCTCAAATGTCCCATCACTGTAAAAAATATTTTTGTTCCACTTCAAAGCTTTTGTTCCTTCTGAATTAAAGTCATGCATTTGTATGGCTGCCGTACCAATACATTTGTACCACGCAAATCACACTCACTTCACTGTTTTTGTCCCATGCATTTCTTGCATGGCTGCAAGCAAAGCTTTCTACATAGAATGTAGAAATCAATCTTGTCGTAGAAACAGGTTTTACCGAAAGTAACACAAAAGCATAATTAAATCAAATTTACCACGGAAATATTACGCGAGTGTATACATTTTCGTAATAACTAATATTCGACAGTTTACCGTGTGGAAATTAACCGGAGAACTCTGCGCAGTATGAATAACAGATTCTCTTCAATGGGCGAAACCGAGATTTGACTTTGATCGCACTTTTTTCAATTAAAAATCTATTGCACTGATATCAAAGTGTAATAGTTACATGCTGAGCACTATTAATAAATTACCTTGGAAAGCTGAACTATTTTTAACACTACATTTAAGAATAAACGCAATTCTTACGAAGCCCGTCGTGTCTGCTACATACAAAAGCTAGCGAATTTGTATGGAACTATCATTTTTGTTATGACTCCAACACGCAAACCGACTCACCCAACCCACAAACCGAGAAATAATGGTTTGTATGTGACATGAAGCTTTTGAATGGGACATTTGATGTGGGACATTGTACCACGACCTTCGCAAAGCAGACGAACACGCTACTCACTAGACTAGACCCTAGCTTACGTATACGTAAAGTTCCGATTAAATCGATAATAGAGCTCTAGGCAATATATATCCCAACAACCTCCTGTAATTTAAGAGCAGTGCTCTCCATCGTTCAGAGTCGTCCATCCTGTGTTTTCCTACTAAAAAACATGATTTCCCGTTACTGACGATGATTACTAATCGCTTATATTAATTTCGAATTATCTTATATTCATTCTAGTCGTGCCGAAAACAGTTCATCGCGAACATCATCAACACCATCAAATCGAACCGGCAGCACTGCTGTAACTGCATCGGGCGGTGCAAATAATACACCAGGTACTCCTGAAAATACCGTTTCATTGTCGCGAACCCCGTCAGCACCGAAAGTGAAGAAATCCGTACCTGGACGTGTTACATTACCCGAACTACAGTCGTACTTGTCAGCATTATCGCCAGACACAGCAGCACCAAATCGATCAGTTAGTATTGATCTATCAACAGTCGTCACTTCATCCGATGCCGTAGCAAAATTAATTTCGGAACCGGATCGCGCAGCTGCATTATCTGCACACTTACCGAATACCGGTACCGATGAACCATCGAAACAACAATTAAAAGATACTCTTTCCTCGCCACAATTTCAACAGGCTCTATCATTATTTTCGAGCGCTTTACAATCGGGCCAATTAGGTCCAGTCGTCTCGCAATTTCAGCTATCAGCCGAAGCTGTTGCAGCCGCAAATACCGGCGATTTGGAGCAATTCGTTAAGGCACTGGAGAAATCAGCCGCATCGAAGAGTCAAGAAACGACCGACGAAAAGACGGGTTAAACGAAATACACAATCATTTGTTTTTCTTCTATACAAAAATTGCATACCTATAAAACAAAAAATGATTATTGAAAATTATAAAACAACGGTTGAAATATTCGACCTATTCTTGATGAACTATTAAGCCGATCTACGGTATGTTAAATGATTATTTTGTTTATTTAGAATTTATTAATCTCATTTATTTCATGCTTCTAAAAAAATTATCTTACTTGTAATAAAACTTAAAAATTAACTACGATTCAAAAGAAATATTTTTGTTAATAACAAGGCAATTAGTTGGCTTAATCTTACTCAATTCGTTCAAGTGTATGCAGATTAGACGTATGATTAATTAAGGATAATAAACGAGATCGGTCATGTAAATTTCAAATGAATTTTTAGATTTTCAATATTTTTGAGTTAATTATGAGTTAAGGAAAATTTTCAATTGCTGGATCATCGATACGTTCGTACATAATGGAGTTGTAATCAAATTTAGTGGAATCGATTTTTCCTTAATAGCATCGAAGTAACCTAAGATGAATTTTGGTAATACTTACTGGTAAATGGGCTTTGAGCTTTTGGAAACTTACAGAGTGTTCAAGAAGAACGTGTCTCAAAAAAAGCAATAAATACTACGAAATTAAATATACTCATATTTATTTCTTAAACTGTACTTATATCTTAATTTCGCAACTATGTTAATATGACGTCCAGTCACCGCTGTTATCTATAATTGCCTGGCATCTTCTTTGACAACATTGGCTCAATTTTTTAGCGTAGACGTCTCCAAATTTGCTTTTAATTTCGAATAAGCTATTGCGTAGTGGATTCCTTTTAGTTCAGCCTTCATGAGCAACCACACATTTTCAATGGGAATTGCATCGAGACTCTGCGATGGCCAGTCCAAAGTTGTTATCCCATTTCCTACCTTCCACGATGTGCAGAGGCGACTTCGTTGTCTTCTTGGAGAATCCAGCCATGCAAGTTTGTGCCCCTGTTTTTAATGCCAGATTCTTCAAACCTGCTTCTAATTGTATTTATGGACATCCGAGCACCTTTTTTAATTAGTTTTTCCTTCGCCTGTCGCAGAGTTAACATTAGGTTTTTTCCCGAACCGGTGCAAGAAAAGCGATAGTAAACACGCGACAGTGTTATCGTAAAGCGCAAAGTGATCGGGAAATTATATAAAAGTGCGAATAAATATATATAAATTGTCCATTGTTTTTAAGCGAATTGTGTTTTACTTGAAATCGGCGAACCTCTAGCTCGCAACAATATTTTTATACTCTTTCTATATATAACTCAATGTATTTAGTTATAATTTAATTAATTTGAATTCTATTAGTTCTGAGTTTTCACCACATATTATTGTACTTATAAAAGATTTATAATCTTGTAGTATTTACCAAATAAATGAAATATCAAATTCCATATGTAATCTCGCTTAACGCTATCGAAAGGCATTTAATTTAAAGGCATTAAATTGCCCACCGTAGAAGCCAAAAGTCGCGACCGGAAGTACGTGGAATGCACAAGGTGATGCAAACAGTTGATGATTGGAGGCGATCAATTTATCGTCCCTTTTTTATGTACCCCTTTTTTCACGATATGAAGCACTGGTTTTGGTATATTTTGCGGCCTGCCTCACACTCATTCTGGGTTCTTTTCGATGGGTAAACAGAAAAACAATTTCAAAACGTTTTTGAAAACGAGCACTCATTTCTTAACTTGTTATCTTTACGAAAGATCAAACTGTACTGACCAAATGAAGCTAACGCGAAAACGGCAGTGGTATGTCAAACATAATTTTCCATATGATAGAATGATCTCTGCATGGCAGAATGAATTACATTCATGTTCACAAATATCTCTCAACAAATCTAGCTTAATCGCAGTTACTTGTAACTAAAGTAGTTCTTCTCCCGATCAGAATACTGAAATTGATTTTGAAATAGGTAAATCTTAAGTACAAAATTGCCTTCGCATGACTTACAGTTCCTGGTATACGAAATGATCCCGTTCTTCGGAATGCCGCCAGGAAAGATCATAGTTAATTCCAAAAATTCTGGGTAATCATATCGCTGTTTGTTGTGCGCAGAAAGCTGGTGTTAAAGAAATCCAAGAATGGTAGAGCGGACATCATCAGGCACTTCATTGTTACAATCAATCAATCAAATTCCTGTTAAGACCCCCTATAGGGGCATGACAGAAACAACTCTCTTCCACAAGGCGCAATCCTGAGCATCGGCTTTAAGCTGTTGCCAGGACTTGTTTATTCCTCTGGCCTCCTGCTCAACTGCTCGCTTCCATGTGTTACATGATCGACCAACCCGACGTCTTCCTTGAGGGTTATAATCCAGAGCCTGTTTCGCTCTGGTTTCCTCAAAGTATGACCGATCCACTGCCACTTCCACCGTTGAATCTCAATACCTATTTTAGTCTGGCGAGTTGTACTCCAAAGTTCGCCGTTGGAGATTACTTCTGGCCAGATTATTCCTAAAATGGAAGCATTGGTTTACGAAAGTCTGCAGTTTCTTGGTAAGTCGAACGGTCACTTTCCAAGTAGTACAACCATATAACGACACGGATTTGACGCATGCGTCAAAAACTCGCAGCTTCGTGCGAAGGGAGATCTCTCTTAACCTCCAGAAAGGGGAAAGGATACCGAAGGCCTGATGAGCTTTATTTAGCCGAGCCTCAACATCCTTTTCGGCTTCGCCGTCCATGCTGACAATGCTTCCAAGATAGCAAAAGTCTTGCACTTCTTCCACATCCTGTCCGTTAAGAATAATCAGTGTGTTCGCACAGGGAAGCTCTCGGACAGCTCTCCTTTATGAAAGATGCGACACCTTGCATCTTCGTAGGATTCTTTAATCATAGCTATGACCTTATCTGGAATACCTCTCCTCCGCAAAGCATTCCATATGTAATCTCGCTTAACGCTGTCGAACGCCTTCTCGAAGTCCACAAACATGAGATGTAGTGGCGAACCCATTTCGGCTGACTGCTCTAACATTATCCGTAGGGTATTTGTGTGGTCGGTACAAGACGGCCCTTTACGGAATCCAGCCTGATAAACTTCGAGAGTGTTCTCGACGACATCACCAATCCTATTGAGAATTACCTTAGCCATAATTTTTGATACGGCAGTACGTAGACATATACCACGCCATTTGCCACAATCCCGAAGGCCGCCCTTCTTCGGAATTTTCACAGTGACGCCCTCCTTCCATTCAGTCGGACATCTTCCTTCATTCCACACCTTAGTGAAGAGTGGGAGGAGTATATCGGCTGTTATATCCGGGTCCGCTTTGAGGAGTTCGGTTGGTAGTCCGTCTATACCTGGAGCTTTCCTTCCCGTCATTGACCGAATGGCGGAAACTATCTCTTCCTTATCTGGGGGATCGTCCCTAATAGAGAATTGTTGCGGTTGGATGTTTGGTAGTTGTTCTGTTTCCGGAATATCTTCCTCTGACAAGATGTTGAAAATATCAGAGAAGTATTCCTTCCATCGTCGCAACTGGTGTTCACTCATATTAAGGAGAGTTCCGTTGACATCTCTCACCAGGTGGTTGGCGGTGAAATTCCTGTTCTGTTTCATGATTTAAATAGTGAACCCATATCCCCAAGGTAAGCCGCAGATTCTGCCTTGTTTGCCAGATCTTCAATGGCCTTTCTCTTGTCGCGTCTAACAGCCTTTTTAAGCTGTATATGAGCATCGCAGTAGTTCTGCCTCAAGTCGGGCGTTCGTTGGTTGACATCGGGTTGAGAGATGATTGCCAATTTAGCTTTTTTCCGATTGCCAACCTTGTCCCATGTGTCTTGCGACATCCAGGATATCTCACCGCTTTGCACATATCCCACAGATTCTTCAGCACTAGTTATAAAAGTGTTTCTGGTTGCCTCCCAATTGGCGTCCAGTGTGCACATTTCATATTCAGCCAATGTGGATAACTTTTCGCGTAGAATAGTGGTGTATTCGCGTTTTTTGTTGGGATTTCTGAGTTTATCCACATTAAGCTTGCGCTTCATTTGAAGAATTTGTGGTCGTCGGATAGCTGCTGTACAGAATCTCAAGCAGGCAACCATCAAGTGGTGATCGCTCCCCACGTCAGCTCCACGTTTCGCTCGCACATCGAGGAGACATCTTCTCCATCGGCGACTTATAGCCAAATGGTCGATCTGGTTCTGAGTAACACCATCAGGGGAAACCCAAGATGTTTTATGATGACTCTTGTGTGGAAAAAGGGTCCCTCCGATGACCATTTACCGAGTACTACAAAACTCCACAAATAATTCGCCGTCGACCCAAGGGTCACCATGCCTCTAGAAATAGTTGGCCGTTTTCGGGTCTTTTAATCCAAGGTCGTGACGTGTCGACCCAAGGGTCACCACGCTTCCCCATGACGTGTTCTAGTCCAGTGTTGTCTGATCCAACCTGGGCGCTCATTTCTCCCGAGATGATAATAATATCACCTCTTGGAACACGTTCGAAGGTGGCACTAAGTTGGCTATAAAACTCCTCTTTGTCACCAGATGTTGCGGTATTAGTTGGTGCATAGCACTGCAGAATTGTGACGACGATAATTCTATCCGAGATTGGTTCCCAGCTAATGAGACTTTCTCGCGTTTAATATCAATTTTCTTAGTTTTCAGAACCCAAAAAGTTTTCGAAAATGCAACGAAACTGCACGAAACCCCTTCATTTGGCGGGGAATGAAAGAAAACTTTGGATTTATTCGAAACGAAAGAAAAGTTCCGACATTATTATTATTTTTGCTATTTTCCGCACCAACAGGTGTGCAAATGTGTGCGTTGTTCATTTTTATGTATGCGCGCTCCACGCGGGCAAGAAAAGCACAAGTTTTTTTTTCGCGGCTAATTAAAAGCTTGCACACAAACGCAAACGGAATCTTCGAAAAAGCCGTCGCGAAACTTTTTTCCTCTTCACACGTACACACGAAATTCACAATTTTCGACGACTTCTTCTTCTTCGTTGTTTTGCGCGACTAAAAATGAGAAAGCGCGGCGGCAAGGAAATTCTTCAGTGAAAATTTCTGAAAGAGAAAAGCCAAGTGGATCGCAATCGAAATTGTTGAACGGCTTGCAACATTTTCAGTTTCGTTCAGTGCGCAATAGAAGCGGTGGAAATCGCGCGGAAAATCCGCATTTTGTCCAGTGTTTTGACCGCGAACGGAGGAAAACTTTCCAGCTGGTGAGTGGGGTTGGATTCGGCGGTGTGCGTGCGGTGGGTAAAAAGATACACGCGCTGGTGCTACTGTAGTGGTGGCGAAGCGCACGAAATAAATATAAACCATCAAAGAAAACTTTTCGCCGAGGAGGGAAGAAGGTCCGTGTGTTTGACGGTATTTGCAAGACGCGCGAATGTGTGGGTGCGTGCGTATGTGGGAAAAATTTAAGATGGCAGCATAAACGCGAACCCATCAGCCCTGCACTGGAGGATTCACGACGGACCAGAAAAACTTTGGAAAGCCGAGATACGCAGTTGTTTAATTCGTCACGGCCGGGTTTGGTTTTGAACTTGTCGGGTTTTTCACGGTTGTCATTTGCTGGCGGTGGCGTTTCGATAGCGAAAATTCGGTTTCATTTGAAAGGGCTTACGCGCGGGGGCGGGAAAAGCTTTTCACTGGCCAGTTACGTTTTCTTTCCGGGAATAATTTTTTGATAAGATCCGTCAATAGTTAACTATTGCTATCAATGTAAAAATCGTCTCGTTCAGTCGCTTCGACCTCGGACTTGCATTAATTTTTCCACCCCATACGTCGTCTGTGTTGCGTATTTTCGCGCGGAGTGGGGTAAACAAAAAACTTTGTTTTTTTTTCAATACTGTGCCAGCTTATGACGTAGATACGAATTTTATCAATAAAAACGCAGCGGTGGCATATTTCGTCCAAGGATTCGTAAAGGTGCGGAAAATTGAATCATAAATTTGGAAAAAAAACTACCGTTTTCATCTCGTTTCGATGCTTAGGCACATCCCCCTTGCCACGAACGAAAAGCAATTTATTCCTCCCCGTTTTCACCCTTTCATTTTCGCCCACCAACGGCCACTTTTCACGCACTCCTCGTGTCTCGCGGCAATAAACATTTTTGCGTAGTTCGCTAGGTGCAAAAAAAAAATCTATCGGATATCGAAACGATAAAAAAAAATTGTAGATAAGATTTATCTGGAATCGGGAGTCTCTTATCCGAGTCCAATACGAAAAAAAAGACATTGGCAGTGATACTCGTTAACAATTTACCAGTTTTTTTCTTTTTTTGTTAATCTTGTTTCCGATGTAAAAAAAACCGGACCAGACATTTGGCATTTACGTGCCAACAGCACGAACATTTTAAAACCAAAAACGGGAGAAAAAAAACTCATAAAAAAAAGAAGACCAAAAGATACTGAAGACAGGTAAGACAACTTTTTTTTCCACTCATAATTTACTTAAAATAAGATTTTCCCTCACGTGTACCTGAACGCCAATTTTATTTACAAACATGACATCTCCAGCAATGTCCTTATTTCCTCTGCAATTGACGAAGCATAAGGATTTTTATTTATACATTTATTTTTGCAATTTTTCATTCAATTCCCTCCCACTCGTCTTTCAGCTATCGCTGCACTCGTCGAGTTAAATTCGTAGTACAATAACGCAAAAACCTCGTATATTCCGTAATACACACATGACTGCTCGTGATAACGCGAGGTTCTCAAACTCGACTATCGCACGACTACCGATTAGAAAACTGCGTTTTAAATCGCTTCGCTCTTAAAGGAGTTTGGGGGTAAGATCAAGTCGCCAAGTAATTAATCACACATCGCGATTAGTGTGGAGATTATGATTTTGTAGTTTGCGGCACTCCATGCACAGTTGTTCGACCCTTGTTTTGGGAGGGAGGTGAGGGACCCACGCAGGGTGTAGGTGTTCGGATGAAAGTTTCAAAAAGTATGTGGGTGGGTGGTGTTTGATAAGGAAAGTTAAGTCTCTGACGACTGTTTTCATGTTCCAGCGCTGACTTAGACTGGTAGAATATTAGTTTCCGGCGGTAATGATTCATACTTGTAAAATTGTTTTCGTTGTTCTGAGCGAGCGATCATTTCGGTTTTGAGCTAAATACGTGAATTGGAAGAATTTCACAAATATTTACATAGCTAGTTAGTGAAATTATGTAATGCATAAAGTTTTTAAAAGAAAAAAATGTAAACACAGTCGAATTGGCCTTAACTAGAGCTACTTAGAGTCATGGAAGAAGAAGAGTCTGGAAGATACAGTGACCGACAAATGTCTACATACGACCCCAATTTTCGCTACTTGACGAGCCCCATGGCACTAATTAAAAAAAGTAATGATGCAGTTATGTTCTAAGTCTATTTTAATTGATATTTAACTAAAAAATCTTTTCTCCAATATAAACTTTACAAGTTATTCATACATAACTAAAAAAATGCATTGACAAAAGTCTACATACGGCTAGGTAAATCATTCTTTATGCTACTGCTGTTTTATAACGGGAAGTACCGTGGGCAAACTTCACTTAGAATTTGCCAAAAAGCATCTAGACAAAAGACTTGATTTTTGGAAGAAGGTTTTATTCACCGATGAATCGAAGTATTAAATATTTAGAAGTGGCGGTAGAGCTAAAGTTTGGAGAAAGGACAAGACGAGAATGGAGCGGAAAAAACCTAACTCCTACAGTCAAACATGACGGTGGCAATGTGATGGTTTGGGGTGCTTTCGCAGTGTCGGGTTTAGGAAATTTGGTGTTCATTGATGGTGTCATGGATCGCCATCTCTACAAAACCATCTTGCAAAACAATTTAAGGGAATCGGTCGATAAGTTGACCTTGGTGAAAGCTGGATATTCCAAGAAGACAATGATCCCAAGCACACCGCTCAAATCGTGAAGGACTGGCATATTATGCTCCAAGACAGCTCAATACACCCCCACAAAGTCCTGACTTGAATCTCATCGAGCACTTTTGGGAGCTTCTGGATCGGAAAATAAGAAAACACGATATTAGAAGTGCTACAATGCTAAGAGAGAAGCTCATTGAGGAATGGGATCAAATAACGCCTAACGAGGTAGAAAATTTGGTCGCATCAATGCCAAGACGCTTGCAGGCAGTTATAGATGCCCATGGTGGGCCAACATAATATTAAGTTTTGAAACGAAATCTAAATTCCGTAATGAAGTTTTTGGTGGATCTCATGATCGTACGTAGACTTTTGTCAATGCTATTTTTTTTTAAGAATAGTTTGATAAGTTTATATTGGAAAAATATTTTTTTTGTTACATGTGAATAAAAATAGATTATAAACAAGACTACATCGTTACTTTTTCAAATAGTGCTATTGGGCTCGTCAAGTAGCGAAAATAGAGGCCGTGTGTAAACTTTTGTCGGCCACTGTGTGTCGCGCAGGTGTCGGCGAATTCGCCTTACACAATTCACCATTCGTATAGTCGTCGTCGTCGCAGCGCTACAGCCCCTTTCGGGTCTTGGCTTCCCGTAGCCGACGTCTCCAGCGATCTCGGTCCAGTGACCGCGTCCTCCAATTTTGAAATCCGAGCAGCGATGAACAGTCTTCGTCAACAGAGTCGGACCAGCGTTTCCTGGGTTTTCCCACTGGCCTCCGGCCCTCCGTTTTTCCCTCGAATACCTCTTTAGGTATTCGAGTTTCGTCCATCCTTTGTACATGGCCAGCCCATTGCAGCTTCCACAGTCTGATGATAGTGGAAACCTCCGGTTCGTCAAATATATCATACAGCTCACTGTTGTATCTAGTTTTCGTATAGTGGTGAGTTTAATAATTTCTTTTGCAAATTTCATGCACACTAAGATAAATTGTTGCTTCAAAGTTTTTGTTTGTGACTTTTTTTAGTTAAGTATTATAAACCGCGCCCAGTTCTTGATGCTCAGAAAGGACCAAAAAACATCGACACTTTTTAAATTTCGCTCCAAATATTGAGGTTCACCTTTGTCAAACTAGGGAAAAGCGCCTCTAGTGTCCCATGGCGTAACTATAGTCTTAATCTAGTAATATCTATTCTTTGTAACACAAGACGTTGGGTGATGAGGTAATTTTTAAAAAGATATTCAGGCAACGCTCAACTACCTTATGCTGGCATTATCCCACGAAGTGCTTGCGAAGTGACTTATGGTACACCTAGCTAAAACACTTCCTAGCTCGCCGGTTAGGGCGTGGGCGTCACTCCTCTTTGTGTTCATAAGAAAAAATTTCTGTGTACCGTTATTGAGGGCTGACCACAAGGTTTGAGAAGTCCTAGTAAGGTAGTCAGCGAGCTGCCAAAAAACGAAAAAAAAACATAACAGGAGTGCGATATGATATAAAGCCCAATCGTGCGATACTCTAGATGAAAGAGAAATTTTTGGATCTTCAGAAATTTTGTAGGGGAAGTGGTAGAGGGGGTGACGACATTGAACTAATTTTTTCACATGACGCTAAGATTGCTATCGAAATGTCGTATACAAAATTTTTATAAAAAATTGTTTATAAAAATTGATTTATTTAATTATAAAAAATTTACAGGCTACAGAAAACTTAAAATTAAGAAATAAAAAAAAATTCAAAAATATAAAGGGAATGTGCTAAAGCAACATTCGCAAATCTCTCATAAAAATATCTCTACTTAAAGTAAAGTCAATTTTGTCACCAAAAGAATTAAATAACAGCACACATCTCGTGATTGGCTCGTTAAGGCCATAATTTGTTCTATGAGCCTCCTGGAATAGGAGACACTTGTGTCTTACCAATCTCTCTGGAGCCCGCAATTTAAAAAACAAAAGAAGTTCAGGAGAATTAATACGATACGTAATACCATTGACACATAGCGCAGCTAAATTATAATTAAGGCCTAAATTATCATTAAACGGCTGTGTGTCATACGCTTATTTAGCTAATACCATTGACACATAGCGGGCCTTATTATAATTTGGCTAATTCGTAATTTAGCTCGTCTTCATCGTTAGTAGATTGGTGACATATAGCACTTTGCTAATTAAGAACAGCCACTCACTCATCTGTCATATTTTTAAAAAGTTGAATTGCATAGCTAATAGGCAATCAAATTTTGCAAGGAAGGCGGCAAAAGAAGAAAAACGATCCTTTGTCCTGTTTTAGAACCGTTTGCGAGTCATCTTTCCTGGCTAGGCGTTTAAATCACGATTCCAAGATTTTGTATAATTCAGAGCTGTCAGAAAATGACTTTTCTTCTCTTTTGCACGACGAAGCTTTTATGAAAGCTCCAACTCTAGCACTACATATTTCATCATTATAGCCTAAATTATGAGAAAAATGAGAGGATTAAGCTAAATGAGATAATTTAGCTGAGAGCATGACGAGATGATTTAGCTGCTAAATGATCACTATTTTGGTAATTTAGCTAAATATACGTATGCCACACAGCCATTTAATGATAATTTAGGCCTTAATTATAATTTAGTTGCGCTATGTGTCAATGGTATTAGCTAAATGAGATGATTTAGCTGAGAGCATGATGAGATGATTTAGCTGATAAATGGTCACTATTTTGGTAATTAATTTAGCTAAATTAGCGTATGCCACACAGCCATTTAATGATAATTTAGGCCTTAATTATAATTTAGTTGCGCTATGTGTCAATGGTATAAATGACCAAAATAGTGATTATTTAGCACGTTGAGAAAATTTTGCAATTAGGGAGACTAAGTCTAAGATTATCGACACACCACTCCGAGGGTGCATTAATATCGTGTTGGAGTTTTTGAAAGTCTTCTATAGTACTGATTTTATTGAACAATTTCTAATTATCTGCGTATAACAGGTATTTTGAAAATTTTAATATCGAAGGAACATCATTTATAAAAAAAGGAAATAGGAGTGGTCCCAAATGACTTCCTTGATGAACTCCGGAGACTACATCAAAAGTCGAGGAGTTACAATTACCTATTCTCACAAACTGTTTTCTATTAGTTAGATAAGAAGATATCCACAAAAGCATACTTGAAAATAACCCGAGAGCTTGTAATTTTAGAACAAGTAGCTTGTGGTGAACTCTGTCAAAGGCCTTTTGGAAGTCAGTGTAAAGTACATCAACCTGATGACCATTTTCAATGGCATCATTACAAAATTTGGTAAAGAGCACTAAGTTGGTAGGATCGTCCAAATGCTTCTGACCCGATTAAATACTGGAGTGACATGGGATATTTTCCATTCATCTAAAAATTCACCAGTCTGAAGCGATTTATTAAAGATGATGGTTAGAGGTTGTGCTAATGAAGACGAGTAATTTTTTAAAAATATGGCTGGAATTAAGTCACATCCAGCTTTAGTACTATCGTTTAATGAGTGAGTGAGAACTTCCTCCAAGGTTACACTCATATTTCCAATATCAACGATTGGTTGCAGCGAACGATATCTTTCTGAGACATCTTGATTATGAAGCGTGTCGGAATTGAAAAAAAGGGTACTGAGAAAATTAGTGTATTTTGGATGTAGTGAAATAGTGCAGTTTGTATGGGAGGTGATAGAAGGAGGTGCGAGTTTTTAATTACTTTTCAGAACTAACTATAAATGTAATCATCTAATTTTTTTCGGTTTTACTAATAATTTTACATAAATATTTCGTGCACAATTTCAGCTCGATCAATTTTATACGCACTGAGTAAATTGGTTCAGAGCATTTCATGAAAAAGTGCAGTTTGTATAGAAGATGATGGAAGGAGGTGGAAGACACAAATTATTTTTATAGAGTAGATTGGAATCATCATAAAAGTATTACATTCCAAATTTCAGATCAATATCATTTATATATACTTTTCGAGCAAATCCGCTTATTGTCAGTTTGCGAAATTGTGTCATTTTGTATTGAAGGGGGTAGAAGGAGTGGTGCGATATGACGTTGACGAACTTGACCTTACTTTTTTATTAAAAACGACGTATACAAAATTTGAACGCGTTCTCAAGCTAGAGAGGACACGGACGGACGGACAGACAGACAGACGGAGGGACATCCGGTTTTGAGATTTTTGAGTGATTATATGAACTTCTGTATCATTCATTTTTTTCTCCGAGCCTTATTTCTTGACGTTACAAAGTTTGTGGCAAACTATAATACTCTCAGATTTCATCTAGAGTATAAAAATGGGAGTTTAGTGGGACTCAAAAGCTGAGGGGTCATTCAGGTAAAAAAAAAGAAATCGGGATTCGTTAGCCTTTTATCGGGACTGATCCTCGCCTGTTAAGATCAGGGAATCGTCGGCGAGCGATTAAACCTATTTTTTTCAGTTTAGTTCAATTAATTAACACTCACTGTTATAATGGCGAAATTGCAGCTTTTGTTAATTCCGAAATGATAGGAATTACTTTAGTGAGAGATTTATGAACTTTCGAATAGGCCGTAGCCAATTCTTCTGGCAACTCTTCAGTCGATTTCTTCATAAAAAAAAACAGACTTCTCTTAAACTTAATCTCTACCCTGGAAATATATTTGCAGCCTTTCGTGCTTTAAACCTAGTACGCTGTTCAAGTGGAATGCAATTTTTGTATGAAAAATCATAGTTGGCGAAGGCCTACGTGAACAATTTCATTTTTGTTTCCACTTTGCCATACACTGTTTGCAGTGGAATAAGTGTGGTTTACTATTGTAACTAGGGATGGCAAAATCTGCTGGACGTTCCACACCTCACCTATCAGATCAGATCTCACCGATCAAAATATCGCTAAACAAATTCCTTATCATCGGACGTTCCACACCTCACCTATCAGATCAGATCTCACCGATCAAAATATCGCTAAACAAATTCCTTATCATCGCACGTTCCACACCTCACCTATCAGATCAGATCCCACCGATCAAAATATCGCTAAACAAATCCCTTATCAAATCGCACTCGTTTCATCTACATAGCTCCAATTCATTCATTCATTAGTCTAAAGCAACATCACTGAGAGCAGACACTGCTCGTGCTCTCAGTGTCAATATCAATCACCAAATATAGGTTTGGGATAGCTTATATGATTGATAGTCTTTAATATCACAAAGCTGATATATCGCTGATCGCAAGCGATATAACAGCAACGAAAGAGCAGTCGAGAGCAATCGGAATAACAACGTTCAAGCGATATAACAGCAACGAAAGAGCAGTCGAGAGCAATCGAGAGCAATCGGAATAACAACGTTCAAGCGATATAACAGCAACGAAAGAGCAATCGAGAGCAATCGGAATAACAACGTTCAAGCGATATAACAGCAACGAAAGAGCAGTCGAGAGCAATCGAGAGCAATCGGAATAACAACGTTCAAGCGATATAACAGCAACGAAAGAGCAATCGAGAGCAATCGGAATAACAACGTTCAAGCGATATAACAGCAACGAAAGAGCAATCGAGAGCAGTCGAGAGCAATCGGAATAACAACGTTCAAGCGATATAACAGCAACGAAAGAGCAATCGAGAGCAATCGGAATAACGACGTTCAAGCTCTTTCTTCGCGCGATTGATATTTAGCGGTGGGACTTGGGTAAAATTCAACTTCCATGGGTTTCGGGATCTGATAAGAGCTTTACGTTGTTCATTGCGTGTGAGGTAGTGTCGTGTAAAAAAACAAAACAAAAGACCCTTTTGTTTTGGTTTTCTATGATGTTTTTTTTTTGTTATTTGGCTTTTATTTGTATATATGCGATGCGGTTGTATATATGCCATGCGATCGATGACTGAGTGGTGTTTTTTTTGTCTGGCTTGTGTATATGAAATCCGATTGACTTTTTTGCCATCCTGACTCGATTGCGCTCGATCGTTTTTTCGTACATTGGATAGTAAAAGAAAACCTTTTCATTCCCAGGAGGAAATGAGGGAAGTGTTCACTATGCTGAGCTATTAGATTGAGTCTTGCCTGATTGATAGATGTAGGAAAATTACGATTTGCTTAGCGAGTGCGAACAAAAACTCTGGAATTTGTAGCGATGATCATTGCGGCAATTTTATTGGTGATAGAACGTAAGCAGTATGCATTTGCTCTGCTCTTCTAATCGCAGCTCTTTTAAATTTTGAATCGCGATATGCGATTGCTCTTTTCAAATAGCAGTGAAAAAATCGCAGGTATGTGAAATAGCATACCATCTCTAATTGTAACACAGATGGCTCTGGAAACCTCAAATGTTTTCCACGCATATTTAAATGATCGTAGTGTTAAAAATCGAGTGAAAAACGTTTCTGACGGTTTCACGTAATAAGCATTTCGCAAAAATGGCAATTGCTTAGAAAAAAAATTTTTTTTTTTCAAAAATGCTAATCACTAAATGCCAATAGAATTATCAGTTTCGATCGTCTAAAGCTGAGATACTTCCATAGATTTTAATGTTTATCATATCATCCAAATAATCTGAATGATTCGGGATGATACGCACCAGGTTCTAAAATCTCATTTCGAGAAAATCGTATTCTAAGTTTTGGTTAATGGCTGAAACGGCTGCTTAGCACTCTGAGGGCCCTTCGGTAGAATGTTTGTCCTATGAAAGCATTGAGAATTCGCTCTAAACCCTAATATATAAAATATATTTTCAAGGCTGTAATTTAAACTGTATTTTTTCCAAACATCTCGAGTGTCATCTCACTAGGTGATAATATAATCATTAACGTGCATTAAGAAATTCAGCTAATATAATAATAATTTTGGGATTCCCAGTTTTGAAGTAAATTGCTTAGAAGTCCCAAAGGATGTTCAAATTTTCAAAATTTAAATTATTCTACTGCACTGCCTAATTTTTTTACTTTTATAGAAAATGAGACTTATAACTAATTTCGTGGCAGCACTTTGCAGAGACATCTATTGGTAGTTATTTTGCGTTTTTCATATAACATGATCTATTACCTAGAATCACTCCATTCAAGAAGAAGAAAATACATTGTAACAGAGTTTGGCAGATATGTCACAATCGACACCTGCAATGCCTTCTATAGTAGAAAGCCAAGTAACTGAATCCAACAACAACACGTTGGAGTCATAACAAACATGACAGTTCCATACAAATTCGAACGCTTGTGTATGGAGCAGACACGGCGGGCTTCGTAAGAATCGCGTTTATTCTTAAATGCAGTGTTAAAGATAGTTCAGCTTTCTAAGGTACTTTATTGATAGTGCTTGGCATGTAATTATGACACGTTGATTTTAGTGCAATGGATTTTTAATTGAAAAAGTGCGATCAAAGTTAAATCTCGGCTTCTCACACCGAAGAAAATCTGTCACTCATATTGTGCAGAGTTCTCCGGTTAATTTTCACACAGAAATTTGTAGAATTTTACTTATTACGAAAAAGTGTGCACTCGCGTAATATTTTCGTGCTTAATTTGAACTAATTATGCTCTTTTCTTGTTTTCGGCAAAACGTGTTTTTGCGACAAGTTTGTAGAAAAATAATACAGGTGGTCTTGTGAAATGGAAAAATCCATGACGTCATACCCACTGGAGTCATTCAAGATGGCCGCTACGTCAGTTCTGCCCAGCTTGAGATGTAGAAAGCATTGACACCTGCAAAGCTTTCTACATATCAAGCTGGGCAGAACTTACGTAGCGGCCATCTTGAATGACTCCAGCGGGTGTGACGTCATGGATTTTTCTATTTCAAACGACCACCTGTATTATTTTTGACCAACTTGTCGTAAAGCACGTTTTACCGAAAACAATACAAAAGCATAATTATATCAAATTAAGCAGGGAAATATTACGCGAGTGCATATTTTTCGTATTAACTAAAATTCTAAAGTTTTCTGTGTGAAAGTAACCCGGAGAACTCTGCACAATATGAGTGACAGATTTTCTTTGGTGTGAGAAACCGAGATTTAACTTTGATCGCACTTTTTTCAATTAAAAATCTATTGCACTGATATCAACGTGTAATAATTACATGCCGAGCGCTATTAATAAAGTACCTTAGAAAGCTGAACTATCTTTAACACTGCATTTAAGAATAAACGCGATTCTTACGAAGCCCGCCGTATCTGCTCCGTACAAAAGCTAGCGAATTTGTATGGAACTGTCATTTTTGTTATGACTCCAACGTGTTGTTGTTGGATTGACTTGCATGGCTTTCTACTTTAGAGGGCTTTGGCACCTGCGAATTCACCTTGCACAATTCGCTATTCGTGGAGCGGTGAGTTTAATGATTTCTTTTGCAAATATTATCAACCTTAAGATAAATTGTTACTTCAAAAAGTTTTATTTGTGACTTTTTTTTAGTTGAGTATTATAAACCGTGCACAGTTCTTGATGTTCGGAACGTACCAAAAAAAAGGTCAACACTTTTTTAAATTTCGCTCCAGATATTGGGCTTCACCTTTTTCAAACTATGATAAGACGCCTCTAGTATCCCATGGAGTAACTATACTATTACCAATGACCTAGTTGAGCAGTTTGACCGGTTTGAGCAACTCATAATACACGACACCAAGATGATCCCACCAAGTACACAGCATGAGTTTTTTCCCATAAATATTCGGTTTGGCTGTCGATGTTGAAGCATGGCCAGGTGGTCTCCATGATTTTCTCTTCTTTGGGTGGATCCATTTATCATCACCAGTATACGATGCAAAAAACGATCTTAAATGTTGTGAAATTGTTTGTTGAGTCACTTCTAATTTAAGTGCAAGTTCTTCTTGCGTTTGGCACGAATCTTCCTCCAATAATGCTTAAAATTCCGTGTTTTCGTACACTTTCGGCCTTCCACTACGTTCTTTGCTTCCACGTCAAACTCACCGTTTTTAAAGTTTTGAAACCACTCACGACAACTTCTCTCACTTAAAGCAGTCTCACCATATGCTTCTACAAGCAATCGATGCGCCTCAACTGCAGATTTCTACGAATTAAATAAGTAAATTAAAAGTTCCCGCAAATGACGCTTATTCGGCACAAAACTTGACATTTTCTCACGAACAAAATTATGTGATGCTGATACAGAGTTAGGGCTAGTGGGTAGCGTGTTGGTCTACAATGCGAAGGTCGTGAGTTCAAATCCCGGTCGATGCATAATTTCAGCACACTGCCTGCTTGGGTATACCTTAGTCACCTCAATCTACGAAAATGAAAAATTCGTGGATAGAGGGTTGTGCGAAGGTCTAACAACCCTTCCACAATAAATAATGAAAAATGTTAAGGAACTCGAAGGTTAGGAGGCCAAGGCCCGATTTGGGCTGTAGTGCCATTGTTGAAGAAGAAATAAACCAATTACAGTTTTAATTTTGATAGCTAATCGATTTTAATGCACATTAGCTTGTTGATATTTTTTGTATAAAGATATAATCATGATAAAACATTTTAAATAATCATACAGATTGCACTATTGCGTCGGCATCTATTCAAAATGAGCCACACTATCACAAATATATTGCAAAGAGTCCACAAGCTTTCTATCTTGCCCATAAACTCAAAAATTGTTCTCATAAAAAATTCCTACCTCTCAAATGAACGATTTTAATTGGCTCGCTCCATATTTATACCTTTCAAAAATTTAAACAGCTGATGATTGAGACATATTTTACACGTAGATTATTCGCATTTGAGCGTGGAGATTGTACGCATATTGGTCTAATTATTTCGAGAAGTTCTCTTCAATCTGTAAACTGTGTATGTATATTTAAACTGTGACCATGACGTTTTTGCGGAGAGCACAGTGGCCTAGCATGGCTCCCGTGCAGTGCTCGAGAATGGTAGGCGATGGTAATTTTACCGCTTTTGCGTACACACTTCAAAGGAACATGGGGCACGGTATAATCACAACCGCTATCGTGAGAAATAAACGAACATCATACACATGATAAAAAATGTTTTCAAACTACAGTCTGAATAGCCAGTCTGTGAATTTGATACATTGTTTAAATTCGGCATAGAATGGTGATGGCCATATGGCCCATTGTGTATAGGCTTTTAAATATTCCGCACGTTTGGAACGAAGCGACGGATATCGCACGACAAGTTCGAACATGATTATACGTGTTTCGTTTGCAGTAGTTTTTAGTATATCTTACTGATATAATACATCTAATAATAGCTTGCTTTATTGTTTGCTTTTTATATTATTTATTATTCATTAATGCATACTAACGGTTAGGTGTCTAGATTGATTGTTAATTGACATTTGATTTAAGGAGATGATTTAACACCATATTAGATATGCAAAACGGTATATTGTATTTTTTTTTCAAACACAATGCGACATGTGTCAAACTTTTTGACACTGCGACCTACATATATAATAGTGCAAGAGCCTTTGAAAAAAAAAAAAAAAAATCGCGGCTAAAAACGACAAGGATATGAAGTGGATGTGCTACATGGTAAACTAGCCCAGAGTCTTCCTTGAGGATTATAATTCGGAGTTTATTTGGCGCTGTTTCGCTCTGGTTTCCTCAAAGTGTGACCGACCCTCTGCCACTTCAGCCTTGAACCTCAATGCCTATTTTAGTCTGCCCAGTTGTACTCCAAAGTTCGTCGTTGCAGATTACTTCTGGCCAGAATATTTTTAAAATGCGTCGGAGGTTCACGAAAGTATGGAACTTCTTGGTAAGCCTAACGGTCTCTTTCCAATTAGAACAACCATATAAAAACACGAATTTAACGCCACGTACTCGCAGATTCGTGCGAAGACAGTTTTCTCTTAACCGCCAAAAAGTGGAAAGGATACCGAAGGTCAGATGAGCTTTACTTATTCGACCCTCAATATCATTTTCGCCTCCACCGTTCATGCTGACAATGTTTCCGAGGTAACAAACATCATGCACCTTGCTGCCACAGGTCAGTTGTTAAAACATCCCTAGCTTCGCGTGGCTGGTATGATGAACTTAAGCTTAACTGGCTGCGGTGTTCCATTAAATGACCTCTCCCAGAGTTTCGTTGCTTGGTCCGGGCTGCTGAATTGCGGAATCAATGTCAATTTTAGTGCTTTTTTTGCAACGACACATGTCCGTAGCTACCTGTTTTGGGTCCGTGAAGGACTGTAAAAGTTTTGTTGCATAATTCTAGAATGTGGTTAGAACCACTCAACCACGTTTCCTGGACAAGTGCAACATCCGAGTACCCTCTTAAGAGGTGTTGTTGGCGAGTGGCAGTCGCCGCTCTACTGTGATGTAGATTGGCTTGAACCACTCTGAGTTTGTCGGCTTCCGAGGTTGGCTGCATTTGATTTCGGTAGTTTGAAGTGGGCCTTGTTGAGTCCATAATCACTACAAACAACCTTTCCATAGAGCTTTGGTCGATTTCGAGAACAAGAAGTTGGCCCTTGTCTTTTTATTCTCTATGAAAAAGCTTCCATACCTCCGAGAAAAAATTGTTTTGCAGCTTAATGTCCTGCAATAGGAGTCAAAGGTCTTCAATGATACCCGGGATCCATACAGACACTTTTGTCAGTCTAGAAGCCTCAGCACCTTCCACCGTTGTTCTGTTCTGCTGAGCATACTCCTCCTTTTCGTTGCCGACAGTTTCAGAACCACAGCGCTATCCGTTGCAATGTTCGACACTACTTACAGCGGAGTGGTCGGAGCTTGCAATGATTCTTTCGCAGGAGGCTTTACTACTCTGTCCACATTCGCTTCGGAAGTACTAGCTTTATTAATCAGAGAGGTTGCTGGGATACTGAAACCTTTCGCCTCTACTCTGATTACTTCCGCCGGCACGCTGGTTGGGCGTGAAGATTCTGCAGCTCGTGAATCATCCGTCCCAGAGGATAGTCGACTCAAAACTGCAGCCACTTTAGCCTCTACCGCATCGTCAAACATCGCTTTGGCAGCTTTTCTCTTTTGGTTGGTTTTAGCACGGCGACGGACGCGGTGGTTAATACCACCTTGAGGGGGTGGGATGGTCTTAGCACCAAGGCCAGCCGAGATAGTTGTGCAGGATATTGTCGACGTCGAAGCATGAACAACATCTATACCCACCTTCTACAACTTCTACTACAATGGCGCTACAGCCCAAATCGGACCTTGGCCTCCTGATATTCAGGTTCCTTAACATTTTGCATTACTTATTGTGGAAGGGTTGTTAGCCCTTCGTACAACCTTCTTTCTACGAATTTTTTTATTTTCGCAGATTGACGTGACCAAGGTATACCCAATCAGGCAATGTGCTGGAATTATATATTGCGCCGACTGGGATTTGAACTCACGAGCTTCGCATTACATTACCAACACGCTACCTACTACATATAATTATAATATAATTTTAATTTAGATGCGTCACTTTACCTAAGCAATAAAATGACAAAGCAGATCATTGAATTTTACTACGTAATTATGGAATTCTTAGACAAATTGGGTTGGTCATAAACAGTTGTCGCGGAGTGTAGGCTACATCCTAGCTTCTATACCCACCTCCTTCGGCTTATTCGGTTCTGAGGCTGCATCCCCTAATGTCATTATGGATGTGAAATCACTATCACTCTGACATGGCAGACTCAAAGCGCTGGGTTTTTTTTCCAGTAGCACAGCACCACTAGAACCTGGTTGCACCGTTCCAGTAGCTCCCGAACCGCGTTTGAACCCGGTGATTTTAGCACCCTCTTTGCCGGAGATTGAGGGCCAATACGGGGGGACTCCATCTCATAGTGTTTTGGGCTGGATCTCGCGGCATTGCACAGGAAGAATGTTTGCTGCTATATCAACCGCAACATGCTCAATCATTTAGGCTCACAACGAGGCGATTGCCAACGTGTGTCCGAAGAGCGCGTTGAAGAAGGTATAATTGTCAAATTTAATTCCTTGCTATTGCCATGCTAATCGCGGACGAGGGTCTTGCGACACACCGCGGCGTCCTCCATCCACCACCTGAGGATGCGCCTGATAGGTTGCCCAACCCACAGGCGGTCGGACCTCTTATTAACCTGTTTGAGACCATACCCAAAAACGAATACAAATTCTTTTTTAAAAGAAATAATTGAAATTCACCCCCAGTGATGAAGCAAATCAAGTAGATAGAGAAATCAGTGATTCTTCGGATTAGGAAAACTGGACTAGTAACTAATAAATATTATTTCTAGAAAAACCGTTTTATTTTCTTTAAATCTTGTAAACCCTCATTAAACTGACTAAAAAAGGTTGCATAGAAGGGACAACAAAAAATCAAAATAATTTTGGCCAACTTTTTATATGAAATGCCCCTATGTGTGACGCCTCCGGCCTATAATCCGCACTACAGTCACTCGTGAGTCCGTTGGCTTCTCCTGAATCACTCGCGGGCTTTCGAATCCCCAATCGCGGCAATTTTGCTTATTAACGTAGTGCCACCAGTGTGAAAATGAGCTTCGCCAGAAAACACGATTTTGTTTTGCAAAAATCATCATCATTCATGTTTTCCAAGACCCAATCAGAGAACGTACGGTGCTGCTGGTGGTCCGCCGGCTGCAGTTCTTGAGTCAATTGGACTTGTACGCATGCAGAGCCAAATCTTCCGTCAATATTCGCTGCAGTGTGGACGTGGAAATGTCGAGTTCTTGAGCACGGTGAGGTGAGGTGTTTGGGTCGCTTTTAACACCGTCTTTCATTGCGGTGATATTTTCGGACGAACGTCCGAGGTGAAGTCTTTTCGGTGTCTTCACATTTTCCACTGAGCCAGTCTCTTGGATTGGGTAGCTCACACACGTCTCAAATGGCACATGATTAAGATTTAAATTTGCGAGAATTTTGCGCATCTCGAATTTTCGTAATAAAATTCTACGATTTCACTATTTAGCGTTCGATGGTCAATCTCCAGCGATTATACACTGGTGGTCAAAATAATAAATACACGCCTGCGTTTTTTGGAAAACATCTATTTTTTCAGCTTTCAATACCTTGCTTTCACAAGTTCTCAATAGGATTACAGTCCGGTGACTGCGCTGGCGAATCGAGAACCGACATTTTTTTGCGCCGCAACCACTCTTTCACTATTTTTGCAGTGTGCTTCGGATCATTATCGTGTTGAAATGTCCATCGAAGTGGCATGTCTTCCTCTGCAAATGGCAGCATTATGTCCGTTAGTATGTCCAAATAACTTTCTTTGGTCATAATCCCGTCAATCAACTGAATTGGGCCTACACCATACCAAGAAAATGCTGCCCAAACTATTATGCTACCTCCCCCATGCTTAACAGTATTTTTGATATATTGTGGATGAAATGGTTTGTTGAGAGGACGCCTAACATATTCATTTCCGTCCGATCCGAAGATGTTGAACTTGCACTCGTCACTCCAGAGAATATTTCGCCATTTTCTCGTGCCTCCTTCTCCGCTCCAATCTAAATGGGCCCTTGCAAAATTTAGTCGGTTCTGTATGTTTTTTTTTACTTAGGAGAGGCACTTTTCTTGGTGATCGGGCTGGTAAGTCTGCGCCCAATAATCTTCTACGAATTATTCTAGCACTGATTTTAGCATTTGTTTCCCGCAAAATCACGACCAAAGACGCGAAAGGGTTCCTTTTAGAGACGCGCACAATTTTTCGATCCAATGATGGAGTGGTTTTCCGTGATCGGCCGCGATTTTCTTTATGATTCTTCTCCTTCATGGCATTCTGGACTAGAGTGACTCTATTCTGGACCATTCCCAAAGAGTAGCGAGAAATTTGTGCAATCTGTCGAAGAGAGTAGCCGTCGTCCCTTAGGCGTTGCATTCCGATCCTCTTTTCTGCGGAACAGTGCTTATTTCGGCCCATGTTTGAACTAAAGAATTATTACAAAATCAGATAATTTGAACTTGTTAGAAAAGTTTACACTTAACTTACTAGAAAGAAAATAAATTTGGAAAAAAAATTGAAAAGTAGCCCGAAAGTACTTATTTAAAAACACTGTATTTATTATTTTGTCTAATGTGAAAGTGGTCCTTTGACTATCAAATTTAAATTGACATGTCCGCATAAAACATATGAACAGGCTTGCTACTTAAAACAATGGCTTCCCAATCTAATGGCTCATTGCAGTTGATTACGTCACTTGAAAAGCATTGCCAGCTGAAAAAATATATGTTTTACAAGAAACTTAGGGGTGTATTTATTATTTTGACCACCAGTATATGTAGATGACAGATGTCAACATTTGACCACTGTCAAGTGACCAGCTGTCAAATAATAGGCATTTCCAACGCTAGATCTCTTGTTTATACACCCTTTATATCTATTTCTCAAACAAATCATTCCATATGTAATTTCGCTTCACCTTTCCAGCGATCTGCAATATTTTATTTTGTTTAGACAATTTCAATTAGTGCAGCTTTTCACGAGCTTCTCCAATTCCGTTCATTAATGCTAAATCAGCGTGCGTCTTCTTCGTGCTTTGTAAATTTCCGAACTCTGTAATTATGCTGGTCCTTGTCTCGAGCCTATGAAATGTTGCTGTGGGCTCATTTGTCCCCTCTGCCATGTTACCGCCTCGATCATAATCGACCGCTGACGAAGCAACATGCCGTGGATACGTGACCCACCCATCCCCGCTCTAATCACTGACGTAATGGTTCTAACGGGTAGAATGAGTGACCTCCATCACCTGCAATAGTAAAAAAGCGTTCGAATAAAACGAGAGCATTCAAAATGGCATTGCCTGACTTGGAAAACCCCCCCGGGGTGGGTGGGTGCAAATATGGACCACCAGCAAAACAACAATAACAAAGTCAAACCAATTGATGGTATTTTACCGAGAACGAAAGTGTCGGCCGACCCGCGCACACATTCGCGTTAGAAAACTATCTCTCAGTGCCAGCAGTAGTAGCCGTAGCCACCGCGCTGCTCCAGCAGCGGCCAGCCTAGACAATACCGAGCGGCGCGGCTGCCTGTACATAGCGGAGAAAAACGCACGCTTGACATTGAACTTGAGACGGCCATGTTTTCATTTACTTGAATCGAAAATTCGTTGCTTGTGCAGGGGGCGGGCAGCCGGGGCTGTGGGGCACTTGCTGGCCCCGCGTCGAAAGCACTCGATAAGCTCGAAAGAATTTTGTTGCTGTTTTCAAATGGAAATACCCAACTTTTTTCTGTTTTTGTTTTGTTCTCCTCTCCGCGATTGGTTTTGTTTGTTTTGCCCCCGCTTGGCAGATTCGCGTGTGCGTGCAAGCTCCTCTATCGTGCGTTCTGTAAACAAACATAGCGTATTTGTTTATAAACAAAGCATTTTCCTATTGTAGAGCTTTTCTCATCCAGCGAAAGCCAATCGACTGGCGGGGAAGTGGGAAAATCAAAACACTGAGTAAAAAAGCTCAGTCGGGTGCGATGTTTGTGTTTTTTTCCGAGAGCAGCAGGAATTCCCCTCCGTTTTTCTAGCTCTTCTCGCCGAACTGCGAGGGGAAGAAACTCTGTGCTTTTCAGCATGTCGCGGAAGGAGAAGTGTGATTGGGATTTGTTTACAACACATAGGCAGGCGAGTTTCGAAATTGCCGGCCGCTATGCGATGGTGTGTGTGCGTTATGTTTGAAAATTTTTGCGGAGGTGTAAAAGGGATTTGTGCAACAGCACGCTGTTTGGTTGTGTTGTAAAGGGGTGCGAATGGTTGGTTGGTCGGGCTCCGTGTGTGCGTGGGTGGTTTGCGCATCCGAAAGGGAAATCCAGTTCGCACCGAACGAAGTAGGTGAAAAACTATCCCGGTACCCTAGAAACGTTGTAAATAAACAACCGAGTTGGGAGAGTTTTTGTTTTCTTCGCGGGCTTCTGTGTTTCTTAGCTCACGGGGGAACGGGAGCTCCGAGACACTTTTACTTGTTCTTGAATTTTGCGTCGCACACAACTGCCGTGGCTTCGCACTTGTACTCTGCTTTCATCCCTTCTGATTGCGGAAATGGGTGCACGTCGACGTCTTGTCGTCCGTTCGCTCGATGCAATTGGAAAGTGGAACTTTCTCCTTTTGCTTTCTTTTCGATTTGGTTTTCTTGTTGTTGGTCGGTGGATGATGACGTGGGTACGTAAATCACCGTTTCAGTTCTGATCTGCTGTTTCTTTGTCACTTCGATTTTATAATGTTATTTAGGAATGCGAATTCAAGAATGAATTTTTCGCGAGAGCTATGATTCTTTCGTTTTTCAATCCTATTCCAATTGAAATCTGTTGGATGCCGGATGCCTAAGGATGGGTTATTTCGATACCAAAATATCGAAATAACGTTCGGGAATTGAATTGGTCCGAGATCCACTAACGTCCATCTCGGTGGCAGTATCGGGCTGGTGCGACGTGCTAGCGTGTTGCCGGGACCTAGCTACGGGAGTCGTGGGGAGTTCGTTGCTCCGATGCTAACCTAAAGAACCATGGCCTGTAACAACAAAACGAGCCTTACAGCTCGTCTCGTCGACTTACCCCAGAACAGGTATGCAACAGAAAGCAGGACTTTCTCTGATCGTGGTATCGACCCGATCAGATGCCTCGACGATAGCGACTGGTGTTAGTTGCCTTACCCATACAGTCTCCAAAAAAATCTTTGTATGGCCCCATGAAGAGAAGGGGAAGAAAAGTAGAAGCTAGGAGGGAGGCTCTTCAATTATAAAATTAGTTATTCATTTAATTTTACTTTAAACGTTTTACACTTTTCAAAAGTCTAGTGGTTGCTTTTTATATATTGGCGGATCTTATTCGATTACAATTTCAAACTCACACGCCTGATATTCAAATATATTTTCATAAATTTTCCTTCATTCATTTTCGATTCGTTTAAATCGGTTTGTTTTCCTTAAGTTTATGGTTTATTTTTTTATTTTATTTTTTAGATACAAAACAAAAAAAAATGATACGAGCTAAACTTGAACAAGAAAGAGTCTAGGAGAAATCGAATATTAGATAACGAAATTAAGCGAACAAGCCGAAATTACGAGGAATAGATCAGATTTGTGGTACCAAAAATCGAGAGTTAACTGATAATTTAATCATTAGTAAGAATTTTCGACTTGATTTTTCTTAAATATCATGATAACTCAAAAAAAAAGTTAACTATCTTGTTAATGAATGCGAAGCTTTTACGATAGCGTATTGATGGCGAGGCAGAGAACCCTTGTAATAACGCTAATTAAAAATACGTGAAAAGTTAACTACCTATATAAATTCAAAAAATATGTTCAGTTTTCATGATATTTCAGAACAGTTATATCTATGGTTCGAACATTTTTCTTTTCTTTCAAACATTCTAATTCGAGACTGCTCTTCACAACATTGAGAATTACCTAAGCCATGATTTTCGATACGACAGTAAGTAGACAATCGCCACAATCCCAAAGGTCGCCTTTCTTCGAAATTTTCACAATGACGCCCTCCTTCATTCCACACCTCAGTAAAGAGTGGGAGAAGTATATCGGCGGGTCCGCATTGAGGAGTTCGGTTGGTAGTCAGTCTATACCTGGACCTTTCCTTCTCGCAATTGACCGAATGGCGGAAACTATCTCTTCCTTATCTGGGGAATGGTCCCTAATAGATGATGTTGCGGTTAGATGTTTGGTAGTTTAATTTAATTTAATTTATTTATTAATCATAACAAGATAGTTTAGTTTACAAATAGATTGCTTAATTTAATTTATTTTAATATATCCTAATATATTTAAATTTATATTAATTAATTAAACATAATTGTATATACATATATGATGTATGATAGACACTGGTGGAAGGGTTAAGTGGGATGTGGGGACCTTATAAAACGGAGCGTAGTCTCAGTTTATATGTCAGCTTATTTATTGGAGGTGTATAGTGGGCGCTGAATTTGTTGAATACTCTACAGCATCTGTTAATTGGTTCATTTTGTCCGTAATCAGTACGATGTGCATATTCCTTAAGTAGTTTTGAATGTCTCGTCAGCCTGACATTGTCATTGAGTCTGAATTTATTTGAGATATTGTCAACTTTAATATCGCCATTCAAAACATCTAAGGTAAAACAGGATGTGAGCATGGTTCTTCTAGAACCAAGCGGTAAGAGATTTAATAATTGCAGCCTAACTGTGTAGGGTGGAAGGTTTTCAAAGTCTCTAGGGTCGTACAAGTCCCTGAGAGCAAAAAGAAGGAATTGCTTCTGGATTGACTCTATTCTGTTGCTGTATAACTGGAAAAAAGGGTCCCAAATGGGACATACATATTCCAGAATAGGGCGGACAAGAGAACAGAATAAAGATTTGGTGACCCATACATTCTTAAACTCTTTGGCTCTTCTCTTAATGAACCCAAGAAGTCTATTGGCTTTCGAAATTATTCGATTATAATGAGATTTGAAGCACAGTTTGTTGTCCAGTACTAAGCCGAGGTCCTCAATTTGATCAACACGGTGTAGTTGAGTTCCACTTAAGACATAGTCATGGTGATATGTGGATGATTTACGTGAGAAACTTATAACGTGGCATTTACTGACATTAAGCTCTAATTTGTTCTGAATGCACCAATGATCTAGCGCAATAAGCTTGGATTGTAGGAATGCGGCATCTGCGGGCGAGGTTATGGCATGATATATTTTTAGATCATCAGCGTACATCAGATGTGAAACATTTTCCAATACTTCTGATAGATCTGAGATGAACACATTAAATAAGAGAGGTCCCAAGTGACTTCCTTGGGGTACCCCAGAGGACACTAATATTTCCTTGGAAATAAGACCTTGAAACTTAACAAATTGAGTTCTATTGTTAAGATAGGATTTAAGCCAGTCAAGTAAGGATCCTGTCACACCAATTTTTTTTAACTTTAAAATGAGGACATTGTGATCAACTCGATCAAACGCTTTGCTAAAGTCGGTGTATATTGTATCGACTTGATGCCCGTTTTCAAGTTCGCAGAGCGTATCAGATACAAGAATCATGAGATTCGTTGTAGTCGAGCGACCTTTTCTAAAACCGTGCTGCTGGTCATTAAGAATAGGGTTGATTATTTTGGTTAATTTATCGCAGACAATTTTTTCGAATAATTTCGGTATTGCTGATAGAATTGCTATACCTCTGTAGTTCTCAATTTTTCGTTTGTTTCCATTTTTGTGGATAGGTGTGAGGTGCGATGATTTCCAAGCCGAGGGGAAAGTTCCCAATGACAGTGACTTGTTGAAGAGAAAATGTAAAGGTCTTGAAAGTTGATGGGCACACTTTGATAAAAATAGGGGAGGAATAATATCAGGACCAATTTTTTTTACATAACACTCATACGCAACCCGGGACTTAGGAGAGAACTCTGAGGCCAGCGTGTCATAACTTTTCTGAAGATTAGGAGTAATCGCGCCTGTTTTCTTAAGTTTTTTAAATAGCTTATTTCTTCTATTCCGCAGTGATCTGAGGTTTTTATCTAACCAGGGCTCAGAAACTTTGTCTTTTTGTTTTATTACAGGGACATAATTATCGACAATTTTAAAGATCACATCGTAAAACGTTGTTATGGCATTGTCAAGATCATTACATGAGAAAAGGGATGTCCAGTCTATCGAAGACAGTTCGTTATTAATGCAATTGAAATCAGCATTACGGAAGTCAAATACAATATTATTATTGTAAGAGTGAACAAAATTAATGTTGTTGCATGGTAGTTCTACTATGATAGCAGAGTGATGTTGTGTATTAGAGAAAAGATTCTCCGCGTCAGAGGCAGGGCTAACAATCACTTCATCATATGCGTCTGTAAAGATCATATCAAGCCATCTCCCATTTTTATTGGGAAAATGCACTACCTGATGTAAGTCGTTATTATATAGTGTGTCGATAATAGTGGTGTCAATATCAGACAGAAGATTCCCCGGTATAATAGTGTTATCGGAATGATTAGTCTGAAAAGAAATATTTGGGCGATTAAAATCGCCGAGAAGGAAGATATTGTCATTCTCTGTTAAGGAGCAATTGACACTATGAAAAATTTCAAGAATGTCGTGGTATTTTTGGTCTTCAGAGTTAGGCTGGATATATACAACACCTATGTAAATATATTTATTTATCAGTTTGATTCCGATAAATTTATGTTCAAAAAATGTTGTTGGTGTTGTGTTTACAATCTCACTCGATAAAGATTTGTGAACTGCAATTAGTACACCCCCTCCTTTTGATAGACCCGTTGCGCTGTAATTCCTATCATTTCTGTATACGGTCCAGCTATTGTCCAGTATTTCTTCATTTTTGAAGGAGTCATTTAGGCCAGTTTCCGTAATAATAATAACATTAAAGTGACATGATTTTGCATCAATGAAGAGATTATTTACCTTCCCTCTAATGCCACCTCCGTTGTGGTAGAAAATTCGTATATTATTTTTAGAACTAGGCACGAAAAAACCGATTATGATTTTCACGACTTTTTTGCATATCAGATATATGCTTCGAGGAGACATGGGAAGTTGTTCTGTTCCTGGAATATCTTCCTCTGACAAGATGTTTAAAATATCAGAGAAGTATTCCTTCCATCGCCGCAACTGGTGTTCACTCATATTAAGTATAGTTGACATCTCTCACCAGGTAGTTGGCGGTGAAATTCCTGTTCGTCAAATGTTTCATGATTTTAAATAATGAACCCATATCACCAAGGTAAGCCGCAGATTCCGCCTTATTGGCTAGATCTTCAATAGCCTTTCTTTTTTCGCGTCTACTTACTTACTTACGATGGCGCTACAGCCCAAATCGGACTTTGGCCTCCTGAATACTTCGCCTCCATCCATCTCGGTTCAGTGACCGCGTCCTCCAGTTAGAAAATCTTATCATTGATTTGCTGTCTGCGTTAATCCAATCCTCCCAGCGCTTCCGTGATTTTCCGACCGGACTGTAGTGACCCTACAATATTAATAATATACGAATAATAATTTTTATTATGAATTGAAATAAGAACGTATTTTGGTTACAACCTGCATATTTAATTTTCAATCCGCACTGTATAATATATCAAAATTCTAGGTATATAATATTTTTCACTCAATATAATTATAATATTTTGATTTTGTAAGTAGGCTATAAAAACAGATAAAAAAATAAGAGATTGATTCGAGAATGTTTTTGATCAGATAAAAGCGCTGTGTTTTATGTCCGAAAATAATAATTAAATAAAAAGCAATAATAATTAAATAATAATTAAATAAAAAGCAATTTATAAATAACGATTAGAGTTTTTGTAAAGATTATTAAACTCTAACAGGTCTTTGTCCGTTGATTTTCTCTTTTAGTGTGCGTTTGGGAATTCTTCCGTCATCCATCCGCTCCAGATGACCAGCCCATTGTAACTTCTTAAATTTTATGAGGGTTGACACTTCTGGATTGTCAAAGATGGCATATAATTCTCTATTGTATCGTATTCTCCAGATCGAGTCTTCTCTCACAGGTCCGAGGATTCTTCTGAGGACCTTTTTTTCAAAGGCGTTAAGGAGTTTTTCGGACGCCTGAGTTAATGTCCACGTTTCGCTGCCATAGCATAGCACAAGTCTTATGATGGTTTTGTATAGCTTAAATTTTGTTTTCCTGTGCACGTTCTTGTTTTTGATTATTGGAAGTATCGAATAATAAGGTTTGTTTGCCATCATTATCCTTCTGTTGATTTTGATGGGTTCGCTCCCATCCTTCGATAGGTTCGCCCCTAGGTATATGAAGTTGTCTACGTTTTCTAGTGTTATAGTCTCCTACCGTAATATTTTGTCTGATTAGCGTCTTTTTCCTAGTTTGCGTCATAATTTTTGTTTTGTTTTCATTAATACGTAGTCCAACTTCCCTTGCTACCGAGTCAAGGTTTACAAATACCTCCTTAGTACTCTCCAGAGATCTTGCGAAAATATATCGACGGCATATCCTACGAGTTGTGTGGATTTGAAGCATAGTGTTCCCTTGGTGTCAATAAAATAAAATGGGGAAACGGTGTAAAAGTGAAACAGTTCCACTTCAAGAAGGCCTAGATACTCAGTAGATGGTTTCTGTTCGCTTTCTATCGTTCAGTCCCCCATAACATCTGCAAATATTTGTCAGTAAGCAGCCAGTACAACTGAGCAATATACCAGCTTCACCACTCGTTACGGTCGTTCTCACTCCCCTTCCCAATCCCGTTCCTTCCCTCCATGACTGTGTTTGTGCATTGCACATAAAGGCCGAAATTGCATATAACACAGGTAATTCTGTAAAAAAAAAAAACGGGATGTTTCCGAACAACATATTCGAGTGCCAAATTGAATATCATTGGTGCGAGGCCGTCACCTTGCTTAAGGCCGTTATCTGTTTTAAAACTGGAAGTCAGATCGTCAATATTATATTCCAAGCACTTGTTTAACTGAGAATATATGGTCCGTGGTCGATCGTCCAGCTCTAAATCCGCCTCGGTATTCACCAATTACTTTTTCAGCACAGGGCTTAATTCTCTTTTCTAGAATTTTCGTCAAGATCTTATAACACAACAGAGACATTCCTCGGTAGTTTTCGCAGAAGAGTGTGTCACCTTTTTTATAAATTGGACATATGATGCTCTTACGCCAATCTTCAGGAAGTAGTTGCTGCATCTATATGTCCGTGACTAATCTATGTAGGAGTTGCGCTATACAGGTGTCGCCGGTTTTCAGAAGCTCAACTGGAATGTGATCAGTGCCCGGCGCTTTGTTGTTTGGGTGGTTCCTCAGGGCTGTTCTTACTTCTTTGAGTGTGGGAGGACTCATCAGCTGTTACATCAGTTATACCTGCAATTGTGTCTGCTGCTGCTGTTCGTGCGGGTGATGAACTCGGATTAAGAAGGTGTTCAAAGTATTGCGCCCATCTTAATTTTATATCTTCCGCATAAAACTCCTCTTTATCACAAGGTGTTGCCGCATTAGTTGGTGCGTAGCACTGTCGAATTGTGACGTTTCTGACACTGGTCTTGAGCCTGACGACGATAATCCTATCCGAGATTGGTTAAATATTTGGCCTAAATGTCTCTCTAAAGCTTATGTGTATTCGAACGGGATGATTCTATTTTTCAGCTAAGGTACCGTGCTCATTGAAAAAAGGTAACACGCAGTCAATAACTGGCTAAAAACTTCAGGTATTGTAGCCAGTTGCAGCACAATCTCGTGGTCCCACCTATTGTTTGATGAAATATTTTAAACACAGAAATATATAAAAAACAAGTTTTTTTATAATTTCTATTTATTTTCTTATTTTTCAATCACGCCAGTGGTGTAGCTGTTATTCAATCGGCTTAAGTGTTATAAATCTAGAAAGTACGAAAGCTAAAATGATTGTTGCGCACACGAAACAAAATGCGAATGCATAGAATGATTCCTCGGTGAAAACATCGGAAAATGCTGGAATATCGTGATAGAATCGTTCAATCACTTCTAAATGTCCGCGATTCTTTTTCGTCATGTTGCAAACTCAAATCGCTTTCGTTTTGTTTTTTCTCCTAATAAAATTACAATCTAAGCAGGTCTTTTGTGCGTTTTCTATTTCCGTTTGGCACCGCCTTTTTTACCAGCTGCTCCCTTTTTCTCGGATTTGGTTTGCACTGCGATCACTACTTCTTCTTTGGGTGCAACTGCAGATACGTGCTTATTGCACAGCTGGAGAAGCTCCAGAGACGTTAGGTTTTCACTTTGGAATCGAATTTCTTTGGCTTGTAGTTGCTCTATAAGAAGAATTGAAGGTAATATTAGATTTCTTGACATCGAAATCAATAACAGACTAAAAAGTTACCTTGAACAGCCGGAATCAGAGTGAATTTGATTTCAGATGGTTGTCTATTGCAAACTACTTCAGTCTTTAAGAGACACTTTGGATTTGTTTGTGTTACTCGGGGGATCGATAAATAGAAGAGGAAATCTCTGAAATATGGAATGAAAAATTCATTAATAATCGAAATTTTTTTGATATAAATTAAAGAGTGAATTCAAACTTTGTGATTTTATCATTTATCTTTTTTATTGCAGGCATAGAACTTAGTCACGATAATTGGAAGAGCGTTAGCGCCGCGACGACATTGGCAAAATGTCGACAGAGCGTGAACTAACACCGGGCGCTCCAGATATCAATGCGATACCTTTTACAGAATTCACGGCAGCGATTGAATTCAATAACGCCCTCAACAAATTCAGCAAGCTGTACGGTAAGTTAGGAGCCTTCGATTGCTACTTTTAAAACGATTTCCGATTTTCACACAATTTTCATAATTTTACGTTCGTATTCACTTTTTTTCGTCGTCACTTCATTGCTATTTCGCACTTTACGCGTTTAAACCGTAATGCGCTTGCGTTCGATTCCCGTCTAAAAATAAATTTCGCAGCTTTTCCGGCTGCGGAAACGAACTTCATAGAGAATCTAATAGGCCGGAATCTTTGGGGATCTGACGAATAGCGCCCATGTGATTTTACCTGGTAGATTTGGCATTTTCGGCAAATGGATCGAATGTGACGGTTACTCTTTGCACGCCTTTTAAATTAATTAATTTCACTTGCTTCCCTATCGCGGACACGATACCGCCAGATCTCCGTAATGCTCCACTTGCAGGTATCGACATTTTCCAAGCTCGAAAAACTCAAATGACAGGAGCGAGAATCCCGCACTGTCAGAAAACGTAAACTTCGCAGTTTCACAGCGAGAAAGGCGAGAATTTCGCGCTTTGATTGCATTTGAAAGGTTGGCTGCACTGAAAGATTTTTTTTTCTTTTTAATTGCGTTTCACTTTCTATTTAAATGACGCGCCAAATCTTTGATTTTACGTGTTAGGGGTTCTTTATGATTTTGTGTTGTAGAATTTGCCAACAAATAAAAAAAGAACAGAGTGCGGCCCACCTGGCCAAAGTGGGTGTTTTTGGAATAAGTAGCGAATCGCGGATATTTTTAAAATGCACAAAAATGAATTTTATTAATTTAAATTATGCGTAAAAACGATAGATTTAGTAATTTTAGAGCGCGGCTGATACTATTATTAACGATTTTCCGCCTGGAAAATAAGGAAAATTGCATTACAAAATCTTAATTTTGAGGTTCTAAAATGGCAATTTTTTCGTTTTTCTCGGCGGAATTTTTATAAATATTATAAAAACACAATCAGTTTGTTCATCCGAGCCTTCCGGAAGGCAAACAATTAAAATTACCTGTCGCGTGTAAGTAAACCCGAATAAATTGAAGTTTCCATCATGCTCTTCTACTGACATTATTATTATTTAGTAATGCCATATACAAAACTCAATTGGGATTATAGGTATAATTTGTCGCCGAGGGAAAATGTTTCTTTGGGAAATTATGGTTTATACAGGGTGTTTGGTACTCCGTACATAACCTTGTAAGGGGTTATTCCTGGATATATTTTGAGCAAAAAATTGTTCTACGGAGATGGCCAATTTTCAATATCCACGGAGATACAGGGTGATCAAGAAAAGTCCTTCGGACCTGTACCCTCACTCACTCAAAACGCTATATCTTGAAAACCAATAATCGCATTTCAAAGTGTTATAGCTTGTTTTTTAGGGAATCAAATTATCTTTCATTTAGTGTAATAGTCCGTATTGTACCTGTACCCAATCCTGAGGTATTTCCTTCAGACCACAAATTTTTGATACCTTGACCCTCAAA
Organism: Chorisops tibialis; assembly: GCA_963669355.1. NCBI lineage: Eukaryota > Metazoa > Arthropoda > Insecta > Diptera > Stratiomyidae > Chorisops > Chorisops tibialis. The sequence goes on along the minus strand of OY770263.1, from coordinate 72,767,131 downwards.
ATTCTGTGATCATTTTGAACTGCAGCTAGGATTCGTTGATCAATTGAAACAGCGATTACCGGCGCAGGATTTGCATTCACTCTGCTTGTCCTAACACTGCCTGTTTCCCTAATCCTTCTGTAAACGTCTTGGAATACTCTCGCGTAAGGTATTCGACGATTGGGAAATCTGTGATGATACAAAGATCGCGCCGCTTGCTCATTTCCCTGACACTCTCCATAGACGAAAATTATGTCTGCATATTCTTCGTTCGTGAACTCAGGCATTTCGAAATTCTTTTCTAAATTTTAGTGACACCTTGTTCTTTTACAAATTTAACTAAAAGTGATAAAAATATGAAGTATGTTTTGCTTTTATAGGCTTTTCATTTTGTTAGGTAACCCATTAAAAAGGGCAAAGTGCTGCACCTAGTTGTGTTGAAACTCATTTTAATTTAATTCATTTTCTCGATAATTTTAATACTATCTAAAGGACATTCATTGATAATTTAAATAGTAATTAAAGGACACAAAGAATATTTCAGTTTAACAGCATTTCAGGTAGTTTTTTTAGAACGAGGGTTGGTTTATGGCATATTTTATTTTTAAGCCATATGTATTTTCGCTTATTACCTGGAAAACGGGAAAACCTAAGTCATAAGTATGTGTGCATCTTTTGTAGGCAATAATATGGCACATAAAAAAACAACATTAAAATGACATTTTTATAATGCGTTTTCTTGAGAAAAACTACATTGATCACAGAATTTTGAGGGTCAAAGTATCAAAAATTTGTGGTCTGAAGGAAATACCTCAGGATTGGGTACAGGTACAATACGGACTATTACACTAAATGAAAGATAATTTGATTCCCTAAAAAACAAGCTATAACACTTTGAAATGCGATTATTGGTTTTCAAGATATAGCGTTTTGAGTGAGTGAGGGTACAGGTCCGAAGGACTTTTCTTGATCACCCTGTATCTCCGTGGATATTGAAAATTGGCCATCTCCGTAGAACAATTTTTTGCTCAAAATATATCCAGGAATAACCCCTTACAAGGTTATGTACGGAGTACCAAACACCCTGTATAAACCATAATTTCCCAAAGAAACATTTTCCCTCGGCGACAAATTATACCTATAATCCCAATTGAGTTTTGTATATGGCATTACTAAATAATAATAATGTCAGTAGAAGAGCATGATGGAAACTTCAATTTATTCGGGTTTACTTACACGCGACAGGTAATTTTAATTGTTTGCCTTCCGGAAGGCTCGGATGAACAAACTGATTGTGTTTTTATAATATTTATAAAAATTCCGCCGAGAAAAACGAAAAAATTGTCATTTTAGAACCTCAAAATTAAGATTTTGTAATGCAATTTTCCTTATTTTCCAGGCGGAAAATCGTTAATAATAGTATCAGCCGCGCTCTAAAATTACTAAATCTATCGTTTTTACGCATAATTTAAATTAATAAAATTCATTTTTGTGCATTTTAAAAAAATCCGCGATTAACGTTTTTTTTCCCTTATGTACGCGTGTGACTTTTCTGATAGTAGATTTTGCGAGCTGAATCATATATTGCATTAAGGGCTGGACTTGAGTACCTTCGTCGAGCGACCTATTTGAGCAAAATGTTCTATCCGGCTCGCGGTGTTTAGAGAGGCAATGTCTTAGTATTTTCCGTTCAAAGATCTGCGACCGTCGGCGATATTGTGAACCAGCAGGAGAAAGCATACGACATAATGGGTCTAATTAATGTTTTGTACCAGAATAATTTCGTTCGACACTCTAGTTCCTTAGTTCTCAGGAGTGAACCCAAAACGCCAGCTGCTATCTTAGCTTTAAGGAAAGCGTATCTTGCGTGATTGTTGAATTTCAATCTGCCATGTAGTTTAACCCCCAAGTCCTTTATTTAATTTTTTAGAGGTACATTGTCCCCGTTCAATACTAGTTTTAAGCTTTTACTTTCTTTTTCTGCGAGGCGGTGCCCTTTGCCACTCGCATTGCGAAAGCATATTAACTCACATTTGTTGGCATTTATTCCAATACCCCATTTGGAATAAAATTCGGAAGCTTTTTGAAGATGTAGCGCGAAAAAATAATTTTAATTGTGTCGTCTGCATACTGTATTGCAGACGAAGTAGCCTCAAGTTGATTTGGAAAATCATGCATAAAGAAGTTGAATAGTTTCGGGCCTATAATTGAGCCTTGAACTACTCCTGCTTTAGCCTCAATCATTCTAGACCTTTAACCTGCCAGCTCAATAAAAAGCTTACAATCAGATAGGAAACTAGCAACTATTCTTGCCAATAAGCTGGGTTGCTTCGCTTGTATCAGTTCAAATATTAATCCTTTCATCCACAATCAAATGCTTTTTCCAGATCTAGAGCACATGGGACTGTACATTTGTTCATACGGAGATTTTTAATGATTCTGTTCTGGAAGTAAAGTAAGGCATGTTCAGACGAATGCGCCCTTTCAACGCCGAATTGCCTAATCGGAATTATTTTCTCACAAAATAATTCTAATTTCTGCAAAATAATTTTCTTCAATATCTTACCTACGTTAGAGAGCATTGAGATAGGTCTTAAGTCCGAGATATTATTAGCCATGTTGTTTTTTGGAATAGGCACCAGTTTCGCCAATTTCCAGCTAGGGGGAAAGTATCTGCTATTGAGGCAATGGTTGAAAATTACCGCTAATTTGAGTGTGACTTTAGATGCCGTCTGGTCCATATGATTTTTTTCCGATTAACATTAATTATAAGTGATTCTACTTCCTCCGCCGATGTAAAATAGTCCGCAGCCCTCTTGTCCGCAGCACAGTTGGGTTAATAGAAAAATTAATCAGCTGAGTCTCATAGTTTTCGCTCTAGAGTTTGTATGTAGGTATGCCGTCTGGTCCATATGATTTTTTTCCGATTAACATTAATTATAAGTGATTCTACTTCCTCCGCCGATGTAAAATAGTCCGCAGCCCTCTTGTCCGCAGCACAGTTGGGTTAATAGAAAAATTAATCAGCTGAGTCTCATAGTTTTCGCTATAGAGTTTGTCCACCACCCCAGATACTATCGCGTTGAAGGAGGTATTGGGAATCCTTTTTATATATAGAATCTCGTAGAAATCAGAACACGCTTCTAGTTTTTCTTCTACAGTGAATCACTCCCTTCCCTGATAACTTAGTACGTCCCTGGATATATTCAATTTTAAACCTTTCCTGCCAGATATTCTATCAATTTCTTTGAACGCGAAAGGGGATGGTCTAATCACCTTAAGCCTCATTCGGAATTGTCTGTTAAGTTCTATCCCTTATAATGTTGTTAAGACAGCACAACCTTGCATTGAGTTCTTTATACTCAGTATTCGTTCTGTTGTAGTTTCTGTGAAATATACGCTTTAGTTTTCTTAACAAAATTTTCTGATATCCAGGAGCTTAAGGGCAAGACGTGATAGATCACGATATTTGAAATTCTGGAAAGTAATTAATTTGGAGTTTTTTCTACGATGGATGTGCTCTTAAACTATGGCAAAATGTTCTGGTAGAGCTGGAACCGTTCTGCAGAAGCAACGACTGTCAGTCGTATTGAGCAATCCTGACGACATCAGGAAGAAGTCGATCAATGAATTTATAAGTAGCTGTGGGTTATTTCAGATCCAGTTGTTGAGCAACAATCCATTTGCGTTTTTAGTCGAGTCGCCCCAGTCTTCATGTCGTGAATTAAAGTCGCCGCCGATAATAAAAGCGTCAAAATTGTTAGCTATCCCAAACAAAGTATCAAGGTCTGATTGTAAGGGTTCTTCCTAATCCTAAAGGCACATATACAGATCCAAGCAATAATTTCTTTTGTGCAGATGTTCCATCAAGGTAGGGGCACAAATCAATGTTACCGAAATATATGATGTTATATGTATTCGGTAACTCTTTATATTTTTCTGCATCAAAACTGCAGTACCTCCGCTAAAATTATTCCTGAAAATATTAAATTGATCAAAATGGGGCTTATGAGCAAAGCGATCATTGGTTTCATTCTATTAAGAGCATCTTGGAATGCGATTCTTCTGTAATGGGCAACAATGGAATTGACATTCGAAGAGTATATTTCGAGATCAATCATTTTGAGCATAATATATCAGCTATAAAATTTAAGTAGCATGCAGCTCTTTTCGCATCTGAGATTATTGTTAAATATTTGGGCCAAAATGCTTTATCTTATTTATAAGAGAGGCCAAAAAAATTTGCGGATTCATTAATAAAGTTCGTCAGCAGCAATTCTGGATCCTGTTACAATATCTGCAAAGGTATGATTAGTGTCTCTGTAACTGTTAATGGTTTTCCTAACGAATTGTTCATTGTGTTCAAGTGTTTTTTTTGTAAGGATGTCGTTTTTCCCTGTTCAAAACTCACTTTATATTTGATTAATGTTCCACATTTTGAGTAGTTTACAGAGTGACCCTCTTTTCCACAGTTAACACAGAAGGTTGGCTTAGGGGAGGGGCCTTCCTTTTGCTGCTCGCAGTCTGTCTTTTCTTGTGTTGGCGCAATTCAGAGAGACGTGACCAAACCTTTGGCATTGAAAACACTGAATAGTGCTTCTCTTATTTGGTCGCTCCCAGATAGCCCTTTGGTATAAGAGAAACTTAATTCTTATCAGAGACAAAAAGATACCGGAGTAGGCCTATCGAAAGAAAGATGATTCCAACGTAAGCAAAAGTACAGTGAAGTAGTCATTTTGCTTTGAAAGGGGAAGGCTGGTATTGAAATGAAACCAAATGTTTTGAGGAAAACTGTTTATTGTATATGTAATTAAATATAAATTTATTAAATTTAATACATATGATTTGTTAATAAAAGTTCCTAAAAAAATTGAAATGAAACGAAATTAGTTTTGAGAAAATAGTTTTTTTTTTGATTTGAGACAATAAATCATCTCATTCAATTGAGCTATTTTTTGAATTTTCTTCGCAGGTTCTGATGAAGAGTTTTAATATTTTTATCCCATTTATGTACAGCCATGCGCAAAACTTTTAATTTTCGTTTTGTTGCCTTTCTATTTGGACTAACATTATTAAACAACTACAAAGAACTGCTAGAGTAACTCGAGTAGATTAAATCTATCAGATGTTGTCTTAAAAACATCTTTAAAAAAAAGATCGGTCTTAAATTCAGATTCTAACGAGCCATCCTGAAATTCAAAAATACATTTATTATTTAATGACAGTGATGATAAATTTTTTCCTTACTTTATTAACGACTGTAACGGATTCCACCAAGGATTTTCTTCAATCAGAAGTTGATGGCAACAAAATATTGGTCAAAATCTGAACATTTCCCGCAAAAATGTTTCAGCTATCACCGAGTAATTGATTAGAAATGTTGTGGTGGCTGCAATTCTTCTGTGAAACTGAAGGCAATATTTTCCTCTACGTTCTGTATGAAAATAATGAAATGGTTTAGTATTAGCTTATCTATTCTGAGAACCTACAAGACTTTTCAACTGAATACTATTGTAAGATACACGGAGTATTATGCGTTGACATAAATTTATCTCATTTGTAAACTAACGTGAATAAAATTGCGGCCCCACTTGGATTATGAAATTAAAAACACGCCTTGGTTTTAGGGAATCATGCCTGTAAAATCTCGCTAAATTATTTTATGCGAAACAAGCTGCTTAATACGTGATAGCCCCTCATAAGCTAAAAAAAATATTTTGGTTACGCCACTGTATGCATATGTCGCACTGTCAAAAAGGTAAACACGTGTTTTTTTGTAGTACACAATTTAAATCATCATTTGCATTAATTTCTTCACTTCAACACATAATCTACACTTAATATCTTTTTTTCATCCAATAATATTCATAAATTAAATTTGCAACTCCCTGTAATATAGAAATTATGCGTGAAATCCACTTCCCTCGATTTTCTGTTTTTGGGAGGCCTTACACACAATACACCGCATCTTCACGAATTTAAAAGCTCTGTCGATAATTACCGAAAAATAAATTATACGATTACTTTCACGTTTAAGTTACAATAATGTAAACATTGCCACAAACAAAAAATCGCGCGCCAACGAAGTGACAATGCGACCTTTTCCCGACTACAAGGCGTGACAATAACAAAAAAATGCGTCACACACGTATTCTATCGGGGAGAGTTGCCGGGTCTCCAGGTATACTACTCAAAAATTAGAGATCGCAAGTCTTCTTTTTTTCCTAAAAATATTTTAAAGATTCGATTTGTTCGCTCCATGGCGCTGTGGAAAATTTTAAAATTTTTCCAATTTTAATTGAAGGATTAATCGAAGCTATATCACGAGTTATTTCAGCATAATTGTGTTCGTGCGGAACTCCCGAGGAGTGTGGGAGAAAGCTTCTACCCGTGATTCTCTTATGAACTCTATAAAATTTCTATGAACATTAGCATCATCGACTAACAATTTATGCTTATCCGATACCCAATTACAAATACAGTTTTTGCTGCAGTACTACCGTTGAATGCTTATTTGGTCCAGAACCTGCATCAGCTGTGGATTGTTGCGTTCCATCATCTTCAAGTCCGCTAGCATTGCATATTTATTATGCGACTCGCTGGAAAGTTCTCCACTGGAACGCTCCTTGCTAACTCTTCTTTTTTTATTGCTCTCATTGTTATGAAGCCGTTCACATCTTTGTTGATATCTACGTCGCTAACATTAGCCATGATGTTGCTATTTGACACTGTTGCTGGCATGTTTGCATTCTATTACATCCGATCTAATGATTTTTGACAGCAGCGGAACACTCAACATCTGTCAATGAGTCTTAAAGCATAAAATTATTAGTTCGATAAAAAGCTGGATAGAATTTTTCGCTGAAAATTTTTGTAACCGAATATAATTTCCAATTTTTGCAAATCCGGAAAATCCGTTAACTCGACGAAATCGCCATCTGTACGCGAAAATCGAAAGCTTCGCAGATACGTTTCGGCACAGTTGTCGGCCCTGGCACTCGCTAAAATGGTGTGTGTGCGTCTTTTTGCTCGCCTAAACACACGCACACCACAATCAGGTCCATTTTTCAACTCTGGTACAGAAATCGAATTTTTTAGTGTCAAAGAGAATTTTTTGAGTTTTTATTTTCTTAGTCCGAAGCCAAAATCATCAAATCAAATTTTTTAAAAGTAGAAACGACTCTACCGTCAAAGCGCATTGTGATCGAAACGTGTGATTAGTGAACCTCCGTTGTGCCTCGAAAACGCATTTTCCAGTGATCAAGAAAAGGAATTTTTTTTTTTAAGTAGTTGACGACGAAACGGAAAACCCTAGATTGCAATAAACGAATCCAAAACAGTGCTAGTCGAAGTGTGCAGGAAACGCGTCGAATAGGCGGAAATTTTGCCTCCAGTTTGCAACGAAAACACGAGAAATGTATCCAGTCGGCCAACGTAAGTATTTTCCTGGTAGCTTCGCGTTCAAACGGAAAAATTTCCATATTTCACGTCAGATTTCCGCGAAATACTTTGTCCCGAGTCGATTTAGGGTAATTAGCTAGCGCTTGAGGGCAACGAAAAAGAAGCATTCGGTCCGCGTTGCATGTAAATTGCGGTTTTTACTTGGCAATGGCCCCGCAGTCGCTGTCAAAAATGTGTGTTCTAATGTCGATCCCCGATTACACGGGTAAAAAAAAAGTGTGACGGCGGGCGGCCAGTAAAATCCTCGCGCTGAGCTCGCTGTCAAAACAAAAATTTGTCATCGCAGCAATGCGTGCGTGCTCGGAAAAGCCAGAAACGCATTCGAAGTTGAATTGAATTGAGTTAATTGCTTAACAGGTTGCGATTTGGCAGCAGTTGCGATAATTCGGGCGAATTTCTGTTGGGACGGTTCTTGCTCAGTTTCGTGCAAAATGGGGGCTTTGGGGTCATGATGAATGAATGGAGGATGCGCGCGCTTTTCTTTCCTTTGTTGCAGCAATACTTCGGGTTCGAGTGGGCAACCGAAACCACCTTTTCTCACGATAACTGAATTACGCCCTGGCTGCTGAATGTTCCGTAAACTCCTTGAATTAGGTCAATGACCGATCGCTGTCTGTCTACGAGTTGTGGAGCTGCACACTGAATAGAACGATTGCCCGACATGTTTTTTTTTCTCTCCACTCGTGTTTTACGCGTTTCATACACACGTACTAGTTTACGTTCGATTCGTAGACCGTCGTAGCGTATTTCCATTTTGGCATAAAATTAGATTCTTTATTTACTTTGTTTATCGTTTTGTCCCTTAATAAAGGGTTATTCACTAATTGCCCACTGATGACTGATGGACACCTGCTTGGTGGTCGGACTAAGCAAACGAAGAAGTGACGTACTGTGTGGCTGGGCCTGTCCGTCAGTTCCCTTAACAGGTTGTCATGCAGATGCACTTTTGACGCAAACGAGTTCTTGATCTTTTCGCGGCTTACGCATAATAAACGTCGATGCTTATTACTAGGCTCATCGTAGAGTTCGATATATTGAACAGTTTCCTAATTGCATATTGCAAATGTCTGTCAATTCGAATTTTATGCAGTCATGTCTAAATGAAATCCATTTGATAGAAAATTCCATCTTACCTATAAAATAGGACGACTGCCGAACAAAATGCAATAATAATCAGTTCATCTGATCCAAGTTTGTTATTTCCTAACTATGTGAGGCCTTGTATTACACTTCTGGTTCTATTGAAACTTATGCAGAAGATATTCTAAAAGTCCATTGATGATGTTGAGTGAGGTATGGGGCTCTCTGTCTGATGCTGCAGCCTAGCAGAATTATTGTACCTTCTTGCACAATTGCTTTTTGCGTGTTTGTATCCAACTTTATTAAAAATGAAGCAGGTCTTGTTATTAACTCCTTTTAAATTTGGATAAATTAAATTTCCACTACTACTTTCTTATTTATAGACAGTCACTTGCTACTATAAATAAATGCAAAGAAGTTAATTTTGAATCCTGTACAGTATAATTGATTGTGTATTGCCAGACGAGCGTACCACAAACTAGGCAGCTTGACTTACGTCTCCCTCGTATTTCTTTTCATTGAAGATAGAAGAGCTCCTGAGTTTAAGGCATCAAAATCCGGGATTTTTTTCCTTCTTGGAGGTGAAGCTTCGGGCGATTTTAAATTGAAACCTGTTGCGATTTATCAATCAGAAAAACAAAAGGCTTTCAAAAATATATGCAAAGATATCCAACAAAAGGATCTGAGTTTGCTTCAAAGATATAAATATTTAGAACTAATAATCTTTCTCATAAAGCGTTATTAATAATATTGTAGATAACGCTCCAAACCATCCCATAAATCTCGGCAATGATTACATTAAGGTGGTTTTTGCCCTCGAATGCTACCGCGATTCTTTAACCAATACAACAGCGCGTTAAAGCCTCATTTAAGTTTAATTATTAGCGACGTGCACTCCTGCATTCAATAGAAGCTACTGAACCTTGTGTTCTCTCCTGGTTTCAATTAATGAATTTTAATAAATGAATCATGGCTGGAAATTTCATACGAAAACATGAATAAAGTGCTGAGGAAAATATGGCCAGATTGTTGTTACGAATACAATTGCATTGATGACTTTGACCAATAACCCATTGAAAGGGATTTTCTTGGATTAGCCAGGCAAATAGAATTTATAATAGTGGACCAATCCGACATACAGGAAGTACTCAGCTACGGTGAAGAACCTGATGTTCATAACAAGTAACCATATCAGACGAACGAAATGAAAACAAGGGAAAATTAGTTAAACTAAAAGATTTGTCCGAAGCCTTTGATCATATGTACAGTGCCGGAAAAAAGTTTCGAAACATGGTCTCTCAACCCACAATCATAGCTCTGAAACAAAATTCCTTGTGCACACACCTATGAAACTTTGCATAGAATTGCAGTGCCGCTTTTCTTATAAATCTTCAAAGCGAAATTTGTTTATAACAACGCTAAAAAAAATTGTGACGACAGTTTCGATTTTATCTGGTATTATTCGTGGAAAAAATTATGGAAACACATATCTTTTTCATATAATTCGAGTTTATTTAAAGGAAATAACATGTTTTTCTTAGTATTTAGTGCTTCTCCCTTTTGCTTTTAGTACAGCCTTGCATCTCCTCTCCATTGAGTCCACCAACTTTTCGCAAAATGAAACCGGGATATTTTGCCATTCTCTAATGATTTCATCGTACAGTGCATTCCTATTAGAAATTTTTGTGTGTCGAATTTTACGTTTTACATGTTCCCATAGGTGTTCGATTGGATTCAGATCTGGGGATTGTGAAGGCCATTCCATAACACTCACTTTTTCCTGTTGGAACCAATCCTTAACTAAACGCGAAGAATGCTTCGGATCGTTATCTTGTTGGAAAATCCAACGTAACGGCATTTCTTCTTCAGCATATGGAAGCATATTGTTTTGCAATATTTCCAAATACCGATACCGATCCATTATCCCATCTATCCGAAAAATTGGGCCAACTCCAGAACGTGAAAAACTTGCCCAAACCATTACCGATCCTCCGCCATGTTTAACTGTTGGTAATTGATACCTTGCATTGTACGTTTCACCCCGTGGTCTTCTAACGTAATGTTTTCCATCGCTTCTAAATAGTTGAAATTTACATTCATCACTCCACAGAACTGTATTCCATTTGCTGGGAGTCCAAAGAATGTGTTCCTTTGCAAATGTTAGTCTTCTTGCAATATTGGCTTTTGATAAGAGTGGTACATAGAAACGATTTTCTCCTTCAAATCCATTGAGTACAACTTACACTTCGGCATTTTTAATTATGTTTCATAAAAAAACTTTAATTGGAGTTAAATTTAATTCATTCGCACAACAAATAACTACTAATGACATTCAATTTCAAAGTAAACGGTTCTAATTAACTTTTTGACAACAAAAACCGTTTTGTTTCCATACTTTTTTTTCGCAAGTATTACCAGACATATTCGAAACTGTTGTCACTATTTTGTTTAGAGTTGCCATAATTAAATATCCCTTTAAAGATTAAAAAGAAATGGGATACAGCTATTCTATGCAAAGTTTCATAGGTGTAAGTACCAGGAATTCTGTTTCAGAGCTATGATTGTGGGTTGAGAGACCATGTTTCCAAATTTTTTTCCGGCACTGTATATGATCACGCTATCAAAATATTTAAAGAGAATGATCCCGACAAATAAAAAGTGAAGATAAATATATTAAACTCAGTTAGTTACTCAACGAGAAAAAGACAAACGTTGTCCCAATCGTGAATTTCCCCCTATTTCGCCAGTCAATCAATCAAATTCCTGTTAAGGTATAGGACATAGGACAGAAAAAGTTCCCTTCCACAAGTCGCGATTCTGGGCATCGGCCTTAAGCTGTTGCCAGAACTTGTTTATTTCTCTGGCCTCCTGCTCAACCGCTCGCTTCCATGTGTTACATGGTTGACCAACCCGACGTCTTTCTTGAGGATTGTAATCCAGAGCCTCTTTGGCGATGCTTCGCTCTGGCTTCCTCAAAGTGTAACCGATCCACTGGCACTTCCGCCTTTGAATTGCAATGCCTATTTTAGTCTGTCCAGTTGTAATCCAAAGTTCGTCGTTGGAGATCACTTCTGTCCAGAATATTTTTAAAATGCGCCGGAGGCATTGGTTCACGAAAGTTTGCAGTTTCTTGTTAAGTCGAACGGCCACTTTCCATGCAGTACAACCATATAACAACATGGATTTGACACATGCGTCAAAAACTCGCAGCTTCGTGCCTTAACCTCCAGAGAGGGGAAAGGATACCGAATGCTTGACGAGCTTTATTTAGCCGAGCCTCAACATCCTTCTCGGCTCCGCCGTCCATGCTGACAATGCGTCCGAGATAGCAAAAATCTTGCACCTCTTCCACATCCTGTCCGTTAAGAACAATCGGTGTGCTTGCGTTCTAACCCATGTGCATGTACTTGGTTTTACGCACATTTATTTTCAGTCCCGCCTCTTTGCATTTAGAATGCAACGAGCGAACATTTGACTCTAAGTCCGAACGGTTATGTGCAAGCAAACACACGTCATCAGCATAATCAAGGTGACTTAAGATGTTAAATAGTCTCCATTGAAGACCTTTACCCTCCCCACCCTCCAGTGCAGCTTTCAAGATGTCATTTATTACCACCAGAAACAGGGCTGGTGATAATATGCAGCCTTGTCTGACACCCGTCCGCACAGAGAAGCTCTCGGACAGCTCTCCTCTATACAAGACGCGACACCTTGCATCTTCGTAGGATTCTTTAATCATAGCTATGACGTTATCTGGAATACCTCTCCTACGCAAAGTATTCCACAACAGTGATATACCTCTGTAATTCTCACAGCAGAGTTAGTCTCTTTTTTTGTAAATTGGACATATAACACTTTTTCACTGATCGTCAGGTATGATTCCCTCTGTCCAAATTTTGCATATCATGCTGTTTAAGATTTCAGCGACACAGTTGCCACCGTTTTTCAGAAGTTCAACTGGTATTTCGTCAATTCCCGGCGTTTTGTTTAGTTTTTGGTCACATAGGGCTGCTTTGATTTCAGCAAGCGTGGGTGGTGTCGATGATGGTTCTTCTTCATCAGTTGAGACCTCTATTGAAATGTTTGTCAGTCGTGATAGTTGCTAATGGGGTGGGATTGAGAAAGATGTTCATAGTAGGAAAGCCTTTTGATTTCTTGTGTGTCGCTGATAATGTTGTCCTCTGCGTTTTTGCAGAGACTGGTTTTTGGTTTATATCCCTTTTTTAAGTCTTTTATTATTCCGTACGCGTCCCGCGTTTAATTTTGTCTCATATCGTCGTCCATTTTTTGTATCCTGTCATTATGGTACTTTCTTTGTTTTCGCCTGCAGGTCTTTTTCGCATATCGCCTAAGCTCGTCATATCTTTCTTTTTTCGCTCGTGTTGGTCGTTCCGTAAAAGTTTTGTAAGCCTCGTTCTTTTTGTCTATTGCATCGCGGCATTCTTGGTCGATCATTATTTTTTCGCCGTGCTTGATATCCTAACACTTCTTCTACGGAGGATTTGATTCCGTCTCGTATTTTCATCTACACATTCTCCACTGGCATATTTTAGATGTTTTCATATATTGGTGTCAGGTGTTTATAACATGCTGACATGTACGCCACATGCTAGCTAGGGTGTAGCCTAGTGGGTAGCGTGTTAGTCTACAGTGCGAAGGTCGTGAGTTCAAGTCCCGGTCGACGCATAATACCAGCCCACTATCTGCTTTGGTATACGTTGGTCACCTCAATCTACGAAAAAGAAAATGTCGAAGATAGAGGGTTGTGCGAAGGTCTAACAACCCTTCCACAGTAAATAATGAAAAAATGTTAAGGAACCTGAAGTTCTGAAGGCCAAGGCCCAATTCGGGCTGTAGTGCCATTGGAAAAAAAATGTAAGCCTCCGCCACCGTTTCGTCCTTAATTCAATGTCGACAGAATTTGCGAGCTCTATTCGTTTTCGAGTATCCACGACAAGCTATTCGGCATCGATACTTAGCTCTGACTAGATAGTGATCAGAGTCACAATTCGCACCGCGGAAGGTTCGTACATCAAGTATGCTGGAAGCAGCCATTTTCTCAATTAGAACGTGGTCTATTTGGTTGAAGGTGTGACCATCTGATGATGCCCAAGTTCGTTTGTGAATATCGCGATGTGGGAAGCACGTAGAGCTTACTATGATATTTTTGCTGCTTCCGAAATCAATAAGACGTTGGCCATGTCGTTGGTTATGTCATGGAGACTGTGCCTTCCTGTTGTTCCTATGAGCCTTCTCCTTTCCAACTTCTGCATTAAAATACCCTAAGACAATTTTTAGGTCATTCGAGGGCAGTGAGTCATAGGTTGTCTCTAGGGTGGCATAAAATTCGTCCTTGTTGTTGGTGCGTGGACTTTGATCGACCAAGTGTTGAAAAATTTAGTCTTTATTCGGATTGTACATAATCTTTCACTTATTGGCTTGACACTCTTGAGCTGCTGGGTCCATCCGTTCCGAGGCTGTTCTTCATGTTTCTGGACAGTTTTCCGGTAATGCGTTGTCGGCGCCTCGCCCAACCCCCGACCTGAAGGACCGGTCCTACTTATTTATTACACCCTGGTAGAAAAATGGTGGGAGTTTTCAGTTAAATACGAGATGCTGGACTTCTCACAGCTATGCTGCGAGTCCAACTATGTCACACTTTTTGCCTATTTCCTGAGACGCACTGGTGTTACTGGCAATTCAGGTTAATTCCGTACTCCCTCCTCCTTTCTCAACCGGGCTTGGTACCATCTATAGCGGAGCTCTAGAAATCTACCTCCTTGCTAGAAATGTTCATGTTTTAGATATTTTCACCTCTCTAGCCCTTCAAAAGAAATTTAAAGGCTAAAATAATCCTTTTCATCCCGCTATAAAAATAGGTGGGCGGGGCTCTCCCGAAAACAGTGGGTGATGGGGAAAACGGAGGTCATTTTACATAAGAATCAGCAGGAATGGTGTCAGGGCTCGAACAAACAAATTTTTTGCCGTACATTGTATTTAGCTTAATGTACATTTTATTTGATGTGTACAATACTAAGAATTTCATAATTATTAGCTTCATAATTTTTCATACATTAATTATATTCAACACATCAAGATGTAGTTATTAAATATCACAATGACATCCGTCTTTTTCATGTATAACATAAATCTAAATTATCGCATGCTCAATAACATTCATAATATTTTTTTTTTGTGTTAACTTTTAAGGCGATTAGAGATATAATTCATGAAAAAAAATACTTGTTAACATCAAAAATGCACAGATTATAGAAAATTCATATCAAGAAACAATGAAGTTTCATTAAATTACCCGAATTTTCGATGTTATCAATCGTTTTTAAAATAATTTACAATATTTTATATTTCACAAAATATTTGATGCTCAAAATTAATTAATGTTTTTTGCATTTTTTTCTTTCCTTTCTTTTTTTTTCTAATTTTCTTTTTCTTTTTAATTTCTCTTTATTGTTTTTTCTTTTTGTTATATTTTTTTTATTATTTTTGATTATTATTTTGAAAATTTTTCGTTTTTAGAGCCACAATGGACTTCTTCGCCTCCGCGGCCACCGAGTCCCTCCCAGTCGCAGACTAGCTTCGATACACTTACATGTAAACATCATACACCAAATAATAATTTATTCTAAATTTCTTTTAGTAGTAATTAATAATTTTTGTAAATTAACATATTAGGACGATTGAAATGTGTGGTATGCTTGTTGGTTTGAAAGGCGAATGAATCTGAAGATTGCCTGTAATTAGTGTATGGTGTTTTGGGTTTTGGTTGTGTTTCGTTGAATTTTCGTTTCGTGTTTCGAAAAAGAGATGATCTATATCACATTTTATTGGACCAATTCATAATAATATGTAATTAGTTGTGTGGATATAGGTATTCTCATTTTGTGTTGTAGTTTTTAAATTTTTGGTACGTTTTTCATATGAAAATGCAGTTTATTTTTTATAATAGGAGTACAAATAAGTTTCCGCCGTTTTCTATCAAAAATTAGGAATGTATTGTGAAAGAACGGTACATAACTTTTATTCAAAGTGTTGTCTATCACTAGCCACTACTTGTTCCCATTTTTCTGGAAGCATTCGGATACCACGTTGGAAGAACTCTTAATTTTTTGCGATTATTCACGAATCGACCCAATTTTTAATATCTTCATATGATGTAAAGCGCTGCAAGTTCCGAACAGTGATAATCGGAATACATCGGGTGGGGTAGGACTTCCCAATTAAGTGTTTCCAAATAGGTTTTGACGCCGCAACATGTGGACGAGCATTATCATGTAGGAGAAGTATTTTGTGGTATCTGGAATAGTAATGAGCCCGTTTTTTCTTGAGTGTTCGGCTCAATCTAATTAATTGTGTTCTGTAGAGAGCTCCACTAATGGTTTCGCCCAGTTTGAGCAACTCATAACAGCAACACGACACCAAGCTGATCCCGCCAAATACACAGCATGAGTTTTTTCCATGAATATTCGGTTTGGCTGGCAATGTTGAAGCATGGCCAGGTGGTACCCATGATTTTCTCTTCTTTGGGTTATCGTAGTGGATCCATTTGTCATCACCAGTTACTGTATGATGCGAAAAACCCTTTCCTTTATGGCAGGCAAGCAGCATTTCACACATGCAATATCGGCGTTCAACGTCTCTCGACTTCAGCTCATATGGAATTCAACTTTCTTGTTTTTGAATCACTTGCAACGATCTTAAACGTTGTGAAATTGCTTGTTGAGTCACTTCTAATGTAAGTGGATGTTATTCTTGCGTTTGGCACGAATCTTCCTCCAATAATGCTTCCAATTCCGTGTCTTCGTACACTTTCGGCCTTCCACTACGTTCTTTGTCTTCCACGTCAAACTCACTGTTTTTAAGCTTTTGAAACCACTCACGACAATTTCTCTCACTTAAAACAGTCTCACCATATGCTTCTACAAGCATGCGCCTCAACTGCAGATTGCTTCAAATTAAAGAAGTAAATCTAAAGTTCCCGCGAATGACGCTTATTCGGCACAAAACTTGACATTTTCGTACGAATAAAATTATGTGATGCTGATACGGATTTACTAATACTTCAAGGTTATGTTGTTACCAGATGTTCAAACTTACGATATTACGTTTTACATCTGACAATTTCAACATAACCTTCTGATCTTTTGTTAAACGGCGGAAACTTATTTGTACTCCTAATATTTTCTGAAGGGTCCTTCTTTTGGTAAAAAAATATTTGTAGTGTAAAAGAAATGTTTTTCCTCACATTTAAACTCTAAATTGCATCCTTGAAAACTGCATTTTCATTTTATGTGACCGTCAAATTGTATAAAGTGTAAATTCATATTAGTTGTTAATAATTCATTTAAATGAAATCATTTAGTTTGGTTCGATTTTTCGGACCATGCAAAATACTGTTATTTTGATTGCTTATTGGTTTGATTATCAGCAAAATCACTACTGTCTCCCGGAGCCAGTAGGGAAATTTCTTTGGTTTTCAGCCAAAATTTTTGTTCTATTGTAAACGTATTTGATTTTTTCTAGTATTACATTTTTTGTTACTTTTTATTATTCGATAATTTATTTGGCATCACTTTATTTTAATCATAAAACAAATCCTGCCCATCATTCCATCCAATTTAGCACCGCCAGCACCTGGATCATCAGTGAATCCGACCTCAGTGACAAGTCCAAGCACACAAAATGTTACGGGAACGTCAGCTGTTGCGACGGCTGCTGCCCTTGGTGTTGTATCGACAGCTACCCCAGCACAACCAGAACTGCCAGTATTTACATGTCCGCGACGACCGAATTTGGGCCGAGAAGGACGACCAATTGTATTGCGCGCTAATCATTTCCAAGTAACAATGCCTCGCGGTTTTGTTCATCACTACGATATTAATATTCAACCTGATAAATGTCCACGAAAAGTTAATCGAGAAATTATCGAAACGATGGTACATGCGTACAGTAAAATTTTTGGTGTATTGAAGCCAGTTTTCGATGGACGAAATAATTTGTATACACGCGATCCGTTGCCAATCGGAAACGATCGTCTTGAGTTGGAAGTTACATTGCCGGGCGAAGGAAAAGATCGTCTTTTTCGCGTGACAATAAAATGGATGGCACAAGTTTCATTGTTCAATTTGGAGGAGGCATTAGAGGGACGCACAAGACAAATACCATACGATGCAATCTTAGCTTTAGACGTGGTCATGCGACATTTACCGAGCATGACTTACACGCCGGTCGGCAGGAGTTTCTTTAGTTCACCTGATGGCTACTATCATCCGCTTGGTGGTGGGCGTGAAGTTTGGTTCGGTTTTCATCAAAGCGTTCGACCATCGCAATGGAAGATGATGCTGAATATCGATGGTAAACTTGATAAATTTTTAATCACGATTAATAAAAAAAAAAAACTCAATATATATTTTCTTCAGTGTCGGCAACGGCTTTCTACAAGGCTCAACCAGTAATTGATTTCATGTGCGAAGTATTGGATATTCGTGACATTAACGAGCAAAGGAAACCTTTAACCGACTCACAACGAGTAAAATTCACCAAAGAAATTAAAGGGCTCAAGATTGAAATAACGCACTGCGGCCAAATGCGGCGAAAGTATCGCGTATGTAATGTAACTAGACGGCCGGCTCAAATGCAATCGTAAGTATTGAGTTCAAATGCCCATTTAATTACAACAGTTCACTTAACTAAACAAATCTTTAATCGTAGATTTCCACTGCAATTAGAAAATGGTCAAACAGTAGAGTGTACCGTAGCAAAATACTTTTTGGACAAATATCGTATGAAACTTCGTTATCCACATCTTCCATGCCTTCAGGTCGGGCAAGAACACAAACATACATATCTACCGCTCGAAGTATGCAATATAGTTGCTGGACAACGCTGCATCAAGAAACTCACTGATATGCAAACGTCGACAATGATCAAAGCAACAGCTCGTTCCGCACCGGATCGCGAACGTGAAATCAATAATCTCGTAAAACGGGCCGATTTCAACAACGATTCGTACGTTCAAGAATTCGGTCTTACTATCTCGAATAGTATGATGGAAGTCCGTGGTCGCGTTCTACCGCCACCGAAACTTCAATATGGTGGTCGAGTTTCGAGCATGAGCGGGCAAGTAAGTATCAATCACTATCGATTATTTGTGTTAAGATCGTATTTTAAAAATCAGCACAGCAGTTATTTCCTCCACAGAATAAAGTAAGCCTTGCATCGCCCAATCAAGGTGTTTGGGATATGCGAGGCAAGCAATTTTTTACCGGTGTCGAAATACGTGTATGGGCCATTGCATGTTTCGCACCGCAACGAACTGTTCGCGAAGACGCACTGCGTAATTTCACCCAACAACTGCAGAAAATCTCAAATGATGCCGGTATGCCGATTATTGGACAGCCGTGTTTTTGTAAATATGCCACGGGACCCGATCAAGTTGAACCGATGTTCCGCTATTTGAAAAATTCATTTAACGCTCTGCAATTGGTCGTTGTTGTATTGCCAGGAAAAACACCAGTTTATGGTAAATTAAAGAATTTTTACTATTTACGATAAATTTGTTACTAATCTCTGTGAACTATAGCCGAAGTGAAACGAGTTGGAGACACAGTGCTCGGTATGGCAACGCAATGCGTTCAAGCGAAGAATGTCAATAAAACATCGCCACAAACTTTATCAAATCTTTGTCTGAAAATCAACGTTAAGCTTGGTGGCATCAACTCAATTCTTGTACCTTCGATACGACCAAAAGTCTTTAACGAACCGGTCATCTTTCTGGGTGCCGATGTAACTCATCCGCCTGCCGGTGACAATAAGAAGCCATCGATAGCAGCTGTTGTTGGATCAATGGATGCACATCCTTCGCGTTACGCAGCAACAGTTCGTGTACAACAACATCGTCAAGAAATTATTCAAGAGCTAAGCAGTATGGTGCGCGAACTTTTGATCATGTTTTACAAGTCGACCGGTGGCTATAAGCCCCACCGGATCATTTTATATCGGGATGGTGTATCCGAAGGACAATTCCCTCATGTCTTACAGCATGAATTGACAGCTATTCGAGAGGCTTGCATTAAACTAGAAGCTGACTATAAGCCGGGTATTACGTTTATAGTTGTACAAAAGAGGCATCATACGAGGCTTTTCTGTGCCGATAAGAAGGAGCAAAGTGGCAAATCGGGAAATATTCCGGCTGGAACAACAGTCGATGTGGGTATTACACATCCAACAGAGTTTGATTTTTATTTATGCAGTCATCAAGGTATTCAGGTAAGGTTTTTCTTCTTTTTTTTTGTAATTTCGATAATCGTAAATTATTTTTAATTTGTTTTCAGGGCACAAGTCGTCCATCACATTATCACGTTCTTTGGGATGACAATCATTTCGACTCGGACGAACTGCAATGTTTAACGTATCAATTATGTCACACGTATGTACGGTGCACACGATCTGTATCTATTCCAGCGCCAGCATATTATGCACATTTAGTTGCATTCCGTGCAAGGTATGTATTTGATATTTCAGTTGATTTAAACAAAAAAAATTGAATTTAAATATTAAGCGAAACAGATTGTGCTTTACTTGATTGAATAGTGAACACACACCCATATTTTTTCGAATGCTAGTAAATATACTCGGCACTTGGAGCTTTGTGTAATACTTAAACCAAACGTTTCAATTCTACTAAAATCTGCTCCAGTTAGATTGAGAGAGGTGTTCGAAAGCGACAGTATTAGTTCTTGCATATAAGCCCAAAACCCGAGCTTGGCTAAATCCTAAATTGACCAAACTATTAAATTGTTTGCTCAAAATTCTTTCAATTGATTGTACTGCATTCTTTCTTTTCCTGTCGTGTTTTTGTTCACGCTCGCTGACCTTCATTCTCCTGTTCATACCGTGCGATAGCTGCAATATCACAACCAGAAAACAAAATAATTCATTTATTTGAATTATATTAACGAGCGATTTGATCGTTAACGAGTCATTAACGACTCACCAAGCTGACGATTCATTAATGAATTGTAAAACGCTTACAAGAAACGAGTATATAAGCAAGCATATAATCATTATCAATGAATCATTAATGTGTCGTTAATGATTTTTATTTTAATTTGTTAATGAATATCGTTAACGATTCATAAACGATATTATTTATGAAACTTGACTTGTGAAGCTAAACAAGAGATCTTCGAAGATCGCAATTGCTTCTTGTTCTGTTTTTGTTTACTTCACGAACCCACACACCCACAAGCACACGCTGATTTCTCTGCAAGCTCCAGGTTTTTCACCGTTTGCATTTGCAATATTTTGATATATCGACACGAAATAATTTTTGGCTCTGATAATGCGCACGGTGAAATGAAAACTGCTTGTACATAACAAGATCGACATTGTGCGACCCTTTTTGTTTGGTTTGCTTAAAATCATGACGCAGTTTATTTGCTTTGTATCATTTCATGCTCGTTTTAAGATCATTATTTGCGAGCGCTCGTTAAACTGTTGGCTGGGCAGTTGTGTTTTTGGATATTCATTCATTAGTATTTATGTTCGAAGAATCGTCTTTATCTGCGTTTTATGTTAGCATGTTGGGTTCAGGAAATAGGCAAAAAGTATGACATAGTTGGACTCGCAGCATAGCTGAAAACTCCAACCCATTTTCTACTAGGGTGTATTAAATAAGTAAGACTGGTGCTCCAGGTCGAGGGTTAGGCGAGGCACCGACAACGCATCACCGGGAAAAGAACACTGTCCAGAAACCGGAAGAACAGCCTTGGAACGGATGGACACAACGGCAACGACCCCGCAAACGAAAAATGGATTACTCTATTGGATCTTGGAATGTTCGATCCTTATTTGGAACAGGAGCTCTGAAAGAGTTCCTCGAAGACTTGGCAAAACACAACATCAACGTAACTGCCATCCAAGAAACGAAATGGCTCGGTAACTAAATCATGGACATGAGATCACATACAATCTATCCAAGTGAAAAATTGTCGAGAAGCAGATAGTTTGGAGTCGCCTCGGTTGATCAACGTCCACGCGCCAACAGAAGCCAAGGACGATATAACTTAAGACGAATTTTATGCCACCCTAGAGACAACCTATGATTCACTGCCCTCGAATGACCTAAAATTGTCTTAAGGGATTTTAATGCAAAAGTTGGAAAGGAGGAAGCCCATAGAGGAACAACAGGAGGGCACAGTCCCCATGACAGAACCAACGACAATGGCCAACGTCTCATTGATTTCGCAAGCAGCAAAAATATCATAGTAAGATCTACGTGCTTCTCACATCGCGACATTCACAAACGAACGTGGGCATCACCAGATGGTCAGACCTTCAACCAAATAGACCACGTTCTAATTGAGAGAAGGACTGCTTCCAGCAAACTTGATGTGCAAACACTCCGCGGTGCAAATTATGACTCTGATCACTATCTAGTCAGAGCTAAGTATCGATGCCGAATAGCTTGTCATGGATATTCGAAAACGAGTAGAGCTCGCAAATTCAATTTCGACAAGCTTAAAGACGAAACGGTGGCGGAGGCTTACATGTCAGCATGTAATAAACACCTGCCACCAATATATGAAAACATCCAAAATATGGCAGTAAAGAATTTGTGGATAAAAATACGAGACGGCATCACGGCGAAAAAATAATGATTGGTTCGACCGAAAACGCCGCGATGCAATAGATAGAAAGAACGAGGCATACAAAATTTTTACTGAACGACCAACACGAGCCAAAAAAGAAAGATATGACGAGCTTAGGCGACATGCGAAAAATACCTGCAAGCGAAAACAAAGGAAGTACCATAATGACAAGATACAAAGAATTGACGACGATATGAGTCATTATGTTGGGAGTTACTGAGATCGGCGATGTTACGGTGGCTCTTATGTGAATATCTATCAGTCTTTCAAAGGTTTTGAGAAAGAAAAATGTCAGACTTATTGGCCTGTAGTCCTTCGGCTGTGTATGACTACTTTTGTTTTCCTTCGGTATGAAAACCACCTTCACCTCTTTTCACTTCGAAGGCACATATCTTAGAAGAAGACAGGCCTTGAAAACGTTAACTAACCTTTTAACAATGCTGTCCAGGCTATGCTGTAACATCGCAAGAATTATGCCATCTGGTCCCGCTGACTTAAAAGGCTTCAAGATGTTTATTGCCCATATTGTTTTTTCTTTGGTTATTATTTCATTCACTATGCGAGGAGGAGACTAACTCGTCACTGTCTATACCGCGTTTAAGCAATTCAAAGCAAGCAAAACAATTTAGCCGCGTCAGCGTTTCGTCTGAATTTCCACATCCCGGGAAGTAAATATCCAGTAGCAGCTCCAGTGTTTCTGTCGATGAAGCGGTATATGTACCATCGCTCCTTTGCAGAAATCCGACCATCGTAGAGCCTTTTGACAGAACTTTCTTAAGTCTAGGAACTTCATTTACTAAGTCAGTAGTTGCGCAGAACTGTCGCCAAAGTTGCCTATTTTCCGTGCGTATAGTTTCTTGCTTACTGTTTCGTGCTTTATTTTGAAGTTTCCTAGCTTTATGGTGCAATGCAAGTAGCTTACCGTTTCACCAGGATTTTGCTCCATTTTTTACTTTAGATCTTTTAATGGGGCAAGCCATATTATAACTTCTCATAGTTTTTAAGAAGTTACCGTCCTCCTCAATGGTATTGGTCTCCTGTGTTGCAAGTGTGGGTGAGTGGCCCAACCAGTTTTCTGGCTAGATTTCAAAAGTCTGCCAATTTGTGGCTCTAGGATTCCTTAATCGCCTTCTAACTTCCGACTGACTCACAATATGTCGGCTCAACCCTCACACTAATCGCGCTTCGTCGATCACACGACTCGATCGACTTCAGCGATGACCTGATCTCGACTGACTCTTCATCACAAACGCTCGATCTTTTTATATCGTTCTATTCGGCCTTCTTTGCTGTTTCTGGGAATCATTTCCTATTCATTTGCTATTTTGGACGCTTTTCGGTCGTTATTGGGACGCTGATTCCGTGAAGCCTATTTGATGAGTAATATATGTGCGTGTGTGTGTACAGTAGTAAATAGCTGAATATCGCAAATATTCCATGAACGACTAGGGCTGACATGCAACAATACATTCAATACAAATTTCATTCACTTTGGTCACTCGAAAATTAACAATGATCTAACATAATACAATCTTTTAAATATTTTCAAAATTGAATTACGATTGATATTCTTTTCATTCTTTCTTTAGATATCATTTAGTAGAAAAAGAACATGATTCTGGCGAAGGATCTCATCAAAGCGGTTGTTCTGAAGATAGAACACCGGGAGCAATGGCACGAGCAATAACTGTACACGCTGATACCAAAAAAGTTATGTATTTCGCTTAAGAGAAACACTTAACGGAAGGATA
Source organism: Chorisops tibialis (assembly GCA_963669355.1). Taxonomy (NCBI): domain Eukaryota; kingdom Metazoa; phylum Arthropoda; class Insecta; order Diptera; family Stratiomyidae; genus Chorisops; species Chorisops tibialis. The sequence continues at coordinate 72,743,190 of OY770263.1, read as the reverse complement.
TTTTTTTTGCCTTCTGATTTTATATTTTCTATATATGTTGCTTAGTAAAATCAAAAGTAAGAAAAACACGGTTTGAATACAAGGATATAATCAATCAAAGCATTATTGCGGAGAGAGATAATAATTAGCAAAACAAAAACAAAAAAAAAAACGACGATAGAGAAATTCTTTTCTATCCTATTGTGGTGTGTGATCTCTTCCAATTTTACATAATATTGGCATAAATCAAAGGAAGTTATATTTTACAGAAAAAGAACATATTTTTATTCTATAATTTATATATTACTATATATCATTTACACTTTTGTTAGATTAATGAAAACTTACATACTTTATTACAATTAGGTTTTTTTTTTGTTCAAAAATAGTCATACGAGTCAAATAACAAAACATATGAAATATGAGGAAATTGAAATTTTAGGTCGTTTTTGTTATTGTATCAATTTTTTTTTTATATAATTTTATTGGATAAAGTTAAAGTGACGTGTAAAACAAAGAAAAGACATTCTGTCTTTGTTTTTATTTATATGACAGTTTAGTTAGTTTGATTGAATTATTATGTTTGGATAATTAAAATATTCATGTGGTCTGTTTTGATAAGAAGAATCTACTTGGCGCATCAATTCAAATGTGATAACGATTTTTTTTAGTTTCATAACTAATAGAAAATCAATCTTGGCTTTATTGGATTTTTTATATCAAGCTATTAAAAAAAGAAAAACGATGATTTTAAGTAAATAATGTCGGTTTCTCCTCGAATCATATCTTACGAAGGAATAGAATTATTATTACGTGCCCCTGATTATGGCGCATAACCCAGCATAATAAAGTTTTTTGTAATGTATATTAAATGTTGTCAGAATTTGTAATTACGTTATAGTTTTTTTTAGGTTTTCGTTATATATAAGTATAAATGTACGGGGAATTTCAAAATAATAACAAGAATGGTAGTAAAACTTTGCCAATCGGGGACCACCTTTCACAGTAAACATTTTTTGGTATTAGATTAAGCAGGTGGTCTCATTGTATAGATTGTCTACATGTACGAAAAAATAGTGATTCTGATTAACGTGTATTTCATTTAGACAGTGTCCCAAGTCTCAATAAAGTAGCTTCGTAGTATAATAAATTTAAAGATGTTGGCATCTAATGTAAGGTTAGGTTTAACCATTCGAATCATATAAACTTAGAACAAAAACAAAATCATTGCAATCAAGGCAGCTCGAGAATTATAAAAATTAAAAATTGTTTTTTTTTTTTCAAAATAATTGAATTAATTAATGTAATGCATGTGTAAAACGATTTCCTTCCAAATCAGTGTAAATATACATTGACTGAAGGTTATGTATCGTCGGTTGACATGCAGAGGTGTCTAAGTCACATAATGAAAATTCTATAGCAGAGCTTTTTGAAACCAAAATTCAGTATGATAATTAAGCAGGAAAAAATCATGTCCATATTTTTCACATTTTGAATAATTTTAAGCCGGGCTATATGAACTTTTAATTTTTTAAAACGCTCTAAAGATAGCAGTAAGCTGATTAAAAAAATCCCTTAATTTCTAAGAAATTCAACTTAAAAAACACCTCTGCTTGTGGATATATTCTTTGCAATTTGAAAGTGATTTACCGTTCGAAAGCTGAGATAATTGCAATTACAATAATCACAATTTTGTTTATTATATTTTATATCGTAGCTTCAAAATGAAATGTCATGCTGTAAAAAAAATTCAAAACGAGTGATAGTTTAGTTTTTGAAATAAAACCGCCGAAAGTAGCATCTTGTTTCGTGTAGTACTGACAATCTTAGCGTAAAACGACCTTTGATATATTATATAAAAACTGTCAAGATAAATTATAAAAACATTTTAAATTAAAATTTTTTTTTTCTTGAACGTTAATTTTTACAATGCGTTTTATCTCACACAAGTAATTGGAAACGTTTTTAGCTTTAATTGTAATTATTGTGAATTTCGATCATTTTGTACTATTAATCTGACAGTTATACCGCTTTTCTAAAAACTATCACAGTATGTCAGTATGTAATGTTTAGAATAAATTGTAAACGTAAAAAATCGTCGATTAAAGACGTACCAGCATATTGCTGTTGGTGTCTCTCGCAAGTTTTTGCCGAAATTACGTATATTTGAACGACCTCGTATTAAACACTGCTCTACTCTCGAGAGAAACTCTAAGTGGCTTCAGATTAATGAAGATGAAGCTATGATGCCTATTTCGGATTAATCACCATTACCAAAATTATTTTCGGTGTCTTCAGTCTTGCATACGTCCATTAAATTGCTTACTAGAGAATAATATGCGTAGTTGCTTAAAACAATCATAGTTTGTTGACTGGCTCACGATAATACTCAATTCATGCAGAAGGCTTTACTCGCGTTCTTTTTTCCTAGAATGTTCAATGTACATAAGTCTAAATTAGTATTTTCTTCTTCTTGTTCAGTGGCACTACAGCTCAAATCGGGCTTTGGCCTCCTGACCTTCGCACAACTCTCTGTCTGAATTTTCATTTGCGCAGATTGAGGTGGCCTATATATGTATTCCCACGCACATAGTGTGCTGAAACTATTCGTCGACCGAGGTTTGAACTCCTGACCTTCGGATTGTAGTCCAACATCCTACCTAAATTAGTATCCACCAACTTCTATTTTGTTGAATTTGGCGCCCCAGGCAGCCTTGGACCGACGATGCTGACTACAGCATATACAGTATGTATCAACAGTTGTCGATGTATCGATCTCGGCTACGAAACACACATGTTTCTCGTTTCCTTCATACTTACAGTCAACATTTAATGAAATATTTCAACCTGATTATCGCATTAAATTCATTTTTTAAACCCTTTTCTTCGCACGCCCGCGACTAGTAAGAGAGCGTAAAGCGGCGGTCACACAGCACTGGTTTTCAAGCCGCTAGCCGCTGTTACATAGGAAAACATTACATCAAATGATTGACGAAAACAAACGAATAACCTACCTGTAGTCATACGAGCGATTTTAGCAGCGGCTGGTGAAGTAGAGACCGTTCTGCTTTGCCAATGCAGCGAGCCATTAGCGGCTGGTAAACCAGTATCGTGTGACCGCCTCTTAAGAAACACACGTACGCACGGTTTGGCCATACGAAAATTTTTAAGAAAATTGTGCGGAAAAATCGCATCAATTTGAATACGTACTCGCACCAAAGCTCCTCTGCAAGAATGAACAATAAGAGGTGTTCCGGACGTGTCGATCAGTCTGTTTATCTTCCTCTTACTTTAAGCTGTTGTACTCTAGATGGAATCTGGGAGTATATTGTATTTGCCTTACCGTTGTAACGCTAAGAGATAATGCTCGCGCAGAGTCGCCAGGGGTACTGAAATATTTGTTGTCGCTCAAAACCCTCGATTACGAGTGATCGTCTGTCTACAACATAACTCTCGAACATTTTGAGAAAAAAAAGAAACTTTAAATTGAAAAAAGTACTTCCGGGAGTTTTCATCGAAATTTTGAAGAATTCCGCCGACTTTTTCCGTGATTGGATGTACGGCTAGAGCGAGGTCCCAGCAAACAAAATAATTCATTAAAGACTCGTTAATGAATTATATTAACAAGTGTTTTGATCATTAATGAGCGTCGTTAACGATACATTAACGAGTTATCAAGCGGACTAAATGGACATTCATTAAAGAATTACTTTTAACTATTCATTAGTAAATTGTAAAACGCTTACAAGAAACGAGTAAATAAGCAAGTATATAATCGAAGATCGCAATTGCTTCTCTGTTTCTGTTGTTTATGTTTTGAACCACACACACCCATAAGCACACGCAAACTCTATAGAGTGATGTGCGATATGCCTATAGACATAGATATGTCGACATCATTTTCGGATTCACATATCGCACGTGTGATGTGAACTCTGCAAAGTTTGGTTTACATAATTTTATTTTACCCTTCTGCTCGGTTTTCAAACGTTTCTCATCATGGTATTTGTTTTTCAAGCATATTGCAGCTCGGGCATGCAAAACGATCGGTTTTCGATCATTTATTTATGAGCGCTCGTTAAAATGTTTGCTGGGGTGCATCTTTGACATCAAAATTTCCGGAACAAAATCGCTTGTACAATTGTTGTGCTACATGTATCAATAGAGCATCGTCTCCATAAACTTCTTACATTTTTTTTTTACAACCTGCGACGCATTTTTGGTTTTGTGTACGTAAAACTTTAAAATGGAACGAATTTCTTCGGTAACGACTTCCATTTTCAAACTTGAAAAACTTTAAATTAGTTGATTGAAATTGTGCAATTTCTTAACAAAAAAAATTCTGTAAAATATCATCTTTCTAACATGTAGTTATTTTTTAAATTCTTTTTGGTATTACTAGATATAATCGACTTCAAAGACATCTGCTGGCAAAATACGAAAAGATCTGATATATTTTAAAGTTCTTCATCGAGTTCCGTACTATTAATAATGGTTAAGATATCATGTAGCGGAATGGCCAAAAATTCATTAGGTTTCATGAATCGTTGACCGAAATGAAACAGTCTTTTGTTCACCAGTGGTTCAAATTCACAGAGAATGTGGTGTTTCTGGTGTTTCATTCTCCTCATTGCATATTCTGCAGAGATTGTCCGCTGATAGTTCAATTATATGAAGATGTTTCTTCATGACAGTGTCTAGTTAGAATACTTGCAAAGATTCCAGTCTGATTTCTGTTCAATTGCACCCAGCTTTAATAACATGAAAATTATTCTCTTGTTTTGATGTAGGAAAATTTATTGATTAATATTATATAAGAACCCGTGGCTTTTACTAGAGATACTCGATACACACTAACACTACTCTCCTAATAGAGTTTGGACAATGTAATAATATCTACAGTTCAGCGTAAGTTTAAAAATGCAAGGAGACAACATAAAAATGTGAAACTTCTAGTTTGCTTGAGTTTTGACGGTTTTCAAATGTATGGTCATGAGTACAAACTTGCGTTAAATTACAAGTTTTTTTGTGTAGATTCACTCATTACATTCGAAAATAAATATGACTTTTGTAAATAACAATTCATTATGATGGTGTTTACTTCCTAAAAGAAAAAGAATTGAGATCGCTGCGTTGTCAAAACTCTATTAGGAGGGTAGTATTAGTGTGTATCGAGTATCTTTAGCTTCCACATGCAAGTAAAATCGGAAAGTTAACTGCACCAATCACTACCACATTATTGTCATTTTGCAACTCGCCAGCCAACTGGCTTGCAAGTTGAATGCGCAATTAGAGCGTCAATTATCAAAATAATATTCCCTTGCGTTTAAAAATGATTTCTGGATAGTTCGAGGAAAAAATAATTTTTCGATTTAATTTTCATGCAACTTGCGCGACAGCTACTTATGACGTAGGTGGCGCGCAACTAATAAGCTTGAGTGTGTTTAACGCAACGCAGAATGTGACAAAACAGTGACATTTATGTACAGCGATGCGCTCATAACACCGGTGCTTCAATGCATGTCAGTGTGTCGCAATTCATCACATTATAACACTCATGCTTGCAAGCGTAGTGTAAAAGACGTACTTGTCAAATGCTCAAATATTTTGTCAAATACTAATATGTCAAACTGTCTTTTATAAATGCCAAGACTGTAGATTTGGTTATACGACCAAGGTCAATTCCGGTGTAACCTTTGGGGGGTGCCGTCCCCACGTATCCCGATGCGGAGTGTCACCAGTCACGAGTTGCAAGGAACTAGTAATTTTCAAATTACGAAACCTGACCGGAGGTTTTCTCGTACCACGGGAGTCGGGAAGCCCATGGAAGGTTGCTTCCACCCCCGACACTGGAGATGGCCCTTCGGGGAGAATGTAACGTCTGACTTCTGGGACGAAACATTTGTTGAACATTCTGTAAAGATAGCAGTGGTCACCAGGCCTTCTCCAGTGAACAGGCTGTTTTTTCATATCTACACTTTTCATTGAATGTGGGCTTAGGGCCCGATTTACCAGCTGTGGTTACATTATACTATCTCCGGAAGCGTTCGAGCAAAATAATAAGGTCACTCGATTCTTGGCTACCACCAACAGTTTTCTGCGATTTGGCTACATACGTTCTGCTCCGCATTCGATTCCAGAAGAGACCACTTTCATCGGCATTCCACACTTGATTAGTAGTTTATGCTCCATCTTTAATAATTTTAGCAAGTTCCTGCAGGAATACTTTAGCAGCATATGCAGATGCAATTTCACCTTTAATTTTTATATTATGGAGAGCATACCTTTTACGAATTCATAAAAATTGTTAGTAATTAAATTGGACCACTCGTGCTAAATCAAAATGACTCGCGTAAAAAGAGAATGAAATATATATTTTCTTTTAATTCGTGTTAAATCAAATTCGTGTAAGAAAATTTCGTGCAAATACAGAACTAGGTGTATTTATTACTGGCCGCTCTAGTTCGAGTAAGAACGAACTTTTTCAGATTTTAGTTTCCAATGGCAAATTTGAGCGCAACCTACCACAGAGCGCTTCGTTCCAATAAACGAAATACTTGCATTTTGCTTGCTCTGAGTTCGAACTTTGGGAACTGTAAGAAGGCTACAGTTCGAGTAATTGTATCGGTTGCTGAGCGATATGAAAATCGTGTTGTACTGCACCGAGCTAGCGCTAGTCTATACACCAGACATGGAGCAGTGCGGTCTGTACTTGCTCCGTGCACTGTAAAATAATCAGTGGAAAACGCTATAAAGTTTCGTGAAGAAAAAATTAGTTTATCCGGAGTAGACGCTTGCATGTTTATGTAATAAAATTCTTATTTTTGTAAAATTTCGATATTAGAAACAAATCAGAGTATACCAGTATTACCTGTATACACCAGAGTCTAAACATGTAGAGAGTCCACAGTCTGGCTATACTACCTCCCAAATGAACGATTTTGATTGGTTCGCTCAATTTTTGAAAGGTATCAGCTGATGACTAAGATTTATTTTACACGTAGATTGTTCGCATATTGGTGTGATTATTTCGAGAAGTTTTTTTCAGTCTGTGTACTGGGTATGTATAGGGTAGGCAATTAATTGGTTTCTTTCTAAAAATGCAATAAAATGAAAAATGTTTTCCATGTATTATGGTTTCATTAGTAAGAGCAAACATTTCCATTAATGATGGAACACAACTTCGTTCAAGTGGCTGCCTCGGCTGGCTTCGCAGTAGCGCATTCTGTCACTCCAATTTTCCACGACCATGTCGATGGTTTCGGGCTGTAGCTCACGGATTGCTTGGATGATATTGGCCTCAAGCGCTTGAATCATTTCTGGATTGTTGGCATAACATCGGTCCTTCACGGTTTCCCAGAAAAAAAAGTCCATAGGGGTCAAAGCGCAGCTCCGAGGCGGCCAATTGACATCGCCAAACGCCAAAAATCGGCAAAAAACGCACTGGTTGGGATACACCTCACTCATTTTGGAAATAAGTTTTCAATATTTCCCAATTTTGTTCAAGTGTAAAGCGACTCATTCGTTCCGCGGAGGTATGATACTGACTTTCTGTCAAGATTTCGAGCGGGAAACAACTTTCAGTGTCAAAATAATCTATGATTTAAAAAGAAACCAATTAATTGCCCACCCTGTATATATAAACTGTGGTACACACTGCCGTCACATCGTTTTCACTATGCAATAAAGCAGAACGCACCTGAACACACTGCTTATAATGACAATGAAAACATATATCTAAACTTGCAGATTTTGCTTGCACTTTTAAGATACTAAAAAAATGGATAATATTCAATATTGAAATAAGAATATCAACTGTTAAATAACTTTCAAGTTCAAATTATAGAGATAAGTTTCAGTATCAAAAGATTCATAGTTTACATTGAAAACGAACGAACCTTTTTTTTACACTGTTTGGAAAGATACAAGAGTTAACTTATGATTCTCAGATGAATGCGATTAAGTAAGCTTTTGTGTTTTTTTTAAATAAGGTCCATAAAATGATAATAACGGATATTCGGCACGACCTAAATAAATTCGTACCGAAATACTTAATGTTAGGTTTGGGAAGAAAGTTCGTGGCGTTTTTCTTAGTAAGATTCAACTGGTTTTCTTAAGGTGTGAAAATGAATTTATTTAAACCAAAATATGCTCCATTATTATCGACAATGTTTCGCCATTTTTCGGGAACAGTCATGATGCCATCGGTGAAGAACTTTGTGGTTTCTGGTTGGAAAGCTCAATCAAGGCTTCTTTTGAAACTAGCTTAATTCTATTGAGCGAGTTCTGTAGAGATCGGAACAAGTGATAGTCAGGCGGCGCTATGTCTGGGCTATATGGTGGATGCATACAAATTTCCCAACCAAGCTCTCGCCATTTTTGACGGGTCAGCAAAGAAGCGTGTGGTCGGGCGTTTTCATGATGGAAGACAATATCTTTCCTATTATTCAATTCGGGACGTTTTCTTTTAATTGCCTGAAGTAATCTCTCTAGTTGTCTACAGTGGAGTTGAGAATCAATCGTCTGACCAACTGCAAGTAGCTCATGGTGGACGATTTCCTTCCAGCCCACCATACACACAGCATCATATTTTTCGACGAAAATCCTGGCTTCACGAACGCTTGTGACGGCTAACCATTCTTTGTCCACGATCTTTGACGTTCCGATTGTCGTACGTGACCGATTTTTCATCACCGGTTATGACACGTTTAGGAAATGGCTGGATATCATTGCGTTTCAGCAGCGCATCGCAGATAATTCGGTCTATCATGTTTTTCGCGCTCAACTCATGAGGAACTCATACATCGAGCTTCTTTTTGTAGCTTTTTGTGTAAATGGCTCAAAACAGTTTTGTGGTCAATACCTAGCTCCTTACCAATATCGATACTGTTGATATGCTTATCTTGCAATTTTTCATTACTTTCGTCCATTTTCAAAGTTCCCAACCTTAAAATTAAGAGAAAAGATTTCCGGATTCTACACCGTTATGCTTTATTATTCGTGACATTGACAATGTAGAATCCGGAAATCATTTCTTTGCACTGTGTAAACATTCATCAAACCAACTTTCCAACCACTGCACCAATTTCGATGTTTATACACTTAAAATAACGCTCGAAGTGTCACCTTTCCAACGAGCTTTTAGTTGTGCGATCTGTGTTTCCTGAGTTATTTGCAAATTAAAAAGTCTATCGGGAAAAAACGCCACGAACTTTTTTCCAGCCCTATTATTCCTTTTAATCGGCCCAAATTTCAAAATTTGACTGAAGTGAATTTGTATGGAAATCATAGATGAACTATTATATTATTTATATATCTAAAGAATTTTTTTTTTTAAAAAGGAGTATTCGGCAAAGTTCGATTTGAAAAACTGTTCAATCATGTTCGATGTAAACTGCATCTAACAGGGGCTTGACTGTATATCGCTTGACCATGAAATGAGTTTAGGCGGAACCTAATGTGTTAGAAATTGCAACGAGAAAATAACGTACTGACTAATATGCATATTACGGCATATCAACGAACAAAGTTTATAAAAATATTGAAATAGCCGAAGAATGAATAACGAACTCAAAACGGGTACAAAATTAATTAAAAAAGACAATAAAAAAAAATCGACTTTACCATAAACGAAATTCCTCTTCGCTTATCCTTTCCTCTTCGCTGTCAATTGATATAGTTCTAAAAACCAAAATTGCTTCGCTGCCAAATTCCATTGCAATCTTACAATATCAATAATTCTAGTCTTATCTAATGCAAGTGAAACGACATATATATTTGAAATTTTGAACAACTGTGATATATTTAAAAAAAAAAAAAACCATTAGCCTCAAAATTTATTCAAACAAACAACAAATTCAATCAAAACGTATCATCATGAATATATATAACAATCCTATTTTATTCAATCAAATTCGCCGATATGATACTTTTCAACTTCATCCAAACATTTATAACGAACTAACAGTAATATCTATAAAACTAAATACGCTTTAAAACCACAAAAATATTATTATTTGCCCATTTAAATTTTTTTTAATCAAAATTTAACTTAATGTAGACGCGTTAAATTCAAAATACTTTATATTTTCTAAGTTGTTGCACCAATCTTAAAATAAAAAAAAATAATTAAAAAAAAAGAATCCTATTTAAATCTTAATAAAAACGGTGGGCCGCAAAATTCGATCTTTTCGATTATTGTTCCAAAGATGAAAAAGTAAAAACAAAATTAAATTTTAATGAAAATAATTTAAGGAAATTAAAAATCTTCAGATATTTACATATAATAAGAACAAAATACAAAAAAAAACAACAATAATGTTCTGAAGTTTTAAGACAAAAATAAAATAAAAATAAAAAAAAAAACGCAACCAACCCACACACAAGGATACCTATAACTTCGGACTCTGAAACGTTTCAATGCAAGGGATATAATATTTATAAATATATTTAAATTTAAATGAATGTAATAAACAGTGCCGTAAATGAAACACGAAGCATAAAAATTAATTTAAAGAAAAAAACAAAATCGCGGAAAATTAGTTTCTAAGTAGTAGACATTTAAGAAAACATAGATAATTTTATTATTAAATAGATTACGATAACGATGGAAGTAATAGAAATGGCATTAATGCACACACGCATTACCCGAACAATTGAGTATTGTTTTTTGATTGAACTTGCCCTATTATAGGTTTCTTATCTCATATTAAAATCAAAAAAAAAAAAAAAATCCAGTATAAAAAAATAATAAAAATCTATTTACCTACTATCTATTTTTTACTAGGTTTCAAAATTTTATTCTCAAAAATAGATAGATCAATCAAAAAATGCATATTTTACTTGGTGTCCAAATGAAATTCAGATTTAGAAAAGACAAAATTAAATGTGTGTAGGATGCAGAATGATTTAATTGTATTAATTTTTATTTTTATTTAAACGATTAACTATATTCTCCATTTCTAACGATTTAATAATTTGCTTGTTATATTTATTTAAAATCAGGTCGAAGACATGTTGCATTTGAGATTAATTTGTTTGTAACTTGTACTGCTTCAATAAAACGATTGAACTTTTCTCAGAAAACCAGTGCAAGCAGATATTAAGTATTTTTCTGTGAAAATTAACCGAAAGTTTTTTTAATTTAATCGTAAAAAAAATTCTAGATTTCAAATTTTTTTTTTTTTTTTTGACACAAGTGGCTTGTTCTGTGCAATGCATCCACGCAATTGTTTTTGATTGAGCCGTCGTCTTATTGTCCTCGAGGATACGTCAATGCCAAATTCCGACGAAATATCTTTTTTATAATAGTCGAGCTATTAAAAGGGTTCTTGAGGCTCTATAAATCAGACGGTCCTCTTTAATTGTTGTTTTTCGTGCTCTAGGTCGCTGTTTAACATTTTTCGAGCTCCCATGTTGTTGCATATGGATCAATACATTGTACACCATCTTTCTGGAACATGTTAAAGCACTAGCAATTTGCGTAACGGTACTCTTCATTTGCTGAGCTACCTACCGCTGAGTCTCTAAACACACATTTTTTAAACAACAATCATAAATGAAATTAAAAAGACGCAAATCTTACCAAATAATTTGATTTAAAACAAACAAAAGCCCGAAATTAGTAAGATTTCAATGGTGTGCTAAATTCGTGGCCAGCTTGATCACGTATTACTTCCAATTAAGTGAGAATAGAAAAGAAAGGGAACAAAGGAACCAGACTAAATTAACGCGACATGATCAACCCATCATAGCCAACACTCAAGAAACAAAAGTCGACTGAAAAGCATAAAACAGTAGAAAATATTTGCACTTGAAAGTTACAGATACAGAGTGTGCTAAATTCGTGGCCACCACTGTACATTTAGAGTATTTTAGTGAAGGAAAAAAAGCTAGGGTGTAGCCTAGTGGGTAGAGATGGTATGCTATTTTACATACCTGCGATTTTTTCACTGCTATTTTAAAAGAGCAATCGCATATTGCGATTGAAAATTTAAAAGTGCTACGATTAGAAGAGCAGAGCAAATGCATACTGCTTACGTTCTATCGCCAATAAAATTGCCGCAATGATCATCGCTATAAATACCAGAGTTTTTGTTCGCACTTGCACATTAATCCCGCAACTCACACATCTCACATCACCCCGACTAGAGATACTCGATACACACTAACACTTCTGTCATGATAGACTTTGCACAATGCTGTAATACCAACAGTTAAGACTGCGTTTAGAAGCACAAGAAGGCGACATAAGAAATACGAAAATCAGCCAAACTGGAGTTTGACGGATTTCAAATGTACGGACACCAGCGAAAACTTGCGTTAAACTACAAGTTTTTGAATTGAATTTTCATTGAAACCGAAAATAAATATGACTTTCATAAATAACAATTCAATTTGATTGTGTTTACTTCATAAAAGAAAAAGAATTGAGAAAATTCAAATTTCGGGCGAAATTTCCCGCGCGATCGCTGTACATGCATTGCCCAAACTCTATTACGGCAGAAGTGTTATCGAGTATCTCTAACCCCGACGAGATCGTAGCTCAGAATAAAGCTCGTCAAACAAACTGCCACTTACCCATCGCATATATACAAACCTAATAAAAAAAAACACCCGGTCATAGAAAACCGAACCAAAAGGGTCTATTGTTTTCTTTTTTTCACGATATTACTCACACAAGATTTCATCATGAAGAACGTAAAGCTCTTATCAGATCCCGAAACCTCAGTATATGTCTGTATTTGTTTAAATTGTAGCACTCTACCAGAATGGTTTGGCCACCACTGTTGTCTTTAGCAACTCGGATTGTGTTAGACGACAATCATTAACGCCCCCGAAGGTAGCAGTCCATACCATCTCCAGGGTCAGTAATCATATTGCTAGATGCGAGATCTATCTAACTCTCTGCCAATCTATCGTTCATGGCAACAGGTTGTTAATCTAAATCACGCGACCTTACGCCGAGCTTTGGAATGCTCTGCCCGCGATATGGGCCAGCACAGCCACCCACGTGTATGTCAAAGTCATCTCGGTCATAAATGACAAAGACATCCTCAACCATCGCCGGGGGTGGAAGCAACCTTCCATGGGCTCCCCGACTCCCGTGGTACCAGTGTACCACTGGTGAGGCTTTCACTCTGAAGCATAGCTCCCCTGGACTATGATCAGAGCACTCCTCGGGTTCGTGGGGACGGCCGGCCCCAAAAGTAGTTACTGGAATCACCGAAGCTTTCTACCAGCACTTTCTTCCCTGCGTTCGTAGGTTTCGGAGCCGATTTAGAGTGTACGGTACATTGATTATCACCAACTCAAGTACACAATATCGACTTGCTCCCCCCTACAGTATCCACTTTCACTGCTTAGAGAACCCATGCACTAGTCCCATACAGTTACTGGTTTCAACATTGGCAATCAAACCAAATCCATCAGCCAGCAATGCCCTATTGTAGACGAGTCGCGAAGCCGACACAATCGCGTTCAACTTTATCCCCCCCACCTAAATGGGTTACGGAGCTGACGCCAGTATGCGACCTCGTCCCTCGTCCACAGGACATAAATGTAGGTTGCGGAGCCGATTAGTGTGATTGGACCGATAAGATCAATTCAATACACAGTATCAACTTTGTCCCCCCTACATTGCATCCACTTTCACTGCTTAGAGAAGATAGCTCAACTCGTACAGTTACCAGTTTCAACATTGGTCAACAAATAAAAATCCACTTGCCAATTATGCTCTATAGTAGACAAGTTTCAAAGCCGACACAATGCGTTCAACTTTATCCCCCCCACCTAAGTGGGTTGCGGAGCTGACGCTAGTATGCAACTTTGTCCCTCATCTACAGAGCGATAGGTTTCGGAGCCGATGGCAATATAGTACAATAAATTCAATCAGAATCCAAAAAGAACTCAAATTAGAATTCAAATATACCTACCATCGACTTGATCCCCCCTGTAGATAGGTTGCGGAGCCGATGGCAATATAGTATAATAAGTTCAATAAAGAACTCAAATATACCTACCATCGACTTGCTCCCCCCTATCTACGTACATGATCATGCACCACCATGGTTGGTGAGATCCTAGCCGACATATTGCATTGCATTCAGCTACACCCCTCCCACACCTCGTGGGATTCAGAGTCAAATGCTATGCCAGTCTAGTTTCTCATCGCGGCAGGATTCGGAGCCCACGTCAAATTGACGTCGACTTGATCCCCCCTACCGCTTGGGATTCGGAGCCGATGTAGTGTTAGTGCGAAATGAATGCAGCAAGCTGCATTAAGTCGCGCAAAACATCGACTAGATCCCCCCCATCAACCAGCCTAATTCCTAGGTTGATAGGGATGACCATGCACTACCATGGGTTCGGTATAAAGGGACACCTCTTTATCCTCCCCCGATGAGATAGTTTTCGGGGCCGGCACAATATATCGCAATAAGCGAACCTAGAGCAACTGCACCGACTGATTCCCACTGTCCCATCTGTAGACCTCTTAGCGCCACCCGGCCTGTACCACGAGGAGGTGGGTCTACTTCACAGGCCACCCGAAACCTCAGTCAACTTTACCCAGACCCCAGCGCTAACTCATCAATCGCGACGAAAGAGCTTGAACGTCGTTCTTTCGCGTCTCGAATTACCGGCCGCTTGGGACTTCTGATATATTCCATTGTCTTCGTATCTGTTATATCGCTCGCGCTCAGCTATCCCAAACCTAGTTGATAGTCTTTGGTGATTGATATTGATACCATCTGCACACTGCTCGTGCTCTCAGTTATATTGCTTTACACTGAGGAGAAAGAGTAATGAATGAATTGAATTGGAGCTGAATGAAATACGGTGGGATCTGATCTGATAGGTGAGGTGGAACGTGCGAAGTGGTCAATGATGCGGTTTGCTAGAGATTTGTTTGGCGAATTTTGTTCTGAGTTTCGATCATGTTGCGGCTATTGCAAGTTTTGCCGATTAATGTTGCAGTCCCCCGTATCGATAAGAGCTTTACGTTCTTCATGATGAAATTGGTTTTGTGAGTAATATCGTGTGACAAAAGGAAACAACAGACCCTTTTGGTTTGGTTTTCTATGACCGGGTGTTTTATTTTATTTGGCGATGCGATTGACATTATTTGCCATCCTGACTCGATTTCGCTCGATCGTTTTTTCGTACATTGGATAGCAAAATAAAACCTTTTCATTCCCAGGGGGAAATGGGGGAACTGTTCACTATGCGCACTGAGCATGAGATTGGGTCTGCCTGATTGTTAGATGCTGGATTTCGGAATTGCTGTTTTGTCCGTTTTTTTTTTAATTGCGCACTAGCATGGAGAATAGAGATTAAAAAATCACTGCTATTGGCAGAGCTGCTCTTTTCCATAGATATTGAAAAAGAGCAATTGCATTTGATCACTGCGATTATTAAAAAACAGCGGGTTCTTGCCGTCTATCATGACCCAAAAGGGGTATAGAAAGGTCAAATCTTGAGTACGGTGTGTTCTGCACAGCTTATATCAGAGCCCTATTCTGCATATACTTGCAAATTTCGTAATAAACTACGGCCCCTCATTGGACCTTCCTAACTGTTCGCTGATTTTGTGAAAAAAAATTGTATGATAGATTTTTTCTGTAGAAAACTAATGATATTTTCGTTAAAAAAATGTTCTAGAAAAATTCGCAGTTTATGTTAATTTCTTCGAATGTATTCCTTATAATAATTGACGGGTCGAGAACCAGAGGGGTGGGGCGTAAGTCCAACCAAAGTAATTTTGGGTAAAATGAATTTAAATCTTATTTACTTTCAAAAAATATACAGAAGTGCGAGCTCATTTTTCGTTCGTCATTAAGTTAAATAAATATACGCCAAACAATTATAAGAAAAAAATGCATATTTTGGACACTTTAATTTATATTCGCGCGTCCCCGTCTCCCCTCTCTGGTTCCAATCAGAAATGTTTTTGTATTATCTACCATAGATAGCTTACTTCCCAACGAAAGTTGACAAGTGCTTCTGAGGCAGACACATAGAAGTTATTAAGTTTGGATTAAAGATACTCTTCATTGTCATAAAAGTTGAAACATTTTATTTAAATAAATAAATACATATTATTATTATTAAAATAAAACATAATAAAGTGTTATTTATGGTCAGACTCAATATCACCAGCACAGTCCTCATTATAAGTTTCGTCATTCGGTTTGAATTCTTTTCTACATCGGGTGTTTCGTATTTTAATGTTAACAAAAATGATGCTGTATTGGCGGGACAAACGGCAATAGATCTAACCGATTTTTAAACTTTTGCTGCCTTAATTTTTATAGGCTCGCTGTGAAGTTCTGGTAAATCAGTTAAAAGAAGAGGCATTCCTAATCTTTTAACAATTTTTTTAATTATATTTCTGTAAACGGAACTTCAATATTTAGGGTGTTTTCCGTAAATAACATAGGCTTGCTTTTCCCAAAATAAAATCAGGAAATGGATATTATTTCTTAAACTTCACACCTCATAAAATCAAAATTTTTAAACTTAAACGTTGATTAGAGCATAGAACCGTATCTTGTTTTATTTAACGCGGACAGTCTGGTACTAAGTTTAAATGCCACGGTTGTCTCTTGCGACACGGATTGTGGACGACAATCAATAACGCCCAAGTAATAGAACAGAATCTTGTGCATGTATGAACGTTGCACCTATACTGACCATAAAACCATGGCCTGAAACAACAAAAACGAGCATTAGAGCTCGTCACGTCGGCTTACCCCAGTACGGGTATACAACAGAAAGTAGAACTTTCTCAGATCGCGGTATAGATCCGATGGCGACTGGTGTTAGGTCGCCTTACCGTGCCCATCCTGCCTTAGCCATACAGTCTAAACAAAAAATTTTTTTTTTCCTTCTATGGCCCCATGAAGAGAGGGGGAGGAAATGTGGAAGTTAAGAGGGAGGCTCTTTAATTATAAGTTAATTATTATTATTTTTCTTTCATTTAATTTAAGTATGATTTCGTCAATTCAGTCATTGTTAAAAAAAATAATTGGAGAGTATTTTTTTTTTAAGTACTTCAATACAATTAATTTGGTAATTTAACTTATCCTCGCTTGAATATCGACGTTCTGAATCAACGGGAACACGAATTCACGAGACGATAACTCCTATTCCATCCAGCGATGCATGTATGATAGCGTTTGGCGCCTTCTGGGCTCGTCATAAGTCGTCGAAATAATAAGAAATAAAAACTAACACGATTCTCGAACAAAATTCGACGCGAAATCACTATACTTCCGCCTTTCCAGTAACTACTTTTGGGGTCGACCGTCCCCACGTACCCGAGGGGTGCGAATGATCACAGTGCAGGGTAGCTATGCTTCAGTTGTGTAGCCTTACCAGGGGTTAACTGGTACCTCGGGAGCTGGGGAGCCCATGGAAGGTTACTTCCATCTCCAGTGCTGGTTGAGGATGTCTTCGACATACGCGAGGTGGTTGTGATGCCCATATCGCGGGCAGAGCAATAGCTCGGCGTAAGGTTGCGTGATTTGAATAACAACCTGTTGCCATGAACGAAAGATTGGCATTTAGATAGGTCTCGCAGCTAGCAGTATGAATGTCGACCCTGCAGATGGTATAAACTGCTACCTTCGGGGGCGACAATGATTGTCGTCAGAAACTATCCGCTTGTTAAAGACAAACGTGCTTTATTCGTTCGAGAAGAAGAAGTTACGTAAAACAACACGGAATATCTGTACTTCCGCCTTTGACGGCTTCGCGGCAGCACTTTTCATTTTTCTTCTTTTGCTATATCTTCTGACCGAAGGTCCGTTTGCATTCCTAAGGCCGTGACTTTTCTGTCGCGAGAGACACGACGACCGTTGTACAAAAAAATTAATTACAAAAAAATTTGCGGTTCGTCCGAATTCCGGAGCAAAATCTCAAAAAAAAAAAATATATATATATACAGTTTGGGCCAAATACACGTTTCTTTTTAAAAATGCAATAAAATGAACAAAATTAAATTTTTTTCCATGTATTATGGCTTCATTAATAAGAGCAAACATTCCCATTAATGATGGAACATAACTTTGTTCAAGTGGCTGCCTCGGCTGGCTTCGCAGTAGCGCATTCTGTCACTCCAATTTTCCAAGACCATGTCGATGGTTTCGGGCTGTAGCTCACGGTGCTTGGATGATATTGGCCTTAAGTGCTTGAATCGTTTCTGGATTGTTGGCATAACATCGGTCCTTTACGGTTCTTCAGAAAAAAAGTCCAAAGGGGTCAAATTTCAGTTCCGAGGCGGTCAATTGACATCGCCAAGACGGCTGATAACACGATTTGGGAATTTCGTGCGTAAAAGATCGATTGTGGCATGGGCTGTGTGGCATGGCGTGCCATCCTGCATGAACCAGAGGTCGTCCAAATCCATGTCTTCAATTTCAGTAAAAAAAAAGTCGGATAACATGGCTCTGTAACGTTCACCGTTGACCGAAACGTTGTTCCCAGTCTCATTTTCGAAGAAAAATGGTCCAATGATGCCACCACTCCACAATGCGCACCAAACTGTCACTTTCTATGGATGCATTGGCTTCTTGACAATAACGTGCGGGTTTTCCGAGCCCCAGATGTGGCAATTTTGTTTGTTAACGTAGCCTCCGAGATGAAAATGCGCCTCGTCAGAAAAGATGATTTTTCGACCAAAATCGTTGTCCAATTCAAGCTGCTGTAAGGCGTTTTGAACTTGAACGTTGTTTAAGTGTAAAGCGACTCATTTCGTTCCGCGGAGGTATGATACTGACTTTCTGTCAAGATTTCGAGTGGGAAACAGCTTTCAGTGTCAAAATAACCTATGATTTAAAAAGAAACCACTGGATGGCCCACCCTGTATATAACCGCGAGGAGAAAAGAAAAACCGACTGATCATTTTTGGTATTTCTCATTTCAGAGGTAGATAGCGCTCATCTCAGTCAGTTTCAAATAGGTACTTTCCGGACGTTTCCCTCATCTCCGTTCACTACTTTCTTCTAGACAAACACACCTGTCAAATACCTTATTTGCTACGATCCTGCATCCAATTTCGTACCTTTCAACTCGCTACTACCTAATATTTCGCTCAATTCAGTTCACTGCTTTCTTCCAAGAACCTCCAACCTGTATCTACCGTCCGTCTACGTGTCCTGCATCCGAAACCATCCGCTTACGACTTTTGCTCCCTTGTTACTAATGTTCGGTTAGGATCCATCTCTTCTAGATTTCGGTCATTTTGGTGGGAGGCAATACCGTAGATCCCTACTTTCTTCATCTTCCGCCACTAACACGCTACGCTTAGTTGTTCGGTGCATTCGAAAGTTCACAGATCTGCATAATCAAAACCAACTCTAATTCCTCCCCAGCTTGCGACTAATCAACCGACTGATACGATATGATGGGGGTCTCCAACACAATCCTCATAGTACTTCGCTGAAATCCTTTGGTGCGGCCTTCGTGGGTCGCCCCACTTCAGTCTTAAGTTCCTGCATGAATTTGATACTGATCGATCTGCTCGAGTCCGTGGAGTCGCAACTCTCCAAAGGCAATATTACTGGAATCGTCGAGGCTTTCTAGACTAGGAACTACCCCTGCGGAGGTCGATTGAAATAGTCTGGCAGTTGTAAAGAGTATGTAACATTGGGATTGTTGCTATGCTGAAGCGCAGAACGTATGACTGTTAGCTGCAAAAAGCCCGCCTTGTACCTATCTGGCTCTCAATATTTGAGCGGCTTTTCTTCTTGTTTATTTTCTCCCTCCGGAGATAGGAGCATTGGTACAGTTAATTGCTTGTTTGTGTTTCATACAGACTTAATTGCACTTTTGAAAATGCAATTCCACCACTATCAAGGAATACATAGAATTTCTACTTGTATGTACCTCGCTGGTTCACAGCCCTTCAATTGTAATGTTTCTCGTTTAAAATTAGTGTTTTGGCCGTATCATGAAATTTTATAAGCCACCGAAATATTGAAATATTGAAACTTTGCTAGCTATATTTAAAATTTTTTTCTCCATTATTTGTCAGCGAGCGAAGCCCAGCGCGCAGCGCCGGGTTTTTCCAAAAATTTGATGATATGTACTGCTTTCTTGCTAAGCACAGCAGTATGAAAATATGGCAGACTAATGTTATTGATATCTACTTGAAAATACAACAAGTATTTAAGAAGATTTAAATCATCGTCGAGACTAGAATAGTAGAGGTTATCGTTATTTCGTCATATCTTTCTCATCCATTTCACTGAACAAAATTAATTGCATAATTCAGTTCGACTACATTTTCAAAAAAGATAAGATTTCCAAAAAGCAGTACAAGTATCTTAAATTCAATAATTATGATTTTAATAAAAATTCATTCTGTATCCTAAATATAATAAAGAGATAAAAACAAAACGGAGTAGAATCAAATTGATACTATTTTATTGCAAATCACTCCATCTATAATTAATTGTACACAAACACACTTACAAGAAACTCACAGACTATTTGCCAATATATCGAATTCTTAATGTTAACATTTAAGATTTTAAAATAACGATTAAAATAAAAGACTAGCAAAAAAAAACCTTTGAGAATAATAATAATAATAATTATGAATAAATGTCAAACACGGTCGTATTAGTTCGTAAGTGAAAATTTTGTTGCTTATTTGTATTGTGAATATTTACAAACCTCAGAATGACGAAAATCGCTAATTTAAAGTAATTAAAAAAAAGTAATTATATTAAAAAAAAAAAAAATGGATCAAAAATCAAATATAAATTTAATAAAAGAAGAAAGAATAATTCAAAGATAATAATTTGATCCTGAATATTATTAGATAATTAAATTAATTAAAATACAAACGCTGAATAGTTATTGAGACAAATCTTAATATATTTATATGTACATTTTTTTCTTTCTTTATTTTTATTAATTCTTAATTCTAACCAAGACTTAGATACTATTACGATATAACAAAGAAGCCGAAATAATATGGTATTTAGAAATTTCTTACAGTCGAACTTCTTTAACTTGAATATCACTTCTATCATATGCCAGAAATTTTCTAGTTTAACTAAAGAAAGTTCAAATCAAGTATAGAAGTTTGTACCGAGTATATCAAGAGATTATTGTGGAATGTCCACGCTTATTAAAAACAAAAACATAACTACAAAAAAATTTCAAGTAAAGGAACTTTGACTGTATTTGATTGAAAAGAAAAAATGTTTTATCTTATATCAAATGTCTATGACGACGTAATATATAATACCATCACATTGCCTGTTTGGATATACCTTGGTTACCTCAATCTAAGAAAATGAAAAATTCATATATAGAGGGTTGTGTGAAGGGCTAACAACTCTTCCACAATAAGTAAGAAAAAAAAAAATGATAAGAAACCTGAAGGTCAGAAGGTCAGAAGGTCAAGGTCCGATTTGGGATGTAATGCCATTGTAGGAGACTCTTTTCGGTTGCCTTTGCAATGTAAACGAAAGATGAGTATGCTACTGTGAAAAAACAATGATAATTAAAAAACTAAATTGGCAAACTCGCAACCAAGATATACTGGGGTGTGTTGTGAAACGGAGGCCAGGGGATAAGTTATTTCGATACCAAGATATCGAAATAACTATAAAAAAAAATCAGGTTCGGGAATTGGAACTGGTTCGAGATCCACCAACGTCCATTTTGGTGGCAGTATCGGGCTGGAGCGATGTGCTAGCGTGTTGCCGGGTCTAGTTACGGGAGTCGTTGGAGGTTCGTTGATTCGATACTGTCCATAAAAACCATGGCCTGTAACAACAAAACGAGCTTTAGAGCTCGTCACGTCGACTTACCCCAGAACAGGTATTCAACAAAAAATAGGTCTTTCTCTGATCGTGGTGTTGACCCGATCAGATGCCTCGACGATGGCCACTGGTGTTAGGTCGCCTTACCGTGCCCACCTTGCCTTAGCCATACAGTCTCCAACAAATCTTTTTTTTTTTTCTTTAACAGCACATTATTTTGGTTTTCTTCATTTCTTCACAACAAAATTTCGATTTCCCTTTGAACTAATCGAAGTGCAAATGATTACTTTCGTTTGGCATTGGAAAAAAAAATATCAATGTTTCAAAACCTTACCCAACCTCTCACAATTTTTCGCTTTTTTTTTCCCGACGATCCATGCACATCGTTCTTCCCGCCAAAATTTTTCTTTTCCTTTTTACGAATCACGAAATTTCCATCACCTTTTCATTTGCCGTTTTCCGGCTTTTTCTGCACAATTTTTCGCTTTTTCTTTTCCCAACGATCAATGCACCTCGACACGTCGCGCTCCTTCCGCCCAAAAACAATTTTTCTCGGTCAACCTTCCCTCTGAAGTTAGCCACAGCCTGTGAAATGTTGCGGAATTGGCTAGGTATTCTTCGTTCGAAGGGTAGAGGGCCACGGTGTGTAGCAGGGGTGTTGGTGTTGCTGCAGAGCGCGGCAAACTCGTCACACAAAACAGGTGGGACTATGTATCTTGTATCGAGCTTCTAGTTTCGAATGTTTTTAAACTCGTTGATCGAAATAAAATGACGTCTCGAAATGAGATACATAATACTCTGTTTCTACATGTCAAACGAATCGATATCAAAATATACACTGCGGAGCATAACCATAAATGCACTCAAAATTTGCTCATTTTTACAATTTATTTAATGAAATACCGTTATTAGAGAGAAAGAGTAGCAAACAAAAACAATTCGCAACAACAGATTGCTGTAATTAAGTTTGCTGAAATTTAGCCGAAGCATAACTATAAACGCAATAAGTAGATTGTCATTAGCTTATGCTATCAACTATTGATAACGAGTCAAATGTATTAAAAAATTATTAAGATAGTTGTTGTTTATTTTTAAATTGGCGCGCGGAACAGTGCTTACAGATTAGAAAATAGGCCAAATTCTTGCATTTTTCGAAGAAGGCTTGAGCAAGCGTGGTGCAATTACTAAAAAATTTAATCTGCTTGACGCTGCCATTCGAAATGTGCTAAAAAATCCTGAAAATTATGAAAACGGAGAACAGGAAGTACAAGCAAGCCGTCAGACCGAAATAAGCGTCAGATTATTCCAAAGGCAAGAAATTCCATAGACCGCTGCCCAAATCGCCAAGGATTGTGGACTAGCTGTTTCAAAATGGATAGACCACACGGTGTTAAGGAGTTCTAAGCACATTTGTCGCCAAAAGCTGAAATCGGCATCATAAGTCAGCAAGACTACAGTACGTCCGAACAGATATGCAAACCAACTTCTTTAGGATAAAATGCTAAACATTAATTTTTTATGCATTTTTTATTTGTTATTTCTTCCTTAAGACTATTTTTTCTGACGAGAAAAGTGGAACTTGGATGGCCTAGATGGTTTCAATGAGTATTGGCGTGATTTGCGATAGAATCTCCAAATTTTTTCAAAACGCAATTTCGGTGGAGGCAGCTTAATGGTTTGGGGAGCTTTTTTTTCCAGATGAAATGTTGGAAATATCGTTTCCCAGAACTCGAATGAATTCATCGAAATTTATAGAGGTGTTGCGCAAGAATTTGTTGCCATTAATGAGAATCAGAGGTACTCATTATTGTTTTTTTCAACAGAAAAACGCCAGAATACATGTGAGCCGCTTCACTTATTCAAGTGATGTCAGGTCCGCTTGCTCACCAGAACTTAATCCAATAGAAAACATTTAGGGAATCCTAGCAAGGAAATTTTTATACTCTAGATGAAATCTGAGAGTATTATAAGTTTGCTCTAAAGTTTGTAACGCCAAGAAATAAGGCTCGGAGAAAAAAATGATGAATACGGAAATTAATATTATCACTCAAAAATCTCAAAACCGGATGTCCGTCCGTCCGTCCGTTCGCTCTCTAGCTTGAGAACGCGTTGAGCTAGAAAGCTCAAATTTCGTACACATCGTTTTTGACAAAAAAGTAAGGTCAAGTTCGTTAACGGGCCAAATCGCTCCACCTCTTCTACCCCCTCCCATACAAAATGACACAAATGCGCAATTTGACAATAAACGGATTTGCTCGAAAAGTATAAAAGCTATTGGCCTGAAATTTGGAATATATTACTTTTATGATAATATAAATCTACCATATAAAAATTATGCGTGTCCTCCCCCTCCTTCTACCCCCTCCCATACAAACTGTACTTGTCATGAATTACTCTAAGCTAATTTACTCATTGCGTATAAAATTTAGCAAGCTGAAATTCTGCACTTAATATTTATTTAAAATTGTTAGTAAGGGTAAAAAAAATTAGACGATTAACTCCACCCCTTCTACCCCCTGCCATACAAAATGACACAATTTCCCAATTCGGCTATAAATGGATTTGCTCGAAAAGTATGAAAGCTATTAGTCTGAATTTCGGGATATATTACTTTCATAATGATTTCAATATACAGTATAAAAATTATTTGCGTCCTCCCTCTCCTTCCAACCCCTCCCATACAAACTACACTTTTTCATGAAATGCTCGAATCCGATTTTCTCAGAACATATAACATTTATCGAGCTCACATTTTGTAATAAATACTTATTTAGCATTATCACTAAGATCAGAAAAAAGTATTTGATTAGCTTCACTGCTTCTACCCCCTCCCATACAATATGACACAGTTTCACAACTTCACAAAAAATCTATTTTCTTCAAAAGTATGAATTTTACTAGTCTTAAATTTAAGAGATGTCAATTTTATAATATTCTTAGTTATTTCTGAAAAAATCAATAAAATCCCCCCATTCTTTCTACCACCTCCCATACAAACTGCACATTTCAACTAATTCTAACACACTAATTTTCTCAGCTCCTATTCAATTTTTGGAGTAAGCATTTTGTATAAAACATTTTTTATAGCTACTTGAGCATGATGGGGAAAAAATTAGTTCAATGCTATCATCCCTTTTAACACTCCCCATACAAAATTTCTTGGGATCAGAAAAAAATCTATTTCATCTAGAGTAACGTAAGATTGCGCTTTACGCGCAATCGTAGTCCTATTATGTTTTATATGGATATTAGGCAGTATGACAATATTGTACAGTTGAAAATGGCTGTTATTAACGCTTGGCAGAATATTGATAAAAAGGCAATAACAAATTTCATAAAAAGTATGCCAAACAGATATAAAATTATTTGCTTGCGTTTATAGTTATGCTCCGGCTAAATTACAGCAAAGTTAAACAAACGGTAATTACAGCGATCTACTATTGTTAATTGTTTTTGTTAGCACCACGAAAGTTTTAACCTAGGATGCTCTACTTTAAGTACGGTGGCATTTTGAAACGAGCCTTCATAATGCCTAAAAGACAAAACTATTAATTTGATGCTCGATTCAAGATAATAATTACATCACTGCATTCATCTCACTCAAATAAGTTGCTTACGATGGCGCTACTTCACAAATCGGACCTTAATCACCTGAATACTTCGCCTCCATCCCTCTCGGTTCAGTGACCGCGTCCTCCAGTTAGAAAATCATAGCAGTGATTTGCTGTTTGCGTCAATCGAATCCTCCCAACGCTTCCGTGGTTTTCTGACCGGTCTTTGTCCGTTGACTTTCCCTTTTAGTGTGCTTTTGGGATTTCTTCCATCATCCATCCGCTCCATATGAGCAGCCCTTTGTAGTTTCTTAAATTTTATGAGGGTTTACACTTCTGGATTGTCGAAAATGGCATTCAATTCTCTATTGTACTGTGTTTTCCAGATCGAGTCTTCCCTCATAGGTCCGAGGAATCTTTTGAGGACCTTTCTCTCAAAGACGTTAATTAATTTTTCGGACGCCTAAATTAACATCCACGTTTCACCTATGAAGAGTCGGATGAACGGTTTTGAAACTTTCTGGTGAAAACAGATTATCAGCCTGGATAAAATTCACCTATCTATCTCCTATCTGTGAATACATGAGACTGTTTGCTTTCCTTTCTAACCTGCAGTAAACTCCATTGCGATCACTCTGTCGCACTCATTAGTGCAACATGATTGAATAGCAAAATCAGTGATTGCGAAAGAGATAGGATCGTGTTTGTTGCACTGAGCGTTCATTAATAAGTTCTAATGAATGTTTCATTACCATTCATCGATGAAGGATATTCGCTTAATACGCATGAAGTTGCTATTACCGCTGCGCGATGAGCGGCAATTGAGAATTCATATGTGTTTCATTTATGTTTAGTTCATTTGAAATATGATATTGATGAGTCACATAAGAAATATGGATACATCTTGGCTTTGTACATCAAAGCGGGAGTATCGCACGTAAATAGCGTCACGCTAAATTTAATTGCATTTAATCAAGATCAAATCTTTATGCCAGTTCAGACAACGGAATGAAATTTTCTTTCCGAGCACGTCTGATCAGACGAAGATCGATCTTCAAATTGTGGAAAATTTTTATGATTTCAGTAAACATAAACCAAAACCTAAGAAATCTTTTTTCTATGTACCATTGATACTGTTTATTCCATAGGGGAAGACACCTGAAAATGTATTTTAATTCAAATTATTTACTCTTCATGAATGAAAAGGGGGGCAGACATAATGTTTGTTATCACGAACACAAGTATTTTTGATAAATGAACCCAACTTTTGAAAACGAAATATATTAAACTGGAAACTCGTGGTGCAGGAAAATCTTCACAAGGGGGTTCGCACTAGGCTAGTGATTTAGTCCAACTGATCAAAAATCGTTCGCACTATAGCCATGTACAGTACATTACATTTCGACTAAATTGTCATGTTCGCTCTTGCGAGTACTTGTTACCGACTGAAATCTGAATTAACGAGTACTGACGTACATTTATATTCGTTATTTAAGTAACAAAATGAGCTCCCGAAAAAGTAACTGAACTGTCAAATCCTTTCGTTACTGTTTCATTCGTTCCACATGCAAAAAAAGTATCTGTACCGAAAGTAACGTTTAGTTGCTATCTGCTGTAACGAAAAACACATCACAGGAGGGAAACCTACACTTGTGCATAAAGCCATAACGCCACTCCAAAGCAAGAACGAGAAGGAATACTCTTACTCTGCCTTAGAGCAAAGTCTACTGATGGTTTTTTTTCAACACGAAGAATGTCGTCGAATAGAGTTCTGGCGCTCGGCAGGCAGTCATTCCTTGTGTGTTGTGGGATCAGTGATACCAGATTGCATAATTTTTTAATGTTTGGAGTGATAAAGGTTTTTTTTTATAAATTTGAGGGAGTTTTGTTGAAAAAAATTTCGATTTAATAATCAATCGTTATTTCATTCACATTGTCATTTTATTTACGTTAGTGTTTAAAGGAATTTTTTACTTAGAAGAGGATAATTAAAAAATCGGATTCATTGTGTTGATACATGAACGAGGTCAACGAAATCAAAAGCGATTCACAACCGATTTTTTGTTGCATCTAGTTACTGCATGTGGCACTAGAAGCGATTTCTTTTATTTGAATTTATGATTTGCAAAACTGGCTTACTTATCCCTGGAACATGATATGGCGGTCATTTAACGATTACCTAGTAACGAATAAAATGTAACGATTACTTTCCTAAAAGTATCGAATACTTATTGGTATCGAAAAGCAACAAAACTTGACACCACTAGTTGAGAGTAATGCATCATTCCACACTGATATGTTTATAGTCGTAGTCATATATGTTACATATAGTCGGTGTGCCGAAAGGGCTATGAATCCTTCAATCGAGTTTTTAATTTCAATTATTTTTTCGAGTTTTTATTGACATCACCAGTCCCGATCGAAATGAAAGTAGAAAAAAGATTTCTAGAAATGCAAAAATTCAAATTTTCCGGTATTAACGTCAAAATCTATTCAACGATCTGCCATCATTCCCATCGACTATGAAACTCGATACAAGGAATTTTGAATACAATGCCATCTCGAAACGAGATTATGTTGTAGCAAAATACCAGACTGCTTTGAAATTCTCAAAACTTTTAATTTATTCACGTATTTCACTTTTGCTAATCCTTAATTTGACGTAACAAAAAAAATGATAGGGTTTAGCCTAATGGGTAGCGTGTTGGTCTACAATGCGAAGGTCGTGAGTTCAAATCCCGGTCGACGCATAATTCAAGCACACTGCCTGCATGGATATACCTTGGTTACCTCAATCTAAGAAAGTGAAAAATTCGTAGATAGGGGCTTGTGCGAAGAGCTAACAACTCTTCCGCAATAAATAATGAGAAAGGAACCTGAAAGTCAGGAGGCCCAGGTCCGATTTGGACTGTAGCGCCATTGAAGAAGAAGAAAAAAATGCTATAAATTTCTAAATACCATGGAATTTCTAATTAAATCGCATAAAAAATCACATTTAAAATTTACATTATCATTATCTTCAAATAATTTAAAATCGTGCCTTTCAATAATTCAAAACGGTAACGATTCTTTTTTGTTATAAAAACTCAAAAGGAACGAATCGCTTCGGCTTCGAAAACAAAACAGTTCCAAACAAAATGCTAGCAATATTTTTAATTAAAGTACCATTTAGATCGAAATCAAATGGCGATAACAAATCACAATTACAACTTATTTTTCGTTTAGTTCAGCTGCTATTTATAGTTGGCAGACAAAATATCGCCATCATGATTCCGAAATTGTATATATTTTTTTTTTAAATAAGAAAAAAAAAATGCCCATGTCTGGTAACTTTCCAACAGCTTTAAATCAATCAAATGAAAAACTTGGCGCACTTTCCATGTTTAACTGGTGGTAGAATTAGTTTTTAAGAAAAATTCAAATAATTATTATATATATAAAAAAAATTAGTATAAGATCTTAATAAACACAAAGAGTTACAACAGCTGAAAAATTAGCATAATAAATTAGTTGATATGCATTCTTCCAAAGAATATGCTATCAACTCTTAAGAAGCCGGGAATAATGCTGAAAATTAGCATCTCTATGTCTGTACTAGATGTAAAATTTATTTATACAAAACCTAAACCCTATATAAAAACGCTAGAGTAAAATAGAAAAGGATCCAAACTAGTAAGTAGAATAAAACTTAAAAGTAATGTGTAAATTTTTTTTCTGATATATACATTATAAAAATTTATGACTAATAACGATGACCATAAGGGAACCCTTTAAAACCACTGAACATGCAAATTAACGATGATCAAACAAAATAAAATGGAAATATGGGCCAAAATCATAGTGAGATAAGGTTACGATTGAGATAAAATAAAACAAATAAAATTCGAAATGAAAACAAAAAAGTAATCCAAACCAAGAAAAGGTTAATAAATTACAATGATAAATAATAAAACAAAGATAACTCTAATGCTACAACTTTCATATTAGTCATTTAAGAATAAATGAAATTAACTTAGATAATAACGTAACCATCGGCAACATTACTAAATAACAGACAATTATTCTATTTTGAAAAAAAAAAGAAAAGAAATAATGACAGAAATCATCCCATATATTTTTTACTAGGAAATAATAAAAAAAAAAGATGAGAAAAATTAATAAAAACACAAATCTTTGATCAAATGTACATTTCATTGTTTTAACACACTTTCTTTTTCTCTCTTTTTGGGCGTTACATCGTCAACCAAGTCTCTATCAATCAATTATGTAATTGTAAATCTTAAATTAAATTGATTAATAAAAGAAATTGTGTAAAAAAAAACTCATTTATTTATTTATTTTTAAGTTATAATTTAAAGATTGAACGTAATACTTTTATATTTTTAAATTCATGATACTGTAGTGGCTCGATAATCCGGACACCATCATCAATTACATTGCGTTTCTTGTAATTCGGTCAAGAAGAAAAATATTTACCAAAAAGTCGGGAGCAACTTTATTATTCTTGGGAAAAGTTGAGGATACGTTTAAAGTCAATGTGCAGCTTAGGGAAGACTAAGTGAATTGGGGAGTTAGGGTGTAGCCTAGTGGATAACGTGTTGGTCTTGTAATGCGAAGGTCGTGAGTTCAAATCCCGGACGACGCAATATTTAATTCCACCACATTGCCTGCTTGGATATACCTTGGTCACCTCAATCTACGAAAATGAAAAATTCGTAGAAAGAGGGTTGTGCGAAGGGCTAACAAACCTTCCACAATAAGTAATGACACCTGAATGTCAGGAGGCCAAGGTCCGAATTGGGCTGTAGCGCCATTGTAGAAGAAGTGAATTGGGGGTACTAGCGCAGGGCGGTTGTCAATTATTGAACACTTACCGCGATTACGATCGATAGCTCCAGTACATAAAGCAATATTTCAATCGTTTATACATTGTGACAAAAAAGTAACAGCAATTTGTAAATAAAATTACTCTAGGGAATGATATTTAAAAAAAAATTTTTTGGTAAGCAGGTAGGACTGTTCTTAATTATTGTTTTTTTTATTTATTTATCATAACAAGATAACAAGATATACAGTTACATAATAATTAACTTATATTTTAATTTAATTTAATTTAATGTAACTTAAACAATTTAACTTATGTAACTTAATCTAAACTAGTAAGATGGGCACTGGCAAAAAGATGGTCATACAGGGTTCGGGATACTTTATAAAACAGAGCGCAGTCTTAGTTTGTATGTCAATTTACTCATTGGAGGTGTGTAGTGTACACTGAATTTGTTAAATACTCTACAACATCTGTTAATAGGCTCATTTTGTCCGTAAACTGTGCTATGTGGATATTCCTTTAGTAGTCCTGAATGTCTCGTCAGCCTGACATTGTCATTGAGTCTGAATTTATTTGATATGTGATCTACCATAATATCGCCATTCAAAACATCTAAGGTAAAACAGGATGTGAGCATAGTTCTTCTACAACTAAGAGGTAAAAGATTTAATATTTGGAGCCTAGTTGCGTACGGTGGAAGGTTCTCAAAGTCTCTAGGATCATACAAGTCCCTAAGAGCAAAGAGAAGGAATTGCT
The DNA here is from genome assembly GCA_963669355.1 of Chorisops tibialis. NCBI lineage: Eukaryota > Metazoa > Arthropoda > Insecta > Diptera > Stratiomyidae > Chorisops > Chorisops tibialis. The sequence continues at coordinate 72,712,297 of OY770263.1, read as the reverse complement.
TCTGTATTGATTCTATTCTGTTGCTATATAACTGGAAAGAGGGATCCCAGATGGGACATGCGTATTCCAAAAGAGGACGGACAAGGGAACAGAATAATGTTTTAGTGACCCATACATTCTTAAACTCTTTGGCTATTCTCTTAATAAATCCAAGAAGTCTATTGGCTTTTGAGATTAATCGGTTGTAGTGAGATTTAAAGCACAGTTTTTTGTCGAGTAGAATGCCGAGGTCCTCAATTTGATCTACACGATGTAGATGAGATCCACTTAGGAGATAGTCATGTAGGTATGTGGATCTTTTATGTGAGAAGCTTATCACGTGGCATTTACCAACATTAAGCTCTAACTTGTTCTGACTACACCACTCACCTAGTGCAATAAGCTTGGATTGCAAGAATGAGGCATCAGCGGGTGAGGTAACAGTATGATATATTTTCAGATCATCAGCGTACAATAGATGCGAGACATTTTTTAATACTTCAGATAGATCTGAGATGAATATATTAAATAAGAGAGGTCCCAAGTGACTTCCTTGGGGTACCCCGGAGGATACTACTATTTCCTTGGAAATAGAGCCTTGGAACTTGACAAATTGAGTTCTATTACTAAGATAGGATTTAATCCAGTCAAGAAGGGATCCTGTAACACCAATTTTTTTAATTTTAAAATCAGGATGTTGTGATCAACTCGGTCGAAGGCTTTGCTAAAGTCAGTGTATACTGCGTCAATTTGATGCCTATTTTCCAGTGCGCAGAGTGTATCAGATACTAGAATCATGAGGTTAGTCATGGTTGAGCGCCCTTTTCTAAAACCGTGCTGCTGGTCATTAAGAATAGGGTTGATTATTTTGGTTAATTTGTCGCAGATAATTTTTTCGAATAATTTCGGTATAGCTAATAGAATAGCTATACCTCTATAGTTCTTCACATTTCGTTTGTCATCATTCTTATGGATGGGTGTGAGATGCGACGATTTCCAAGCCGATGGGAATACTCCCAATGAGAGTGACTTGTTAAAGAGCCAGTATAAAGGTGTTGAGAGCTGAAGGGCACACTTCGATAAAAATAAGGGAGGAATAAGATCAGGACCTGGAGCTTTTTTGATATCAATAGTTGTAAGAGTATCAAGCAACTCCTCAATGGTTAATGAAATATTTTCAACGAGTGGAGGAACCGAAATGTTGGGTTCGATTACGGTCGAATCCGACTGGGCTCCAAAAACGTCGCGAAAACGGTCAGCAAACATATCGCAAATATCATGCTTCCAAGAAAATTTTGTGTGATTCCATTGGACATGGTTACGGGATAACCCGAACTTTTACGTTTTGTATTAACGAAGTCGAAAAATCTTTTTGGTTCTTTTAAGATATCTTCACCGATTTTTTTTACATAATCCTCATATGCAGTCCGGGACTCAGAAGAGAACTCTGATGCCAGCGTCTCATATTTTTTTTGGAGATTAGGAGAAATTGCGCCTACTTTCTTAAGCTTTTTGAATAGCTTATTTCTTCTATTCCGCAGTGATCTTAGGTTTTTATCTAACCAGGGTTCCGATAATTTATCTTTTTGCTTTATTACAGGGACGTACTTGATAGCAATTTCAAAGATCACATCGTAGAATGCTGTTATGGCATTGTCAAGATCATTAGATGAGAACAGGGCTGTCCAGTCTATCGTGGACAATTCATTATTAATGCCAGTGAAATCAGCATTACGGAAGTCAAATACAATATTATTATTGTAAGAGTGAACAAAATTAATGTGATCGTATGGTAGATCTACTATGATGTAGTGTTGGGTTACTCATACAAGAAGTGGTACAAATGTCCCATTCATGCACTTCAAATGTCCCATCACTACAAAAAATATTTTTATCCCACTTCAAAGTTTTTGTCCCACTTCAGAGCTTTTGTCGCATCTGAATTAAAGTCATGCATTTGTATGGCTGCTGTACCAACACATTTGTAACACTCAAATCGCACTCACTCTTCACCGGATTTTGTCCCATGCATTTGTATGACTGAAAGCAAAGCTCTCTAGAATGAAGCACGGGAACGGGACGGAAATATTACGAACCGGAGAACTCTGTGAACATGAATGATGGGAGAAACCGAGATTTGACTTTCAACTTTCAACAACTTGGTTGTTGGGTTGGCTTGCATAGTGTTTTAACCCTAGTGAAACCGAATAAGTGTAAACTTATGTATATTCAAAGCCCTCTAAAATTGAAACACATAGAAAACTGTAGAATTTTAGTTATTCCGTGACACCTCTTATCTCTCATTCTTGTACATGGCGTTCTTAAAGCTTGAATTTTAATTTTTAAAATTAAATAAGAATAACTGAAATAAATAAGACTATATTTTTTTTTGTGATATTGATTAAGGAGATTTTGAATTTTAATTTTTAAAATTAAATAAGAATATGTAAAATAAAAAAGAATGTATATTATAAACACAACCCACAAATGCCACACACCTAATAATACGTCATTTTACAATCGCATCTCAAAAGAAACGGTGTTACGTTAACCCTAGTAACACCGTTTCTTTTGAGATACTCTACGCGCACACATAAAAGCGCAATATACGTCATTCTTCGCTCATTTGCTACCATCGCTCCTCAAAAAGGCAAATTGTATGTATGGGACATTGTATGTATGAATGGGACATGGAGCTTTTGAATGAGACATTTGAGGTGGGACATTGTACCACCTCAAATTTCAAATGAGCCCCTCATACAAACATGGGACAAAAATTCTTGTCCTACCCAACACTACTATGATGGCAGAATGATGTTGAGTATTAGAGAAAAGATTCTCAGCGTCAGAGGCATGGCCAACAATCACTTCATCATATGCGTCGGTAAAGATCATATCAAGCCATCTCCCATTTTTATTGTGCAAATTTACTATCTGATGTAAGTCGTTATTATACAGCGTGTCGATAATAGTTGTGTCAATATCAGCTGTGAGATTCCCCGGTATAATAGTGTTATCCCAATGATTATTATTAATATAATAGCGCAGTCTATTAATCAGTTTGTTTACTGCAGCTGGTTGAATCGGTACACCTCAGTAGTCCATGGCGATTTTTACAATGTATAAAAATATGGAACAAATAATTTGTCTAAAATTTTGTGTTTCCAACCAAATTTCGTGTGCGAATGTTGGAAAAGGCCTACGGTGATTCAGTAATATAAAAAAAAATGAGCTTACGAATGGTACAATGCCTTTAAGGACGGTCGAGAGATCCTTGAAGACATGCCTCGTTCTGGACGACCTTCGGCCTCTTCAACTGACGAAAAGATTCAAAAAGTGAAGGAAATGGTGCTCGAAAATCGTCATGCCAATGTTAGGGGTATAGCAGGAGAGCTTCACATTTCTTTCGAGTCCGTTCATTCGATTTCGGTGGATGCTTTGGCCATGAAACGCGTCCTTGCTCGACTCGTTCCGATAAAGGTGAATTTTCTTAAAAAAAAAGTACTGTGAACTTATCACTATCAGGATTCCTTAATGCAATGAATTGCTATAAATCGATTCCAAATTTAAAAATTGAAAGTCGATTTAAGCTCTGGCTCATCATTTAGTGAAGGGACGAAAAAAACATTAACATCCCAACACCAAGTACAGATAATAAAAACAATAAATTGTACATCTAGCGTTAAGTCTAAGTCTTAAGCATTGCTTATCAATAGAGAAGTCGAATACATCAGCATTCTTATTAACTTCTCTCGCGTGACGCGAAATCGGTTCATTCATACCATAGTTTGTCCGGTGAAAACCAATCCGCAGCAATCTAGGATACCTTGGTAAAAATTAACCAGCATCAAAGCACATCAAACCCAAAAGGGTGGAGGAATCAACTAATACTGTAAGAAGGTTATGAGCAAAAATTACAGCAGCTACTTCACGTCGTTTCGAAAGCGATGACATATTTAATAGCTGAAGTCGATCAGTATACATTCTGTCAAAAAAGTATCGGGAATTGTTCATTTAAAAAGCGCGCGTCACACATATGTATGTATGTCAAATTTTTTTTTGCTGGAATGTTCGCACAACTGTCCTCTATAATGATACAGAGTTTGAGCGTGATCTGTCAATTAGTTTGTTTTTGGCATTCAATTATATCAGTCAATGGATAAAAATATCAAACAAAGAATTAATCTTAAATTTTGTGTTTTGAACGGAATTCCGTGTGCCGAATCGTTGAAAATGTTACAAAAAGCCTATGGCGAGTGTGCTTTATCAAAAACACGGGTCTACGAGTGATATAAGGCGTTTGCAGAGGGCCGAGAAGTCGTGGAAGATTTGCCCCGATCTGGTCGCCCATCAACGTCTTCAACCGATGAAAACGTCGACAAAGTCAAGGAAATGGTGCTGGAAAACGGTCATTTAAGTTTGAGGGAGATATCTCATGACCTTAGCGTGTCTCACGAATCAATTCGTAACATTTTACTCCATCAATTGGGCATGAGACGCGTTGCTGCTCGACTTGTTCCAAGAGAGTTGAATTTCCTTCAAAAAATTCATCGGAAGAAGGTAGTTGAAGACATGCTTGAGCAAGTGAATTCGGACCAGTGTGACTTTTTTCTTTTCCCAAAACTTAAGTTGCCACTCCGCGGACTCCGCTTTGAGTCGATAGAGGCCATTAAGGAGAATTCGCTGAAGGAACTGAAGGCGATCTCTTCAAACGCGTTTAAAAGGTGATTTGATGACTGGATTAATCGTTGGCATATGTGTATTGCTTCGAATGGAGCCTATTTTGAAGGCGACAAAATACATTTTGATCCCGGTACTTTTTTGACAGAATGTAAGAAGGAAGACGAGCTCTGTCGTTTCAATTAAGGTAACATTTGGCTATTCTTACAAATTTACGCTGAATCGATTCGATTCTGCCAATGTACTCATTATAGTAAGGAGACCAAACTTGAGAAGCATATTCAAGGTGAGATCTAACGAAGGTGTTATAGAGACTTAGTCTAACAAGCGAATTGTTAAATTCCTTGGGTATGCGAGTGGTAAATTCCAATATAGAATTACCTTTCTGCACGATCTTATTAATATGCAAACCAAAATCAATTTTATGGTCAAATGTAACACCTAAGTCAATAATGGAACTGACTCTGTCCAAAATACAGTCATTAAGACTATAAATTATCACAAACGGAGAGATTTTCCTAGTAAATGACATTACATGACATTTATCCAAATTCAGTCTAAGACCATTATGGCGACACCAATTACTAAAATTAATCAAATCCTCATCAAGAAAATTGTCAGAGTTGGAATTAAGAAATCTAAAGATTTTAATGTCATCAGCATAAATGAGTATTTCCGAATATTTAAAAATAGATGCAACATCATTAATGGCTAGGATAAAAAGAAGTGGCCCCAAATGACTTCCTTGAGAAGCACCAGAATGCGCAACAAATGGCTTCGAAGTATAACCCCGAAAAAGAACTTGGTAAGTTCTATCAATTAGATATGACTTAATCCAATTGATAAACCAAGTAGGAAAACCCATCAAGTTCAATTTGAACAATATAATGGAGTGAGGTAATTTACCAAAAGCTGTACTCAAATCAGTATATATACAATCAACTTCCTTCCCCTCTTCAATAGGCAAAATGGATTTATTTTTAAACTCCATCAGGGTACTGACAGTGGATCTATTCCTGAAAAAAACATGTTGTTTATTCGAAATTAAGGATTTACAGTGAAATGACATGCTCTCATACACTATAGACTCAAAAAGTTTTGGAATAGTTGACAGTTTAGCTATTGGTCAATAGTTTACAATGGCCGATTTTGCTCCATCTTTGTGGGTCGGTATGATAAAGGAAACCTTCCACACAGCAGGGAAAATCCCAATCTTAAGAGATCTCTGAAATAGTAGAGAGAGTGGTTCAACGATAGAGAGGTAGCAGCGTTTAAGGACAACTGCTGGAACTCCATCAGGGCCAGGTGAAGAAACATCCTTAAGGTGAATTAACTACATCTTCATAAGAATTCGGGACACTAGACAAAGTGGTTGAAGCAGTATCTCTAAAGTCATCAAAGTATGATATGTCAGGGATAAGGTCACTGCCAGTAAAAGATCCACTGAAGAATGTGGCAAAAAATTATAAATAGTGAATCGATTATTACTATTACTGCCAAGGAATTGAAAAGAAGGTGGATAAACATCAGATTTACGCTTACAATTAATAGATTTTCAAAACTTCGAGGGATCTCTAATAATATCCGACTGCACTTTAAGTAAATATTCAGAATACAAGCGAGTAGATAAATCTATGAATAAATCATAATATTCTTCATACAAAGATCAGTGTCATTCTTCGTCCTAGTATACCTATTCCAGGCAACATTGCCACTAGTTTACCAGGGATACAACAATGAGACATTCTTCCGATAAGTAAAAGGAACTGCAGCAACAAAAATCGGGATTGTCAAAAATTAATTGATTAAAGTTGAAATTAGAGATAAAGTAGTCCAACTGCGAAAAATCTACCTTAATAAAATCGAAAGATAGTTCTTTTTCACTCGGACTGAAAGTATGCTCTTCATCAATTATAAGAAATATGTTAATAGGAGGGTGCAAGACATCAATGGTCGAAATTGAGGTTACGCTCTCTTCCACGGAACAGGCACAGTAATCAGAATAAAAAATTAGGTCAAGCTATCTTCCATAGGAATTCTTAACAAGGCTAAGTTGCTGGATGCCAAGTGCAAATATACTATCAACAAAAAAATATTCGAGGGAGACGAAGCATCAGAAACTAAGAGAGTAGAATCATCGTCAGAGAACGACCAAGAAAGATCTGGAATATTAAAATCACCCAGTAAAATGAGTTCGTCAGAGATATTCATACTATTATGAACAAAAGTTATGCAGTCAACTGTTTTTTCATATAAAGTACAAGGACTCGATGGGGGAATTGTTGATATGTCGAAAAAAACATAAATATTCATATTGCTAAACACGAGTTTAACACACAAGATCTCCAAACAATGATGGTTCGATACAGGAACAACTACACAATTAATGCAGCTTCGGACTGCTAATAATAAACCACCACCTTTTAATCTAAGATCGGAAACATATCGATCTCTACGAAAAACTTGAAAGTCAGAACTAATGAGTTCACTGTCAGAAAAGCTACAGTTTAGTCCCGTTTCAGTTAGAGCAATAACATCTTAGGAACAATTTTGTTTGAACTTTGGACATGCTTGATCGTGCGAATTCGGATCCCACATTCATGGTGCGCATCATAACTGGTGATGGGACATGGTTCTACGAGTTTCACATGCAAACCAGTCAACAATCATCGGAATGGAGGAAAAAAAATGAGCCGAGACCGAAAAAACCACGCCAAAGCAGCTCAAAAATCAAAACACTGCTTATTGTTTTTTTTCGATATTCGAGGTTTGATCCATCATGAATTCGTTCCGGAGGGACAGATGGTTAATAAGGAGTACGTTTTAACCATATTGAAGTGTTTGCGTGAGCAAATCCTTAAAAAATGGCCCGAATTGAGGAAGGAGAATTCATGGATTTTCCACAATGAAAATGCGCCATCGCATTGAGCCTCAATTGTGACCGAATTAAGGCCAAACGAGCAACAAACTCTATCAATCAACCACCGTATTCACCAGTGTCCCATGTGAGATTTTCCTATCCTCCGTGGAGCCCGTTTTTAGTCGATCAAGGACATAAAACTAAAATCGCCGTGGACTACGGAGGTGTACTCATTTAACCAGCTGCTGTAAACAAACTGATTACCAGACCGCGCCAACTTTTGGGATAATAATTAAAAAATATATATCAGCTTCTCCACTCGTTACGGTCGTTCTCACTCCTCTTCCCCTACCTTCCTAATCCCATTCCTTCTCTCCATGATTGTGTTTGTGCATTGCACATAAAGGCTGAAATTGCGTATAACACGGGTCATTCTTTAAAAAAAAAGTTCAAGGAGATAGTTTTTTATTACATCGTTAGCTTTTCCCCTTATACGTAGTTCATTTAGACCTTGAAGCAATATTTTATGGTCCACCGTGTCAAATGCCTTAAGATCTATAAAGACGTAACATAGAAGCATTTTTCAAGACCATCATTTATGAATTGCATCGCGTCGATTAGTGCTGAAGTAGTGTTGCTCTTTTCCAGGAAGCTATACTGATTCCGATCAAATCCACCATTTTTGTTTATAAATATTGTGATTCTTTTGTTGATAACTTTTTCGAAGATTTTTCTGATAGAGCTTATCAGTACAATCGCCTATAATTGTTGGGGTCTTTATTAGAATTACTTTTGAACACTGGAGTAATCAAAGATGTCTTTAAGTAGGATGGGAATGTGCCATCAGCCATATGAACGTAAATCGCTTTAGAAAGTGGCGACGATACAAACGATGCCAAAGTTTCTAAGTCATTTGTTGTTATTCCGTCAGTACCCGGAGCTATGTTGTTCTTAAGCTCTGCTATTATTGTACTTCTTTCTTGTACAGGTGGGATTTAGAAACATTGTGTTGGCAGTTAGAGGACAGCCGTATTTCGGATAATACTATCCATTAGAATTTTTTAAGTTTTTCGCAAGGGTTTCTGTTATTGAGACGAAGTGATCGCTGAGCCGATTTCCAATTAGGTATGGTCAGTCGTTAATCCTGGATTCATGTCCAATTCATGGATTTCCGGTTGGTAATGGGAGCCGTCGTTTTGACCGAGAGTCTCTTTGATAAGAGTCCATAGTTTCCTTGGATTACCGGATGTCGACACAAAGCGAAAATTATAAAACTTCTCTTTGGTCAGCCGTATCATTTGGGTCGTCTCATTTTTGATTCGTGCGTATTCTGCTCTTAAGATTTGATTTAAAGGGTCTTTCACCATTCTTTTGTATGATCTATGTTTTTTATCTAGTTGGGATAACACCTCATCTGTTATCCAATTAGAAGGATATATGAGTGTGGGAAGGATAATTAAGGTTAATTAATTAGTATCAGGTAGTTAAATTAGTTAAGGATTTTTGGGTACGAATTTTCTTCTTACCAAATTTTAACGCAGGTAGCCAAACTGCTGATAACTTGTATCCGGTGTCTCGGTTGAAGTTCTGTGGATGTTTCGAAATTTCTATGGCTTCTCGTACTATTCGTTGATAATATTTATTTGACCTGGCCAGAATTTGCACATTGTCGAAATCGATTGTATGGTCCTCTGTAGTTGCATGTTCCGCGATCGCTGATGACTGTATCTGGTTTTTCCATGTGCATCGTTTGTGCTCCTTGATCCTTGTTTGGACTGTGCGTCCCGTTTCTCCTATATATACTTTATCGCAAGAGCCGCATGGTAAAGGGTTTTCAAATAAGGACTTGACAACTTTTTTTCAAAGTAAATTTTTATAATTTGCAGACGTTGTTCCTTCGTGTACTTTACCATGATAAAAATGTTAAGTTTACTGAATAAATTGACAGTGACAGTTTGATGATTAGTGAAAGGGTGCGTTCACAAATTGAATTCAAAGTTGTCAAGTCCCTATTGGAAAACCCCTTTAGTCCATATAGGGTTTTCCAATAAGGACTTGACAACTTTTTTTCAAAGTAAATTTTTATAATTTGCAGACATTGTTCCTTCGTGTACTTTACCATGATAAAAATGTTAAGTTTACTGAATAAATTGACAGTGACAGTTTGATGATTAGTGAAAGGGTGCGTTCACAAATTGAATTCAAAGTTGTCAAGTCCCTATTGGAAAACCCCTTTAGTCCATATAGGGTTTTCCAATAAGGACTTGACAACTTTTTTTCAAAGTAAATTTTTATAATTTGCAGACGTTGTTCCTTCGTGTACTTTACCATGATAAGAATGTTAAGTTTACTGAATAGATTGACAGTGACAGTTTGATGATTAGTGAAAGGGTGCGTTCACAAATTGAATTCAAAGTTGTCAAGTCCCTATTGGAAAACCCGATACTTTGTATACTCCGTCAGTCTCCAATGGTTTTTTGTCCTTCTGGTTTCCTAAAATTCCTCGGATAGTAGTCGGGGTAGTGAATGTTGTCTTGATGTTCGATTTTCGAAGAATTTTTCCTATCTTATCCGTCGTGCCCTGGATGTAAGGTAGTTTTACCCATCGTTTGTCAGCATTTCCTTCTTCAGTGTCTTCTCGTTCTGTTGTCCTTGGATGCTTCGGTTTCCACGCCTTGTTAATTTCGCTCGCTTTGTATCCATTTGCTCTGAATGCCCGATTCAACTGTTCCTTTTCTTTTCGTAAACTGCCCGGATTTCCATCAGTTATACGTTGAGCTCTGTGTATTAGGGTCTTCAATACGCCTGTTTTCTGGCTTGGGTGGTGATGTGAATGAGCGTGGAGATATCTGTTGGTGTGAGTTGGTTTCCTGTATACCCCGAAGCTTAGCGACGTATCGTTCCTTTCGACGAGTACATCCAAGAATGGCAGTTGCTTTCCGTTTCCATGGTGAACTTAATTTTCTCGTGGTGTGCGTTCAGGTATGCTAAGAATTTGTCGAGCTCTTCCTTCCCATGTTGCCAAATGATGAAGGTGTCATCCACATACCGAAGATATAATTTCGGTTTTAATGGAGCTGAGTTCAGGACGTTCTTTTCGAATTCCTCCATGAAAATTTCCGCTACCACTGGTGAAATTGGAGATCCCATTGCCGCTCCTTCCGTTTGCTTGTAGAGCTTCCCTAGAGCTGAAAAGAAAGTATTATTTAAACAAAATTCTATTAAGTCATACCTGTTGTCCGGAATGAGTTTCCTGATGATGCTTAACGTGTCTTTAATCGGGATGTTGGTGAAAAGTGATTCCACGTCTAGGCTGACTAAAATATCAGTTGGTTCCACGTTGATTTTTTGAAGAATCTCTACTAGATGAGCGGAATTTTTGACAGAGCGTGATGTGTTACCTACTAGTGGACGTAACTCTGTCGCGAGAGTCTTAGCCAGTTTTTGGGTAAGTGAATTTACCGAACTGACGATGGGTCAAAGCGGGGTATTCTCCTTGTGTATTTTCGGAAGTCCGTACATTTTTGGTGCATGAGGGTCTGAAGGGATTAACTTGGCATATTTTTCCGCTAACATGGGATATTTCTTGAAGAATAGGGCTAGTTTCCGGTGGAGGGCAGCGGTTGGATCTCTCTTCATTTCTGTATATGGTCCTGTTTGTAGAATATCTCGTATCTTCTCCTCGTATTGTTCTTTGTCCATGACAACCGTTGCGTTTCCTTTGTCAGCTCGCATAATCGCTATTTCCTTCGTTTGCTTAAGCTCTTTTAAAGCTTTCCGTTCTTTCGGGGGGATATTCGTCGCAGGTGGCACTGCTCGCTTGATGATGTGAGAGACCTCGTGTCGGATTTCAATCGCTTGCGGAAGACCTCTGATTGCCGGCTCTATTTGCTGAATGATCTCTTCGGTCGGAATACTTGTTGGGGTAAGCGCGTAGTTGAATCCTTTGCTTAACACATCCTCCTGTTCCCTGGTTAACTGCATGGATGAAAGGTTGACTACTACGTTGTTGCTTCTCGTTGGTATCGGTTGCGCTGCGCCTAATGTCGATTTTAAGCTCCTGAATTTCCGTTCCTGTATCGTTTTCTTCTTGATGAATTCTGCTTCTCTGCGTTCTGAAATAAAAGAATCAAAATTATTAAAGGTGTCCCTCGGTAGAAGGCTACCGAGGAGGAGGTGAAGGGATAGGGCTTCTTTGTTAAGATAGTCGAGCTTGGTTCTCTTGAGTTTGATGTCATTCCTCAAGAGCTGCTGACTTGCTTTCTCCAAAATAGCCTTGCTACGATGGTTGTCCCATGTGCCCACGATTTTGAAGCCTTTGGGAATGAGGTTCTTATCTCTGCATCGTATTTCGAAGGCTATCTGGTTGAGAATGGTGTCGATTTTGTTTTTTGTTGTCTCCAATCGCCGAGCTAATTGGATAGTTTGCTCTCCGTAGAGCTCTCTAATGGTTTGGTGAATGTTTTCACAGTGCATTTTGAATACTAATTAATTAACCTTAATTATCCTTCCCACACTCAATTAACCCCCTTGTCTATATAATAATTGTCTTTTGTAATTGTCGATCAGTTTGATAAAGGTCTCAGCAGAGACCGAAACGTCACGAATAATAAATCGTAACAGTGTAGAATCTGGAAATCTTTTCTTTTAATTCAAAATGCACTGTGAAAACATTCACCAAACCACAATTGGAGTTTTCAAACTCGAGGGTCTCATTTCATTACGAATCGGCGACATGAAATCTGAGTTTTGTTGTGTCTTCGACAACTATTCCACAATTATAATATTTTTTTTCGTTTGTCTGTAGGTACTGTTGCCGCTTTAGCAACCGTTGCGTATGATAACTTTCTATTATTATTTTCGGTGTGACGGATTTTCTTTTCAACATTACATACATACCTATTCGTTTATTATTTCCGTCATCTCTATGATTTTGTTGAGGTCATCTGATTGATTTTGACAAAATTTTAAAGAAGAATCTCCAACTTGATTGCTTATCAGCCTATCAAAGAGCAACTAACTGGTCCTCCGAGCTATATCACCGCCAATTATTTAGGGTTTTAAAGTAAAATTTAAATTAACGGACAAAATAAGTGCGAGTTTGTAGTTCACTGTTGCCATTAGAATTCTCGCTTCGGGTTTTTCATTCCACCAAGTTGGCACAAAACTGTCATTTTCCTGGGGAAAGCGGGGAAGTTCGAAAAACTAGACGAGGCGAAGTCGAATTTTGTCGAGTCTTCCTCATCGCGAAGCGAAACTGTAGCCAAAGTGAATTTTTCCTTCGTCCCGAGCGCAAACGGCCGCAGCAGTATTTTGTAAAATTCAAAGAATTAGAAATTTGGTCTAGGAGGCTTGCGGCCTAGCAAAACTGTGGCCAAGTTTCGATCCGAATCGGGCGAGAAATTCCAGCGGACGAAAAACGACGACGCTCGAGAAAATGCCGAATTTATAGCCCAGCAATCTTGTTTGTTCTTGTCGCGACAGCAGCCATTGAGAAAAGTTCGTGGAGCGCGAAGTGGAAGTGTTGTTCGAGACCAGAAAAATAGTTTGTACAAGTTTTTCATTTTTTTTTGTTCATTTGTTCATTGTCATTTCCTCGTAATTTTGCCCTCGTTTTTCCGTCGCATCCTCTCGAGTCGATTTTTTCCCGTCCACCGTTGAAAGTAAATTTATTTCAATTTTCTCCCCGCTTTCAGAGTTAGTTTGAAAAAGGAAAAGGAAGGCAAAGCGAAGGCAACGTTAATTTTCTTATTTTGCTTTTTGTTGTTTTCGCCTTCGTCAATTTTTAACCTGCAAAGCGGTAAAAAAGAACTCAAGTCGAGAAAAAGTTTTGTACGAAAAGTTTTGCGCTGTGCTTTGAGACCGCGGCGGCAGACCGTCAAATCGAAAACTACGAGATTTCGATAACGACGGGAAGTGCGGAAGCTTTTTGGCATAAGTCCGCGAGTGCGAGCCAAAAGCGTTTTAGTTTTTTTTTTTAATCGTCCGTCCCGAATTGGTCCCTGTTTTTATCCCAACTGAACAGTCCAATTAACCCCCTGCTGTCGTCCACCCCCGCCCCAATTCTCGTTTAAAAATAAATTTATTTCTGATCCTAATTTTCGTGGCTTGTTTTCTTTTCAGATTTGTGGAATTTTGTTGTCATCGGCAATTACGCTCGGGTGGGAGGTCCTCTGCACCACTACACACGCACACTGCACATCCCGACATATCCGTTACGAAAAATCTTGTGGCATACGACTGGTCGCCGAATGTGACATACACTCGACAGATTTTTTTCGTTTTGAATTGCCGCTCGATACAGAGGTCCTTTGAGTTTCCTCATTCGTCGCCAGCTCTTGGTAAGTTTTATGTTGTATGGGGAAATAAATAAAAAAAAATGCTCGCTCACTCAATTCGTCAATTAGGCAATTGTGCATTCATCGACCAACACACTCAGCTAATTCGAACGGAATGCACAAAAAGGGTTTTGTATTTCAACTCTCGGCAGCAAGCGAATTCTTGGAATCTTTTGTTTTCGATGGAACAAATAGAATGTGAAATTTTACGGAGCCCTCCGAATTAATTTGATGGCGGAATCAAGACAACAAAGTTGCAGTACCGTTTTTCGATGCGAATCGGTTTCGTTGTGCGGAGATTTCAGACCCCCCGGGAGGTCTGTCTCGTCTGTCTCAAGCGCTTCGGTTTTTCGGTGAACGAATAACTTCTAAAATCGGGACAGATATAAAGGGTGTTTTAGATACTTGAGTCTCAGTAGCGTTAATCGTAGAATTTATGATCTGAATAGTCGAAGTCTGTAGCTATGTTCTTCCGAACCATATAGCATTGTTGACAGCAAGATAGGGATGGCGTTAGGTGAGGATTTGGTTCGGGGAAAGCACCTTCCTTGAACAGCTGCTATCAAAATTAGGGAAAAAAAGGACGATAGTAGGGATTCACGTAGCTTATCGGTATATTTTTAAGCCAAAAGTCCTGGTAATGATTGCAGAGCCAAAAACAAAGGCTTAGGTTGTAGGAGGGTGGTTTCATAGAACCACAATGCACTGGGGCCATTTAGTTGAAGCCTATCCTCCTGTTGATTATAAGATGGAAGTCTTGTTCTAGCAACTTGGTTCGGTTTGCGAACCGTAGCAGCCTCAAATGTTGGACGTCTCTGAGCTCGTCTAGTACTGAGAAGAATCTAGAGCCTAAACAAAGGAGACGATTGTTGGAGATTTGCGGACAGTGACAAAGATAATGTTCGATAGATTCTTCGTCTTCCTTGCAACCTCTGCAAAGGCTGTCGCTCGAGATGCGTATCCTAAATGCGTGTAGCTTTTGCAAGCAATGATCTGTGGTCAGGCCAACAATGGTTCGGACGCTATAGCGACTACGTTGTAACAGCTGATCTGTAATATTTTTATTCAGCTCTTCCCAAAAGGATTTGGACGTTCTGCAGCTGTTCAGCTGCTGTCACCCCGCCAAGAAAGAATCCAAAATAATTTGTTTTAAGCCAGTCTTCAGCACTGTTGGCTCTACATCGACTGAGTTAATGCTGCCTCGTTTCCTAGCAAGTCGCTATGACCCGGTATCCAACTTAGAAAAACTTGCGTTATAGCCGCTAGACGATTGAAATTGTGTCTACAAATGGACACTAGTTTGGACGTAGTCCTGTAGGATTGGAGTGCCAGAAGCGCAACACTGCTGTCCGAGAAAATATAACAATTTGCCAGACTTTTCTGCATATCTAAAATAATTTTTGTGCACTCGGTAATACCTTATACATCCACTTGAAACACTACCGCGTGTTCTGGAAGATGAAACCAATGGAAACCAAAACTCACCATGCCAGGCAAACTCCCACAGCGCCTTACGCAATTCTACTCCTTCTAACGGTCTTCTTCCGTATCCGCAATACCGATCTTTCAACACAAGTTCATTTCGCGCAACATAATCCTATTATACAAATTTGGACCTTGGAGGTAAACTGCGCTATGTCATTTTATTGAACTTTTCAGTAGAGCAGTTTAAAAACGACTGAGATCCTCAGTTGTCCACGGCGATTTTTATAATGGATAAAAAAATGCAATAAAGAGTTTGTTTCAAATTTTGTGTTTCCAACCAAATTTTGTGTGTGGAATCGTTGCGAATGATGAGAAAGGCTTACAGTGATTCAGTAATATCAAAAATATGAGCCTACGAGAGGTACAATGCCTTTAAGGATGGTCGATAGATCGTTGAAGACATGTCTCGTTCTGGACGACCTCCGACCTCTTCAACTGATGAAAACATTCAAAAAGTGAAGGAAATGATCTCCGAAAATCGTGATACCGTATCCATAGCCGTTCGTTCAATTTTGGTGGATACTTTGGCCATGAAACGCGACCTTGCTCGACTCTTTCCAATAAAGCTGAATTTTCTTAAAAAAAAGTACCGTGAACAGGTCACTTTGGATATGCTTGATCGTACGAATTCTGATTCTACATTCATGGATCGCATCATAACTGGTGATGAGACATGGGTTTGACGTGCAAGCCAGTGGAATGGAGGAACAAAATGAGCCGAAACCGAAAAAAATACGCCAAAGCCGTTCAAAAATCAATACGATGCTAATTGTTGCTCATGAATTCGTTCCGAAGAGACAGACGGTCAATAAGGAGTACGATTTGACCTTATTGAAGCGTTTGCGTGAGGAAATTCGTGAAAAACGGTCGGAATTATGGAAGGAGAATTCATGAATTTTCCACAATGAAAACGCGCATTCGCATTGAGCCTCAATTGTGACCGAATTTAAGGCCAAAACATAATAGAAATATGATTGGACGTAACGCCCAATCATATGATACTCTAGATGAAATCGGAAAGACTTTAATGTAACGGAAAATATGTCATCTCAAATTCTTTCGAATAGTGACATTTGTATGGGAGGTAGTAAAAGCAAAGGAGGAAGGTTTGTTATTTTTTTATGTAACATCGAACATAGTATACAAAATGTTTCATGCTGAATTTAAAGTTTCTCGCTTTCATAATTTTCGAAGAAATTTAACAATTTTTGTCTGAATTTATGGCATTTGTATGGAAGGGGTGGCAGAGAAAGTGGGAGGCCTTGGATGATTTTGAATCTGCTTATCAACATCTTACTCACATTGCTTTGTTACAATTTGAAAGTCGATAGCTCTCATATGTATATACTCATCGGATAATGTGTTTTGTACACATTCTAACTTTTATATTCAAATTTCGATAATACGGCGCACTAATAATATCTTCTTCGATGGAAGAAGCTTCCTCAGCTGCATCTAGACCGCCTTCTTCATCTTCAGTTTCTCAGATATTTGCAGCAGCTTTATTTGTTAAAAGAAAGAGAGAACGAACTACGGTGAACCACTTTATTGACAACAGTCGTAGTTTAGCATCCGAGCGCTTCGGGTCTGTTTTCTTCTTTTTTTTTTTTTACAGAATGACCTGTGTTATAGGCAATATCGGTCTTTATGTGCAATGCACAAACACAGTCATGGAGGGAAGGAATGGGATTGGGAAGGTTGGGGAAGGGGAGTGAGAACGACCGTAGCGAGTGGAGAAGCTGGTATATTGCTCAGTTGTACGGGCTGCTTACTGACAAATATTTGCAGATGTTATGGGGGACTGAATGATAGAAAGCGAACAGAAACCATCTACTGAGTATCTAGGCCTTCTTGAAGTGGAACTGTTTCACTTTTACACCGTTTCCCCATTTTATTGAATAATTTTTTATCACCAGTAGCAACTGAAAAATTTGCGCTTAAAAAAATCCCGTCTGGAGTGGGAATCGAACCCACGGCCTATTGACTGAGAAGCAAGCATGCTGCCCACCACGCCACGGAAGCCTTTTTGTGAACAAGTTCCTATATTACCGTTACGGGTTCATTCGCGCACAAGAGACGCGGTACGATCAACAGTTACCGCTCATTCGATCGATCAAGTTTTTATAAAATTGTATTCAGTGAAGTGATTAAATCGTTTGATAATCGCGATAATTAACTTTTGTTCTGATGATTTTTGTCATTTTTGGAAAAATAATTCATTAGTTCTCTTAAAGTATTATAACTGATTTTGGATAATTATATAGTGGACAGTGTCCGACAATAGTGCAATGACTAAACCCAAGAGGGAGCGCGAGTATCCACCCGACAAGAAATTACTTGACAAAAAAATTACTTAGGAAAACAATTTCGAATTTGGTTCCAAGTGAGATCGGAGAAATATGTAGGTCTCGTGCGAAAATGCAGTGCAGGCAGTGAGAAATCAGAAGGATTTGCAGCGTTTCTTGCTACTAGTAAGTTGGCTTTATCGCTAGGATCGACCATGGTACGGTCGCCAAAAACAAGAGGTGGTATAGTAGAAGACATGAAATTGTTGTTGATCGTTTTGACAAATTACTAATAAGACCACGAGCCTTTAGGGCACTGGAGGATCTTCCGTCGAAGTTTTTGGTCATGCTCAAATTTAACACGATTGAGTATGAATTTGTTGGCATTTCTTGGCGCATTGAAGAGTTGGCAGGTGTTTTCATCATCATCAATGGCGCGACAACCCAAATCGGGCCCTGGCCTCCTGAAGTTATCGTCTTTAATCGTCTCGATCCAAAGACTGCGTCCTCCAGTGCTAATTTTTAAAACGGCTTTGCTGCCTTCATCAACCGAGTCTTCCCATCGCTTGCGTGGTTTGCCTACTGGCCGGTTACTACTCGCTTTGCCTTTAAGAGCACGTTTGGGGAATCTTCTGTCTGCCATTCGCTCTACATGGCCAGCCCACTGCAGTTTACATAGCTTGATGAACGTTGAAGCTTCTGGCTCGTCGTAGAGTTGTTACAACTCATGGTTGTATCTTATTCGCTACTCCGTTCCTTTTTTCACAGGTCCCAAAATTCTTCGGAGGACCTTTCTTTCGAATGCGTTAACTGCTTTTTCGGAAGTTCGCGTTAATGTCCACATTCCGCTGCCATAACAGAGCAGAGTTTGTACAGTAGTTTTATATATCCGCAGCTTATTGTTCCTGTGCACTTTCTTCATTAATGTAAGTACCGAATAATGGGTCTTATTTGGTAGTATTATTCGTCGTTTGATTTCGTCTGTTTCATTACTGTCCTTTGCTAGATTAGCTCATATATATATCAGAAGTTGTCCGCACTCTCCAAATTATATTCCGTAATTGTTATGTTTTGTCTGATGGGCGTTGCCCTTCTTGTTTGCGTCATTACTTTTGTTTTGCTTTCGTTAATGCGCAACTCGACTTCTTTTGCGGCGGAGTCAAGATTGACAAATACCTACCTCCTTAGCACTAGGATCTTGCTAGGATATTAATGTCGTCACGTATGCTACTAGTTTGGTGGACTTCAATAGTAGTGTCCCGTTAGTGTCGACTGGGATTTTCCGGACGACATACTCTAGTTCCATGTTGAAAAGCATGGGTGCTAAACCATCCTCTGTTTTAAACCACATTCCGTTCGAAAGCTGGTTGTGGAATCGGTTTTTATTCTCGCTTGGGATTTAGTGTTCGTCATTGTTAGCCTTGTTAGTCGGACTAGTTTTGGGCGAATTCCAAAGTCAAGCATGATTTGGTACAGTACGCTCCTGTCGATACTGTCGTATGTTTGTTTAAAATCTACGAAGATTTGGTGCACGTCTGTGTTATATTCCCAGCATTTCTCAAGCACCTGCCGAGAATATCTGGTCTATTGTAGATCGTCCGGTTCTGAAATCCACCTTGGCTTAAAACGTCGTTCAATTATTTTTGTCATTATTTTATAGGACGTACACAACAATGATATTCCTCTGTAATTCTCACAGCAGAGTTTGTTTGCTTTCTTGTAAATTGGACATATGATACTTTTTCGCCAATCGTTGGGTATGATTTCCTCTGTCCAAATTTTGCATATCATGTTTTGTGCAGTATTTCAGCGACACAGTTTCCACCGTTTTTCAGAAGTTCAATTGGTATTTCGTCAATTGCCGGCGCTTTGTTTAATTTTTGGTCACATAGGGCAGCTTTGATTTCCACAAGCGTGGGTAGTGTCGATGATGATTGTTCTTCGTCAGTTGAAACCTCAATTGAGATGTTATCTGTCGTGATCGGTGCTCATGGAGAGGGATTGGAAGATGTTCAAAGTACGAAGCCCATCTCCTTTTGATTTGTATTATAAACTTATACACAAAATTTTACCGTAATGATCGTGACTCTGGAGGAGAGGGGGAGGGGAAAGTGTTCTGTAAATTTCTCGGGGGCGCTGCTCCTCATAGTTACGTCACTGCTCGTACCTTAGGGTTTCCAATCTAAAATTTACCTTTTGGTACTATTATACTGCTTTTTCATGGTTGCCCAATCCAACTTCATTTTGTTCTGTTCATCTGTTTCCATTAAAGGCTTTTCGTTCGTTGAAGTTCCGAAAGCCTGTGTTGCTGATGATATTCGGTCAGAATGTTCTACATATTGTTGCATGTCAGCCCACGTCAAAAATCCGCGGTCTTCTACTATACTCGAAAGTAATGCGAAATATCTGCTTTATTTGCTTATCATCAAATTCATACGCAAACACTATAAGGAACGCTTATTACGGATTACCAAGAAATACTCGATCGATAGGGAACTCGGTCGACTACCTTATGAACATCTGCACTACAGAACGTACGACCATCGAGTTTTCGAGAAAAATCAACCAGCAAACTACATGTATACTCGACCACCAGAATCGAACGAGAAGAAATAATTATGAAACCTGTTAGTTCTTTGCTTAGGAAGCAACGACAGCGATCGGGCGACAGAAGAATATCTCGGGAGATTTGCTTTATAGAATTGTCTCCATTATATCGAAATAACATTGCCGTTTTCGTGCTAAATGGCTTGCAAAAAGGTTCCGAATCGTCGTAAACTATTCGGAAGATTTGGTTTGCTGGGAACAACCAAACACTCTAGCACGCACGATCTCCAACAAAAACAACACGGGCAATGTAGAGAACCGACCGACTGCGACTTGGCTTTCCTGAATATCCATTTTGGCTGTTATCGCGCAAATTCTGTTTTCACATTGCTAAATCTGTTATTTCCATCAGTGTACTTCGCCGTTTGTTGCCATTATATTTACTTGATACCAGAAGCTGTCTACATACAGTACCTCAACTTTTTGATCAAATAAATGTATTGTTTGAATTGCAATCATGATTAAACATGATTGCTTTAGTTTATTTTGCTTGCATACATCTACACTATGTATAGTAAGCATGTATGTATGCATATTTATAACACAACACACATTTCGCAATTTAACGAAATGTTGCGTCAGGTAATGCGCAGTCTGTCAAAAATTGCATTTGATGAATTAGTTGATTTAAGTGACCTGCGGCGATAAAACCACAAAAAAAAAAGTTTCTGTGTCTATTTTCTTTACAAATTTGTTTTATTCTTAATACACGGTAAGAAATAAATTAATTATGAAAAATTGTTACAGTAATTTATGGTTTTTGTAGATTAAATTAAAAATCACTAAAATGCGCCCATTAACTGTTAATTTCAAGAAAGAAATCGAGAGATTGGTTGCTGATGGCTGGACGCATCGTAAAATTGCTGCTAAAGTAGACTGCTCGGTTGGAAGTGTGGGCAATGTCCGTAAAAATATGGAAATATCCAATCCGCCAAATAAGCCAGGATGAAAACCCATCATTACGGAGCATCATAGGCGCTGAATTTTACGTGAAATCCGCCATGGTGTCCATGATAATGCAGCCCAAATAATAGGCTAGTTTTGTTTGTATGCGTCAAGAAGCGTTGACAGCTTCGAGTGAATAGAGTAGAGAAAAGTGAAACCTTTAAATAAAAAAAAAGTGTTACATGTTAGCCCTAGTTGTTCAGTACGACCACTATAATGAACACCTGCACTATAAAACGCACGATAATCGAGTGTTCGGGGACCTTGAGCGTTCCACCTACCAGCAAATTGCAGGCATTGACTCGACCAATAAGAAAAAGAATCGAACAAGAACGAAATAATTCTGAATACTTGCGAGGTCTGTACCAAGAAAGAAACGACAGCGATCGGGCGAGGATGAAATGCTTTATAGGCGTGAAAAACAGCAATGAAAGAACACGTGTACCCTTGCGCGGAGGATCATCGAAGGTCTGCAACAAAAATAACACGGACGATGTAGAGAAGCATCCGAAAGCGATCGGGCGACATGGAAAGACTTGGGCGACTATGAAATACTTTATAGAAAGCAACAACAACCACACGTATGGGCTCGTACGAATGAGAAAAGACTCGGGCGATGATCAAATGTTTTATAGAAGAAATTAACAGTGTTCGACCACGAAGGGAAAGATTCACACAAGGGGAATGATTCGGCTGACAAAAGCAATATAAAAAAGCGAGCGTTTTTCGTGAAGAGTCAGTCTGGTTTTGACCCGTCGACGAGACAGTCGAAAGAGTCCAGTGGCAAGCGATAATTAGTGAGCGAAAAAGTCTCAAGTGAAAAGATAATTAAATAAAGTTTTGCGGTTAAATTAAAATGAACTTTTTCAACTTCTCAATTTTTACTTGAATTCCAGCAATCCCCTGCGTACTTCAATATGATAGCGAATTTATTTTTCTAGTTCGAAAGCAAAACTTCATTACGAGAAAGAATAAAGAAAAAATTGATTATTTGGCACATTTGTTTGATTAAATTTTTCTAATTTTATATTTGCAGATTATTCGATTGTATCAGTAGTTTTATAAACAATCAATCAAAATGGTTTCAACACGACAAATGAGCACAACTGCATCGCACGGAACTCCTGGCGAAGATACTTGTACTCGAATTACTGTGACAACCAGGCAGTCGAGTCAGGCGCTAACTACTTTACCAACAACGTCACGATCATCCGGCAACGCATGTACAACCGTTGCATTGACGTCGACTTCGACGCCTTCAAGGAATCATTATGGCGATGATTTACTATATAATCGACAGTCATCGCCTCAAGAATTAACCCTGCTTGATTTACCCATTGAAATTTTAGACAAAATTTTCTCGTATGTTGATTACAAAAAAATCGGACAGTTGCGCGTGGTAAGTGAAATCACATTTCCAGTTTCGTTTATAAGTCGAAGTGATTTAATTTCACATTTATTTTTTGTAGTTATCTTCGCAATTGAATCAAGTTTGCAGCTCGATTTTGAATTCAACTTTTTCGAAATTGCAAACGCAAATGTTGATACGTTTTCAAACGGTCAAAGCGAAAATGCCGCGACGTGAATCCGCCCGACGTAATCATCCACTGGCTTGTGAATGTGACATAATTGAAACGTGTTATATGCGACTCTCTTTATTACAAATGACTTTCGGAAAACATATCGAAAGAAAGCATTGCTGTTTCTTTCCTGGAGGGGTATGCGTCATTAATTTGGCTCTGTTGAAATCGACACTACTGATGTTTTATTATAGATTTTAGATGAAGTTTACAATGTTTTAAATTATATTCGAACGACATCTAAACTAGAGCGCCCGTTCAAAGTAACCGATGAGTTATTTGATCTCTCTACAATGGCCATGGAATATTTTAAGGAACATATTGAACCGTATCTTCCCGAAATAGCGTACTTTAGTAAGTATTTCTTGAAAATACACTTTAATCAGATTTTATGGAAATATGTTTTCATTTTAAACAGCTAAAAGTAAGCAGACGTATTCGTTAAAAACAACTTCAGAATTAACGGATAATTCGTCGCAATTGCCGTCGCCGCCACAAAGTAATATGGTTTTACGGAAGGGTATACGGAAAATCAAACAGGGAATGAAGATGTACAACAATCAGTTAACGGTTTTGCGAAATGAGTTGCGTACTTGTAAACGCAAATCATCGGAACAGGGTAAACAAATTGCCGATCAGCAGAAATTGCTAGCGGACCAACAGAAACAAACTCTTGAATATGCTAATCGTTTGGACGAAAACGATAAGAAGAACGAGGAAATGTCTCGGAAATTTTCGACGCTATTACAAGTATAAAAGAAAAATTTAATTTTTTTAAAAAGCTAATTTTTTTTTTTCACTTTACAGGAATTAAATAAATGCAAAACGGAATTGCAATACTGGCGTTCGAAAAGTCCAGCCACACAAATCTGTACATCGTGTGGACAAAAGGTCGCACCTATTGCACCCGAAGATGTTCAAGCTCTCATTAATCAGGGTGTCAATCCGGCCGATATAAATCTGAGCCTTGACGAGATCGATGAAAACGACACGAGCAATATTAAGGATGACGATGACACTCTTGAAGATGCATCAAATAGTCCGAAATCGGCAAACAAATTAACGTTGAAACGTCGCTATGAAGATAGTAATAACGATCGCATCATATCTTCAACGATAACATCAAATTCGATTAGTACATTGTCAACTGCCGGCAGTGACACTTTCACTTTGATGTTCAACAATTCTAATTCCGATCTCGATATTGTTGGGCCGCAACAAACAAATATTAGCAGTGATGAGATTCGTGGCGGAGCAAACGAGAATAATTTTGGTCTAGTTGGCAATCCATCCACGTCGTCTTGTAACGCAAGCGAGTTCACATCATTGAATAGTAGTGATATAAAAAAGGCACGCAGAGTACAAAATAAGGGTAGTAGGTGTCATAATGTTAGTAACAAGCGCAGCAAGTAAGTATATTTATATATAATTATTATATAAAAAAAAAAAACAAATCAGAATATAAGAATAAAAAAACAGCATAATTTTATTACAAAAAGAAAAACAAATTTATATTTTTTAATTACAAATAAATAATATAAAAATATACGTAATATAGAAATGATTACGATTTGTAATTGTCAAGCGAGGAGTAGTCTACACGGCGACACATTAAAATTAAAATGGGGAGCAGGCGAAATGTTAAGTAAATTATATCGCGTTCGCGTAGAGCGTTGTGTAGTGTGTTTTGAAATTCACCATGTGGACACTTCAGTGTATCGTACTGAATTTTGTACTACGACAGAAACACTAAAGTTTAAAGAATTCTGTTTTATACTTTTGTGTCAAAAATATTAACCTTGGTAAGTGTTATCGAAAATAATTTTTTATGAAATGGAAACTAAATTAAAAATAAATTTTCGTGTAAATTAGCAGAGACAAACATGTTAAATTTCTAAAACATAAAAAAAAAAAAATTTTAATTGCAATCAATAAAACGAAATTTAAGGATTTATGTTTTATATTCTCACAATTTCTTAAGATTTCTCGTTTTTAGCTAGGGTATAGCCTAGTGGGTAGCGTGTTGGTCTACAATGCGAAGGTCTTGAGTTCAAATCCCGATCGATGCACAATTCCAGCACGCTGCCTGCTTGGGTGTACGTTGGTCACCTCAATCTATGAAAATCAAAAATTCCTAGATAGAGGTTTGTGCGACGGGCTAACAACCCTTTCACAATACATAATAAAAAAAATGTGAAGGAACCTGAAGGTCAGGATACCAAGGACCGATTTGGGCTATCGTGCCATTATAGTAGTAGATGTGGACACCAATTCAGATGGTTACGTCAGTTTTGAAAACTTTTTGTTGCAAGATTTAATTATTAATTATAGTCAGTTATCCTTCAACTGTTTATTTTAATTGTACTACACTGCACTATGACGGCAAGCGAACATTGATATAACAGGCGAATTTTAAAATACACAGTACGCTCCACGTGAACGAGTTATTAAACATGCAATTGAATAATCGGAAATATACACGCACTATTTCTGTACATTAGATTTAAAAGAAAATGAATTTTAATTGACATAGCAGTCATTAAGTAATTTCAGATTTTGTTTTTGGCAATCATTGGCTCCGAGTCATAACCTGCATTTCATTTGTACCATGTTATTAATTTTTTATTGGATTAATTCCAATCTTTAAATTTATTTACAATTTCGAATAAATCGAATTACTAACTTAATCAATTTACGATCGAAGGCATTTGCAAATTTGGCCCGTAATGTTCACGTTTTGATTAATAATAAGCTTAGATTCGAATCGAGCTAAAGGGTTCAGTTCGTTTTAACTAATTTAGTTCATTAGCAAATCACAATCATCAGAGGTGACATTAAAAAAAAAATAGTTCGGAAATGCTATTTGCAACAATTCATTCTTAACGATTCTATTTAAAATTTGCTGTAAATCTCAAAGCTAAATCGAAAATAACACAAAAAAAAAACTATTTTAAAGTTAACCTCCTCCCTTCTTGTTTATTAATGTACCTAATTTAGTCAAATTATTAAATAATAATGATAAATAAAAAAAAAACAATAAAATAACTAATAAATCAATCATTTTGTAGTGTCCGTGATCGTTAAAACGAATATTGTAAATGATTATATTCACAATTGAATAAAATGAATAAACAATATGTGTGGCTAATTACCTCCCAAATTGATTTTAAAGAAAACAAAAATTTTATTTTAGGAAAAAGAATGTAAAGAAAAATCTAAACGAATGTTGATAAAAATCATCCCAAACTTCGTATTTGTAAGCGTTAGTAATTAACAACACAAAAATAAAAAGCAGCCATTGTATAAAAACAATTTTAAACAAATTATTGTAATAAATTTCAATAAGGAAAGATAAATAATTTTTGTTTTATTATACGCGTACATTTTATACAATTTTTACAACCCTGCATTGGCTATATTCTAGCATTTCCGAAGTTAGAATGAATAAAATCCTTCATATGTCCTTTTTTTTATGGAGGGTGTTTTTTTAGAGGCGGAGAATTAAAGTTCTTTTGGCAACACTGTTTTCTGTTGTGACGAACGCGTCGGGAAAACCTGAGATTTTCCCAATTTTCCGTCGCAAAAAAAAAGAAGATTAGATTGGGTGGGCTATACCCGATTCCTGCAGGCTTTTGCCTCAGTCGGGCCATGGGTTTTTGGAATCGAAAGAAAACTACACTCACCCACCTGTCCTCCATCACACGTCCCTTCGTTGTCGTCTAGCACATGCTATGAAATCTACTTGCGAAACAATGGATTGGGTCATTTACAATTTTTATTTATTCCGTTTAATAAATTGAATTTAATAAAGAAAATTGAGCAAAAAAAAATCAATTATAATTACTATATGTTGATTCGTTGGGGGCCCCGTACTCCATAGACTGCCTCTGTTGTGAGATCGGCTGCTGCTTCTTGCTGGCTGGATCCTCTTTTTTGTATATTCCGAAGGTGCGTTTCCTTTTCTTCTTCTGGTCCGAAAAAAACATTTTTTTTTTCTTGATAACAAATCGGACGACCTTTCGTAGCCAGTGCTAGATCCAGAAGAACGTGCTTAGCTTTATCCTCAACCCTCGGACCCTCAAAAAAATTTTTTTTTTTTAATTATTCATCTTCTCCCAAAAGCTTTGCTGTATAAAGAGGTCCAGCTGCCGATGATGCAGCACTTCGTCGCGATGTCTCTTAGTTTTTTTTTTTTTCTTTTAATTTACAATTCAGATTATACAATTATAGAATTTTTTTTTTTTGAATAAAATTCTGACACAATTCATTTGTTACACTGTGACAGCCGATTTGACCAATTCCCGATTGATTTGGGTTTGAATTGGTTTAGTAATTCATCATGAATAGACTCACGCCGGTGCAACGTGGTGAATGAGCCGAAGGAAGCATTGCTATTGATCCACAATTTCATTTGAAAAATTTGTTTAGTGATGAAGCACACTTTTGACTAAATGGTTATGCCAATAAGCAGAATTGCCGCATTTGTAGCGATAATAATCCACAAACCATTGTCGAAACACCATTACATACAGAAAAAGTCACCGTTTGGTGTGCTTTATGGGCCGGTGGAATCATTGGTCCATACATATGTCTTCAAAAATGATGATGGTCAGAACGTTACAGTCGACGGTGAGCGGTACAGAGACATGACAACAGAGCAACGCAACATACAGCTTTTTCGCATTTAACAATGCTGTACAGGACAGAGAGCTGCAACAGGCGTTAAAATTGGCAGATAAGAAAACGATTGGCGAAGCCTTAGTATATGGGCTGGCGTTCGAAGCTGCCCAGCAAAGCTCGCGGAGTAACTATCGAGTCCAAGAAATAGCAGAAGAGTGTGTGTGTCAGAAAGCAGAGTACACCAAGCGGAGCGAAAGATCTGGTGCCCCCGATGCTGGAATTGTGGACAGGCAGGACACTTAAGACGCGACTGCCGTAAGCCCAGAAAAGCGACCAACTATTGTTCTGGCTGCGCTGCTAAAGAAAGGGAAGGAAGGGGCGAACCGTCACGAGAGCACGCTTCGCCTAATGACAGTCCGGGAAACAAGTAAAGGCCAACTTCATGGGGCAGAAGTTGGCTGGTAGAATCGATGTCCCCGGAACCATCATCGCAGTTTCTCGACTACATCGTTGTGAAAACGATTTATGCATGAATGCATCATAACAGTTGACACAGGCGCAACACGGTCAGTGCTAAGATCTGACCTCGTAGACCGTACTTGGCTTCACAACACCAAATACGCACTTCGCACTGCTACAGGAGAAACTACAACGGTCCATGGAGAAATAGCTCGTGACATACAGCTTGGGGATTTGACATTACCGATGAGTGTATCCTTGGAATGGATTTTCTGAAACCACACGGTATCCAGCTGGACTTAGGACAACGAATAATGAAGTGGCGGAATATTGAAATCCCGATGGAAATAACATCCTCCAACACAACAAAGCTGCGAGTTATATTATGCGAAGATGCGGATATACCAAAGTCATCTGAGAATGTTATTTGGGCAGAGCTCGATGGTGATCCCGGGAACCACCGATTCTACCTCATAGAACCAGAAACGACACCTGCATTACGAAGTCTAATACTAGGAAAAACGCTCGTAAAAAGGAATGAGAAGATCATGGTACCAATAAGAGTCCTCAACGTTTCGGACAGCATTACCAGCGTAAGGATAGGAGATATAATTGGCAGCTGTGAACCAATATCGGCGGTGATGAGTATCGACAAGGCAGAACCACATGACGTACCCTCTAAAAATATTCCAAGAAGGAAGGACAATGTAACATCAACACTTCTTCAGTCAAGCAACCTTAGAGGAGAACAACACAAGCAAGTAGATCTAATCGAAAGATTCAGCGACGTCTTTTCCACCGGTGATTCGGCCTCAGGTCGGGCGTTCGTTGGTTGACATCGGGTTGAGAGATTGCCAATTTGATTTTTTTCCGATTGCTAACCTTGTCCCATGTGTCTTGCGATGCCCAGGGTTTCTCACCGCTTTGCACATATCCCACAGATTCAGCACTAGTCAGAAAAGTGTTTCTCGTTGCCTCCCAATTGGCGTCCAGTGTGCGCATCTCATATTCACCCAATGTGGATGACTTTTCGCGTAGAATAGTGGTGTATTCGCGTTTTTTGTTGGAATCTCTGAGTTTATCCACATTAAGCTTGCGCTTCATTTGAAGAATTTGTGGTCGTCGTATAACTTCTGTACACAATCTCAAGCAGGCAACCATCAAGTGGTGAACTTATACATACTTGGCTTAAAATTTCAACGAAAAAAAAAAAATCGATCGCAGAAAATAAGGTAAAATTGGCCTAAAATCTTCGATTTGAAAATTTTCCGCTCTCTGCTGGAACCTGGCGTTCAAACTCTAATAAGAGAGGGTCCGTTTCTATGCAGTAACTCTACCAACAGGCGTGACGACATTGAACTAATTTTTTCACATCTCGCTAAGGTTGCTATCAAAATGTTTTATACAAAATTTAGGATTCAAAAATTTAATAGGTACTGAGAAAATTAGTGTATTGGATTTAGTGAAATTGTGCAGTTTGTATGGGAGGTGGTAGAAGGAGTGTGAAGTTATTAATGACTTTTCTTAGAAATAACTGTAAACATCATTTAATTGACATATTTTAAATTGCAGATTAGTACCGTTCATACTTTTCAGGGAAATCGACTTTTTGTAAAGTTGTTGAATTGTGTCAAATTGTATGGGAGGAGGTAGAAGGAGTGAAGCTAATCTCCTAATTTTCTTTGGTCTTACTAATAATTCTAAATAAATATTTAGTGCGTAATTTCAGCTCGATAAATTTCATACGTACTGAGTAAATTGGTTTATAGTATTTCATAAAAAAGTGCAGTTTGTATGGGAGGTGGTGGAAGGACGGGGAGGACTCAAATAATTTTTATAGAGCAGATTAGAATTATTATAAACGTAATATATTCAAAATTTCAGATCAATAGCTTTTATACTTTTGAAAAAATCCGTTTATTATCGAATTGATGAATTGTGTCATTTTGTATGGGAGGGGGTTGAAGGGGTAAAGCTAACCATCGAATTTTTTTTTTTCGTCTTACTAATAATTCCAAATAAATATTTAGTGCACAATTTCCAATCGATTAATTGTATGCGCACTGAGTAAATTGGAAGGGATAGAAGGGGTGGAGCGATTTCGCCCGTTCACGAATTTGTTCTTACTTTTTTGTCAAAAACGACGTGTACAAAATTTGAACTTTCTAGATCAACTCAAGCTAGAGAGGACACGGACAGACAGACGGACGGACGGACATCTGGTTGTGTGATTTGTGATTTTTCAGTGATTATATGAATTTCTGTATCATTCACTTTTTTCTCCGAGCCTTATTTCTTAGCGTTACAAACTTTGTGGCAAACTTATAATACTCTCAGATTTCATCTAGAGTATAAAAACATAACAGGACTACGATTGGTCGTAAAGCCCAATCATGCGATACTCTAGATGAGGAGAAATTTTTTGATTTAAAGAAATTTTGTATGGGCAGTGGTAGAAGGGGTCACGATATTGAACCCATTCACATCACGTTACAGTTGCTATCAAAATGTTTTATACAAAATTTAGGATTCAAAAATTTAATAGGTACTGAGAAAATTAGTGTATTGGGTTTAGTGGAATTGTGCAGCTTGTATGGAAGGTGGTAGAAGGAGGGGCGAGTTCTTATTGACTTTTCCAGAAATAACTATATCAGCATGCATGTTTTAAATTGCAGATCAGTAGCATTCAAACTTTTCAGGAGAATCGACTTTTTGGAAAGTTGTGAAATTGTGTCATATTGTATGGGAGGAGGTAGAAGAAGTGGAGCTAATCATCTATTTTTTTTCGGTCTTACTAATAATTCTAAATAAATATTTAGTGCATGATTTCAGCTCGATAAATTTTATACGCACTTAGTAAATTGGTTTCTAGCATTTTATGAAAAGTGAAGTTTATATGGGCGGTGGTAGAAGGAGTAGGGGGATTCGAATAATTTTAAACTGTGAAATCGGTATACAAATAATATTTTCCAAATTTCAGATCAATAGCTTTAATACTTTTTGAGAAAATCGGCTTATTGTCAAATTCCGAAATAATGTTATTTTGTATGGGAGGAAGTAGAAGAAGCGGAGTGATTCGGCCCGTTCACGAACTTGTCCTTACTTTTTTCAGTGGCGTGGTGTCCATTGATGCAAGAGAAGCATTGCTTCCCTTAAAATTTGCTTTCCATTGAGTCTAGAAATACGAATTTCAAATCGGAACATTAGTTTTCTAGAAAAAATCGCGCATTGTTTTCAACCATTACTGTAAACACACTTTACGTGCACAGTACAGCTTTTTTTCTGACGCTTTTGCTGAACGACGAAAGCCTAAAAAAATGCATGAATGTAACTGCCAGGCTAGTACGTGGCAAAATTTTCCCGCTCGACTCGATCAAATTCGACTTCTATAGTAAGAGGAGATGCGTCGCGGTATTTACTTCTAGAGATTTCAGTCGCAAGCCATCGCATTCCTTCGTTCTAAGTATTGCCAGTATGAAAAGTTTCTGATCGAAAAATTATCAGAAAGAAAAATTTGAAAGAGTAAATCTGGCAATATTTCCCATATTTGTCGTGCTTTGAGGGGGAAACATATTTTTTCTACACCCTTACTTTTTTCATTATGTATGTAAATAAAAAATGTAAATTCAATATAGATTAGATTAGATTAGATTAATTTTTATTATAATATGACAGAAAAATATTGTTTAACATAGTTCTTATAATACAGAGTTCAGACTACACAGTGTTTTCATCTTAAGTTGTACAATTCAGTTTGCTAATTACTGCAGAGAGATGGTTTTTATATTTAATTGTTTAATTTAGCATTTAAGGGAGAAAAGTAAGCAAAACCCTACGGTTGAATTAATCCTACTTACAAGCTACTTCTTAGTGGTAAAACTTAACCTACAACTTAGACTAGAAGAGCCCGTATCAGGGGATTATTGCAATTTGCACATCGGTTAGTAAATTTTGCGGCTAAATCCGATATAATGAAGTTTACCATTTTAGTATTAGCTAATTCATGTAAAGTTCGAGTAGCGAAATACCAGGGTTTATTCAAAATATATTATATTATATTATATTATTTGGACTTTATACCTGTGTGTAGCAGCACAGTGTTTCCAAATAGGAGCTCCATATGTTATTCTTGGTTGCATGACAGTTTTAAGGATGAGCAATTTATTTTTCAGTGACAATTTGGATTTCGTATTAATTAATGGGTACAATATTCGAATTTGTTTCTTGATTTGGGAAACGGTTTCATCAACATGGTTTTGAAACGTTAGTTTTTGGTCGAAGTGTACTCCTAGATACTTGATTGTTTTCGACCAACAGATTGATTCTCTGAGGATATTAACAGCTGGAGCTGGAAGGTAACGTGCTGCTCGACGCTTTGTGAAAAATATAGCTTGCGTTTTTGACGGATTAATTTTTATTTTCCATTTATTATAAAAATTAGAGATCACTTCGAGTTGCTGCTGTAGTCTATTTAAAATCTGGGATGGATCGTAGCTTTTAGTATATATGGCAGTGTCATCAGCGAATGTCGCCAATTCGCAATCATTCGTTACAGGAACGTCAGCAGTGTAGATGTTGTATAGTATTGGGCTAAGTGTAGATCCTTGGGGAACCCCTGCAGAAATAGTTCTGGGATCGGAGAGTTTATTTCCAATTTTGACTTTGAACGATCTGTTGCTCAGAAAGGAGCTGATTATTTGGCAGATATACGGTTCGAAAGAATTATTTATTAATTTGTAGACTAAACCTTCATGCCAAACCGAATCAAAAGCCTTTTCGATATCTAAAGTTATCATTCCGATAGACTTTTTAGCGCGTAGTGCTTCTTGAATTTCTGTTTTTACTCTAAACAGTTGATGAGTGGTGGAATGGTTCGAACGAAATCCAAATTGATGATGGGGAATTATATTACAGTTTTCTATCTTGTCCAATATAATTTTTTCGAAAATTTTACTCATAATAGGTAGAAGGCTTATGGGACGATAGCTTTTTGCTTGAGAGGGATCCTTGCCTGGCTAAAGTATAGGTACCACTGTTGCTATCTTCCATGCCTGGGGAAAGTAACCAATTTCTAAGCAGCTGTTATAAATAAAAGTTAGAAATATTAGAGCTATATTTGGTAGATTTTTTACCATTGGAGTAATAATTTTATCTATTCCAGGGGCTTTTCTTGACTTAAGACCTCGGATTATACTCTTAACTTCTTTTGGTTTAATAAGTAAAAAAAGCTCATGGAACTATTTTGGGGATATTCGAAGCAACTTGCCTTACATCATTGTCTGTGGCACTATTTCCGAGCCCTTGAGAAAGGTTATGGTTCTCTAGAAAATTGTTAGCTAGTAGCTCCGTTTTCTCTTTATTATCCGCGATTATAAGGTTATTATGGTTTAGCGGTGGCATGATATGTTTACCTTTTTTAAATATCTTGTTTAGTTGCCACAACTTTGCTGACCCTTTTTCAAGATTTTGGAGGGTATTATTCCAGCGGATATTTCTTATTTGGTTTAAGTTGTTTCGAATCTGGTTATTCAGAT
Organism: Chorisops tibialis; assembly: GCA_963669355.1. Taxonomy (NCBI): domain Eukaryota; kingdom Metazoa; phylum Arthropoda; class Insecta; order Diptera; family Stratiomyidae; genus Chorisops; species Chorisops tibialis. The sequence goes on along the minus strand of OY770263.1, from coordinate 72,678,925 downwards.
CGTTTACTCTTACCTTTAAGAGAGGGTGTCTAGACCTCTGCCACTGACGTCTTGTTCGATTTCGTAGTTGAATCAAAACCAGTGTATCATTATTCATTAACGGTAGTGAGACATTAGCTTTAGAAACAGGTGTTGATTTTGTCGCCGCATTTAAGATGCTTGTGGTGAGGTAATCAATTTTATTTTCAATTTCAGTGTGGCTACAAGGAATAGATAGGTCAAATTTTAGGTTAACGAACTCTCTTTTTAGAAGATATTGGAACTTAAGCCAGTTGGTTTTAGAAAAATTAAGTTTGGTGTTTTGGCTTCTGCCGATAGGCTCTTTTAATAGGATGGAAAAAGAAATTAGGAGGTGAGGAGAGGATAGCTCATTTTATGTCACTGGATCAGTTACTGCTGTTAATCCATTAGTGAGCAGTAAGTCTATTGTAGAGCATCTGCCTTTAGGAGGGTAAAATGTCGGTGAAGATGGAGGATAAATTCCAAAAATCGTTTTGGATGTTTGCTCGTAAAGAATTTTTCCCGCTTTATTAGAAATAAAACAGTTCCAATCACGGTGCTTAGCATTAAGGTCACCATCAAGAATAACACTTGTATTAATTTTGAAGAGCTTTTCTGAGTCGTTTTTAATAAATTTAATTTACTAGCATTGAGTTTTGTTCCTGGGAAATAAGCTGCAATTACTTTAATTTTTGCATCTGTTAGTTCTACGGCTACTGTTTCTATAATTTTGGTGACCGGGATAACGCTAATATTGTGTTTAATGTCTTTACGAATGCAGATCGCTACACCTCCTCCTGATTGGTAACTTCTGTCTTTTCTATATATGTTAAACAAAGGGTCGTACGATTTATCATTTGGCTGAAGCCAAGTTTCTGTGAGGATCAATATGTCAATTTCGTTAGATTTCAAAAATTCAAATGTTTCAGATTTTTTGTTTTGGTTGCTTTGAGCATTCCATACAATAGTTTTTAAATTTGATTTATCCATACAGAGACTTAGCAGCTAACTCAATAACAACATTGAATTGTTCTTGTTTTGACTGACAATTAGACAGGTTAGTGATTAATTCTTGCGACAGTGAAATGAGTTCGCTTGTGGTGAATAGACTATTACTGCTAGTATTAGTATTGTGTTGATTAAAACTATGATGAGGCTTAGAACTAGAGATACCTATGGCAGCAGTGTAAGTATTACGATTATTATGCATAGAAGTAGCATTCGTTAGATGTCCAGCGGCTGTTTTCGGTAGTGTTGGGAAATCATTTGCTCTGACGTTGAAGCCTGGGGTATTCTTCTTAGGTTGCAGTGATTTAGATTTCAGCTGGTGTTTGATGCGTAAGTATTCGTCTCGTTTCTTGCAGCCTAAGTAGCTTGCAATGTGGTGTTCACCGCAATTGGCACAGATTATCTCGTCAATATAAAGCCCATGTTAAGTTTTTAACATTTTTAACTTTTATATTTGACAAATGAAGGTCCTATCAAAGAAATATGTTGCAATAAGATTTCTTCAAATTTCGGCTCGTTATCACCCTAGTCAATATAAGACCATGCGTTGGTAGAGGATTGTAATATCCATTAATTTGAGAAGTCAAACGCTTTAGGCTGCTTTGTAGCAGGGCGAATGTGTATCGTTCAGATCTTGAATTAATAGAATTGCTTTTAGCTTACCTGTAGAGTATACTTTATTGTTTAGAAATATTTTTTTAGTCGTAGTTTTTTTTTTTGCGTATTGCTTCTAAAAAGTACCAATTTTGAATGCAATTATATACAAAAAATTGATTATGAGATGAAATTATTAAAAATATTAAAATACAGGACAGTGCGTACTCTCAACATGAAATGTTCCTATCAGCTGATGGGAGATATTTCGGTAATAATAAATATGTTGCTTAATTGTATGAAGTGTAACAAACCAATAATCTTAAAAATGGATTGCTTCCCGTAGCTATTACATCACGCCACGCCAATGTCTTTTTTTGTCAAAAACGATGTGTACAAAATTTTAACTTCCTAGCTTAACGCGTTCTCGAGCTAGAGAGGGCATGTATGGACGGACATCCGGTTTTGAGATTATTGAGTGATTATATGAACTTCTGTATCATTTATTTTTTTCCGTGAGCCTTACTTCGTAGCGTTACAAACTTTGTGGCAAACTTATAATACTCTCAAATTTCATCTAGAGTATACAAAAATAATTATAATAATTTGAATGTTTGCATATAGAAAAAAAACGTGTTGTTGCAATATCGCAAAAACTAGATCTGATTGAGCAAAATGGTGGTACTTTCTCAAATCAGCGTGCCCGAATTACTCTAAGAAATTACTGTCTGCCTTGCAGCAAACAGAAAATTTTTTTATCGGCCTGTGTAATCGTAATCGTAAGTGGGAATTTAATTGCAATTATTTATTATATTAATCATTTTATATCATGATCTAAAGTCGACACGTTGCAATTAATAAAAGAAATTTTGTATGATATACGTAAATATCGAATGGTTTAGTGTGGCATGAATTCGGTACTTTATTACGTACAGCTTCAGCCGCAATTGTGTTTGATTCGTCTCTTACAATTAGATACAAATTTAAATTTAGTTGACAGCATTCCGTTTGTTATAGAGATAAATTTAGCGAAAAACATAGGCGTTTCATTAATGAATAATTACATGACTAGCTTGTGCTGCAAATGCATAAAAGAGGTCTTTTATAATAAGAGCAACATGTCCTTATAGGCTGTTTTCTAAAGGCATAGTTCATCGTCTCAATGCTGAATTGATCTATCTTCAGTAGATTTCCTTTACCCATGGCATTAATCAACATTGAAACAACGAATTGTCTTCTCAAAGGCCTAAAATTGATAGAAATTCTCTTGAAAACTCCGCTACTGCTTTATAATTGGACTGATCCGATCGAATTAAGATTGCAATGTGATGACAATAATCTGTTCTGTTAACCGCGAGAGTATTATTATTATTGCTTATTCAGACGATAGTATGTCTCTTCCGTTTAACGAAAAGTGTGCTGTGAATAGCAATGAAACTCTTGGCCGGTCTGTACTAAAAATGTGATCTCGATTTGTGCATAAATTTATTAAATTAACAATAAAAATTCTCAGATATATAATTGCAATTGAAGATATTCAACCGGGCGAAGTGATCTTAATTGAAGATCCACTTATAGTTTCGCCGTCATGGGACTCGTCGCCGCGTTGTGCGAATTGTTTTCGCGATTCATTTACTATTTGCAAGTGAGAATATTAAAAAAAAAAAAATTATTTTATTTTAGTTCTGAATTTATTAAATAATATTTGAATTTTTTTAGATCTTGCAATGTATTTCCGTTGTGCTTAAAATGTCCGAGCCACAAGAATTTCGATTGTACTTTTGTCAAAAAGGAGAACTTGCCGGCCAATTTCTTGATTGACAATTTTAGCATATTCGGTCCGCTCATGATACTTTTAAATATGGAGAATGACGAAACCCGCGATCGATATGAAAAATTAGTTGACATGGAATCGCACGTGGAGAAACGAAAAGATAGCGATATTTGGAAGTTACACGAACAAAATGTGGTCAATCCGCTACTGATCCAATTGAACGGAAGCTTCAAACACCATAAATTGGATGCGGAATTTTTGCAGAAAATCTGTGGAATTTTCGATATTAATTCGTTTGAAGTTCGTGGTCCCGATGGATGCGATATACTACGAGCTATCTATCCGAATGCGGCATTACTAGCGCACAGTTGTCTAGCGAATACGATCATTTCGGTAGATGAATCGTATCGAATGAAGATTTACGCTACCGTTCCGATAAAAAAAGATGAAATCGTTTCCTATAACTATACGAGCCCTTTAATGGTAAGAATATAAACTTTTGTGATTGTTATATTACTGTTTTATTGTTCATGTGTTATAAAAATACAGAGTCCTTTTCATTTAGTTTAGTTGAAATTCATTTAACTGTGTAGTATACCCGCTCCCACTAAAGTTCACTATAGAAATGAATAATCCTGTATTATTGGCGTAAAATTTTAAATCTCGCAACGGGCCAAATCCTCCACTCCTTCTAACACCTCCCATACAAAGCGATATAGTTATACGATTTGCCCGAAAGTTGATTTTATTGGAAAGTTAAGTAACAATTTCTTGAAAGCTTCGGAATACAAATTTTTTCACGTCAGTTTATTAAAAAGTACTTAAAGCTACTTTGCGTACAGACTGAATCATGAAGAAAAAAGAACAAGACACAGATAATAGTGTTCGGTTTAGGTGATAACCAGGTTTTTCGTAATTTCAAAAGCGCTCACCTGTTTTCAAGCATGCAAAAGGTTAGCCAATTTGATTGCAAGTGTTCATTAGGCAAAACCTACCAAATTGGATTAAATAAATTAAATTTGCATCTTCTAAAAGTGCTGTAAGTAAAAAATATTTGGTTTGGTGATTGTTTTCACAGTGCATTTCGAATTAAAAGGAAAGATTTCCGGATTCTACACAATTACGCTTTATTAATTTTGACGTTTATCAAACTCTCAGCAGAGACCGAAACGTCACGATTAATAAAGCGTAACAGTATAGAATCCGGAAATTTTTCCTTTCGATAAAAAATATTTGTAAGGTAAAACCCCTAAATAGTTACATGGACATGCAGCACGCATAAATTTGAAAATAAAAACCGTCCATAATTGACAAGTCGATCTGTAGTCTGTGTGGGCCTGTGTGGCTGTATGTCTCGACGATGACTGGAGTCAACCTCAACAGAAAATAGTGGTAGCGGTAGGAAAAGATCGATGACACCGCCCGACAGACCTGTATCGTTTTTAGGAATGATTCCATACCGGAAGCGAAAGTTACATCAAAAAGAAAATATTAGGTTGTTGCAGATGAAATGGCGACTTGCGAGTGAAATTTCAAACAACTTGAACTCTTATAAAATTTAATTTTCTTAATCAAAATAGGTGCCAGCAGATGCAATAGACTTCTCCCAACGAGATACATGTGCATTTATGCCAGTTTCGTGGAAGTCCGACTTTCTAGACTGAAGAAATTCCTAGATGGCATTTTTAATGGCTGCTTCATTTTTAAATTGTTCCTCCGCCAAAAACTGATCCAAATGTTTAAAAAAGTAGTAATCGGTTGGCGAGAGGTCTGTTGGAAATGGTGGATGAGGAAGAGTCTCATACTGTAACTCGTTTAATTTTTTTACCGTTATTCTTGACACATGAGGCCGTGCGTTGTCATGAAGCAGTATAGCTCCATCTCTGCTGACCAATCTAGACCGTTGAACGCGCAATTTCTGGTGCATTTCATCGAGTTGGGTACAATACTTCTCTGCATTAATGGTTTCACCACGTTGCAAAAAGGAGTAGTGAATAACGCCAGCTGCAGACCACCAAACTGTCACCATTATCCTCTTCGGATGAAGACTTTGTTTCGGCATGTGTTTCGAGACCTCATCAGCATCTAGCCATTGTGCCGATCGTCGGCGATTGTCGTACAATATCCACTTTTCATCACATGTCACTATTATGTTCAGAAACGGATTGCTTCTGTTCCGGGAGAGCAAAGAACTGCAAATTTCCATTCGAAGCGTCATGTAAGCTCAGTAAGCTCATGCGGAATCAACTTATCAAGCTTATTGACTTTTCCAAGCTGTTGCAAGTGCCAGGAAACTGTCGATTAGTGTACGCCCAGTTTCTCTGCAATGTCCCTTACAGTTTAGCGTGAGTCAAATTCCACTAGTAAGCGCAGCTCGTCGTTGTCTATCGATAGTCCTGGGTGGCCACATGGCTCACTTTGAAGGGTCATATCTCCATCCAACCATCGCTGTGTGGTTCGTTCGCTTACTATGTTAGCTCCGAATGCCCTGCTGATGGGATTGGTTGCCTCCCTTGCCTTGGGGCCAAGAAAAAGTAACCGGTTTTGACTCGATTCCATGTTTTTTTTTTTTTCTCTCCGATCTCAATGAAGTGTAAAATTCAAATGATTCCATGACCAAATGTAGGAGTATTTATATTTCAATATTCATTACTACCAGAGCAACCTGGCGGCAGTTTGAGACATGAAAATCGCAACTAACATCACTTCATCGCGAAAGTCGCCATTTCATCTGCAACAACCTAATATAAATGTTAATTTTTTTTTTCTTTACCTGATAAAAAAACAATTTTTTTACTTAGTGGGTGGACCGTTGTAAAACTTTTAAGATTAAAATCTGCATGTCATACACACTAATAAAATGGTATTTTCTTAAATTAAACATTTTTATACTATCGAAAAATGTTGTATGACAAAGTTGTAGAGCAGCATGCATTTTTTAATCAATATGAATTTTCGTTTTGCGCATGACTATTTTCAACCGGATCAAAAATTGTTCTATGTAAAAATTGCAGAGCTTACAAAAATAAAAACTTTTCTGTGTATAAACTTTTGGAATTTTTGAGATCAGTACAGTTGTAATTTGCGCTAATCCTAAACAAATCTGTAATTGAAAACATTAAATCGAAAAAATAATTGGGGTATAGCCCAGTGAATAACGTGTTGGTCTATATTGTGAAGGTTGGGAGTTCAAATCCCGGTCGACGTATAATTTTAGCACACTACTTGCGTGGGTATATCTTGGCGACTTCAATCTGCGAAAAAGAAAATTCGTAGATAGAGGGTTGTGCGAAGGGCTAACAAACCTTTCAATAAAATGTTAAGGAACCTAAAGGTCAGGAGACCAAAGTCCGATTTGGACTGTAGTGCCATTGAAGAAGAAAAAAATCAAAAAATACACTTTTATTTGTTTCGATACCGCTTCCATTCAATTGCATAATTTTGAAAAATAATAAAAATAATTTCAGATAAGTCAATTTATTAATTTTCCTTGAAAGTGAATAAATCTTCAAACATGAAATTTAGCGTAGCGTCTAGATACAAATATAATTATAAATTCTTCTATCATCTCCCATACAAATGTCACCACTCAGTGTTCTTACGAATTCCAGATAACATATTTTCTAGTGCAAACTCATGTTAGTCCAAGCTGATTCCATGCTTGAGTTAATATGAGTCGGAAAATTCTTGATTTTCTTATATACTTGCTTATACCAAGAGAAGATTTGTTTTAGCTCAACTCCATATCTCCTGCGGTTTGTCCATATTGGGGAGCTCCGTTTTACGGTACAGCAGTTGTAAACTACACTAGGGTATAGCCTAGTGGGTAGTGTGTTGGTCTTGTAATGCGAAGGTCGTGAGATCAAATCCCGGTCGGCGCAATATATAATTCCGGCACATTGCCTGCTTGGGTATACCTTGGTTACAATCTACGAAATGAAAAATTCGTAGAAAGAGGGTTGTGCGAAGGGCTTCCCGACCCTTCCACAATAAGTAATGAAAAATTTTAAGGAACCTGAATGTCAGGAGGCCAAGGTCCGATTTGGGCTGTAGCGAAATTGTAGAAGAAGAAGTTGTAAACTACACTGAAAAAGATCAGAATTTAGCTTTAAACTTCTGTAACGTTCATTGCAAAACAATTCCATACAAAATCTAAGTCGATTCAAATCTAAAATTTGGTATCATCGATATTGCAGAAACTTCAGTTTTATATCACAGAATTGTCTACTTCTATGGTTTGGTGAATGTTTTCACGGAAACCTTTATCAAACGGTTCTTACCAAATTTTAAGGCAGGTAGCCAAACTGCTGATAACTTGCAGAGGGTTTTATGCTCTAGAGTAGATTGTTTTTGCCTTACTGTTTGTAACGCTAAGAAATAATGCAGAGCCGCCAAGAGTACAGAAATATTTGTTGTCGCTCATAAATCTCGATTCCGAGTGACCGTCTGTTTTTCATGAAATTTCAAAATTTTAAGAAATCGATATTTCTTCGAAACTATTTAAGCTATCGACTTAAAATTTGGGACAAAGTATAATGATATATATATCATTAATATCACAAAATGTTGATCCGATCCCCTCACTCCTTCTACCCCCTCCCATACAAATGCAAAATTTTGAAGAATTCAGTTTTTCAATTTTCATTGAAACTAGCAAAGCTGAAAAGACGATTTTCTTGCCATAATTAAATTTATTATAATTGCAATTAGTTTTGAAAAAATTATCAATTTCACCTCACTCTTTCTACCACCTCCCATACAAATTGCACGAAATTTTGAAATTTCAATTAAATTATTTTTCTTCGAAATTGTCAAAGCTATCGATTTGAAGTTTTTTGGGAAGTATAATAATAGAAATATTATTGACAACGATTAAATTTTGTTTTGATTCGTATACTCCTTCTACCTCCTTATATAGTAATGCATAATTTTGGTAACTGCATTATATCTATTTCCATGAAAACTAAAAAAAGTACGAAATTAAAATTCTGCCAGAGTTTGTCCCTTAACAATTGCAATAAATATTGGGGGTACAAATTGAAACCTGGCGTTTTCCAATAGATGGCGTCAGCAGTAAATGCTAATCAACAATGGCGGATCAGAAACGTCACACGGTAATCTTAGGCATCTGTCAACAATTCCACATCAGGAGGCTTCCGTGGCGTAGTGGGCAGCGTACTTGCTTCTCAGTCAATAGGTCGTTGGTTCGATTCCCACTCCAGACGGGATTTCTATAAGCGCAAATTTTTCAGTTGATACTGGTGATAAAAAATTATTCGCAATATAATGGGGAAACGGTGTAAAAGTGAAACAGTTCCACTTCAAGAAGGCCTAGATACTCAGTAGGTGGTTTCTGTTCGCTTCCTATCATTCAGTCCCCCATAACATCTGCAAATATTTGTAAGCAGCCAGTACAACTAAGCAATATACCAGCTTCGCTACGGTCGTTCTCACTCCCCTTCCCCAACCTTCCCAATCCCATTCCTTCCCTCCATGACTGTGTTTGTGCATTGCACATAAAGGCCGAAATTGCCTATAACACAGGTCATTCTGTAAAAAAAAAAATCATTAGATTTGTGAAGTTTGATTTTGTGAGCGAATATGACGAAGTTTGAGCCAAAAAGGTGCCATTTGCGGGAAGTTTTGCATTTTGCCTTCAATTCAAAAAAAATTTGCGGCTGTGGCGCGTTAAATGACTGTTTATGGTGAGGGTGCTATTGGTGAAAGAACGTATCGCAAATGGTTTCAACGCTATAAAATGGGTAATTTCGGCGTGGGAGACAAGGACCGTCCCGGAGCGGTTAAAAAGTTTTAAGACGCAGAATTAGAGAATTATTGGACGAAGATTCATGCCAAATGCAACAGATTCATTGGGCGTGTTTCAACAAGCCATTTCACATCGTTTGAAAAGTTTGGGAATGATGCAAAAGCAAGGAAATTGGGTGGCATACGAGTTGAAGAATGGCGTTTTTCACTTGCGAACAGCTGCTCCAACGGCAAAAAGGCAGGGAATCTCGTTCACAACACAAATAAAAGCATAACAGGACTACGATTGGGCGTAAGGCCCAATCATGCGATACTCTAAAGGAAGAGAAATTTTTTGGTTTTAAGAAATTTTGTATGGGGATAGGTAGAAGGGGCGACGGCATTGAACCAATTTCTTCACATCATGCGAGAGTTGCTATCAGAATGTTTTATTGAAAATTTAAGATTCAAAAATTTAATGGGTACTGAGAAAATTAGTGTATTGAATTTAGTGGAATTGTGCAGTTTGCATGGGAGGTGGTAGAAGGAGTGGGGGTTCTTAGTGAGTTTTTCAGAAATAACTAAAAACTTCATGCACTTGACATGTTTTCAATCGCAGATCAATAGCATTCAAACTTTTCAAGAAAATCGGCTTTTTGAAAAGTTGTGAAATTGTGTCATTTTCTATGGGAGGAGGTACAAGGAGTGAAGTTAGTCATCTAATTTTTTTCGGTCTTTTTTTTTACAGAATGACCTGTGTTATAGGCAATTTCGGCTTTTATGTGCTATGCACAAACACAGTCATGGAGGGAAGGAATAGGATTAGGAAGGTAGGGGAAGAGGATTGAGAACGACCGTAACGACCGTCTTACTAATAATTCCAAATAAATATTTAGTGCACATTTTCAGCTCGATAAATTTTATACGCAAAGAGTAAATTGGTTTTGAGCATTTCATGAAAAAGGGTAGTTTGTATGGGAGGTGGTGGAAGGAGGGAGAGGACTCGAATAATTTTCATACGGTAGATTGAAATCATCATACAAGTACGATATTCCAAACACTCTAAACCGCAGCTCGCAGGCTCGTTTTTTCGCAGAGAGAAAAACATAATGAAATTTCAGACTTATGAGCGCAAATATTTTATTTTACTGATCGGAAGCATTCTACATATTACATACATGCATTTCATGTCTGGCTAAACCATTTCGCAACGTTTACCATCTTTCATACTCTTCAGGGTGCTTTCCACGGACCTGGAAGTCGCGAATGTTAAGCCTATTCCCAAGAAAGGATGCAGAATGGACCCCGCTAACTATCGCCCTATTGCCATTACCTCAGAGCTTTCCAAGGTAATGGAATGGAATGTTAGTCGCAGAATAGTGAATTACCTTGAGGACAAAAACCTGATACACGATCGCTAATATGGTTTCCGTACAGGACGGGAGATCTCCTAGTGTATCGAACTGAACGTCGGAACTCTTGCATACACAAATTCGGCGAAGAGCTAGAACTTGCGCTCGATATTGCGAAGGCGCTTGACAGAGTTTGGCATAATTGTCTCATAGCTAGGCTTAAAGTCTTTGGCTTTAACTCGTACTTCCTTAAATGAATTGAGAGTTATCTCTCAGAGCGCTCCATACGAGTTATGCTAGATAGAGTTACTTCTGACCACTATTGATTCCGGCGTCCTCCAAGGCTCTGTCTTATCACTCACCCTCTTTTTAGTTTTTATAAAAGACCTTCTGTCGTTAACTCCCAATCCAATTAATTGTTTCGCTGAAGATAGCACGCTTGACAACACCTTCCAATTTGATTTCCCTGCAGAGGCACGTCCGACTTCAGTGTCCACATGCCGTAGTGAGTCAATAGGTTAACTAAACTCTGATCTCAAATTAATCCTGGAATGGGGTGAGAAAAACAGAGTAAAGTTTAATGTTTCGAAAACCCGGTTCTGTCATTCATCGTTAAAGCATAATGTTTTGGCGTCGGCCGCTATAATGTCCTTCAGTGGCGTTCAGATTCCACCTTCTGCAGACTTTACGTTACTTGGTGTAAAATTTAACAATCGTCTTGATTGGATTCAACACATTTATGAAGTCGATCTTGATGCCTCGAAACGCTTGGGTATTCTGCGGAAATGTAAGTAATACTTTTCTGCATTTGAACTGGCTATCTATGTATATCTTGAGTACAACTCGCATTTTTGGGCTGGGGTCTCAAAATCGCAACTAGCGTTGCTCGATCGTATCCAAAAACATAACAGGACTACGATTAGGCGTAAATCCCAATCATGCGATACTCTAGATGAAAGAGAAGAAATTTTGTTGGAGAAGTGGTGGAGGGGGTACCGACATTGAACTAATTTTTTCACATCACGCTAGAGTTGCCATCAAAATGTTTTATACAAAATTAAGGATTCAACAATTTAATAGGTACTGAGAAAATTAGTTTACTGGATTTAGTGAAAATATGCAGTTTGTATGGGAGGTGGTAGAAGGAAGGGCGAGTTCTTAACAACTTTTTCAGAAATATCTATAAACATCATGCTTTTGACATGTTTCAAATAGTAGATCTGTAGCATTCATACGTTTCAGAAAAATCGACTTTTTGTAAAGTTGGGAAATTGCATCAGATTGTATGGGAGGGGGTAGAAAGAGTGAAACTAATCATTTTATTTTTTTGGTCTTACTAATAATTCTAAATAAATATTTAGTGCACAATTTCAGCTCGATCAATTTTATACGTACTGAGTAAATTTTTATATAGTATTTCATGAAAAAGTGCAGTTTGCATGGGAGGTGGTGGAAGGAGGGGGAGGACCAAAATAATTTTTATACAGTAGAATGAAATCATCATAAAAGTATTACATTCCAAATTTCAGATTAATGGCATTTATACTTTTCGAGCAAATCTGTTTATTGTCAAATTGCGAAATTGTGTCATTTTTTATGGGAGGGTAGATGGGGTAGAGCGATTTGGCCCGTCCACAAACTTGATCTTACTTTTTTGTCAAAAACGACGTGTACAAAATTTGAGCTATCTAGCTTAACGCGTTCTGAAGCTAGAGAGGACACGGACGGACGGACGGACATCCGGTTTTGAGATTTTTGAGTGATTATATGTTATCATTCATTTTTTTCTCCGAGCCTTATTTCTTGGCGTTACAAACTTTGTGGCACACTTATAATGCTCTCAGATTTCATCTACAGTATAAACATGCGCTCCGTCTAATTGAAGATGAAATCGTGTCAGCTTCTATAGACTACCTCGAGCATCGCCTGCATTTATTATAGACATTTCCATGGTAAAGGTAGTAAGGACATACCACACGTAATACTCGTCAAGATGCACGCGCTCACCGCGTATATCGTGCATCTGCCGTGGAGAACACTGAAATTTAGGCAGTCCTTCATCCATCGAACGTTAATGGTATGGATTGCATTAGCGGGCGGTCTGTTTCCAGCGGAGTACGGTCCACGTACAGTCCACAACAGTTCCAGGAAAACGTCTACCACCATTTCAGATTTGCCCCTCCTACGTTTCCCTTCTAACTTCCTTATTTCCATTTATTTTCCTTACCCTTGTCGATCTAACTGTACATTACGCATTAAGTAGTTACCCCTTAGCTATTTGCGTCACCGTAAAACAAAAATATGGGAAAAAATGCGAAGAGACACGATCATCCGCCTTCGTGAATACATTCTTGTTAGAATGCATGGAATGTATTCTATTAGGCTTGCTGGGTACTGATGTGAAATTTTAACCATATCATTATACTCTAGATGAAATCTGAAAGTATATTGCGTTTGCCTTACCGTTTGTAACGCTAAGAAATAATGCACGCACAGAGTCGCCAAGGGTACAGAAATATTTGTTGTCCCTCAAAAACCAAGATTCTGAGTAACGGTCTACCTGTCTACAACATAACTTTCGAACGCTTTGACTTATCGTGCTGAAATTTGTCATATTTCATTTGTAGCAAAAAGTAACTTTAAGTTCGTGAAGATCCCATACAAATTTCTTGAAATAAAATTTTCTCCGAAACTATTTCAGCTATTGACTTGAAAATTAGGCCATAGTATAATGAAGTGGATATCATTAACTTCAAAAAATACTGATCTGATCCCCTTACTCCTTCTACTACCTCCCATACAAATGGACAATTTTTAAAAATGCATTTATTCGGTGTTCATTGTAACTAGCAAAGCTAAAAGAACTCATTTTTGCCTGTGTAAAAATTATTAAAACCCCCTGCTTATTTTACCGCCTCCCATACAAACGTCGCATTTTGACCACACGCGTGACATATTCTATTTAGGTATGTTTAACTTTTATAACAGTATGGCAAAAAAATCGCCCCTTCTACCATCTCCACATGCCAAACAAATTATAACCATTTCTCCAAATTCTTTGTTTCGTTTAGAGCATCGCATGATTGGGGCTTACCTGCAATCTGAGCTCTGTTATGTTCTTATCTGAAATTTGGTACACACATGTTATAGAACGGCTTTATTGTTAAGTTGGCTGATTCCAAAACGATTATTCTTATTGCATTAAATCATCTAAAAACGCTTAATAATTGAATATCATACTCTTTCAGGGTACTGCCGATAGACAAAACCAACTAACGCTTGGAAAATATTTTACGTGCGAATGCAAACGCTGTAAGGATCCGACAGAACTTGGAACTCATTTGAGTTCGATTACTTGTGCAATTTGTAAAGGACTTTTAATTCAATCTGCCCGGGATGTTTGGTGCTGTACAAACTGTTCCAATGAAGTAGAAAACTCGACAATAAAGCACCTTATATCCGCGATTAATAGCGAAGTAATTGATGCTGAGGACGATTTACGGCTAATGGAACTATTGATTGCGAAGTATTCATCGATATTGAATCCTAATCACTACATAATTATTGATCTAAAGCAGAATGTTGCTGCCGTCTTGCGAAATATATGCATGAATGCAGTTTGTAAGCCTGGAAAAAAAGTTCTCGAGCGCAAAATTCAATTATGCAACGAAATGATTCCCGTGTTAAGTATAGTCGAACCGGGCATTTCTAGACTCACCGGAATAGCACTCTACGAAAAATTTATTCCATTTTTAGAACTAACGAAAATGGAGTATGACGACTTGGAAATTCGCGATAGCGACTATTTGGTAAGTTTATCCGCTCCTAAAATTAGACACATTTTTCATTATAGAGTGCAATTTGAAGTTATACGATATTTTCTTCTAGGACCGATTAATGCAAGCTGAAAGTATTCTGAAGACTGCCATCCGAATGTTAATTTACGAACAAGTGCAAACTGCTGAAGGTCGCTTAGTGCAGAGTGCATTGCAAGAGTTGAACGATCTACGCAAGTTGATAGCGTCCGTGGAAATCAAATTAAAAGAAATAAATTGATATGCTTAAAACTTATTATTATTTTGGTGAAAAACGATTTAAAATTAGAGAAAATGTCTGTATAAGGCGGTGGGCATAGTGGATTCGGTTGGTGCATTTTGTACCACACCTAACACAGTCTTTCAGGTTCTTTAAAAGAAACGGAAAATCCTTATCGATGATATGTGGTAAAGGCTTAAGATATCCCTTCGTTGTATCGCCATGTAGATCCTGGTGTAGTAGCTGACAAACGGCAAATATGTTCATATCGCTTTTTCGATGAGTGCAAAGGTCTTCTTGTACGTATGCAAAGCAACCTTCACAAGTTATCTCCTCATATTTATGTACGGTATTCCAGGAATCAGGCTGAGCAGTCCTCATACCACTTCGATTGTACAATGTATCCACAATTATAATGCTATCCAAGTCGATGAAGGATAAGTGATCGGATTGCAGATCATATACGACATTATCGAGCGTGAGATCTGTTAAGTAGATTCGGTAGTCATCGAACCCTTTAGTAAACTTGATAGCAGCCTGCAATAGTTTTCTCGCTATTTTCAATTTCGTAGTGAACTGGACTTCCTTGAATTGATAGAGTGGCTCGCCATCGTACGATTCGTATAATGTCAAGCCGCAGTGCCCAATGTATCTTGGAACAGGAAAACCGTAGGCATTAAGCGTTGGTAGTACAATGGTTGCCACATTAACATTTACATGCATCCATGCTTCGAGAAGTGAACTGGTATCAGGCAGCAATTTATGAAGAAATCCTTCTACAGCGGCTCTCGGACAATATTGAAATCCATCGATTTGTTTCGATTCCAAATATAATCTCTTCAGCTTCATTTCCGTTTGATTAAGAGTTGTATCATCCTGAAATTCTGTTTCTATTGTTTTAGAAATTTTCGTATTTCCCGAGTACTTAGCCACAATTGGCATTGGATTGCCTTTCAAAAAGCCAAAGTGAACATTTTTCGATCTTACTCGTAATATAGCATTGATATAGGCCGAAGCACTGTTGTAAATAAAATCAAAACTCGAATTTAATTCAAGGCACATGACTGATTTTGGTGTAAAACATTCCGGACATAGTAAGACATCTTGGGTTAAATACTTCTCCAATCTACCGAACTCTTGGTCATTTTTACTTATCGGATATCGGAGCATCGCGATTAAGAATAAAAAAAACTTAGATCGGAACTTGAAGATCGATCCCATTGAACATTATTTCAATCTGAAAATTAAGACGAAAAAGGACGTTAACAAGAAATTTTTGTTATGCACATGGATAGCACAATCGAACACAGAAAGAAAATATAAAAAATCATGCGATAGTTTTGTTTTATAAAAAAATGGTTAATTACGACTAGAAGATCTGAAACTTTAATTAGAAAAGAACGAATAAGTTTAGATTAATAATATTAACTGGGATAGTTTCTTAAAAAAATATATTAATTTCTACTACTCCTTTTATAATCTTGCATGAATTTCCCAAATATTATCGTATATAAACTGTTTATGAGACCCATTGAAGTCCCTTGGAAGTTATAATGAACTGGTGATAGTCTAAGAACTTGAACATAAGCCCAAGTAAGACTGAGATAATACCAATTACGAATGGAAGAAAAATCTTCATAGCGCCTCCCTCTATAAATGGACCCGAATGAGATCAAATTTCTAGGTGCTAATTGATAATAAGCTCAACTGAAACAAACACATAAAATGGACTCATGTCAAATCACTAAAGGCGTTTAGGGCCTGTATAAGTTTGTTTGGCAGAAAATGGGGATTAAAGCCCAAGATGAATCTACTGGTGCTACAGAACAATCATCATCCCAATAGTCACATACGGATCAACAGTATATTGGACTAAAATTTTACAACACAAGGCACAACTTATGCTACAAAAAGTTCATAGACCAGCTTGTCCTGGTATCACAACTGCAATGAAAAGCCCTACTGCCGCAATGGAAATGTTCCTAGGCATTCCATCGATTCATCTTCAATTAAAAAAGGAGGCTATTGAAGGGGTGAGGAAATATAAATATAAATCGGCGGATTTTGGAGGTTACCTAAAAATTCTACAAAACCCGAAAATAGAGGTTCTAGCCTCAACATTATGCCGACCAAATTCATTTTTGAAACTTCCTTCAAAGTTATAATCAAAGCACGGAAGGACTGGCAATCCATGCTACCTCAAATTGAAGAGGGATCAACAATCTGGTGTACAGATGGCTTATGCACACAGAGGGAACATGAGCCGGAGTCTCGGTTTCAAAACCACTCGGTAAAGAAGCTACATCTTCCAGGCTGAACTATTGCAATGAAGCTATGCATCCTACAAAATATAAGGAGCGCTCATCGCATTAAAATTATCTAAATCTTATTGGATAGTCTGGCAGTTCTCAAAGTAATAGCATCCAATAAACACGGATCGACGCTAGTTTGGGGCTGCCTTCAAAACCTAATCGCCCTGTTAAAAAGGAACAAAGATACCTTAATGTGGGTCTCAGGACACATAGGGATTGAGGGAAACGAGGAAGCAGACTCGCAAAAAATGGCGCGGGAAAAAACTTTATTCGACCAGAGCCATTCTGCGGAAAACCAAAACCTAAAACTGAGAAATGGATTGAACAGGAGCACAGAATCTACTGGAATAGACTTCCAGGCTTATCGATCTCAAAAAAATAATCCAAGCACACAAAAACAAAGTAGAAGATATTCTTAAATTCAGCATGACGGGCCTTAGTGGAGTAAATTATCACCTTAAAAATTTGGGTCTAGCTGAAACCGACATCTGCCGCCTCTGTCTTAACAACTCAGAAACGACAAAACATATTCTAGTCAATGCGAAGCAGTAGCAAGAAAAAGACAAAATTTTCTAGGAAAAGGTTTCCTTACAACTGATGAACTAGCCAACATGGCTCCCTTCAACATACTTAAATTAGCCAAAGCTATCAAGTTGTGGTAGGAGAAAGGGGAAATAAACGCAGAATAGGCCGAGAAGGTCGCAGTGCTTTCAAGTGTTCCCCAATATAATAATAATAATAATAAGACCCATCAATCAATCAAATTCCTGTTAAGACCCCCTATAGGGGCATAGGACAGAAACAACTCTCTTCCACAAGGCGCGATCCTGAGCATCGGCTTTAAGCTGTTGCCAGGACTTGTTTATTCCTCTGGCCTCCTGCTCAACTGCTCGCTTCCATGTGTTACATGGTCGACCAACCCGACGTCTTCCTTGAGGGTTATAATCCAGAGCCTGTTTTGCGATGTTTTGCTCTGGTTTCCTCAAAGTATGACCGATCCACTGCCACTTTCGCCGTTGAATCTCAATACCTATTTTAGTTTGGCGAGTTGTACTCCAAAGTTCGTCGTTGGAGATCACTTCTGGCCAGAATATTCCTAAAATGCGTCGGAGGCATTGGTTTACGAAAGTCTGTAGTTTCTTGGTAAGTCGAACGGTCACTTTCCACGTAGTACAACCATATAACAACACGGATTTGACGCATGCGTCAAAAACTCGCAGCTTCGTGCGAAGGGAGATCTCTCTTAACCTCCAGAAAGGGGAAAGGATACCGAAGGCCTGACGAGCTTTATTTAGCCGAGCCTCAACATCCTTTTCGGCTCCGCCGTCCATGCTGACAATGCTTCCGAGATAGCAAAAATCTTGCACCTCTTCCACATCCTGTCCATTAAGAACAATCGGTGTGCTTGCGTTCGAACCCATGTGCATGTACTTGGTTTTACGCACATTTATTTTCAGTCCCGCCTCTTTGCATTTAGAATGCAACGAGCGAACATTTGACTCTAAGTCCGAACGGGTATGTGCAAGCAAACACACGTCATCAGCATAATCAAGGTGACTTAAGATGTTAAATAGTCTCCATTGAAGACCTTTACCTTCCCCACCTTCCAGTGCAGCTTTCAAGATGTCATTTATTACCACCAGAAACAGGGCTGGTGATAATATGCAGCCTTGTCTGACACCCGTTCGCACAGGAAAGCTCTCGGACAGCTCTCCTCTATGCAAGACGCGACACCTTGCATCTTCGTAGGATTCTTTAATCATAGCTATGACCTTATTTGGAATACCTCTCCTACGCAAAGCATTCCATATGTAATCTCGCTTAACGCTGTCGAAAGCCTTCTCGAAGTCCACAAACATGAGATGTAGTGGCGAACCCATTTCGGCTGACTGCTCTAATATTATCCGTAGGGTATTTGTGTGGTCGGTACAAGACGACCCTTTACGGAATCCAGCCTGATAAACTTCGAGAGTGCTCTCGACGACATCACTAATCCTATTGAGAATTACCTTAGCCATAATTTTTGATACGGCAGTAAGTAGACATATACCACGCCAATTGCCACAATCCCGAAGGTCGCCCTTCTTCGGAATTTTCACAATGACGCCCTCCTTCCATTCAGTCGGATATCTTCCATCATTCCACACCTTAGTGAAGAGTGGGAGGAGTATATCGGCTGTTATTTCCGGGTCCGCTTTGAGGAGTTCGGTTGGTAGTCCGTCTATACCTGGAGCTTTCCTTCCCGCCATTGACCGAATGGCGGAAACTATCTCTTCCTTATCTGGGGAATCGTCCCTAATAGAGGATTGTTGCGGTTGGATGTTTGGAAGTTGTTCTGTTTCCGGAATATCTTCATCTGACAAGATGTTTAAAATATCAGAGAAGTATTCCTTCCATCGTCGCAACTGGTGTTCACTCATATTAAGGAGAGTTCCGTTGACATCTCTCACCAGGTGGTTGGCGGTGAAATTCCTGTTCGTCAACTGTTTCATGATTTTAAATAGTGAACCCATATCCCCAAGGTAAGCCGCAGATTCTGCCTTGTTTGCCAGATCTTCAATGGCCTTTCTCTTGTCGCGTCTAACAGCCTTTTTAAGCTGTATATGAGCATCGCGGTAGTTCTGCCTCAAGTCGGGCGTTCGTTGGTTGACATCGGGTTGAGAGATGATTGCCAATTTGGCTTTTTTCCGATTGTCAACCTTGTCCCATGTGTCTTGCGACATCCAGGGTTTCTCACCGCTCTGCGCATATCCCACAGATTCTTCAGCACTAGTTAGAAAAGTGTTTCTGGTTGCCTCCCAATTGGCGTCCAGTGTGCGCATTTCATGTTCACCCAATGTGGATGACTTTTCGCGTAGAATGGTGGTGTATTCGAGTTTTTTGTTGGGATCTCTGAGTTTATCCACATTAAGCTTGCGCTTCATTTGAAGAATTTGTGGTCGTCGGATAGCTGCTGTACACAATCTCAAGCAGGCAACCATCAAGTGGTGATCGCTCCCCACGTCAGCTCCACGTTTCGCTCGCACATCGAGGAGACATCTTCTCCATCGGCGACTTATAGCCAAATGGTCGATCTGGTTCTGAGTAACACCATCAGGGGAAACCCAAGATGTTTTATGATGACTCTTGTGTGGAAAAAGGGTCCCTCCGATGACCATTTGCCGAGTACTACAGAACTCCACAAATAATTCGCCGTTTTCGGGTCTCTTAATCCAAGGTCGTGAAGGGTCGACCCAAGGGTCACCATGCCTCCCCATGACGTGTTCTAGTCCAGTGTTGTCTGATCCAACCTGGGCGTTCATATCTCCCGAGATGATAATAATATCACCTCTTGGAACACGTTCGAAGGTGGCACTCAGTTGGCTATAAAACTCCTCTTTGTCACCAGATGTTGCGGTATTAGTTGGTGCGTAGCACTGCAGAATTGTGACGTTTCTGACACTGGTCCTGAGCCTGACGACGATAATCCTATCCGAGATTGGTTCCCAGCTAATGAGACTGTTTCTCGCTCTCGGCGTAAGGACGAACGCCACGCCATTTCTGGCTTCACTTTCAGGGCCAATGTACAGAATAGTGTTTCCGCTAGGGGTTCGTTCTTCTCCTGATCCTGTCCACCTGACCTCGCTCAAGCCCAAGATTTGGATGTTATAGTGCTCCATTTCACGGTCGATCACTGATTGGCGGTGCAAGGACCGAGTAACCCCAGCTCTTCCCCCGTCATTCAATGTTCGAACGTTCCAGAAGCCAATCATAGTCCGTTTTCGAATGCCAAAAGTCGTTACCGTAGAATCAGTCCGTATCCGAGGCGATGTATCCGTTTCTCGTATCATTTAGGTCTTAAGATCACGGGTGATAAGCCCATGATCCAGTGAGTGTCCATTTGCCATTTTTAGGGCAAGCAGGACTGGCTGTGGGTGAATTCTACAGCCCCCATCCCAGAGGGGGATAGTTAGCTCAGGTCCGTGGAGTCGCTAACTCCAAAGATAGTTGCAGGAATTGGTAAAACCTCATACTAGGAATTGGTAAAACCTCATACCCCAACTACCCATAGCTCCGTTAAATCACGTCCTAGAGGGGTCAAACTTTCACCAATTGGTAGACGAGAATTATATCTAAATGAACCTTCCCAAGCCGGAAAATCATGGAATTTCACTAGAAACCGAGTGATGAACGTTGCTTCAGTTCGGATACTGCAAACAGAATTGAACTACTGTTCATTTCTGGCCCACTCTGTTCCCGAACATATTTTCCCTTCAGATTATTTTGGCATTTTGGTGTCGAAATAATTATTCCACGGCCTAAATCAACAACATTAGGATTAGGAGAAGAGCGAACAACGAGCGGAAACATCATTTTGAACCTTGGTCGCGATTTTCCTTACACCGACAGTGAGAAAGCTAGGGTGCAGCCTAGTGGGTAGCGTGTTGGTCTACAATGCGAAGGTCGTGAGTTCAAATCCCGGTCGACGCATAATTCCAGCACACTACCTGCTTGGGTATACCTTGGTTACCTCAATCTACGAAAATAAAAAACTCGTAGATAGAGGATTGTGCGGAGGGCTAACAACCCTTCCGCAATAAATAATGAAAATGTTAAGGAACCTGAAGGTCAAGGCCCGATTTGGGCTGTAGCGCCATTGAAGAAGAAGACAGTGAGAAACAGTTTCATTAGCTGGGAACTAATCTCGAATAAAATTATCGTCCACACACTCCGAACAAAACGAACACGATTTTGCATCAACTGATTTTAAATTTACGGATGTCTACAGCAAACTATTTGTGGAGTTTTTTAACATAAAAATTAACATCTTGGGTCCTTCCTTAACTGCTCCGTACACCTCTCGAAGAATTTTTCGCTCAAAAGTGTCGATTAAATTCTCCGACAACCGCGTCAAGGTCCACGTTTCGGTTATTCTCAATAGGATTAGTGATGCCGTTGAGAGCACCCTCGAAGTTTATCAGGCTGGATTACGTAAAGGGTCGTCTTGTACCGACCACACAAATACCCTACGGATAATATTAGAGCAGTCAGCCGAAATGGGTTCGCCACTACATCTCATGTTTGTGGAAGGCTTTCGACAGCGTTAAGCGAGATTACATATGGAATGCTTTGCGTAGGAGAGGTATTCCAGATAAGGTCATAGCTATGATTAAAGAATCCAACGAAGATGCAAGGTGTCGCGTCTTAAATAGAGGAGAGCTGTCCGAGAGCTTTCCTGTGCGAACGGGTAACAGTCAAGGCTGCATATTATCACTAGAGATACTCGATACATACTAACACTTCTGTCCTAATAGAGTTTGGCCAATGCATGTACAGCGGTTGCGCGGGAAATTTCGTCCGAAATTTGAATTATCTTAATTCTTTATTTGTTATGAAGTAAACACAATCAGAATGAATTTTTATTTATAAAAGTCATATTTATTTTCGGTTTTAATGAGCATTCTATTTAAAAACTTGTAGTTTAACGCAAGTTTGTGCTCGTGTCCGTACATTTGAAATCGGTCAAACTCAAGTTTGGCTGATTTTCGCATTTCTTATGTTGCCTTCTTGTGCTTCTAAACGAGCTCTTAACTGTTGGTATTATAGTATTGCCCACACTCTTGTTAGTGTGTATCGAGTATCTCTAATTATCACCGCCCTGTTTCTGATGGTAATAAATGACATCTTGAAAGCTGCACTGAAAGGTGGGGAAGATAAAGGTCTTCAGTACTTCAACTTCTTAAGTCACCTTGGTTATGTTGATGTATGTTTGCAAATTTCGAAATTTCGTGAAATTTGTATGGGAGTGGGGCGAGGTTGATATTTTCTCAAAATTAATTGCCATTGTAATATAAATAATTCTGTATCGTTCTAGCTTTGCAAAATTCAATGAAAATCGAAGAAATACATTCTTCAAATTTGAACATTTGTATGGGAAGGATAAGAAGGAGTGAGGAGATCGAATCAATATTTTTTGAATTTACTGGTATTCACATCACTATACTTTAGTGCAATTTTCAAGTCGAGATCTTAAATAGTGTCGGAAAAAAATCAATTTTTCGAATTTTCGGAATTTCAAGAAATTTGTATGTAGGGTGATATAGCCCATTCACGAGCTTAAAGTTTCTTTTCTGTTAAAAATGGCATAAAAAAAATTTCAGTGCTAGCAGACAGATAAGACGGTCTTTCGGAATCGAGGTTTTTGAGCGACAACATATATGTACCCTTGGCGACTTTGGGCGAGTATTACTTTTTAGCGTTACAAACGTTAAGGCAAACATAATATACTCTCCGATTTAATCTAGAGTCGGAATAATATATATTAGCTTCGCCACTAGTGATGTCAAGTTTTTCGACTTTTCGGTACCAGTAACTATTCGATACTTTAAGCAAAGTAATCGTTACATTTTATTCGTTACTCGTTTATTTGAAGTGACAGCCATATCATGTTGCAGGGATGGGCTAGCCAGTTTTGTAAATCATAAATCCAATTAGAAGAAATCGCCTCTTGTACCCATGCAGAAACTAGTTACAGTAACAGGAAATCGGTTGTGAATCGTTCTTGATTTCGTTGGCCTAGTACGTGTATCAAAACAATGATGCCAAGTAAGATTTTTTTAATTATCCCTCTTCTAAGTAGAAAAGCCCTTTAAACACAAACGTAAATAAAACGACAATGTGTGTATTAAATCGAAATTTTTTCAACAAAAATCCCTCAATTTGATAAAAAATATTCCTTTATCACAGCAACCATTGAAACCCTAACACACTAGTAGCGACTCCTGGCCCTGCCACAACTCCACTCGACGACATTCTTGGTGTTGAAAGAAACGAAATGAAAAACAGCATCATTTTCTCAGTAAAATTTACTGTAAAGTAGGGTAAGAATATTCCTTCTCGTTGTTGTTTTGGAATGGCGGTACGGCGTGTAGGTTTTCCTCCATTGATGTAACGAAAAAAGCAACTAAACGTTACTTTCGGTATAGGTACGTTTTTTGTATGTGGAACTAATACTCGAGTAACGAAACGTTTTGACAGTTGAGTTACTTTTTCGGGAGCTCTTTTCGTTACTTACGTAACGTAAATCTGCGTCGGTACTTGATACTTTGGATTTCGATCGGTACCGAGTACTCGTGTACAAATAGTTACTTTTTTCACATCACTATTCGCTACTCGTTACGGTCGTCCTCGCTCTCCTTCCCTTTCCAATTAATCCTTCCCTTCACGACTGTATTTGTGCATTGTACATAAAGGCAGAAATATGGCTTTTCCAACTATGGAAAAAATTTATTTTGTTTGCAGTGATTCCTTTAAAGTCCCTTAGATCAATTGAAATATCGTGAATTATTTAGCAGCAATTCTTCAGATACATCCGGTGCAAATGATAATAAAGCCGTCAAATTAAAAATATTATGGTAAATTGAATAGACAATTATTTCCCAATTTTCAGAAACTGGTTTTGCAGCATCAAATAAAGAAAGCAAAATTTTTCTTTCTTATAAAAACGACAAAACAAAACCTCTACCAAAAGGGGTAGTGCGCATTATTTTATAAAATTTTTGTCGTTAGACCGGATTCCCCAAAAGTTACATCCACTTACAACGTATACATAATATTAAGCTTGGTTAACGGTCAGAACAGAAAAAAACTGGTTTCTTAAGAAGACATTAATTAAAAATTACACAATTTTTGTGTGAAAATTTACAAATATGTAGTATAATTTAAATTAAATAAATTTGTTTTTAACTTTTTAAATGGTATTATGCGTGGTATCATAATTTCATCGATGTGATATGGACGAATTGAGAAGAAGTAACGTGTGGTTCGTGCGATATTAAAAAGGCAAAACTGGTTCTGTTTATCTAATCAATCACATACTAAAGTTAGATTCTTGTAGCTGTTCTTAAGAGATTCTTGGGTTATTTGTTAAGAGTGAAGAATATGAATTTTAAGTAATACAATGAATATTAATCTTTATGCGTAACACTACGCCAAATAAATAATTTATGTTCTAACACTGAGGAAAGTACGAAATATGAATGAATATTAGTTTCACCACATAAAATTATTCAAATTTATTTTTTGTTGTCTTCTCTTTGCTTATAAAAGTGGGACAACGGCAAAATCTGACAAGATTATTTTTACCAATCTTATTTTATTGTACTAATAGTAAAGTATTGTGATTGATTTGGCAAAAATAAATTACTACCCAGATTATAGCTGTCGAATACTGCAAGTCGATAGGCGAACGAGTTTGAAGTTAATTGTCAGTGTCAGCCGAGCCGATTTTGGCAAATTTCAGTTGCGCTGGACCCACCTTTGATACACCACTAGTAGTAGTTACCATTCATTTAAAGTTTAATTTATTACAATATAATAATTAATTAAGTCACAATTCGCAACACCGGAAATTATAATATTTTGATCTAAAGCATGAAAATTTCTAGCTTTGAAATAATTTAAAGTATCAAACGTTAACCAGTTATTATAAGAATCCACTCGACTGGATATACATAAGTCCACAATTTTAAAAGTGTGAAGGGTATAAAAGAATAAGACGTTTTCCTTGAGGATTATAATTCAGAGTATGTTTGGCGATGTTTCGCTCTGGTTTCCTCAAAGTATGACCGATCCACTGCCACTTTCGCCCTTGAATCTCAATACCTACTTAGTCTGTCCAGTTGAACTCCAAAGTTCGTCGTTGGAGATCACTTCTGGCCAGAATATTCCTAAAATGCGTTGGCGGCATTGGTTCACGAAAGTTTGTAATTTCTTGGTAAGTCGAACGGTCACTTTCCACGTAGTACAACCATATAACAACACGGATTTGACGCATGCGTCAAAAACTAGCAGTTTCATGCGAAGGGAGATGTCTCAACCCCAGAATGGGGAAAGGATACCAAAGGCCTGACGAGCTTCATTTAGAAGAACCTTAATATCCTTTTCGGCTCCGCCGTCCATGCTGACAATGATTCCGAGATAACAAGAATCTTTCACCTCTTCCACATCTTGTCCGTTAAGAACAATCGGTGTGCTTGCGAACCCATGTGCATGTACTTGGTTTTACGCACTGCATTATACATAATTAATTTTACTTTATTATTCTAATAATAAAGTATTATGATCGACACAGAAAAAAAAAATTTGCTACCCTGAAATTTTGTTTTTTCGTGTTTCATGACTAAATTAGCCTAAAAATGCAAAAAAAATCCGTCCCGCCGTCCATATGGACTCATATCTCCGAGGCCGTTAAAGGTAGAATGTTCGTTTTTGGGCAGATTGTTGATTGGGTAAGTAAACTCCAATTCCTAAATTTTGGGGAGTGTTAGGTGGAAGGGGGAGGCGGGGGAGGGAAAGAGTCAAAAACTACACTTGCTAATATTTCCACCAGGAATGCAGATAGGAAGCTGAAAATCAGCAGAGATATAGAGAGGGTTGTGGGACAAACTACAAAAATAATTTAATTTGGTGAATGTTTTCACAGTGCATTTCGAATTGAAAGAAAAGATTTCCGGATTCTGCACTGTTACGCTTTATTATTCGTGACGTTTCGGTCTCTGCTGAGACCTTTATCAAACTGATCGACAATTACAAAATACAATAATTATATAGAAGGAAGGGTAATTAAGGTTAAATTAGTCAATTAAGGTTAATTAATTAGTATCAGGTAGTTAAATTAGTCAATTCAGCTCTAAGGAAACTCTTCAAGCCAACGGAAGGAGCGGCTATGGGATCTCCAATTTCACCGGTAGTAGCGGAAATTTTCATGGAGGAATTCGAAAAAAGCGACTGTTTCCAAGAATTCAATTATCACCTAACTATTAAAAGCTATCAATTTAAAATTTTGCATAAAAACTTCTAAAAATAGTTCAAACAAAACTGCCTCAAAAGTTTTGAAATCGCGCGTGCCCTTCTACCACCTCCCATACAAAAGTATGATTTCGACCAATTTCATTAAATCAGCTAATAACAAACAAATTAAAAGCTATGAAATTGAAATTTTGTACGAGAACCTTACAAGAGATGAAATAAAATTGCATCACAAATTTTACGATTCCCTTACCCGCACTAACCCCTCCCATACAAATGTTCGGTTTCGTGAATGTAGAATACACCGAATTTTATGAAAATTCTATGCAGCAATTAAGAAGCTATTAACATCCATCCACCCTTACTACGACTTGTTGGCAGTTTATGTATATAGTGATTTTCTTTGCCTTCCTTTATCCGTGCGCATTCTTTTTTTCTTTTCAACAAACTAATAAATATTGGCATACATAACTCAAACAAGTTAGGAGAGTCCAGTTGGATTATGGCACGGAAACAGTGAAATGAAAGATCAATAACCTTTCTAAGTTATTTTGGTGACAGCAAAAATAAAGTTACGTTTTTCTTTTATTTATTTAAGTATTTCTAAATATTGCTTTTAATAAAAGATAAAAAAATTAAATTGGGTTTTAGTGATAAAATATTAAATTAAACAGAATTATGATTACCGCGCTTTACTCAATCGAATTTCTGGTCGAATTTTTCATATGAAAAACGATGATAGTTCCCACAATGCGATCAAAAATGTGGTAAGGAATGTGATCGCCAAAGGATTCGGAGAAAAATTATGGTATTTATACGTAAGATGCAATTTAGAGTACAAGTATTGGTTTCTAACGTTTGAAACGCTATGAAATAAGGATCAGTGTTGTGTACACGAACTGCACAGTACTTCACGTCTATGTGGAACCTGACTTTTAAAAATCGCCAAGTTCAAGCAAAACTCCGGCGCAAAAGAAATGATTGGTCCGACAATGAATCCCAAGATGCCTTAGAGCGAAAAAATCAAGCTTACAAAATATTAACGGAACTGCCGACACGAATCAAACGGGAGAAATATAATGGTCTTAGACGATTTGCAAGCAAAATATGCAGACAGAAATAAAAGGAAGTACAATAATGACGAAATTAAAAATATGGACTAACATTTTAAATAACACAACACAATAGCCGCGTATTGTCGGGCGATTCAAATTTGTATATAAATGATATATTCTATATTAGCGATCGCCCGCGACTTTGTCCGCGTAAGAATCGCAAAATAAGCAATTTTTGAGAATGTAGTTAGTAATACATTTTGCGGGATATATGTATAATATAATCTATTTTAATGGCTCTTTGAAGACAATGGTTTGTATTTTGTTGGAATCAGAACCATAAATTATTAAGAATGAAACCACGATACTCGAATTTGTGTGAGGCAGGCTCGTGATCAAATTAATCCCGTGATTTGAGATCATATGCGTAGGGGAGAGCGTTAAGGACATGTGAATAATTGTAGCTTGTTCTAATTAAAAAAAGCCCAAATAAAATAACATTAAGCTTAAAACCATAGCAGGACTACGATTGTGCGTATAGCCCTATCATACGATACTATCTATCTATATAAATACAGGGTGTTTGGTACTCCGTACATAACCTTGTAAGGGGTTATTCCTGGATATATTTTGAGCAAAAAATTGTTCTACGGAGATGGTCACTCACTCACTCAAAACGCTATATCTTGAAAACTAATAATCACAATTCAAAGTGTTATAGCTTGTTTTTTAGGGAATCAAATTACCTTTCATTTGGTGTAATAGTCCGCATTGTAACTGTATCCAATTCTGAGATATTTGCTTCAGAACACAAATTTTTGACAGTTTGACCGTCAAAATTCTATCAATGTAGTTTTTCTCTAAAAAACCCATTATAAAAATGTCATTTTACTGTTGTTTTCTTTTGTGTCATATTATTGCCTACAAAAGACGCATACACTTGCATTGCATAAGTTTTATAGTTTAGAAGAAATTATCATTCCAATAATTTAGCACTTTTGTCAAAAAAGCAAGAATAGGTTGATCAACACTCTCCGCTTGAACTAAAAGAACTTAAGAATGGTTTTTACGGTTTATTTCAAATTTCCTTAATTACAATAAATGTTCAAAATGGCTACCTTCATTTTGAATGCACGCTAAAGCTCGTTTTGCCAGTGTTCTCTTTGTGTTCATACTCCTCAACTGCTGCCTTACTTCTGTTGCTGCTGCATCGATTCTGGTGTTTAGATCCTGCAACGTTACTACTTCCGTTGCGTAGACAAGGTCCTTCATCCGTCCCCATACAAAGAAATCCATAATAGTTAAATGAGGGGATCTTGCAGGCCAGTGTATCGGTCCATTTCTACCGATCCAGCGATTGCTATAATTGGAATTTAACCAATCTCTGATCTGTCGGCCGTAATGAGCTGGAGCACCATCGTGTTGGTAAAACATGGAAGCCAATCGTTGCAGTGGCATATCATCCAATAACTCCTGTAGATCATTTGTCAAAAAATGCAAGTAATTGGAACTATTTAAGGTAGGCGGAAGCCTAATAGGACCAATAAAATCGTTGCCAATCACACCTGCCCATAAATTGACACTGAATCTGTGCTGAAATGATGCCTCTCTTCTTGTATGTGGATTGCTCTCAGCCCATGTGTGTAAGTTGTGGAAGTTTGTGATACCGTCCCTGGTGAATTGGGACTCATCCGTCCAAAGAATGTTGCTGATAAAATTCTCGTCACTTATTTGTCGTTCAAGGAGCCAATTGCAAAACTCCATCCTTTTGGGTAAATCAATGGGTAACAGCTCCTGCACTGGTGTGTGCTGGTGGGGATGCAAACGTTCTGCTTTCAGGACACTCCAAACTTTTCACGTAGAGACGTTAAAGCGCAATGCCAAGCGTCGTATACTAGTTGATGGATCATTTTGAACTGCAGCTAGGATTCGTTGATCAATTGAAACAGCGATTACCGGCGCAGGATTTGCATTCACTCTGCTTGTCCTAACACTGCCTGTTTCCCTAATCCTTCTGTAAACGTCTTGGAATACTCTCGCGTAAGGTATTCGGCGATTGGGAAATCTGTGATGATACAAAGATCGCGCCGCTTGCTCATTTCCCTGACACTCTCCATAGAGGAAAATTATGTCTGCATATTCTTCGTTCGTGAACTCAGGCATTTCGAAATTCTTTTCTAAATTTTAGTGACACCTTGTTCTTTTACAAATTTAACTAAAACTGATAAAAATATGAAGTATGGTTTGCTTTTATAGGCTTTTCATTTTGTTAGGTAACCCATTAAAAAGGGCAAAGTGCTGCACCTAGTTGTGTTGAAACTCATTTTAATTTAATTCATTTTCTCGATAATTTTAATACTACCTAAAGGACATTCATTGATAATTTAAATAGTAATTAAAGGACACAAAGAATATTTCAAACCTAAGTCATAAGTATGGTACATAAAAAAACAACATTAAAATGACATTTTTATAATGCGTTTTTTTGAGAAAAACTACATTGATCACAGAATTTTGAGGGTCAAAGTATCAAAAATTTGTGGTCTGAAGGAAATACCTCAGGATTGGGTACAGGTACAATACGGACTATTACACTAAATGAAAGATAATTTGATTCCCTAAAAAACAAGCTATAACACTTTGAAATGCGATTATTGGTTTTCAAGATATAGCGTTTTGAGTGAGTGAGGGTACAGGTCCGAAGGACTTTTCTTGATCACCCTGTATCTCCGTGGATATTGAAAATTGGCCATCTCCGTAGAACAATTTTTTGCTCAAAATATATCCAGGAATAACCCGTTACAAGGTTATGTACGGAGTACCAAACACCCTGTATAATTGTAGTGTCTGTCTGTTATTTGTTTATAAATGGCTATAAATAAGTTTTTTGCTTTATTTTAGCAATAACTAAGCAGAAATAAACGTTTTTAAAAAATTTCTCTGTCGGTCTGTCTGTCTGTCTTTCCGGTTTTCACGCAAAAACGGCTAAGCCGATTGTAATGAAACTTTCACAGATTATTAGGTCTGCCTTGGGGAGTAATCTGCCTTAGGTTTTATTTTACTTCCTTCACTCCTTCTACCCCCTCCCATACAAAGTGACTCATTTTCAAAAATTTATAATAATCAAATTTTGATGGAAACTATAAAAGCTATTAATTTGAAATTTAAACTATATTATTCCCATTATAAATTTGATCTTCAAGTATATAAATAATTTGAATGCCCTTACTCCTTCCACCATCTCCCATACAAACTAAACTTTTTCATGAAATACTATACTCCAATTTTCTCAGTACGTATAACTTTTATCAAGCTAAGATTTTGTATTAAATCTTTAATTAGCATTGTTATTAATTTTAGGAAAAAAGTAACTAATTAGCTTTGCTATTTCTACCCCCTCCCATACAACCTGACACAAATCCACGACTTTACGAAAATTCGATTCTCTTGAAAAGAATGAATGTTACTGTTCTGAAATTTAAAATATATCAATTGAATGATAATTGTAGTTGCTTCTCAAAGAATAACTAAAAACTCTCTACTCCTTCCACCACCTCCTATACAAACTTCACTTTTTCATGAAATATTCTAAACCAATTTTCTCAGTACGTATAACCTCGATCGAGCTAAAATTTTGTACTAAATCTTTAATTAGCATTATTATTATTATCGCGTAAAAATTAACCGATTAGCTCCACTCCTTCTACCCCCTCCCATACAATGTGGCACACTTGCACGACTTTGCAAAAACTCTATTTTCTTGAAAAGTGTGAATCTAACTGATCTAAGATTTAAAACATGTCAATTGCACGAAATTAGCAAAAACCCCCCCCCACTCCTTCTACCACCTCCCATACAAACTGTACTTTTTCATGAAATACTCTAAATCAATTTTCTCAGTACGTATAACTTTGATCGAGCTAAAATTTTGTATTAAATCTCTAATTAGCATTATTACTATTGTCGGGAAAAATTTGTATTAAATCTCTAATTAGCATTATTACTATTGTCGGGAAAAATAAAATTAACCGATTAACTCCACTCCTTCTACCCCCTCTCTTCCAATGTGACACAATTCCACGACTTTGCAAAAACTCGATTTTCTTGAAAAGTGTGAATCTAACTAATCTGAAATTTGTAAGAAATCAATTGCATGGTGATTATAGTTGTTTCTAGAAAAACTACCAGAAACCCCCACTCCTTCTACCACCTCCCATACAAATTGCACAATTTCACTAAATCCAATGCACTAGGTTTCTCAAGTTACCTATTCAATTTTTCAAGCTTAACTTTGGTGCAAAATATTTTATAGCTACTCTAGCATGATGTGAAATAAATTAATTTAGTACTGTCATCCCTTCTATCACTCCCCACACAAAAATTCTTAAGATTTCAAAAATTTCGATTTCATCGGTAGTCTCATATAATTGGGCTTTACGCACAATCGAAGTCCTGTTATGTTTTTAAGCTTAATGTCATTTTATTTGGGATTTTTTTAATTAACACAAGCTACAACTATTCACATGTCCTTAACGCTCTTTAACACGTATACATACGATCTCGAATCACGGGTTTGATTTGATCATGAGCCTGTCCCATACAAATGCGAGTATCATGGTCTCATTCTTAATAATTTATGGTTCTGATTCCAACAAAATACAAAACATTGTGTTCAAAGAGCCATCAAACTAAGCAGATTATTTATCTGATATAATGTACTGTAACTACATTCTCAAAAAAATTTATTATTGCTATTCGTACGCGGACAAAGTTGCGGGCGATCTCTAGTAATATAATATAATATAACTTGAAATTTATGTGATTTAAGAATTTTTGTGTGGGGAGTGGTAGAAGGGGTGACAGTACTGAACTAATTTGTTTCACATCATGCAAGAGTAGCTATAAAAATGTTTTGTACCAAATTTAAGCTTGAAAAATTGAATAGGTACTAGAAACTAGTGCGTTGGATTTAATGAAAATGTGCAATTCGTTTGGGAGGTGGTAGAAGGTGTCGAGGGTTTTCAGTCATTTTTCAACAAACAACTATAATTATAATGAAATTGATATATTTTAAATTTTAGATCAATAACGTTCACGCTTTTCAAGAAAATCGGATTTTCGAAAAGTTGCCGAATTGTGTCGGTTAATTTTCCCTGATATTAATATAATGCTAATTAAGGATTTGATACAAAATTTTAGCTCGATTAAGGTTATACGTATTGAGAAAATTGGTGTAGAGTGTTCCATGAAAAAGTCCATTTTGTATGGGAGGTAGTGGAAGGAGTGGGGGATTCAAATAATTTGTAATCTGAAATATTGCATTTGTAATAGAATTAATATATTTTAAATTTCGAATTAAAATCTTACAGTTTCAAAGAAAATTGAATTATTACATATTTTTAAAATGAGTCACTTTGTATGGGAGGTGGTAGAAGGCGTAAGGGGAGTGAAATAAAACCAAAAGCAGATTACATCTCGGAGTGAACCTAATAAACTGTGAAAGTTCCATAAAAATCGGTTCAGCCGTTTTTGCTTGAAAGCCGGACAGCCAGACAAACAGAGAAAAATTTTAAAAAAGTGTGTTTCTGCTTAGTTATTGCTAAGATAAAGCAAAAAACTAACTTATAGCCATTTCTAAACAAATAACAGACAGATGCTACAATTATATATATAAGTATAGATTTCAAATCGGTAGCTTTCACACTTTTCGAGAAAATCAGTTTATTATTAAATTGACAAAAATGGTGTCATTTTGTATGGAAGGGAGTAGAAGAGGTTCAGCGATTTGACCCGTTCACGAACTTGACCTTACTTTTTCGTCAAAAACGATGTGTACATAATTTGAAATTTCTAGCTCAACGAGTTCTCGAGCTAGAGAGGAGACGTGATAATATGTATACACTTCTATATCATTTATTATTTTCTCCGATCCATATTTTTTAGCGTTAAAAACTTTGCAGCAAACTTATAATGCTCTCAGATTTCATCTAGAGTATAAATAAACTTTCAACAAATCGGGCGCATCTTTATTATTATTGGGACAAGTTGAGGATGCGTGGAAAGTCAATGTGCAGGTCAGAGTGGTTAGGGAAGACTAAGTGAAAGGGGGTTCCTGGGCAGGGCTGTTGTCAATTTAGCACTTAATTGCGGATACGATCAATAGCTCCAGCACATATAAGCAATATTTCATTCGTTTATTTTTGCAATTTTGGTTTTTTATGAGGAGAGGGTGAAGGGCGCTAGTAAGGGTGGGTGGATGTTAATAATTGTTTAATTGATTGATTGAATCGCGTCCAATATTCTCTGTATAGACAGTGTTTCATAGTTGCATAGAATTTTCATAAAATTCGGTGTATTTTACATTCACCAACCCAAAAATTTGTATGGGGAGGAGGGAATCGTAAAATTCGTGATGCAGTTTTATTTCGTTTCTGTTGTAAGATGGTTGTACAAAATTTCAAGTTCGTAGTTTTTAATTTCTTGGTTATTAGTTGATTTATTGAAATTGTTCGAAATCATACTTTTGTATGGGAAGGGGTAGAAGGGCAGGCGCAATCTCAAAACTTTTGACGTAATTTCGTTTCAACTATTTTCAAAAGTTTTTGTGCAAAATTTCAAATTAATAGTTTTTATAGTTAGGTGACAATTAATTTCTTAAAATTGATCGAATAAATAATTTTGTATGGGAGGGGGTAGAAGTTTTAAAGATATTCGACCAGTTAATATTTCACACTTGCAAGGATTTCTTGAAATGAATTTTGCAAATATTCAATTTTCTACCTTACAATTTTATTCAAAAATTTTCAGTTTTTGTGTGTTTTTCATTTCACATGAAACACCTTGAGCAGTTAGACCCCCTCTTCGGTGCATAACAATTGTGGAACAAATTATTATTTTTTCTCTATGTACATATATATATCAAATAGATGTATCCACATGCAAAAATTAAACTTTTTATCTTTCACCAGAGCCCTAAAATATCACTCAAAATTTTTGACATTTTTGCTTACCATCTTCCTCCCCTTAAGACCCTCAACTTAAAATTATCAAAATTAAAGACTACAATCTGACAAATTTTCAATTTGATATCTGTACTCAGTTTTGAGATACGAGGGCGGATCGATAATGACGTGTAAAAATGAAGAAAACAAAATTTTTTCGGCAAAAATTTATTTTATTTTTCAAAATAGTCCTCTTTTAGCTCGATACACTTAGTCCAGCGTTTTTCCAATTTTTGGATCCCTTCCAAATAATAAGATTTCTCTAACCCTTCAAAATATGTGTTGGTTTCATTGATGACGTCACTATTCGTGGTGAATCTCTTTCCAGCAAGCCATTTTTTCAAGTCTGAAAACAAGTAAATGTCACACGGGGCCAAATCTGGAGAATACAATGGGTGAGCGTAATTCCAAAAATTTTGCTACTGCAACAGCAGACGTGTGGGCTGGAGCGTTGTTGTGATGAAACAACACTTTTTTCTTCGCCAAATGCGGCCGTTTTTCCTTGATTGCAGCAGTCAGTCGATCTAATGACTAAGTATAATATGCTCTCGTTATTGTTTTTCCTTTCTCCAAGTATTCGGTGAAAATTGTTCCTTTGGAATCCGAAAATACTGTCGCCATAACCTTTCCAGCCGATGGAACGGTTTTTGCCTTCTTCGGTGCGCTTAAACCGGCTTCCATCCATTGTTTTGACTGTTGTTTGGTTTCTGGAGTGTAGCAGTGGATCCATGTTTCATCAACAGTTATGAATTGACGAAGAAATTCATTTGGATCATGTTGAAACAGTTGCAAATTGTGCTGTGAATCAATCAAATTCCTGTTAAGACCCCCTATAGGGGCATAGGACAGAAACAACTCTCTTCCACAAGGCGCGATCCTGAGCATCGGCTTTAAGCTGTTGCCAGGACTTGTTTATTCCTCTGGCCTCCTGCTCAACTGCTCGCTTTCATGAGTTACATGGTCGACCAACCCGACGTCTTCCTTGAGGGCTATAATCCAGAGCCTGTTTTGCGATGTTTTGTCTGGTTTCCTCAAAGTATGACCGATCCACTGCCACTTTCGCCGTTGAATCTCAATACCTATTTTAGTCTGGCGAGTTGTACTCCAAAGTTCGTCGTTGGAGATTACTTCCGGCCAGAATATTCCTAAAATGCGCCGGAGGCATTGGTTTACGAAAGTCTGTAGTTTCTTGGTAAGTCGAACGGTCACTTTCCACGTAGTACAACCATATAACAACACGGATTTGACGCATGCGTCAAAAACTCGCAGCTTCGTGCGAAGGGAGATCTCTCTTAACCTCCAGAAAGGGGAAAGGATACCGAAGGCCTGACAAGCTTTATTTAGCCGAGCCTCAACAACCTTTTCGGCTCCGCCGTCCATGCTGACAATGCTTCCGAGATAGCAAAAATCTTGCACCTCTTCCACATCCTGTCCATCAAGAACAATCGGTGTGCTTGCGTTCGAACCCATGTGCATGTACTTGGTTTTACGCACATTTATTTTCAGTCCCGCCTCTTTGCATTTAGAATGCAACGAGCGAACATTTGACTCTAAGTCCGAACGGGTATGTGCAAGAAAACACACGTCATGAGCATAATCAAGGTGACTTAAGATGTTAAATAGTCTCCATTGAAGACCTTTACCTTCCCCACCTTCCAGTGCAGCTTTCAAGATGTCATTTATTACCACCAGAAACAGGGCTGGTGATAATATGCAGTCTGACACCCGTTCGCACAGGAAAGCTCTCGGACAGCTCTCTTCTATGCAAGACGCGACACCTTGCATCTTCGTAGGATTCTTTAATCATAGCTATGACCTTATCTGGAATACCTCTCCTACGCAAAGCATTCCATATGTAATCT
The DNA here is from genome assembly GCA_963669355.1 of Chorisops tibialis. Taxonomy (NCBI): domain Eukaryota; kingdom Metazoa; phylum Arthropoda; class Insecta; order Diptera; family Stratiomyidae; genus Chorisops; species Chorisops tibialis. The sequence continues at coordinate 72,642,398 of OY770263.1, read as the reverse complement.
CGCTTAACGCTGTCGAAAGCCTTCTCGAAGTTCACAAACATGAGATGTAGTGGCGAACCCATTTCGGCTGACTGCTCTAATATTATCCGTAGGGTATTTGTGTGGTCGGTACAAGACGACCCTTTACGGAATCCAGCCTGATAAACTTCGAGAGTGCTCTCGACGACATCACTAATCCTATTGAGAATTACCTTAGCCATAATTTTTGATACGGCAGTAAGTAGACATATACCACGCCAATTGCCACAATCCCGAAGGTCGCCCTTCTTCGGAATTTTCACAATGACGCCCTCCTTCCATTCAGTCGGATATCTTCCTTCATTCCACACCTTAGTGAAGAGTGGGAGGAGTATATCGGCTGTTATTTCCGGGTCCGCTTTGAGGAGTTCGGTTGGTAGTCCGTCTATACCTGGAGCTTTCCTTCCCGCCATTGACCGAATGGCGGAAACTATCTCTTCCTTATCTGGGGGGTGCTGTGAAGTTGTCACACAATTGCGTTTTTGGTCGATTGTGAGCAAACGCGGCAGCCATCTTGCGGATAGCTTCTGCATGTCCAAATGATTTTTCAAAATATTCCAAACACATTCATATGAGATGCTTACTGCCTTAGCTATCTCACGCACTTTCACTCGACGATCTCCTAGCACGAGATCATGGATTTTGTCGATCATTTCTGGCATGGTGACCTCATTTGGTCGCCCTGGACTTTGTATGGTCTTTGTGCTCGTATGACCACGCTTGAATTCAGAAAACCCCTTGTAAATCATTGCAATCGATGATGCAGAGTTCCCATAATGTTTATCTAATTTTTCTTTAGTTGTTTTCTTTTTTAAAAAGTTATGTTTAATCAACACACGAAATTCGTTTTTATACATTTTTGAAATTTATTAAAAGTTGACTTGCTTAGACAGCAGTTTCACAAAAACTAAAAAAGGTATCAGGCTAAGCTTTTCCAGGTAATCTATTTAAGGGTGAACCAGGTAAAAAAAAATACCAAATTCCTTACCTACCTTATTTTTACACGTTATTATCGATCCGCCCTCGTATAACGGTTTGAATTTGAAAGTGCATCAGTTTTGAAATGCTCCTATTCCTCCCTTCCCCCTTCCACTATTATGACCAAATTTTATATTTTTTATTGTATTTTGTCAGTATAGCTTAATATATGTTCCAAGTTTCAATTACATAGCTTAAGAGATAGTCGAGATATTCATTTTTAAGTGCCTTTCTTTACACCCCGTCCCCCTTAATTGGCCTCCCGCTAAGCTGATTCTAGTGGATCTGTATGCCACCTTAATGGTCCCAAAATATGAATTTTTTATAGTAAGTTATTAGAATAATAAAGTAAAAACATAAAAGAATTATGATTGGGCGTAAAGCCCAATCATATGATACTCTAGATGAAATGAGAAAGAGTTCAATGTACCGGAAAATATGTCACCTCCAATTCTTTTAAATAATTAATAGTGACTTTTGTATGGGAGGTGGTAGAAGGAGAGGAGGAAGGTTTGTAATTTTTGGATATGACACCTAATGTGGCATGCAAAATATTTCGTGCTGAATTTAAAGTTTGCAGCTTTCATTATTTTCAATTGGGACATAGTTTTCCTGAAATTGAGGCATTTGTATGGGAGGTGGCAGGGAAAGTCGAGCGTCTAAGATGATTTTGAAACTGCTTATCATATCATCCTTATCACCACGCTTTGGTTCAATTTCAAATTTGATAGTTCTAATATATTCGAAGGAGAAATGCTTTTCTTGAATTTAAAATACAGATATTTGTATGGGAGGGGGTAGAAGGAGTGAAGAGGAGCTGATAGTTTTTTTAGCATTTATTGAAATTATTAAAAGACAAATTCTGGCAAAATTCTAAGTTTATACTTTTTCTAGTTTTAATGCAAATCGATATAATGCACTTGACAAAAATTATGCATTTATATGGTAGGGGGTAGAAGGAGTGTACGGATCAAAACAAATTTTTTTCTCGTTATTGATATTTCTATTTTTATACTTTATGCAAAATATCAAGTTGATAGCCTTAACAGTTTCGAAGAAAAGTAATTTAATTTAAATTTCAAAATTTCGTGAAATTTGTATGGGAGGGGGTAGAAGGAGTGAGGTGAAGTTGATAATTTTTTCAATTCTAATTGAAACTATAATAAAATTAATTCTGGCAAAAATTCGTTTTTATAACTTTGCTAGTTTCAATGAAAATCGAAAAACTGCATTTTTCAAAATTATGCATTTGTATGGGAGGGGGTAGAAGGAGTGACGGGATGGGATCAATATTCCGCCATATTAATGACATTTATATCTAAATACTTTGACCGAAATTTCAAATTGATAGCTTAAATGGTTTCAAAGGAAAATCAATTTCTGGAAATTTCGGAATTTCGTGAAATTTGTATGGGAGGGGGTAGAAGGAGTAGGGGGATGTGGCCCGTTCACGAACTTAAAGTTTCTTTTTAGCTAAAAATGACACACAAAAAATTTCAGCACGATAGCTCAAAGCGTTCGAGAGTTATGCTGTAGACAGACGGACAGACGGACAGACGGACAGACAGACAGACGGACAGACGGACAGACGGACAGACAGCAACTCGGAATCGAAGTTTTTGAGCGACAACAAATATTTCTGTACCCTTGGCGGCTCTGTGCGAGCATTATTTCTTAGCGTTACAAACGGTAAGGCAAACACAATATACTCTCAGATTTCATCTAGAGTATAATTAACTACACTGAAATTTTGTTTTTTCGCGTTTCGTAACTAAACTAACATAAAAATGAAAAAAAAAATCCGCCGTGCGTGTACGCTCAGCGCACATTAACTCCCAAGCCCTTGAAGATAGAAAGTTCTTTGGGTGGATTGTGGATTGGATGCTGATCTCAGGCGGACACCAATTTTTGGGACTTATAGGTGTTAAGGGGTAGCGCTAAACCGAAAATTAAGAATCTGAATATATTAACTACGGCTCCAGCTAGAAAGTTTAAAATCGACACAAATATAGGGGGCTTTGTGGTACAGACTTTAAAACAATTTAATTTTTGTATCCATTGGGATCAACAAATGGGGGACTATAAGCTAATTATCGGCCGGATTTTTTGTTTATTAAATGACTAAATTCTCAGAATTACTCGACATATGAAGTTTATATTTTAGAACCATTTAGGTGGCACATAGATTCGCCATAATTACCTTAGAAGAAGGCCAATACTTGAAAACGAGAGCGGGGATGCAAAGAAAAACACATAAAAATTAATATCTCGACTACCTCTTAAGCTAAACGTGGAATATATTAAGCTATACTAGCGAAATATGAGAAAAATATAAAATTTGGTCATAAAAGTAACAGTGGGAAATGAGGAGCATTTCAAAAATGTTTCACTTTTCAAAACTCAAACCGTTACATCTCAAAATCCAAAACAGATATTAAGCTGAAATTTTTAATAGTTTTATGAATGTTTTCACAGTGCATTTCGAATTCAAAGAAAAGATTTCCCATTTCTACGAGAATAATAAAGCGTAACAGTGTAGAATCCGGAAATCTTTTCTTTCAACTGAAATTTTTAGTTTGCGAAGTGTAAGGCGAGCAAGGTGGTAGTGGAGTTCAAAGCTTCTACCCCCACCCATATAGTAAAAAAAGTAAATCAATCAATCAAATTCCTGTTAAGACCCCCTATAGGGGCATAGGACAGAAACAACTCTCTTCCACAAGGCGCGATCCTGCGCATCGGCTTTAAGCTGTTGCCAGGACTTGTTTATTCCTCTGGCCTCCTGCTCAACTGCTCGCTTCCATGTGTTACATGATCGACCAACCCGACGTCTTCCTTGAGGGTTATAATCCAGAGCCTGTTTTGCGATGTTTTGCTCTGGTTTCCTCAAAGTATGACCGATCCACTGCCACTTTCGCCGTTGAATCTCAATACCTATTTTAGTCTGGCGAGTTGTACTCCAAAGTTCGTCGTTGGAGATCACTTCTGGCCAGAATATTCCTAAAATGCGTCGGAGGCATTGGTTTACGAAAGTCTGTAGTTTCTTGGTAAGTCGAACGGTCACTTTCCACGTAGTACAACCATATAACAACACGGATTTGACGCATGCGTCAAAAACTCGCAGCTTCGTGCGAAGGGAGATCTCTCTTAACCTCCAGAAAGGGGAAAGGATACCGAAGGCCTGACGAGCTTTATTTAGCCGAGCCTCAACATCCTTTTCGGCTCCGCCGTCCATGCTGACAATGCTTCCGAGATAGCAAAAATCTTGCACCTCTTCCACATCCTGTCCATTAAGAACAATCGGTGTGCTTGCGTTCGAACCCATGTGCATGTACTTGGTTTTACGCACATTTATTTTCAGTCCCGCCTCTTTGCATTTAGAATGCAACGAGCGAACATTTGACTCTAAGTCCGAACGGGTATGTGCAAGCAAACACACGTCATCAGCATAATCAAGGTGACTTAAGATGTTAAATAGTCTCCATTGAAGACCTTTACCTTCCCCACCTTCCAGTGCAGCTTTCAAGATGTCATTTATTACCACCAGAAACAGGTCTGGTGATAATATGCAGCCTTGTCTGACACCCGTTCGCACAGGAAAGCTCTCGGACAGCTCTCCTCTATGCAAGACGCGACACCTTGCATCTTCGTAGGATTCTTTAATCATAGCTATGACCTTATTTGGAATACCTCTCCTACGCAAAGCATTCCATATGTAATCTCGCTTAACGCTGTCGAAAGCCTTCTCGAAGTCCACAAACATGAGATGTAGTGGCGAACCCATTTCGGCTGACTGCTCTAATATTATCCGTAGGGTATTTGTGTGGTCGGTACAAGACGACCCTTTACGGAATCCAGCCTGATAAACTTCGAGAGTGCTCTCGACGACATCACTAATCCTATTGAGAATTACCTTAGCCATAATTTTTGATACGGCAGTAAGTAGACATATACCACGCCAATTGTCACAATCCCGAAGGTCGCCCTTCTTCGGAATTTTCACAATGACGCCCTTCTTCCATTCAGTCGGATATCTTCCATCATTCCACACCTTAGTGAAGAGTGGGAGGAGTATATCGGCTGTTATTTCCGGGTCCGCTTTGAGGAGTTCGGTTGGTAGTCCGTCTATACCTGGAGCTTTCCTTCCCGCCATTGACCGAATGGCGGAAACTATTTCTTCCTTATCTGGGGGATCGTCCCTAATAGAGGATTGTTGCGGTTGGATGTTTGGAAGTTGTTCTGTTTCCGGAATATCTTCATCTGACAAGATGTTTAAAATATCAGAGAAGTATTCCCTCCATCGTCGCAACTGGTGTTCACTCATATTAAGGAGAGTTCCGTCGACATCTCTCACCAGGTGGTTGGCGGTGAAATTCCTGTTCGTCAACTGTTTCATGATTTTAAATAGTGAACCCATATCCCCAAGGTAAGCCGCAGATTCTGCCTTGTTTGCCAGATCTTCAATGGCCTTTCTCTTGTCGCGTCTAACAGCCTTTTTAAGCTGTATATGAGCATCGCGGTAGTTCTGCCTCAAGTCGGGCGTTCGTTGGTTGACATCGGGTTGAGAGATGATTGCCAATTTGGCTTTTTTCCGATTGTCAACCTTGTCCCATGTGTCTTGCGACATCCAGGGTTTCTCACCGCTTTGCGCATATCCCACAGATTCTTCAGCACTAGTTAGAAAAGTGTTTCTGGTTGCTTCCCAATTGGCGTCCAGTGTGCGCATTTCATGTTCACCCAATGTGGATGACTTTTCGCGTAGAATGGTGGTGTATTCGAGTTTTTTGTTGGGATCTCTGAGTTTATCCACATTAAGCTTGCGCTTCATTTGAAGAATTTGTGGTCGTCGGATAGCTGCTGTACACAATCTCAAGCAGGCAACCATCAAGTGGTGATCGCTCCCCACGTCAGCTCCACGTTTCGCTCGCACATCGAGGAGACATCTTCTCCATCGGCGACTTATAGCCAAATGGTCGATCTGGTTCTGAGTAACACCGTCAGGGGAAACCCAAGATGTTTTATGATGACTCTTGTGTGGAAAAAGGGTCCCTCCGAAAAAAAGTAAAAGTGAACATTTATAAGAAATCAATTATCACCAACACATTAAAAGCTATCAACTTGAAATTTTGTAAGAACACTTTTAAAAGTATTATATTCGAATTAATGTTGCTTCAAATGTTTTGGAATCCCTCCTGTCCTTCTACCCCCTACAATACAATGGTATGATTTCGGCCAATTTCAGTAAATCAACTAATATCCAACTAATTAAAAGCTACGAATTTGAAATTTTGTCCCATACAAATGCATGGCTTCATTCCATGCAGAGAATTTCGAATCTGATTCAATCAATCAAAAAATCATTAGCATCCCCCCCTTCTATCGCCCTCCACCCATACATAAGCGATTGACATATTGATTATATGTACTGATCGTGTTCCCAGTTAAGTGTTAAATATTTAACAACAGGCCTGCCCTAGACTTAGCCTTCCCTAACATGCATATGGACTTCTCATGCATCCTGAACTTGTCCCAAAAATAATAAAGTTAGGCTCGACTTGTTGGCTTAATTGGGTGATGCAGTAATTCGGATTCTTCGCTAATCCGTGGTTTTGATTGATCCGGATTAGCGAGATTATTACTCGAAGTTGATGAGTATGACGAAGCAAATCTTATATGTTAACATTTTATCAAGCAACAATAAATCGAAAAAGAACTTTTCGATTAAATTACGAATTGATAAAAAATGGATATGTACGAGTATATAACTACATATCATCATTAATTTGTCATATGTAGGCAAATGTTAATATGTATTTGGAAAATTCACAAAGATTATCTCAATTATTTATTTAGTCACCTAATATCACTTCGATAACGATGTAATTTATGAGTTCATCGTTTTCGTGAATAGGAAAATCACTGATGAAGTTGCTCTTCTTAGGATAGCTTGAAAAGATGGATACAAGTACATAAAGCCTACTAATGCATGCATGTCCTGAACAACATGAATAACTATTTAAGCGTACAACGTACATAAAGTTTAATAATATGGTTAGCACAACGATGCCTGTAATGTAAGTTTGTATGTCTTACAGGTGGATTTTCTTAAATTATTATAAGTCTGAATCGCCAGACGTTTTTCAAGAGTCTGATGTCTGATCACGGCACACTACATCGAACTTGATAGATCTCTCACTAAATAAGAAGCCCTGCTAGGCTAGGGGTAGTTGCTCTGCATCATTTAACGAGTTTTCGATTTCGAGTTCAAGGTAAAGTCAGGTGTTTGGCTACATGAGAATCTTAAAACGCGTGCGCTCATACTTGGAGTCAACAAGTTCGAATGATGCTGAGAGCTAACTAGTATTAAGATCTCATCTCGTTTAGTCTCTCCGAAATAAAATATCGTCTATCTCAAGTCGACGCAAATTCATATGAAATTTGTTGTACGTTAATTCACACTTAAATCACAGAAAAATTTTTTATGTAACAAAACAAACTGATATTTAATTATAGCCAAAGCTCTCTGGATAAGTTAGTTGTTTACCTCTAGTATTAGAGATATTCGAGCTTTGTACTGTTTGAGGATTTTAATTATAGTTCTAGAGTGAGTCGGTTCTAGATGTATTAGTAGAATTATACTATAGTCGAAGAGATACTCGCTAGCATAGTCTGTATTCAGTCTAGTCTAGGTCCTCGTTGTTGAAGAACGCGAAACGCGGAATTAATCACACTATACGAGTAGCATCTACACCTATTCAGGTTTTCAAGTTTAAAAATTGTTCAAAGCGTTGAAACGGCTAACTTAATTCAGCGGCGAGTGTGTAAACGATCATCATTCTGACCGAAGTGATCTTGTTTCAGTTATTTATGACTCTAATGTATAGTGCCGTGAAAAATTACGTAACTTATTGCTGGACAAAATCGCGAGGTCATTCTTAGCTAAGTGCTATGATCAAGACTTTAGAATATTATTTTCCAACCGCAAAATAAATTAGAAAATCGGCAGTGGTCGTGCCACACAGTTCGGGGAGTTCACGCCAGTCATTTATTATTGTTTACAAGCTTTGCATTCGATTAAACGGCGCGAAATATTTCACATTTTTGTTGCAAATTCAGGATTTTGAAGCGATAGAGGTACGATCACCTGATTTAATTCGGGATTGTTTACATTTTTTTGTTTAAATAATTTCATGTTCAAGATGTTTTTCTTATGTACGAACTATACGTCTTCGTTTGGCAGTGATTCAATAGGTTTCGCTAGCGTTAGAATACGTTATACATATATTTTATTTGCTGTGTTGATTCCTAATAATCAAATATCAGCTTAAACATAATAAACGAGAGACAGTTTATTCGCAATGAGTAAATTTTAGTAATGGGATCAGTGATCAAATTTTTTCTTGGTTTAATTTTGTGTATTTTTGAGATTGTACAGATAATAGAGCGGCAAGAATGTCTGTGTATTTATTTTTGTTCTCAGTTTATCTCGTGAATTTGCTTCCTTTTTAGTTACACTGGGTCAATTTCATCGGCGAAGAAATAGTAGCGTGTAACAGTGATAACAACAAAGCTAACTTTATCGGAGCAATATTAAGATTAAAATCAATGTTGCTATAATTAACGTTAAAAGCCCGTGAAATGGAAGCAATCGGATCGTTCTGGCCGTAATTAGTTCGATGGAATGGAATGTCCAGAAGTACGTAGTCTCTCAAGTTTCGATAAGGTATTTTGAAGCAGAGAGCTCCTAACAAGGGCGGAGAGTCTATTTCACCTGAAATTAATTTTACTGCGACTGCAGCACCAAGAATAAATCGCCTATGTTCGAGTGACTCCAACGAAAGTATTAGGTTGTACCACATGAAATGTCCGATTTTTTTGTACAAAATTAAAAGTCAATATTTCTTTTTTATAAATTTTATTTAGTGAAAATATGAACCATTGACATCTATAACCTTCTTCCATCGTGATCCAAGGCCCATTATTCCTTTTTTATAGAAGGCTTGATTTTTTGACGCTAAAAAGTTTTCAAAGGCTTCAATGACCTCTGCTCGGTTTTGGAACAACTTTTGCCGACAAAATGACGCCAGACTTCGGAAAAGGTGATAATCCGTTGGATGAATATTAGGAGAGTACGGTGGATGCGGAAGGATTTCGAATCTCAACTGTAGCAGCTTTTGCACCGTTACGTGTGAGGTATGGGGTCTAGCATTGTCATGCAATAAGATCGGCCCATGCCTATTTGCCAACGCAGGCCAATTCAACCAATTTCTTATGCATTATGTCGATTTCCTCACAATATTTGACTGCATTGATCGTTTCCCCTGGTTGAAGAAATGAAAAAGGGATTGGTCCGTTCGATGTCCACCAGAATGTCACCATAACCTTTTCTGGGTGGTGACCAAGTTTGGGGGTGTGCTTTGGGTTTTCGTCTGCATCCAACCACTGCCTAGATCTTTTACGATTGTCATACAAAATCCACTTTCCATCATATGTGATTATACGGTGCAAGGACGGTGCATTTCGGTGCCTTAGACTCAACGATGCACAGGTTTCTAAAAGGCGTAGTTTTTGGGCCTCATTCAATTCATGGGGTACCCACTTGTTGAGGTTTTTCACTTTTCCTATTTGAGATAGGTGTCGACTTATTGTCATTGGGGATACTCCCATGTTGTGTGCAATGTCCCGCACCGTTTTTGTTGGGTCTGCATCCACCGTTTCTCGTAAAATGGCGTCGTCAATTACCGTTTCCGGTTTCCCACGCGGTTTGTTTTCGAGGCTTAGATCTCACGAACGGAACTTACCAAGCCAGCGCCGAATGGTGCGTTCGTTTGCCGCTATATTCCCAAATGTGTCATTTATGTTTTTGGCTGCCAGAGACGCATTACGTCCCAGTTTGAAATCGTAAAGGAAAAGAGTACGAATTTGAACCGTCGATAGCATGATATAAAAATTCCTAGAAAAAAATAACTGTATTTGTAACGGACCCTAAAAGTCGCACACATCAAACACACATGCCACTTTATCTTATAAAAAAAAATTCCACTGTGTTGTACAGATGTTCACTCGACAGCTTCTAATTGAGGACTAAGTGAAAAATCGGACATTTCATGTGGTACAACCTAATAGTTGAAGTCGTTCTTTATAAGGAGGAAGACATATTGGATGTGACTAGGGAAGACCTTTGAGAGCAAATTTTAAAAATTTTCGCTGTACAGACTCGATTCTTTTCTTATGAATATCGTAATAAGGAGTCCAAACGGGGCAAGCATATTCAAGAATTGAACGTACAGAAGCACGGTAAAGTACCTTTGTAATTTAAGGGGCATTAAAGTCCTTACACCATCGTTTTTACAAATGGAGTTAGCTTTGATAACAATACTGTCAACCAGAGATAATCGATACACACTAACACTACTCTCCTAATAGACTTTGGACAATGCAACAATACCAAAAGCTCAGTGTGAATTTAGAAATACAAGAAGGCACCATAAGAATGTCATAAACAGTCAAACTTGTTGTTTGCTTGAATTTGACGGTTTTCAAATGTATGGACATGAGCACAAACTTGTGTTAAATTAGTTGAGCTTAGGGCAATAGGCCTTAATGATACCCTTGTTCAATGCATTCAAAGTTATCTCTCTGAACGCACTATACGAGTCGTTTTATATGGCATTACTTCTTCCTCCTACCCAATGGATTCCGGCGTCCCTCAAGGTTCTGTTTTATCTCCAACACTTTTCTTAGTTTTCATAAACGACCTTCTGTCGACTACTCTTAATCCAATTCATAGTTTTGCAAATGAGAGTACATACTTTAGACTGCACCTATGAATTTAACTCTGCTGCGGAATTAAACAATCATTCTATAGTTTCCAATCGCAGGAAGTTATTCACTTCGCTGAACTCGGATATCAACTTAATCTCGGAATGGGGCAGGAAAAATGGAGTAGAGTTCAGCGCATCCAAAACACAGGCCTGTCATCTATCCCTCAAACGTGATGTTTCAGTGTTGTCTAACAATGTAACTTTTGATGGTGCACAGTTTAACACTTCGGAGAATTTCACATTGTTAGGCGTCAAAATTAATGGCCACCTGAATTGGGCACAGCATATCTTTGATATTGCCCTTGACGCCTCTAAACTTCCAGGTGTTCTTCGAAAGTGCAAAAAATATTTCACACATCCATATAGCAACAATTTAAAAGGCTTACATTAGACCACGTTTAGAGTGCAACTCGCATGTTTGGGCTGGGGCACCCAAAACACACCTTGCGTTGCTCGATCGAATTAAAAAAAATGCGTTCCGACTGATTGGAGACGAGACCATAACGTCTTCTATCGATTCTCTCGAGCATCGCAGAAATGTTAGAGTACTCAGCATTTACTATCGATACTTCCATGGTAAATGCAGGACGGAACTGAGAGCACTCATTCCTCCACTGTATACTTTTCCCCGGAATACTCGCCAAGTTGAACGCGAACCCAAGAACATGGTCAAGCCTTTGCCTTCTCGTACAGTGAAATATAGGCAGTAAATCATTTCCCGAACGTCAAGACTTTGGAACCTGCAAGAACAATGTCCACCGTAATTTTCGTCTCTCTCTACCATAATACTTTCACTTTCTATACCGACATAACTGTGCATTGCATAAAAGGGTGTCCCCATAAGTTAGACTAAGTACCGTAAAAGAGAATTGAAAAAATTCAAGTTTCGGATAAAATTTCCCGCGCAATCGCTGTACAAGCATAGTTCAAACTTTATTAGGAGTGTAGTGTTAGTGTGTATCGAGTATATCTACTGTCAATAGGGTCGTCGAAGGTAGATTTGTCATTAAATAGTAAACCCTAAATCGCGTACTTTGCGTAATTTCTGTAAAGCAATTCCCTCTAAAACATAGATAAATTCTAATGTATTATTTTTTCTGGAGATAGATGCCATGGTGCATTTTCCAGCATTTAAAGCCGTACGGTTTAAGGTACACCAGTCAAAAAATAGCTTCATGTCATTTTGCAAAAGAAGATAATCGTTCGTACAGGTTATAGTACGAAATATTTTTGTATCATCAGCATACAAAAGAATATTTGAGTTGGAGATGACCGACCTCACGTCATCTATACATATAAATATAATTGTAGTGTCTGTCTGTTATTTGCTAATAAATGGCTTTAAGTTAGTTTTTTGCTTTATTTTAACAATAACTAAGCAGAAAAAAATGTTTTTGAAATTTTTGTCTGTCTGTCCGGTCGTCTTTCAAGGAAGGGTTTTTCGCATCGCATCGTCACTGGCGATGAAAAGTGGATCCATTACGATAATCCAAAGCGAAAAAAATCGTGAGAATACCGCTGCCATGCATCGACATCGACGGCCATGCCCAATATCTATGACTCGAAAATCATGCTGTGTATTTGGTGGAATCAGCTCGACGTGGTGCATTACGAGTTGCTGCAACGGGGTGAAACCATCACGGAAGATTGTTACAAAAAACAACTAATGCGTTTGAGCCGATCATTGAAGGAGAACGGTCGCAATACGAAGAGAGACACGATAAAGTAATTTTGTTGCACTACAACGCTCGGCCATAATGTCGCTTAGGCTGGAAAACCTACCTGGATACACTGAAATGAAACATCCAGCCCTCCTCGCTATATTCTGCAGACATCGCTCCTTTCGACTACCACCTATTCCAATCGAAGACGCATGGCCTGACTGAGCAGCACTTCCATTCTTACGAAGAAATCAAAAATTGGGTTGATTCGTGGATCGGCTCAAAAGAAAAGCAGTTTTTCCGACGTGGAATCCGTATGCTGCCAGAAAGATGAGAAAAAGTTGTGGCTAGCGATGGGTATTTCTTTGAATAATAAATATTTAACCATTTTTGTACAATAAACTTTCGAATTTAAAAAAAAAAACGACGATTTTCCATTTATACTCCCAATATATTATATTATTATTATATTATATATTATTATATTTTTCTTTAAGTATATCAAATGGATGTATGCACTTGCAAAATATTGTATTATATTCCGGTTTAAAATTATTCAAAATATGAACAATATCAACAAATTGACTTAGACACCTCTACTTGTCAACCGACGATGTAGGTCACAACCTTACAAAATTTCAACTTAATATCTGTATGGTATTTTGAGATATAACGATTTGAAATTTTGAAAAGTGCGCTATTTTTCAATTTCACCCCCATTTCTCCCACCACTATTATGATCAAATGTAATATTTTTTCATATTCCGCTAATATAGCTCAATATATGGCTCAAGTTTCAATTACATCGCTTAAGAGATAGTCGAGATATTAATTTTTAAGTTATTTCCTTTGCACCACTCCTCCCCCTGACTCTCTTTATTAGTATTGGCACCTTTCAAAGTTAATAATAGTGGAATTCTATCTCAAAACGGTCCTAAAATATGAACTTTTTGCGTTGAGTAATTCGGAAGATATAATCATCTAAAAAAAAAAATCGGCCTGCCATTTGTTTCTAGACCTCGCTTTTCGGACCCCACTGGATACAAAAATTAATTCATTTTTGTTTTTTTCCCTATAAATAATTATATGTGATTGTCGAGTTTCAGCTTTCTATCTGCATTCGTTATTAGCAATTGTAATTTTTGACTCTTGCTCTTGCCCCTCATCCCACTTCCACCTGACACTCTCAAAAGTTTAAGAAATGGATCTCATTGACCAAATTTACAATCTGCCCAAAAATAACTTTCTACCTTTAACGATCACGCAGATATGAGTCCATATGTACGGCGTACGGACAGACGATATTTTTTGGTTTTTTAGGCTAATGTAGTCATGAAACGCGAAAAAAACAAAATTTTAGGTCAGCAAATTTTTTTTTTGTGTGTCGATCACAACATTTTATTATTAGAATAATAAAGTAAAAACAAAAAAGATAATAACTAATTATTATTCTAGAAATGCAATTAAATGCGTAAATTTAATATCTCGAATTTATAAAAGATAGATTATTGTATACAAACTTTAAGCTATACGTTTTTGTAGTAGTTATGTCCTATGTTTTAAAATTTTTTGTTTATTATAAAAAATTTTTTCTGTATTACATTAAAAATAAAACATAAAAGTAAAAAAAAAGCAATTTGCCCTTTTGAAAAGAAAAGTGAAAAAAGACCGAATGAGACGAAGTGGTGGCAAAATGAATGAATAGAATGATGTTGACGCGGTTATTGATCATGAACGTTAACTAGAGATGGAAGATCCGATTAATTAATTTTGCATGGAAGTGTATCGTTTATTTTTTTATTAATTGACAAGGAATATACTCTTAACAGTACGGACGGGAAGGACCAAAAAGATAATTAAAGTGCAAGCGGATAAAAGAAACGCAACTCTAGATTGCATATTATCCACAATACAATGAGATTTAATCATTTCTCATTTTTGGAAATTAACATTCAATTTTGGTTAAATTGGTCCGCCCGGATCTATTACGGTGTACCGAAAAACTTCTAACAAAATACTGACGGCAAAGAAACATTTCTGGGGGTTTTAAAATCAGAGTGGCCTAAACCATACCGATAGCTTTTTGAATAAAATCGTATTAAATATTCAAACTTTTTTTTAATGCAATATAGTGATAGAAAGAGCGTAGTCCCGAATCTCGCGTTTATGCTAATTTAAATATATAATTTCTAAAAATCGTATGCGTACTGATCATAGTGCAGTATTTCAGAAGTTTTTCTGGCTTTGGTCCATTTGCAATTATTCTAAAATGATTTAGAGTAGTAATACTATTGGTTGGGTCTCGTTCTAACTTTTAGAAATCAGTGAAAAAATTGGAGTGCAAAGAGTTAAAAAACGTTGCTTTTGTTAAAATTCGAATATTGAATAAAATAGTTACTCAGATTACAGAAATTGGTTACTATTCCAATTAAAATAGAGTTTTGAAATCTGTCCTCCAGTATTAAGGGATAGTTCTCCAAATGGTGCTACGTCAAGTGTTACTACCTAATCAAAGAAATTCTTGCATTAAAATTGTTGAAAAAATTTACTTTGTTTTTTCTGTTTTCATGTATCAATTTTTCCTGTTGATGAAACTATACATTTAATATAGAAAAATAATAAGTAATAATATATCACTTTTAGTATAATTTTTTCAATCTATTATTGATAAAAGCCATCCTTTTCCTCATCAATTTCTAGACTGGAGAATAAATACGAAATTCGGAAATATTTGAGTTCCCATTGTGTTTTCAAATTGAAAATATTGCTACTACTGGTAATTTTGTCCTTTTATAGTACATTTATTTGTATTTTATTGTATCTTTCCCCCTTCATATTGCCCTGACTAAAAAAATGTGTCCAAGATAAATAAACTGCCAACAAGTCGGGCGAAACTTTATTATTCTTGGAACAAGTTGCGGATGAGTGGAAAGTCAATATGCAGGTTAGAGTGGTTAGGGAAGGCTAAGTGGAAGGGATTTCTTGGACAGGGCTGTTGTCAATTTAACAATATTTTATTTGGTTTGGTGAATGTTTTCACAGTGCATTTCGAATTGAAAGAAAAGATTTCCGGATTCTACACTGTTACGCTTTATTATTCGTGACGTTTCGGTCTCTGCTGAGACCTTTATCAAACTGATCGACAATTACAAAACACAATTATTATATAGAAGGAAGGGTAATTAAGATCGATTAATTAGTATCAGGTAGTTAAATTAGTTAAGGATTTCTGGATACGGATTTTGTACTTACCAAATTTTAAGGCAGGTAGCCAAACTGCTGATAACTTGTATCCGGTGTCGCGGTTGAAGTTCTGTGGATGTTTAGAAATTTCTATAGCTTCCGCGCACAGTCCAAACAAGGATCAACGAGCACCAACGATGCACACGGAAAAACCAGATACAGTCATCAGCGATCGCGGAACATGCAACGACAGAGGACCATACAATCTATTTCGACAATGTGCAAATTCCGGCCAGTATAAATCAACATTAGCAACGAATAGTACGAGAACCAATAGAAATTTCTAAACATACACAGAACCAACCGAGACACCAGATACAAGTTATCAGCCTTAAAATTTGATAAGAACAAAATCCGTACCCAGAAATCCTTAACTAATTTAACTACCTGATACTAATTAATTGACCTTAATTACCCTTCCTTCTATATAATAATTGTGTTTTGTAATTGTCGATCATTTTGATAAAGGTCTCAGCAGAGACCGAAACGTCACGAATAATAAAGCGTAACAGTGTAAAATCCGGAAATCTTTTCTTTCAATATTTCATACGTTTCTGCAAGTTTTGGTTCTTATGAGGGGAGGAGGAGGGGTAATAGTAAGGGTGGGTGGATGTTAATAGCTTTTTAACTAATTGCTTGAATCACGTCCAATATTCTCTGTATAGAATGTGTTGCATAGAATTTTCATAAAATTCGGTGTATTTTACATTCACGAAACCGAAAATTTGTATGAGAGGGGTTAGAGAAGGTAAAATTTGATATGTAGTTTTATTTTGCTTCTCTTGTAAGGTGCTTGTACATAATTTCAAGTTCGTAGCTTTTGGTTTGTTGGTTATTAGTTGATTTAATGAAATTGGTCGAAATCATAGTTTTGTATGGGAAGGAGTAGAAGGACAACAGCGATTTCAAAACTTTTAACGTAATTTCATTTCAATTATTTTTGTAAGTTTTTATGCAAAATTTCAAATTGATAGCTTTAAATAGTTAGGTGATAATTGATTTCTTAATAATGGTCGAAATCATACTTTTGTATGGGTGGGGGTAGAAGGACAGGCGCGATCTCAAAACTTTTGACGCTATTTTATTTCAACTATTTTTAAAAGTTTCTGTGAAAATTTCAAATTGATAGCTTTTAATAGTTAGGTGATAATTTTGTATGGGAGGGGGTAGAAGTTTTAAAGGCTTTCGACCAGTTAATATTTCGCATATTTAGGGTTTTTTTTTAAATGCATTTCGCAAATTTTGAAGTTTCTACCTTAAAATTTCACTCAAAAATTTTCAGTTAATGTGTTTTTTTCAATGTGCATGAAACACCTTGTGCACGTTAGACCGGGGGGTCGGTTTATAACAATTATGGATCAAGTTATTATTATTTTTCTATGTATATTAAATAGATGTATCCACATGCAAAATTTAAACTTTGTATCTTTCACCAGAGCCCTAAAAAATCACTCAAAATTTTCGACATTTTTGCTTACCACCTCCCTCCCCTTACACCTCCCAACTTAAAATTTTTAGCAAAATTAAAAACTATGTAGTTCTATAATCTGTCAAATTTTCGATTTGATATCTGTACTCGTTTTTGAGATATAAGGATTTGTAATTTTGAAAAGTGCGCCATTTTTGAAATGCACCCATTTCCCCCCACTACTATTATTTCAACATGTTATATTTTTTTTTGTATTTTGCTAGTAGAGCTTAATATATATTTCAAGTTTCAAGTACATAGCTTAAAAGATAGTTGAGGTATTCATTTTTAAATGTTTTTCTTTGCACCCTCCCTGACCCTCCCCCTTACAATAATTAGCCACTCTCTAAGCTGATTTCGGTGGAACTATGTGCCACATTAAGGGTCCCAAAATATGAATTTTTTACGATAAGTAATTTCGAAGATATAATCATTTGAAAAAACAATTCGGCCGACAATTTGTTTTTAGCCCCCCCCCCTTTTCGGACGCCAATGGATAAAAAAATTAAATTATTTTTAGAGTTTGTCCCACAACCCTCCGTATATCTCTACTGATTTTCAACTTCCTATCTGCATTCGTGGTGGAGATATTAGCAAGTGTAGTTTTTGAGTTTTCCCTTCCTCGCCTCCCACTTCCACCTAATTCCTTCCAAAATTCTAGAAAATAGAGCTCACTTACCCAATCAACAATCCAGCCAAAAATGAACATTGTACCTTTAACGGTCTCGGAGATATGAGTCCATATGTACGGCGTACGGCGGGACGGATTTTTTGCATTTTTAGGTTAATTTAGTCATGAAACGCGAAAAAAAAAAATTTCAGGGTAGCAAATTTTGTTTTTCTTGTGTCGATCACAATACTTTATTATTATAATAATAAAGTAAAATAGTTACATAAAATACTTGAATCAATAGATTCCTTTACAATAAATGCAATTATAGATACTTTCAAAAATTATTTTATTCCATTTTGCATATGTACATATATGTAACTATGTAGATTTTCTCTATAGTAGAAAACTTTGATAAGCAGAGAAATTTTTCGAAAACTTCACTTATATGAAATAGCCATATGTATATAGGGTGGGCAATTCAGTGGTTTCTTTTTAAATCATAGGTTATTTTGACACTAAAAGCTGTTTCCCGCTCGAAATCTGGACAGAAAGTCAGTATCATACCTCCGCGGAACGAAATGAGTCGCTTTACACTTGAACAACGTTGGGAAATATTAAAAACTTATTTCGAAAGTGATTTTGGGCGAAAAATCATTTTTTCTGACGAGGCGCATTTTCATCTCGGAGGCTACGTTAACAAACAAAATAGCCGCATCTGGGGCTCGGAAAATCCGTTTGGATTTTTTTTTCTGGGGAACCGTGAAGACCGATGTTATGCCAACAATCCAGAAACGGTTCAAGCACTTAAGGTCAATATCATCCAAGCAATCCGTGAGCTACAGCCCGAAACCATCGACATGGTCTTGGAAAACTGGAGTGACAGAATACGCTACTGCGAAGCCAGCCGATGCAGCCACTTGAACGAAGTTGTGTTCCATCATTAATGGGAATGTTTGCTCTTATTAATGAAGCCATAATACATGGAAAAACATAACCGAATTATGAATTATGATACTCTAGATGAGATGGAAATGACTTTAATATACCGGAAAATATGTTATCTCAAATTCTTTCGAATAGTGAATAGAGACTTTTGCATGGGAGGTGGTAGAAGTAGAGGGGGAGGTTTGTATTTTTCGTATACGACACCGAACATGGCATGCAAAATGTTTTTTGCTGAAGTTAAAGTTTTTAGTTTTCATTATTTTTAAAGAAATTGGTCATAGTCTTCCTGAAGTTGAGGATTTTGTATGGGAGGTGGCAGAGGAAGTGGAGCGTTTAAGATAATTTTGAAACTGCTTATCATCATCTTTATCACCATGCCTTGATTTAATTTCAAAGTCGATAGCTCTCATATACTTGAAGGAGAAATTCCTTTCTTGAATGTATAATAGAGATATTTGTATGGGAGGTGGTAGAAGGAGTGAAGCGGAGCTGATAATTTTTTCTAACACTTATTTCAATTATTAAGAAACAATTTTTGGCAAAATTTAAAGTTTGTACTTTTTCTAGTTTGAATGGATATCGATAAAATGCATTTAACAAAAATTATACATTTGTATGGGAGGGGGTAGAAGGAGTGTACAAATCAAAACAAATTTTTTTCGCATTACCAATATTTCTATTTTTATACTTTATACAAAATATCAAGTTGATAGCTTTAACAGTTTCGAAGAAAAATAATTTAATTTAAATTTCAAAATTTCGTGAAATTTGTATGGGAGGGGGTAGAAGGAGTGAGGTGAAGTTGATAATTATTTTGAAAATAAATTGCAATTATAGTAGAATTAATTCTGACAAAATTTCGTCTTTTCAGCTTTACCAGTTTCAATGAAAATCGAAAAATGTATTTTTAAAAATTGTCCATTTGTATGGGAGGGGGTAGAAGGAGTAAGGGGATCGGGTCAATATTTCGTGATATTAATGAAATCTATATCATAATGCTTTGACCTAAATTTCAAATCGATAGCTTAACTAGTTTCAAAGAAAAATCAATTTGTTAATATTTCGAAATTTCATGAAATTTGTATGGGATGGGTAGGCGTGGGGGGATGTAGCCCATTCACGAACTTAAAGTTGGTTTTTTGCTAAAAATGACACACACAAATTTTTATCACTATAGTTCAAAGCTTTCGAGAGTTATGCTGTAGACAGACGCACAGACAGACAGACGGACAGACGGTCACTCGGAATCGAGGTTTTTGAGCGACAACAAATATTTCTGTACCCTTGGCGACTCTGTGCGAGCGTTATTTCTTAGCGTTACAAACGGTAAGGCAAACGCAATATACTCTCAGATTTCATCTAGAGTATAAACATAACAGAATTATGATTGGGCTTAAAGCCCAATCATATGATACTCTAGATGGGATGGAAATGACTTAAATACACCGGAAAATATGTCATCTCAAATTATTTCGAATAGTGAATAGAGACATTGGCATGGGAGGTGTTAGAAGTAGAGGGGGAGGTTTTTATTTTTCGTATATGACACCGAACATGGCATGCAAAATGATTTTTACTTACTTACTTATTTAAAGTTTTTAGTTTTCATTATTTTTAAAGAAATTGGTCATAGTTTTCCTGAAATTGGGGCATTTGTATGGGAGGTGGCAGAGGAAGTGGAGCGTTTAAGATGATTTTGGAACTGCTTATCATCATCCTTATCGCCATGCTTTGATTCAATTGCAAAGTCGATAGCTCTCATATACTTGAAGGAGAAATGCTTTTCTTGAATTTATAATACAGATATTTGTATGGGAGGTGGTAGAAGGAGTGAAGCAGAGCTGATAATTTTTTCTAACACTTATTTCAATTATTAAGAAACAAATTCTGGCAAAATTTGAAGTTTGTACTTTTTCTAGTTTCAATGGAAATCGATAAAATGCATTTAACAAAAATTATGCATTTGTATGGGAGGGGGTAGAAGGAGTGTACGGATCAAAACAAATTTTCGCATTATTAATATTTCTATTTGTATACTTTGTACAGAATATCAAGTTGATAGCTTCAACAGTTTCGAAGAAAAATAATTTAATTTAAATTTCAAAATTTCGTGAAATTTGTATGGGAGGAGGTAGAAGGAGTGAGGTGAAGTTGATAATTATTTTTAAAATAAATTTCAATTATAGTAAAATTAATTCTGACACAATTTCGTCTTCTCAGCTTTACTAGTTTCAATGAAAATAGAAAATATGTATTTTTCGAAATTGTCCATTTGTATGGGAGGGGGTAGAAGGAGTAAGGGGATCGGGTCAATATTCCGTGATATTAACCACATCTATATCATAATACTTTAAACTAAATTTTAAGTCCATAGCTTAAATAGTTTCAAAGAAAAATCAATTTCTTAATATTTCGAAATTTCATGAAGTTTGTATGGGAGGGGGTAGAAGGAGTGGGGGGATGTAGCCCATTCACGAACTTAAAGTTACTTTTTTGCTAAAAATGACACATAAATTTTCTTAGCACTATAGCTCAAAGCTTTCAGAGTTATGCTGTAGACAGACGGACAGACAGACAGACGGACAGACGGTCACTCGGAATCGAGGTTTTTGAGCAAAACAAATATTTCTGTACCCTTGGCGGCTCTGTGCGAGCGTTATTTCTTAGCGTTACAAACGGTAAGGCAAACACAATATACTCTCAGATTTCATCTAGAGTATAAAAATTTAATTTTGGTCATTTTATTGCATTTTTAAAGAGAAACTTGTATTTGGCCCACCCTCTATAGTTCCAATCGAACGACTTGTTGGCAGATATTTTGTATCAGTTTTGATATATAAATCAAAAGGATTAATTAAATATTATTTTTGCGATTTAAACTGAAATTGTATTAAGTTAATGCCAAGAACAGTTTAATTCAAATTATCGTGTGCGGTTTAAACGTAGCCGATGACAAAGACAACATCGTTATTTCATAGGTATACATAAAATGTTATCTAGTTTTCCTGCACTCAGATTAAATTTAATTAAAATTGCTCTAATTTATGCTGGATTAAAAATGAATATAATACACGATATCATAATAATATAGCGGTAATATATCAATGAAGTCAGCTGTATTAAATCCATAAGCACCATCCTGTAAATGTTGTAATGTTGTATAACATATTTAACAAAATTTATGGATAACAGTTGTTTGAATGTGAAGAGGTGACAGATTCCCAATTAGCATTACGATTTCATAAAAAAAAAACAATATTCGTTTTACGACGGAACGACGTAATTTCTAGTGATAAACAAAGCACAATGAAAATATGCATTTGCCTCAATCTAGGGCATGCTGCTACATATGGTAATTCAATTGGCATACTGTAGTAATCTACGAGCGTAAGTGATTTTTATTACATTGTTTTGAGCCTGGAATTCATCCAATTACGAGTATTTCTAGGTCGGTTTGGAAATCAAAAATTGTCTAGAAGCCCGATTAAATAGAACGGAAAATTTTATTAATATCTAGGATTGTAAGAGACATAAGAGCGGTGCAGGTATTATGTTTTATTGGTATAATTAATGACGAGTATTATTCGACGATTGAGACAGGAAGTTTGCCATTGACCATCTGTGAGGATGTTAACAGCTTCTACCGTCTAATTCGAAATGATGTTTTATCATTATATTTTAATAATTATCATCAAAATCGACAGCTTGGCCGAAACAGTTCAATCAGCTCTGAATTAATTCATCAAGAAATTACCAATTTTATCTATTATACATTTGGCTTCATTTTCGGTTCCCAATAGTTACATACGTATGTATGCCATTCAAAAAATAATGTTTAACAATAACAGAATATAAAATTAAGTTTACTATTGACCAGTTAAGTTCATAATTCTTGACTTACGGAACGTTACCTTTGCATACATTGCTTTTTTTGCAAGCCCTTATCAGCAGTTGTACTGAAGTTGTTAAATGTTGATTGACAAAATTTGCTTACATTATTATACTCTAGATGAAATCTAAGAGTATTATAGGTTTGCCACAAAATTCGTAACGCTAAGAAATAAGGCTCGGAGATAAAAGAATGATACAGAAGTCAGCATATTATTACTCAAAAATTTAAAAATTGGATGTCCGTTCGTCTGTTCGTGTACTCTCTAGCTTTTGAACGCGCTAAGCTAGTAGATTCAAATTTTGTACACGTTATTTTTATCGAAAAATTAAGATCTAGTTCGTGAATGAGCAAAAATCCATCCACTTCTTCTTCACTACCTATTGTCTTACGGCCATTTGGAAAAGTACTTTCCAAATCTTTAAGAACAACCCCAATTCTGCCAACAGATCTCTTTACATTATGTCAAAAAATACCTGCAAATCTATCTTGAAAAGTGCTAAGCTTCAACAAGATTAAAAACTTCCACAGTTCGAGATCTTTTTTGTTATTTGTTAAAACGGTCAGCAACAACCATGTAAAATCATCCATACCACGCCTTCTAGATGTGTTCCGAATTGTAGGCCACCACGCTGAGAAAGCCAATCTTCTTGCAGCAAGTTTCATGCGAAACTTCAGGCTGCCAACAACAAACTAGTCCGTCCCGCATATAACACCATCCGGATTTAATCGCTCAACATATCTTAAAATTTGGTTTTCCTATCTGGCTACTCCGCTTCGTGATTTATTCCGTTTGTCTTACTCTTCTGAGTACTGTCCGCGCACGTGGAAAGTGGCGAATGTTCAGCTCATTCCCAAGAAATGAAACAAAGTTACCCGGTAACTACCGCCATTACTTCGGTTCTGTCGAAAGTAATGGAGAGGGCTGTCAATCGGAAAATAGTCCGCTATATAGAAGATAACAAACTTATCAATGATTACCAAAACGGAATCCGTTCCAGGCGTTCTACAGGTGACCTCTTGGTATATCTGACTGAACGTTGGAACTCTTACCTACATAAATTTGATGAAGGTTAGGTTCTTGCACTTGACAGAGTTTGGCATAAATATCTTCTCGTGAAGCTCAAAAGCAATCACTAGTCGTTTGGTGGTGAATGGTAGTCATCTTTTATACTTTGGTAGCCACTTAGATAGCATTTATAGACAAATTTATGTGAAGTTGCTCCCACATGCAAATTTTTAAAATTACAAAATTTGAAGGCCCACTTCACACGAAATTTGATTTTGGTATTTTTTCATCAATTACTTACTTACTTACTTACGATGGCGCTATAGCCCAAATCGGACCTTGGCCTCCTGAATAATTTATCTCCATCCATCTCGGCTCAGTGACCGCGTCCTCCAGTTAGAAAATCTTAGCAGTGATTTGCTGTCTGCGTCAAATATCTCATAGTAATTTCTTAATTAGTGTAGCCTAGTGGGCAGCGTGTTGGTCTACAATGCGAGTTCGTGAGTTCAAATCCCGGTCGGTAAATAATGAAAAATGTTAAGGATCCTGAAGGTCA
The DNA here is from genome assembly GCA_963669355.1 of Chorisops tibialis. Classification (NCBI taxonomy): domain Eukaryota; kingdom Metazoa; phylum Arthropoda; class Insecta; order Diptera; family Stratiomyidae; genus Chorisops; species Chorisops tibialis. Next base: position 72,618,197 of record OY770263.1, on the reverse strand, counting down.
GGAGGCCAAGGCTCGATTTGGGCTGTGGTACCATCGTAGAATGTAGAATTTCTTAATTGCAACTACAGAACTACCAAGACATGAAATATGATTACCTAACGACAAATGAATTTTAAAATTTTCAATTCGGGGGCATTTTCACCCAAAATTATATTGCGATTTGGTCGCTCGAAATAACTGCTGAAACACAATATGGCACTGATGCTGCAGGTGCCGCTGCATCTGAATGTGTCAAAAAGTTCATAACGAATAAATTAATTACTGCAGTTACAATTCGGCGCTGTATCTGGCGCTGTAGATGCAGCTGTAGTAGAAAGTTGGCAATATTTAACTTACGATGCGTAATGCGAGGTTGGAAATGGCGTACGAAGTGGCAAAATTTATCGAAGTTAAAATTAACTCAATCTTATGAAACCTTTTGGAACCTTTTAGGACTTTTTGATAGTAACCTCATGCAATCACAGCGGCACATTGAATTCGATTTCAGCGGCATGATACGATTCAAATGCTAGCTGTGTGACAACATGCAGCGGCAGCGCTACATTGTGTTTCAGCATTAAATCTTTTATGTACATTTAATATTGTATCTATACGGATGCCACCAATCGCCGAAATTTGACTACCAAACACCACAAAACGACCTCTCAGGAATGCAAATAGAAAAATTCAAAGATTTTAATTTTGGGGCAAATTTAATTTATAATTCGTTTACCGGTTCCTTTTATTGAAATTAAAGCTCCTATGGAAATTCGATATTGTAACTACACGAACGACCGCCAGATGATGAAATTAGACTACCAAATGACCCCTAAGCAACTTATGGGGTGAGTGGATGTCAATAATTTTTAAATTGATCGTTCTCTGTATAGAATGTAAGTTTCGTAAACGAAGTAAATTCTATGAAATTCGGTGTATTTTATATTTCTGAAACCATACATTTGTAGAAGAGGAGACCTTTATGATGCAGTTTTATTTAGTTTCTCATGAGAGGTGGTCGTACAAAATTTGAAATTCGTAGCTTTTAATTTGTTGGTTATTATTTGATTTATTGAAATTGGTCGAAATCATACTTTTGTATAGGAGGAGTTAGAAGGGCAAGAAAAATTTCAAAACTTGTGATGCAACTTTGTTTTAAATATTTTTTGAAGTGTTTGTACAAAATTTCAAGCTTATTGCTTTTGACGGTGTGGTGATAAATGATTTCTTAAAAATGATCGATAAGAATCTTTTGTATGGGAGAGGGTAGAAGTTTTGAAGGTATTCGCCCAGTTAATATCATAAACTTCAATTTTTTTTTTGATTGAATTTTACAAACTTTCAAGTTTGTAGCTTAAAATTTCAATCAAAAATTTTGAGTTTTCTTGTTTTTTCAATGCTCATGAAACAGCTCGTGCAAGTGAGGGCCCCTCTTCCGTACATAACAGTTTTGGTTCAAATTATTATTTGTACTTTATGTAAAACAAACAGATGTATGAACCCGAAAAATTTAAAGCTTACACCTTTTACCATAGCCCTAAAAAATTAGTCAACATTTTCGAAACTTTGGCCCACCCTCTAATTTAAGAAATTTTATCAAAATTATAGGATATAGATCTCTACAATCAGACACAATTTAAACTTAATATCCACATTGGATTTTGAGGTATTTTGAGATATAACAGTTTGACATTTTGAAAAGTGAACCGTTTTTGTAATGCTTCCCATTTCCCCCCTGATGTCCAAAAATTATATTTATACTCTAGTTGAAATCTGGGAGTAGTTTCTTTAGTTTGCTCTAAAGTTTGTAACGATAAGAAATAAGGATCGGGGAAAAAAGTGAGATGCAGAAGTTAATATTATCACTCAAAAATCTCAAAACTGGATGTCCGTCTGTCCGTCCGTCAGTCCATCCATCCGTCCGTCTGTCCGTCCGTTCGCTCTCTAGCTCGAGAACGCGTTGAGCTAGAACGCTCAAATTTTGTACACGTCGTTTTTAACGAAAAAGTAAGGCCAAGTTAGTGAACGGGCCAAATTGCTCTACCTCTTCTACCCCCTCCCAAAATGACAAAATGACTCATTTTCAATCATTTACAATAATCAAGTTTTCCTGGAAACTATCAAAGCTAATGATTTGAAATTTCGAACATATTATTTTATCATAAATTTGATATACAGTATAAAAATTATTTTAATTCCCCCACTCCTTACACCACCTCCCATACAAGCTGTACTTTTTCATGATACACTCTAAGCCGATTTTCTCAGTACGTATAACGTACATATATCGATCTCAAATTTTAAATTTTGTACTAAATACTTAATTAGTATTATCATTAAGATCAGAAAAAATTAACTGATTAGCTTTACTGCTTCTACCCCAATATGACACAATTTCCCACCCTTCACAAAAAATCGATTTCCTTGAAAAGTATGAATATTAATAGTCTGAAATTTAAGAGATGCCAATTTTATGATATTTATAGTTTTTTCTGAAAAAATCACTTAAATCCCCCCACTCCTACCACCTTCCATACAAACTGCACAATTTCGCTAAATCTAACACACTAATTTTCTCAGTACCTAATTTTACCTTGGCCTCCTGAGCTTCAGGTTTCTTAACATTTTATTTGTCAATGTGAAAGGGTTGTTAGACCTTCGCACAACCCTCTATCTTCGAATTTTCATTTTCTTAGATTGAGGTGACTAAGGTATATCCAAGCAGACAGTGTGCTGGTATGCGTCGACCGGGATTTGAACTCACGGCTTTCGCATTGTAGACCAACACGCTACCCGGTAGGCTACACCCTAGCTACAAAATTTCTTAGGACCACAAAAATTTCTATTTCATCTAGAGCATCGTAAGTTTGGGCTTTACGCGCAATCGTAGCCCTGTTATGTTTTTCTCTAGTATACTTTTAGTACACAATTTTTTTAATTACATTACATAAGAGATAGTCGAGATATTAATTTCTAATTGCTTTTCTTTACACCCCTGACCCTTCCTTTTACAATTATTGGCCACCCTCTAAGTTGATTATGGTGAATCTGTATGCCACCGAATTTGTCCTAAAATATTTATTTTTAATTTTTTATTTGAATAAAAAATTCGACCCACAATTTTTAACCCCCCCCCCCACCGCCTTTCGGACTCCAATGGATACAAAAATGCAATTATTTTTATAGTTTGTCCCACTAACCCTTCTATATGTGTATCGAATTTCAGCTTTTTAGCTAAAACCATGTTTGAGATATTCGAATTAGTATTTTTCGGTTCTAATGCTAGCCCCGCCTCCTCCTTAACCCCTACTCCCCCAAAATTGAAGCCCGCCTTACATCAGCACCCATCTACAATCCTCCCAAAAGTTAACTTTCTATCTTGAAGGGCTTGGGAGTTAATGTGCTCTGAGCATATACATACGTACGGCGTACAGACACGGATTTTTTTTTTTGCATTTTTAGGCTAATTTACTCATGAAACGTAAAAAAACAAAATTTCAGGGTAACAATTTTTTTAGAGTTCAAATCCCGATCGACGCAATATATAATTCCAGCACATTGCCTGCTTGGAATACCTTGGTACGTAAATGAAAAATTCGTAGAAAGAGGGTTGTGCGAAGGGCTAACAACCCTTCCACAATAAGTAATGAAAAATGCTAAGGACCCTGAATGTCAGGAGGCCAAGGTCCGATTTGGGCTGTAGTGTCATTGTAGAAGTAGAATTTCTTTTTTCAAATCGATCACAATACTTTATTATTAGAATAACAAGGGCATACAACCCGTTTTGCAATGTGCGAAAAAAAATATTTAAAAAAAAGTTGCATCCGCCGAAAATCCAACCCGAGCCGCCCACGTGACTGGCGAGCATTTCACTACTGAACTACCGATGCTAATGAATTTCTTCTTCTACTTCTACAATGGTGCTACAGCCAAAATCGGACCTTGGTCTCCTGACATTCAGGTTTCTTAACATTTTTTTTATTACTTATTGTGGAGGGGTTGTTAGCCCTTCGCACAATCCTCTTTCTTCGAATTTTTCATTTACGTAGATTGAGGTGACCAAGGTATATCCAAGCAGGCAATATGCCGGAATTATGTATATATTGTGTAGACCGAGATTTGAACTCACGACTTTCGCATTACGAGACAACACGCTACCCACTAGGCTTATCCCTAGTTAATGAACTTGTCTTGTCCACAATTTGCGACAATTTTTGGATATATTTTAATTAGAGTTAGTCGTTAGTTTAAAAAAAAAATGTTATTTTGAACTCATACATGGAAATCCTTTCACTGAACCACCGCCGACGTACTTATCTAGTCAAAACTTAGCCATCTAATAATGCGAGTCACGTGGCTTCAAATATATGCACAGTTTTTGCTTATTATTATGGATAAAGTAAAATTAATAAAATCAATCTTTGGGGGGTTCATACACGCCTTGCATTTGTGTAAATATTTCTGCATTATTGTTTGTGACATGGCATACGTAGAACGTTTGATTGATTGTTAGTATGTAATGGGGTGGAGGAGTGAGTTTTATTGTAATTATTCATAAAGCAATTCTAATAAAATTACATGTTTCGTACTTCACTAGTTTCTAAGGAAATTGATTGTATTTCTGAGCATTTCCTCTGCCTTTGCCCATGCCTCCGAGCAAATTCTCAATGACTTCTTCGCCGAGATGAATGATCTCCGGGCCCTTGAGCCCATGAAGCTCATCAGTTTCACCGGTAGAGCGGGCTGGCTGAATGATATGTAGGTCCACATGGTAAAAACACGGAGGCGTACAATGGGCCCAATGGTGGTCTACCCACATTGGTGTTCAACCCCTCCACGAATCTAACCTAGCCAAAGAAAATTGATATCGTATAATGTGTTTTTCGAAAATTTGCATTTGTATGCAAAGCTGCGGATTTACAATAAATTTATGTAAATATTATGGAAGGAGTTGGCATGAGTCAAACAAAAAGTTATCTTTTGACTAAAAATTTCGTGAGAAAAATGTCTGCTCGAGAGCTTAAAATGCTCGATAGTTATTCAGTAGACAGAAAAACCGATAGACTCGGATTCAGGGTTTTTATGTGGTAACAAATATTTTTGTACCCTTGGCGGCTCTGTGCGAGCCTTATTTCTTAGCATTACAAACGTTAGTAGAACACACAATATACCCTCAGTTTGATATACCAGGGGTGTAAATATGAAACCGGAATTTGATCATAGAGGGCCTCACTGGTCAATGTGGTTATTGCGAACACGCGTCAGTGGCGCCATTTTCTTGTTTTGACGTCGGACAAAGATTGTCAACTCATAACACTTCAAGTTTCATACGACAGAATAGTTTTTAATAACAGTGAACATGTCGAACTTTGTACCGCGAAACAACGATTTGCGGGCAGCATTAATTTTCTGTTACCATTTAAAAAAAACTGCTGCTGAATCGCATCGAATGCTTGTCGATGCTTACGGTGATCATGCTCTTGGTAAATCACAGTGCTTTGAGTGGTTTAAAAAATTCAAAAGTGGAAATTTTGACGTGAGAAACGAAGAACGTGGAAAACCACCGAAAAAGTTTGAAGACAGCATTGTTGGATGAGGACGACGCTCAAACGCAACAACAACTGGCAGATCAGTTAAACGTAACACGAGCAGCCGTCGCCATACGTTTGAAAGCCATGGGAAAGATCCACAAGAAGGGAAAATAGGTCCCACATGATCTCAACGAAAGACAACAGGAAAACAGAAAACTACTTCCGAAATGCTGCTCGCCAGATACAAAAGAAAGTCATTTCTCCATCAAATTGTGACTGGCGATGAAAAGTGGATTTATTTTGAGAATCCGAAGCGGAAAAAATCATGGGTGACTCCAGGTCAACCACCGACATCAATTGCAAGACCAAACCGCTATGGCCGGAAAACAATGCTCTGCGTTTGGTGGGATTAGAAGGGTGTGATTTATTATGAGCTGCTGAAACCTGGTGAAACCGTTAACACTGAACGCTACCGACAACAAATGATTGCATTGAATTAAGCTTTGAGTGAAAAACGCCCAGAATACCAGCAGAGAAAAAACAAAGTGATTTTGCTTCATGACAATGCACCATCACACACAGCAAGACTGGTCAAGGAAATGATAGAGTCGTTCAGTTGGGAAATTCTTTCCCATGCCGCTTACTCACCAGACTTGGCTCCGTCTGATTACCATTTGTTTGCATCGATGGGACACGCACTTGCTGAGCAGCGCTTCACTTCCTACGAAAATGTACGAATATGGCTGGATGACTGATTTTCATCAAAAGACCAACAGTTCTTTTGGCGAGGCATCCACACATTACCAGAGAGATGGGGAAAATGTATAGCTAGCGAAGGGCTATACTTTGAATAAAATACTCCGTTTCATTTCCAACCAATAAGTGTTTTTTTTTTGCAAAAAAATTCCGGTTTCATATTTACACCCCTGGTAGAGTATAAAAAAATTAAAATATGCATATTATTAATCGGAAACTGGTAATTTTTTGTGCAATAAGAGTCGTTTATTTTTTAATATACTCGTATATGTATATGAAGCTATGCTGACCGGTTTTTTTATAATGTTTAAGTCACTTTTTCTGCGTCAGTTTTGTTTATTTTTCGTTCTAGGAATTGAGAATCAGGATGATGATTCAAATTATTGTTGACACTTTCAATTTGTTTTTATACTCTGGACAGAATCTTCAAGTATTATATTATCTAGCAACACTAAGACTTCTTTTTCATTATTATGTATTGAGTTAGAACAACGGCCTAGAAACAATTTTGTATCAGAAAAAAATGGCTTTCTAAAGTTACATAAAGGGCATATAGAAGTTGTGAAGTATTATAATCTAATATATGTATGCTCGGATGTAAGTGGCTGATGGAAATCATTCAAATTCCTATTAAGACCCCCTATAGGGGCATATAGGGACAATCTTCTATTAGGGACGATCCCCTAGATAAGGAAGAGATAGTTTCCGCCATTGCTCCAGGTGTAGACGGACTACCAACCGAACTCTTCAAAGCGGACCCGGAAATAACAGCCGATATATTCCTCCCACTCTTTACTGAGGTGTGGAATGAAGGAATATATCCGACTGAATGGAAAGAGGGCATCATTGTGAAAATTCCGAAGAAGGGCGACCTTCGGGATTGTGGCAATTGGTGTGGTATATGTCTACTTACTGCCGTATCAAAAATTATGGCTACGGTAATTCTCAATAGGATTAGTGATGTCGTCGAGAGCACTCTCGAAGTTTATCAGGCTGGATTCCGTAAAGGGTCGTCTTGTACCGACCATACAAATACCCTACGGATAATATTAGAGCAGTCAGCCGAAATGGGTTCGCCACTACATCTCATGTTTGTGGACTTCGAGAAGGCTTTCGACAGCGTTAAGCGAGATTACATATGGAATGCTTTGCGTAGGAGAGGTATTCCAGATAAGGTCATAGCTATGATTAAAGAATCCTACGAAGATGCAAGGTGTCGCGTCTTGCTTAGAGGAGAGCTGTGCGAACTGGTGTCAGACAAGGCTGCATACTATCACCAGACCTGTTTCTGGCGGTAATAAATGACATCTTGAAAGCTACACTGGAAGGTGGGGAAGGTAAAGGTCTTCAATGAAGACTATTTAACATCTTAAGTCACCTTGATTATGCTGATGACGTGTGTTAGCTTGCACATAACCGTTCGGACTTAGAGTCAAATGTTCGCTCGTTGCAACTCTTTCACATCTCTCAACTCTTTCACATCTTGTCAGTTAAGAACACGGCTGATGGAAATACCCAGACCAAACGGTAGCACCTATAGACTGCGGTTTTTTTTTATTAAATTCTTTGAAATTTGAAAGTACTATAAAAACTTTCAGATCCAGAAAATATTATGCCGTAGTCCCTCGAAAAGGGGTTTAAAGGGTTGCCTGTATGAAAAAGGCATATAAGCGTCAGTGGCTTAGTGGTAGACGTACGTAATGGGTTTCTATTCCAGATATATATACCTATATATATATATATATATATATATTTTTTTGATTTGACTAAAGTAAAAATATCACAGCAGAAGTGCATCTGCGAATAAAGGTCAACAGTAAATATTGATAATTAAACACGAGTTTTATACATTCGCCTATGTAGACGTAAAAAAAGATCGGCCGAAGGCTAGTATAACATATCAACAATTGCGGTGGCATGAAATGGATGATCAGTGTTGTGCCCGTACGAATTAACCTCTAATTAAAATGTTTGGGTACTGGACTAAATAGAAAGTTTGATAGAACACATCTGTACTGAATATGAAAATTTCAGAAACGACTGAATGTTACCGTTTATTCATTTATTTAATTTTGATCTCTTTCTAGATTAGATTCGTATCTTATTTGTTTTTTCACTGTGAAATTAAGTAAAATATCCAAAAAAAAAAAAAATGTATACAAAATGATAAAAATTTGCTTTCTTTTGTTTCAGATGGCATCGAAATTCATTTCACAAACAAATCCGACGTTGAGTCATCGTTACTATGATCTTTTTCTTTCACAAAAATTTGTCGATTGTTCGTTTACCATCGAACAAACAAATATCAATTGTCATAAATTGATCCTATCGGCAGCAAGCCCCGTTTTCGAAGCCATGTTTTATGGTCCAATTGCGGAGAAACAATCTGTCGAAATTCTAGACATAAGTCCTGAAACATTTCGACTTATGATCGAGTATATTTACACCAATGAAGTTGCATTTCACAAGGAAACCATGGAGAATGTAATTGAATTGTATTACAGCGCCGAGAAATATATCCTAAAGGATTTGGTGGAACTTTGCTTGGCCGACATACAACGAAAACTTCGCTTCGAGAACGTTCTACCCACGATCGATCTGGCATTTTACATGGATCTTCAACCGATGCTTCAAATCTGTATGACATTTTTTAATAAGTGTTGTTTGAATGGTTATCAATTTATGAATTTGTTGAAGAATAACTACTATCATGTAACGAAGGACTGCTTAAATCTGATCGTAAAACTGAGCTCGCCATGCAATCAATTGAACTGCTTTATACGACAGTGGTGTAGTCATGAATGCAAGACTCTAGGTTTAAGTGAAATCGATCATAAACTAGTTTTGAACGATCTTGAATTACCAGAACTATCTCGATTGAATAACAATCAAAATGTATTGGATGACAGTGATTCTGTTGCAGCACGATCCAAATCTTACTTATTGCACGAATGCAATCACATCGAACGAGTCTACTATAAGGCGAGCCGTCCATTTTTCATAACCGACAATCAGTACGAGTTCAGTGTTATATTGCGATCGGATCGTTTCATTTCTTTACTGGGTTTGGTTATAAACAGTCGCCTTATGCCCAGAAACGCTACAGATAACTATCAAGATCAAGAATACTTTGAGACAATCGACATTGAAATTCAGTCGGAAGGTGAAGTCATCTATAGGGGAAAAATGGTCGAGAAGAAAACAAACTACAACTGTGATGTTAATATTATGTTAGATAAAAGTGTGATAATGTCAACAAATGAAGAGTATTGTGTTAAATTAAGTTGGGATAAGAAAGCATTCGGTGCTGAATATCCTTGTAGTATACAGTCGAACGTTGCTGGCGGCATTACATTCATCGATCATTATAATTCGATGACCTGTAGTGGAAGCATGATGAAAGGCATCAAATATCTGAATCTTTTTTAGCTTTGAACACGCGATATGTGTAGTCTCTTAGTCTAAGCAAAAACTATTATAATAATGTTAGAGGTTAATAAACTTTATATATTTTCAAAAGAAACTTGTTTTCAATTAAATATTACGATTAAGAATTCGCAGCAGAAAGCTGTTTGGTTTGGACAGAATTAGTTTAGTTGTATGATGATAGCACCCTGATAATGTGCGTAGCTTTGCAGTATTCTACCTTGTTTTGTGTATCAAGGTAATAATAATACTGGTAATTTGAGGCATAAGCCCTGTGTGCACCAATTTGCACTACGTTAACTATTGTATATAGGTAGTTGACCTGTCTTTTGTTGTTTACTTTTCCTTATATGTATGCAAAATAGCATGTTATTAGCCAAATTTAAATAATTTCGCTTTATTTTCACCCAAACTTCACACAACTTGTAAGTCAGAGAAAAACATTACAGAACTGCGATTGCGTATAAGGCTCAATTATGCGATACTCTAGATGAAATTGAAAAAAATGGAATTTGATGCACTAGAAAATATATGTATCTCATTTTAACCGATATACTCCTTCCACTCTTTACTGGTGTGTGGAATAAAGGAAGATATCCAATTAAATGGAAGGAGGGTGTCATTGTGAACATTTCGAAGAAGGGCGACCTTCGGGATTGTGGCAATTGACGTGGTATATGTATGTCTACTTACTGCCGTATCGAAAATCATGGCTAAGGTAATTCTCAATAGGATTAGTGATGTCGTAGAGAGCACTCTCGAAGTTTATCAGGCTGGATTTCTTAAGAGGTCTTCTTGTACTGACCACACAAATACCCTACGGATAATATTAGAGCCATCCGCCGAAATGGGTTCACCACTACATCTCATGTTTGTGAGATTCAAGGGCGGAAGTGGCAGTGGATCGATCACACTTTGAGCAAACTAGGGGGTCTGGATTATAATCCTCAAGGAAGACGTCGGGTTGGTCGACCATGGAAGCGAGCAGTTGAACAGGAGGCCAGTGGAATAAACAAGTCAATACCTATTTTAGTCTGTCCAGTTGTACTCCAAAGTACTCCAGAATATTCCTAAAATGGGTCGGAGGCATTAGTTCACGAAAGTTTGTACTTTCTTGGTAAGTCGAACGGTCGCTTTCCACGTAGTACAACCATATAAAAACACGGATTTTACGCATGCGTCAAAAACTCGCAACTTCGTGCGAAGGGAGATCTCTCTTAATCTCCAGAAAGGGAAATACCGAAGGCCTGACGGGCCTTATTAGACGAGCCTCAATATCTTTGCGGCTCCGCCGTCTATGCTGACATTGTTTCCGAGATAACAAAAGTCTTGCACCTCTTCCACATCTTGTCCGTTAAAAACAATTGGTGTGCTTGTGTTCGAACCCATGTGCATATACTTGATTCTACGGACATTTATTTTCAGTCCAGCCTCTTTGCATTTAGAATGCAGCGAGCGAACATTTGACTCTAAGTTTGAACGATTATGTGGAAGTACACAAACATTATCGGCATAATCAAGATGGCTTAAGATGGTAAATAGTCTCCTTTACCTTCCCCATTATCCAGTGCAGCTTTCAAGATGTCATTTATTATCACCAGAAACAGGGATGATGATAATATGTAGCCTTGTCTGACACCCGTTCGCACAGGAAAGCTCTCGGACAGCTCTCCTCTATGCAAGACGCGACACCTTGCATCTTCGTAGGATTTTTTAATCATAGCTATGATCTTATCTGGAATACCTATCCTACGCAAAGCATTCCATATGTAATCTCGCTTAACGCTGTCGAAAGCCTTCTCGAAGTTCACAAACATAAGATGCAGTGGTGAACCCATTTCAGTGGATTGCTTGAATATTATCCGTAGGGTATTTGTGTGGTCGGTATAAAACGACCCTTTACGGAATCTAGCCTGATTAACTTCGAGATTCCTCTCCACGACATCACTAATCCTATTGAGAATTTCCTTAGCCATGATTTTTGATACGGCAGTAAGTAGACATACATATACCACGCCAATTGCCACAATCCCGAAGGTGTCCCTTCTTGGAAATTTTCACAATGACGCCCTCCTTCCATTCAGTCGGATATCTTCCTTCATTCCACACCTCAGTAAAGAGTGGGAGGGGTATATCGGCTATTATATCCGGGTCCGCTTTGAGGAGTTTAGTTAGTAGTCCATCTATACCTGGGGCTTTCCTTCCCGCCATTGACTGAATGGCGGAAACTGTCTCTTCCTTATCTGGGGGATCGTCTCTAATAGAGGATTGTTGCGGTTGGATGTTTGGTAGTTGTTCTGTTTCTGGAATATTTTCCTCTGACAAGATGTTTAAAATATCAGAGAAGTATTCCTCCCATCGCCGCAATTGGTGTTCACTTATATTAAGAGGAGTTCCGTTGACATCTCTCACCAGGTGGTTGGCGGTGAAATTTCTGTTCATCAACTGTTTCCCGATTTTAAATAGTGAACTCATATCCCCAAGGCAAGCCTTAGATTCTGCCTTGTTGGCCAAATCTTCAATGGCCTTTCTATTGTTGCGTCTAACAGCCCTCTTAAGCTGTATATGAGCATCGCGGTAGTTCTGCCTCAAGTCGGGTGTTCGTTTGTTGACATCGGTTTGAGAGATGATTACCAATTTGTCTTTTTTCCGATCGCTAACCTTGTCCCATGTGGCTTGCGACATCCAGGGTTTCGCAACGCTTTGCACATATTCCACAGATTCTTCAGCACTAGTTAGAAACGTGTTTCTGCTTGCCTCCCAATTGGCGTCCAGTGTACGCATTTCATATTCGCCCAATGTGGATGACTTTTTGCGTAGAATGGTGGTGTACTCGCGCTTTTGATTGGGGTCTCTAAGTTTATCCATATTAAGCTTGCGCTTCATTTGAAGAATTTGTAGTCGTCGAATAGCTGCTGTGCACAATCTCAAGCAGGCAACCCATCAAGTGGTGATTGCTCCCCACGTCAGCTCCACGCAATACTGTAGTAGCTTTAATCAGATTGAAAGGAAAGATTTCCGGATTTCACACTGTTATGCTTTATTAAATGAGAAGTTTCGGTTTCTGCTGAGACCCTTATCAAACTATTTAGGCAATCTTCATCGATGAATGGTAATAATACATACTTATTAATTATCGCTCAGTTCTACAAACAAGTTTCTATCTCTTTCGCACTCACTGATTTTGCTATTCAATCTGGAGATAGCACCTACAACGCACCAATGAGTGTAATAGAGAGATCGCGATGTGATTTACTGCTGTTTAGAAAGAAAAGGAAACACTCCCATGTGTTCACAGATCGGATATATATAGGTGAATTTTCTCCAGGCTCATCGACTCGTTAGAGGTGTTTCATCGATGTTTGGCTATGTAATAAAAGACTCACGATCTATTACCCTTTTTTCACTTAACTTTCAACGTAATGAATCGCTTCACGATCCATTACAAATATTCATTTTACATCCTCCTAAAACTACTCTTCCGCCAAACGAATACGACAACCATACAAACCTTGCTTCGCACCTGCTCAGCTCATATGTCAAAATTTAGATAATGGAGCTTATTTACTCAATTATCAATCCACCCAAAAACGAACATTTTACCTTTAATGGTCTCAGAGATATGAGTCGTTATGTGCGGCGTAAGGTGGAACGAATTTTTTTTTTTGCATTTTTAGGCTAATTTAGTCATCAAACGCGAAAAAACGAAATTTCAGAGTGGCAAAATTTTTTCTCTGTGTCGATCACAATACTTAATTATTAGAATAATAAAGTAAAATTAACTACACTGAAATTTTGTTTTTTCGCGTTTCGTAACTAAACTAACCTAAAAATGAAAAAAAAAAAAAAATCCGCCGTGCGTGTACGCTCAGCGCACATTAACTCCCAATCCCTTGAAGATAGAAAGTTCTTTGGGTGGATTGTAGATGGATGCCGATCTCAGGCGAACACCAATTTTTGGGACTTGTAGGTGTTAAGGGGTAGCGCTAAGCCGAAAATTAAGAATCCGAATATCTTAACTACGGCTCCAGCTAGAAAGTTTAAAATCGACACACATATAGGGGGCTTTGTGGTACAGACTTTAAAACAATTTAATTTTTGTATCCATTGGGATCAACAAATGGGGGACTATAAGCTAATTATCGGCCGGATTTTTTGTTTATTAAATGACTAAATTCTCAGAATTACTCGACATATGAAGTTTATATTTTAGAACCATTTACGTGGCACATAGGTTCGCCATAATTACCTTAGAAGAATGCCAATACTTAAAAACGAGAGCGGGGATGCAAAGAAAAACACATCATCATCATCATCATCAATGGCGCGACAGCCCAAATCGGGCCTTGGCCTCCTGAAGTCGTCGCCTCCAATCGTCTCGATCCAAAGACGCTAATTATACTCTAGATGAAATCTGAGAGTATTATAAGTTTGCTCTAAAGTTTGTAACGCCAAGAAATAAGGCTCGGAGAAAAAAATGAATGACACAGAAGATAATATTATCACTCAAAAATCTCAAAACCGGATGTCCGTCCGTCCGTCTGTCCGTCCGTCCGTTCGCTCTCCAACTTGAGAACACGTTGAGCTAGAAAGCTCAAATTTTGTACACGTCGTTTTTGACAAAAAAGTAAGGTCAAGTTCGTGAACGGGCCAAATCGCTCCACCCCTTCTACCCCCTCCCATACAAAATGACACAATTGCGCAATTTGACAATAAGCGGATTTCCTCGAAAAGTATAAAAGCTATTGGCCTAAAATTTGAAATATATGTGGCGACCATCTGCATCGTCGGAAAATCCCTACAAATTACTGGCGGAAATTGATGCTAATTTCACTGTATTTGTTTTCGTTCGTTTTTAATCAAATCACCATTTTCAAAAAAGTGATTCAAGTGATCGTCGAAATAGTAGGATTCTCGTAAAAAAAATGAAAAATTATTATTATTTCACATTCTCTCAATCGTTTTTATTTTATTTCTCGCGCAAAGGTTGAAGTTGTTTTTAAGTTGTATTGGTTATTATCTCGAACGATATTAAAAAATAAAATTAGTATTTAAACTTAATTTTGCTACAGGATTTTTATTTTCAGTTTTCACGCTCTTGGTTGTTTTGGCACCAAACCCATTTAGAACAATAGGTAAAGCCTAAGTTGGTGACCCCGACGTGATCTGAAGACGCAACCAGATCCTGTAGCAAACGACGACCGAATTTTCTCAAAAAGTGCAAATTTATAAAGAATTTTTTCCAAAAATTTGCCTTTTTTAAGACAAAGTGAACAAATATCAAAATCTTTTCGATACAACTGCTAAAGCTACGCTCAACGAAGAATTTCTACGGAAAAACGTGAATGCAGACTCGAAGTAAAGGCACCATGGCCACCACCATGACGACTCCCAGCATAACCACGGTGACCACTGCCACGACATCCAGTTCATCAAGTGTTCAGTCAGTAGTGCCGCCGGCCGAACCTCGACCAATTTTTCTCGAACAACGAATTGTTTATGCGCGAATGCCAATGCCGCCAGTAACGAAAAATAATATGGAAGGTTGGTTTGTTTCCATGAGCTATTGGTTCGACGCAACGGGAATTCACACGGAGCCACAGCAGTGCGCCACGATGCTTGCAGCCATCGATCCGAACGATTTGACCCAAATCACCGACCAGGTGCAAAATGCACCCGAAATTGGCCGATATGCGTACATTCGCCAACTAATCATCACCCACTACGCCGACAGTGAACAGCGCCGTTTAAATCGTTTGTTGTCTGAGATGCCATTGGGCGACAAACGACCGTCCGAATTATATCACGAGATGAAACGCGTAGCCAGCAACGTGCTCGGTGAAGCAGCGCTCAAAGGTTTGTGGACACAACGTCTGCCAGAAGCTGCACGTCCCGTCATCGCAGCATCAACAAGCACACCAGCAGAGCTCACGAAAATCGCCGATTCTATTGTTGATGCATTGACTCCGCGAAGTGTCAATCAAGTCGCAGCAGCCGTGCCAGGTAACAGTCTCGAGGAAATTAAAGCCGCAATCGCCGAACTACGACAGGATATAAATTCCATTTCGTACCGTCCACGCTCACGAACTCGAGAAATCAACGGCCAGCGACAAAATACGCCAGCACGATCCACTCCACGCACCAACGCAAACAGCACGGCCAGCAACGATTCCGAATTGTGTTGGTATCACGAAAAATATGGTCGTGAGGCACGAAAATGCCGCAGCCCATGCCGCTACCGCACGTCGCGTCCAACAGCCCCATCGGCTGTTTCAGTCAATAACACCACCACTTGAAGCCAACATCGAGTAATTGGCTCCAGCGAAAGGCTAATTACTGACGACAAACAAATATTTCGCTTAAGAGTGCACGACGACAATTTCAACAGAGATTTTCTTATTGACACCGGTGCGGATGTCTCTGTTTTGCCACTCTCATCACCTACGTACGATCTTCGATCAACGAGCACACAACTGTTTGCAGCCAATGGAACACCTATAAAAGTAACAGGTGAGCAAATGGTTAAATTAAATTTAGGCCTCCGACGAAAATTTTGTTGGCCATTTGTCGTGGCTGACGTGACGACGCCGATAATCGGAGCTGATTTCATACGACATTTTGATCTGCTAATTGATTTGCGCCGCAATCAAATCATCGATAACACAACGAAACTCAGTGCTCCGTGCGAAAAGAGCGGTGAATTCCGCCATGGAGACATTCGAACGTTCGATACGACAAATCCATACGCAGATATCTTAGCAGAATTTCCTGGCGTCACGAAACTCTCACCATACGGTTCAAAAACAAAATCGACAATTTTCCACCGTATTGAAACGAAAGGCCAGCCAGTATTTGCCCGTCCACGTAGACTTGAGCCGGAAAAATTGAGAGCAGCACGAGCGGAATTCGAATTTTTGATGCACGCTGGTATTTGTCGGCCATCAAGCAGCAACTGGTCGAGCCCATTGCACATGGTTAAGAAAGCCGACGGAACGTGGAGACCGTGTGGTGACTATCGCGCTCTGAACGCGATTACCATTCCAGATCGCTATCCGCTCCCGTATCTAACTGATTTCACCAGTAACATTCGCGGAAAAACGATTTTCAGCAAAATTGACCTGCAAAAAGCGTTTCACCAGGTCCCAGTTCATCCCGACGACATCGCTAAAACCGCCATCACTACACCGTTCGGCCTTTATGAATTTATGTATATGACGTTCGGGCTGTGTAACGCTGCACAGACGTTTCAGCGTCTTATACATGAAGTGCTGAAAGGCCTCGACTTTGTTTTTCCTTACATTGATGATTTATGCATCGCGTCGTCATCAATAGAGGAGCATCGACACCATCTACGTATGATTTTTCAGCGACTGACCGACAACAATTTAGCGATAAATTTGGCCAAATGTGAATTTGGGAAATCACAACTATCATTTCTCGGCCATAAACTTACGAAAGACGGAATCACCCCGTTGCCAGAGAAAGTCGCAGCGATTACATCGTTCCCGAAGCCGACGATCGCAAAAGATTTGAAAAGTTTTATTGCGATGACGAATTTTTATCGCAAATTCTTGCCGCATGCTACGGTTCACCAATCGAAATTGCAGGCGATGATCATTGGAAATAAACGCAATGATCGCACACTACTCGTTTGGACACCCGACACAGAAAATGCGTTTGAGCAGTGCAAACAAGAGTTGGCAAACGCAACGCTGCTATCTCATCCGTCCGCCAACGCCGAATTAGCATTGTTTGTTGATGCTTCAGACACTGCTGTCGGCGCAGCGCTTCATCAACACGTCGATGGAGTACTTCAGCCGTTGGGTTTTTATTCAAAAAAACTCACGGAAACGCAGCGCAAATATAGCACCTACGACCGCGAATTGACTGCCATGTTCCAAGGCGTTCGTCACTTTCGATACATGATCGAAGGCCGTAAGTGCTACATTGTCACCGACCACAAACCGCTTACCTTCGCATTTCGCCAAAAAATGGAGAAAGCAGCACCGAGGCAGGCACGCCAGTTAGATTTCGTGGGACAATTTTCAACCGATATTCGCCACATTGCTGGAGAGGCAAACGTCACGGCCGATTTGTTATCGCGAATACAATCAATTATCCAGTCCGTCGACTATGAGGAGTTAGCAGCGAGCCAGCGAAACGACGACGAAATCAAACGGATAATGCAAAACGCAAGTAATGAAAAGATTTCGCTTCAATTGAAATCATTTGCAATTCCTGGCAGCAACACGCAGTTGCTCTGCGACGCTTCAACGAACAAACTACGCCCGTACATCCCGCTCCAATTCAGAGAGCGCATCTTAACCATAACACACAATTTGGCGCATCCAGGTATACGTGCCACTACCAGACTGATGACTGAGAGATTCGTTTGGTATGGCATCCGTAAAGACACAGTGAAATTCGTTCGTCAATGCATCGCTTGTCAGCGCGCGAAAGTGTTTCGCCACACGAAAACAACACCAGCAAAGTACGAGCCACCAACGCAGCGCTTTTCGCATATCAACGTTGATATTGTTGGACCTTTTCCGTTATGTGAGGGGCAACAGTATTGTTTAACAATAATCGACCGGTTTACGCGGTGGCCAGAAGCTGTTCCGATGCCCGACAAGACTGCCGAAACCGTCGCACGAGCATTAATAACTCATTGGATCGCGAGATTCGGTGTGCCTTCAACGATAACCACAGATCAAGGTCGCCAATTCGATTGTGGTGTTTTCACCGAACTGATGAGATTGATGGGCATCAAACATCTAAGAACGTCAGCATATCACCCGCAATCGAATGGCATAATCGAGCGGTGGCACCGCACATTCAAGACAGCATTGCTGTGCTTCGAAACAGCAAATTGGTGTCGCCATTTGCCATCGATTCTGCTTGGCTTACGCGTCACATACAAACCCGATATTCATGCATCGCCAGCCGAGTTGGTATACGGAACTACATTGAAAATTCCAGGCGAATTTTTTAATGCAAGTGCACCGACAGAAATCAGCAGCAACGCCGTTCAACAATTCCAAAATGCAATGCGAAGCATTCAGCCGACCACGACAGTGCATCATTCAACACCAAAAACGTTCGTGAGCAATTCACTCAACACTGCCACGCATGTTTTTGTTAGAAATGATTCGATACGGCCCAAGCTGACACATCCATATGACGGCCCGTATCGAGTTACCCATCGAACACCCAAATACTTTACGGTCATCATAAACAGTCGTCGCATAAACATAAACATCGATCGATTGAAGCCGGCATTTACAACGATTGACGATGCAGCAGCAACAACAAATATTCCAACGACGCATGATCCAGCCACTTCAATGACAACATCAACGACGAAAGCCACTCGCAGCGGCCGAAAAGTCACAATTCCGTCACGATACAAATAGCTTTCGTCTAGTGGGGGAGTACATGTGGCGACCATCTGCATCGTCGGAAAATCCCTACAAATTACTGGCGGAAATTGATGCTAATTTCACTGTATTTGTTTTCGTTCGTTTTTAATCAAATCACCATTTTCAAAAAAGTGATTCAAGTGATCGTCGAAATAGTAGGATTCTCGTAAAAAAAATGAAAAATTATTATTATTTCATATTCTCTCAATCGTTTTTATTTTATTTCTCGCGCAAAGGTTGAAGTTGTTTTTAAGTTGTATTGGTTATTATCTCGAACGATATTAAAAAATAAAATTAGTATTTAAACTTAATTTTGCTACAGGATTTTTATTTTCAGTTTTCACGCTCTTGGTTGTTTTGGCACCAAACCCATTTAGAACAATAGGTAAAGCCTAATATATTACTTTTATGTTAATATCAATCTACCGTATAAAAATTAAGCGTGTCCTCCCCTCCTTCTATCACCTCCCATACAAACTGTACTTGTCATGAATTACTCTAAGCCAATTTACTCAGTGCGTATAAAATTCAGCGAGCTGAAATTGTGCACCAAATATTTATTTAAAATTGTTAGTAAGGCCACAAAAAATTAGATGATTAGCTTCACCCCTTCTACCCGCTCCCATACAAAATGACACAATTTCGCAATTTGATATTAAATGGATTTACTCGAAAAGTATAAAAGCTATTAATGTGAATTTTGGGTATATTACTTTTATAATAATCTAAATCTACAGTAGAAAAATTATTTGCGTCCTCTCTCTCCTTCCACCCCTTCCCAAACAAACTACACTTTTTCATGAAATGCTCTAAGACGATTTTCTCAGAACATATAACATTTATTGAGCTCATATTTTGTAATAAATACTTAATTAGTATTATCACTAAGATCAGAAAAAAATATTTGATTAGCTGCACTGCTTCTACCCCCTCCCATACAATATGACACAGTTTCACAACTTCACAAAAAATCGATTTTCTTGAAAAGTATGAATGGCACTAGTCTGAAATTTAAGGGATGCCAATTTTATAATATTCCTAGCTATTTCTGAAAAAATCATTAAAATCCCCCCACTCTTTCTACCCCCTCCCATACAAACTGCGCATTTTCACTAAATCTAACTCACTAATTTTCTCAGTTCCCATTCAATTTTTGGAGTAAGCATTTTGTATAAAACATTTTCATAGCTACTTTAGCGTGATGGCGAAAAAATTAGTTCAATGCTATCATCCCGTCTAACACTCCCCATACAAAATTTCTTGGGATCACAAAAAATTCTATTCCATCTAGAGTATCGTAAGATTGCGCTTTACGCGCAATCGTAGCCCTGTTATGTTTATACTCTAGATGAAATCTGAGAGTATTATAAGTTTGCCACAAAGTGTGTAACGCCAAGAAATAAGGCTCGCAGAAAAAAATGAATGATACAGAAGTTCATATAATCACTCAAAAATCTCAAAACCGGATGTCCGTCCGTCCGTCCGTCCGTCTGTCCGTCTGTCCGTCTGTCCGTCTGTCCGTCTGTCTGTCCGTCTGTCCGTCTGTCCGTCCGTGTCCTCTCTAGCTTGAGAACGCGTTGAGCTAGAAAGTTCAAATTTTGTATACGTCGTTTTTAATAAAAAAGTAAGGTCAAGTTCGTGAACGAGCCAAATCGCTCCACCCCTTCTACCCCCTCCCATACAAAATGACACAATTACGCAATTTATCAATAAACGGTTTTTCTCAAAAAGTATACATGCTATTGATATGAAATTTAGAACATAATACTTTTATAATAATATCATTCTACTGTATAAAAATTACATGTGTCCTCCTCCTCCTTCCACCACCTCCCATACAAACTGCACTTTTTCATGAAATGCTTTAAACCAATTTACTCAGTGCGTATACAATTCATTGAGCTGAAATTGTGTAGTAACTATTTATTTATAATTATTAATAAGACCAAAAAAAAATTAGATGAATAGCCTTATCCCTTCTACCCTCTCCCATACAAAATGACACAATTACGCAATTTATCAATAAACGGCTTTTCTCGAAAAGTATAAATGCTATTGACATGAAATTTGGAATATAATACTTGTATAATGATCTCATTCTACTGTATAAAAATTACATGTGTCTTCCTCCTCCTTCCAGCACCTCTCATACAAACTGCACTTTTTCATGAAATGCTTTAAACCAATTTACTCAGTGCGTATAAAATTGAGTGAGCTGAAATTGTGCAGTAACTATTTATTTATAATTATTAAAAAGACCAAAAAAATTTAGACGATTAGCTTTACCCCTTCTACCCCCTCCCATACAAAATGACACAATTTCACAACTTTATAAAAAGTCGATTTTCCTGAAAAGTATGAATGCTACTCATCTGCAATTTAAAACATTTCAAAAGCATGATGTTTATAGTTGTTTCTGAAAAGTCATTAAAAACTCGCCCCTCCTTCTATCACCTCCCATACAAACTGCTCTACTTCACTACATCCAATACACTAATTTTCTCAGTACCTATTAAATTTTTAAATCATAAATTTTGCATAGAACATTTTGACAGCAACCTTAGCGTCATGTGAAAAAATTAGTTCAATGTCGTCACCCCCTCTACACTTCCCCTACAAAATTTCTTAAGATACAAAAATTTCTCTCTCATCTAGAGTATCGCACGATTGGGCTTTATGCCCAATCGTACTCCTGTTATGTTTTTTAATTGTTTTTGTTTTAATTTTTTTATACGGAATTTATTTGCATTCATTCTTTACGATAGTTGAGTTTATAACACCATATTAAATACTTACAAGTAGTAAGAACGCAATTGGAAGAAGGAAGAAAAAACAATATTGGAAGACAAATCTATAAATTTTACTTCGGATTTCATAATCATTCGAGATACTCGACTAATACTAACACTTCTGTCCTAATAGAGTTTGGACAATGCTCTAATACCAACAGTTCAGAATGAGTTTAGAAACACAAGAAGGCAACATAAGAAATGTAAAAAACAGCCAAACTTGAGTTTGACCGATTTCAAATGTACGGACACGAGCAACTTGCGTTAAACTACAAGTTTTTAAATAGAATACTCATTAAACCCGAAAATAAATATGACTTGCATAAATAACAATTCATTTTGATTGTGTTCACTTCATAAAAGAAAATTCAAATTTCGGACGAAATATCCTGCGCAATCGCTGTATATGCATTGTCCAAACTCTAGTGTAGAAGTGTTAGTGTGTATCGAGTATCTCTAATAATCATTACTCAACTACGAACTATGTATGATTGATGTTAAGCAAGGAGAAAGAAGCAAAAACCAATAGGGAACAAGCGTTATTAAACATGCTACTTACTTATTCTATTCTTAATTTTATTGACGTTGATTGCATGCAATTGCAGATCGCATATCTTTCTGTTTGCTTCTCTTTCCTCGTATTAAACAGGGATTCTTGAATTTTTTTATATTTTTTTTTATTTCGTTACATATCCTCAAATTAATAACAAAGAATTCCCTATTTAAAGTAATTGAAAGGTAAGAGCCAAGAAAGATTGATTGAACAAAAAAGAAAGGAAATCTACATAAAATTATAAACACATTTACCGTAAGCTATATTCAATTCAATATACAGTAAAGGTATGAAATACTAGACCTTTAATTGAAGAGTCTCCCTCGTAGCTTCCGGAATCCCCCCCCCCTCTCTCCATGGGGGTCATACAAGGAAGATTTATAGGAGACAGTATGGCTAAGGCAGGGTGGGCAGGGTAAGGCGACCTAACACCAGTCGCCATCATCGAGGCATCTGATCGGGTCGTGACGTAAGACGTTAAGTTCGATTTTCCATTAAATGGAATGTTTAACACAAATCCATGGACTAGCGGCTTCATAAAATCTCAACCGCAACCTGAATCAGCAGAACATCGGATAAAGTACTTGGCCTTGGAATTACTAATAAAAACATAACAGGGCTACGATCGCGCGTAAAGCGCAATCTTACGGTACTCTAGATGAAATAGAATTTTTTGTGATCTCAAGAAATTTTGTATGAGGAGTGTTAGAAGGGGTGATAGCATTGAACTATTTTTTTCCCCATCATGCTAAAGTAACTATAAAAATGTTTTACACAAAATGCTTACACCAAAAATTGAATAGGAGCTGAGAAAATTAGTGTGTTAGATTTAGTGAAAATGTGCAGTTTGTATGGGAGGTGGTAGAAAGAGTGGGGGAATTTTAGTGATTTTTTCAGAAATAACTAAGAATATCATAAAATTGACATTTCTTAAATTTGAGACTGGTAGCATTCATACTTTTCAAGAAAATAGATTTTTTGTGAAGTTGTGAAACTGCGTCATATTGTATGGGAGGGGGTAGAAGCAGTAAAGCTAATCAAAAATTTTTTTTCTGATCTTAGTGATAATGCTAAATAAGTATTTATTACGAAATATGAGCTCGATAAATGTTATATGTTCTGAGAAAATCGGCTTAGAGCATTTCATGAAAAAGTGCAGTTTGTATGGGAGGGGTTGGAAGGAGAGGGAGGACGCAAATAATTTTTACACAGTATATTGAAATTATTATAAAAGTAATATATCCCGAAATTCAGACTAAAAACTTTTATACTTTTCGAGCAAATCTATTTATAGTCGAATTGCGAAATTGTGTCATTTTGTATGGGAGGGGGTAGAAGGGGGGAAGCTAATCGTCTAATTTTTTTTAGCCTTACTAACAATTTTAAATAAATATTTAGTGCACAATTTCAGCTCGCTACATTTTATACGCACTGAGTAAATTGGCTTAGAGTAATTCATGATAAGTACAGTTTGTATGGGAGGTGGTAGAAGGAGGGGGCGGACACGCATAATTTTTATACGGTAGATTGATATTATCATAAAAGTAATATATTCCAAATTTCAGGCCAATAGCTTTTATACTTTTCGAGCAGATCCGTTTATTGTCAAATTGCGCATTTGTGTCATTTTGTATGGGAGGGGGTAGAAGGGGTGGAGCGATTTGGCCCATTGACGAACTTGACCTTACTTTTTTGTCAAAAACGACGTGTACGAAATTTGAGCTTTCTAGCTCAACGCGTTCTCAAGCTAGAGCGCGCACAGACGGACGGACGGACATCCGGTTTTGAGATTTTTGAGTGATAATATTAATTTCTGTATTCATCATTTTTTTCTCCGAGCCTTATTTCTTGGCGTTACAAACTTTAGAGCAAACTTATAATACTCTCAGATTTCATCTAGAGTATAAAAAGTGCACGCCTACTGAAACATACAACGAAGATTTTATTTAAATACCTCGACCTGCATTTATGAGTTTTAAATAAAATTATTACTATAATGTTCACGGACAATTATTATATCTAGCGCTAATTAGTTAATTCTGTATAAATGACAATTTCAAATACGAAAATCATAAATTAACATTTGTTAAACACCACGAAAAGTCGCATGCTAAGAGGAAAGATTTTACTAGAAATATGCAGTTAAGCTGAACGTAAAGCACACAATAAAGAAAAGTCAGCATACCTTTGTTTACGTTTTAAAAGTTTCTGCTAAATCTCAACTTAATTAGCTCCAAATCTTGTAGTCTAGCGTCTAGCCGGCACTCACTTTACGTACAGGTAAATTTAGTGATAACAATCAAAACAATAATTGACAAGCGCGCGCGGTTACATGTTAATCGATTGCAGCGCCGAATGGAAAATTGAAGAACTAACTGAAAAAAAAATATTGGCGACAATTTAGGGCACTTTGAAACACTGAAACGATCGCACAGAACAATAACAGTAAGTCTTATTTGTGGTGGGCTTTTAATCGGCTTTTTGTTTTATTTATATTTTGTTTTTCACTTACGCATAAAACACACTGACCTTGCATCCGATCGTAAACGAATCCGGATGGAAACTGTTGTTGTGCACGGCAGCAACGGTGGCCACGGTTTCGCCAGTTCAGCATTCGATTTCTGCTCGGTGCCGAGTATTTTCGGGTGCGACTGTAATTTAAAAATTAATTACATAAAAATAAAAATTACATAAAAATAATTAATTAAAAAAAGAAAACCGGTTTTCTTGTATTATTAAGAAGAATGGTTCTTGTACATGCTATCTCACGTTTTCTTGTATTATTAAGGAGAATTTTTATTTTAAGAAGAATGGATCTTGTACAAGCTAGCTCACAGTTTTCTTTGAATTATTCGAGA
The DNA here is from genome assembly GCA_963669355.1 of Chorisops tibialis. Classification (NCBI taxonomy): domain Eukaryota; kingdom Metazoa; phylum Arthropoda; class Insecta; order Diptera; family Stratiomyidae; genus Chorisops; species Chorisops tibialis. The sequence continues at coordinate 72,592,889 of OY770263.1, read as the reverse complement.
TTTATTTAGGTTTTGTTGCATTCATTTATGCGAGGTTTTGATATTAAAGCTGTTTCTTCCATCATAACTTGCTCTTTAATACGACAACAAAAATTGATTATGCTTTAGTTAAGCATCAATTTATGTCATCGAGTGTCAAGAAACAAACACGAAAAAATCCTTTAAATTTATTCGACTTCTATAGCAACCTGAATCAGTAGAACATCACGCGATAAAGCCTTGGATTTCATAAAAAATACTCGTAAAAGGACATCTCAACCTTCGCCTAGCATAACAAATAAAATACATGCATCTTTAACTTTTCTCTAATAATTCTTAATACTTAAATAACATTAAAATTAATTAGTTTTTCAGCTTCCTATGTTTTCCTCGCATATTAAACGGCAAAGGCACGATACCTGGACAAGGGATTTGTCCGGGAATCTCACAGATACACCTGCGATCACATCCGTAACCGAAATTCGCCGGATTGTCCTTCTTTTCGGCGAGAATCTCTTCGGCGTGCAAAATTTCCCTGAAACAAATAAACGAATTATTGAAGACGTTTGTGCAGCATAAGACGTACGAATAATTTTACTTTGATTTCCCAACAACTTTGATGAGGTGTTCTAGAATTTCATCGCGAGATCTACTGTCGACATCGATTAACATTTGTTTGCCGTTGTCGAAGTAGCACCGCACAAACGGCGATGGAGTCATATTTTTGAACGTGACAACCTGTACTTCGGGATTCTTGTACTGGATCTGTGGTAGGTGCCAGAAAACAAAATCCCTGCAAGAAGGGAGGAAATAGTAGAAGTTGTTGAAAACCGAAATGAATGGCACTTACCGCGCGCCAGAATGATGATCTCCGTAAGTGTTGTAGTTTACACTGAAAATCTTAACGCGCTCCTTCAGCACTAGTTTACCGGTGTTCAAGTAGTTTATTGTTCTCCTTAGAGGAGCTGGTCCTTTCATGAAAGGCATGTTTGCTAATTTCTCGACTCTGATGAAAATATCACAATATAACCTAAAATTAAGTTTGACATCTCCTTTTTATTTCATTTCTATTCGTTCCGACCAGACTTTATCGTTTTCAGTGCATTCTGGTGGTGGTAGTTTGCATGGAGGCATTTTTGAATGAATAGGGTTCTTAGCTTAGCTAATACACGGTTCATGTATAATCTATGGTGATTAGCCATCATGTGGGGTTCTTAGTTTGGATCATATATGGTTTATATATAAGCTAGATCAGGTTTAGCGGGTCTTTTCGTAAATGGTGTTTAATAAATCGTTTTTAGGCTTATAAGTTTGGGTATTGTAACGAAGTGGAAACTTAATTTCGGTGACATCCAAGACGCTAACACAGAGATTCGTGACGGCATTCGTTCGTACGGGTGCAGATGATGAAAAGTAATGGAGAATTGAGAATGCGGATAAGAGGAATCGAGAATGCGGATAATTTTGACAAATAAAGATTTGGAGGGACAATGCCGATATGGAGGAATTGAGAATGCGGATTTGAAGGAATCGAGAATTGTGATTTTTGTAACGCGAGCACCATTTCTAAGGTCGTCCTGTCTGGCGATGAAGAAGCAATCCAGTTGGCAATCAATTGCCTTTCGTTGAATTGTGTTGAACTCTACTTACTCTATTTCAACTCAAGTTTCGCGAGAAACTCTAGGTTCAGGTTTAGGTTATAGGAGGGTGAAACGTCGAAGCAAATCCCGTGACACTGAGGAACAGCATACTTTTGTATGCTGCAAAAACAAAACAAAGAACAAAGCTATTTAATGATTTAAGTATTTAATGAAATTTATTAATATTGTTATGGTTTAGGCCGGCGGAACGAATTATTTTGACTTAAAGCCAAAATAATTCTGAAGGGAAACGAAAACGTCAATGTTCGGGACAAGAAAGGGCCAATTCCTCCTACTTCCGAATTGGTGGCTGAATAAGGAACGGAAGCGACACGCTTGCTGGCGGCCGGGACTAGCTACGGCAGTGTGGGGGGGTACTTGTTCCTTAATCAGACCATAAAACCCATGGCCTGTATAACAAAAATTTCGTGTCGGCTTACTCCGGGTTAGGGTGAAAATTGGGATAATTTTCCCCAGTGGTCGTGAAAGACCATGAAGCGATGGAGTTGCCGACTTCGCGATTTGTGTTAGGGCGCTAAGGTGGTTTTTAGCGCCCTCTCTGCCCTCCCTACCTCAGCCACGACTTTCCTTAAAAAAAATCATTTTTGGGTCGTGGCCCCACGTCGAGGTTCGGGGCAAAAGGAGCTAAGCGCTCGGGTTCATTCTAAAAAAATGGCTCTTTTAGCCTTTAATCATCGCGTCGAGAAAAAAAAAATATATAAATATTTCAGAAAAAAAATCGATAGGCAAAAGGAAAAAAAAATCAAAATAACAAAAAAACCAAAGTAAAAAAAAAACTTACCCAGTCATGAATTTTTTTCTTATGTTGTTTCTCCTCTTTGTGTTATTAATTTTTTTATTTTTCATTTTTAATTTTGTCAATCCGTCCGTCCGTTGGTTCTGTCCGGCGGTTCTGTCAGTTTTTGTCCATCTTTGTTTTAAATTTATTTTTTTTTTTTTTTTTAATTTGGTTATACTACTTTATTAATTTTTCTGTTCATTCATTTTTTCCATTAATTTTAATTTACATTATTTTTATTAATTTTAATTCATTATTTTTATTAATTTTAATTCATTTATCCTATTTTTTTATTCATTCATTTTTTTATTAATTTTAATTTACATTATTTTTATTAATTTTAATTCATTATTTTTATTAATTTTAATTCATTATTTTTATTAATTTTAATTCATTTATCCTATTTTTTTATTCATTCATTTTTTCATTAATTTTAATTTACATTATTTTTATTAATTTTAATTCATTATTTTTATTAATTTTAATTCATTTATCCTATTTTTTTATTCATTCATTTTTTTCTGTTTGAAATTCCAATCGGATTTCACTGCACGATTTTCTTCTAATTGAATTTTTTTTTTTCCAAAATTTGCCGCGGAACTTTGCGAATGATCGAAACTCTTTTTTTTTCTAGGCCCACAGACGGGGTGAGGCTGCTGTGAACACCCCTTGAGAAGGCTGCACAACAAAAAAAATCTCGGGGAGGGAAATTAAATCTCACGTACGAAGCTCCCGAGAAACCACTTCACTTGCAAATTTTCCGCCCGATCTTCTTTCGCTTCTTCTTTTACTTTTTTCCTATCCACAATTTTCCTCCGATCGCTTTCTTTTAATTTCGATATTGAACGAAATCGCCACTATCTTCAGCCTTGAGCACAATAATTTCGCCCCTGCACAATATTTTGCCTTTCCATTAATATTTTCCCGGATTTTAAGGTGGTTTTCAATGAGAGGCGTTAAGACGAAGAAACAAACACAAATTCCAATTGGGATTTTTTTTTTTTTTTTTTTTTTTTTTCCGCCCCGCGATATTTCCGTCCAGCTCGACCTTTTCTCTGCGCTGAGAAAAAAAAAACGCACAGACGCGTCACTTTTTTAATAAACGCGTAAACCAATGGTTTTCGAACACATTCGTGAGACTTTAGCGGAAACCGATTTCAAAAAAAAAATCCGGCAAAATTCATTTTTTTCCACGATAAGAAATAAAAGAAATCCCGACTACAGACGCTTCTGCCTCATGCAGAAAAAAAAACTTTCGTCTCCACGCGGTCTCTTCTTCGTCGGCCGGCAACAAAACTTAACGGCATTTCTTTTTTTGATCCGTCGCTATGTCGAAAGGCTCAGGGTTGGCGAACCTTTTCGATGATCCGATGCTTGCATCGAAGGCGGGAAAATTTTTTAAAAAAAATATATTATATATATATTTTTTTCTTTTTTTCCGGGCGACGGACTCAACAACATAGGCGGTTCGCCGTTGATTTCCAGCGCCGAATCGACTAAGAAAAGCCGTCGCTAGGTGTCTCGTGCTCACGACTGAGAGCCGGGCAATAAGTGGTGTATTCCAAGAATCACTGCCGGAGATCTTTGGAGTGGTAGACTCCCACACGTTTGCCTCCTAGATCCTCCAATTCGTATCGTGAGTTGCCAAGCACACGACGAATCCTGCACTTGAGGAACTTTTTCGCCAGCTTAGCATTATAATTCTGCGCGGCTGTGGACAAGGAAAAGTTTCTTCGGAATACTTCTTGTCCTACACGAAATTGTGCTTGAGCAGCACGCAGATTATAACGCCTGCTACTGTCCTCATGTGCGACCCTTATTTTCGTCTGTGCGAGCTGTCTCACGATAGGAATTCCCTCTCGAGGTCGAAGCTGTACATTTGACTCACCCAACGCTCGCAAACGCTTCAGCAGTTCGTAGTCCTTCCCGTGTAACATCATATGATTCCCAAACAAAACCTGATAAGGAGAAAATCCAGTGGCTTGGTGGAGTGAGCTCCGAAGGGCACATCCTATTTTGCTTAGACTCTCATCCCATCGTGTTTGGTCATCAGTGATGAATGTTCGAATTCCGGCTAGGATGGACTGATTGACACGTTCCGACGCATTTGCTTGCGGTGAGTAGCTCGGGGTGTACAGGTGTTGAACTCCGTATTTATCTAGCATAGAGTTAAACACTTTTGACTTAAATTGAGAGCCATTATCGGAGAGGATCGTCTCAGGTGTCCCAAACGTGTGGAAGACCTGCCCCTCCAGATATTTAGTGATTTCTTCAGCAGTAATTCTCCCCAAGGGGTGTAAAAGGGGGAATTTGGTGAAATGGTCCAAGACGATAAGAATGGCGATTTTACCCCGTTTGGTACGTGGATATGGTCCCAATACGTCGATGTAAAGGTGTTGGAATGGCTGATCTGTCCGGAACGGTTCTCCCATAGGCGCTCGTAGAGGTCTGTTCGGGGACTTTGTCTCTTTACAAGTGTCGCACGCCAGAACGTAGGTGCGTACTTGTGTAGCCATCCCGGGCCAATACAAAAATCGTCTGACTCGCTCTAGCGTTTTAGCGTAACCACCATGGACCGTAGTGTCTGCTTCGTGCGCCTGAGCAATCGCAGTTGACGTAAGGCTTGATGGAATCCATAGCTTCCAGGCCCTGTCCTCCGCAATCGGGTCACCGACGTGAGGCTCTGTCCGCTTATACACGAAACCATCCCTCACGCATACGTCAGGAAGCCGATCGGCGTTCGCATCAACCGTGGACACCAACTCTTTGTATTCTTTGCCAGAGAATTCTGGAGAATTCATGTCCACGATCGGTGCCACGTCGATCAGCGCATTTAGTCCCTCTTCGTATACGCGAGAGAGGGCATCGGGTACAACGTTCAAGCTCCCTCGTCGGTGCTCGATTACGAAGTCGAAACCTTGAAGCTTCAGACTCCACCTCGCTAACCGTCCTTGTAGGTCTTTCTGCGACATAAGCCATTTGAGACTTGCATGATCCGTGATGACTTTGAACGCAGTCCCTTCTACATAGGCTCGAAATTTTTTCACGCTCAACACAGCTGCATAACACTCGAGTTCGGTTACACTATAGTTGCGTTGAGCGGAAGTGAGCTTCTGTGACATATACGCTACTGGAGATTCTGATCCGTCGTCGTTTTCCTGAAAGAGAACGCTACCCACCCCTGACTTACTAGCATCGCATTGTATTACGAAAGGCCTCTTGAAATCTGGGTTGATCAAAACGGGGGCTTTCGTCAGCAAGTCTTTCACTACTAGGAAGGAAGTTTGTGCCTCTGTAGTCCAAGCAAACTGGTTGGACTTCTTTAGAGTGTCTGAGATCGGTGATACGGTAGCAGCAAAGTTGGGGACGAATCGTCTATACCAGCCTGCCATACCAAGAAAGCGTCGAACTTGACGTGCGGACTTTGGCGAAGGGTAATCGACTATGGCTGAGACTTTGTTCGGGTCTGTCTTCAAGCCTCCATCTCCAACGATGTATCCGAGATACTTCACTTCTCTCAAACAAAACCTGCTCTTGCTGACGTTGATCGTCAAGCCAGCTTTTCTCATACAATCTGCGACTTCGCTCAATAAAGTCAGATGTGAGTCGAAATCCTCAGAAATCAACAGCAGATCGTCCAAATATACGAATACCTGCTCCTTCAGCTCGGGTGGGATGACTTTGTCCATCAAACGACACATCCTTTGCGGCGCGTTGCATAAACCAAAAGGCATGCGAGTGTATTGGTATAGAGGCCGACCAGGAATAGTAAACGCTGTGTATTCTCTAGATTTTTGTTCGAGAGGAATCTGCCAAAAGGCATCTTTGAGGTCTAGGCTGGTTATAAAATTGGCTCGCGGCAAACGACTTAAGATACCGTCAATGTGTGGTAATGGATAAGCATCCTTCTTCGTCACATCATTGACTTTGCGCGAGTCCAAGCATAACCGTACCTTGCCTGGCTTCCTCACAAGAACCACAGGTGAACTCCATGCACTCTGGCTGGTCTCTATAACGCCAAGTGCTAACATACGATCGATCTCGTCATATAACAGATTTTGGATCGCAGGTGAAACGGGATAATGTCTTTGTTTGATGGGACTAGCATCCCCAACGTCTATACTATGTTCAACGACATTGGTTACACCGAGTCCGTATTCTTCGTACGATGGAAATTTGGACTTCGCCAATTCCAACCTCTTTACATCTGAGGGCATTAAATGGTGGGCATCCTGAGCAATTAGTTGCGATGCAGTATCGGGAATATCGACCGCACTGATGATGTTAGGAGCTAGATGAAATGATCGCCAGAAATCTACCCCAAGGTACAATTCCTGCGATAGGCTCGGCACGATATATAAGGTAATAGCTTTAGTAGCACCACGAAAGGTAATGTCGGTAACTACTGTGCCCAAAACTCTTTGTGCAACACCATCAGCTGTCTTCACGTCTTGACAGACTGGTCGATAACTCACCTGTGCATCTTGAAGGCGTTGTAGGGAATTTGCTCCAAGGCAACTAATGCTCGCACCACTATCGAGGAGTCCTTTAACGTCCACTCCGTATAGGGATACCATGGCGTACGGACGTATATCGAACGGCTCGGTAATGATGGTAGACAGAATCGCTTTCTTTTTTTCACGCACCATCCTCCAGAACATACGAAGGCGTAAGATTGACTTTCTACGACCGAATCCACCCGCTAGTGATGATACTTGATCAACGCTAGTGACTGAAGTAGGTGCAAAAATTCGCTCTCGAGCTTCCATATACTCTTTTAGTCGAAGGTGATAAGGCTTGAAAGGATGGCGGGAATGTCGTCTTAAATTTTTGGGTACAATAAGGTCATTTTCAGGTCGAGAAACAGCCAACTCCGTATTATCATTTACTCTTTTCAGAATAGTGACTTGCGAAGCGATAAGATTCCGAGGAATAGGTAAGGATGATTTTACTTTAAAAGGATGGGAATCAGGTTCAGAAAATGTTGAAGGTGTAGTGGTAAAATTTGGAGGGGTAATTAAAGGGGTTGAACAATTGGTAGAAATTTTTCCATGCGGGAGTTCTAAATTAAATGGGGAATCGGAAAGGGGTTTCTGTACTACGCTTCTTTCTACGATCGGGGTACAGTGTTCAGACGAAAGGGACCCGCTGTCCTTCCGTCCCTTCGGCCGTTTCCCGCCTTGCAATGAACACAGTTGGGCTTCACCACGTCCGCCCTTCCACATCCATAGCAGAAAATGCCTTTAGGTGGTTCGGTACATTCTCGATAGCCATGTCCATCCTTGCCACAGTTCCAACAGGTCAAGGGCTTAGACAAACCAGCTACCTCGTCAACTTCGGGATCTACTAACTCTTCCACTTGGGTTTCGATGATTTCGTGGACCCTGTTCGATTGCCAAGAATTCGCTCGTGTAGTCTTCCGTACAGTCTCTACACGCTTCACAAGATGTCGTAGCTGAGCCATATTTTGTACTTCGTAAAAGCACATTTGCTGTTGCGTGCTAGCTAATAAATTACTTCGAACGATTCCAACGAATTCTCTTTCCGACATAGGAGTGGGCAGCAATGTGCGGAGTACAGTCATGTCTTGTTCATAAAGCAAGAATGGCTCATTTGGTGCCTGACGTCTTCCTAGCATCTGCTTGCGCACCTCCCAATCGTCACTACTCTCTCCCCAAGCTTCTAAGAAAGCAAGTCGTAAATCAGTCCAGTGGGTCTCTAAGTTGGATCTCCGCCAGAGCCAATACCACTGGTTTGGACGACCGTCCAACAACAGATGAAAATTCTGGGCCAACAGGTCCATGCGTCCGCCCAGATCTCCTATTGCAAGAGCTTCGGCCCTGAAGACCAATTCTTCTGCTCGCAATGAATGGCTTTCTCCCTTAAAACGCAATCTCCAATGGCGTATCGGACTGCCTGGATTGCGGTGTCTTAAATTTGGGCCGTTGCCATTGCGTTCGCCAATCTGGGCGGTCGCATGGGCCAGTCGGCCACGAGTTCGCACCTGTTCGTCCAGTGCATCACGTCGGTTTAAGGGTGGTGGTAAATCTACGTTGATATTGTTAATGCTTGGCTGTTGCTGAGTCTGTTCCTCACGCAACACCGAGCGTATAATTCGCACTAAGTCATCCATCTTCAGTGAATTCATAGCCAACGGCATCTCTAGTATTGACTCTGCCGGCGGTTCAACTCTGATGTCTGACCATCTCACTTGTTTCTCCCTCTCACTCGTGTCTGTTGCAAACATTGAATTCAGGTCTGGCTCAGTCAATGGACTGGGCGTCGGGACCATCGATCCGTCCGGGGCATAGAAAGCTCGTCCGCCTCCTGTCTCGTGTGGCATATCCAAATTTAACCCCACAGGCGACATACCAACCTTTTGAGCATTAGTGGCCTGTGACTTCTTTTTGCCGCGTGTCACTGGGCCTAGTTTAGCGGACGCGCCCTCTACACCCAGGACGGACCAATAGTCTCTAGGACCCAAATGTCCACGACAATTCGGACAATTGTGATTGTCAACGATCCATGATTCCAAACAATGGCCATGGAATCGATGACTACATTTGGTGACTACTTCTTTCACCGGATCTATAATTTCCTGACAAGCTGAGCAGACAACATCTACGCTCGCTTTCGGAGAATGAATCAAAGACATGCTCAAAATAAGTTAGTGAAGCAAACGACAAAATTCGATTAAGTGTTTGAACGAAATAGAGAGAAAAAAAACGAGTGGTTGGAATAGGGAAATTTTCACGACTAATTGTGCGTATCGATGAATGGTTTCTTGAATGTCTGGATAAAGGATATGTATATAAAGAACAACTGAGAAGGTAAAATTCATAAACTATCGAATACTGAATCTAAGATTGTAAAAAGGAATTATTACGAACGAATGTATATTGAATGATTGAAGGTAAGCGTTAACGAAGCGAATGAACGATATACCGAATGATTTAGCGAACGAATTTAATGTTAAAATCAATTGAATTTCGAAAAGTGAGCGTAAATTAATTGTGTAAATGTTGGAACGAATGTAATAGCATGTATGAATGAACGAATAAGCGAATGTTTGTGTGTTTGTATGTATAATTACTCAAATAAACCACTATTGAATGAACTTCTGAATTTATGGATAAATGATTGCATGAATATTGAATGTATGTATTGCGAAAAAAAAAAACGAATGAACGATATAATGAATGACCGAATATAATCAACTAATGCGTCATGTACGAACGAAATTTCGAATAAATGAGCGAATGAATATTAGGTGATTGTATGTATACTTGACTTTAATGAATGATCAGAATGAACCCTCACGCAGTCACTCTTTTCCCCTCCCCTCAACTGCAGCAAATCGTGAAGCCGATCATGCTCTTTCCCGACTCACTAGGAAAATCTGGATCGCGAGAAAACTGTTTCAAAAAAATTTAGGGGAGAAAAGCAAATACAATATCATCAAAAAAAAACTCTAAGAAAATACTTTGTCCGAAGACTTATGAAAATTTTATATCAAAAAAATTCAATCTCTACGTAAAAAAAAAAAACTCTACGTTAGAGGAACTCTAAAAGGAAGGTTAAGGAATTAAGGAACTTTTCTGAAGTTTCGGCAATAGTCTCCATCACCAAACTCACCAATGATTCGCAAACATTTTTCCATCTGTCTGACGACACGCCCGCCAAGACAAGGCATGCCCAGCTCTCAGATGGGTGCTCACGAACCAAAAGTGGAATGGCTCGAGAGACTAAAACCTGTCGACTAACATAGAACCAATTTTGCATGCAGACAATGTTTCCCTTTCCTATGGAACAGAGTGGCGCCTAAGGGTTGCCAAACGGTTCGTCAATAGGTCAGTTCCACATTGTCTACATACAAAACCAATCCGATGGTTAGCCGACGAAACTCAAAAAAGCTTGGCACATGGACTGTGATTGCCGTTCAGGCGAAAATTCTGTCGCAGAACGACGAAATTTAGTCCTTTTGCTCATCAACGATTTTGCACGGAATTTTTCCGACTCGCGCGTGTTGACGGGCTACGCTATGTGCTCCTAGCGTAGATCTGGCTAGCCCCACGTTGGGCGCCATTTTGTTATGGTTTAGGCCGGCGGAACGAATTATTTTGACTTAAAGCCAAAATAATTCTGAAGGGAAACGAAAACGTCAATGTTCGGGACAAGAAAGGGCCAATTCCTCCTACTTCCGAATTGGTGGCTGAATAAGGAACGGAAGCGACACGCTTGCTGGCGGCCGGGACTAGCTACGGCAGTGTGGGGGGGTACTTGTTCCTTAATCAGACCATAAAACCCATGGCCTGTATAACAAAAATTTCGTGTCGGCTTACTCCGGGTTAGGGTGAAAATTGGGATAATTTTCCCCAGTGGTCGTGAAAGACCATGAAGCGATGGAGTTGCCGACTTCGCGATTTGTGTTAGGGCGCTAAGGTGGTTTTTAGCGCCCTCTCTGCCCTCCCTACCTCAGCCACGACTTTCCTTAAAAAAAATCATTTTTGGGTCGTGGCCCCACGTCGAGGTTCGGGGCAAAAGGAGCTAAGCGCTCGGGTTCATTCTAAAAAAATGGCTCTTTTAGCCTTTAATCATCGCGTCGAGAAAAAAAAAATATATAAATATTTCAGAAAAAAAATCGATAGGCAAAAGGAAAAAAAAATCAAAATAACAAAAAAACCAAAGTAAAAAAAAAACTTACCCAGTCATGAATTTTTTTCTTATGTTGTTTCTCCTCTTTGTGTTATTAATTTTTTTATTTTTCATTTTTAATTTTGTCAATCCGTCCGTCCGTTGGTTCTGTCCGGCGGTTCTGTCAGTTTTTGTCCATCTTTGTTTTAAATTTATTTTTTTTTTTTTTTTTAATTTGGTTATACTACTTTATTAATTTTTCTGTTCATTCATTTTTTCCATTAATTTTAATTTACATTATTTTTATTAATTTTAATTCATTATTTTTATTAATTTTAATTCATTTATCCTATTTTTTTATTCATTCATTTTTTTATTAATTTTAATTTACATTATTTTTATTAATTTTAATTCATTATTTTTATTAATTTTAATTCATTATTTTTATTAATTTTAATTCATTTATCCTATTTTTTTATTCATTCATTTTTTTCATTAATTTTAATTTACATTATTTTTATTAATTTTAATTCATTATTTTTATTAATTTTAATTCATTTATCCTATTTTTTTATTCATTCATTTTTTTCTGTTTGAAATTCCAATCGGATTTCACTGCACGATTTTCTTCTAATTGAATTTTTTTTTTTCCAAAATTTGCCGCGGAACTTTGCGAATGATCGAAACTCTTTTTTTTTCTAGGCCCACAGACGGGGTGAGGCTGCTGTGAACACCCCTTGAGAAGGCTGCACAACAAAAAAAATCTCGGGGAGGGAAATTAAATCTCACGTACGAAGCTCCCGAGAAACCACTTCACTTGCAAATTTTCCGCCCGATCTTCTTTCGCTTCTTCTTTTACTTTTTTCCTATCCACAATTTTCCTCCGATCGCTTTCTTTTAATTTCGATATTGAACGAAATCGCCACTATCTTCAGCCTTGAGCACAATAATTTCGCCCCTGCACAATATTTTGCCTTTCCATTAATATTTTCCCGGATTTTAAGGTGGTTTTCAATGAGAGGCGTTAAGACGAAGAAACAAACACAAATTCCAATTGGGATTTTTTTTTTTTTTTTTTTTTTTTTTTCCGCCCCGCGATATTTCCGTCCAGCTCGACCTTTTCTCTGCGCTGAGAAAAAAAAAACGCACAGACGCGTCACTTTTTTAATAAACGCGTAAACCAATGGTTTTCGAACACATTCGTGAGACTTTAGCGGAAACCGATTTCAAAAAAAAAATCCGGCAAAATTCATTTTTTTCCACGATAAGAAATAAAAGAAATCCCGACTACAGACGCTTCTGCCTCATGCAGAAAAAAAAACTTTCGTCTCCACGCGGTCTCTTCTTCGTCGGCCGGCAACAAAACTTAACGGCATTTCTTTTTTTGATCCGTCGCTATGTCGAAAGGCTCAGGGTTGGCGAACCTTTTCGATGATCCGATGCTTGCATCGAAGGCGGGAAAATTTTTTAAAAAAAATATATTATATATATATTTTTTTCTTTTTTTCCGGGCGACGGACTCAACAATATTATGTTTATTAATTTACTAGCAAATACCCGCAACTTCGTCCGCGTAAATATCGATACAATGTGCTTTTCATAGTAATGTACGGTATATTTCATATATAATCTGCTTACACTAATTTCTGCGAAAAATGTTACCCCGTTTTAACCCTTACATATTTTCTTGAGAGTTCAGCACTTTTTATGTTCTATTCCAAAAAAATTTCTGCGAACTAAATTCTAGAAAAGAAATCACTATTAGTGTAAGGCCTCTTTTGCCAAAATCAAAATATAATATTAAAACGCAGCAATAGATTTTTCTCTTAATTTCAATTAATAATTACTTGTACGTATGTTAACTTCCTTTACTTAGAATTACTCACTGACAAAAATAAAAATATTATGTCAAAAATCACCAATAGACTTTTTCACTTATAGACGATCAACAGCATATGATTGAAAAAACTGAATTGGATAAACTTTCTATGTTTTCGTCATAAGCAGCACTTGACGTTTGACACAATACACAATACATACTATATAACGAATGAACCCAGCGAGAAGTCGTACCCACTATGCACTTTAAAAACCGTAAAAGATATGGTATTTCCCTAAGGTGTGAATACCAACCAAATCGCCAGCCTATTAATACATCTATTGTTTTTGTGCCTCACATATTACGTACTAAAATAGCCCCCGCAGGATACGCTGGCTAATCATATACGATAGATACCACGCTAGGGACGAAATTTTACTGTTTGAATGTGTGAGTAGGTTACGCAGGTTGGTTGCTACAGGTAGCCGAAATACCTACGACATCAATGGCTTTTTGGCATAGCCTGTTCTTAACAAATCTCAGCCGATTTAGGATGGCTACGATTTTGCTGGTTTGGCCGGCCATGTACCAGTCCAAAGTGGCTACCTACGCTTTTTACATCCACTTTTGTTGGGTTCTCTCTGAAGATCCCTGCTAATTAAGGATTTAATACAAAATCTTAGCTCGATCAAAGTTATATGTACTGAGAAAATTAGAGTATAGTATTTAATGAAAAAGTTTAGTTTGTATTGGAGGTGGTGGAAGGAGTTGGGGGATTCAAACTATTTATATACTTGAAGATTGTATTTATAATAGAAATAATATATTTTAAATTTCAAATTAATAGCTTTCATAGTTTCCATGAAAATTTGATTATTATAAGTTTTTGAAAATGAGTCACTTTGTATGGGAGGGGGTAGAAGGCGTGAGGGGAGAAAAATAAAACCTAAAGCAGATTACTCCCAGAGGTAGAGCTAATAATCTGTGAAAGTTTCATTGCAATCGGTGCAGCCGTTTTTGCGTGAAAGCCGGAAAGACAGACAGACAGGCAGACAGACAGACACTACAATTATATTTATATGTATAGATTTAATTCATAAGGTTTACAGTTGAAGAACCAATTACAAACCTCTATAATATTAAAATTAATTGTTTACAATAATTTAAAAGAAGAATTTAGCTTGAAATTATAATAGGTGAATTTTTTTTAAATATAACGCATTTCAGAAATTAATTTAATAACATCGATTGTATCTCAGCTTTTTGAAAAATGTAAATAACCAATATAATAATGAACATATGAAAATAACTATTAATATGAAAATATTAAAAAATTTATGTAATGTATGAAAAATTGAAACAAACCCATACTATAAGCGTATAATTGTGACATGAATAAGAAACAGGGCAATTAATATGGACGAAAATAACATTATTGATTCAAAATAATCAATAAGGATTCAATGTAAGCAAGTTATGCAGGAATAGAAGAAAAACTAGATAATATATTCAATATTTTTACTTTTGGATTAGTGGATCAGGTTAAGGCCATTGAGCATCGATGCAACATCGGCGAAATCAATGGACAAAGAAGAAAGACCAAGGCAAGAATTAGGACAAGTTCCTGTAATTGGGATACTCGTAGTAGTTGCGAACAAACTAGCAATTTCTAACGGATCGGAAGCTACATATGTCATCATTAAGGTGCATGCAGGTCGGTAATATATTATCTGATCTAAGAGAGTTAATATGATTCCAAAAGGCCTTGATATTGGATGAAATATTAGTTTCAACGGTTTGAACGTATTCAGCGTAGCACTGAATGGGAACGTTACATGAGTTAAAAGAAATTTATTTTTATTATAATTAAATTTTAGTCGCATATACAAGAGAAAGAGACCGCCGGCCAATACGAGGAAAATTTTCGCTCGCGGCGTGCGCAACTTCGACTTTTATAGGAAGGAGAGATGCGTTAACGCAATTGCTTCCAGCCAATGTTTTAGGTAGACTGTTCGACAGGTACAGTCAACCCTACAATGGTTGATGTCTCAACTTGTTGCGAGACTATGCCTTACAACAAGCTTTCTATTTCTACTGACACCACTAAAACTAATAGCGTGCTGAATTGTATTACTGGAAATGCTTCTGGGAGTGATAATTGCAATTCGGTGGTAGCGGATAGTAATATGGATAGACTTACATTTCATCCACGTCCTACCCGCACAAATACTAGAGTGAATAAATCTAAGTCTTCTAATATTAGCCAAGCTTCTGCAAAAGCATCTGCTAATAGCAATTCTGTGCTTTCGAAGTCTATATATTCTAATACTGGCCAACGATCTTCAAGAGCATCCGCTAATAAAAATTTTGCACCCTTGAAATCTACCAAAATTTCTTCGAATAGTTCTCGAATGCCTCTTACTGATGCTTATTCCATTGGGTCTTCTTCTTCCTTACCAACACGGCCACATCTGCTTACTATTGTACCTCGTCCAAAAGCCCTTTTAATTTCTCGACTTGATGATCCCCGAACATCCCCGGATGATGTCTTAAACTATTTGATTTCAAAAAAAAATATTTCAATGGGATCAGCAGTTAAATGTGAGAAAATTAGTAAAGATGGAACTACCATTGCCTCATTTAAAATTGTTTTGACCAATACAGAACTTTTCAATCAGTTGTTAGATATTAATTCATGGCCCTCTGGAGTATTTCTTAAAGAATTTATTTCTCGTCGGAATAATGCTCTTGGTTCTGGTCGAAAAAACTCAGGCATGTCTTATTCTTGGTACACTACTGAGTTGCGTGCAATTCGCAATTCTCGCAATGCTGCCTGGAATAGGTATACTAGAACAAAGAATGACACTGATTTTCGTTTGTATGAAGAATATTATGACTTATTCAAAAATTTATCTACTCGCTTGTATTCTGAATACATACTTAAAGTGCAGTCAGATATTATAAGAGATCCCGTGAAGTTTTGGAAATTTGTTAATTGTAAGCGTAAATCTGGTGGTTATCCAGCTTCTTTTCAATTCCTTGGCAACAATAGTAATAATCAATTTACTATTTGTAATTTTTTTGCGACATTCTTCAGTGGCTCTTTTTCTGTTAGTAACTTTATCCCTGATATGTTGTACTTTGATAACTTGAGAGGTACCGCTTCAACTACTTTGTCTGCTATACCGATTTCTTATAATGATATACTTAACCATATCTCTCGCCTTAAGGATGTTTCTTCTCCTGGCCCAGATGGAGTTCCTGCAGTTGTCTTGAAACGCTGCTGTCTCTCTATTGCTGAACCACTCTCCCTCTTTCAAAGGTCCCTAAAAACTGGGATTTTCTCGAACGTATGGAAGGCCTCCTTTATCATACCGACTCATAAGGGCGGTGCAAAATCTGATGTTGTTAACTATCGACCAATAGCTAAGCTATCAGCTATTCCAAAGCTTTTTGAGTCTGTAGTGTATGAGTGCTTGTCGTTTCACTGTAAGTCCCTGATTTCAAGTAAACAACATGGTTTTGTCAAAAATAGGTCAACAGTTACTAATTTGATGGAGTTTACGAATAAATCCATTGTGGATATTGAGGAGGGTAAGCAGGTGGACTGTATTTATACTGACTTTAGTAGGGCTTTCGATACATTACCCCATTCCATTATTTTGTTGAAGTTAGACATGTGGGGTTTTCCTACATGGTTTATTAATTGGATTAAGTTATATCTATTTAATAGAATTATCAAATTCTCTTTCGTGATTGTACTTCTATGCCATTTACTGCGCATTCCGGTGTTCCTCAAGGAAGTCACTTGGGGCCAGTTTTGTTTGTCCTGGCCATTAATGATGTTGCATCTGTTCTTAAATACTCGGAAGTACTTATTTATGCAGACGACATTAAGATCTTTAGGTTTCTTAGTTCCACCTCCAAGAATTTTCTTCAAGAAGATTTGATTAATCTTAGTAATTGGTGTCGCCACAATGATCTTCGTTTGAATGTGGGTAAGTGTCATGTTATGCCATTTACTAGGAAAGTCTCACCGTTTGTAATAATATATAGTCTTAATGACTGTATTTTGGATCGTGTCAAATCAATAATTGACTTAGGTGTTACATTTGACCATAAACTTGATCTTAGCTTGCATATAAATAAGATTGGGCAAAAGGGTAATTCTATGTTAGGATTCACCACACACTTATCCAAGGAATTTAAAAATCTCTTTGTTAAATTGATTCTTTATAACACCTTCGTTAGATCTCACCTTGAATATGCTTCTCAAGTTTGGTCTCCTTATTTTGATGAGCACATTGGTAGAATTGAATCAATTCAGCGTAAATTTGTGAGAATTGCCTTATGCCACCTTAATTGGAATGACAGAGTTCATCTTCCCCCCTATATTGTTCGACTTACGCTATTAAATATGTCATCACTCTCAAAACAACGTGAGGTAGGTGATGTAATTTTTGCTCATCAACTTCTTACAGGGTTAGTTGATTCTACCACACTTTTGGGTTTGATGCAGTTTGCTGTTGGTCAATTTTTATCCAGGCAGTCTAGACTTCTTCAGATTTGCTTTCACCGGACAAACTATGGTATGAATGAGCCGATTTCGCGTCTCGCGAGAGAAGTTAATAAGAATGCTGATGTATTCGACTTCTCTATTGATAAGATGTGCTTAAAGCGTAGACTTAATGCTGGTTGATATCAATTTGTATACTCTAGATGAAATCTGAGAGTATTATAAGTTTGCTCTAAAGTTTGTAATGCCAAGAAATAAGGCTCGGAGAAAAAAATGAATGATACAGAAGAGCTCTGAGTGATAATATACTCAAAAATCTCAAAACCGGATGTCCGTCCGTCCGGCCGTCTGTCCGTCCGTTCGCTTGAGAACGCGTTAAGCTAGAAAGCTCAAATTTTGTACACGTCGTTTTTGATAAAAAAGTAAGGTCAAGTTCGTGAACTTGCCAAATCGCTCCACCTCTTCTCCCCCTCCCATACAAAATGACACAATTGCGCAATTTGATAATGAACGGATTTGCTCAAAAACTATAAAAGCTATTAGCCTGAAATTTTGAATATGTTACTTTTATAATAATATCAATCTACCGTAAAAAAATTATCCTTGTCCTCCCCCTCCTTCTGCCACCTCCCATACAAACTGTACTTGTCATGAATTACTCTAATCCAATTTACTCAGTGCGTATAAAATTTGCCGAGGTGAAATTGTTTACTAAATATTTATTTAAAATTGTTAGTAAGGCCAAAAAAAATTAGACGATTAGCTTCACCGCTTCTACCCCCTCCCATACAAAATGACACAATTTCGCAATTTGATATTAAATGGATTTACTCGAAAAGTATAAAAGCTATTAATCTGAATTTTGGGATATATAAATTTTATAATAATCTAAATCTACAGTAGAAAAATTATTTGCGTCCTCCCTCTTCTTCCACCCCCTCCCAAGCAAACTACACTTTTTCATGAAATGCTCTAAGACGATTTTCTCAGAACATTTAACATTTATTGAGCTCATATTTTGTAATAAACACTTAATTAGTATTATCACTAAGGCCAGAAAAAAATATTTGATTAGCTTCACTACTTCTACCCCCTCCCATACAAATATATATTTCACAGCTTTACAAAAAATCGATTTTCTTGAAAAGTATGAATGGCACTAGTCTGAAATTTAAGAGATGTCAATTTTATAATATTCGTAGTTATTTCTGAAAAAATCACTAGAATTCCCCCACTCTTTCTACCACCTCCCATACAAACTGCCCATTTTCACTAAATCTAACTCACTAATTTTCTCAGTTCGCATTCAATTTTTGGAGTAAGCATTTTGTATAAAATATTTTTGTAGCTACTTTAGCGTGATGGGGAAAAAATTAGTCCAATGCTATCATCCCTTCTAACACTTCCCATACAAAATTTCTTGGGATCACAAAAAATTCTATTTCATCTAGAGTATCGTAAGATTGCGCTTTACGCATGTCTTTAAAATATTTCTTCGAATTTTGGTCCATTATAACCCTAGCAAATAAAATGCCATCTATTAAAGGAATTGAACAATATGGATTGTCCGTTAGTTTATTAATTCAGGCGCTTTAAGCTTCTGTGTAGTAGTAGGGATAGTAAATCGTTTTTATACTCTCGATTAAATTTGAGAGTATTATAAGTTTGCTACAAAGTTTGTAACGCCAAGAAATAAGGCTCGGAGAAAAAAATTAATGATACGGAAGTTCATACAATCACTCAAAAATCTCAAAACTGGATGTCCGTCCGTGCGTCCGTGTCCTCTCTAGCTTGAGAACGCGTTGATCTAGAAAGTTTGAATTTTGTACACGTCGTTTTTACAAAAAAGTAAGGACGAGTTTGTGAACGGGCCGAATCGCGCCCCATACAAAATGAAACAATTACTCAGTTTCCAATAAACGGCTTTTCTCGAAAAGTATAAATGCTATTGATCTGAAATTTGGAATATAATACTTTCATGATGATTCCATTTTACTGTATAAGAACTATTTGTGTCATCTCCCTCCATCCGCCACCTCCCATACAAACTGCGCTTTTTCATGAAATGCTTTAAACCAATTTAAAACTCAATTTATCGATTTGAAATTGTGGACTAAGTATTTATTGAAAACTTTTAGTAAGACAAAAAAAAATAGACGATTAGCTTTACCCCTTCTACTTCGTTCCATACAAAATGACACAATTTCACAATTCGACTATAAACGGATTTTTTCAAAAAGCTATTCATCTGAAATTTGGAATATATTACTTTTATAATAATTTCAATCTGCTGTATAAAAATTATTCGAGTCCTCTCCTTCCTTCCGCCACCTCTCATTTTCTTATAAAATACTATAAACCTATTTACTCAGTACGTATGAAATTTATCGAGCTGAAATTATGCACTAAATTTTTATTTAGAATTATTAGTAAGCACAAAAAAAAAATTAGGCGAATAGCTTCACTTCTTCTACCCCCTCCCATACAATTTGACAAATATGTCAATTAAATGATGATTACAGTTATTTCTATAAAAGTCATTAATAGCTCCACACTCCTTCTACCACCTCCCATGCAAACTATACAATTTCACTAAATCCAATACACTAATTTTCTCAGTACCCAGTAAATTTTTAAATCCTAAATTTTGTAAAAAGCATTTTAATAGCACCCTTAGCGTGATGTGAGAAAAATAGTTCAATATCGTCACCTCCTTTACCACTTCCCCTACAAAATATCTTAAAATAAAAAAATTTCTCTTTCATCTAGGGTATCGCACGATTGGACATTACGCCCAATCGTAGTCCTGTTATATTTTTATATCACGTTCGTAATTCCTGGGTGCTCTCAACATTAATTAGTTATATTTATAATATATTGCTTAAGCGTAATAAACCGATATATTTAGAAAAAGAATTGCTTCCCCTAGCTATAAAGTCACGCCACTCCACTGAGTGGTTTACGCTCTAGTTAAAAAGCAAAAACGAGGATTTCAACAGAAAACAAAGTTTTGTAAGAACACAACAGGAGGCATAATTAGCGGTGCGGAAGAGATAAAAATGAGATGGGGGGGCAATATTTCCAACAGTTGCTTAATATATGTATATTTCCAACAGTTTTGCATTCTTGCGTCTTCTTTTATAAGCTCTTTAAGTTTGAGTCTTGTTTGTCCCCTCGTGCCAACATTAATAACCTTGTGTTCAGGTTATTCTGTATTATTTATGCGGCTTAGCCCATCTGCATTAGCGTTCATACTTCATGGTTTGAAAATGATTTTGTAATCATACTCCTCCAGTTTTATTCTCCATCTCATAAGCCGTGATGAAAGGTTTTTGATATTCATTATCCACACTTAAAGTTTATGATCGGTAATAATGTTGAAAATGCGGCCATAAATATATGGTCGAAATTATTCTACAGCATAGATAATTGAAAGTAGCTCCTTTTCTATGGTGGAGTATCGACTTTCGGCTGGATTAAGTGTTCGACTTGCATAACATATTGGTCGATCTCTTCCGATTTCACCCTGAGAGAGAACGGCTCCTACTACTATGTCACTAGCATCAGTAGTTACATTGAACGCAGTATTATATTGAGGATAGGCTAACACAGGTTTAGATATAATTTTTTTCCTCAGCATATTGAAAGATTCATCGCAAAATGGATCCCATTTAAAATACTATCCTTTTTAAGAAGTTGGGTTAAAGGTTTTGTGATCTTTGCGAAATTAGGTATGAATCTCCTATAGTTTCCTGCAAATCCGAGAAACGATTTTACATATTTCTCACTTTTTAACGTAATAATTGACTAATGCTTCCAATTTCTTTGGGTCTGGTTGTACTCCATCTTCACTAACTACGTGCCCAAGGTACGTGATTTATTTTTTTAGAAAATGACATTTTTCAGGCTGAAGTTTCAAATGATGGTTCGTAAGTTTCACTAGAACTTGTCGAAGTTTTTCGTTGTGATCTCGCAAATTATACCTATAGATGACTATATCATCCATGTACACAAAACAGTGTAAACCTTGAAGTCCGGATAGAACAGTATTCATTACTCTCTGGAACGTAGCATTAAGTTCGGAAGGCATACTTTCGAAATGGTAGTGACCAAAAGGAGTGCTAAAGGCGGTTTTCTCCTTATCCTGGTTATCCATTTTAACTTGAAAACCATTCGCTAGGTCCAATGTCGTAAAATGTTTTGATTTTCCAAGCTGGTCCAATATATCTCTTATATTGGGCAAAGGATAGGCATCTCCTATGTTTAAATCGTTTAGTTTCCTGAAATCGATTACCACTCTCCATCGTTTGTTTCCGTTTTCATCTGATTTTTTCGGAACTAACAGTAAGGGAGAGTGCTAGTGCCTACTAGTAATTTGACTATAATTGGTGAGCCAAATCACGCTTGATGATATTTAACACCAAATTTGTCACCGAATTGATCACAACTATACTGCAATCACACCGTATGTTACAAGTTATGTTAAGTTCCTTAAAAAAAAGCTTCCGAAAAAATTGCTCATGTCGAATTTAATTTCCTTAAACGACTTACCGTAAAAAATACATAATAATATGTTACTTGAAATATCTTAAAAACTGTCATAAATGTTACATCCAATGTAAAAAAAACCAGCATAACCCTTCCGTAATTTATTCCTTTCATAGAGTGTTTTTGAAGAATTCATCAATTAGTGCTAAGCAAGCTTCTGGCTGATCTCTCGGTACCATGTGTCCAGCGTTTAGTATTGTTGCATCAATGAAATTATCCGCTTTAGTTACGTATCCTTTCAGTTTTCCGTTAACTAGAAAAGGATTTCTATCGGCTTTACGATATTTATCAGCTCCATTCCATTGCATTTGCTGATATGCATTCTGGGAGAGCGGGTTGGCAACTATGAAGTCCAAATTGCCACTGTAATACATAATTCTTAGACCGGCATTTAAAAGCTGTTCGGTCCAATGCATCGCAGTATTGAAAAAGTCCGATTGCATATGCAATCCGACCGTTGAAGGATCTGAAAATTCTTGATTTCCTACGTGTAAAGCTTTACGAACCTGAAATTTATATTTATGTCATTATGAAAGGATAGATTCGGTATTTTATGATGATTTTACCTCTGTACTGTTAATAAAGTTCAGATAAATATTCAAGTTTGCTGGCTCCGGATCAAGAATATTGTAGAGGTTTTTGTAATTGCTGTTGCGTTCGAAAGAATGTAATGTAGCGTCCCAGAACTGAAAGTACATAGATTTGAAATGTTGACGGTTTCATGATTCTTTTTTAAAATTATATTTCTTAGGAGTGAATAAAATTAAATAAGTCAATTGAATAAATCTCAAAAATAGCAATTTAGGACTTAGCCCCTGTTACACACCCAATACAAAGTCAAAACTATCATACTTACAGATTTCGCATAATTTGTTCTGAAATAAGTTTTGAAAAGAGTTTCGAAAATTTTCATTTCAGCATATCCCAATCGTCCGACGAGTCCTGTTTGGTATGCAAAGTCCGAATAGTCATTCATATTGTATGGATCGGAAAGTGCGTTGCCCAGTGCCATTCCCTAATATATAAAAAAAACTTTTAATTATTTTTTGATAAATTTTCTGCTTCGTTGCAATATTACCGCGTTTTTTAAAAACTTACCTGCAAATTTATGATTCGGTTCCCTTTGATTTGATTTTGCTCGAATATTTCGTTGCCAAGCGCTGGGATGTATTTTCCGGCGTATGATTCACCCGTAATGAAAAATTCATTTGATCCGAGAAAAGGAAACAATTTAAAAAATTGCTGAAGTGCAGTATAAAGTTGTTGCGAGACTTGGGTAGCATTGGTGGCATATCCGCCTGGTTGAGTGTAACTAAAACCAGTTCCAACTGGATTGTCAATATAAAGCATGGAGTAGTTTTTGTGCCAGGAGTATGGATTTGCTGTTGGAAAATATTAGAATTCGTAAATAATAAAAAATAAATAAAAGAAGCCATGACCACAAAACCGTAAATTTAGTATTGTTTAATGATAAGCGTGATCGACTTGAGAAAAGAAAGTTCACCTCTTTTAAGAACTCCCATACAATTCGCAGTTTGGTCATACGCGTTAAACCAAGGCAAACGTGCTCTAATTGAATGTGGGGAAGGAGTGGTGGCGCTCTAATAATTTTTATTCTGTAGACTCCGAATAGCAACAAAGCATTTCCTTTCCAAATATCTAGTCAATAACTTATGTAGATTCTAACATTTTGAATGGCAGGGAGTGGAAGGGGTGATGGGATTTGGCCTATTCATGAACTTGACCTTACTTTTCAGACAAAAAAAACGTGTACAAAATTTAAAGTTTCTAACTTAAGACTTTCTCAAGTTAGAGCAGTAGCGGCTCGTCAGGTGAAGCACATGAGGCGGCACCTCACCTGCCAGAGTATTTTCGATCAATTGAATCTAACATACCTAATACGATTAAATTTTGCATCGTTTTAGATCATTCTCATGTCAGCGATATGCCTCTGTTTTTTACTTTTTGCCTTCCATATAACAAACACCAGAGGAATGGACATGAAAAAAAAACTTTAAAGCGATTGGACAGAAATGTGCGCGCCTGCAATCGATCGATTTCCCTAACTCATGCAACTGAAAAGCTTGCTCACTCAGCTCGTTGAAAAATTGCTGCCTGCAAACACACACACACATATTGTTGCGGCTTGATCCGAAGATGTCGACGTCATAAAAAGCGAAAGATCTGAGGCGCAAATTTTATCGCCTAACCATTGTATTGTTATTGTTGTTTGTCCTTTTCGGTTGTAGAGTAGTGTGGGGCACGATGGGACATCTTCGAGTCATTTCGGTTGTAAAGTATTGTAAGGCTCGATGGGACATCTTCGAGTCATTTCGGTTGTAGAGTGGATCTGGATGAGAAGAGACTGAACAGTAGCCGTTTTTAATTTCGAGAGGTTGCTAAACTGAGCAAAAAGTAATGAGAAATTTATATATTAATTTATTTTTCGAGTTAGTTTGTTAATTTATCAAGCTAGCGGTTTCATATATTGAAAGTATTCCTGGTACATAAATTTGCACGCAAACAAATTATTAAGTATTAATACAATTAAAATGGTGGCTGGGTGTGTACAGATAGGGTAGGCATCAGATCGGCATCATAAGGCGACATCCAGTGTTGTAACTATCATATACACATCAATTGTACTCATTATACCTCCACGTGGTAGCCACCGGGTACTGGTCTTGTCCATCTGGGCTTGACTTGCTGAACTGATAGTCGCGAGTGCTAATGAAACAGAAAAATTCTAGCACTATAATAATATGGCCCTTCAAGTTGGACTTTGGGCGATGTATTAACAACTCATCCTCAGAAAAACCACACCCGTTTCGAAACCTGAAGCAACGCCTCGATCTGGATTGATTCAACGGCAACGACCACGCAAACGAAAAATGCACTATTCCTTCGGATCTTGGAACGTGCGATCCCTGTACAGAGCAGGAGCAGTGAGAACGCTTCTGGAACAGGCAGCCAAATACAGTATAAACATAATTGCACTCCAAGAAACTAAATTGTTAGGTAGCGAGACTACTGACATTAGATCGCACACAATTTTCAAAAGTGGGAAATCATCGGGAAGCCGGGAGTTTGGAGTTGCGTTTGTCGTCGATAACAAGTTTAAACACCAGGTCACCAACTTCATACCCGTCAATGAACGATTGTGTGCAATCCGCATCAAGACAAAATTCTTTAATATTTGGCTTATTAATGTTCATGCCCCAAAGGAAGACAAAGACGACGAAGTCAAAGACGATTTCTACAGCACCCTAGAATCAACATTCTACTCCCTTCCGTCGAACGATATTAAAATAGTATTAGGTCTTAACTCGAAAGTGGGCAAAGAAGAAACGTACATAGGGACAATTGGAAGGCACAGTCTCCATGATATTAGTAATTAGACTGACTGATTTTGCCAGCAGCAAAAATCTTGTTGTAAAATCGACATACTTCCTGCATCGTAACATTCATAAGAGAACGTGGACATCACCCGACGGACGAACATTCAATCAAATAGACCATGTTCTAATAGAGAAAAGGACGGCCTCCTGCATTTTCGACGTGCGCACATGTCGCGGTGCTAATTGCGACACAGATTTAAATTAAATCAGATTAACCGCTGTGTTTTATGTTGCTCCGTCAGTAGACGAGGTACCCAATGAGCGCTAACTTTACGCAGCTGTAATTCGTCGTGAATGATTTTTTGAATGGATGTTCGGCTGCAGTCGATCTTACATCGTACCTTTTCGGCCAACTCATCGAGTGTATACCGGGAATCCTCCTTGATCAGCTGTTTAACAAGCGCAACGTTCCCCTTGTTCACTGCGCTCGTTGGTCTGCCTTATGGAGTTCTTTTCTTCCGTTTAGGTACGCTGTTCGCCAACGCGTAACCATTTGAAGGCTCATACACTGCTCACCGTATACAAACGATAATTCTCGATAAATTTCACTAGCGGATAATTTTTTTGCGGTCAAAAAACGTATCACATTACGCGGTTCACATTTGGACGCTACTTCTATCGGCGTCTCCATTTTAAATCGTTGTAAAAAACACAAAAATAGACTAATCGGGCTCAGCGATGCGTCAAAGTGGTTAGGATAGATGAGAGAACAACCTCCTAAAATTTTGTTAGTTTATCTTTTCATCACGCGGAGCGCTGCCACCCTTAAACTTACTTTCTGACTGACCCTCGTATATGAGAGCTATCGATTTTGGAATTGAAACAAAGCAACTTGATAAGAATGTTGATGTTTCAAAATCATCTAAGATCCCCACTTACTCTGCCGCCTCCTATACAAACGCACTAATTTCAGGAATACTAAGTTCAATTTCTTTGAAAATTATAGAAACTACGAACTTTAAATTAGTGAAAAGTGAAATAGTTCCACTTCACGAAGGTCTATATACTCAGTAGATCTCTAAAACCAGGTCTATTGTTCTTTCTTCTCAATGGAGTAACTCTACTCTATCCTACTCAGTTAAACTCATGCCAAATTTGGCCTAAATTCCAACGAGTGGCAGCTCCTCGTCAGTTTAATTAAAGTAATAACAAGCTTAATCAAATTCGCCGCCATCTAAAGTTTAAAACACGTGTAATGATAGCTTTCTGGATTTAATCCTTCTGTTAGACAACTAACGAATTCCGTAAAAAATTCCAACCCGACATTCTCTGTATTTCAGTTGATCTGATTACTCAAAATTTAATGCTGAATAATTAAAAAATTTATAACGTAAATGACAATAAAAGAAAATAACAACAGACTCCATCAATACAAAAAAGCAAAATTAGTCAATAATTCAAGACGAAATACACTAATTTTTTCAGTAAATAATTTTCAGGTGCTGGAAAAGTGCTGGGAATATAATATTGATGTGCACCAGATATTTGTTGACTTCAAGCAAGCATACGACAGTATCAACAGGCGTGTACTGTATAAAATCATGTTAGAGTTTGGAGTCCCACCGAAACTGGTTCGGCTTACAATAATGACAATGACCGAGTCTTTGTCACGAGTCAGAGTAGGAAACGATTTGACTTCCAGTTTTAAAACAGACAACGACCTTAAGCAAGGTGACGGCCTCGCACCAATGCTTTTCAACTTAACACTCGAATATGTTGTTCGGAAACTTCCCGTTGACACCAAGGGAACACTATGCTTCAAACCCACACAACTCGTAGCATATGCCGACGATATAGATATCCTTGCAAGATCTCTGGAGAGTGCCAAGGAGGTATTTGTAAACCTTGACTCGGTAGCAAGGGAAGTTGGACTATGTATTAATGAAAACAAAACAAAAATTATGACGCAAACTAGGAAAAAGATGTCAATCAGACAAAATATTACGGTAGGAGACTATAACCTAGAAAACTTAGACAACTTCATATACCTAGGGGCGAACCTATCGAAGGATGGAAGCGAACCTATCGAAATCAAAAGAAGGATAATGATGGCAAACAAGACTTATTATTCGGTACTTCCAATGCACAAAAACAAGAACGTGCACAGGAAAACAAAACTTAAGCTATACAAAACCATCATAAGATCTGTGCTATGCTATGGCAGCGAAACGTGGACTTTAACTCAGGCGTGCGAAAAACTTTTTAACGCCTTTGAAAGAAAGGTCCTCACAAGAATCCTCGGACCTGTGAGGGAAGACTCGATCTGGAGAATACGATACAATAGAGAATTGTATGACATCTTCTACAATCCAGAAGTGTCAACCCTCATAAAATTTAAGAAGTTACAATGGGCTGGTCATGTGGAGCGTATGAATGACGGAAGAATTCCCTAACGCACACTCTTTTAGTGTGCGTGTGTGGAAAGTCAACGGACAAAGACCGGTCGGAAAACCACGGAAGCGCTGGGAGGATTCGATTGACGCAGACAGGATGGAGGCAAAGTATTCAGGAGGCCAAAGTCCGATTTGGGCTGTAGCGCCATTGTAAGTGAGTAAGTAAGTAACACAATTAAAATAAAGTGTTAATGCTAAATCTAGCATTTAAAGTAGTGAAATGACCACAATGGAACTAAATTCGATTGATTGATAAATCTACTAGCAACTTTATAAAATCAGCAGTTCAACCGCTGCCATTTTAATAGGAAGATCACTTATCTGCAGTTATTTCAAAGATTTTTTTTCGTTTTATAATGACACATAAGCTAATTTGAGGACATATTGTTATATTACTGATAGCCCTACCCCCTCCTCTCCCCCAATTTTCTGAGCGCCTCACCTATCGAACAAGTCACGCACCGCCACTGAATTAGAGGAAAGTGAACGAATGGATGACAATCTTTTTTTTGTCATCCGTTCGTTCACTTTTATCTCAACAAGTCATAGCGGTAATAGAGCAAGAGCCCTACAATAAAAAATAACAACGAAATGCGACAAGGACATGAAATGTACATAATGATAGAACGTAGTGTAATTAAGACGAAGGACGAAAAATTAATTATTAATTAGTTAGTTGCATTGGGCCTAAGTATACCAGGCAAGGATAGCAAAACGTTTGTTTCGAAAATTGAACAATTGTTTCGGACATTTTAACGCGGGAAAGAGTCAGTTGCTATAGTCTTAAGTATGCCAGACAGGGATGGCGAAACGATTATTTCAAAAAATTTCGAGCATATCGCCAGTAAGGGAGGGAAATATTTTCAGTCCCGCTTTCTTACAAGGCAAAGCATGCTCAAAGTCTCTCCATATTATATATCCTCCGTGGTAGAGACACACATCTGATTCCACTACGCAGGATTATCACTATATGTACTTCATACCCTTATCGCTTTCTTGGACTATAAGATTTCATAACTAGCTCTCCAACTTGCCCTTAAAAATTTTTCGACCCAAATGCTTTGAAATTTGAAAACTCAGTTTAGGCTCCAACGCCATTTAATATTGAAATGACATATACGCCAGTTCAAGCAGCGACTAATAAGCTATCCAATGCGGAAACGACATCAAAATCCGTTCAGTAGTTTTTGAGTGATGCGGTAACATAATTTTTGAATCAAACAATTTTTTTATTAGTTTAGTGAAGTGCGCAAGGAATAGCTGGATTTCAAGTAGAAATAAGACCACATAAGTTCACGTAATTCATGCTTTACACTTTCCACTTGAGACTATTTCGCTCACAAGTTATCGCTAGCCAATCTTTTGCTTTCTAGTTCCAAACTAGACTGACTCCTCTTCTCAGGCGCTTGCCTTTTTATAATATATCGTTCTCTGTTCCTTCACCATTCGTTCGCTACTCGTTCGCTATTCGTTCGTTGAAGTGAATAATTTGTGTGTAATAGTTGAACTTTGGAGTGCCTAGGCGTTCCATAAAATAAGCATTTTCAAGGAAATTGCACTTGTTTAAAAATTGAACTTTCCCCAAAAATTTGGATCAATAAATATTTAAATAAATAAAGATTTTTGAATCGACCGCCAAAAGCCACTTCTATGAATTTCAAATTTCTCAATATCCTCCCAAGATGAGTAATTCGCTATTTCATATTCCGAGATCCCTCTAACCCAGGTTCAAAAATTTTGAAATAGTACCTTCAAGGTTTATTGCCTGAATCGACTTTGTTGATTTGGAAACTCTTCAGTAAAACGTTTCTCTTAAAACAATATTTCACTGTTCGGTCTAAAATCTGAGAAATTTTGTTTTAATGTTTCAATACTATACTTTTTTACAAATAAGAAATTTCGATTTCTTCAGCATCATCTTTCCTTGTAATAATGCATAATTTACACAATCAATCAAGTACGACCTAGAGTTTGGAACCTATCACAATTTCGGGTATCGTTGCGCATTTTATTTATATAGTAATGAAAAACTGTGCGTTTCTTTGAAGTCAAGTGAGTTTTGCTAAGATAATTTCTTTGAAATCGGTAATTCTGTGGAAAAACTCCCATGCCACGCGGGCGACCCCGAGTTCGATTCCCGCCGATATACTTTTTTATGAAATTTTTATACTCTAGAAGAAATCTGAGAGTATTATAAGTTTACTCTAAAGTTTGTAACGCTAAAGAACAAGGCTCGGAGAAAAAATGAATAATACAGAAGTTTATATTATCACTCAAAAATCTCAAAACCGGATGTCCGTCTGTCCGTCCGTCCGTCTGTTCGCTCTCTAGCTTGAGAACACGTTGGGCTAAAACGTTCAAATTTTGTACACGTTTTTTTTGACAAGAAAAAACAAGTTCAAGTTCGTGAATCGGCCAAATCGCAATCAAAATGACGCATTTTCGAGATTTGACAGTAAGCCGATTTTCTCGAAAAGTGTAAAAGCTATTGTTTTGGATCATTTTCAATTTAATTTTTTCGTGGGTTATTGCTGTTAATGGGCGACCAGACCGAGTTTCATCTTCACCTGACTAACGACCCTCTTTGAACAACTTGTGCCATTAGAAAATGTTTGATTTCGATGGATCATTCAGCACCACATCCCTTTTGCACCATTTTCGACGTGTCGGTTCATTTTTAACGCAAAATTTAATGCTGTTTCTTTGCTCGATTAATTTAGCCATTATACAAAAAAAAAACTGCCAACAAGTCGGGCGAAACTTTATTATTTTTGGGACAAGTTGCGGATGCATGGAAAGTCAATATGCAGGTTAGAGTGGTCTGGGAGGCTAAGTGAAAGAGAATTCTTGGGCAGGGCTATTGTCAATATAACAATATTTCATTCGTTTCTGCAAGTTTGGGTTTTTATGAGGGAAGGAGGAGGGATAATAGCAAGGGTGCGTGGATGTTAATAGCTTTTTAATTGATTGCATGAATCACGTCCAATATTCTCTGTATAAAATGTGTTTCATAGACGAAGTTGCATAGAATTTTCATAAAATTCGCTGTATTTTACATTCACGAAACCGAATATTTGTATGGGAGGGGGTAGAGCGGGTAAGGGAATCGTAAAATTTGTGGTGCAATTTTATTTCATTTCTCTTGTAAGGTGTTCGTACAAAATTTCAATTCCGTAGCTTTTAATTTGTTTGTTATTAGTTAATTTAATGAAATTGGTCGAAATCATACTTTTTTATGGGAGGTGGTAGAAGGGCATGTGCGATTTCAAAACGTTTGAGGCAATTTTGTTTCAACTATTTTTAAAAGTTCTTATGCAAAATTTTAAATTGATAGCTAATAGTTAGGTGATAATTGATTTCTTGAAAATGGTAGAAAAAATAATTTTGTATGGGAGGGGGTAGAAGGTTTAAAGGTATTCGACCAGTTAATATTTCGTATATTTAGGGATTTTTTTTAAATGCATTTCACAAAATTTTAAGTTTCTACCTTAAAATTTCACTCAAAAATTTTCAGCTTATGTGTTTTTTGCGATAAAAGGCTGTAAGTGTGAAAAGTTACCGTCCCGCAGAGTTAGTGGGATTACACCGAAACACACGAGTTTTAAACTTTATATGCCTATGCAATATGACTGGCTTTTCTTCACTACGAAATCTGATGTCTTCAAATGGAACAACATACAAATCCGACACTGGAAGTCAAATTTAAAATATAATAAGTATATACCACTAACAATCCCAATATTAGTTATAAGAGTAGAACCAATAACAAAACTAAAAATACTAATACAAATAGTAATAAAAATAACAATAATAATTATAGGAATAATATGAGTACAAATAAGAAGAAAAACACTTTTCCCAATTCTATGCACCATAAAACTAACATTAACACCATTACTACAGCCACAACTAATCGTGTTAATACCAGCTTATCTCATTCCATTAACCTTCCTACTTCAAATACACTACCTAATTCGAATCTAGTCTCAGTTCCTACTTCGAATTCTGTCATAGTTCCGGGTCCTTACAAAAATTTCGTGCGAGACAATAAATCCCTACCCTTCGTCAGCAGTAACATGTGTTGAAAATAAAAATGAAAAGTTATCTCGGCCAAATATTTCTTTTCAGACTAATCATTCCGATAACACTATTATACCGGGGAATCTTCTGTCTGATATTGACACCACTATTATCGACACATTATATAATAACGACTTACATCAGGTAATGCATTTTCCCAATAAAAATGGGAGATGGCTTGATATGATTTTTACAGACGCATATGATGAAGTGATTGCTAGCCCTGCCTCTGACGCGGAGAATCTTTTCTCTAATACACAACATCACTCTGCTATCATGGTAGCAACAACATTAATTTTGCTCACTCTTACAATAATAATATTGTATTTGACTTCCGTAATGCTGATTTCAATTGCATTAATAACGAACTGTCTTCGATAGACTGGACATCCCTTTTCTCATGTAATGATCTTGACAATGCCATAACAACGTTTTACGATGTGATCTTTAAAATTGTCGATAATTATGTCCCTGTAATAAAACAAAAAGACAAAGTTTCAGAGCCCTGGTTAGATAAAAACCTCAGATCACTGCGGAATAGAAGAAATAAGCTATTTAAAAAACTTAAGAAAACAGGCGCGATTACTCCTAATCTTCAGAAAAGTTATGACACGCTGGCCTCAGAGTTCTCTTCTAAGTCCCGGGTTGCGTATGAGTGTTATGTAAAAAAAATTGGTGAAGATATCATAACAGAGCCAAAAAGATTATTCGAATTTGTTAATACAAAACGAAAAAGTTCGGGTTATCCCATGATCATGTCTAATGGGATCACGCAATCTTCCTGCCGGCGTAATATCTGCGATATGTTTGCTGACCGTTTTCAAGAGGTTTTTAGTGCCCAGTCAGATTCAACCCACAGTGAACCCAACATTTCGGTTCCTACACTTATTGATAATATCTCATTTTCTATTGAGGAGGTGCTCGCTGCTCTCAAAACTATTGATACCAAAAAAGGTCCAGGTCCTGATATTATTCCTCCCCTATTTTTATCAAAGTGTGCCCATCAACTTTTAAGACCTTTACATTTTCTCTTCAACAAGTCACTGTCATTGGGAACTTTCTCCTCGGCTTGGAAATCATCGCACCTCACACCTATTCACAAAAATGGAGACAAACGAAAAGTTGAGAACTACAGAGGTATAGCAATTCTATCAGCAATACCGAAATTATTCGAAAAAATTGTCTGCGATAAATTAACCAATATGATCAACCCTGTTCTTAATGATCTTAATGACCAACAGCACGGCTTTAGAAAAAGTCGCTCGACTACAACGAATCTCATGATTCTTGTATCTGATACGCTCTGCGAACTTGAAAATGGGCATCAAGTCGATACAATATACACCGACTTTAGCAAGGCGTTCGACCGAGTTGATCACAATGTCCTGATTTTAAAGTTAAAAAAAATTGGTGTGACAGGATCCTTACTTGATTGGCTTAAATCCTATCTTAACAATAGAACTCAATTTGTTAAGTTTCAAGGTCTTATTTCCAAGGAAATATTAGTGTCCTCTGGGGTACCCCAAAGAAGTCACTTGGGACCTCTCTTATTTAATGTGTTCATCTCAGATCTATCAGAAGTATTGGAAAATATTTCACATCTGATGTACGCTGATGATCTAAAAATATATCATGCCATAACCTCGCCCGCAGATGCCGCATTTCTGCAATTCAAGCTTATTGCGCTAGATCATTGGTGCATTCAGATCAAATTAGAGCCTAATGTCAGTAAATGCCACGTTATAAGTTTCTCACGTAAATCATCCTCATATCACCATGACTATGTCTTAAGTGGAACTCAACTACACCGTGTTGATCAAATTGACGACCTCGGCTTACTACTGGACAACAAACTGTGCTTCAAATCTCATTATAATCGAATAATTTCGAAAGCCAATAGACTTCTTGGGTTCATTAAGAGAAGAGCCAAAGAGTTTAAGAATGTATGGGTTACAAAATCTTTATTCTGTTCTCTTGTCCGCCCCATTCTGGAATATGTATGTCCCATTTGGGACCCTTTTTTTCCAGTTATACAGCAACAGAATAGAGTCAATCCAGAAGCAATTCCTTCTTTTTGCTCTCAGGGACTTGTATGATCCTAGAGACTTTGAAAACCTTCCACCCTACACAGTTAGGCTGCAATTATTAAATCTTTTACCGCTTGGTTCTAGAAGAACTATGCTCACATCCTGTTTTAACTTAGATGTTTTGAATGGCGATATTAAGGTTGACCATATCTCAAATAAATTCAGACTCAATGACAATGTCAGGCTGACGAGACATTCAAAACTACTTAAGGAATATGCACATCGTACTGATTACGGACAAAATGAACCAATTAACAGATGCTGTAGAGTATTTAACAAATTCAGCGCCCACTATACACCTCCAATAAATAAGCTGACATATAAACTGAGACTACGCTCCGTTTTATAAGGTCCCCACATCCCGCTTAACCCTTCCACCAGTGTCTATCATATATCATATATGTATATAAAATTATGTTTAATTAATTAAGGTAAATTTAAATATATTAGGATATTAAAATAAATTAAATTAAGCAATCTATTTGTAAACTATCTTGTTATGATTAATAAATAAATTAAATTTTTCAATGCACATAAAACACCTTGTGCACGTTAGACCGGGGAGTCGGCTTATAACAATTATGGAACAAGTAATTATTATTTTTCTATTTACATCAAATAGATGTATCCACGTGCAAAATTTAAGCTTTGTATCTTTCACCAGAGCCCTAAAAAATCACTCAAATTTTTCGGCATTTTTGCTTACCACCTTCCTCCCCTTACACCTCCCAAGTTAAAATCCTTACCAAAACTAGCGACTATATAGCTCTACAATTTGACAAATTTTCGATTTGATATTTGTACTTAATTTTGTGATATAACGATTTGTAATTTTGAAAAATGCGCCATTTTTTAAATGCTCCCCATTTCCCCCACTACTATTATTTCAACATGTTATATTTTTTTCGTATTTTTCTAGTATAGCTTAATATATGATTCAAGTTTCAATTGCATAGTTTAAAAGAGATATTAATTTTGAAGTGTGTTTCTTTGCACCCCCTGACCCTCCCCTTACAATAATTAGCCACTCTCTAAGCTGATTCCAATGGAGCTATATTCCACCTTAATGATCCCAAAATATGAATTTTTTACAATAAGTAATTTCGAAGATATAATCATTTGAAAAACAAATTCGGCCGACAATTTGTTTTTAGCCCCTCCCCTTTTCGGACGCCAATGTATAAGAAAATTAAATTATTTTTAAAGTTTTTCCCCTCTCTCCATATCTCTTCTGATTTTCAACTTCCTATCTGCATTCGTGGTGGAGATATTGGCATGTGTAGTTTTTGACTCTTTCCCTCCCCCGCCTCCCCCTTCCACCTAACACCCCCCAAAATTTAGAAAATAGAGCTCACTTACCCAATCAACAATCCACCCAAAAACGAACATTCTACCCTTAACGGTCTCGGAGATATGAGTTCATATGTACGGCGTACGGCGGGACGGATTTTTTTTTTGCATTTTTAGGCTAATTTAGTCATGAAACGCGAAAAAACAAAATTTCAGGTTAGCAAATTTTTTTTTCTGTCGATTGCAATACTTTATTATTAGAATAATAAAGTAAAATTAGCACTTCCTCCCAAAATATAAAGAAAAATGTTTGCATATAAAATTTGCATTTTTATAAAAAAGAAATTTCTGCACGGAAGTGTTAAATTCAACACCAATCAACCAATCAAATTGCCAATAAACCAGTTCCTTCAAGATTTTGATTTAAGAATATTCGAAAAAAGTTGGGGTTTCCAACGGCAGCGGCAAAATTGTTTGTTTATAAAACACTAAATTGTCCCTTAAATATGCGATTTCGTGTATACTTAACAGGACGTTAAGTAATCCACTATAATACAATTGACGGTTAAAAAGAGGATTGGTAATTGGTAAGTGAAGCTCAATAATTTTCAACACTACTCGTATTTAGGTATTACAAGTTCTTCTTCCCTAACATACCAAATTGAGTTTTGGTCTCCTGATCTTCTGGTTCGTTTATGTTTATTTCGTATTATAGAGGAGTTCTTAAACCATCGAACAATCCTCTTTCTACGATTTTTATTTTCGCAGATTTATATGGCACGTATGTACGCATGAAGTGTACTGGAATTATATGTTGTCCGGGATTTGAACTCACGATCTTCGCATTTTAGGCCAACGCATGAATCACTGTTCAACATCCAAGCTTGTTATTAGCGCATTATTTAGACGATTTTTCTTACGGTTTTAGTACTTTTTTTGGTAAAGTCTACCATCCCAGCTGGTGAGAGAGAATTAGTTGTAATTTTATCACAATTTATATGAAGTAATAGGAATTCAAATATTCTTGTGGTCTAGAGGAGTATTTGGAATTATCTAGGCTTAATCTAAAATGAAAACTAATCTCTGCGTAAACGTAGATTAGCAAAACCTTCAAATTATAACCTCAACCGAAATTGGAATGAATTTGCTAAATTTTATTAATACAATCTAATTAAAGCTAGGGTGTAGCCTAGTGAGTAGCGTGTTGGTCTACAATGTGAAGGTCGTGAGTTCAAATCCCGGTCGACCGGAATTCCAGCAGACTGCCTACCTTAGTTACCTCAATCTACGAAAATGAAAAATTCGTAGATAGAGGGTTGTGCGAAGGGCTAACAACCCTTTCACAATAACAAATAAAATGTTAAGGAACCTGAAGGTTAGGAGGCCAAGGCCCGATTTGGGCTGTCGTGCCATTTTAGAAGAAGAAGAATCAAATTAAACCAGGAACACAGTTTATTGCCATCTACCATACCGAATAATTTCACTTTCACTTCTTGCAGCTCGGATTCAAGTCAAAGAATCGTAAAATTACAAAAAAAAAAAATTATCGCGAAACAAAACATGGGCGAAAAAACAGACAACATACCCCTTATCGAGATCAAGTCGTCATTGATCAAGAACGGGCCGTTCTCCGTGAATAATCCGAATAACGAGGAGCTTCCAGGGCCACCTTGAAGCCACAGTACAACAGGTTTCTCTTCATCTAGCCTTGCCATATCGTCCATTTTCGGTCTTTTAATCAGCTTCTTTAAGAACGGATGATCGTAGTCCGAATCTTCATCTTCACCGTCGTAATCAAAGTCCCAATTGTACAACGACTCAGTTCCTTGCGCCGGGAAGAACCAGAAGAACATGTTGGAATTCTTCTCCTTGTCGACCGTCAAATATCCTAGAATATGAACAAATCGTCTATCTTACTATTTTCCTTCGGCACTCGTAAGACTCTTTTACCCGAATAGCTCGACACATTAAGAAACAATTCACTCGGCACTTTCGCTATTTGTCGCGCTTGCACTACGTTCCCGGACTCGATAATGGGCGTCAGGAGCAAACGATTGTCGTCGTCGAACTTGCTGCTGAAGTCACATTGCGCCCAACGTGGGGTATTGAAGGTCGTGAAGAGCTGCCCACTTGACCGCTCGCAGAATACTCCGAGATATCCCAAGACGAGTAGGTAGAACGCGAATCCCATCCCGAATGGTATTAGCAGCTTCACAGAACGCTGTGGACTGATCTTAAGGTGGACTTAATCGAGGCAGATGAAGTGGAAAAGTTTCTTGTCATATCATAAGAATCATCTTGGCGCTACAACGATAATAAGAAATAAGCCTGTTCGGACTCGGGAGCCGTACTAATCGTTCTTTCCTTCCCTTTTCCTCAGTTTCGTTTCTTTTCGCTTCTTATGATAATTTCAATTTATACAGGTAAATTTATTTGTAAACGAATTTTTCGATAAAGTTATCCAGATCTGTACAATACAACTTTTCAGGTGCTTTCTGCCGCTTTGTTTTGCTATTCACAAGGTCTTTCTTCAAACTGGACGTAACTTAATTTTATTATTATTACTAGAGGCTTTGTCCGCGTAAGAATCGCAATAATAAGCAATTTTTGAGAATGTAGCTAGTAATACGTTATGTTATCCAAACACCAGGCGTTCATATTTTTCCGATAAAGGCAAATCTACTTAGTTTAATGGCTCTTTGAACACAATGCCGATTGGAATCAGAACCAACAATTATTAAGAATGAAAGCATGATACTTGCATTTGTATGAGGCAGGCTTGTTATCAAATCAATCCCGTGATTTGAGATCATATACGTATTGAAGAGCGTTAAGGACATGTGAATAATTGTAGCTTGTGTTAATTAAAAAAAACCAAATAAAATAACATTAAGCTTCAAAACATAACAGGATTACGATTGTGCGTAAAGCCCAATCATACGATATTATAGATGAAATCGAAATTTTTGTGATGTTAAGAAATTTTGTATGGGAAGTGGTAGAAGGGGTGGCAGCATTGAACTAATTTGTTTCACATCAAGCTAGAGCAGCTATAAAAATGTTTTGTACCACATTTAAGATTTAAAAATTGAATAGATACTGAGAAAATGAGTGCATGGTTTTAGCGAAATTGTGCAGTTTGTACGGATGGTGGTAGAAGGAGTGGGGTTTAGTATTTTTTTGAGTAAAAACTATACTCATCATGCAATTAATATATTTTAAATTGCAGATCAGTAACTTTCATAATTTTCAAGAAAATAGACTTTTTGAAAAGACATTGTATGAGACGGAGGGGAGTTAATTGGTTTACTTATCCCCCATATTAATAATAATATTAATTAAGGATTTAGTACAAATTTTGAGCTCGATAAATTTTATACGTACTGAGCAAATTGGTTTGTGGTACTTCATGAAAAAGTGCAGTTTGTATGGGAGGTGGTGGAGAAGAAGGGGATTCAAATAATTTGTATTCCATATATCAGATTTATGGTAAAAATAATATATTCTAAATTTCAATGGTTTGCAAGCATATTTCATTATTACATATTTTTGAAAATGAGTCATTTTGGGGGGTAGAAGGCGTGGGGTTATTGAAATAATATCAAATGCAGATTACATCTCGAGGCAAACCTTTCAATTTAACTCAGCCGCGGATTCTCACAAGCAATCTGTTTCTTCCAAACGCAGGGAGTTATTCGGTTCTTTGAACTCCGACCTCCACTTAATCCTGGAATGGGGCAGGAAAAATAGATTAGAGTCCGCCGCTGCTGAAACACAGGCCTATCACATTTCCCTTAAACGTGATGTTCCAGCGTCGTCGTATAATTTAGCCTTTAATGGCGTACTAATTTCTCTGGAGATGAGCTTAGGCGTAAAATTAAATAACCATCTTGATTGGAGCAAACATATCTTTGATGTTACCCTCGATACCTCCAAACGCCTAGGTCAAATTTTGTTAAGACCCCCTATAGCGGCATAGGTATTCTTCGTAAATTCAAAAAATACTTTACGGTTCGCGACTTAGCTACCATCTACAAGGCTTACATTCGACCACGTTTTGAGTACAATTCGCATTTATGGGCTGGAGCACCCAAAACATACCTTGCGCTGTTCGATCGAATCCAAAAACATGCGTTCCGTCTAATTGAAGACGACACCATTACGATTTCGACTTCCTCGAACATCGTAGGAACGTTGGAGTATTCAGCATCTACTATTGCTACTTTCATGGTAAATGTAGTGCGGAACTTAAATCACTCATTTCTCCACTTTTCATTTTTCCCCGCAATACTCGTCAAGCAACGCGCACACGAGTTTACCGACAACTCTACCAGGGGTGTGAATATGAAACAGGAATTTGATCATAGAGGGCCTCACTGGTCAATGTGGTTATTGTGAACATGCATCAGTGGCGCTATTTTCTTGTTTTGACATCGGACAAAGATTGTCAACTCATAACACTTCAAGTTTCATACGACAGAATAGTTTTTAATAACAGTGAACATGTCGAACTTTGTACTGCGAAACTACGATCTGCGGGCAGCTTTAATTTTCTGTTACCATTTGAAGAAAACTGCTGCTGAATCGCATCGAATGCTTGTCGATGCTTACGGTATTCATGCTCTTGGTAAATCACAGTGCTTTGAGTGGTTTAAAAAATTCAAAAGTGGAAATTTTGACGTGAGAAACGAAGAACGTGGAGAACCACCGAAAAAGTTTGAAGACAGCAGATTGCAAGCATTGTTGGATGAGAACGACGCTCAAACGCAACAACAACTGGCAGATCAGTTAAACGTAACACAAGCAGCCGTCGCCATACGTTTGAAAGCCATGGGAAAGATCCACAAGATGAGAAAATGGGTTCCACATGATCTCAACGAAAGACAGCAGGAAAACAGAAAAACCACTTCCGAAATACTGCTCGCCAGATACAAAAGAAAGACATTTCTCCATCAAATTGTGACTGGCAATGAAAAGTGGATTTATTTTGAGAATCCGAAGCGGAAAAAATCATGGGTAACTCCAG
The DNA here is from genome assembly GCA_963669355.1 of Chorisops tibialis. Lineage (NCBI taxonomy): Eukaryota > Metazoa > Arthropoda > Insecta > Diptera > Stratiomyidae > Chorisops > Chorisops tibialis. The sequence goes on along the minus strand of OY770263.1, from coordinate 72,552,680 downwards.
GCCAACCACCGACATCAACTGCAAGACCAAATCGCTATGGCCGGAAAACAATGCTCTGCGTTTGGTGAGATCAGAAGGGTGTGATTTATTATGAGCTGCTGAACCTGGTGAAACCGTTAACACTGAATGCTACCGATAACAAATGCTTGCATTGAATCAAGCTTGGAGTGAAAAACGCACAGAATACCAGCAGAGAAAAAACAAAGTGATTTTGCTTCATGACAATGCACCATCACACACAGCAAGACTGGTCAAGGAAATGATAGAGTCGTTCAGTTGGGAAATTCTTTCCCATGCCGCTTACTCACCAGACTTGGCTCCGTCTGATTACCATTTGTTTGCATCGATGGGACAGGCACTTGCTGAGCAGCGCTTCACTTGCTACGAAAATGTACGAATATGGCTCTATGACTGGTTTTCATCAAAAGACCAAAAGTTTTTTTGGCGAGGCAAACACACATCACCGGAGAGATGGGGAAAATGTATAGCTAGCGAAGGGCTATACTTTGAATAAAATACTTCTTTTCATTTCCAACCAACAAGTGTTTTTTTTTAGAAAAAAATTCCGGTTTCATATTTACACCTCTGGTATTCCTACTCGTACAGGGAAATATAGACAGTCATTCATATCCCGAACGTCCAGACTTTTGAAACGCATTGCCTCCTAGCATATTTCCAAGTATAACCTTCAGCGCTTCAATAATAATGTCCATCGCCATTTCCGTGTCTCTCCCCCAAAATTCCCATAACACTACCAAATTTAATCCTCTTCCTATACCGACATAACTGTGCAATGCATTTAAGGGTTACCCCCTAAGCACAGAGAAATATTTTAAAAACTTGTATTTCTGTTTAATAATTTATAAACAAATAACATAGAGACAATACAATTATATTTATATGTATTGATAAGATTGCACAATTTGGTTGGTTTTCTTTTGACGCGTAAAATATATGCGCTTCTTATTTCAATACGTTCCCGAATAATCATCGAGCGGTCATCAAGATAAAGACGTCCTTGGTTTGCAATTTTTATACTCTAGATGAAATCTGAGAGTATTATAAGTTAGCTCTAAAGTATGTAACTCCAAGAAATACTGCTCGCACAGAGTCGCCAAGGGTATAGATATCGCTCAAAAATTTCGAAACCGGATGTCTGTCTGTTCGTCCGTCCGTCTGTGCGCTCTCTAGCTTCGAAAAGTGTTGAGCTAGTATAAATTTTGTTCAAGTTATTTTTAGTGAAAAGTAAGGTCGAGCTCGTGACCTGCCAAATCGCTCAACCCCTTCCCTCCCTCCCTCTCATACAAAATGACTCAATTTCGGAATTTGACAATAAACAGATTTTCTTGAAAAACATGAAAGCTATTTATTTGAAATTGTGTGATGATTTCAATATACTATAATATATAAAAATTATTTGAATACCTCACTCCTTCCACCACCTTCCATATATATTGCCCTTTTTTCAGCCCGAATCGGGCCTTAGGCTCCTAACCTCTAGGATGCTTAACATGCTATTTGTTATTGTGAAAGCGATGTTAACCCTTCGTACAACCCTCAAGCTACAAATTCTCATTTTTGCAGATTGAGGTGGCCCAGATACATCCACGCAGGCAGCGTCCTAGAATTAAATGTTGACCGGGATTTCAACTCACGACCTTCGCATTGTAGACCAACACGCTACCTACTAAACTACTACTACAATGGCGCTACAGCCCAAATCGGACCTTGGCCTCCTGATATTCAGGTTCCTTAACACTTTTCATTACTTATTGTGGAGGAGTTGTTAGCCCTTCGCACAACACTCTATCTACGATTTTTTTTTAATTTTCGTAGATTGAGGTGACCAAGGTATATCCAAGCAGGTAATGTGCTGGAATTATATATTGCGTCGACCGGGATTTGAACTCACGACCTTCGCATTACAAGACCACCACGTTACCCACTAGGCTACACCCTACTAAACTACACCTAACAAAGTCTGCTTGATTATTAATTGATTTCTTTTCCAATTACCGAGATAAATTTGAGAAAAATCATGAACTACTTCAAAAGATCCTTCTTTTCTAATAAAACATAACAGGACTACGATTGGGCGTAAAGCCCGATCTTGCGATACTCTAGATGAAAGTGAATTTTTTATTTTATTTTAAGAAATTTTGTAGAGAAGTGGTGGAGGGGTGATGACATTGAACTAATTTTTTCTCATCACGCTAAAGTTGCTATCAAAATATTTTAGACAAAATTTAGGATTAAAAAATTCAAGGTACTGAGAAAATTAGTGTATTATATTTAGTGAAATTGTGCAGTTTGTATGGGAGGTGGTAGAATGAGTTTGGAGTAATTAATGACTTTTTTAGAAGTAACTGTAAAAATCATTTGATTGACATATTTTAAATCGCAGATCAGTAGTACTCATACTTTTCAGGAAAATCGAATTTTTGTAAAGTTGTTGAATTGTCTCAAATTGTAAGGGAGGGGGTAGAAGGAGTGAAAATAATGGCCTAATTTTTTTTCGTCTTACTAACAATTCTAAATCAATATTCAGTGCATAATTTGAGCACGATAAATATCATACGTATTGAGTAAATTGGTTTATAGTATTTCATAAAAAAAATGCATTTTGTATGATTGGTGGTGGAAGGAAGGGAAGGACTCAAATAATTTAATAATAATGTAATATATTCCAAATTTCAGATCAATAGCCTCTATGCTTTTGGAAAAATTCCGTTTACTGTCGAATTGCGGAATTGTGTCGTTTTGTATGGGAGGGAGTAGAAGGGGTAAAGCTAATCGTATAATTTTGTTTGGTCTTACTAATAATTCCAAATAAATATTTAGTGCACAATTCCAATTCGATAAATTGTATACGCACTGAGTAAATTGGTTTAGAGCATTTCATGAAAAAATGCAGTTTGTATGGGAGGTGGTGGGAGGAGGAGAAGGACACAAAAAATTTATTATACAGTAGAATGAAATTATCATAAAAGTATTAAATTCCAAATTTCAGATCAATAGCTTTTTTACTTTTCGAGAACAGCCGTTTATTGACAAATCGCGTAATTGTGTCATTTTGTATGGGACAGGGTAGAAAGGGTGAAGCGATTTGGCCGGTTCACGTACTTGACCTTACTTTTTTGCTAAAAACGACATGTACAATATTTGAACTTTCTAGCTCAACGCGTTAATTCAGTTAATGTTTAAACAATTATTGTTATGAAAATTTCCCGACTCAGATGTCTACCGAATGTGTTCTCTAATTTACTAAGTTTAAATTTATCAATAAAAATCAAAACTGGAATTGCGTCAAACGTTCCCCCCATAAGAAAAATTTCATACCACTTTTTTGTCTGTCTTACACTGTAGACGTAACAAGAGAAGAGATTGAGCTTGTTATGCTCTAGAGAAAATCTGAGAGTATATTGTGTTTGCCTTACTGTTTGTAACGCTAAAAAATAATGCTTGCACAGAGTCGCCAAGGGTACAGAAATATTTGTTGTCACTCAAAAACCTCGATTTCAAGTGACCGTCTGTCTATTCGTCTGTCCGCCTGTCTACAACATAACTCTCGAAAGCTTTGACATATCGTGCTGAAATTTTTCATACGTCATTTTGAGCAAAAAAAAAAAAACTTGAAGCTTGTGAACGGGCCACATCCCCCCAACTCCTTCTACCCCCGTCCCACACATATTTTTTGAAATTTAAAGAAATTGATTTTTATCCGAAACCATTTTCGCTATTGACTTGAAAATTAGGTCATAGTATAATGATGTGAATACCATTAACGTCAAAAAATATTGATCTGATCCCCTTACTTCTTCTGTCCCCTCCCATACAAATGCACAATCTTCAAAAATACATTCCAACTAGTAAAGCTAAAAGAACAAATTTTTGTCACAATTAATTATATTAAAATTGCAACCAATTTTGGGAAAAAACTATCAACTTCACCGCACTCCTTCTACCCTCTCCCATGAAAATTTCACGAAATTTCGGAATTTCAATTAAACTATTTTTTATTCAAACCGTCAAAATCTATCAACTTTAAATTTTGAGAAAAGTATACCGTTACAAATATCGTTGATGTTGAAAAATTTGGCTTTGAGTCAAATACTCCTTCTACCCCCTCCCATACTAATGCACAATTTCGGTAAATGCACTTAATCGATATTCATTGAAACTGGAAAAAGAACAAGTTTAAAATTTTGCTAGAATTTGTCTCTTAATAATTTCAATAAATGCGAAAAAAATATGAGCCTTCTACCACCTCTCATACAAATTTCTGTATTCATTTCTAAATTCAAGAAAAGTATTTCTCCTTCGAACATATGAGAGCTATTGTAAAAAAGCAATGTGATTAGGATATTGATAAGCAGATTCAAAATCATCTAAAACCGCCCACTTTCTCTGCCACCTCCCATACAAATGCCATAAATTTAGACAAAAATTGTTCAATTTCCTCGAAAATTGTGATAGATACAAACTTTAAATTCAGCACGAAACATTTTGTTTACTATAAAAATTACAACCCCCCTCCTCTTTTACCACCTCCCATACAAAAGTTACTATTCACTATTCGAAAGAATTTCGAATGACAATTTTGTCCGGCACAATAAACTCTTTCCTATGAAATGATTGGGATTTACGCCCAATCATAATTCTGTTATGTTTTTTTTTTTGTTACCATTCTACACGCTGGCTCTTGTGCTATTATTGTATCGCATTTATTAATATCGTATATTCCAGCAATTTCCTGTACAATGAACTGCCATGACTAAAACATATTTTAAATGACGTAGCAATATGCTAATGTGTTGATATCTTACGAAATTAATTCTACATTTCTTCAATTCATTAATGTCAACGAATGAGCCATTCAATTAAAATGAAAATTTAATTTTTTGTCCCGTAAAGAGATATAAAATATTAATTCGTAAAAGCATGCATAGTAAATAGTGGTGACAAGACAGCCCACACAAAGCACTGATTCCCGCGGTGGCATAAAGATCTAATGGGTCGTGTCTTCGAAAACGGTGCGAGTCCATTAAAGCAAAAAAATGATAAGGAATATACCCGTCCGTATATAAATACTTAAGGCGCTCCATTCTGAATTAAGATCATTTTAAAGACTCTGTCAACCGGTTTACCGGTGGACTGACCTTTATATGTGGGAATACCTGGCCAATATCATACAATCATAATAAAATATTATCAAGTAATAAAATGTATGATGATCCGGTTCGAAATGTGTAGTAAGATGAATAGACCACGATATCTAGATATATAGTTAGTAGTAGTTTCTACGCATGTCCGTCTTGACCACATGAAATCAAAAAGGCACATTGTTCTTGTTTACTAACAGCATTCAAGCTTCCACAACCTGTTGATTTGTCAACTCTCAACTCTACACAGAGTCTCCAAGAGCTTTTGGTCCTGCGTAGGTCCTGCTCATAAATGCTATCATCATCCAAACTTTTCTCAATGAAAATATTTGACACAAAGGAATGCGTAGTGAAATTTTAATTCGTGAAAAAATTATGTTTTTGTGATTTGCAAGAAAGATTTTAATCTGGAAAAAAAAGGACTCCATGTGGTTTCAATTTTGAAAATAAAGTGGAAATTTCGTTACTGTAGTGAAAAATAAGGAAAATAATAATCATGCGAAAAATTAAGGGATCCAATTCTTTTTGCTCAAATATGTATCTTGATCCTGTTTAAAAATAAGTAAGTTTCGCATTTTTAATTAATTGAATTCGATCATTTTCAATTTGCTAAAATTGCCTCAATTATGTTAGCAAAAAGATGTGACTTGATAATCGATATTATATCGATATATTTTATGTATGCAAATGTTCCTGCTTGAGTAAATGTCAAAATTAAGGTTATGTAATAATTTCGGAGACACGTTTCAAGGTGTCTATATTATGCTTTAATACATTGAGTACAGAGAAAGCTCCCAGTTACTAGAAATTATATTGTAAGTTGGAAATCTGCATAGATACTCTTTTTAGTATTATAATAATGAGTTCCTTTGTGTCAAAAACATCTTGGAGTTTCGCAAGTTCACAGCGGCACGGGCGTGCCAATAGGAGGACAGCCTCTCCTGTCTGAGTCGGACTGACATTGTTATGCTGCTTGGTGCTGAATCTTCACTTTTCTTCAATTTTTTGGTCACATTTCAGTTGAATATCGTGTACAGCGAGCGTATACAGTAAGCTGCGACTGCAAGAGCCATAATATTCGTAAAAATTAGTGATGGGGCGCAGGGTTGGACTTACGTATAGGCTGATGTCTAGCACGGTAAATTTTTAGGAGCGGAATACTTTTCTTCTTCTACAAAGGCACTACAGCCTAAAACGGGCCTTGGCCTCCTGACCTCCAGGTTCCTTAACATTTTTAATTATGATTGTGAAAGGGTTGTTAGTCCTTCGCACAACCCTCTATCTACGAATTTTCATTTTCGTAGCAGAAAGTGTGCTGGAATTATGCGTCGACTGGGATTTGAACTCACGATCTTCGCATTGTAGAGAAACACGCAACTCACTAGGCTACACCCTAGCTCTTTTTAAGGGCGGTAAATTATTAACATCGGCAATTTTTCATCGCGAGAAAACATCATCATTAATGGCACGACAGCCCAAATCGAGCCTTGGCCCCCTGAAGTCGTCGCCTCTAATCGTCTCGATCCAAGTACCGGTGCCTCCAGCTGCTAAGTTTTAAGATGGCTTTGCTATCTCCATTAACCGAGTGTTCCCATCGCTTGCGTGGTTTGTTCACTGGCCTGTTACCACTCGCTTTACCTTTAAGAGCACGTTCGGAATTGTTTTTTCCTCCATTCGCTCTACATGGTCAGATTACTTACATTACAGTTTACGTAGCTTGTTGAAAGTTGAAGCTTCTGGCTGGTCGTAGAGTTGATATAACTCATGGTTGTATCTTATTCCCCATTCTGTTCCTTCCTTCACTGTCCCAAAATTCTTCGGATGACCTTTATTTTCAATGCGTTAGCTACTACAATAGCACTACAGTCTTACTACGGGCCTTGGCCTCCTGACTTTCAGGTTCTTTAACATTTTTTCATCATGTATTGTGGAAGGGTTGTTAGCCCGTCGCACAGCCCTCTGTCTACGAATTTTTGATTGAGGTAACTGAGGTATACCCAAGCAGACAGCGTGCTGGAATTGTGCGTCGATCGGGATTTGAACTCACGACCTTCGCATTGTAGACCAACAGGCTATACCCTAGCTATACCCTGGTTTTTCGAAGTTCGCGTTACTGTTATGTCACGGTTCAACCATAATGTAAGTTATAATGCCTGAAAGATGAAAAGAAATGAGATAACTTAACTCCCGCTTATATTGAAGAATTAAATACTCTTGACTTATCTGAAACCAAATGGTGGAAATTCAAAAGAATTCTAAGCGAAGCAAATAATCTCTAAAATATTGATATTTCCCATTATACTAAGACTGATATAGATACAATGACCGAAAAATTTACCATTATAGTTCTAGAAGCCGCTAAAAGGTCTTCGCCGATATTTAAGAAAAATGTTAACAAACCGATTATTAATAGTTTTACAAGATCTCTAATCTCAACCCGTAACCTCCTAAGAAGACAATGGCAACGTAGTAGAAATCCATCTCTAAAATCAAAAATTAATAATATCTAAAAACTGATAATTTTCGAGCTTAAAAATCTTAAAAATAATCGCTGGAACAACATGCTTAAAGGCTTCCGCAAAGGAGACATAAAACTATGGAAAATAAACAAACTTCTGAAAAGGAAAGGACAGTACAATTCATTTTTAATTAGTAATAAACAAAAAACTTACTCTAACAACAGCAAAGCCGAACTTTTGGCTGATAAATTTCTTCTTGCACACGAACTTTCGATAAATATCAAATCTAATATTGAAACTCTTGTCGAAAATTCTGTTCTTGAATTTTCGAAAGAAAAATTCAATTTATCAGCCCATCACCTTTGCAGTCCTAAGGAGCTTAGAGCAATTATTAAGAGAACATCAAATAGCAAATGCTCGGGCTTAGGCAATATACCCAATGTGCTTATCAAAAATTTCCCCAAAAAAACTATCGTTTACCTGAATTCAATTTTTAATAGTTGCTTGCTCTTAGGCTACTTTCCACACAAATGGAAAGAAGCAACAGTTATTGCTTTACCAAAGCCAGGAAAAAATCCTACTGATCCATGCAACTACCGGCCAATAAGTTTACTTTCAAATATGGGTAAATTATTTGAGAAAATAGTCCTCCATCGTCTCCAAGTATTTACTGACGATAATTCTGTTCTCCCTAACTTCCAGTTTGGCTTCAGAAAAAAACACTCTCCGATCAATCAGTTGGTCAGAGTAACCAATGACATCAAAAAGAACTTTCTCAACAAGGAATCGGTAGGAATGGTAGTTCTTGACGTTGAAAAGGCATTTGATTCGGTATGGCATAAGGGATTAATATCCAAACTTATTGAATTCAAGTGCCCAACTTACCTCACTAAACTAATTGAATCATTTTTATCCGATAGATCATTCCAAGTCAAAGTTCAATGAACACTCTCTTCTAAGCGCTTTATCCCGGCTGGAGTTCCTCAGGGATCTTGCCTCAGCCCGACTCTCTACAATATCTACACTTCTGACCTGCCTCAAATACCTCAATGCAGAATTGCTTCCTTTACTGACGACACTGCTGCTTATACTAGCTCCACTGACTGTAACTAATAACATTGAATTACAATTTGAGAAATTTCACCAATACTTCACAGACTGGAAGATTAAATTAAATGCCTCTAAAACAAAATTAATTTTTTTCACAAAGCGAAGAGCCAAGAAATACCTTCCAAATCCATCCCTAAATATCCTAGGGGAAGTAGTCAATTGGTCAAGTGAAATTAAATATTTAGGAATTCACTTAGATAAAAAATTAACCATCCATCACCATATATTACAGGCCACATCTAAAACATTGAAAAACATCAGAATCTTATACTCCCTCACCAATAGTAAATCATTACTCTCCACTGATAATAAGTTGCGCATGTACAAAACGGTAATGCAACCAATATTTCTTTACGGAGTACCTACTTGGCAAACTTGTGCCAAAACACACAAAAAGACCCTCCAAAATATCCAGAATAAATGTCTAAAAATAATTTTGGATAAGCCGTGGCATCATTCTACTAAACTACTGCATGAAGAAGCCAGAATCCATCTAGTAGTTGACATCATAACAAAATTAAGCAATAATTTTATAAATAATTGTCAAAACTCCGAGAACCCTTTGATTCTCTCTTCGATTCCATTCTAGTTTACTTGCTAGTTTTACTTAGTTTTTAAGTTAGTTGAGGTAGTTGATAAGGTAGTTTGAAAGCTAAACGCAAGAATGTTTTTATACTCTAGATGGAATCTGAGAGTATTATAAGTTTGCCACAAAGTTTGTAACGCCAAGAAATAAGGCTCGGAGAAAAATTTAATGATACTGAAGTTCATATAATCACTCAAAAATCTCAAAACCGGATGTCCGTCCGTCCGTCCGTGTCCTCTCTAGCTTGAGAACGCGTTGAGCTAGACAGTTCAAATTTTGTATACGTCGTTTTTAACAAAAAATTAAGGCCAAGTTCGTGAACGGGCCAAAGCGCTCCACCCCTTCTACCCGCTCCCATACAAAATGACACAATTGCGCAATTTGACAATAAACGGATTTGCTCGAAAAGTATAAAAGCTATTGGCCTAAAGTTTGGAACATATTACTTCTATGATAATATCAATCTACCGTATAAAAATTATGCGTGTCCTCCTCCTCCTTCTACCACCTCCCATACAAACGGTACTTATCTTGAATTACTCTAAGCCAATTTACTCAGTGCGTATAAAATTTAGCGGGCTGAAATTGTGCACTAAATATTTATTTAAAATGGTTAGTAAGGCCAAAAAAAATTAGACGATTAACTTCATCCCTTCTACCCCCTCCCATACAAAATGACACAATTTCGCAATTCGACAATAAATGGATTTGCTCGAAAAGTATAAAAGCTATTAGTCTGAATTTTGAGATATATTATTATACTATCATAATAATTTCAATCTACAGCATAAAAATTATTGGCGTCCTCTCTCTCGTTCCACCCCCTCCCGTACAAATTACACTTTTTCATGAAATGCTCTAAGCCGATTTTCTCAGAACATATAACATTTATTGAGCTCACATTTTGTAATAAAAACTTAATTAACATTATCACTAAGATCAGAAAAAAATAATTGATCAGCTTCAGTTAGGAGATATAAGGGGAGGGAGGTGATAAGCAAAAATGTCGAAAACTTTGAGTAATTTTTTTAGGGCTCTGGTGAAAGATACAAAGTTAAAATTTTGCATGTGAATATCTATATTTAATGTACATAGAAAAATAATAATAACTTGATCCATATTTATTATAAACCGACCCCCCCGGTCTAACGTGCACAAGGTGTTTCATGTGTATTGAAAAAAACACATAAACTCAAAATTTTTGAGTGAAATAGCATATGAAATACTAACTGGTTGAAAATCTTTAAAACTTCTACCCCCTCCCATACAAAATTATTTTTTCTACCATTTTTAAGAAATCACCTAACTATTAAAAGATATCAATTTGAAATTTTGCAGAAAAACTTATGAAAATAGTTGAAACTAAATTACGTTAAAAGTTTTGAAATCGCGTTTGCCCTTCTACCCCCTCCCATACAAAAGTATGATTTCGACCAATTTCATTAAATCAACTTATAACCAACAAATTAAAAGCTACGAACTTGAAATTTTGTACGAGCACCTTACAGTAGAAAAAAAAGAAAATTTCGTCACAAGTTTTACGATTCCCCTACCTCCTCTACCCCCTCCCATACAAAATTATTTTTTCGAGCATTCTTAAGAAATCAGTTATCAGCTAACTCTTAAAAGCTATCAATTTCAAATTTTGCATAAAGACTTAAAAATAATTCAAATGAAGTTGCTTTAAAAGTTTTGAAATCGCGCTCGCCCTTCTACCCCCTCCCGTACAAAACTATGATTTCGACCAATTTCGTGTAATCAACTAATAACCAACAAACTAAAAGCTACGAATTTAAAATCTAATACAAGCACCTTACAAGAGAAGCGAAATAAAAATGCATATCAAATTTTACGATTCCTCTACCTTCTCTACCCCCTCCCATACAAATGTTCGGTTTCGTGAATGTAAAATACACCGAATTTTATGAAAATTCTATGCAACTTCGTCTATGAAACACATTCTATACAGAGAATATTGGACGTAATTCAAGCAATTAATTAAAAAGCTATTAACATCCACCCACCCTTACCCTCCTCCTCCCCTCATAAAAACCCAAACTTGCAGAAATGAATGAAATATTGTTACATTGACAACAGCCCTGCCCAAGAACTCCCTTTCACTTAGCCTTCCCTAACCACTCTAACCTGCATATTGACTTTCCACTCATCCACAACTTGTTCCAAGAATAATAAAGTTTCGCCCGACTTGTTGGCAGTTTATTTTGTTAAAAACGACGTGTACAAAATTTGAACTTTCTAGCTCAACGCGTTCTCAAGTTAGAGAGGACACGGACGGACGGACGGACAGACGGACATCCGGTTTTGAGATTTTTGAGTGATTATATGAACTTCTGTATCATTCATTTTTTTCTCCGAGCCTTATTTCTTGGCGTTACAACCTTTGTGGCAAACTTATAATACTCTCAGATTTCATCTTGAGTATAAATATGGGGAAGAGGGAAAGGATCTGTGGAATTCTGCAACTATGGGTACCTCAGATTCCGTAAGAGTTGCACAACAACGGCTCAACCGTTTCTGTAAAAACATGGAGTGGCGATATTTACATTCCTTTCTCTCCCGGATCGCGACTCACTTCCCCCTTCAGGAGTCGTTCCGTCGGAAAACGATAGAGAAGAGCACACCATCCTTGAAGGTGCTGCAGAGATAACAAAAAAAAAAAATTATAGGGAAGAGGGAAAGGACCTGTGGAATCCTGCAACTTTGGGTACCTAAAGCTCCGTAGGAGTTGCACAACAACGGCATAACCGTTTCCGTACGGAGCCTGGAACGTCGATATTTACACAGCCTTCCGCATTCCTAATACTGATGAGGTTGCACCTAAAAATATAACAAAACACAGTTCGGAACAGGAAAGGCAAGAGGACTAGAAAATCTCATGAGGGCGCGTACTTCGATTATAAAAAAATGCAAAAGTCGGCTTCGGGGTGCGCGAGCTGTATCGTCCCGGCTGGCACGTCGATTGCCAAGCCGCGATAAATGTTGACCACGTAGTCAATAGAAACACTTTATGATGGGTCCTAATTCAAGCGAAGAGAACCGGAAAATTCATACACGACAATTAATTTATATCCGTGAGTTAATACGATTTTTTCTCTATCGTGTGTCGACAGCCTTAGCGAATTAGCTTTAATATCGATTAAAAAGGTAACCCTAAAATCTTGTCTATGCGTGCAAAACTTTTTAAAAAATGTAATAGATGAATTTGCGTTAAAAAATAGGCAGATAGATTTAATTTATAAATGAATAAATAATTTTGTCGCAGTTTTTGCTTTAAAATATTTAAAATATCTTTATTATTAATGTAACAATTAGTGTTTTAATTTATTTAAGTATTTCATTTTTTAATTTGTTGAATTATATGAACTTTTCGTTGATATTCATTGTTGAATCATTTCTATTTATAGTTGTATTATTTTTATTTATTGATAAATTGTTTTTATTTATTGTTGAATTATTTTATGTATTGTAGAGTAAAAAGACAAAATTATATTCAATACCTAGTTTTTTTTAATTTAAGGAAAATGTTTTAATTTCGATTTGTTTTTGTATTTTTATTATTTTATTTAATTGTCTTGCAATCCTGGAACAAACGACAGTATACCTACTCTCAGGTCCCTGCTCGTGATTCCTGGGTTCTCTCAACATTAATAATGTTTTTAGCAGCTGACGAGAGAGGTTTTGGTAATGTTTATAATATATTGATTAAGCGTAATAAACCAATATATTTAAAAAATAATTGCTTCCCCTAAATATAAAGTCACGCCACGCCACTGGTGGTATCCTTGTTTAAAATCTACGAAGATTTGGATCACGCCTGTGTTATATCCCCAGCATTTCTCAAGCACCTGTTTCACCTAGAATATCTGGTCTATTGTAGATCGTCCGGTTCTGAATCCACCTTGGTCTTCACCAATTATTCAATAGTATAGGGCTCAAGACGGCGTTCAATTATTTTTGTTATTATTTTATAGGATGTACATAAAAATGATATTCCTCTGTAATTCTCATAGCAGAGTTTGTCTCCTTTCTTGTAAATTGGACATATAATGCTTTTTCGCCAGTCGTCGGGTATGATTTCCTCTGTCCAAATTTTGCACATCATGCTGTGCAGTATTTCAGCGACACAGTTTCCACCGTTTTTCAGAAGTTCAACTGGTATTTCGTCAATTCTTGGTGCTTTGTTTAGTTTTTGGTCATATAGGGCTGCTTTGATTTCAACAAGTGTGGGTAGTGGCGATGATGATTCTTCTTCATCAGTTGAGTCCTCAATTGAAATGTGGTCTGTCGTGATCGGTATTAATGGAGTGGGATTGAAAAGATGTTGAAAGTAGGAAGCCCATCTCCTTTTGATTTCTTGCGTGTCGCTGAGATATAGTGGCGAACCCATATCGGTGGACTGCTTCAGTATTATCCGTAGGGTACGAAGTCTGATAGACTTCGAGAGTGCTCTCTTCAACATCATTAATCCTATTGAGAATTACCTTAGCCATGATTTTCGATACAGCAGAACGTAGACATATACCACGCCAATTGCCACAATCCCGAAGATCTAACAACAAATTCGCTGTATAAAAATACAGCAAATTTTGAACATGATTCAAGCAATCAATTAAGCTATTATTAACATTCATCTAACCCTTCTATCGCCCCTTCTCCTACCCTGTATATTGGCTTCCTACGCATCCTCAACTTGTCCCAAGACCAATAAAGCTGTGCCCGATGTTTCATTTTTATATGAGTACGTAATTACTTTAATAAGAAATTATTTCGAATTTTTCAATTATTATAACAATGTGTTCATTGTCCAATTATTTAATCGATTATTCTATCTCTTTAAGGAAACCTCATGCAATATCGTCCGGCAATGATGGATCATATCGGTCTTCTCAGAAAGGTATGTAAACAAATAAGCCATTTGCATTTATAACAGAAATTTACGAAGTAGATAATCGTAATTTTAAGCGGAACAAATCAGTATGCCGTGAACGTAGGTTCATCAGAATTCTTGATTAGAACGCGGAGATAGTTGAAAGTTTCGGGATGCCTTTGTTATAAGTATTCGTTACGCGCTTTTTACTCACGTAACGAAATTTATTAGTTTTAAAGAAAAATGAATTCAAAAGTTACAGATTTATTGTAACGTTGTAAGATTCATTGTGTGGTTTCATTCAAATTAAGACACCAACAAAATTTATAAAACTGATTTTTTTTTATTTTTACATATAATAGCGCTCATGTCGAAATTTAATTTGAACAGAATTTGATTGAATATATAATATATAATAATATTCATGATGTGTGGAATGTTTGTATCACTTCTCCTAAAACGAAATTCCAACCTTGTGTTTTACTCTATTATTCTAATATTAAACTATTATGATCGATTTGAGAAAAGGAAAAATTTGATACCCTGAATATTTTTGAGATGGATATTTCTCGACTCAACTAAAAATTTTGTGCATCAAAAATATGTTACCGTGAGTCTATCTCTCTAACAGGCGCCCATAATCTCAAATGAGAAGTAAGCGAATAAAATATTCAGTCGACTCACTGTGCATGCGCGTGCAGCCGGCCGAAAAATCCGCATTTGTCCCATATTCGGTATTGGAAAAATGCGGATTTTTCGAATCTAATACCAGGTACGCAAAATTGTGTTCAGTGTATTCTTGAGATTATATGAAAATTATGAGTGAAATTACAGTGCTGTTTATTTCGCTGAGTGGCAAAATTATCCTCGACTTTTATGCTTGCAACCGTCGACTGGTATTTCAGATGAAAAGTATGTGGGAGCGGGAGACTATTGGTGATATTGCTAGGCTGTTGGATATGGGCACCCGGATTGCGGCCAATGATCGGGGATCGTGAGCTTTGAGATTATTCGAGAAAGCGACACGGTTTTGACATAAAATTGATAAAAGCTCTAGAGTTCATAGATCACGGAAAAGCTGACCTGTGCCTTAAAACTAAAGTTTTAAAGGAGTCCAAGCTAAGCTAGGTATAGTACAATATAACACTTTGTTCTTTCCCAAATACCACAAAAAATTGTAAGAACAGATATAAAAACATAATAGAATTATGATACTCTAGGTGAAATAAGAAAGAGTTTGTTGTACCGGAAAATATGTCATCTCAAATTCGATCGAATAGTGAAAAAAGACTTTTGGGGGGGGTGGTAAAAGCAGAGGGAGGAGGTTTGTAATTTTTGTATATAACATTGAACGTAGTATAAAAAAAATTTCATGCTGAATTTTAAGTTTGTAGCCTTCATAATTTTCGAGCTAATTGAACAAATTTGTCTGAATTTCTGGCATTTGTATGGGAGGTGGCAGAGAAAGTGGGAGGTTTTGGATGATTTTGAATCTGTTTATCAACATCCTAATCACATTGCTTTGTTGCTCATATGTTCGAAGGAGAAATACATTTCTTGAATTTTCAATACAAAAATTTGTATGGGAGGTGGTAGAAGGAGTGAAGCGAAGTCCATATTTTTGTTTAGCATTTATTGCAATTATTAAGGGACAAATTCTGGCAAAGTTTGAAGTTTGTAATATTCCTAGTTTCAATGAAATCGTTTAAATGCATTTGCCAAAAATTGTGCAATTGTATGGGAGGTGGTTGAAGGAGTGTTTGAATCAAAACCAAATTTTTCGACATCAGTGATATTTATAATAGTATACTACCCTCAAAATTCAAAGTTGATAGCCGTCAACGTTGTGAAGAAAAATAATTTAGTTAAAATTCCGAAATTTCATGAAATTTGTATGGGAGGGGGTAGAAAAAGTAAGGTGAAGTTGATAGCTTTCACAAAATCGATTGCAATTGTAATAACATTAATTATGACAAAAAATGGTTCTTTTAGCTTTACTAATTGCAATGAAAACCGATTAAATGCATTTTTGAAAATTGTGCATTTGTATGGGAGGTGGTAGAAATAGTAAAAGGATTAGATTAATATTTTTTGACATCAATGATATTCATATCGTTATACTATGACCTAATTTTCAAGTCAATAGCTGAAATGGTTTTGGAGGAAAATCAATTTCTTTAAATTTCGAAATTTCATGAAATTTGTATGGGAGGGGGTAGAAAGAGTGGGGGGATTTGGATCGTTCACGAACTTAAAGTTATTTTTTTGCTAAGAAATTTCAGCAAGATAGGTCAAAGCTTTCGAGAGTTATGTTGTAGATAGACGGACAGACAGACAGACGGTCACTCGGAATCGAGGTTTTTGAGCGACAACATATATTTCTGTACCCTTGGCGACTCTGTGCAATCATTATTTCTTAGCGTTACAAATGCTAAGGCGAACACAATATACTCTCAGATTTCATCTAGAGTATAAACATACAGGTCCACGATTGGGCGCAAAGCTCAATCGTGCGATACTCTAGATTAAAAGGATTTTTTTTTGATTTTAAGAAATTTGGAAGGGGAAGTGGTAGACGGAGTGTCGACATTGAACTATTTTTTTCCCACATCACGGTAGAGTTGTATCACAATGTCTTGCAAAATTTAGGATCTAACAATTTAATAAGTGCTGAGAAAATTAGTGTTTTGGATTTAGTGAAATTATGCAGTTTGTATGGGAGGTGGTATAAGGAGGGGCGAGTTATTGATGACTTTTTCAGAAATAATTATTAACATCATGCATATGATATGTTTGAAATGGGTTCGCCACTACATCTCATGTTTGTGGACTTCGAGAAGGCTTTCGACAGCGTTAAGCGAGATTACATATGGAATGCTTTGCGTAGGAAAGGTATTCCAGATAAGGTCATAGCTATGATTAAAGAATCCTACGAAGATGCAAGGTGTCGCGTCTTGCATAGAGGAGAGCTGTCCGAGAGCTTTCCTGTGCGAACGGGTGTCAGACAAGGCTGCATATTATCACCAGCCCTATTTCTGGTGGGAATAAATGACATCTTGAAAGCTGCACTGGAAGGTGGGGAAGGTAAAGGTCTTCAATGGAGACTATTTAACATCTTAAGTCACCTTGATTATGCTGATGACGTGTGTTTGCTTGCACATAACCGTTCGGACTTAGAGTCAAATGTTCGCTCGTTGCATTCCAAATGCAAAGAGGCGGGACTGAAAATAAATGTGCGTAAGATCAAGTACATTCACATGGGTTCGAACGCAAGCACACCGATTGTTCTTAACGGACATGATGTGGAAGAGGTGCAAGATTTTTGCTATCGCGGAAGCATTGTCAGCATGAACGGCGGAGCCGAAAAGGATGTTGAGGCTCGACTAAAGAAAGCTCGTCAGGCCTTCCGTATCCTTTCCCCTTTCTGGAGGTTAAGAGAGATCTCCCTTCACACGAAGCTGCGAGTTTTTGACGCATGCGTCAATTCCGTGTTGTTATATGGTTGTACTACGTGGAAAGTGACCGTTCGACTTACCAAGAAACTACAGACTTTCGTGAACCAATGCCACCGACGCATTTTAGGAATATTCTGGCCAGAAATGATCTCCAACGATGAACTTTGGAGCATAACTGGCCAGACTAAAATAGGTATTGAGATTCAACGGCGGAAGTGGCAGTGGATCGTTCATGCTTTGAGGAAATCAGAGCGAAACATCGTCAAATAGGCTCTGGATTATAATCCTCAAGGAAGATGTCGGGTTGGTCGACCATGTAACACATGGAAACGAGCAGTTGAGCAGGAGGCCAGAGTAATAAACAAGTCCTGGCAACAGCTTAAGACCGATGCTCAGGATCGCGCCTTGTGGAAGAGAGTTGTTTCTGTCCTATGCTCCTATAAGGGGTCTTAACAGGAATTTGATTGATTGAGATTGAAATCATCATAAAAGTAATACATTCCAAATTAATAGCACTTAAACTTTTCGAACAAATCCGTTTATTGTCAAATTGCGAAATTGTCTCATTTTGTATGGGTCGGAGTAGAAGGGGTCACTGGTTTATATTCTTGAAGTGGGATGGGATAGAAGGGTTTGAGAAATCGTGAAAGTTTGGATGCAGTTTTTAAAAGTGGAAGCAGTGAAGATATTATACGAGTTAATATATTGAGCTTTCATGTAATTTTACTTTATTAATTTAATAATAAAGTGTTGTGAGCGATACAAAAAAAAAATTTGCTACCTTGAAATTTTGTTCTTTCGCGTTGCATGACTAAATTAGCCTTAAAATGAAAAAAAAAAAATCGTCTGTTCGTACGCCGCGCCGTCTGCCGAACATGTGGACTCATATCTCCGAGACCGTTAAGGATAGAATGTTAATTTTTGGGCGTATTGTTGATTGGGTAAGTGAGCTCCACTACCTTCAGAAGTTTCAGTTGGGACGGGGAGGCGGAGGTAGGGAAGGAGTCTAAAACTACTCTTCACTTCGAATGCAGATAGGAAGCTGAAAATCAGCATATAGCGTCTGAAAAGGGGGGGGGGGGGTTGGAGGTGGCTAGAAACAAATTATCGGCCGATATTTTTTCTTCAAATAATTATATCTTTGGAACTACTTAACCCAAAAAATCTTATTTTAAGACCTATTAGGTATCATACAGTTCCACTATAATCTACTAAAAGGTAGGCCATTAATTATAACGCAAGGAAAAAACACTTAATAAGTAATATCTCGACTATCTAAGCTATGTAATTGACACAAGCGAAATACGAGAATAATATAAAATTTTGTCATAATAGTAGTGGAGGAAAAAATGGTGCACTTTCAAAATTTCAAACCGTTATATCTCAAAATTCAAAACAAGAATTAAATTGAAATATTGTCAAATTGTAGAGCTATATGATTTATAATTTTCTTAAAAATTTTAAGATGAGTGCTATAAGGGGAACAGGGTGGTGGGCCAAAATGTCGATAATTTTCACAAATTTTCTTAGGGCTGTGGTAAATGATACAAAGTTCAAATTTTGCACGTGCATACATCCATTTGATATACATAAAGAAAAAAAATTAATTTGAACCAGAGATGTTATCCACCAAAGGAGACCCTTTCATGCACTAGGTGTTTCACGTGTATTGAAAAAACACAAAAACCCAAAATTTTTAATTGAAATTTTAAGCTGAAAACTTAAATTTTTTTAAAAATACAATTAAAAATAAACTGCCAGCAAGTCGGGCGCAACTTTATTATTCTTGGGACAAGTTGAGGATGCATGGAAAGTCAAAATGCAGATTAGAGTGGTTAAGGAAGACTAAGTGGACCTCCTTTTACAAGTGGAACACCCCTTAGGGCAGGGCTGCAGTCAATTTAACACTTAATTGCGAATACGATCAATAGCTTCAATACATGTAATCAATATTTCATTCGAAGAAAATCAATAACCAGTTATTAAATAGAGTGCCATAAACCAAATATCTCAGTCTAATTATTGATGAAAAGCTAACATGGACCAGTCATATAGCTGCAATAAGAAAAAAAATTGCTTCAATTATTGGCATCTTACGACGATATCGATACCTTCACGTGAAAATGAAAGAAATTATATAAAACGCATACATAATACTACTACTACTACAATGGCGCTACAGCCCAAATCGGACCTTGGCCTCCTGACATGTAGGTTCCTTAACATTTTATTTATTACTTATTGTGGAAAGGTTTTTAGCCCTTCGCACAACCTTCTTTCTACGAATTTTTCATATTCGTACAATGAGGTGACCAAGGTATATCCAAGCAGGCAATGTGTTGGAATTACATATTGCGCCGACCGGGATTTGAACTCACGACCTTTGCATTACAAGACCAACACGCTACCCACTAGGCTACACCCTAGCTTCGATACTCATACATAATATCTAATATAAATTATGGATTGCTAATATGGAGCCAAACACCTGCATACAATTTTAATCGAATAGGAAGACTAATGAATAAAGGAGTCAAAGCCTCCCTGCACTGACACCATCAATTGAAATCTATAAACTTCCAGCAAAGCTGACTATCGACCAATATATAATGCTAGAGAGAGCTAAATATATATATAAACTGGTACATCGACTCACTAAAAGCTTAGTAAAATTTGACACAAACGAAGTGAATATGTATGATACAAGAAGTGCTGAACATGTAAGAACACCAGCTGCTCGAACGAATCGTGTTCAAAACGATCCAATTAACCAGGCTATTAAAGTTTTCAACCCGACGCCTTACCACATCCGCAAAAGCAATAATATTGCAATATTTAAAAAAGCAGTAAGATGTCACATCCTTGACAAAATTTGCCATGACTAATGACTAATTTTGAAGAAAATTATTATTACATAATATGAATCCTGAATTTCCTAAAAGTGTGGAGTGTCGAACATTCAACATAGTTGAGTGAACTTCGCCCTCCATTCTGATAGGCAATCATGTAGTTTTTCTTATACCAATCGACGATTGTCTGGGAAGCATTATATACATCGTATTGTCATCAGTACCTGCTTCATCAATCAACAACAAAATTTCATTACACTAAATCAAATTGTTACATGAATTATTATCATTGGTTGAATAAAAAAAATAAATGTAAAAAAAAAAAGTTTAACTTTTTATGAGGGGAGAGGAGGAGGGGTGATAGTAAGGGTGGGTATATGTTAATAATTTTTTAATTGATTGCTTGAATCACGTTCTATATTCTCTGTAAAGAATGTCAGTTTCATAGTTCGTAGCTTTTAATTCGTTGGTTATTATTTGATTTATTGAAATTGGTCGAAATCATACTTTTGTATGGGTTGGGGTAGAAGGGCAAGCGCGATCTCAAAACTTTTGACGCAATTTCGTTTCAACTATTTTTAAAAGTTGTTATGCAATATTTCAAATTGATAGGTTTTAATAGTTAGGTGATAATTGATTTCTTAAGAATGGTCCAAAAAATAATTTTGTATGGGAGGGAGTAGAAGTTTTAAAGGTATCAACAAATTAATTTTTAAAACTTTTGGAGAATTTTTTTAAATGCATTTCACAAACTTTTAAGTTTCTAACTTAAAATTGCACTCAAAAATTTTCAGTTTTCGTGTTTTTTTCATTGCACATGAAAGACCTTGTGCGCGTTAGCCCCCCACTTCGGTGAATAACAATTGTGGAAGAAATTATTATTTTTTTTCTCTGTACATCAAATAGATGTATCTATATGAAAAATTTAAATTTTGTATCTTTCACCAGAGCCCTAAAAAAATCACTCAAAATTATCGACTTTTTTGCTTACCACCTTCCTCCCCTTATACCCACCATCTTAAATTTTTTTACCAAAATTAAAGACTATGTAGTTCTACAATTTGAAAAAAATTGAATTTGATATCTGCACTTAGTTTTGAGATATAACGATTTGAAATTTTGGAATGTACACCATTATTGAAATGCTCCTCTTTTCCCCCACTACTATTATGTCCAAATGTTATATTTATACTCTAGCTGAAATCTGAGAGTATTATAAGTTTGCCACAAAGTTCGTAATACTAAGAAATAACGCTCGGAGAAAAAAAATGAATGATACAGAAGTTCACATAATCACTCAAAAATCTCAAAACCGGATGTCCATTCGTCTGCCCATCTGTCTGTCCGTCCGTGTCCTCTCTAGCTTGAGAACGCGTTAATCTAGAAAGTTCAAATTTTGTTTACGTCGTTTTTGACAAAAAAGTAAGGACAAGTTCGTGAACGGGCCAAATCGCTCCACCTCTTCTACCCCCTCCCATACCAAATGACACAATTGCGCAATTAGACAATAAACGGATTTTCTCAAAAAGCGTACAAGCTATTGGTCTCAAATTTGAAACATATTACTTTTATGATGATATCAATCTATCATATAAAAATTATTCGTGTCCTCTCTCTCCTTCCACCACCTCCCATACAAACTGTACTTTTTCATGAAATACTCTTAACCAATTTACTCAGTGCGTATAAAATTTAGCGAGCTGAAATCGTGCACTAAATATTTACTTGAAATTATTAGTAAGACCAAAAAAAATTAGACATTTAGTTTCACCCCTTCTACCCCCTCCCATACGAAATGACACAATTTCGCCTTTCGACAATAAACGGATTTTTTCAAAAAGTATGAAAGCTATTGATCTGAAATTTGTAATATATTACTTTTATAATAATTTCAATGTGCTATATAAAAATTAGTTGAGTCCTCTCCTTCCTTCCACCACCTCCCATACAAACTGCACTTTTTTATTAAATACTCTAAATAGATTTACTCAGTACTTATGAAATTTATCGAGCTGAAATTATGCACTAAACAATTATTTAGAATTATTAGTAAGACCAAGAAAAAGTTAGTCAGTTAACTTCACTCCTTCTACCCCCTTCCATACAATTTGACACAATTCAACAACTTAACAAAAAGTCGATTTTCCTGGAAAGTATGAATGCTACTGATCTGCAATTTAAAATATATCAATTAAATTATGTTTACAGTTATTTCTAAAAACGTCATTAATAAATTCACACTCCTTCTACCACCTCCCATACAAACTGCACTTCTACAATGGCGCTACAGCCCAAATCGGGCCTTGGCCTCCTGATATTCAGGTTCCTTACCATTTTTCATTACTTATTGTGGAAGGGTTGTTAGCCCTTCGCACAACCCTCTTTCTACGAATTGCAAACTGCACAATTTCACTAAATCTAATACACTAATTTTCTCAGCACCTATTAAATTTTTGAGTCCTAAATTTTCCATACAACATTAGCAACCTTAGCATGATGTGAAAAAATTAGTTTAATGTCGTTACCCCCTCTACCACTTCCCCTACAAAATTTCTTAAAATAAAAAAAAAACTTTCATTTAGAGTATCGCACGATTGAGATTTACGCCCAGTCGTTATGTTATGTTTTTCTTGTATTTTGCTAGCATAGCTTAATATACGTTCGAAGTTTGAATTACATAGCTAAATAAATAGCCGAGATATTGATTTTGAAGTTTTTGATATTGATTTTGAAGTTTTTTTCTTTGCACCCCCCTGATCCTCCCCCTTAAAATAATTAGGCTCCCTCTAAACTGATTCTAGTAGATCTATATGCCACCTCAATGGTTCCAAAATATGAATTTTTTATAGTAAGTAATTTCGAAGGTATGTATAGTCATTTGAAAAAAAAAAAAAATTCGGCCGACAATTGGATTGATTTAGCCACCCCTTTTTTAAAGTCTGTCCCACAAACCCTTCTATTATACATTTTTGTTGATTTTTAGCTTCCTATCGGAAATCATGGTTGAGATATGTGATTTCTTAGTTTTCGCTATTAGCGCTCCCCCTCAATCCTTTCACCCCCCCTCCCAATAAGTGTCCGCCTGAGATCCGCAACTATCTACAATCCCCCCAAAAATGAACTCTCTATCTTGAAGGGTTTGTGAGTTAATGTGCGCTGAGCGTACACACCGGCGTACAGACAGACGGATTTTTTTTTGCATTTTTAGACTATTTTAGTCATGAAACGCGAAAAAACAAAATTTCAGGGTAGCACATTTTTTTTTTCCAAGTCTATCACAATACTTTATTATTTTAATAATAAAGTAAAATGCTTAAAAGTTAGCTTAGAAGCTTCTACCGCCACCCATACAATAATATTCTTAAACTCTAGATGAAATCTGAAAGTATTATAAGTTTGTCACAAAGTTTGTAACGCTAAGAAATAAGGTTCGGAGAAAAAAAATTAATGATGCAGAAACTCATATTATCACTCAAAAATCTCAAAACCGGATGTCCGTCCGTCCGTGTCCTCTCTTGCTCAAGAACGCGTTGAGCTAGAACGTTCAAATTTTGTACACGTCGTTTTTGACGAAACGGTAAGGCCAAGTTCGTGAACGGGCCAAATCGCTCCACTCCTTCTTCCTCACAAAATGACTCAATTTCGGATTTTGGCAATAAACTGATTTTCTCAAAAAGTGTGAAGATTTAGATCTGAAATTTAGAATAAATTATTTTTATAATGGTGTTATATTTTTGAGCTAGGGTATAGCCTAGTAGGTAGCGTGTTGGTCTTGTAATGCGAAGGTCGGGAGTTCAAATCCCGGTCGGCACAATATATAATTCCAGCACATTGCCTGCTTGGATATAGCTTGGTCACCTCAATCTACGAAAATGAAAAAAAAAATCCGTAGAAAGAGGTTTGTGCGAATGGCTAACAACCCTTCCACAATAAGTAATGAATCATGTTAAGGAACCTAAATATCAGGAGGCCAAGGTCAGATTTGGGCTGTAGCGCCATTGTAGAAGAAGTTATATTTTTGACATAACTCAACTTATAATATTAACAAAAAACACTGTTTTATTCGTAAACATTTTTTTTTATATTTTACTACATTTAGATAAACAATTCGCTGCTTTATATGTATTTTAGTTGTTAGTGGTCGACACAACGACTGACTTGATTTACACTTTTTACATTTTAAGTCAGAAAATGATCGTCATCAATTGTGCGTGCTAACATTGCCGGCCGGACGAGAAATTCAATGTGTCGGAATCGCTTCCTCTAATATTGCACTACTTGCACAATATCGTGTCATCGATTCACTACTTGCACAATATCGTGTCATCGATTCCGGCTAGAACTTAACGCTCAGCAGGTCATTAGTAGCACGGGAAATTTTAGCATGTGCCATCAGATCAGTTACATTAGCGGTCAATGTTACTAATCTAAGGACACAACAATGGCATAAATTCATAATATTAAAATTATTTAAATCGCCTCACATCTTCTACCACCTCCCATACAAACTGTACATTTTGTTAAAATGCTATAAACCAATTCACTCGCTACGTATAAAATTTATCGAGCTGTGCACTAAGATCGAAAAAAATAACTTATAAACTTTACTCCGTCTTCTTCTTCAATGGTGCTATAGCCCAAATCGGGCCTTGGCCTCCTGAGCTTCAGATTTCTTAACAATTTAATTATTTATTGCGGAAGTGTTGTTAAACCTTCGCACAACTCTCTATTTTCGAATTTTTCATTTTCGTAGATTGAGGTAACAAAGGTATATCCATACACTCTAGCTTCCCCCATCTACCACCTCCCGATTTTCTTTAAAAGTGTGCATGTTATTGGTCTGAAATTTGAGATACGTTAATTGCATAATCTTCGTAGTTATTACTGAAAAAAAAACACTGAAAACACCCCATTCCTTCTTCCACCTCCCATACAAATTACAAAATTTCACTAAATAATTTAATATACTAATTACTACTTAACTCAAATCCATCCAAATTTTTGAATATTAAATTTTGTTTCAAACATTTTGGCAACTCTATCATGATAGGAAAAAAATAGTTCAATACCGTCACCCCTTCTACCACTTCCCATGCAAAATTTCTTAAAATCAAAAAATCTCTGTTTCATCTAGAGTATCGCACGATTGGACTTTACGCTCAATCGTAGTCCTGTTATGTTTATTATTAGTGTAGATCATGTTAGGTACTGCTGCAATCATTCGTCTACGCATTGAATCTTCATCGTTTAAAAATTCAAATCCATTTCTGCATAATTTTGAAAATGCTTGAATTGAAGGTTCGATAGAAAAAAACGCAATGTCCCTATATGGCGACTATCGAATGTAACGTCTAGTTTTATAGCCGACCCTCACCTTGAAAATCACCTGAGCACTTTAATCTCTCACGGAAGACATGTATCCCAGTTAACGTTTATTGATTATTAACACCGCTGAAAACAGGACAACAAGAGCAATCAACAATTGCATGAGGCTTCCAACGACACCCTCCTCACCAATGAGCACTTACTCTTAACATTTCGTCGACTGTTCACAAGCTTTGCGTGTCAACGAATTTGCGTATTGACCACAAAAAACTTATTATTCAAATGGCGGGGTCATTTGTAATTGTACTTCTTCCTATATTTGATCACAAATTACTTAATTAATTGTCTGTGTTTGGAGTGGCTGTGCTCTGGGTAAATGCTGAACGGCTTCAAGGTGTCCAGTCTTAGTCAGCTCGCCGTTCGATACACTTAAGCCTCGTTTTAATTCTTTTCATTCCATTTCGTTAATCAATTTCTCTAAATTCTAATCGATTTATAGCGTTCGTCATATTCCGGGAGTTTCGACTCTCAATCACTTTTAAAATCGTCGCCGAATATCCTGGAGAATTTCTTCTACGAGGACTTTAAGAATTGCCGACTAATGGCATCCGAAGGCAAAAGCGGACGACCGCTATCGCCGAAATTTTCCGACACAATCGAGACCAACTTGTTCATGAGAAAAGTGATCAGTTCGCCGAACCGCGCTACCGTTTCGCCCAAATACAAAGAGGACAACATTCGTCGAAGTCTCGAAGAAATCTCCAAGGAAATCAAAGATATCGAAGATTTCATAACGGTTACGGAGAACATCATAAAATGTGAACGCGATCGCGACCGGGAGTTGTACGCTCGCGAACGACGTCGTAGGACCGAAGAAAAATTCGGCAAATTCGCGAACGATAGTCCGATCGTCAGCGATAAGGAGAACAAGGCACCGACACCGATCAAACGGAGTCCGACTTTATCCCGGAAAAATTCGCAAAAATCGCCCACGTTCAAAATCAATTCGTACAAAGTGAAAAAGTCGAGCAGTCCGAAATTTCTTAAATCGAAACTTTACTTTCGAAATGGGAAGATTGGATGTGCCGAAGCGGAGCAAAATACGATTTCCAATGTCGAAAGTACGCACGCTCTAATCAAGCACATCCTGAAGTACGAAAACGAAAAACCATTGGTCAGTCCGGAAAGTGTGGAGAAAATTTTGAATCCGGGAGCCCTGGTTCCCACAATCGATGATGACGATACTTCTGCGAACACCGAACTGGACCGTGATACTGCTGATGATGCCGAAGGACAGGATTCGCTCGACAACGTTTCGAATGTGGAGAGTTCCGAAACTCTTATAGATGATAATGATGTTGAAATCGTCGATTTTGAATTCTGCGAACCACCGGAAACAGGCAATGACGACCATCGCGAGTTGTCTCGAGATGAATCGCTAGAGAGAGAAATCTTCGAGGTTAATATCGATACGGAAGATCCAGTGGATCACGCAGAGCCGCCCAGGTAAGTGAGGACCTTAAGATTACCTATTAAAGCCAGTTAAGTCTGTCACTATTGATATGAACCTTTTGCTTTGCTTTAATCGCTTCTTCGATTCGTTCCGGCATACTGCATAAAGTAGCGTTAAATATTCTTTTCAGTTTATCGCAATATTATCGAAATTTTTCAGTATTGTTATTTAAAATAAGAATAGTTAAGGTAGTGAAAATAGCGAGAAAAAATCGGAAACGGATAGAATTACCCCATAATAATTTTAGTAATTCTTTCACAGAAATAATTGGCGTTTTTTTTCAAATGAAAATGTTTTAAAATCATTGCAAAAACATGAAAAATAGTAAATTCTTTATAATTTTAATGATCTATGTATAATACTAGAGCGATCGACACAAAGAAATAAATTCACCACCCAGATTTTTTCTCATGTTTATACTCTCGATGAAATCGAGAGCATTATAACTTTGCCAACAAGTTTGTAACGCTAAGAAATAAGGCTCAAAGAAAAAAAATAAATGATACAGAAGTTCATATAATCACTGAAAAATCTCAAAACCGGATACCCGTCCGTCCGTCCTTCAGTCCGTCCGTCCATGTCCTCTCTAGCTTGAGAACGCGTTGAACTAAAGAGCTCAAATTTTGTACACGTCGTTTTTGACAAAGGGTAAGGTCAAGTTCGTGAACTGGCCAAATCACTCCACCCCTTCTATCCCCTCCCATACAAAATGACACAATTTCGCAATTTGACAATAAACGAATTTGTTCGAAAGTATAAATAAAGGGTTTTCCAATAAGGACTTGACAACTTTTTTTCAAAATAAAATGCAAACCATTTGAGATATTTCAAAAACTTTATTATTTACCATGATAAAAATGTTAAGTTTACTGAATAAATTGACAGTGACAGTTCGATGATTAGTGAAAGGGTGCGTTCACAAATTGAATTCAAAGTTGTCAACTCCCTATTGGAAAACCCAATACTATTGATCTTAAATTTGGAATATATTACTTTTATTATGATTTCAATCTACTGTATAAAAGTTATTTGAGTCTTCACCTTCCTTCCACCACCTCCAATACAAACTGCACTTTTTATTAAAATGCTATAAACCAATTCACTCGCTACGTATAAAATTGACCGAGCTGAAATTGTGCATTAAATATTTATTTAGAATTATTAGTAAGACAAAAAAAAAATTAGACGGTTAGTTTCACTTCTTCTAGCACCCAATCGTGCGATACTCTAGATGAACGAGAATTTTTTTTATCTTAAGAAATTTTGTAGGGGAAGTTTTAGAGGAGGTGACGACATTGGACTAATTTTTTCACTTCACGCTAGAGTTGCTATCAAAATGTTTTTAAACAAAATTCGTGATTCAAAAATTTAATAGATACTTAGAAAATTAGTGTTAGTGAAAAAGCGTAGTTTGTATGAGAGGTGGTAGAAGGAGAGGCGAGTTCTCAATGAATTTTTCAGAAATAACTATAAACATCATGCTTTTGACATGTTTTAAATTGCAGATCAGTAGCATTCATACTTTTCAGAAAAATCGACTTTTTGTAAAGTTGAGAAATTGAATCAGATTGTATGGGAGGAGGTGGAAGGAGTGAAGCTAATCGTCTAATTTTACTTTACTATTTTAATAATTAAGTATTGCGATCGACTTGGAAAAAAAAATTTGCTACAATGCCAAGAAATCCGTCTGTGCGCCGGTGTGTACGCTCAGCGTACATTAACTTCCAAACCCTTCAAGATAGAAAGTTCATTTTTGGGGGACTTGTAGATAGTTGTGGATCTCAGGCGGACAACTATTTTGGGGGTTGTACGGGTTCAGGGGGAGGCGGAGGGAGCGCTTAAGCCGGAAACTAAGAATTCAAATATCTCAACCATGGTTTCAGCTAGGAAGCTGAAAATCAACATGCATATAGAGGCGTTTATGGAACAAATTTTAAAAATAATTAAATTTTTTTTATCCATTGGGGTCCAAAAAGGGACGGGCTAAGAACAGATTATCCGCCAAATTTTTTTTCTAAATGATTATATCTTCGAAATTACTTACCACAAAATATTCATATTTCGGGGTCTTTTAGGTGGTATACAGATCAAGCAGAATCAGCTTTAAAAGAGGCTAATTGTTGTAAGGGGGACGTTCAGAGGAGGTTCAACGAAAAGCACTTAAAAATTAATATCTCAACTATCTCTTAAGCTACATAATTGAGACTTGAATCATGTATTAAGCTATACTAGGGAATTATGGAAAAATACAAAATTTGGACATAAAAGTAGTGGGGAAAATGGGAAGCATTTCACATTCCAATATTTCAAACCGCTTTATCTCAGAACTGAGTACAGATTTCGAATTTTGTCAGATTATAGAACTGCACAATCTTTAATTTTGGTAAAAATTTTAAGTTTGGGGTGTAAGGGGAGTTAGGTGGTAAGCAAAAATGTCGAAAATTTTTAGTAATATTTTTAGGGCTCTGGTGAAAGATACAAAGTTTAATTTTTGCATGTCGATAGATGTATCGACATGATATATACATAGAAAAAAAAATAACTTGTTCCACAATTGTTATGCACAGAAGTGGGGGTCTAACGTGTAAAAGGTGTTTCATGTGCAGCAAAAAAACACATAAACTGAAAATTTTTGAATGACATTTTAAGATACAAACTTGAAAATTTGCAAAATGCATTTAAAAAAATCCCTAAAAGTGTGAAATATTAACTGGTCGAATACCTTCAAAACTTCTACCCCCTCCCATACAAAATTATTTTTTGGACCAGAAATCAATTATCACCTAACTATTAAAACCTATCAATTTAAAATATTGCACAACAACTTTTAAAAATAGTTGAAACGAAATTGCGTCAAAAGTTTTGAGATCGCTCTTGCTCTTCCCATACAAAAATATGATTTCGACCAATTTCTATAAATCAACGACTAACCAACAAATTAAAAGCTACGAACTTGAAATTTTTTACGAGCACATTACAAGAAAAATAAAATGACTGCATCACAAATTTTACGATTCCCTAACCCCCTCCACCCCCTCCCATACAAATGTTTGGTTTCGTAAATGTAAAATACACCGAATTTTATGAAAATTCTATGCAGCTTCGTCTATGAAACTGACATTCTATACAGGGAATATTGGACGTCATTCAAGCAATCAATTAAAAAATTATTAACATCAATCCACCCTTACTATCACCCCTCACCACTCCCCTCATAAAAACTCAAACTTGCATAAATAAACGAATGAAATATTGATTATGTGCACTAGAGCTATTGATCGTTTCCGCAACTAAGAGTTAAATTGACAACAGCCCTGCCCAAGAACCCCGTTTCACTTAGTCCTCCCTAACCACTCTAACCAGCATATTGACTTTTCACGCATCCGCAACTTGTCCCAAGAATAATAAAGTTTCGCCCGACTTGTTGCCAGTTTTTTTTTTCTTAAGAGATAGAGATATCCCATAAACAAGTTTTAATTATCGGGAATACAAATTGAAACCCGCCGTTTCGCAATAGATGGCGCAAACAGTAATTGGTAATCAACATTGGCGGATCAGAAACGTTAGATGGTAAGCTTAGGCATCTCTTAACAACTCCTCATTATTAGATTTGTGAAGTATCGGCGGGGTGTTGCCTAGTAGGCAGCGTGTTGGTCTGCAATGCGAAGGTTGTGAGTTCAAATCCCGGTCAACACATAATTCCAGCACATTACTTGCTTGGAGCACCCATGATCTTAAATCCTAACTGATATGAGAAACGAATACAGCGCCTCGGATACGGACTGATTCTACGGTAACGACTTTTGGCATTCGGAAACGGACTATGATTGGCTTCTGGAACGTTTGAACATCGAATGACGGGAATAGAGCTGAGGTGTCCTTGCCCCGTCAATCAGTAATCGACTGTGAAATGGAGCACTATAACATCCAAATCTTGGCCTTGAGCGAGGTCAGGTGGACAGGATCAGGAGAAGAACGAACCCCGAGCGGAAACACCATTCTGTACGTTGGTCCTGAGAGTGACGCCAAAAATGGTGTAGTGGTTATCCTCAGAGAGCGAGAAACAGTCTCATTAGCTGGGAACCAATCTGAGATAGTATTATCGTCATCAGGCTCAGGACCAGTGTTAGAAACGTCACAATTGTACAGTGTTACGTAACAACTAATGCCGCATCACCTGGTGACAAAGAGGAGATTTATAGCCAACTGAGTACCACCTTCGAACGTGTTCCAAGAGGTGATATTATTATCATCTCAGGAGATATGAACGCGTAGGTTGGCTCAGACAACACTGGACTAGAAAACATCATGGGGAAGCGTGGTGACATCCAGAATTATTTCAAACAAATGCTGAAGAATCTGTGGGATATGTGCAAAGCGGTGAAAAACCCTGGATGTCGCAAGACACATGGGACAAGGTTGGCAATCGGAAAAAAGCCAAATTGGCAATCATCTCTCAACCCGATGTCAACTAACGAACGCCCCACCTGAGGTAGAACTACCGCGATGCTCATATACTGCTTAAAAGGGCTGTTAGACGCGACAAGAGAAAGGCCATTGAAGATCTGGCCAACAAGGCAAAATCTGCGGCTTACCTTGGGGATATGAGTTCACTATTTAAAATTATGAAACAGTTGGCGAACAGAAATTTCACCGCCAACCACATGGTGAGAGATGTCAACGGAAATTTCCTTAATATGAGTGTGGTGATGGAAGGAATACTTCTGTGATATTTTAAACATCTTGTCAAAGGAAGATATTCCAGAAACAGAACAACTACCAAACATCCAACCGCAACAATTCTCTATTATGGACGATTCCCTAAGATAAGGAAGAGATAGTTTCCGCCATTCGGACAATGGCAGGAAGGAAAGCTCCAGGTATAGACGGACTACCAACCAAACTCCTCAAAGTGGAGCCGTGATATTGTGGAGAGCACTCTCGAAGTTTATCAGGCTTGATTCCGTAAAGGGTCGTCTTGTACCCAATACACAAATACCGTACGGATAATATTGGAGCAGTCAGTCGAAATGGGTTCGCCACTACATCTCATGTTTTCGACTTCGAGAAGGCTTTCGACAGCGTTAAGCGAGATTACATATGGAATGCTTTGCGTAGGAGAGGTATTCCAGATAAGGTCATAGCTAGGATTAAAGAATTCTACGAAGATGCAAGGTGTCGCGTCTGGCATAGAGAACTTCCCTGTGCGAACGGGTGTCAGACAAGGCTGCATATTATCACCAGCCCTGTTGCTGGTGGTAATAAATGACATCTTGAAAGCTGCACTGGAAAGTGGGGAAGGTAAAAATCTTCAATGGAGACTATTTAACATCTTAAGTCACCTTGATTATGCTGATGACTCGTGTTTGCTTGCATATAACCGTTCGGACTTAGAGTCAAATGTTCGCTCGTTGCATTCTAAATGCAAAGAGGCGGGATTGAAAATAAATGTGCGTAAAACCAATTACATGCACATGGGTTCGAACGCAAGCACACCGATTGTTCTTAACGGACAGGATGTGGAAGACGTGCAAGATTTTTTTTATCTCGGAAGCATGGACGGCGGAGCCGAAAATGATATTGAGGCTCGTCTAAATAAAGCTCGTCAGGCCTTCGGCATCCTTTCTCCTTTCCGGAGGTTAAGAGAGATCTCCCTTCGCACAAAGCTGCGAGTTTTTGACGCATGCGTCAAATTCGTGTTGTTATATGGTTGTACTACGTGGAAAGTGATCGTTCGACTTACCAAGAAACTGCAAACTTTCGAGAACCAATGCCTCCGACGAATTTTAGGAATATTCTGGCCAGAAGTGATCTCCAACGACGAACTTTGAAGTACAACTGGCCAGACTAAAATAGGTAGTGAGATTCAAAGGCGGAAGTGGCAGTAGATCGGTCATACTTTGAGGAAACTAGAGCGAAACATCGCCAAACAGGCTCTGGATTATAATATTCAAGGAAGACTTCGGGTGGTTTGACCATGTAACACATGGAAGCGAGCAGTTGAGCAAGAGGCCAGAGGAATAAACAAGTTCTGGCAACAGGCAGTAACATTGTAAAGGAGGAAAAGAAAAATAATCGCAAATATGGGGTTACGCGAAGGGCTAACAACCCTTCCATAGTAACAAATTAATATTAAGGAACCTGAAGGTTAAGAGGCCAGGGCCGTAATGCTATTGAAGAAGTAGGAGTATTTGACGGCCGATTAAATGAGAATAGAAATGAAAACAAAAATTGTTATCCTTCTCGTCCTTTCAGTATAAATCCAGCTTATTACCCCAAACGAAACACTATGCATGCGATATTTTTTTCACGCTATATTTGAAAAGCTTCTTTTGTTATTATTTGCATTGCATTTGTGTTCGTAAAGTTATCAGAAAATCGCGTTTTTCGATCATTCAAATTTATTTTGCTTCGAGTTTTTGATAAGCTATAGTTAAGACCTTATCGAGATTCATGAAAAATGCCATCTAATTGAGTATAGATTCCTTATCAATTAAAAAACAAAACTTCTTCCTTCCAGTTTGGATAATGATAGCCAGCAGTTTGTACGAGAACAAGTTCATCATTTGGTGCGTCGCTTTACCGCTCGAGCCAGTAAAATGCGAAGCCGACTCGAAATGCCGCCAACACCATCGAGCAGTGCCAGCTCTCCATCGCCACCTCCGCAAACGATGGACAGTCTGAAGTTGGCAGCGCTCGAAACGAAGGTCTCATCGCGAAGCCTTTTTGAAGCCGATCATCAATCGATTCGCGCCCGAAAATTTGTTTGTCCAACATTTTGCGGTGGCGGAAACGACAACAGTGTTTTAGATCCGCAGGGAAAGGTTTACATATATTGGCTGTGCGTGGTATCGATGTCCTTTCTGTACAATGCATGGGTGATTCCGCTCCGCTCTTCGTTTCCCTTCCAGACCGAAGCCAATCAAGATGTCTGGTTTATAATCGACTGTTGTGCGGACGTTATCTATCTTTTAGATGTCCTGTTTTTCAAGCATCGCGTCATGTATTTGTTCGAAGGATTTTGGGTGAAGGATCGGAATATGACGAGAAAAAATTACATGCGGAAGCTTCAGTTTAAGGTTTGAATCTCGGCACCCTAACGCTTTTTATTGCTTTATTAATCTTAGATTTATTCATTATATTGCAGCTTGATATACTTGCAATGGCTCCTTTGGATTTATTGTATCTTGTTTATGGACGCCATGCAGTTTACTTACGTTTTCCACGACTTTTGAAAGTTCAAACGTTTTGGGAAGTTTTTAAGCTCGTGGATAGAATAATTTCATCGCCTCATTTCGTAAGTACCTTTATTGATGAAATCTTATTATGGTAGTGATGAATAAATTGAAACCATAAATTTGTCTACCAACTTTCCATTGCCCTGCCTCTAGTATAATTACTTTGAATCAAAACATCATTTATGCAAAAATATGCTAACTAGTCGACTGAAGTTTCATCCCTTTTGAGTTCTATCTAGATCGACTCACATTATTATAATTTCTCTATGAATCTCCAGAAGAAACGGAATTATTATATGAGATTTACATAATAATAGATAATAAGGTGGATGATATGAAATTATTTGTAATTGACCAGTGTGAGGTATGCTGCCGTTGCGGGGATGCAATGCATAATTTACTAGCAGAGGTGTATGTTAAAAGATAGCGTGTTGGACTGAAATGTGAAGGTCGTGAGTTCAAATCTTGGTCGAAGTATAATGCCAGCATGCCAGCTTAAGTATATCTGGGCCACCAAAATATTCGAAAATGAAAATTCATCGATATAGGTTTGTGCAAAGGGCTAACAATCCTTGCACAGTGACAAATAAACGTTAAGGAAAATGTTTGGGATGCAGTGAAAAAAAAACCGAATAACTCATAACTAATTCCAAGGTCAGGCCATTGAACTTTTTTCATTATTATTGTTCCCAACCTTGATTCGATTTTTAATTGTAAAGAATTAACTCAATTTCCATTTTACAAGGTTCAGTTAAATGATTTCACAGTGCATTTTGAATTGAAAGGGAAACTGATAGAGGTCTCAGCAGAGATCGAAATGTCACGTTTAATAAAGCAAAGTGTGAATTTCAGAAATCTTTCCTTTCAATTTATTAATGTTTGTTCTTTTGGATGATACTCCAAACAATAATTTGCAGCCAAAATCATGATCAAGGTGTTATATGGCACAAAAAACCAGGAAACTCTGATAAAGTAGTTTAAAATTTTCTAATTACGTATTTTCAAAGAACACTTCTTCTATAATAAGTAGATACCAACTACTAACCCATTAATTAGTGACAAGGACTATGATATATCTACCCGTATCGTATCTATCTTTTGTCATAATTTCACACCTATTTGTGTAATCTTCTTAATTTTCATATTTTAATTAAATTACAGGTTCGCGTGGCCAAGACCATGACCTACATGCTTTACATGATCCATTTGACCGCCTGCTCTTACTACGCCTACAGTGCCTATCAAGGTAAGACCATAAATTTATCGCTTTCGAAGACACAGATCGCACACTAATCGTACGTGAACAAAAGCTTAGTTTCTATTTTGTAGATATTTTTATTTATTATTCGTCGCGGTTATGAATATTCGATTTGTTTTTTTTTTTTGCTTTCTGAAATGAATTTGTTATTATTTAATTTTTCTCTTAACCACAATAGGTCTGGGGACGAATCGTTGGGTGTTCAGTGGTAAAGGTCATCCTTACGTAAGATGTTTTGCATTTGCAACAAAAACTGCAACGTCTATCGGTAAGTTTGGTGATTTTAAATTCGATGGTAGTATTATTATGTAACAATGATTTGCTTTTAATTTTATTAAATTAAAATTTGGTTGTTTTGAGTTTTTTAACGGTCGTGGCCTTATGCCAGATTTATATTTATTTTTAAATACTTGCGAGAAACAGTCAGTGAGGAATAATTATGTCGATTATTCTGGCTGTGTTCCCAGATATGATTTTCGTCCTTGTTACTGTTTTTTTTTTACCAAATGCTGTTGTGCGCTCCTCCAGTTTCCCTGAAGCTTTATTTTTAGTGAAGCCGGAAGTATACAAATTACAAATTACTCTTTTGAGCAGAGACATATAGTAGCTTGGGATATGGTTTTAGGGACAGATGAGATGGGATGCGGTTAAAAATTGCGATGCACGTTTGTTTTAAACTCCAGGGTAATGAAATGATGTATATGATGATGATGAAAAATGGAAAATTCTGTTCATATTCCCTGCCCACAAATTCGATATGGTAGTTACCGGTTTCGTAGGGTGTAGCCAAGTCGATAGCGTGTTGGTCTACAATGCGACGGTCGTGAGTTCAAATCCCGATCGACGCACTGCTTCAAAAAATTTGTAGATGGAGAGTTGAGCGAAGCGATAACAAGCCGTCCACAATAAATAATGAAAAAATTTTACGGCACCTCAGGAGGCCAAAGCCCGATTTGGGATGTAGTGCCATTGTAAAATAGAATAGAACAATTAGCGGTTTCCAACGTTTTTTTTATTTACGAGCTCTTGACAGCTCTTATAAATCTATACATATAAATATAATTGTAATGTCTGTCTGTTATTTTATATATAGGGCTATCCAATAAGAGGTGTTATTTTGAATAGCCCGCTATTTCGGTAGATGTTACTTTTGAAGCTGTCATTTTTTGACATTTGACAAGTAGGAACTACGCCATTAATAAAAATGGAACGATACACGCTTCAACAACGCATTGAAGTTATTAAAATTCACAAAATCATCTTGACTGATGAGGCCCATTTCCACCTCGGTGGCTACATCAACAAGCAAAACTGTCGCATCTGGGGCTCGGAAAACCCAAGAGTTATTGTTGAAAAGCCTCTCCATCCTCAACGTGCGACTGTTTGGTGCGGTTTATGGTCATTGGACCTTACTTTTTCGAAAATGAGGCTGGAGCAACAGTTACGGTGAATGGGCGCTATCGAGAGATGATTAATGATTTTTTATGGCCGGAATTGGATGATATTCATCTGGACAACGTTTACTTTCAACAAGACGGCGCTACGTGCCACACAACCACTGCCATTTTTCTTTGAATATCAAAATAACACCTCTTATTGGATAACCCTATATATATATACATATATATATATATATATATATTTGTTTATAAATGCCTTATTTGGAGAATAACTAAGCAGAAACAAACGTTTTTAAAATTCTTCCCTGTCTGTCAGTCTGTCCGGCTTTTACGCAAAAACGGCTGAACCGATTGTAATAAAACTTTCACAGTTTGTTAGGTATGCTTCGAGATGTAATCTGCGTTTGGTTTTATTTCAATACCCCCACGACTTCTACTCATCATCATCAATCATCAATGGCGCGACGACTTCTACTCCCTACCACACAAATTGACTAATTCTCAAAAATATGTAATAATTAAATTTTCTTGATAACTATAGAAGCGAATGTTTAAATCCATTTTTCTTTCATACTGTTTAATTCTTAATTCATTCTCATCATAATTGCACATTTTTTAAATATCACATTACTGCACAGATCGTTCTTATATTTTCATAATAATTTGCTTCACACGATTTGCACTTTATTCATATTTCACATAGTTTATGCACACACGGCTAGCCTGTCATGTATGCAGCCAAAATATGTAGATTCTGTAATTTTACTTTCCCACAAGCGTAAGCAATTCTATCCGTTCCCATTAGCGTAAGCATTTATTCTTTCCCATTAGCGTAAGCATTTTTATTATATATAAACTGTAGCCTGTAAGTAATAAATCGTTCAGTACTTCAGAATTTCGTTTCGTTATTACATCAGGACAAGGAGAAGCCCTTGTCCAGCATAAACATTTGGAGGCCCCGGCGAGATATCGAACTCGTGATCTTAACATAATTTAAATAATAAACTTTTTCCACAGTTCAAATGGAGGAATTGATCTTATCACAGGTGACGGAGGGAAAGGAAATTGAGCGACTGATCATCAATTATCGGAAGGACTCGCTGCACCGCAAGACACTGGACTACTTGAGGGCGAAGCTCGAAAACTTGGAGCAACTATGGGCGAATTTCGATAGAGGTCATCAAGCGGTACTTAGATTCGGACCCAACGAGTCTGAATACATCACAAGCCGCTATTATGAAAAGGTCAGCAATGGATTCGCGAAGCTGAAGGAAGACATTTTGGAGCAGCTGGCACTAAAAAATGGTGCTCCACCTAGCGTCGAAAACGCAGCAGCGAAGACAGACGACAAAGTGCCTCCCGCTCAGCCTTCTACGTCAAAGAAGGCTCCGAGCAAGATGTCTTTCCCGGAGGATTCGGAGCTGGCCGCCCTCTTCAGACGACAGCGAGCGTTAATCAGTGTACTGCAGCGCCTGATTAACGACATAGAAAGAAGACTGCATTCGCCGAACTCATCAATTTACTATCAGGTAAAAATCGAGGCGGTGACTAAATACTGGGATGAAATCTCGGCCATCAACCAGTCCATATGGGCAGTTTGCAGCGAACCAGAGCGATACGACTACGACATCAACACCATCTGTGACATCGAGGAGTCAACACAAGACATCATCATCAGATTGAAGGAGTTGCTTCATAGCGCATCGCCTCCATCACCAGGCGGATCCAGTGGACCATCAACATTGAAGCTGCCACACATTAAGCTGCCCACTTTTGATGGTAACTATTTGGAATGGAGATCCTTTTCCGAGCTATATCGTCGGCTAATTCACGAGCAGCCGATGAGCAAAACCGAAAAAATGTTTTACCTAATGGCCAACCTATCAGGTGAAGCCAAACGGTTAATCCAACACTTCCCGGTATCGGAGTCCAGTTATAGCTCCGCCTGGGACACATTAGTGGATCGTTACGATAACCAGCGGTTATTAGTAACTTCTATCCTTAATCGGCTTCTGGGTCAATCAGCATGTCAGCTTGACTCCGCTTCCAGCATCAAATCTCTCCATGATGTGACCAAAGAATGTATTTTGGGATTGGAAAATCTTGGAGTTTCCACCAAATCATGGGATGCATTTCTGGCTCACATCACGGTTAAGAAAATGGATAGAAACACTCATGGTTTGTACGAGCAAGCGTTGGAATACCCGAAACAAATACAAGGCATCCAGGAGCTACTAAATTTCCTAGATGCACGATTTCAATCTCTTCAGACTCTTGGCAGAACCTCTGGACAGCGACCTCAAGCAGAAAATCGTTCGAAAGGGTCGTCACTGGTAACATCTGGAACCACTGCTTGTCCGCTTTGTAATCTTGTTCACGCAATATACACGTGTCCAAAATTTCTCAAGATGGATGTAAACAGCCGTTGCCAAGCAGTGAGAACTCACAAGCTTTGCATGAACTGCTTGCAATGCGGCCATTTTGTGAGTCAATGTCAATTGGGAAGCTGTAAGAAGTGCTCGAAAAGGCATAATACACTGCTTCATGAGGAGACAACAGCAGCTCGATACGTGACCCAAGCCAGAAGGCCCGAAGCATCAACAAGCAGCACATCATCAGCTGCTCTCACATCTGAAGCCATCATAAACAATCGGTCCAGTTATGTATTTCTAGCAACTGTAGTAATACATATAATGGACAAACATAATAATCCCATCGAATGTCGAGCAGTCTTGGATTCCGGATCCCAGCTAAATTTTATCTCAGCTGAATTGGCAAAACGGCTTCAACTAACACATACTAGCTGCAACACCATCGTTGCTGGTATCGGAAGCCGTGAATACAGAGCGCAGCAGCGGCTATACACCAAAATTCAGTCAAGATTGAATAATTTCTCTGTGGACATTGAAGCAGTTGTTCTACCAAAGATAACCAACAACCAGCCAGCTCGTTTTGTAGACATCAAACACTGGAACTTACCATCCAACATAAAACTTGCTGATCCAGATTTTTATAAGCCGAAGAAGATTGACCTACTTATTGGCGCTGAGCACTTCTCAGCTTTGATGTCCGTTGGTCAGATTCAGCTAGACAAAACCCTACCCACTCTTCAAAATACAATATTTGGGTGGGTGGTACTAGGAAGAAGCTCGGACCATACATCCCCTAAGGCGTTCTGCGGAGTAGCCACTATAGATGAGACAACATTCGATATTCAGCGCTTATGGGAGCTAGAACAGGTTAGTACACCAGTCCAACCACGAACTCAAGCGGAGAGTCTCTGCGAAAAATATTTTGAAAAGTCTACGACTCGTGACCACTCAGGTCGATTCGTAGTGAGACTTCCATTTAAGAAAGATCCAACGGTCTTAGGCCAGTCAAAGGAGACTGCAGTCCGTCGATTCATTTCATTAGAGAAAAGAATGAACAAAGATTCTCTTCTTAAATCTCAATATGTCGCCTTCATGGACGAATATCTAAAACTAAAGCACATGGAGAGAATACAAGAGAGTGAGATACAACGGTCGCACTATTTTATTCCTCATCACTGTGTGCTAAAGCCATCCAGTACTACAACTAAACTTAGGGTGGTATTCGACGCATCATGCAAGACATCCACAAATATATCGCTCAATGAGATATTATTTAAAGGTCCAACAATCCAAGACGATTTATTCTCGATTCTTACTCGCTTTCGTCTACATAAATACGTCTTTACCGCAGACATCGAGAAGATGTACCGGCAAATATTGATAGACACAAGAGATCAAGAATATCAGCTGATAGTCTATCGCAACGAAGTGACCAAGGACATGGAATTCTACAGACTCAAGACTTTAACATATGGGACCACTCCAGCCTCTTTCTTGGCAACCAAGTGCTTACAAAAACTATCAGAAGAGAATGCAAGTGTCTACCCGTTAGGATCTAAGGTGGCAAGACGAGATTTCTACGTAGACGATATCATGACAGGGAGCAACAATTTGAACGAAGCATTGCAAATGCAGGCACAGCTAAGAGGCCTTCTGAAAGGTGCAGGTTTTAATCTTCGGAAGTGGTGTTCCAACAATCCCATGCTCTTAGCAACAATACCTGATGCAGATATTGAATTCAAGCTAGATTTGAATGACAAAGGTGAAGAAGGTATCAAAACACTAGGAGTTACATGGATGCCCAAGGCAGACCAGTTTTTAATCCAAACAAACTGGCCAACGTTAAAACGGATTACAAAACGTTCAATACTAGCAGACATCGCTCACATATTTGACCCACTGGGCTTAATCAATCCGGTTATAGTGCATTGCAAAATATTCTTCCAACAACTATGGAAGCTCAAGCTTGATTGGGACGCAGCACTCCCAGAAGAACTTCATACACGTTGGTTGAAATTTCGAGATGATCTCCCATTGCTGAACAAACTGACGATACCAAGACAAGCATGTATTGCAACATCAAAGGCACTATACCAGATTCACGGCTTCAGCGACGCTTCAGAAAAGGCTTATGGGGTGGCTATCTATCTACGCTCTATTGACACAAAGGGGAATACAACTGTCAGGCTACTATGTGCTGCTTCCAGAGTTGCACCAGTAAAAACGGTTACTTTGCCACGTTTAGAACTATGTGCAGCACGAATGTTAGCTCACATGACCAATCGAGTGAAGCACATACTAGAACTCAACGATGACCAAATATTTTATTGGTGTGATTCTAAAATAGTCCTAGGTTGGATAAGAGCAGAATCCTCATCGTATAAAACTTTTGTGGCGAACAGAATATCCAGTATTCAAAATTCAAGTTCTATACAACACTGGAAACATGTCAATACCAACCTCAACCCAGCCGATCTAGTGTCCAGAGGGGTGTCGCCGAGCATTCTGCTAACCTCGCAATTATGGTTTAATGGACCAGACTACTTACGAAAATCTCCATTTGAGTGGCCATCAGAAGATGCTTCAACAGAAGACACCAAAATAGAGCTAAAGGCATCATCATTAGTGGCAACAGCTCACAAGCGAGCTCATTTCATTGATGTTATCAATCATCGAAATTCCTTCAAGCACTTAATTCGTGTAGTGGCATATGTTGCAAGGTTCGTAAAAAACCTGCACTGCAGAACTAATCGTTCTGCAGGATCACTTACTGCTATGGAGACTAATGCAGCATTAAAAATCACCATTCGACACATACAGTCCCAAGGCTTCGGAGAAGAACAAAGGACACTGAAGGCAGGAAAACAACTAAATAAGCATAATCGATTAGCAAGCTTAACCCCATTTGTAGACAAAGACAACATACTACGAGTGGGGGGAAGGCTTCAAGCAGCAAATATTCCATACGATACTAAACATCCAATGCTGCTACCGAGGGATCACGCTTTAACACGATTATTAGTAACCGAGGCTCATAAAACAAATTTTCACGCCGGACCACAAGCACTGCTGTCGATAATTCGACAACGTTTCTGGCCACTAAAAGGGAAATTGCTGACGCGATCAGTAGTACAGCACTGCATAAGATGTTTTAAAGCCAAACCAACATTAGGTACTCAACTAATGGGCAACCTACCTGCTCCAAGGATTCAGGAAGGCCGTCCATTCCTGCACTCTGGAGTCGATTTCGGTGGACCAATTTGGACTCATTTTAAAATTCGTGGTAAGAGACCACAAAAATCGTACATAGCGGTATTTTGCTGTTTTTCTACTAAGGCGGTTCACCTCGAGGTTGTTTCAGATCTCTCGACGGACAGCTTCCTGGGTGCCCTAAAACGTTTCTTTGGCCGGAGAGGAAATTCTAGAAGCATTTATTGCGACAATGCAACTAATTTCCTCGGGGCGTATAACCGGCTAGAAGAATTAAAAGATATGCTGCAGACGAAGGAAGTACAAGAGAAGATTGCATCGCTATGTCTCTCAAGGGGAACTGATTTCCATTTCATCCCACCACGAGCACCACATTTTGGCGGACTTTGGGAAGCCGCAGTCAAATCTGCTAAGCAGTTGCTGTTCAAAACAATACATCCTGTGTCACTAACCTACGAAGAACTGGAAACGGCCATAGTGGAGATCGAAGCTATACTAAATTCAAGACCATTAACACCACTATCATCAGATCCCAACGATTTAACGGCCCTCACACCAGGGCATTTTTTAATTGGTGAAGCACTCACAAGCTTACCAGAAGCCACAATATCAACGGATCGTCCGAGTCTTTTGACACGCTGGAGATTGGTCCAATATATAAAAACAGAGTTTTGGAAACGTTGGACCAAAGAATACTTGTGCGAACTTCAGCAGAGGGTAAAATGGACTCAGAAATCCGCTAACATCAATCCAGGGACCCTAGTGCTAATCAAGGATGATTCACTACCACCTCTGAAGTGGCACATGGGGCGAATTCTTCAAGCCGTTAAAGGAGACGATGGACTAGTACGAGTGGCTGACGTCAAAACTGCAACAGGCGTTTTTCGAAGACCTATACATCGTCTGTGTCCACTACCGATTGATCCAGAAGTGGTGCCTGAAAACCAAAAAGATGCTATCTCTGCAGGCACCTATCCAGAACCGGCCTCAAAAAGAAGCCACCAAAGGGACAGTGCTATCTCTGAAAACACCAAACCAGTCACCACATCGGAAAATGCACCAAAAAAAAGACGTCGAAAAGGGGGGGCTATCAACGCACTCAGCCTATTACTTCTGACACTCATTTTACCAGCATTTTCAGAATCTATTCAAATTACATCTTTCCCGTCTCCACCTGGGCTTTACTTTGAGAATATAGGAACCACCAACCTGATATCAGACGAATGGAAAATCATCGTATATTACAATATGACGACATACTGGCAAGAAGCGAATGATCTAGCGATCGAAATTGACAAATTGGGGGAGCTGTGCAAGCAGTCTAA
This sequence comes from Chorisops tibialis, assembly GCA_963669355.1. NCBI lineage: Eukaryota > Metazoa > Arthropoda > Insecta > Diptera > Stratiomyidae > Chorisops > Chorisops tibialis. Next base: position 72,508,530 of record OY770263.1, on the reverse strand, counting down.
AGGTGACGGATACTGCTCAGCCATCTTAGAGCAGTTGCAACATCAATTCGGGCAAATTCAAGAGTTAAACAAGCTCTTCATTACCAGAGAAACAAAGGCTCGTAAAAGGCGAGCCCCTCTCGAAATTATCGGAAGTATATCCAGCTCTCTTTTCGGTCTTCTGGATCAAGATTACGCAGAAGAACTAAGCCGCACAATTGAAGCCATGCAACATAACGATGCACATCTCAAGGATATGATACAAGCACAAACTCTCATCATCGAATCCACTGCAAATGTTCTCAAGAGTACAGATGATAAAATACAGAGGCAGTTTGCACATCTGGATAATGAAATGGGCTCATTAGTTACTGAGCTCACGTCTATAAAATCTGAAGTATTGGTCGAACGTTTGCAGCGGTCAATTACATGGACTTCGATTCATCTTACTTTAATCCTACAGAACTATCAAAATGTTCAAAGCACTCTCCTGGACGTTTTAATGAATATACAGCACGGACGAATCAGCCCCTTACTTGTAACACCTGAGCAACTGGATGCAGGAATGAATAAGATTCGACCGCATTTGCCACTGTCACGTAGATTACCGGATTACGAAGGTCGCACAGACATCCTACAGCTATTTCGTTTAATGTCATTACAAGGTCGAGCTACATCGGACTATATAATTGCTGAAATCAGAATACCATTACTCACTGATGAAAGATTTGATACGTTCCAAGTAGTTCCTGTACCCATGACCTTGAAAAGGGGCAACGCCCGCGTTACTCAAACCACAGATATACTGATTATTGATCCACACAGAGATCAATACTTACCTATCACTCTGGCGGACTTCAGTAAGTGTACGCAACTTTTCAATGGAGAATTCTTTTGCAGGCAGTCACATCCTATTTACCACAGAGGTTCGAACCAAAGCCGATGTGAAATAAATCTACTCAATCATGTCGAATTTTCTACAAGCGGATGCAGCGTCATCATCACTGATGAACTTCAAAAATGGACCCCGCTTCATAGTCCCAACCAATGGATCTACTCGGTCAGTAAAACGAGCATTATCAACATCGTTTGCAGCGAAAAATTGACCCAAGCCACCTTAATTGACTCTGGAATCCTCACCATCGATAACAGCTGCATAATCAAAGATGATCGAATGACTATATCTTCCCAGAACGTAGTTGCTACTCAAATGAAAGTTTCGTTCATACCATCTGCGAATAGAACCCTAAATTTCTCTACGACAATCTTCAAGGACTTGGCACACACCATCTCAAACTATCAATCAGAGGCACAGAACATCGCTAGTCTGCAGAGCCAAATCCAGCAGCTGAAATTTAACCAAACTAAACCTCTTGAGAACACAGTACAAGAGATTCATCAATTTTCGATTGCGTATGTGACATTCTTCCTGATATTAGGACTAGCGGGGTACATTGCATGGACCAAATTCAAGGCGAAGATTTTATCACCAACTCCAGCACCCAGAGCCAGAATTTCAACGAACCCGGACTTTACATTTCAAGCAGTATAAAGTTGAAGTGTATGTAACTTCAACGAGGGGGAGAATGTTTAAATCCATTTTTCTTTCATACTGTTTAATTCTTAATTCATTCTCATCATAATTGCACATTTTTTAAATATCACATTACTGCACAGATCGTTCTTATATTTTCATAATAATTTGCTTCACACGATTTGCACTTTATTCATATTTCACATAGTTTATGCACACACGGCTAGCCTGTCATGTATGCAGCCAAAATATGTAGATTCTGTAATTTTACTTTCCCACAAGCGTAAGCAATTCTATCCGTTCCCATTAGCGTAAGCATTTATTCTTTCCCATTAGCGTAAGCATTTTTATTATATATAAACTGTAGCCTGTAAGTAATAAATCGTTCAGTACTTCAGAATTTCGTTTCGTTATTACATCAGGACAAGGAGAAGCCCTTGTCCAGCATAAACAGCGAATATCTTCAAATTCAGAATATATACAAATTATTTGAATCTCGCATTCCTTCCACCACTACACTACAAGCTACACTTTTTCATGAAATACTATAAACCAATTTGCTCAGTACGTATAACATTTACCGAGCTCGAATTTTGTACTAAATCCTTAATTAGTATTATAATTAATATCGGGGATAGGTAAACCGATTCACTCCTCACCTTTTACCCCTTCTCATACAATGTGACAGAATATCAAAACTTTTCAAAAATTAAATTTTCTTGAAAAGTAGGAATGTTACTGATTTGCAATTTAAAATATATCAATTACAAGATAATTATAGTTTATTCTCAAAAAAATACTTAAGGACCCCCAACTCCTTGTGCCACCTCCCATACAAACTGCACAATTTCACTAAATCCAATACACTCATTTTCTCAGTAGCTATTCAATTTTTGAAGCTTAAATTTGGTACAACACATTTCTATATCTACTCCAGCATGATGTTAAGGAAATTAGTTCAATGCTGTCACCCCTTCTACCACTCCCCATAAAAAATTGTTTAAGATCACAAAAATTTCTATTTCATCTGGAATATCGTATGATTGGGCTTTTCGCGCAATCGTAGACCTGTTATGGAGCTAAATGTTGGTTTATTCGGACTTTTTTTAAAATTATTACAATTTTCACCTATTTACATTTTCTTAACGCTCTTTCATACCAAAAACTATGAATCATATAAGATATCCCAAGCCTATGGAAAAAATTCTAGCCATTTCTGCTGCGTTGAGAGCAACAAAAGGTCTTAAACACGACCGTGTTTAAGCGACGACCGTCAATTGAATCGATTGGCTCTTGGATATGGGCGTGCGGGTAGAAGCCAATGAGCGGAATCATGTGCTTTGGGTGTTTAAAACCTTTTCATCGCTCTCAACGCAATAGATTTTGGTAGAATTTTTTTTCCATAGGCTTGGGATATGTTGTATTATTCGTAATCTTTGTCAATATGTATATGATCTCAAACCACCCCCGTGAGCACGGGCCTGTCCTATACAAATACGAGTGTTATGGTTTCACTCTTGATAATTTATGGTTCTGATTCCAACCGGCATTGTTTGTCATTAAACTAAGCAAATTATATATCGCACATAATGTATTACTAGCTACATTATCAAAAATTGTTTATTATTACGATTTTTACATAGGCGAAGTCGTGCGGAACCGCTAGTAAATAAATAAAATTGCCTTTACTTGTGCCAAAGTATTTCACAGTATTTTTTAAATTCATTAGTATTAATTAATTAATTACTCACTTTTCTAATATTGTTAATTGGTAATTTTTTTCTGTATTTATAGTTGTTGTATGGCTTATCTTTTATTCGACGAAGGCCTCCCCCAGCGTCTTCAACTTATCTCTGTCGCAGTGTCGATCTCATCCACTTCATACTGGCTAGCCGCACTATACCGTGGTCCCATCGTATTTTCCGTCTTCCTCTTGGCCTGTTATCATATCGTAGATACTATTGGGTCACTGGCTTTATCCATCTATTGTTCGTGCACCTTGCTATGTGACCCGCTCATTGCGGCCGCTTCTTTTTCAATGCTCGGCTGAAACATATGAATCGCAGTAGATACTGTTCTCCCGTGATAGTTTCACATGGTTTCAACAGCTCATTATACACCATAAAAATGTTCTCTCTTCCTCTGCCATGCCGGTCCTTGGTTTCAAAATCACCGCTCTTGAAGCGTTGAAACCACTCACGACACGTTCTTTAACTAATAGCACCCTCACCATAATTTTCAACAATCATTCGACGCACCTCATCCGCATTTCCATTTCGACGCACCTCATCCGCATTTTTCTTTAACTGAAGGCAAAACTGAGGCTTCCGTGGCGTAGTGGGCAGCGTGCTTGCTTCTCAGTCAGTAGGTCGTGGGTTCGATTCCCACTCCAGACGGGATTTTCTTAAGCGCAAATTTTTCAGTTGCTTATGGTGATAAAAAATTATTCGCAATAAAATGGGGAAACGGTGTAAAAGTGAAACAGTTCCACTTCAAGAAGGCCTAGATACTCAGTAGATGATTTCTGTTCGCTTTCTATCATTCAGTCCCCCATACCATCTGCAAATATTTGTCAGTAAGCAGCCAGTACAATTGAGCAATATACCAGCTTCTCCACTCGCTACGGTCGTTCTCACTCCCCTTCCCCAACCTTTTCAATCCCATTCCTTCCCTCCATGACTGTGTTTGTGCATTGCACATAAAGGCCGAAATTGCCTATAACACAGGTCACTCTGTAAAAAAAAAAAAAAACTTTCCGCAAATGACGCTTATTTGGCTGAAACCTCGACAAATTTGCGCACAAAAAAGTATTTGCCGGTGATAAAACTTCACAGCATTTACTTCGAAACGGCGGGTTTCAATTTGTACTCCCAATAATATATATGCTATTTAAGGGACTGATGGAAATTTCCAGACCAAACGGTAGCACCTACAGACTTGCATTTTTTTTATACTCAAGATGAAATCTGAGCGTATATAACGTAACGTTTGTAACGCTAAGAAATAATGCTCGCATAGAGCCGCCAAGTGTACAGAAATATTTGTTGTCTCTCAAATCCTCGATTCCGATTTGCTGTCTGTCCGTCTGTGCGTCTGTATACAACATAACTCTCGAATGCTTTGAGCTATCGTGCTAAAATTTGTTCTGTGCCATTTTTAGCAAAAAAGTAACTTTAAGTTTGTGAACGGGCCACATCCCCCACTCTATCTACCCCCTCCCATGCAAATTTCATGAAATTTTGAAATTTAAAGAAATTGATTTTTCTCCGAAACCATTTCAGGTATTGACTTGAAAATTAGGTCATAGTATAATGATATAAATATCATTAACCTCAATAAATATTAATCTAATCTCCTTACTCCTTATACTACCTCCCATACAAATGCACAATTTTCAAAAATGCATTTATTCGGTTTGCATTGCAACTAGCAAAGTTAAATGAACCAATTTTCGTCATAATTAATTTTATTATAATTGTAACTAATTTTGGAAAAACTATCAACTTTACTTCGCTCCTTTTACCTCCTCCCATACAAATTTTACGAAATTTCGAAATTTTAATTAAATTAGTTTTCTTCAAAACTGTCAAAGCTATCAACTTTAAAATTTGAGAATTTGATGTCAAACAATTTGGTTTTGATTCGGATATTCCTTCTACCCCCTCCCATATAAAAGCAGAATTTTGGTAAATGCATTTAACCGATTTTCATAGAAACTAGAAGAAGTAGAAACTTGAAATTTTGCCAGAATTTGTCCCTTAATAATTGTAATAAATGCTAAAAAAAATATTGCTTTCACTTCACTCCTTCTACCACCTCCCATACAAATTTCTGTATTGGAAGTTCAAGAAAAGTCTTTCTCCTTCGAATATATGAGAGCCATCGACTTTAAAATTGTAACAAAGCAATATGATTAGGATGTTGATAAGCAGATTCAAAATCATCCTTAATCTCCCTCTTTCTCTGCCACCTCCCATACAAATACCATAAATTCTGAAAAAAATTGTTCAATTTCCTCGAAAATTATGAAAGCAAGAAACTTTAAATTCAGCATGAAATATTTTACTACCTCCCAAACAAAAGGTAAGTAAGCATTTCATCTGGAGTATCATATGATTGGGCTTTACGCCCAATCATAATTCTGTTATGCTTATTTTTATACTTTATACAAAATATCAAGTTGATAGTTTTAACAGTTTCGAAGAAAAATAATTTAATTTAAATTTCAAAATTTCGTGAAATTTGTATGGCAGGGGGTAGAAGGAGTGAGGTGAAGTTGATAATTCTTTTCAAAACTAATTTCAATTATAGTAGAATTTCGTCTTTACGTACTTACTTACTTACGATGGCGCCCAAATCGGACTTTGGCCTCCTGAATACTTTGCCTCCATCCATCTCGATTCAGTGACCGCGTCCTCCAGCAAGAAAATCTTAGCAGTGATTTGCTGTCTGCGTTAATCGAATCCTCCCAGCGTTTCCGTGGCTTTCCGACCGGTCTTTGTCCGTTGACTTTCCCTTTTAGTGTGCGTTTGGGAACTCTTCCGTCATTCATACGCTCCACATGACTAGCCCATTGTAACTTCTTAAATTTTATGAGGGTTGACACTTCTGGATTGTCGAAGATGTCATACAATTCTCTATTGTATCGTATTCTCCAGATCGAGTCTTCCCTCACAGGTCCGAGGATTCTTCTGAGGACCTTTCTTTCAAAGGCGTTAAGTAGTTTTTCGGACGCCTGAGTTAAATTCCACGTTTCGCTACCATAGCATAGCACAGGTCTTATGATGGTTTTGTATAGCTTAAGTTTTGTTTTCCTGTTTTTGATTATTGGAAGAACCGAATAATAAGTCTTGTATGCCATCATTATCCTTCTTTTGATTTCAGCTTTACTAGTTTCAATGAAAATCGGAAATATGTATTTTTCAAAATTGTCCATTTGTATAGGAGGGAGTAGAAGGAGTGAAGGTATCGGATCAATATTCCGTCATATTAATGACATCATTATACTTTGACCCAAATTTCAAGTCAATAGCTTAAACAGTTTCAAAGAAAAATCAATTTTTTAATACTTTGAAATTTCATGAAATTTGTATGGGAGGGGGTAGAAGGAGTGGGGGGATCTAGCCCATTCACGAACTTGAAGTTACTTTTTTTGCTAAAAATGACACTCAAAAATGTTTAGCACTATAGCTCAAAGCTTTCGAGAGTTATGCTGTAAACAGACAGACGGACAGACGCTCACTCGGAATCGAGGTTTTTGAGAGACAACAAATATTTCTGTACCCTTGGCGGCTCTGTGCGAGCATTATTTCTTAGCGTTACAAACGGTAAGGCAAACACAAGATACTCTCAGATTTCATCAAGAGTATAAAAAGTTCGTGCAAAAACAAAACTAGGTGTATTCTCGAAATTTGTGCAAGATACTGGAAAATTCATTTTTTGCAGATAATCGAGTCAAGCTGAGTCAACTGAATTTTAGAGATTTCGCGAGTCGAAAAATAGGAAAAAGTACTACCCGACTCAATACGAGCTATGCGTATACTAGTGAATAGAGGAGGGTAACAAAAGAGAAGAAGGAAAAACTGAAAAGCTTATAGTTCGTTCGTGATCGTATCGAATTTATTTATCTAAAAATCACCGACCAATTAAGAGCTTCAAAGTTAGGCTTTCATGCTGAGCACATTTGTAATACCGCACTTGCTAAACTAGTTAATGATATAAGCTGCAGCCTTAACATAGATCATATTACCTTCCTGACTTTACTGGATTTTTCAAAAGCTTTTAATAGTGAAAACTTTCAATTATTACTTGGGAAAATTTTTCACCGTCAGCTTGCTCATTTATCAATAGCCACTTGAGTCACAGAGTTCAAAGAATTAGGATTGGAGAAATTGTGTCATATTGTAGTTCGGTGTTGTGTGGTGCTCCTCAGGGCTCGGTCTTGGGGCCTCTGTTATTTTGCATGTTTATTAATGATTTACCAAATGTGTTAAGGAGTGCTCTCGAAAGTAATGGAAACTGCTGTCAATCGCAAAATCGTTGAATATCTCGAGGATAACCAGCTAATCCATGATCGACAGTATGGGTTCCGTTCTGGAAGGTCGACGGGAGACATTCTGGTTTACTTGACAGAACGTTGGAACTCATGCATACACAAACACGGCGAAGGTCAAGTTCTTGCACTTGACATTGCAAAAGCTTTTGACAGAGTTTGGCATGAATGTCTCATAGCAAAGCTTAGGGCCATTGGTCTTAATGCTACTCTTGTTCAATAGATTGAGAGTTTTCTTTCTGAACGCACTATACGAGTAGTACTAGATGGCGTTACTTCTTCCTCTTTCCCAATAGATTCCGGCGTCCCTCAAGGCTCTGTTTTATCTCCAACTCTGTTTTTAATTTTTATCAACGACCTTCTGTCGTCTACTCTCAATCCAATCCATAGTTTCGCGGATGACAGTACTTTAGATAGCACCTATGAATTTAACTCTGCTGCGGAATCACACAAGTATTCTATTGCTTCCAATCGCATGGAGTTATTCCGTTCGCTGAACTCGGACCTCAGCTTAATCCTGGAATGGGGCAGGAAAAATAGAGTAGAGTTCAACGCTTCTAAAACACAGGCCTGTCATCTATCCCTCAAACGTGATGCTCCTGTATTATCTCAAAATGTGACTTTTGGTGGCACACAACTTTGTACCTCGGATAACTTCACACTTCTTGGCGTTAAAATTAATGACCACCTGAATTGGGCCCAGCACATCTTTGATGTTGCCCTCGACGCCTCTAAACGTCTGGGTGTGCTCCGAAAGTGCAAAAAGTATTTCACGCCGAACGACCTAGCAACCATCTATAAGGCATACATTAGACCACGTTTAGAGTACAATTCGCATGTTTGGGCTGGGGCACCCAAATCACACCTCGCGTTGCTCGACCGTATTCAAAAACATGCATTCCGACTGATTGGAGACGAGACCATCACGTCTTCTATCGATTCTCTCGAGCATCGCAGAAATGTCGGAGTACTCAGCATTTACTATCGCTACTTCCATGGTAAATGCAGTGCGGAACTAAGCACACTAATACCCCCACTCTATAATTTTCCCCGAGATACTCGTCAAGCTGAACGCGCACACGAGTACACTGTTAAACCCTTGCCTTCTCGTACAGTTAAATATAGGCAGTCATTCATTTCCCGAACGTCAAGACTTTGGAACTCATTACCAGCTAAAGTGTTTCCCAATGAATACAACATCCAGAGCTTCAAGAGGAATGTACACCGTAATTTTCGTCTTTCTCCACCTAAATTAAACTAATCTAACTTGAGTTTTTTTCTCCAATTCCTATACCGACACATCTGTGCATAGCATTATAGGGTGACCCCCTAAGTTGTGTTCGGTTCCTTAAAAAAAAAAAAAAAAAATATGACTGCTAGCGATGTGCAAATTTACCTAAGCTGTCCCCAAAGTGATGTTTTTTCATGTGTAAGACTTATTAATGAATATTTCAAATTAATTTTTAGGATAATGATAATGGTGTTCGTCTTAATTCTAAGAAATCACAGAGTATAGTTTTAGGCAAAAAATCTGTTGATACATCTTCTTTTCCACTGATTCTTCTGGACACAGTGCCAGTAGCATACTGCCACTCTGCAAGGAATTTGGGAATTATTTTTAATAAGACTCGGACATGGAATGATCACGTGCATATGGTGACTAGAAGGGTCTACACTATTTTAAGAACTATGTGGGTATAGGCGAAGTTCCTACCAACTAATATTAAGAAATCCTTGATAATTGCCTTTATTTTGCCGATTTTTAACTACGGTTGTGCAATTTTTTGTTTTTTGAGCTATGCGAAAATGCACAGGTTACAGCTATTGTTTAACGATTGCGTTCGTTTTGTGTATAATATTCAGAAATTCGATCAAATCTTTTCTTTCAATTGATCATATCTCTCACGTTGCAAACACGTTCTTAGACATATCACTTAAGTAGCACCTGAAAATGAGGATATGCTTATTTATTCACGAAATCATAATAACTAAAGAACTAGCATATCTTTATTTTCAGATTTGTTTCGGTAATTCCTTACGGTCCGTAATATCATTATTTCGAGATTTAGATGCAATACACGAGAGCGCACTCTATTTGTGGAAAGAGCTAGAATATGGAATAGTTTACCTATTTCCAAAAGAAAAGCAAATAAAAAAATAAACTTAAAAGAATTTCACCAGTCTTATTAGTTCGATCCACTAACAATTCTTTAGTCTGCCTTCGAACTAAACGCTTAAATTTCTTCGCGAAGTACGATCGTATTAAGCTCATAGCTCGTTCGCGAACTAACATTTACATTAGAGTAATGAGTGCGCCAGTCTGATCTGTTTAGTTCCACAATGAAACGTACGAACATTCAAGATATAGTTCGTTCTCTACGCGAGAGGATACGATCGTATTGAGTTGACGATATCACAATCGAATGATATGTGGAATGATGGTGCTTTTGCGAAAGTATTAAACGATAAGGATATGCTTGTATGTGAATAATAATTTGTTAATCGATTACATTGACTTCCGGACTTTACATGCAGTTCACTACCAGTTCATTTCAAACTAAATCTGAAAATTTTAGGGAATCGTTCGTTTAGTTCAATGATGTAAATAGTTCAAATGAACTAGTTCGTTTGAGAACTACATATCTCTACTAGGTATACATGACGCGCGAGCCATCTTTTTCGAAGAGAGGAGGAGATGGCGAGATAGCAGAAATGTGTATGGGATGGGTAGAAGAAGTAGGGGATTACAAAAATTTTGTTTGAACTTTGTTTCAAATAGTTTTAAGGGTATTCGTGCAAAATTTCAAGTTGATTCCTTCCCACCTTCCGCTTCATCCCACTCCGTTCGGCACGTGCCTGCCATACATACATATGTATGCCATCATAGGTGCAAATTCATGCACCTTTTCCGACCTTTCAAAAACTTTTCATGTACTGTTATAATATCTAGCCGTAAATGTCTAAATGCTAAATTTTATTTACTTTATTAAATTGTTGCAATCGAATTGCATTTATTCATTATTTACATGATTTAAGACTGTGTATATTTTGCATAGGAAAAAATCCAAAGCCCGAGAAGGAAGGTGAGCTTGTTTTCATGACTGCTGCATGGCTGATGGGCGTCTTCGTATTTGCATTATTGATTGGACAAATTCGAGACATCATAAGTACGGCAACACGATCCCAATCTGAATATCGGCAGCTCGAAGATGAAACGTTGGAGTACATGCGCCGTTTGAATTTACCAGGTGAAATTCAACGCCGAGTGAAAGGTTGGTTCAAATTCACGTGGGATCAACAAAGAACTTTAGGTGAGTTTGCAATCTGTTAACAATCATATTGAGTTTTTAATTTACTGCACTTTCCTTTCAGATGAAAGTCACATACTGGATACACTCCCGGCCAATTTGAAAACAGACATAGCGCTCTCGGTGCACATACAGACCTTATCCAAGGTTCAACTGTTCGCCGATTGTGAAGATGCCTTGCTTCGCGAACTTGTACTGAAATTGCGATCGGTAACGTTCCTAGCCGGAGACTTTGTCTGCCGAAAGGGTGAGGTCGGGCGCGAAATGTATATCATAAAACTTGGACAAGTGCAGGTTATGGGCGGCCCGAATAACGACGAAGTGCTTGCTACTCTGTCTGAGGGTTCGGTTTTCGGGGAAATCAGTTTACTGGCTATAAATGGTGTTGAAGGAAATCGCCGTACGGCCGATGTACGGTCAAGAGGATTCTCGAATCTGTTTGTCCTGTCGAAATCCGATTTGAACGAAGCGATTGTTTACTATCCTAATGCTCAAGCCATCCTTAAGAAACGAGCCCGAAGTCTTATGCGTAAGAATGCAGCTCGCGAGCAAGAAGAAGCTCGGCGAACGGCATTGAAAGAGGCTGATGTTGTTATCGGTAATCCAATACGGACAATAAAAAGTCCTCCGAAGCTCTTGAGTACCGTAATTCAGGCTCTACCTGAACAATCGCCTGCCGTTATCCTCTTAACTCGCGGATCGAAAAAGATTAAGAAAAAGAAACCAAATTCTCCAAATGATGGCGAAGAAAACAAGGACGATAGTCAGTGCGATGCTAAAACAAATGATAACGTGCCATGCTTGCAAACTTTCTGCACAATTGAAAATGAGAAACGGCCATTGTCACCAGATCTTCTATCATCTATCGAGGACGAGCTCAAAAATCAAAACAAACTCATCAACCTAACCGATTCGGAGAAGGCTTTAATTATGTCTTCGAGCAATTCAAATGAAGAGGTAAAAAACGCCTCAACTAACTTGCCAAATTAAAAAAAAGTAATTAAAGAAAAAATACAGGAAGCATTTTAATAAATAAAGAATTAAATTTTAATAATAATGATAAATAAACTGTAGCAATGTGATAATACTGGAACGTAATTCCAAAAATAAATATTGAAATTGAATTTGTGCATGTTTTTATTATTTTACTTAAGCAGGATAATACACATGGCAGTTCGGTTTCATAGCACCATAGTCAGCCCGGATTTACTAAATTGTCTACAGCTGCAACACTTTAGACCAAATTTTTTTTTCTAGGGATTAACCATTAAAATTATGTCAAAAGTTTTCGTAATCGTTTAGGTAAGAATTCCGGGAGTGGAACTTGTCCTAGAAAGCACACTCTCTGAGGAAAAGCAAAGATTTTAGAAAATATACCAAGGGCTCTATCCAGTGGCGTAACTAAGAGCAGCGGCGTCTCTCTCTGCCCTTACAATTTTTTCAGAGCGTCCTGCCCTCGGAGACACGCCAAATGGGGTAAAATTTGTGTACGAGTTTATAATAAAATAAACTACCAACAAGTCGGGCGAAACTTTATTATTCTTGGGACAAGTTGCGGATGAGTGGAAAGTCAATATGCAGGTTAGAGTGGTTAGGGAAGGCTAAGTGAAAGGGCAAGGCTGTTGTCAATTTAACAATATTTCATTCGTTTCTGCAAGTTTGGGTTTTTATGTGGGAATGAGGAGGGGTAATAATAAGGATGGGTGGATGTTAATAGCTTTTTAATTAATTGCTTGAATCACTTCCAATATTCTCTGTATAGAATGTGTTTCATAGACGAAGTTGCATAGAATTTTCATAAAATTCGGTGTATTTTACATTCACGAAACCGAACATTTGTATGGGAGGGGGTAGAGAAGGTAGGGGAATCGTAAAATTTGATATGTAGTTTTATTTCGCTCCTCTTGTAAGGTGCTTGTACACAAATTTCAAGTTCGTAGCTTTTAGTTTGTTGGTTATTAGTTGATTTAATGAAATTGGTCGAAATCATAGTTTTGTATGGGAGGAGGTAGAAGGGCAAGCGCGATTTCAAAACTTTTAACGTAATTTCATTTCAACTATTTTTGTAAGTTTTTGTGCAAAATTTCAAATTGATAGCTTTTGATTTCTTGAAAATGGTCGAAAAAATAATTTTGTATGGGAGGGGGTAGAAGTTTTAAAGGTTTTCGACCAGTTAATATTTCGTATATTTAGGGATTCTTTTTAAATGTGTTTCGCAAATTTTCAAGTTTCTACCTTAAAATTTCAGTCAAAAATTTTCAGGTTATGTGTTTTTTTCAATGCATATGAATATGAATATGCACGTTAGACAGGGGGGGTCGGTTTTTAAAAATTATGGATCAATCTATTATTATTTTTCTATGTATATCAAATAGATGTATCCACATGCAAAATTTAAACTTTGCATCTTTCACCAGAGCCCTAAAAAATCACTCAAAATTTTCGACATTTTATTTTTTACCTCCCTCCCCTTACACCTCCCAACTTAGAATTTTTACCAAAATTAACCACTATGTAGTTCTACAATCTGACAACATTTCGATTTGATACCTGTACTCTTTTTTGAGATATAAGGATTTGTAATTTTGGAAAATGCGCGATTTTTTGAATGCTCCCCATTTCACCCCACTACTATTATTTCAACATGTTATATATTTTTTGTATTTTCCTGGTATAGCTTAATATATGTTTCAAACTTCAATTACATAGCTTAGGAGATAGTTGAGATATTAATTTTTAAGTGTTTTTCTCTGCACCCCACTGATCCTCCCCCTACAATAGTTAGCCACTCTATATGCTGATTCCGGTGGAACTATATGCCACCTTAATGGTCCCAAAATATGAATTTTTTACGATAAGTAATTTCGAGGATACAATCATTTGAAAAAATAATTCGGCCGACAATTTGTTTTTAGCCCCCCCCTTTTCGGACGCCAATGGATAAAAAAATTAAATTATTTTGTCCCACAACCTTCTCTATATCTCTACTGATTTTCAACTTCCTATCTGCATTCGTGGTGGAGATATTAGCAAGTGTAGTATTTGACTTTTTCCCTCACCCCGCCTCCCCTTCCACCTAACACCTTCCAAAATTTAGAGAATAGAGCTCGCTAACCAAATCAAAAATCCACCCAAAAAGGAACATTCTGCCTTTAACGGTCTCGGAGATATGAGTCCATATGTACGGCGTACGGCGGGACGGATTTTTTTTTGCATTTTTAGGCTAATTTAATCATGAAAAGCGAAAAAACAAAATTTCAGGGTAGCGATTTTTTTTTCTGTGTCGATCACAATACTTTATTATTAGAATAATAAAGTAAAATTGAGATTCTATCGTAGAATATATCGGGACTTCGCAATAAGTTTGCCTTCCCTGATTTCTTTGCTTTTGTTAAATCTTTCGACGTTTTCTTTCTTCTAAAAACTCATATAATTGAGGATCAATCTAATGATTTCAGTAAATATCAATAGAACTTTGAAAACCAGTTTAGTTTTAGTTAGTTTATTTATTTATTCATTTGGTTTAGCACAATTAAGATACAATTATCTTTTGTTTGCGTAATAACGGTAAATTAACTATTCAAATTAAGTGGTTCATTTAAAATTCTTCTTCTTCTTCGCAGCGCTACAGCCCCTTTCGGGCCTTGGCTTCCCGTAGCCGAAGTCTACAGCGATCTCGGTCCAGTGACCGCGTCCTCCAATTTTGAAATCCGAGCAGCGATGAACAGTCTTCGTCAACAGAGTCGGACCAGCGTTTCCTGGGTTTTCCCACTGGCCTCCGGCCCTCCGTTTTTCCCTCGAATACCTTTTTAGGTATTCGAGTTTCGTCCACCCTTTGTACATGGCCAGCCCATTGCAGCTTCCGCAGTCTGATGATAGTGGAAACCTCCGGTTCGTCAAATATATCATACAGCTCACTGTTGTATCTAGTTCGCCATCGGTCACCATCACGTTTCGCTCCAATTATTCGTCTCAGGACCCGTCTTTCGAAAGCGTTCAACATATTTGCGGATGCTTGTGTAAGGGTCCATATTTCGCATCCGTAGCAAAGCACAGGTCTTACTATTGATTTGTAGACTTGGAGTTTGGTCTTCCTGTGTACGCAACTGGCCTTAAGAATAGCTAAGACTGAATAATACGTTTTATTTGCGAGCTGGATTCGTCTTTTTATTTCGTTCGTTTCATTTCCACTCTTTGTCAATTTTGTGCCTAAATATATGTATTCGTCCACATTTTCCAAATTATATTCGTCAATTGTAATGTTTTGTCTATTGGGGGTCCTTTTCCTTGTTTGTGTCATTATTTTCGTTTTTGTTTCATTGATTTTCAGGCCAACTTCTTTTGCTGCTTGATCGAGGCTTAGTAGAATTTCTTTTGCGGATGTGAAAGAGCGTGATAATATGTTGATATCGTCCGCATAACCCACTATCTGGCTGGATTTATAAAGCAGCGTACCTCTTGTGTCAACGGGTAACTTTCTGATGACGTATTCTAAAGTCATTTAAAATTAGTTCTATATTAATAACTGTTAATCAAAAGAGGAATAGAAAAAAAAGAAAAAGAAAACAAAAACAAAAATTTAATTAGAATAGAAAAAAACAAAAAAAAAGAAAAAAAGCCTCTATTCAACCTCTCAAGTATACACCGAGCCTCCTGCAAAAATCACCATCCCCTCCTGATCTACGAATTTCGACTGGTAGCTGATTCCACTGCTGAATGACATAAACAAAGAATTGCCTCTGTGAGACTAGAGATAAGAACTCAGATGTTATTAACCAGTTCGGGAGGGCAATCGGCGTCTATCTTTATGAAATCGATAAATTATCGGAATATGCTAGCTGCTTCAAATTTATGCCTCTCAATGACTGTCTAGTGATGAAAATGTCTTTCAATAATAAAAATGTCTGGATTATGCCTCTAAGTATATCTTAATTGTAATAAGTGGCAGGTAGCTTTCAGTAAAACGATCGAAGATTTTGAAGAACTTGATGCCGAAAATATAATAGTAGTAGGTGACTTGAATGTACGCATAGAAGAGCAACAAGAGTTAGACGATAATGCAATTGGTATTAGTAATCTGGCAGTTAATAGAAAGTCTAAAGAAAAAGTAAGCACTACTAAGGGAAGAAAGTTAATTGAATTATTCAAGGACCGAGGCATAGTCATTCTGAATGGGCGCTCTGTTAGTGATTCCGAAGGGAAATTAACATTTTGGGAGCGATGCGGACATCAGTTAACGATATTTGCGGTGCCTTGCAAGGAGCGTTTGAAAATATATCTGATTTTAAAGTTTTAGAGCAAGAATTTTTAGAACGCATGCTTATCAATTTGAGTTTGTTAATCTGCAATTAGGGGAATAGCCAAACCTCTTCGATTAATGCTAAAAATTCTTTCCACAGTCAATAGACGCAACTATCTGTAAGAATGACGATTGGAATATAA
The DNA here is from genome assembly GCA_963669355.1 of Chorisops tibialis. Classification (NCBI taxonomy): domain Eukaryota; kingdom Metazoa; phylum Arthropoda; class Insecta; order Diptera; family Stratiomyidae; genus Chorisops; species Chorisops tibialis. Next base: position 72,492,215 of record OY770263.1, on the reverse strand, counting down.
GTGGAATTACTCACAGCAAAAAATTTTCAGCAGAACACTGTAACCATATCTTAACCGCAGACAAAGTCATTTTAGTTTAGTGATATATCAAGTTGATAACGTCACACGTTTACTCACTTAATTTAGTCATTAGCCACTTATCGCTGTTTTGTGTTTATTTTGAATATTCCACGAAAAAAATATAACGATATTCGCACTTGACTTTAATGCTATAAACAAAGACATGACCTTTATTAAATTTAGCAGTTAGTGAGATTTTATTTGTGGTAAAATAGCAAGCTATATATTTACATAGTTAATGACATAATCGTTTGAGTGTTTTTCTGGAAAGTTTTCTTCATAATTTTACACTCTAAAACTAGAAATCAATAAATACGGTGTAACGTGAGCTATTGGGTATGAATGAAATAAATAAAATAAAATAAATAAAATGAAATAAATAAAATAAAATAAATAAAATGAAATAAATAAAATAAAATATCAATCGCGCGAAGAAAGAGCTTGAACGTATAGCATTTTTTTACCGAGCCTGCGCTTTGCCGGTCGTGCAATTTTTTACCGAGCCTGCGCTTTGCCGGTCGTGCAATTTTTTACCGAGCCTGCGCTTTGCCGGTCGTGCAATTTTTTACCGAGCCTGCGCTTTGCCGGTCGTGCAATTTTTTACCGAGCCTGCGCTTTGCCGGTCGTGCAATTTTTCACCGACAGATTTTAACTGTCGGTGCAAATTACATAATTGCATAATTTTAGCGTACACTGTTTACTATGGATTATGCTGCGCGGTAATTCATAAACCTGAAAATTTTGGTTATTAATTGATAGCTGATGTTTTACATTTATTTTTGTAGGCATACGATGCGAATTAGCATGGTATTCACATAAAATAGAAGGTAAATTTGTTTGAAAATTATAAATCAGCGTTCAAAAACAACAACAACAACAGAACAACTGTTTAAATAAGCAAAATGAAAATAGCAATCACAATCAATTAGCTATTTTTTGCTCTTTCGTTGCTGTTATATCGCTTGAACGTTGTTATTCCGAATAAAAACCAATTCGCACACGTAAAAGGTTCGCACCCTTCTCGACAGCCTTGGAGATATCAAGAGCAACCATACAAGATTCAGCAAACTAAATTGGTGAACGTTCTTCCTGCAGTGAGGGTGGTTAAACGGTCTTCTGTGGAACGTTTTTTTTCCCGAATTCATAGTTTGTCGTCAACAATATCATTGATGTTGAGATATTCTATAACTCTATTGTTGACTAGCAAACCCCCGCGACCTCGTCCGCGTACAAATAGCAATAATAAGCAATTTTTGAGAGTGTAGTTAGTAATGCATTATGTGGGATATAAAATCTGCTTACTTTAATGGCTCTTTGAAGAGAATGGTTTGTATATTGTTCGAATCAGAACCATAAATTATTAAGAATGAAAGCATGATACTCCCTTTTTTATGGGACAGGCTCGTGATTCGAGATCATATACGTGTTGAAGAGCGTTAAGAACATGTGAATAATTGTAGCTGGTGTTAATTAAAAAAAAAAAAGCAAATAAAATAACATTAAACATAAAAACATAACAGGACTACGATTGTGCGTAAAGCCAAATCATACGATATTATTAATAGATGAAATCGAAATTTTTGCGGTGTTAAGAAATTTTGTATGGGGAGTGGTAGAAGGGGTGACAGCACTGAACTAATTTGTTTCACATCATGCTAGAGTAGCTATAAAAATGTTTTGTACCAAATTTAAGCTTAAAAAAATTGAGTAGGTACTGAGAAACTTATTGCACTGAATTTAATGAAATTGTGCAATTTGTATGGGAGGTGGTAGAAGGAGTGGGGGGTTTTTGGTGATTTTTCGAAAAACAATTATAACTATCCTGCAATTGATACACTTTAAATTTCAGATCTGTATCATTCACACTTTTCAAGAAAATCGAATTGTTACATAGTCGTGTAATGTGCCTCATTGAATGGGAGGGTGTAGAAGGAGTGAAGCTACTCGGTTAATTTTCTTTCCGCTGTTAATAATAATGCTAATTAAGGATTAAGTTTAAATTTTTACATCGATGAAATTTAAGTGTACTGAGAAAATTCGTTTAGAGTATTTTATGAAAAAGTGCGGTTTATATGGGAGGTGGTGGAAGGAGAAGGGGGTTTTTGGTGATTTTTTGAGAAACAACTATAATCATCATGCAGTTGATATATTTTAAATTTCAGATCAGTAACATTCAGACTTTTCAAGAAAATCGAATTCTTGTAAAGGCGTAGAACTGTGTCACATTGTATGGGAGGGGGTAGAAGGAGTAAAGCTAATCGGTTAATTTTATTTTGATATTAATAATAATGTTAATTAAGGATTTAATAGAACATTTTAGCTCGATGAAAGTTACACGTACTGAGAAAATTGGTGTAAAGTGGTTCATGAAAAATTGTAGTTTGTATGGGAGGTGGTAGAAGGAGTGACAGACCTTAAATAATTTGTATACCAAAAGACTGCATTTATAATAAATAATATAGTCCAAATTTCAAATTAATAGCCTTTATAGTTTTCAAGAAAATTTGATTAATATATATTTTTGAAAATGAGTCACTTTGTATAGGAGGGGGTAGAAAGCGTGAGGAGAGTGAAATAAAACCAAAATCAGATTTCATTCCGATGGACACCTAACAAACTGTGCAAGTTTCATTACAATCGGTTCAGCCGTTTGTGCGTGAAAAGCGGTCGTACAGACAGACAAACAGACAAAAATTTCAAAAATGTGTTTTTATGCTTAGTTAGTGCTAAAATAACTCAAAAAACTAACTTATAGCCATTTATAAGCAAATAACAGACAGACACTACAATTATATTTATATGTATAGATGTATAGATTGTTTCCATGAAGATCGACAGAAGCAAGGTTATTGCTTTTAGGCGATAATTAACGATATTAATGCGTTCTTCTTGGTTTAGGACTGGCAAGCTTCCATGAAGATGAGACAGTGGAGGAAAGACGGTATAGTTTGCATAGAGGTTTAGCAGGAGAAGCGTAGCAACCTTTAAGGACAAGGGCAGGGATTCCATCTGGACCTGACATCGCGTACGCAGTGAACGACGTCAGTCGATTCAACACGGAATTCGGCGAGGCACACTGGACAGCTGTGAAAAGAATATTTAGGTATTTAAAATCAACAATTAACTACAAAATATTGTATCGTTATTCAGATGGCGAAGCCTTACATGGGTTAGTGATGCTGACTGGGCCTCAGATGTTGGTAAGCGACGTTCCTGTACTGGCTATGTATTTAAGTTAGCAGGAGGTGCCATTTCATGGGGCAGCAGGAGACAACCAACAGTGGCCATATCAAGCACGGAAGCCGATAAAGTCTGGTTAAAACAGTTCTACGAGCAGTTCAATAATGAAATAGTAAGAATTCCCATATGCTGTGACAACCACAGCGCTATTTCATTATCTATAGAAGACAGCTTCAGAGCAAAGAAGAAGCGCATTGATGTTAGACACCACTACATACGCAGTAAAGTAGCGACAAGTCAGCTACGATCAGATTCGTCCCGACAACAGAAAATACTGCGGATTGTTTAACGAAAGCAATACCAGCTGAAAAGCATAAATTTTGGGTCAAAGGCATGGGCCTTGAACAATTAATTAAATTAAATTAATACTTACCAATTGATCATGAATTAAGTAATTTTATTGAATACTTGAATTCTTAGTTTTTATATTTACATGATCACTTTCAATATTTTCGTAGGTTTTTTGAATCACAAAAATAATTGACTTATGTACTTGATATTTTGTCTTGTTATTCAATTTGCATTAATACTGAATTGTGTTTATTTATGTTTTTTGAATTTTTTATAATCGTTGTTAAGAAAATATTCAAAAAGTTGGGGTGTTGAAATAAATAGAATCCTGCATTGACGGACATGGTGTAAACCCACCCGGCAATTGATTGTCTACACAGCTGATTGTCATGTTCCGGTCTCTTCAATATTCGGCGTTAAAACGATACACACGTTTTTATACTCTAGATGGAATCTGAGAGTATATTGTGTTTGCCTTACCGTTTGTAACGCTAAGAAATAATGCTCGCACAGAGCCGCCAAGGGTACAGAAATATTTGTTGTCGCTCAAAAACTTCGATTCCGAGTTGCTGTCTGTCCGTCTGTCTGTCTGTCCGTCTGTCTACAGCATAACTCTCGAACGCTTTGAGCTATCGTGCTCAATTTTTGTGTGTGTTATTTTTAGCTAAAAAGAAACTTTAAGTTCGTGAACGGGCCACATACCCCCACTCCTTCTACCCCCTCCCATACAAATTTCACGAAATTCCGAAATTTCCAGAATTGATTTTCCTTTGAAACTATTTAAGCTACCAATTTTAAATTTAGGTCAAAGTAGTATCATATAGATATCATTAATATGACACAATATTGATCTGATCCTGTCACTCCTTCTACCCCCTCCCATACAAATGCATAATTTTGAAAAATGCAATTTTTCGATTTTCATTGAAACTAGCAAAGTTTTAAAAACGAATTTTTGCCACAATTAATTTTATTATAATTCCAATCAGAATTAAAAAAAAATTATGTACTTCACCTCACTCCTTCTACCCGCTCCCATACAAATTTCACGAAATTTTGAAATTTAAATTAAATTATTTTTCTTCGAAACTGTTAAAGCTATCAACTTGATATTTTGCATAAAGTATAAAAATAGAAATATCAATAACGGGAAAAAAATGTGTTTTGATCCGTACACTCCTTCTACTCCCTCCCATACAAATGTATAATTTTTGTTATGTGCATTATATCGATTTCCATTAAAACTAGAAAAAGTATAAACTTAAAATTTTGCCAGAGTTTGTTTTTTTAATAATTGCAATAAATGCTAAAAAAAATTATCAGCTCCTCTTCACTCCTTCTACCCCCTCCCATACAAATATCTGTATTTTAAATTCAAGAAAAGCATTTCTCCTTCGAATATATTAGAACTATCAAATTTGAAATTGAACCAAAGCGTGGTGATAAGGATGATATGATAAGCAGTTTCAAAATCATCTTAGACGCTCCACTTCCCCTGCCACCTCCCATACAAATGCCTCAATTTCAGGAAAACTATGTCCAATTGAAAATAATGAAACCTGCAAACCTTAAATTCAGCACGAAAAATCTTGCATACCACATTAGGTGTCATATCCAAAAATTACAAACCTTCCTCCTCTCCTTCTACCACCTCCCATACAAAAGTCACTATTAATTATTTAAAAGAATTGGAGGTGACATATTTTCCGGTACATTGAACTCTTTCTCATTTCATCTAGAGTATCATATGATTGGGCTTTACGCCCAATCATAATTCTTTTATGTTTTTTTTTTATTTAAGTTCGACACAATCTATAGCATCGATATCGGCCCCAACACTACTGATCTGCGATTGCAAGCATGACAAATTCATGATGTTTATAGTTATTTCTCAAAAACTCACTAAGAACTCTGCACTTTTTCTACCACCTCCCATACAAGCTGCACAATTCCACTAAATCCAATAGGCTAATTTTCTCAATGACTGTCTAGTGATGAAAATGTCTTTCAATAATAAAAATGTCTGGATTATCCCTCTATGTATATCTTAATTGTAATAAGTGGCTGGTAGATTTCAGTGAAACGATCGAAGATCTTGAAGATCTTGATGCCGAAAATTTAATAATAATAGGTGACTTGAATGTACGCATAGGAGAGCAACAAGAGTTAGACGATAATGCAATTGGTATTAGTAATCAGGCAGTTAATAGAAAGTCTAAAGAAAAAGTAATCACTACTAAAGGAAGAAAGTTAATTGAATTATTCAAGGACCGAGGCATAGTCATTCTGAATGGGCGCTCTGTTAGTGATTCCGAAGGGAAATTAACATTTTGGGAGCGATGCGGACATCAGTTAACGATATTTGCGGTGCCTTGCAAGGAGCGTTTGAAAATATATCTGATTTTAAAGTTTTAGAGCAAGAAACACATGCTTATCAATGTGAGTTTGTCTAATCTGCAATTTGGGGAAGAGCCAAACCTCTTCGATTGATGCCAAAAATTCTTTGCACAGTCAGTAGACGCAACTATCTGAAAGAATGATGATTATAATATAAGCGGAATTACGAATTTAGTTTATCGTTTATACGAATTACAATGAGAGAGCTGAAAGAAAATTATTGAATTTAAGAAAAAATGGCTTAATGGTGAATGCATCAAAGCAAGAAAATTTTTTTTAACATGTTGAAAAAATAACCAAATGATTGCAAAATATATGTATTTGGCTGAAAGTAAAAGATTTAAGAAATTGTGTCATAGTAAAAGAATTAAGTATAATAAGGAATTAGATTAAGTCAGATTACAAATGCAAAAGAGTGGTGGAAAATGGTAAAAGAACTTCTACCACCTCGCATACAAACTGCACAATTTCACTAAATCTAATACATTCATTTTCTCAGTTGCTATTCAATTTTTGAAGTCTAAATTTAGTAGAAATCATATTTATAGTTACTCGAGCATAATGTGAAAAAATTAATACAATGCTGTCACTCCACACTGATTGTTCTTAATGGACAAGATGTGGAAGAGGTGCATGATTTTTGTTATCTCGAAAGCCTTGTCAGCATGAACGGTGGAGCCGAAAAGGATATTGAGGCTCGTATAAATGAAGCTCGCCAGGCCTTCGGTATCCTTTCCCCTTTCTGGAGGTTAAGAGAGATCTCCCTTCGCACGAAGCTGCGAGTTTTTAACGCATACGTCGAATCCGTATTGTTCTATGGTTGTACTACGTGAAAAGTGACCGTTCGACTTACACTGCAAACTTTCGTGAACCAATGCCTCCGAACCATTTTAACAATATTCTGGCCGGAAGTGATCTCCAACGATGAATTTTGGAGTACAACTGGACAAACTAAAATAGGCATTGAGATTCAAAGGCGAAAGTGGCAGTGGATCGGTCACACTTTAAGGAAACCAGATCGAAACATCGCCAAACAGGCTCTGGATTATGATTCTCAAGGAAGACGTCGGGTTGGTCGACCATGGAATGTTTTTATTAATGCATTGTGCTGCTGAAAAACTGTTTGCTATCTAATTACCTTTTTTTACTCTATATTTTATTGTATTTTCTTTTTTGTAACTTTTAAGTTAGTATACAGGCTGTCTGAATGCACCGTCGGTTGTACGCTGTTCGATGGTAATGGCTAAATTGCAATTGGAAACGGTAAGGGACTTCATGAATACCTTTTGTCGTAAATCAAAAGGTCTTAATGTCTGTCACCTGAATGCAAGAAGCATCAAAAATACAATTTGTGATATCCATTCTATTATACAAAACTTAAATCTTCATGCCATTTTGGTAAGCGAGTCACATTTGAAGAGTCATGTACCTAGCGCTACTGTCTCCTTGCCGGGATACAAGCTATTTCGTAATAATCGTAAGGAGCGAAATTGTGGCGGGGTGGCATTTATGTAAAGCATAACATTAATGCAAGGGTTGTATCAAGATCCGAATCTGGAGCTATGGAATTTCTCAACGTTGAAATTCGTTCCGAAAAAGCAATTCTCACGGTAGCTTATTGTCCTCCAAGGTGTTTTAATGAAGATGTAACAGCTTTTGTCATGGAAACAATGGCGACCCATACACATCAATACAATAATGTTATTGTCGGGGGCGACTTTAATGTCGATTTACTTTTCCATAACAATCGTAAAGATAGCTTTCTTCATCTGTTTCAGTCCATAAATCTAGAAGTTATCACTAACTCCATACCCACTTTCTGTTGTTGTAACAATCCTTGTCTGTTAGACATGTTTTTTACGTCGGACAAAAACCGAGTACTATTTTTCGACCAAACGAGCCCTCCTAGCTTCACTGATCATGATTTACTTTTTATGAGCTATGATATATGCGTTAATGAGTGTACTAAATAAATGTATTAAATCTTTCAATTATCGGAACTATAACGACTTAAATTTTGAAAATTTTACAAATGAGTTCAATTTATTATCTTGAAACTAAGTTTTTTATATGTTGGATGTCGATGACTAGGTGAGACACTTTAATATGATTATGACTTACCTTCATGATAGGTGTGTACCACTACGAAAGGTAAAAATAAAAAAACAACTTAGCATGTCCATGGATTACCCATCAAGTATCATCCTTAATAGCCGAAAGAGAGTATCTCTATCGCCGCTCAAAAACGAATCATGCTAAAAAGTTATATAAATCTGCGAGAAATATTGCTACAACAGATATAAGGAATGCCAAGCGTTCTTATTATAGTCAAAAGTTTGACCCTGCATTACCCTCCAATAGAATTTGTGCCAATTTAAAGAACGCTGGTATTTGTGGAAAGGAACCGACGACCTGTAATTTTGTGGCTGATGAACTCAATAAGCACTTCATTAATACTTGCCAGATATCGTTCCAGACCACCTCAGCGCCTTCAAATGAAATATATACTAAAACTTTTCGCTGCATCGACTTACCTGAGCTGCTCTCAGTTATTAACTCCATAACATCGAATGCTATTGGTCCTGACACTCTACATCCTAAATTTATTAAATTTCTTCTCCCGCATATTTGCCACCATATACTACATATTTCAAATACATGTTTATCCAAGGGTACCTTTCCTACGGCATGGAAAGTTGCCTCAGTACTGCCGATAGCAAAAACGAATTCTTCTAATGCAGTCACTGATTTCCGGCCTATTAGTATTTTGTGTTTTCTATCTAAAGTTCTCGAGAGAGTTATGTCCATTCAAATACAGAAGTTTTTAAAAAAGGAGAGTTTATTGACACGCTGGCAATCTGGGTTCCGAACGCAACATAGTTGTGAGTCGGCGCTTCTTAAGGTAACTTCCGACATTAGAGCCGCCATGGATTCGAATTTGGTAACATACTTTGTTCTACTTGATTTTTCTAAAGCATTTGACCTTGTAGACCATAATATAATCCTTGATAAACTATCATCAAATTTCAATTTTACCCCTAGCGTTATAAAATTTATGCACAATTTCTTGAATGACCGCTGGTAGGCAGTGCGGGTCGGTGATGATGTCTCTTCTTCGCTACCTCTCTTGCGGGGCGTACCACAAGGCTCTAAACTGGGTCCATTACTCTTCATCAATGATTTGCCAAGCGTACTGCAAGATTGAAATATTCATATGTATGCTGACGATGTTCAGCTTTACTTAAGTAGACCGGTGGGTCTTATTGATAACTGCGTTGCGCGTATTAATGATGATATCGCAAGAGTTTTTGGTTGGTCAACCGAAAATAGATTAGTACTTAATGAGAAAAAGTCACAATGTATCGTCTATTATCCAGGAATTAAGAATCATGAATCATTAAATTTGCCTTGTGTTATGATGAATGGTACATGTCTCGTTTTTAGTCCTGCTGATAAAAATGTAGGAATTACGCTAAACTCCTCAATGACCTGCTGCAATCATGCAATCTACCATTTTAAGAAAAGTATACGGTGGTTTGCGTCGGCTATGGCTTTTCGCTAGCATCTTGTCGCTTAGCATTCGACTCAGACTTGTGAAATCCCTTGGGGTTTACTTCTAGAATGGCACTACAGCCCAAATCGGGCCTTGGCCTCCTTCATGTACCTTAACATTTTTCATTATTTATTGTGGAAGGGTTGCTGAACCTTTATTTTCGATTTTTTTTTTCATTTTCGTAGATTGATGTGACCAAGGTATACCCAAGCAGGGAGTGTGCCGAAATTATGCGTCGACCGGAATTTGAACTCACGACCTTCGCATTGTAGATCCCTGTGGGCAACCATGTTCTGCTTCATTCGTTATGGTTTCCGTGCCTATATTTTATCTCTTGGGAGATCCGCATTTCGCTGATCCATCTCGTTGAAGTTTCGTCGGTTTCCTTTTCGGCAGTCCCATTGTTTATGTCGAATACATGCATACAACTTTCTGATGATTCGCAGGCCTATTGGTTCTAGGGGCATCATCTGTGTACTGCTTGTCTAAGGCAGTGGTCCGAGATTTAAAACTAATTGATCTCTAGGATTTCGGATCCCATTTATCTTCGGCATAAAAACCGTCTTTGTTTTTCTCCAGGCGGGGGATCTACCCTACAGCGTAGCTGACTCTGAAAATTCTTAATAGATAAGGAAGTAGTTCCGCTTTTCCATCCTGTAGAGTTTACAATTGTCTTCTAAGAATGGTAGCATTGGAAAAAATGCCACCAATTACCAAATAAAACAACAGAAACATACTTAGAAAAACAATATAATTACATCATTATTAAAATAATAACAGCGCACACTGTTTAGACCTTTGGCTTTGGCTTCTGGTCGTTGTTCCTGCCAATATCGTCTTCGGTAATGGTGTACGTGCCAATTTGTGATCCAGAAACTTCAGCATGACCGTTTGGATTATAGGTTGGTCCATCACCAACAGGTTCAACAACTTCGTTTACTACGCGATAACCCTTATCATCGGCTTCGTATTCGATGGTCCTTAGGAAGAAACCATCGTTATAGGAGTACGATCCCTTAACGTTAAGACCATCACGGGACTCGGAACGTTGGAAGTTGCTGTCGCTGATTTGATCGTCGATGGAAACATCGAACGAATAGTGAGCGTTACGGTTTTGTTCCTCCGCAATTTCTTCACTGTCGAGCTTAGCTTGACTCTTGCTCGGTGGCTTAGCGTCTTGAGCGACCTGAAAGATATCAAATTGAGAAAAATTATTTCACAAACAGAATAATACAATTTCTTAAGTGAATAATAGTTCGTCAGCACATTCGAGCGCTCTATACTAGTATAACCCGTACTTATCGGCAGAAAAAAAAAACAATAGTGACTATCATAAATTCAATATGTCTAGTTAAATCTTAAGATTACTGTGCAAAAAAAAATTACATTTTGTTTATATCGGTGTGTAGAAATTGAATTCCGGCGAAGTTAACTTGTTCGGAAATGATCCGTTGTTATGGCAGTAGACTACCAGTTCTCGAGTAATAAACTTCACCGTAAATCGTTCTCTTTACTGCAACATAAGTGCAAGATATATTTTTTTACCTCAAACAATGGGTAATTTATATTTGTGTTTTCGAAATTATTTAAATAATAAACTGCTTCGTGCATTTAGTGAAGTTTAAGTGATTTAATTAAAAAAAAAAAGATTTTTACTAATGAGATTTCTACGTTTAAATCTTGTGTTTACCGACAATGTTTACTTTTTATTAGTGACACATTTTTCGTTAATAATTACAGTGATGCGCTGAAAAGATCGCAGATATTATTTTTTGCCAGAATTTTATTTTAAAAAATGGTGATACGAAACCAGACATATTAATTAAGAACCGAGCTTGTTGAAATTCTAAATCTTTAAATGTTGGACTATGCAATTTGGTTGACAAAATCAGCTTATTAACTATAAAGTTCTTAAAACTTCTTAATTATCTTGCTTTAATGCCGGTTGTAGTAGAATGCCGGAATGATTCATTAGGCTCATTCAATGAGTAAAAAATCATGTAATTGGAAATATAAGATCATAATCGGATGTAAGATAATGTTTTTTCAGATTAAATAATTTTGTCTTGTGGTTGGAAAGAAATACACCATACGGCAAAAATTTTTCATCAGAACATTTGTCGTCAACAATATCATTGATGTTAAGATATTCTATAACTCTGTTGTTGATTGTTTCCATGACCTTCGACAGAAGCAAGGTTATTGCTTTTAGGCGATAATTAACGATATTAATGCGTTCTTGGTTTAGGACTGGCAGGCTTCCATGAAGATGGGACAGTTGAGGAGGATAAGGTAAGACAGTATAGTTTGCATAGAAGTTTAGCAAGAGAAGCGTAGCAACCTTAAGGACAAGGGCAGTGATTTCATCTGGACTAGAAGATTTCTTAGCATCTAGGTTCTTAAGAACTTGATATATGTTACGCAACCGAATGTTTATTATACTCTAAGTGAAATCTGAGAGTATTATAAGTTTGCCACAAGGTTTGTAATACTAAGAAATAAGGCTCGGAGAAAAAAATTAATGATACAAAAGTTCATATTACTCTAAAATCACAAAACTGGATGTCCGTCGATCCGTCCGTCTGTCCGTGTCCTCTCTAGCTCGAGAACGCGTTGAGCTAGGAAGTTTAAATTCTGTGCACGTCGTTTTTGAAAAAAAAAGTAAGGACAAGTTCGTGAACCCCCTCTACCCCCTCCCATACAATATAACACAATTTCGCAATTTGACAATAAACCGATTTTCTCGAAAAGTATAAAAGCTATTGATCTGAAGTTTGGGAAATATTATTTTAATACTAGTTTCAATCTGTGATATAAAAATTATTCGAATCCCTCTACTCCTTCTACCACCTCCCATATAAACTGCACTTTTCATGAAATACTGTAAACCAATTTACTCAGTACGTATAAAATTTATCGTACTGCAATTGTGCACTAATATTTATTTAGAATTATTAGTGAGTCCGAAAAATATTAGATGATTAGCTCCACTCCTTTTACCGCCTCCCATACAATATGACACAATTTTACAATTTTTCATAAAGTCAATTTTTCTGAAAAGTTTGATAACTGGTGCCTATGCTACTGATCGATGTAAAACATGTCCAATGCATGATGTTTATAGTTATTTCTAAAAAACTCACTAAGAACTCTGCACTCCTTTTACCACCTCCCATACAAACTGCACAATTTCACTAAATATAAAACACTAATTTTCTCAGTACCTATTAATTTTTGGAGCTTAATTTTTCAAAAATACATTCTAATAGCAACTCCAGCATGATCTGAAAAAAGTAATAGTTCAATACCGTCACGCCCTTCCACCATTACTCCTTATTCAAAATTTCTTAAAATCAAAAAATTTCTCTTTTGCTACCCTTCAGACATACTCAAAATTGATTGCCTTATGCAAATATTTTTTAATGAAAATCCAATATATTAATTTTTTTTTTTTGTAGACATTTTAAGAGTTTTTGCTATTATCTAGTAACGTTTGATTTACGTAGTACTAGCACAGTGATATGCAGTAGATTTCTCGGAGCTATTTGAAAAAGTTGTGGGTAGATATGAATACGCACCAAGTTGTGTCAGGTATTAAATCTGGTTTGAAAAAAAAAGAAAATTGAATTCTGCTGGAAAATTAGGAAAAAGACAAATAATATTTGAAAACTACGATTGCAGAATTTTAGCGGTTCTTACAGAAGTAACTATAACCATTTAAAAAATGTCAGATTCCCAATTTCAGAACACTAGCTATTATAAATGAACTTTTTATAAAGTTGTGGAAATAAACCATTTTTTTGGAAGGGCTGGAGCGATTTGGCCCATTCACGAACTTCACCTTACTTTTTCATTAAAAATAATGAGTGCAAAATTCGAATGTTCCAGCTCAACGCGTTCTCTAGTTACAGAGCGAACGGACAGACATTTTTTTTTAGATTTACAGACAAATTTACTCTTTGCTTAATTTAGTGACAATTATATTCGTGATAATTACACTGCATTGACTTGTTCATGGGCGGTGCGGCGGATGTTATAGAATCCACATCCATATACACTGCAAAAGATAAGTACACTTTTGTTAGTCTCTGTCCGATGCTAATTTTTGGTATATACGAGTGGAATGATAAACAAATTTGGAGTTGTTTTAATAGTTTTCCCATTTAAACAGAACTTAGAGAAACTATGGCGCGTCTATGACGCAAACCCCTGGATAATCAACTGATTAATTATCCTGGAGCATTCTTCTTCCACAATGGCACTACAGCCCAAATCGGCCCTTGGTCTCCTGCTCTTCAGGTTCCTTAACATTTTTCATTAATTATTGTTAAAGGGTTGTTAGCCTTTCGCACAACCTTCGATCTACGAACTTTTTGCATTTTCAAAGACTGAGGTAACCAAGGCATATCCCAGCAGGCATTGCGCTGGAATTATACGTCTACCGCGATTTGAACTCACGACCTTCATATTGTAGACGAACACGCTGTCCACTAGGCTACACCCTAGGTATCCTGCAGTATTACCTGATATTTATTCGATAAAAAGGTTGGAGAAAAAAATTAACCTATTCTTTTATATTGCTACACATAGGTCAAACTTTGTTACTGTTTTTATGTTGTGACATTGGTATTCGGCTTGGTCCGAAATCGACCACAAATATCAGGTGTGGTCTCCATATCAGGAGGAGCATAACAATAGGAGCGAGTCTGTACAGCGAAGGTTCTTAAGGTTTTCCCTAACGGGGATATGTTGTGCTTTCCCCTTACAAACAGTTCCTTAAACTCCTATCTGAAGAAACGTTTGAGAATAGATGAATTATCCTTAGGGTTGCTTTTGCGTTTCAATTAATTCCCCATTTTTGCTCGAAGTATCCCATGTCGACCCTTGAGAAACGATGCGCCATTTCACATTCCTCATCATTGCACTAACTATGGTCGAAACGTACCAATCGCCTCTCTTTCGCGAGTTTTTAATAATAATTAGTGCCAAATTTATTATAATTTATCTAGCACGCAATTAAAATCAGCTCTATGCGATGATTTTTTTTTTATAGAATGTAAAATAGGCAATTTCGGCTTTTATGTGCAATGCACAAACATAATCATGGAGAGAAGAAATGGGATTGGGAAGGTAGGCGAAGGTGAGTGGGAACGACCGCAAAGAGTGGAGAAACTGGTATATTTTTCAGTTGCGACAAAATTGGGCTATACGCCTAATCGTAAGTCCATTTTCATCGTTGAAACAAAAATAAATTTCTCTCATTTTTAAAATGTGAGAAATTTATATGGAAGGTAATGCTGGGAGAATTTTAATGCAGCAAACCCCCCTCCCGAACTAAAATGGGTGACGGCGTTAATTTAATTTTTTTACATGACACAGTTTCCAAACGAAATTGTTTACACTAAATTTAAGCTTGGAAAGATTTGGCCTCTTATTGAATCTTATCTTGTTTTTTTCGATAACAAATAGCGCGTGCAGAAATTCAACTGACTGGTTTAGCGCTTTCTCAAGCCAAGGCGTGACCGGGCGGATGGACGGACATACATCCGATTTCAATCTTTCCAAATGACGATAAAAACTTCTACTTCTAAAATGGCACTACAGCCCAAATCGGGCCTTGGCCTCCTGACGTTCAGGCTCCCTAACACTTTTCATTATTTATTGTGAAAGGGTTGTTAGACCTTCTCACAACCCTCTATCTTCGAATTTTTTATTTTCAGAGATTGAGGTGACCAAAGTACACTCAAATAGGCAGTGTGTTGGAATTATGCGTCGACCGCGATTTGAACTCACGACCTTCGCATTGTAGACCAACACGCTATCTGCTGGGCTACACCCTAGCTATGAACTTCTGCTCATCGCATTTTTCATCGACCCCTTATTTCTTAGAGTGACAAAATCCATTACACTCTCAAATTTCTTCTAGAGTATAATTACAAATTCAAATTTTATTTCAGTTTTGCATAATTTAGTAATTCAGAAGTATTTTATTTAGAAAAAAAATACCATTTCGTTGAAAAACGATCATTTTTTTTAAATAATTGAGATTAGTGCATGATTCATTCGCTCAGAGTGACTGAGATCAAAACATTGTCGGTGAAAGTGGTTATAGCGTTTCGAATTCACCTTTTTAAAGAAGTATGAGAAGGTCATGTACCTTGGACCGTTTTATAACTTACAAAATATTAATGTATGCTATTTTTCGTTTATCTCACATTAAAAGTACACATTTCAGCCTTATTTAAATATTATCATGCAAATTAACGACAATTATTTTAATAAACTAGAGTGTAGCTAAGGTCATAGCTGTCCAAGGTACAGGAGTGCTTGAACCATGGTATGCAATTTTAAAAAATCATAACATATTCGCTTTTATTGCACAAGGAGCTTACCACAAATAACCTTTAAAAATTGCGAAAAGAGTATCCGAAGATTTTTATAAAAATTGTAATTTCCTTGAATTGAACTGAATAAATAATTCTTCTTCACCGGGACCATCCTAAATCGGGTATTGGGGTTTCAAGCTTTAGCAAATACGTTTCTGTGAATAGTTTGTTGGCACTTTGTACAAATTTTCATTTCTCAATACTTAATTTCTTGATATGGTTTAAACCAGGGCAGGGGCATGAAACCTAACACTGAAAATTATTCAACTTTAGTATAAAATAAAACTCCAGAATCTAGAATAAAAACAGAATAAAGCTTCGATTACGGATAAACTCTATTCAGCGATATTCTAAATAAAATAGAGATTCTTGTGATTTTATCAAATGTTTATATCGGGTTTTCCAATAAGGACTTGACAAATTTGAATTCAATTTGTGAACGCACCCTTTCAATAATCATCGAACTGTCACTGTCAATTTATTCAGTAAACTTAACATTTTTATCATGGTAAAGTACACGAAGGAACAACGTCTCAAATGGTTTGCATTTTATTTTGAAAAAAAGTTGTCAAGTCCTTATTGGAAAACCCTAAACGGTTCCAATAGGGACTTGACAATTTTGAATTCAATTTGAAAAAAAATTGTCAAGTCCTTATTGGAAAACCCTAAACGGTTCCAATAGGGACTTGACAACTTTGAATTCAATTTGTGAACGCACCCTTTCAATAATCATCGAACTGTCACTGTCAATTTATTCAGTAAACTTAACATTTTTATCATGGTAAAGTACACGAAGGAACAACGTCTCAAATGGTTTGCATTTTATTTTGAAAAAAAGTTGTCAAGTCCTTATTGGAAAACCCTTTATGTAGGATACAGAAGAAGTGACGATATTGAACTGAATTCAAGAAATTCGTTACCGTGAGTCTATTTATCTATCTAACTGGTGCCTATAATCTCAGTTGAGCAGTAGGCAAAAAAATGTCGACCAACTCAAAATGTCCGTTCGAAAAAAATCCGGTCAGAAAATTCAAAATTTTCATACCGAATCAAATCTGAGCAACCCGGCGGCCATAACTCAGTAGCAAGCAACCGAAGCTTGAGTCCTTGTTCTCTCTCTCTTTCTTTCTTTTGTAAAATATTCAAGTGAGTGGCACTGTGCATGCGCAGCTGGCTGAAAAATCTGCATTTTTCCATATCCAATCGAATCTGGAACACCGGGCACGCAGATAGTCGCCGGGTTGCTCAGATGCGGTATGGAAATTTTGAAGTTTCTGACCGGATTTTTTTCCCGAGTTGGTCGACATTTGGACATGAATATGTCTAATGGCTGGGGTCAACCAGAAATTTTGTGCATCACGAGATTCCTTACCGTGATTCTATCTCTCGCACATGTGTGTGTGTGTATATATATAAATGCAGGAGTTGGAGAGTCTTGAATTCTTGCCATACGGAAGACTTTCAGGCATTCCAAATTTTAGATCAGTGGGGGGGGGGGTAAAAGGGCAGAGGGATTTGGCTTATTCACGATTGTTTGCAGTTTGATAAAGGTCTCAGCAGAGATCGAAACGTCACGCATAATAAAGCAAACAGTGTAAGATCCGAAAATCTGTAGTTTCAATTACAACTCTTATGTTTTCGACAAAAATACGAGTACAAAAATTGAACTTTCTAACTTAATGCGTTCTCGTGCTATTACAACATCTGGCTTAGAACTTTCTGAGTGACGACATGAACTTCTGTTCAATCCGTTTGTTTACCGCGCCTTATTTTTTAGTGTTACAAAATTCGATGAAGCAAACTTATAATAGTCATAGATTTCATTTAGAGTGTAAAGGGAACAAGTAAGCAAGACGGACAACAAACTACCAAAGAAAGAGTCACGTACGTTCTTTCGTAAACAATCGCTCTTACGCATTGAAAAAATAATTTTTTTTCCAGCGCTAAATACTTCGAATGGAGCTAAAAATGAGTGAAAACAGCAATATGACCAATTTACAAAAGGTTCTAGGTTAAACTTTATGTCAAGAAAATTTATGATTGATTAAAATGCTTGTAACAATATTGAAAAACAAAATATTGATTCTGAGTAATCAACATTAAAAAAAAACGAATCAGTTTGCTTATAAAAAACCATGCAGTGTCGTAAAATTTTTTTAAATTAGTTGTTTATCAAGTTTACTTTTAAGACAGTATCTGGGCGTAAATAATTGTGAATAAATACATATGTTGAATAATATAGTTAATAAAAATAATTTCTTTTCTTCGATTTTTTTACGGTAACCGAAATAACTTAGGGGGTAACCATGCATTGCGTAATGCGAAGTTAGGCCGACTGGGTAAGGGAAACAGGTGGAAATTGGAAAGTTAGAAAGGAAACGTGGGAGGAATAGGTTTGAAATAGCTGTGGACGTTGTTTTTGAATTGTTGGGGATTGTACCTCGTTGGAAACAGACTGTCCGGTAATGCTTTCAACATCATTGACGTCCGAGGTATGAAGGACGGCAGATGCTTCACATTGTACTCGTGAGCATGTACAGCTTAGTAGAGGAGTTATTAAATCCTTTTAAACCTTACTATATTTACCATAGAAATATCAATAATAAATGCAGAGTACTCCGGCATTTTGGCTATGGTCGAGGGAATCTATAGAAGCCGATATGGTTTCATCTCCAATTAGACGGAGCGCATGTTTTTGGATACGATCGAGCAACGCTAGGTGTGATTTTGGAGCCCCAGCCCAAACATGCGAGTTGTACTTAAGACGTGGTCGGATTCAAGCCTTGTAGATAGATGGTAGCCAGTTCAGACGCAGAAAAGTATTTCTTACCCTTCCGCAGAATACCTAAACGTTTCGACCCTTTTGGAATTTGAAGCAATATGCCACAGAATTTTCAATTTTTACTAGCGTACGTCCGCGACTTTGTCCGCGTAAGGATCGCAATAATAAGCATTTTTTGAGAATATAGTTAGTAATACATTATGTGGGATATATAATCTGCTTAGTTTAATGGCTATTTGACCCAATTTTTTGTATTTTACTGGAATCAGAAGCATAAATTATTAAGAATGAAACCATGATACTTGTATTTGTATGGGACAGGCCCGTGCTCACGGAGGTGATTTAAGATCATATTGAAGAGCGTTAAAGAAATTTAAATAGTTGCAGCTTGTGTTAATTCTAAGTAAACCCCAAATAAAATAGCATTACGCTCAAAAATATGTGCTTGGGCATATATATGTGATTGTGCGTAAGGTCCAGTCATACGATACTCTAGATGAAAGAGAAATTGGTAGTGATAGAAGGGGTTCCAGCATTGAACTAATTTGTTTCACATTAAGCTAGAGCAGCTATAAAGATGTTGTGTACCAAAGTTAAGCTTCAAAAAGTGCATAGGTACTGAAAAATTGAGAAATTGAAAGAAATTGTACAATTTATATGGGAGGTGGTGGGGTTTTTGGTGATGTCCAATAAACAACTATAAACATCAGGAAACGAATATGTATATTAATTTAACATTAAGAAACATTCCTACTTTTCAAGAAAATCGAATTTTTGAAAAGTTGTAGAATTGTGTCACATTGTATGAGAGGGAGAAGAAGGAGTGAAGCTAATTGTTTAATTTTTTTCCCGATATTAATAATAATGCTTATTAAGTTTTTAGTTCAAAATTTTAGCTCGATGAAAGTTATATGCACTGAGAAAATTGGAGTATAGTATTTCATGAAATGGGAGGTGCTGGAAGGAGTGAGGGGATTCAAATAATTTGTATACTAAAAGATTGCATTTATGATAGAAATAAATTCTAAATTTGAAATTAATAGTTCCTATAGTTTCCAAAAAAACAGTATTATTATATACTTTTGAAAATGAGTTACTTTGTATGGGAGGTGGTAGAAGGCGTGAGGGGGAATGAAATAAAACCAAAAGCAGATTACATCTCGAAGCATACCTAGCAAACTGCAAGTTTCATTACAGCATCGGCTCAGCCGTTTGTGGGTGAAAGACGGCCGGACAGACAGACAACAATATCAAAAACGTGTTTTTATGCAAAGTTATTGTAAAAATAAAGCAAAAAACTAACTTATAGCCATTTGTACGCCAATAATAGACAGACACTACAATTATATGTATAGGTGCCTATGGTGCTCTGAAAAGAAATGCTTTCTTATTCAGTACATTTGATGTTGGATAGTTCTTGCATTATTTATTTTAATTTCGTCAATTTATAATTTATCCAATACATTGAACTGTATGTGAAAGTTGATACTTTTCAATACTTAACAATCTAATTCTGATCGGGTTTTTGTGCAACATATTACAAGTTAAATTTTTAAATCAACTATAATATTGCACATTTAATATTCATCTTTACACAATTTACAGCATCATAACTAATATAAATATTTTTGAAATTCTCGTTTCCAGCTCGACTAACTGCTGTTTGTTTAGTCGTAATCGTTTTGGTGGCCGCCGTTCAAGCTCGTAAGAAACTCGTTTTATCACTTTCAACATTATAATAAATTTATGAACACCATTCAACAATATTTCTTTTCATAGAATGTCCCGTATCGTCAAAAGTGACAACTTGTACGCCGAAATGCGTTCAAGATTCTGAATGTTCAACACTCGGTGGAAAATGTTGCAAGAACATTTGTAATGCAAAATCTTGTCTGATGCCCAATCAAGGTGGTAATAGAGAATCGGATAGCTACAAAGGAAGTAAGTATATGTAATATGATTATTTTTAGAGTCAAATTTGTATAAGGTGATTACTAGGATAATTACATAAGCGACATACAACTCTTAAAGGCGACCAATTCAACAATGTTTCAAACACTTTTGAAATTTTCTTTTTGTAAAAAAAAAAAGAAAATAAGAAACAAGAAACGAGTTACCTGAATATGAACAGAATTTTATAAAGAAAATTACAAACCTATGATTTTAGTATTGTGACCGGATACTACTAGAATCCTTCTTTACTTCTATTATGACACTACAAACCAAATCAGGTTTTGGCCTTCTAATCTTTAGGTTCTATAACGTTTTTCATTACTTATTGTGTCCACACAACCCCCTATCTACAATTTTTTTCGTATTTTTTCATTTTTGTTAATTGAAGTAACCAAACAGACAGTGTGCTGAAATTATAAGTTGACCGGGATTTGAATTCACGACCTCACGTATACAAATACGGTACTCAATGGGCTACACCATAGATTCTTCTCCTTCTTTATGTTTAATATAACCATGACCAATAAACAGAGTACAAAGTTTCTGAAGTGCGAAAAATATCCCTTTTATCTTATATAGCTAAATATTCCTAATTTGCGAAATAAATTTCTCAAAACACTGAATGATGGTTGAGCTTCGAGCTTTTGCCTCTATCTAATACCTATGATACACTGCTGGTATGCAATACCTGGTATTGCCAATACCATATCACCCAATACCACATATACCACGTATTGAGACCTTCAAATTTTTAAAATTTACCACGAAAGGAAGGGTTTAAGTACGTAATATAGCAGGTACTTAAGCCTTTTTGCGCCGCTGTGATTATATTTGGTGAATGTCTAAACTAAATTGTCCTGAGCATTTGTGATAAGAGCTATCAAATATCAAAATTACGAAGTTATTTATGAAAATCGTTGTCATCATCAACAAAACCGAACGTTGCCACGCGAAATAGTGATTTAATATTTCAATGAAATTTGAATTTTATGAAATATGGTGCGACATTTCAGTTTCATGAACAGCTGATGTCAAACCATACCGCGTATGGGCAGTGTATCAGCCGTCGTAGTATGCTATACCACGTTCGCAATACCAGGTATTGTATACCAGTAGTGTATCATAGGTATTACTTTAAGTTGCTTATCAAATATAATGATCTGATAAGGACACGGGACACATTTCCAATTTCCCTCGTCACTAAGTGTATACAAACATATTAATATTGCATGGGAGGTCCCATTTTCAGAGATATCATCTAACTATCTTCCTTGTCATGCGCTCTGTCATACATTGCTACGAGTAGGAGAAGGATATATGATAGAATACAAAAAAGGACATATAGTATAATCAAGAAATTGATCCTTTTTTTATCGTAATCTCTGGATTATAATCCTCAAGGAAGACGTCGGGTTGGTCGACCATGTAGCACATGGAAGCGAGCAGTTGAGCAGAGGAATAAGCAAGTCCTGGCAACAGCTAAAGGCCCATGCTCAGAATTGCGCCTTGTGGAAGAGAGTTGTTTCTGTCCCATGCCCCTAGGGAGTCTTAACAGGAATTAGATTTATCGTTATTAATAGTTGTTTCATTGTTCATTAACAAAATTCTTCAATTATTGGGCTTTTACTTACTATCTCGTGACCCCCATGAAAATTATTAAATTTGTTATAGAAAGGTATGCTGCTCTATTCCTTTTTTTTCATAAAAATCGTCATTTTCATCAACCTTTTAAAAATTAGTATAAAAGAAATTAACATCCATCTTTATTTATGATTACAATAATTGATGGCCTTCTTTATAACAAATGTGACAATGTCAAAATTGAAAAATGCAGGCCATAGAGTGTCGAAGAAATGGCGCTTGACAGTAGCTTTTCAAATAAATCACCAAAGCAATAGGTCAGTATTATGTGTAATACTCTGAATAAGAAGTTCACCTTGAAACTATAATAGTTTATTTATTTAAATATCTGCCACATAACATTTATTACTCTTAGCTTACTATTTTTTTTATCGAAGTTCATTTCATATTTGATGGTATAATGAGCGGTTTAAAATCGATTAATCAATTAAATGCATCACGAAATGGGGGAAAAAAAAAATAAAGATACATATTTGCATAAAATTGTATAAATTTTTAGAATAAATTACATTGATTGATTTTTACACGTATATAGAGCATAATATGATGCAAGAAGCCGATATACATATGCAAGAGTTTAGATATTGATATATTAAATTTACAGATAAGTATCTACAGATACAAATTCAAAGATGAGTTTTTACTCTCTAATTAAATTACTAGTCATCTGTCTAGCATTATTATTTTGTTTCATTAATTATTAGTAGCGCATGAAACAATTAATAAAACTTGCAATTGAAACAGGGATAGTTGTGACCATTTGTCTATTAAAAAGAATCTAATGAACTGGTATCTAATAGTATATTGTGCAGGTGCGGAAGGTCACATTGAGTTTCACAATTTAGTCAGAAGACGTTGAGGGTTGCTTGTGTTTATAGTAATTCTTAATTACTCTTTACACAGTTAGGAACAATACTACAATAAATAGTTTCTTTTTTAGAATTATTTTGTATATTTATTAAAAATAAATTAACATGTCAAAAACTTTTGTAGCTGTTACTGTCGATACTAATTTTTTGGTACTATTTATTTAAGAATATAGTTTTATTTTATAGAAATAGGTTTATTTTGGTGAGGCAGTGCCTAATCTGCCACAACTGACAAACCGCCATTAATCGAATTTATGAGTTGATTTCGCTAGGTAATAAATGATTCCACTTCCTGAAGTGGTTAGTGCCGCTTTTTTACATATCCATAGGTGCTCACATTTTCTAGCTTTATTTTTATAGGTTTACCCTGAACTCTAATTTTCGTGTTTTCTTCTTTTGGTAATTGAGTATAAATAAAATGCCCAGGTATGTAGGGCATTTTATTTAAATTTTTTATTCATCTAATGTGAATTATGGAAGTGATATACGAGTATCGAGAAATTACCTGGTATTCTGATCTCCCGACTAAATTTCAAAGAATCGATAGATACTCGAAACCGATGTTGGAATCAGGGCCTGTTCCGAATTTCTTCCAAACGCAACTAAACTGAATCAAAATCAACAAATTTTTTTATTCCAAATTATACAAAAAATAGGGCTTTTCAAAGAGATAATAATTTAATCAGCAGCGAATTGGAACAATAGTTTAATAAATATTGATAATAGCACTTAGTTCGACTTATGTGGAGGTCTTTAACGAAATGCTCAGTTATGTCGGTATGGAAATTGAGTAAAATTGTAATTAAGCTAATTTAATTGGAGAGATACGAAAATGATAGCGGACACTGTTTTTGAAGCAATGCATGTCCTTATTGGCAAATAAACTAGCTGGCAATGCGTTCGAAAATTTTCGGTGCATTGCGTCATTCTTGTTCTCTCGGCATCTTTTGCTCATAAAAGTTTTCAAACATTTTTGTTTTTGGTAACATGATTGAGGATTTTGTCCGAGGAAGAGACCGTCCTTGAAGAGTTTTGATGAAAGAGTGAAAAAAAGTAAGACGGGTTCATGTTGCCTACCGGTGTATTTTTATGCCTATTTCGGGTAAATCCCTGCCAGAAAGTTCTGTGAAGCAGATCGTCCTGGTAAAGAGTGTTGGCAGAACCGATCAAAATTTACGCCCTCAGCACTGGCTGAGCGTGGAGGTCTATTCCAGTAGATTCTGTGATGCTGTTCAATCCACTTTCTCAGTATTAGGTTGGAATACCCTTTTGGTTTTCCGCAGAATGGCTCTGGTTTAATAAAGTTTTTTCCCGCACCATTTTTTGCGAAGCAGTCTGCTTCCTCGTTTCCCTCAATCCATATGTGTCCTGGGACCCACATTAAGATAACTTTTTTTCTTGTTCCCAGGGCGATTAGGTTTTGAAGGCAGTCTCAAACAAGTCTCAATTCGTGTTTGTTGGATGCTAGAGCTTTGAGAATTGCCTGACTATCCGATAAGATATAAATAGTTTTATTGCGATGAGCTCCCCTTATAATGCCGGTAAACATGCATTGAGAGCAGGAAGGGCATTGTCTGTTGACGGAATAAAATCCTTCATTCCGTTACACTGGTTTTAACTTAACAAAATATTAAAGTAGGAGACTATAACCTAGAAAACGTACCCAACTTTATAAACCTAGGGGCGAACCTATCGAAGGATGGAAGCGAACCCATCGAAATCAAAAGAAGGATAATGATGGCAAACAAGACGTATTATTCGGTACTTCCAATAATCAAAAACAAGAACGTACGCAGGAAAACTAAACTAAATATATAAAACAGTTATTAGAGCTGTGCTATGCTACGGCAGTGAAACGTGGACATTAACTCTGCTAACATTTGAGAGAAAGGTCCTCAGAAAAATCCTCGAATATAAAATAAGAAACTACAATGGGCTGATCATGTGGAACGGATGGATTACGGCAGAATTCGGAAATGTACACTAAAAGGGAAAATTAATGAACAAATACTGGTCGGAAAACCACGGCAGCACTGGAAGGATTCGATTGACGCAGACAGCAAATCACTGCTAAAATTTTCAAACTGGAGGACTTGATCACCGAACCGAGATGGGTGGGGGCAAAGTATTCAGGAGGCCAAGGTTTGGGCTGTAGCGCCATCGTAAGTAAGTAACTAAGGTCTTAACTTTTCGGTATTGTGATGATGCAGCCACTCAAGCATGCCACTTTATGCAAGTGTTCCATTCGCACCTTGGTAGGACCGTCCCAGTTTCGATATGATATAGTCGTAGTAGCTAGAGGTGGGCAAAATAACTCAATTTCGAGGCTTCCGTGGCGTAGTGGGCAGCGTGCTTTTTTTTTTACGGAATGACCTGTGTTATAGGCAATTTCGGCCTTTATGTGCAATGCACAAACACAGTCATGGAGGGGAGGAATGGGATTAGGAAGGTAGGGGAAGAGGAGTGAGAACGACCGTAGCGAGTGGAGAAGCTGGTATATTGCTCAGTTGTACTGCCTGCTTACTGACAAATATTTGCAGATGTTATGGGGGACTGAATGATAGAAAGCGAACAGAATCCATCCAATCCATGCTTGCTTCTCAGTCAATAGGTCGTGGGTTCGATTCCCACTCCAGACGGGATTTTTTTTAAGAGCAAATTTTTCAGTTCCTACTGGTGATAAAAAATTATTCGCAATAAAATGGGGAAACGGTGTAAAAGTGAAACAGTTCCACTTCAAGAAGGCCTAGATACTCAGTAGATGGTTTCTGTTCGCTTTCTATCATTCAGTCCCCCATAACATCTGCAAATATTTGTCAGTAAGCAGGCAGTACAACTGAGCAATATACCAGTTTCTCCACTCGCTACGGTCGTTCTCACTCCCCTTCCCCAACCTTCACAATCCCATTCCTTCGCTCCATGACTGTGTTTGTGAATTGCACATAAAGGCCGAAATTGCCTATAACACAGGTCATTCTGTAAAAAAAAAAAAAATTTGGTGAACTAGTTCATTAGTTCTAGTTCACCAAAAGGAATAGTTATTTATCTTAGTTCGTTTAGTTCACTCTCGTTGTAGACCATGACATATGATCGATTTTATATTTAGTGAAACATGTTTGACTCGTTTGCACTTGCACTGTAACACTATCGTCCGAAAATGAAGCACTCCTACTCGTATTCACAATGGCAGAAGCTTCAAAGCTAGAAGTTTCTTGGGAACTAGTATCTGAAGTTGGAGGCTCCTCTAAAATTTCACGAAAAGGTCTTTCCAAGAGAACTGTTGCCTCTTTAGATGCCCCAAGGATCCAGCAATACAGCTTAGCATATTTAGGTAATATCTGCATTTACAGAGCTTCCCTTTAACCTTTAGCACTTCATCAAAATAATTTCAAACTGGAATTCATTTCCTTGAGGCCATCACGCACAAATTTTTAGCACTTAAATGCTAAATAAAAAAAAATTTTTTTTTTAATAGAATAAAATGTACAGAAATATTATATAGTTTGCTGTTCCTGCCAGTTATATTCGAAAAACGATTCTAATAATAAAGGCACGTTAAATAGAATACAATTATATTTTTAGTTGTCAATTGTTGCTTATCCTTTCACACCATGAAACATGCAAAAAGAAAAAAAAAATGTAAGAAGCACGCAGCAATTTGCATATTCAGTTCATAGAATAAAACTGATACTTCGAAGAATCCTCATTCCGTTCGTGAATCATGCGTAATTTCGTTCCTGAACTAAACACCTACAAAGCCTACATCCTTCTTTTCAAGGAAATGGAAACGTTTCTGTTTCAAAAGCAATTTAATTCGTATTCATCATTCCTGAACTGAACACCTACGTTTCTTTTCGCGAGATCGAATAGGAACATGAATAGGAATAGAAATCATGCTTGTCGTTCTGGAAAACTGGACAGAACACAATGCCGAAGTCGAATACCGGTTGTGTATACACATCCTTGTATCGATAAGCCGCTCATTCGGCAACGGCATTGTGTTGCGAGGCTATGAAAATACGAATATGACTGCATTGCGAATTCGCAATTCGTCTCAACATACGATCTGAGGCAGCTAAAACACCATAAATTTAAAATACATGCATGTGCAGAGTGAGAGTGCTGAAGCCGCCTTTACTGACATGACGATTGACGAACGATGAAATTTTGCCTGCATGTAAATATGAATACTGAATTCAATGGTGAACCGTAGCCAGCTTTGCAAATATTTCAGTCAGCTCACTACCAGTTCAGTTCGAACTAAATGTAAAAATTTTAGTGAATAGTTCGATTGGTTCAATGAAGTGAATAGTTCAATGTACTGTTTAGTTCTTGAACTAAACATCTCTAATAGTATCGTTCCTTTGAATCTACGTATATCTTTTGGTATCTTATAATTGTGATTTTCGGTATAATGTTGTAATTGTTGATTATTATAAACAAAAAATACTTCTTGATAACAGAAATAGGATTGTATCGACTTTACAGATTTCTTGCACCACTTTAGCTATAAAAAAATGTATGGAAGAAACATACCTCATCGTAAGAGAAAAACTATGTAACGATTTTGCATGTCCACAGCAATACAATTTATGAACGATTTTCTGAGAATTCCAAAGAATTTATTGGCGAAAGACATATCATACAACCTGCCAGCACCGTTACTTATCCATATCGAACAAAATATACCAGAATTACGGTTGTGAGTAACGCCCAATTGTCTTAGTGAGATGAGGCATGATTTGGGCCATTCATTGAGGTTGAAAATTTCTAGCTCAATAAATTCTCAAGCTAGAAATCGAACGAACATACGGTAAGAAAATGCCATTAATCTCAACAACTCAAATTAAGAGCGAAAAAACAGATATAGTAATAATTTTGTATTTTTTCTCGTCTTACAACATCAAACGTTTGGAATTTGAAACCTCTGTTAGGGCTTTAAAACCGCTGTAACGTGATCTGATAGTGAAACTGCGAATATATCCAGTTTAAGGACAAATTAGAAAGCTGCACGATAGTGAAAATAGCAGTAAAACCCGTTCGATAATTTTTGCTTGACAAACAAATAAAAATATCTGATTTGATCGCACTAAGTTCTACAATAGAAAAATAATCGTTACAAATAATTTTTCCAGAATATCTTCAATGCATGGGTTTTGTATCTAAAACGATTTTATTTTATTCACTCCAAAGAATTAAAATTTAAATCATTTATTATATTGTATAATCAAACCAAGAATAGACCTAAATACACAAATTAATGTCAACTTTAAAAATACCAAATTTAATTCAGAAATCTATACACTACAAAAAAAGGGGCTGCCATAAAAAATTAGCTAGAAATTTGTCTCAAAAGGACCGTTAAATTATGTATACTTTGAATAGATCCAGAATGTCTAACTATGGCAGCAGGTAAATGACTCATTATGCAAACATAGTTAGACCGGTTGCGATAATAATTTACTACTATTTTTTATAACATCAAATCAAAGTTAAGCAGTTCCATCTTTCATTTGCATAAACTTCATCCTAAAATGAAAGAAGAGTGATGCTGAAAACAATCGTAATTGGTAAGGGTCATATTTTTTTTTTCAGAATTATAGGGAAATTGAAGTACTTCATTAGTATTTGCAAATATTATAGGGCATTGGAAGCCAATGGGAATGAGGGTAGAATTACTCCACGGCAGACCAGCTTGTCATAAATCGTAAAAGGCGACTATTGGCCAATTCATCCTCCTGGGTGGAGGTTCCATTTGCCCTAAAATAGACAAAAGTACACTCAGTACACAATGAGCTTATCATCCGTGTTCTTAAAACTAACTGATACGAGAAACGTATAAAGTGCTTCGGATACGAACGAGTTCTACTGTCTCCAGAATTCAAAAACGAACTATGATTGGTTTAAGAAGTCCTACTCAGCATCGTGTCTTATGAAAGAGAACTTTATCTGTCCCATGCCCCTATAGGAGGTCTTAATAAAAAATCGATTGATCGCGCACTGAATCATAAGAGGTAAGACCAAAGTTAACTATTGTGAGTGTAAACCTTCAGAAGTGTAAAGATCTAAGTTCTAAGATATATCTGTTCACTATTTTGTTACCATAAATTTTGTATTTGCGAATTTTAAAGTTCTAGAATTAATATATTGTGAAAAAAAACATAAGGTCACGCGCAGGGATATAAAACTTCATTATATCGAGCTTATGGTATTTCAAGCGGTATCCTTCCATTAGCTTCACTAAGAGGATGTCGTAAATGGTACTGTAAAAGCTGCTACAAAAACCAGATTCAAAAAGTTCATAATCTTTCTTATTTTATTTTTATAACGAAACTTTTCGTTATAAAAATAACGCTACGCATGCCAACATTTTTCTACTTTATGAAATCTGAGAGTACACATATTGTGTTCGCTTTACCTTAAAAAACATAACAGGAGTACGATTGGGCATAAAGCCCAATCGTGCGATACTCTAGATGAAAGAGAAATTTTTGTATCTTAAGAAATTTTGTAGGGGAAGTGGTAGAGGGGGTGACGACATTGAACTAATTTTTTCACATGACGGTAAGGTTACTATCAAAATGTCTTATACCAAATTTAGGATTTAAAAATTTAATAGGTACTGAGAAAATTAGTTTATTGGATGTAGTGAAGTAGTGCAGTTTGTATGGGAGGTGATAGAACGAGGGGCGAGTTTTTAATGACTTTTCAAAAATAACTATAAATATCATGCTTTTGACATGTCTTAAATTGCAGATCAGTAGTTATCATACTTTTCATGAAAATCGACTTTTTATAAAGTTGTGAAATTGTGTCATTTTGTATGGGAGGGGGTAGAAGGGGTAAAGCTAATCGCCTAATTTTTTTTTGGTTTTACTAATAATTCTAAATAAATATTTAGTGCACAATTTCAGCTCGATCAATTTTATACGCGCTGAGTAAATTGGCTTAGAGCATTTCATGAAAAAGTGCAGTTTGTATGGGAGGTGGTGGAAGGAAGGGGAGGACTCAAATAACTTTTGTACAGTAGATTTATATCATCATAAAAGTAATATATTCCAACTTTCAGATCAATAGCATTTATATTTTTCGAGCAAATCTGTTTATTGTGAAATTACGAAATTGTGTCATTTTGTATGGGAGAGGGTAGAAGGGGTACAGCTAATCGTCCCAGTTTTTTTGGTCTTAATAATAATTTTAAATAAATATTTTGTACACAATTTCAGCTTGATAACTATTATTTCATGAAAAATTGCAGTTTGTATGGGAGGTGGTGGAAGGAGGGGAAGACACAAATTATTTTTATAGAGTAGATTGGAATCATCATAAAAGTATTACATTCCAAATTTCAGATCAATATCATTTGTACTTTTCAAGGAAATCCGTTTATTGTCAGATAGAGAAATTGTGTCATTTTGTATGGGAGGGGGTAGAAGGGGTGGAGCGATTTGGCTCGTTCACGAACTTGACCTTACTTTTTTGTTAAAAACGACGTATACAAAATTTGAACTTTCTAGCTCAACGCGTTCTCAAGCTAGAGAGGACACGGACGGACAGACGGACAGACAGACAGACGGACGGACGGACGGACATCCGGTTTTGAACTTCTGTATCATTCATTTTTTTCTTCGAGCATTATTTCTTGGCGTTACAAGCTTTGTGGCAAACTTATAATACTCTCAGATTTCATCTAGAGTATAAACAAAGCTCGTACGAAGGTGGCAAGGGTACAGAAATTTGTGTTTTCGCTTAAAAACTTCGAGTTCGAGTGAAGGTCTGTGCGTCTTCTAAATTAATAATTAAAATTTAATTTTTTCATGTCATCTTAAGGGGCCGTAAATACCGAAAAGGCGTTTACGTTGAAGATAATGTTGTTCTGAATATGATTATAAAAATAGTTGTAGTAGTGATAAATTAGCTGAAAAATACCCATCCGATTAGCAAAATGGCAAGGACCTGACTGGAAAAAAAATTGGCTATGGAAATTCGATGTACAGCTTACAACAAATTAATCTTTATACTAATAAAGAAACAGGGTCAAAAATACCATTTACTTGCGAAGGATTTATAATCGAAATCAAGGTTTTCAGTATAAAAAAATACTATTTTAGAATGTAATATTTTTAATAAAACTTTGGAAATTTGGAAAAACTTTCTAACCAGTTCCCTCTGTGGAAAGATTTATTTTTCGTCTATGCGAAAAAAATAATACTTTCTCACAAAATATAATAAAATATTTGTTTATAAAATTTGCATTTTTATATTGTCTTAAAAAACAACTGCAGGAAAGTCTTAATAGCCTCCAAACTAATCAACTAATCACATTGGCATTAAACCAGTTCCCTCACCAAGGTTTTTCATTAAGGGATATTCAAACAAAAAGTAAAGGTTTCGTTGAATATCTTCGGCAAAATCTTTGTTTACAAAACACTACATTTTCATTTAAATATGCAATTTCGTGTATAAGCCCGTTAAGCAAGAAAGTAACTTTAGGTTTTTTAATTGGGCAAAATCGTCGAATTTCCTACTGCCACTCCAACACAACTTTCACGATATTTCGAAATTAAAAAAAAAAATGTTTTCTTCGAACTCTTAATTAATGATGCGAAGTAAGAAGTAACTAAAATTTTGTTCGGATTCGCTCACCACCTTTGTTTCTCTTATATCGATTTTCTCAAAAGCCAGATTAGCCAGAAAAATTAAAATGTGCCAGAATTTATTATACACAGTAACTCCAAAAAACGATCAACTTCCTCTCCTTCTCTCTGATGATGATGCAATGGCGCTACAGCCCATATTGAGCCTTGGCCTCCCGGATGCACCTCCTTCAATTGTCTCGGTCCAATGACCGCGTCCCTCCTTCTACCCCCTCCCATACAAATTTTGCATATTTTAGAAATTTAAAGAAAGCCTTTTCACAACAAAAATATTAGAGTCAGCAACTTGAAGCTAGGGTATAGCCAAGTGGGTAGTGTTTTGGTTTTGTAATGCGAAGGTCGTGAGTTCAAATCCCGGTCGACGCAATATATAATTCCAGCACATTGTTTGCTTGGATATACCTTAGTCACATCAATCTACGAAAATGAAAAATTCGTAGAAAGAGAGTTGTGCGAAGGGCTAATAACCCTTCCACAATAAGTAATGAAAAATGTTAAGGAACCTGAAAGTCAGGATTCCAAGGCCCGATTTGGGGGGTAGCGCCATTGTAGTAGTAGTAACTCGAAAATTTCAGCAGATCATGCTGATAACGATGTTAAGTGCCAATAGAAAACCTTTAACTTCTTCTTCCAACCTCTTCTACAAATACCACAATTTTAGAGAAGTGAATTTTTCAAGTATCATGAAAAAAATATTCGAGCTATATTACAAACATGAAATTCAGCACAAAAATGTTCATACCAAGTACAGTTCATGTTGAACAATTATAAACTTCACCCTTGGAGATGAAATTTTCTCAATTTAACTGAATCCCATTCGTAATTGTTATATGTTATATTCTTTATTACGGATGGCAAGAACCTCCTCTTTCCTAATGGCAGTGATCAACTGCGTTTGCTCTTTTTCAATATCTGTGAAAAAGAACAGCTCTTCTAATAGCAGTGATTTTTTCACCTCTATTCTTCATCCTTGTGAACACGGATGGCAAAAATTGCAAATGCAGTCATAAATATCTTCGAAATGAGCTATGACATTTTTTTTTTTATTTTAGCAATGATTCAAATTGAAACAGAAAAACGAAATGAATTAAACGGAAGAGCACAAATTCAATATCCTTCATTTAATAATTAGGCAGACCCAATCTCATGCTCAGTACCACCAGTTCAGTGCGCATAGTGAACATTTCTTCTTGTACCAAGCACCTGCTCAATGATATCTGTTCACTACTCGTTCACAGTGATATCTGCTAACTGCTCACTGATATTGATATCTGCTCACTGCTCAGTATTATCACAGCTCATGCACGATGCCAATTGCTTCGTGTACAAAGCTTTAGCTATACACTGAGCAAGTATAGTAATGAATGAACAGATTAGCAGATGAGCAGGTTTACGAATTTATGAGCTGCTCTAAGTAGGTCGGTGAAGTGTGACTGCGATTTGTTTAGCGAGTTTTGATCTGATCGGTGGGATGTGCGAAGTGGTCAATGAAATAAAGTGCGCTTTCGTGGGTAAGCGGCGATTTGTTTGGTGAGCTTTGATCTGAGCTATGATCTGGCCGGGGTGAGATGGGACGTGTGAGTTGCGCGATTAATCTGCGAGTGCAAACGAAAACTCGTTGTAGCGATGATCATTGCGGCAAATTTATTAGCGATAGAATGTAAGTAGTATGCATTGGCTCTGCTCCTCTAATTGGAGCACTTTTCCATTTTCAATAGCAACATGCAATTTCTCTCTTAAAAGAAAAAATCGCAGGTATTGTAAAGAGCATACCATCTCTATTCTTTATTTTATAATTGCGCACTATTTTAAATAAGATTCATTGAATATTTCTTAAACTTTTGCTTGAAATTCGAAAAATTTGGAAATTCATGAAATATAATTGTTTGTTGTAATAAGAAATCAAGATAGAATTGACCGAACACCTTTTATGGTTATTCATTTGTAAGGATGAAATGTTAAATAAAAAATTTTAACAGAACTACGATAGCGGTTAATGCTCAATCATGCGATACTCTAGAAATATAAGTTTTTGTATCATTAAGAAATTTTGTATGGGGGTGGTAGAAGATATGACAGCATTGAACTAATTTTTACACATCCTGCTAAAGTTACTATTAAAATCTTTCATTTAAAATTTAAGCTTAAAAAAATTAATGGGTACTGAGAAAATTAGTGTACTGAATTTATGAAATTGTACAGTTTATATGGGAGGTGATAGTTAGGGTTTTAGAAATAACTATCATATAAACATTATTACAGATCAGTAGCGTTCATAAACGTACTCTTCAAGGAAATCAACGGTTACGGTTATGAAGTTGGGTTGTATTTAATGGGAGATGGTAGAAGGAGTAAGCTAATCGGTTATTGTTTTAGGTATTTACTTACAAATGCTAATTAAATATTTAGTTCACAATTTCAGCTTGATAAATTTTATACGTACTGAGTAAATTGGTTTATAGTATTCCATGAAATAGTGTAGTTTATATGGGAGGTGCGGAAAAGAGTGGAGGGATAATTTTTTTTATAAATCACGACCTTCATAGAAATATATTTTAAATTTCAAATCCATAGCTTTAATACCTAGTTACCAAGAAATTCTGATTATTTTAAGTTTTTGAAAAGGAATCATTTTGTGTGGGAGGGCACAAAAGGGGTGGAACGATTTAGCCCGTTAATGAAATAATTTTTTTGTCAAAAACGACGTGTACAAAATTTGAGATTTCTAGCTCAACGCGTTCTCGAGCTAGAGAGCGCACGGACGGACAGCCGAAGTTTTGAGATTTATGAACTTTCGTATCATTCATTTTTTTTCCTCCGAGCCTTGTTTCTTAGCGTTACAATCTTTGTGGCAACCTAATAATACTCTCGGCTTTATTCTGGAGTATAATAATTAATATAATTAATGCATTATGCATATTTGAAATCCATAGTTTTAGCGTTGAATATCAAAGCAATAATTATTTCGTTATGAAAATAAAGTTTTTTCTCTATCAAATGGCATAAAAATATAACGTTAAAATGCCCTAGTTATAAGAGATAAAGAAGTAGCTATTATGAAAAAATTATACCGAACAACAAACTATTTTTTTAAACTTTGAACTATACGATTTTATTTGAAGCAAATCGACCTTAAAACGGAATTAGTAACATTCAAAACGAATTTTGAATTTATTTAATATTTTTTAATCCCTACTTCCTATTACATGTTTTCTTTTTTTTAACCTTTAAATTCACTTAATTGACCACATTTTATTTTTATTTATTTTTTCAGGTAACTCCGCTACCGGTAGCTACTGCGGCAATGTGAAATGTAACTCATTTGAAAAATGTGAATTAGATCGATCAACCAAACGCATGAAATGTGTACGAGCATAGATCTAAACACTTATCAGGCATAACTTTTTTGTTTAACAAATTAATCTCTTCATTTTTAATAAAATTATTTTCAACCAAAAAAAATAAACTTTAATTATTTAATTAAACTGTAAATTACTCACAGTAACACCAATAATGGCAACAAAAACGGTTAAAAGCACAAAACGTGACATGATTTTTTCGATTTTGGTATGCTTTGAGGATCGCACTGATTTTTATGCACTTGCTAGGCGAAAGACGTTCGAAAAACTTAATTGGAAATCAAAATCAACGCTCGTTTTTATACGACACGAAGGAAGCTCTACTAATATTTGGATGAATCTCTTTTTTTTTCTCAGACATTTAAAAAATTATTGTACATAAGTATAAAATTTGCTGCTTCTTTTTTTTTTTATTGTAAACCAGTTTCTTCAATGGACCTACACATTGCGTAAGAATACATTTTGCAGACGAGACAAGATCGTCAACTTGAGGTAAATTACTATCTTTTTTTTTTCTTTCATTTTTTCAAAAATTTTAAGATAAATAGTTAAATAGAGATATCGGTTAAGTTGGAGACTAAAAATAAGAAATCTGTGGTTGCCGATGGGCTGAAAAATAGCCATATTAACTAACGGAAAGTTATTATAGGAGATTTGTCAAGGTCAGGTTTTACTGGGAAATTCGATATTAGCCTATGGGTTTTGAATACAAATGAAGAATTCATATACATGAGGAAGTTACCGCAGCATAAATGCGGTTGGGAATTATTTTCGGATTGTGAGGTAATAAAATACAAAGTGAAAGATGTGGCTAGAATACAGAATTGAATTGAATTTCGTTCTACAGTTCGATTAAGAAAGTTGAAAGCATCTTCATTATGTGAATATATTGGAAACTATTGCCTATTGGTATATGAGTGGCCCTGAATTATAGCTTCGTTTCTGACTGTGCTCAAATTATTCGAGCTATTTAGTTATAAGGTGATTTAAAAAACGTGTATTTTATGTAATAATATGTATTATATAATATGTGAGATATGAGAACATTTAAAAACTTAATGTTCTTATCATTTTACGTGATTATTTTCAATATTTCAATATACTATGTACATACATACGTTTGCCAGCAAGAGCATGACGATGAATACTGCGATGTTTGTTTCTTATGCCTAGAACTCTTTGCTTTATGCCTGATATACATTGTGACCATAAAGTGCTGAGAATTTGTAATTAAAATTACTATGGGAAATGATTTTTCAAATTTTTTTTTTTGCAACCAGGTAGGACTGTTCTTAATTATTATCCCAGGGCGCGATCTGAATCGGAATCGGTACACCTCAGTAGTCCACCGCGATTTTTAAAATGGATAGAAATATGGAACAAAGAGTTTGTCTCAAATTTTGCGTTTCCATCCAAATTTTGTGTGCGGAATTGTTTGCGAATGTTGGAAAAGGCTTACGGTGATTCAGTAATATCAAAAGCACGAGCCTACGAATGGTACAATGCCTTTAAGGACGGCCGAGAGTTCGTAGAAGACATGCCTCGTTCTGGACGACCTCCGACCTCTTCAACTGACGAAAATATTCAAAAGTGAAGGAAATGTTGCTCAAAAATCGTCATGCCAGCGTTAGGCGCCGAATACACGATGATACTTGTGTGAACTACATGTAGCTATACTTATCGCAGTTTGCACCATTCACAGCATACTTGTATGCCACATTTTCGACGACATTGAAGGCGAAGATCCCAATAGAAACGGTTATGGTTACCACATAACACATAATTGAGGTTGAAGTCTTACTATATTTCCGGACATATCAATTGTGAACATAATTCTAACAAATAAAGTTTTCCCCATAATTTTTTTTCCCTCCCCTCATCATCTCCAATCCCCAACCACCATCATCGATGCCAACAACCATCATCAAAGTGATCACGCATTGCTATCGCCACGTATTCATGGATTACTCATCGGAATGCGATGCGATCACGTTGAATGTGTTTGATACTGAGCAAATGTATGAAAGTATGACATGCCGCAATACAAACAGTGCTACATGTCACCGCATTTTAAGCTACGCCCCCAACTATTCAAAAGTTTTTGAAAACCTCTACACAAGTGTGATGACAAACTGCACTACAGACCAGCATACATGTATGGCGACATGGAAAGTATGTCACACATGTAGCGTCGTGTATTCAGCGCTTTAGAGAGATAGCAGGAGAACTCGACATCTTTCGCGAGTCCGTTCGTTCGATTTTGGTGAATACTTTGGCCATGAAACGCGCCCTTGATCGATTCGTTTCGATAAAGTTGAATTTTCTTCAAAAAAAGTACCGTGAGCAGGTCTTTTTAAGACATGCTTGATCGTGCGAATTCTGATCCCACGATCTATGAGTTTGACATGCAGATCAGTCAACAATCATCGGAATGAAGGTGTTGTAGTCACCAACAACGATTCACTACAATTACATTTCTCCATCGAAGGAATTCGTCCCTTACGTCCTTCCAGCTCTATGCGGAAAGGAATTCCATCTGCTTCTGGACGCGATCCCGAAAAGATGACAGTTCCTCGGTGTTAGTGGCATGTAACCGCCGACAGCTCCCCACTGACCACCTGACATACGTAATTGCGATGTCCTGCTCTATCGGGCATTGCACTTGGCTGCGAATTATCCTTTTTCATCACCAAACCATTCAACGCACAACAGCCGACAA
Organism: Chorisops tibialis; assembly: GCA_963669355.1. Taxonomy (NCBI): domain Eukaryota; kingdom Metazoa; phylum Arthropoda; class Insecta; order Diptera; family Stratiomyidae; genus Chorisops; species Chorisops tibialis. Next base: position 72,454,308 of record OY770263.1, on the reverse strand, counting down.
CGTCAACGTGACAGATGCAAATGTCACTTCGAGCATATGATGCACCGCTCCATTTCCAACCATTCTTCTTACTATGTAGACGACGACCTATTGCGGCAATCCTAGCGGCTACTTTTGGCATACATCCACAACGATAATTTCCAATAGGAAAAATTATGCTTTGTTCTTACTTTCATTCTGATTAGAACCACTGGGTAATAAACGTTAAATTTAAATCGAATTTTTTCGCTTTGTGTTTTCTTTTCCTTTTTTTAAAGTTTCAGATCCTCATCTGAAAACAGGAGGAAAAAAAAGGACATAAAACAAAAATCGCCGAATGAGCTGAAGGTCATACCAAAAAGTGCTTATGAAAAGTGTTTCGAGGACTGGATAAAACGCTGGCATATGTGTGTTGCATCTAATGGAAATTACTTTGAAGGCGACAAAATAAATGTTGACAATTAATTAAATATTTTGCGTTTTATTTATAATTTCTCGGTACTTTTTGGTCACAATGTAATGCCATTTGTAATAGCCTAGATGAGCGTTATTTATTTTTTTTTTTATTTTAAGAAATTCTGTATGGGGAAGGGGTGGCGGCTATGAACAAAATTTTTCACATCATGCCACAGTTGCTATTATTAAAATATTTTACAAAATTTAAGAATAAAATATTTAATAGGTACTAAGAAAATTAGTGTATTGGGTCTTGTGAAATTGTGCAGTTTGTATGGGAGGTGGTAGAAGGACTGGAGAAATCTTAATTATTTTTTCAGATATTTACTATAAACAACATACAATTGCTTTGTTTTAAGTTGCAGATCAGTAGCGTTCATACTTTTCATGAAAATCGGCTTTTTGTAAAGTTGAGCAATTGTGTCATATTGTATGGGAGGGGTAGAATGAGTGAAGCTTATCGTCTATTTTCTTTTGGTCTTACTAATAATTCGAAATAAATATTTTGTGCACAACTTCGGCTCCATAAATTCTATATGTACTGAGAAAATTGATTTAGAGTATTTTACAAAAAAGCACAGTTTGTATGGGTGGTGGTGAAAGGAGTGGAGGAATTCGAATATCTTGGATCCATACATTGAAACCATCATTAAAGTCATATATTTTAAATTTAAGATTAATAGGTTTTATGCTTTTGGAAAAAGCAGTTTTTTGTCAAATTGCGAAATTGTATCATTTTGTATGGGAAGGTGTAGGAGTGGAGCGATTTGGCTCATTAACGAACTTCACCTAACTTCTTTGCTAAAAATGCCGTGTAGAAATTTTCTAGCTTAATGCGTTCTAAAGTTAAAGTGCGCACGGACGAACAGACGAACACCATTAGCGGCTCATGACATTTTCGTGTGGGTCGACAGTTACCACTTGTTGTAAGTCATCATCATCAATGGCGCGACAGCCCAAATCGGGCCCTGGCCTCCTGAAGTCGTCGCCTCCAATCGTCTCGATCCAAAGACCGCGTCCTCCATCTGCTAATTTTTAAAATGGCTTTGCTGTCTTCATCAACCGAGTCTTCCCATCGCTTGCGTGGTTTGCCTACTGGCCGGTTACCACTCGCTTTGCCTTTAAGAGCACGTTTGGGGATTCTTCTGTCTTCCATTCGCTCTACATGGCCAGCCCACTGCAGTTTACGTAGCTTGATGAACGTTGAAGCTTCTGGCTCGTCGTAGAGTTGATACAACTCATGGTTGTATCTTATTCGCCATTCCGTTCCTTCCTTCACAGGTCCCAAAATTCTTCGGAGGACCTTTCTTTCGAATGCGTTAACTGCTTTTTCGGAAGTTCGCGTTAATGTCCACGTCTCGCAGCCATAACATAGCACAGGTCGTATAATAGTTTTATAAATCCGCAGCTTATTGTTCCTGTGCACTTTCTTGGATTTCATTATTGGAAGTACCGAATAATACGTCTTATTTGCAAATATTATCCGTCGTTTGGTTTCGTCTGTTTCATTACCGTCCTTTGCTAGATTAGCCCCAAGATATATGAAGTTGTTCACACTCTCCAAATTATATTCCGCAATTGTTATGTTTTCTCTGATTGGCGTTCTCCTTCTTGTTTGCGTCATTACTTTTGTTTTGTTTTCGTTAATGCGCAACTCGACTTCTTTTGCGGCGGAGTCAAGATTGACAAATAGTTCCTTAGCACTAGGGAAGGATCTTGCTAGAATGTTAATGTCGTCAGCGTATGCTACTAGTTGGGTGGACTTGAATAGTAGTGTCCCGTTGGTGTCGACTGGGATTTTCCGGACGACATACTCTAGTGCCAAGTTGAAAAGCATAGGAGCTAGACCATCTCCCTGCTTTAAACCACATTCCGTTCGAAAGCTGGTTGTGGAATCGGTTTATATTCTCACTTGGGATTCAGTGTTCGTCATTGTGAGTCTTGTTAGTCGGACTAGTTTTGGAGGAATTCCAAAGTCAAGCATGATTTGGTACGCTCCTGTCGATACTGTCGTATGCTTGTTTAAAATCTACGAATATTTGGTGCACGTCTGTGTTATATTCCCAGCATTTCTCAAGCACCTGTTTCACCGAGAATATTTGGTCTGTTGTAGATCGTCCGGTTCTGAATCCGCCTTGGTATTCGCCAATTATTTCATTAGTATAGGGCTTAAGACGACGTTGAATTATTTTTGTCAGTATTTTATAGGACGTACACAACAATGATATTCCTCTGTAGCTCTCACAGCAGAGTTTGTCTCCTTTCTTGTAAATTGGACATATAATGCTTTTTCGCCAGTCGTCGGGTATGATTTCCTCTGTCCAAATTTTGCATATCATGTTGTACAGTATTTCAGCGACACAGTTTCCACCGTTTTTCAGAAGTTCAACTGGTATTTCGTCGATTCCTGGCGCTTTGTTTCGTTTTTGGTCATAGGGCTGCTTTGATTTCAGCAAGCGTGGGTGGTGTCGATGATGGTTCATCTTCGTCAGTTGAGGCTTCAATTGAAATGTTGTCTGTCGTTATCGGTGCTACTGGGATGGGATTCAAAAGATGTTCAAAGTATGAAGCCCATCTCCTTTTGATTTCTTCTGTGTCGCTGATGATATTGCCCTCTGCGTCTTTGCAGAGACTGGTTTTTGGTTTATATCCCTTTTTTAAGTCTTTTACTATGGCGTATGCGTCCCGCGTTTTATTTTTTCTCATGTCGTCGTCCATTTTTTGTATCTTGTCATTATGGTACTTCCTTTGTTTTCGTCTGCAGATCTTTTTCGAATATCGCCTAAGCTCGTCATATCTTTCTTTTTTGGCTCGTGTTGGTCGTTCAGTAAAAATTTTGTAAGCCTCGTTCTTTCTATCTATTGCGTCGCGGCATTCTTGGTCGAACCAATCATTATTTTTTCGCCGTGCTTGATATCCTAATACCTCTTCCGCGGAGGATTTGATGCCGTCTCGTGTTTTCAGCTACGCATTCTCCACTGGCATATTTTGGATATTTTCATATATTGGTGTCAGGTGTTTATTACATGCTAACATGTAAGCCTGCGCCACCGTTTCGTCATTCAGCTTGTTGACATTGAATTTGCGAGCTCTACTCGTTTTCGAATATCCACGACAAGCTATTGTGCATCGATACTTAGCTCTGACTAAATAGTGATCAGAGTCACAATTCGCACCGCGGAGAGTTCGTACATAAAGTATGCTGGAAGCAGCCCTTTTCTCAATAAGAACGTGGTCTATTTGGTTGAAGGTGTGACCATCTGGTGATGCCCACGTTCGTTTGTGAATATCGCGATGTGGGAAGCACGTAGAGCTTACTATGATATTTTTGCTGCTTGCGAAATCAATAAGACGTTGGCCATTGTCGTTGGTTATGTCATGGAGACTGTGCCCTCCTGTTGTTCCTCTATGAGCCTCCTCCTTTCCGACTTTTGCATTAAAATCCCCTAAGACAATTTTTAGGTCATTCGAGGGCAGTGAGTCATAGGTTGTCTCTAGGGTGGCATAAAATTCGTCTTTAGCTACATCGTCCTTGTCTTCTGTTGGTGCGTGAACGTTGATCAACCAAGTGTTGAAAAATTTGGTCTTTATTCGGATTGCACACAATCTTTCACTTACTGGTCTGAAGCTCGTGACCTGCTGTTTAAATTTCTTGTCAACGACAAAAGCGACTCCAAACTCTCTGCTTCCCGACAATTTTCCACTTGGATAGATTGTGTGTGATCTCATGTCCATGATTTCGCTACCGAGCCATTTCGTTTCTTGGATGGCAGTTATGTTGATGTTGTGCTTTGCCACTTCTTCGAGGAACTCTTTCAGAGCTCCTGTCCTAAATAAGGATCGAACATTCCAAGATCCAATAGAGTAGTCCATTTTTCGTTTGCGGGGTCGTTGCCGTTGAGTCCATCCTTTCCGAGGCTGTTCTTCAGGTTTCTGGACAGTGTTCTTTTTCCGGTGATGCGTTGTCGGCGCCTCGCCCAACCCCCGACCTGGAGGACCGGTCCTACTTATTTATTACACCCTAGTAGAAAGAGGGTGGGAGTCTTGAGCTAAATATGACATGCTGGAGTTCTCACAGCTATGCTGCAAGTCCAACTATGTCATACTTATTGTAAGTACTTAGTCCATATTTATGGCTGCTCTTATCTTCTTCTTTAATGGCACTATAGCCGAATTCGGACATTGACCTGCTGACCTTCCGGTTCTTAGTTCAACAGCCCTTATTAGTTACTGAGAAAGGGTTTTTAGCCCTTCTATCGAATTGGGCTTAAATATAACCCCATAGGTAGTGTGCTGAAAATATGCTTCGGCTTAAATTTGGCATTTTTCATTGTAGACCAACATACAACAAACTAGGTTGCTCATATAGATTTAAAATATTTCTACATGTGGGGGGGGGAGGTAGTAGGAGTTGAATTAAGTTCATATTTTTTTCATAACTATTTGAAATTATAATATAATTGATTCTGACAAAAAGTTGCCTTTTCAGCTTTGCTAGTTTCAATGAAAATCGAAAAAAAACTTTTTCAAAATTGTGCATTTATATGGGACGGAGTAGAAGAAGTACGGGGATCGGATTAATATTTTATGGTATTAATGATATATATATATATATATATATATATATATATATATATATATATATATATATATATATATATATATATATATATATATCATTATACTTTAACCTAAATTTCAAATTGGTAGCTTAAATAGTTTCGAAGAAAATTTCTTAAAATTTTGAAATTTCATGAATGCTGTACGGGTGTGTCCCGTTCACGAACTTAAAGTTACTTTTTTGCTAAAAATTACACATAACAAATTTCAGCACGATAGTTCAAAGCGTTCGAAAGTTATGTTGTAGACAGACGCACAGACGAACAGACGGATAGACGGTCACTCGGAATCGAGATTTTTGAGCTATAACAAATATTTCTGTACCCTTGGCGGCTCTGTGGGAGCAGTATTTCTTAGCGTTACGAACGGTAAGGCAAACACAATATATCTCAGATTTCATCTAGAGTATAAAAAGATTCGTACGGTATTTTTGGTGTGGTCAGAGTAAAATAATGATAATTATTTCTAATGAATTATTGATAAATAATTATTTTATTGAATGCTTCGAATCATATACAGTAAAAGAGCTAGTAACGCAATAAAAATGTACAACATTTTTTATAAAAGAATGATATTGTTCTATTCATTTATGAGTTGGGTGTGCCGATCCTGCTGTACTTGACGAGCCGCCACTGACAGACACATTCGTTATTCATTATTATGGTATTTATAAAGAAGCTGGTAGAAGAAGTGGAAGGTTATGAACGATTTTGAAATCATTATTTGCAGGGAAAGGATAGAAGGAGTGAGACGAAGTTACTAATTTATTTAAACATTTAATATAATTAGTAAAAGGAAAATGCTAACGAAATTTCAAGCTTTGAAATGTCTAGTTTCAATGAAAATCGATACAAGGAATTTTTAAAATTATGTAGAGGAGGTAGAAGCAGTAAGCGGAATAACAATTTTAGCCATTAATAGTATTACTGTTATTACACTTTGGAGCAATTTTCAAGTCGATAGCCTTAACAATTTCAAAGAGAAATTAATTTATTGTAATTTCAAAATTTCGTGATTTTATATGGGAGGTGTAAGAAGAAGTGGATAGTGCGGCCCATTTATGAACTTAAAGTTTCTTTTATTCTAAAAATTACATAAAAATATTCATTTAGATAGCTCTTAGCATTCGAGAGGTACGTACGCTAAAGACAGACGTGCTTAACCAAAATAAATCTACAAATAATGGAAGAACATCCTTCAATAAATTACGTCAAAAAATTATGATCAGCTGCCTCGGCCGATTACTCTTCTAATAGAGTTTGGGCAATGCAATAATACCAACAGTTCATGGTGAGTTTAGAAGTACAAGAAGGCAACATAAGAATGTGAAAAACAGTCAAACTTGTAGTTTGCTTGAGTTTGACTGTTTTCAAATGTATGGACATGAGCACAAACTTGCGTTAAATTACAAGTTTTTGTATATATTCACTAATTAAAATTGAAAATAAATATGACTTTCGTAAATAACAATTCACTATGATTGTGTTTACTTCATAAAAGAAAAAGAGTTGAAAAAATTCAAATTTCAGACAAAATTTTCCGCGCAATCGCTATACATACATTGTCCAAACTCTATTAGGAGAGTAGTGTTAGTGGGTATCGAGTTTCTCTACTCCACGCAGCGTGAGGACGAAAAATGATGTACGTGGCTGCTCGGATCAGAAGAAATCCACTCCGAAAACAGAAGATTTTAGCCAGAGAGATGGAAATTTCTATCCAATAAATGTACTGATTGATCAGAAATGACCGTCAGATGCGCGCCTTTCGGAACGCAACAGGCTAGATGCTTACACCAGCTCTTAAAACTATACGAGCAGAACGATCAAAGGCGTTGTTTGCTGGTTACGCGGATGGTCAACATCACATCATCTTATTTTTAGAAGAGAAAATCTTCACAAATGAAAAGAAATTTAACCGTCAAAATGACCGGGTCTATGCTACCACCTCTCCAGAAACAAGGGAAAACGTTGAGCGTATACAAAGGAGTTATCATAGTTTTTTTTTTTTTTAGTTATCATCCCTAGTCACTGATGGTTTGGTGCGGGGTCAGCTACGAAGGCACCTCATGCCTCAATCTCGATTTGGACCGTATTACCATTGTAGAATAGAGAATAGAATAGAATAGGACAGGATCAAATCCCCCCCTGCGATTTGAGATCATATACGTTGTTGACTCAAAAAAAAACATTATGAAAATGTAAATAGTTGTAGCTTGTGTTAATTCTAAACAAAGAACAAATAATATGTATAACATTAAATTTTAAAACATAACGGGACTACGATTGTGCGTAAAACTCAAAAGATAATACAGATGAAATCGAAATGCTTGTGATCTTAAGAAATTTTGTATGGGGAGTAGTAGAAGGGGTGACAGTATTGAACTAATTTGTTTCACATCATGTACCAAATTTAAACTTTGAAAAATTGAACTGTACTGAGAAAATTAGTACATTGCATATAGTGAAATTATGCAGTTTGTATGGGAGGTGGTAGAAGGAGTTGGGCTTAAGTGATTTTTTTAGAAACAACTAAAAGCATCGTGCAATTGATATATTTGAAATTTCAGATCAGTAGCATTCATACTTTTCAAAAAAATCTAATTTTTGTAAAGTTGTGAAATTACGTTTCATTGTATGAGAGGAAGTAGAAGGAAGGAAGCTAATCGGTTTATTTTTTTCGACATCTATAAAATAATGAAAAACTGTGCATGTATTTAGTAGATTACTAGGTTTTGCCGAGATAATTTCGACGGTATCGTGGTTCAATGGAAACTCGCCTGCCACGCCTCGGTTCGATTTTCCGATATTCTTTTTTACGACTATTTATACTCTAGATGAAATCTGAGAGTATTATAAGTTTGCCACAAAGTTTGTAACGCCAAGAAATAAGGCTCGGAGAAAAAAATGAATGATACAGAAGTTCATATAATCACTCAAAAATCTCAAATCCGGATGTCCGTCCGTCCGTCTGTCTGTCTGTCTGTCTGTCCGTCCGTCCGTGTCCTCTCTAGCTTGAGAACGCGTTGAGCTAGAAAGTTCAAATTTTGTATAAGTCGTTTTTAACAAAAAAGGAAGATCAAGTTCGTGAACGAGCCAAATCGCTCCATCCCTTTTACCCCCTCCCATATAAAATGACACAATTTCGCAATCTGACAATAAACGGATTTGTTTGAAAAGTACAAATGACATTGATCTGAAATTTGGAATGTAATACTTTTGTGATGATTCCAATGTACTCTATAAAAATAATTTGTGTCTTCCTTCTCCTTCCACCACCTCCCATACAAACTGAACTTTTTCATGAAATGCTCTAAACCAATTTACTCAGCGCGTATGATAGTTATCAAGCTGAAATTGTGCACGAAATATTTATTTAAAATTATTAGTAAGACTAAAAAAAATGAGACGCTGTACCCCTTCTACCCCCTCCCATACAAAATGACACAATTTCTTAATTTCACAATAAACGGATTTGCTCGAAAAATATAACTGCTTTTTATCTGAAATTTGGAATATATTACTTTTATGATGATATAAATCTGCTGTACAAAAGTTATTTGAGTCCTCCCCTTCCTTCCACCACCTCCCACACAAACCGCACTTTTTCATGAAATACTCTAAGCCAATTTACTCAGTGCGTATAAAATTTATCGAGCTGAAATTGTGCACTAAATATTTATTTAGAATTATTAGTAAAATCGAAAAAAATTTAGACGATTAGCTTTACCCTTCTACCCCCTCCCATACAAAATGACACAACTTTATAAAAAGTCGATTTTCTTGAAAAGTATAAATGCTACTGATCTGCAATTTAAAACATGTCAAAAGCATGATGTTTATAGTTATTTCTGAAAAGTCATTCAAAACTCGCCCCTCCTTCTATCACCTCCCATACAAACTGCCCTACTTCACTACATCCAATACACTAATTTTCTCAGTACCTATTAAATTTTTAAACCCTAAATTTTGCATAAAACATTTTGATAGCAACCTTAATGTCATGTAAAAAAATTAGTTCAATGGAGTCATCCCCTCTACCACTTCCTCTACAAAAATTTATCTTTCATCTAGAGTATCGCACGATTGGGCTTTATGCCCAATCGTACTCCTATTATGTTTTTTTTTTACGACTTGACTACAGTAAAAAATCATGATTTCAAATAAATTTTATTCCATGCATTTCTTTAGAAGTATGGGGGCTTATTTTAATTACCACTAAACGAGTTTGATGATTCTTCACTAGTTTTTAAGAAAATTGATACAATTTTCACATTTAGTGAACCACAAAAGACTACAGCAGTTAGTTTATTAGTAAGAGCAATGAAAATAACATCTTACCGTCACTACTAATAAAGTACTACCAGATGAATGTATCGCGAACCCAATTTATGTATAAAACTTACAGTTGTAAAACATGATACTGAATAACATGTTTAAGTACCGTCATAATTTACGATTTACAACCAGTCATAAGACACATGAGTGCAGGGTAAACCTCAAAAGAATTCACCGCAATTATCATAATTCTAAACTGTTGCGCCTTAACAAAAGTCAATTTGAATAAGACAAATAGTCGTTGACGTATTACTAACTACTATCTAATAATAATTCAAGATACATTAACAAGTCTTATGGTTACGAGGTCGAAGGCTTTCATAAAATATAGCTCTCATCATATCCACAGAGCATACACGAGTATAAGAATTTCCTGCTTCTACGTATCACATCGCTATATACAATAAGCATGGGAATTTCATAAATTATTAAACAACACGCAAGGACTGCACGACATTATATAAACCTATGCCCAAAACAAATTTCCAGTTTGAAGCATCTGAAAAGGACTTCGAACTCACTCCACAGATCCCAACCAGGTTGATCATGCCAGTAAACTAAACTAAACAATAAATGTATAAAGGATGTGTTTACAAATGCACGGTAATTTACCCATAATTAGATTTCGGTAGTTTACTGATTGATTTACGAAAGTTTGATTGGATATCCTGGCTGTTTGAATCTATCAGGGTAAGATTCTCGCTGCTATTAGTCTGCAAACGAAACAAACTGTAATGAGTTAAAGTTTTGTATTGATTACACGACTACATGGTTGCATGCTAACTATAATATTGTATTATAATACTAGGTCAATAATGCAATAAAATTGGATTCTTTTCGATAAGATTATCATCACAAGTTGAAAGTTGAATAGATTATTTATTTAAAATCAGTGATGAATTTTAGGTTAGGAACAATCAGATCTCTAGTTGTAAATGGAACAGTAAGGATACGCTGTTATCTTTGTTTCTACAGTTTCTAGTAATAGAGAGTAACGCTTTTTTTATCAATAAAGCACAGTAACGCGTTATTTGGCATTTACCACCGTATACCCAGGACTAGGGTGATATGTGTCAACCCTCATAAAATTCGAGAAGCTACAATGGACTGAAGCGGATGGATGACGGAAGAATTCCCTAACGCATACTATAAGGGAAACTCAATGGACAAAAACCAGTTGGTCGAAAGAGATGGGAGATCACTGAACCGAGGAGGATGGACGCAGAGTATACAGGAGACCAAGGCTCGATTCGGGCTGAAGCTCCATCGTAAGTAAAAGAGTACTGCAGTCTGCATAAGGATTAGGACCCGTATATTAAGAAAGCGGTGCTATAATCGTTTGGTATGAGTTGGCAAAACTCGTTTGTACAAAAAACTGTATCCAGGACCCCGGGCACAACGTCATCATTAAAAGAGAACAATTCATTATCATTCGATTCTCCATTTCTCACGAATAAGAAAAATAATCCCAATAAAAACGATAACATTATATTATGTTAATAACAGAGCTTAAAGGCACAAAACCTTTGCAAATTTTCACCTTCACGGTCACGATGTCATTGAATTTATGTCTTAGTCTTAATCTATTTTTTTTTTACCGCTGGAAGAAATGATTATCGATTCCTATGCAAATTATATATTAAAACATTTATAATATAGTTATAAAAACGGTCAACTCATTTCTAATACGAATTCATTACATCATAATTCAATAAAAATGTTGATATATTTGAAATAAATAACTATCCACAGCTGAATGTCAACTGAATTAAAATATCAATATAATTTATGGGTGATGCAGATTACAAGCATCTATTTCATTTCATACTCAGAGATACTTAATGTTATTTCACATAATTTATCTAGGTTAGATATACGTTTGTGTTCCGAACCAACTAACTATAGTTACTTGATGGGACATTAGAGTGGCTTTACCATAGTTTGGCAAAGGTGAAGCCTAATATTTGGAGCGAAATTTAAAAAAGTGTCGACCTTTTTTCTGGTTCCTTCTTAACATCAAGAACTGTGCGCGGTTTATAATAATTAACAAAAAATGACAAACAAAAATTTTGAAGACACATTTTATCTTAAGGTGGCGTGAGCCCCAAATATGCGTTTTCGTTAAAAATAAGGTAACTTTTAAATTTTGTTCAATACAAACCCTAGTAAATTTAATAGAGAAGCTTTGCACCATTAATCAAGAGTATTCGTTCGGAAATAGGCAATTTTTGAAGAAAATCCACTCACCATTCCACGGATGGTAAATTAGAGAAGGTGAATTAGGAGGTTTTGATTGTTACGTATCTGCCAGACTCTGTTACAGTGTGTCTTATTCTTCTTGTTTGGAATCTCTCTCCTACTAACAGGCCAGATAGTAGAAATGATGACGTCACATATTCCGGGCGTGAAGAATTATGGTTTCTTCAATATTTTCTAGCGATTAATTGCTTGCTCTTTTCCAATCGCAGTGATCCACTTTCACTTTCAATATCTGCTCTTGATTTGATTGATTGATTTTTTCACCTCTATTCTCCATGCTAGTGCACAATTTCGGACAAAGGACAAAACAACAAATTTCTGCAAAATCCTGCATCTAACAATCAGGCAGGACCCAATCTCATGGTCAGTACCACCAGCTCAGTGCGCATAGTAAACATTTCCCCCTCGGAATGAAAAGATTTTCTTTTACTATCCAATGTATGACAAATCGATTGAGCGCAATCGAGCCAGGATCGCAAAAATGTCAATCACATCGCACATCGAGGAAATAGAACAATTTTTGTTTGAATTTATGACATTTTTGGCAGGGGCAGAGAAAGTGGGAGGTTTTGGATGGTTTTGAATCTGCTTATCAACATCCTAATCACATTGCAGTGTTACTCATATGTTCGAAGGAGAAGTACTTTTCTTGAATTTTCAATACAAAAACTTGTATGGGAGGTGGTAGAAGGAGTGAAGCGAAGTTCGTATTTTTTTAGCATTATTGTAATTATTAAAGGGCAAATTGTGGCAACATTTTAAGTTTGTATCTTTTCTAGTTTCAATAAAAATCGAATAAGTGCATTTATCAAAATTTTGCATTTATATGGGAAGGGGTAGAAGGAGTATTCGAATCAAAATATTTCAAATATTTCAAATATTTCCACATCAATATTTGTAATAGTTATTAATACTTTTCTCAAAATTTAAAGTTGATAGCTTTGACGGTTTTCGAGAAAAATAATTTAGTTAAAATTCCGAAATTTCGCGAATTATGTATGGGAGGGGATAGAAAGAGTTCTTCTTCAATAGCACGACAGCCCAAATCGGGCCTTCGCCTCCTGATTTTCAGGTTACTTAACATTTTTCATTATTTATTGTGGAAGGGTTGTTAGACCTTCGCACAACCCTCTATCTTCGAATTTTTTATTTTCGTAGATTGAGGTAACCAAGGTATATCCAAGCAGACAGTGTGCTAGAATTATGCTTTGACCAGGATTTGAACTTACGACCTTCACATTGTAAACCAACACGCTACCCACTAGGCTACACCCTAGCTCTAGATAGAAAGAGTTGCAATACAATAAAATTAGTTATGACAAAAATTTGTTCTTTTAGCTTTGCTAGTTTCAATGAAAACCGAATAAAATTGTTCATTTGTATGGGAGGGGGTAGAAGAAGTGAGGGATTCAGATTAATATTTTAGGATGTTAATGATATTTACATCAATATACTTTTACCTAATTTTCAAGTCGATAGCTCAAATAACTTCGGAGAAAATCAGTATCTTAAAATTTCGAAATTTCATGAAATTTGTATGGGAGAGGGTAGAATGGGTGGGTGGATGTGGCCCATTCACAAACTTCTTCTTTCTTTTTTCACACGGTATTACCTCACACAAGCAATTTCATCATGAAGAACTATTGACCACTTTGTACGTTCCACCACACCTATCACATTAGTTCCCACCGATCAAAATATCGCTAAGCAAATCGCAGTCGTACATTCAGCCCCAATTCAATTCATTCATCAGCCAAACTTGAGTTTGACCGATTTCAAATGTACGGACACGAGCAAAAACTTCCGTTAACCTACAAGTTTTTGAATAGAATTCTTATTAAAACCGAAAATAAATATGACTTTCATAAATAAAAATTCAATTTGATTGTGTTTACTTCATAAAAGAAAAAGAGTTGAGAAAATTCAAATTTCGGCCGAAATTTCCCGCGCGATCGCTGTACATGCATTGTCCAAACCAGAGCGAAAGAAATCAGAGTGCACAAACTTGCTATGTTATCATACCTCTCAAATTTTTTATCATACCTCTCAAATTCATACTTCTCAAATGAACAGCTGATTACTAAGGCTTATCTTTGCTACAGAATAATCATTCTTCCAATAGTCACATACGGATCAACGATATGGTGGACTAAAACTTTACAAAGAAAAGCACAGCTTACGCTACAAAAAATCCAAAAGCTAGCTTGTCTCGGTATCACAGGAGCTATGAAAACCTGTCCTACAGCGGCAATGGAAATGTTCCTTAACATCCCTCCGATACATCTTCAAATAAAAAAGGAAGCTATTAAAGGGGTGTTACGCATACAGAAAGAAAACAAGTACAAACCAGGGGATTTTAGAGGTCACCTCAAAATCCTAAGAAACCCAAAATTGGAGGTTCTAACCTCCACACTATCGGATGCTATGCCGACAAAATATAACTTTGAAACCCCCTTCAAAGTTGTAATCAGAGAACGCAAGGACTGGCAATCCTCGCTACCTGAAATGGAAGAGGGATCAACCATCTGGTATACAGATGGCTCGCGCACCTCTGAGGGGACAGGAGCCGGAGTCAAAGGCCCTAACTTCTCGGTTTCAAAACCACTCGGAAAAGAAGCCACAATCTTCCAGGCTGAACTAATTGCAATGAAGCTATGTATCCAAGAGAATATAAGGAGAGCTCATCGCAACAAATCAATTTACATCCTATCGGATAGTCAGGCGGTTCTCAAAGCCCTAGCATCCAATAAACACGGATCGAGGTTAGTTAGGGACTGTCTTCAAGACCTAATCATCCTGGGGAAAAGGAATGACGTAACCTTAATGTGGGTACCAGGACATATGGGAATTGAGGGAAACGAAGAGGCTGATCGCCTTGCAAAAAACGGCGCGGAAAAAAACTTTATTGGTTCAGAGCCATTCTGTGGAAAACCAAAAGGGCATCAAAGCTCGACACTTAAGAAGTGGGTTGAACAAGAACACAAGATCTACTGGAATAGACTTCCAGGCTTATCAACCTCAAAAAAACTAATCATACCACAAAAAAACAAAGTGGAAGATATCCTAAAATTCAGAAAGTCCGATATTAGTACTTTAATTGGTCTAATGACGGGGCACAGTGGAGTGAACCACCACCTCAATAATATGGGCTTAGCTGAAACCGACATCTGCCGTCACTGTCTCGAAGACTCAGAAACGACAATACATATCCACATAAGGAAAAGACGTAATCTTCTGGGGAAAGGTTTCATTTCCACCGAGGAACTAGCCAACATGGGTCCCTTACAGATACTCAAATTATCTAAAGCTATTGAGTTATGGTAGGGTATAGGGGCAATAATCGCACAATAGGCCAAAAAGGCCGCAGTGCTCACACGTGTACCCCTAATATAAATAATAATAATAATTAGCGGTTTTATTAAGATCCAAAAATTAACTGATTAGTTCCACTCTTTCTACCCCCTTTTGGAAAGTATGAATGTTGATAGTGTGAAATTTAAAAGAAGTCAAAAGAAGTGCATAAGATGAAATAATCACTAAGAACTCCCCACTCCTACCACCTACCATACAAACTGCACAATTTCACTAAATCTAATACACTAATTTCCATAGTACCTATTCAATTTTTGGAGTTTACATTTTATATCTACTCTAGATTGCTCTAGAGCTTGTAGCGCCAAGAAATACTGCTCGCACAGAGCCGCCAAGGGTACAGACATATTTATTGTCGTTCAAAAATCTCGAAACCGTCTGTGTGCTATCTAGCTTGAGAACGCGTTGAGCTAGAAAGTTCAAATTTGGTACATGTTGTTTTTGACGAAAAAGTAAAGTCAAGTTTGTGAACATACCAAATCGCTCCATCCTTTCTACCCCCTCCTATACAAAATGACTCATTTTAGTAATCAAATTTTCTTGGAAACTATAAAAGATAATAGTTTGAAATTTAAAAAATATTATTTTTATCATAAATGTGAAAAATTATTAGAATCCCCTCACTCCTTCCACCACCTTCCACACAAACTGCACTTTTTCGTAAAATACTTTAAACCAATTTTCTCAGTACATATACATAATTAGCTTTATAAAGATGAAAGAACATTAACTGATTAGCATCACTCCTTCTACCCTCTCTCGTATAATATGACACAATTTCCCGACTATAATAAAATTAGATTTTATCACTATATTCATAGTTATTCCTGAAAAAATCACCAAAAATCCACTCTCTTTCTACCACCTCCCATACATACCTTCACTAAATCAAATACACTTATTTTTCTCAGTACCTTTTAAAATTTTTGAAGCTTAAATTTTGTACATTTACATGTTTTGTACTACTTCAGCATGATATGAAAAAAATTAGTTCAATGCTGTCACCAATTCTACCATTCCCCATACAAAATTTCTTGAGATCACAAAAATTTTTATTACATCTACATACACATAGTATCGTATAATTGGGCAACACGTCTGAGAGACGTTGTTCCACTCGAAACATTTAATGAAAACTATCAACTATTATTAATGAATGATTCCAAAACCTTATTCTATACATCTATTCCTATTTTCCTCCACTCATAAGAAATACGTGATATACACCGTTCACTATAGTCATAATTATAATTTTTATGGAAAGCCATTTCCCATTGTAATAAAATCATTGTACAAAAATTAATTCGATCCATTAAGTCTTGTTGGGCAAGTCAAGGGAAGGCACTTATGAAAACCGTGAACGTAAGCCCAATGGGAGACATCACTTCCTGGTATCGAAATTACGAATTTATATTGTTGCAGGCGGATTCCTTCTAGATATGTTGGGTTTTTTTGTTATTTAAACTATATAGAAACCGAAATATTAAAATAAAAACGCGAAACAAATTGTTGATGTATAGTTCGGCTACCGAGGGTACTACTGTTGCTTTTAGGAGGAAAAAGGATTTTGTGCTTTCACAGAGTATTGGCGCATGACAACGGTTCCCTTGCGAAAGTTTGTGGTCTTGAATGAAAATGATTCGACGATAAATTATAACCACTACGCGATTAAACAATCAAATTAGTTTGAATTTCGTCCTGGTTATTTAAAGATCGCGGAACGCGTTGTAGTGGCTTGTGTGACTTCCATTGTAAAAAGGATTAGTACGCGTAATAAAAGTGAGTACATTATTGTTTTTATTTCATTGTATTCTTCTTCTTTGGAGTTTTTGCTAAATCTTACACTTTTTAAGTTCAAATGACCACATTTCATAAAGTTTGAAAATAAGCAAGCGAATGGATTAAATTTCCAAATTTCATATTAAAACATGGGAACTTTTGCTTTCTTGATGATTCAAACTTCAAAAACTCGGTATCTAATGATCCAGCGAGTAAGATCCGAAAGTACAAATTTAAACGTTAGATGTGTAATATTTAGCAAAAAACACAAATAAAGAAGAAAAAGACAAGTATGGAAGAGGCTTAAGTTTATTTTTTGTAAATGTGTTTAATTTTCGTATAATCAATCAATTTCCTGTTAAGACCCCCTACAGGGACATTGCACAGAAAAGATTCTTCTCCACAAGTGACGGTCCTGAGCATTGGTTTTTAGCTATCGGCTTCTTTATTTCTCTTTAATTTTTTGAGGTCCTAAGCGGGACTTATGAGTGACCTTGTGGTACTGTAGCGTACATTCCATTTGGTTTAGGGAGGGGTAAAAAAAAACACAATACGATTGGGCGTAAAGAGAAATTTTTTGATTTTAAGAAATTTTGTATGAGGAGTGGTAGAAGGGGGGACGGTATTAATTTACTACTAATTTGTTCACATCATGCTAGAGTTTCTGTTAAAATGTTTTAGTGAAAATTTAAGCTTCAAAAATTAAATAGTTGCTGATAAAATTATTGTATTTGATTTATTGAAATTGTGCAGTGTGTATGGTAGATAGAGTTCTTAATTACTTTTTCAAAAATAACTATAAGCACCATTCAATTAACGTGTTGTAAATTGCAGCTCAGTAACATTCATACTTTTGAAGAAAATCGACTTTTTGTAAAGTTCTTAAATTGAGTCATATTGTATGGGAGGGGGTAGAAAAATTGCAGCTAATTGTCTACTGTACAACAATTATTTTACCCCCCACTTCTTCCACCACCTCCCATACAAATTGCTCTTTTTCATGAAATATTGTAAATCAATTTACTCATTACGTACGAAATTAATCGCACTGAAATTATGCACAAAATATTTATTTAAAACTATTAGTAAAACCCAAAACGATTATATGATTAGCTGCACTCCTTTTACCCCCCTAAAAAATTTGACACAATTTCACAACTTTCCAAAAAGTTGATTTTTTTGACTAGTATGATGCTACTGATCTGCAATTTCAAACATGTCAATTGAATAAAGTTTATATTTATTTCTAAAAAAATCATAAAGAACTCCCCACTCCTTCTACCACCTTCCATACAAACTGCACTAAGTCATATACACTAATTTTCACAGTATTCTATTAAACTTTTGAAGCTTAAATTTTCAATAATACATTTTGAGTTGCTACTCTAGCATGATATGAAAAAATTAATTCAATGCCGTCACCCCTTCTACCACTCCCCATACAAAATTTCTTAAAATCAAAAAAAATCTCTTTCATCTAGAGTATCGCATGACTGGGCTTAACGTCCAATTGTGCTCCTGTTATGGTTTTTTAATAATTATATAGATCAAAAATATCTACCAACAAGTCGGACGCAACTTTATTTTTCTTGGGACACGTTGAGGATGCGTGGGCGTGGGAAGTTAATATGAAGGTTAGGGTGGTAGCAGATAATGAAGAAGATAGCATGGGAGCAGGGTTGCGGCAGAAAGCGTGGACGAATGTTAATAATTTTTTTAATTATTTGCTTGAATCACGTTCAAAATACTTACTTACTTACTTACGATGGCGCTACAGCCCAAATCGGACTTTGGCCTCCTGAATGCTTTGCCTCCATCCATCTCGGTTCAGTGACCGCGTCCTGCAGTTTGAAAATTTTAGCAGTGATTTGCTGTCTGCGTCAATCGAATCCTCCCAGCGCTTTCGTGGTTTTCCGACCGGTCTTTGCCCGTTGACTTTTCCTTTTAGTGTGCGTTTGGGAATTCTTCCGTCATCCATCCGCTCCACATGACTAGCCCATTGTAACTTTTTAAATTTTATGAGGGTTGACACTTCTGGATTGTCGAAGATGGCATACAATTCTCTATTGTATCGTATCCTCCAGATCGAGTCTTCCCTCACAGGTCCGAGGATTCTTCTGAGGACCTTTCTTTCAAAGGCGTTAAGTAGTTTTTCGGACGCCTGAGTTAATGTCCACGTTTCGCTGCCATAGCATAGCACAGGTCGTATAATCGTTTTATATAACTTAAGTTTTGTTTTCCTGTGTACGTTCTTGTTTTTAATTATTGGAAGTACCGAATAATACGTCTTGTTTGCCATAATTATTCTTCTTTTAATTTCGATGGGTTCGCTTCCATCCTTCGATAGGTTCGCCCCTAGGTATATAAAGTTGTCTACGTTTTCTAGGTTATAGTCTCCTACTGTAATATTTTGTCTGATTGGCGTCTTTTTCCTAGTTTGCGTCATAATTTTTGTTTTGTTTTCATTAATGCGTAGTCCAACTTCCCTTGCTACCGAGTCAAGGTTTACAAATACTTCCTTAGCACTCTCCAGAGATCTTGCAAGGATATCTATGTCGTCGGCATATGCTACGAGTTGTGTGGATTTGAAGCATAGTGTTCCCTTGGTGTCAACGGGAAGTTTCCGAACAACATATTCGAGTGTTAAGTTGAAAAGCATTGGTGCGAGGCCGTCACCTTGTTTAAGGCCGTTATCTGTTTTAAAACTGGAAGTTAGATCATTTTCTACTCTGACTTGTGACTAAGACTCAGTCATTGTCAT
Organism: Chorisops tibialis; assembly: GCA_963669355.1. Lineage (NCBI taxonomy): Eukaryota > Metazoa > Arthropoda > Insecta > Diptera > Stratiomyidae > Chorisops > Chorisops tibialis. The sequence continues at coordinate 72,434,748 of OY770263.1, read as the reverse complement.
TCTTGTCAGTCGGACCAGTTTCGGTGGGACTTCAAACTCCAACATGATTTTACAGTACGCGCCTGTCGATACTGTCGTATGCTTGTTTGAAGTCAACAAATATCTGGTGCACATCAATATTATATTCGCAGCATTTTTCCAGCACCTGTTTAACTGAGAATATCTGGTCCGTGGTCGAGCGTCCAGCTCTAAATCCGCCTTGGTATTCACCAATTACTTTGTCAGCATAGCGCTTAATTCTCTTTTCTAGAATTTTCGTCAAAATCTTATAAGACGTACACAACAAAGATATTCCTCGGTAGTTTTCGCAGCAGAGTTTGTCACCTTTTTTTTGTAAATTGGACTCTTGCGCCAATCTTCAGGAAGTATTTCCTGCGTCCATATGTCCGTGACTAATCTATGTAGGAGATGCGCTATGCAGGTGTCGCCGGCTTTCAGAAGTTCAGCTGGGATTTTATCAGTGCCCGGCGCTTTGTTGTTTGGGTGGTTCCTTAGGGCTGTTTTTACTTCTTCGAGTGTGGGAGGACTCAAAGCGGATCCTTCATCAGCTGTTATATCAGTTATACCTGCTATTGTATCTACTGCTGCTGTTCGTGTAGGTGATGGGCTCGGGTTAAGAAGGTGTTCAAAATATTGTGCCCATCTTAGTTTTATATCTTCCGCGTTACTTATAATGTTCCTTCTGCATCCTTGCAGAGGGTCGTTTTCGGTTTGTATCCTTCTTTCATCCTTTTAACAAGGAAATACGCGGCTATTGTGTTGTGTAATTTAAATTGTTCGTCCATGTTTTTAATTTCGTCATTATTGTACTTCCGTTTTTTTTGTCTGCATATTTTATTTGCAAATCGTCTAAGATCCTTGTACTTGTCCTGTTTGGCTCGTGTCGGCCGTTCCGCTAATATTTTATAAGCTTGATTTTTTCGTTCTAAGGCATCTTGGCATTCGTTGTCGAACCAATCATTTCTTTTGCGCCGGGGTTGTTGTCCTATCACCTCCTCTGCGACAGATGTAATGCCATCTTTGATGTTTTGCCACATTTCTTCTATTGGCTTGCTGTCGGTGGTATTCAGCATTGTCGCGAAGTGCCTCTCCAAGGCTGATACATATTTCGCAACTATTTTCTCGTCTTTGAGTTTTCCTATGTCGAATTTAGGAACCGGTTGTGTTTTTGGGTGTCCTCGGTTTGCGATTCGACATCGGAACTCGGTCTTTACCAAGTAGTGATCTGTGTCGCAATTAGCCCCTCGACATGTACGCACGTCGAGAATGCAAGAGGACGTCCTTTTCTCTATTAGAATCTTCCGTCGGGTGATGCCCACGTTTTCTTATGAATGTCACGATGCGGGAAGCATGTCGAGCTTACAATAAGGTTTTTGCTGCTGGCGAAATCAGTCAGCCTCTGGCCGTTGTCGTTACTAATATCATGGAGACTGTGCCTTCCAATTGTCCCTATGTATGTTTCTTCTTTGCCCACTTTTGCGTTAAAGTCACCTAATACTATTTTAATATCATTCGACGGAAGGGAGTCGAATGTTGATTCTAAGGTGCTGTAGAAATCGTCTTTAACTTCGTCGTCTTTGTCTTCCGTTGGGGCGTGGACATTAATAAGCCAAACATTAAAAAAACTTGTTTTGATGCGGATTGCACACAATCGTTCATTGACGAATTTGAAGTTGGTAACTTGGTGTTGAAACTTGTTGTCGACGATAAACGCAACTCCCAATTCCCGACTTCCCGATGATTTCCTACTTTTGAAAATTATGTACGATTTAATGTCAGTAATCTCGTTACCTAACAATTTAGTTTCTTGGAGTGCAATTATGTTTATATTGTATTTGACTGCCTGTTCCAGAAGCGCTCTCACTGCTCCTGCTCTGTACAGGGATCGCACGTTCCAAGATCCGAAGAAATAGTCCATTTTTCGTTTGCGTGGTCGTTGCCGTTGAATCAATCCAGTCAGAGGCGTTGCTTCAGGTTTCGAAACGGATGTGGTTTTTCCGAGGATGAGTTGTTAACACATCGCCCAATTTGGAGGGCCATAGTATTATAGTGCTAGAATTTTTCTGTTTCATAAGCACTCGCGCCCATCAGTTCAGCAAGTCAAGTCCGGATGGACAAGATCAGTATCCGGTGGCTACCACGTGGAGGTATGATGAGCACAATTGATGTGTATATGACAGTTACAACACTGGGCGTCGCCTAATGACGCCGATCAGATGCCTACCCTATCTATACTCATCCAACCACCATCACGTTCAAAATAGACGAAGTAAATTCTATAAAATTCCCACCTCGGTGCATAACAGGATATAAGCACATTTAAGATTTTGCCTTTGTATCTTGTACCAAAGTCCTAAAGGAATTACTCAAATTTTCCGACATTTAACACGACACTTAAAATTTTTACCAAAATTATAAACCATAAAGAGCTATATTCTGATGGAATTTCATAAAAAACATAACAGGGCTACGGTTGCGCGTAAAGCGCAATCTTACGATACTCTAGATGAAATAGAATTTTTTGTGATCCCAAGAAATTTTGTATGGGGAGTGTTAGAAGGGATGATAGCATTGAACTAATTTTTTCGACATCATGCTAAAGTAGCTCTGAAAATGTTTTATACAAAATGCTTACTCCAAAAACTGAATGAGAACTGAGAAAATTAGTGAGTTTGATTTAGTGAAAATGTGCAGTTTGTATGGGAGGTGGTAGAAAGAGTGGGGGGATTTTAATGATTTTTTCAGAAATAACTAGGAATATTATAAAATTGGCATCCCTTAAATTTCAGACTAGTGCCATTCATACTTTTCAAGAAAATCGATTTTTTGTGAAGTTGTGAAACTGTGTCATATTGTATGGGAGGGGGTAGAAGTAGTGAAGCAAATCAAATATTCTCATCTTAGTAATAATATTAATTAAATATTTATTACAAAATATGAGCTCAACAAATGTTATACGTTCTGAGAAAATCGGCTTAGAGCATTTCAGGAAAAAGTGTAGTTTGTATGGGAGGGGGTGGAAGGAAAGGAAGAAGGAAGCAAATAATTTTTGTACTGTAGATTTAAATCATTAAAAAAGTAACATATACCAAAATTGAGATCAATAGCTTTTATACTTTTTGAGTAAATCCATTTATTGTCAAATTGCGAAATTGTGTCATTTTGTATGGGAGGGGGTAGAAGGGATGAAGCTAATCATCTCATTTTTTTTGACCTTACTAACAATTTTAAATAAATATTTGGTGCACAATTTCAGCCCGCTGAATTTTATAAGCACTGAGGAAATTGGCTTAGAGTAATTCATGATAAGTATAGTTTGTATGGGAGGTGGTAGAAGGAGGGGGAGGACACGCACAATTTTTATATGATAGATTGACATTATCATAAAAGTAATACATTCTGAATTTCAGGCCAATAACTTTTATACTTTTTGAGCAAATCCGTTTATTGTCAAATTGCGTAATTGTGTCATTTTGTATGGGAGGGGGTAGAAAGGGTGGAGCGATTTGGCCCGTTCACGAACTTGACCTTACTTTTTTGTCAAAAACGACGTGTACAAAATTTGAACTTTCTAGCTCAACGCGTTCTCAAGCTAGAGAGCGCACGGACGGACGGACGGACGGACAGACGGACGGACGGACATCCGGTTTTGAGATTTTTGAGTGATAATATTAACTTCTGTATCATTCATTTTTTTCTCCGAGCCTTATTTCTTGGCGTTACAAACCTTAGAGCTATAATACTCTCAGATTCCATCTAGAGTATAATTATTGTATTGGATTTTTAGATAAAACGGTTCAAAATTTTTTACGGAATAATAAATAGTGAGAATTCGTAGATGGAGGGTTGTGCGAAGGGCTAACAACCCTTCCACAATGACAAATAAAATGTTAAGGAACCTGAAGGTCAGGAGACCAAGGCCCGATTTGGCCTTTATTGCTATTTAAGAAGAAGAAGAAAAAGAAGAATGGGAAGTGGTAGAAGGAGTGAGGGAGGTTAATAATTGAATATGCCATTGCACTTGGTATCCAAACATATCGTGCTGAATTTCACGTTTGTAGCTTTAATAATTTTAAAGGACATTGATAAATTAATTTTACTGAAATTGTGGCATTTGTATTGGAGGGGGCAGAAGAGGTGGAAGGATTTAGACGATTTTTAAAATACTTATCAATAATTTTATCACCGTACTCTTTACCAATGGTAAATTCGATTTCTTCCATATGTTCAAAGTGAAAATGATTTCTATAAATTTTTAAAATACTAGAAATTTTGGTGGTGGAAGTAGAGTGAAATTCATATTTTTTCACATTTTATTCCAATTATAATTCATGGTTTTTTTATTATTATAGTTATAATGGAAATCGATGTAAACATTATATTTTAAGAATTGTGCATTTGTATTGGAGGATATAGAAGTGAAGAGATCGGAATAAAATTGTTCGACGTTACGTTTACGAGCTTAAAGATTTTTTTTAAATAAATTATATAAAACAAATTTCGGCTAGAAAGCTTGGAGCCAAGTGACAGTCTCTCCTTGTCACTCGGCACCGAGATTTTGATTGATAAAAAATATTTCTGTATCTTACTTTGTGCGATCCTTCTTTCGTATCGTTAGAAACGTAGTGCTCCCCAAAGTACTTATGAAGTTAGTAGAGTATTGTGCATCGGCGTTCTCAATTAACAAAAAAAAAAAAATATGCATTGATCGTCGGTATGCCCATTTTCTTAAGGTGTCCTTTCAGTCGTGATTGTATGATGTTACCTATAGGGTTGTTTGGAACATATACTCGTAAATTTTATTCTTTCCTTTAAGGACGCTACAACCACGTTCGCCTGTATATCAAATATACTTTTTCAAGAATCATCCTTTTTAAATGAGCATGAGAATAGTATGCTTGTTGGATAAATTATAATATTGTATTCTTAATAAACTCTAAAAAAGCTTCGCCTGAATAAAATATATACATAGGTATTTGCTTAAGTTCAGTTAGGCATTCTTTCTTCATGGATTCGACAATTACATTACTTATTTCAGCCTAGAAAATAAGCAGATAGTCGTATACTCATTCTTAGTCCTATATAAGTAGACAGCTGTAATTTCTTTAACATTAAGTTAAAAAAACTTTTCAGCTCTTCTGTAATAGATGAGTGTATAACATGCAATTTTTCATGTTAATAATTGCATATTATGATGGCTGCACTTAACATTCATATACATTAAAAATATAACATATTGTTATAAATCTGACAACCTCGACGTCCCCAGCAACACCGAGAAAAGTCCATCAACATTTAAAACGCTATACACATGTTTCCAGACACTTCTACCGAGCTCCACAATGTAGCCAATCATTCTAGACACACACACACAACGACACCTGTCTGGGAGACTTAGTATAAATAACCGCCAACTTTCAGACAACGAGTTAGTTAGATTTTGGCGACACCTATCGGTGGAAGAAGGCGAATCGGTACAAGTGATAGATTGGCAGTGTTCCTGAGTTGTACGAATTAAGTTTTAGAGCGAATTTAGTGAAGTGATCAAGAAATAAAGAAAAGTGCGATTAAATAAAATTATTCATTATTTTTAAACGAATTGTGTTTTCCTTTGAAATCAGCGATCCGCTAGCTCGCAACAATTGGTGTCAGAAGTGGGATTTCAAGGATAAATTCGGGTTAAAAATCGCGAGTGAAATTAAAAATTCTCGGAACGGATAATTTTGTGAGAGCGGAAAAGTGAAACTAAAATTCTCGGACAGTGAGAATTCGGTGAAACCGAATATTCTCGAGTGCTCTAGTGAACAGTGACTTTAATTAGCGAAGTAAAATCGCGGAACTAAAATTCTCGAACGGACAGTGAGAATTTTGTGAAATCGAATATTCTCGAGTGCTCTAGTGAACAGTGACTTTAATTAGCGAAGTAAAATCGCGGAACTAAAATTCTCGAACGGACAGTGAGAATTTTGTGAAATCGAATAATCTCGAGTGATTTAGTGAGCAGTGACGTAAATTTAAGTGAATTCGAATCGCGGAAAAACTGGAAATAATCGGTAGTGAAAATGCCGCGTTATTTAAAAGACTTAAAAGTAACGGAGCTGAAGGAAGAGCTCAGTAGACGCGAGTTACCTACAACAGGGAGCAAGTCTGAACTTGTCAGCCGTATGATCGAGACACTTGAGGCTGAGGGTGAGAATGCAGATAGTTTTGAGTTCCAAATCGAAGAAGCTAGTAAAGAGGAGTGCTCTGGTACATCGGATGCCTTAACACAGTTAATGCAACAAATGATGCACAAATTGGATCAACAATCTGCGGATATGAATCAGAAATTAGAGCAACAATCAGTGGACATTAAACAACAATCTGCGGACATTAAACAACAATCCGCGGACATTAAACAACAATTAGACCAGACCTCAAAGGAACTCAACCAAAAATTGGAGCTGCAGAATAATAAAATAGACACCATGGGTAAGGCAATAGAAGAAAACGTGGAGAAGAAACTTCGAATCTTCGAAGAGCAAATTACGGAAAAGACATCCGGGATTGCAGAAGAAGTCGAACGCCTAAAAAGAGACTTCGATAACGTCAAAGCGACTGGAGTCATCAAAGCAGAACACGTTGCGCACAAGGGTCTCAAGGCTCCAATCTTCGATGGACAAACACCGTGGGCTATTTATAAGACCCAATTTGAGGCCGCCGCAAGAAACAACCATTGGAATGATCTAGAACGGGGAACAGCTCTTATATTGGCGCTAAGAGGTCCACCAGCAGAGGTTCTTCAAACGATTCCGCAGGAGCAACAACAAGACTTTTCAACCTTAGTCCAGACATTGGATCTCCATTATGGCAGTGACCACATGCGAGAGATCTACAAAACGCAACTGTACAACCGAACTCAAAAGAATGGTGAAACACTTCAAGAGCTGGCACGCGATATTGAACGACTCACACTATTATCGCTGCCTAATGCGCAAACAGAGCAACGAAACATACAGCTGTTTTCGCATTTAACAATGCTGTACAGGACAGAGAGCTGCAACAGGCGTTAAAACTGGCAGGTAAGAAAACGATTGGCGAAGCCTTAGTATATGGGCTAACGTTCGAAGCTGCCAAGCAAAGCTCACGGAGTAACTATCGAGTTCGAGAAATAGTAGAAGAATGTGTGTGCCAGAAAGCCGAGTATACCAAGCGGAGCGAAGGATCTGGTGCTCCTCGATGCTGGAATTGTGGACAGGCAGGACACTTACGACGCGACTGCCGCAAACCCAGAAAAGCGATCAACTACTGTTCCGGCTGCGCTGCTAAACAAAGAGGAGGAAGGGGCGAACCGTCACGAGAGCACGCTTCGCCTAATGACAGTCCGGGAAACGAGTAAAGGCCAACTTCATGGGGCAGAAGTTGGCTGGTAGAATCGACGCCCCCGGAACCATCATCGCAGTTTCTCGACTACATCGTTGTGAAAACGACTTATGTATGAGTGGTCGAGTCGGCAAATTAAACTGCATCATAACAGTCGACACAGGCGCAACACGGTCAGTGTTAAGATCTGACCTCGTAGATCGTACTTGGCTTCACAACACCAAGAAGTACGCACTTCGCACTGCTACAGGAGAAACTACAACGGTCCATGGAGAAATAGCTCGTGACATACAGCTTGGAGATTTGACCTTCTCGCATGTATTCGTGGTAGCTGATATTACCGATGAGTGTATCCTTGGAATGGATTTTCTGAAACCACACGGTATACAGCTGGACTTAGGACAACGAATAATGAAGTGGCGGAATATTGAAATCCCGATGGAAATAACATCCTCCAACACAACAAAGCTGCGAGTTGTATTATGCGAAGATGCGGACATACCAAAGTCATCCGAGAATGTTATTTGGGCAGAGCTCGATGGTGATCCCGGGAACCACCGATTCTACCTCATAGAACCGGAAACGACACCTGCATTACGAAGTCTTATACTAGGAAAAACGCTCGTAAAAAGGAATGAGAAGATGATGGTACCAATAAGAGTCCTGAACGTTGCGGACAGCACTACCAGCGTAAAGAAAGGAGATGTAATTGGCAGCTGTGAACCAATATCGGCGGTGACGAGTATCGACAAGGCAGAACCACATGACGTACCCTCTAAAAATAAGCCAAGAAGGAAGGACAATGTAACATCAACACTTCTTCAGTCAAGCAACCTTAGAGGAGAACAACACAAGCAAGCAGTAGATCTAATCGAAGGATTCAGCGACGTCTTTTCCACCGGTGATGACGACTATGGCAGAACAAACTTAGTGAAACATCGTATAGATACCGAAAGTGCTACACTGATACGTCAACCTCCAAGAAGAGTACCATTAGCGAAACAAGGAGAAGTCAATTCAATGGTCAAAACTATGGAGCATCAGGGAATCATCGAAGAATCAAAGAGCCCGTGGATATCGCCAGTAGTGCTGGTAAAGAAGAAAGACGGCAGTACCCGTTTTTGTGTGGACTACAGGCGACTAAATGATGTTACGAAAAAGGATAGCTATCCACTACCTAGAATCGACGATATCATGGACACCCTGACCGATGCTAAATGGTTCTCAACGTTGGACCTGAAGAGTGGTTACTGGCAAGTGGAGATAGATGAAAAAGATAGAGAGAAGACAGCATTCTCTATCGGCAGTGGACTGTGGCAGTTCATCGTAATGCCATTTGGCCTGTGCAATGCTCCAGCTACGTTCGAAAGACTGATGGAATTCGTTTTGCGTGGTCTGAGTTGGAAAACTTGTCTCGTTTACCTAGATGATGTGATCGTTATCGGAAAAACATTCAATGAACACCTAAAAAATCTGCAGGAAGTCTTCCAGCGACTGCGAGCGGCAAAATTAAAGCTGAGTCCGAAAAAGTGCACTTTGTTTAGTGCAGAAGTCAAGTACTTGGGTCACATCGTTTCAGCTGATGGCGTAAAGACAGATCCGGAGAAGATACTGGCGGTGAAAAATTGGCCTACTGCGAGTGATAAACACCAGTTGCGCAGCTTCCTAGGCTTAGCGACATATTACCGACGATTTGTAAAAGACTTTGCTAACACGGCGAAATGTCTGCATCAGTTAACAGAAAAAGGGAAGCCATTTACATGGAGTCAACAGTGCCAGGAAGCATTCGAGAGGATAAAAGACCAACTCTGCGACTCCCCAGTTCTGGCGTATCCAAAACCAGGTCATGGTTTCATCATAGACACTGACGCCAGCAATGTCGGTATCGGAGCAGTACTATCACAAGAGATCGATGGGCAGGAGAGAGTGCTATCTTACTACAGCCGAGTACTCTCAAAATCAGAAAGGAACTATTGCGTAACTCGCCGAGAGCTACTAGCCATAGTAGAAGCAACAAAACATTTTCACAAATATCTCTATGGTCAAAAGTTCCTTCTTCGAACGGATCACGCATCGCTTAAATGGCTACTTCAGTTTAAAAACCCCGAAGGCCAAGTAGCCAGATGGATCGAAAGGCTCGAATCCTACGATTTCGAGATTGTTCATCGAAGAGGAAGAATCCACGGAAATGCCGATGCGCTTTCACGTCGTCCTTGTCCACCGAACTGCAAGCATTGTCACCGTATAGAAGGAAAAGAGGCCGGAGAAACCATTCAGAGGATAACGACCGAACCAAAGACTGGATGGAATCAGCAAGAACTGGAAGACGCCCAACGTAAAGATCCAGATATTTCACCGATCATGGCATGGAAGGACGAAATGAAACGGCCTGAGTGGAAAGACATCTCACAATTCAGTGAAACCTTAAAGTGCTATTGGGCACAATGGAACTCCCTTCACCTAGACGGCGGATTATTAAAACGGAAATGGGAGAACGCTGATGGAAAGTCGTATCACATGCAAACCATCGTCCCGCATTGTAAAGTCGAGGAGGTTTTGAAGGAATATCATGGAGGTACCTCCGGTGGGCATTTGGGAGTAAACAGAACCTTGGCAAAGATACGAGAAAGGTTCTATTGGATCCATCTCCGAGATGATGTCGAAAACTGGTGCCGTAAATGTACTACGTGTGCATCAAGTCAGGGCCCACACCGCAGATCAAAGGGAGAAATGCAACAATACAACGTGGGAGTCCCATTCGAGAGAATTGCTGTGGATATTGCTGGACCATTCCCGGAATCAGAAAATGGTAATCGCTACATTTTAGTGGTCATTGATTATTTCAGCAAGTGGCCTGAAGCTTACGCAATTCCAAACCAAGAAGCAGTAACCGTCGCAGAACAAATTGTTACCAACTGGGTGAGCAGATTTGGAGCGCCACGCGAACTACACTCCGATCAAGGGCGCAATTTTGAATCTCAAATATTCAAACACGTGTGCCAAATGCTGGGAATAAACAAAACGAGGACAACTCCATTACACCCACAGTCTGATGGAATGGTGGAACGTTTCAATCGGACATTGAACTCAAACCTATCCAAACTCGTCAGCGAGAGGCAACAGGACTGGGACCAGCACATCCCTCTATTTTTAATGGCCTATAGAACATCGGTGCATTCAACAACAGGAGAAACTCCGTCCCGAGTCATTTTCGGAAGAAATATTCGAGTCCCTGCGGAGCTAATGTTTGGAGTGCCACCAGACCAACCAACCAATGCTAAAGATTATGTCTCGGATCTTCGATGTCGACTAAAGACAATTTATAACCTGGTCAGAGATAAAATTGATTTGGCGTCCGACCGCATGAAGACGAGGTATGATCAACGGGCGAACTCATCAGGATTCCAAGAGGGCGATTTGGTTTGGTTATACAATCCCAAACGACAGAAGGGCAGATCGCCGAAACTACAGCGAAACTGGGAAGGCCCTTACCAGATCATCAACCGGTTAAATGATGTCGTCTATCGGATTCAACTACATCATAAACCCCGCACTAAAATGAAAGTGGTACATCTCGACCGATTAACAAAGTACCATGGTGCCATTGAGGAAGTGAACGACTCTGTTCGGGACGAACAGGGACTAAGGAGAGGGTAATGTTATAAATCTGACAACCTCGACGTCCCCAGCAACACCGAGAAAAGTCCATCAACATTTAAAACGCTATACACATGTTTCCAGACACTTCTACCGAGCTCCACAATGTAGCCAATCATTCTAGACACACACACACAACGACACCTGTCTGGGAGACTTAGTATAAATAACCGCCAACTTTCAGACAACGAGTTAGTTAGATTTTGGCGACACCTATCGGTGGAAGAAGGCGAATCGGTACAAGTGATAGATTGGCAGTGTTCCTGAGTTGTACGAATTAAGTTTTAGAGCGAATTTAGTGAAGTGATCAAGAAATAAAGAAAAGTGCGATTAAATAAAATTATTCATTATTTTTAAACGAATTGTGTTTTCCTTTGAAATCAGCGATCCCCTAGCTCGCAACAATATGTTTTTAAGCAGGAACTTCTCGCGTACATTAAACATGATGAACGATGCATACGATTTTACTTTATTATTCTAATAATAAAGTATTGTGATCGACACAAGAAAAAAAAAAACTTTGCTACCCTGAAATTTTTTTTTTCGCGTTTCATGACTAAATTAGCCTAAAAATGCAAAAAAAAAAAATCCGTCTGTCTGTACGCCGTCCGCCGTACGCCGACGTGTACGCTCAGCGCACATTAACTCCCAAGCCCTTCAAGATAGAAAGTTCATTTTTGGGGGGATTATAGGTAGTTGCGGATCTCAGGCGGATACCCATTTTGGAGGGTGTACGAGTTCAGGGGGAGGCAGAGGGAGCGCTTAAACCGAAAAATACGAATTCAAATATCTCAACCATGGTTACAGCTAGGAAACTAAAAATCAACATACATATAGAGGAGTTTGTAGGACAACTTTTAAAAATAATTTAATTTTTTTATCCATTGGGGTGCGAAAAGGGGGGGCTGAGAACCAATTGTCGGCCGAATTTTTTTTTCAAATGATTATATCTTCGAAAGTACTTCCCATAAAAAATTTATATTTTGAGATCATTAAGATGGCATACGGATGTGCTAGAATCAGCTTAGATAGAAGCTAATTATTGTAAGGGGAAGGGTCAGGGGGGCTGCAAAGAAAAACACTTAAAAATTAATATCTCGACTATCTCTTAAGCTATGTAATTGAAACTTAAAACGTGTACTAAGCTTTATTAGCATAATATAAAAAAATACAACATGTGGACATAATAGTAGTGGGGAGAAATGGGGGGCATTTCAAAAATGGCGCACTTTCTAAAACTACAAATCACCAAAACTCAAAATTGAATAGATATCAAATCAAAAATTTGTCAGATTGTAGAGCTATATAGTTTTTAATTTTGGTAAAAAATTTAAGCTGGGGGGTGTAAGGGGAGGGAGGTGGAAAGCGAAAATGTTGAAAATTTTGAGTGATTTTTTTATGGCTCTCCTAAAAGATACAAAGTTTAAATTTTGTACGTCGACATATCTATTTAATGTACACAGAAAAAAAATAATAATTTGTTCCAAAATTGTTATGCACCAAAGTGGAGGTCTAACGTGCACAAAGTGTTTCAAGTGCAATGAAAAAAACATATAAACTGAAAATTTTTGAATGAAATTTTTAGGTAGAAACTTGAAAATTTGCGAAATGCATTTAAAAAAAATCTTTAAGAGTTTGAAATATTAACTGGTTGAATACCTTTAAAACTTCTACCCCCTCCCATACAAAATTATTTTTTCGACCATTTTTAAGAAATCAATTATCACCTAACTATTACATGCTATCAATTTGAAATTTTTCACAAGAACTTACAAAAATAGTTGAAATAAAATTACGTTAAAAGTTTTGAGATCGCACTTGCCCTTCTACCCCCTCCCACACAAAAGTATGATTTCGACCAATTCCATTAAATCAACTATAAACTAACAAATCAAAAGCTACAAACTTGAAATTTTGTACAAGCACCTTACAAAAGAAACGAAATAAAACTGCATCATAAATTTTACGATTCCTCTACCTCCTCTACCCCCTCCCATACAAATATTTGGTTTCGTGAATTTAAAATACACCTGATCCAATGAAAATTCTATGCAACTTCGTCTATGAAACTGACATTCTATACAAATAATATTGGATTTGGTTCAAGCAATCACTTAAAAAACTATTTACATCCACCTACCCCTACTATCACCCTCTCCCCTCCCTTCATGAAAACTCAAACTTGTATAAATAAAGGAATGAAATATGGAGCGTTTCCGGAAAGTGTTAAATTGAGAACTGCCCTGCTCAAGAAGCTCCTTTCACTTAGTCTTCCCTAATCACTCTAACCTGCATATTGACTTTCTACGCATGCGCATTTTGTCCCAAAAATAATAAAGTTTCGCCCGACTTGTTGGCAGTTTATTTTTTATTATTTAAAAAAAATTATGATCCAGATAAAATCATAAATTACAGGCTTACTATAAAAATTATTATGCTAAGAAATTAATCTTGGGGAAAATGGATTACACCGAGGTTCATATATAAATTTAAAAATTGTTTTTCCGTCCGTCTATCTGTATGATTCCTACCACAAAATCAAAATCAACCAAAAAGAAAGAAAGGTTACTTCCTGAATGACTCAAATCTCTCCAGGTTTTCTCCCACGTCCTAAACAAAACGACGCAATTTCACAAGTTCACAATAAGTTGATTATTTTGCAAAGAATTAAGTTTATCAAGATGAGGTAATTTCGAATTGAAAAATTATATGACTAGCTGAAAATAACTGTAGAAGTGACAAATTGGCTGAAAAGGAGACATCCGATTAGCTGAATGGCCAGGTGCTGACTGGAAAAAAATGGACTATGAAAATTCGTCATTAAATCTAATTTGTTGCGTAAAATAATTAATTTTTTTGGCATACAACAAATCAATCGTGATACTAATGATGAAACAGGTTCCAAAAAATATCATTTACACGCAACGAATTTAAAATCAAAATCAAGCTTTTCAGTAAAATAAGAACTATTACAGAATGTAATATTATCAATAAAAACTTTGAAATTTAGAAAACTTCTAACCAGTTCAAAAATTGTTTGCTTATAAAACACTACATTTTCATTTAAATATGCGATTTCGTGTTAATACGAGGGGAGGTCAAAAATTTCGCGGAATGACAGAGAAGGGTTCCTTTTCAATATATTCTCCCATAAGTCTAATACATTGTCTAACATCTCTCACAAAGTTTATTAATTCTTCTTAAAAAAATGTTTTATCAAGGCCTTCAAAATTGGCTGAAAATGCCGACTTCATCTCTTCATCGTTGGTAAATTTTCTTCCCCGAAGTTCTTTTTTCAGTTTTGGGAACAAATAATAATCGGAAGGGGCCAGATCTGGACTGTAAGGGGGGTTGTTCAATATTCCGTAGTTTCATTTTTGTAGGGCAGCCATTGCAATGTGGCTCTTATGAACAGGTGCGTTGTCGTTCGAAAGCAGCACAGCCCGAGTTCACTTTCCTCTTCTTTCTTCTTTGATGGCAATTAATTTTTGTAGCAAGTTGTCATAGTATCCCCTCTGATATTTTGTAATTTTACTTTATAGTCGATCATCAAAACCCCCCTCTGAATACCAAAAAAAAATAATAGTCATGATTTTTCCGGCGGATTGTGAGACTTTGAACTTCTTGGGACGTGAAGCGCCTTTTACGGAGCCACTGCATTGACTCCTGCTTTGATTCAGGCTCATAATGATGAACCCAAGTTTCGTGTCCAGTAACATCATCATCAATGGCGCGACAACCCAAATCGGGCCCTGACCGTCGTCGCCTCCAATCGTCTCGATCCAAAAACCGCGTCCTTCAGCTGGTAATTTTACTTTATTATTCTAATAATAAAGTATTGTGATCGACACAGGAAAAAAAAATGTGCTACCCTGAAATTTTTTTTTTCGCGTTTCATGACTAAATTAGCTTAAAAATGCAAAAAAAAAAAATCCTTCCCGCCGTACGCCGTACATATCTCCGAAACCGTTAAAGGTAGAATGTTCGTATTTGGGGGGATTGTTGATTGGGTAAGTAAGCTCCATTTTCTAAATTTTGGGTGGTGTTAGGTGGAAGGGGGAGGCGGGGGGAAGGAAAAAGTCAAAAACTACACTTGCTAATATCTCCACCACGAATGCAGATAGGAAGTTGAAAATCAGTAGAGATAGAGAGAGTGTTGTATGACAAACTTTAAAAATAATTTAATTTTTTTATTCATTGGCGTCCGAAAAGGGGGGGCTAAAAACAAATTGTCGGCCGAATCGTTTTTTCAAATGATTATATCTTCGAAATTACTTATCGAAAAAAACTCATATTTTGAGACCATCAAGTTGGCATACAGCTCCATCGGAATCAGAGAGTGGCTATTTATTGTAAGGAGAAGGGTCAGGGAGGTGCGAAGAAAAACACTCAAAAATTAATATCTCAACTATCTCTTAAGCTATGTAATTGAAACTTAAAACGTATATTAAGCTATACTAGGAAAATATAAAAAAAATATAACATGTTGAAATAATAGTAGTGGGGGGAAATGGGGAGCATTTCAAAAATGGCGCACTTTTCAAAATTACAAATCCTTATATCTCAAAAAAGAGTACAGATATCAAATCGAAAATTTGTCAGATTGTAGAACTACATAGTTTTTAATTTTGATAAAAGTTGAGAGGTGTGAGGGGAGGAAGGTGATAAGCAAAAATATCGAAAATTTTGAGTGATTTTTTTAGGGCGCTGATGAAAGATACAAAGTTTAAATTTTGCATGTGGATACATCTATTTAATATACATAGAAAAAAAATAATAACTTGATCCATAATTGTTATAAACCGACACCCCGGTCTAACGTGCACAAGGTGTTTCAATTACATTGAAAAAAACACATAAATTGAAAATTTTTGATTGAAATTTTAAGGTAGAAACTTAAAAATTTGCGAAATGCATTTAAAAAAAATCCCTAATTATACAAAATATTAACTGGTTGAAAACCTTTAAAATTTCTACCCCCTCCCATACAAAATTATTTTTTCGACCATTTTCAAGAAATCAATTATCACCTAACTATTACATGCTGTCAATTTGAAATTTTGCACAAAAACTTACAAAAATAGTTAAAATTAAATTACGTTAAAAGTTTTGAAATCGCGCTTGCCCTTCTACCCTCTCCCATACAAAACTATGATTTCGACCAATTTCATTAAATCAACTAATAACCAACAAACTAAAAGCTATGAACTTGAAATTTACTACAAGCACCTTACAAAAGAAACGAAATAAAACCGCATATCAAATTTTACGATTCCTCTACCTTCTCTAACCCCTCCCATACAAATGTTCGGTTTCGTGAATGTAAAATACACCGAATTTTATGAAAATTCTATGCAACTTCATCTATGAAACACATTCTATACAGAGAATATTGGACGTGATTCAAGCAATCAATTAAAAAGCTTTTAGCATCCACCCACCTTTACTATTACCCCTCATAAAAATCCAAACTTGCAGAAAGGAATGAAATATTGTTAAATTGACAACAGCCCTGCCCAAGAACTCCCTTTCACTTAGTCTTCCCTAACCACTCTAACCTGCATATTGACTTTCCACTCATCCGCAACTTGTCCCAAGAATAATAAAGTTTTGCCCGACTTGTTGGCAATTTATTTAATATGGCTTTGCTGTCTTTATCAACCGAGTCTTCCCATCGATTGCGTGGTTTGCCTACTGGCCGGTTACCACTCGCTTTGCCTTTAAGAGCACGTTTGGGGATTCTTTTGTCTTCCATTCGCTCTACGTGGCTAGCCCACTGCAGTTTCCGTAGCTGGATTAACGTTGAAGCTCCTGGCTCGTCGTAGAGTTGATATAACTCATGGTTGTATCTTATTCGCCATTTCGTTCCTTCCTTCACAGGTTCCAAAATTCTTCGGAGGACCTTTCAAATGCGTTAACTGCTTTTTCGGAAGTTCGCGTTAATGTCCACGTCTCGCTGCCATAACAGAGCACAGGTCGTATAATAGTCTTATAAATCCGCAGCTTATTGTTCCTGTGCACTTTCTTGGATTGCATTATTGAAAGTACCGAATAATACGTCTTATTTGCAAGTATTATCCGTCGTTTGATTTCGTCTGTTTCATTGCCGTCCTTTGCTAGATTAGCCCCAAGATATATGAAGTTGTCCACACTCTCCAATTTATATTCCGCAATTGTTATATTTTGTCTGATTGGCGTTCTCCTTCTTGTTTGCGTCATTACTTTTGTCTTGCTTTCATTAACGCGCAACCCGACTTCTTTTGCTGCGGAGTCAAGATTGACAAACACCTCCTTAGCACTAGGGAAGGATCTTGCTAGGATGTTAATGTTAATGTCAGCGTATGCTACTAGTTGGATGGACTTGAACACTAGTGTCCCGTTGGTGTCGACTGGGATTTTTCGGACGACATACTCTAGTGCCAAGTTGAAAAGCATGTGGGCTAGACCATCTCCCTGCTTTAAACCACATTCCGTTCGAAAGCTAGTTGTGGAATCGGTTTGTATTCTCACTTGGGATTTGGTGTTCGTCTCCAGTAACAATCCGTTGTATCTGATACCATTTTTGCGGTTTGTTTCTGCTTTAAACGAACATCTTCGAGAACAAGTTTCTCCACTTTTTCGACGATTTTTGAGGAAGTTACCTCAACCGGCCAGACCGAAATTTTATCATTTTCTCTACCTTGCCCAAATAAACTATGCCACTTATAAATCATCGTTTTTTCAGGGCAAATTTAAATAGATGAAATTTCTTTTAAAAACATTTGTGGCGTGTTTCCTTGCTTGGTAATGAACGCTACCTATGAAAAATTGTTGCTCAAATCTTCAACCAACCAAAACAACAATTTAATGATTTTCAAAAAACCAATTGACTCAGTGCATAAACAATTTTATCGCATTGGATTAATACGATAAAAAATGATGTCAGTCGATCTCTATTGAGACATTTATCAAACGGATTGAAAAACATAACAGGGCTACGATCGCGCGTAAAGCGCAATCTTACGATACTCTTGATGAAATAGAAATTTTTGTGATTCCAAGAAATTTTGTATGGGGAGTGGTAGAAGGGGTGGTAGCATTGAATTAATTTTTTCCCATCATGCTAAAGTAGCTATAAAAATATTTTATACAAAATACAACCTCCAAAAATTGAATGGGAACTGAGAAAATTAGCGTATTATATTTAGTGAAATTGTGCAGTTTGTATCGGAGGTGGTAGAAGGAGTGAGAGAAATTTAGTGATTTTTTCAGAAATAACTACGAATATTATAAAATTGTCATCTCTTAAATTTCAGACTAGTAACATTCATACCTTTCAAGAAAATCGATTTTTTGTTGTAAAACTCTGACTGAAAATTGGTTTAGAGTGTTTCATGAAAAAGTGCAGTTTGTATGGGAGGTGGTGGAAGAAGTTGGGGATTCAAATAATTTTTATACCATACATCATATTTATGTTAAAAATAATATATTCCCAATTTCATATCATTAGCTTTCACAGTTTCCAAGAAAATTCGATTAATGTAAACGATTTAAAATGAGTCATTTTGCATGGGAAGGGGTACCGTTCTTGTTTCACAGCTATAGGTCGTGGGTTTGACTCCCACTCCAGTTATTCTTGGAACCGTAAAAGGGCTGAGGAAGAAGTCTTGCGGGAACTGCAAGATATAATTATCATTATTATTATTGTAATAAAAAATTATTTTGATCGACTTAAAAAAAATTCCTAACCGCAAATTTTCTTTTTTCTGCATTTCATGACTATTAGCCTAAAAATGAAAATAAAAATGCGTCTGTCTGAACGCCATACACCGTACGTGTCCGCTCAGCGTATAATAACTCCCAAACCCTTGAAGACAGAAAGTTCATTTTTGGGTGGATTGTCAATGGGTGCTGATTTTTGGCGGAAACTTTTTTATTTTCTTGCAAAGAGAAACACTTAAAAATTAATATCTCGACTGTCACTTAAGCAATGTAATTGAAACTTGGAATATAAGAAAAATATGACATGTGGACGTAATAGTAGCGGAGGAAAGTGGAAAGCATTACAAAAATGGTGCACTTTTTAAAATTTCAAACCGTTATATCTCAGAAGCCGAGAACTCTGGGCGAGGTTCTGCAATACTCTCTAAATGATCTCGTGAATGTGGACTGGGAGTGAGCCCACACAAAACCGAGCTAGTCCTTTTCACAAGGAAACACACTCCCCATGTTGACCCTTCTACCCAGGATGATACCAGTCATGCTTTTGCAAATAGAGCAAAATATCTGTGTCTTATTTTGGATAGGAAACTGAGCTGGAAACCTAATATTCAGGAACGTGTATGCAAAGCTACTGTTATGCTTTACTCCTGTAAGAAAGCCATAGGTCAAAAATGAGACATGCAGCCCAAAGTAGTGCATAGGGTCACCAGACCCATCTTGGTTTATGGTGTTATTGTACGGTGGTCTGCCCTAAAAACAGAGACAAACCGTTCTCTCCTCGGTAAGATGCAGAGAAAAACAAGTTTATGCATAGGGCTCTGAGAACAACCTCTCCGCAGCATTATAGGTACTGTTTCATCTGCTACCTCTCGACATTATTGGTGATGACGGCTACAAGCCCAGCTGCCCGCCTCAAAGAAACTCGCCAGTGCAACTACATCTCGAAAATTCAGCCAAAATCGCAAACTACACTCTCCCAAGTTTTTATTTGATAATAATTTCCTCACCGTCATACCCTCGAAACAAGAAAAACATTTAAAAATTAATATCTCAACTATCTCTTAAGCTATGTAATTGAAACTTGAAACGTATATTAAGCTATACTAGGAAAATACGAAAAAAATATAAAATTTTGTCATAGCAGTGGTGGGGGAGAATGGAGAGCATTTCAAAAATGGTGCACTTTCCAAAATTTCAAACCGTTATATCTCAAAACTGAGTACAGATATCAAATCAAAAATTACTCCTGATTATAGAACTACATAGTCTTTTATTTTGGTAATTTTAAGTTAGGAAGTGTAAGAGGACGGAGGTGGCAAGCTAAAATGTCGAGATTTTGAGTGATTTTTTTAGGGCTCTGGTGAAAGATACAAAGTTTGAATTTTGCCCCCCCCCCCGGTCTAACGCGCTCAAGGTGTTTCATGTGCATTGAAAAAAACACATTTACTAAAAATTTTTGAATGAAATTTGAAGATACAACTTGAAAATTTGCAAAATACATTTAAAAAAAATCTCTACATATACAAAATATTAACTGGTTGAATATCTTTAAAACTTCTACCCCCACCCATACAAAATTATTTTTTCGACCATTTCTAAGAAATCAATTATCACCTAACCATTAAAAGCTATCAATTTGAAATTTTGCATAAGAGCTTTTAAAAATAGTTGAAACAAAATTGCCTCACAAGTCTTGAGATCCCCCCTTCTACCCCCTCCCATATAAAAGTATGATTTCGACTAATTTTATTAAATCAACTAATAACCATCAATTAAAGGCTACGAACTTGAAATTTCGTACGAGCACCTTACAAGAGAATCACAAATTTTACGATTCTCTTACTTCCTCTACCTCTTCCCAAATTTTTGGTCTCATGAATGTAAAATACACCGAATCTTATGAAAATTCTATGCAACTTAGTCTATGAAACTGACATTCTATACAGAAAATATTGGACTTGATTAAAGCAATCAATAAAAAAACTATTAACATCCACCCATCCTTTCTATCGTCCCTCATCACTCCTCTCAGAAAAATTCAAACTTGCATAAATATACGAATGAAATATTGATTACATGTACTGGAGCTATTGATCGTATCCGCAATTAAGTGTTAAATTGACAACAGCCCTGCCCAAGAATCCACTTTCACTTAGTCTTCCCAAACCACTCTAACTTGCATATTGACTTTCCACGCATCCGCAGCTTGTATCAAGAATAATGAAGTTTCGCCCGACTAGTTGGCAGTTTATTTTTAAATATTGTCAAACTTTATTCTCTTTTTTAGACGGTCTAAGATCACTGATACCATGCCTCGATCCAAACCTAAAATAGATGCAGCGGATGAAATCGAAATAAATATAAAACTGTTATGTGATCAGTCCAGCAATCATATGAAAGGACGAAACTATAATAAGGCACTTGTTGGATATAATCAGGTGCGTATAATTAAGAAAATGCAAACCCATATTATATTATAAAAATATTACGCCTAATTATATCGCCACGAACGGGACATTCGAGTATGTCTCGTTCGTGAATTCGATTTTCTATAAAATAAAATTTGGGCCCAACACTACGTTAGGCGTAGATGTAAGTACTTCGAGCTGTTTCTCAAAAGCGGCAATTTTAAATTATTTAACAAATATGTAGTTAACAAACATTTATAATAAATCAACAAATTTTTACAATTTAAAGTAAACTGCTCACGTTAAAAAAATTCTATTTTTACAAACGGCAACCTTTTCAAACTTCAAAACAACTACTTCGAAAGCATAAACAAGCTATTCCATGCTCTAAATAATAATTTTTCAAATGAATAGGAAACAACTAATTACATTTATCAGATTTGAAATTGTTATTATTAGTATAAATTGAAAACCGCCGTTTTTTTTCCAAAATTCGAGCCTTTATTGTGGAAAGATGGTTAAATATTTATTATTCAAAGAAATCGCTAGCCACAACTTTTTTCTATCTTTCTGGCAGCATACAGAATCCGCGTCGAAAAAACTGCTCTTCTTTTGAGTCCACGAATCAACCCAATTTTTGGCTTCTTCGGAAGAATAGAAGTGCTGCTCAGCAGGGCATGCGTTATCGATCGGAATAGGTGGTAGTCAGAAGGGTCGATGTCTGTTGAATACGACAAGTGGGGTAGAATGTCCTATTTCAGTGTTTGAAGGAAGAGTCTCACAACGTAAGCAACATATGGACGAGCGTTGTTGTCCAGCATAATCACTTTGTCGTGTCTCTCCTCGTATTGCGGCCGTTCTCCTTCAATGATCGGCTCAAGTGCATTAGTTGTTTTTTGTAGCGATCTCCCGTGATGGTTTCACCCGGTTGCAGCAGCTCATAATACACCAAGCCAAGCTGGTCATACCAAATACACAGCATGATTTTCGAACCATGGATGTTGGGCTTGGCCGTCGATGTTGATGCATAGCCTCGATATCCCTACGATTTTTTACGCTTTGGATTATCGTAATGGACAATGCGATGCAAGAAACTCTTTCCTTTTAGCCGTTGAAGCAGCTGTTCGCGCAGCTCGACGTTGCTTGGCTTCAGCTCTAGGGCACCCAATGCCCTTCCTTTTACATCATTCCCAAGCTTTTCAAACGATCGAAAATGGCTTGTTGAGCCACGCCCAATATATCTGCAAGTTGTTGTTGCGTTTGGCATAAATCTTGGTTCAGTAATGCCTCCCATTACGCGTCTTCCAACTTTTTTACCGTTCCAGTACGCTCCTTGTCTTCCAGGCCGGGATAACCTATTTTGTGGCATTGAAATCATTCGCGACACGTTCTTTCACTAATTACCCCCTAACCATAAGTTTCAACAATCATTCGACGCGCCTCAGCCACAGATTTTTTTGAATTGAAGGCAAGAAGTAAAACTTCCCGCAAATGAAGCTTATTTGGCTCAAACTTCGATATATTCGCGCACAAAAAAGTATATGACGCCGATAAAACTTCAGAAATCTAATGATAAAGAGTTGTCGACAGATGCCCAAGTTTACCGTGTGGCGTTTCTGATCCGCATTTGTTGATTAGTATTCACTGCTGGCGCCATCTATTGGGAACGGTGGGTATCAACTTATACTCCCGATGTTTTTAAAATAGTTGTTTTGAAACTTGAAAAGGTTGTTATATCTTTTAGAAAAAAAAATCATTTTTGATTCCGTTCACTGACAAAATAATCATTATGATGCGATCGAATTCACACAGCTTTAAGCCTATCCTGCTTGCGTTGCAATTTCAAATTGTACTTTTCCTTACCTGTCCCAGTTCCAGGGGAATAGAAAATCCTTTTTTCTCGTCTGCGTTATATTCTAAATTTGTCAATGAACAGGACTATAACAAAATTGACATTCATTTCCGTTACACTTTGTGGCACAGAAACGTTTTCCACAATCCACAAAACTGGCGCACAAAATCAATCAAACACCTTCTCAGCTGCAAATTGATCAAATCGATGATTCCTATTATGCGCGGTTTCCTAGACGACTAGCAAAGTGTTTCACATATTGCACTTATTTATCCTTGGGCACAAATTAAATTTTCACACGTTCGGTAAGTGATTGAAAAGTTACAGTGAAGTCTTTTTGTTCAAAAAAACAAAACAAAAAAAAAATGTCTCGACGAGCGGCTTTGGATATTTTGGGACCAGATAAGGATGCGGAAATCCTTCAGAGCTTTGTTCGTGTAGGCTTGAAAGCAGAAGAGGAAGATGATGAACCGAAACGCAGTTTATATGCTGCGAAAAAGGCTCCTCTGCCGCGTGAGCCGTCAGTTACTGAGCCAAGCGAAAATCAAAGACGACGATCGAAATCGATAACTAAACTTGAATCAGACATAATTAAAAAGCGAAAGCCCAAAGAATACTTCAACGAAGTTTACACTGATAAAGATCGGGCGGCTGCAGTCAGTGCTGGTAGCTACGACATCAAGCAAAGTTTGAAATTGAAACGGAAGCAGGATAGACATGAAGCTATGCTCGTTCCCGAAGAAGCCGATTCCAGCTCACTGATCACTTTAGGAATGAAAGAAATCAAAAATGGGAATATAGAGAACGCTGTCAGTTGTATTTCTAAGGTACTCCTAAGCTCGATAGAACCCACTACTT
This sequence comes from Chorisops tibialis, assembly GCA_963669355.1. Classification (NCBI taxonomy): domain Eukaryota; kingdom Metazoa; phylum Arthropoda; class Insecta; order Diptera; family Stratiomyidae; genus Chorisops; species Chorisops tibialis. The sequence continues at coordinate 72,410,910 of OY770263.1, read as the reverse complement.
ATGTTATATAACAAAAAAAAATTTATTCAAATTAATCCTTTTTTTTTATTCTTAAAAACATTTTCCATTTGCAGGCGCTAGAGCTGAACAGCAATGATATCAACGCTTTAATCTCACGCAGCAAATGTTACCTTTTGCTCGGCGAACCAGCCAAGGCTCTTCAAGACGCAGAAACGGCCCTGAATATTGACAAGAACAGCATTCGTGCCATATATCAAAAAGCCGAATCCCTTTACTTCCTTGGACAGTTCGAGAACAGTCTCATGTTCTTTCATCGAGGACTCCGTGCTCGTCCAGAATTGGCGTCATTCCGTTTGGGAATTCAAAAAACCCAAGAAGCCATTGAGAATACAATTGGAGTTGTACCGAAACATGGCACTGCACCACCTGCTAAGCTGAAATCCCGGAGCAAATCCAGCTCCCGACAAATCAATGCACCAGCACTTCGACCGAAAACTTCGAAGGTGGACTTTGAAAAGCGCAACGCTCGCAAACTGCTGGGCGAACTGTGCGTAGACAAGGAATACTTAGAGAATCTCTTGAAGCATCCCAATTTGAAGCGAGCTGACACAAATACCGAGTCAATTTCTGCTTTGGCGAAAGATGCAGTCGAATTTTTGAATAACCGTCAAGAATTTTGGCGACAACAAAGAACTTGTACGGCCTTACCGAACCAGAAAAATATCCCTGAGAATATTATTCCAGGATGGTATTAACATTATATTATTATTATTTTATTTTTGCTCAATCTAGTTTTTAAGATTTTTATGTAGCTGTCTATGCGTAAATTGTTTCTATTTTCGAAAAATTATAGACACCGTTGATCTAATAAGAGATGCACTTTTCGTAAAAGTTCTTGAAACTTATTAATTTCTGTAAAGCTTGAACTGAATGTTATATCGCGAAGAAACTGCGTAAACTCGTCGCTGATACGTAATTCACGACTCCCCCACGACTCCTCTGGTCTTCTGTTCGCCTTCTCGCTACGCGGTCGAATATCTCAACGACGCAGAATCCAACAGTAACAACACAAAACTCCAAACCCGGGCAGCCAACAAATGAAAATCCCACAAAACGGGCTCCGATCAACAAGCGCCCATAATCGCAACCGAGCATAGGGAAAAGAAATGTCGACCAACTCGGGAAAAAAAAAGCCAGAAATTTCATACCCAGTGACCATAGTTCTGCGTGCTGGTATTTCAGATTGAATTCATAAAGTTATGGTTAAATACTATACATAATTTACATATAAATATACACACAAGTGCGAGAGAGATACACTCATCCCCCCCCCCCTTTCCTCTCTCTATTAGCGTGGCCCATGACTCCTCTAGTCTTCTGTTCGCCTTCTCGCTACGTAGTCGAACATCCCGACGACGCAGAATGTGACAGCAACAAAATAAACTCAAAACTCATTCCATCTTTATACTTAGAAACTGGGTTGAACAAGAGCATAAAATCTACTGGAATGTACTTCAATCTGAAAAAAATTAATACTACCAAAAAAAAAAAAAGTGGAGGATATTCCAAAATTCAGGAAGAGTGATATCAGTTCCCTAATTGACCTAATGACAGGCAACAGTTGAGTAAGCCACCACCTCAAAAATATGGGTCTAGCTGAAACCAACACTTGCCGACTCTGTCTCAAAGATTCAGAAATGATAGAAAACCAATCTTCTAGGAAAAGGTTTCCTTACAATCGATAAACAAGCTAATATGGCTTACATTAGCCAAATTACGGTAGGGTGAACGGGCAATAAACGCACGATAGGCAGAGAAGGTTGCAGTGCTTTCACGTGTTCCCCAAATTATAAAAAAAACCAGAGCAGCCAATAAATCAAAATCCCACAAAACGAGCTCCGACCAACCGGTGCCCATAATCTCATCCGAGCAGTAATTAAATAAACGTTTTCCTTTTATTGACGTCTCGAGCAAATGTTCATCTTCTACTCACCAAATTTCACCACCATGGTTAAGGTTTAGCAAAATTTTACAATTTCTCCTACAAATCCGACCTGAAAAACAAGCACCCATAACTCAGCGGCCGGATTTTTTTCGAACTAACATTTTATGCCTATGGCTCAATTGAGATTATGAGCGCCTGTTACGTAGATTTAATTAGGTTACGGGAACCGAAAGAAATTAATAAAAGGTTTTACCTGAAGCTTGTAGTAGTATGATGAGTTACCGAGTTGCCAACGTACGGTCAATGTCAAGAGCCATATTTGATTCCAATTGGAGACGAGACAAAGTACAGCGTGAAAGTTATACCCGTTAAAGACTCTACTGCTGTACTGATTTAGCCAATGCGCTGTAGCTTATGTTGATGTCATTCTGGTCATAAATCAGAATGCTACTTTTCCGCACCACCTGCATTCTTTTTTGTTGAGATAATTATAATTAACTAAATCTTTTTTTTTTGGTACATTATTTCGTATTTTCATGCTATTTCGATTAAATAATCTTAACAGTTTTTATTGTAATTTTTGATATTTTTTAACCGGGAGGATTTTCGTTGTTAATATTTTTAATTAATCAATATCCTATTAAGATCCCCTATAGGGGCATAGGTCAAAAACAGTTCTCTTCCACAAGACGCGATCCTAAGCATCGGCCTTTAATTGTCGCCAGGACTAGTTTATTTCTCTTCCTTCTCAACTGCTTGCTTCCATCCAAAGCTTGTTTGGCAATGTTTCGCTCTGGTTTAATATTTTTAAATAATATTGCGAACTACAGACCTATCAGTCTGATAACAAATTTCTACAAAATACTCTCAAAGGTAGTCCTAACTAGGGATGGCAAAATCTGCTCTTTTCCAATCGCAGTGATCCACTGCGATTGCTCTTTTTCAATATCTGTGAAAAAGAGCAGCTCTTCCAATAGCAGTGATTTTTCCACCTCTATTATCCATGGTAGTGCGCAATTAAAAAAAAAGAGACAAAATAGTAATTTTCTGCGAAATCCTGCATCTAACAATCAGGCAGACCCAATCTCTCAGTACCACCAGCTCAGTGCGCATAGTGAACACTTCCCCCATTTCCTCCTGGGAATGAAAAGGTTTTCTTTTACTATCCAATGTACGAAAAAACGATCGAGCGCAATGGAGTCAGGATGGCAAAAATGTCAATCGCATTTCATATACACAAGCCAAATAAAAAAAACACCCGGTCATCGATCGCATCGCATATATACAAGTCAAATAAAAAAAAACACCCGGTCATAGAAAACCAAACCAAAAGGGTCTACTGTTTACTTTTTTCACACATTACCTCACACAAGCAATTTCATCATGAAGAACGTAAAGCTCTTATCGACATGGTAGACTGCAACATAAATCGGCGAAACTTGCGATAGCCGCAACATGTCCTACCAACCGACCAGATCGAAACTCAGAACAAAAACCGCCAAAAAAACTCTAGCAAAGCGCATCATTGACCACTTCGGACGTTCCACACCTCACCTATCAGATCAGATCTCACCGATCAAAATATCGCTAAACAAATCCCTTATCATCGGACGTTCCACACCTCACCTATCAGATCAGATCCCACCGATCAAAATATCGCTAAACAAATCCCTTATCATCGGACGTTCCACACCTCACCTATCAGATCAGATCCCACCGATCAAAATATCGCTAAACAAATCCCTTGTCATCGGACGTTCCACACCTCACCTATCAGATCAGATCTCACCGATCAAAATATCGCTAAACAAATCCCTTATCATCGGACGTTCCACACCTAACCTATCAGATCAGATCTCACCGATCAAAATATCGCTAAACAAATTCCTTATCATCGGACGTTCCACACCTAATCTATCAGATCAGATCTCACCGATCAAAATATCGCTAAACAAATCCCTTATCATCGGACGTTCCACACCTCACCTATCAGATCAGATCCCACCCACCGATCAAAATATCGCTAAGCAAATTCTTCATCAAATCGCAATCGTTTCATCTACATTCATTCATTCATTAGTCTAAAGCAACATCACTGAGAGCAGACACTGCTCGTTTAATATCACAGAGCTGATGTATCGCTGATCGCAAGCGATATAACAGCAACGAAAGAGCAATCGAGAGCAATCGGAATAACAACGTTCAAGCGATATAACAGCAACGAAAGAGCAATCGAGAGCAATAGAGCAATCGAGAGCAATCGGAATAATAACGTTCAAGCGATATAACAGCAACGAAAGAGCAATCGAGAGCAATCGAGAGCAATCGGAATAATAACGTTCAAGCGATATAACAGCAACGAAAGAGCAATCGAGAGCAATCGGAATAACAACGTTTGGGTAAAAATCGACTTCCATGGGTTTCGTTTCGGGATCTGATAAGAGCTTTACGTTGTTCATTGTTTGTGTGTGAGGTAGTGTCGTGTAAACAAAACCAAAACAAAAGGGTCTTTTGTTTTGGTTTTCTACGACCGGTTGTTTTTTTTTTGTTATTTGGCTTGTATTTGTATATATGCGATGCGGTTGTATATATGCCATGCGATCGATGACTGGGTGGTGTTTTTTTTGTCTGGCTTGTGTATATGAAATGCGATTGACTTTTTTGTCGTGTGAAAAAAGAAAACCTTTTGTTTTGGTTTTCTATGACCGGTTGTTTTTTTTTTTGTTCTTTGGCTTGTATTTGTATATATGCGATGCGGTTGTATATATGCCATGCGATCGATGACTGGGTGATGTTTTTTTTGTCTGGATTGTGTATATGAAATGCTATTGACTTTTTTGCCATCCTGACTCGATTGCGCTCGATCGTTTTTTCGTACATTGGATAGTAAAAGAAAATCTTTTCATTCCCAGGGGGAAATGGGGAAAGTGTTCACTATGCTGAGCTATGAGATTGAGTCTTGCCTGATTGATAGATGTAGGAAAATTATAATTTGCTTAGCGATCGATGTGGAATGCGTGAGTTGCGGGACTAATATGCGAGTGCGAACAAAAACTCTGGAATTTGTAGTGATGATCATTGCGGCAATTTTATTGGTGATAGAACGTAAGCAGTATGCATTTGCTCTGCTCTTCTAATCGCAGCTCTTTTAAATTTTGAATCGCAATGTGCGATTGCTCTTTTCAAGTAGCAGTGAAAAAATCGCAGGTATGTGAAATAGCATACCATCTCTAGTCCTAACCCGAACATCTAATGTTCTCGACGCAAATCAACTACGAGCACAAGCAGGTTTCAGGAGAACGTATTCGCCTATGGACCACATTCACACACTCCTGTAAGTTACAGAAAATTATGCGGAATTAAATAAAACAGATTATACTGCATTTATTAACCATGCGAAGGTTTTTTAAACAGTTAAGCACAATGCGATATGGTAGGCTCTAGAGAAACAGGACGTAGGAAACGGTTACATATCTATACTAAAAGAAATTTACATGCACAGTACAGCAAGGGCAAAATTTGAAACTATTGATCCGAAGTTTGACTTGAACAGGGGTCTACCATTTAAGCATCACCATTTAAGCATCACCATTTAAGCATTCCACCATTTAAGCATTCTACCATTTGATGCAGCAAGGGCCCCAACGGTTAAGTACGAAATAATAATTTTTTATATCATCATTTTTTTTTATATCACATTAGTTATTAATTTCTTGAAATATATTTTTATTGTGAATTCAAATTATAATTTTTTTACTGTGAGTGTTAAGTTTTTGTGTGATCTTGTAAGTGCTTAGGAACGGCAATCGATTTATTACGCGTGGTTTTTCTTTTTCTTGAGATGATGAGTGAGTGAGGAACTCATGAGAGGGTTCCCAGGCTTTGTCTGGATATCGGGTAGCTGCTGTTTTCGTCATGCGTGATTCGCATCGTGTATTCTGCCGTTTTTTTTATTGCCCGCTAATTTGGATTAGCGGGGATGAAAACATCCAGCTAGGCGAATAAACCGCTTGGGGGTAGTACGGTATCGTGATCCCTTTCCCGTTCCATTTTTGTTCATCAGCACGAATAAGGATGAGGATTTCTTGGGTCAACGACCCATCCCAAGCTCCTGAGCCGCCGGCAAAATCGTGCTGCCTCGACCTAAGAAATCCCCATTATCTGAAGCGGGATGAAGGATTATCTTCATCACGTAACAGCCTCCTGATATTCAGGTTCCTTAACATTTTTCATTACTTATTGTGGCAGGGTTGTTAGCGCTTCGCACAACCCTCTTTCCACGAATTTTTCTTTTCCTTAGATTGAGGTGACCAAGGTATATCCAAGCAGGCAATATGCCGGAATTATATATTGCGCTGACCAGGATTTGAACTCACGACCTTCGCATTATGAGACCAACACACTACCTACTAGGCTATACCCAAGCTTGCATTTGGGTCGTGTAATTTCCAGGCAAGATAATGCAACGAAAGATGTTAACAGACGTAATTCTACGGCATGGAAGCGTTTTTGGTCTTTAAAGGATGTTCTAAAAAGTGAACTACCTGTCATGACAGCTGTATTCCTCCCGCACTAACATAGGCTTCAAAAACATGGGCATTAACGACTTCCAACACCTAAAAGCTCAAAGTCTGCCAACGCGCTATGCTGGGCATCAATCGATGCTGATCATCAATCGATCGCACAGACAAATAAATTCCACCATTAGGAAAGGAACCGGAATCGTAAGCTGCAAGGGAAGAGCAAGATCTTTGAAGTAGAAGTGGGCGGGTCACATCGTAAGGTGCCTAAACAATAGATGGATAAATAAAAAAAAAACACAATGAAATTAAGAAATATAATAAAATTAATATTCCAATTAATAATAATAATAATAATAATTAATAGTATTGAATTTAAAAGACTGTGTATATGTGTATTATCATGCATTGGGTGAAGTAAATTGGCGAAATAAAGGCTAATTTATTTTTTATGTATTTATTTATATTGAAATTTGCAAAAAATGTAGAGTTTATTTAAAAGCTCTGATTTTTTTATTTCAATAAAGAGTGTAGACATGGAGGTAATGTATGGAACAGAATATCCGACAAACGCTGCACGACCGACACAAAAAAATGTGGCTAAATTCAAAATAGGCGGCCTTAATGGGACACCCTCTATATGTAATTTCTTTTTACATTTACATTCTTAGCGCAAAAATCAATATCATCGAAAATAGAGAGATGGAGGGTACTGGTCTTGTCTATCCAGACTCGACTTACCAAACTGATAAGTGCGAGTCCTAATGAAACAGAAAAATTCTAGCATTATAACATGGCCCTCCAGATTGAGGGTTGGGCGATGTGTTAACTCATCCTCGGAAAAAACAAACTCGTTTTGAAACCCGAAGCATCGCCTCGGACTGGATTGATTTAACGGCAACGACCACGCAAACGAAAAATGGACTATTCCTTCGGATCTTGGAACGTGCGATCCCTGTACAGAGCAGGAGCAGTGAGAGCGCTTCTGGAACAGGCAAGCGAATCTACACAGGGTGGGCCAAATACAAGTTTCTTTTTAAAAATGCAATAAAATAAACAAAATTAAATTTTCTATGTATTATGGCTTCAAAGCAAACATTCCCATTAATGATGAAACACAACTTCGTTCAAGTGGCTGCCTCGGCTGGCTTCGCAGTAGCGCATTCTGTCACTCCAATTTTCCAAAACCACGTCGATGGTTTCGGACTGTAGCTCACGGATTGCTTGGATGATATTGGCCTTAAGTGCTTGAATCGTTTCTGGATTGTTGGCATAACATCGGTCCTTCACGGTTTCTCAGAAAAAAAAGTCCAAAGGGGTCAAATCGCAGCTCCGAGGCGGCCAATTGACATCGCCAAAACGGTTGATAACACGATTTGGGAATTTAGTGCGTAAAAGATCGATTGTGGCATGGGCTGTGTGGCATGGCACGCCATCCTGCATGAACAAGAGGTTGTCCAAATCCATGTAAAAAAGTCGGATAACATAGCTCTGTAACGTTCACCATTGTTTCCAACCTCATTTTCGAAGAAAAATGGTCCAATGATGCGACCACTCCACAATTCGCACCAAACTGTCACTCTCTGCGGATGCATTGGCTTTTCGACAATAACGTGCGGGTTTTCCGAGCCCCAGATGCGGCAATTTTGTATGTTAACGTAACCTCCGAGTCAGAAAAGATGATTTTTCGCCCAAAATCGTTGTCCAATTCAAGCTGCTCTAAGGCCCAAACTGCCGAGGCAGCCACTTGAACGAAGTTGTATTCCGTCATTAATGGAAATGTTTGATCTTACTAATGAAGCCATAAGACATGGAAAAAAATTTAATTTTGTTTATTTTATTGCATTTTTAAAAAGAAACTTGTACTTGGCCCACCCTGTACATATAAATATAATTGTAGTGTCTGTCTGTTATTTGCTTAGGAATGGCTATAAGTTAGTTTTTTGCTTTATTTTAGCAATAACTAAGCAGAAACAAACGTTTTTAAAATTCTTCTCTGTCTGTCTGTCCGGCTTTCACGCAAAAACGGTTGAACCGATTGTAATGAAACTTTCACAGTTTATTAGATACGCTCCGAGATGTAATCTACTTTTGGTTTTATCTCACTCCCCTCACGCCTTCTATCTCATCACATACAAAGTGACTCATTTTAAAAAATATGTAATAATCCAATTTTCTTCGAAACTATAAGAGCTATTAATTCGAAATTTAAAATATATTAATTCTATTACAAATGCAATATTTCAGTTTACAAATTATTTGAATCCCAGTTCAGTACTGTCATCTCTTCTACCACTCCCCACACGAAAATTCTTAAGATCACATAAATTTCGATTTCATCTATAGTATCGTACGATTGGGCTTTACGCACAATCGTAATCCTGTTATAGTTTTAACCTTAATGTTATTTTATTTGGGTTTTTCTTTTTTAATTAGCACAAGCTACAATTATTCACATGTCCTTAACGCTCTTCCCGACGCATATGATATCAATCACGAGATTGATTTGATCACGAGCCTGTCCCACACAAATGCGAGTATCATGGTTTCATTCTTAATAATTTATGGTTCTGATTCTAACAAAATACAAACCTTTGTCTTCAAAGAGCCATTAAACTAATCAGATTATGTGTCCCGCAAAATGTATTACTAGCTACATTCTCAAAAATTGCTTATTTTGCGATTCTTACGCGGACAAAGTCGCGGGCGATCGCTAGTACAATATAAACATCATTGCACTCGAAGAAACTAAATTGTTAGGTAGAGAGACTACTGATATTAGATCGCCCACAATTTTCAAAAATGAAAAGTCATCGGAAAGCCGGGAATTTGAAGTTGCGACAACAACCAAGTTATCAACTTCAAACCCGTCAATGAACGATTGTGTGCAATCCGCATAAAAACAAGTTATTTTAATGTTTGGTTTATTAATCTCCACGTCCCAACGGCAGACAATCACGACGAAGTTAAAGACGATTTCTACAGCACCTTAGAATCAACATTCGACTTCCTTCCGTCGAACGATATTAAAATAGTATTAGATGACTTTAACGCGAAAGTGGGCAAAGAAGAGACTTACATATTGACAATTGAAAGGCACAGTCTCCATGACATTTGTAACGATAACGGCCAGAGACTGACTGATTGTGCCAGCAGCAAAAACCTTATTATAAGCTCGCCATGAGGGAAGCATCGTGACATTCATAAGACCAAACAGACCACGTTTTAATAGAGAAATGAACGGCCTTCTGCATTCTCGACTTACGTACATGTCGAGGGGCTAATTGCGACACTGATCACTATTTGGTAAATACCAAGTGCCAATGCCGAACCGCAAACCGAGGACACCAAAAAACACAACCGGTTCCTAAATTCAACAGCCCGGCGCAAAAGAAATGATTGGTTCGACAACGAATGCCAAGATGCCTTAAAGGGAAATAATTAAGCTTACAAAATATTAACGGAACGACACGCGCCAAACGGGACAAATACAATTATCTTAGGCAATTTGCAAAATATGCAGACAGAAAAAAGGAAGTACAATAATGACGAAATTAAAAACATGGGCGAACAACAACGCAAGAGCCGCGTATTTCCTAGTTAAGAATGAAAGAGGGACACCAATCGAAGACGATCCTCTGCAGAATATTATAACATTATAAGTAATGCGCAAGATATAAAACAAAGATGGGCGCAATACTTTGAACACCTCCTCAATCCAAGCCCACCATCCGCACGAACAGCAACAGCAGGTATCATAGTAGGCACATCTGATGTAACAGCTAATAAATGATCCTCTTTGAGTCCTCCCACACTCGAAGTAACGGCCCTGAAAAACCACCCGAACAACAAAGCTCCGAGCTCTGATCAAATTCCAGCTGAGCTTTCGGAAGCCTGCTTGCATAGCGCATCTCCTACACAGATTAGTCACGGATATATGGATGCAGGAAACACTTCCTGAAGATTGGCGCAGGAGCATCATTTGTCCAATTTATAAAAAAGGTGACAAACGGACGAGATATTTTCTGTCAAACAGGTGCTGCAAAAGTGCAACAGATATTTGTTAACTTTAAAGAAGCATACGACAGTATCGCCTGGAGCGCACTGTTCAGAATCATGTTGGAGTTTAGAGTCCCACCGAAACTGTTGCGGCTTATAAGAATGACAATGACCGAGTCTTTTATTGGATAATATCCAGTTTTATTAGGAAATGGAAAAGGTTTTATCTAAATAAATTAAACACTAATATTCAATTTAAGGAACAAAACTTCAATTTATTCTATTACTCTGAGGATCAATAATATTCGCGTCTTTACTCTTAGAGAGATCGACATGAACTGCCGATGGCAACGTCTATGATAGACTACTTAGTCTTACTTCTAGAGACTGCTTTCGGCATTCATAGATGGCGGCGCTTGTGCTCTGTTGAATCATCCCAACATCTTTGTCACAAGTTAGAGTAGAAAATGATCTGACTTCCAGCTTTAGAAATAACCACGGCCTTAAAAAAGGTGACGACCTAGTACCAATGCATTTCAGCTTGACACTCGAATATGTCGTTCGGAAACTTTCCGTTGACACCAAGGGAACACTATTCTTCAAATCCACACAACTCGTAGCAAATGCCGACAATATAGATATCCTTGCAATATCTCTGGAAAGTGTCAAAGAGGAATTTGGAAACCTTGACTCAGTAGCAAGGGAAGTTGGACTACGAATTAACAAAAACAAACCGAAACTAGGAAAATGACGCCAATCAGACAAAATATTGCAGTAGGAAACTAAACCCAGGAAACGTAGACAACTTTGTACATCTAGGGGCACACTTGTCAAAGGATGGAAGCGAACCCATCGAAATCAAAAGAAGGATAATGATGGCGAACAAGACTTATTATTCGGCCCTTCCAATAATCAAAAACAAGAACGTGCACATGAAAACCAAACTTAAGCTATACAAAACCATCATAAGACCTGTGCTGTGCTATGGCAGAGAATTGTGGAATTTTACTCAGGCGTCCGAAAAACTACCTAACTCCTTTGAAAGAAAGGTCCTCAGAAGAATCCTCGTACCTGCGAGGGAAGATTCTATCTGGAGAATACGATACAATAGAGATTCGTATGCCCTTTTCGACAATCCAGAAGTGTCAACCCTCATTAAATTTAATAAGCTACAATGGGCTGGTCATGTAGAGCTGATGGACGACGGAAGAATTCCCAAACGCAAACTCAAAGGGAAAGTTAATGGACGAAGACCGGTCGGAAAACCATGAAAGTGCTGGGAGGACTCTATTGGGGCAGACAGCAAACCACTGCTAAAATTCTCAAACTGGAGGACGCGGTCACTGAGCCGCGATGGATGGAGACGATACATACAGGAGGCCAAGGCCCAATTTGGGCTGTAGCGCCGATATAGAGAATGAAATTATACTTACACTGTCTTTAATTAAAATTACATATGTGAAAATTTCAACAGGAAGCCAAGTCGCAACAGTCGCCTCCTGCTCCCTGTACATTATTTAAAACATTATCAAAATTACGACACTAGGCATTTATTTCACGTATTCTAATTATCATAACATTTTTGCGCAACTATTCTGATTTATCGTATTTACTTCCATAGAAGGGAACGTACTGGAGGACGGTTTTCCAGTCGGTGAAATAGCAAACTCCAAGTGCAGCAGCGCCACCAAAACCCATGGCTGATGAGACCCTGAAACGAGTGAAATACTAACTTTAGTGATTACTTACGAGCTAATTAAAAGGACGAATCGAAATCTCTGTTATGTAACGAACTAAGAAAGTTACGAAGGGAAACAACTTACCATTTTGTGGCCTGTTCAGCGTGTTTCTTGCCGAAAGGTATTCTGATCATTTCTTGACCTTTTAAGACTTCTGGTAAAGCACAAAAGCGCTATGAAAATATTTAATCAGGAATTTGCACGCTGGCAAATCTAAATAGAGTGACTAGAATTCTGACAATGACAGCGCCATTCGAAATATGAAGTACTAGATTTCGAGTGCATTAATGCAAGGAGGATGTATAAAATGCTTGATAGCATTGCCGAAGGCAACAATCGAGTCCAAACTTTGCGGCAATTATCCGCTGCGAAGGATTCGTGTCGATGATTATGACGAGGAGACTTTCTGCTTCAGTTTCGAGCGCTACGAAGGATCAGTTTGTTTGTTTGCTGAAAACACTCAAAGTCACAGCAAAAAACCACTCAAAGTTTGCTTTGATTCGGAAATTTTCGAAAATTGTGTCCAGGCTTAACTTGGCTTCAAACTTTTACAAAAAAAAATACCATAATTTGTATTCTCTCTTAGTTGCTAATATTCAGTGAGCAATAAAGTAATTTTCAGTGCAATGGAGTTTGCTGTTTTATTTCAGAAATCCTTATTTTTTCAATTTTTATTAGATTTTGGTTCGTGTCTAAGGTAGGCATTTCAGCAACGGACAATATAACGCGGGATAGAGATAGTTGCATTGGGCAAAAGTATGCCAGAAAAGGATAGCGAAACGTCAAACGTAACATGACGAAAAAAAAATTAATTACATTCGAAAAAACAGCTGTTTTTGGCGGAAATATTTGAATAATTTCGAAAAATATTATTAATTCAGAAGAAAAAACAAAGTATTTATTGAAACTAAATATTATAATCATAGGATACGTTTTAATGAGCTTTCATTCCGGGATAAAAAAGAAATAACGACGGCCATCGCAAGACTGACAAAGTAAAATTTTAAAGTTATTATTCTTGTGAAAATGTCGTGCTTAGTAAAAAATTGTGTATCGAATCGAAATATTCCAGACTGACACCAACATTATTTAGGTAAGTAGGTAAAGGTGTGATCTTGTTCAATGAAACTGGCTATGTTTAATAGTGCTATTTGTTTTCAGAAAATTGGAAACAAAACCTAATTTGTTTTAAATTTTTGTCGTGTCGCTTCTTCAAAGCATTGTACTGGTTTTGAATATTTGGAATGCAAGATACTTTTGTATACATCAATTTTATTTTCAGATTTCCTCCAAATACGTCTCCATCATTTTATAGTTGGTGTGAGGGTTTGGGTTTATGCCCAGAGGAAGTAGGAGCTGAAAACAATCCTAAGATATGCCGCCTCCATTTCGATGATTGCGATTTCACACAGTCAATTTTCAGGACTAGTTTGCGACAGTATGCTGTGCGGATGGTGGTAGCGTTTTTGGATCTTGACAAGGTTAGTTCTTTAATTTACATAGCAATTGCACAGAAAAGTCATATACGCCTAATAAAGTTAGTAATTTTTATTCGTTCAAAATAAAAAAAACATCACTAAACATTGCATTATAGGAACACAATCAAGAAGACTTTTCTGATGATATAGAGCATTATCCAATAATCGACGAATTACCTCATCCAGAGAACGAATTGCAGTCGTATCACAGTTTAGTCAATAAACCTTTGAACAACCCTGAAATAAAAAGCAGATCAAAAGTTGTTTGTAGAAATAAATACAGGCAGAAATTAATTGCTAAATATAAAAAGGCGAAAAATCTGACGAGAAAAATCAAGAGAAGGGAACGCAAAATTAACTCCATACCCGGCATTATTACAGAATTGCAAAAAAAGCGGTTTGTTAATAACGAAATGGCGTGTTATTTGGAGACGGCTGGCAATGATATACCAAAATGCATAATCGATGCCGTCATAAAGGGAAAAAGCATTCGGCAATATTCGGAAGAACTGCGAAGTTTCGCTACAACTTTGTATTTTTATTCTCCGAAAGCTTACAAGTACGTCCGGAAGGTTTTCAATAAAACTTTACCGCATCCATCATCAATACGACGATGGTATTCCAGCGTAAACTGCGAGCCTGGATATTTAGAAGAAGCCTTTAACACCCTTAGGGCAAAGGTTTCAACAATGAAAAGTAGGAATGAAGAATGTGTCTGCTCACTAGTCATTGATGAGATGAGTATCATGAAAAGGCTTGAGCTGGTGGGTACAAAAATAAGAGGATTTGTAGACCTTGGAAGGGAAAATATGGAGGAAGCCGACGAGGCGCCAGAGGCCTATGTATTTATGGTAGTTGCAATAAATAATCATTGGAAACTACCAGTAGCATACTTTCTAGTACATAGTTTGAAAGCGAATGAGCGCGCCAATTTAGTTTCAGGTGCAATTGCGAAATTGCAAGGTATAGGAGTCAAAACTGCTTGTCTGGTGTGTGACGGCCCATCATACAACAAAGGTATGATCGGAGCTCTGGGCAGCAAAATAACTTTACCAAATCCTCGACCTTATTTTGTGACGAAGGAGTTCCCCAGTGATAAAATTTTTACAATGCTTGATGCTTGTCATTACGTCAAATTAATCAGAAATCATTTTGGCGGATATGTATTGCAATCCTCAAGAGGAATAATAGACTGGAAGTATATAACATTATTATATGACTTACAAGAGAGCCAGGCTATCAAATTAGGCAACAGACTTTCCAAACTGCACCTTGAATGGCAACAAAATAAGATGAAAGTAAAGTTAGCGGTTCGAACACTAAGCGCCAGTGTGGCTGATGCGATAGAATTTTGCAATGAGCGATTGAATTTAGATGAATTCAAGGGTTGCGAGGCGACGGTGGAATTCATTCGAAAAATCGACTTTGCATTCGACATATTAAACTCGACGAATCCATTCGCGAAGGGTTTCAAGGCACCACTCAAAGCTGAGAACTACTCGGAACGTTGTGTGGACATTGCGAACATACAAGAATTTATAATTTCGTTGTCCCATATGAATGGTTGTTCTCGAATAGGCACTGGATTTACTGGCATTGCCGTCGGTTTGCAAACAATAAGAGAAATGTACGATGAGTTGTGTGTCGAAAAAAAAATTTTGAAATATGTTATGTCATACAAATTGAGCCAGGACCATTTAGAACTATTTTTCTGTGTAGTTCGCAGTAGATCCGGTTCGAATAATAATCCAACCGCAAAACAATTTATAGCAGCCATGAAAGCTTTGCTAACGCATGCCCAAGTTGAAGGTGCTGGTGGAAACGCCCAAGAATTAGAGAACTGCACTTTACTGAAAGTGGGTGAAATTCGGAAATCACTTGCCACAAATTGTCTAAATGTGATAGAAGACACCGAAACACTTCGCCCAGACATTGAAGAAGTTGACGAAGATACTTTGGCGGTTTTACATACAATCGAAATATCACAACTACAGGAATGTGCAATTGGCTACATAAGCGGGTATGTAGTCAAAATGGCAAATAAGAAAATTAAACGCCCCGAATGCAAATTGGCCCTACAAGCAGAACATGCCGGAGCAGCCCCAAATATGAATGATCTAATTTTTAAAAAAAACCAGAGGAGGTTTAATTGTTCCTTCAGCAGACGTGTCATACATGTGCCACCAAACCGAAAAAGTCATTCGAGCCCACATCACGGATATTAGTCACAGCATCAGCAAGAACATTTTTTTTGAAAACTTAGCACTCACTACAATTATTGATTTTAGAAAACTTTTCCCAACTCTAAATGTCCATATAAGCGAAATCGAGTTCAATAACAACCATATTTATAGTCTTACGAAAACAATTATTTACTCGTACATACAAAAAGATTAAATACTGCAACGATTGGCTTCCATGTTTTACCAACACGATGGTGCTCCAGCTCATTACGGCCGACAAATCAGAGATTGGTTAAATTCCAATTATAGCAATCGCTGGATCGGTAGAAATGGACCGATACACTGGCCTGCAAGATCTCCTGATTTAACTATTATGGATTTCTTAGTATGGGGACGGATGAAGGACCTTGTCTACGCAACGGAATTAGTAACGTTGCAGGATCTAAACACCAGAATCGATGCGGTAGCAACAAAAGTAAGGCAGCAGTTGAGGAGTATGAACACAAAGAGAACACTGGCAAAACGAGCTTTAGCGTGCATTCAAAATGAAGGTGGCCATTTTGAACATTTATTGTAATTAAGGAAATTTGCAATAAACCATAAAAACGATTCTTAAGTTCTTTTAGTTCAAGCGGAGAGTGTTGATCAACATATTCTTGTTTTTTGATAAAAGTGCTATACCACTGAAATGATATTTTTTTCTAAACTATGAAATTTATGCAATGCAAGCGTATACATCGTTTGTAGGCAATAATATGGCACATAAAAAAATAACATTAAAATGACATTTTTATAATGCGTTTTTTTGAGAAAAACTACATTGACCTCAGAATTTTGAGGGTCAGTGTCAAAAATTTGTGTTCTGAAGCAAATACCTCAAAATTGGGTACAGTTGCAATGCGGACTATTACACCAAATGAAAGGTAATTTGATTCCCTAAAAAACAAGCTCTAACACTTTGAATTGCGATTATTAGTTTTCAAGATATAGCGTTTTGAATGGTCCGAAACACTTTTCTTGGTTACCCTGTATCTCCACGGATATTGAAAATTGACCATCTCCATAGAACAATTTTATCCTCAAAATATATCTAGGAATAGCCCCTTACAAGGTGGCGCACGGAGTACCAAACACCCTGTATAAATAACTTCATCACGAGTGTTTAGATTTTCAAAAAACAATATTGAAGTACGCTGTGGATCACTGAATTTCAAGTAAAAATAATAAAACTATTTCACTTTTATTTCGAATACCTACAAACTTTATTTATAGCTTACATTCTGCGCCCTCTTAATTCCGACTGATTCTTTTGCTTCCAAATTTCGACTGATCCCTTCGCTTTCCAATCTCCGATTAACTCATTCATCGCAATAGCTCGCCTTTTTATATCGTTCTTGTCATCTGCTGTCGGCCCTCTATGCCGTCCCTATGAATCGTTTCCGTTTCGATCTTATGAATCATTTCCCTGTCGGTTCTCCATGCTGCTATTTCCTTGTCGGCCGCTGTCAGCCTTCCATGCTGCTCTTATGAAGCCTAGTCGATGAGTAATATGTGTGCGCGTGTGTGTGCAGGATAGAAACATTCGGCGAGCGACTTAGTGCTGGCTAGGGTTCATTTATAAGCTAAGCAGAACACTCCGTAATCAGGGTTTTGCCTTTCTATACCTCTTTTCAGTCGCGAAAATTTTGATTTTTATTGCGATTATCTTAATTGCGTACAAAAAAGAACCAGAACCAACTGTTAACATAATTTACAATTCTGGAATATTATCATAAATAAACAAATCGTTAGCGATGTGCGTATTTTTCCATTACGAAATTGACTTCTGTATTGAACTCAACCAGCCGAATGTTTGCTACAGCCACCAATTCACGAGCCGAAAATATGCGCTGCAATCGTTTTAGAACGCAAAGGCCAAACGCTTTAAAATGTGGTTTGTGTCTTATATGACTTCGTGCACTTATGCACGATGCGCCGTAACGCACTTCGTAAACCAGAAAGAAAACTGTGTATTACAGCTCTGATGTATTGTAACGGCCGTGATTCGTCTGTATCAGTGCATCGTCCATGATAAGAGGGCTAACCCAAAACTAACATGCTCTCGAACGCCTAGTCCCACTCTACGACCTCGACGTCATCGCCTTTCAGGAAACTAAAATTATCCGATCCTCGATTCCTCTCTTCAAGCTTCCTAATTATAAATCCTTCCACTTCAATCATCCTTATCCTAACGCTCGAGGGGGTATTGGCTTCCTTGCCTAAACTACCATCCCAATTCTTCCTGCATCTGTCAACTCAAATTCCGAACTCCTTCACCAGACTATCATTATTCCATCCCAACCCCCAATTTCGATGACCAACATTTATTGCGAGATTGATACTAAAATTGCACTAGCGATGGAATCTCGAAGTCCCCAGGAGCACACTGTCTAGTGCTGGACTCTCACGCAGATCCTTCAACTCCCAGCTCCCTCTCTACTGTCCCCAATGTAAGACAAGTCCTAATTCCTCACGACCTATGGTCTCAGTTATAAACCACTGAAATTTAGCTGTTAAGTAAAAAAACAAAATATTTAAATAAAAAAAATAATAATAATAAAAATAAGTTATAAGATATTACAAATATAAGACTAAATAGCAATAAATACGAATACGAAACATGTAAAAAGGCATCATATAGCCTGCGCTGCCCCAATGCCCACAATAGCAGGTGCGTGTATATTTATGAATACGCACCTTGAAAAAATAAATAAAAATATTTTAATTTCAAATAATTTTAAATCCATGCTTGAGTTGAGAAAATTGTGAGTAAAAATCCATTTTAAAGAAGAAATATATTTTTCAACGGGTTGGGTGCACTTATCTTAAAGATTACTAAAACCTCTCTCGTCTGCTGCTTGAAACATTATTATTGTTGAAAGCTCCCAAAAATTACGAGCGGGGATATGAGAGTCTCTGTCGTTTGCTCCAGTATTTAGACTCCCGATGTTACCAATATTTAATTACAATATTTTATTTTTTAATTCATTTTTCCCTATATTTTGTTTAGCACTAGTATTCATTTTGGTTTTAAACTTTCTCCTGCGTGCCATTCTTTTATTTAGAAGGTAGTTGTTCAGTTTACCAAATCACTTCTCATTTTTATGTTGTGAGTTTTTTTAATATGCGACAGCTGTCAGATTTAACACTAGAAAAGATTAAACGAACTAAACGCGACCGGATTAGTGCTACATAAGTCGACTAACGTAACACTAGTGCTACGGTCTAAACGAGCTCAATATTGTAAGCCTTGAATTGTAACTGTATTGAAATATCGCAAATAAATATTATTATATTACCTTATAAAAGAAAGTCAGTGGAAAGGGCGAATGCTCGAGACTTGTTGAGGATTTCTATTCCACAAAAAGCAAATAAACCAATTTATTTATTAATCTTGACTTGATAAGGTAGCAAGACAAGTTGGACACGCACGATTCAACGATATCTAAATTAATATTTACTTACTCACTTATGATGGCGCTATAGCCCAAATTGGATCTTGGCCTTCTGTATGTGTCGCCTCTATACTTCCTGGTTCAGTGACCATGTCCTCCAGTTTGCGAATCTTAGCAGTGATTTGCAGTCTGCGTCGATAGAATCTTTCCAGCGCTTTCGTGTTTTTCCGACCGTTCTTTGTCCATGACTTTTCCTTTTAGTTCTTCCGTCATCCATCCGATCCACAGTAATAATCGATCATAGCTTTACAAGTCATACGCTGTGAAACGTGCCAATCGAATATCACTGTCGCAAAAACGTTGACCCGATCGAACAACAGGCAGCTGTAGTCTTATTTGACACTTCTTTGAACCAGACAGTGTCCCAATTAACAGGTTTCACTCTATACGGGTTATCGTTATTATTTACTCTCGCTACAACCTAAACAAAACAACCATAAACAATATTGATAATAACTTAAACAATAATCTAATTTTTTCAAATAGCTTAAATATTAGGATTGCATAAATTTATTTCTATTTATATCACTTTTTGGATGTATTTCTAGTTAATTATAGAAATATCAATGTTAGTAAGGAAGAGAGAAAAAATGATTGTTTAATTAGAAAGATTGGCTATCGAAAAAAAATTCAAGAAAATCTTATGCTCCGTCATGTTTAATTTGTTGTAATGCTTTCTCCCTTGCTTTTCTGAAACATAAATCGATTCAAGAATGAAATTTGGAAGTTGAAAAATCGAAAGTATCACTTACTCTTTTTCGACCGCTTTTTTCTGATTATGTTCGGCTAATTCATTCGGATGCATTCGTTTACGATGCGAATAATAATTACCACTTGATGCAAATCGTCGTGTGCAAAATTCACACGAATATTTCCTTTCGCCCGTATGCTGAACCATATGATTTACTAAGGTATTCTTCAATTTAAAATCCCGACCACATTCATGGCATGTATACGGTTTATCGTTCGAGTGCTGAACACGCATATGATTTCGATAGCATTGCATATTAACGGAAGAATAATTGCATGCTGTGCAATTGTGTCGAACTTCCGAGTGCTGTGTCATATGCTTTCGTAGACAAAGCTTGTTTTTTAGCCTGGAAATAGAGCGATAAATTATTGAGATAAACTTCGCTTGCAAGTTCAATTTACCATTTGCTACAAATTACACACTGCACTTGATGGATTTGTTCGTGTGTTGTTAAATGATAAGTTAAATTTCCTTTGCAACTAAACTGTTTTCCGCATTCGTGGCAAACATATTGTGGTAAACGAACCGAATGAGATGTGTTTATGTGCGTCGTTAGTCGGCTGCATGTTGAGAAACTGAAAGTGCGTTCGTAAAAAGCGAAACACGAAAGTGAAAAATTTCAAAATCAACTCACGTTTTGCCGCACTCATCACAAATATGTGTGTAACGTTGATCTTCCGGCAAATGTGATATTCCATGTGCCGTAAGTGCACTGCTATAACTGAATCGTCTTGGACATTTCGCACAAGCTAATGGTCTCTTTTCTTCGGGTAAATGATTTTGTATGTGATATCGTAAAATTTTCGGGCAAGTCATCATTTTTCCACACTCTGGACATCTACAATGAAAAAAACACAATAAAAGAAAGTTTTCCACTACAAAATTTAAAATTCCTAACATACTTAAATGCATCGGGCTGTACATGCCGAGCCATATGAAGAGCCATCGCTCGAGTCTTTGTCAATTTTCTATCACAGCATTTAACGAATCCCTTTATAGCATGCATATCGTCATAATGTTCCAAAAGTGATGCCAGCTTCACGAAAACACTATCACGTTCGGCACATAGCTCACAGTGTAACTTATAAAACCTGAAAGATGAAAGACCCAATATGAAGGATTTTAAAATTTACGAAATTCAATAATCACTTGGACATGAGTTCGAACAATTGTCTGCCTCGAATCAAAAGTTTTGCATCCTTTATGAGTATCTTGGGAAATCCTTCGGGAATTTGAAACTCTTCTACCTTCTCATCCTCATTGTATAAACTATTATTGGATTCGTTATCACTTTCATCGGCAGAATCGTTAATTGCATTTTGTATAACCATGATTTGATATTGCTGCTGATTGTCGACATTTTGAATGATGGCATTGGAAAATTGAACATCATTGATTGTGGGAGTGGTTAAGAAGGTATCGTTGATATGGTCCTGTTCTACGCGAATTTCATACGGCTGAACATTGATTATTTGTTTTGACACGGTATCTACTAGTGTGTCCTTATCAAAAATGATTTGATAATGTGTTGCCGGTTCAATTTCAATAAATTTGCTTTGATTTTGTTCGACCTGAAATCGATGATAGTTCATTTTTAGTGGTCTTTTAAAAAATGTTGAAACAGAAAAAAAAAAGTTGCACTAAATTTGATTTATTATTATTTTGGAAATACATATATTCAACCCATTACAAACGAATTTTTAACTCCTCTTTCCTACATAACAATCAACTCTAAAAACTGTTTACTACCTAATTAAATTTCAAATTGTCTAATTTATAGCAATTAAATTTAAATGACTTTCCTACTTATTTATAATTAACAATGCATACGTATTTGTAGTTTGAGCTGCTTAGGAGAAGAATTCAAAAAGTTATATTATTTATCTGTATCTCCGTCAAAGACTGACGGATAACTGTAATAATAAAAAAAAGTAGAAAAATATGTTAATATAAAAAAAATGTCAAACAAAAATTTGAAATATGGTTTTTTTGCAAAGTTTTACTTAAAAAAAAAAAAAATACTTATAATAGAATATGCGGTTTTGCATTTAAAAATAAAAATCTATTTTTTTAGTTGCATTCAATAGGATTGCTCTACAAATTCGAAGTGTTCTTTCCTGGAAAGCAATAGGAATGAGAGTTATGAGTACTGCATAAGAACGCTCTCCTCTAACGTCGAGTTTGCCCATTAATTAATTTCAGATTCCTGTTAATACCTCCTGTAGGTGCATAGGAGTGAAACGATTCTCTTGCACAAGGATCAGGATTAGTCCTGAGCATGGACCTTTAGTTATTGTCGGACTTGTTTATTCCGCTGGCCCTTACAACTGCTCCACCAACACGACGTCCACCTTGGGGGTTATAATTCGAAGTTTGTTTGAAGATTTTTCGCTCTGACTTCTTCAAAGCGTGACCGATCGGTTACCATTTTCAGCTTTGAATCTCAATTTGAGGATGCATACAATACTCACACACGCTATTAAGTTGCTGTTAAATTATTATTTGTAACCATAAACTTTTTAAATACATTTTTCAGTGTGAATTAAATCTGGTTAAATATTGTGTTTGCTCTAACGATTGTGTCGCTAAGAAGCCTGGCTGAAATAGAGCTTTTGAAGATACAGATTGTTAGTTGTTTAGTTTGGTTGAGTATATTAGTTATTCAGCTAAGATCATACTTAAGAAACAAGAATTTTTTGTACGTGTGATAATACCATATTTAAACTATTTAAGTCCGTTTGTCTACATGATAATTCTTCTGTAAAGGGACAATTGGCTACAGAAAAATCCGTATTCGGCCGCAAAATAGTTAAATACGCAGCAAATCAAAATAAATCAATGAAAAAGTTTTCTTTTAAAAATTGCTTCCATACGTCGTTTGTTAAGCAGGTAAGACGTAATTTGAAAAACAAACATCTTCCTGAGACTTTATTCCAATTGGATAACACTACGTGTCATTTACCGAAATCTGAATTATTTATTAATTGAAGATGGTAAGATTGCGACGTCCAAGTAAGAATACAAACCGATTCCACAACCAGCTTTCGAACGGAATGTGGTCTAAAGCAGGGAGATGGTCTAGCCGCCATGCTTTTAAGCTTGGCACTAGAGTATGTCGTCCGAAAAATCACAGTCGACACCAACGGAACACTACCATTCAAGTCCACCAAACAAACGACATTAACATCCTAGCAAGATCCTTCCCTAGGGTGTAGCCAAGTGGGTAGCGTGTTGGTCTTATAATGCGAAGGTCGTGAGTTCAAATCCCGGTCGACGCAATATATAATTCCGGCACATTGCCTGCTTGGATATATCTTGGTCACCTCGATCTACGAAAATTAAAAAAAAAAATTAAAAATTCGTAGAAAGAGGGTTATGCGAAGGGCTAAAAACCCTTCCACAATAAGTAATGAAAAATGTTAAGGAACCTGAATGTCAGGAGGCAAAGGTCCGATTTGGGCTGTAGTGCCATTGTAGAAGAAAAGCCTTCCCTTATGCTAAAAAGGTATTTGTTAATCTTGACTCTGTCGCAAAAGAAGTCGGGTTGCGCATTAACGAAAGCAAAACAAAAGTAATGACGCAAACAAGAAGGAGAACGCCAATCAGACAAAACATAACAATTGCGGAATATAATTTGGAGAGTGTGGACAACTTCATATATCTGGGGGCTAATCTAGCAAAGGACGGTAATGAAACAGACGAAATCAATCGACGGATAATACTAGCAAATAAGACCCATTATTCGGTACTTCCATTAATGAAGAAAGTGCACAGGAACAATAAGCTGCGGATATATAAAACTATTATACGACTTGTGCTCTGTTATGGCAGCGATACGTGGACATTAACGCGAACTTCTGAGAAAGGAGTTAACGAAAGAAAGGTTCTCCGAAGTATTTTGGAACCTGTGAACGAAATGGCGAATAAGATACAACCATGAGTTGTATTAACTCTACGATGAGCCAGAAGCTTCAACGTTCATTAAGCTACGTAAACTGCAGTGGTCTGGCCATGTAGAGCGAATGGAAAACAGAAGAATCCCCAAACGTGCTCTTAAAGGTAAAGCGAGTGGTAACCGGACAGTAGGCAAACTACACAAGCGATGGGAAAACTCGATTGATGAAGACAGCAAATTCATTTTAAAAATTAGCAGCTGGCGGACGCGGTCTTTGGATCGAGACGATTGGAGGCGACGACTTGAGGAGGCCAGGGCCCGATTTGGGCTGTCACGCTATTGATGAAAATTTGCGACATTGATTTGATGAAATGTTGTCATGTTAAATTGCTTTAAAGAACGAATGGGATTCTGATCACGATTTCCCAATAGCTACGCTTAGGAAAAACTCTGAGAAAGTGGCTCGACATTGTTGATTTACTGAACGAAATACCAACCGATGTTTCAGAATTTTGGTATCTGATATAGTGAAATAATTGGTGTCCCATTAATACCACCTAATTTGAAATTAAAAAAAACCTCAGTGTTTATTTGAAAAGCCCTGATGTTTATTAAAACTAATAAAGAGTATAGACATGGAAGTTATATATGGAACAGAATATGCGATAAACGCTGCACGATCGACTCAAAAAAATGGGGCTAAATTCAAAATAGGCGGTCTTAATGGGACACCCCTTAGTTAAATTTGTGGAAACGGAAGCGGAGCATATAGGAGGCAGAATGTCACATACTGACATAATAGCTGCCTTTGAAATTGAAAGTAGTAGGTCTGCTGTTCTTCATCTTAAGAAAATGGAGAGACTTATTTCATTTATTCAGGGAAACACGTGAGAGCACCGCGATCTTTTTGGCCTATTGTGCGTTTATTGTCCCTTAACCCTAACATAACCCGATAGCTTTGGCTAATCTAAGTATGTGTATCAGTTGGTAGGAAAACTTTTCCTAGAATATTTAATCGTTTTCTTGCTACTGCCTCGCAGTGACATAGGGCATGCTCTGTCGTTTCTAAGCTTTTGAGACAGAGGCGGCAGATATCGGTTTCAGCTAGACCCATATTTTTGAGGTCATGGTTTACTCCAATGTGCCCCGTCAATAGGCCGATTAAAGTACTAATGTTACTCTTGCTGAATTTCAGAAAATCCTCCACTTTGCTTTTTTTGTGGTGGGATAAATTTCTTTTAGATTGATAGACCCGAAAGTCTGTTCCAGTAGATTCTATGCTCTTGTTAAATTGACTTTCTAAGTATAAGGTTGAAGTATCCTTTTGGTTTTCCGCAGAATGGCTCTGATCCAATAAAATTGGTTTCTGCGCCATTTTTTGCGAAGCGGTCTGCCTCTTCATTTCCTTCCATCCCCATATGTCCTGGGACCCACATTAATGTTACTTTGTTCTTTTTTAAAATTAGGCCACTCAAGTTGAAAAGCTGTCGGCATAGCAACTGTAGACGGCACGAACAGAGTACACTCTATTTCGTTGCGAACTAACATGACTCGAAATGTCTTATGACGAGATTCAAAGATTGACCTGCTTCCTCGTTGTGCTTTGGCTTTTTTGAAAAAAATTATGATTTTCGCATGTAGGACTTCATAGACAACACGGACCTTGAACCAGAACGAGCATACATCATACTAAGCGTTTGCTACGAAATTATTCCAATGATTAATTACAGTCAACTTCGGTTATAACGGCTCTGGTTTTAGCGAATAATCGTTTATAGCGAACCAATTATAAAGCATCGAAAAGCTCGCGCGGAAAGCTCATTTATAAAATCGCGAAGAAGCTCTGAATTCTGAATTCTTAATAATTTACAATCGAAAAATTGAACAAATGGCTCAAAACGCAAAGCATTAGGTTTAGTCTGTAGTAGGGTGGTTTCGTAAAACCATAATGCACAGGGGTTATCTAGTTGGGCCCATTGTTTTCCCTTGTCGCTCGCGATCCGCAGCTTTAGCAAGCAATGGTCAGGCCAACAATAGTTCAGACTCTATAGCAACTGCGTTGTAACAGCTGAGCTGCAATATTTTTGTTCGGTTCTTCCCAAAAGGATTTGACCGATCTGCAGCTGTCCAGCTGCCACCACCCCGCCAAGAAAGAATCCAAAATAGTTTGTTTGAAGCTAGTCTTCAACAACGTAGGTACATGGTTCAGTCATTGAATGACGACTTGGCTAAAATTCTTAGTTGGGGCAATAAGAATCAAGTTGAGATTAATGCTTTGAAAACCCAGTTCTGTCTTGTGTCCCACAAACGTGACTCTAACCTTGACCCAATCACCTTCGAAGGTCAGCCATTAACCTCTTCTTCAAGTGTTAAGATGATAGGTATCCAAATCACAGATAACTTATCTTGGAACGATCATATATTTAACATCGCCATGGAAGTATCTAAATGTTTGGGCTACCTAAAACGGTGTAAGAACTCCTTCACCCCTTCTGGGTTACTAACAATTTATAAGGCCTATATTAGAACACGTCTTGAATTTAATTCCCACCTATGGGCGGGAGCTGCAAAAACTTCTCTCTCCTATCTGGATAGTATCCAGTCTCGGACTATTAAAATTATAGGAGATTCTGACATCACTTCTTCGCTCGATTCACTCGAGCATAGACGAACTGTAAGCTCCCTAACCCTTTTGTATCGCTACTACAATGGAGATTGTTCGGACGAAATCTCTAATCTCTTGCCCTCACGTATGCCCTAACCCCGTAATACTAGAGCTGCTTCGCGCGCTCATAAGTATTCTCTCAACCCCACTTTCGGTCGCACTGTCAAATTTCGTGATTCGTTTTTAAACCGGACTGTTCGAATATGGAACTCGCTGCCCATCTCGGTGTTCCCGCATGACTACAATATTCAGCAATTTAAAGGAAATATTCATAGCCACTTCCGTCTCTATCCCCTTAATTCCCAAAAACCAATATCCTTCCCCCCTCACCGGAGCTGTGCTTCAGTACAAAAGGGCAACCCCTCTAGTTCCGGTGACACATAAAAAAAAAACTGTTGGTGCTACATCGACTGCTCCTAGTGGAGTTAATGTTTGCAGATTCTTGCCGTGCAAGCGTGTCTGCAGCGTCATTTCCTAACAGGTCGCCATGACCCGGTATCCAAATTAGAAAAACATCCGTTATGGCCGATATAGGCGATTCAAATTGTGTCTACAAATGGACACTAGTTTGAACGTGGTTCTACATGGCGGCCATACAGTAAGGGCACTTTGTAAATAAAATTATACTGGGGAATGATATTTAAAAATTTGTTTTTTTGGTAAGCAGGTAGGACTGTCCTTAATTACTATCCCAAAACTAAGCGCGGTCTGTTAATTAGTTTCTTTACAGCAGCTGGTTGAATGGGTACATCTCAGTAGTCCACGGCGATTTATATAAAAATATGGAACAAAGAGTTTGTCTCAAATTTTGTGTTTCCAAGCAAATTTTATGTGCGGAATAGTTGCGAATGTTGGAAAAGGCTTACGGTGATTCAGTAATTTCAGAAACACGAGCCTACAGTTGGTACAATGTCTTTAAGGACGGTCGAGAGATCCTTGAAAACATGCCTCATTCAGGACGACCTCCGACCTTTTCAAATGACGAAAACATTCAAAAATTTAAGGAAATGGTGCTCAAAAATCGTAATACCAGTGTGAGGGAGATAGCAGGAGAGCTCCACATCTCTTGCAAGTCCGTTCGTTCGATTTTGGTGGTTACTTTGGCCATGGAACTCAACTCAACTCTTTCCAATAAAGCTGAATTTTCTTAAAAAAAGTACCGTGAACAGGTCACATTCATGGAGCGCATCATAACTGGTGATGAGACATGGGTCTACGAGTTTGACATGAAAACGAGTCAACAATCATCGAAATGGAGAAAAACAATGAGCCGAAACCGAAAAAACCACTTCAAAGCTGCTCAGAAATCAAGACGATGCTAATTTTTTTCGATATTCGAGGTTTGATCCATCATGAATTCGTTCCGGAGTGGCAAATGGT
Source organism: Chorisops tibialis (assembly GCA_963669355.1). Taxonomy (NCBI): domain Eukaryota; kingdom Metazoa; phylum Arthropoda; class Insecta; order Diptera; family Stratiomyidae; genus Chorisops; species Chorisops tibialis. Next base: position 72,382,900 of record OY770263.1, on the reverse strand, counting down.
CAGTAAGGAGTACTATCCAACCATATTGAAGCGCTTGCGTGAGCAAATCCTTAAAAAAGGCCGAAATTGTGGAAGGAGAATTCATGGATTTTCCACAATGAAAATGCACCATCGCATTGAGCCTCAATTGTGATCGAATTTGAGGTCAAAAAAGCAACAAATTGCTTCATTCAACCACCGTATTCACCAGATTTGGCCCCGTGTGACTTTTTCCTGTCCTCGAAACTAAAATTACCCATTTCCAATCGATCGAGGACATAAAACGAAAATCGCCGAGGACTAGTAAGGTGTGTCCATTCAACCAGCTGCTGAAAAAAAACTGATTGAAAGACCGCGCTAATTGTTAGGATAATAATTAAGGATAGTCCTACCTGCTTACCAAAAAATCTAATTTTGAACTATCATTCCACAGAGTAGTTTTATTCACAAAGTGCCCTTACTTTATGGTCACAATGTATAGGATTGGAGTGCCAAAAGTGCAGCCCTGCTGTTTGAGAAAATGTAACAATTTCCGAGACTGTTCTGCATATCTAAAATAAATTTTGTGCACTCGTTAATAGCTAATACTTTTGCTTGGAAAACAATTGCGTGTTCTGGAAGATGAAATGAAGTGTGGATGTCGAGGTCGTGGAAATAAATTCCTGCACCTGTCGCCTGGTTAATTTTAGATCCGGGAAACTTAATGTGAAACTTCCGTTTCATGCCATCATACTCGCACTCTAAAAGGGAGTTTGCATCTCTATTTACGTTTAAAATTTTGCTATGACCAATTTGTGATGTTGACCACGAATTAGAGGTTTTAAATCTGATGGCAGCTAGGCCCATTGTTTGTTTTATAAAAATATCAAGTGGAGGTAGTGAGAGAATTACCTCTAGGGCTGCAGTTGGTGTGGATCTAAGAGCATCTGTTATACACAGACATGCCATCCGTTGGATTAGCTGTAAAGGTGCTAGGTTGTTTTTTAGTACCACCGCTGGCCACCACACCAGCGCGCCATAGCAAACAATTGGTCTGACAATACTGGTATACATGTTGATGAGGTGCGGCTTAAGGCCCCATCTCAAGCTGAATGTCCTTTTGCGAGCGAAGAAAGCTACGGTAGCCTATTTTGCTCGTTCTTGAATGTTGGCCTCCCAGGATAATTTACTATCAAGAATAAGACTTAAATATTTAACTTGTTTCGAGAGGACCATTTGGCGTTTCACCCGAATGTTTGGTGGATTGAAAACATATGGTCTTCTTCTTCTGGAGAACAGGAGTACGTAATCAGAGAACGCAAGGAATGGCAATCCATGCTACCTGAAATGGAAGGGGGATCAACCATCTGGCACACAGATGGCTCGCGCACCTCGGAGGGGCCTGGTGCCATAGGTCCTAACTTCTCGGTTTCAAAACCTCTTGGTAAGGAAGCGATAATTTTCCAAGTCGAACTTATTGCAATGGAGCTATGTATCCAAGAGAATATTAGGAGAGCTCATCGCAATAGAAACATCTGTATCTTATCGGTGGTATTTTTGAGCACCATTTCCTTAAATTTTTGAATGTTTTCGTCATTTGAAAAGGTCGGAGGTCGTCCTGAACGAGGCATGTTTTCAAGGATCTCTCGACCGTCCTTAAAGACATTGTACCAACTGTAGGCTCGTGTTTCTGAAATTACTGAATCACCGTAAGCCTTTTCCAACATTCGCAACTATTCCGCACATAAAATTTGCTTGGAAACACAAAATTTGAGACAAACTCTTTGTTCCATATTTTTATATAAATCGCCGTGGACTACTGAGATGTACCCATTCAACCAGCTGCTGTAAAGAAACTAATTAACAGACCGCGCTTAGTTTTGGGATAGTAATTAAGGACAGTCCTACCTGCTTACCAAAAAAACAAATTTTTAAATATCATTCCCCAGTATAATTTTATTTACAAAGTGCCCTTACTGTATGGCCGCCATGTAGAACCACGTTCAAACTAGTGTCCATTTGTAGGCACAATTTGAATCGCCTATATCGGCCATAACGGATGTTTTTCTAATTTGGATACCGGGTCATGGCGACCTGTTAGGAAATGACGCTGCAGACACGCTTGCACGGCAAGAATCTGCAAACATTAACTCCACTAGGAGCAGTCGATGTAGCACCAACAGTTTTTTTTTTTTTTATGTGTCACCGGAACTAGAGGGGTTGCCCTTTTGTACTGAAGCACAGCTCCGGTGAGTGGGGAAGGATATTGGTTTTTGGGAATTAAGGGGATAGAGACGGCTATGGAGCCGTGGCTATGAATATTTCCTTTAAATTGCTGAATGTTGTAGTCATGCGGGAACACCGAGATGGGCAGCGAGTTCCATATTCGAACAGTCCGGTTTAAAAACGAATCACGAAATTTGACAGTGCGACCGAAAGTGGGGTTGAGAGAATACTTATGAGCGCGCGAAGCAGCTCTAGTATTACGGGGTTAGGGCATACGTGACGGCAAGAGATTAGAGATTTCGTCCGAACAATCTCCATTGTAGTAGCGATACAAAAGGGTTAGGGAGCTTACAGTTCGTCTATGCTCGAGTGAATCGAGCGAAGAAGTGATGTCAGAATCTCCTATAATTTTAATAGTCCGAAACTGGATACTATCCAGATAGGAGAGAGAAGTTTTTGCAGCTCCCGCCCATAGGTGGGAATTAAATTCAAGACGTGTTCTAATATAGGCCTTATAAATTGTTAGTAACCCAGAAGGGGTGAAGGAGTTTTTACACCGTTTTAGGTAGCCCAAACATTTAGATACTTCCATGGCGATGTTAAATATATGATCGTTCCAAGATAAGTTATCTGTGATTTGGATACCTATCATCTTAACACTTGAAGAAGAGGTTAATGGCTGGCCTTCGAAGGTGATTGGGTCAAGGTTAGAGTCACGTTTGTGGGACACAAGACAGCACTGGATTTTCAAAGCATTAAACTGAACTTGATTCCTATTGCCCCAACTAAGAATTTTAGCCAAGTCGTCATTCAATGACTGAACCATGTACCTACGTTGTTGAAGACTAGCTTCAAACAAACTATTTCGGATTCTTTCTTGGCGGGGTGGCGGCAGCTGGACAGCTGCAGATCGGTCAAATCCTTTTGGGAAGAACCGAACAAAAATATTGCAGCTCAGCTGTTACAACGTAGTTGCTATAGAGTATGAACTATTGTTGGCCTGACCACAGGCCATTGCTTGCTAAAGCTGCGGATCACGAGCGACAAGGGAAAACAATGGGCCCAACTAGATAACCCCTGTGCATTATGGTTTTACGAAACCACCCTCCTACAGCCTAAACCTACTGCTTTGCGTTTTGAGCCATTCGTTCAATTTTTCGATTGTAAATTATTAAGAATTCAATTTTTTTTATATAATTTCGGCAATTTTTTCAAATGAGCTTTCCACGCGAGCTTCTCCGCGATTTTACAAACGAGCTTTCCGCGCGAGCTTTTCGATGCTTTAGAATTGGTTCGCTATAAACGATTATTCGCTATAACCAGAGCCGTTATAACCAAAGTTGACTGTAATCAATCATTGGAATAATTTCGTCACAAACGCTTAGTATGGTGTATGCTCGTTCTGGTTCAAGGTCCGTGCTGTCTATGAAGTCCTACGTGCGAAAATCATTATTTTTTTTCGAAAAAGCCAAAGCAGAACGAGGAAACAGGTCAATCTTTGAATCTCGTCATAAGACATTTCGAGTCATGTTAGTTCGCAACGAAATAGGGTGTACTCTGTTCGTGCCGTCTATAGTTGCTATGCCGACAGCTTTTCAACTTGAGTGGCCTAATTTTAATAATTGTTTCGTGCACAAGAACTCCAAGGTTGAGTAACGCCACATCGTTATATCATCTGGAGTTGTCTTGCCTCTCGAACCTGTAGCGAAGACATTCTACAAGATCACATCAGGAACGATAAAAGCCGCCCACTCATGCACGACGTCATCTTTTAGTTCAAATCCTTTCAACTTTAAGGACATCATTTCCAGCGTATACAGAGCTCGCGTACAGTTGTTCTTCGTGAACTGAAAAATCAATGAATCCCAGACACGCCGAACACAACGAGTCCTATAAGCATAAATTTCCGCACAAGCACAACAACCATAATTTATAAGCTTGCTTTGATTTAGCTGAAAAATTCGCTCTACATCTAAATCCACCGCCGGGACGCATCGAAATTGCGGAGGAGAAAATCTCAATAAAAGGTCAAGTATGCACTTACTTCTTCGTAAAAGGCTTGGAAATCTTCAATTTTTCTCAAGCAATCGATGCACAAGGCCTTCGGCAGGCTGTCATCGGATTTGATCTGCAATTTAAAACAAAACTCGTTAAGTTCCAATTTATAGTGTCGATTAGAATTGAACAAACTTACGTCCAGGTAGAGAAATTTCAATATTTTGCCATGAACGTCGGTTGCCACCAACGTTTCGCTGAAAACATTGAGCACCGTCGGCTGTTGTTGCAAACACAATCGGCACGTTAAATTCAAGTCCATTGTGGCGTGCTTCTTGCTGCTTTGGCTTAGCGTTTTAATTAATAAATTTCAATTTGTTGAACATTTTTTTCTAATGTTTCTGTTTACCACCAATTTGACAATTCCGGTTTTTTCCTTTTCACAACAACTGTCAATGAACTTGCGAGAGTGATGGAGGTGGGCTTCAATGCTGCTTTCAAATTCGAAATTATGAATTTTGAACGAATATTTTCTACGGCCAAGGCAGCTTTTCCTGGGAGCTTTTAAATTAATTAATTTAATTTGACCAAAAATGCCATCCGCACGATAGATTAAAACCCAGTAGTGTAAATAAATAAATAAATTGCAATTGAATTGAATCCAATAAATTGCCTTTTATACATTTGAATATTTGGACACTCAACGAAATTTTTTTTACTTTAATTATCGTTAAAAATTCACTGAGCTGGCAGTTCTCTTCGGAAAGCTCTCGCGGTCGTCATGAGCTCGGAGTTTTTTTTTAGTTGAGGATTTTTATTTCGAAAACTCTGTGAAAAATTGTCGGGAAATCTTAAAACTAGTGAAAAATAATGATAAATGAGTGGGAGTCGAATTTCCAACGTAGCCGTCACTAATACGAGCGACTTCGAGAAATGAACCGCGAGGATTCAACGCGATTTTTGTTTTTTGTTTTGGTGTTTCCCCCGTTCCGTCGTCGTCGCGCTCAAGAATTGCAATCGGGACCGAAATGAAGTCCAATTTTAAATGAAGACGATTTCGCAACACTTTGGCTATCAATAAAAATAAACGTGAATATACAAAAAAGTTGTGGGTGACTTTTGTCGAGCGTCGGAATCGGTTTCTTGTTGCGTTCGCGCGTTCGTTCTCCTGCTGATCGAGTTTTCTGATGCCCAATTATGGACGAAAGGACTCTGAACGATTTGCTGGAATGCAGTGTATGCTTGGAGAGACTAACTGTAGAGTCCAAGGTGCTGCCGTGCCAGCACACGTTCTGTCGGAAATGCCTTGAGGTATGTTACGGATTGCGAAATGCGATGGCGGAAATGAAAGGAGTTTCAGACTCGTTTTCTATTTTCGAAATTTCAGGTGATTGTTTTGAGCCGTCAGGAGCTGCGGTGCCCCGAATGTCGGGTACTTGTTGACATTAAAATCGATGAGTTGCCGCCGAATGTCCTGCTAATGAGAATTCTGGAAGGTAAGTGTTTTGTTTTTTGAAGCGATAAAATGATTCAAGTTTTTTTTTTTTTTTTTTGAGATGAGATGTTCTCAAACATCTGCTCAAAACCATGATCTTTTCGCTTTTTTTAGTTTAGATATTGCAAAATTTAAGGTCCTACTCTTTAGGTTGAAGAAAATGTACCACCACCCTAAGAGAACCTGACAATATTTATTTATTATTTTATTTAGAGGAACACTTAAGACTTAAAAAAAAGGATATAAACCAAAAACCAGTCTCTGCAAAGACAGAGGGTAACATTATCAGTGACGCACAAGAAATTAAAGGGAGATGGGCTTCCTACTTTGAACATCTTCTCAATCCCACCCCATTAGAACCTATCATGACAGCCAACATTTCAATTGAGGCCACAACTGATGAAGAAGAACCATCATCGACACCACCCACGCTTGCTGCAATCAAAGCAGCCCTATGTTACCAAAAACTAAACAAAGCGCCGGGAATTGACGAAATACCAGTTGAACTCCTGAAAAACGGTGGAAACTGTGTCGCTGAAATACTGCACAACATGATATGCCAAATTTGGACAGAGGAAATCATACCGGACGACTGGCGAAAAACCATTATGTGTCTAATTTACAAGAAAGGAGACAAACTCTGCTGTGAGAATTACAGAGGAATATCATTGTTGTGTACGTCCTATAAAATACTGACAAAAATAATTGAACGTCGTCCTAAGCTCTATACTAATGGAATAATTGGCGAATACCAAATTGGATTCAGAACCGGACGATTTACAACAGATCAAATGTTCTCGGTGAAACAGGAGCTTGAGAAATGCTGGGAATATAACACAGACGTGCACCAAATCTTCGTAGATTTTAAACAAGCATACGACAGTATCGACAGGAGCGTTCTGTACCAAAGATGCTTGACTTTGGAATTCTCCCAAAACTAGTCCGACTAACAAGACTCACAATGACGAACACTGAATCCCAAGTGAGAATACAAACCGATTCCACAATCAGCTTTCGAACGAAATGTGGGTTAAAGCAGGAACATGGTCTAGCCCCCATGCTTTTCAACTTGGCACTAGAGTATGTCGTCCGAACAATCCCAGTCGACACCAACGGGACACTACTATTCAAGTCCACAAAACTAGTAGCATACGCTGACGACATTAACATCCTAGCAAGATCCTTCCCTAGTGCCAAGGAGGTATTTGTCAATCTTGACTCCGATGCAAAATAAGTCGGGTTGCGCATTAATGAAAGTAAAACAAAAATAATGACGCAAAATGGAAATAAGACGTATTATTCGGTACTTCCAATAATGAAATCCAAGAAAGTGCAAAGGAACAATAAGCTGCGGATTTATAAAACTATTATATGGCAGCGAGACGTGGACATTAAAGCGAACTTCCGAAAAAGAATTTTGGGACCTGTGAAGGAAGGAACGGAATGGCGAATAAGATACAACCATGAGTTGTATCAACTCTACGACGAGCCAGAAGCTTCAACGTTCATCCCGCTACGTAAACTGCAATGGGCTGGCCATGTAGAGCGAATGGAAGACAGAAGAACCCCCAAACGTACTCTTAAAAGCAAAGTGAGTGGTAACCGGCCAGTAGGCAAACCACGCTAGCGATGGGAAGACTCGGTTGATGAAGACAACAAAGTCATTTTAAAAATTAGCAGCTGGCGGACGCGGTCTTTGGATCGAGACGATTGGAAGCGACGACTTGAGGAGGCCAGGGCCCGGTTTGGGCTGTCGCGCCATTGATGATGAAGGGGAACACTTTAGAGCACCACGACCTTTTGGTCTATTGTGCGTTTATTGCCCCTTTACCCTACCATAACTCAATAGCTTTGGCTAATCTAAGTATATTTAAGGGAGCCATTTTGGCTTGTTCCTCGGTAGAAAGGAAACCTTTCCCAAGAAGATTGTGTCTTTTCCTAGCTACAGGATAGGAGGGTATTTTGCATAACCTCGCCCAAGGTACTCGGGTGCTTACCAGAGATGGCTATAGCAACATCGTCCGCATAAGCAATTACTTTACAGCCTTCCAGTTTTAGTAGAATTCCATTGACCGCCACGTTCCAAAGTAGTAAAGAGAGATCCCGCTTTGCGGTGTATCTCTACTAACAAACCTCCTAGCGGATGCGACGTCTATTAAATTAATCAGCACGTGTGTAGGGCCGTTGCAACCGATTTTCTCTTCCAGTAAGCGTGCTGGGCTGTTGACAATATTCGCTGATCAATATTGATGCGTAAATCGTTCTAATTTTTTTAAAAAGAATAAGGATATACTTATAGTTCTTTGGACATGTGTGAGAGCTTCTTCCCGCTTTGGGGATAGAAACCACTTACACCTCCTACCATATTTCAGGAACGTCAGTCGTAAGCAACCTCTAAAAATAGTGTCCAACAAGGGAAGGATAATATCAGAAGTGTTTTGAAATTCGGCACGTATTATGCCATCCGGCTCTGGGGACTTATACGAATTGAAGTTGCGTATTGCCTAAAGGATTTTGTTCCGCAAGATTATGGTTTCAGGGGCGCCCATTGGAGGCTTGAGCTGTTGCTCTTCCCGGTGCGAATTTCTTCATATAGCTGAGCATATGTAAAGGGAGAGGTAGAGAAAATTTTACGAAGTCTAGACGCTTCGGAAGTCTCTTCTACCATTCCGCCAAAAACTTTCCAGTATTTGCGCTGCAAAGGGCTTCCTTATGGGATTCATAGTCTGAATCCTCTTGTTTGCTTGGCCTTATTAAAAAGTCGACTTCAGCCACAGAACTTCATGGCTCCACCATGGAAGTTTCTGTTTACCTCTTGGTAAACAGTGACAGTGGGACAAGAGCGTTATATTGCCCCATTTAAGCACTTGTTAAGGTAGAAACGATCCCATCGAGAGCAACGATGGTATCCGGAAGGCTTGGAATCTCGGAGGTTTCTTGGTCGTATCCCTATTCTTGGACCAGTTAGTCTTCCTGTAGTTCCGGAAGACTGGTTTGTCAGTAGGATGGTCATCTAAACCAAATTGGAGGTATCGATGATCTGGAAAGAAATTTTCATTGGACACCTTCCAGTCCCTAATCAAATGTGCGATATTCTCCGAGACTAGGGTAATGTCTAGAACTTCCTGCCTTCTTCTAGTTACAAAAGTTCTGTTGCAGAGCAGTAGTTTGGTGCTCAAGAGGTATTCAGCCAACACCTTACCACTTCCCTTGATGTCGGAGCTACCTCATACTGTATGATGCGCGTTAACGTCATATACAATAGTGAGGTCTGCCTTGTGGCTCCGTGCTTCAGCAATCAGACCTCCCAGATTTACAGGAAGGAGGGGCCCAGGTTCATCATGAGCCAGATAAGCTGATTTTCGTTACTATGACTTGGGAATAGAAATATATGTTTCAAGTGCTCTTCGCAAGAATATAAGAGCTGGGTCTACTGTGATTCCTTGCGTAGATGAGAGTGTAGTTAGAAGTCTTCAGTCCACAGATTAGGTCCCCAACAGCCCAAGGCTCTTGGATAAAGACTATGCCTTCTCATTGCTGATTCAATAAACGTAACTGTGGCAAAAAAGAACATTACGTATGTAATATCTGTAGACGATTGACCAACTGCTGCTTGTTAGAGTGCATGGCTCGCTCTGCTCGACATCGAAATAATGAGCTCTTCGATGACCGTGCAGTGTACGATTTCTCCTTAAATTAGTTGCTTACCATTGTCGATGAGTGGCCAAGTCTCAAGTTTTGCTAGAAAGCAAATAACAGCCACTTTGAATAAGTTGTTCTATGATTTGTAACTGTTGAATAATCTAATAAATAGAAAGCAAAAAGTTTTCACGGAAATTAACTCGTTTTAATTTAGCATCTATATTTCTGTGTACCCATATTTATGCCTTGGCCACTTAAAGAACATGGTTAGATATACGAGTAGGATGCAAGAAAAAATATATCTTGGATGGACATATCCAACTTTTAAATATATTTTTACATGTCAGCCCTAGTCGCTCGCCGTATGTTTTCAGTTATTCCCAACCAACAGCAAATATACTCGCGCGTAAATTTGGTTCAAGCGCATTCCCACACTATGCCGCTCATCGAATGTTCAAGGTCTTCAATCAAAAACTATTCTGCAGTACTAAAAACTCCTGCAAATTCTTTACTGAAATGATTTTTATGAATGATTTATAGAAGCAACTGACAACGAACGGCTGACAAGGAAATGATTCGGCCGACACCGAGCGGCCCACAAAGAAATGATTCGACCGGAAGCGGTCGACGATAAAAAAAGGACAAGCGTTGGTGAAGGAGCAGTTATAAGTTGATATTTGGACAGGAGACTCCAAACAGCAGTCGGCAGGCGAGTGCAATCGACGGCCGAGATGAGTGAGCGAATAGGGCCTGCGATCGAAAAGCGAGTGAGTCCTGTGATCGACAGGCGCGAGTGAGTCCTGCGATCGACAGGCGCGAGTAAGTCCTGAGATCGACAGGCGCGAGTAAGTCCTAAGATCGATAGGCGCGAGTAAGTCCTAAGATCGATAGGCGGAGTTCACTAGTAAGCGACAATAAGCGATTAAGTCCTATGATCGACAGGTGGAGTTCCGTAATACGTCGTGGAATCGACAATGGAGATACAGTAAGCGAGTAAGTCATGTGATCGACAGGCGGGAGTAAATCCTGTGATCGATAGGCAGAATCCAGTAAGCAAGTACGTCGTGTAATCGACGGTGGAGATTGATAAGCGAATACGTCGTGGGATTGACGGTGGAGATTCAGCAGGCGGGCAAGTCATTTGATCGATAGCCAGGAGTAAGTCCTATGATCGATAGGCAGAATCCAGTACGTACGTACAGTACGTCGTGTGATCGACGGCGGAGATTGATAAGCGAATACGTCGTGGGATCAACGGTGGAGAATCAGGAGGCGAGTAAATCATGTGATCGATAGGCAGAATTCAGTAAGCAAGAACGTCGTTTGATCGACGGTAGAGATTCAGCAGGCGAGTAAGTTATGTGATCGACAGGCGGGAGTAAGTGCTGTGATCGATGGGCAGAATCCAGTAAGCAAATACGTCGTGTGATCGGCGGCGGAGATTAGCAGTTGAGTCATAGATTGGAAAGCGATAAAGTCGAGAGAGCGATTAGTGCGAGGACTGAAACCAAATATTGTGAGCAAAAGTGTAAGGCGATTTAGTTGAAAGATAATTATTAGGAACACAATTAAGTTTAAGAAAACGGCGGAAACTTATTTGTTCTCCTAATAAATAAAGTTTTTACTGAAATTCAGCTACACCGAGCGCACTTTAATATAATACCATTCTAAAGAGCTTTCTCAACAAAAGTATAAAATGAATATTGTGTACAAGTATAGAGTGTTTTTTTAGAAGCGGAGAACTTTAAATTGAAATAAAACAAAGAAATTTTTTTTTTATATCCATAAAATTGGCTTTATTTGAAAGATAATTTTATAGCATTAATGTCTGATTATGATTTGGAGGTCCAATTTTCATACACACATTTTGTTTAGTGATGAAGAACACTTTTGCCTAAATGGCGATGTCAATAAGCAGAATTGCCGCATTTGGAGCGATGATAATCCACAAGCCATTATCGACTCACCATTACATCCAGGAAAAGTCACCGGTGAACTTTATAGGCCGGTGGCATCATTGGTCCATATGTCTTCAAAACTGATGATCGTCAGAATGTTACAGGCAACGGTGAGCGGTACAGAGACATGATTACTAACTTTTTCGTGCCTTAATTTGAAGGCATTAATGTCGCATACATGTGGTTTTAACAGGACGACGCCATATACCACACAGCGCGCGATACAATTAATTTACTGAAAGAAACATTTGATGATCGATTAATTTCACGAAATGGACCTGTTAACTGGCCACCTCGATCGTGCGATTTTAGATTTTTTTCTCTAGGGGTATGTAAAGTCCCATGTCTACGCCAATAAACCAAAAAATATTGAGTACTTGGAAGTCAACATTCGACGCGTTATTGCCGAATCACGGCCTGATTTACTGCGAAGTGTGTGAAAATTGGACTTTCAGATTACGCCATGTACGCGCCACCCGTAGCGGCCACATGCCCTAAATCGTATTCAAACATTAATGCCATAAAATTATCTTTCAAATCAAGCGAATTTCATGGATATTAAAAAAATTTTTCTGTGTTTTATTTCAATTTAAAGTTCTTCACCTCCTAAAAAACAACCTATACTTCAAAATTAATCTTACATCTAAAGAGTTTCGACGTTCAATCTTACAGTACTTGACGAGCCTAAATACTCAAATTCAAAACGTAATCTTATTCTTAATGTTCAAAAACATTACAGTAGTCCCAGATAACACTACCGACAGTGCTCTTATTCACCTGATTGATGCACTGCCTTGACTCACAGTTAAAACGAGCGCAATGACTAACACACTCGCAGAACTGTATACTCGTATCTCTATAAGGAAAAGTAAGATTTCTGATTTGTCTGCAACCTATTACCATTGGTTACGGTTGTGATGAATGCATTAACATGGTTTTTGCATTTTCCATTTTATGCAGTCTCCTGATGATTATTGCATATTATTAGTTCACATAGCTTTCTGTAGCGAATAAAAGTTAACAATGAAATATTAATATTTCTTTTATGAAAATAATAAAACTTTAATACACCTAGCAAAATTAGGGATAATCGTCGTTCCGATCAAAAAATTAATCAATCAAAAAAAATAGTAAACTCCCCTCCCAATTAATATTACTTGCAGATCGATTATTTCACCGAAAAATGAGCTCGTTGTTATCATTTAATAAAAGTCCGATACGATTATCTAATAAGATTTGGGTCAATGTTTACTATCAAACTATATCTTTATCAGCAAACACATGTTCGTTGATTAAGTCAACATATGCGATTATGTAAATTTAAGAGCGGCTCTTGAAAGCATTTCTTACTGAATGAATTGTATATTTTGTTTCAGGAATGAAAAATGCAACACAAAATCAAAACAATATAACAAAATCCCCACGCACAACAGCAAACAGCAACATCAATTCGATCGTTACAGGATTGAATAATTTCGAAATTAACGAAACTTCGAAATTAATTACAAACGATCAACCACCAATACGAGCTTCAAATGAACAAAATGCATCAAATCGACGAATCGTTCCGCATGTATTTGCACTGCATGATTTTATATCGAAAAAGACTGGGTAAGTTGATTGGCGCCGGCTACTCCATAATAGTAAACCAACAGATATAATTGCATTATTCGTTTTCGCTCTTTCAGAGATTTAAATTTCAAAAAAGGTGATATAATTTTACTAAAAAGGAAACTGGACGTTAATTGGTTTGTCGGTGAATTAAATGGTCGCGAAGGTGCTATTCCCATAAATTATGTGCAAGTGAGTATAAGTAAATGGAAAATTATAGAAATCTTATTTTTGAAATACGCTGTTTAGATAATCGTCCCACTACCCGTCCCGCAATGTATGGCTTTGTATGATTTTAAAATGGGACCGAATGAAGAAGAAGGATGCCTTACCTTTAAAAAGGGTATACTTATAAATGTCCTGCGTCGTGTCGATCAAAATTGGGCTGAAGGTTGTATTGGATCATGTATCGGCATATTTCCAATTGCTTTTGTCGAAATGAATGCACTGGCAAAGCAATTATTAGAAAATGGCGGTAATCCAACTTACTTGCCAGCACGTCTTTTGCCGCAAATTCCATTCGATAATAATTCAAGTGATTCCAGTTCGACCGTTACGACTAGCCCGAACTCGACATGCAGCAGTAATACAAGTTCGAACTCGGTTCCTAGTAGTCCAACATCAAATTCAAATTCGCCACAACATAGTTCTGCCATAATGCAACGTGATACGAAAGAAAAACGGCATTCGTTGAACGTATTGAGTGCAAATACAAATCTAAGCATAGTTCAATCGAATCGCCATTCGGCCGAAATTCTAAGTGTACCGGAACCTGCCGAACAGTCGAATATCTGTTCGACCACTACAACGAATTCCGGTGACGATCAAATCATTGCAAATAATGTTCGAACTCATGAAAGTCCGTCTCAACAAACTTCACGTGCCAATGTACTTAAAACGAATATTCACCATAACGTACCTAATTTGCCATGGGCTTATGTCTCACTGTATCCGTACAAACCTAGAAAAAGTGACGAGCTGGAATTGAAAAAAGGATGTAAGATATTGTAATCGATCTTACGTAATTCAATTATTCATAAGAAAACCAAACATTTCAGGTGTATACTTTGTAACCGAACGGTGTTTGGATGGCTGGTATAAGGGGAAAAATTGGGCCGACAAGTCTGGAGTATTTCCGGGAAATTACGTAACACCACTACGAAATCGGGACCAAGTAATACAAAAATCACTTCATACAAAATCATCTTTTTGAGTTTTTTTTAAACAATTTTACCTATCACAGCAACAATTAATCCATCAACGGAAATCAACTCATAACACGCCACATTCTCAACAGATCATAACGTCACCACCACAGCCATTAAATACCCATGATAATTTAAACACTGCTGCACATCTGATGCCACCACCCGAACTTCCGCCCCGAAGTAATACTGTAGCTTCAGGTTCTGTTTGGACCAAACCGTTAGGCCATCATGTCGAAGCATTTCTTAATAAAAAATTTTCAAACAACTCTACCCGAAGTGGAAATGCCGATAATAAAACGCCATCAATACCAAATAATGTAGCTCCTCCTAAAAATCACATCAATTGCACAAATCCACTCTCTAAAGACACACAGTCTTCGCAAACAAACGCACAGCAATCAGTGACAAAGGACAAGGATAAAAAAGAACAAAGTTCATCGTCTGCGGTCAGTTTAATGAAGCGTTTAACGAATATGAAACGTTCGAAATCACCCCCAAGTACAAATCAAATCAGCTACTTGATGGACAATCCGGTATTTGAAGATACGGCTACCAGTCCGCTAATGCCAACTGTAAAACATAATTCATCCATGTCGCATCCCGTGCATGTTCGGTAAGTAGTTAGTTTTCACCTGAAATGAACCAAATCTAATTAAAACCAAATCCAGATCAGGATCATGTCCAAGTCAACTGCTTCAAAGTCTTCCTATCGATATAGGCGGCGCATCGACATCTTCAGCTGATCCTCATGTAGTATTTGGATCGCAAAGAATTAAAGGGCATAAAGAACGATCCTCCTTGCAAGGGTGACTTTCTTACTGCACTAAAAGTTATTGTTTATGCTCATAACATGTTTTTTTTTGTTTAGATTACGCCAACAAATGGACACCAATCGCATACGTAATCATACCGATGGGACAACGAATCTAATGGGCAATTGTGCAGCAGCGTCAAATTTAATCAATAAAACAAATCCAATTAATTCCCAACACAAGCCAACACAATCTCAACAAATAAATACATCCGGCATTAGTAATCAATTGGTACATCATAGAAAATCACAAAGTTTAGATGCCAATACAATATCATCACAAATAACGAATAGCTCTCTAAGCGGTGTTGGAGTGGGTGCTAGTTGTGGAAAGTCACACGGTATTCATCCCAGAGAAAGGTAAATAGAAATGAAAAAAAAAATCATTCTTGATTTTATAAATCAATAATTCTTATGTTTACATAGTTCCAGTCGGTTCCGTTGCATAGTATCATATCCTCCCAACAGTGATGTCGAATTGGAACTAAACGTAGGCGATATTGTTTTTGTTCATAGGAAGCAGAAAAACGGCTGGTACAAAGGCACTCATTCTCGAACAAATAAAACTGGCCTATTTCCAGCATCATTTGTTGAACCTGATATTTAAAAAAAGACCTTAAGAACAAAACAAAAAACGAGCAACAGTTTAGAATTAGTAGCATAGAAATGCAAAACAATATTAGTTATTTCGAAGGAAACAAAACATTGGAGGTAATTTATAATTATTTGTATTAATTCGAATTGCAGTAAATTTTAAATTTCTGTATTAAGAAAAATAATTAATTGCAATTTGTTTTGTGGTAAGGGAAATCAATTCACTGCATAAAAAGCTTCCAGTGACATTTTGATCGGGCTATCTTAATCTGGGCTTTTTTATTTTGAATGAATAGTTTGTTACTGCGAGTATAAATTTTTATTTTTATCTTTTTTTTTATCTATAAAGTTGCTCAGAAAAAAATTCATTTCCCATTTTTGAAATAAATAATCTCATATTTTTATGTCGCATGTATGGCTTTCTGCATTATCGTCGTACCAAATGGTGTTCTTAGAACTCTGTGCGCTCATTATTTCTTATATTATATTCTAGTGGATCGCCCGCGTAAGAATTGCAATAATGAACAATTTTTGATTATGTAGTTCGTAATACTTTATGTAGGGTATATAACCTTCTTAGTTTAATAGCCATTTCAACACAGTATTTGCTCACGGGAGTGATTTGAGATCATTTCTTTAATCAGCGGAAGAAAATGTTATTTCAAAACTTAACAAAAAAAGAACTTCAAACAGTGTTTTATTGAAAAGTAACGAAAATATTATATCCACTTCATTTTCATAATAAAAAATTAAAATATCCTAAGACTCAGTTTTGCTCGATAAAATATATTAGCTAGAAAGTAACTATTTCGTGGTAGTTAATATTTTGTCCACAGACCCTTAGCTTTCAAAACCTCATTGATACGTTTTGGCAAAATTTCTACTAATCTTAAACATAATCTGGATTAATACTTTCCCATTGTTCTTTCAATCTGTGTCACAAAATGTCAACTGAAGACTGGGGTTGGTCGTATCCATTGTGTATTTGAGTTTTAAGTGGCCCACCAATTTTCGATTGGGTTGAGGTCGGGGCTTTGTGCCAACCACTCAAGCTCCGAAGATGGCTGGCTGGTAATCCAATTTCGTACCAACTTGGAGGTGTGCTTGGGATCCCGATCTTGTTGAAAAATAATAGCCGTCTTAGGCAGTAGTAAATTTTCTATGGTTTCCCATAAATACTCTTTCAAAATATTTAAATAGTAATGCCGGTCCATAATTCCGCTAAATCTATGCATTGAACCGACTACCTAAGCTACTATTCAGCCCCAAACCATGACTGATTCTCCATAATGCTTCACAGTTTGTTTAACGTGTTTCGGTTGCAGCTTTTCATTTGGACGTAACCATATCCAGGAACGACCATCCGATAAAAATTTATTTACTTTGACTTCATCTGATCAAATAACAGTTTTTCATTCATCTATTGTCCAATTTTTATATTTTTTTTGCAAGTTGTCGTCTTGGAGCAATTTTTTTTTTAAGTGGGGGTTTTTTTGGCTTCTCTATTGATGTAAAACCAGTTACTTTTAGAGATCGATAGACTGTCCATTCACTTACTTTGATCCCAGTGCGTTCGGCCAATATTTTAGTAGCCATTGTAATAGATTTGAATTCACCGCTTGAAATGCAACGTCCTAAAGATCTCATATCTTGCGGAGAAAGTTTTTTAGGACGTCCACCCTACAATATTGGGGTATCAACAGATAACTTTTTTTTTAATTCTTACAACTGTATTTTGACTTACTTCGTATTTAGTAGAGAGTCCTTCTTGTATAAGAATTTTAACTTCGTCTCTGATATTTTTGCCTATTTTAACCTTTTTATACTAAATTTATAGTTGAGTGTGATTACAAACGTAAATTAATACAAAATGTATCACTATTATGCCCACTAAGTATATAAAAAAAACTTGAATTCCCGTTACGGAATTATTCATAAACACACCTTCACAATCGCATTTAATTGACGACTAAATGTGTTCCGATCTGAGCGAGCAAAACTGAGTCGTTGTAATGGTACTGCATTTTCGAATTGCAGAATCTGCTTGAAATTATTCGTGCATCTGAACTACGCAGTAGGCTTTATTTTTTCAGTGAAGAGTAAAAATGATTTATACCTTTTATTTTTTTTTTGTTACAAATGACAAAAAAATTACAAAAATTATTGCATTTATGGTTCAGTTTTGCACCTCACTGTACATATTGAAGCGCGTTAAGGGAATGTAAATAGTTGTAGCTTGTGTTAATTCTAAAAAAAATTATAAGTAATATGACATTATGCTCAGAAACATAATAGAACTACGATTGTGCATGAAGCCCAGTCATATGATACTATAGATGAAATATAAATTTTTGTGATCTTCAGAAATGTTGTATGGGGTGTGATAGAAGGGGTGACAGCATTGAACTAATTTTTTCACATCATGCTAAAGTAGCTATAAAAATATGTTGTAACAAATTCAAGGTTCAAAAATTGAATATGTACTAAGAAACTTAGTGCATTGGATTTAGTGAAATTGTACAGTTTGTATAGGAGATGGTAGAAGGAGTGGAGGGTTTTTGGGGATTTTTTGGGAAACAACTATAATCATCATGAAATTGATGTTTTAAATTTCAGATCAGTAACTTTCATACTTTTCAAGAAAACTGAATTTATGAAAAGTTGTGGAATTATGTTACTTTGTACGGGAGGGGTGGAAGAAGTGAAGCTAACCGACTAATTTTTTCCCGATTCTAATAATACTAATTAAGGATTTAGTAAAGAAATTTAGCTTGATGAATGTTATACGTGCTAAGACAATTTGTGTATAGTATTTCATGAAAAAGTATAGTTTGTATGGGAGGTGGTGGAAGGAGTGGAGGGATTCAAATAATAAGATCACATTTATGATAGAAATAATATTTTCTAAATTTCAAATTAATAGCTCTTATATTTGATTATTATAAATTTTTGAAAATGAGTCATTTTGTTTGGGAGTGGGTAGAAGGCGTAGGGTAGTGAAATATAAGCAAAAGCAGATTATATATCGGAGTATACCTAACAAAATTTGCATGTTTCATTACAATCGGTTCAGCCATTTGTGCGTAAAACGACCGGACAGACAGACAGACATCCATTTCAAAGACGTGTTCTAATGCTTAGCTATTGTCCAAACAAAGCAGAACACAAACTTATAAACATTTATAAACTAATAACAGACAGACATTACAATTATATTTATATGTACAGATTTTATCTAAAGTCTAAAAATCAGTCGGCACGTACGCCGTACGCTTTTTAAAGCTCAGCGATTCATATCCTCAGAGCCTCTAAAGGAAGGAGTCTGTTTTTTGGTGGATTGTAAATTGGGTGCAAAAAATTCATTGTAGAAAACTACACTTGATAATCCCTAAAATATGGATGCAGATTGCAAACAGAGTCTTTGGCCATTGTCGTTCGTTTCATTATGGAGGCTATGCCTGATACGCCCCTGTGAAACAGTTCGTAACAAATTTTACCGTTGAAGTCTCCTATTAGAATTTTGATGTCATTGGAGGGCAGCCCGTCAAAAGTGCTGTCAAGTCGGGCATAGAATTCGTCTTAAATGACATCATCTTTCTCCTCTGTAGGAGCATGGCAGTTGATGAACCAAACGCTGAAGAACTTAACTTGAAGCGAATTAAGTAGATTCGTTCATTGATCGATGTACATTTCGTTACGAGTTGTTTGAACGCATTGTCTAACACAAAGGCGACACCGAGTTCTCTGCTTCCTTGCTTTTTCCTGCTGGTCAAAATCGTGTGAGATCTGCAATCGTCAACTTCGCTTCTGAGCCATTTCGTTTCTTGAAGAGCGAGGATGCTGATGTTATTACGACACATCTGAAGAAGTTCCCGCAGTGCACCCGTTCGATGTAGAGAACGCACATTCCAAGATCCAAAAAATAGTCCATTTTCCGTTTGCCGTAGTCGTTGCCGTTTGATCCGTCCAATCCGATGCTGTAATCCGGGTTCCTGGACACGCGAGTTTTTTTCCGGGGAGACGTTGTCAGCGTTTCGCCCAACGCTCAATCTGGAGGGCCAGTCTGGATGGCAGTTGCGATTAGAGGCGCGGCACACTCGCCTTCACCCTTCTCCGTCTGCTGTTTTGAACAAAACACCCGGTGGCCACCGCGGGGAGGTGGAGACAGGATGTTGATGTTATTTGCAGTAAAGCGATGAGCCTTTTTTAAATGCGGCGATGAGCCATGCGAACATAAAAAAAAGTACTGGTAGAATATATTTTTGGTTTTGTATTTATTACGATGAAAATTAATTTATAACTGATAAACAATTGCATTCATCCCTTTTCGGAGAAAATATTTTTCAAAGCCAACTAATTTTTATTATCTTTATTGCAGTTTGTGTGGTGACTTTGCTTTACACAAACTGCAATCAAGGTTTTGCCATAATTACATTAAGGTAGGATCACAATAGTGGGCTTTTCACAGAATTTATGCTACATCATGTACCAGATCACGATTACGCTCTGTAAGCCTTACTACCGTTCGGCCACCTTCGAATAGACATAGAGTCATGGATAATTTTTTTTTCGTAGAGTGAGTATTTTGATAATAGCGCGAGTTCTGAAGGGTTAAATCCAGGCGATGAAATATCAATCGAAGAACGGCCATCGTAACAGGAATCGTGGACCTCAGGTTGCGATAAATTTCATATCATAATTTCACATGATTATATCACCGTGGATAATAGTCTTATCGCATCTGAATTTTTAACGGATGATGACATAGTTTCTTTTGTAAGAGGTTGCACCAGCATTAACTGTGAATAACTTGAAGCCTATACTGACTAGATAGCACTGAACACCGAAATACAAACTAAAATCACAAACTATTCCAAGAACAAACAAGTAATATACGTATGAACTTCGAGAAGATGAATTTGATCTGTGTTAAATTATGCACATAACTTATAAATCAAAATGTTTAATTAAGGAATAGTTTGAAAAATAATATTTATTTATGTTCTTGAATTTTAATATATAAAAAAAAATTACTTGTGACATGTTGATCTACTCATAAGCGTGTTTTTATGCCAACGTCTGTAAAAAACAACGGCTATAGTGAACAAATCTTCCTGGTCCCTTGAGGTTCATTATAACTGGAGTTGACTACACTTCGATTCTTACACACAAAGACATTTTAATATGTAGGGACACGGAAAACCCAATTGAATTATCAATCGTGACCAAACGGAAATCCCATAGTTGGTTTTCAACTGTACGAGTGAAGATATTAACTTCTTTTTTCTCCCATGTATATTCCTTAGCGTTACAAAATTCGTTGGAGCAAACTTATAACACTCTACAGTATTAATAAAAATAATGCAAACAGTAATTACCCGTCCTTAAAGTCTGATTTAATTTTCTTTTCTTTTTTCATCAATTTTTCTTTCCGTTGCTCAAAATAATTTTATTCAATCAAAATCGAAAATGCCCACAAAACTAAATAGACTGTTTAAAAATGTTTTATTTAATAATAATTATTTCAAAATGAACCAACAGATATACTAGTTAGTAAATATATATTATATATTTTCTAAAATGTAGTTAGTTAAATTATTACTAAAAACAACAAGAGTATATGAGACAAAAGAAATATCTTATAATAAAATTAATATGTAATGTAATATTGAAATTTACAATAATAATGACAAAAAAAAAACCTACAAATAACAATAAAGAAAAAAAATTAAATTAATTTTGTATCATACAATACGTGTCGGAAATTTTAAATTTCTTTTCTTCGTTTAAATTTATTTTAATTGAATTAATTCTTCTAAAGAAAATTTTTATGTCTTGACTTTGCAATATTAAATTGAAAATTTTGTTAATAAAATAAGAAAATTTATATCATTTTTTTTTATCATGTATTATAGAAATGTTTTTTAAATAATAAAAATAAAACGATTGTATTGTAATCGATTGTAATATATTTTTCAATCGAGTATTTTAAATTTTAACAAATTAATAATGCCTTACGTGAAATGTTAACTTATTTGATTATTAGTCGAATTAATTAATTAACGGATAAATTAATACAGTCAAACTTTTTTTATCGAATAATAAAAATATTAAAATATTATGAAATCACAAAAAAAATCAAACACTAGGAGTCTAGTAATGAGCGCATAATTAGTAATGAACATAGTTTTAATCAACAAGTTTTTAATTTTCTTATTTTCCATGTATTCGATAGTATTTAAAAAATTAAAAATTGTTTTTACTGTCCGATTCATTATTTAATTAGATTCGTGATTATATATTTCGTAATTTTATCGATGAAAATATTAATATCTCAAATTAATGCCATGACTACACAGTTTGTATAGTAATAACAGAGAAAAAAAAAAAAAACAATTATAAATTTTGAAATTACACCACATGGAGTAAATGTCTTATTGCGTTTCGACGATCATAAAAGAAGAATACCGATAGGCGTCAAGAAATTTACAACGAAACCTAGTCTTGGGCGAAATATCAGATTCAAAAGCATATGACACCTCGAGAAATTATTTATTGCACCGCCCAACAACATGTCTTTTGCATGGAATATTTTACATGATTCTGAGCTAATTTTTGACGCTGATTTCAAATATGCTATCAGTTTTTATGTATCAGCTCTAGTTTTTGAATTGTAAGAAGGAGGGGGTGGGGGTGATTTTTTGAGAAAAAGATGCACTCTCTATACAAAAATATTTAATTATAAAAAAAACTACAAACTCTGGAAGTTTCTTTTATATGATTTTCTACTGTTGTTGAATGACGAAGTGCTACTCTGAATACTCCAGCAACAAATATCGGCCATCATGTGTAGAGTTAAAAGTCAACTGCTTCGTTCTAGTGTTGGCTAGGACAAGAATTTTTGTCCCATGTTTGTGTGAGGGGCTCATTTGAAATTTATGGTGGTACAATGTCCCACCTCAAATGTCCCATTCAAAAGCTCCATGTCCCATACATACCATGTCCCATGCACACCATGTCCCATACATACCATGTCGCATCAATACAATTTGCCTTTTTGAGCAATATTAATAAAATACCTTAGAAAGCTGAACTATCTTTAACACTGCATTTGAGAATAAATGCGATTCTTACGAAGCCCGCCGTGTCTGTTCCATATAAAAGCGAGCGAATTTGTATGGAATTGTCATTTTTGTTATGACTCCAACGTGTTGCTGGATTGACTTACATGACTTTCTACTTTAGAGGGCTTTGGTTATAACAAAAATGTCAGTTCCATACAAATTTGCTTGCTTTTGTATGTAGCAGATACGGCGAGCTTCGGAAGAAACGTGTTTATTCTTAAATGTAATGTTAAAGATAGTTTAGCTCTCCAAGGTACTTTATTTATAGTGCTCGGCATGTAATTATTACACGTTGATCAGTACAATAGATTCATAATTGAAAAAAATGCGATGAAAGTCAAATCTCGGTTTCTCCCATCGTCGTTCATATTGTGAAGAGTTCTCCGGTTAAAGCGTAATATTTTCGTGCTTTCTACATTCCAGAAAGCTTTACTTGCAGCCATACAAATGCATGGGACAAAAAGTGTGAAGTGAGTGTGATTTGAGTGGTACAAATGTATTGGTACGGCAGCCATACAAATGCATGGCTTTCATTCACATGGGACAAAAGCTTTGAAGTGGGACAAACATATTTTTTGTAGTGATGGGATATTTGAGCTGCATGAATGGGACATTTGTACCACCTCTTGTATGAGTAATCCAACACTACTTCGTTCAACTGTCAATCAACGACTACTTTATTTCAGATGTATGTTTAACAATATTCATACTTTTAGACACTAGTTATATTAGGATACAACTTGGCATTACTATTAGGACTATTAAGAATGTTAATGTTATATCGAACTGTCACTTCAATATGTGCATTCCAGTGACCCTGGAATTGTTTGTCCATAGTCCGATTATCTTGGTGGAATCGTTCGCCCTGTTCTTCACTCAAGTCACCTAGATTTTTCGGCAAAACGATCTAAATGGCGGTGCAGGAAGTGTACTTTGATGCTCATGCTGCATCCAAGTCGCTGGAAGTGAGACAACATCTCTTCAACGTAATCATCATCCTTTTTATTACTTAAGAAATTTTGAACAACCCAAACAAACGAATCCCATGGATTTTTCTCAATTTTTGACATTGAACTGCTGAAATCAGGGTCGTTCACCAATTTGCGAATTTGTGGGCCGTGAAATATGCCTGCTTTGAGCTTTTCTAAGCTCGGATTCGGAAACTTTCTTGAATACTTGAAATATTCAACGTCTTTGTTTAGTGCTTTAACATATTGTTTCATCAGACCAAGTTTAATATGCAGAAGTGGCAATATGATACGATCTCGTGGCACAATATACATTAAACCTACCTGGAACTAGTGCTTCCCCATTCTTTTCTTGTCCAATGTTCTGATTTAGCTCTTCTATAGCTATCCCATAAACATATAAAACAAGGATAAGGCGGATATACCAAGCCTTGTTGTTCTAAAAGGAAATTAACGATCTTAAGATCAACACAAATTACCCATTTAAGTTCGTTATACTTTATTTTGTTCATGCTATTCTAGAGTATTCTTCCTTAGCTTTGGTTAAATGTGCGATCGGTCCTAGTTTATTTCCGTTATGCAATAGTACACACTTCAAACACTTCGAGTGGATAAATAAACGCCATTCGTTTGAATCATATCTCTGTAAGCCCATGGCAGTCATCACACCAGAAATATTTCTACAATGCTCAAAATCATCCTCTTCAGCGAAAAAATGAAGTAAGCCTTGTTCTCGAGTGCGGTAATACGAAACTTTGGTTTCTTTAGCTATGAGATTTCTCTCTTTCAACCAGAAAGATAGTAATTCAGAAGAAGTTTTCGACAGTTCAAGGTCTCTAATTAAATCATTAAGTTCGTTTTGATTGAATAGTCTCGGTTCGAAATGGTTTTCTGGGACGAACTCGTCATTTCTCGCGCAGCTTAGCTCATCCAATTCGTCAGAGCTTTCCTTAGCTGTAGATGGTAGTAATAAAAAAGGATCATTCGAACTCCTTACAGGTCTAACAGCTGATGTTGATGTGGTGTAAATCCATTTAAAGCGGTTATTCTTGTTGATTTCTCATATATTCACAACACAAAAAGAGCAGTTATCGTATCAGACCGGAACTTGAAAGAGGTTCTCTTCTTAGTGGCCCATAATCGTAATTCCTCAACACAAATTTTGCATACAACATTGGGCACCCAGTCAGTACTAGTTTTTTGTCTCCAATGGAGAATTAAGACACTCCAAATATGTTTGTTTTACGAAATCAGAGAGTCTCAAACGCAATCTTTTAAAAATACATTCACCACAGATTATATATACAAAAACTATTCGGATCTCCTTGATGTTACAAAGATTTATCTAAAACGCGACCGTAATAGACAAAAGTAGATGTAAACAGACTCAATATGTACGTCGACGCTGTATCGCAAAAGCTAGAGCTGCTCAAAAAAAACCAGGGTAGGTTCGAACTCAAATTAGTAAACAACCGTTAAAATGTTTCCTGCAACAGAAAAAAGTTTGTTTTTTTTGTGTTCTGTTATAGCTCGATATATTCTATCACCTGATAACTGACAGGTACGTCGGACCCTTACAAATGCGGTATGTTTCGCTGAAGCTATATAGTGACATTAGAATTTACGTGTAGCAAGAGTTGCATTTGTTTGCTATTAGATGTACGATTATGTAATATACAGTGTCGTTCATAAAGAGTTTTCTTTTAGTATATCTATTTAAACTACATATAATAAAAAATAAAGTCCGTTTCATATTTATAAGGTCAGTTAATATTTTTAAAAATATGAAACGCTTACATGAATTTGGACGCTACGGTTCCTCTAAAATATACCATGCAATGGTGCAAATGGTAAAGTGTACAAATACGCAGTTATTCACTAATGATATTCCCGTTATTTGAACGAACAAAATTTGCTCTTGTTTCATATTTATAAGGTCAGTTGTGATAAAACTCCGGAAGTACTAACAACACGGTAATTAAGAGCTAGATTCCTATTTGTTTTTTCTAATTTAGTATGTTTACTCATAATGCCACGTGGGAAAGTACTGAGTGAACAAAAAAAGGGCTTATTAACGCCTTTCATGCGGAGAACTATGATTTGAGAGAGATTTCGCGTAGAATTAAGAGAAGTTTGTGTGTTGTGCAAAATTATTTGCGTTCTCAAGATTCCTACGGCACTCAAAA
Source organism: Chorisops tibialis (assembly GCA_963669355.1). Classification (NCBI taxonomy): domain Eukaryota; kingdom Metazoa; phylum Arthropoda; class Insecta; order Diptera; family Stratiomyidae; genus Chorisops; species Chorisops tibialis. Next base: position 72,357,124 of record OY770263.1, on the reverse strand, counting down.
ACGATCTGGAAGAAAAAGAAAGCTGGACCAAACCACACAAAGGAGAATTGTACGCGCACCTTCGAATGCGTCTACCTCTCTTAATTAGCTCAGAGGCATGGTAGGTAATAAAATATCGCGTTCTACCGTTTGAAGAACTTTGAAATTAACGAATTTTATTCGATACGAAAAAAAAAAGGTAATGCCAAAATTGACAGCCAAGCACAAAGGGCCAGGCTAGAATTCGCATGAAATAACTTCGACACAAATTGGAACCGGGAAAGGAAAAAAATCGATGCAAATGGAATCTCGATGGTCCTGACTGCTCTCGGGGATATTATCGGGATATCCGTCAAAAGCCCTTAAATTTTTCGAAGAGGTATTTTGATGGCGGTAATGTGATGACCTAGGCCGCGTTTTGTGCTGAAGGATGTTTAGAAATCCAGATCGTTTCCTCTCGAATGAAGAGTGCAAACTACATCGAAGTTTTGGAGAAGGCTTTAGTACCATTTTTAAATGAACATGGTTCTGAAGAATGGATCTTTCAGCAGGATAACGAGAGAATTCATGTAAGCCGTGAAACAAAAAGTTGGTTTACCGCTAAAGGGGTTCAACTTATGCCGTGACCTGATTTGAATCCAATAGAAAATCTATGGGGCATATTATCACAACGGATTTACGCCAATAACTACCAATTCAACTCAATTGCAGAGATTATTCGCGCAATACAAGTGGAATGGTATAGAATAGAGCCTGGGATTATCACAAACCTCGTTGGCAGTATGGAAGGGAGAGCAAATAAAGTATTGTTGAATGGGGGCAATATTATCTATTGATTTTATGTAATTTGGCGTTTATTTTTTATGTTTATGTTTAATAAAAAATGAATTAAAAGGGAAAAGTTTTTTAACCTTGTAAATATGAAACAATAGCAAATTTTGTTCGTTCAGATAACGGGAATATCGTTAGCGAATAACTGCGTATTTGTACACTGTGCCATTTGCACCATTGCATGGAATATTTTAGAGAAACCGTAGTGTACAAATTCATGTAAGCGTTTCATATTTTTAAAAATATTAAGTGACCTTATAAATATGAAACGGACCTTATATATGAGACTATGAGAGCAAAAGTGGTCTAACCATAATGCTGGTAGATTCTTTGTCAAATAAATTCCGTTGTTAATTTAAGTACTTCGGTTGAATTAACGTTGGCAAGAATCAATCACTTTAAGATGGATCACAGGTTTTCGGTCGAATTTATGTTTGGGATAGCCAATCCGTAACTAAAGGGTTTTTCAATAAGAGCGCTCCAACTTTTTTTTTAAATAAAACAAAAACGGTTTGAGATTTCAACGAATTTTTTTTTATTATTTTGTTCAAACATATATGTACATTTATGTATGAAATTCAGTTTCCATCGCATGACTACCACGAGCACGCTTACAGAAGTCCAATCGCTGGACCCAATTTTCGACCACTTTTTCGCATAATTCGACCGATACAGCAGCAATTTCGCGTTCAATATTTGCTCTGAGCTCTTCTAACGTCGTCGGCTTATTGTTGTAGACCAACGACTTAATATGGCCGCAAAGAAAATAGTGCAAGGGTGTCAAATCACACGATCTTGGCGGCCATTCAACTGGTCCATTTTTGGAAATAATACGCTCATCAAATTTGCTCTTCAATAAAGCGATTGTAATGTGTGGCTTGTGGCACCGTCCTGTTGACACCACATATGGTCCATACCATTCAATTGATGCCAAAAATAATCAGTTATCATGCTGCGATTCTACGATTTCCATTCACAGTAACGTGACGGTCAGCATCATCAACAAAAACTGTACAAATTACTATGGCCCAATGACGCCGCCGGCATGAAGTCCGCACCAAACAGTTATTTTTTGGGGATGCAATGGTGACTCATGGAGTATTTGTGGATTTTTGCCTGCCCAATAATGCATATTTTGCTTGTTGACAAAGCCATTGTGCCAAAAATGAGCATCGTCGCTGAAGATGATTTTTCGATGAAATTCAGGATCATTTTCAAATTTTCCTGAGCCAAATTGACGAATCTACGACGTTTCACATGGTCGAGCGGCTTCAGTTCTTGTGTCAACTTGATCTTGTATGGATGTAAGCCAAGATCTTTTCGCAAAATTTGCCATAATGACGTCACAGACAGGCCCAATTTCATGACCATTTTGAACAGATGCGCTAGCGGCCGTTATATTTTCTTCACTTCGTGCACTTCTTTGTCTCACTGGCATTGCATTGTTTGGGATCATTATCTTCTACCACCATACTTGTAATATGATGTCTCCTAGTTCGCTGCTAAATTTTATTAGGCTTAGGTTGTGGGAGGGTAGTTCCGTAGAACCACAATGCACTGGGGCCATATTGTTAGGCCCATTGTACTCCCCCTATTCATGGCTTCTACTCCTTCTGTACTAGCCACTTGGTTCGATTTGCGAATCGTCGTCCAGTTCTGAGAAGAATCTAAAGCTTAAGCAAAGGAGACGACTGTTGGAGATTTGCTGACAGTGACAAAGATAATGTTCGATAGATTCTTCGTCTTCCTCGCAACCTATGCAAAGGCTCGCGATCCGCAGCCTAAATGCGTACAGCTTTAGCAAGCAATGATCTGTGGTCAGGCCAACAAAAGTTCGAAGGCTATAGCGACTACGTTGTAACAGCTGAGCTGTAATATTTTTATTCGGTTCTTCCCAAAAGGATATGGCTATTCTGTAGCTGTTCGCCACCCCGCCAAGAAAGAATCCAAAATAGTTTGTTTGAAGCTAGTCAGCACTGTTGGTGCTACATCGACTGACTTCCTAGTGGAGTTAATGTTTGCGGATACTTGCCGTGCAAGCGTGTCTGCTGCGTCGTATCCTAACAGGTCGCTTTGACCCGGTATCCAAATAGAAATCCTTCGGTTATGGCCGCTAAGCGATTCAAATTGTGTCTACAAGTAAACACTAGTTCGGGCGTGGTCCTGTAGGATTGGCGTGCCAGAAGTGCAGCCCTACTGTCCGAGAAAATGTAAAAAAGACTGTTCTGCATATCTAAAATAATTTTTGTGCACTCGTTAATAGCTAATACTCCCGCTTGGAATACAGTCGCGTGTTCAGGAAGATGAAATGAAGTGTGGATGTCGAGGTGTAAACCTGTACATGTGCTGAGTATCGTGTTTTTGTTCATTCATTTCGTTCAGACCTTAAATAATTACTCGCATTTGATTGACTCAGCCGTTGGACATAGATAGTTCAGATTACGGGTAATAAGTCCATGATCTAGTGAATATGCAGTTGCGATTTTTAGGGCAAGCAGGAATGATTTTGGGTGAAGTATACTGCCCATTCCTCAAGGTAAAAATTTTATTTTGGCATCATCAATTTCGATCCAGTTGAAAACGATACTTGACGCTGTCGAAAATAATGCGGTTTAATTGAAATTCGGGTAGCGGTATAATGTATGCGGTCGTAAACAAAAACCATTTACTTGTAGAAAGTCGATAGTTCTGGTGGGCCATGGCTTACTCACAGTTCTAGCAGACTATGAATAATATAAGATATCCCAAGCCTATGGAAGAAATTTTACCCATTGAGATACATTGAGATTGATGGAAAAAGTTCCAAACACCCAAAGCTCAAGATCCTGCTCATTGCCCGCTAACTGCGCGCCCATATCCAACAGCCAAGCGATTCAATCAGCGACCATCGCTTTGGGTGCTTGAAACCTTTTCGATCAATCTCAACGTATCTTAATAGGTAAATTTATTGATGATCTTAGGTCCTAGCTATAGTGTAGAAAATTATGTAATTATATATCATGGCTAAACCTCTCTTTCTCTCAAATCGCTCAATAACATGCTCAAATGCAATGCAATGATTCAATATATAGGTTCTCTTTGATTTCGAAAAATTTTTCTGTTTGACTGTACGAATACCTAATAAAAAAATAATTTTGTTTAACAAATTATCTTGAAATATTTAACATAAATCAATGACAATTTTAGTGAATTTTTTTCTTTTCAACATTCCATGGAACTGTATACAAAAAAACATGTATTATAATATTGATTATAAAAAAAAATATTTTATGTAATCAATTTAGTAATACAAATAATTGAGTAATTATAAAAATAGTAAAAATGCAATTGAATGTAAAAACAAATAACTGAAGAAACCAATAAATTACATAATTCAATATATAAAAAAACTATATGCACTTTTAATGTGTCTATGTGAAAATAATACTCTTTAATTTACTTTAAGAATTAAAATCATATACGTATATATTTTTCGGCCATAGAAATCAACAATTCTGTTAGTACTTACCAAATAAAAAAATCGTTTTTAATTTTGTTTCTAACAAAAAAAAAAATTAATAACTTTGAATAAACTGAAAATAATGCGAAAATCAAATTAGATTTTTAGAAAATGTTTTATAAATAATATTCCTATATAAAAAAACTTAGTTGTTGTATGTTTTAAAATTGATTTAATGTCTATTTATTGTAATCGATATTTTAGATACAATAACCAGATAAAATTAATTTTTCTTTTCTTGTTATAATGTATGCAATCATTTTTATTATCGTAGGGATTGTATTCACCATTCAGTTCCAATGCTCATACACAGAGAAAATAAGTAAAATAAAGTTATTATGTGTTTCTCTGAGGTTCCAATGTGGTCAGAACAGATCTACCAGGAGATGAAGAAAAAAAAGAAGTAATCACTTTATTTTGGATATAACAAACTATTGATCACATGTCGACAGATACTGCAGCTGGTTGAACACATCGAAAAGCTCAAAGACTAGAATTTGAAGCGTTTCTGAGGAAACCCTCAATCATTCTTATATGAGTGATATGAAATCACCGAAATATACGTTACTTTTTTTAATGGATGATCGATCACTGAAATTGGGTAATCTGAAAACTTGTATCGACGACAAAAAATTTATTAACTCTATTTTCTTCCCCTGTGGGATGGGGGCAGAAGAATTCACCCACAGCCTACATGTCCTAAAAATGGCAAATGGACACTCACTGGATCATGGGCTTATCACCCGTGATCTTAAATCCTAACAGATACGAGAAACGGATACGGACGGATCCTACGGTAACGACTTTTGGCATTCGAAAATGGACTATGATTGGCTTCTGGAATGTTCGAACATTGAATGACGAGCTGAGATCACTCGGTCCTTGCACCGCCAATCATTGATCGATCATGAAATGGAGCACTATAACATCCAAATCTTGGGCTTGAGCGAGGTCAAGTGGACGGAATCAAGAGAAGAACGAACCCCGGGCGGGAACACCACTCAGTACGTTGGTCCTGAGAGTAAAGCCAAAAATGGAGTGGCAGTTGTCCTTATACCGAGAGCGAGAAACAGTCTCATCAGCTGGGAACCAATCTCTGATAGGATTATCGTCGTCAGGCTCAGTACCAGTGTCAGAAACGTTACATTTCTACAGTTTTACGCAACAACTAATGCCGCATCACCTGGTGACAAAGAGGAGTTTTATAGCCAACAGAGTGCCACCTTCCCTTCGATCGTGTTCTAAGAGGTGATATTATTATCATCTCAGGAGATGTGAACGCGCAGGTTGGCTCTGATAACACTGGACTAGAACACGTCATGGGGAAGCATGGTGACGCTTGGGTCGACACGTCACGACCTTGGATTAAGAGACCCGAAAACGGCGAACTATCTGTGGAGTTTTGTAGTACTCGACAAATGGTCATCGGATGGACCCTTTTTCCACACAAGAGTCACCATAAAACATCTTGGGTTTCCCCTGATCGTGTTAATCAGAACCAGATCGACTATTTGGCTGGAGTAGATGTCTCCTCGATGTGCGAGCGAAGCGTGGAACTTACGTGGGGAGCGATCACCACTTGATGGTTGCCTTCTTGAGATTGTGCACAGCAGCTATCCGATGACCACAAATTCTTCAAATGAAGCGCAAGTTTAATGTGGATAGACTTAGAGACCCCAACACAAAGCGTGCGTACATCACCATTCTACGCGAAAAGTTATCCACGTTGGGTAAATATGAAATGCGCACACTGGACGCCAATTGAGAGGCAACCAGAAACGTGTTTCTAACTAGTGCTGAAGAATCTGTGGGATATGTGCAAAGCGGTGAGAAACCCTGGATGTCGCAAGACACATGGGATAAGGTTGGCGATGAGAAAAAAGCCAAATTGGCAATCATCTCTCGCCAATTAATGAACACCGGACTTGAGACGGAACTACCGCGATTCTTGTATACAGCTTAAAAAGGCTGTTAAACGCGACAAGAGAGAGGCCATTGAAGATCTGGCCAACAAGGCAGAATCTGCGGTTTACCTTGGGGATACGGGTTCACTATTTAAAATCATGGAACAGTTGACGAACAGGAATTCCACCGTCAACCACCTGGTGAGAGATGTCAACGGAACCCTCCCTAATATGAGTGAGTACCAGTTGCGGCGATGGAAGGAATACTTCTCTGATATTTTAAACATCTTGTCAGAGGAAGATATTCCAGAAACAGAACAACTACCAAACATCCAACCGCAATAATCCTCTATTAGGAATAATCCTCCAGATAAGGAAGAGATAGTTTCCGCTATCCTGTCAATGTGGGAAGGAAAGCACCAGGTATAGACGGACTACCAACCGAACTCCTCAAAGCGGACCCGGAAATAACATCTGATATACTCCTCCACTCTTTCCTGAAGTGTGGAATGAAGGAAGATATCCGAATGAATAAAAGGAGGGCATCATTGTGAAAATTCCGTATTAGCAATTGGCATGGTATATGTCTACTTACTGCAGTATCGAAAATCATGGCTAAGGTAATTCTCAATAGGATCAGTGATGTCGTGGAGAGCACTCTCGAAGTTTATCAGGCTGGGTTCCGTAAAGGGTCGCCTTGTACTGACCACACAAATACCCTACGGATAATATTGGAGCAATCCGCTGAAATGAGTTCGCCACTACGTTTCATGTTTCTGGACTTCGAGAATGCTTTCGATAGCGTTAAGAGAGATTACATATGAAATGCTTTGCGTAGGAGACGTATTCCAGATAAAAGTTGTTATATGGTTGTACTACGTGGAAAGTGACCGTTCGACTTACCAAGAAACTACAAACTTTCGTGAACCAATGCCTCCGACGCATTTTAGGAATATTCGGGCCAGAAGAGATCTCCAACAACGAACATTGAAGTACAACTGGTCAGACTAAAATAGACATTGAAATTTGAAGGCGTAAGAGGCAGTGGATCGGTCACACTTTGAGGAAACCAGAGCGAAACATCGCCAAACAGGCTCTGGATTATAATCCTCAAGGAAGACGTCGGGTTGGTCGACTATGTAACACATGGAAGCGAGCAGTTGAGCAGGAAGCCAGAGGAATAAACAAGTCCTGGCAACAGCTTAAGGCTGATGCTCAGAATCGCGCCTTGTGGAAGAGAGTTGTTTTGTCCTATGCCCCTATAGGTGGTCTTAACAGGAATTTGTTTGACTGATTGATTGAAGAAGTGGTAGAAGGAGTGACAGCATTGGACTAAATTGTTTCACATCACGCTAGAGTAGCTATAAAAATGTTTTGTACCAAATTTAAGCTTCAAAAATTGAATGTAGAAAATTAGTGGATTGTTTGTAATGAAATTATGCAGTTTGTATGGGAGGTGCTAGAAGGAGTGATGGATTTTTCGAGAAACAACTAATTGATATATTTTAAATTTCAGAAGAAAGCAATTCTAATTTTGGAAAAGCTGTGATATTGTGTCAATTGTACGAGAGGGGAGAGAAAATATTCGGTTGACTTCTCCCCGAAATTACTTACAGTACCTGTTGAAATGTAAATTGTAAAATATAATTTTTTTGCAATATCAAAGAGTAACACAATTTGTAGTTATAATTTTGTTTGCACAATGACCTATTAGATAATCGTTTCAATATTATTAGGCACGATATTGGCATTTATTAATATGCAGTGTCATCATAATATTAAGTCTAGATTTGTACGATAAATGTATGTTTGATATGCATTTTCCGACTATAAACAAATAAGAAATAGGAACGAGTGTGCATACATATGTTGTAATAGTATATTATGGGAAATAGCTTAACTTAAGTAACTTATGTTTTCTTTATTATGTCTGTTCAGTAAATAATTCAATGGGTATTTTATAGTATATATGTAACGTTAATGTTTCAGAACCAGTAATGAATTTTAAGCAAGTAAGCTTAACGACTTTTTCTTTGTACTCATTTATTAACACTTGTCTTAAGGACTTATGTAATTTAAAGGTCTATGAACCGAACAATTGTCTTAAGGACTTTTGTTATTTAATTGGGAACTTGAAAAAGATTCCTTCTTAATAGTTTTGGTCCGTCGAACCGGATAGTTATTAGGATAACTATAACATCTCGATCTAGGAAAAATCGAGAGAAAGCAGCGTAACATCGTAGCTAACGAATATCTTGTACATTCAGTGGTCAGAGCGCATCGATAGGTAACAATCACCAAGTTGACTGAACCATCGGTTGAAATCCAGCAGCGCATGAATTTTGTAGACATCGCTCGGATGAAAACTAACTTCCGCAAGGGTTCAAAGGATCTGAATAGTCTGCCATACTTTGAAATCCGGTTGCAAAGAGTGGAGGCAGCGTGAAGAAAAGGTGAGGATTCACTCTAGGGTATACCAGTTGAAGGGGCATAGTAGCGAACTACTAAAGGACTACACGGGCAACTTCGAGAAAGTTGAGGAAGCAGTTCTGGAGATGATGGTGGTGTTTCAGCAAGCTATTGATAGCTACAAGGCAGAAGAATGGGCTTAAGCAGAGGCTCAATCATGTACGGTAGTTCAGCAACCACTCCCAAATACAGCAGCCACGTAATACAATGGCTTGGTTCGACTGCAGAGTATCAAGATTCCCAAATTCGAGGGGAACTATTTGAAGTGGGCAACGTTTTATGTGCTATTTGTAATTCTAGTTCATGAAAACAACCAATTGCGCACTGTCCAGAAGATGCAATATCTGATGACAACAGTAGCGGGAGAAGCTAGACAATTAATTGAGAATTTAAGCGTCACAGAGGCCAATTACTTCTTTAATTAAGGATTTAATACAAAATTTGAGCGCGATAAATGTTATACGCACTGAGCAAATTGGTCTACAATTTTTCCTGAAAATGTGCAGTTTGTATGGGAGCTGGTGGAAGGTGTGGGGGGCTCAAATAATTTGTATACCATAGATCACATTTATGATAATAATAAATTATTTTCCATTTCAAAATATTCGCTCCTATGGTTTTCAAAAAATTTGATTATTATAGGTATATGTATTTTTGAAAATGAGTCATTCCGTATGAAGGAGTAAAAGGCGTGGGGTATTAAAATAAGAGCAAACATCTCAGAGCATACATAAAAAACTGTGAAAGTTTCATTACAATCAGTTCTGCCGTTTTTGCGTGAAAGCCGGACAGACAGAGAAGCATTTTGAAAACGTGTGTTTCTGCTTATTTAGTGCTAAAATAAAGCGAAAAACTAACTTATTGTCATTTATAAACAAATAGCAGACAGACACTACAATTTCATATATATGTATAGATTCTGAAATAATTGATTTTCCAAGTCAAAATATATGTACACTCGGTCACAAAAGTCTACATACACCGTTTAATTATGTTATATAAAGAAAACAACAAAGACTAGATTCAAATCAAAAATGCTAAAATATGCAATAGTATAAACCAAACAATAAAGTAACAAAAAATACCAAAAAAAACGTTATTTCTTTAGAAAAACGAAAAAAGGGGCGATGAGCACACATCAAAAAAGTACGTACAGCAAAATTAATTCTTATTCTTGCATCTTCTGAACTGTACATTTCGCTGAAATTTTAAAACTGTTGATTGCATTGCTTTTTTTGTATTTCAATATTTGTTTAGAGTAAGTGTTGATAATTTTGTGAGATGAATTTCCAATCTATTATTTTCCTTTTAATTTAATAAATTTATTTGAACTACTTAAATTATAAAAAGTATTGTCTTTTTATTTACTATATCCCGAAATCAAATTCTAGTTTTTACTTTTTTCAAATATTTAATTTTAGTGTCTTAAAATGACGAATTTAGCTCGCATTCCAGAGTGACCAAATAATTTTGTGAACAACTTACGTCTTTTAGTTGTTAGATTCCGACAGTAAGGAAAATCTTTGGGCGAAATCGCCGGAATAGTTAAAGTAAGTCGTTGCACCGTCCAAAGCATTGTAAAAAAAATTAACTTAACTGGCAGTATTATTAATAAGCTAAGACCTGAGAGACCTAGAGTGTTAAGTGAACGTAATATTCGATCAGTTTTAGAAAAATTGAGAAAAAATCCGAAGATAAGTGCACCTGAACTGGCGAAATATATTGAGAATGACTTCAGTAAAGTCTTACGTCCTGAATCCATGTGAAGAACATTACGATCTGCTGGCTATCATGGACGAATCGCAAGGATGAAGCCGTTTATATCTACAGTAAATCGGCAAAAGCGACTTGATTTCGCTAAGATCTAAGAAAAGACTTCGAATTTTGGAGAATTGTACTTTTTACGGATGAAAGTCGCTTTAATATGTGTGGTTGACCAGGAAAAGTTTGGAGGAAGACCAACACTGAAATGAAGAAAGAAAATCTCGTTCCTACAGTTAAACATGGTGGAAGAAACGTAATAGTCTGGGAAGCCATGGCGGCGACTGGTGTAAGAATATTACACTTCATTGAAGGAATAATGAACCGAAATCAATATTTGAATATATTGCGGGAAAAAACTAAGACCATCGCCAGAGTGCTTAAAGCTCGAAACCAACTGGGTATTCCAACACGACAATGACCCCAAACACATCGCTATAATCGGTAAAGAATGGATCCTGTATAATGTGCCAAAGCATTTGCATTCACCACTCCAATCGCCGGACCTCAACCCGATCGAGCATATTTGGTATGAACTAGAGAGGCGCGTACTTAAATATAATGGAAGCTCTACAAACAGCATGGAAAGAAATAACGCCATCTATTACTGAAAACCTTATTCTTTCGATGCTAAGACTTCAAGCTGTGCAACGCCCAACTAGATATTAAGTTTAATTTGAAGTCTATAAAAAATCTATATTGCTTTGTTTTTTCTCTTGTAGAATTTTCTGTGAAGAGATAGGTGATCTCCCAACAGCCTCAAGACTTCAAAAGGTGTTATCAAAAGACACCCCGATAAATATCGGACTTTTGGAGAGACCGGATGGATCCTCTACTAAAAGCAGTATGGAAACCCTTGAGGTGTTATTGGCAACACATTTCCCTGGCTGCAAAATAATAAACAACAATGAGGATTTAGAGGCGGAGGAAAGGACATATCGTCAAACTCCGCACAGCAAAAGCATTGCTGGTAAAATCTTCACTCCGGAAAAGATCAGATGGGCGATCAACACCTTTAAGCCTTAAAAATCAGCCGGAGTAGATAAAATATTCCCCGCATTACTGCAGAAGGGGTTAGAGATCTTAATGCCAATAATGATAAGGATCTTTAAGGCCAGCTTTATTTGGGGATACATTCCAAAAATTTGGAGGAAAGTGAGGGTGGTATTTGTACCGAAGGCAGGGAATCGTCCCATTGATCAGCCTAAGTCATATCGTCTTATAAGCCTTACCTCCTTCTTCGTCAAAACGATGGAGAAGTTAGTGGACATACACGTAAGAACAGGACCCAACAAGGTTCGTCTTAATATTAATCAACATGCCTACCAAAAGGGCAAATCAACAGAGTCAGCCCTTCACGGTCTGGTAAGACAAATCGAAAAGGCAAAAGACTATAAAGAAATTGCACTTTGTGCATTCCTAGATATATAGAAGGAGCATTTGACAATACTCCCCATGAAGCCATAATAGCGGCGGCTAGGAAAAAGGGTTTGGAAACGGCCACGACTAGATGGATACATGCCATGCTAAGGAGCCGAATGACAACCATGGATCTAGGTGATAGCACATTGACTGCACAGACCTATAGAGGCTGTCCCCAAGGTGGGGTACTATCTCCACTTCTTTGGTCAATTGTAGTAGATGAATTCCTAGATCATCTAACAGAACAAGGATACGAGGCTATAGGACATGCCGATGACCTCGTCATTATCATTAGAGGCAAACATGATTTAATTATATCGGAAAGAATACAATCAGCCTTAGAAGTGATAATGAACTGGTGTCAGTCTAAAAACTTGAACATCAACCTAAGTAAGACTGAGTTAGTACCATTTACAAATAGAAGAAAAATGTACATCATACCCCCTTCAATAAATGGTACAATAATACCCTTTTCAGATGAGGTAAAATATCTAGGTGTTATACTAGATAGCAAACTCAACTGGAATAAACATATAGAATGGACGCATGCCAAAGTACTAAAGGCATTTTGGGCCTTTAAAAGCTTATTTGGCAGAAAATGGGGACTAAAGCCCAAAATGATTTACTGGTGCTACAGAACAATCATTCTTCCAATAGTCACATACGGATCAACGATATGGTGGACTAAAACTTTACAAAGAAAAGCACAGTTTACGCTACAAAAAATCCAAAGGCTAGCTTGTCTTGGTATCACAGGAGCTATGAAAACCTGTCCCACAGCGGCAATGGAAATGTTCCTTAACATCCCTCCGATACATCTACAAATAAAAAAGGAAGCTATCAAAGGGGTGTTACGCATACAGAGGGAAAACAAGTACAAACCAGGGGATTTAAGAGGCCACCTCAAAATCGTAAGAAACCAAAAATTGGAGGTTCTAACCTCCACATTATCGGACGCTATGCCGACAAAATTTAACTTTGAAACCCCCTTCAAAGTTATAATCAGAGAACGCAAGGGCTGGTAATCCACGCTACCTGAAATGGAAGAGGGATCAACCATCTGGTATACAGATGGTTCGCGAATCTCTGAGGGGACAGGAGCCGGAGTCAAAGGTCCTAACTTCTCGGTTTCAAAATCACTCGGCAAAGAAGCCACAATCTTCCAGGCTGAACTAATTGCAATGGAGCTATGTATCCAAGAGAATATAAGGAGAGCTCATCGCAACAAATCAATTTATATCCTGTCGGATAGTCAGGCGGTTCTCAAAGCCCTAGCATCCAATAAACACGGATCGAGGTTAGTTTGGGACTGTCTTCAAGACCTAATCATCCTGGGGAAAAGGAACGACGTAACCTTAATGTGGGTACCAGGACATATGGGAATTGAGGGAAACGAAGAGGCTGATCGCCTTGCAAAAAATGGCGCGGAAAAAACTTTATTGGTCCAGAGCCATTCTGCGGAAAATCAAAAGGGCATCAAAGCTCGACACTTAAGAAGTGGGTTGAAAAAGAACACAAAATCTACTGGGATAGACTTCCAGGCTTATCAACCTCAAAAAAACTAATCATACCACAAAAAAACAAAGTGGAGGATATCCTAAAATTCAGAAAGAGCGATATTAGTACTCTAATTGGCCTAATGACGGGGCACAGTGGAGTGAACCACCAACTCAATAATATGGGCTTAGCTGAAACCGACATCTGCCGCCTCTGTCTCGAAGACTCAGAAACGACAATACATATCCTATGCCACTGTGAAGCAGTGGCAAGGAAAAGGCATAATCTTCTGGGGAAAGGTTTCATTTCCACCGAGGAACTAGCCAACATGGCTCTAAGATTAGCTAAAGCTATTGAGTTATGGTAGGGTATAGGGGCAATAATCGCACAATAGGCCAAAAAGGCCGCAGTGCTCTCACGTGTTCCCCTAATATAAATATTAATAATAATAATTATGTTTTTGCGGGAATTGCACTTCTTAAATGGATATCCTTACGTTGAATTTGTGACTGCATTTTCATTAACAGGAAATTAAAACAATTTTCAGATTCTCAGAGCTTATTTATTTTGTTGCGTTGCCTGTTGTTCATCTTGCAATACGCTCACTGGTGACCAAACTCTAATAAGAGAGGGTCCGTTCCTATACGGTAACTCTAGCTCTACTTATCTACCTACCTATTACCTGGATGGCGGATGGTTATTTATTTCTAGGAACGCGCAAAGTCGTCATTATCCCGAATTCTTTTTTGTGGATTTCCTTAATCATGCAATCAAATGCGATATGTTAACATACCTATAAACAAATTAGTTTCTCATATTAAAATAACTAAATGCACTAACTATGGCAATACCATTTCCAATTAGAAGCAGATAACGTCGACTATCTCTAATAAACGAAAAATTAAGTTTTTATGCGTGAGGTTGGAAGCAGTTGCCTCTAGTTTTAGTAGGACCACTTATCGAAGCGGTTATTTTAATTCAGTTCGTATAATAAACAAATAGGTAACTAAAATAATTTATAATAGTCTTAAACTTCTCACGCTTGGTAACAGTGTTTAGCTTTAACCTGGAACGATGTCCAACCCTGGATACGATAGTGCAGTGCACTCTGATTATGCCTACAACGATACGTCAAATCTAAGATTCACGTGTAGGCTGAATGCAATAGACTCTACTGCATATAGTAGAATTCTGGTTTCACATTTATTACTATTGTAGGCAGTTTCCACTTACATTCAGTGCGGAGTGGCGTGCATGCTATTTTATTGAAAACCGAGTTTTGTCTCTCGCTCATACCAACACTTTTCACTCTTGCTGTCGGCTTAAGTTATTTTCGGTTTTATTAAATTTTCATGCTTATACGGCCGATGTGGTTTGACTTGTGCATTTTTTTTTGTATACGGCTCGTAGAGAGTGCGACTGGTGAGTTTGAAATTATTCATTTAGCTGAGTGTGGGGCTTCGCTACTCCTACTTGACTGTATAAATTCTGTGGACGGCATATTTCGGAAACGACTATCGCAGCTTGCACACGTTTTCAAGAAGTGTCCATAGAATCATTTAAGTGAACGAGTTCAGCACGGGTCGGTCTGATCTTTCGAAATACCAAACTAGTTTCGTCTCGCCTAAAAAAATTGAGTCCAATGCAAGATTGAATTCTATCTATCTAACTTGCGTAGTGTGTTTTCTCTTCCGCGAGGGAAAAAATCGATAATCATCCTGGACAGCAGAATCAGTTAATAACGTCAGAATGTCAATTTTTCGTCTTTCATGCCGTTTGCTAGCTCCTGCGATAAAACCGCCGCGTTCAAAGTTCGATAAATTGTTAAGTTCCAATAATAAAAAAGGTTTTGTGATCGTAGCGGCAGCAACAATAAGCACATCGAACGGAGGAAATGCGGCGATAGCAACGCCCGTAGGAAATCAATTCCAGCAGATGCGGATGTTCTCAAGCCTACAAGAGAATCATGTAAGCCAACTATACCGACCTTGAGTGCAGTGCTGCTAAAAATTTAGACTTTAGAAAAATCGATTAAATTGCATTTTATTTAAGAATAACATTTTAATTCGCTAGCACAGTATTTTGTATAAATTCCATTATGGCCTAGCCAATGTGCAGATAACCGATAAGTGTTCGCCGATCGCGTTTTGAATTTTAATCAGAACAAAGATAAATTCAATGTGCGAGAAAATAACCTTTGGACCAATGCCATATATTTTAGACTTCATTTTTCGACTTGTTCTTTAAGAAAAAAAAATATGGAACTGAATGCTTTCCTATGCTTTGCGATAATCACTAGTTACTAATTGTAATTGGCTTAAATGCATATAATCAAATGGTAATTTTAAGATAGCACTAAACAATAGGTGTGCTAGTTGCAGCAAAGTTTATACGTGCCTAATTTTATTAATTAGCAAAAAACTTGAATTTTATCAGAACATAAGTCTTCCGATTCGATCATCTACTCAACAAAGGACTTTGAACTGTGAAGCAAAGAGTTAAAAATAATTATTCAAATTTGCAACGAGCCCGGAGATATTTAGAAAATTTTACATTAGAATCTTAGCGCTTCTCTTAGAAGCATGCGCTGCCCTAATTATATTCGTCTAATTTTAGTTTACTTTCCCGTCGACGATATACCGGCAAATGCGTTTTCTATTGCTATAATTGAATTCAAAGTTAGTTTTATTGATTTATGAATGAGGTGATTTCTTGTTCGATATCTTCTGTACATAGGAAATACCTATGTAACAGTACAAGAATGGACGTTTGTAACGTGGACATTTAAATTAGAGAATAATCAAGGACTATTTTCAACTCACTTTCACAAAAATCTCAAGGCCATGAATCGCAACAGATTTACATAAATATATTTGTTTACTTGCATAAATGTCGCTGCGGTTTCCGTAATCATTCAATATTGGGTGATAAGAAGTTTTGAATTTTTGGAGAAGATTTTTACGAGCTGTACTTTAGCATTTCGTAGTTAAATTTTTCGATTACTATTAATTGCATATCTATCGTTCGTTTAATGCAACAACGTCATTAACCAAATTTTATGTTAAGATATTGTTGCACAATACGAGCAAAATGTTATTTTTTTATTTTTGTATGCTGAAATCGATAATTTAAAATTAGAAAAAATTATGAATATAGGAAACGTGCGGTACAGTGATCCCTCAATATAATAGTGGTGCATTTAAAACATCTAATTTTAGTTCATCTCTAAATGAAGAGAAATTAATGTTAAATTATGGAAATCTGGAATTCCTGCGAAATAGTGGCCATCGTTTGCATTTAACCGGTCACTATATCGCGAGTCCATGGTGCTTATGCTATGCCAGCCAACTTAAATCGCTCGATAAAAAAAATCCGTATGGCGTGAATAGACTGTATCACGTGATATCTTGATGTTAGGCAATAGGGTCAGCAGATCTGATATACTCTGGATCTGCACACTCATATGCCCGTACATAATTTTAATTACGTCGAGCCACGTACACTTCGCGAAAAAAGTATAGCCGCACTTGAATATATTCGTCTTTACACGATGTTTCTTGGAATAATTTGGTTGAATATTTTCCAAGATATGTACATATACAGTTGGGGACAAAACTCTCCATACATCCTCAAAATTTCATAAATTTAGTAGAAAATGCAAATATTTATGAGAATTTTATATGCAACTTTACTGCAAATGTATTTTTATTAACATAAATTAAAAAAAAAATTACATTAATTAATTTATAACCGTAAAAACAACAGAAAAAACGAAATTCAGTAGGGACAAAATTGTTCATACATTATGTAATTGAATTGAAAATTCCACATTATTTAATATAATTTTATATTTCAATATTTTGTTGGGCCACCGTTGGCATCAATAACAGCCTGCAACCGTCGTGGCATTGAATCCACCAAATTTTTAGTGACTTCCGGAGTTATTTCTCCCCAGGCTTGTTGAAGCGCAGTTTTGAGTGATTCCTTGCTGCTGGTGTGAACTTTCGAGATTTTTCTTTTCATAAGTTCCCAAATATGTTCGATGAGGTTTAAGTCTGGCGACTGAGGAGGGGAATACAGCTGCCTTGGTGCATAATAAAGCAACCAGTTCTTTACAAAGCGTGCAGTATGTTTGGGATCGTTGTCCTGTTGGAATATTCAATGCCGGCCAAGACCCAAATTGTCCACGGAAGGTTGCAAGTTTTCTTCTAACAGTCTTTTATAATAGTATTGGTCCATAATACCGTCTATAAAAACCAATCTGCCAACCCCACCAGCTGCAATTCCACCCCCCACCATCACATTGCCACCGCCGTGTTTTACTGTTGGTATCAAATTCTTCAGTTGCAATGCTGTTCCCTTTTTCGCCAGATTCTTTCTTTGCCATCATTACCGAACAAGTTGAACTTGCTTTCATCAGTAAATAAGACAGTTTTCCAGAGCTCTAAATCCTTTCCTAAATATCGCTTTGCAAATTCAAGTCGAAGCTGCCTATTCTTTTCAGATATTAGCGGTTTTTACGAGGAACTCTACTTGCATATCCATCGGAACGTAAGATTCTTCGGATAGTTTTAGGGTGAACACACTTATTCGAAGTATTAGCGACATGTTCCGCCAGTTGCCGACCGGTAATCCTTGGGTTTTTGTCGACTTCTTTTAAGATCATGCTGATATCCTGCCTGGAAAGTTTCTTTGGTCGTCCATTTCTTGGCTTATTTTCCACTGATCCTGTGTTTTTATGCTTTTGAACAATGTATTGGACAGTGGCATGGGATAAATTAAAGAAAACTCCAATTGCGCGGTATGATTTTTCCATTTCTGTGCTTAGCAATAATTGAATTTTTATACTCTAGATGAAATCTGAGAGTATATTGTGTTTGCCTTACCGTTAGTAACGCTAAGAAATAATGCTCGCACAGAGCCGCCGTACAGAAATATTTGTTGTCGCTCAAAAACTTCGATTCCGAGTTGCTGTCTGTCCGTCTGTCTACAGCATAACTCTCGAACGCTTTGGGCTATCGTGCTGAAATTTGTTGTGTGTCATTTTTAGCAAAAAAGAAACTTTAAGTTCGTGAACGGGCCACATCCCCCCATTCCTTCTACCACCTCCCATACAAATTTCACGAAATTCCGAAATTTTCAGAAATTGATTTTTCTTTGAAACTATTTAAGCTATCGATTTGAAATTTCGGTCAAAGTATTATGATATAGATGTTATCAATATGACGGAATATTGATCCGATCCCGTCACTCCTTCTACCCCCTCCCATACAAATGCATAATTTTGAAAAATTGAGTTTTTCGATTTTCATTGAAACTAGCAAAGTTATAAAAACGAATTTTCGCCAGAATTAATTTTATTATAATTCCAATCAGAATTTAAAAAATTATCAACTTCACCCCACTCCTTCTACCCCCTCCCATACAAATGTATAATTTTTGTTAAGTGTTTTATATCGATTTCCATTAAAACTAGAAAAAGTATAAACTTAAAATTTTGCCGGAATTTGTTTTTTAATAATTGCAATAAATGCTAAAAAAAATTATCAGCTCCTCTTCACTCCTTCTACCCCCTCCCATACAAATATCTGTATTATAAATTCAAGAAAAGCATTTCTCCTTCGAATATATTAGAACTATCGAATTTGAAATTGAATCAAAGCGTGGTGATAAGGATGATGATAAGCAGTTTCAAAATCATCTTAAACGCTCCACTTCCTCTGCCACCTCCCATACAAACGCTTCAATTTCAGGAAAACTATGTCCAATTGAAAATAATGAAAGCTACAAACCTTAAATTCAGCACGAAATATTTTGCATGCCACATTAGGTGTCATATCCAAAAATTACAAACCTTCCTCCTCTCCTTCTACCACTTCCTATACAAAAATCACTATTAATTATTTAAAAGAATTGGAAGTGACATATTTTCCGGTACATTGCACTCTTTCTCATTTCATCTAGAGAATCATATGATTGGGCTTTACGCCCAATCATAATTCTTTTATGTTTTATTTCAACACTTACTTCCTTACGCTTGCTCATTTTTCACTCCCTTTGCTCACAGATTACTAAAACAAACTAATCATTAGATCGTATTCACGCATTTCATAGGAAATACAACGGTTCTTTGAAGAAAAACATAACAGGGCTACGATTGCGCGTAATGCGCAATCTTACGATACTCTAGATGAAATAGAATTTTTTTGTGACCCCAAGAAATTTTGTATGTGGAATGTTAAAAGGGATAGCATTGAACTAATTTTCTTCCCATCATGCTAAAGTAGCTATAAAAATGTTTTATTCAAAATGCTTACTCCAAAAATTGAATGGGAACTGAAAAAATTAGTGAGTTAGATTTAGTGAACCCTTAAATTTCAGATTAGTACCATTCATACTTTTCACGAAAATCGATTTTTTGTGAAGTTGTGAAACTGTGTCATATTGTATGGGAGGGGGTAGAAGCAGTGAAGCTAATCAAATATTTTTTTCGGATCTTAGTGATAATACTAATTTAGTATTTATTACAAAATGTGAGCTCTAAAAATGTTATATGTTCTGAGAAAATCGGGTTAGAGCATTTCATGAAAATGTGCAGTTTGTATGGGAGGGGGTAGAAAGAGTGGGGGAATTTCAGTGATTTTTTCAGAAATAACTAGGAATATTATAAAATTGACATACCTTAAATTTCAGACTAGTGCCATTCATACTTTTCAAGAAAATCGATTTTTTGTGAAGTTGTGAAACTGTGCCATATTGTATGGGAGGGGGTAGAAGCAGTGAAGCTAATCAAATATTTTTTTCTGATCTTAGTGATAATACTAATTAAGAATTTATTACAAAATATGAGCTCGATAAATGTTATATGTTCTGAGAAAATCGTCTTAAAGCATTTCACGAAAAAGTGATGTTTGTATGGGAGGGGGTGGAAGGAGAGGGAGGACTCCAATAATTTTTCTACTGTAGATTTATATTATTATGAATGTAATATATCCAAAAATTCAGATTAATAGCTTTCACACTTTTCGAGTAAATCCATTTATTGTCAAATTGCGAAATTGTGTCATTTTGTATGGGAGGGGGTAGAAGGGGTGAAGCTAATCGTCTAATTTTTTTTTGGCCTTACTAACAATTTTAAATAAATACTTGGTGCAAAATTTCAGCTAGCTAAATTTTATACGCACTGAGTAAATTGGCTTAGAATAATTCATGAAAAGTACAGTTTGTATGGGAGGTGGTAGAAGGAGGGGTAGGACACACATAATTTTTATACGGTAGATTGATATTATCATAATAGTAATATATTCCAAATTTCAGGTTAATAGCTTATATACTTTTCGAGCAAATCTCTTCATTGTCAAATTGCGCAATTGTGTCATTTTGTATGGGAGGGGGTAGAAGGGGTGGAGCGATTTGGCCCGTTCACGAACTTGACCTTACTTTTTTGTCAAAAACGACGTGTACAAAATTTGAACTATCTAGCTCAACGCGTTCTCAAGCTAGAGAGCGCACGGACGGACGGACATCCGGTTTTGAGATTTTTGAGTGATAATATTAACTTCTGTATTCATCATTTTTTTCTCCGAGCCTTATTTCTTGGCGTTACAAACCTTAGAGCAAACTTATAATACTCTCAGATTCCATCTAGAGTATAAACAACAGTTAAGCAATGCAATGAAGACCAGAGTACACTATCTGATCAATGTATGAACACTTTTGTCTCTACTGAATTTCGTTTTTTCTGGTGTTTTTACGGTTATAAGTTAATTAATGTAATTTTTTTTTTAATTTATGTTAATAAAAATACATTTGCAGTAAAGTTGCATATAAAATTCTCATAAATATTTGCATTTTCTACTAAATTTATGAAATTTTGAGGATGTATGGAGAGTTTTGTCCCCAACTGTATTAACACGCGTTTTTAGAAAACCACAATTATAACGGTTCTTCTCTGCTAAGGCTTTTGTTTCTTTTTAAGTGCGTAAATTCCAATTTTAGCTGTGTAAAAAGTATAGCCGCAGTAAAAATAAGTGCTATTGCAATTGACACTCGACCAATTTGAGTTCAGTTATTAAAGTGATCGGTTCGAATAAACTTTATAAAACTTAACGGTAAATTTATAAATCTTATAATTCCGAGTATTGTGAAATTATTAAAATGCCGCGTGAAACTTCTCTCATCGAAGAAGAAAAGGGGAAAATTATTGCGTATAAGGACGAAGGACGGAGCAACAAGGCAATTGCTGCAAAAATAAACCGAAGTGAAAATGTGATAAGAAATTTCCTAAAAGATAAAGAGAATTATGCGAAAAACAAGAAGACAGGACGACCAAAAATTTTAACGGAAAGAGAACGACGATTGATTTTAAGGATTGCATCAAACTCAGCATTATGCGCTTGTGAAATTGCCAATCGAGCAGGAATTAAAACAAATATTAGAAATGTCCAAAATATTATGAAAGGGTCTTCAATCCTGCAAAGAAGAAAACTTCAAAGAAAACCGCCTTTAACAAGGAAGCATATCGACGCAAGGTTAGATTTAGGAAAAAAGCACATGGCCTGGATGGATGAGTGAAAGAAAATTATTTTTTCGGATGAAAAAAAAATTTAACACGAATGGAACGGATGGATATGCCCATTATTATCATGATTTAAGGAAAGAAAAACGTATTCTTTCTAGACGACAAATGGGTGGAGGATCGGTGATGATATGGGCTGCTGTTAGCTATAACAAAAAGACCAATGTTCATTTTTTACCGACGAGAGTAAACAGCGAGGTGTATAAGCAGATTCTCGAAGTAGTGTTGGGTTACTCATACAAGAAGTGGTACAAATGTCCCATTCATGCACGTCAAAATGTCCCATCACTACAAAAAATATTGTTGTCCCACTTCAAAGTTTTTGTCCCACTTCAGAGCTTTTGTCGCATCTGAATTAAAAACATGCATTTGTATGGCTGCTGTACCAATCCATTTGTAACACTCAAATCACACTCACTTCACCGGGTTTTGTCCCATGCATTTGTATGGCTGAAAGCAAAGCTCTCAGCACGGAAATATTACGAACCGGAGAACTCTGCACATGAATGACAGATTCTCTTCGATGGGAGAAACCGAGATTTAACTTTCATCGCAATTTTTTCGATTAAAAATCTATTGCACTGATATCAACGTGTAGTAATTACATGCTGAGCACTATTAATAAAGTATTTTGGAAAACTGAACTATTTTTAACACTGCATTTAAGAATAAACGCGATTCTTACGAAGCCCGCCGTGTCCGCTACATACAAAAGCTGGCGAACGGAACTGTCATTTTTATTGTGACTACAACTTGTTGTTGTTGAATGTGTTTTAACCCTAGTGAAACCGAATAAGTGTAAATAAGAATAACTGAAATATATAAGAATGTATTTTTTTGTGATATTAATTAAGGAGATTTTGTATTTTAATTTTTAAAATTAAATAAGAATAAATAAAATAAAAAAGAATGTATATTATAAACACAACCCACAAATGCCACACCTAATAATACGTCATTTTACTACCGCATCTCAATAAGAAACGGTGTTAGTAGGGTTAAAATACTCTACGCGCACACATAAAAGCGCAATATACGTCATTTTTCGCTCATTTGCTACCATTGCTCCTCAAAAAGGCAAATTGTATGAATGGGACGGACATTGTATGTATGAATGGGACATGGAGCTTTTGAATGGGACATTTGAGGTGGGACATTGTACCACCTCAAATTTCAAATGAGCCCCTCATACAAACATGGGACAAAAATTCTTGTCCTACCCAACACTATCTCGAAGAAGAACTGATACCATTTCTCGATGATTTGGAAGACCAGCAAATGGCATTTCAGCAGGCTAATGCCGCCGTGCATACATCCAGATCAATAACTGAGTGATTTCGAACCAAACAAATCGATGTAATGAAATGGCCGGCAAGGTCTCCAGACCTAAACCTAATAGAGAATATCTGGGGGTCGGGTTTTTAAAGATTTCAAGATCTACATCAGTATTTCTGAATTAAAACATGCCATTAAAGAAGCCTGGGAGGAATTAACACAAGAATTTATCAAAAGTCTATATGAAACTACTCCAAATCGTATTTGTGAACTATTGATGAAACAAGGCAAAAACACTTAATATTAAAAATTAAATTGAAATAAATAAATTAGTTGTTTTATTGGGTTTATCATAACTGCGGCTATACTTTTTTCGCAGCTAAAATAATTTTTCCAAACTTAAAAAGCAATAAATATCTCAATAGCAAAAAATAAATGTTCATATTGTGGTTTTCTACAAACGCATATTAATATACATATCTCAGAAAAAATTCAACCAAATAATTTCAAGAAATATCATTAAAGGCGATTATATTCATGTGCGGCTATACTTTTTTCGCGAAGTGTAAGAACATAGAACAGATAAAAACACGTTTTTGGCATACAATCTTTTTAAGATACAAACAGATACGAGTAAGTTTACCGCGTTTTTTTCGCAATATCTGCTGTGCAAAGAATTAAAATAAATGCTTCAGAGACTTGAAGGTCAAAAGACCAATGCCCAAATTGGGCCGTAATGCTAGTACACAGTTGTAGTTTGTGCAATTCCTAAAAGAATCTATATAATCTATGTAATCAGAAAAATCTATATAATAAGTAAGAACTGTGCACATATTTGAAGTCACGTGACTCACATTACGTGGATTACACCCAACTCTTTTTTTACACGGTCTTTGCATACTCTAGATGAAATCTGAGAGTATATTGTGTTTGCCTTACCATTTGTAACGCTTAGAAATAATGCTCGAACAGTGCCGTCAAGGGTACAGAAATAGTTGTTGTCGCTCAAAAACCTCGATTCCGAGTGACCGTCTGTGCGTCTACCTACAACTTAACTTTCGAACGCTGTAAGCTATCGTGCTGAAATTTATTGTGTGCCATTTTTAGCAAAAAAGTAGCTTAAATTTCGGGAATGGGCTACATCCCCCACTCCTTCTATCCCCTCCCATACAAATTTCACGAAATTCTTCGGAACTATTCAAGCTGTTGACTTTAAATTTTGTCTAAAGTACAATGATGTGTACAGGGTATCTGGTACTCCGTGCATCACCTTGTAAGGAGTTATTTCTAGATATATTTTGAGAAGAAAAATGTTGTACGGAGATGGTCAATTTTCAATATCCGCGATACAGGGTGATCAAGAAAAGTGTTTCGGACTTGTACCCTCACTCACTCAAAACGCTATATCTTGAAAACTAATAATTACAATTCAAAGTGTTATAGCTTATTTTTTAGGGAATCGAATTACCTTTCATTTGATGTAATAGTCCGCATTGTAACTGTACCCAATCCTGAGATATTTACTTCAGAACACAAATTTCTGCTACTTTGACTCTCAAAATTCTGGGATCAATGTAGTTTTTTCCCAGAAAACCGCATTATAAAAATGTCATTTTAATGTTGGTTTTTTATGTGCCATATTATTGCCTGCACATATTTGACGTCACGTGACTCACATTACGTTGATTACAACCAACTCTTTTTTTATTAGGTCTTTGTATACTCTAGATGAAATCTGAGAGTATATTGTGTTTGCCCTACCATTTGTAACGCTAAGAAATAATGCTCGAACACAGCCGCCAAGGGTACAGAAATATTTGTTGTCGTCTATGCGTCTGTCTACAACATAACTCTCGAACGCTTTGAGCTATCGTGCTGAAACTTATCGGGTGTCATTTTTAGCAAAAAAGTAGATTTAATTTTTCCTTCTACCCCCTCTCATACAAATTTCACGAAATTCCGAATTTTCAAGAAATTGAGTTTTCTTCGGAACTACATATTTAAGCTGTTGACTTTAAATTTGGTCTAAAGTACAATGATGTGTATATCATTACCGCCACAAAATATTGAGCCGATCTCGTCACTCCTTCTACCCCCTCTCATACAAATGTACAACTTTGAAAAATTAAATTTTATCTATTTTCATTGAAACTAACAAAGTTATAAGGACTAATTTTTTCGAGAATTACTTTTATTGTAACTGCAATCAGTTTTGAAAAAATTATCGACTTCACCTCACTCCTTCTACCCCCTCCCATACAAATTTCAATTAAATTAGTTTTCTTTGAAACTGTCAAAACTATCAACTTGAACTTTTGCGGAAAATATAATAATAGAAATATCATTGACGACGGAAAATTTTGTTTTGATCCCTATACTTCTTCTACCCCTCCCATACAAATGCATAATTTTGGTAAATGCATTATATCGATTTCCATTAAAACTAGAAAAAGTACAAACTTACAATTTTGCCAGAATTGGTTTCTTAATAATTACAATCAATGATAAAAAAATTATCAGCTTCTCTTTACTCCTTCCGCCCCCTCCCATAGAAATATCTGTATTATAAATTCAATGAAAGCATTTCTTCTTCGAACATCTGAGAGGTATCGACTTTGAAATTGAAACAAAGCATGACGATAACTGCTTATCAATATAAGCAGTTTGAAAATTTTGTAAAACCCTTCACTTCCTCTACCACCTTCCATACAAATGCTCCAATTTCAGGAAAACTGTGTCCAATTTCTTTTAAAATAATAAAAAATAAAAATTTTAAATTCATTACGAAACATTTTTGATGCGACGTTCGATGTTATATACAAAAATTACAAACCTGCCTTACAAAATACAGTTAGGAAGTTTCCGAATTTTATTATATCAGTTGCATTTTACATTTTTAGATACAGTCCTTGTTTATTTGGTAAATGTTTTCACAGTGCATTTTGAATTAAAAGACAAGATTTCCGGATTCTACACTGTTACGCTTTATTATTCGTGCCGTTTCGGTCTCTGCTGAGTTTGATAAAGGTCTCAGCAGAGACCGAAACGACACGAATAATAAAGCGTAACAGTGTAGAATCCGAAAATCTTGTCTTTTAAGTCCTTGTTTAATTCGCGAGGATTTGAAAATTGCTGCAAAAATAGCGCATTATTTTCTCACTCATGATACCGACGTAGAACGTGC
Organism: Chorisops tibialis; assembly: GCA_963669355.1. Lineage (NCBI taxonomy): Eukaryota > Metazoa > Arthropoda > Insecta > Diptera > Stratiomyidae > Chorisops > Chorisops tibialis. The sequence goes on along the minus strand of OY770263.1, from coordinate 72,330,725 downwards.
ATTAAAGTTTCAACGTAACTTACCGGTTTGTACCATTCGGTATCAAAAACTGTACCGAGTCCTGTCATAAGTTCTGTTACATGCTTCGGCTTTGCTAATTCTCTTTGAACACCAATCAATGACTTGTTCTTTCCCCAGTTGTTTACCTTCCATGTCAAGCTTACAAAATCCCCCAGTTCAACTTTTGATCGCGAGCTATATAGATGGATAGGATGGATAGAAGGATTAAAGGCGTTGTTTGCTCGGTACGCGGATGGTCAGCGTCACACCATCTTGAGAGAAAATCTTCACGGTCGAAAAGAAATTTCATTGTCAAAAGCCCAGCTACTAGCTCTTGGGAAACACGGGAAAAAGTTAACCTTCCAGAACGGAAACCGTACTGACGATCGTGAATAAGCTGTTTATCCTCGAGATAGTGAATGATTTTGCGATTTCCATCACTTTCAAGAGCACTGAAGTATCGGGCAGTAGTTAGCCCGGTTCGCTTTGCTTCCTTTCTTGGGAATTGGCTGAACATTCGCGACTTTCCACTTTCGTGGAAACCACCCAGAAGAGTAAGATATGTAGATGAAAAAGATTGCGAAGTGGTTTAGCCAGAAAGAAGGCACACATTGTAAGGGTAATGGGGGAATGCCATCAGGGCCAGCGGACTTATGAACATTGAGCTTTTGAAGGATCCTGAATATGAGAAATATAGCGGAGGCAGCGAAAAACCTGAAGGTGTTGCTAGAAGGGGTTTGGTTTGAAGATGATAGTGTGAAATTTCTCGGGAAACTTACTGCCAATAGGTACGATTTCTCAACCGCATCAATAACAGTACGGTCGCCATCAACGAGCTGTGATGAAATTATTTTTGACCGTTTTAACAAAAGACCAGAAAGATCTTGAGCCTTTTGGACTCTATCTGCCACTCTCTAAAATTTAGATAATGGCGCTCACTTACCACATTAACAATCCACCAAAGACGAACATGCTACCTTTAACCTTTAAAAATTCACATTGCACCGCTCCTATTCCCTCGCTTTCCTACTCCGCAACTTAGTAGTTTATTTTTCAAGATTACACTTTATTTTGAGATATAGTCACTGGGACTTTGTGCGGACTACTTTATCTCTATCATTATCTACTAAAACCTTTTTTTATTATTTGAGGAACACGTGAGAGCACTGCGACCTTCCCGGCCTATTGTGCGTTTATTGCCCCTTTACCCTACCATAACTCAATAGCTTTGGCTAATCTAAGTATCTTTAAGGGAGCCATGTTGGCTAGTTCCTCAGTAAAAAGGACACTTTTTAAAATACTAGCACCTTATTCTGCATTTTAAATTTCATTCCATGCCCATTTTGTCCCGCGAATAATAAAGTTACGCCCGACTTGTTAGCAGATATTTTCACTTGTTAGCTAGCATCAATATTTAACGGTGGCAAAATCCAAATCGAACTTTGTCCTCCCTTAAACCATTGTCTCCATCATTCTCAGTTAATCGTTGGAAACGAATGAATTAATATTGAAATCTAAATAATGATTTCATCAGCTGGTAATTTAAATTTCATATCGTTGATACTCATTTTTGCACGTAACAATTTGTCTGTGTCTTTAAAATGCCCTTTCGTTGTTAGGCTTTATATTAATGTTAAATTTGGGCTTCAGTGAGCGTTTGGAATTCTTTCACCGTCCATGTACATACTTCAAATGCCCAGCACATTAAATAATGAAAAAAAAAAGAAAGTTGACAAGCACGCTACTCTTCGAAAAGCATTGAAAAAAAATGAAGTCTTTGATTCTAATCATTTTGTAAATAATTCCTCTTCTATTTGAACTGAACTACGAACGTTAAGATTGGATGAATCACTTTCATCCAATCTTAACGTTCGTTGAAGATATTTGAAGCTTGAAACTTTAGGTAATATTTTTAATTTTTTGTAATAAAGAGCGCCATTTTTTGAGTTCTGAGCTGCCGGTTTGGTATGTAACAAATAATAAATAGAAAATCGATGTGTGTATTTGAAGAGCAGGAGAAAAAATATTTATTTTGAAAACTGATGTCTGTATCGTGTTCGTAGTTGTCGGGCATAAAGCGTGTAGATGATTTTTAGATAATTTTTTTTTATTTTATTTTTGTCTTCACAACGATTGTATTTTATTTTCGACTCAAAATCATGAAAATCTCAGCATTAGTAAGTTCACCATTATTAACCACTGATTTTTGGTTCTTAACCCTTTGCCTGTAAACCGCCTAATAATTTTGAAAGATGGGTGTGGGGGGAATGGGGGGAGGGGGGGGATAGACAGCTACCCTTGGTTTTAATATGTCATTTATTACCACCAGAAACAGGACCGGTGATAATATGCAACCTTGTCTGTCGAACTGAAAAGCTCTCGTTCAGTTCTTTCTTATTCACGACTTGATATCTTGCATCTTCGTCTTTTATTGAGAATCACCTTATCAGTGATATTTGATACGGTACTAAGTAGATATATACTACACCAAAATTCGTCCTTCGTTGGTACTTTGATAATGTCGCACTTCTATCATTCTGCCTGCTAACTTCCTTTGTACGTTACCTCAATAAAAAGTGATAGAAGTGTACTAACTATTAGTTCCGGATCCACGTTAAGAAGTTCGGTTGGAAGTCTGTCTATACCTGGGAATTGCAGAAACTAGTTCTTCCATATCTGAGGTGTTGTACCCGTTGAAGTTGGATATTAGTAGAAAAGTATTACTTTCATCGCCGCAACTGTGACTCATACATATTATGGAGAATTCCCTTGAAATCCCTCATCAGTTCGTCAACTGTTTAATAATTTTTAATAGCCCATTCGCTGACCCCGCCTTAATAATGCTTCTTTTATCGCGTCCAATAAAATTCTTAAGCTCTACAAGTGCTTTTCAGTAGTTATGTTTTGACGCGAAAATTCTTTGGTTGACAATATTTATTTGAATTTCTATTTCAAATTGAAGAAAACATAGAAGAAAACTACATGAAATTATCTCATTATACAATAATACTAAATTTGGTACAGATTGAACAGAACAAATGGCAGATATGTTAACAGACGTTAGGACTTTGGGAATTGTCTTTAATTTTTTTTTAACATTCTCGATCTAGCTGGGATAAATTCATGGATATTATATAAAAAAATGATTCGGCACAAAAATATCCAGGAAAAAGTTTTTATTTCAATTAGCAATACGATCGATCGGTTTGATAAAGGTTTCAGCAGAGACTGAAACGTCACGTTTAATAGAGCATAACGGTGTAAAATCTGGAAACCTTTCGCTTACATACAGATTAGCAAAGGTTTTATAAGTTAAAGTCAAAACTTTTTGAATGGCTGATTTTCAAAGACTAAAAACTTTAATTATGAACTTTTTATCAGCAATTTTGCATTCACTCAGCAACAAGGATTAAAATAGTTTTTAATGAAGAATTAATTGTCTCTCTGTACACAAAACTCTGTATGTCGGTCGAAGACATCGCATGTTCAAATAAATTACCATCATATCCATAGAAGAGGGCACAACATGTGATCTAACAAATCAATAAAAATTTACTGATGTATAGTAAATCAAAAAAGTTTAGTCACAGGCAACCTTTTTGCGAAAACGTGTGTAAAATTCGTATTAATAACTATCGCGACAAATTTTTTTGATGTAGTTAGTATCACTAGTTGATTTCCAGAAAAAAACCCCACAAAAAATGTCACGATACTTCATACACAACTTGAAATATAAAAAAAAGAAAAGAAAATGACAAAAAAAACATCAAAGTTTAGGCACACTTCTTCTATGTATCATGTTTTTGCTAATATAACAGTAATCTTTTAATGTTCTTTGCTCTATTTCTTGACTTTGTACATAATTATTGCACAATTATCCCATTGTCAAAGGGTTTGAGTTAGTATTAATCTTGATTTCATGATAGGGTGGACAAAATGGGCAGTCGTACGGAAATACGGTAGATGTCGATAAATTTATAATTAATCTTCACGAACAGCATAAATCGTATCGCGATATTGGCAATTTAGTGCAGAGACCATATTCAAGTGTACGGAACATTATAAGGCATTACATAAATACTGGAAAATTAAAGCGTGACAGATGTGGATGGCCAAAAAAAATTACACCGCGCCAGGAGCGGATTGTAGTAGCTGCAGTGGCTAAAAATCAAAAGATTTCGTCTGTCAAATCATGCCATGATATGCAGAAAAAATTTAAAGCGAACTTCGATCCACAAACAATACTTCTTCTCCTATTCCACAATGGAGCCCAAATCGGACCTTGGCCTCCTGACCTTCAGGTTCCTTAACATTTTTCATTACTTATTGTGGAAGGGTTGTTAGCCCTTCGCACAGCCCTCTATCTACGATTTTTTTATTTTCGTAGATTGAGGTGACCAAGGTGTATCCAAGTAGGCAATGTGCTGGAATTATATATTGCGTCGACCGAGATTTGAACTCACGACCTTCGCATTACAAGACCAACACTCTACCCACTAGGCTACACCCTAGCTAGCCCCAAACAATACGAAATATCCTAAACAGAGCTGGTTATCATGGACGAATTCCTCGGCGTAAACCGTTCATTTCGGCTGTGAATAAGAAAAAGAGGCTGGGGTTCGCCAAACTTCATGTTAATCAGTCGGAATTATTTTGGAATAGCGTGATATTTAGTGACCTATTTGGCTCAGACGGCGCACAAAACAAAATAATATCATCAAAACAGTGAGACACGGCGGCGGTAATGTGATGGTATGGGGGTTTATAGCGGCATCTAGAGTAGGAAATCTTAATTTTCTTGATGAGAAGATGGATAGATAAACACTCATACATGAATATCTTAAAGGAAAATTTGGCACCTAGTGTTGAAAAGTTGGGGTTAAATGGGAAACTATTTTTGTCCAACAAGATAACGACCCGAAACACACATCGTTTCTTGTGCAGGAATGGCTAATCTACCATTGCAAGCAATATGCCAAATATGAATCCGATAGAACATATTTGGCACTTACTGGAGAAAAAAATACGGAGTCATCAAATAACTTCAAAAAATTTGCTTAAGGAGTCCATACGCACAGAATGGGCAAACATAACTCCAGAGGAGGCAGCCAACTTAGTTCGAAGTATGCGTAGACGCTTACAAACAGTTATTCAAGTCAATGGTGGTCCAACCAAATATTAGAATTCCAAAAATTGGACCTATATTCAAATTTTTCACATATATGTGCCTAAACTTTTTTTACAAGTAAATCATGACTTTTTTTTTTTAACATTACACCTACAATAAAAATGAAATTAAAATATCTTTTGTTTAAATATTTAATAAAATCAAAAATTGTATCCTAATTATTCTTGTGAGTTAAGTGGGGAAAAAGTTATTAACAGGTAAACTTTGAGATACCGCTGTGCCTAAACTTTTTTAATTCACTGTATCTTCTTGCATCAATGCTTCATGTTATTAAGTAGAAAATTATGATATATCTTAACCTAACCTAATATCACTGCCAGACGACATATTTTGTGGTTTTTTGTTTAATAGACTGTGAAAAATTATTTTGAACCAACAAACAATGGCTATCGTCGAGTGTATAGAAAGTACATACAAATATAAAAAGTATCATGATATCGGCATCAGAATCACACAGTGCAATTTGTAGCGTCAGCCAACCTTCTCGTCAATTAAAACCAATAGGGTGCTTGGAGGCTTTTATAGTGTAGCTTAGTCGTAGTGGTGATACTTTTCTGCTTATGTTTACTTTCCCGTCTTACTAACGACTTAATAGTAATAATAAAAGCCATAGTGCTCTATATTTATTTTTACAATGTAATACTATACCTAATATAATTTTATGTATTTGTTCAATTACAGAATAAAATGAGTTATCTTTGCGGGCGGCGAGGTTTTGCATCGCAGGAAATCACTAAGAATATTACATTGCACTCAGAAAAACCTAGAAATGTCGAGAGAGATGCTAAAACATTAAAGTAAGTAGTAAAATGCCGGATGATAATATTCTTTAAGTATTGGAATTTTAACTATATTTTTATTTTTTTTTTTAGATTAAAGCACCCAATCGATCAGCCTTTAGTTGTAATGTTCTCATGGCTTCTAGCAAAACAGAAACATTTACTAAAATATGCAAAACTGTATACCGATCAAGGATTTGATGTCATAACTATCGAAATTACTCCGTGGCAATTGTTATGGCCTACGAAGGGTACACAGGTAATATTACAAAATATTAAAAGTATCTTTTGGCATTAAGTTCAAAAAAAAACTTCATCTCTTTTAGCTCGTCGCTCTCGATGTTATTAAGTTTCTAGAAAATAATGTATCGTATTCGCCACTTATAGTGCATGGCTTTTCGGTCGGTGGATATTTATGGGGCGAATGTATGGTTCATATGGCAAGAGATATGAATAGGTTTGTTATGATATTTCATAAAATAATTATCTTAATCAATAGGGTAATGTTGAGTAGCTTCTTGAAATTTATATGACATTTTTTATGTTCAGTTATTCTAGGAAATCTATTTTCTAAAATTTAATTTCAATGAATTCAGTAATCATACAATTTATGAATTTATTGAACGATCTACAGTATAGTGTAAACAGCGTTGCCAACTCTGTCGCTTGTTGTTATGGAATTTTTAGAGAAAAATTATGTTATTTGTGTTGAAATTATGGTACTGGTAAAACAAAATATATAGAGCCTATAGCCTCTATAAATTATAACTAACGACGGAAGAAATAAAATAATACGATCTAGCAACTAGCAGCATAATAAGTTTCAAAATAAATATCAGCTAGAACCCTCGAAATTGAAACGAAACACAACAAACAACGAATCGAAATTGGCGGCTAGAAGCATGAATCCTTGAAAAAATTCCAACGACGGAAGAATTTTAAATAAAACAGTAACGCGACGCGTTATTTAAGGAAAATTAACAGAAGAGCTAGAATCCCACAAACTCTCAAATAATTTGTGTTTCAAAGAATTCGTAATTTCTAACGACGAAGAAAGCACCATATTCGTGTATCGTTAGAAAGTTTGTTGTTGCAACAAGAGTCACCATCACCATACCGAAACAAGGAAGCGAAGAACGAAGAGAAAGTTAGTTTCTGCAGCCAGCAGATAGTGGATAGCAAAATCAATGCACAAATGCCACAATATCATCACACATATCTTTGAGCTTTAAAAGAGATTTCAATCTTCAGAGTGTGAAAAAAACAGTGGCGTGGAATAATCTATAACTTGTGTAAAGACAAAATTGCAAAATTATGGTATTTTACCGTACCATAGTGAACCAACTATGGTACATGGTATAATTCTGAAAATATTAACGAAATTATGTTACAATTCCATAATTATAAGACGGTTGGCAACGGTGAGTGCAAGTCGCGTAGAATAAGGTATTTTTCGCGTATTGCGGCGGAATTTGGACCGATCGCAAAAAACCAAAAAAGTACATTCGAGGAAATTTAATTGCCGGCGAATGGCTTTGGTTAAGCTAGGGTATAGCCTAGTAGGTAGTGTGTTGGTCTTGTAATGCGAAAGTCGTGAGTTTAAATCCCGTTCGACGCAATATATAATTCCATCACATTGCCTGCTTCGATATACCTTGGTCACCTCAATCTACGAAAGTGAAAATTCGTAGATAGAGGGTTGTGCGAAGGGCGAACAACCCTTCCACAATAAGTAATGAAAAATGCTTAGGAACCTGAATGTCAGGAGGTCAAGGTCCGATTTGGGCTGTAGTACCATTGTAGAAGAAGTGTAGAAGGCTTTGGTTTGTTTCATCGCGATTGGTCGGAAGTCGTCGGGGTGGGATCTAAAAAAGTTTATTTAAAGCAAAAAAATCACATTTATTCACTTCGGCCGCAGTCTTTAAAAACATATTGAGCGTTTGCGTAATGCCACAATGGCTACGAAAAGCAAAGCTAAGATTTTCACGAGAAAGAGCGTACCGCGCAGCGAAAATGGAAATGAAATTGTCGGCGTAGTTTTCCGCCAACTATGATTTTTCACACAAAAAGGTAATTTTCCTTGAACGGCGTACTAGGACAGCTGTTTAATTTGGCTCAGAAAAACTTTTTGTGCCTGTTTAATTTTTTTGTATTCATCTTTACACTCGACAAAATCCGAAAAATTGTCTTTTCGTCATGACGACTATACTCAACATAAGCAGTTGAAATTGATGCAATGGCGCTACAGCCCATATCGAGCCTTGGCCTCCCGGATGCACCTCCTCCAGGCCCAACGACCGCGTCCTTCTGTTTGAAAAATCGAGAAGCGATCTCTGCAATCTGCGTCAACTGAGTCCTCCCATCGCTTTCGTGGCCTCCCTTGCGGTCGGCTGCCATGAGCTTTGCCCTTGAGCACTCGTTTTGGGATTTGTTCCTCGTGCATTCGTTCCACGTGGTCAGCCCATTGTAGCTTGCGCAGTTTTATCACGATAGATGCTGGTGGGTCGTCAAATAGTTGATACAGCTCATGGTTGTATTGAATTCGCCAATCATCTCCTTCCTTAACTGCTCCGTACACCTTACAAAGAATTTTTCACTCAAACGTGTCGATTGACTTCTCCGATACCTGCGTCAAGGTCCATGTTTCGCATCCATACAGCAGCACAGGACGAATTAATATCTTGTAGATGCGGCAGTTGAAGGAGTAACATATTCCAATTTTTTTCCGGTTGCTGGATTTCGAATTCGATGAACTATTTTGCGATTTCGTTGAAGCGGAATTACTTACAGTATGTCAAATTCGTATTCGTACACCCACTTCAAAGGTAATAACTAGTGAATAGTAGCTTGGAATATTCCTAAAAAACATAAAGGATGGTAATAATCTGTCGTAAATGTGCCAAATAATTGTTCTGTAACTTAAAATTTTATTTCCATTCCAAGAAAAGAATATAAAAACAGTTTTCAAAAAATAGCACAGGTCAAATTCGTATTCGTACACTTTAGATCACTTGACTGTGACATAAAAAAACGGCAAAAAATTGCCGGTATTTCTCGGAATCTTTAAGCAATGACCATCAACGATAAAAAACTGGCTTACATACATACATATGTAGCCGTTTTAGCTGTCCCGTTCTTCGCGAAGTTTTAATTAAATTTGTCAGCTTGTCAGCTAAATTGAGTGAATTAGGCAACGAAGTGCGGAAATTGATTACAAACCTATATGAAAAAGGAAAATCCTTACGTGAAATCGGGAATATAGTAGATCGGAGCCATTCAACAGTGCAATATATTGTAAACACGTATAAGAAGGACGAGAGTGCTGACAAAAAACCGCGTAATCAGAATAAGGTATTACTTGGAAGAAGACATCGCTCCTTTTTGATTCGAGAGATCCGTAAAGATCCTGCTGTAAGTACTCCAAAGCTTCGTAATATCCTTGAAAAATACTTCGAGACCAACATTAGTACGCAAACCGTACGAAACACATTGCGTAATTATGGCCTACGATCCAGAATTACAGTATGCAAACTTCATATCCAAGGTCAATAGGAAAAAAAGGATTCTTTTTGCGAAAAATTATTTAAATAAAGACATGCGGTTTTGGACAAGGGTTCTATTTTCGGACGAATGTAAATTCAATTTAAAATTCTGTGATGAACGAGTGAGAATATGGCGGGAAAAATACTCATTTACATAAAGGCAATCTTTTACCAACATTCAAACATGATGGCGTGGGCTGTTTTTCTGCCGCTGGTGTCGGAAATTTAGAGTTTATTGATGGTACAATGAATTCCGACATGTACATTAATATTTTAAAGAAAAATCTTCGATCAAGTGCTAGGAAATTGGGTTGTGAACCCAACTTTATATTCCAGCAGGACAACGACCCCAAACACACAGCCCTAAATTCACGTCAGTGGCTCTTGTATGATTGTCCTTATTATTTGCAAATACCACCGCACAGCCCAGACACAAACCCAATTGAGAATTTATGGTCACATTTCAAAACTTCGTTAAGAAATCACCAAATTCGTTACATAATTGAATGCGGCAATGAGGACAGAATGGAACAATATTTCACAGGATTATACCAAAAACTTAGTACAATCAATGCCCCGACGGCTGCGAGCAATCATAAAGCAAAAAGGATACCTAAGAAAATATTAAGACTTAATGCAAACCACGTTTTTTTTGTTTCACAAAAAAAGAGAGAAAAGAAAAGGTGAAAGAAAAATTACAAAACTCCGTAATCACATCAAGACATCCGACTAGCATTCGAGAACTTAAAGCCGGAGCGTGACAGAAACATAAGCACAAACGCCATTCAGTGGTACCGCTTACAGATCTTTCATTTCATATCAATACATTCGGCAAGTACAGTATCGCTATCCCTATCACATCTGCAAATATTTTTCAGTAGCAGCCAGTGCAATTGCAAAATATACCAGCTTTACTAATCGATACGATCGCTCTCATTCTCCTTCCTCTACCATACCAATCCCATTTATAGATATATAAAACCATGAAAGAAAAAAGTGCAAACCCAACTGAAAATAGAGCGCTTCAAAATCATCATTGAAACACGGTTGTTGTTGCATTTATTGCTTTCTTTTGCATGATCGTTTTATTCATCTGTTCCAAATTTTTGTACTAGACGCCATTTTAAAATTGCGTCATTTTCTTTTCTTCAACTAATAAGAGTTTCTTGATTTTAAATTTCTTAGCGCACATAAGATTTTTAATACCGACGGGTTTTTCCTCACATTCAGATTCTTCTAATTTTTCCCGGTGGATGGGGCGGGTCTTACTAAGTAAATATTTTTCACTCTTTAATTATCCCAGTGTAGAAAAAAACCGTTTGCGGAGTATTTTAAATGCGCTTAATTTATCGCGAGAAAGTGCTTCGAATTCGCTACCATTTCATATATACTTTTTAACATTACATGTCCGCTCTTAAAACTGAAGCGGAGTGCTTACTTCCGCTTCAGTTTTAAGAGATGCAATTTTAAAGAATATTTTCGAAGCCATTTTAAAGCGTATTTTTTGAATTGAGCAAAAAGTGCGATTTAGAGCTCATAAGTGGTGTAACGAATAAGCAAGAGATTTTTTTCAAGTCGATAAGTCAATTTGAACCTGAGATCCTAGATCGCAAAGTAGACGAGCAGCCATCTTCACGCAACGTTTAAGTCGATCAAAAACATGTGGCTATAAACCGCTATTAAAGTGCTTCTCCTTAACATCTTTAGAAGCGATCTCTTTTTTACAAACAGATCAGTATTTACAGATCATTGGTTAAGTTGAATTTGCGCATGGATAAGATACTGTAGAGCACAGTACAACCAGTAAAACAACTCAGCCAAATATGCGGCTTGGTTTCGAAAACACACGTGCGTTTCCGTTCCCAGACACGTGTGTTGCCTCTCCCTCAAGCTTACAGTGAACATTTAATTTTCGCAAAGATTTTTTTTTATTAGACAAGAGCAAGCGAAATTGTAAGAACCGCCGACCATGACCCGCGCACCCGCCGTCCAAGTTGAATACGACGCGAGCAAAAGCTTTAAGAACGCCATGTACAAGAATGAGAGATAAGAGGTGTCGCGGACTCGGCGGGGCACGTAGCGAACGACTCCGAGTTATGGGGACGACGAAAAGAAATACTAATTTTACAATTTTATATATTACTTTTTAATTAAGACCTTTTAGTTCAGATGGTAAATTCAGACTCAACTATCATAAAGATGAAAATCAATTTTAACCTTTTAAAATACAGATTAGATTTTGTTTATACAAAATCGTAATGGATATGACAAATGGATATTTCGCGTTCTTTTTCCGTGCACTTAAGTACCTTTAAAAGTTCTTGGTGACAGATTTGATCTGACAAAATTGTATATGCAATTCATTAAGTGGACATGAGCTTTAAAATCTCTTGTTGAAAGATTTGCATTAATTACGTTATATGAGAGTTGATTTTCATGTTATAATGATTCTTAGAAATTATTACATTTATTATGGTGTATAATGATTCTTAGATATTATTAGAGGTAAGTATTATGAATTACAATGATTCTTAGATATGATTAGAGGTAGGTATTATGGTGTTGCCATAACTTCCGTCAGTACTTTTCTCTCTTTTTTTTGAGAGGTAATGACGTCAAATTTCAGAGGTCTCTCATGAAAAACACGTTAACCCAGGCAATATACAGAGTTATTTTACTCAATGTACTGTACTCTGCTGTAGAGTGCTAAGAACATTGGCGAATGCGCTTAGTAAGTAACATACAATATCAACAAAAGCTCAACAGAAAAGCTGTCTACTTTTACTCTAAACGCATCATATACAGCTTAAGAAAGTTGTAGTTGCGGCGACAGCAGAAGTACTTCACTGATGAAACATCTTGTCAGAAAAAATATATCAGATGTTTCTTAAAATGGACCCGAAACTGACAGCTGATATTCTCATCCCACTCTTTATTGAGGTCAAGGAAGATATCCTGCTGAGGAAGGAGGGCGTCACCATTATATAAAATCACGAATATTAAGAGTGTGGTAATTGGTGCAGTATATGTGAACTTCCTTTTGCATCGAAAACCATAGCTAGTCTGTACACACCGACGAACTTCTTATTACTACTTACGGAGAAAGTAATTACTTTGCGTATAGAAGGAGCAAAGTATCAGGCATGCAGAATCCAGCTCAATTATTCATTCATGGTTTTTAATTTATTTTCAATGCTTTTTCAAATATTCGTAATAGGAGTTTGATGTAAACTACGTAAATTTTGAGACACATTCGATAATTTGCAGATACTTTCACTCTCAAAGTTCATCAGGTTTGATTCTGTAAAGAGTCGTATTATACCATATACTGATAATATTGAAGCGAACCTCTGAACAGGGTTTGCCACTACAATTCATGTTTGTAGACCTCGACAAGGCTTTCAACAGCATTAAACTAGAGATACTCGATACACACTAACACTCTCCTAATAGATTTTGGACAATGCATGACAATGCAGCGATTGCGCGAGAACTTTTGTCCGAAATTTGAATTCCTTTTCTTTTATGAAGTAAACACAATCATCAATGGATTGTTACGATTGTACGAAAGTCATATTTATTTTCGATTGTAACGATTCACTCACTTCTATACAAAAACTTGTAATTTAACGCAAGTTTGTACTCAAGTCCATATATACAACAGGCAAACTACTAGTTTCACATTCTTATTCTGCCTTCTTGTACTTCTAAACACACGTTGAGCAGTTGGTATTATTGCATTGTCCAAACTCTATTAGGAGAGTAGTGTTAGTGTGTATCGAGTATCTCTACATCAAACTAAATTTAATATGGAATACTGAAAGATCGTAGCTTTGGTGAAGAATCATCAATAAGAACGTTGAGATCGTACAAATAAATCTCATTAGACTTTCGATATCCTGAACTATATGAAAGTTGGCTGATAAGCTTACCAAGAAACTGTAAACTTTCGTCTCCGACACTATTCATACCAGACGTCATCTCCAACGATGAACTTTGGAGAACAACTGGACAGATTAAGATCGAGATTGGAGACTCAAAGGCGAAAGTGGCATTGGATCGGTTAAGCTTTTAGGAAGATAAAAATAGATTATATCTTCGAATTAGACGTCGTGTTGGTCGACACCATTGCACAGGGTCATATCGAGTTGAAAAGGAGGTCAGAGGAATAAACAAGTCCTGACGATGACTAAAGGACGATACCTTATGGAAGAGAACTATTTTTGTTATAAGCGAGTTTTAACAGAATATTCATTGAAAGTGCTAAATTTAAATCAAGAATTTATGTGAAGAAATCCTTAACCCAAAAACAAGGAAAAATATTTAATCAGAATAAATCCGTTATAAGAGTTAGTCATGCATGGTTAATTTCAAATAAATTGTTTTCATTATTATTATATATGTAAGTGAGCATTAACCTTATTAACTTATTTCGTCTTAATTCTCTTTCAGATACCAACCGATCCTTGATCGTATAGTAGCTCAAGTTTGGGATAGTGCTGCCGATATAACCGAAATACCTATTGGTGTACCAAAATCGATATTTCCAAAGAATCCAACTCTAGAGAAAGCTTTGCGAAATTACACAATGTATGGATATAACGTACATTCAATTAGAAACAAATATTATTTAAAAATATATTCTCTTACAGCTATCACTTAAAAACATTCCATGAGCAAGCAACAACACATTACATACGATCGAGCCAAATATTCCACAGCACACTTGTAAAAGCGCCAGCATTATTTCTTTTATCAAGGAACGATCTGATTGGTGCTGAAAATTCGAATAAGAGCGTTCGCGACACAATGGAATCGCTCGGTGTAAAATGTACTTGGAAATGCTGGGATCGATCGGCACATGTTCTTCATTATCAATATCATACTGAAGAATATCTTGATTATTTATTTAAGCATCTTGAAGATAATTATGTCGGTTGGAGAGCAGAACGGAGCCGTGCTAAATTATAACTAACCGAAGATCTGGACTAAGTTAGATGCTGTGATTGATTAATTGAACGATGATGATCATATTTCGAAGTAAGCAACGTTAAGTATGGTGGCTAAGATTAAAAATAAAAGAAAGAACTTGATTTGAATGTATTCTATGATTATTAGTTTAGAGCTTAATTTTACTTTTACTACGATAATCTACCGAAACTTATTTTTGTGAATAATTAATTTACCATTACGGTTATACCAAAATACAATATGAAATTTGATTATTTTTTTTGTTTTTTTATTTTAATTATAAATTCCATTGCTGTAATAAAAAAATAAAAAAATAAATGTAAAATGGATTTATTAATTCTATTAGAATGGCTTTTAACTGAAGGACTGTAAAATTATTTAAGGTGTTCGTAAGACTAGGTTTAGATTAGATTACATTTCACATTGAGTTTGGTTTGGTTGTCTGTATTATTACGGATTCGGGTGATTTTATTTTGATAGTCTTACTTACTTACGATGGCGTTACAGCCCGAATCGGACCATAGCCTCCTGAATGCTTTGCCTCCATCCATCTCGGTTCAGTGACCGCGTCCTCCAGTTTGAAAATCTTAACAGTGATTTGTTGTCTCCGTCAATCGAATCCTCCCAGCGCTTCCATGGTTTTCCGACGGATCTTTGTCCATTGGCTTTTCGTTTTGTGTGCGTTTGGGAATTCTTCCGTCATCCATCCGCTCCACATGACCAACCCATTCTAACTTTTTAAATTTTATGAGGGTTGACACTTCTGGATTGTCGAAGATGGCATACAATTCTCTATTGTATCGTATTCTTCAGATCGAGTCTTCCCTCACAGGCCCCAGAATTGTTCTGAGGGCGAGGCCGCCACTTTGCTAAAGGTCGTTGTCTATTTTAAAACTGGAAGACAGATCGCTTTCTACACTGACTCGTGACAAAGACTCGATCATTGTCACTTTTGTAAGCCGAGCCAGTTTCGGTGGTACTCCAAACTCCAACAAAATTTTGTACAGCACGCGCCTGTCGATACTGTCGTATGCTTGTTTGAAGTCAACAAATATCTGGTGTACATCGATATTATATTCCAAGCACTTTTATGTTGATATCCGGTAAATGATTTTAGGACTCCCATCGAGTCCCGTACTATTGATAAAGATTAGAATATCTCGAAGAGGAATAGTCAGAAATTATAATCGTACACCAATATGAAGGAGTATCCAATCCCCAACACCCATCATCGATGTGATCTCGCATTGCTATTGTCACATATTCATGAATTTCCCATTGCGATGGCGTACGGACAAAAAGAAAACCGCAACAAGCGCGATTCGATCACGTCGAATGCTCTTTTGATACTGATCGAATGTATGAAAGTATGAATACCGCAACACAAACTGCGCTACATGTCACCGCAATTTAAGCTCCACCCCCAACTATTCAAACATTTTTGAAAACCTCTATACAAATGTGATGACACCGAAAATTGCACTATACACCGACATACATGTATGACGACTTGGAAAGCATGTCACAAATGTAGCGTCATGTATTCGGCGCTTTATTTCAGCCCAGATTGCATTTTTGAATGATTATAAAAGGCAAAGCAACTGAAGCCAAAAGTTAGTTCTAAGTTACACGTAAGACCAATAACTATAAATCATTTAATCAGGTAATACGTAAATTGCAAAGTTTTTAAAGGTGAAAAGAGCGAATAAGTTCCAAAAAACTCAAACTTCCTAACTAAAATGACTTACTGAAGTCGAATAAGAATAGTATTACTCCTTAGAACTATTACATAAAGATATTTCATATATCTTTATCAAGCTCGAAAAACATAATTATACTTTATGTGATTTTTAAAGCGAGTAAGGCGAACACCCTCAAAAATAAAGAGATACAAAAATAAATTAAAACAAAGTTTTTTATTAGATAAAATCGCGGAATCATCAGTTACATTACCACCTCTACGAATTACAGAAGATTTCCATACAATTGCTATAGCATTCAATAAATTATCCTCTCAACACCAACCAAAACTGTTTGCCTGAAAAGAAACATGTAATTCTAAGTGCTAGTTTCAAATTCAGAGTTCACACGATACAACTCTATAATACATTTTAACGATCAATTCTATATGCAAACAAAACAGTATCTATGCTAAGTACCAGATGTACGAGGACCCCATTCAGAGTTCCCACAGAAAAACTATGAAACATTTTAACGATCAACCTAGAATCTAAGTGCCAGATGTACGAGGACTCGATTCATAGTTCTCACGGAAAAATTTCAATTAAAAATAAGGCAAGAAAATTATATTTAAGTCCTAGGTTCGTGGGACAAACTGTTTATTATTTTTAGAGCGAGTAAGGCGAAGCCCTGTTCAATAAGAAAATTAAACGAAGTCTTTTAATTCTATAAAATCAATCAATTGTGAATCATCTAATTGATCCAGGATTCACTTCAATTGTGAATCATCTAAATTCATCGATCCGGAATTCGTCAAAATTGTGAATCATTAGATGATCACAGTTACGTACCCGGAAAGTCGGCATTCATTTGAGTCTAAAGAAACGATACAATTGGATCATAAAACCATAAGACAATAATACAAACATGTAGTATCTGCATACCAGACGAATCCTCTACAAATAACCATAAAGTTACGTACCATTCACCAAACTAATAAATGTATATGCAATAAGTACCCGGAAAGTCGGGATTCATCTGAGTCGGCACACCAAAGAAACAATACCAGATGAATCCTGTACAAATAAGTCATAAATATTTATAACCAATGTCAGTTTAATATTTAAGGAAATAGATTTTAAGACACGGCGCGCACAATTTTGATAACCTCAGTAAGTTACATATACATTTGGTAAAGCAACCCCTAATAAACATATGTATCGAGAGTGGTATATTTTCATACGATGTGGGTCGATCTGCATGGCATCTCGACACCCCCATAAAACAATAAAACAAGGGAAATGCAGACCGATGCCTATCCGCACCTCAATAGGTATCGATATGCATCGCACCTGGAATAACAAATATAATAATTCGGGTTATTCCCACAATCTTAGAATTTTAGGAAGACCCTTTTTGAAGGATAAGATTTTCGGATAATTAACTTATCCTGTAGGTACATAAGAATAGTTACATCATCACCTCTACCAATTACAGAAGATTCCCATACAAATGATCTAGCACCCAATAAATTATCCTCTCAACACCAACCAAAACTATTTGTCTGAAAGAAACATGTAATTCTAAGTGGTAAGTTTCAAATTCAGAGTTCACACGGTAAAACTCTGTGAAACATTTTAACGACCAACCATCGAGATGTAAACAAAATAGTATCTATGCTAAGTGCCAGATGTACGAAAACTCAATTCAGAGTTCTCACAGAAAAATTATGAAACATTTTAAGGATCAACCTTATAAGAAACTAAAATAGAATCTAACTGCCAGATGTACGAGGACTCGATTCAGAGTGCCCACGGGAAAATTTCAATTAAAATAATACAAGAAAATAGTATTTAAGTCCTAGGATCGTAAGACAAATTGTTCATTATTTTGTGATTTTTAGAGCGAGTAAGGCGAAGCCCTGCTCAATAAAGAATTTAAGAAAATTAAACGAAGTCTTTCTTAATTCTTTAAAAATTAATCAATTGTGAATCATTTAATTAGTTTTTATTTTTTCTCCCTTCACGTTTGAAAGGAAAGTTTTTTTTTCCTAAAAAGAGTGTAAGTTACGTACCCTTCACAGCCACTAAGGTCGCTTTCGCCAGAATATATTCCAAGTAAACAAAATACGATGATTCATCAACTACCAGAGCACAAAACTGCAACCGATAACGTACCCGAAAAGGATAAAGCAAATAACAAACATTGCACCACGCAGTTAATTGCTATAAGGGTAATAATAGACCATCGTTATAAAATGACGTGACTCATGAACATATTGCTCATGAGTTCACCACCAGATATTTTAGAGATAAGAAAAGAGTATTTAAGATGAAACTTGATGTGTATCATCATCGATTAGTACACATAAGTTTAGACGTGTAAGTCGTAAGAATTTAGAAATTTTGAACCTTTGGAAATAAATGTACAAATACTGCATTTAAAGTATTATTTATTTAAAAGAGTTAAAGCCCCGTGAACTTCCGATCATTTAAATCTCGTGTTTAATTAAGCTGAAATAACATAAGTTACATACCCTTCGTCATACGGTCAGAAACCTAAGCCGGTGACACGTAAAGAAGATTGGCCTGAACATCAAAAGAACCCGAAGTCGATCGTGTAAGGTCTCCTTAGACCTCCTTACAATAAGAGGTCATAAATTAGAATAATTTTGTAGATAGTGTCCGGTAAGGAAATGTATATAAGCCCGAACCAAGGACCAACAAGGCGCACAATTTTGTTAGCATTAATACAGTAAGGTTAAATTTTAAATAAAGAATTTACTTTTAAATTGAGAATTCCTTTTATTTCCTTTCCTTTAAAGTTAATTTGAAGTATGACTTGATAAAAAATCAGGACTTCGAGTGAATAAGACAGTTCCCGAACCCATAAAATCATAATTCGAGTAAACTAAGACCGTCCCCAATCACATAACCCGTAAGGGTTAGTTTGATGAATTTTGCTCGTACCTGTTCGATTACAGGTAAGTACGCTAACGAAACTGTTTAGTAAAGCAAAAAGGTTAAAAAAAACGTGGAGAGGTTTTCTCTATTCCTATTTCGGTTCCGGAGACTTGCTATAACAATAAATAACCGGACAAAATAACGCGGAAAGGTTATATTGATACAAATGAAAAACACGTAAAGGTTTCTTAATCATTTATTATAATTCTGGTCGAAGTTAAAACAATTTCTGAACTTAATCTACAATTTTGTCTTTATATAGTGATTTTTATCTAAACAATAATTCCATTATGTCTAGGTGTGATTTGAAATGGATTACTTAGATCGCGAAGTGCGATCTCACATTTTAATATGTGTATACAATAACTTCTTAATTGAGAGGTGTTATATGATATTTAAGATTGAGGTATTAATTTCTTAATGGATCTATCTTAAATTGATACAAGAAATTTTATAATTGATTTTTGGAATCAATTCAGTAATTTCTTAATTGAGAAGTGTTATGTGACATTTTTGACTTAGATACATAAATAGGCAATTAGCTATGACTTGCATAGTCTCGCAAGGTAATTGCCTCATTTGTAGGTGTTCGACATTCGTTCTTTTTATGATCGAATGTGACTCCTCCCTCACTAGGATTAGACTCCAGGCTAATAGGTAAGTTATTTTGAAGCCGTTTTTTAAATTTTGTTTTACAATAGAAAAACATTACAATAATGACGCAAATAATTATTATTATTATGATGGATCCATTGATCCAATTTTGTTGTACAAAAAGATTTTTATTTCTAAATTCTTCGAGATTTTGTAATTGAAATTGTTCAATCTGTTTCTCTTGAATTTTTTTCAAGGTAAGTTTATTAATTTTAGTATAATTAAAAGTTTCGATAATATTGTGTAAAATCAAATGTGAATGGTATGGCGTTTTGAAATTGCTGTACGTTATGTTATTTATATTAATTTTGCACTGTTCGAATTTAACTACATAATTGCCATTCAATATTAATTCATTATTTATTTTTTCAAATTACAATTATTAATTATTTTTATTTTATTTAAATTTTTAGTTATAAGAATTGCTTCAGTAAGCTGTTTAATCTCTTGTTTATCATTTTCTTCCAATTTACAATTTTGCATGAATTTATTTCTTACATTTTTTATACATTCGTCGTCTATCCATTTCAATTCTTGCTTTGTTTTAGAATTATAATACAATGTGTTGTTGTTTTCAAGCATTGTCTTAATATCAGTGATTAATCGTAATTTATTTTTATTGGGTACAGGTTCTAACATAAGTTTGTTATAAATCTCCGTACTATAACTAGGTATTCCTAAAACTATTATTATGTCACTATTTCTCAATACTACTGCTGACTTAATGTCTTGATACTTATCTATGGTAATATTAAATTTATTGATTTCTTCTTCTTGTAAAATGTATCTATTTAAATGATTTGAGTGAGAGTTTAGTAAAATTTCCTTGATTTTTTCTATTTCTTCATTTAGTACATGAATATTATGTAAAATATCTGTTTGCATTTTTTCTTGAAATTGCATTCTTTTTATTAATTCAAGTTCTGAGTTTAGTTTATTTATATGATCTGATAAGATTTGATTATCTGTATTAATTTTATTCTCTATATCTTTAATTTGTTGTTCAAATTCTTTGTTTACTCTAATAAGATTTTTTTTCATTTTCAAATAATTTATTTTGATTCTTGTCAATAACTTGCAAATGGTCTGTTATACGTAATTCGTCCATCTGGTCCATATTACCGGTTATAAATTTTATAATTGAACCTAATATAGGAGCTAAGCTACGTTTTTTCTTAATTTTTGATAAGTCATGTATGTCTTTTGTAGTACATTCACGAAATATTCAATATTCTTTTTTACAATATTCCAATGTAAAAAATCTATTTCCTAAACTTAATTCATTTCTGATTTTACTTCTAAGTTCCAATATCTGAGGATAAATAGTATTGCGTTTTTTTAAAAGTACTTCATTGTTACATGTTTTTATACATTCCTCATAATCTGATAATATGTCTATTATTTGTTTTTCTTTAGCATATACTTTATTCCATTCATTTTTATTTTTATCGTTTAACCAAGCATCTAATTGTGTTTTTACCTCATAAACCCATCCAGTTAACTTTGGTTCTGTACGTTGTGTAACTAATTGTTCCTGTTTTGATATCTTTAACTCATGCTGCACTTGTAATAGTTTTGATACTTCTAATTTATGCTGTATACTTCTAGGTTTAGGTCGTATAGGGTTAAGCCTAAGGGTTTGTATTTCATATTCTAAATGGTGCATGTCATATATAATGTTGTCAAATCTAGTTTCCACAAAGTTATTTTGCATTAATTGTACTGATTTACTTAGTTTATCGAATGCTTCCTCGTATAAAGATATATTAAATATATGATAAATGTAATTATATTCCTCTATGAGTTTTACTGCTTCTGTCCTAATTATAACGAAGCCATCGCCCATATCAATGTTCGTTATTTCCATTTCCTGACAATTGAGTGTTTTGATCATCATTGTCATCAGTGTCAATTTCCATATTGTTTGATACATTTTGTTCCCTAGAAGAGACATATTGGTTTTTTAGTTTTTGGTATTTCTTTTTCCTTGTATGTTGTTGTTTATGGTATATTTGGGTATCTCTATGTTTTCTTAATTTTGCTTTAGGTTTTAATTTATGATCTTTTACTTTAATAATATCAGGATCCACTTCTTCATCTCTTCGAGTTCGATTTAATCTATTTATAATCCTCTCTTTAGTTTCTTTTAATTTCAATCTAACATTCTCTAAGTCTACCAATCTTTGGTGTACCTTACTTGGTTCTTCTCCAGTTGATGAGTGAACGGTCGTATTATAAATTAATAATATCTCAACTATAGGATCCATAAGTGTTAGTTCAGTTTCCTTTTTTTGTCTGATTAAATATATTCGAAGATGCTCATTTAAACTTCCATGAAACCTTTCAATATCTGAATTACCTGTATGGTAGTTAGGGATTGTAAAGTGAATTTTAATATTTTGGTCCTCAATCCATCTCTGAGCTTTTGGGGTTTTTATTGCACCCTCGTTATCAACTACCAAATTTTTTGGTAAGCCCATAATCGTAAAAGTTGATTTCATTGCGTTCATAATATCGTCCCAATTTTTTGATTTCAATTTTACCAGAGAGCTGTACTTACTAAATTTATCAATGCAACTCAAGTAAAAATTATCTCGATTATAAAACCAAATATCCATGTGAAATACTTGTAAAGGTTCTGTTGGTGTTTCCGTTAATTCAAAAGGGATTTTAACTGGTCTTCGCTCATATTTACCTTGTTCGCATATTTTACAATTATTAATAATCTTGGCAATTTCTTTCTGCAGTTTAGGATAATATATTCTATTCTTTAGAATACCATAAATTTTATTTATACCCAAATGATTCCTTCTTGTATGGGTCTCTAATATTTCCTTAATCAAATCTGTAAGTGATACATCTATTAATTTGTACTTTGCTCTTACAAACGTTACTCTCATGTTGTCTTGTTTCCATGTTAAATATACTTCCTGGAATATCTTAAAAAGTTCATAATCGTTAATCATTATACCAATAGTTCCACCTTTCGGGGTGTGATTTCTCAGGATATACTTAAAAAAAGTTCTATCCGGATTTTTACTTATGAATATTATTCGTTTTTTATTAAATTTCTTTTCTACTTTAGTTTCATTCTGGTTACCTTTCTTTACTTCTATCTGTATTTTATAATAATTTAAAGGACCTTCTGCAATCTCTATATACCTAGTATTATCCTCCTGAGCACTATGTACTGTATTTAATGATGTATTACTCTGACCCGTGGTATTATGGTTTACATCAATCCTTGATAATGCATCTGCCACAAAATTCTCTTTTCCTTTAATATAATCCACATTAAAATTATACTCTCCTAGCCTTATTTTCCATCGTTGTAATTTTTGGTTTGGTTCCTTTAAAGAACTCAACCATTTCAAAGGTTTATGATCTGAGTAGACTGTAAATTTTCTCCCATAAAGGTATGGCCTGAAGTATTTGGTGGCCCAGACAATGGTGAGTAATTCCTTTTCGATAGTACTATATCGAGTTTCACTATTGTTCAAGGTTCTGCTTGCGAAACAAATAGGATGACCTAATTGTGATAGAACAGCGCCTAGAGCGTAATTCGAGGCGTCAGTAGTTAACACAAATTCCTTTGAAAAATCTGGATATTTCAGTATCGGTTCATTAATTAAATAATTTCGAAGCTTCTCAAATGAAGCCTTATAGTCCAAATCGTCTACATTAATAGTTTTATCTTTTTTTTAAATTTAACGTCATAGGCTTAGCTATTTTTGCATAATCCTTAATAAATTTCCGGTAATATCCCGTCAATCCAAGGAATGATTTAATCTTTTTTTTTGTATTCGGAATTGGATACTTTAATATAGCTGCTATTTTATTTGGATTCGGTTTTACTCCATCGACCGTAACAACATGGCCTAAAAATTCTGTTTCACGTTTCATAAACTCCGTTTTGTCCAGCTGAATTTTCAAATTGAATTGTCTCAATTTCTCGAATATTTGTTTAATTGCAAGTATGTGTTCATCTAACGATGTACTAAATATTATTACATCATCCATGTAAACACAACAGATTTTTCCAATGTAGTCGCGTAAAATATCATTCATCAACCTTTGGAAGGTTGCTGGGGCATTTTTCAAACCAAAGGGCATACGCAGAAACTCGTAATGACCCTGGCCCGTCGAAAAGGCCGTTTTGTGAATGTCTTGCTCATGGATTTCGATTTGATGAAATCCCTTGGCAAGATCAATTGTAGTAAAATACATTGCTCTACCAAATTTATCGAAAAATTCGTCCTGGTTCGGCATAGGAAATCTATCGTCAATCGTTACTTCATTAAGCTTACGATAATCGACAACAAGTCTCCATTTCGGTTTTCCCGAAGCGTCCAATTTTTTTGGCACAACCCATAAGGGTGCCGAATAGGGTGACGAACTTTTTCGAATTATTTTTTGTTTTAACATCTCATCAATTTGAGACTCTACTCTCTGCATATATAGGCTTATCAGTAGTTAATTTAAGCCTGTGTTTGATGTTGTGGGCGAATGTTAAATCGTCCCCTTCTCGGAAAAAGATATCTTTGTAACAATTTATTAAAGCCATTAGCTTAGGTTTTTCTTCATTATTCAAATGATCCAATCTAAGTTCTCGTTTCAAGTTTTCAGAATAACATATTTCAGTGTTCATGCTGTTTATTTCTGCTGGTATTTGCTTTTCATAACTGTCTTTATTTTCACAGTTGCTTTCCTCCGTCCTATCAAAGTATATTTTTAATCTCTGTTTATTTATTATGATCGTTCCTCCGTCATAATCAATGTTAGCTTTATTTGGTATTAAAATGTCATTCCCGACTAATCCATCAAAGTTATTATTGAAATTTACTATTAGAAATTCAGGTTCCTGTTTCAATTCCAAATTTTCGAATTGCGGAATCACTGCTTTTTCTCTACTATATATAATACCATTTATTGTATTTATTTGGACTTTGCTGATTTTTTTCAAGAATTGGGGTCTGCACAACTTTGGATTTAAGATACTATTAGTCGCACCTGTGTCGATCAAAAGTCGAACAAAACTCAATTGTGTTTTTACTATTATATATGGTAATTTTCTGTCGAGGCACATATATGAAAATTTTCATTTGGTTTAACTGCCTCTGCATGATTATTTCTTACTTGTGCTGTAATGTCTACGTCCATTGGTTCTGTAGTATTAAATCTACTTGTAGTAGGTTTATTTTGGAAATTATTATTATAATTATTATTATTTCTGAAATTATTATTTCGTCTAAAATTACTAGAAAAGTTGCTTCTGTAATTTTGTTGGTGCGTGTTCTGCCTATAGTTATTTTGATTATTATATTGCCTGTAGTTATTAGAGAAATTACTTCTGTAATTAGTGTTTTGTGTGTTCTGTCTAAAATTGTTTTGATTATTATATGGTCGCTCAAATCTCGGTTGATTTGAGGGTAATCGAGAGTCCTGTTTATTAAATGTGCCAGGCTTCGAGTTAGTTTTCTCATTATTGAGATTTTTATTGAAATAAAATTTATTTTGCGGAGTAAAATTTTTATTGAAATATGAATTAACATCGCAATATCCTCCTTCACTAAGGATATTATAAGCCTCATCCAATGTTCCAGGATCTCTGGCTATCAACACACTTTTCATTGGTTCAGGCATTTTATCCTTAAAAATTCTAAGTGCAACGTCAATATTAGCACTGATGTCATGAAGTCTACCTTCGCGTCTAGTTTTGTTATTTAATTCATATAATGCCTCTTGCAAATTATTGAAAAACTCACTAACATTATTTTTATATACTATACTTCTCAACTCATCATACAATTGAGAACAAGTTTTTGGATTTGAGAAATGTCTCAGAAGAAGATTTTTAATGTCGATCCTATTATTTGTTTGGACATGAATACCAACAATCTCTCTAGCTTTACCAGTAAGTTTAGCTCGTATTGCATTGGCAATCACAACTTTTGAGGGTTCATCATAAGCTGACAAAACACCAGAAATATCATCCAATCTTTGAATGATTATATGTAAATTTCTGTCGCTACCATCGCAACAATCCAGCGATTGAATATATTTAAGTGGGTTTATTTGTAATGACAAAGTGACGGGTTCTGTTGCCATCTTGCTGGTTTCGTGTACCGTCAATGAATTAAATTGAGCCAAAAGTGTCTCTAGAATCTCCTCCGTCACAGGTGGTAAGCTCATACGTAGTATAATTGATTTATTATTTTGAACTGCTTCTCAGGTTTCACGTTTAGTGTTATTTTTTTTTTTTTTGAATCCACTGCTACTTACTGCGTCAATTTTTCAATTGTTTTTATTGTTTTTATTAGAAATGATTACAGGAGGGCTTGGCGTCCCTCAGACGATCATTGCGTCTAAACTATCGTTTATTTTTTTTGTATTTAATTTTGTGTATTCACTTTTGTTTTTTTATGTGAACTATTAGTCACTAACTGCACTAATTTTTATTTTAATATACCGAACAGTTATTGTTATTATTTTAAGTTCACTAGATCTTATTTTTTTTTAAGATCTTCTGCTCCAAACTTTTTATCTGAATTTAAGCGGATAATCGCGTATATTCGTTAAGGGATATCTACCGTTTGTAGATATCCTACCGACTGCGCCAATCACATAACCCGTAAGGGTTAGTTTGATGAATTTTGCTCGTACCTGTTCGATTACAGGTAAGTACGCTAACGAAACCGTTTAGTAAAGCAAAAAGGTTAAAAAAAACGCGGAGAGGTTTTCTCTATTCCTATTTCGGTTCCGGAGACTTGCTATAACAATAAATAACCGGACAAAATAACGCGGAAAGGTTATATTGATACAAATGAAAAAACACGTAAAGGTTTCTTAATCATTTATTATAATTCTGGTCGAAGTTAAAACAATATCTGAACTTAATCTACAATTTTGTCTTTATATAGTGATTTTTATCTAAACAATAATTCCATTATGTCTAGGTGTGATTTGAAATGGATTACTTAGATCGCGAAGTGCGATCTCACATTTTAATATGTGTATACAATAACTTCTTAATTGAGAGGTGTTATATGATATTTAAGATTGAGGTATTAATTTCTTAATGGATCTATCTTAAATTGATACAAGAAATTTTATAATTGATTTTTGGAATCAATTCAGTAATTTCTTAATTGAGAAGTGTTATGTGACATTTTTGACTTAGATACATAAATAGGCAATTAGCTATGACTTGCATAGTCTCGCAAGGTAATTGCCTCATTTGTAGGTGTTCGACATTCGTTCTTTTTATGATCGAATGTGACTCCCCGAACTCGGAAAATTAATTTCACATCAGTGCAAGTAATTCGTTTTTGTTTAGGATAATTTATGACCCAGCTTTCGCCGGGTACAGCAAAAAATTGGTTTAGACTCATTCGAGTGCTCCTCTCCACGGAAATCTTTAGTAAAAGGCGAAAGATTTATTCGACACTGAAGAGAAGCCAGAGTATACAGAAACACCAGTTCAAAAAATATACATACCAGTGGAAACACAACTCGACTGCGAATTATATGAAGTGAAATTTTAACGTCAGGTATATGAGTTATGCGAATTATGAGTTATGTATTTACAAACAGTATAAAATAAAACACGATTTTTTATTAATATTTATAACTTTTCTTATTCATGCATTTATTATTTTTGTTTAGTTACAGTTCGGAACTTTCGCTAAAATCTATGAACTGAACCTTACACGAAGAGATTTTTGAAAATAAAAGCTGCCAATATCTTCTAAGTCGGGGTTTTAATGCTGTTGATTCTGTAGATAAGTTTTAATTGAATTTAGTTTGAAATAACTGAGTACTTAAGTTGTGTACGCTTAGTTTGAATCAAGGAGGATATATAGTAAGGAGTGACTATGAGCATGTTTTGCCGTGTAAGAAAATAGGAATGAAAGTATTTCCCTCCCTTACTAGCGAAATGCTCGAAATTTTTCGAAAAAATCGTTTCGCTATCTTTGTCTGGCACACTTAAAAATATTGCAACTGACTCTTTCCCACGTTAAATTGTTCGAAATAATTATCAAATTTTCGTAAGAATTGTTTCGCTATCCTTGTTTGGCATACTTAAACCCAAAGCAGCTATCTCTGTCCCGCGTTAAATTGTCCGTTGCTAAAGTGCTTAGCTTATACACGAACCAAAAACTAATAAAAATTGAAAAAATAAAGATTTCTGAAATAAAACAGCAAACTCCATTGTACTGAAAATTATTTTATTGCTGACTGGATATTAGCAACCGAGAGAGAATACAAATTATGGTATTTTTTTTGTAAAAGTTTGAAGCCATGTTAAGCTTGGACACAATTTCCGAAAATTTCCGAATCAAAAAGTATTCCCACATGAGACAGCCTATCAGGTACTCCATTTTATATGTCCTCCTTGGTTTGAATTCAATTAAATATTCAGTATTTGGCTTCTGATAAGCTTTGTCAAATAGTACTGATACTTCGATTTGGTCCCTGATATCCAAAACTCGGAGAAATTCATGCCTTCTTATGTATGTACGAACCAATACTATAGCACCGAAAGTTCGCAAGTGTGCATACCGATGTAAACAAAAGCTAGAAATCATCAATTAACATAGATATCTAATTTGCTTACACTCGATGAAAAAAGGGACAACGAAATTCAGTCCACTTTATATTTTCCCCTTAGGATCTTCTCCTTACCGAATAAGCAGTGTTAATGGTAAGTAGATGAAAAATTTCTTAGGTTACTTTGGTTCTTAAAAAGTTTAAAGATCGATCTTCGTCTGATCAGACGTCCTCGCAGTAAGAAAGGAAAATTTCATTCTGATGTACAAAACCAAGAGACATCTTTTTTTTTCTAAATATATTATGCGACTCATCACTACCATTTATGTATCTACAGAGAAATATGTAAACCCTGATAGCCAAACATCAATCAAGCTATGAATCCTCAATATTGTTGCGAGCTAGGGGTTCGCCTGGATTTCAAGTAAAAACACAAATTCGTTTAAAAATAAGTGATAATTTATTTATTCGCACTTTCACTTTAATTCGCACTTTTAACTTAATTCGCCTATTTGGCACTACCGCCGCGTTTCGCTTTCTTATACCGGTTAGCGTTCTTCCACAGATGTCGCTGATTGACTCACTGCTCGCTGAGAGCTACCGTGGTTTTATACCATTTCCCCCTGTTCTCGAAGATTCTGTCGTGGATGTTTTCGGGTGTATGTCTCGACTATTCTAGAAGATTCTAGATGGCGTTTTACATTTTGGGGGACTGTTCTATATAGTTCTGGCACTTTCGGGAAGATCAATATTGCGTGGTTGCCAGATCTATAACAATATCCTTCATCGATGAATGGTAATGTAACATTCATCAATACTTATTAATGAACGCTCAATGCAACAAACATGTTCCTATCTCTTTCGCACTCACTGATTTTGCTATTCAATCATGAGATAGCACCTACAATGCACCAATGAGTGCGATAGAGCGATCGCGATGTAGTTTACTGCTGGTTAGAAAGAAAAGGAAACACTCTCATGTATTCACAGACAGGAGATATATAGGTGAATTTTCTTCAGGCTGGTAATCTGTTTTCTCCAAAAGGTTTCGAAACTGTTTATCGACTCTTCATAGGTGTTTCATCGATGTTTGGCTATCAGGGGTATGGATTATTATTTGTGTTATGATAGGCTTTGTTGAGCACTGATGTCTCAATTTGGGATGACTCCAAACAGGGTGTTTCGATGTCATTTGTAGTTGTTGGACTTGTTATGTACGTAGCTCAACTTTGAAATTTTAAAACTGAACTCTAATCTTCCCAATTCAGAATGCAGCAAATCCTTACATTTTCATGTGGTTCTTTTCATCAGCATTTCGCCAGCGTTTCGCCTGCTTCTACGCACGAGTTAAATTTACAAGTCAATCGGAAAGAAAACGAGCTATGGACGAAATTGAGTTTCGTGTTGTCATAAAGTTCCTTACCACATATCATTTGAAAGGACTCTTGCCCCGTAAAAACGATGATTTGTAAGTGGCATAGTTTATTCAGGCATGGCAGAGAGTCAATTAAAGATGATAAACACTCGGGCTGCCGATTGAGGCAACTTTCTTAAAAATCGCCGAAAAAGTGTAGAAACTTGTTCTCATAGATGCTCGTTTAAAGAAGAAATAAATTGTAGAATTTGTTGAAGTATCAGATACAACCATTTTGAATATCCTCCACAATCATCTCGACATGTCTAAAGTCAGCGCAAGATGGGTACCGAGAACCTTCTTGACCTTTTTCTCACTAGCCAGCCTGAGAAATATCCTATCTCTGTCATATCCCCATCGCCAATTGGAAATATGAATCATTTCATGATTCATGCACAATTTTCAGTTGCAGCAATTATACCGCTGACAATTAAGGTACCTCGAAGAAATATTTAGCATTTCAAAAGAGCCAATTGGAGCGCGCTAAATGACTTCTTCAATGCATTTAATTGGAAATTCTGCTTTGATTCCTATGACTGTGATGAAGCTTGTAGACTTGTCACTAAGATTATCCTGAAAGGTATGAAGCCCTGCATATCTTCCAGTCATAAAAGAGTCAGGCCGTCGAAGGACTCTTGGTTCAACGAAGAAGGTCTCGATGCAATTCAGACTAAGAAACAAGCATTTCAAACCTTTAAAGGCAATAAAACACCTGCCAACAGAGAACTCTTCAATACATCAAGAAATGCCTGCAAATCCATACTCAAGCGTGTGAAATTTGAGCATAACCAAAGTCCTCCAAAGTAGAAAGCAATGTAAGTCAATCCAACAACAACACGTTGGAGTCATAACAAAAATGACAGTTCCATATAAATGCGCTCGCTTTTGTATAGAGCAGACACGGCGGGCTTCGTAAGAATCGCGTTTATTCTTAAATGCAGTGTTAAAGATCGTTCAGCTTTCTAAGGTACTTTATTAATAGTGCTCGGCATGTAATTATTACACGTTGATATCAGTGAAATAGATTTTTAATTGAAAAAAGTGCGATCAAAGTTAAATCTCGGTTTCTCACACCGAAGAAAATCTGTCACTCATATTGTGCAGAGTTCTCCGGGTTATTTTCAGACAGAAAACTGTAGAATTTTAGTTGTTACGAAAAAGTATTGTTGCGAGCTAGGGGTTCGCCAGATTCCAAAGAAAACTCAATTCGTTTAAAAACAATGAATAATTTATTTATTGCACTTCATACACAATTTCCCGATCACTTCACTAAATTCGCTCTAAAACTTAATTCGTACAACTCAGGAACACTGCCAATCTATCACTTGTACCGATTCGCCTTCTTCCACCGATAGGTGTCGCCAAAATCTAACTAACTCGTTGTCTGAAAGTTGGCGGTTATTTATACTAAGTCTCCCAGACAGGTGTCGTTGTGTGTGTGTGTCTAGAATGATTGGCTACATTGTGGAGCTCGGTAGAAGTGTCTGGAAACATGTGTATAGCGTTTTAAATGTTGATGGACTTTTCTCGGTGTTGCTGGGGACGTCGAGGTTGTCAGATTTATAACATTACCCTCTCCTTAGTCCCTGTTCGTCCCGAACAGAGTCGTTCCTTTCCGCAATGGCACCGTGGTACTTTGTTAGTTGGTCGAGATGTACCACTTTCATTTTTGTACGAGGTTTTCGCTGATTCCATCCATCCTCTGGTTCGATCGTTAACCTCTGAATGGTTTTTCCGGCTTCTTTTTCCTTCTCACGTTCGCGTTCTTTCTCCGTTTCCTTTTCGCGCTCATTCTCCTCCTTAGCGGCACGTTTACTTCCTTTTTCTCGTTCCGCATTCTTCCTTTCGTGATCTTCTCGATCATATCGCTTCCCATGTTTGGTCTTGTCACGATTATTCGCATGAAGTACTTGACCGTCACGACTTCTACCCGTTCGTTCGCGATCCTTATTCGATTGTCCATCTTTGCTTCCATGATCTTTCCCGATGTATTGTTCTTGTTGCAATCGAGCTTGCCGACTCGGGGTTTTCGATCGACTCCGGCGTCTTTTATCAAAACCGTGTGTAAGATTTGAACTCTGACGACTAGTTCTTGACCACGAACTACCTGCCCGATTTCCATCTTCGCATTGGTTAGCAGCGCAGCCGGAACAATAGTTGGTCGCTTTTCGGCAGTCGAGTCTCAAGTGCCCTGCCTGTCCACAATTCCAGCATCGGGGGGCACCAAACCTTTCGCTCCGCTTGGTGTGCTCTGCTTTCCGACACACACACTCTTCTACTATTTCTCGAACTCGATAGTTACTCCGCGAGCTTTGCTTGGCAGCTTCGAACGTCAGCCCATATACTAAGGCTTCGCCAATCGTTTTCTTACCTGCCAATTTCAACGCCTGTTGCAGCTCTCTGTCCTGTACAGCATTGTTAAATGCGAAAACAGCTGTATCGTTGCGTTGCTCTGTTTGCGCATTAGGCAGCGATAATAGTGTGAGTCGTTCAATATCGCGTGCCAGCTCCTGAAGTGTTTCACCATTCTTTTGAGTTCGGTTGTACAGCTCTATTTTGTAGATCTCTTTCATGCGGTCACTGCCGTAATGAAGATCCAATGTTTGGACTAACGTTGAAAAATCTTGTTGTTGCTCCTGCGGAATCGTTTGAAGGACCTCCGCTGGTGGACCTCTTAACGCCAATATAAGAGCCGTTCCTCGTTCGAGATCATTCCAATGGTTGTTTCTGGCGGCAGCCTCAAATTGGATCTTATAAATAGCCCACGGTGTCTGTCCATCGAAGATTGGAGCTTTGAAACCCTTATGCGTAACGTGCTCTGCTTTCATGACTCCGACTGCTTTCACGTTATCCAAGTCCCTTTTTAGGCGTTCGACTTCTTGTACAATCCCGGATATCTTTTCCGTAATTTGCTCTTCGAAGATTCGAAGTTTCTTCTCCACGTTTTCTTCTATTGCCTTACCCATGGTGTCTATTTTATTATTCTGCAGCTCCAATTTTTGGTTGAGATCCTTTGAAGTCTGGTCTAATTTCTCTAGTTTCTGATTAATGTCCGTTGATTGTTGTTTAATGTCCACCGATTGTTGTTCAAATTTCTGATGCATGTCCGCTGATTGTTGTTCTAATTTGTTCATCATTTGTTGCATTAACTGTGTTAAGGCATCCGATGTACCAGAGCACTCATCTCCACGAGCTTCTTTGATTTGGAACTCGAAACTATCTGCATCCTCACCCTCAGCCTGGAGTGTCTCGATCATACGGCTGACAAGTTCAGACTTGCTCCCTGTCGTAGGTAACTCGCGTCTACTGAGCTCTTCCTTCAGCTCCGTTACTTTTAAGTCTTTTAAATAACGCGGCATTTTCACTACCGATTATTTCCAGTTTTTCCGCGATTCGAATTCACTTAAATTTACGTCACTGCTCACTAAATCACTCGAGATTATTCGATTTCACAAAATTCTCACTGTCCGTTCGAGAATTTTAGTTCCGCGATTTTACTTCGCTAATTAAAGTCACTGTTCACTAGAGCACTCGAGAATATTCGGTTTCACCAAATTCTCACTGTCCGAGAATTTTAGTTTCACTTTTCCGCTCTCACAAAATTATCCGTTCCGAGAATTTTTAATTTCACTCGCGATTTTTAACCCGAATTTATCCTTGGAATCCCACTTCTGACACCAATTGTTGCGAGCTAGGGGTTCGCCAGATTCCAAAGAAAACTCAATTCGTTTAAAAACAATGAATAATTTATTTATTGCACTTCATACACAATTTCCCGATCACTTCACTAAATTCGCTCTAAAACTTAATTCGTACAACTCAGGAACACTGCCAATCTATCACTTGTACCGATTCGCCTTCTTCCACCGATAGGTGTCGCCAAGATCTAACTAACTCGTTGTCTGAAAGTTGGCGGTTATTTATACTAAGTCTCCCAGACAGGTGTCGTTGTGTGTGTGTGTCTAGAATGATTGGCTACATTGTGGAGCTCGGTAGAAGTGTCTGGAAACATGTGTATAGCGTTTTAAATGTTGATGGACTTTTCTCGGTGTTGCTGGGGACGTCGAGGTTGTCAGATTTATAACAGTATGCAATCGCGTAAAATTTCCGTGCTTAATTTGATTTAATTATGCTTTTGTGTTGTTTTCGGTAAAACGTGTTCTTACGACAAGCTCGTACAAAAATAATACAGGTGGCCTTTTGAAATGGAAAAATCCATGACGTCACATCCACTGGAGCAATGCTTTCTACATCTCAAGCTGGGCAGAACTGACGTAGCGGGCATCTTGAATGACTCCAGTGGGTATGACGTCATGGATTTTTCCATTTCACAAGACCACCTGTATTATTTTTCTACAAACTTGTCGTAAAAACACGTTTTGCCGAAAACAAGAAAAGAGCATAATTAGTTCAAATTAAGCACGAAAATATTACGCGAGTGCACACTTTTTCGTAATAACTAAAATTCTACAATTTTCTGTGTGAAAATTAACCGGAGAACTCTGCACAATATAAGTGACAGATTTTCTTCGGTGTGAGAAGCCGAGATTTAACTTTGATCGCACTTTTTTCAATTAAAAATCCATTGCACTAATATCAACGTGTCATAATTACATGCCGAGCACTATCAATAAAGTACCTTAGAAAGCTGAACGATCTTTAACACTGCATTTAAGAATAAACGCGATTCTTACGAAGCCCGCCGTGTCTGCTCCATACAAAAGCGCTCGAATTTGTATGGAACTGTCATGTTTGTTATGACTCCAACGTGTTGTTGTTGGATTCAGTTACTCGGCTTTCTACTATAGAATGCATTGAGTGAAGTCATTCAAGATGACCGCTACTTCAGTTCTGCCTAGCTTGGTATGTAGAAAGCTTTGATATAACCAAAAACTTCGACGAAGATCCTCAGTGCCCTAAAGGCTCGAGATCTTACTAGTCATTCGTCAAAACGGTCAACAACAACTAACTTACTAGCAGCAAGTTTCAAGTTCTTGCACTTGACATTGCAAAAGCTTTTTACAGAGTTTTGCGTGAATATCTCGTAGTTATGCTTGGAGACATAGGTCTTAATGCTACCCTTGTTAAATGGATTGAGAGTTTTCTGTCTGAACGCACTACGAGAAGTACTAGATGGCGTTACTTCTTGCTCCATCCCAATAGATTCCGGCGTCCCTCAAGGCTCTGTTTTATCTCCAACTCTTTTCTTAGTTTTCATCAATGACCTTCTGTCATCTACTCTCAATACAATCCATAGTTTTGCAGATGACAGTACTTTAAATAGCACATATGAATTTAACTGCTGCGCAATGAAACAAGCACTCTATTGCTTCCAATCGCAAGGAGTTCTTTAGTTCGCTGAACGCAGATCTCAACTTGATCCTGGGGTAGGAGAAATAGAGTAGAGTTCACCGCCTCCAAAACATAGGCCTGTTATCTATCCCTTAAACGTGATGTTCCAGTGTTGTCTCAAAATGTTACCTTTGGTGGTGTATAACTTTGCAATTCGCCTAATTTCACTCTTCTGGGCGTTAAAATTAATGACCACCTGATTGGGCACAGCACATTTTTGATGTTGCCCTCGACGCCTCTAAACGTCTAAGTGCACTTCGAAAGTGCAAAAAATATTTCACGCCGACCGAACTTGCAACCGTCTATAGGGCATATATTATACCACGTTTAGAGTACAGCCCGCATGTTTGGGCTGGGACACCCAAAACACACCTGGCGTTATCCGATCGTAATCAAAAACATGCGTTCCGACTGATTGGAGACAAGACCATCACGTCTTCTATCGATTCTCTCGAACATCGCAGAAATGTCGGAGTACTCAGCATTTACTATCGCTACTTCTATAGTCTCTCTCCATTTATGTTAACCTGTTTTTAATAACTTTTTAATTGTTTTTTTTTTCCTATACCTATACTGACAAAACTGCGCATAGTATTATAGGGTGACCCCCTAAGTTATGTTCGGTACCTTAAAAAAATGCTCTCAGCGGTTCAGAAAAAGCAGCGCGTCGAGTGTCCACGCGAGTTTTTAGATCTCTGTAGCGAGAACAGGGATGAGATTTTGACCGGGATTGTTACTGGAGACGAAACTTGGGCTCATCATTATGAGCCTGAATCAAAGCTCCGCAAAGGCGGAGAAATCAAAGCCACTATTTTTTGGGATTCAGGGAGGGTTTCATTGATGGACTATAAAGAAAACGAACAACGTATCATAGAAGGATACTATGCCAAACTGCTACAAAAATTAAAGGATACCATCAAAGAAAAAAGAAAAGGAAAGTTAACTCGAGGTGTGCTGCTTTTGCACGACAACGCATCTGTTCCCAAGAACCACGTTAAATGGCTGCTTTGCAGAAATGTGGCTACGGAATATTGAACCTTCCCCTTATAGTCCAGATATGGCCCCTCCCGATTACCATTTGTTCCCAAAATTGAAAAAACAACTTCGGAGAAGAAAATTTACCAACTACGAAGAGGCGAAGTCGGCGATTTCAGTATATTTTGAAGGTCTTGAAGGAATTAATAAACTTCGTGAGTTATTGCTGAATTATTAGTAATACCGGAAAAGAATTATACAATTAGCTGAAGTCGTTCTACTCCCTGCCATACAAAATGAAACAGTTTCATAACTATGCAAAAAGTTGATTTTCGCGAAAAGGATCAACGCTACTGATCTACAATTTGAAACATGTCAATTGAATGATGTTTATAATTATTTCAGAAAAAGTCATTAAGATCTCCCCACTCCTTGTACCACCTCCCACACAAATTGCACAATTTCAATTTATCAGTAATTATGTAATTTTTGAAGCTTAAAATTTGCAATAAATCATTTGGATAGCAACTCTAGCATGACGTGGAAAAATTAGTTCAATGCTGTCAGCCCTGCTACCACCCCCCATACAGAATTTCTTATAATCAAAAAAACATCTCATTCATCTAGAGTATTGAATGATGGCACTTTTTTTTAAACAGCTTCAGATCTTGTTGTCTTTGGACTCATATCATAGCGACATAGAGTTGTGCATGTGAGAATACATTGTTATTGCAATGTGCTA
Source organism: Chorisops tibialis (assembly GCA_963669355.1). NCBI lineage: Eukaryota > Metazoa > Arthropoda > Insecta > Diptera > Stratiomyidae > Chorisops > Chorisops tibialis. The sequence continues at coordinate 72,293,915 of OY770263.1, read as the reverse complement.
AGAAAAACATAAAAAAAAAGTTTCTCGGCCGAAAATCGAACCCGCGCAGCATACTACCACACAACCACCGATGCTGATGAACTTGTCTAACAAAAATTTAGCCCCAATTTTTGAATCTACTTTAATTAGGTTCAAATGGACTCAGTTTTAGACATCAAATCGTTAGTCTCGAACTATAAAAATCGATTTTATTTTGAACTCGTGCATGAAATAAAATATATTTGAAATTATGATATGTCTACTGCAGTTAAATCGTAAAAAAGAAAATCGGCTGTAAATCGAATCCGGAGCCGACCGCGTAGTAGTCAAGTTTTTCCACTGAGCCACCAATACTGACTGTTAGAAAAGGATGTTGGTTTCCAGCTAAATCTTACAACAGTCCTTGAGACAGTTGTTCGGTTCTTAGACCTTTCAAAACACAAGTCCTTGAGACAAGTGTTAAACTGAGTACGCAGAAAAATAAAACGCTAAGTTTGATGGCTTAAACTTTATTAACTGGTTCTCTCACATTAACGTAACTTACATCATTTTATACCTATACACTACCCATTGAATTATTTACTAAACAAAACATAACACACTCGTTCTTTTTCTTATTTGTTTTATAGTCGGAAAATGCATATCGTACATACATTTATCGTACAATCTAGAATTAAACTTATGATGACACTGCTTATTAATAAATATCAATATCGTGGCCTAGTGATATTGAAACGATTATCGAGTAGGTCATTGTGCAAACGAAATTATAAATACGAATTGTGCTACTCTTTAATATTGCAAAAAAATGATATTGTTGCGAGCTAGGGGTTCGCCGGGATTTCAAGTAAAACACAATTCGTTTAAAAATAAGTGATAATTTATTTATTCGCACTTTTAATTAATTCGCACTTTAACTTAATTCACACTATTTGGCACTACCGTCGATATTGTTCTTTCGCTTTCTTGCACCGGTTGGTGTCTTCCATAAATGTCGCCGAATAACTGACTGCCGTCTGACAGTTTCGTGCTTTTTATACCAAATCTCCCCAGTTCTCGAAGCTTCTGTCATGGATGTTTTCGGGTGTATGTCTCGACTATACTGCAGAGCTCTAGATCTTTAATTACCTACATTTTGGAGTATACGGTTCTGTAGAGTATATGTCTAGACTATACTGGAAGGTTCTAGATCTTTGATTGCCTACATTTTGGAGTATACTGTTCCGGTGTATGTCTAGACTATGCTGGACGGTTCTAGATCTTTGATTATGGCATTTTACATATTGGGGGACCGTTCTGGCATATTCGGGAGAGATCAATATTGAGTGGCCGCCAGATCTATAACAATATCTTACAATTTACATTTCAACACTGACGGAATTATCTCGGCAAAACTTAGTAATCTACTTAATGTGAGTCACGTGACTGCAAATATATGCACAGTTTTTCATTATTATATAGATTATATAGATGTTGCCCTCTTAAAAATCTTTTACGCTTAATAAAGCTGAACAAGTAGATACAAACAGCATATTTCTTTAATTGGTTTAATTCGCTTTACACAAGCAGCTGAATAGGTTAAAACTAAAAAACCGTTAGTTACTTTAATTAAATGTGTAAACATGAATTTATTTACACTATTTTTAATTTCTCCAGGCTGATAATCTGTTTTCATTAAACGTTTCGAAACCGTTCATCGACTCTTCAGGTGTTTCAACAAATGTGTAAATGAAATAAATTGTCGATATGTGCATCAAATTAACCGGCCGCCATAATAAAGAAAGCTTTGAGTGCAGCTCTAGAGTTTCACACCCGCTAGTTAATGGCTTGTAGGGTATATCGTGATATTTGCGAAGAAGATGGCTTGTTTGTACATAGAAAGAGATTCACAAGCTTTGCTCACTCGAATTTCCTATCTTTATTACGTGGATAGAATCTTATCTTTCGAATTCCCTGGTCAGACCCAATATGTCTTTCTCCTTATCTAGAACGACGAGTAGTTAAACGGTTTTATTTTTGTAAAATTATATATAAACTGTGGAGCATAACTATAAACGCAGTCAAAACATGATCAGTTTTGCAATTTATTTAGTGAAATACCGTTATTTTGAAATTGATTATAGGAGGGTTAGAGAGAAAGATTATCTAACAAAAACAACTAGCAACAACTGATCGCTGTAATTACCTTTAGATTAACTCTGCTTAGCCGGAGCATAACTATAAACGCAAGCAAATAATTTTTTAAAATAAAATAAAAAACCACGTAATGGTAAATTCACCACCTTTATTGCTTATCACTTCAAATTATCTGCTTGGCATACATTTTATTAAACTTGTTATTGTTTTTTCATCAATATTCTGCCAAGCGTTAATAACAGCCATTTCCAACTGTTCATATTGTCATACTGCTTGTTTTCCTTATAAACTTCCCTTGCTAGGATTCCTCAAATATTTTCTATTGGATTAATGACTGCGGAATAAGAGGGCTATGACATTACTTGCACGGTATGGTCCTCCAACCAGGAATAAGTGGCTTGGCTCACATGTTTTCATACGATGTTCTGTTGAAAAACCCAATACACACAGCCTCTGGTTCTTATAAATGGCAGCAAATGCATCCGCAACACCTCTAAGTATTTCAATTAATTCATTCGAGTACTGGGAAGCGCCAGTTCCAACATTCCATCTGCACTAAAAACTCCCCAAACTGCCTCCACAGTAATTGCGATTTGAAAAAAATTTAAGATCCTTTCGCAAATTACGCCAATACTCATTGAAATTATATGGGCCCTCCAAGTTTTCTCGTCAGAAAAAATGGTCTTGAGAAAGAAATAAGAAGTTAAGATAAACATGAAAAGTTAATGTTCAGAATTTTGCGTTAAAGAATGAGAATTAGTTGAGATATTAATTTTTAAGTGTTTTCTTTGCATCCCCACCCCCCTGACTCTCCCCCTTACAATAAGTGGCCTTCGTCTAAGTTGTTTAAGGCTGAACCTGTATAACACAACATACAAGTTCACCTAAAATATGATTTCTTTTGGTAAGTAATTCCGAAGATATAATCATTGGAAAAAAAAGTAACATGTTTTTAGTTCCCTCTTTTCGGACCCCAATGCATAAAAGAATTAAATTATTTTTATAGTTTGTCCCACAAACTCCTCTACATGTTTAACGATTTTCAGCTTTCTAGCTAGAGCCATGGTTCGAATTAGTATTTTTCGGTTCTAGCTCTTCCCCCGCCTCCCCCATAATCCCAATACGACCCCCTCTCCACCCCACCAAAAATGAGCTTTCTATCTTGAAGGGTTTGATAGTTCATGTGCGCTGAGCGTAAATGTACGGCGGACTGCGGACGACGTACAGACAGATTTTTTTTTTTTACATTTTTAGGCTAATTTAGTCATGGAACGCGGAAAAACAAAATTTCAGAGTAGCATTTTTTTTTTATTATTATTAAAGTAAAATTTGTATTTTACAATATATGGCAAATGTTGAACGCTGCAGAGGCACTCTAATAATTTTTTTTTCGGTAGATGAAAATAAATGTGACTTTCATAAATAAGAAATCAAATTGACTGTGCTTACCCCAGAAAAAAAGGATCGAGAAAATTCAAACTGTGGGCGGAATTTCCCGGTGAGTGTGTTGGTGTGGATACGACGCTACCCAATGTCCGGAATGTGCACAACTATTCGACGAAGCCGCTTTCATGGAACATATTTGTCATTTCCGTGGTGATAAAGTGATGAAGAAGGATGATGAAGTCAAATGTTCGAGTGTTAAGGAGAGAACTGCAGTTCTTCACGAACTTCGCACGAAAAAAGTGGAAGTGGAGCCTACCGCAAAGTACCGCCGATACCTGTGCCATATGCGGTAATTTATTCGCGCAATGTAGCCACTTGTGGCTACATTTAAGATTCCATAATAGTAAGTACTACTGAACTTTGAATTAAAAATTTCACCCAATGCTGTACAAATTTCCAGAAGTGCAACCATTCGCCTGCAAAGAGGAAGGCTGTAGTCGTAGTTTCACCATTCGACCACGTAAGGAAAAGCCATACTGGCGAACGACCGTACCATTGCACAGTGTGCGGAAAACGGTTTCTAACCGGATCGGTGTTCTACCAGCATCGACTCAGAGACATCGCGGCGAACGGTACGGATGCGGTGAAAGATTTCATCGGATGGATGGTTTGGAAAAGCATCGACGACGCATCCATAGTGTCGAAAAACCCCGAGGACTGGGCTCGAACTGAGCCAGTTACAATTTTAATTCATTTTATTCATTTCATTTATTACTATTCTGTTTTTATTTATAATTTATAATTTACGTTGAACTGTATTAGTTTTAGAGGTGTTTTGAATACAATAACTTATTTTAATTTATAATTTGTAATTTGTTGTTTTTATTTTAAACAATGTTGAATTAAATGTACTTTACAAGTGTTTTCAATATATACATATACTGACAGCAGTTTTTGGTAATGTTGAGGATAGATTTGCAGATATTTCTTCGCACGTTATAAAGAGGATTACGCTGGTTGGAAAGAGGTTTGGCAGCAACGTTACGAAACCAGTGATCGAAGAAAGGAATAAAAAAGACGGCGGCGAGGTTTATTCGGAAAAATACAGGCTTTTCGCTAAACAAGAACTGCAGAGCTTGGTGGTTTCGGTATGATATATTTGAAGCCAATCGGGGACAAGGACAAAACACAATTGATTGTTTGCGATTGACGGCTTATCAAATTACATGTTGATCTTTGTTGGGCTTTGTCGGACTACTTTGAACATATCAACCTCGGCCTTTAATTGTCGCCGGGACTTGGTTATTCCTTTCATGTCCTGTTCAATTGCTCTCTTCATAGGTAAGGAATTTGATATTTTCTTTTACCTACTTCATCTCTAAATAGATTTCTCGAAAACTTCAATGGATAAATGCAATTGTTCTCTTTTCGTTTTCTCGCGCCGTTTCACCATTTCAACAATAAATACCAAATTTGCTACACCTCAGTTTTTCCGATTCTTTCGAGTTTGCATTTTCTTGGTAAATAAAATACGGATTATTGGCGCTTCAGATCTATTTTCTGTTTTTACCGATAATATGAGTGAAATTTTAAAATTATAATTGCATAAAATTTCTCGACATGCTAATTAATTCATTATCATTTTTAATCTTTTATTTAACCAGTAATCGTAGACCGCTATGCTAACCTCATCGTCCTGTTTCAACAGTGCTTTGGCTTCATTCAGGGTAACGACTGTTTGTATGGAACTCTTCATCTGCTCGAATTTAAATGGGGTAAAGTCCAAACGCCGCATCTGTTCACTTGCGGCCATTTCCCAATATTCGTCAGCACTGTCCATGTCATAGTCAGGAATATCTTGTTCTAATCCAAGGGCTGCAATAATAACGACAGAACATTTTTTTCATCTTCATCCGTTTCAAAGCAAATAGAAAAATTCCAATTAACTTACGCTGCATGTCTTGGCATCTTGTATGTTGGCGGATAGTTCCGATCGTAAAAGTCTTGCTCCGTCGTGAAGACTTCTGGCGTCGGAATTATCAGAATGATTCGAAATCATGTCCAGAATCTGTTCTTCGAACTAAACTTTTAAAGGGGTTTTTTTTGGGACTTTCCGATTTATCGTGATATTTCTTTAAACTCTCATGGGATTCCTTTTCTCGAAATCATCGGGTAAATTTTAATAATGAGGAAATTTACTATCATGATTGACATGTTGACACTAACAACGAAATGTCAAATGAGAAAATATTGCGTTTTCGCGAAAATTTTAGTTTTATGTAAATCTGGTAGGTGGCAATGGCCGCAAGTGAAATGGATGCAAGTGAGATGACCGCAAGTGGCAATGACCGCAAGTGAGATGACCGCAAGTGAGATGACCGCAAGTGAGATGACCGCAAGTGGCAATGACCGCAAGTGAGATGACCGCAAGTGGCAATGACCGCAAGTGAGATGACCGCAAGTGAGATGACCGCAAGTGAGATGACCGCAAGTGGCAATGACCGCAAGTGAGATGACCGCAAGTGAGATGACCGCAAGTGAGATGACCGCAAGTGAGATGACCGCAAGTGGCAATGACCGCAAGTGAGATGACCGCAAGTGAGATGACCGCAAGTGAGATGACCGCAAGTGAGATGACCGCAAGTGGCAATGACCGCAAGTGAGATGACCGCAAGTGAGATGACCGCAAGTGGCAATGACCGCAAGTGAGATGACCGCAAGTGAGATGACCGCAAGTGAGATGACCGCAAGTGAGATGACCGCAAGTGGCAATGACCGCAAGTGAGATGACCGCAAGTGAGATGACCGCAAGTGAGATGACCGCAAGTGGCAATGACCGCAAGTGAGATGACCGCAAGAGAGATGACCGCAAGTGAGATGACCGCAAGTGAGATGACCGCAAGTGGCAATGACCGCAAGTGAGATGACCGCAAGTGAGATGACCGCAAGTGAGATGACCGCAAGTGAGATGACCGCAAGTGAGATGACCGCAAGTGGCAATGACCGCAAGTGAGATGACCGCAAGTGAGATGACCGCAAGTGAGATGACCGCAAGTGGCAATGACCGCAAGTGAGATGACCGCAAGAGAGATGACCGCAAGTGAGATGACCGCAAGTGAGATGACCGCAAGTGGCAATGACCGCAAGTGAGATGACCGCAAGTGGCAATGACCGCAAGTGAGATGACCGCAAGTGAGATGACCGCAAGTGAGATGACCGCAAGTGGCAATGACCGCAAGTGAGATGACCGCAAGTGAGATGACCGCAAGTGAGATGACCGCAAGTGGCAATGACCGCAAGTGAGATGACCGCAAGTGAGATGACCGCAAGTGAGATGACCGCAAGTGGCAATGACCGCAAGTGAGATGACCGCAAGTGAGATGACCGCAAGTGAGATGACCGCAAGTGGCAATGACCGCAAGTGAGATGACCGCAAGTGAGATGACCGCAAGTGAGATGACCGCAAGTGAGATGACCGCAAGTGGCAATGACCGCAAGTGAGATGACCGCAAGTGAGATGACCGCAAGTGAGATGACCGCAAGTGGCAATGACCGCAAGTGAGATGACCGCAAGAGAGATGACCGCAAGTGAGATGACCGCAAGTGAGATGACCGCAAGTGGCAATGACCGCAAGTGAGATGACCGCAAGTGAGATGACCGCAAGTGAGATGACCGCAAGTGAGATGACCGCAAGTGAGATGACCGCAAGTGGCAATGACCGCAAGTGAGATGACCGCAAGTGAGATGACCGCAAGTGAGATGACCGCAAGTGGCAATGACCGCAAGTGAGCTGACCGCAAGAGAGATGACCGCAAGTGAGATGACCGCAAGTGAGATGACCGCAAGTGGCAATGACCGCAAGTGAGATGACCGCAAGTGGCAATGACCGCAAGTGAGATGACCGCAAGTGAGATGACCGCAAGTGAGATGACCGCAAGTGGCAATGACCGCAAGTGAGATGACCGCAAGAGAGATGACCGATGATGATGACAGACTATCAGGTACACAATTTTCCTACCAGTTAACGTATCTAGCACAGACTCGAACCGTAAAAGCACCAAGCTTCGCCACTTGAGTGCAGGTGGCGAGGCAAGCACGACCAACAACAACAACAACTCTGCTCAAATGTCAAAACTGCGCTTTCGTTTTTTTATATATAAAGTGATGGAACGTTGCTGTGATTTTTTCTTTAATATTCGATAAATATCGTTAACTAAACTCGCGGACTGATAGAATAAAGTTGAAAGACTGCAAAGTGCAGCGGTCAGCGCGGAAAATCGGCTGAAAAGTTTCTTACTCAAGGATTTTCTTTAGCGCATCGGTAAGATTAATTTGGTTTTGTGAAACCTGTTGGAAAATGTTTTTTTTTAACATTAAATCGTACGTAATACCGCTAACCCGTTTTTCTGTAAATTTATTATTAAGTCGAGATATGCGGAATTCGCAAAGGCCTGAAAAATTCATACACAACGGAGAAGTCGGTCTTTCTTTGATGACTCGGATCTCAATTCCAAGAGCAAAATAATTGATGGTGGACAGAAATTCGGACCAATGGCTGTTTTAATAAATTCATTAATAATTTAAAGTGCATGGCATGAATGAATTACGGTTGTGATTCTGTACGAATTACAATAATTAAAGTTGCTCGGGTGTGAGTCATCGCGCCTTCCCTTTCCGAAAATTCCTATTAGCGCGTAAAACTTCCGCATGCTATCGTGTTCGCTTCGTTCCATGTTATTCGCTAATTAATTGTTTCGTTTCTACTTTTACTATAATCCGGGCAATTATAATCATCGCATAAATTCTCGGAATGTAATTAGTCGAGGTCTCGTGCCCCTAACCGTCTATAGCTAAAAGAAATGTTTTATTGATTTGCGTATGTCTTCTGTCTGCCACCCGTTTTGGGTGTTCTATAGGAGAAAACAGTGCTGTGAGCAAGAGGCACGGCACAGACAATGCCGCGAAACAATGGCGAATTGGCGTCGGGAGGAGGTGGTGGTGCCGGTGACCACTTTGGAAGCAGCCGATTACAAAGAACGGCGGCTGCAGGAGGTTGCAGTGGTAGCGGATACACCCACGCTGAGGATGTCATGAACAAAAAAGGGGTGGCGTTCAGTGTTAGGGTAAGTTGAGAGTTCAATGTACAATCGTGTACATTGTACATGTCTCGAATTTAGCACGAACAGTTCGTAACGAACGATTACACTTATTCGACGGCAGACAATTGATTTTATTGGCTTGTTCTCGTTTTACAGTACATTGGCTGCTTGGAAATTAAGACTTCGGTGAAGACATTGGATTTTAAAACCAGAGCACAACTTGCAAGGTAACGTTTATCTATTTTTCTTTTTACTTTTCTGCGCATTGATTTTCTTCCAAATAAATGTTTAATATTCGGTTAGATAGGAGCAATTTGTGCCTCTTATTTATTCCTAGTTAATCGAATTGGGACTATCATTAGCCGAAGTTCTGAAACGCTCTTGAAAACCGTTTTATTTGCTTTCTATTTATGCCAAACGCGAAGATCAATCGGTAGGCAATCTCAATTGAATAAATAACAATGCACCCCTACTTGAGTTATAATGTAATCGAACGGACCTTCCCATATAAACAAAATTTATTTTTTTCCCTTTTTTTCTTCGGTCTTCTTTTGTAGAACAAGTTAGATTTGCTGTTTCGATATTTACCTTTCAAGTCCCTTTTCATAATATCGTTAGTTCTTATCAAATTTTCAGTATTGTACTTCGTTGTTTTTCTAGTGAGTCAGAAGTAAAACTCGACATGAACCGAAGAGAGTACGTTCGACTACACTCTGACTCTAATATCTGCGGCTCTGTAACATTTAACGTTTATTTCTTATATATGGTGCATTCGACGATTGCACAAGTGATACAAATTTGTTATATTGAAGGCCTAGGATAGTTATTTCGTTACCAAAATATCGAATTAACCGAAAGAAAAATAAGGTTTGGAGATTGGACTGGTCCTAGATCCTCCAACGTCCATCTCGGTGGCAGTATCGGGCTGGAGCGACGTGCTAACATGCTGCCGGGACTAGCTACGGGAGTCGTGGGGTGGTTTCGTTGCTCCGATACTGACTATAAAAACCATGGCCTATAACAACAAAACGAGCTTTAGAGCTCGTCACGTCGACTTACCTCAGAACAGGTATTCAACAAAAAGCAGGACTTTCTCTGATCGCGGTATTTTTTTTTTTTATAATTTGGGGAGCACGTGAGAGCACTGCAACCTTCTCGGCCTATTATGCGTTTATTGCCCCTTTGCCCTACCATAACTCAATAGCTTTGGCTAATCTAAGTATCTTTAAGCCATGTTGGCTAGTTCCTCGGTAAAAAGGAAACCTTTTCCAGGAAGATTGTTTCTTTTCCTAGCTACTGTTTCACAGTGACATAGGATGTGTACTGTCGTTTGCGAGTCTTCGAGACAGAGGCGGCAGATGTCGGTGTCAGCTAAGCCCATATTCTGGAGGTGGTTGTTTTTTTCTGCTGTGCCCCGTCATTAGGCCGAGTATTAATATCACTCTTGCTGAATTTTAGAATATCCTCCACTTTGTTTTTTTGTAGTATGATTAGTTTTTTTGAGATTGATAAGCCTGGAAGTCTAATCCAGTAGATTTTATATTCTTGTTCAACCCACTTTCTAAGTATAGGCTTGTAGTGCCCTTTTCATTTTCCTCAATTTCCATATGTCCTGGTACCCACATTATGGTTACATCATTCCTTTTTTCCAATTCTCAATTTGGACACTTAATAAAATATTTGTTCATTTTTCATATAAATTATGCAGTGCAAAAAGTGCAGTACCGCGATAAACAGTTCTGCCATGTCAGTTCATTGTGGAGGTGTGTGCGAAAGCGCTTTTCATGGAAAATGTAGTGACGATTCGATGACGGCTCCGAAATTATTCGCTGCACTTAGTTTGCCGCATGATTTGATCTTGCATCGACTGCCGTGAAACCGGGTTTTCGTTAATTAATCGCAAGCTCGATGCTCTGACATCCACAGTTTAATATCAAGTGTTGCTAAATTGACAGAGAAACCCATACATCCAAATCAACCTGCAACTGTATTGCCTTCGACTAGTTTGCCGGCAACATCAAATGCATCACTAACTGCACCTGGGGCTTCCCCAAAATCAGCTAGGCAGTTACGACCGAGGCAGATTAAATCTGGGGCTAGCGCCGCATCGATCAGCAAACGCTCTGCTACGAACGCTGAAAACGGTACCTGCTCTGCAGGTACGTCAGTCGACAACACCGATAAATCGAGTGACACTAATTGTGTTGCTCAACATGCGGTTGTTGCCGATTACTCCGCTGGCGTTAACAATTCTAATGACGTCACGGTCACTACTCCATCAACAAGCAAGCTACCTGCTGCAATAAGTTCCAGTCTCGTTCCGGCGAAGATGCCTCGCTGGATTTATGTGTCTCGTTGTGACTCAACCGGAAGATGTGGTAAGCTTTGTCAAAAGTAAATATTGTGACGAAAGTTCCACGGAACTTCCTTGGTATCGGCTTACGAAGACTGGATAACCTATCGTATGTCTCATTCAAAACTCGTGTGCTTCATGATATGCTACATAAGGTCTTGAAACCTATATTTTGGCCGAAAGGTCTCGTCGTTAAGGAATTTAATTCGAGATCTCGAAAAAATTTTCGGACACTACCATCGAAGGAAGTTCTCACCTAACACTCAATACCAACTCGTATGTCTCAAACATTGCATCCGTTTCGAATTTATCAAACATTAATAATAAATCGTCTATTTCTATTTTTTGTCAGAATGTAAGAGGTCTGAAAACAAAGGTAGTTACATTTCGAAATACAGTTCTATCCGAAATTTTCGATGTTATTTGTATTTCTGAAACCTGGCTTAACTACTTAATTCTTGATGCCGAACGCTTACCAGGTTTTTATAACGTGTATCGTCCTGACCGCGATCGTGATCTTCTATGTTCAAATAAATCCGATGGTGGCGGTGTCATGATAGCAATAAAAAATAACTTGTTCTCCGAGTCTTGTACTGATTTCTATTGCAGTTTTGAATGTATTGCTGTAAAAGTTAAATGTGCAGGACATCTTCTCTACATTTTTACTTGTTATGTCGTGTGTAATTCATCGTCAACTGTCTGCGCTCTTCGGATCTCTGTCGTTTTTTATAAATCAGTGTGACCCTCGCTCTAAATTCATCATATGTGGTGATTTTAATATGCCATACGTAAGATGGTATAATAACATTCTATCTGCCTTGCCTTCGTATTCTCAACACCTTTTCCACCTCGAAGCCTTCATGGAATTTTATGCTATTACGCAATTAAATTTTACTCTGAATTAGAATGATAGAACTCTAGACCTCATTTTTTCGAATGTATGGTCCAACGATATTGGTATTATTTTGTCTACTACAGAACTTGTACCCGTTGACTCCCATCATCCTCCCATTGAGCTTATGGGTAAAATAAATACATGTAACCGTTCATCGTTAACAAGTCGTTCAAAGCGCAATTTCTTTAAGTGTAACTATGATGTAATCTCTTCTGACTGACATGATCTTAATTTGCTAGAAACCCTGCAATCTGAGTCCGTTGTCTCTTCTGTTGACTCTTTTTACAGTTCTTTAAACTCAATCGTTTCTGAGCATGTTCCGTTCTTCTCCATGAAACGTAGTTCCTTTCTTCAATGGTTCAACAATACCATTATTAAACTAGTGAACATAAAAAACAGGGCACGGAGATTTTTCTCAAGAACCGTAATCCTGCAAACGCATCCCGTTTTGCTGATCTAAGAAGGCAGCTAAAGAGGGAAATAAAGAAAGGTTTTCGTTCATATGTGAACAACCTAAATTTCTGTCTTTCTACTGGGAATGTTAAGCCGTTTTGGAATTATGCTAATTCATCTCGAATTATTTCTTTCAACCCTAATAGAGCTAAAACCTCAGGTAACTGGGACGAATATAGGAAGTCCCTTACTGAATATAATAAGCTTTTAAAAAAGTTAAAAAAAGAGTCTTGGAGTAAATTCTGTGAAGAAATAGATGATCTTCCAATGGCATCAAGACTACAAAAAGTGTTGTCAAAAGACACCCCGGTAGACATCGGCCTACTAGAGAGACCGGATGGGTCCTTAACTAAAAGCAGCATGGAAACTCTTGAAATGTTACTGGCAACACATTTCCCAGGCTGTAAGATAATCAATAACAATGAAGATTTAGAGGTAGAGGAAAGGATGAATCGTCAAACTCCGTCCAGCAAAAGTATTGCTGGTAAAATCTTCACTCCGGAAAAGATCAGATGGGCTATCAACACCTTTAAGCCTTACAAATCAGCCGGAGTAGACAAAATATTCCCCGCACTACTGCAGAAGGGGATAGAGATCCTAATGCCAACAATGATGAGGATCTTTAAAGCAAGTTTTGCATGGGGATACATCCCTAAAATCTGGAGGAAAGCGAGAGTGGTATTTATACCTAAGGCAGGGAACCGTCCCAGTGAACAGCCTAAGTCATATCGCCCTATAAGTCTAACCTCTTTCTTTATCAAAACGATGGAGAAGTTAGTGGACATTCACATAAGAACGGGGCCCAAGAGGGTCTGTCTAAATAAGAACCAACATGCCTATCAAAAAGGTAAATCAACCGAGTCAGCCCTTCATAGATTGGTTAAACAAATCGAAAAGGCTAAAGACTACAAAGAAATTGCCCTTTGCGCATTCCTAGATATAGAAGGAGCGTTTGATAACACTCCCCATGAAGCAATTATAGCGGCAGCTAGGAAAAAGGGTTTGGAAGCGGCAACAACAAATTGGATACATGCCATGCTAAGGAGCCGAACGACAACCACGGATCTAGGTGATAGCACATTGACTGCACAGACCTATAGGGGTTGTCCCCAAGGTGGAGTACTATCTCCACTTCTTTGGTCAATGGTAGTAGATGAGCTTCTGGACCGTCTAGAAAGCCAAGGATACGAGGCAATAGGATATGCTGATGACATCGTCATTATCATTAGAGGCAAACACGATTCAATAATTTCGGAAAGAATTCAATCAGCGTTAGAGGTGATAATGAACTGGTGTCGGTCTAAAAACTTAAACATAAACCCAAGCAAGACTGAGATAATACCATTCACAAACAGAAGAGAGGTCAACATTACACCTCCCTCAATAAATGGAACACCTATACCCCTTTCAGATGAGGTAAAATATCTAGGTATTATATTAGATAGCAAACTCAACTGGAATAAACATATAGAAAGGACTCATGCCAAAGCACTAAAGGCGTTTTGGGCCTGTAAAAGCTTGTTTGGCAGAAAATGGGGTTTAAAGCCCAAAATGATTTACTGGTGCTACAGAACAATCATTCTCCCTATAGTCACATACGGATCAACGGTATGGTGGACTAAAATCTTACAACGTAAAGCACAGCTTACGCTACAAAAAATCCAAAGGCTAGCATGTCTTGGTATCACAGGTGCTATGAAAACCTGTCCTACAGCGGCAATGGAAATGTTCCTGGACATCCCTCCTATACATCTCCAAATAAAGAAGGAGGCTATTAAAGGGGTGATACGCTTACAGGAGAAAAATAATTACAAACCAGGGGATTTTAGAGGTCACCTCAAAATCCTAAGGGACCCAAAAATGGAGATTTTAACTTCCACTATTTCGGACGCCATGCCGACAAAATTCAACTTTGAAACCCCTTTCAAAGTTATTATCAGGGAACGCAAGGACTGGCAATCCATGCTATCTGACATAGAAGAAGGGTCAACCATCTGGTATACAGATGGATCGCGCACATCTGAGGGGACAGGAGCCGGAGTCAAAGGGCCTAACTTCGCGGTTTCAAAACCTCTCGGTAAAGAAGCCACAATCTTCCAAGCCGAACTAATTGCAATGGAGCTATGCATCCAAGAAAATATAAGGAGAGCTCATCGCAACAAATCTATTTATATCCTATCGGATAGTCAGGCGGTTCTCAAAGCTCTTGCGTCCAATAAACATGGATCAAAGATAGTATGGGACTGCCTTCAAAACCTTATAATCCTGGGGAAAAGGAATAATGTAACCTTAATGTGGGTACCAGGACATATGGGAATTGAGGGAAATGAAGAGGCTGATCACCTAGCAAAAATCGGTGCTCAATCTAATTTTATTGGTCCAGAACCTTTCTGCGGAAAACCAAAGGGGTACTTCAACACTATAATTAGACAATGGGTAGAACAAGAACATAAAATCTACTGGAATATACATCCAGGCTTGTCAATCTCAAAAAAGCTGATCCTACCACAAAAGAACAAAGTGGAGGATATCCTAAAATTCAGTAAGAAGGATATTAGTATTCTAATCGGCCTAATGACGGGGCACAGTGGAGTAAACCACCACCTCAAAAACATGGGCTTAGCTGAAACCGACATCTGTCGCCTTTGTCTCGAAGAATCGGAAACGACAGAACACATTCTATGCCACTGTGAAGCAGTAGCTAGGAAAAGACACAATCTTACTGGGAAAGGGTTCCTTTCTACCGAAGAACTAGCCAATATGGCTCCCTTAAAGATCATCAGATTAGCTAAAGCTACTGAGATATGGTAGGGTGAAGGGGCAATAAACGCACAATAGGCCGAGAAGGTCGCAGTGCTCTCGCATGATCCCCTATTTAATAAAATAAAAAATTCAACCCTTCCACAATTATACACTTGGATGTTACTGCTTCTACTCCAAGTGGTATTGCTGAACTTTTCTCGCAATATTTCCAGTCTGTCTACTCCGCCAGTTCACCATCATCTACGCCTTGATTCGTCGATAATCACGTCAATCTCTTGCCAGAGTTCGATAGTCACGACGTTCTTGCTGTCATCAACTCTTTAGATGATAATGGCACTGCTGGATCAGACGAAATTCCAAACATTTTCGTAATAAATCTTGGACACATCCTAGCTGAACCTTTGGCGAAAATTCTTACTATGTTCCTCACTAAAGAAATTTTCCCCACTCAATGGAAGGAATCTTACGATATACTTATTTTTAAGAAGGGTGAAAAGCATAAGGTTGAAAATTACCGTCCAATCAGTCTACTTTCTTGCTTTTCAAAAATATTTCAAAAGTTACTACATATACTCACTTTTTCACGAGTCAGCTCCCTAATATCTATCAAGCAGTATGGATTTTTTCAAGGACTCTCTACGGAGACGAATCTGGTTTCCTTCTCAAACTCAGTCTCATGTGCGCTCGAAAATCGTTTCACTGTCCACACGATTTATACTGACTTTTCTAAAGCCTTTGACATTGTTGACCACTCTATACTGCTTAATAAACTGCAATCGTTTGGAATAGATTCTGCTTTGTTGCAATCTCTTCGTGCCTAAGTGATCGTAAACAATACGTCATATTTAATGGAGCTCAATCCTATCCTTACTTTGCATCGTCTGGTATTACCCAAGGTTCAACCTTGGGTCCCATACTTTTCGTTTTGTTTGTGAATGACCTTCTTACGGGTTTTCAATCTGATCATTTAATGTATGCCGATGATCTCAAACTATTCAGTCTATTTCTGACTGTAAAATCCTACAAGATGACATTAATAAATTAAACGATTGGTGTAAGCTGAATAACTTCCGTTTGAACACACAGAAATGTTTTAAAATGATATATACAAATAAGGATTGTAGCCTTAACTTTGACTACCATGTTTATAATGCTCTCCTCGTTGAAGTCTCACGGATGAAGGATTTAGGAGTAATGTTTGACAACAGATTAAAGTTTGATCAGCACATAGTCATAGAACACTCGACGAGCGACATAGTATGGGAAAGTTCTTGATCGTAATTCGAAGAAAATAGTGCAGATGTTATTACAGTGCTCGTACGCGCGCAATATTTTGATTCAGTGTTGAGTGGTAGATTACATAAACAAGTAAAGCTTACATTTGAAATTAGTTTTGAGTACAGTGGAAGACCAGTAGTATTTGATGAATGACTAGGGCTAACATGCAACAATATTAAAATTCATAGTTTGACTAATTTCATCATTACTTGAGCGTAAGACCGCCGAGCACTACGCCTGGCGGTTGTGAATTTATAGCTTCACGATTGTTCTCAATATTATTGGTTTTATTATCAGTTTGATCGTTATTGATTTGTTGGAGGAGTAAACTCGTTTTGATCATGTTTTAGAATTTTTGTAATTCTTTGGCTATAACCTTTATAATTTTCACCACAGTTGAAACATTTATTTGGATGACTTAGCGCAGAATGTCCATGGTATGACAATTCTTGTGGTATCAATTTAGACATTTTTAGTGATTGTATTTCCACTTTAAAGCTCAGAATGTTCCGAATCCCAAGAATTTTTTCTATGCTCTATTCTGTTGCAAATGTAAGAAAAAACATATTGTTACATGTCAGCTCTACTTGCCTATCATCTGCTACTCAACACTGAATTCGATTATTGCGCGTGTGCGAGCACTGTGGATAGCACCTGCATGATGGTTGTACGGCTTGATCGGAATGTTCAAAGCATCAGGACCCTGAGCCAACCAGCAGCAAATTGCGCGGGCAGTGTGGAGATGCAACAACAACCACACGCATAGGCTCAGTCGACAGGGAAAAGACTCAGACGACGAGGCAATGCTTTATAGAAGCAATTAAGAGACCTTTAGGGAAAAGGCTCGGACGACACGTGTATGCTCGGCCGGCAGGGTGGGGTGTCGGGCGACGAGACAATGCTTTATAAAAGCAATTAAGAGACTCGACCGTTAGGGGAAACACTCGGACGACAAGAAAATACTTTATGAACATCTACGAGTTCTTAGCGACAACAAACAAGTGAGACTCGGTCTGCAGGCAGGGGTGTCGAGCGAGGAGGCAATGATATATAGAAGCGATTGATAAGGAAAAGATTCGTACGACAAGTGGAATGGTTCGGCCGAAAAGAGCGATTTAAAGGGCGAACATTTTTGATGAGCAGATGAGTCTGGTTTGGAGCGATCAATGTTTAGAGGGCGATAGTGTGTGAGCGAAAAAAAAGGTCTGAAGGGAAAAATGGAAAATTAAATAAAGTTTTGCGGTTAAATTAAAGTGAACTTGTTAAACTAGTAATTTTATTTTTACTTAAAATCCAGCGATCCCTTGTTAATCCCTTATTAATGTAAAATTGAGCAAAAAAATAAGGAAGAAGACCTTTAAACATAATTTACCTTTTCAATTTTTGTTATATCCCTATAGAGAGTGCATAAATCAAGTATGTGAAGCAGCCGGCCTAAAATCGCAAAAGAAACGTCGCGTCGATAAGAAACTTGCACAATACATATCAGAGAGGCCGTGCATGCGAAATGCCGGAACGAATGTTACTATCAACGTTTCGAAAAATGCAATAAGCCTGGTGAATCTTGAAACTGGCGAGATGGTTGTAAATCATGATTTGCCGCGAATATCTTTTGCATCTGGCGGTGATCAGGTAAACTCTGATTATTTTTTATTTAAAAATCAGTATTTCATTTTTATAAATCATTTTCAGGATACGCTTGACTTCTTAGCATATATTGCGAAAAATGTAGATGGATGGCGAGCATGTTATGTACTTGAGTGTGGCGGTGAACAATCGCAAGACTTACTTTCAACAATTGGAACGGCATTCACAACTCGCTTCAAAGCGATTCAGTAAGGCGATTTCAAATAATGCGTAATTTTATTCTGAACGTTTTTTTTTTTAGTTGTAATGGCATAAATAATTATAACATCGAAGAAGAATACGACAAAGATTACTACAACGATTTACCAGATAAATTACCACCAGATCTACTATACGATAACGATCTACCACAACGAGTTAAACAATTGCATCTTAAAGTATAATTTAGCATGAAATATGGTGTTTTAATTTTGAGTATAAATTTTTTTTTTTTATGATTAGAAACCTCGAGATAGATTAAGCAGTAACTTAATCGATTTGAATAGTCCACCACCCGATCATGGAACGAATGTCGATTTAGGTTTGGATGCAAATAGCAACACAAGTGCGAATCCAATTGTTCGTGATGTATTCGATATACGTAAGTATAATATTTGTTTGAAAGTAGCAAATTACATAAAATTCATTTTAAATAACGTTCATACTGATATGCGCAAATATGGAAAGAGCTGTCCTCCCAGATAGTGGCAGTGAATTACGGAGAAATTTTCAACACGAACCTGAAAATGAAGTGATCCAATCGCCTTCAAAATACCCTTGTAGTGTGCTTATTAATGCGTATGTATGTGTGGGCGCGCGCACGCGTGCGTGCTTGCCTGTTTTTTTTTTTACAGCCATCAACAATAACTTAGGGAGTCACCCTTTAATGCGCGATGCAGAGTTAAGTCGACATGAGTATGGGGAAACAAGTGAGCCAGGCTTTAATTTTAGATACTGCTTCGTTTCTTGCTGACTCTATTTCGTGGATGTGCTTGGCCACGTTAATAACAGCGATTTCGTCAGCGAACCCAATTAATTTCACTCCTTGTGACAACGATAATCGCAGAACTCCATCGTACATGATATTCCACAGGAGAGGATTCAGTACCGATCCCCGTCACCAGTTTGGTACCTCAACTTCCTGTTGGCTAAGTAGTTTGAAATTATTCTCAACAAGTAGTATGATGTATCCGTCCTGGCTAACGATCTCCATATATATAACCAATCTGCCGAGGTAAAGGCATTCTTAATGTCCAGTGTCACTACTGCACAATATTTCTTTGCCCCCCATCGCCATCTTTCTGCTTGTATCGCCTCAGCTGCAGTATCGACTACCACTTTTATGGCGTCGATCGTTGAGCGCGATTTCCTAGATCCGAACTGGTGGTCTGGCAGTGCTCCTTTCTCCTCTGCTATTACAAGCAGTCTGTTCTATATAATTCGCTCAAGGATCTTTCCCAACGTGTCAAGTAAACATATTGGACGATATGACGATGGCTCTCCAGGAGGCTTGTTTCCTTTTGGTAAAAGTACCAAATGTTGGAGCTTCCATGGTTCGGAAAAGGCTCGTTCCTCTAAACACTTTTGCATCGTTCTTATAAAGATGTCGGGCCTCTTTTGAACAACAACTTTACTGCCATATTTTGGATGCCATTCAGGTATCTTGTTGTATGCCTCAAATAGTTCTTCCAACGTAATTGCAGGAATGGACTCTATGTTGATCTCTCTGGTTATGCTACACTTATTAGTTGGCCTTTGGGGGTCTTAGCATTATTGGGCAAGTTATTTGTGGGGACTATGTCCCTTCAGCCTTGTCATCACCATCCTGTATCCCTATACCCCAGGTACTCATATCCGCTTCGTTGCAGAGATTCTTGAAACAAATTTCCTAACTCTGTTTAATCGCCTTGTTTAGATCTCGTCTCACCACTTTGAAAGTGTCTAATCGGTCGTGAAAATCTGCCATTTCGTATTCCGTAGAAGGGAGTTGCTTATAAAGGTTATGCCTATGATGTAGCCCATTCCTGCTTTGCGATACGTGTTTGCCCGGCCGATATTTGCATTTCCTATTTCCAGTGGTGCAAATGTCTCCAGCAGAATACGTCATCTAGCACTGGCGAGCCTGCCACCCCAATCTATTGCCCATGCATTAAAGTCACCACTCATGACCACTGGAGTTTTACCGCGTGCGGCAGCCGTTAGATTATCTAACATTGTCTGATATTCACTCGTCGTCGAAGTGAATTCCATTTATTTTTGCTCGAACGAAGCCCTCCGCCTGTACCACCTGGTTTCTTGGAGGGCATGTTTTCCACAGATCAATATTGCCGCTAGCTTTGTTGTCACAGATCCAGATATTGCCGTCGAGGGTTTTGTATGGTTCGCTAATCAAGACGATATCCGCTCCCTCGCCCTTAGCAGTTTGTGTCAGGATATCCTGCGCTGTCCTACAGTGGTTCAGATTAATTTGTATTATCTTCATGATTTTTACTTGTGATGGCTCTCCTGAAGATCGGGCATTTGCTGCTGCCGGCTACGTGGTTCGCATTTTCTGGATGATCCTTCCTACAGAACATGCATGATTAGAGATGGTATGCTATTTTAAATACCTGCGATTTTTTCACTGCTATTTTAAAAGAGCAATCGCATATTGCGATTGAAAAATTAAAACAGCTGCGATTAGAAGAGCAGAGCAGAGTTTTTGTTTGCAATCGCACATTAATCTCGAAACTCACACATTCCACGTAACACAGACGAGATCGTAGCTCAGAATAAAGCTCGTCAAACAAACTGCCACTTACCCATCGCATATATACAAACCAAATAAAAAAAAAAACACCCGGTCATAGAAAACCGAACCAAAAGGGTTTATTGTTTTTTTTTCACACGATATTATTCACACACGCCATTTCATCATGATCAACGTAAAGCTCTTATCAGATTTCGAAACCCATGGAAGAAATGTCAGTTGAACTTTATCCAAGCCCCAGCGCTAACTATCAATCGCGCGAAGAAAGAGCTTGAACGTCGGTCTTTCGTGTCTCTCGATTGCCGCTTGGCACATCTGATATATTCCATTGTCTTCGTATCTGTTATATCGTTCGCGCTCAGCGATTTATCAGCTCTGTGATATCAAAGACTATCAAGTCTGTGGTGATTGATATCGACAGCACGAGCAGTGTGTAGTAGTAGCAGATTTTGCTATCCCTATGCATGATGGTTCTTTGTCACAGCTCTTCACAATGTGGTCTTCCGTTTCACATTTCCTACAAAGCTTGGAGCAGTCTTCTCCGTTTTTACACTGCCTGGCTAGGTGACCAAACTCTAGAGATTTAAAACATTTTATATGGCGTGTTTGTTAATGCGTATGTGTGTGTGTATGACGTGCATGAATGCGCGCGAGCAGTTGTATGCGTGTGTGTGCTTAGAAAAATGGACATCAAAAGACGCAATCATTCGGCGAGCGACTAGGGCTGCCATGTAACAACATTAATAATCTATTAATGCTTAATATTTTCTTAACAAACAAAAAATTATTCACGGTTTTAAACTTTCAGAGCCCTTTTCATTGTCAGCCGAGGTACAACGATCACAATTAGTTACTGAATCTTGGTTTCATGCATCCATTAGTCGACCCGTCGCCGAGAAACTTCTAACAAACGATGGTGATTTTCTAGTGCGCGAATCACAAGGTAAACCGGGTCAGTACGTCCTAACCGGACTAGAAGAAACCACACCGAAGCACTTGTTGCTTATCGATCCCGAAGGTATTGTTCGTACTAAGGATCGAATATTCGATAGTATAAGTCATTTAATAAATTACCATTGGACAAATGCATTGCCAATCATATCAGAGGAGACTGAGCTCGTTTTGAGAACCCCAGTGTTAAGAGATAACCAAAAGTGAATCTTTTTTTCACATTTATATTTAATCTAATTTGCTTTTGACCGTATTGCACTTCTTGAAGAAAAAAATGTATGACTAAAAAAATATTATGAAATGGCAGGGAACGATGGCAATAGTTTAATTTTTTGTTTACTTAAAAAATATTGAAAATACATAAATGTAATTCGTAGTTATCAATATGTATGACGAATTTGTAAATTGTAATATGTCTCGAATTTTATGTTTGCATAATGTTCTTTTATTTTAAGCACTTTCATCAGAATGCAAACTATTTTAAAACCGATTATTTGTAGATTCATTCAGTAATAATTTTAATTCGATCTAAATAAAAAATCCTTAAAATTCTATTAATAAGTAAAATATTTGTGCTGTACATAATTGTTTTTAATAGCGAAAATATATATTTTGCAAACTACCTTTCACTGTCAATGGATATGAAAACTCTTTATATTTCCTTATTTTTATTTCCATGCAAAAATTTACAATTTCCTTTTTATGTATGTAATCGTTAACTATGATTTTTCAACGTGAGTGCATCGTTCATAATACAACTCTGGAAAATTGCCTTCTTTCGGTGTTGATTCAGACGATTTATCGAAATCCGCTGAGAAAATAAAACTCAAATCACGATATTTAACTATCGGCGCTCCCAGTATACCACGATACGTCTTATACAAGTTGGTATCTAAAAACAATATATATTTCTCGAATCTTCGAATATTGATTGGCTCGTTGAATATGAGCCGCATTATTTTTCGATGTCCGTCGAATTTGATCATTTTTTCGCAGCTAGCCAAAATCGTTTTATGATTGCTTGGATTACAGAAATCATCGATTAGTAAACCGTATTTGATTTGAAGTTCCATCTCGGTCATTGGACCGTACATTCCGAAACCGTATAGGCGTATCGGTTGACTTGTTTGAAAGGCCAAGAAGTGATTAAGTTTCGTTTTAATGCCAGTTTTAACATCGAATAATGGTAGACGACATTTTTTATCTTGAAATCTTCGACACGTTTCCATTCTTTGCTAGAAATTTCTTTGCATACTCCTATTGAATTGATTATAAATGTTGTATTTAGTGGAAGTTTAAGTTTAAAAGGCGAATGACAAATGAAACAATTATTGAGCGGTGTCCTTAGTTGTGAAGTTTCATGCGATTAGTTCGCCAGTTTACAAAGTATCACTTGAAAAAAAACAAAAATCTACACAATCCTTGAAATGATTTATGTAGAAACACCTTTTCCAATCCAATTAACTAGTTAGACACGGTTATGTTGGCATTCGTGCTTGCATATCCCATGAAAAAATTGCCTCTGAGGAGTAGCCAAGGCGAGTTAGTATTGAATTGCGCTTGGGGTCGCTGGATTTCAAGTAAATATAAAGACTTTTCCGAAAAAAGTAATTTGAGGGTTAGCTCCCTGGTCCTGTAAGAAGAGTTTTTACATCGTTTTCTAAGAGATTCCACTTCTGCAGTCGAAATATAAGTTCAGATTTTCTCTTAGGTAACTCCAAACCACTGACAAGGTCATTCAAATCCGACTGAGTAACGAGATGAGGTTGTCGATGAACTGAATCTGCTTAACACTTCATTATCGATGGACGGATCATTCGATGGTGCAGACTGTGGCTCAAAGTTTGTCAGATCCATTTCTGCCTCTAAAGTATAGGTTTTTGGGGCACTGAGATTGGCAAAAGTTCGCTGTGAGGAACTAGTTTTAGGCTGAAGGGATATTTGGATACTGAATTGTATGCTTACTTTTGCAAGAGAACCCGACAGTGTAAGTCATACAAAAGTAACAATCTGTGAGATGACAGCAAAGTTTGCGCCAAACCATGGGCACAACAAATTGTATTGATTTACGGGTACTTTTGAGCCATTTGGTCAAGCTACTGTAAAAAGGAATGCAGCAAACTGTTGGAGCCCTATCCTTGTCGTGATCGCCAACTTCCCATTCAAAGTACAATTTGCAGGCAGTTGAAAGAAGCGAAGAAAGGAGTTTTCGTTGCGGTTTGAAAGTTAATTCCCCGCAAACATAGCAGAAGCTATTGGGATGATTTTTACATTCGCGTGGCATAATTGTACAGTGAATCAATTGGAAAGAAAGATTTTCGGATTTCACACTGTTACGCTTTATTAAAAGTAACGTTTCGGTCTCTGCTGAAATCTTTGTCAAACTGATCGACAACTACCGAAGATTATGATTTTATATACGTAGAATGGGGTTAATGGAGTAAATTGGCTGTGGGAAGGGTAATTAGGGTTAAATTGGTTAATTAACATTAGTACGAGGTAAATAAAGTAAGAACAAAGCTGGAATGTGTGAATATAAAATCTAGAAACTGGAAAATGTACAAAATAAATGAAAAAAATTGGGCTAAAATAATCCTTTTCATCCCTTTAAATTATAGAAAATTGATAAAAATAGGAGAGGTGCCTCTCCCTGAAACGGTGAGTAATGGGGAAAAACGTGATTCATATTGAAATCAATGAGGATATTTTACATAAAAATCAGCAGCAATGGTATCGGCTTATTTTCATGCCGTACAGTGTTATTATTCTTCATTCAACTTAACACAAAATAAAACAAACCGCAGTTTTTCCGATGAGTAAAAGTGCTCAAAAAATTAATTCAAAGTTAGGGAAGTCGGTGTAAATCCTACTCTTACCCTATTAGTTTTTTTGCTCTCCTGAAAGTTTTTTTTTCACATATTTTCCACATCGGTACATTTTTGTTGAAAATGATAACAGATATCAACAGGATTTTTTTTTTGGTCGATAGGTAGCAGTACTAGCTAGAGTCACTGTATAACTGAGCTACTCGGTCCAGGAGTCTGGCAGATAGCTATTTTAGTACAAAAATCGAACGTGCTAAAAAATTTGGTACTAAAAATCGAACGTTCGAAAGATCAAAGTGTTGGTGAAAATAAGTGTAGACTGTGTAGTCATTCTGACATTTCCCAGTAGGGAGTGGAATCATTACCGCGCCGATGATTCTTACCATGAAGCTATTACAGCTACTTCCTGTCGTAAAACATAGATTACTTTAACATTGCAATGTCATAGGCAAGCATTCATTTTTGCTACTTTCTGCATTACAAAGGATCGACATTGGAATCTAGGGAAACGAATGAATAATGTAATGATTGGAAAAAAAATCGACAATGTAATGGTCGCAATAGAATCTACGATGGAATGGTTACAAAAGAATAGAAAGCAAATTAATCTTTGAGAAGGTATTCTAATATTGAGGGAGCGATTCATTTTGAATCAATATTGAAAAATGTGATGAAATTGGATCCTGCTTTTGATATGAATTCAGTATTTTAAATTCTGTTGCTATAATTTAACTAATTTTGTTGCTGGAAAAATGCGACTGAAGATTTTTTTTCTCACAATGAACAACTTGTAAAATTTTACGGGAATATTAGAAAGCAAACGGGTTATGATAATAATAATGTTTTCTATTATTAATCTTTCGTTTTGTGCGCGGCACGTTTTGAAGATGATCATTTATTTTATGCAATCTCCTCACATTACCTTTCAATGCATATCAAATTCCCTAAATAAACTGCTACTTTATGTAATACCTTCACATTACTTCAGAATGCATTGCAAATTTCTTAGGTCGATTTGAATGATTTCTCAATTTGAATGATTTTCAATAAAAGGGAATGGATTGCAAAAATCCCTGTTGGGATGTTTTTCCGCCATGTGTCAACAAACAGAATCATAAACTAGACTAAAAACCTGTTTGGTAAAGATGTGTGGGTGCAGAAAATTGCAAAATAAAATTGAATTTTTGGCTGTTTCTAATGGAATGGCACAATGATATTAATTTTTCAGGGCACATAATCGAATTCCAATTGCATTTTGATAAATATCTAACCGAATATGTATATACACCAAAAAATTCAAACTTAACGGTTTCAACTCTGATACGCATCTGCCAGACTCCTTTACCGAGTTGCTCAGCTATACAGTGACTCTAGTACTAGCTAACCACAAATCAGAGGAAATTTCAATTAGTTGGTCACAATTTATTTTATTTTTTTTTGTCAAAAATACATGAACAAATTTGAAACTTTCACAGCTTATCAATGAATTAGTTTAAATTATTTTTAAAATTCCTCCGTTGTTTTACTAAAATAATAAGTGTACAAAAAATTATTAAAATTTGTCAAGCCGTTCCCGAGAAAAATGTACCGCATTTTCAGTGGACACGGTCAACTCAATAATCGCTTTTCGCTTCCAAATTTTGACTGACCTATCTGGTCCAGCTCCTCGCAAGTCGAATGCTGCCGGTATAATTCGAAATTGACGGTACTCGGTCGGCAGAGAGTTTTCTTTGTAAAGTAAACAAAATGACCTGTTCGTTCGGAGTCGATGTTAAAAAGTGATTTTATTTTATTTCATACTTAATTCTAGTCTAGCAATTTGTTATACATAGCGTTTATATAAAATGAGTTTAACGTTATTTGATTTGTGTGTAATTTGCCCATAAGTATAGGGCATTGCAATCAATTGTTTTCGAACAGGGTGATTCATATCTTTATCATGCATTTATTATTATTTTAGATTATTTGATTTTTAGTGTTATACCTAGTCTAGCCATAAATACTGTTACAAACTTTTTAAAGCACTGTTCAATAAAAGAGGTGTTATATGTTAAGAAATCATTGTTTATTTATTAAATGCATTGTCAACAACGGAAATTGCAACAAGTTATTCGAAGTGATTGCCTTTTGCCTTTACACAAGCCTTTAATCGAGCTGGCCACTTATCTATGGAAGCACGCACGACTTCAATCGGAAAGTTGGCAACTGCATGTGTAAGAGACTTCTTTAAGGATTCGATATTAGGATGTCTTTTAGAGCACGTCATTTGCTCTAAGACAGACCATAATTCGTAATCCAGCGGATTCAGGTCTGGGCTAGAGGAAGGCCAATCTTCAGCTTTAATAAAATCTGGAACATTTTCTTCAAGCCATTTTTGGGTTGACTTCGCCTTATGACCTGGTGCAGAATCTTGCTGGAAACTCCAAGGCTGATTTTTGAATAATGACGTGTTGAGAGGTTTCACTACACTTTCAAGGACACTTTCTTGACAAATTTTGGCAGACGTTTTGACGCCCTTCTCACAAAAATGCAACTTTGTCACCCCGTTGTAGCTAACACCCCACCAAACCATTACTGAGGCTGGATGATGAGCTCTTTGAACCTTTTGGGCAACTTGAGAAGCTCCTCTGGCACTGCGAGCATAAACCCTATCGTTTTGTTTATTAAATGTTTCTTCGACAGTAAAAATTTTTTCGTCCGTAAACAAAATTTTACGGTGTTCTTGGTTTGCGTACCGGCAAAGTAATCGTTTTGATTTTTCCACTCTATTTTTTTTTAACGAATCTGTTAGTAAATGCCCGGTAGATCTACGATAAGCACCCAACCCCAAGTCACTTTTGATGATACGTGAAATTGTTCTTTGGGGTATTTTCATCTCACGCGATAAAATTTTTTGTTTCCGAAGAGGATTACGGCGAATTCTCTCGCGCACGGCTTTAACCGCTTGAAGTGTTCGAGTAGTTCGCGGACGGCCACTTCTTTCACGGTCACTTACTCCAGACGTATCATTAAATCTTTCAATAGCCCGATATACAAATATTCGGCTTATACCAAGGGTATGCAGAGTCTTAAAAATATCACTTGGTTGCATTCCTACTTTATGAAGTGCAATCACAGCAATTCTATTTTCTTTGTCACCCCAATCCATGTTCACTACACTAAAAATTAAACTCAAATGATGGCAAATGCATCAAGCACAAGCGTACTATAGCGATTAGCTCAATTTTTAAGAAATGCAATATAACGGTTCCTTTCTGAAGGGTTGCCAAACCTTGTAACAATATTTATGGCTAGACTAGGTAATATTAAAAGGATTTTATTTTGGTATTTTTATTTGTTGTAGAGGATGAGTGCGAATTTACTACAGTACCCCCTCTCTAGCGAAGTGACTACAAATTAAATAAAAGTTTGTACTGTACAATCACGTTAAAGTTAATACGCGAAGATGAGAACCTAAGTATGCATTTCTACGCCTAACTAGCTTTGTCAATGAATGTTACTTGAAAGAAAAGATTTCCGGATTCGACGCTGTTACGCTTTATTATTCGTGACGTTTCGGTCTCTGCTTAGACCTTTATCAAACTGATCGAAAATAACAAACACAATTATTATATAGAAGGAAGGGTAATTAAGGTTAAATTAGTTAATTAGGGTTAATTAATTAGTATCAGGTAGTTAAATTAGTTAAGGATTTCTGGGTACGGATTTTGTTCTTACCAAATTTTAAAGCAGATAGGCAAACTGCTGATAACTTATATCCGGTGTCTCGGTTGAAATTCTTTGGATGTTTAGAAATTTCTATTGCTTCTCGTACTGTTCGTTGATTATATTGATCTGTCCTGGCCAGAATTTGCACATTGTCGAAATCGATGGTATGGTCCTCTGTCGTTGCATGTTCCGCGATCGCTGATGACTGTATCTGGTTTTTCCGTGTGCGTCGTTGGTGCTCGTTGATCCTTGTTTGGACTGTGCGTCCCGTTTCTCCTATGTATACTTTATCGCATGAGCCGCACGGTACTTTGTATACTCCTTCAGAATGATACTTTTTTCTTTGGCTTTTCTTTCAAAGTTAGGTTATTTAATGCTCCAAAAGTTGGTTTTAAACGATCGATTGAAATGGATTTATTTTTCCATTAATACCTACCAATTGCGAAATGATTTCTAAATCTTTTTATTACTGTTCATAAGGTGAATATAGCGGTGGTTTGACTTTATCCACTCTTACGAAAACGTGCGTACACGTATGTAACGTCTTGGATATAAACATATCTGATTTCTCACATGATCGTTGTTCTGATGGTTTCAGATCTCATATATTTGAGAAGTCTATCGATGAAGTTTCCTAAATTGATATCTTACCTGTCCGATGAGTTTACAAATAATTCACCTGGAATTCTTAAAGATTGTCCATATACTATTTCTGCTGGACAGCACTTCTTCCTTTACGCAAACTCGCAATCCTAGTAGTATGAAGGGGATTTCCTCGCTCCAATGAGTTTTGTTGCATCTAGCCATTAACGATGCCTTAAACTGTCTATGCAATCGATCTACCATCCCGTTCGACTGTGGGTGGTAAGCGGTTGTCCTATTATGATTCGTTCCTAAAAACTTACGTAGTTCGGTGAACATTTTTAACTCTGAGTACCTTGGCCTGTGGTAAGTGATAGAGGAACGCCAAATCGTTGAATGCATTGATAGGAGAGCAGGACGCCAGAGGAATAAACAAGTCCTGTCAACAGCTTAAGGCCGATGCTCAGGGTCGCGCCTTGTGGAAGAGAGTTGTTTCTGTCCTAATCCCCTATAGAGGGTCTTAACAGAAATTTGTTTGATTGATTGATTGATAGGCGAATGTTTTCCCAACTGTCTCAACCGACGTATCAAGAAAAGGCTTCTGGTCACCTTGTAAAACGGTCTACGGTCGTGAGCAAGTACGAGTTACCTACCAGATCAATCAAGCTTAAGCTGTTACCAGGACTTGTTTATTCCTCTGGCCTCCTGCTCAACTGCTCGCTTCCATGTGTTACATGGTCTACCAACCCCTTCCTTGAGGATTATAATCCAGAGCCTGTTTGGCGATGCTTCGCTCTGGTTTCCTCAAAGTGTGACCAATCCACTGTCACTTCCGCTTTTGAATCTCAATGCCTATTTCAGTCTGTTCAGTTGTACTCCAAAGTTCGTCGTTGGAGATCACTTCTGGCCAGAATATTCCTAAAATGCGTCGGAGGCATTGGTTCACGAAAGTTTGCAGTTTCGGTCACGTTCCACGTAGTACAACCATATAACAACACGGATTTGATGCATGCGCCAAAAACTCCCAGCTTCGTGCGAAGGGAGATCTCTCTTAACCTCCAGAAAGAGGAAAGGATACCGAAGGCCTGACGAGCTTTATTTAGACGAGCTTCAATATCCTTTTCGAGTCCGTCGTCCATGCTGACAATGCTTCCGAGATAACAAAAATCTTGCACCTCTTCCACATCTTGTCCGTTAAGAACAATCGGTGCGCTTATGTTCGAAAACAAGTGCATGTACTTGGTTTTACGCACATTTATTTTCAGTCCCGCATTTAGAATGCAACGAGCGAACATTTGATTCTAAGTCCGAACGGTTGTGTGCAAGCAAACACACGTCATCAGCATAATCAAAGTGACTTAAGATGTTAAATAGTCTCCACTGAAGACCACTATCCTCCCCACCTTCCAGTGCAGATTTCAAGATGTAATTTATTACCACCAGAAACAGGTCTGGTGATAATATGCAGCCTTGTCTGACACCTGTTCGCACCGGAAAGCTCTCGCACAGCTCTCCTCTATGTAAGACGCGACACCTTGCATCTTCGTAGGATTATTTAATCATAACTATAACCTTATCTGAAATACTTCACCTACACAAAGCATTCCATATGTAATCTCGCTTAACGCTGTCGAAAGCCTTCTCGAAGTCCACAAACATGAGATGTAGTAGCGAACTCATTTCGGCTGACTGCTCCAATAATATCCGTAGGGTATTTGTGTGGTTAGTACAAGACGATCCTTTACGGAATCCAGCCTGACAAACTTCGAGAGTGCTCTCCACGACATCACTAATCCCACTGAAAATTACCTTACCTATGATTTTCGATACGGCAGTAAGTAAACATATACCACGCCTATTGTCACAATCCCGAAGGTCGCTCTTCTTCGGAATTTTCACAATGACGCCCTCCTTCCATTCAGTCGGATATCTTCCTTCATTCCACACCTCAGTAAAAAGTGGGAAGAGTATATCGGCTGTTATTTCCGGGTCCGCTTTGAGGAGTTCGATTGGTAGCCCGTCTATACCGGGGGCTTTCCTTTCCGCCATTGACCGAATGGCGGAAACTATCTAACTAACTATATGGGGGTGGTCCCTAATAGAGGATTGTTGCGGTTGGATATTTGGTAGTTGTTCTGTTTTTGGAATACGTTCCTCTGACAAAATGTTTAAAATATAAGAGAAGTATTTCTTCCATCGCCGCAACTGAGGTTCACTCACATTAAGGAGAGTTACGTTGACATCTCTCACCAGGTGGTTAGCGGCGAAATTCCTGTTCGTCAGCAGTTTCATGATTTTGAATAGTGAACCCATATCCCCAAGGTAAGCCGCAGATTCTGCCTTGTTTGTCAGATCTTCAATGGCCTTTCTCTTGTCGCGTCTAACAGCCTTTTTAAGCTGTATATGAGCATCGCGGTAGTTTTGCCTCAGGTCGGGCGTTCGTTGGTTGACATCGGTTTGAGAGATGATTGCCAATTTGGCTTTTTTCCGATTACCAACCTTGTCCCATGTGTCTTGCGACAACCAGGGTCTCTCATCGCTTTGCACATATCTCACAGATTCTTCAGCACTAGTTAGAAACGTGTTTCTGCCTCTCAATTGGCGTCTAGTGTGCGCATTGCATATCCGCCGAATGTGGATGACTTTTCGCGTAGAATGGTGGTGTAATCGCTCTTTTTGTTGGGGTCTCTAAGTCTATTCACATTAAGCTTGCGCTTCATTTGAAGAATTTGTGGTCGTCGGATAGCTTCTGTGCACAATCTCAAGCAGGCAACCATCATGTGCTTCATTCGCACATTGAGAAGATCACCGGCGACTTATAGCCAAATGGTCGATCTGGTTCACCATCAGGGGAAACTCAAGATGTTTTATGGTGACTCTTGTGTGGAAAAAGGGTCCCTCCGATGACCATTTGTCGAGTACTACAAAACACAAATGATTCGCCGTTTTCGGGTCTCTTAATCCAAGGTCGTGACGTGTTACCCCAAGGATCATCATGCTTCCCCGTGACGTATTCTGGTCCACTGTTGTCAGAGCCAACCTGGGCGTTTATGTCTCCTGAGATGATAATAATATCACCTTTTGAAACACGATCGACGGTGTCTGGCACTCAGTTCGCTATAAAGCTCTTCTTTGTTACCTGGTGTTGCGGTATTAGTTGGTGCGTAGCACTGCACGCCACAGTTCGCGTTTCTGACACTGGCCTTGAGCCAGACGACGATAATCCTGTTCCTGAGATTGGTTCCCAGCTGATGAAACTGTTTCTCGCTCTCGGTGTAAGGACGACCGTCACACCATTTTTGGCTTCACTCTCAGGATCAACGTACAAAATGGTGTTTTCGCTCGGGGTTCGGTCTTCTCCTGATCCAGTCCACCTGACGTCGCTCAAGCCCAAGATTTGGATGTTATAGTGGTCCATTTCACGGTCGACCACTGATTGGCGGTGCAAGCACCGAGTAACCCCAGCCCTTCCCCCGTCATTCAATACTCGAACGTTCCAGAAGCCAATCATAGTCCGTTTTCGAATGCCAAAAGTCGTTACCGTAGAATCCGTCCGTATCCGAGGCGCTGTATCCGTTTCTCGTATCAGTTAGGTCTTAAAATCACGGGTGAATGCCCATGATCCAGTGAGTGTCCATTTGCCATTTTTAGGGCAAGCAGTACTGGCTGTGGGTGAATTCCACTGTAGTGCCTACTTTACTATCACTACTTTACTTTTTATAAATTAAGTAAATCGTAGAAACTTACTTTAATAGCGCTACTTTACTTTTGATAAATGAATAGATCGCACAAAATATAAAAATAATCATATTAGTTTTTTATGAAAAAATTGTAAAAAAAACAAGTCAGTTGAAAAACGAATTTTATAAAAGCAAGTTGTAAAAAGTTTTTGTTGGATAAACGCATTAAATATTATTTCTTAAAATAAATAATTGCATATAACTAATTGTTGTTAAAATAATTATTAAAATAAATAATTATAAAAATTATGAATAATTTTTAAAATATTTATATCAAGTGGTTGAAGTTTATTAATAACCCACACTAAAAATGGTGACCCCGACGAAGGCACACGCCCTTTGAAGAAACAATTCATCAACAATTTGGTGACTATCAACAACAGAAGCAACAGGCATCACGCCTCAATTTTCAAAATTTTCAAATGATTTCGATTCAATTCAATCAAGATCAAACAGCGCACGATTCGAGACGTTGCTGAATTTTACGGATTTTTAAACGGAATCCGCATGAAGACGTCGCTGATTTTTGCAGATCTTACAAGAAACAAACAATCAACTTCAAGCTTAATTAGAAGCATTTAAACGTAATTTACAACAGCAACAACAGCAACAACAACATCAACAGCAAGAGTAGCAACAATAGCAACAGCAGCAGCAGAAGCGACAGCAACAGCAACAGCAGC
This sequence comes from Chorisops tibialis, assembly GCA_963669355.1. Classification (NCBI taxonomy): domain Eukaryota; kingdom Metazoa; phylum Arthropoda; class Insecta; order Diptera; family Stratiomyidae; genus Chorisops; species Chorisops tibialis. Next base: position 72,260,708 of record OY770263.1, on the reverse strand, counting down.
AACAACGTCAACAGCAAGAGTAGCAACAACAGCAACAGCAGCAGCAGCAACTACATCAACAGTCAAAGCGCAACAATAACAACTGCAGCAAAATTCAGAATACGTAATTGCTCAGAATAAGAAAATACATAAATCAAGTAAATTTTAATCTAATATTTATATTTTACTTCATATATATATTTCACTTTCACTTTGTAAATTTTGTGGCGATTTATTGATTTTGATATTAAGTTGCGTCATGTCGTATGAAACTTTACCTCCTTCATCTCGGGATGAATCGTTAATAGCTAATCCTTTTTTGGGGTTAGGCGATTCAAATAATATTGCGACCGTCGCAATTCAAAAGGTCTGTTTGTGGAGACGAAATCCGACTGCTTGGTTTCAAGCTCTCGAGGTACAATTCCGGTCAGTTAACATTTCGTCAGAAGCAACGAAATTTAGCTATGCATTGAGTATGTTGACTCAGGAAGAATGTGATAAGGTGTTGGACATTATTGAGAATTTATCCTCTACCACACCTTATTCGGATTTGAAATTGGCTGTTATTTCTAGATTTGGTGAATCGGAAGATCACAAACTTCAGAAATTAATTAACGGTCTTGATCTTGGAGACGATAAACCATCTCATCTTTTAAGTAAGATGAAGGCGTTAGCTGGGTCTTCTGTTGGAGAACCTCTTTTAAAGAAGCTTTGGCTTCAAAAATTACCACCTAATGCACAATCGATTTTAGCAGTAGCGAATGTTTCACTCGACGAATTAAGCATTCTTGCAGATCGAGTTATTGAAACTAATCCTAATTTCAATTGGGACGTTTCAAATATCTCGCAACTAAAAGTTAATGAAATTAGAACTGATCGATTTAGTTTTGAAAGTTCAATCATTCATCAGATGTCCCTGTTAACGAAACAGATTGAATTATTGACTCTGAAACAAAACCAATTTTATAAAAGGAATCGATCACGTTCTAGAAGTAATTCACGTTCTTTTAGTAACTATCGCGATAATTCAATACCAAATTCGAATTTCTGTTACTATCATAAAAAATTTGGAACTAATGCAACTAAATGTCGCAAACCTTGTTCATTCAACAATCCAAAAAACTGAAAAAGTTGTCTGAAGTGGCGATGTTCGACAACAAACCATCATCATCAAGTCGCCTATTCATTTTAGACAATTTATCCAAGTTTAGTTTTTTAATTGATACTGGAGCTGACATCTCTGTTCTTCCGGTTAATCCAAAGGAAAACAGGGTTTGTGATAAATCTATCGTACTCACAGCCGCCAATTCTTCTAACATCAAAACTTTCGGATTTAAATTTTTAGATATCTCTCTCCAATTAAGAAGAGTATTTAATTGGAAATTTATTATAGCCGATGTTGAAAAACCCATTCTTGGTGCAGATTTTCTTAAACATTTCGGTTTAATCGTGGATATCCGACGTAAATGTATTATCGATCCACTATCACAAATTAGTTCAGTAACTGGTTCCTTGGTTAATGGACCATCTTCAAATCTCGCTGTTTTGTCAACTACACCTTTAAATCCAAAAGTTGAGTTGTTATTATCTAAATTCGAAGGATTACGACGCACCTTAAATTATAGTTTCATAGAGTCGAGCACAGTGCGACACTTTATCGTTACTAAAGGTCGTCCAATCTTTGCCAGACCTCGTCGTCTAGATCCGGTAAAGCTTAGAGCAGCTAAGGCCGAATTCAATCTAATGATTGAACGTGGTATCTGTAGACCCTCCGACAGTCCATGGGCATCACCGCTTCACATGGTGAAGAAGAAGGATGGTAGTTGGAGGCCTTGTGGTGATTATAGATCTTTAAACGCTATCACTACTCCTGACACTTATCCTATTCCTCATATTCAGGACTTCTGTCAACAGTTGGAAGGATGTACATTTTTTTCAACTGTTGACTTAGAGAGAGCTTATCATCAAATTCCCATTAATGAGGATGATATTCCGAAAACAGCCATTACGACACCTTTCGGACTTTACGAGTTTGTGCGGATGACTTTTGGTCTTCGCAATGCAGCACAAACTTTTCAAAGATTCATTTTCTCAATTTTAAATGATTTTGATTTTTGTTTTGTCTATATCGATGACATTTTGGTAGCTTCTAAATCAGAAAGTGATCATTTCAATCATTTAGAGAAATTGTTTGAACGACTTAGCTCTCATAATTTGGTAATTAACCAAACTAAATGCTCGTTCTTTAAATCTTCGGTCGATTTCCTCGGTCATTCGATTGACAAAAATGGAATCAAACCAATCGCTTCACGAGTCGAAGCTATATTAGCTTATACACGTCCATCTACAGTAAAAGATATGCGACGATTTTTAGGAATGATTAATTTTTATCGCCGATTTATTCCTCACGCTGCCGAAGCACAGTCAATTCTTGACAGCTTCACTATTGGTAGCAAGAAAAAGAATGATAAAACAGAATTGGTTTGGTCGGTTACATCAATTGAAGCGTTTGAGCGTTGCAAAAAGCAACTCGCTCAAGCTACAACTTTAGCTTTTCCCTCCACTTCTTCATCTCTTTCATTAGCAGTGGACGCTTCAGATACAGCTTTAGGAGCCGTTCTTCAACAACGATATGGAAATGACTGGCAACCACTAGCCTTTTTCTCGAAGAAACTTTCTTCACCTCAAAAGAATTATAGTGCATATGATCGAGAGCTTCTAGCGGCTTATATTGCCATTAAACATTTTAAATTTATGCTTGAAGGCAGAGATTTTATTTTGTTTACGGATCATAAGCCGTTAATTTTCGCTCTTAAACAAAACCCTGAAAAAGCTTCGCCACGTCAGCTCAGACATTTGGATTTCATCAGTCAATTTACATCAGATATTCGTCATGTTTCTGGTCAAAACAATGTTGTCGCTGATGCTTTATCGAGAATTGAAGCATTAAACCTTCCGACAACTATTGACTACTGCGAAATTGCTGATACTCAACTAATTGATTCTGAATTAAATAAAGCTAAAAATTTACCCAGTTTAAAAATCATTCCGGTTATTATTGAGGGTACCATCAATCCTCTTTGGTGTGACAATTCCTTGCATAAACTTAGACCTTACATTCCTTTAAATTTACGAACTCGCGTTTTTCGTACTGTTCACGATTTATCGCATCCAGGAATTAAGGCTACCGTTAAACTTATGCGACAAAGATTCATTTGGCCCTCAATCAATAAAGATTGTCGTAAATGGACTAAGGAATGTTTTGCATGTCAAAAAGCAAAAATCTCTCGACACGTCACAAGTCCTTTAGGAGATTTCAAACCAGTTTCAAGCAAATTTGAAACAATTCATATTGATCTGGTTGGTCCTTTGCCAACTTCGAACGGTTTCAGATACTGCCTTACAGTTTTGGATCGTTTCACCAGATGGCCCGAAGCTTATCCCCTTACAGATATTCGCGCAGAAACTGTTGCATCTACTTTATTCAAAGAATATATTCCACGTTACGGAACGCCAGTTTCTATTATTACGGATCAAGGTCCTCAATTCGAATCTCGATTATTTCACGAATTAGGAAAATTGATAGGATTTAAACGCTGCAGAACTACTGCATACAATCCTAAAGCAAACGGCATGTTAGAAAGATGGCACAGAGTTTTTAAAGAAACTTTGAAATGCAAAACAAACGAAAGTTGGTCAGATGCACTTCCTTTTACACTTCTCGGTTTACGAACAGTAATTCGAGATGATGCCAACGCGACCCCCGCCGAATTACTTTACGGTCAGAATATTAGACTTCCTTACGATTTTGTTCAACACAAGAACAAATCGAATACAATGTCTGGAAGTGATTTTGTTGAAATTCTTCGTGATCGGATCAACAAATCAAGCCCTCGCCCTCCATCAAGACATAGTTTGGAAACTCCTTTTGTTTTTGAAGATCTCAAAACATGTACCCATGTTTTTCTGAGAACAGACAAGGTTCGCACCTCTCTTCAAACTCCATATGAAGGCCCTTTTGAAGTCATTCAGAGAAACAACAAGTTTTTCGTCATTAAGATCAAAGACAAACCGACTTCAGTATCAATTGATCGTCTTAAGCCTTGCTTCATTAGTTCTTCCGAAGCAACAAACTCGTCAAGAGTTAAAAAGAAAGTTTCCTTTGTCAATTAAATACAAAATGCGTACCACAGACATTCCTTTCCTTTTTTGTTTATTCTTTAATGTATATAATATCGAAAAGATCAAAGATCTTCTCTAGGAAGGGGGTATGTAGTGCCTACTTTACTATCACTACTTTACTTTTTATAAATTAAGTAAATCGTAGAAACTTACTTTAATAGCGCTACTTTACTTTTGATAAATGAATAGATCGCACAAAATATAAAAATAATCATATTAGTTTTTTATGAAAAAATTGTAAAAAAAACAAGTCAGTTGAAAAACGAATTTTATAAAAGCAAGTTGTAAAAAGTTTTTGTTGGATAAACGCATTAAATATTATTTCTTAAAATAAATAATTGCATATAACTAATTGTTGTTAAAATAATTATTAAAATAAATAATTATAAAAATTATGAATAATTTTTAAAATATTTATATCAAGTGGTTGAAGTTTATTAATAACCCACACTAAACCACTACCCCCATCCCACAGGCGGACAACACGAATCCCAAGAGCATTTTGATAATTATCAAACCGAATATTTATATATCACAAAAAATTCAAACTTAACGGTTCCAACCCTGGGACGCAGCTGCCAAAATTCCTGGACCGAGTTGCTCAGTTATACAATGACTCCAGTGAGACGTAGCAAAGATCTGTTCCAGTTCTTATTTGCCTGTTATCGATGGATAAAAATCGGAAGCATTTTTTTTGGGCACTATTCCTTTAGGCTACCGACACACGATGCGGGTTAATATACCTAGTCCTGCCATAAGTTCTGTCACATAATTTCTCACATTGGCAACAACTTTATTTTATGAGTGACATTTCAATATCGGCCAGTTTTATAAACGTCATAATGTTGTTGACAGTTGATGGTCATTTAAAGTGTGTTCGTTAACGTGTGAAGATGGAATGGGGTGTAATAGAAAACCGAACTGCAGTGATTGCACTACATAAGTGTGGAAAATCCGCGAGTGAAATTTTCAAGTTGTTGTGCCCGTTAAAAATAACGCAAAGATTTGTGTATCGTGCGATCCAGAGATATAACGCGATCCAGACTATTGAAGATCAACCTCGTTCTGGACGTCCGCGTGATGTACGTTCTTCTGCTGCCATTAAAGCGGTCGAGAGTCGAATTCGTCGAAATCCGCTTCGTAAACAACGAATCATGGCTCGAGAGATGAACATATCCACCCGAAGTATGTCTCGCATCAAAAAATCTGACCTCGGGATGAGTGCCTTTCGACGATCAACGGGACATTTGCTGACTGAGCAGTTGAAGCAAATTAGGAGCACCAGATCGAAAGAGCTCCATCGGCGGTACGGCAACAACAAACATCGAGAAATTTTATTTACCGATGAAAAAATTTTTACGGTGGAGGAACATTTCAACCGCCAAAATGATAAGGTGTATGCCCACAGCTCCATAGAAGCCCGAGAAGTTGCCACTAGGGTACAGCGAGGACATCAACCAGCATCAGTCATGGTATGGTGGGGTGTCAGCTACGAAGGGGTCACCGAGCTTCATTTTTGCGAAAAAGGCGTAAAAACTGCAGCGAAAAATTATCAAACGGACATCCTGGAGGGATGTGTGAAGCCGCTGAACTCTACGCTATTCAACAATCGACATTGGGTTTTCCAGCAAGATTCTGCGCCAGCCCACAAAGCTCGAACCACACAAGCGTGGTTGGAAACCAATATTCCACAGTTTATAAGGGCGACGGAATGGCCTTCTGGGAGCCCAGATTTGAATCCCCTGGACTACAAACTGTGGGCGGAGTTAGAGTCCATGGTGTGCACGAGACGACACCCAAATATCGAGAGCCTTAAGCGATCTTTGACAGAAGCAGTAGCTAATTTTCCGCTAGAAACAGTGCGTACTGCTATCGATGACTGGCCCAACAGATTAAAGAGCTGTGTTAAGGCTAAAGGCGGCCACTTTGAATAATTTGTTGCTTATTTTACTTCCATTAGTATGCCAAAATAAAATATATTTTCCTTTGTCAAAAACTCTTTTTCATTTATACAAAAATTGCCCATATACGTGTGACAGAACTTATGGCACGACTAGGTATATTAACTTCCTATTTTGAAATAAGTAGGCCGAATTATGTATAGGATAATGACACTAGTAATATCGAAAAGCGAGATAATATATATTAACTCGCATCGTGTGTCGGTAGCCTTAAGCTGTAAATTAATTAGAATGGATATTAATAGGCAACAAAGACGAAGACTTATACTTCACAAACATTTTTATCATACATTTATAAATTTACTTAAATTACAGTATTTACGTTATTATAATTAATTTTTAGTTATTAATTACTTTAATGCAAGCTAATCACTTTTAAATTGAGTTAGAATTGATAAACATAAAGCAATTGGCAAACTCAGACAAAGGTTTATAAATCAACGAAAAAATAAAGTTTCGTTTCTTTTTGTCTAGGGAAAGTTTCAAACTTTTTTTTTTAATTAACTTTTTTATTTTCAATAAACACTAAATTATTAATTATTTGCATGTTATATTATCATTTTAATAAAATCTAATTTTCCATATTTCGAATGGAGAAATCGATGATTTCAACAAGACATCGTCCGAGCTCCTCAATTATCATCCGTTCGGTAATTTTATGAGTCATTCCGCTTTTTTTACATTCATCGGCTTGTGCAATCATACATTGTATGGTTGCATCAACTACATCCTGCGTAATGAAATTGTACGGTTGTTTGTTCGGCGGTGGACCGTCTTGTCCCCGTGCTGAGCTCGAAGCTGAACTGGCCGCAGGACGTTCCGCGACGTCTTCGTGGGGACGCTTATGTGCGGTATTGGCACCGCTACGGCTAACGTTTTGAGGAGCTGCAGTTTTCAAATCGTCGAAGGAATCGCGATCGTGTCGATCTTCAACATTTCGACAGCCTGAAAGAAATAATTCAAGTTAATTCTCATTCGATAAATCTGGAAATTGCAGCACGAACCGAAACATTTGCAATTAGACGAACAAGCTATTTTCGCTTCGTAACATTCGCAGTAGTTCTTCAGACAGCCGGATCGTTTGCAATTGCAGCCTTTGTTGTGAAGACGTAAGTCACTCTGGTCTTTCGCTTTGGTTATCTTCGGCCTGAAAATTACAACAATTAATTAAAATCGGAAATTTAACTGAGAACTAACGAAGTACATTTCTGTTGAAACAAATAAATTACTAAAAATGACGAAATGAAGAAATATTTTGTTTTTCTCGTTTTCATTTAACACACACAAAAAAGAAATCTTTTCTGCATGCTTTGATGTCGTTTTTCAAAAGATTCAAAATTTCAATGAGTTGAATTTAAAATAAAACAAAAATTTCACTTACTTGAACGCATTTGGATTTCGTTCCAAACAAATTTTTATTGCCTTTTGCCGTTCATCTTCGTATTCCAAATTATTGAAGCACTCCTTACAATTGCAATCTTGGCAAAATTCGCCGCTCGCAAAACAATCACAGTACAATTTTAGGCATTGCGATTTGGTGCAATTGCAATGTTTTCGACGTAGTGCTTCGGGCGTTGGAGAACGTTTTCGCGAACCCGACGTATTAAATTCGTCGGGCAATTCAAGCGATGGTGGTTTCAGTGAGCTATATTGTTTTGCCGGTGGTGGCGTTTCTTCAGATGCAGATGAGATCGAAGTGTTGCTGGTTTTTGTATCAACTGGTTGAATTTTACGTAAAAACTTTTGTGGAAGTACTAAAATTTGCGTTTTTGAGTTGCTAATCGATGCCGTTTGATTATTGGAGCCCGTCGAATGTGCGCTGACATTGTTGTGTAAGGTATGAGCATTTGCATTGGAAATTATCTTTTTGACAACAACCTGATTCGAACCACTTGACTCACCATCCTTTTGGACTGAAATCATCTTTGAAAGGGTATTATCTTGAATTTTACGCAGTGTTGGAACAGTGGATATTAGTGTCTGTTTCTGAACGGAAAACAATGCCATTAATAAATTTTAAAAATCAACTTATTTTTCACTTACTGTATTTCCTTTATTTATTTGCGTAGCATCTTTACTCGATGGTGAACTAACGAATGATAGTCCGGGCTTTCCATTAGCATTCATAACGATTCGATGAGTGCCAACAATTTGTGGTTTCGTTGGACTTATCTCTTTCTTCCCTGCTGTAACTAATTTTGTTTGTCCTGCAGCAAATCCTGGCGTTAGAACGCGCACGTACTGTAGGCCTGATTTGCCTGGAATTTGTATGGCTTGTATTGGACCGGCATTTGAATCCAATTTTATCATATGCGGCGGCACGATTATTTGTTTTGTAGTGCCATCGCTTTCAGATTTGGTTGTTACTTCAGATTTGATTTGTACTTCCTTCGACGCAATATTACTCGATGACGATACAGTCGATGTTTTTGGTGAAATCGGTTTTGTCGTTACAGTAGTCGACGGAAGGGGAAGAATTTTCTGAAATTTATTTCCAGCTGCTGATGTTTCCAATGTTTTCGGTTTTAGGAAGCCGGCTTTCTGTGCTTCGGATAATGTCAAGGATTTTAAAATTTGCGATCCCTGTAAATTAGGAAATTAGCTAAAGCTATACGAACATGAAAGTTAAAAACGTTATTTGCCTTGAAACTTACTGGAGCGAGTTTCGTTTGCGCTCCGAAGACGGTCTTGGTTCCATTAGCGGTTTTTACTATGACCGGCAATCCAGGAATTTTTGAAGCGACATTCAACTGAGAGATATTCGATAAATTAGTTAGATTTAAGGCTTTGTTATTTTTAATTTGCACTAAGCTTCCGTCTGGCATTTTCAACACTTGAATTGTCACAGGACTTTGTTTAGTAGTCACGCCTGCAGCTGATTTTGTAGCCATATTGCCCGTTGAGGTGGCATTCGTCGTACTAAGAGACTTGGTTGTTACGCTAGTTGTTGTACTCGTGGTGGTGTTAGTATTCGAACCTGCGATGCGAATCGGTAAAGGATTTCCTTCGGGTCCTTGAATGATGACAACTTGTCCGGAATTACCTGCTTTAACGGATGACATTTTAGCTGTTGTAGTTGTAGTTGTCGGCTTCGGTGCAATTTTCGTTAGACTAACAAGTTTCGAAGATAGCTCTGTGATGTTTTTTGATGATGATGCTGTTACTTCATTTTCTTCGGTCCCTGCTGCCTTGTCTAATTCACTAGAGTCAGTTTTAACTAAGATGCTGTTTGATGACATGAAATCTTCGAAATCGATTTCTGAGGCTAACGTTGTGCTCGCATTGGCACTCGTAGAAGGTGTCGCTATATTTGCCATTTACTTAAAATTTAATTTATGTTCTGGAAAAAAAGTAAGCATTGTTCTCAATTAAAAATTTTTTTTTTAATTTTTGCTGTCTTAATGGCGGTAAGTTAAAGAATTTTAATTTGCCTGGCCAGTTGTACTCCAAAGTTCGTCGTTGGAGATCACTTCTGGCCATAATATTCCTAAAATGCGTCGGAAGCATTGGTTCACGAAAGTCTGTAGTTTCTTGGTAACTCGAACGGTCACTTTCCACGTAGTACAAACATATAACAACACAGATTTGACGGGAGATCTCTCTTAACCTCCAGAAAGGGGAAAGGATACCGAAGGCCTGACGAGCTTTATTTAGACGAGCATTAATATTCTTTTCGGCTCCGCCGTCCATGCTGACAGTGCTTCCGAGATAACAAAAATCTTGCATCTCTTTCACATCTTGTATATTAAGAACAATCGGTGTGCTTGTGTTCAACCCCATGTGCATGTACTTGGTTTTACGCACATTTATTTTCAGTCCCGCCTCTTTGCATTTAGAATAAAACGGTCAAACATTTGACTCTAAGCCCGAACGTTATGTGCTAGCAAACACACGTCATCAGCATAATCAATGTGACTTAAGATGCTAAATAGTCTATATTGAAGACCTTTACCTTCACCACCTTCCAGTGCAGCTTTCAAGATGTCATTTATTACCACCAGGAACAGGGCTGGTAATAATATGCAGTCTTGTCTGACACCCGTTCGCTCTCGGACAGCTGTCCTCTATGCAAGACGCGACACCTTGCATCTTCGTAGGATTCTTCAATCATAGCTATGACCTTATCTGGAGTACCTCTCCTACGCAAAGCATTCCATATGTAATCTCGCTTGACGCTGTCGAAAGCCTTCTCTAAGTCCACAAACATGAGATTTAGTGGCGAACTCATTTCGGCGGACTGCTCCAAGGGTATTTGTATGGTCGGTACAAGACGACCAAAGCATTACGATTCGAAAGTTCAATACCAGGTACGCAGAACAAGTGTCACTGGGTTCCTCAGATTCCGTTCAGTATGAAATTTCTGGCGGGAATATTTCCCAAGTTGGTCGAGATTTCATTCCCAATACTCGGTTGAGATTATTGGTCGGAGCTCGATTTGTGGGATTTTTACTACGTTAATGTTGTAGTCACCCGAGTTGTATAGTATTTATCTAACCGAGTTCGTTTGTAACGGTTCTTTGGCTCTAAAATCTAATGCCGAGTTAATGTGATGGAGTTGAGAGAATAAGTATTACGGGGTAAGGGCATACATTGGGACAAGAGACTAGAGATTTCGTCCAAAAAATCTCCATTGTGGTAGCGATACAAAAGGGTTAGGGAGCTTTCAATTCGTCTATGCTCGAGTGAATCGCGCGATGAAGTGATGTCAGAATCTCCTATAATTTTAATGGTCCGAGACTGGATACTATCCAGATAGGAGAGATAAGTTTTGCAGCTCCCGCCCATAGGTGGGAATTAATATAGGCCTTATAAATTATCAGTAACCCAGAAGCGGTGAAGGAGTTTTTACAACTTTTTAGGTAACCCAAACCCTTTAGATACTTCCTTGGCGATGTTAAATATATGATCGCTTCAAGATAAGTTATCTGTGATTTGTATATCTATTAATGGCTGGCCTCCAAAGGTGATTGGTGCAAGGTTAGAGTCACGTTTGTGGGATACAAGACAGCACTGGGGTTTCGAAGCATTGAATTCGATTTGATTCTCATTGCCAACTAAGAATTTTAGCCAAGTCGTCATTCAATGATTGAACCATATTGTTCTAGATCTTTATCAAATTGATTACGGTAAAGATTTTAGCAGAGATCGAAACATCACACATAATAAATCAAACAGTGGAAAATCCGGAAATCCTTCGTTTTAAAAATACTCATCTCTGATTTTTGAATTGCGATGAAGGTTTGTCGCATCCTTATCAAGCGAAATGAGCCCGTCTTTCGTTCGAGCTTTTACCATACAACAACAGGGTAGAATGGTGACGGCCATATGCCCCATTGTGTGCAGAGGCCTTTACAAAAGTTTAATTTCTTCTCTAAGGTAATTGGGATGCAATAAAATATTTTGTGTACTGACCGAAGAAGATCGCCTTTTAGGTGAAGTGCTATATAAGAGAGGACGAACAGGAGTATCCAGCGAATTAAATGGGTCCAGCATCGAAACGCAAACGAAAAGTGGACTATTCTTTATGGCTCCTATACATAAACGGCCATATGACCCCATTGTGTAGAGAACTGAGTGGCCTAGGAGGACGTGTGGCGGCTGAGAATGACTGACGATGGAAATTTTGCCAGTTTTTCGTACACACATTAGCATGGTGATGACCATATGCCCCATTATGTATAGAGGCCTTTAGTATTTTGGAACGGTTTATCCCTGGACGGGCTTCTGCAATAGGAGAGCGAATACAACATAACATCATTGGTCTTCAAGAGACTAATTTGTTAGGTGGCGATATTACTGACATTATCATCGAGAAAAACCCGACAATGATCGATTATATGTAATGCTCAACAAGACAAGATTCTTTAATGTTTGGCTTATTAATGTCTACACCCCAAAAAAAGACAAAGGCGACGAAGTTAAAATTTTATTTTTACAGCCGTCCAGAATGAAGAGTACGGTAGCTGTTCTGCACCAATTCACGCCGCTTTATGAATTCGTTTAACAAATGGTTTGGCGAATGTTTTCACAGTGCATTTCGAATTGAAAGATAAGGTTTCCGGATTCTACACTGTTACGTTTTTATATTCGTGGCGATTTCTGCTGAGACCTTTATTAAACTGCCAGTATGGGGAAAGGATACTCTACAACTCAACTCATCTAAAACCAAGAGTACCGTAATATACAAAACGCAGCTTGATTTGTCGTATTTATTTGCTGTTAGTTCTAACAACCAAAAATTAAGAATCTTGGTGTTTTCTTTAACAGCACCCTAATTTGGAGCGATCATATTTTATCCAATATAGGAATAGTTTATGCGATTCTTCGAACCTTATTTAGCACACGTCGGTATGTACCAGTAGATGTTAAACTTATGCTGGTAAAAACTTTAGTAATACCAATTTTGATATATGGGTATGAAATTTTCTGTAGACCTGATTCTGTATGTATAAATCGACTAAATGTAGTATTCAACTCTACTGTTCATTATATCTATAGTTTGCGACGATTTGACCATGTTTCTCCTTATGCTAAAAATGTATTTGGTTGATCTCTAGAGCGCTATATTCTATTGAGTGAGTGCAAAAGTTCGTGCGGAGGTGCAATAGATGGCGTTAGAAGCGGCGTAAAGTGTTGTCATTAATACTGCCATCTACGTAAGACAGATCGTTGGAAAGGTGACGTGTGCAGCGTTCATTTGAAACAAAATAATTTGTGTAGATACAAACTGCTTCGAGAAAGATTACTTTCAAAATGAGTGTCGATAAGGCGCATTTACGGCATATTATGCTTTACGAGTTTCGGAAGGGAATAAACGTTGCAGCAGCCGTAAAAAACATTCAAGAGGTTTATCGAGATCAAGCACCAGCTAAACGAACTGTGGAAAAATGGTTTGCGAAATTTCGCCGCGGAGAGTTTAACCTTGAAGACGAGCCACGCTCAGGTCGACCTTCACACATAGATGACGATGTTGTGCGTACTTTAGTGCAGAATACTCCGCGAATTTCAATAGAGGAAGTTGCTACAGCACTTAACGTTGACCGATCAACCGCTTTTCGGCGTTTAAAAAACATGGGATTCGTTTTGAAGCTCGATATATGGGTGTCCCATTTGCTGACCGAGAGGAACAAAATTGAGCGAATTTCTGCTGCCGTTTCTTTACTCGGGCGGCTCAAAAACGAGCCGTTTTTGGATCGATCAGTGACGGGCGATGAGAAATGGGTACAACAATGTTCAGCGCAAACGCACATGGAAACAGGCAGGTGAGCATGGTGACGCAATGGCAAAGGCCAGTTTGAACCCGATGAAGGTGATGCCCTGTGTTTGGTGGGATTGCAAGGGCATAATTTATTTTGAGTTTCTCCCAGCTGGCCAAACGATCGATTCGGGCAAGCACTGTCGCCAATTAACCAATCTGAATCGAGAAATCAAACAGAAACGTCCGATTTTGTCAAATGGAAAGGGCGTAGTATTTCATCATGACAACGCCAGACCACACGTTTCGAGACAGACGCTGTGCAAACTTAACAGCCTGAAATGGGATGTCCTAACTCATCCACCGTATTCTCCTGACCGCACCATCTGATTATTACTTGTTCCGGTCATTGCAAAATCATTTAAATGAAAAAAAACTTGACTCTTTGGATGCCTTAAAAAACGTCGTGTCTTTGTTCTTCGAATCTAAACCGCGCAGTTTTTATGATCGAGGCATCCGTATGCTGCCAGAACGTTGGAAACAGATTATAGAAAACGATGGAGAACATATCAGTGATTGAATAAAGAACTTCGTTTGCCTATCACTATATGACTTTTACTCTCAAACTCCGCATGAACTTAGGCACTCACCCGATACATCGCTGCTTCATATTTCTTTTTAAGATAATTCATTCCAAAAGGCCTAACGAGGTACGTTCGCCAAATCTTCCAGGACTTATCAACTAATAACACCTCAGCTCTTATCTCTAGTTTCACAGAGGCAATTCTTCGTTTACGTCATTCAACAGTGGAATCAACTACCAGTCGGAATTCGTAGATCAGGATGAGATGGTGATTTTTGCAGGAGGCTCAGACTTTACTTGGGAGATTGAAATCCAGGGTTTTCCTTTTTTTTTCTAATTCATTTTTCACTTTTAGCGGATCGATGACGGGAGAATTCCCAACCGCATTCTTAAGGGAAAAGAGAAATACGAGTTTGGAAGCCACAGAAGCACTAGGAGACAGTAAATCAATGCTAAGATTTTCAAACAGGAAGACTTGATCACTGAAGGCCAAGGTCCGAATTCGGCTGTAGTACCATTGTAAGTAAATTAGTAAGTGACTAATCGCTCTATCGTGCACTCACTGTGCTTTCTTTGTAAAACTAAAATTTCCGAAACGGTACGGTTACGATAAATTATTTTTAGCTTATTTAATCTTGCTACAGTAATCTTTCGTTCAGAGTAAAAATTTCTTGAAGACAACAACCGATATTTCAAATGGGTGGGATTCGAGCAAGAGACTATCTGTTCGGGAAAAATCACTGTAGAAAAAGTTGTGAATGATTTTTACATTTAACCATAAACGGGGAACTTCACAATCAAATGTAATTCCATTGTATAAAATGCAATCAGCTGAGAAAACGATAAAAATTGTAATCCAAAAATTAATGCAGTTGCAGTTTACAATTTATTCCTCGCAAGCTATTTCATACCTTACACACCAAAAATCTCTTCCAATTATTTTTCCCAACCAAATGCAAATATTCTTACGATTCTCACTAATTCTATCGATAAAAACGCAAAAAAAAAAAGTTAATTAAAACGTTCGCAGCAAAGTTGTTGGGCAACAGTAGAATACTCCACAGCTCCTCGGTAGAAGGCACTGCGAACTCAGAAGAAATTTGGCGGAACATGGAAATGTCAGACACTTTCAAAAATTCAAATTCAAAAAAATTTCAACACTAAACACTTTTCCTGCTCGCTTTTCGGGCATAAACAGCACTCCGATCACTACTTCAGTTATTTCTAATCCATTTTATAAATAATCTTGAAATAATTTACCTTTTCCGAAATTTTACCAATTAGCGTTGTTGTCAAATAAACAGAAACGTCACGCGACCACCATTTTTCTTTCACAAAACGTCAGACATTTGAAAATTCGAGTTTGAAATGTAGAAAAAATTTCCGATCGAAATTCTCGCCGAATATATATGCACTTTTCTTTTTACATTAATACTAAACTGTTCAATTATTGATTAAAAAAAAGCGCGGAAAATTTTGATTTGTGATTTTCGAAAGAGAGAAAAAAATTTCAAACTCGACCGAAAACTCTCAGAAAATGAATGATTTTTCGCGGTTGGCTAAACTGCTAGACAAGCGTGGAAAATGGAGTAAAATGGCGCTAAATTTTTAAACTGGTAATTATATTGTTTTAAAAACGTTATCAATACTTTTACAATGTAATGCTGAGAAAAATATTTATTTCGCTATGATTTTTCGATTAAATAAATTCCCCTAAATTACGGGTATAAAAGAATTTATGTGTATTAGATATTGCCTCAAGGAAATTTAAATATCGATAGAAAAAGGAGCATCTTAAATGGCTTGACTCGTTGGCTGTTATACTCCATGACTGTTTTACTCCTTCGTTGCATGTGCAGCGTATGGATCGTCGATATGGTGCGACGCCTTGGCGACTGGTACAGGAACCCGTGTTATTTATTCGTGCCAGCGAGTAATTCTGCGAGCATGTTTACCTGTATGTTGGATAGTTTCTACTGAAGCCTTGCAGGTGTTCATGGGTGTTCCTTCGTTGGACTTGGAGGTGGAGAGCAGAGTAGGTGGGCGGACAATGACAATAGCAGGATGACTTACGACTTTATTGGAGTCACAAGCTATGCCAGAGATAATCTAGACTTTGAATTTTCTCTCAGTTTGGGTTATCTCTTGATACGCCATGACAGTAGAGATGATATGCTATTTTGAATACCTGCGATTTGTTCACTTTTCTTTTAAAACAGCAATCGCATATTGAGATTGAAAATTTAAAAGAGCTGCGATTAGAAGAGCGGAGCAAATGCATACTGCTTACGGTCTATCGGCAATAAAATTGCCGCAATGATCATTGCTACAAATCCCAGAGTTTTTGTTCGCACTCGCACATTAATCGCGCAACTCAATTACAATTACAATTTCAAATCAAAAAATAATGCGAAGATTTATTTATTTTATTTATTGTTATTCTTATTTTAAAAATTAAAAACCAAAATCTCTTTAATTAATATAACAAAAAAAACTATTTTCTATTGACATAAAAATTAAACGGTTGCGCACATGCAAACCGATAAACCATCAATTCAAAGCCAACTTGGTTGGCTCATAGCATCAACAAACCAAGAAATTCAATTTTCGTTAAAGAAACTTGAATTTCTCGGTTTATGGGCTGACTTTGATTTCATGTTTTCTTACATATTGCAATTAAGAAACAAAATTTGAGATACTTTTTTCCACTCAGTCGATTTCTTCTTTCCACTAAGATTTGGCCAGACTTAGAAAAATTGCGTTCGGATGAAACAGAAGTAGCAGCTATGCACAATCTCTTTTTAACTATTTCATAAAGCCTAGGATATGCATTCTTTTACTCGTGCCACCACTTCAACGGATCCATAGTACGTAGCAACAGGGGCTCCTGAAGGTATTTGTCAACTTCAATTATACCAACCGCCGTAGTACTTGCATTTTTTATTACATCGCTAAGGTTATTATCGATTTTGTTCCAAATACTACGCATCTTTTTTGATAGTGGCGGTGCATCCATTGCCTCTAACTCCAGGTTTTGTTGTTGAGATCTTGTATGAATATAACCTACTAAGGTCTTTAAGTCAGAACAAGCTCTTTTAAATGAAAATTCATTCGTAAAACGATGTCGCTTAAACCGAGAATCTAACAGTGTACTTTGTGCTGCAAATTTGTCCTCTTCGATATTTACAAATCTGGTAGTTAATCCGTCTAAGAGACATTGAGCTATTTTTTTTTACTGGAAGAAGTACATTGTTTCTTAAAAAAATCGTTGGTTCTGATATTGTCTCATTTTTTCTGAACTCATTTCTTCAGTAACATCTTTAAAAAATGCCAACAATTCAGTGGCTGTTTTACTATATCAATATCTTCACTGTTAATATTATCCATTCCTTTATAATCGATGTATATCTATAGTGGAGATCAAGCTTTTTTAACTGCTAGGACTCTTTAAACATTTCATATGTTGAGTTTCAATATCTTGCTACAGTTCGCTTTCTCCTAACTTCTTTTGCATAGATTTCAATCTCTCAGTAGCCAATGGACTTCGACGAAAAACTTCAACTATAGATTTTATTTTTCATCTGCGTGATTTTTATTTCTTGTAAGGCTTTCTGAACAACAAGATTTAGGGAATGCGCAAAGCAAGGGACGTGTGTCCAATTGTTTAATTTAATTGTAGCTTTTATGTTGCTTGCGTTATCACGCGTTACAGCAACAATTCGATCACCTATTTTCCACTCATCACACATTATTTTCAGCTCCTGGCTTAACTTTTCTGCAGTATGTCCGAATATTGGGAGCATTCTAGCATACATGATTGGTGTTCAGTGATTTCATTGAGAAAATGAGCAGTTACAGCTATGAAATTGTCATTTGGCTTGGAAATCCAACCATCTGTTGTAATAGACACATAGATCGCCTGTTGCAACAATTTTTGAACTTTTTCTTTTGTTACATTGTAGCAAAGCATTTGATAATGTTTTGCGAGAATGTATTTGATAGTTTGGGCTTAATTCCGCAATGAATTTCATAAACTCAACCAAGTTGAATGTCAAGTAATTTTTAGTTATCATTTCTATTAAATATCTTGTCAGTGTCTCCGCTTTCTTTGCAGATACCGGCTTATGCAAATACTGAGTTATTCGCGAATTTTTTCCTCTGGAAATGGAATAGGTGTTTGGAGATGCTTGAAATTATGAAGATGGTGCAATGATACTCATGTTGAGTTATAGCTGATTCACATTTTCCAATGTGTTGTCTGGACCTGGAGTTTCGTTTGACGTAGTTGAAAGCGAAACACTTGTTATCACTTCATTAGCATCGTCCCGTATTGCATGAAATGCTATAGAGTGCTGTGATTTTATGTGACGAATTAAATTGTAAGAACCACCACCTTTATGCGACATTAATTTATTGCAAAAATTACATTTTGCCTTAAAGTTACTCAAATCAACGAATTATTGCCAGGCTTTTGATTTTTTTCTATCATCCATTCTATTAGAGAAATAATAAAATATCTTTGGGATTTATCGAATAAATATCGAGTAATTTACAAATGCTAAATGGTGAAAGATACTATTATAATTATAATAAATAAATAAGATTGTTTCGTATCTGAGAACAGCAAAAAGCCAATAAATTATCAAGTGTAGGCTTTTCCATGCCAAGTTACTAATACTAAAATATTGCTCAAAACATACAAAATTGGACAGTGCATTCGATGTTTTTGATTTTTGGAAGTCAAATATTTTATTCAAATTTGTTTTATTGTTCGTGGGGTTTTTGTGAAGTTGCAAAAGCAAATAAGCTTTCGCAAGCTCTGATTTATGATGTAATAGAATTTAAAAATATAATGCACAACAGGACTCAATATTTCTTATGTTTAATGAACCCCAAGCCCATTTATTCTGAAAATATTGCATTAAAGCAGCAGAGGAAAATAAATAAGTCTTCATTTTCAATAAAAGCATTTATATTCTTCAAATTAAAGATGAGGAAAATATTTAAATAGTCTTCCTTATGTCCATAAAGTTGTAATACACATTTTAAGATTCTAATTAATAATAATAAAACCTTCAATTAGATTTCTTTCGTTATTCTTAATAATAATTTTAAAGCAAGAACAGGAATCATAATGTTCTTAAAATGTGTAACCCCTAAATATAAGCTATTATTATTTAATTGATATTAATATTTAATTTGGCTAGAAGCTATATTTATTGTGATATATTTTTATAATTCTATTTTTATTTGATGTTTTTACTTATCTGGAAGATATTAGTTTTTATTGTGATATTTATTGAACTATTTTTTATTATATACTTCTATATATATTTGGTGTTACTCAGAACCAGATCGACCATTTGGCTATAAGTCGCCGATGGAGAAGATGTTTCCTCGATGTGCGAGCGAAACGTGGAGCTGACGTGGGGAGCGATCACCACTTGATGGTTGCCTGCTTGAGATTATGTACAGCAGCTATCCGACGACCACAAATTCTTCAAATGAAGCGCAAGCTTAATGTAGACAAACTCAGAGATCCCAACAAAAAACGCGAATACGCCACTATTCTACGCGAAAAGTCATCCACATTGGGTGAATATGAAATGCGCACACTGGACGCCAATTGGGAGGCAACCAGAAACACTTTCCTAACTAGTGCTGAAGAATCTGTGGGATATGTGCAAAGCGGTGAGAAACCCTGGATATCGCAAGACACATGGGACAAGGTTGGCAATCGGAAAAAAGCCAAATTGGCAATCATCTCTCAACCCGATGTCAACCAACGAACGCCCGACTTGAGGCAGAACTTCCGCGATGCTCATATACAGTTTAAGAAGGCTGTTAGACGCCACAAGAGAAAGGCCATTGAAGATCTGGCAAACAAGGCAGAATCTGTGGCTTACCTTGGGGATATGGGTTCACTATTCAAAATCATGAAACAGTTGACGAACAGGAATTTCACCGCCAACCACCTGGTGAGAGATGTCAACGGAACTCTCCTTAATATGAGTGAACACCAGTTGCGGCGATGGAAGGAATACTTCTCTGATATTTTAAACATCTTGTCAGAGGAAGATATTCCGGAAACAGAACAACTACCAAACATCCAACCGCAACAATCCTCTATTAGGGACGATCCCCCAGATAAGGAAGAGATAGTTTCCACCATTCGTTCAATGGCGGGAAGGAAAGCTTCAGGTATAGACGGACTACCAACCGAACTCCTCAAAGCGGACCCGGATATACGATATACTCACTCTTCACTAAGGTGTGGAATGAAGGAAGATATCCGACTGAATGGAAGGAGGGCGTCATTGTGAAAATTCCGAAGAAGGGCGACGTTCGGTATTGTGGCAATTGGCGTGGTATATGTCTACTTACTGTCGTATCAAAAATTATAGCTAAGGTAATTCTCAATAGAATTAGTGATGTCGTCGAGAGCACTCTCGAAATTTATCAGGCTGGATTCCGTAAAGGGTCGTCTTGTACCGACCACACAAATACGCTACGGATAATATTAGAGCAATCAGCCGAAATGGGTTCGCCACTACATCTCATGTTTGTGGACTTCGAGAAGGCTTTCGACAGCGTTAAGCGAGATTACATATGGAATGCTTTGCGTAGGAGAGGTATTCCAGATAAGGTCATAGCTATGATTAAAGAATCCTACGAAGATGCAAGGTGTCACGTCTTGCATAGAGGAGAGCTGTCCGAGAGCTTCCCTGTGCGAACGGGTGTCAGACAAGGCTGCATATTATCACCAGCCCTGTTTCTGGTGGTAATAAATGACATTTTGAAAGCTGCACTGGAAGGTGGGGAAGGTAAAGGTCTTCAATATCTTAAGTCACCTTGATTATACTGATGACGTGTGTTTGCTTCCACATAACCGTTCGGACTTAGAGTCAAATGTTCGCTCGTTGCATTCTAAATGCAAAGAGGCGGGACTGAAAATAAATGTGCGTAAAACCAAGTACATGCACATGGGTTCGAACGCAAGCACACCGATTGTTCTTAACGGACAGGATGTGGAAGAGGTGCAAGATTTTTGCAATCTTGGAAACATTGTCAGCATGGACGGCGGAGCCGAAAAGGATGTTGAGGCTCGGCTAAATAAAGCTCGTCAGGCCTTCGGTATCCTTTCCCCTTTCTGGAGGTTAAGAGAGATCTGCCTTCGCACGAAGCTGCGAGTTTTTGACGCATGCGTCAAATCCGTGTTGTTATATGGTTGTACTACGTGCAAAGTGACCGTTCGACTTACCAAGAAACTACAGACTTTCGTGAACCAATGCTTCCGGCGCATTTTAGGAATATTCTGGCCCGAAGTAATCTCCAACGACGAACTTTGGAGTACAACTGGCCAGACTAAAATAGGTATTGAGATTCAACGGCGGAGGTGGCAGTGGATCGGTCATACTTTGAGGAAACCAGAGCGAAACATCGCCAACAGGCCCTGGATTATAATCCTCAAGGAAGACGTCGGGTTGGTCGACCATGTAACACATGGAAGCGAGCAGTTGAGGAGGAGGCTAGAGGAATAAACAAGTCCTGGCAACAGCTTAAGGCCGATGCTCAGGATCGCGCCTTGTGGAAGAGAGTTGTTTCTGTCCTTTGCCCCTATAGGAGGTCTTAACAGGAATTCGATATATATTTTTAACATAGCTAGAAGCTATTTTATTTTTTTTTGATATATTTGTATTACGATATCTTTTTATGTTCATTTTTGGGATATTTGATTTATATTACATTAATTTATTTTTTCATCTAATATTGTATTTGTATTGCATTCTTTTTATTGTTTGCTTGATTTTTTACTATAACTATAATACTATTTATCTGTTTTAATAATGAATTTTGCAATTTATTTCTTCTGCAATTATATTGTTGATTTATATTACATATTAAGTCTAGAGTATTCACTTTCTTGTTTAACAAAATTTATTTAAAAAAAAAACAGCAAATGAACACCCATAAGACGGAACTCATTACTGTATTTGAAATATAAACAAAAATTAATATTACTATCAATATTATTTTTATTAATTGATATACCCCTGTGTTGAATGTCATAGTATTAAATAAAATAAAACTATGATAACTGTTATTATTTTAAATTAAATTTATTATATACAGTGTACCAATAATGTCTTCGTACAGCAGCTATTTGAAACTCAAGTGGTAAAAAACAATAAATTGTTGCAAGAAATTTGAAAAAGTTTTAATGCAGATTTATTCATTAAACATTTTTATTTAGTTTAGAAACAAAAACTAATCCATTTAAATTATTCATTACAAAGCTATTAACTAAAAATAAAACAAAGTCGACAATTTGCCTCCAATAATGTCTTCGATCTCTTGGCTGATAATTATCGATCATAATTATTTTCCACTTCATAACGGTTTGTAATAACAATAAAGAAACAAACACGTGTGTTTACTGTCAAATGTAAATTTTATGAGTTTCGCCCAGTATAAATCGAAATATTGCCTGGTAAATACTTGTCGTTTGAAGAGCGTAAGCTTGTAGTGAATATACACGTAAAGGAGCAAAAATCATACGCGAAAATAGCCAACCTACTGTCCCGGAGCCGTTCTACTATACAATCTGTAATCGGGCGCTTTTAATATGAAGGTCGCGTAGAGAATAAGCTTAAATCAGGACGCCCTGCAATTCTCACTGATGCAGATCGGCTGCAAATCAAGCGTATTATTGCCAAGGATCCGTTCATAAGTGCAACAAAAATTAGTGCAGAGCTCCGTCAATCCAATCAAAAAGAAGTTCATCCAGAACCAGTACGGAAATGCGTGATTGATGCCGGATTTAAGTCTCGTACACCTCGCAGAAAGCCACTGGTTTGTGAAGCAAATCGCAAAAAACGTTTGGACTTCACTCGGCAATACCAAAATGCATCTCTCGAGTTCTGGCGCAAAGTTATATTTTCTGATGAGTCCAAATACAATATTTTTGGGTCTGATGGGAGACTTAGAGTGTGGAGAAAGCCAGGGAAAGCTTACAACTCAAAAAACACCATCAAAACTGTAAAACACGGCGGCGGCGGGGTAAATGTATGGGGCTGTATGGCTGCCAGCGGCGTTGGAAACTTAGAAATAATTGAAGGAATCATGGATCATCGGGCATATATTGAAATTCTCAAGAGAAATTTGGAGCTAAGTGCTGAAAAATTGGGTTTATCAAAGGATTTTTACTTTCAACAAGATAATGATCCTAAGCACATGGCTCATAATACTAGGATGTTCTTGGCGTACAAAACTCCACATATGCTTAAGACACCACCGCAAAGTCCTGACCTCAACCCCATTGAGCACAAGTGGACCTTGTTGGAAAAAAGGATCAGGGCACGTCATATTAGCTCGAAACCTCAGTTAAAACAGGCTCTTCTGGAGGAATGGGCGAAAATAGAGCCAAGCTATGCAAAAAAACTTGTAGAATCGATGCCACATCGCCTTAAAGCCGTAATCAACAATACAGGCTTCCCAACTAAATATTAACAAAAAATGTATCTATAGTTCTTAAGATTTTCATAAACTGTTTCGTAAGTGTACGAAGACATTATTGGAGGCAAATTGTCGACTTTGCTTTATTTTTAGTTAATAACTTTGTAATGAATAATTTAAATGGATTAGTTTTTGTTTCTAAACTAAATAAAAATGTTTAATGAATAAATCTACATTAAAACTTTTTCAAATTTCTTGCAACAATTTATTGTTTTTTATCACTTGAGTTTGAAATAGCTGCTGTACGAAGACATTATTGGTACACTGTAAATTATGTCTTACTTCTAAGACGGCACAGATAAGAACATTTTCTAAAAATAATTATTTTATAACAAAATATTATATTTGTTTTTCTTTAATCTAGTTATAAAGACTACTATGTTGCAAAGTAATGTTACAAGGTAGATTTTATTACGGTGGCATAACAAATATAATAAATTTAATTTAAAATATTAACAGTAGCAGCAGAAACAACAGAAAGTTTACCATCGAAAACAATATCTACATTGATATCGGCAAGAATATTGATTCGTTGATTGACACAACTTTAAATTTGGTAAATTAGATTATTATTATTATTTTCCATGTAGTTTAACATACATATATTGTTAGTGTATATATTTTATTGTACTGTTAGTTATTACGTAATTTCATTCAATCCAATATATGTATATAAACATATGTTTAATGTCATAGTATTAAATAAAATAAAACTATGATAACTGTTAATATTTTAAATTAAATTTATTATATAAATTATGTGTAACTTCTAAGACGGCACAGATAAGAACATTTTCTAAAAACAATTATTTTATAACAAAATATTATATTTGTTTTTCTTTAATCTAGTTACCTTAATAAAGTCTACTATGTTGCAAAGTAGATATGTTGCAAGGTAGATTCTATTAAGGTGGCCGCACCCTGTATTAAAGGCGATGCTATGCTAAATAGGCGATTATCAATTTAATAAGCAATATTTCCGCTTAATTAGCCCAATTCTTAACTTTAATTCCTAAACTTTAGTTCGGGTTAAACTTAGAAGACAACATTTCTTTATCTTTAAATCTAATTCAAGTTATCTATCTTTATCCATTCAACATATTGTATTCATTCGAAGCATATCCTCCACAAACCCGAAAAAAACAATTTTATTACAGATAGACAGACAAAAATCTCAGAAACGTGCTTTACAAAAACTGTGAAATGGGACAAAAATATTTTGTGTACTGATGGGACATTTTGGCTTGCATGAATTGGACATTTATACTACCTCTTGTATGAGTAACCCAACACTACATCACATGCATCCGCAATTAATTAAATATAATATTCCAACGATCGGTTTTTTTTCAAATTCAGTCTAATAAACATAACAGAAGTACGATTGGGCGTAAAGCCCAATCGTGCGATACTCTAGATGAAAGAGGAATTTTTGGATCTTAAAAAATTTTGTAGGGGGAGTGGTAGAGGGGGTGACGACATTGAACTAATTTTTTCACAAGACGCTAAGGTTGCTATCAAAATGTTTTATATAAAATTTAGGATTTAAAGATTTAATAGGTACTAAGAAAATTAGTGTGTTGGATGTAGTGAAATAGTGCAGTTTGTATGGGAGGTGATAGAAGGAGGGGCGAGTTTTTAATGACTTTCCAGAAATAAACACATCATGCTTTTGACATGTTTTAAATTGCAAATCAGTAGCATTCATACTTTTCAGGAAAATCGCTCTTTTATAAAGTTGTGAAATTGTGTCAGGTTGTATGGGAGGGGGTAGAAGGAGTGAATGTAATCATCTAATTTTTTTCGGTCTTACTAACAATTTAAAAAAAATATTTCGTGCACAATTTCAGCTCGATCAATTTTATACGCACTGTGTAAATTGGTTTAGAGCATTTCATGAAAAAGTGCAGTTTGTATGGGAGGTGGTGGAAGGAAGGAGAGGACTTCAATAAATTTTATACAGTAGATTTATATCATCATAAAAGTATTATATTCCAAATTTCAGATCAATAGCATTTATATTTTTCGGGAAAATCCATTTATTGTGAAATTGCAAAATTGTGTCATTTTTTTACTTTTTTGTTGAAAACGACGTATACAAAATTTGAACTTTCTAGCTCAACGCGTTCTCAAGCTAGAGAGGACACGGACGGACGGACGGATGGGCGGACATCCAGTTTTGAGATTTTTGAGTGATTTTATGAACTTCTGTGTCATTCATTTTTTTCTCCGAGTCTTATTTCTTGGCGTTACAAACTTTGTGCCAAACTTATAATACTGTCAGATTCCATCTAGAGTATAAAAATTCCCGTAGCCGAGTTCGACACATGCATCCTCAACTTGTCCCAAAAATAATAAAGTTTTATAAACACAACAAAAAAACATCCCATCGAAATTCCGAGCACTGTGCTTGTACTAAAAACAGTGCTCGGTAGTTCTAAAGCGATTTTGTGGGTGGGAAAATTGACGGAATGGAAAAAGAGGGAGCGCAAGCTGTCAAAATTGCTCTCAATCGGACGGACATTTCGTACGTCGTCGTTCCAAGTGTTTTTGTGTTTCGGTTTTTTGTTTTTTCCCCCATTATTATCTTGTTGAATGGCTAACGAAAAATCTGTGCAAACTTTAGCGTTAATCTAATTCGGTCCCGATCCAATTGCGCTGTGAACGTTGTTATTGTTCGTCCGCCACCGAAACGGAGGGAAGAAAATAAACCGAAATAGTGAGGGCTGAAAACAAAAACGCGGACGCACTAATTAATTGTTTTTTTGATAGTACACGCCGATGTGTATTGCTTCAGTTTTTGATAGTCCGCAGTGTTTTCTTGTGTTCCGAATTTCTCGGTCGAAATTAAAAGTGGACACCGAGTGTGCGTCTCGAAAAATCACAGCTGCTAATTACTCGTTGTCGGTCGCTTGGAATTTCCCAATTGTCGAGTAAAAAGTTAATGAAAACGAAAGTGCCGCGCTATGAATAAATAAGCACAGGGAAACAAAAATCAATTTGCTTGTGTTGTATGCCCCTTTAATTTTCCTGCCTTCCGGTTCAGTGCTGCTTTTTTTCACAATTCGCATTGTTATGAAGCCCTCTGCTAAGTTGAATGAATTCTAAAGTAGTTGTGTGCCACCAGCATTCAGAGGGAACGCATAACGACGAGATAGCAGGCAACGACTTTAAGGAGCAGCCCTACAAAGCTACGTGCTGCATTCGCGATGCATTTCTCCATACCGGATACCCAGGATTTCTATAACGATTCGACCGGATCGACATACACGGTACGTTTTTTTCCCAATAATTATCTTTCTACATTAAATAATTTCTTTACATTCACTTCATCTTTTCAAATCAGTTAGTTGACCGAACAATGGAAAATCCGGCGGTCAAAAGATCGCATATCTTCCGTTGCGCCATCAGTCTGCCAAGTGGTTGTAAAATTCACTTGAGTCCGAATCTGGCCGTGCTACAAACAGTCTTGGCCTCTGGCTCTACGAAAATTGATGTAAATGAATTTAAATCACATCACAGCAATGGTCCATTATCCAACTGATACGGAGAATGCGAGCCCGCAAATGTACGCATCGTAGCGGTTTGAATAATGCAACTTGTTGCACTGCTCAACGAAACCGATCAGCGGCACAATATCATCCTGAATCGGCCAACACGATCGTTTACAATAATTGGTCGATGGCCTTACGGTTTGTCTGTGTCGGCGGATCATTATCATTCCGAAGAAATTATGCAAAAATTGATTTTTATAGTAGCGTGTCGTGCGCCTACGCTTCAGCGCGCCGTTTTGGAACGATATTTGGCCAGCTGGAGCGAAAAAGGCGAAATTTATTTTTGGTGGCACTCTGTGCTAGTTTTATAAGCCGCTAGCGAGTGATATCACCCAATGCCAGTCTGGAAGGCATTAGTCACTCTAGCTTGAATTTCGCTAATGCACTCTATTCACTCGCTTTCAAATTCAGACATTTAGCTGCAAGGCCGAAACGACGAGACTAACGCTCAACCTCTTATTCGTAATCTGACCGGAAATGAATCAGGTCGCAATCAAAAGACAAGGTCATAAATTTCGCTCATATGTTGTTGATGGCTTTAGCACACATTCGAATCAATCTAGATCTCAAAATATTTTTTTTGTTCCCGAAGAACTACACAAATCGACCGCTGAATTCTATATTTGGATTTGCATTCGTAGAAATGCAGCAAATATCCATTTCGCAGTGACATAAGTTGGGAAGCTTGCAAGGTATCCGGTGTGACTGTATTTGATTAATTACTCGATTGCCAAAGCATAGTGGTTTTATCGTTCGTGATGTGAATAATAACACAAGCATGCTGAAGATAAACAAATTTTTTACTATGGCATGAGACGAACCAAAGTTTTTTTTTACAGACAATTGAGTACTCTGCATAATTCGATAATCATCGCAAATCCAATATATATGAATTTTAATTAACATAATAATAATGTGTGGGAAGTCGATCATTTTGGAAATGCTTTCTCAATTCGATGAATACAACTTCCGAAAAGGAACTGTTGCGGATGATGAAACATGGTGCTAGTGCAGCGGAATCTGGCTGCTTTTCAGTCAGTCAAGCGTGTCTGCAAAAGAAAATTATAAAAAGAACGTTGAATAAATGCCACACAAACAATCAGCTTAAAATAACAAAATACTATTGTTGCGAGCTAGGGGTTCGCCGGGATTTCAAGTAAAAGCACAATTCGTTTAAAAATAAGTGATCATTTATTTATTCGCACTTTAATTCGTTTCCCGCTTAATTCGCACTATATGGCAATACCGCCGTGCACTTTTCTATCGCTTTCACTGGTTCGCGTCTAAAAATGACTGGTGCTCTCGCTGAAAGCTTTCGTGCTTTTATACATCTCTCCCCATGATCATGACTATTCTCGCAGCTTCCTTCGGTGTGTATGTGTGAACTATACTGGAAAGCTCTAGATCTTTAATTGTGGCTCTCTACATAGTTGAGTATACTGTTCTACATAATTCTTGTCTATTCGAGAGAGATCGGGTTGCGGGGTTGCCAGGTCTGCATGTAACATTACCCTCTCCTTAGTCCCTAGAGTCGTTCACTTCCGGTATCTATACGATGCTTCACTAAGTTTGTTCTGCCATAGTCGTCATCACCGGTGGAAAAGACGTCGCTGACTCTTTCGATTAGATCTACTGCTTGCTTGTGTTGTTTTCCTCTATGGTTGTTTGACTGAAGAAGTGTTGATGTTACATTGTCCTTCCTTCTTGGCTTATTTTTAGAGGGTACGTCATGTGGTTCTGCCTTGTCGATACTCGTCACCGCCGATATTGGTTCACAGCTGCCAATTATATCTCCTTTCTTTACGCTGGTAATGCTGTCCGAAACGTTTAGGACTCTTATTGGTACCATCATCTTCTCATTCCTTTTTACGAGCGTTTTTTCCTAGTATTAGACTTCGTAATGCAGGTGTCGCTTCTGGTTCTATGAGGTAGAATCCCGGGATCAGCATCGAGCTCTGCCCAAATAACATTCTCAGATGACTTTGGTATATCCGCATCTTCGCATAATATAACTCGCAGCTTTGTTGCTTTGGAGGATGTTATTTCCATCGGGATTTCAATATTCCGCCACTTCATTATTCGTTGTCCTAAGTCCAGCTGGATACCGTGTGGTTTCAGAAAATCCATTCCAAGGATACACTCATCGGTAATGTCAGCAACCACGAATACATGCGAGAAGGTCAAATCCCCAAGCTGTATGTCACGAGCTATTTCTCCATGGACCGTTGTATTTTCTCCTTTCTGTAGCAGTGCGAAGTGCGTACTTCTTGGTGTTGTGAAGCCAAGTACGGTCTACAAGGTCAGATCTTAGCACTGACTGTGTTGCGCCTGTGTCAACTGTTATGATGCAGTTTAATTTGCCGACTCGACCATTTATGCATAAATCGTTTTCACAACGATGTAGTCGAGAAACTGCGATGATGGTTCCGGGGGCGTCGATTCTACCAGCCAACTTCTGCCCCATGAAGTTGGCCTTTACTCGTTTCCTGGACTGTCACTAGGCGAAGCGTGCTCTCGTGACGGTTCGCCCCTTCCATCCTCTTTGTTTAGCAGCGCAGCCGGGACAATAGTTGGTCGCTTTTCTGGGTTTACGGCAGCCGCGTCTTAATTGTCCTGCCTGTCCACAATTCCAGCATCGGGGGCACCAGATCCTTCGCTCCGCTTGGTGTACTCTGCTTTCTGACACACAACTCTTCTGCTATTTCTCGATAGTTACTCCGCGAGCTTTGCTTGGCAGCTTCGAACGTCAGCCCATATACTAAGGCTTCGCCAATCGTTTTCTTACCTGCCAATTTTAACGCCTGTTGCAGCTCTCTGTCCTGTACAGCATTGTTAAATGCGAAAACAGCTGTATCGTTGCGTTGCTCTGTTTGCGCATTGGGAAGCGATAATAGTGTGAGTCGTTCAATATCGCGTGCCAGCTCTTGAAGTGTTTCACCATTCTTTTGGGTTCGGTTGTACAGTTGTGTTTTGTAGATCTCTCGCATGTGTTCACTGCCGTAATGAAGATCCAATGTCTGGACTAACGTCGAAAAATCTTGTTGTTGCTCCTGCGGAATCGTTTGAAGAACCTCTGCTGGTGGACCTCTTTTTGCCAATATAAGAGCCGTTACTCGTTTCAGATCATTCCAATGATTGTTTCTTGCGGCAGCCTCAAATTGGGTCTTATAAATAGCCCACGGTGTTTGTCCATCGAAGATTGGAGCTTTGAGACCCTTGTGCGTAACGTGTTCTGCCTTGATGACTCCAGTCGCTTTTACGTTATCGAAGTCCCTTTTTAGGCGTTCGACTTCTTCTACAATCCCGGATATCCTTTCCGTAATTTGTTCTTCGAGGATTCCAAGTTTCTTCTCTACGTTTTCTTCTATTGCCTTGCCCATGGTGTCTATTTTATTATTTTGCAGTTCCAATTTTTGGTTGTGGTTCTTTGAGGTCTGATCTAATTTCTCATTAAGGTCCGCTGACAGCTGACTTTGTTGGTTTAATTTCTGATTCATGTCCGCAGATTGTTGATCTAATTTCTGATTAATGTCCGCAGATTGTTGATCTAATTTGTTCATCATTTGTTGCATTAACTGTGTCAGAGCATCCGATGTACCAGAACACTCCTCTGCACGAGCTTCTTCGATTTGGAACTCAAAACTATCTGCATCCTCACCCTCAGCCTCAAGTGTCTCGATCATACGGCTGACAAGTTCAGACTTGTTCCCTGTCGTAGATAACTCGCGTCTACCGAGCTTTTCCTTCAGCTCCGTTAATTTTAAATCCTTCAGATAACGCGGCATTTTCACAACCGATTATTTAAAGTTTTTTCGCGATTTGAATTCACTTAAATTTACTTCACTAATTAAAGTCACTGCTCACTAGAGCACTCGAGAATATTCGATTTCACAAAATTCTCACTGTCCGTTCGAGAATTTTAATTTCACTTTTTGACTTGCGATTTTTAACCCGAATTTATCCTTGAAATCCCACTTCTGACACCAATTGTTGCGAGCTAGGGGTTCGCCGGGATTTTAAGTAAAAGCACAATTCGTTTAAAAATAAGTGATAATTTATTTATTCGTTTCCCGCTTAATTCGCACTATGTGGGAATACCGCCGTGCACTTTTCTATCGCTTTCACTAGTTGGCGTCTAAAAATGACTGGTGCTCTCGCTGAAAGCTGTGCTTTTATACATCTCTCCCCATGATCATGACTATTCTCGAAGCTTCCTTCGGTGTGTATGTGTGAACTATACTGGAAAGCTCTAGATCTTTAATTGTGGCTTTCTACATAGTTGAGTATACTGTTCTACATAA
This sequence comes from Chorisops tibialis, assembly GCA_963669355.1. Classification (NCBI taxonomy): domain Eukaryota; kingdom Metazoa; phylum Arthropoda; class Insecta; order Diptera; family Stratiomyidae; genus Chorisops; species Chorisops tibialis. The sequence continues at coordinate 72,229,437 of OY770263.1, read as the reverse complement.
TTCTTATCTATTCGAGAGAGATCGAGTTGCGGGGTTGCCAGGTCTGCATGTAACACTATTATGTTAAATTAACATTTGATTTCGGTCAATGAACTTTCATACATCTCTGGCTTCGTACTTGTAGCTTTAAAATTCAAATTTTTAGATGCAACGATGATATAACTGACTCTGTCCATTTCTGCAATTCACAGTTGTAGCCATAGCTTTAATAAAGACTATAAATTCTTTCGTTAGACAAGAAATTTCTTTCTGTCCGACTTTTGTCTAATCTGGCTCAGTCCATATATAGTTTCTTCATGTTTTTTGGAATATTTTGAAATTTACGCCATAATCGGTTCTTAGCCTCCTGTATACTACGCCTCCATCCTTCACGGTTTTTTAAGCGCGTCATCCAGTTTGAAAATCTTACCAGCGCTTTGCTGTCTGCGTCAACAGAATCCTCCCAGCCTTTCCGTGGTTTTCCAACTGTTCATCGACTTTGCTCTTGAGAATTCTTCCGTCATTCATCCGCTTCACATGACCAAGCCCATAGTAGTTTCTTGAATTTGATGGGGGTTGACACTTCTGGATTGTCGAAGATGGTATACGTCAACCGGGATTTGAACTCACGACCAAGGAGTATATATAATAAAGAGTGACTATGAGCATGCTTTGCCGTGTAAAAAAATGGGAATGAAAGTATTCCCCTCCCTTACTGGAAAAATGCTCGAAATTTTTCGAAAAAAATCGTTTCGCTATCTTGGTCTGGCACACTTAAAAATATTGCAACTAACTCTTTCCCATGTTAAATTGTTCGAAATAATTGTCAAATTTTCGAAAGAATTGTTTCGCTACCCTTGTTTGGCATACTTAACTATCTCTGTCCCGCGTTACATTGTCCGTTGCTAAAGTGCTTAGCTTGGACATGAACCAAAAACTAATAAAAATTGAAAAAATAAAGATTTCTGAAATAAAAGAGCAAACTCTATTCAACTGAAAATTAATTTATTGCTGACTGAATATTAGCAACGAAGAGAATACAAATTATGTTTTTTTTTGTAAAAGTTTCAAGCTAAATTAAGCTTGCACAATTTTCGAAAATTCCCGAATCAAAAAGTATTCCCACATGAGACAGATTATCAGGCACTCCATTTAATATATATCCTCCTTGCTCACGACCTTTACAACACGCTAACCTCTAGCGCAAGGGAGTAGTTGTAGGATGAGGATTTACCAATTCCTGCAACTATTTTTGGAGACTTGCGACTCCACGGACCTGAACTAGCTTTCCCCCTGTGGGATGGGACCAGTAGAATTCACCCACAGCCAGTCCTGCTTGCCCTGAAAATGCACACTTACTGGATCAGGGGCTTATCACCCGTGATCTTAAATCCTAACTGATACGAGAAACGGATACAGCGCCTCGGATACGGACGGATTCTACGGTAACGACTTTTGGCATTCGAAAACGGACTATGATTGGCTTCTGGAACGTTCGAACATTGAATGACGGGGGAAGGGCTGGGGTCACTCGGTGATCGACCGTGAAATAAAGCACTGCAACATCCCTGGTACACTAGTGAGTTGCGTGCAATTCGCAATTCTCGTAATGCTGCCTGGAATAGGTATACTAGGACGAAGACTGACACTAATTTTCGTTTGTATGTAGAATATTATGACTTATTCAAAGATTTATCTACTCGCTTATATTCTGAATACATACTTAAAGTGCAGTCGGATATTATTAGAGATCCCCAGAAGTTTTGGAAATTTGTTAATTGTAAGCGTAAATCTGATGGTTATCCAGCTTCTTTTCAATTCCTTGGCAGCAATAGTAATGATCAATTTACTATTTGTAATTTTTTTGCGACATTCTTTAGTGGCTCTTTTTCTGGTAATAACTTTATACCTGACATGACGTACTTTGATAACTTCAGAGGTACCGCTTCAACTACTTTGTCTGCTATACCGATTTCTTATAATGATATAGTTAGCCATATCTCTCGCCTTAAAGATGTTTCTTATCCTGGCCCAGATGGAGTTCCTGCAGTTGTCTTGAAACGCTGCTGTGTCTCTATTGCTGAACCACTCTCCCTCCTTTTTCAAAGGTCCCTAAAAACTGGGATTTTCCCGAACGTATGGAAGGCCTCTTTTATCATACCGACTCATAAGGGCGGTGCAAAATCTGAAATCGTTAACTATCGACCAATAGCTAAGCTTTCAGCTATTCCAAAGCTTTTTGAGTCTGTAGTGTATGAGTGCTTGTCGTTTCACTGTAAATCCTTGATTTCAAGTAAACAACATGGTTTTGTCAAAAATAGGTCAACAGTCACTAATTTGATGGAGTTTACGAATAAATCCATTGTGGATATTGAGGAGGGTAAGCAGGTGGACTGTATTTATACTGATTTTAGTAAGGCATTCGATAAACTACCCCATTCCATTATTTTGTTGAAGTTAGACATGTTGGGTTTTCCTACATGGTTTATTAATTGGATTAGGTCATATCTATTTAATAGAACTTATCAAATTCTCTTTCGTGACTGTACTTCTATGCCATTTACTGCGCATTCCGGTGTTCCTCAAGGAAGTCACTTGGGGCCACTTTTGTTTGTCCTAGCCATTAATGATGTTGCATCTGTTCTTAAACACTCGGAAGTACTTATTTATGCAGATGACATTAAGATCTTTAGGTCTCTTAGTTCCAACTCCGACAATTTTCTTCAAGAAGATTTGATTAGTTTTAGTAATTGGTGTCGCCACAATGATCTTCATTTGAACGTGGATAAATGTCATGTTATGTCATTTACTAGGAAAGTCTCACCGTTTGTAATAATATACAGTCTTAATGACTGTATATTGGATCGTGTCAAATCAATAATTGACTTAGGTGTTACATTTGACCGTAAACTTGATTTTAGCTTGCATATAAATAAGATTGTACAAAAGGGTAATTCTATGTTAGGATTTACCACACGCTTATCCAAGGAATTTAACAATCCCTTTGTTAAATTGATTCTTTATAACACCTTCGTTAGATCTCACCTTGAATATGCTTCTCAAGTTTGGTCTCCTTATTATGATGAGCACATTGGCAGAATCGAATCAATTCAGCGTAAATTTGTGAGAATTGCCTTATGCCACCTTAATTGGAATGACAGAGTTCGTCTTCCCCCTTATATCGATCGACTTAAGCTATTAAATATGTCATCACTCTCTAAACGACGTGAGGTAGCTGATGTAGTTTTTGCTCATCAACTTCTTACAGGGTTAGTTGATTCTTCCACACTTTTGGGCTTAATGCAGTTTGCAGTTGGTCAATTTTTACCCAGGCAGCCTAGACTTCTTCAGATTTGCTTTCATCGGACAAACTATGGTATGAATGAGCCGATTTCGCGTCTCGCGAGAGAAGTTAATAAGAATGCTGATGTATTCGACTTCTCTATCGATAAGATGTGCTTAAAGCGTAAACTTAATGCTGGTTGATATCAATTTTTTTTGTCAATTTTTTGTTAATTTTTTGTTATTTTTATTTATGTACATGGTGTAGGGATGTTCTTGTTTGTTTCGTCCCTTCACTAAATGATGAGCCAGAGGATAATTTGGTTTCCATCTTTTGAATTTGGAACCGATTTATGGCATTTCCTTGCATTAAGGAATTCTGATAGTGATAGTGAACATCCAAATCTTGGGCTTGAGCGAGGTCAGATTGACAGAAGAAGAACGAACCCCTAGCGGAAACACCATTCTGTACGTTGGCCCTGAGAGTGAAGCCAAAAATGGCGTGGCGTTCGTCCTTACTCAGAGAGCGAAAAACAGCCTCATCAGCTGGGAATCAATCTGGGATAGGATTATCGTCGTCAGGCTCGGGACCACTGTCAGAAAAGTCACAATTCTACAGTGCTACGCACACACTATTTAACATCTTAAGTCACCTTGATTATGCTGATGACGTGTGATTGCTTGCACATAACCGTTCGGACTTAGAGTCAAATGTTCGCTCGTTGCATTCTAAATGCAAAGAGACGGGACTGAAAATAAATGTGCGTAAAACCAAGTACATACAGATGGATTCGAAAGCAAGTACACCGATTGTTCTTAACGGACAAGATGTGGACGAGGTGCAAGATTTTTGTTATCTCGGAAGCGTTGTCAGCATGGACGGCGTTGCCAAAAAGGATATTGAGGCTCGTCTGAATAAAGCTCGTCAGGCCTTCGGTATCCTTCTGGAGGTTAAGAGAGATTTCTCTTTGCACGAAGCTGCGAGTTTTTGACGCATGCGTCAAATCCGTGTTGTTATATGGTTGTACTACGTGGAAAGTGACCGTTCGACTTACCAAGAAACTACAGACTTTCGTGAACTGCCTCCGACGCATTTTAGGAATATTCTGGCCAGAAGTGATCTCCAACGACGAACTTTGGAGTACAACTGGCCGGACTAAAATAGGTATTGAGAATCAAAGGCGGAAGTGGCAGTGGGTCGGTCATACTTTGAGGAAACCAGAGCAAAACATCGCCAAACGGGCTCTGGATTATAATCCTCAAGGAAGACGTCGGGTTGGTCGACCATGTAACACATGGAAGCGAGCAGTTGAGCAGTTGAGGCAAGAGGAATAAACAAATCCTGGCAACAGCTTAAGGCCGATGTTCAGAATCGCGCCTTGTGGAAGAGAGTTGTTTGTGTCCTATGCCCCTACAGGGGACAGGAATTTGATTTGATTGATTACGGTATATTCAAATGAGCAATATTCATAACAGCACCACCACTTGAATTGTTGCATCGACAATTCAGTAATTTCTATGAAAAGCTTAAAGTTTTTCTTGTCGGTATAATTACGCTGAATTAAATTCTGCGTGTTCAATTAATAAGAAACGTCAACTTATATAAATACCAGATAAACTGCTATAGTTATTTGGTTGATATCTACTTTTGAAGTTCGTAACTGTTGCCGAGATGAGATGTAGAAGTTTTTTTTGGGGGCGTACAAATTTTTAATTAGATAAATATACAAATTGATAGCGCAAAACGAAAAACAATTTTATTGATCACTGTGTAGTATTAACATTATAATAAAAAAGCATATGTTGCATTGTTTTGGCACGATTTGCAGGTAATACGGAGGTAATGGCAACCACTAACTCCAGTACTTGACATGCATTAAAAAAGCAAATTATGAAGATCTCTCAATGGAACGCTAGCAATTTTTTAATTATTAGTGATTGTTAATTAGAAATTAAATTATTGACTCATAACGAACAAGTAGATTTTATATGGATTTTAATTATGCATTGTTCTTCTTTTTATAGCTGACTTTCACTTTATTTACTCAGTAATAAAAGTTTTTAACAATCGACGGATAAAAGAGTTCACATAATTTTAAAATTGCATAAGTTTCATAATATGACGACTTGCATATTTTGAAAATATTACATTCGTAGTGTTTATTTATTGTTGGCCTAATATTGAAACAAATTAATACCATTTTTATAACATGGTTGTTTATTGCATTTTCATGTAGAATGTCATTAATCTCATTTATCGTAAAGCTGAAAAAATATACACCCAAAGATTCTCCATATTTGCCATTTTAAAAGCTTGTGGTTGATCGTACGCCGCCTACTCGAATATATCATTTTCAGACGGTAGGTCATAGGAGGCATTGTGCTTAAGTATTATCTGAAGTAAACTTCGTTTTATTACCGATTGAGAAAAATATTCAATGAAATTCCATACAGTATATAATATCGTCATCATGCGGGTCGTTAAGCAAATTTGAATGAAAATAGCTAAAATTATGACATTTAAAGCGTGTGTGCTCAGTTCAAGGTCGAAACAGTTGTAGTAGGGTTTCTATACAACAATACAAATTGAAACCCGCCGTTTCCCAATAGATAGCGCCAGCAGTAAATACTGAGTAGTGGATCAGAAACGTCATATGCTAAACTTAGACTTCTGTCAACTCAATCAATCAATCAAATTCCTGTTAAGACCCCCTATAGGGGCATAGGACAGAAACAACTCTCTTCCACAAGGCGCGATCCTGAGCATCGGCTTTAAGCTGTTGCCAGGACTTGTTTATTCCTCTGGCCTCCTGCTCAACTGCTCGCTTCCATGTGTTACATGGTCGTCCAATCCAACGCCTTCCTTGAGGGTTATAATCCAGAGCCTGTTTTGCGATGTTTCGCTCTGGTTTCCTCAAAGTATGACCGATCCACTGCCACTTTCGCCGTTGAATATCAATACCTATTTTAGTCTGGCCAAAGTTCGTCGTTGGAGATTACTTCTGGCCAGAATATTCCTAAAATGCGCCGGAGGCATAGGTTTACGAAAGTCTGTAGTTTCTTGGTAAGTCGAACGGTCACTTTCCACGTAGAACAACCATATAACAACACGGATTTGACGCATGCGTCAAGAACTCGCAGCTTCGTGCGAAGGGAGATCTCTCTTAACCTCCAGAAAGGGGAAAGGATACCGAAGGCCTGACGAGCTTTATTTAGCCGAGCCTCAACATCCTTTTCGGCTCCGCCGTCCATGCTGACAATGCTTCCGAGATAGCAAAAATCTTGCACCTCTTCCACATCCTGTCCATTAAGAACAATCGGTGTGCTTGCGTTCGAACCCATGTGCATGTACTTGGTCTTACGCACATTTATTTTCAGTCCCGCCTGATTGCATTTAGAATGCAACGAGCGAACATTTGACTCTAAGCCCGAACGGGTATGTGCAAGCAAACACACGTCATCAGCATAATCAAGGTGACTTAAGATGTTAAATAGTCTCCATTGAAGACCTTTACCTTCCCCACCTTCCAGTGCAGCTTTCAAGATGTCATTTATTACCACCAGAAACAGGGCTGGTGATAATATGCAGCCTTGCCTGACACCCGTTCGCACAGGGAAGCTCTCGGACAGCTCTTCTCTATGCAAGACGCGACACCTTGCATCTTCGTAGGATTCTTTAATCATAGCTATGACCTTATCTGGAATACCTCTCCTACGCGAAGCATTCCATATGTAATCTCGCTTAACGCTGTCGAAAGCCTTCTCAAAGTCCACAAACATGAGATGTAGTGGCGAACCCATTTCGGCTGATTGCTCTAATATTATCCGTAGGGTATTTGTGTGGTCGGTACAAGACGACTCTTTACGGAATCCAGCCTGATAAACTTCGAGAGTGCTCTCGACGACATCACTAATCCTATTGAGAATTACCTTAGCCATAATTTTTGATACGGCAGTAAGTAGACATATACCACGCCAATTGCCACAATCCCGAAGGTCGCCCTTCTTCGGAATTTTCACAATGACGCCCTCCTTCCATTCAGTCGGATATCTTCCTTCATTCCACACCTTAGTGAAGAGTGGGAGGAGTATATCGGCTGTTATTTCCAGGTCCGCTTTGAGGAGTTCGGTTGGTAGTCCGTCTATACATGGAGCTTTCCTTCCCGCCATTGACCGAATGGCGGAAACTATCTCTTCCTTATCTGGGGGATCGTCCCTAATAGAGGATTGTTGCGGTTGGATGTTTGGAAGTTGTTCTGTTTCCGGAATATCTTCCTCTGACAATATGTTTAAAGTATCAGAGAAGTATTCCTTCTATCGTCGCAACTGGTGTTCACTCATATTAAGGAGAGTTCCGTTGACATCTCTCACCAGGTGGTTGGCGGTGAAATTCCTGCTCGTCAGCTGTTTCATGATTGTAAATAGTGAACCCCAAGGTAAGCCGCAGATTCTGCCTTGTTTGCCAGATCTTCAATGGCTTTTCTCTTATCGCGTCTAACAGCATTTTTAAGCTGTATATGAGCATCGCGGTAGTTCTGCCTCAAGTCGGGCGTTCGTTGGTTGACACCGGGTTGAGAGATGATTGCCAATTTGGCTTTTTTCCGATTGCCAACCTTGTCTCATGTGTCCTGCGACATCCAGGGTTTCTCACCGCTTTGCACATATCCCACAGATTCTTCAGCACTAGTTAGAAAAGTGTTTCTGATTGCCTCCCAATTGGCGTCCAGTGTGAGCATTTCATTTTCACCCAATGTGGATGACTTTTCGCGTAGAATAGTGGTGTATTCGTGTTTTTTGTTGGGATCTCTGAGTTTATCCACATTAAGCTTGCGCTTCATTTGAAGAATTTGTGGTCGTCGGATAGCTGCTGTACACAATCTCAAGCAGGCAACCATCAAGTGGTGATCGCTCCCCACGTCAGCTCCACGTTTCGCTCGCACATCGAGGAGACATCTTCTCCATCGGCGACTTATAGCCAAATGGTCGATCTGACTTCTGTCAACTACTCCTCATCATTAGAATTGTGAAGTTTTATCGACGTCTTATACTATTTTGAGGGCGGATATGTCGAAGTTTGAGCCAAATAAGCGTCATTTGCGAGAAATTTTTGCTTTTTACCTTCAATTCAAAAAAATCTGCGGCTGAGGCGCGTCGAATGATTGTTGAAACTTGTGGTGAGGGTGCTATTAGTGAAAGAACGTGTCGCGAATGGTTTCAACGCTTTGAAATTGGTGATTTCGCCGTGGGAGACAAGAAGTATTCCGGAGCGGTTAAAAAGTTTGAAGACACAGAATTGGAGACATTACTGGCCGAAGATTCATGACAAACGCAATCAGAACATGCCGATTTATTGGGCGTGACTCAATAAGCTTGGGAATGATGATAAAGCAATGGAATTGGGTGTCAGACGAATTGAAGCCAAGAAACGTCAAACGGCAACGGTAAAAAAGGAAGGGCTTTTTTTGCATCGTATTGTCACCAGTGATAAAAAGTAGATCCATTACGATGATCCAAAGCGAAAAAATCGTGACAGATATCGCCACTTTCGACTACCACCTATTCCGATCGATAACGCATGGCCTGGCTGAGCAGCACTTCCATTCTTAGGAAGAAGCCAAAAATTGGGTCGATTCGTGGATCGACTCAAAAGAAGAGTAGTTTTTTCGACGCGGAATCCGTATGCTGCCAGAAAGATGGGAAAAAAGTTGTGGTTAGCGATGGGCATTTCTTTAAATAATAAATTGGTGTCAGAAGTGAGATTTCAAGTAAAAATCGCTAGTGATAATTGTGACAAGTGCAACGTAGAAAATTCTCGAGCGGACAAAGCGAGAAATTTCTGGAATAACGATTAAGTGATCGTGTATTCGCGAGTGTGAAATAAATACCCGCGCGAAATATTCTCGAACGGACATAAAGAGAAGTGTTATTGTGGTCGCTTAGAAAATTGAAAATGTTCGAGAACACTAATTGTGCAACAAGTGACTGCGTGAAAAATTCTTGTACGGACAAAAAGAGAATTTTCGGGAAGTTTTACCGCGAAACAAGTGGATGAATTCTTTCCGGTCCTGAGCCGAGAGAAACTCGTCAGGATCGGGTAATAGTAGAGGGAGAAATCCTCGAACTTGAACCCGAGGAGATTGACGTCAGTTTCAGCAGGATCAGATCTGGGAGGGCGCCTGGGGTCGACGGAATGACAGGCGAGATGTGTAAAAGCATCTGGCGTGCCATTCCCGAGTACGTAACTTGCGTTTTCAACCGATGCTTTCAAGATCGTGTTTTTCCTGCAATTTGGAAGATCGCACGTGTGGTCGTGCTCCTTAAGTTTCCAGACAAGGTTAGGAGTAATCCCCGGTCTTATAGAGGTATATCTCCTCTCCCAGTCCTTGGCAAGGTCTTGGAGAGGATTACGGTTCGTAGACTGGAGGAGAAAAACAGCAATCTGGCGTCCGTTTGACAGTTCGGCTTCCGTGCCGGGAAAAGCTTGGAGGATTCGTGAATGCACGTAAAAGACTGCGTCACTCGGAGTGCTAGCAAGTACGTTCTTGAGATCTTTGTTGATTTCAAGGGCGCATTTCACTATTTAAGTTGGGATGTCGTGATTGCTACGATTTTGCGACTGTCAAGAAATAGCCCTGTGAAGAGCTTTTTCTCTAACAGATCAGCATATGTTAAGAGTCTATGCGATACTGTATGGAAGGTTGTGAAGCGTGACTGTCCACAGGGTTCCATCAGTGGCCCATTAATATGGAACCTAATGATGGATAACCTGCCGAAAAAATCATGTCTAGTCTAATTTTTCACGGCCGTATTGAACTGCCCTCGTACATAGCTTAACATAGTCCAACATAGTGATTGTTTGCTGTAGAGACAAATTTATATCCCCTAATTATTATACCTATACTATTTTACAAGCAATAGTAATTGAGCACAATGTAAACCGCTCCGTGAAATAATGAATGTCAAGGAACGTGATATTTATTTATGACACGAACGAATTTTTTCCCAATACTAAAAAATATAAATTAACAAAAAAATCAAATATGATTTTTCTTATCTTAAATGTTATTTTGAAATGAATTAAAAATACTCAGACAGATTAAAATTAAAATACGTATCTATACAAAAATTTATATGCTTCCCGAATTCTTCTACATTTTTAGCAATTTAAGGCATTTTGTGTTTTGCTGCATCGTACGTGGTCTTTTAACAAATAAAGTAAATCTCGTGATGACATATCAGGTCACTTTGACCCCTTAGTTACTGAGATAAGGCTAATAAAAACCGTCCAATAAGATCCAGTCAACTTATCATTTTGAACTGAATTGATGCCATAGTCGTTGTTGACATGATTTAATTTGATTAGAGTTGTTGTTTAATTTTTTCTATTTTTTTCTTTTAAATATTCAATTTAAGAAAGATTATACGAGTTCATAGTCGGCATTTTATGCGATGATATAGCAAAGTGTATAAATATGTCGTAATGGCAAATTTAAATGTTTTTAATGTTTTTTTGTGGACGTAGTAGGTCTAAGTGCTGTTTTTTTTGCAATGACGGATTATTTTTTAAAGACAAAATCATTGAAGATTATTTTTGCTTTGGTCAGAGTAAAACACGTATAGTTGAGAGGGGCTGACGAAACACGCGACCCGAGTTCATTTAAATAACTCCATAATTGGCCGACAAAGCGTTAGTTGTTAGACGAAATTATAAAAGGTTTTTGATCGTTTTCTAATTTCATAATTACAGTTGTATGTATGAGTACTCTACATATTTTGCATTCCATTATGGAAAATTTCCATTTTAGGGACTAGAACAATTTCAAGATAAGACGGTATCGTCGCGGAACACAATTCTATTAACTCTATGAAGAAATCTGGGGGTGTAATTACTGTATTACAAAGTTGGTTATTTATGAGGAAAAGAATTTACGTAGGAAATTGCAACAAGGAACTTACAGAGTGATGATAAGATTCGATCTGATTTGCTGCGAAATATGTAACGCTCAGCAATTACTAGAAGCCTTAGATGATTCTGAGAAAAATACTCAAACTTCTGAGTGGAGAATTGATACAAACAACTAGATATCTACAAGAAAAACGGCTTCATTTAAGATAATATAGGATTTTTTCTTTTTGCAGAGGCTGAGAACTTTAAATTGAAATAAAACAGAAAAATGTTTTTAATATCTATGAAATTGGCTTTGAAAGATAATTTTATAGCATTATTGTTTGAATAAAATTTTGGGGATGTGGCGCGTACATCAATCAAATTTCTGTTAAGACCCCCTATAGGGGCATAGGACAGAAACAACTCTAATCCACAATGCGTGATCCTGAGCATCGGCCTTTAGCTGTTGCCAGGACTTGTTTACTCTTCTGGCCTCCTGCTCAACAGCTCGCTTTCATGTGCTACATGGTTAACCAACCCGACGTCTTCCTTGAGGATTATAATCCAGAGCCTGTTTGGCGGTGTTTCGCTCTGGTTTCCTCAAAGTATGACTGCCACTTCCGCCTTTGAATCTCAATACCTCTTTTAGTCTGTCCAGTAGTACTCCAAAGTTCGTCGTTGGAGATCACTTCTGGCCAGAATATTCCTAAAACAAGTCGGAGGCATTGGTTTACAAAAGTTTGTAGATTCTTGGTAAATCGAACGGGCACTTTCCACGCAGTATAACCATATAACAAAACGGATTTGACGCATGCGTCAAAAACTCGCAGCTTCTTCGTGCGAAGGGAGATCTCTCTTAACCTCCAGAAAGGGGAAAGGATACCGAAGGCCTGACGAGGTTTATTTTCGGCTCCGCCATCCATGCTAACAATGCTGTCGAGATAACAAAATTCTTGCACCTCTTCCACATCTTGTCCATTAAGAACAATCGGTGTGCTTGTGTTCGAACCCATGTCCATCAAATTAAAGTGAGGCCAATACTTGTAAGGGTCACACAAAAGTGTAATTTCGACCAATTACACTAAATTAAGTAAAAACCATCAAATTAAAAGCTACGAACTTAAAATTTTGTACCTTTCAAAAGAAACAAAAGAGAACAGCTCCACAAATAGTTTTGTTGTGATGAGCTCTCCTAATACTATCTTGGATGCATAGCTTCAATTCGGCCTGGAAGATTGTGACTTCTTTACCGAGGGGTTTTGAAACCGAGAAGTTAGGACATTTGACTCCGGCTCCAATTCCCTCTAAGCTGCAAGAGCCATCTGTGTACCAGATGGTTGATCTCTCTTCCATTTCGGGTAGGGTGGATTACCAGTCCTTGCGTTTTTTGAAGGCACCGAGTATAACTTAGTGGAACACTCTATACTGCTATGCACAGCTATGTCAGTGTAGGAATTGGAAAAAGGAAAAATAATAAAGTTAGATTATTTTGGGTGGAGAGAGACGAAAGTGACAGTAGACATTACTTTTGAAGCACTGAAGGTTGTACTCGTTAGGAACCACTTTGACTGGTAGTGTGTTCCAAAGTCTTGACGTTCAGGAAATGAATGACTGCCTATTTTTCACTGTACGAGAAGGCAAGGGTTTGACGGTGTACTCGTGTGCGCGTCCAGCTTGACGATAATCTCGGGGAAAAGTAGTGAAGTGGAGCAATGAGTGCGCTTAGTTCCGCACTGCATTTACCGTTGAAATAGCGATAGTAAGTGCTGAGTACTCCGACATTTGTGCGATGCTCGAGAGAATCGATAAAATACGTGATGGTCTCATCTTCAACAAGTCGGCATGTTTGTTTTTGAATACGGTCGAGCAACGCGAGGTATGTCTTGGGTGGTCCAGCTCAAACATGCGAGTTGTACTCTAAACGTCTTCTAATATATGCTTTTTAGATAGTTGTTAGGTCGTTCGGCGTGAAATACTTTTTGTACTTTCGGAGAACACTTAAACGTTTAATGTTTTTTGATGTTGACCTGGACGCCTCTAGTCGAGAGCAACATCAAAGATATGCTGGGCTCAATTCAGGTGGTCCTAAATTTTGGCGCCTAGAAGTGTGAAGTTATCCGAGGTGCAAAGTTGTGCGCCACCAAAGGTCACATTGTGAGAACTAAAACATCACGTTCAAGGGATAGATGACAGGCCTGTGTTTTGGAGGCTTTGAGTTCTACTCGATTTTTACTGCTCCCATCTCTATTTTTCCTGGATTAAGTTGAGATCTGAGTTCAGTGAACGGAATAACTCCATGCGATTGGAAGAAATTGAATGCTGGTATGATTTCGCAGCAGAGTTGAATTCATAGGTATAATCTAGAGTGCTGTCATCTGCAAAGCTATGGATTGGATTGAGAGTAGACGACAGAAAGTCATTGTTAAAAATTAAGAAAAGCGTTGGAGATAAAACAGAGTCTTGAGGGACGTTGGGTTCTATTGGGAAAGAGTAAGAAATAACGCCATCTACTACTATTCGTATAGTGCGTTCAGAGAGAAAACTCTCAATCCTTTGAATAAGGGTAGTATTAAGACCTATGTCCCTGGAACTTAACTATGAGACATTCACGCCAAACTCTATCAAAAGCCTTGGAAATGTCAAGTGCAAGAACTTAACCTTCGCCGTTCTGCCAAGTGACCAAAAAATGTCACGTCGACTTTCCAGAACGGAACTTATACTGACGAGCATGGATAAGCTGGTCATCCTCGAGGTATTGAACGATTTTGTGATTGACAACTGTTTTCATTACTTTCAAGAGTACTGAGGTAATGGCTATCAGGTGGTGGTAGTTGGCAGGGTTCGCTTTGCTTCCTTTCTTGGGAATCGGCCGAACATTCACAATTGGCTGAACTTTCACATATGTGGAAAGCATCCAGAAGAGTAGGGAAGATAGCACAGATTGCGAAGATGTTTAGCTAAAGAAGAGGAGAACTTTTTAAGGGTAAGGGGGGGGGGGGGATACCATCCGGACCAGCAGAGTTGTGGATATTGAGCTCTTGAAGGATCCTAGAAATAAGTCTGGTGCGAAAATGCATTGCAGGCAGTGAGAAACCAGAATCATTTAAAGCGGGAGGCGATTGGTTTGAAGGTGGTAGGCGTGAGTTTCTAGCGAAACTTGTTGCTTGTAAGTTAGCTTTTTCAATTGGATCAATCACGTTACGGTCGCCAACAACAAGAGGTAGTATTGAAGAAGATATAAAATTGTTGTTGATCGTTTTGACGAATAATCAGACCAGTAAGATCTCGAGCCTTTAGAGCACTGAAGGACCTTCCGTCGAAGTTTTTTGTCATTCTCAAATTTGAATGTTGTCGGCATAATGTTCGATAATGTTGAGGCTACATTATTTTCGGGTTTTGTAGTATTTTGAGATGACCTCTAAAGTCCCCCGATTTTATTTATTTCTTCTCTGAATTCGTAACATCTCTTTGATAGCCTCCTTTTTTATTTGGAAATGTACCGGAGGAATGGTTAGGCACATTCTCATTGCAGCAGTAGGGCAAGTTTACATTGCGTCTGTGATACTAAAACAAACTAGTCTTTGATTTTTTTGTACCGTAAGCTGTGCTTTTTGTTTAAAATTTTGACTGTTGATCCGTATGTGACTATTGGGGAAAAATTATTGTTCCCTAACACCAGTAAATCATTTTGAACTGTAATCCCTATTTCCTGCCAGACAAACTTTTACAGGTCCAGATTATATCCTTTCCGACAAAGTTACGTCATACTTCGTAGCCCTGTTCCGCTAAACGGTCCAGGAGTTCTTCGACTACAATTGACCACAGAAGTGAAGATAGTACCCCTCTCTGGAGACGGTCCCAGTAAGTCTGTGCAGTCAATGTGCAATCACCTAAATCAGTGGTTGTCAATCGGCTCTTTAGCATGGCGTGTATCCATTTTATCGTGGCCGATTCAAGTCCCTTTTTCCTAGCCGGCACTATTATGTATATTGTCGAATGATCCTTCTATATCTAGGAATGCGTAAAGGGTCTTTAGCCTTTTCAATTTGTCTACTAGGCCATGAAGGGCCGACTCAGTTGATTTGCCTTTCTTTTGAGTCTTATTAAGATTTAACTTTTTAGGTCCTGTTTTTATGTGAAGCTCCACTGATTTCTGCATCGCCTTGGCAAAGAAAATCTTACCTGATTTATAGGGCGAAATGATTTAGGCTTGTCCATGGTACGATTCCCTGACTTAAGTACAAAGACCACCCTCGCTTTCCTCCAAATTTTTGGGATATAAAACTGGATTTGAAGATCCGTATCAAGATAATAGGATCTATAATTCCTTCTGCAGTAATGTGCTAAATATTTTATCTACTCCAGTTGATTTGAAGGATTTAAAAGTGTTTATCGCCCATCTAATCTTTTCCGGAGTGAAGAATTTACCAGCAGATACGTCCTTTCCTCTACTTCTACTTCTTCAATATTTATTTTTTTGCAGCCTGGGAAATGTGTTTCCAATAACATCAGAGGCGTTTCCATGTTACTTTTTTTAAGGACCCATCTGGTCTCTAAGAGTCCGATATCATTCGGAGTGTCTTGAAACCGTTGGGAGGTAATCTATCTCTTCACGAAATCTTCTCTATGACTCTTATTTTAACTTCTTTAAAAGTTTACTATATTCAGTCAGGAAGTTCCTCTATTCGTCCCAGTTACCAAAGGTGTTGCTCTATTAAACAATTTCCAGTTACTTTGCGTTTTACCGTCAGTTACTCGTTCCACCAAGGCGTTTGCTTTTCCCTTTTTTTGTGTAGAATGAGACAGCTTTGTTCGTAGGCATTTATAACATTTTCCACGAATTTGTTAGCTATTTGATTAATGCGGTTGGGGCTGCTTATTGATTCTTTTACGCTAACTACTTCGCACTTCTTTAGATAAGTGCGCACTTGTCGACCAGGCAGGGGCTTGTTATGATTGAATTAAGTACTTCCTGCCTAGCAGGATTCATGAAGGTCGGAGTGTTGCCTTTATTTATTATATCTGGTTGTTTGTTAATCTAAAAGTGATTCACCTCTTTTGTTGATATCACTACTTCCCCATATAGAATAGTGTGGGTTAGCGCTTTGAGGTGGAGCATCTGGCTCTTCACCAGTAAAGTAGGCCGAGGCAAGTATCGCATCTTGAACCCCACCAGCCTTCGGTATTTTCACCAGGACTGCTACTAAAGCTGTTCGGATGGAAAGAGGCATATTCAGATAATTGATTTCTGGTGATATTAAAAGTGCAGCTCTCAGCCTGTCGCTTCCCTTTATCGAAAATTAACTTAACCCATTTTTTGAGGAATTTCAATAATTTTTCCCTTCGTGGCCCTTGGATCCTGTAGTAGTGTGAGGAAAATATTCCGTGATTATTTCTAATCGTGGAATATTTTCCTCCCGGACGTCGCTTATGTTAGTGGTCTCGTTTGGCTTGATACTCGTAGCTGCTTTTTTTTAGCCATGATGCGGTCTGCTCATAAAGGCAAACTATGAACATCCACCCTGGCTTGAGGCTGAGTCCACCTGATTTTAGGATCCTGGGTGGATGTTCGGTATGTATAATACCAATCCTGATACCTTTTTCCGCGTCTCTGTAGCTAGTGCCCGACGTAGAGTGTTGAACTTCTTCTGCAGGTCTATACACGACGGTTTTGCTTAGGTATTGGTCCTTTGGGTATCGCTTTGGACAGATGGCAGAGTTGTTGATGAGGTTCTGCCCCTTCTCATTGCCTTATTCTGTCCGGTGATAACTTCTTTTGCATTGGCTGGCATGCAATATCGTATGCTTTATTTGCTGTTTTGCCGTGGTTACGGTGGTATGTATACCGTCCCCTAGCAGCACCGCTTATCCTCTTTTTTATTATCTTTAAGACTCAACTGTTTCAGCTCTGCTGGTAATAGATGTTCGTCCAATAGAGGCTTGCTGACAAAGCTTTCAAAAATCTTGCACCTCTTTCACATCTTGCTCGTTCAGGGAGCTCTGTGTGCTTGAGCTCGAATCCATGTTTATATACTCGCTTTCACACATATTTATTTAAACGCCTGCGGACATTTTACTCTATGTCCGAACGGACAATCACTCCCAGTAAATTATCACAGCTAGGGTATAGCTAGGGTATAGTCTAGTGGGTAGCGTGTTGGTCTTAAAATGCGAAGGTCGTGTGTTCAAATCCCGGTCGACGTAATATAATTCCTGCACACTACCTGCTCGGAAATACCTTGGTTACCTCAATCTACGAAAATGAAAAATTCATAGATAAACGGTTGTGCTAAGGGCTAACAACCCATCCACAATAAATAATGTAAAAATGCTAAGGAACCTGAAGGTCAGGAGGCCAAAGCCCGATTTGGGCCGTAGTGCCATTGTAGAAGAAGAGAAGAAAAAATTATTACAGCTGTGTAAAACCAATAAGTTATGATTGGAATCTAGTTTCAGTTTTCTACCAAATATTTTTTTACTACCGTTGGATTAGGATTTAGAAATTTCCAGTGAATGAACAAAACAGGGATATTGAGCTTCTAACTTTGGTGACGGAACATTCTTTGGTTTTGACCATTGCCTATGACTCTAAAAATTGTGATGAAGTATCCACTTTTCATATGCTGTAGTAGTCCAGTTAATAAATGCAAGAGAAGAGAAGAACATATTATATGTGAAGTGATTTAAGGGGGCAAGTATCCCGTTTACGAATTTGTTCTTATTTATACTAAGCATTTCTAATTGTAAGTACAGAGAAAGTGATGATATCTCTACTCACTATTGAATAATAAAAATGCAAACATACGTTACTAAGATATTGTTTACCTGTTTTACGTAGATAGAAACCACAAATTAAATAGTATCGACTCAGATAAATTCTCTTACTATTGATTACTTTTATTATATGATTAACCACAACCAATTCGTTCTGTTTTCTTTCAGGGCTATAATATCTACATAAACGGTAACTTTCATTGCTGCTTACGTTACAAACAATTGCACAGTCTACATGAACAATTGAAGCGATCCTTATCATCACTCGAACTGCCTCAGTTTCCGCCCAAAAAATTACTCCCATTGACACAAAATCAACTGGAACATCGGCGATCATGTCTGGAACGTTACGTCCAATTGATTGGACAGGATCCAGTATTTTCGAAATCCGATTTACTTCGGACGTTTCTTTTGAATGCG
This sequence comes from Chorisops tibialis, assembly GCA_963669355.1. Classification (NCBI taxonomy): domain Eukaryota; kingdom Metazoa; phylum Arthropoda; class Insecta; order Diptera; family Stratiomyidae; genus Chorisops; species Chorisops tibialis. The sequence goes on along the minus strand of OY770263.1, from coordinate 72,211,094 downwards.
CAACAGGAATCGTCATCGATTGAAATGCGCGAAACAACTCTAGATGTGTATCTGATGAATAGCTATCGAATATCGGTTAATTGCTATACGACAGAATGTTCGACGAAAATTTTAGAAAAAGCATGTCACAATATCGATTTGCCCAATGACTACACTTATTATTTTTCATTGTTTTTAATGCGGAAAGAACGTGACGGTCGTGTAACGTTAATCCGGAAACTTATGGATTTCGAATCGCCGTATATATCACAACGACTAATAGACGATAGTAAAGTTGTAATTCGTAAGAGGTGAGTTTTTATTTAAAAACGATCAGATCACAAAAATTAACATCTAATTAAAATAAAATTTTCTTTAAGCTATTGGGACCCTCGTTATGATCTGCAATTAATGCAAGATAATATCGCCTTAAATCTTCTCTACATACAGACTGTTAGTGATATTGAATGTGATTGGATAATAGCATCGCAGGACATTAAAGACCAATTAATATCCCTGCAGGATCGAGGGAACAAGAAAGAAGTAAGCTTATTATTATAATTTTGTTCATCCTAAAATGCGATTAATTGAAATTGATTTTTGTCATTAGTATTTAGAAATAGCCCGCAAATTACCATCGTACGGTAGCATACAATTTGCAAATGCTGTCGCTGATTATCCTGTTCCAAATACTGAAGCTACAATTGTGATAGGTAATAAGGAGTTAAGTATACGAACAAATATCGGATTGAAAATCCAAGAGACAAAATTCAAAGTAACAAGAATGCGATGTTGGCGTGTTACAACAATTCACAATGTAAGAAAATATTACAGCAGCATTCTAGAAATTCATTTATTTATGCTCATTTATTTTTCAGAATGAAGAAATTTCATCGAATTCATCGATTGAAAGTCAAATTCAGAATTTAGAATTGTCGTTTGAGTATTTAATGACGAAAAATTGCCTGAAGTGGATTACAATATCAAGCGAACAGGCCATGTTAATGTCGGTTTGTTTGCAGGGAATGGTCGATGAATTGCTGAATCAGAAAGATGGAAACGATTATAATAATGTCAAGGTAATTGAATTAATTTGACATGTTTTTATCTTATCTCGTACATTTTTTATTCGTTCGATTTAAGATAGAACGAAGTTATCAGTGTTTTATAGTTGTTGTTTTTTTTATAAATTATTTACCATCAATGGTACTAAGCAACAAATTTACTTTAGTTAGGCCAATCTGTAGATTTTTATTTGCTAGAATTAAATAAGCTGCAGATAATGAGCATTGCAATATAATTTTATCGAGCTCTATTTGTGAAATCGTAAACGAGAGTGAAATTCAAATAAGCAAACTTCAAATGATAAAAGTATACAGTCAACACTTGTTTGACGTACACTCGCCTTAATGTACGTTCGAATTTATATACGAGTACACCAATATTTCTTTTGATTTTAGGGAAATTTTCAAATTATGTTCGCACGTATCTTGAGCTATCAGACAGCTATAGACAATGATGGACGTCTGCAATATTATAATTAGTTACCTGTTGATAACTTGAGCGAAATTGGAAACGAGTTGAATTTTCGTAGCCTGAATTTTTGTCAATCGCACCTGTATTTGTTCTACCTTACCGGTACGGCTGGCCAATATTCAGGCGATGATAATGAAATTTTGAATTTTCCTGAAATCTCAAGTTTTTAAGAAAATTGGGAGATGTTTAAATGTCGATAATCCCGAAAGAAAGCTCAGTCGAAGTAACGGGTTGAAGTTTGGTTGCTCTGAAGGAAAAAATCTTTTTTGTGAGTTTACGTAGAGTTATTGCGAAGTTTGCGATTTCTTCGATCTATTTAGGAACCGGTCGGGTGTATTTCTGATTATTCGGGGGAAAAATCATTTGCATGCATTTGTGGCGATACTACCCGAAAACGACGTGTACAAAATTTAAACTTTCTAACTCAACGTGTTCATAAGCTAGAGAGCGAATGGACGAACATCCGGTTTTAAGATTTTAAGCGACAACAAATATTTCTGTACCCTTGGCGCCTCTCTGCGTGCTTTATTTCTTCGCGTTACAAACTTTAAAGCAAACTTATAATACTCTCAGATTCCAATTAGAGTATAAATATGAAGAATTTTTATATAAAATAATGCGGCCAAAAATGTGGCCAGGTATTGATGAGTGTGTGTTTTCACATTGACACAACTGTTAAGCTTGTAATTTATCTGAAGTATCTATGATCATCGGACAGCAGCTGTGCATAATTTTAATACGGCAACCATTAATAGAGGACTGCTCCCCACATCAGGTCAAACTTCGCTTATATATAAGGGAGATATCTTTTTCATTACCAACCCAAGATTTTTTTTATAGTGCTTCTTGCGTCTCTCAGATGACTATTTGCCGAGTGTTGCAAAACTCGAGAAAAAATTGGTCATTTTCGGGCCTCTCAGTCCAAGGTTGTGATGTGTCGACCCAAGGAAGCCCATACTATCCCATAGGTTTAGATTGTAGGAGGGTAGTTCCATAGAACCACAATGCAAGATGGAAGTCACTCCTCCTGCTCTAATCACTTGGTTCGGTTTGCAAACCGTAGCAGGCTCGAAACACCTCTGAGGTCGTCTAGTTCTGAGAAGAATTTAAAGCCTAAGCAAAGCAGACTATTGTTGGAGATTTGCGGACAGTGCCAAAGATAATGTTCGATAAATTCTTCGTCTTCCTCGCAACCTCTGCAAAGGCTGTCGCTCGCGATCCGCATCCTAAATGCACCTTTAGCAAACAATGACTTGTGGTCAGGCCAACAATAGTTCCGATGCTATAGCGACTACGTTGTAGCAGCTGAGCTGTAATATTTTTAATCGGTTCTTCCCAAAAGCCGTTCTATAGCTTTCCAGCTGCCGCCACCCCGCCAAAATGGAATCCAAAATAATTTGTTTGAAGCTAGTCTTCAGCACTGTTGGTGCTACATCGATTGACTTCCTAGTGGAATTGATGTTTGCAGATCCTTGCCGTGCAAGCGTGTCTGCTGCCTCGTTACCTAGCAGGTCGCTATGGCCGCTAGGCGATTAAATTGTGCCTACAAATGGACACTAGCTTAGACGTAGTCCAGTAGGATTGGAGTGCCAGAAGCGCAGCCCTACTGTCCGAGAAAATGTAACAATCCCCGAGACTGTTCTGCATATCTAAAATAATTTTTATGCACTCGTTGATAGCTAATACTTCCGCTTTGAACACTGTCGCGTGTTCTGGAAGATGATATGAAGTTTGGATGTCGAGGTCGTAGAATAAATCCCTGCACCTGTCCCCTGGTTAGTTTTAGATCCTTCCGTATCGTGTTTGTCGCCCATTCGTTTCGTATAGGAAACTTATGTGAAACTTCCGCTTCTCAATCGGCGGTTGGTTCATGCAATCATACTCGCTGTCTAAAAGGGAGTTTGCGTCTTTAATGACGATTAAAATTTTGCCATGACCAATTTGTTGCGCTGTCCTCGAATTAGTAGTTTTTAATCTAATGCCAGCTAGGCCCGCTGCTTGTCTTATAAAAAGATCAAGTGGAGGTAGTGAGAGAATTACCTCCAGGGCTGTAGTTGGTGTGGTTCTAAGGGCACCTGTTATGCACAGACATGCAATCCGTTGGATTAGCTGTAAAGATGCTAGGTTGGTTCATAGTACCACCGCTGGCCACCACACCAGCGCGCCATAGCAAATAATGGGTCTGGCAATACTGGTATACATACAGCGGATGCAAATGTTTCATGCGCATTTTGGATCATTGCGAGATAGACTTCGTCCAGTCCTGGTGACTTGTAAGGTTTGAAGGAATTGAACGCAATCCTTATGTTTTCTGGCTAGTTCTGAGTTGGCTGGAATTCGATCGACACATGAACTTTGTGGCGGGGGCTCAAAGCATCCGGGGAAATGCGTTTGCATTAAAAGTTCAAGTCACTCGCCGCTAGACCCCGTCCATGAACCATCGCCTTTATCTAGTAATTCGGGCATGTATGGGTCTTTGGATAGGTTCCTCTTTATCCTAGTAGTATTGTTGACGTTTTCGATCTCTTCGCAGAATCTCTTCCATGAATTTCGTTTGACGGCTCTTAGCTGTTTTTGTCCCAGTCTGTGTCAAGTTCGCTGGAATTTGCTTTGTTAAAGAGTTTCCTTGCTCGGTTTTTCAGAATATTGAGATCGTTATTCCACCAGACAGCGTTCTTACTATCTTTGGCGGACTTCTGAGGGCAGGAACTCTTGTATGAGTTTGTTAGTATATTTGTTAAAATACCCACTCTTTCATCTAAGGAATCTGGTGTTTTTTTTGAGTAAGGAACTATTGCCGGTAGTTTTCGGTTTATTAGCTTCTGATATTTAACCCAATCCGTTCTTGCTGGATTCCTGTAAAACCGTCTATTTTTTGCTGATCCCACTATTTCAAATCTTATCCACATGTGGTCTGACAAGGATGGTTCTTTCGAAACTCTCCAGTTGCGGACCACTAGTGATTTAGAGTTAGTTGCAAGAGTCAGGTGGATGACCTCGCTTCTTGCTTTATTTATGAAGGTGAGACTGTTACCAACATTACAAACATTTAGATTGTTCTAGAATTGGCTTACCGCGTCAGAGTCAGGTGGATGACCTCGCTTCTTGCTTTATTTATGAAGGTGAGACTGTTACCAACATTACAAACATTTAGATTGTTCTAGAATTGGCTTACCGCGATCGTTGCAATTTGTGCTAGACCAGTAGGTATGGTGGGCATTGACATCACAACCTATTACCAAGTCCTCTGCGTTGGACTGGACAAACTGGCTCAGGTCAGTCGTTGAAACATCCCTTGCGTCTTATGGCTGGTATTATGAAACCAGCTTAACTGGCTGCTGTGTTCCGTTAAATGACCTCTTCCAGAGCTTCGTTTTTTGGTCTGGGCTGGGTTGGAGAGTGGCGGTCGTCGCTCTACTGCGATGTAGATTGGCTTGAACCACTCTGAGTTTGCCGGCTTCTAAGGTTGGCCGTATCTGGTTTCGGTAGTTTGAAGTGGACCTTGTTGAGTCCACAATCCGCGAAACCCTTCGCTGCAGACAACCTTTCCATAGAGCTCTGGTCGATTCCGAAAACAAGAAGTTCGCCCTTGTCTTTTTGTTTTTTATGGAAAAGCTTCCATCCCACTGTGAAAAGATTGTTTTGCAGTTTAATGTCCTGCAATAGGAGTCCAGGGTCATCAATGATACCCGGGATCCATACAGACACTTTTGTTAGTCTAGGAGCCTCAGCACCTTCCACCACCTGTAGCTTAATGTCCTTCAAGAGCTCGTTGATCTTGGAAACTGCCTCCTGAAGGAAGACCAGAGTGTTTTGGTCAGCACAAGTTATCCTAAGATAACCTGGCTCGAAGTCATACTTCAAAAAGCTTGGTTTAGCTGGTGGATTACCTAAGAGGTGTTCCCTCAGAATGTCCCTCAATGAAAAGTAGATCTGAGGCCTCACTGAGTCAGGTATAATGCCTAGCACGTCGTTGGAGTTAATGACTGCTGGCTGGAGGGAACTCCTAGCGACGCCGCTATAGTTAACTGATCTCGGCTGTTTCTTTTTTGCTGCAGGTATCGGCGTATTGCTATCATCCGATCGGACACGCTTGTGTTTCTGCTTCAGTGGTTCGAGCTTATTACCGGCGGCTGTGCCCGCGGACGATGAGGGTTATTTGGCTTTACCAGAAGCGGTGCCATGAACCGATCGTCCCGAAGCAAGCGGGGATGAAAGTGTTTGAAGCACTTCGACATTTTCCACTGACGGTTGCAAAATGGGAGTAGCAGCTGATTGGGGACCCGGAGTCAAGCTATGAGTCTTACTCCGTTGGGCTGCCCTTCTGAGCATACTCCTCCTTTTCGTTGCTGACAATTTCGGAATCACAGCGCGGTTGCTAATATCGCTTTGAGGGGTTTGGATGGTCTCAGTAGTAAGGCTAGCCGAGATATTTGTGCAGGATATTGTCGACGTCGAAGCATTAACAACATCTATACCCACCTCCATCGGCTTACTCGGTTCTGAGACTGCATTCCTTAATGCCATTATTAATGCGAGATCACTGAGCTCTGACATGGAAGACTCAGTGCGCTGGGTGTTTGCCAGTAGCACAGTACTACTAGAACCTGGTTGCACTGTTCTAGTAGTTCCAGAACCGCGTTCGGACCCGATGATTTTAGCACCCTCTTTTGCCGGGGACTGAGGTCCAATACGGGGGGACTCCATCCCAAAGTCTTTTTGGGCTGGTTCGGGGCATGGTTTTTACAGGAAAAATGTTTGCTGCTATATCCACTTCATGCTCATTCATTTAGGATGACAACGAGGTGGTTGCCTACGTGTGTCCGATGTGCACGTTGAGGAAGGTACATCTGTCAAACTTAATTCCTTGCTATTGCCATGCTAACCGCGGATGAGGATCTCGTGGCCCACCGCGGCGTCCTCCATCCATCACCTGAGGACGCGCCTGATAGGTTGCCCAACCCACAGAATATATACAGGATATATAGTACCTCATAATGTGTTCTAGTCCCATTTTGTTTATACTCTTCTAAGGTGATAATAATATCGTTACATGTAAGCCCTAGTCGCTCATCGCATGTTCGCAATCGTCCACAATTCTCGAAAGTAGCAACAACAATTACACGTGCGCGCTGATTCCAATCATGCACATTCCCACACTTTACCATTCACCAAACGTTCCTCCTACAACAATTCTGCAGTACTAAAAACACCTGCAAGTTCTTTACCGAGAAAACAACAACAATTACACGACCGCACATAATACTCAATAAGCGAGTTAGTCCTGTGATTGACAGGCAGGAGTATGTCCTGTGATCGGCAGGCGGAGTTCAGTAAGCGAGCAATTCCTGTGATCGACAGACAGATTTCAGTAAGCGAGTACGTCGTGTGATCGACGGTGGAGATTGGTAAGCGAATACGCCGTGGGATCGACGGTGGAGATACAGTAAGCCAGTAAGTCCTATGATCGAGAGGCGGAAGTAAGTCCTGTGATCAACAGGCAGAATCCAGTAAGCGGAGATTGGAGATTGATAAGCGAAAGAGTCGTGTGAACGACAGAGCGATGAGTGCGAGAACTGAGTCGAAATGTTGTTTGCGAAAACTGTAAGGCGATTTAGTTGAAAGATGAATAAATAATGTTTTGCGGTTAAACTAAAGTTAACTAGTTTTATTATTTTTACTGGAACTCCAATGATCCCTAGCGCATTTCAATATTACCTCGCGGTGAAAAAACTCCTCTCTGTCGGCAGCTTTTGCGAATTTTGTTGATGCTTTACATTTCTGACCTTGGTCCTGAATCTGACTACGATAATCCTATTCGAGATTGGTTTCCAGCTAATGAGGCCTTTTGCTCGTAGTCTAAATTAATTAAGAAAACTCAACATTTACCTAAATTTTTAAGGACTTTGTAGAATTCACATGTTCGTCATATATTAGATGCACATATAAGTGCAGAGTTTAGCTTGTTAATTCGTCGTCATTTTATGCCTCCTATACTGTAACAAATTTCCTAATAAAAATTTAGAAAAGTGTAACTTGTAATATGTTAACCTCTAGAGTACGGAATCCGATTAATATTAACTTTCATTAATATTTCTCTTAAATTTTTTTTTCAGATCCCTTCTACAAATTTTACTCCACTATCGTATATACGAAGGGACGGTGGAGTTAATCATCGAATATCAGATTCCAGTTCATCCGATACGATATCAAGCTTGGTAACTATAAAAAATTTAAATTTTCATTTTCCTTACGAGTAATTCTAAAATCGATATCTCTTTAGAACGACATCGATATGCCAATTCAATCTCCATCCGAATCAATTTCGTTGCGTAATAAATTACGTAAGAAAATTTCGACGACAGTTTTCTTTAAAAGTGGTCGCGAATCAGTCCAAAACGAGGCGTTTGAAGGCATCGGTGATGATGATCTTTAATGATTTCTATATTTTTCGATATCTAATATCAAAGTGGTTAAATTAATTATTAAATTAAAAAAAAAAGTAGGTTTATACAATTTTTAATATACGTACATTATATTATGTCTCTAAATGTAATATGTAATAACAATTTTTTTTCATATTCATGCCCACAACAAGAATTTATAGTCAATCGTCGCGATTTAGTTATTAATACTTTTTTTTAATATTTTATAAACGAAGATAACATCAAAATAAAGTTAGCATAATATTTCTTTGTAATTTTTCTTTCTAGAAGAAATTATTCGATACTCCAAATATCTATTCTCTATATAACACACATAAGACTTTACACATCCATTTGTAAATAAATACATATCTTGTTTTATACGTTTTACGAGTCCATTGAATAAACTTTTAGAAATCAACTGATAATGTCAATAATACAATAATTTTAGAATTAAATTCAATCGTCTATTTATGGTAAAATTTTGATTTCGTTTTTTTTTATTTGATTTTTTATCTAACTGGCTTTATTTTTTTTATCTGTAATTTAAAAAATTAAAACACAGTTTTTCTATTGAAGTTTTATTATAAATTTATTGTGCCAAATGTTCATTTTATAAAATAAAAACTATTATTAATAGAACTTTGGGTTTAATGTATTTTCCGTGTGAAGGCAATTAAAGTTATGAGCTTTTTTCTGCTGCATCGTGTACATAACCTTGTAATTACAATTGGTCAAGTACACAGTGAGGCAAATTTGATCGAAAACTACGCGTGCTAATATCTCGGCTGTGCCCGCAGACAGAAAGCTGAAAATCGATATACGAACATATTAGTTTGCAGGTTGAAAATTGGAAATAAAACAATTTTTTTATCCGCTGGAGTATGGAAAAAGAAGGGGCTAAAGGCATGTTCTTATTTTAAGGTTGTATCGGCGACATATGTGTTAACTCCACCATAATCGACATTGAATAGCGCTCCAATGAGACCTTTTACTAGGGATTGCGAGAATAATATACTGAAGTGTGCTAGGGATCGCTGGATTTCAAGTAAAAATAAAACTAGGTCGCTTTTGATTTAAAATAACCACAAACTCTCATTCTCGTACATGGTGTTCTTTAAGCCTTTGCTTGCGTCGTATTCAAATTGAACGGCGTGTGCGCGGGGCATGGTCGGCAGTGCTTATTATAAAATCTTTGGAGAATAATATGGATAGACCAGATTAAATATTCACTGTAAGCTTGAGGGAGAGGAAACACACGCGTGTTTTCGAAACCAAGCCGCTGAGTGGTTATACTGTGGTCCATACAATATTTCGCTGACTGTCGGTCACGTATTCGCTCTCACATCGATAATACGACGTGTTCACTGACACATGCCGACCGTCGATGAGTAGTCCAATGTGTTGGCATGTAACTTGATCTGAATTTGTGCGCGCGTTTATCAAAAGAGCTTGCAGATGTTCTTTTTCTGTCGAGAATAGAAGCTAAAGATCTCGAACATTCGATGAGCGGCATAGTGTTGGCATGTAACAATACCAATAGGGGCAACACTGGAGTTGAGGACTAAGACTGATATTATCACTGACCATATAGTGTAGTTAGAGATGCCCACAAGATCTGATGGTGTGAAGAATTTTTTTGCAGGCATCTAAAGCTAACTTAAATTGTGAACGTTCTGGAACCTGCAGGATTTTTATTAGTATACATACATTGAAGGTAGAAATAGAGGCAATTGTCATTCCATCAGAAGTGAGCTAAGGTTTGTGTTTTTTCGCCATCAAACTCTATTCGGTTAGCCCTGCCTGATTCTTGGATTTTTTCGAGCTCGGAATTTAATGAAACAAATAACTCACAGCACTGAAGACTGATGCACTTCAGTCGAACCTGTGTATGTTTTCAAGTGTTCTGTCATCTGCGAAATAAGATTGCGAGTTATCCACACAGAAGGTCGTTTACATAAATTAACAGCGTAGACGATAAAACTGAGCCTTGAGAGACGCTGGAATTTTAAAGAGAATTTAATGACAAGACAGAGCCAATGCGTTGTCCATAATTTCGTTATAAATGATATGAATCTTAGTTCGGCAAGTCCTTGTATATATTTTGAGAGAGTTCTCATCGTGATGGAGACGCGCTGCAGAATAGTAGAAGGGCTTGCTGAGGACAATCTTGAGTGACCTGCATCTTGCTTTTGTTCGTTGTTATTATAAGCTTTAGTCGGTTGTAGAGTTCCTCTATGAAGAAGAAAGAACAAGGCGCTTGAGAGAGTTAGGAAGATCATGACTGTGGAATAACAACCGGGCAAAGAAATGCTCGTAGCTGACTGCTTGTCGCGAGCATAGTTGCCCTAAGTTGAAGAGGTCCTTGGACTATTAAACATGATTCATACAATAACGCGAACAGCATGTCTATTGGAAGAAAATTACAAATTTTACTGTTCAATCATTGAACGCGATGAGAAATACAAACGAATTTGTGAATATGTCTAAAGTGGTTGGCCGTCATACCGCCAATTGGACAACTTTGGTCAGGAATTTTGCAAATACAAATCGGGACTATACTTTGAAAATGGTCTGCTGTTCTGTGATTGCAAACTGGTAATTCCAACAGAATTGCAAAACCGCATTACGAAGTGGCTACATGCAGTTATGGCAACTGACCGAACACCAGCTGCATCCAGACTTACGTTTCAGAGAGTCCTGTAAACAATTGTAATGTGATCGACCACCCATATTTTCAAGTCAAACGATCTTTCAAATTAATATAATAAATATTTACATAAAGAAACCCTGACTCAAGACGATGGGACATTATGTTCTGTATTCGGATAGTCAAACAAATAACAGTTGGTACAATATGGTGTGATGTCGATGTAAGGACGATATTACATATCTATACATATATAGCCTTAGAAGATTTCATCTATATGTACAAATTAAATTAGATTTAAGGAGAGGTGCTACGCCGCGTCTCGTAGATTTAAGTCTCGAGTAATAATAAAAACGTATTTCTTAATATCAAATTCGTGTATTATTATAACTGGCTCAGTCGGTTTAAAGGCCTAAAAAAAAGTGATCTAGCACAAGTTAATTATAATTCGGTTTAAAAGTGAAACAAAAGTTAAAGTTCGAAGTATAACTTGTAATAAAAGTGAAACTTTAACCAATAATTAACGTACAGGAGTTAAATCATTTTTATAATCAGTGAGTGGTGCAAAATAACGTTTAACGTATCCTAAAAAGTGCTTGATAACTAAACAGTGTTTTCAATATATAAAAAACACGCCATTCGGTGTAAAATTTTCAATAATTCATCCAATTATTAAAAAGACGTGAATTACAAACCGTAATACATGCAACCCCTATGAGAAGGAACGGCAGAGAAAGACATAGTACCAGCAGTGAAGAAGAACCCGAAACAGCTGAAGAACTACGGCGACCACAAGTAAGTGAAAAACCAACTTTAAAAGAAATGGCAGAAAAAGAGCAGTGACGAACGTAAGAGTTCAACGAGCGAAGAGCTTTCGCACTATTGAATACAATTCCGACGTTTGATGGGACATCCAGGGATTTAAACAATTTTATAATTATTGTAGATAGTGTGATACCCATACTAAATGTTTTAAATGGACCAATTTTAATCGCAACTCAAAATATTTTAAGATCCAAAATTATTGATAAAGCTAGAGAAAGAATAGATTCACATGAAATTTCAGATTGGCCTTCTAATACAATCTTTTGACAACCCAAGAAGTAGGTCACAATTGTATGAAATTTTAATAAATGCCAAATTTACAAATCTGACTCAGTATTACAATTACATTGCAAATTGTATTTATAACTAGCAAATACCCGCAACTTCGTCCGCGTAAATATCGATACAATGTGCTTTTCATAGTAATGTACGGTATATTTCATATATAATCTGCTTACACTAATTTCTGCGAAAAATGTTACCCCGTTTTAACCCTTACATATTTTCTTGAGAGTTCAGCACTTTTTATGTTCTATTCCAAAAAAATTTCTGCGAACTAAATTCTAGAAAAGAAATCACTATTAGTGTAAGGCCTCTTTTGCCAAAATCAAAATATAATATTAAAACGCAGCAATAGATTTTTCTCTTAATTTCAATTAATAATTACTTGTACGTATTTTAACTTCCTTTACTTAGAATTACTCACTGACAAAAATCAAAATATAATGTCAAAAATCACCAATAGACTTTTTCACTTATAGACGATCAAAAGCATATGATTGAAAAAACTGAATTGGATAAACTTTCTATGTTTTCGTCATAAGCAGCACTTGACGTTTGACACAATACACAATACATACTATATAACGAATGAACCCAGCGAGAAGTCGTACCCACTAAGCACTTTAAAAACCGTAAAAGATATGGTATTTCCCTAAGGTGCGAATACCAACCAAATCGCCAGCCTATTAATACATCTATTGTTTTTGTGCCTCACATCTTACGTACTAAAATAGCCCCCGCAGGATACGCTGGCTAATCATATACGATAGATACCACGCTAGGGACGAAATTTTACTGTTTGAATGTGTGAGTAGGTTACGCAGGTTGGTTGCTACAGGTAGCCGAAATACCTACGACATCAATGGCTTTTTGGCATAGCCTGTTCTTAACAAATCTCAGCCGATGTAGGATGGCTACGATTTTGCTGGTTTGGCCGGCCATGTACCAGTCCAAAGTGGCTACCTACGCTTTTTACATCCACTTTTGTTGGGTTCTCTCTGAAGATCCCTGCTAATTAAGGATTTAATACAAAATCTTAGCTCGATCAAAGTTATATGTACTGAGAAAATTGGAGTATAGTATTTAATGAAAAAGTTTAGTTTGTATTGGAGGTGGTGGAAGGAGTTGGGGGATTCAAACTATTTATATACTTGAAGATTGTATTTATAATAGAAATAATATATTTTAAATTTCAAATTAATAGCTGTCATAGTTTCCATGAAAATTTGATTATTATAAGTTTTTGAAAATGAGTCACTTTGTATGGGAGGGGGTAGAAGGCGTGAGGGGAGAAAAATAAAACCTAAAGCAGATTACTCCCAGAGGTAGAGCTAATAATCTGTGAAAGTTTCATTGCAATCGGTGCAGCCGTTTTTGCGTGAAAGCCGGAAAGACAGACAGACAGACAGACACTACAATTATATTTATATGTATAGATTTAAATAATAAAATAAATCGAGAACTGACAAATTCAGTTGAAAGAGTTTCTATTATTAACGCAAACAACAATATCGCTCTAGACACCTTTCGTGACAATTTACCCGAACCATTGAGAGGCATTGTTGCGGCACAAAAACCGACAACCCTTGACACAGCATATTCCATACTAGTAGAAGCAGGTTATATGCATTTCTCATTAAACACGAAAACTAATAAAATACCCCAAGGTAAAAACCACTATCAATATAACAGTAATAACAAAAGAACAAACTACTACCCCAGACATGAATCTAATAGCGCTATTGCAAGACAATATAATTATGATCCCCAAAATAACTTTACAAGGCAACAGAGTTATATACCTGGTGAATGGCGTACTCAACAAAGGAGTCAAAATTATAAGCAACCTTTTGTTGGAAGTAGAAATTACAAATATAACAATATTAATTATGCCAATCAAAATAATGCGAATACTAATATTCAACCTATGGATGTAGATAATTCGAGAGTCTACAGACATAATCATATCATCGAGGTCAATGATAAATCTAAGAATGGAGGAATGAAACCTTCAACATCTACTAAAAAATTACCTGAATACGTAAATTTTTAGATACAAGCCTCGGAAAAAACTTACCATGTGTCGAAATAATAACTATTGGTAACCAAAAATTAAAATTTCTAATTGATACAGGAGCAACTAGGAGTCTGATTAATGAAAAATTTATTCCTAAAAATTGTATAGAACTCTCTAGTGTAACGAGCACAACAATAAGATCGCTACATGGCACATCGCGAATAAACAATAAATTAACTATACCCTATCTCAAAAATCTTAAACCAAAAACCAAAATGGAATTCCTGGTTATAAACCATGACTCAGATTATGATGGAATAATCGGTAACGACATTTTATCAGAGAATGAAACAATAATAAATTACAAAGATCAGTGCATAACAATTAATGGTCAAATATTAATACTTGGGACTAAATATCAAATACCTAATGAAATATTTTTCATAAACGAAACCATTGACGACCTTATAGAGTCAAATGATGTTCGTATCAAACATTTAAATTACCAAGAAAAAACACATTTTATGACTCTAATTGGACATCTTAGAAAACTATCATATAAATGTAAAGATCCACAACTTTTACAAGTGAGATCAAACACAAACTGAATTTGACAGAAGACAGGGCCATATATACCAAAAGCTACAGGTACGCGATTGTTTACCAAAATGAGGTAAATGAACAAATTCAAAAAATGCTAAACCAAGGCATAATTGTGAAATCGTCTTCACCCTTTAACTCACCCATTGGTACTACCAAAAAAATCAGATAGCAATGGAAAAGAAAAATTCAGAATCGTAATCGACTATCGCAAATTGAACAGCATAACAATTGACGACAAATATCCTATTCCATCGATAAATGAAATATTGGATAAACTAGGAAAATGTCAGTATTTTTCAACCTTGGATCTCGCAAAAGGGTTCCACCAAATTGAGATAGACAAGCAAAACCAACACAAAACCGCATTCTCGACCGAGAATGGCCATTATGAGTTTTTAAGGATGCCATTTGGGCTCAAAAATGCGCCCAGTACTTTTTAAAGACTTATTAATGATATCCTGAGAGAGCATATAAACAAAATCTGTTGTGTTTATATGGATGATTTCATTGTGTTTAGTACTTCTTTAGAAGAACACCTTCTATCTCTGAAAATTATTTTGAAAACCCTAGAAAAAGCTAATCTTAAAATTCAATTAAATAAATGTGAATTTTTAAAAAAAGAAACAGAATTTTTGGGACATGTTATAACTATCGCGGGAGTCAAACCAAACCCAAATAAGATACAAGCCATACTTAAATTTCCAGTGCCAAGGACACAAAAAGAAATTAAATCTTTCTTAGGACTGACTGGTTTTTACAGGAAGTTTATCCGGGTCTATGCAAAGATAGCAAAACCCATGACAAAGTATCTAAAAAAAAATAAGAAAGTCGACATAGCAGACACCGAATATATGGCCTCTTTTAACAAATAGCATATAAACAAAGCATATCTTCTAAATGACCCAATTCTCAAATATCCAAACTTTACTATACCATTTGTCTTAACAACAGATGCATCGCAATATGCGATTGGTGCAGTATTATCACAAAACGGACACCCAATTGCATGCGCGTCAAGAACTTTATGCGAAAGCGAAACGAGATACTCAACGATAGAGAAGGAGCTCTTAGCTATCGTGTGGGCAACCAAATAATTCCGCCCTTATTTATACGGAATTAAATTTAAACTGGAAACAGATCATAAACCTCTTAAATATCTTGCGAACTTACGAGAACCCAATCTCAAGCTTCAGAGATGGAGATTGAAGATTGAGGAGCTCAATTTTGATATTGAATATATACTAGGAAAGGAAAACTATGTAGCTGATGCATTATCACGCATAAATATAAATCATTTAAGCTCAGAAGGAAACTCAAGCTCAGACTTAGCAACCCAGCGCACAGCAGAAGAGGACAACACAGAATATATTTTTATTTCCGAAAATCCTTTGAATTACTTTAAGACTTAAATAATTGTAAAAAAAGCAAGAAATAACACAGCAAAAAGAATAAATTTGAGGAACAATAAAAAACGACTAATTTTAACTTACGCAAATCCAGATGGTAATACATACGAATACATATTGAAAAACCATTCTCCACTAAAAGGAAATGTGGGACTACACATTTCAGATAAACAAATTTCCAAAGATTTTCAGAACGTATACATTAATTGAAAAGAGCTAACCCCAATGTCAAATATCTAAAATGCAATCACTATCTAACGGACTTAACAACAGAAGAAGTAAAAGAAGAAATCGCCTCAGCGCATAAGAAACTGAACCATTTAGGAATTAATAAATTATACAATATTCTGCAAAAACAGGTATATTATCCAAACCTTAAAAAAGAGATAACACAGTATATTAATAATTGCGTAATTTGCACAAAAGGCAAATATGAAAGACAACCCATTAAAGAACCTTTCAAGTTGAAGGAAACGCCTACACAACCCAATCAAATATATCACATTGATATATGGTTCCAAAGCAACATCAACTTTTATCTAACCTGCATAGATAAATTTAGCAAGTATGCCAGCCTAATTAAATTAAAAACAAGGCAATGGAATGATGTGAACTCAGCACTAGTAGACATGATAGATAGGATGGGGAAACCTAACAAAATAATATCTGATAATGAAAGCGCAATCAATTGCCAAAAAACTAAAGATTGGTTGACAGAACAACAAATAAATTTTCATTTTTGCTCACCTAAACACTCAATGAGAACTTAAGAATATATTATCTCAGACAAGAAGAGGAAATCGATTTAAAACTTATGAATCCAATAACTGAGGTACTAAGATTATACAACACCACACAACATTCTGCCACAAAAGAGATACAAATAAAAATACATCATAACAAAGCTAACAACGAAACTATTCATAAGAATATACAAGAATATAAAACCAAGATGTTAAAATATCATAACAAAAATCGCGAAGAAAAATAAGTTGATCCTAATTATATCAAAGTAAAACAACATAAGTTAAAACCTATAGTGAAAATCAAAGACAACAAAATGAAAGAGAAAAACTATCATAAGCACACTTAAAGAAGAAAAAATACCAAAATAATTTTTCATCTCATTCCAGAGATGCTACAACAACAGCAATTACTTCTATTCCTATTAATGTGGACCATTAAGTCACAAGGACAACAAATGGAAATAAACGATATGACATACGGGAACGGATTTGCCACCATCAAGGATAAAGGCATAAATCTGATATCACACAAAACATACCTATTGCACACTATTAATATAACTTTGTACGAAGAAGCCTACAATGATATAATAAAAATTATTAATCTAATAATCGAGAAATTCAATCACCCCAAGAGACTAATAATGACAACGAAACACTTACAACACGAAATTAAAACTTTAAAACCCGGCTCCAATATCGTAGAACCGAATAACGCAAAAATCAAATTTGAAAATAAAGAAATATTTAAAGCTAAATTAAAAAGCAAATTGCCGGATTAGGGTTAAAACTAAGATTTATATCTTGGTGACCCTTGGCACAACCCTCTATCTACGAATTTTTCATTTTCGTAGATTGAGGTAACCAAGGTAAGTAGTGTGCCGGAATTTTGCGTCGACCGGGATTTCAACTCACAACCTTCGCATTGCAGACCAACACACTATCCACTAGACTAGACCCTAGGTATAATACGACTCCTGTTGCAAGCATGCAATTAGCACCTTGTCAATTATTTTGTGGACGATTACCCACAACGAAAATTCCAGTATCGAAGTCGCTTTTGTGTAGAAATGATTTGAAGGAAAAAGAAATTTAAGAAAAGATTGAACAAAAGGGAGAGTGGGAGAGTGGCAGAGGTATTACTTCGATCGAAACGCAAGAGCATTGCCGAAACTTAACATTGGTGATCTCGTTATTTTTAGGAAAACAGGAAAAGAATGGTTTCACGGAACCATTGTTGGTCGAGTTAATGAACGATCGTACATCATTAGGGGTAGCGTTAATACCTACTTCATACGAAATCGACGGTTTATTGCAAGAACAAAGAACGACGGTTTCAACACTAGTGATTTACTGTATGAAGACCATATTTAGGGTGGATTATTTACACCAAATGACAACATGAAAAAAATACAAATCGTTCCGCCACGGGGTCAAACTGTGATAACAGAAAAATGCAATGACCGTCAAATGTGTGAAGCAAATGAAGCAGATCTCAGAGTGATCGTGGATAATAGCGACAACACGTCCGGTAATTACGAAACCGCTAGTACTGGCAGTTCAGGAGTGGAGTTTCAAGCAATTGAGACGCTAATACCGATCGTTAATCGACCTGTTGCTGATCTGCCTTCTACCACAGAAAAAAGGACTCGTTCGGGTCGTGTCGTTCGTGAGCCCAAGAGATATGGATGGTAGATGTGTTTGATTCGAGCTAGGGACTCATGTTTATTTCATTTAAAAGGAAAAAGCGTGTATTAATATTGAGCAAAGCATTATTACCACTAATGTTTTGTAACTGAGCAGCTTATGAAAAACTTACATGTACATATACTGGCTAGTTGACGATCAATTGTTGAGAGCTACGCAGTTAAAATAAATTAGATTAATTTTTTAATTTCACAATCGTTTTTATTTTTTTTTAATTTAATAATTAGAGTTAATTATTACAGGATGAAGTGGAAAAATTTATTGAAGTGATGAAAATGAATTAACTCATTTTTATACAACCTTTGGACAGTAAACTCATGCAACCACAGCGACATATTACATTTGATTTTAGTGGCGTGATACGATCCAAATACTAGCGGTGCAGCAACATGTAACGGCAGCGCCACATTGTGTTTCAGCAATTAGGCGTCTGATAAACAATTGATCTTTATTAAATTGAGTCTTACAATAGTAATAAGTTAATCTTCTATATAAATATAATTGTAGTGTCTGTCTGTGATTTGTTTATAAATGGCTATAAATAAGTTTTTTGCTTCATTTTAGCAATAACTCAGCAGAATCAAACGTTTTTAAAAAATTTCTCTGTCTGTCTGTCTGTCTTTCCGGCTTTCACGCAAAAACGGCTGCACTGATTGCAATGAAACTTTCACAGATTATTAGGTCTGCCTCTGGGAGTAATCTGCTTTAGGTTTTATTTTTCTCCCCTCACGTCTTCTACCCCCTCCCATACAAAGTGACTCATTTTCAAAAACTTATAATAATCAAATTTTCATGGAAACTATGAAAGCTGTTAATTTGAAATTTAAAATATATTATTTCTATTATAAATGCAATCTTCAAGTATATAAATAGTTTGAATCCCCCAACTCCTTCCACCACCTCCCATACAAACTAAACTTTTTCATGAAATACTATACTCCAATTTTCTCAGTACGTATAACTTTGATCGAGCTAAAATTTTGTATTAAATTCTTAATTAGCATTGTTATTAATGTCAGAAAAAAACTAATCAATTAGGTTTACTCCTTCTACCCGCTCCCATACAATCTGACACAAATCCACGGCTTTGCGAAAATTCGATTTTCTTGAAAAGTGTGAATGTTACTGTTCTGAAATATAAAATATATCAATTCAATGATAATTGTAGTTGCTTCTCAAAAAATAAATAAAAACCCTCCACTCCTTGCACCACCTCCTATACAAACTGCACTTTTTCATGAAATATTCTAAACCAATTTTCTCAGTACGTATAGCTTTGATCGAGCTAAAATTGTGTACTAAAACTTTAATTAGCATAATTATTATTATCGGGAAAATATTAACCGATTAGCTTTACTCCTTCTACCCCCTCCCATACAATGTGGCACAATTCCACGACTTTGCAAAAACTCGGTTTTCTTAAAAAGTGTGAATCTAACTGATTTAAAATTTAAAACACATCAATTGCATGGTGATTATAGTTGTTTCTAGAAAAATTACCAAGAACCCTCCACTCCTTCTACCACCTCCCATACAAACTGCACTTTTTCATGAAATATTCTAAACCAATTTTCTCAGTACATATAACTTTGATCGAGCTAAAATTTTCTGATGAATCCCTAATTAGTATTATTATTATTATCGGGAAAAACTAACCGATTAGCTCCACTCCTTCTACCCCCTCCCTTACAATATAACACAATTTCACGACTTTGGAAAAACTCGATTTTCTTGAAAAGTGTGAATAGATTCACTGATCTGAAATTTAAAACATATCAATTGCATGGTGATGATAGTTGTATTTAGAAAAATTACCAAAAACCCCCCACTCCTTCTACCACCAACCATACAAATTGTACAATTTCACTAAATCCAATGCACTAAGTTTCTCAAGTTACCTATTCAGTTTTTCAAGCTTAAATTTGGTGCAAAATATTTTTATAGCTACTCTAGCATGGTGTGAAAAAAATTAATTTAGTACTGTCATCCCATCTATCACTCCCCACACAAAAATTCTTAAGATAACAGAAATTTCGATTTCATCAGTAGTATCATATAATGGAGCTTTACGCACAATCGAAGTCCTGTTATGTTTTTAAGCTTAATGTAATTTTATTTGGGCTTTTTTCAATTAACACAAACTACAACTATTCACATGTCCTTAACACGTATACATATGATCTCGAATCACGGGTTTGATTTGATCACGAGCCTGTCCCATACAAATGCGAGTATCATGGTCTCATTCTTAATAATTTATGGTTCTGATTCCAACAAAATACTAAGCATTGTTTTCAAAGAGCCACTAAACTAATCAGATTATATGTCCCGCATAATGAACTACTAACGACATACATTCTCAAAAAATGTTATTATTGCGATTCCTAAGCGGACAAAGTCGCGGGCGATCGCTAGTAATAAATAAATTACGAAACCTACTGGGACTATACTTGTACGCGATATTCTAGAAACGTCCAGTCGACCAAATAATATGTTGTGTAAATGTTCTCAAGCTATCTTATGTGTCAGGTCCCGAGAATCGTGTTGGGTATGCTAAGCATTTATACTAAACGCTTTTTTATTCTTTTTAAGCTATGTAAAATGTATGTTGTTGATGTAATTGATACTGAAAAAATGAAATTTCCAGAAAACACAAACTTTTTTTTGGCGGCACTATACAGGGTGTTTGGTACTCCGTACATAACCTTGTAAGGGGTTATTCCTGGATATATTTCGAGCAAAAAATTGTTCTACAGAGATGGCCAATTTTCAATATCCACGGAGATACAGGGTGATCAAGAAAAGTCCTTCGGACCTGTACCCTCACTCACTCAAAACGCTATATCTTGAAAACCAATAATCGCATTTCAAAGTGTTATAGCTTGTTTTTTAGGGAATCAAATTATCTTTCATTTAGTGTAATAGTCCGTATTGTACCTGTACCCAATCCTGAGGTATTTCCTTCAGACCACAAATTTTTGATACTTTGACCCTCAAAATTCTGTGATCAATGTAGTTTTTCTCAAGAAAACGCATTATAAAAATGTCACTTTAATGTTGTTTTTTTATGTGCCATATTATTGCCTACAAAAGATGCACACATACTTATGACTTAGGTTTTCCCGTTTTCCAGGTAATAAGCGAAAATACATATGGCTTAAAAATAAAATATGCCATAAACCAACCCTCGTTCTAAAAAAACTACCTGAAATGTTGTTAAACTGAAATATTCTTTGTGTCCTTTAATTACTATTTAAATTATCAATGAATCTCCTATAGGTAGTATTAAAATTATCGAGAAAATGAATTAAATTAAAATGAGTTTCAACACAACTAGGTGCAGCACTTTGCCCTTTTTAATGGGTTACCTAACAAAATGAAAAGCCTATAAAAGCAAACCATACTTCATATTTTTATCAGTTTTAGTTAAATTTGTAAAAGAACAAGGTGTCACTAAAATTTAGAAAAGAATTTCGAAATGCCTGAGTTCACGAACGAAGAATATGCAGACATAATTTTCCTCTATGGAGAGTGTCAGGGAAATGAGCAAGCGGCGCGATCTTTGTATCATCACAGATTTCCCAATCGTCGAATACCTTACCCGAGAGTATTCCAAGACGTTTACAGAAGGATTAGGGAAACAGGCAGTGTTAGGACAAGCAGAGTGAATGCAAATCCTGCGCCGGTAATCGCTGTTTCAATTGATCAACGAATCCTAGCTGCAGTTCAAAATGATCCATCAACTAGTATACGACGCTTGGCATTGCGGTTTAACGTCTCTACGTGGAAAGTTTGGAGTGTCCTGAAAGCAGAACGTTTGCATCCCTACCACCACACACCAGTGCAGGAGCTGTTACCCATTGATTTACCCAAAAGGATGGAGTTTTGCAATTGGCTCCTTGAACGACAAATAAGTGACGAGAATTTTATCAGCAACATTCTTTGGACGGATGAGTCCCAATTCACCAGGGACGGTATCACAAACTTCCACAACTTACACACATGGGCTGAGAGCAATCCACATACAAGAAGAGAGGCATCATTTCAGCACAGATTCAGTGTCAATTTATGGGCAGGTGTGATTGGCAACGATTTTATTGGTCCTATTAGGCTTCCGCCTACCTTAAATAGTTCCAATTACTTGCATTTTTTGACAAATGATCTACAGGAGTTATTGGATGATATGCCACTGCAACGATTGGCTTCCATGTTTTACCAACACGATGGTGCTCCAGCTCATTACGGCCGACAGATCAGAGATTGGTTAAATTCCAATTATAGCAATCGCTGTATCGGTAGAAATGGACCGATACACTGGCCTGCAAGATCCCCTGATTTAACTATTATGGATTTCTTTGTATGGGGACGGATGAAGGACCTTGTCTACGCAACGGAAGTAGTAACGTTGCAGGATCTAAACACCAGAATCGATGCGGCAGCAACAGAAGTAAGGCAGCAGTTGAGGAGTATGAACACAAAGAGAACACTGGCAAAACGAGCTTTAGCGTGCATTCAAAATGAAGGTAGCCATTTTGAACATTTATTGTAATTAAGGAAATTTGAAATAAACCGTAAAAACCATTCTTAAGTTCTTTTAGTTCAAGCAGAGAGTGTTGATCAACCTATTCTTGCTTTTTTGACAAAAGTGCTAAATTATTGGAATGATAATTTCTTCTAAACTATAAAACTTATGCAATGCAAGTGTATGCGTCTTTTGTAGGCAATAATATGACACAAAAGAAAACAACAATAAAATGACATTTTTATAATGGGTTTTTTAGAGAAAAACTACATTGATCTTAGAATTTTGACGGTCAAACTGTCAAAAATTTGTGTTCTGAAGCAAATATCTCAGAATTGGATACAGTTACAATGCGGACTATTACACCAAATGAAAGGTAATTTGATTCCCTAAAAAACAAGCTATAACACTTTGAATTGTGATTATTAGTTTTCAAGATATAGCGTTTTGAGTGAGTGAGGGTACAGGTCCGAAGGACTTTTCTTGATCACCCTGTATCTCCGTGGATATTGAAAATTGACCATCTCCGTAGAACAATTTTTTGCTCAAAATATATCCAGGAATAACCCCTTACAAGGTTATGTACGGAGTACCAAACACCCTGTATAGTGTAAATGTTCTCAAGCTATCTTATGTGTCAGGTCCCGAAAATCGTGTTGGGTATGCTAAGCATTTATATTAAACGCTTTTTTATTCTTTTTAAGCTATGTAAAATGTATGTTGTTGATGTAATTGATGCTGAAAAAATGAAATTTCCAGAAAACACAAACTTTTTTTTGGCGGCACTATATAATTGGCAATGTTAAGACTTCAAAGGTAACTAAGATCAACATTTAATAGATCCAAGCAGGAGCACATAACGTTTGTTTTATATCCAGGAGTCGCAGGCAAGGCGCGCCTACGCCCTGTACTATGCCCAATTTAATTGATAACTTTCTGAAAACTAGATATTCTTAAGATCTGAGTAAGATTTCGCGTTTATTAGAGTTACAGTATACGTCCGTTCGTATACAGTAACTCTAGCGAAAATATAAAAGTTCTGTCGTTTGTTACGACAATCTTTGGAGCAAAATTGATAAACCAGGACAAAGATTGAATCGTAATTGGCTGTGAATCGCTCACACCTTTAAGATGCAAGCACAAACAGCGCTAAACAGTTTCCGAACTTAAATTCCACACCCCAGCGAGGGTAAACTAGCAGATGCTGGAACGAAACAGATTCTCCTAATAAATAACACGTTTCATAAAGAATTTATAATTTAAATTTCCTCTAATTTATTGCGGCCCTCATCTCGTCACATGAAAATCATTTCATTGTTTTTTTTTTTACATATTCTTGTTCCAGTCCTCGCGTTCTTCGCGCTCCTTGATGACTTCGTTCAGGTACGGTTCGAGATATTTCGTATCCTCTTCGTACTTTGTCCATTCGTTTTTGGGCAAAATAGTTTTGGTCATCGACAGATGAATGGCACGCATTATTCTGTAGTTACGCTCGTCATATAATTTACGGGGCAGGCGACGGATCGCTTCTTTGACATCTTCGTCTTCGTTGAGACAATCGTCCCGATGGAGACCTACATCAATTGAAGGTTATAAAATTTGTTTCGGTTTCACCACAAGAAAATTTGTCTACTGACCGTATTGATTGAATCCGGACAAATTATATGCCCATTTTCCGAAGGCAGCTGAAATAACGAAAGGATTTCGATTAGAACGGGCGAAATAAACTTGAAAGAGGGAAAATTATGTAACAGTTTGTGCTGTGCAGTGTTTGAACGGATAACTTGTGGTTGGGAGTCTTGGGAACACGCTTCGGGGATATGAAAACAAACTAAGAACAAATGGTTAAAAGTGAGTCCTTACAGAAAACCTGGGGTCCTTTCCTTGCAATGTATCCCGA
This sequence comes from Chorisops tibialis, assembly GCA_963669355.1. Lineage (NCBI taxonomy): Eukaryota > Metazoa > Arthropoda > Insecta > Diptera > Stratiomyidae > Chorisops > Chorisops tibialis. The sequence continues at coordinate 72,186,496 of OY770263.1, read as the reverse complement.
CATTTTCGATCGTATTACCAAGAATCTGTCACTTGAAAGTTCTGCAGCGACCAACGAAGTAAGTGTCTTTCGTGAGTGGATCGAGTGCTGAAAAAAATTCGAAGTCCGAATAGGGGGAAATTGTACGAAAAATAATGTGCAACTGGGATGGGAGTTTCTGATTGGCATTGTTTTCCCGGTAAAAACTTTTGACTTTTCGCAATTGTTTTGATTTGCAATTGCATTTGGCAGGATAAAAAAATAAAAAGTGCCGGGTGAAGTTTTATTTGAAATTCAATTAGTGCAGGTTTTTATTTTCAATTGAATAGGTAAGAATTTTCGAATTTAGTAATAAGTTAATTTTGTTCTTAAATTATCAGTTATCTCAGATCACAATGCTTTCCACGAGTATTAGCTGCATATTTTGTAAAATTTCGATGAATCACGTCGCTTTTCTGGCAAAAGCATTAACGTATATTTTACCTGACCTGCACAGTTCTTACTGGCATTAGAACTAAAATGCAAGAGTTTTACTTCCATAATGATCACAGTAATAAATCTCAAAAGAACTTTGGTTTGTATTAAATGAAAAAACCATGTGGCTTAACTCAAACTTTCTCAACTCATTTTTTTTGGAATTCCGCAAGTCTGATCAGAACACGGTGTTATAATGCTGGTTGTTCTTGCAATATCGATTTTCCAACCTTGAACATTTTACTGTTGTCGATTTATTTAAATTTGTGCAGCTAAATTGGATATGATTTTTGAAAGGGCTTCAAGTCAATCTTCAAAAAGTATAATATCGCATACAAGGCCCTTTCGTAAACCCTTCACATCTGCTTTCCAAAATATGAGGTTCTTATTCTTGCCAAAAATTGTGCAAACCAATTAATTTTATGATTCTTTTTAGTTGAAAAAGTCAAAATACTCAAGAGAAGTTGACTATGTTTGCTCTTTAATGGTTTAATCAGGTATTTTACACCTACTGGCCAACATCCGTAATTTGAACAAACCCAGCGGGAAATCAAGCGCTCCAGAAGGTATTTCGGAGTGCAACGGCATTGAGTTTAGCACACACCTAGTGGTGTGTGCTGAACTCAATGAACTTAGAATTGGATCAGTTGTCAAATTCCATCCAATCTATTGTACATATACGCTGCTAATACCGACTATGAGATTGTTGCCACGGGCGATCTCAGGGTTCATAACCATTGCACGGCTTAAAAACTCTTCCCATACCATACCATACCAGCCGCGTCGAGATACTGAGCTCTTCACATCCATCTACGGATTAACATAACTGATAGATAGTATTACGCGCCTACTTGACATGGCAGGTCAACTTGATGTCTCTATGTTGGCACCTATTGCAAAATCCGACCTTTATCTAGTTCGCGCACAGTTTCCAACCACCGTCAATAAAAGCTCTGTGTAGAACATTTTGATATTTCCAAAGAGCTGATTAGGGGACACTTAACAACTTCTACAGTGCTTTTGATTGGATACAGTACTTCGAGCCAAAAAGTTGTGATTTGGCAGAGAACTTTGTAACCGAGACAATTCTCAAGGGTATGAGGCTCTTTATGTCTTGCAGCCTTAAAAGGATCAGGCCGTCGAAAGATGCCTAGTTGACAAAGGAATGTCGATGCGATTAAAGCCAAGAAGCAGTCGTTCCAAAAATATCGAAAAAACCCAACTGTCGGCCACAGAGCCTCATTCATTTTGGCAAGAAGCATATGCAGTAGAATTTTGAAACGTGCTAAGTTTGAGCATAACCGAAAATTTCGGCTTAAGATCATTGATAAGCCCAAGAAATCCAGATCTTTTTGGTTATTTGCAAGATCGGTTAACAATAATTTTATATCATCTTCAACACCTCCTCTTCGGGATGGTGGCCAAACTGTTGCCGTCCTATGGAAAAATGCAACCTGTTGGCAGCGAGTTTCGCCAGAAACTCTAGATTTAAACAGTTAAATAAGAGTCCCCTCAACTACTACCCTCTGGTTTCACGCTGCCACCCCTTCATTTTTGAACTAGGGTTATTTTCAAGATACTGCAGGAGCTCAATGTTAAGAAGCCTGCTGGTCCAGATGGCATCTCTCCATTTTCCTTAATAAATGCGCTTCCTCTCTGATTTCGCAATCTTACCATATTTTGTACTCTTCAAAGTGCTTTCCACTGATCTGGAAAGTCGTGAATGTTCAGCCTATTCCAAAAAGGGATGCAAAATGAGCCCCGCTAACTATCGTCCTATTGCTATTATGATTGGATTCAATACATCTGCGAAGTCGCGCTTTGATGCATCGAAACACTTAGGTATTCTGCGGAAGTGCAAGAAATACTTTTCTGCGTCTGAACTGGCTACCATCTATAATGCTTATATCCAGCCGTCTTGAGGACAACTCTCGTGTTTGGGCTGAGACCCCAAAATCCCACCGAGCAGCTGCTCGCCAAGCGTAACACGCTCACGAGTTCACTGTGAAGCATCTGCCGTGGAGAACAGTTCAATTTAGTCCTTCATTTCTCGGACGTCAATAATGTGGAATTTATTACAGGGCAGCCTGTTTCCAGCGAAGTACACTACCCAACAATTCGTTCACCAGACTTATGCCTCACACGTTTCCTTTCTAACTTCTCTATTTTATTTTATTTTAATTTATCACTTCATCAACATATGCTTACTTACAAAAAATTAATAACAACATTACTTATTTTTTAACAAAGCTGACTTTATCTGAGTAATATTTAGATTGAAATCATTTTCATCTGATTCTCTTACCCATGTCGATCTAACTGTGTATTACGCATTAAAGGGTGACCCCCTAAGTTATTTCGATCACCTTTAAAAAAATAACTCCTTTACACTCCATCCATATAAATTTTAACATTGCATTTTCGCAGAAGTAAATACTTAGAATAAACTTCATTTAAAGCACCTTCGTAGCATACTCCAAATCTGTTTCTTCTTTTTTTAAAGCAGATTTGGAACATGTTTATAATCACCCTTGAAGCTCGCTTCACTTAGAATGTGCTTCCCTTGAATCACAGCCGAAGCATGTTTTACATCTGCGTGTATAAAATCTTCGACACTCGTTTACCACTAGACATAGATAGTGGAGTGCGCAACGGGTCGCTGGACTTAAAGTAAAAATAAAACAATCGCTTTTGATTTAAAACAATAACCGCAAAACTTTATATTTCGTTTTAGTTGATCGCTTTACCGCTTTTCTTGTTCATTTTATCGCCTAACTCTAGTCGCTTTTCCAAATTCGACTGATTTTCCAGGAACGCTCACTCTTTTTATACCCAGCACAACCGAAGCGTTCATAGACTGTGGACACTTATTTGTGGTTGCTTTCATTACTGCTGCCATTTGAAGACCTTGAAAATTTGATGAGCGACTTAATGTGGGAATGTAAAAAATGATCGGAATTTACTCCCGCGTGTATATGTTGTTGTTCTCGGTAAAGAAATCACAGGTGTTCTTTAATTTCTACAGAATTGTTATTGTTGGTTGAAGACCTTGAACAGGATCGAAATTTGTGGCTGTATATTTGGTGTTGATCACAGATGTTCTTTTTATTAGCACAGTGTTGTTGTTAGAGAACTTGAACATTCGCTGAGTGCGAACCCTACAGTCGTGCATTTATTTGCTTTCGAGAATAGTTGAAGATTACGAACATGCAATGAGGGACTAGGGCTGATATGTAATAATAGTATTGTTAACTGGTGCAATCAAAGATGGAACTTAATTTCGAAAAATGCATGATATTTACACGTAAATTGAATTCAGTGTTCTCAATTTTCTTCATTAATGACATACCTGTACCTCGAGTTGTTCTTTTTAATCTCAAACTTAGCTGTAATAGTCATATTGGTACCGTAGTTAATAAGGCTAAATGCAGGCTTTGGTTCATCTTACGCATGAGTAGGGAATTCGGTGATTCCTTTATTCTAAATACTCTATTTGATGGTTTGGCCCGTCCTATTATAGTGGTGTATGTTGCCGTCGTTATTTTTCAAGTATTGTCGTGCGCAAGGGGTTGCTGGATTTCAAGTGAATAAAACAAAATTGCTTTAGCTTAAAAAACCGCAAATTTTATTTATCGCTTCTCTCTAACTTTCACAAAAAAAAATTTCCGTTCACCAATTGTCGCTTTTCTATCTCCGATTGACTATTGAGACTTTCCACGCGATCACCCGATCTTTACCCTTTCGCTTCCAAATTTAGACTGAGACTCTGGTTGCAAATGCTGCTTTTATGTTGGTCATTTCGTACGCCTTTCGCCTGCTTTTCGTTTGTCTACCTGTCGTCTGCATTTCGCCTGCTAGTCGCCTGCTATTCTCATGTCTGCCTTAGGCGTTTCGACTAATTAAAGATAAAGCCAACACGGTTTCTATAGATTCCCTAGAGCATCGCAGAAATGTCGGAGTACTGAGCATTTACTACCGCTACTTTCATGGTAAATGCAGTGAGGAACTTGCTAAACTTATTCCACCTCTGTACCCATTTCTTGGAAATATTCGCCTAGCTTCAAGCGCACACGAGTTTACTGTCAAGTTTCCATCTTCCCATACAGTGAAATATAGGCAGTCATTCATACCCCGAACTTCTAAGATTTGGAATGCATTGCCAGAAGTTCCATTGTCATACGACCTTCGACGTTTCCAACTCAACGTCCACCGGCATTTTAGGCTTTTGTCTCCTTTTAATCCCGTTTAACCTTAACTCCTTTTTTGTTCCGTACCGACATGACATGTGTAAATTGCATTAAAGGGTGACCCTCTAAGTTCTGTTCGACAACGTAAAAAAAAAACATTACTTTCGAGTACAGTGAAAGACCGCGGATATTTGATGAAGGACTAGGGCCTGCATGGAACAGAATTAATAGAAATGAATCAATTCAAAAGCAATTCATGTTATTTGCACTGCGTCACTTGCCTTCATATGAGTTACCATCATATACTGACCGCCTTAAGCTTTTATATCTTCCTACTCTTGAAAGAAGAACAATTATTTCGAATGTTTTATTTGTTTCAGAACTTTTTCCTGATAATGTTAATTGTTCTAGTTTATTGAGGCTTTTGAATATCGGTGTTCGACTACACACCTCTCGAAATTTCGTTTTTTTTTAATCCCGCTACTGTTAAAGTCAACTACGGAGCCCATGCGCCAATTAACGCAATGAGCAGAGATTTCAATAGTAATTTCCATATAATTAATTTTAATTTATCTAGAAATGTCTTTAGAACAAATTTAATAAAAGCATCTATCTGACCATTTAAATCATATTTATTTTTGTATAGTTTATTAATGGTTTTTGAGTACTACCATTTTGGTTTATGTAAAAATTTTCTTCTTTTAATCCTAAGCAATGTAACTGCGATTGTATTTATCTGAAATAAATAAATCGGACATTCACGGCATATGGATACAAAGCTAGCGAAATAAACAAGTCGTGTAAACCAAAGCATCAAAACACAATAGAGCGGCAGGACATTGAACAAGAAAATACAAACAAACGATGTGTAAAACTACCTTGCATCCAGGGTACAACGGATAAGAGAGGGGAAATCCTTCGAAAATCCAACATTAAGAAAACATTCTCCACACCGATTACTATTCGGGGAATTTTTACGAAGCCAGAAAAACAAAAACCATTGTAGACTGAAAGAGTGCTCATGCGATAAAGTGTACATAGGACAAACGGGACACACAGTCGAAACAAGGACCAACGCACATCAACGATGCACACGAAAAAACCAAATACAGTTATCAGCGATCGCGGAACATGGAACGACGGAGAATCATACGATCGATTTCGACAATGTGCAAATTCTGGCCAGGACAAATCAATATTTTCAACGAATAGTACGAGAAGTCATGGAAATTTCTAAACATCCACAGAATTTGAACTAAGACACCAGATACAAGCTATCAGCAGTTTGGCTACCTGCCTTAAAAATTGGTAAGAACGAAATCCGAACCTAGAAATCAGAAAACGAATTTAACTATCTGATACTAATTATCCCTAATTATCCTTGACACACCCAGTTAACCCCATACTGTATAAAATAATCGTCTGTTGTGATAAACCTTTATCAAACTGATCGATCATTATCAGTTTGATAAATGTTTCAGCTCAGACCGAAACGTCACGAATATTTAGGCGTAAAAGTGTAAAATTTATAAATCTTTTCTTTCAATAAACCCCCTCTTGGAGAAAAAAATGGCTGTTTACCATGACAATGCGTTGCCTTACTCATTCCACAGCGAAATTGGTCGAATTGGGTTTCGAATTGCTACCATATCCATCGTAAGCTCCAGATTTCGCGTGGTACGACTTCTTCCTGTTTCCAAAAATCTCGGCGGAAAGAGATTCGCGTCGAACAAGAAGCTCATCGCCGAAACAGAAGCTTATTTCACAAAGTTCAAAAAATCCTATTTTTCGTGGGGCTTGAAAAAGCTGGGATTCCTTCGGACCAAGGGTAAAGGAAGACTATTTTAAAAAATGACTCGAAATTTTCCAAAACAATAATTGTTTTCTTACCTAACGTGAGAACTTGTCAAACACCTTATAACCGGTGAACGCAATTAAAAATTGTGGCTGAAAAGGCATCTGAATGGTTAATTGGTTCTAATTAGAATAAATGTTGAGACTATTCCAAGCCATTTTCAACAGCATTCTTTCGAGGAGAACAACTGTAAAAGTCAGGGTAGATTATCGGATTCGTCAGTGATGTATTGGACATCCCTTATAGAGAAAGAGCCCTAGAACAAAATAATGACGAAAAACAACAAGGATATGAAATGTATATAATGATAGAACGCAGTGTAACTAGGACGAAAAATTAATTTCAAAAATTTGAAGGTAGACCCACAAACTTGGTAGCATTCGATAGGTCTCGTTGAGCACTTTATGAAAATATAATTTGTTCCCTTAAATTTAATAAAATATTGTTATTACAAAACCGTTTCAAACTGCTGGAAAAAACATAACAGGATTACGACTGGGCGTAAATCCCAATCATGTGATACTCTAGATGAAAGAGAGATTTGATGATTTTAAGAAATTTCGTATGGGGAATGGTAGAAGGGGTGACGGCATTGAACTAATTTTTTTTACATCAGCTTAAAAAATTTGATAGGCTTAGAGAAAATTTTGTGAAATTGTGCAGTTTGTATGGGAGGTGGTAGAAGAAGCGGGGGGTTCTTAGTGTTTTTTTAGCAATAACCATGAATATTATACAATTGACATCTCTCAAATTTCAGACCAATAACGTTCATACTTTTCAAAGAATTCGATTTTATGTAAAATTCTGAAAATGTGTCACTTTGTATGGGAGGGGCTAGAAGAAGATAATCTAATCAGTTAATTTTTTTCAATCTTACTAATAATTATGAATGAACATTTATTGCACAATTTCATCTCAATAAATTCTATAAGTACTGAGTAAATTAGTTTATAGTATTTCAACAAAAATACAGTTTGTATGGGAGGTGTTAGAAGGAGTAGGGCGATTTAAATTATTTTTTATACTGTTGATGCCATCATAAAAAAATATAACAGGCCTACGATTGGGCGTAAAGCCCGTACGATACTCTAGATGAAAGAGAAATTTTTTGATTTCAAGAAATTTTGTAAAAATTGTGGTGTATTGAATTTAGTGAAATTGTGCAGTTTGTATGAGAGGTGGTAAAAAGAGGGGCGAGGTCTTAATGACTTTTTCACAAATACATATTTTTAACATATACTTTATTATTATTTATATTTATTTATCCGCAATGTAGTTATAAATTTTATTGCAATACAAATAGGAAACTTACATGTACATTACTTTTCGACATAGTCCCCTTGTTTTTCAACGCACTTGGTCCATCGTTGCACAAGCTTCCTGATGCCTTCATAAAAAAAAGGTTTTCGGTTGAGTTGCAAACTGTTTCGTCCGAGGTAAATCTATGGCTCCTTAACGCTTCTTTGAGTGGACCAAGCAAGTGGTAGTCAGAAGGGACAAGGTCAGGACTATACGGAGGATGAGCCAGTACTTAAAAATTGAGTTTCTGGAACGTTTCAGCAGTGTGGGCAGCAGTATGTGGACAGCAGAATCATGACTAATTTGCAGACGATGTGCCATCAATAGTTACTCGTCTGTTTAACAGAACCATGTCACGTGTACGCTCATTGTTTTCCTCATTCGTCCGGCTCTTTCGTCCAGCTTTTTCGTCCAGCTCCTTCGTTATGCGTAAAGCCGTAATTCCACTGAGGCAACACTAAACGACACGTGGCACGATACTTATTTCCTAGTGTTGTGTGATTATAGGTGCGCGACTATGTGCCACAAAACTCAACAATGTCGCATGCGGAATTTGTCGCCCCACATCGCATGTGACATTGTCGTTAACATTTGTAGCATGCGTTTAAACGATTCCATTCAGGCAACTTCAGTTTGGTGCATCATGTCTTTAGAAACAGTCGCGGCAGCTGCTTATTTGAATCTTAAAAAGAAAAGAAGGCCACGGTGTTGGAGAAGAACACTACATGTTGGTGGTCAAGAAACTCAGCATATTTTATACAAGGACTTGGTTGCTGACAATGAAGCTTTATTTCGTAATTTTACACGAATGAGTAAAAAAGATTTTGAGCATTTGCTCACCCACTATAAAAAAAACATGATACCAATTTTCGTGAAGCAATACCACCCCGTGTGAGGATGTTGATTTAGGTACATCGATGTCCAAAAAAAATTTAAAAGCTCAAAAGCAAACTATTTTCCTTTTTTCCTAGGAGATGAGCCACTTTTTTTAATTGTACAGTTGCTCAATTAAGTAATCGGACAGAGCTACGAGACGAAGACTTTTGTCAGTAACTCTTTATAAATCCCATTTAGGAGAAAATGGAATGCATATACATTTACTTGTTAACACTAGTTTATAATCTAAGAAAAAAATAGCTTTTTATTATATCAACAAAAAAGTTATAAGTCAAAATTCAAAATATGTGATTGATAAATTCCAATTAAATATTTGGACACCTGGCAACACTGGTTTTCTTTTGACATTTGAGATGAGAATTCCCCGAATTATAACAAATTAAGTGTGAATAACGGTAGTCAAAGTGTAAACGAAAAGAATAAATTACTTGTTGCGAAATTTTTATAGTGAATTCTCATACAAAACTAGCATGGGTCATCGAGGTAAAGAAACTACTAACGAAGTTCGGAAATTGGTCATCAAACATCACAAAAACGGGATGTCTGTGCGAGAAATTGGGGAAATCATCGGTAGAAGCCATTCGACAGTTCATGACATCATTAAACGGCTTGAAATTAATAAAAGTATTGAAAATAATCCTAAATCCGGACGGCCGAAAAAAATTTCAGAGGCAGATGAACGGTGGATCGTGCAGCAAGTAAAGAAAAATGTCTAACTACCTCCACATTACTGCAAGTACAGAATTTGTGAGAAAAGTTCTACGGAGTGACGATTTTAACGGCAGAGTTCCACGCAAAAAACCTTTTGTAAATAAGAAAAATCAGCTAAAGCGACTTAAGTTCGCTAAAGAGCATAAATCGCGTGACTTTTCCTATTGGAGCACAATGTTATTTACTGACGAGAGCAAATTTAATGTTTTTCGGTCAGATGGACAAACATATGTGTGAAGACGACCAAATGAGGAGTTCAAACCTGTTAACTTTGGCTGCCTCTGGACCAGGAAAGCTAGTTTTTATTGATGGCATAATGGACCAACACAAGTAAATATCCATTTTAAAAGAAAATCTTAAAGAAAGTGTAGATAAATTGGGCATTTCTGAGACATTTTCGTTCTAGCAAGACAATGACCCAAAACACAATACGCGCATGTGGTTATTGTATAATTGTCCTCACGTGATGGAAACGCCCCCACAATCTCCGGATATAAATGTAATCGAGCATTTGTGGGCCTATTTAGAAAACAAAATGAAATCGCGGGTAATTTCTTCGAAGGCCGAGCTTAAAGTGGCTCTTGAGGGCGAATGGAAAAAAATCGATCTCTCTTATTGCAGGTCGTTGGTGGAATCTATTCCAATAAGACTGGAAGCCATTCGGAAAACCAAAGGTTTTCCAACAAAATACTAAAATAAAAAAAAGCTTTTTTATACTTAATTTACTATCATTATTTCAAGTGTCCGAATATTTAATTGGAATTTAACAATCATATATTTTGAATTTTGGCTTATAATTTTTTTTTGTAAATACAATAGAAATTTTTTTTTCTTATTTTATAAACTATTGTTACCTAGTAAATATATATGCATTTCATTTTTTCCTAAATTGATTTTTCATTAAGTTACAGACAAAAATCTTCACACCGCGGTACTGTCCGATTACTTAATTGAGCCACTGTAGCTTTTTTCGCTCACGATAGAATGCTGAACGCAAATTCTTGATTTTCTTTCTTATCTCACTCACAGTAAAATTTTATTTACTAGCTAATTGCTTTAGGTTATCATTTTTAATTTTAATGTCTTTATACAAACTAATTTACTTGTTCCATAATTCGGGTGAATTATGGTAATCTTCAATAAATGATGTGGTTCTTTCATTATTCCAATCCATGTCGCACGATATAAGCCGCACCGATCCGCTGGCTGTTGGATAACGACGACAATGTTCGACACATTGAATCCTGTCGAGAGGTGACGCATGCGACCTGACAACAATAATCAATTGTAACATGCGGCAAAGAGACTTGTTTTTGTCGCTTCGTGTTCCTTCGATGGAAACACGTGTGTAGCATGCGCCAATACCGCATGCTACATGTTGCCCTACAAGTTGCCTCAGTGGAATTGCGGCTTAACACTTGTGCGACCATTTTTGAATTTTTCAATTCATTCGTAGACACTCCGTTGTGGCAATACATTGTTCCCGTACTGTACTGAAAGTCTTCCATGAATTTCGGCCCCTGGTACATCTTCTGACCACAAAAAACGGATCACTGAACGTTGCTCTTCGTTGGTACAAGCAGAAAGCGGAGTAGCCATGGTTAACGGCATGAACTAATCTAGCAGCATCAAACCTGCAGAGGCATAACAACAATTAAACCACGCATGTATAATCTACGCAACACGACAGTACTACCAACATAAATCAAAATATAACTACATTGCGGACAATAATTGACTCACCCTCGTTCATTTCGTTTTATTTTAATAAATTTTTTTTTTAATCTTAACTGTTTGACAAATAAATACCAACTGACTTTTCCAACTATATTTTCTTTTTTTCATAAAAATCAGTTGACTTCAATTTTTTAAAATTTAAAATGTGTGGAGTGTATTTTGTTAGTGGAATTGATTACCACCAACAACTCCCCACAGTTTGCATGGGAGGTGGTGGAAGGAATAGGAGGAAACAAATAATATAATATCCTGTTTTAAGATTTTTGAGTGCTTTTTTTTTTTTTTTTTTTACAGAATGACCTGCGTTATAGGCAATTTCGGCCTCTATGTGCAATGCTCAAACACAGTCATGGAGGGAAGGAATGGGATTGGGAAGGTTGGGGAAGGGGAGTGAGAACGACCGTAGCGAGTGGAGAAGCTGGTATATTGCTCAGTTGTACTGGCTGCTTACTGACAAATATTTGCAGATGTTATGGGGGACTGAATGATAGAAAGCGAACAGAAACCATCTACTGAGTATCTAGGCCTTCTTAAAGTGGAACTGGTTCACTTTTACACCGTTTCCTTGTTTTATTGCGAATAATTTTTTATCACCAGTAGCAACTGAAAAATTTGCGATTAAAAAAATTCCGTATGGAGTGGGAATTGAACCCACGACCTATTGACAGAGAAGCAAGCACGCTACCCACTACGCCACGGTGCTAATATGATATGTCTTATTTCTTAGCATAAACTTATAATACTCTCAAGATTTCATCTAGAGTATAAAGATGTTCGTATAGAGCTCCTCAAGGGCTTTCCAGCGGCACCGAGTTTGTGTCGATAACACCGGATTTAGAAATTAATTTTTCGTCCTTCGTCTTAGTTACACAGTGAACTATCATTATAAGTACTTCATACCCTTGTCGCTTTCCGTTGTTATTTTTTGTTTTAGGGCTCTTGGATGCCGAAGCAGCGTAAGATTTTGAACTTTAACGAAATCATTGAGTGAGTCGGTTCAAAGTGAACTACGAAACCGAAGCGTCAAGTGGGTCGATTCTTGGAATCGGGTCTTGTAGAGTATCGCTGTTAATAGGTCTCACAGAAACAGCGCTGAGGTTAAATAGTTCATTTATTCGGAAATATTACAAAGGCCGTTCGTTTTTGTTTCCACTCACATTCCAGGATGAAGTAAACGAATCCTCAATTTTCTTGAAAATTTAATATTCTGGCCTTTAGATTCGTTATAGTTCTAATAACTGTTTCAATTTTATTATATTATCATTACTTTTTTATTCGATTTATTGTAGTCGATGATTTCCATATACGAAGTTATGTGAAATTTTGGTGGTCTTACAGTGTGATGGATAATTTTTAACCTATTTCTATGTACTTTGCTCGTTAATAACTAGTCGTTCAATGTAAAAAAAACTCATCGGTTTTTTCTAAAATAAATTTAAATTTAAATTATTTCTTGGCCCAGCTACAGATATTCGTTGTGTAGAAGGCAATGACCGATGAATCGATAATATTAGAAGAGTAAATAGCAGCCAATTTTCTAATCTTGTACAGAATTTCAAAATTTCTCTTCCGTTATCTTAATTCGAATATGTTAAAAGAGGCTCGACATTTTATCAGAAGTCATCTCCACAAATATATTTTCAGCGTACTTATTATATTTGTCTTTGAATTTTCAGCAACGTCATATTTGTCCTTCGCATAAACTAATAACATTTGATAATTGTAACTACACGCGCCTCAATGGAAAGTGCATCATACACAAGCTGACTGGCGCGCACGTAGCAACACACTAGTTGTTGAATTAAACGATTGCAATTGACTCTAAAAATGTTTACATTGTAGATAATATGTGTACATACGAATGCCCTCTCATTACAGATATTTCTGCGCTGCATTTAAAATCTTAATGCAAATGGCTTTTTATTACACATACATATCTGTGGACTGGTTGACTTATTCTTATTGTTATATTCAAATAACTTCACCAATTTTATTTTCGTTTATATGTACAATAAAATACATACAAATTCAATAGATATTATTAACTGCACTTAAAGAGCCGGTCTCGAGATAATAATTGATGAAATTATATTACTTTCAGTAATACACCGCAACCTCCATGCATGCTCATTTATATGGCCGCGGCAAACATCTGAGCTGATCCGGAGCTGAGAACGTGATCACGATCAGGACGTCTTCATTTCAAATTCCGATTTGTTTTTCTAGGTGAATTTGTCGGGGAATGAAATCAGGAAATTAATATTTTGTGGGGGAATTATCGAGGTTAAAGTAGAACCACAGTTTATATATTTGGAAAATTTAGATTAATTTTGGATTTTTTATTTTAGATAATGTCAGCTCTATCACCAAGTGCGATCCGAAGAAACGCACATTGAGGACACCATATGTTTGTTGCTCCCCACTAATGTGGGATCGTTCCAAGTCACGCTATACACAGAGTTGCGTGTAATAAAGTCAAGCGATCTACAAACTTGTTGATCATAGAGGGTACGAGCGGAGCAAGAGTAGCGGACCTGAATATTCCACATATACGTATGTGAAACCGCGATAAGTCGGCAATTTATATACGGCTACATGCCTTGAGAAATAACTTCAGTATCTCTACAAGCGACGTCTAGTTCAGATTTCGACACGGGATCTTTCAGTTGAGAGAAGTTTCTTCGCGACTTTATATTTTTTGATCTTGTTATTAGTGTATTTTGGAAAAATTCCATATTTTTCATTCAATAATATCGTCTGTCAATTAACTATTACAGTTAAAAACTGAATTGATAATCAATTTGTTGTGAAAGTTAAGTTTCGTAAAATTTATATGAACATTTTAAAATTTCTATCTGGATGAGTAGAGGAATGACAAGAAGGTGTAGTAAAGACTGTTTGGGGCTTCGTTTACGAGTCAACGGCCTGCATCAAACCTGGAAGTGGTTGCACCAGACAATTGCTCTTCATGAATATCTAATCTCGATGACAGCAGCCAATTGTGATAGTTGTACCCAACAACAATCTTGCCGTCAACAATAAAACCGAAAATCACTGACTATCTATGTTTAATATTAACTAAAAAGTTCAAACCATATATAGACACTAAAAAAAACCTTTAAATTTAATACATTTCATAATAATATAAAAAAAAGAAATGCTGTGCTAGTCATTTTTTGTTGAACATTTAACACAAAACTAGAGTATAAAGAAAAAAAAAAAGGAAAAAAACTTTAAAGTCTCACTGCCATTTTTTTTTTTAAATCAAAAAATTTGAGACTGTAAAAGAGCGAGACAAAACAAAGTGAATTGGATTTGTTATAAGCCAAGAAAAAAGACATTTTCAATAATCTTTCCAAAAATAAAACAAGTAATAAAATTATTTAAATAACGCAACACATCGTTGATATAAAAAATATTTCTAAACGCCCAACAACGAATCAGAATTTTTATAAAAATAAAAATCGTTAATAATTTATTTTAAAAAGAAATAATCTATAGAACGAATTCAACCATGAATATGGCGGCAAGAATAATTCAGGGTAGTCGCGGCAGTAGCGGCATGCTATTCCTATCGCTATCGAAGAAATGCACTGGAACGGGCCGGACTCTATCAGCAACCTTGGCTCGTAGCTATTCATCCAACGGTAACGACGAAAGTAGCAATGTAAAGGAAATTTCCGATGCTTCGATTAAGAAATCCGTCTTCATTTCGCAATCCTATGACGTCTTCACGAATTTAGCCCTCGAAGATTGGCTGTATAAAAATTTCGATTTCACTCATCATCATTTATTGATGTTGTGGGCAAATGATCCTTGCGTTGTTGTCGGACGTCATCAGAATCCCTTTATCGAAGCGAACGTGTCGAAATTGATCCGGAACGGAATTACATTGGCCCGGCGAAATAGCGGCGGTGGAGCTGTCTATCACGATCGTGGAAATCTAAATTGTACTTTCTTTACGCCACGTGAACGCTACAATCGAAAGTACAATTTGAATATTATTACGCGATCGTTGTTCAGAGAATGGGGCATCAAAGCTGAGATTTCGCCGCGTGATGATATCGTAGTAAACGAGAAAAAGGTAATTATTATTTGTTGAGCCTATGTTTTATGTTAATATTTTACTTGAATTAGGCGTATACTCGTTTTAGAGTTAGCGCTGTGTAATATTGGGCTTGTTGGTGCCATGTATACAGGAAATCAAAGTTAAGACTAGGTAGTTGTATATATCAGGGACAGTTTTTTTTTAGCAAAGCAATTTAAATATTTGCGTTGTAAATTTTGGGCGATTAGAATAACGTAATTTTATCTTTTCTTTAATCAGATATTCTTTTATGATTCGTTAGAGAAAAAATCGGTTTTTTTTTTGATTTCGTTAAACAATGAATTAATTTGATTTAATATGTTTTAAATTTTGATTTATCTTGATTTTTGGCTGGCGAACGAGAAAGATAACCTAAATTTATAAATACTTTTCATGACTAGAGAACATGATTGATAGAATAGTAATCGAGTCACATACCAGGAAACCAAATTTGTAATTTTTTACCATGTTTTTTTTTTATTTATACGATATGCGTTATCGTAATATAAGCCATTGTTCAAACGAATAAATTGTTTTGTATTTTACAATATTTAAAAAGAAAAATTAAATCAAGAAAAATATATTTGATCAATAATTTGAAATTGAATGAAATCATTTGACAGAAATCAGTAATTAATTTTTAATTAAATTTATGGTATTCATATTCGTATCATATTATTGATCATTTAATTAAGAAACAAATTTAATGGATTTATTTCATACAAAGTATGCTTTTTTTTTTAAGCTTATGCTATTCATATTTATCTTGAAATTTTGAAGGTTTGGTAATAGCAAAGACTATGAATAATATAAGATATCCAAAACCTATGGAAAATTTTAACCAACTCTATTGCGCCGAGAGCGACGAAAAGGTATTAAACACCCATAGCGGCGGACGCTGATTGAATCGATTCGCTCTTGGTTATCGGCCTGCAGGTAGAAGCCAATAAGCGAGGATCATGTGCGTTGGGTGTTTAAAACCTTTTCATCGCTCTCAGCGCTATAGAGTTGGTTAAAATTTTCCATAGGTTTGGGATATCTTATATTATTCATAGTCTTTGGTAATAGTTATTCACTCCTAATCGAATTATGTTTAAAATAGGTTTGTTTCAAAAAATCAAAAGATGTGGAAAATTTTCCGCATGATGATCAATGTTTTTACCTCAACAGTGAGGCCATTGTGAGCCTCCGTATTCTTACCATGTGGATCTACATATCCCTCACCTAGCCTGCTTAACCGGTGAAACTAATGAGCTTCTTCGGTTCAAGGGACCAGAGATCATTCAGCTCTACGAGAATTTGTCTTGAGTTGTTTGGAGGCATAGACAATGGCAGAGGAAATACTCTGCAGTCTCCTCCTCCTCACCGCAGCCTCTGCAAATGTCCTCGGCTGTAAATCTAAATACTTGAGTTGAGTTGAGATATTTTCTAGTGTATTTCACTCAATCCAATTTCATCTAGAGTATCGATCGCATGACTCTCTACAGCTTTAAAGGTCCGTTTACATCAAATGCGCAGAGCCAAGCATGCCTGAGCCGAGCGAAAGCTTTCGATGTAAACGTGCTCACCCAGTCAAAACTATATAGAGCAACTCCATGCAAGATGGAGACACACTTTATCAGAGTCTGGCAGAAATGTCGCAATCGACACTTGCGAATTTTAAGATAAATTGTTTTTTCACAATTTTTGTTTGTGACTTTTTAGTTAAGTATAAAAAACTGCGCACAGTTCTTGATGTTTAGAACGTACCGAAAAAAGAGGTTGCCACTTTTTTAAATTTCGCTCCAAATATCGAGTTTCAGTTTTGTCAAACTATGGTAAAGCGACATAGGACACTATGGAGTAACTATAGTCGAAAAAAGATCTGAGCGTAAACGCGGAGTGTTTTGAATGCTCGAGTTTGCAAATGTCAGTTGAAATATCATTCTACCCATCTTTTTTTTTTATTTCTGGTAGTTTTCATGGCTACGATTCCAAATCGTTTTCTTTCGCCGATAACAATCTATGAGCTCAGATATTTTTAGTTTATTCCACATGTCAGCCATGCTCGTTGCTCGGATCAAATCAGACTGCACGACATCGTTCAAACTATTTGGAACTTGGAGCATTGTGAGCAAACTAGGGTTCCTGTATAACCTAAGCACAGTATATACAGCAGAATCACTCTTGGTTTCGAAAACACAAGCTTACAGTGAACATTTAATCTGGTCTTTCCATTTCATTTTCGCAAAGATTTTTTTTTATTAGACAAGAGCAAGCGAAATTGTAAGCACCGTCGACCATGACCCGCGCACCCGCCGTCCAAGTTAAATACGACACGATCAAAAGCTCTAAGAACGCCATGCACGAGAATGAGAGATAAGAAGTGTCGCAGACTCGGCGAGGCACGACGCGGACGTGTTGTTCAGTGCTCTTATCTCCCTCTTTTTCGGAGGTAATGACGTCAAAATTCAGAGGTCTCTCACGAAAAACGTATTATCGCAGGCAATATACAAAGTTAATTTACTGTACATACTGTGAACCTAAGTAGAACACGCCGTACTTAGGCTTTGTCTTTGGGTAATGCAGTGCAATTTTTGGCTGGTAATCAGTTAGTTGAGTCCCACACAGACGTGAATTTCGAAGCAGAAAAATATGCACATGCGCCAACGATTTATTTATTTATAATATTTTTCCATAATTGTAAATGATATTAACAGTCGGTAAGCGTTCTTATTTCCACGCAATTAAGAAAATCGCAATAATATTCAAAATTTTCGCGCCCCAAAAGGTGTATCTAAAGGCCAAGTCCGGAGTACGGCGTATTCTGCTCAACTTATACAGGAACCCTAGTACAAACTAAGCGAGCATGGATATTTCGAGCAGTTTTGCTCTGTTTGGATCGGCTCTGCTCATTTGGTGTAAACGCACCTTAAGATCATCATATTCAATTCAGCGTGTTGCTAATCCAAGAATAGCTCTTAAAATTCAGTGGTTATCGTTTTTAGTATTTTGTAAGTCACGTTTTCATATTCATAGATTTCTATATGATCAATGTCTTTTTTTTCACACCACTATCTATCTGTACGCAAACTTCATCACGATTTTACAATAATTTTTTTTATTGATAAAGGAGCAAGACCTCATAACATTGTTAATTCTTTGTGCTTTGTTCGAACTGTTGCCTACGGGAAACAAATAATTACATAATTGGAAGTCCAGTCAGAGTTGAAGGTTGATCTTTATTTACAGAGCGCATTAATACTTACACTCTCATTGATATCATGTTAAATATAAATGTAGTAAGAGTTATAATGTAGTAAGAGTTATTCGAAAAAGAATATTAACAGTTTAAGATATTTAATGGTTTAATACCTCCCTCCTTCTACTACCTCCTTGGCAAGCTAAAATCTTTCGAAGAGTAAAGTCGTACGCCATTGAATGCTACATTAGAAGATGACGCAGGAACACCACGATTAAGGGATAGACGACAGGCCAGTGCTTTACCTGAGTTGTTCCTGCATTAATCAAAATTTTTCTTTTTTTAGTTAGTGATAGGAAAAGATAAGTTTTTGCTAGTAGTTCTTAAACTCTGAAAAATTATTCGAATATCTTAAGTTCAACGGCAGAAATTGCCCTTCTATCTACGAACTGCTTGCATTTTCATAGATTGTAAATCCAAATAGGCAGTGTGATGGAATTATACGTTGACCGGGATTTAAACTCACGACCTTGGCATTGTAGACCAACAAGCTTCACCTTAGCTTTACTCTGTTCTTAGTAATCATCAAATACCTTTTGTCTTCTTCTCTCAACCCAATTCATAGTTTTGCTGAAGACAGTGCCCTGCCAACAAAATAATTCGTTAAAAAATCGTTAATGAATTATATTAACGAGCGAATTGCTTGTTAACGAGTCATTAACGAGTCATCAAGCGGACTAAATGGACATTGATTAATGAATTACTTTTAACGATTCATTAATGAATTGTAAAAAGGTTACAAGAAACGAGTACATAAGCAAGTAAATAATCGTTATCAATAAATCATTAATGTTTCGTTAATGATTTTCATTTTAGTTCATTAATGAATATAGGTAACGATTCATAAACGATATTATTTATGAAAGAACTTAGCTTTTAAAGCTAAATGAGAGAAGATCGTAATTGCTTCTTGTTATGTTTCTGTTGTTTATGACTTTTGAACATTTCACGGACACAGACCCACAAGCACACGCGGACACCTCTGCAAACTCTAATTTTTTCCCCGTTTGCGTTTGCAATATTTTGAGATATCGACACGAAATAATTTTTGGCTCTGGTGAAATGGAAATTGCTTGTATATAACAAAATCGACGTTGTGCGACCATTTTTGTTTGGTTTGCTTATGGCCATCACGCGGTTTATTTCTAATACGATGGCGTTACAGCCCAAATCAGTCCTTGGCCACCTGACCTTTAGGTTCCTTAATATTTTTCATTATTTATTGTAGATGGGCTGTTAGACCTTTACACAACCCTCTATCTACGAATTTTTCATTTTCGCAGATGCGTGCTGGAATTATGCGTCGACCGGGATTTGAACTCACGACCTTCGCACTTTAAACCAACACCCTACCTATTAGGCTCCACCCTAGCAGTTTATTTGTTTCGTGGCATTTCATGGTCGTCTTAAGATTGTTAAACTGTTTGCTGTGTACTTTAGATAACGCCTATGAACTATCTCACAAGCAATCTGGTGTTTCTAAGCGAAGGTGTAATACTGTTCGCTGAATTTCGAACTTATCTCTGGAATGGGGCAGGAAGAATAGAGTAGAGTTCTCAATGCCGCTATAACACAAGCCTGTGGTATATCCCTTAATCGTGGTGTTCCAGCGTCGTTTTCTAGTGTAGCTTTCAAAGGCGTACTTTAGAGTAATATTCGCATTCATGTGCTGGGATACCTAAAACCACACCTTCGTTGCCAACTCCGTCGAGCATCGCGGAAATTTTGAAAGTATTTGCGATCGCCACCTCCATAATAAATACAGTTCGGAACTAAGCGCACGCGTTTCACATTTCCAGACTATCCCTTGACATATTCATGAAGCTGAACGCACGCATATGTATACGTATGATACATCGTCAATCTTTTATCTTCGCGCACAGTGGAGTTTAAAGTTTCATGCATTTACCGAACATCCAGACTTTCGAACGCATTGTCGGCTAACGCATTTCTAAACAGGTATTGCACCCAGCCCTTCAAAAATAATGTTCATCGTCATTCCCGTCTCTCTCCACCCAAAATTCCGAAATTGTTTATTACATGCGAGTATTTTTTTAAGGGTACCGAATATAACTAATAGCGATTTCTATTCGGCAAAAAAAATGTGACCCGTTTTTGCCCTTAAAACAACAACATGAAAAAAATAAATCCTCTAATAACATCGGCAACAGATTATTACGGATAGATCTTACTGAAGTTGTGACCGCTCACCAAATAGAAACGACATTCACGAGTTAAATTTTTTAATTTGTCGTTCACTATTTCTAAATTTTTCCAATATCTCCACAGGATCGTTTGATAGCAAGACAAATTAAACCGCTTTGTTTTGACAGTTTCGAAAGGCAATCAGTTGTTCAGTATGCTTCAGCCAACATGATAAAAAAAAATGCAAAAAACTTGCACTTAAAGTGTTCTATTGTAAATTGACTTGACTGACGGAGCTGAGAAAAATGAGCGCAAAACTACAATAATTTTGCATTTTAAAGGGCAAGAACGGGTCACATTTTTTTGCCGAATAGAAATCACTACTAGAATACTTTGTGCCCTAAAAAAAAATTATACTATGTCTAATTTTTCGCTACGTCGAAATTCTTTGTTTTTAATTCACGATTTTCAACTTTATTTAAGTCGTCGATTACTACAAATTGTACGTAAAATTAAAAAAGCTTAACATTAAAGCCTTACCAAAATAGAAAATCAAAAAATAAAATAAAGATAACAAAATACTCGTATACTAGATAAGAAAAAAAAATTAAAAAACAAAATAAACAAATAGGAAAAATATAAAATTGAAAGGAACAGTAAAAATTAACTTAACGTCAGGAGAACCGATTTTCTACTTGCGTGGGTTCATGCAAACATTCAACTGTGAAAAGTGTTGATTGAAAAGACAGAGCATAGATGAATTTGGTTCATGAAAACCATAATTGGTGCCTAGAAAGTTCGTTATTTCTCAAGGAAAGATATATAACATTGAAATTAATCGAAGACAACAATTGGTCAGAGTCGGTAACTCCTGTTATAACTTTAAAAGCCAAAACCACTCCGGTGTCTACACATCTGTTCTCCAAGGAGTGCAATGAAAGAAGATTTAAACGAATAAGATAAGATAAAAGGCTAAGCGGATCTGACCAACCAAAGGCCGTGTAGATTCACCCTACAAGAATTTACGCTGCACAGATTCGATTCTAGCTATGTGCAAAGAATAAAATGGAGACCAGACAGAGCTCGCATACTCGAGAAGAGCACAGACACACAGTATAAAATTTTAATAACAAATGTTTCATTGAACTCCTTCCCAGCAAGCAAATTTATTCGTTAAAGAATCGTTAATGAATTACATTAACGAGCGTCGTTAACGAGTCATTATCGATTCATCAAGCGGACTAAATGGACATTCGTTATGGAATTACTTTTAAAAATCAATTAATGAATTGTAAAACGCTTACATAAAACAAAGCAATTATATAATCGTTATCAATGAATCATTAATGTGTCATCAATGATTTTTATTTTAATTCATTAATGAATATCGTTAACGATTCATAAATGATATTTTTATGAAAGATTAACGATTAATAAATGAACTTGACAGACAAGCACACGCAGTTTCCCCTGGAAACTCCAGGGTTTTCACTGTTTGCATTTGAGATATTGACATGGCTCTGTTCATGCGCATGGTGAAATAAATAAACTGCCAACAAGTCGGGCGAAACTTTATTATTCTTGGGACAAGTTGCGGATGCGTGGAAAGTCAATATGCAGGTTAGAGTGGTTAGGGAAGACTAAGTGAAAGGGAGTTCTTGGGCAGGACAGTTGTCAACACTTTGCGGAAACGTTCAAAAGCTTCAGTATATATAACCAATATTTCGTTCGTTTATTTATGCAAGTTTGAGTTTTGTGAGGGGAGGGATGAGGGTTGATAGTAAGGGTCGGTGGATGTTTATAGTTTTTTAATTGACGTCTAATATTCTCTGTATAGAATGTCAGTTTCATAGACGAAGTTGCATAGAATAAGATTCTGTGTATTTTACATTCACGAAACCAACATTTGTATGGGAGGGGGTAGAGGAGGTAGGGGAATCGTAAAGATTGTGACGCAATTTTATTTCCTTTCTGTTGTAGTCTTCTCGTACAAAATTTCAAGTTCGCAGCTTTTAACTTGTTGGTTATTAGTTGGTTCAATGAAATAGGTAGAAATGATACTTTTGTATGGGAGGGGGTAGAAGGGCAAGCGTGATTGCAAAACTTTTAACAAAATTTTATTTCAATTATTTTTATAAGTTTTCCGGCAAAAATTGAAATGGATAGCTTTTAAGAGTTAGCTGATAACCGATTTCTTAAAAATGCGCGAAAAAATAATTTTGTATGGGAGGGGGTAGAAGAGGTAGGGGAATTGCAAAATTTGTGATGCAATTTTCTTTTCTTTCTCTAGTAAGGTGCTCGTACAAAATTTCAAGTTCGTAGCTTTTAATTTGTTATTTATTAGTTGATTTAATGAAATTGGTCGAAATCATACTTTTGTATGGGAGGGGGTAGAAGGGCAAGTGTGATTTTGAAACTTTTAAAATAATTTCTTTGCAAATATTTTTATAAGTTCTTATGCAAAATTTCAAATTGATAGCTTTTAATAGTTAGGTGATAATTAATTTCTTAAAAATGGTCGAAAAAATAATTTTGTATGGGAGGGGGTAGAAGTTTCAAAGGTATTCGACCAGTTAATATCTTATACGTTTGGGGATTTTTTTTAAATGTATTTCCCAAATTTTCAAGTTTCTACCTTAAAATTACATCCAAAAATTTTCAGTTTTCGTGTTTTTTTCGCTGCACATGAAACACCTTGTGCCCCTTAGACCGTGGTGGTCGGTTCGTAACAATTGTGGATCAAATTATTATTTTTTTTCTGTGTATATAAAATAGATGTATCCACATGCAAAATTTAAAGTTTCTATCTTTGACCAGAGTCCTAAAAAAATCACTCAAAATTTTCGACATTTTTGCTTACCACCTCCCTCCCTTTACACCCCCTAACTTAAAATTTTTATCAAAATTATAAATTATATAGTTCTATAATCTGACGAATTTTTGATTCGATATCTGCACTCAATTTTGAGATATAACGATTTCTAATTTTGAAAAGTGCACCATTTTTGAAATGCTCCCCATTTCTCCCCACTACTATTATGACCAAATTTTATATTTTTTTTATATTTCGCTAGTATAGCTTAGTATATGTTTTAAATTTCAATTACATAGCTTAAGAGATAGTTGAGATATTAATTCTTAAGTGTTTTTCTTTGCACCCCCCCTGACCCTCCCCCTTACAATAATTAGCCTATTTCTAAGCTTATTCTAATGGATCTATACGCCATCTTAATTGTCCCAAAATATGAATTTTTTATGGTAAGTAGTTTCGAAGATATAACCATTTCAAAAAAAGATTCGGCCGACAATTTGTTTTTAGCCCCCCCTTTTCGGACGCCAATGAATAAAAAAATTAAATTATTTTTGGAGTATGTCCCACAACCTTCTCTATATGTATGCTGATTTTCATCTTTCTATCTGCATTCGTGGTGAAGATATTAGCAAGTGTATTTTTCGACTTTTTCCATCCCTCCGCCTCCCCCTTCCACCCCACACTCCCCAAAATTTGGATAATGGAGCTCACTTACCAAATTAACAATCCACCCAAAAACCAACATTCTACCTTTAACGGTCTTGGAGGTACGAGTCCATATGTACGGCGTACGGCGTACGGCGGGATGGATTTTTTTTTTTTGCTTTTTTAGGCTAATTTAGTCATGAAACGCGAAAAAACAAAATTTCAGGGTAGCAAATTTTTTTTTTTTCTGTGTCGATCACAATACTTTATTATTAAAAAAACATAACAGGGCTACGATTGCGCGTAAAGCGCAATCTTACGATACTCTAGATGAAATAGAATTTTTTGTGATCCCAAGAAATTTCGCATGGGAAGTATTAGAAGGGATGACAGCATTGAACTAATTTTTCCCCATCATGCTAAAGTAGCTATAAAAATGTTTTGTACAAAATGCTTACTCCAAAAATTGAATGGGAACTGAAAAAATTAGTGAGTTAGATTTAGTGAAAATGTGCAGTTTGTATGGGAGGTGGTAGAAAGAGTGGGGCGATTAGAGTGATTTTTTCAGAAATAACTAGGAATATTGTAAAATTGACATCCCTGAAATTTCAGACTAGTGCCATTTATACTTTTCAAGAAAATCGATTTTTTGTGAAGTTGTGAAACTGTGTCATATTGTATGGGAGGGGGTAGAAGCAGTGAAGCTAATCAAATATTTTTTTCTGATGTTAGTGCTAATACTAATTAAGTATTTATTACAAAATATGAGCTCAATAAATGTTATATGTTCTGAGAAAATCGTCTTAGAGCATTTCATGAAAAAGTGTAGTTTGTATGGGAGGGGGTGGAAGGAGAGGGAGGAAGCAAATAATTTTTCTACTGTAGATTAAAATTACTATGAAAATAACATATCCGAAAATTCAGACTAATAGCTTTTATACTTTTCGAGTAAATCCGTTTATTGTCAAATTACGAAATTGTGTCATTTTGTATGGGAGGGGGTAGAAGGGGTGAAGCTATTAGTCTAAATTTTTTTGGGCTTACTAACAATTTCAAATAAATATTTGGTGCACAATTTCAGCTCTCTAAATTGTATACGCAATGAGTAAATTGGCTTAGAGTAATTCATGACAAGTACAGTTTGTATGGGAGGTGGTAGAAGGAGGGAGAGGATACGCATAATTTTCGTACGGTAGGTTGATATTATCATAAAAGTAACATATTCCAAATTTCAGGCCAATAGCTTTTATACTTTTCGTGCAAATCCGTTTATTGTCAAATTGCGCAATTGTGTCATTTTGTATGGGAGGGGGTAGAAGGGGTGGAGCGATTTGGCCCGTTCACGAACTTGACCTTACTTTTTTGTCAAAAACGACGTGTACAAAATTTGAACTATCTAGCTCAACGCGTTCTCAAGCTAGAGCGCGCACAGACGGACGGACGGACGGACGGACGGACGGACGGACGGACATCCGGTTTTGAGATTTTTGAGTGATAATATTAATTTCTGTATTCATCATTTTTTTCTCCGAGCCTTATTTCTTGGCGTTACAAACTTTAGAGCAAACTTATAATACTCTCAGATTCCATCTAGAGTATAATAATAAAGTAAAATTGCTTGTATATAACAACATCAACGTTGAGCAACCCTGTTTGGTTTGCTTAAGATCATTATGCAGTTTATTTGTTTTGTGGCATTTCCTGCTCGTTTTCCGATCGTTATTACGAGCGCTCGTTAAATTGTTTGCTGGGTTCGATCCAAGTATAGCGTTAGCTTACTAGCAATGTATCAACGTAGTCGTCGAAGGTGAAAGTGCTATTATACAATACCCGCAAATCCCGTACTTTATCAGAACGAAGTAGAACGGTTTCATCTACAACATAGTAGAATAGAATTGGTATTCTTCTTATTAAAATACGAGACAGTCGTGCACTTAATAATATTAAGAGGTAAATTATTTAGTACACCAGTTATAAAAATACGCGAGGTCTTTCTGCAATGATAAGCAATCATTGTGATTATGTAAAATTGAATACATTTTTGCGTCGTCACCAAAGAAAAGAATATTCGAGTCAGCAATTAACACTCTCACGTCATTAATAAATAACATATGACTTAATCCACGAAACGAAACCCGTAAGAAAACCAAGCATGTTAAGTTTGTGTACAAGAATAAGGTAATCAATTTTATCGAATGGCTTACTGAAGTCTGTATAAATGCAGTCAACCTGCTGTCCTTTCTCGAGAGCAGAAAGACAGAAGTTAGAAAATTCCAACAGATTAGTAACGGTGGATTTGCTTTTCACAAATCCTTGCTGAAATGATCCCAGTATGGATTTAGAATGGAAGTACAAAACATTGCATTCAATTGACTGAAATTATTGAGCAACAGAAGGAAAAATGTCAATTGGCCTGTAATTGCTTACCACATAACGCTTCCCAGATTTATGTTAAGGTATTATATTGGAGAAGTTCAATTATAAGGGAAAAGCACCGGATCGAAGGGACAAATCAAATATGTAGCCGAGATAGAAGAGATAAATTGCATCTCTAAATCGCAGACACCGGAATACCATCCAGACCGCCTTGAGCTTTAAAAAATTAATTTCAAAACGAATTTATCGTGAGCGATCCACATTTTGAAACTGATTTATCGGGAATACAAATTGAAACCCAACAGATGGCGCTAGCAGTAAATGCTGATCAACAATGGCCGATCAGAAACGTCACATGGTAAACTTAGGCATCTATCAACAACTCCTCATCATTAGTTTTGTGAAGTTTTATCGACGTCATATACTGTTTGGTGCGCGAATATGTCGAAGTTTGGGCCAAATTTGCGGGAACTTTGGCTTTTTGCCTTCAATAAAAAAAAATCTGGTGCTAAGGCGCGTCGAATGATTGTTGATACTTACGGTGAGGGTGCTATTAGTGAAAGAACGTATCGTGAGTGGTATCAACGCTTCAAGAGCAGTGACTTAGACGTCGACGACCGGCATGGCAGTGGATGATAAAACATGTTTTGTGGTATATCATGTGCTATTGAAACTAGAGTTACTCTATAAAACAGAAAGAACAAGGCAACCTGTCAGATTGGGCGCTCTTTATTTTCATATGGATGCGTGCAACGTGTCCGTGTAACTGTTTAGTGGTTTTATTTCGCAAATATCTTTTATTTGTTGAACTTTTAAGTGATAAAAAATTGATTTGGTTGGTTTCACGTACTAATGAACGGTTTGCAATCCCATTTGCTTATTTATGGCATCCTGGAAAATAGGTGGGCGCTTTTTCAAATTTAATAGAAAAGCTGGTTATCCCCTTGACCGAACTCTATTACCAGGTGTCTTGTTCTTTCTTCTCCATTGAGTGACTTTATTTAAACCGAGTGAAACAACCTTGAAGGAGAAACGGCCATAGTACCAAGAGAAACACGACAAAGTGATTTTGCTGCACGACAACGCCCGGTCACATGTTGCTCAGGTTGTGAAAACCTACCTGGAAATACTGAAATGGGATATTCACTCGCTGTATTCTTCAGAAATCGCCCCTTCTGACTACCACCTACTCCGATCGATGATGCATGGCCTGGCTGAGCAGCTCTTTCATTCTTACGAAGAAGCCAAAAATTGGGTCGATTCGCGGTCCGGCTCAAAAGAAGAGCAGTTTCTTCGACGTATGAATCCGCATGCTGCCAGAAAGATAGGAAAAAAAGTTGTGGCTAGCGATAGGCATTGCTTTGAATAATAAATATTTAACCATTTTTACACAATAATGGCTCGAATTTTGGAAAACAAACGTCGGTTTTCAATATGTACTCTCAGTAAAAATTTATTATGAGCAACTTGTTAGTGAGCATTGCCAAACCGTGCTAAATACAGTAAAATAATTTTAAATTTTACGCAAATTTTTTTGGTATCAACTGCAGTAAGATGTGGAAAAAATAGTTCAATCCCTCCACCTCTTCTCCCCATACAATTGCAGTATGATTACACACCTCTTTTATGCAATCCCATACATGAGCAACTCGTGAGAAGAGTTACTGTAAACGGCTCTTTCGAGTTTGGCCACGGGTCCGTTAATCGGCGATATTTAGAAAGTCGACGAGTGACTGCTCGTATTGAAATGATGATAAAACCTTGCGATTTCACTAAAAATGCTTTGAAACGTAATTCTCGGGAGCTTAAATTTATACTTGGCCTACAACTTTTGCGGAAAATAAGAAAAAAATAAGGTAGAAATGTTCTTCGTTTTGAAAATTGTCCCTTTTCAATTCATTATCAATGGATTTTTCAAAATACGGGGACTCTTGCCCTGAAAAGGCGATGAATTATAAGTGGCAAGGCAAGGAAGAGAGTCAATGATAAATTCTCGGGCCGCCCAATTGTGACCACTTCCTCCAAAATCGTCAAAAAAGTGTAGAAACTTGTTCTCGAAGATGTTCGATTAAAGAAGACACCAATTGCAAAAATCAGAAGTATCAGATACAACCATTTTGAATATCCTCCAAGATTATTTCGGTATGTCTAAAATAAGTGCGAGATGGGTACCGAGAATTCTCTCAGCGGTTCAGAAAAAGCAGCGCGTCGAGTGTTCACGCGAGTTTTTGGATCTCTGTATCGAGAGGAAAGTTTTACCCGGATTGTTACTGGAGACGAAACTTGGGTTCATCATTATGTTCCTGAATCAAAGCAAGAGTTAATGCGGTGACTCCGTAAAGGCGCTTCATCCCCCAAGAAGTTCAAGGTCTCAAAATCCGCCGGAAAAATTATGGTCACTATTTTTTGGGGTTCAAAGGGCATTTTAATGATCGATTATAAATAAAAAGGGCAAAATATCACAGGGGTATACTATGCCAACCTGTTACAAAAATTAAAGGGTGCCATAAAGAAAAGGAAAGGAAAGTGGACTCGAGGTGTCCTGCTTTTGCACGACGACGCACCTGTTCACATGAGTCACGTTGCAATGGCTGCCCTACAGAAATACGGAATATTGAACCACCTCCCTTACAGTCGACATCTGGCCCCTTTCGATTACTATTTGTTCCAAAATTGAAAAAAGAATTTCGGGAAAGAAAATTTACCAACGACGAATAGGTGAAGGTGGCAATTTTGACCTATTTTGAAGGCCTCGATAAAGTATTTTTTTTTTAAAGGAATTAATAAACTTTGCGAGAGATGTGATAAATGTATTAGGCTTAATGGAGAATATATTGAAAAGCAAAAATAATAACTTGTTTAAGTTTACCTCCTTCCCTGTCATTCCGCGAAATTTTTATCCTCCCCTCGTATTATCCCAACTTTTTTTCCCTAAAAAAACAGGTCTGACAAGCCGATCTCGTTTTTATTGCACACACGCATCGCATTTTGCATCGCGTTTTTTCTTAGATGAATTAAATCCACGAGCCACCCATATTTTCTTTCATTTCCAGTGCAAGTTACTACTTCGCGTTTCGGTAGTGTTAGCATCTTCAATATATTTTGCTCGAACAACGTTATTCGAGTTGATTTGAGCGGTTTTTCAAGCGTTCAGGGTTGAATAATGATAAATATCAACATATCAAGCAGTTAGCTAGGATGGAGCCTAGTGAGTAGCGTGTTGGTCTATATTGCGAAGGTCGGGAGTTCGAATCCCGGTCCACGTATAATTCCAGCACACTGCCTACTTGTATATACCTTGATTACCTCAATCTACGAAAATGAAAAAAAATTTCCAAGATAGAGGGTTGTGCAAAGGGCTAAGAACCTTTTTACAATAACAAATGAAAATGTTAAGGAACCTAAAAGTCAGCAGGCCGAAGTCCGATTTGGACAGTAGTGCCATTGAAGAAGAAGAAGAAGTAGTTAGTAAAATCATTATTTCATCAATTGCTTCAAATTTTATGCAGAGCAAAAGATAATAACGTAATTAAATTGAACATCCCGAAATAAATTATTTGCCAACTGGTACTAACTCTAAGTTTTCAATATCATTTTAATTCTTACATTTCATTTACATTATAAATTGGTTCAATTACTTTAACACGCGGCCTTATGTCTCGAATTTATAAATGTATTAAATAATTTTACCTTAACATATGCATTTCAATATGAACTCTAATAATCGGAGAGGTCAGTCAAGAAATTCTAATGTATATTGGCTTTTGTAAAACAACTTTGCAACTTCTGACGATGCAAAATGTTTATTTTATTCATTCTCAATTTGCATAAATTAACTTGGCACAAATTCAAAATGATTCAAGCAAACAACTAAACAGAGTTGCTAATTTTGTAAAAATATTTCTCCTCTTTCTAATCGCATTTTTTATTTATTTTCGGTTGATTCAAATCCGCTATCAAGTATAATGTTAAAGTTCGTTTTTCATTTGATAATTATTATCTGAAAAAAAAAGAAAAAAAAAATGATTATACTTGTTTTTCAAATTTTACGTTCAAAATCAAAATGAAATCAACTAAAACATCTATTTAGGTGCTAGGGTAAAAAAAAAATGCAAGAAATTTATTTGACCACGTTGAATTGATAATTCCAAAAACTGGTTTTGTATTTTTAGATTAGATAAGAATAAATAAAATTTAAACTGACATAGAAAACAGAATTATAAAGCCATGTGCTTTACAAATAAGATAAACGTTCTTTTTTTCTCAATCAACAATTACGAGCATCATCATCACTAAATTTATTTTTGTTTTTCTATTACAGATATCGGGAACAGCCGCTAAATTGGGTCAGCCCAATGCCTATCATCATTGTACTTTGCTGGTAAACTCCAACAAGCTTCATTTGAGCGATGCTTTAGTTAAAGATGAGGTGAGTTTGGGCCGTCGTAATTCTGCCTACCATGCCAATGTCTAAAGTCCAACTCTCAATTTTACGACTTTGTTTTGATTACCATTGAATCGGGTATTTTCGTAATAAAAAAGATTCGTCAGTATTGTGTGGATATGTATAAGTTTTATACACTCGACTCCATACGATATCATTTATTAAACATATGTAACTCTTATCTCGAGTCGAGTAAAAATATAAACCTGTGCCATTTCGAACCAATCGTTCAATGTTTTGGATGTATTTCGGTTGACTCTCTGGCGTCACATGGAATATAGATATTTTTAATTTCAGTGATTCGTTCGCTACAAGCGCTAAGATAATTATGTTAAGATAGGTCTAGGTAGTCGTCTATTAGAGAATTTGCAAAATTTGGTATATTCGTATTGTAAACAGTATTCAAGTGCTGCATGATTTTTGTATATGATGCTTATTGATCGATCGATGATCTTGATATTATCTTGCATTTAAGTGTTTTTCATTCGAATTAGTCACGAAAATAGAGAAGAATATAAAAGGTGTTTGTCCTCTAGGTCTATGAACGACTGCCAGCTGTTATACAGACTTTTTTTTCAATAGAATTTATATCCAACTGACATGATCGCACTAAGTGAGCAAACATTTGTACTTTGGACTATGGACCGAACCTATTCCCTTCACTAATTCGTTCTATTAATTTCAATATTTTGATGTTTTTTTCAAAAGCTTTTCATGAAGCAGACGATCACTCAAGGACATCCGCCATTTACCTAGTTAAAGTACATACTACAAAACGAACTGATCACGTCGAACCATCATGTATTTTTAATTGGAGGTCACATTTTGAGTTCTTTGTGCTCATGCTCCGCGAAATTTTCCATAAAATTAAATTTAGAACATTCTGCATATCAAGATATATATCAAAGTTTTACTCGCACCAATACAATGATTTTCAGCTGTTGATCTCCAATGTGGAATTCTAATTTCATTTTAAGTTATTTATTTTGATAAAATCGATTTTATTTATTCCAGAGAAAGATAGTTTGTCTTCTGGGTGTTTGCATTTTGATATGTAAAAATCGAGTTATATTTTTGCAACTGGGATAAAAATTAAAGGCCAATGGCGTCAAATCGCACGAACGAGGTGGCTAGTTAACAGGTCCATTTCGTGAAATTAATCGATCATCAAATTTGGCTTTCAGTAAATTAAGTATCGCGCACTGTGTGACATGTGGCGCTGTCCTGTTGAAATCACATGTCTGCGACATTAATGCCTTCCAATTGAGGCACGAAAATGTTAGCAATCATGTCTCTGTACCGGTCAACGTTAACTGTAACGTTCGGACCACCATCATTTCTGAAGACATATGGACCAATGATGCGGCAATTCTGCTTATAGACGTAGCCATTTAGTCAAAAGTGTGCTTCATCACTGAACAAAATTTTCAAATTAAATTCTGGATCAATAGCTATGCTTCTTTCGGTCCATTCACCAAATGTACGGCGCGAAACGATGATCGTGTGGCTTCAATTCCTGTACAAGTTGAATCTTGTAAGCACGTAAATCAAGGATCTTGACGCAAAATTTTCCATAAAGTGGATGGACACAAGTTTAATTGTTGAGCACGATGACGAACTGACACATTTGGATTATCATCAACACTACACTGCACACCATCAATCGCTTGTTGTGTGCGCACTGTACGACGTGTTACGGGATGTGTATTACCGTTTAGAGTAAAGTATTGCGAAAATGACCCATAGTTTCGCGAATTAATCGCTCGAATTGAACCATAGTTTTCAAAATAAATTTGAACAATTTGCAAGCGTTGCTCCGGCTTGAGTCTATTCATGATGAATTGCCAAACCAATCTAACCCTTAAACAAGCGGGAACTGTCAAACCGGCTGTTACAAAAACAGTGTTGCTAATGTAAAGTTATGCGCCTCTAAAAAAGACCCTTTACATGCTAAATTGAGATAATGTCTAGCATGCGACCGAACTTTTATACATTAAATCAATTGGTTGGATTTTGGAGACACGCTGGCACCAGTGGTGGACTATGTAACACATGTCAGAAAGTCCCGCAAAAGCACCTTTTTTGGCGAAATTCTACTTTATTCATCAACATAGTCTCCTCCTAGCTAGGGTATAGTCTAGTAGGTAGTGTGTTGGTCTTGTAATGCGAAGGTCGTGAGTTCAAATCCCGGCCAGCGCAACATATAATTCCGGCACATTGCCTGTTTGGGTATACCTTGGTCACCTCAATCTAAGAAAATGACAAATTCGTAGAAAGAGGGTTGTGCGAAGAGCTAACAACCCTTCTATAATAAGTAATGAAAAATGTTAAGGAACCTTAATATCAGGAGGCCAAGGTCCGATTTGGGCTGTAGCGCCAATGTAGAATAGAATAGTCTCCTCCTAGAGTGATACAATCATTGCAGCGCCGCTCTAACATTTCGATGCCTTTTTATAGAACCATTTGGCTTTACCCTCAAATTAAGCATGTTTTTTGGCTACGACTTCAGCATTTAACGCAAATCTCTTTCTTTTGAGCATCCTTTTGAGGTCTGCGAACAGGTAATAGTTGCTGGGGGTCAGATATGGAGAATGCGGTTGGTGTAAAAACAATTCGAACTTCAATTCGTGCAATTTGGCGATCGTTACCATCGGTGCATAGTTTTAGATACAGAGCACTTTTTTTCTTTTTCATATGAGGCCGATTTTTTACCATTTCGTTATTCAATCGCTGCTACAACGCTATGTAATATTCGCTGTTGATGGTTTTTCCCTTCTCAGCGTAGTCGATGAGCAATATTCCATTCGCATCCCAAAACACTGAGGTCAAAACCTTACCGGCGGACGGTTGCGTTTTTGGTCGCTTCGGACGACTTTCACCGGTTGCTCTTCACTCAGCTCATTGCCGATGTGATTGCGGAATGTAGTGATGGAACCGTGTTCCATGTGATAATGAACATAACGACGCAAAAAAAACCTGATTATTCCACTTAAACAGCACCAAACAGCGCTCTGAATCATCACCGCGTTGCTGTTCTTGGTCCACTGTGAGCAATCATGGCATCCACTTTGAACACAGCTTTCCCATGGACAAATGTTCATGTACGATGGTGAACGCACTGCATTTTGATATTTTTAGGATGTCAGCTATCTCCTGCAACTTCACTTTACGGTCTTCCAAAATGATTTTGTGCACTTTTTTCTTGGTTTTCTGGAATATCAGTCTCATTTGGACTTCCAGAATGTTCAGCATCATCGGTGTCTGTACGACCGCGTTTAAATTCCAAACCAACGTTTGACTGTTGCTTTCGATAGAGCAGAGTCTCGATAACATATGTCAAGCCAAACTTTTGTTTGAACGGTATTTTCTCCCATAAAATAACAATGTTTGTGTGTTGATACACGAAATCTTTTTTTTTTTTCGTTGTTTTGTAAATATCAAAAGTAACGTCACTAAAACCACTAACTTGTAAAGTAATGGTCGAAATGTCATGAAATTTTGACATGTAACATGTGATGGTTGGTACACCTTGAAAATCATAAGAATTTATCACAAACAGCGCCACCTACATATATGTCAGCCTCGAAACTTTTCGACCGACATGTTACTTTGAGGGCCCTAGGCGTAAGCTTGATTTGAGGTCTCTTAACAAATTTTCGTTATTGCAACCTTATACAATACCGATGATATACACATCCAATTCTTTACTGCTGATGCCAGTGACACATGTAATGGGAGCGCGTACACTTGACGGCTTCTGCGGCAGCCCTGTTCGCTAGAATAATTCAAGGCCCTTGCTTCTTCAACATTCGAAAAATCGCGTTGCAGTGAGTGATAGCCGCCTTGCTTAAGTCCAGCTCAGACTTCTCGGCCGCCGCAACATGACACCAACTACGGAGTGGTCCACAAAAACTTGTCGATTTGTGGCAGAGAGCCGCCTTATTACGCTCCAGCAAGATAAAATGAGCCCAAAGATTCGCTCAGGGAAATTATTGCCGATAATCCGCAATATTTTACAGAAATTACCTGTTATAATTCACAACTGACAATTGGAATTAGAACTCTTAAATTGTTTTCAAGTGCAACAACTTGATGATGGTGATGCAATGGCGCTACAACCCATATCGAGCCTTGGCCTCCCGGATGCACCTCCTGTCCAACGACCGCGTCCTCCAGTTCGAAAAATCGAGAAGCAATCTGCAATCTGCGTCGATTGAGTCCTCCCATCACTTTCGTGGCTTCCCCTGCGGTCGGTTGCCTTGAGATTTGCTCCTGAGTACTCGTTTTGGAATTCGTTCCTCGTGCATTCGCTCCACGTGGCCAGCCGATTGAAGCTTGCGGAGTTTGATAAAGATAGATGCTGATGGGTCGTCAAATAGTTAATACAGCTCATAGTTGTATCGAATTCACCATTCATTTCTTTCCTTGACTGCATCGTACACCTTCCGAAGAATTTTTCGCTCAAACGTGTCGATTAAATTCTCCGACACCCGCATCCATATAGCAGCACAGGACGAATTAATATCTTGTTGATGCGTAGTTTATTATTCCGATGGACCTTCCCTGATTTCATTATGGGGAGGACCGCATGAAATTCCTTAATAGCTATCGTGATTCTTCTTTGAATTTCATGTCGTTCATTGCCATCCTTTGTGAGAAAAGCTCCCAGGTATACGAATTCATCCACCTGCTCGAAGTTGTATTCGCCCATAATAATATTCTGCCTCTCTGGGACAGTCCTTCGTGTCTGGGTCATGTATTTAGTTTTCGTTTCATTGATCCTGAGCCCTACTTCACCTGCTGCCGACTCCAACTCCTGGAATACCTCCTTAACGCCAAGTATTGATCGGGCCAGAATATCCACGTCGTCTGCATACGCCACCAACTGTGCGGATTCTACGAGTAGCGTACCTCTGGTGTCCACTGAGGTTACTGAAGTTGCCTTCCTGACGACATACTCGTTGAAGAGCATGGGGACGAGACCATCTCCTTGTTTGAAACTTAACTCAATTGGGAAGCTTTGACTCAAATCGTTTTGGATTTTTACTTGGCACTCATAGTTTTAGGGGCATTGTATCCGTTTCTCGTATCATTTAGGTCTTAAGATCACGGGTGATAAGCCCATGATCCAGCGAGTGTCCATTTGCCATTTTTAGGGCAAGCAGGACTGGCTGTGGGTGAATTCTACAGCCCCTTAACAGGAATTTGATTTTTGATTGACTCATTGTTTTTCATGTGAACTAGTTTCGGCGGGACGTCTAATTCAATCGTTATTCTGTACAGAGCATTACGGTCGACCTTTTGCTCGACAAAAATCGACGAACAGTTGGTGCACTTTAATATCATATTCCCAGTATTTTCCTAGCTCTTGTTTTACTGCGAATAACTGGTCCATCGTCGATCGTCCGGATCTGAAGTCACCTTGATATTCTCCGATGACGTTGTTACCGTATTCACTGAGTCTTCGTTCGATAATTTTCGTTAAAATTTTGTAACACGTACATAATAATGAAATTTCTCTGCAATTTTCGCAACGCAGACGGTCACCCTTTTTGTATACAGGACATATAATGCTTTTCCGCTAGTCGCCGGGCTATTTTTCAGTTGTCCATATTTTAACAATTAATTTAAATATTCGACTGATGCGCTCTGTTCAACTTTCTTTCAAGAGCTCTGCAGGAATTCCGTCAATTCCGGGCGCCTTATTCGACTTTAAATTATGTAGGGCTGTCTCTATTTCATCATAGGTTCCAGCAATGGGCAATCGATCTCCATTTGGATATTCCGGAATTATAAATGGTTCAGTTTGCGCTGTAGTTCTATTTAACAATGTTCGAAAGTATTGTTGAACAACTTACCAGTTCAAAATTTTAGTAATGCACTTCTACTCTGGATCGTTTTTTTTGTTTTTTTTTGTTTTTGGGAGTACCTTAATCTGTTCTACTCTCGCTAGCAAAAAACACAGCTATTATCGACATTTTAAAGGTCAAAACCCGCATAATAAGAAACCTGGCACCAGTGAATCTGATGTGTAAGTCAGCATTTTAGTGATAAATGAATTCTTTTATGGTTAAATAAATGAATTTTTCTTTCTTCTTTAATGGTACGAACAATTTCACGCAGCTCCTTATCAGCGAATAATTTTATTTTCTCAGATGAGCTGGAATTATGTGTCGATAGAGGCTTGAACTCAACACGTTTCCCACTAGGCTACACGCCTAATAAACGAATTGTTTAACCTTATTTTATCATTTGTTGCTGGAAGAAAGAACCTAGCTTGTTCTTTTGTTGTATGCCATACGATTTCGTATAACACGCATTTTTCGTGCAACTAAACTATCGTGTTATGCGAAAGCTACCAATATTTATTTAAACAATATTTGCTGGGCGCAACTTTATAATTCTTGGGACAAGTTGAGAATGCGTGAGAAGTTAGTTTAGTGTTATCAGGTTTCCTTGAGGCTTCAGCAGTACCTACCAGCGGCGGCTCGTGGTTATAATTCTTGGTGGGACAAAACTGTCTCTCCTCGAATTGTCTTTCGAGTTATTATTCCGGTTTATATCATTATTTTTCATGATCCACATCGCATCCAGATAAAAAGAACAAAAAGCGCCCCCTGTGTTGGGAGCTAGGAACGAGATCAAGATATGGTACGACTCGGTAATTGTTGGAAATTATATTTTATCTAGTTTTCCATTCTCTATGCCGGGGAATTCTAGGCGTATCTGTCACCTTCAAATTTATCATGGAACGACAATATTTCTAGCATGGTTAAAGGGACATATTATATATTGATGGCGATTCAAAAACGTGTTTTCACACCAGCGATTCCATTCCAAAACTCGATTAATGGTTGTGCGAAAGGCTAATAATCCTCCCACACAATAAAAAATTAAAATGTTAGGAATCGTGGAAGTTATGAAACCAATGCCCGATTTGTGCTGTAGCGCTATTAGAGAGAGATACAACCAATGAAACTTCGAAATAAATATTTCGATTTAAAGAAATCGTGCAATGGCTTGAATTTGTTTCATTCGTTCTAATCGACACGTTTGCTGTATTGTATATTATCTATATGTTAAAGATCACGTTGACACAAAAAAAAAATTAACATATTTTTATTATTGAGAATGCTTATTTATCACAATTACATTAGATGTTTGCTTAATAACATCAACATCTGCCGATATGTATTTTAAATAAGAAAGAAATCCAGCAAATTTTTTGCAAAATTTCCAAATATCATCACACACAGAGAAATATTTACTTTTGAATTATAAATTTATTTTGTAATTCATTCGTCATGAAATTTTGTACTTTGTTGTTAATTTATTATCGTACATTATTATTTTTTTTTCTTATTTTTCAAATTATTAGCAACAATAATTTTTGTTATTTACTTTGATTTGTGAAAACAAGTTGACGACATTTCTATTTGCACAAGAAATAATGTTTATTTCGGTTAATAAACTTAGTAATATGATTTAAATTGGATAAACAAATTGTTTACTATTTTTAGTTATTTACGATTATACAAGAAAGATTTCGACACTTAACTATAAGGTTGTCTGTGTATCAAGGAATACAGTTTTAGATAATCGGTATTCAAATAGGGGTACGGGATTGGTCTTCAAAGTGTACGCAAACTATAAATAATTTGGTTTGGTGAATATTTTCACAGTGCATTTCGAATTAAAAGGAAAGATTTACAGATTCTGCACTGTTACGCTTTATTATTCGTGACGTTTCGGTCTCTGTTGAGACCTTTATCAAACACTAGAGTTTTTTTGTCTATTTTAGTAGAAAAATGGCCCGGTCTTAAAAAATTTAGTACAAATATGGCACGTT
Source organism: Chorisops tibialis (assembly GCA_963669355.1). Classification (NCBI taxonomy): domain Eukaryota; kingdom Metazoa; phylum Arthropoda; class Insecta; order Diptera; family Stratiomyidae; genus Chorisops; species Chorisops tibialis. Next base: position 72,147,758 of record OY770263.1, on the reverse strand, counting down.
CTAACGACCAAAGTGTTAGTGAAAATAGGTGTAGATTGTGTAGTTATTCTGACATATCCCAGTAGGGAGTGGAATTATTACCGCACCGATGGTTCATACCTTGAAAATATTACGGCTACTTTCAGCCGTAAAGCATTACTTTAACATTGCGATGTCATAGGCGAGCAACCATTTTTGCTACTTTCTGCATTACAGGAAACCAGAGCGAAACATCGCCAAACAGGCTCTGGATTATGAAACTGGATCCTGCTTTTGATATGAATTCACTATTTTAAATTCTGTTGCCATAATTTAACCAATTTTGTTGTTGGAAACGTACGATATAATAACTTAAGATTTTTTTCTCGCATAACGTACTTTCGCAACAAACGACTTGTAAAATTTCACATAAATGATTGAAAACAAACGGGATATGACCTTTACAATTTCTTTTATTAAAATTTCGTTTTGTGGGCGACACGTTTTGACAATGATGACTTACTTTATGCAATCTCCTCACATTACCTTGCAATGCAAATTAAATTCCCTCAATGAACTGCTATATTATGCAATGCCTTCGCATTACTTTAGAACAGGCTTCCGTGGCGTAGTGGGCAGCGTGCTTGCTTCTCAGTCAATAGGTCGTGGGTTCGATTCCCACTCCAGACGGGACTTTTTTAAGCGCAAATTTTTCAGTTGCTACTGGTGATAAAAAATTATTCGCAATTAAATGGGGAAACGGTGTAAAAGTGAAACAGTTCCACTTCAAGAAGGCCTAGATACTCAGTAGATGGTTGCTGTTCGCTTTCTATCATTCAGTCCCCCATAACATCTGCAAATATTTGTCAGTAAGCAGCCAGTACAACTGAGCAATATACCAGCTTCACCACTCGCTACGGTCGTTCTCACTCCCCTTCCCCAACCTTCCCAATCCCATTCCTTCCCTCCATGACTGTGTTTCTGCATTGCACATAAAGGCCGAAATTGCCTATAACACAAGTCATTCTGTAAAAAAAAAAGAATGCATTGCATATTTTTTTAGATCGAAATTTCTTGCATGGGTTGCAAAAATCCCTATTGGGATATTTTTCCACCAAGTCAAAGCTTTCTTTCAAGCTAGGCATAACTGACGGAGCGGCCATCTTGGATGACTCCAATGTGTATGACGTCATGAATTTTTCGATTTCGAAAGACCACCTGTATAATTTTTGTCTGATCTTGTTGTAAAAATACGATTTACCGAAAACAACACAAATAAATTGAACTCGGAAATATTACGCGTGTGTATACTTTTTCGTAATAACTGAAATTGTACAGTTTTCCGTGTGAAAATTAACCGCGGAACTCTGCACAATATAAATGACAGATTCTCTTCGATGGGAGAAACCGAGATTTGACTTTGAGTGCGCCTTTTCAATTAAAAATCTATTGCACTGGTATCAACGTGTAATAATTACACGCCGTGCACAAATACAACGGAAATCTTTGAGCTCAACAAGGAACTCGTAACATCGCTGGATGATATACATTAGGGTTTCCTTAATTCATGTGGTATCACTATGGACCTCAAGGGATCCTTGTGGGCGAAGGCAGCCACTCTAAGCTAAACTAACTCCGTACTGTGTAATATTTGATTTTTATCAAATGATCGACCTCATTGGTATTTCCCATGAGCATTTTCGGCTAGAAAATCAATTATTTCGAAGAAAATCAAACGGTACCGTGTCGAACTGAATTTAATTTTCTATAAGAATTAATATTTTGCGTAAAAAATTAAAATTAAACCATATTTAATATCATTACTACCGCTACTTTCATGGTGAATGCAGTGACGAACTTGCTAAACTTATTCTACCTCTTTACAAATTTCCTAGAAATACTCGCCTAGCTTGAAGCGTATACGAGCTTACTGTTAAGCTTCCAACTTCCCGTACAGTGAAATATAGGCAGTCATTCATACCCCGAACTCCAAAGCTTTGTAATGCATTGCCAGAGGCTGTGTTTCCATTGTCATACGACCTTCGATGTTGCAAACTCAACGTCCACCGTCATTTTAAGCTTTTCCCTCGTTTTAAACCCGTTTAACCTTAACTCCTTTTTTTTCTCCCTTACCGACATGTCTGTGTAAATTGCATTAAAGGGTGACCCCTAAGTTGTGTTCGGCTACATAAAAAAAAAAAAAAATATGCGCATTTTTCGGAATAATCCAAGTTTGGCAAAATGAATGCATGCTCGTATTTTTCTGAACATAAACTTTTTCGGAACTGCGAGTAATACCAGCCTATGGATGGAGTTTCGAAAATTCTGTTGTAAAACCATAATCCGCCACTACAAAAGTTCGTAAACTTTTTTTCGATCAGTTGTCCGGCTTGGACTTTAAATGGTAATGGAATATGTCATTTTGAAATTTTCGTGAGCTTTAATTTTTGTGAACTTTAATACTGAAATCATTATGATGTAACACTTTTATAAACATGCTCTCTTTTAACTCCAATATCCAGTCTAAAATCAATTTAGCGAAAAATTGATTGATAAGAAATTGTTTAGAATCTTAGATTTTATTGATTTAATGAATTAAATTAATTAAGGTCATTTTAATGAGTCGTGTTTACTTATTTACTGAAACGTTGAGAATTAAATACATCAATCGAATTTAAAAAAAGAACATCAATAACATGTTCTGAAAATAAGGTCAACTAAAAAAACCCAATACATTGTTCTCAATTCGCTATTTTTTCTTATCTTCATATTACTCAGCCTGACAACATTTGGCAGACTTTATGCCAACAATAAAAATGTACAATGAACCACCTCGTCGTTAGTGAAAATATTACACCGTTGTTTGGACAGACACAACCCGGTTATCAGTTTTTGTTTTTCTCATATTAGAAATATCAGTAGAGTGATATAATACCGAATAACATATTTGAATAAAGAATACTTCTATTTATCAATAGTTAACAACATAAAGCTGATAGCAAATCTTGCCTTGAATCTATGTTAACAAAAAAATCATTCGCACTACTGAAATAATGGAATTTTCCGATCATTAAAATTATCATAAAATATGTCGCTTTATGAATAAAGTTTGCACACATTTATAGATCTTTCGATAGTTTTGAAATTTTTTTTTTTTTATCGTGAAAGTTTTGCATCGGCAAACGACAGAGAAATTCAATGACAAGAAAAAGTAGCTTGTTATGTAAAAATAAAATTAAGGTCGTATGTGCTCATCAAATTCAGTGCGGAGGAAGTTTGTACGTGCTTGTTGTTTATTTAAATATTCTTTTATTATACCCATGACAAATATAGTTTTTTTTAGAGCATATGACCATTAGTCTAATTCATAAGATACTTCAAAATAACATAGTTTTATAAATGGTTAATAAATTATACGTACTTAAACAATTCTTGGCGACAATTAAAAGGCCGATGCTCAGGATCGCGTTTCTGTTCTAAACTGCAGATTGGTTGATTGACTTGATACTTTTATTTCTGAATACTATGCATCGCTATGATGATTCCTTTTCGATATTTTAGAAAAATACAAACTCTAACGACAGAATTTTCTTTACACCATCTTTAAGAAATATTCCGTCAGATCGGTTATTTACTCTGCAGAGTTCTACCGATTAGAAGTTTAATGAATTGAATAAATTTAAATTTCTATCGTACTACCATTCAAATATTTAGGGTTAGCTCATCATCATCATCATATTGAAACGTTAATTTAAGCACTTTTTGTTCACTATACAATTTTGCTTTTTCGACACTTGCTTTCCAAAGTTCGGCCGCTTCCGTCCACTGCTCAATCTCGACTCACTCTATCGCGTTCTATATCATCAACTGCTCAATCTCGACTCACTCTATCGCGTTTTATATCTCCAACTGCTCATTTCTACCGTCGATCACACGACGTACTTGCTTACTAAATTTTGCCTCGATAACAGGACTTACTTCTGCCTGTCGATCACAGGAATTACTAAGTTGCTGTTGCATGCTGAACTCCGTCTGTCGATCACAGGACTTACTCGCTTACTGCCGCTTATTGAACTTCGCCTGTCAATCACAGGACTTACTTGCTTACTCATCCCGCCCGTCGATCACACTCTACACTCGTCGATCACACTCGCCTGACGACTCCCTTACTCGCTTCTCAGCTTCGACACTCTTGTCCAAATATCAACTCACTACTAACTGTTTACACGAATGCTCGCTCTTTTTATACCCAGTATAACCAACCGTTGCAGGTGCTCGCTGACTCATGCCATGCAGCTCAAACTTTATACGTGCGTGTAATACTTTTGCGTATTAAAAGACTTGTATGTAATAATATAAATCATACCCTTGTCATCCGAATCATTTCCTTCTCGATCGTATATTTGTTGTTGCTTTCATTCATGGAGTTCAGGTGTTCTTTCATTACTGCAGAACCACTGCCGGCTGAAGGCATCGAACATTTGATGAACGACACAGTGGGAATGTAACGCTTCGATAATAACGCTCTGGAAATAACAGAAAGCCCCATTGAAGAAAATAACGAATCAGCGGAGATGACTGTGGAGGAGGTACACCAAGCAGCTAAGCGGCTTAAGAACAATAAATCAACAGGGTTAGATGGCATACCGAATAGAGTGCTTAAACTAGCTACAAAGCTCAACACAGACGTCTACGCAGAAATGTACACGAAATGCCTTAAGGGATGGTATTTTTTCCCAAAATATGGAAACGCTAATGTTTGGTTCTACTTCTGAAACCAAATAAACCGCCTAAAGAGCCGAGTTCATAGACGCCGCTGTGCACTGGGGAATATCCTAGAACGGTTAATTCTTAACAGATGAGAACAACATCTACAAGAGAGTGGAAGCATTTCAGAGAGTCGATATGGATTCCGCAAAGGGCGCTCTACAGTCGGCGCAATAAAAAAATTGATAGACATTGCTGAAAAGGCTATTGAAGGCAGTAGATGGAAGAATGAATCTGAAGAATACTGCGATATAGTAACACTAGACGTCAAAATTGCATTCAATTCGGTAACATGGTCTCACATCATGAATACTCTACTAAAATTAGAAACTCCACCATAACTCCTACGAATGATCAGGAGCTATCTCGCAGATAGAGTGTTACTATATGATACTGAAGAAGGAGTGAAAAAGTATAATATAACGTGCGGAGTCTCATAGGGCTCAGTACCAGGACCCGTATTATGGAATATACAATATGATAACATCTTACGACATCCATCACCAAGAGATGTACAAATAATTGGCTACGCGGATGATATAGCAATTACTGTGGTAGCGAAAGACTTACAGAGTATCAACAACATAAGCACCAACGTGATTTCTGACATTAAGAATTGGCTTAGGGCATCTAATCTGGAGCTAGTTGCACAAAAAACAGAAGTAGTTCTTATTACAAGCAGACAACAAAGAGATCATATAACGTTAAATATAGTTGGACTTGAAATCGTATCCCAACCCTCCATTAAATGCTTGGGTTTTATGATTAACGCAAGATTATCTCTTAAGACGAACATCGAAACTGTCTGCGCAAAATCAGGACGAGTGGACTCCGCCCTATGCAAAACAATGGCGAACATTGGAAGACCTAGCCGGATCAGGAGGATACTTCCTTCAAGAGTGACGTGAAGTATCATAATGTATGCTGCACCGATATGAAGTGAAGCATTATGATACAAAACTTACGCGAATATGTTTAAAAAAAGCCCACAGAGTAAGTGCGTTGAGGGTTTACAGTGCATTTCGTACAATCTCATATTATACTGCGAATGTCAGTACTTCACCAGCTAGTATGCCGCCAGACATACAACGATTTTATCACAAAAAGAATACGATAAACCGATGCTTAACAGTCGAAGAGAACAAAAAAGAGCAACGGGTAAGTACCAATGCCTGGTAACTGCAATGGAATACCGTAAACAAATGCCGTTGGACGTATAGACTCATAAGAGACGTAGATAAGTAGGTCGGACGGAAGCATGGTGATGTAAATTATTGCATGACTCAATTCCTTTTTTTTTTTTTTTTTGGTTACGCCAGGGAGGTGTGGAATCTTCGTTAGATACCAATAGCCCGTGCCATTGGCATGCACGATTCACATACCTGATCCTAACAGAGAACTGTCAGCCGATATGTGCCTGCGTACTAAACCACACCCCCGCACACAGACTTCAACCACTCTCCCCGCGGGACTGCCGTTAGGTATTACTTCGCGGGGCTGGCTAGCATTTTATGCTGTGCTCATTATATTGTTTCTGCTCTCCTTTCTCTCTCGATTCTCCGAAGATCCTTTTGCACATTCGTTACGAGTGTGCAAATTTCCATCCAATTTTCCTCTGATTCTATCATATAGTCAATGATGAATGGTGGACTCGGAATATTATTTCTCCATTCTCCGAAGCGACTGCAGTTGAAAACCGCGTGCTCTGTGTCTTCTTCTTGATCTGGGCAATTTGGACAAAGAGGCGAATCATCGTGCCCGAACCTATGTAGGTATTTGCGGTAGCCGCCGTGACCTGATAGGAACTGCGTGATGTGGTAGTTGCAGTCCCCATACACCCGCTTTGTCCAGACCTCAATTTTGGGAATTAGCTTATAGGTCCATCTGCCTTTTGTAGCGTTGTCCCATCTGGCTTGCCACATAGCTATTGATGTTGCCTTTTCCTCTTCTTTTATTTTCCTCGTAACAGCTGCCTCTTGTTGAATCGGGGATCTTCTTTCATATATCCTTAGCATTTCATTTGCGAGAATGTCAATGGGGATCATTCCGGCTATGACACAGACTGCTTCGTCCGATATTGTTCGGAAACCGCTGATTGTCCTTATCGCGCAAAGTCTATATGTTGATGACATCTTCTTCCTTGTTTCCTTTGTTGCAAGCGCCGCCGCCCAAACCGGAGCAGCATATAGAAGAGCCGAGCTGACTACTCTCGAAAGTAGTATCCTTCTGGCATATCCTGGTCCACCGATGTTTGGCAGTATTCGGGAGAGGGCTGCCTGCATTTGTGACGCCTTTTTGCTCGCGAAGTCCACGTGAACTTTAAATTTTAATCTGTTGTCGAGCATTACTCCTAGGTATTTAATTGCCTCCTTGGATCTGATGATTTGACTGCCGACCTGAATGTTCACGTATTCAATTTTCTTTCGGCTTGTTATTAGAACAGCCTCCGTTTTGTGATCAGCTAATTCCAAACCAGCGGACTCTAGCCAGTCTCTAATTTGTGATACGGCTTCATTTGTTGCTGACTCTATTTCGTGGATGTGCTTAGCCACGGTAACAACAGCGATATCGTCAGCGAACCCGATTAATTTTACTCCTTGCGGCAACGATAGTCGAAGAACTCCATCGTACATAATATTCCACAGGAGAGGTCCTAGTACAGACCCTTGTGGGACTCCTGCGGTGACGTTGTAGTACCTTAACCCCTCATCAGTTTGGTACCTCAACTTCCTATTGGTGAAGTAATTTGCGATTATTCTCAACATGTAGTGTGGTGTATCCATTCTAACTAACGATCTGTTTATGAGTGACCAATCTGCCGAGTTAAAGGCATTTTTAATGTCCAGTGTCACTACTGCACAATATTTTTTTGTCCCCCATCGCCATCTTTCTCCTTGTATCGCCTCCGCTGCAGTATCGACTACCACTTTTATGGCGTCAATAGTAGAACGCGATTTCCTAAATCCGAACTGGTGGTCTGACAGTGCTCCTTTTTCCTCTGCTAGTACGAGCAGTCTGTTGTTAATAATTCGCTCAAGGATCTTTCCCAACGTATCAAGTAAACATATTGGGCGATATGACGATGGTTCTCCAGGAGGCTTGTTTCCTTTTGGTAGAAGTACCAAATGTTGAAGCTTCCATGGCTCAGGAAAGACTCCTTCCTCAAAACACTTTTGCATGGTTGCTATAAAGATGTCGGGCCTCTTTTGAAAAGCAACTTTTATTGCCATATTTGGGATGCCATCGGGTCCAGGTGCCTTGTTGTTTTTCATCCTTCCGCATGCCTCAAATAGTTCCTCCGACGTAATTTCAGGGATAGACTCTATGCTGATTTCTCTGGATATGCTACACATAGTAGATGGCCTTTGGGGGAACAGGTGCTCTACTATTGATCTTAGCATTATCGGGCAAGTTATTTGTGGGGACCTATGACCCTTCAGCTTTGTCATCACCATCCTATATGCTATACCCCAGGGATTTATATCCGCTTCGTTACAGAGATTTTTGAAACAAATTGCCTTACTCTGTTTTATCGCCTTGTTTAGATCTCGTCTTGCTAGTTTGAAAGTGTTTAATCGGTCCTGAAAGTCTACTCTTCCCCTTGATCGTTGGACTCTGCGTCGGGCTTGTAAGCACTTTGCCCTGAGTGTTTTTATTTCCTCGTTCCACCAGTAGCATGGTGCACCTCTTCCACTAATTGTCCTTCTGGGCATCGCTGCATCGCACGCTGTGACGATAGTGTGGGTGAGTTGTTCCGCAAGGATCTTTGCTGTTTCGCTTCGATTTGTGACGTCCGTGTTTATCATTTCTTCGAACGTGTCCTTGTCGAAGAGCTTATCTTTCCATTTTGGGCCTGTTAATTTCACTCAATTTCTGTCAGGGCATGGCTGTTACAGAAGCTATTTCCACAAATATGGCCATGACTCCTCGACGTCATGTCCAAGCTGTACAAATGCAACAGAAAATGCAATCTACGAAATGGACAGGACAGTCGAGGACATCGTTGGAGAAAATATTAACCCCGACAACATTGCCCTACATATGCTGAGCAGCAGCGAAATCTGGAACGCGGTGACTGAGATGTGCGTGACAGTTCTCATCGAGCTAACGAGACTCGAACGACTACGTAGGGAACTATCTAATACAGAAGTGCCTACAGCAACTAGAACTGTTGATAGTAAATCGACGTTTGCGCTTCATGCTCTGCCCTCCTCCTGACGCAATACTTAACGATAATCTCGGAGAGTAGTGGGTTAAGCGATGGGTTTTTAGCGGGTTCAAGTTCCGCACTCTAAGGCTTTTGATACTTTTCCCCACGTTAACAAAGAACAGTGGGAATATAAATGATCGTACCCTTCTGCATTTCGTTGTTGCTTTGTATACTGCTAGGTTTCATTATCGGTGAAGAACTCACAGGGGTTCATTTATTTTACTAGCATAGTGTTGTTGGAAAATTCGGTGAGCAGCATAGTCTTCGCGTCTGTTTATTCGCATCGGTTCATGCAATAAGCTAGTAGCGCTCTTCCTCTCAATCACTATTTAGTTCTTTTCGAAAATAGTAAAAATAACAATTATTGTACACTTGACTAAATTATTATTTTCTCTATTTATTCCAGGCAAACATACTAAGTAAGGCTACAGCATCAGTACGATCACCCGTAAAAAATTTAAACGATATCAATAGAGCCGTCAATGTTCCACAACTTTTATCGGCAGTCGGCTATGAATTTCTTCGAACATCAGCTACCGAACTGAATGATGGTGGTCGCGATCAAGCAATGAAACAACGTGGTTTTCAATTAATCAATCCGACCGAAAAATGGTTTCCTGGTCTAACTGAAATTCGTGAAACATTTGCATCGTGGGATTGGCGTATGGGAAAGACTCCAAAGTTCACAGTACAAAAAGATGTTGAACTAAAGGCGGACGATAAACAGCATAAGGTTCTATTGAAATTAGAAGTGGATAAGGTAAGAAAAAAAAAGAATAAAGATAAAGATTTGTTGAAATTAATTCGGATTCTCTTTATGTTACAGGGCATTATTACCGAAATCACTTTGACTCTGCCAACAAACGATATTGTTCCGGTCGTATCCAATCTCATCAATGAACCCTACTCCGAAGATAAACTTCATGGAATTATGGATGCATTAAAATTGGTACCGACCAGTGATATGAAGCAGGCGATGAACGGTTTATGAGAGCTAAACATTGCAGACCGAAAGTGAATCACGACGACTTTTATCGAATTATTTCTAAAAAAAAAAATGAATTATTGTCGTATTATCTAAACAAAATTATAATATCTGTATTTGCATGCAATTTTTTTCATAATATTGTATTGTAACTGATCAAACTTCTTATATTTTAATAAGTTGGTTAACTATTTGTTTGGGTCTCACTTTCATTGAAATCTGCCTCGCTTCAAAATAGAAATTGAAAAGAAAACAATTAATTTTTCTAGAATGAAATCCATTAGGATATTGGATGTAGTAATAGATAATGTTTATTGTTTTACATCCTATTCCTGTTTTGAAATTTATTTTCTGTAAGACTGATTTAAGTAATCGAAAAATAATTAATGTTATTTGTTATTCACGTTTATAAAATAAAATATATGAATTTCGTGCATGTTATTTCGTAAAATATATATAAAAAGAACAAAATCTATTATTTTCTTTTTTTCTTTTCAAATTTGAAAGATTATTTGGCTGAAAACATTTCTAGGAATAGGAAAACATCGAATTTCTGTTCGAATTGATTGAGCCCAAACAAAAAAAAAATATGTCTTGCAATTTATTCTTTAACAATTAACTTTTGTTTTGTTTCCTTCTTTTAATTATTTTTAAGTTTCTTATTCATGTGTTTTTTTTTTAATTATCTATAATATTATTGCTGACAGCTTGAAGAGTAGTAAGTTATGAAATCAAAACACTGCATTAAATTGAGGTTATAATTTACAAAAAAAAAAAAAAATTAAAAAAATTATTAAACTATTGAAATTATTGGATATTTGTCTTAAAACTACTTACCACTCTTTGCTGATGATTATAATAACAAAAATATTTTATCTATTGTACTTTAATGTTGTTTATCCAAGAATCCAATCATATCATTATTTCAGTAAAATTTTAGTTAAACAACTAAATTAGAAAATATATATATATTTTGTTTTATTTTTTATTATTAGTTTACTTAATATTTATAACATTTCCGATTTTATCTTTGATTTGAAAATAAATTTTGTAGTGAGTTTCTTCTTTTAATTAATTTTAATAATCATTTTTTTAAATAAATATTTTATTCATGCAAATATTATGTTGTGTTTTAATTATTCGGAATTTTACAAATCCAATGTAGACGTTATTTAATTGTAGTTCAGGCTAGAGTTACTGTATAATTTAAAATATATGTAATACTCGCAAATTTGAGACAACTATAGGAACCGAAATTATCGCGGTTAAAGCTGGGGTGGCATTATGTATCTCGATTCGAGTTACTTCTCTTGCGTTGAACTCTACAAAATTAATTTGGCATTAATATCGATCGAGTTGAAATAATTGGTAAATAGAATAAACGCAAAAATGTACTAGATACTTTCTGGGAATTGTATCGCAAATGTCAAGTCTGAAATTAATTCGATTGCAACAAAATAAGAAAAAATGTTTTTTTGTGGAAAGTAGCGATGAAAAAGACTTTTACGTAATGAGGGTGGTGCGACGGCGGCTAAGAGATAAAAGCAATCCTTCACATCTTCCAGAAAAAGGTTATTTTTTTTTTTTTTAGATTTCGATCTCAGTTTCGGGTTAGTAAGGAGATATTTAAATACATTCTGGATGCTGAAGGCTCCTATTTTAAAATTGGCAGCAATTTTAAACTTATTAGCCACAGGCCTATATCAAGTTAGAGTTGGCTCCAACTTTCTATTGGAAATTTCCAAAGTTTTCTACGAAGTTACTAGGCAAATGGAAACCAATATATGAAAAATGGATTCAACTGAGCCCTGAGAATTTTAGCCAATCCAGAGCCATTTTTTTTAGAAAATACAAAATTCCAGGTGTGGTGAGTTGTATAGATGGATCCCATGTTTTCATTTTGAAGCCCAATACATGATGAGCACTTGTTTTTTTAACTAACAGCATCAATGTAATGATAGTGAGTTCTTAATTTTTCAAACATTAGCTAAATGCGATAATATTACTTATGTTTTTCATAGATATATGATCATAAGGTACTAACAAAATAGTAGCGATAAATGCAGGCTATGGAGGAGCAGCACACAATTCATTGGTATAGGGATTAAATGGTGAGAGAAATTTTTTTCAAAATCGTTTTGAAAACGTAGACGGAAATTCCCGACTGTTGGGTAGTTATGAAACCACAAAGAAACTTACATAAAATTATTATTGAGATTTTATTTTTAGGCATTAATGTTTTTTTTGGTGAAAGGGCAAGAGCATTACAACACTGTCCATTCCAAGGCAAGGAGCGTTGTGGAAAGAACCTTGAGTAGCTGGAAAGGTAGATGGAGATGTTAGCAAGATGAACGAAAAATGCGGTATTCTCCGAAAATTGAAGCTTCAATTATCGATGTAACCGCGGTGCTACACAATATTTGCCTATACTATAATGTAGAGTTGAGTTCTACGAAGTTGTATTTATCGCCTAACGACGTCAGACTTCATCCTCCCGTAGAAAACATAGATGACAACAATTTTACCAGACTAGGATAAGGTTAAAATTTCAAATAAAAAGTTCTTTAATTAAGAAAAACTAAATACATTTCAGAAGTATAGAAAAAGTAATACAATTGAAAAAAATAAATATATGCTGTGGAAAGATGATTGGTTTATAACTAAAAATAAATGTTGTAAAACTATTAAGGAATATAATGGTAACGGAGATTCTATCTCTTTTATAAACTAACTTTTTTTGAGTTCGTTGGAAAGTCCATACTATTATCGAATATCACTATTTAATTCTATGTGCTTCAATCTATTTTCTTCTATCTTAGCCTCCATGAGCATAGCTCTCAGTCTTTGGGATTCAGTTTTATGTTTCTTATCTTCCTCGGCTTTTTTCTTCGCCAATCTGTATTGCCTCTCTTGCAGCTCATCCACTTTTCTTTTGATGGAAGAATTCACTTTTTTAACTTCTAATATATCTTTTAGAATTGCATTTCCAACTCTAATTTCATTAACGTAGTTTTTGAAAAGATCGAATTTCTTATCTCTTGTAGTTCTGTTCGGCTTGGGAGCTAGATTTCATGAGTTTGAGACGTTACTTTCATCGGGTGGAAGATTTTCTGCATCACTGATCTCAATCTCCTTATCTGGGATGTTTTTGCATGCCATTCGACGCGCATCCAAAGATTTGAACTGATCGAATCCCTTCTACTGCCACTTCCAGCCCCGCTGATTCTACAACGCTTTCTTCGAAAACATCAAGCACCTTCGGCTTGATTGAGCCTCCGTCAGTCCGCTTCTTGTTTTCTTTATTAAATCTTAGTTTAGATTTCACCTTGTATTTATAATCTGCCCAGATCTAGTATGAAACATAACAGGAGTACGATTGGGCATAAAGCCCAATCGTGCGATACTTTAGATGAAAGAGAAATTTTTGTATCTTAAGAAATTTTGTAGGGGAAGTGGTAGAGGGGGTGACGACATTGAACTAATTTTTTCATATGGCGGTAAGGTTGCTATCAAAATGTTTTATACAAAATGTAGGATTTAAAAATTTAATTGGTACTGAGAAAATTAGTGTATTGGATGTAGTGAAGTAGTGCAGTTTGTATGGGAAGGAGGGGCGAGTTTTTAATGACTTTTCAGAAATAACTATAAATATCATGCTTTTGACATGTCTTAAATTGCAGATCAGTAGTATTCATACTTTTCATGAAAATCGACTTTTTATAAAGTTGTGAAATTGTGTCATTTTGTATGGGAGGGGGTAGAAGGGGTAAAGCTAATCGCCTAATTTTTTTTGGTTTTACTAATAATTCTAAATAAATATTTAGTGCACAATTTCAGCTCGGTCAATTTTATACGCACTGAGTAAATTGGCTTAGAGCATTTCATGAAAAAGTGCAGTTTGTATGGGAGGTGGTGGAAGGAAGGGGAGGACTCAAATAACTTTTGTACAGTAGATTTAGACCATCATAAAAGTAATATATAATGTAATGTACTTTTCAAGGAAATCCGTTTATTGTCAGATTGCGAAATTGTGTCATTTTGTATGGGAGGGGGTAGAAGGGGTGTAGCGATTTGGACGGACAGACGGACGGACGGACGGATGGACGGACATCCGGTTTTGAGATTTTTGAGCGATTATATGAACTTCTGTATCATTCATTTTTTTCTCGGAGCCTTATTTCTTGGCGTTACAAACTTTGTGGCAAACTTATAATACTCTCAGATTTCATCTAGAGTATAAAAATGATTATCTTCTAGTTTGGCATAATACACAGTTACTTTGCTTTTTTTTCCCATTCGGCAAACGTTTTGATTGGCGGTTCATTTTCATTGAGGGAGCTTGTCAATGAACTCCACAACTTGTTTGATGCAGTTCGACCATTTAAGGTTTGGTTAAATTTTTAAATTCCGATATAAAATCTGCAAAAGCCGCACTGTGAATGATTGATTGCCTGACCTATTTTTATTTCTTCGCTAGGCGTTGAAAAAAACAAGAATTACTGAGTTATTTCAAGATATGCGAAACCAAAATCGTGAAGCTTTATAAAGAAAAAAAAAAGTACGCGAATTTCATTCACTCCTTTCAACTCGAACGCTAATTAGTACTCGACTGAAAACCGATTGTTTCAATCTGTTAAACTATTTGATATCGAGATACATGGTCCCACAAAAACATGAAACTAGTACTTTTTTTCACTTTATGCACATCAACCTCTCGTAACTAAATACGTGATGCCATTCGGTCTTGAAACTAGAATTTAATATTCGAATCGAGATACATATTGCCACCCCTGGTTATCCACACTTTTGTGGTGATAATTCATTTTAAAACATCTTCCTTCCGGAGGCATATTCATCTCAGCAAGATGCTACTCTCAAGCCTCCTCGTTAACATCAAAGCAAAGTTTGAGAGCCCTAGTTGGTTACCCCGTTAGCCATCCTATAAATTGTAACGTGACCAACACGGTTTTCGCACTCGTAACATCTGTGTCGAGATTTTCCTCATTATAGGGTGTCTCGTTAATACACGTCCGGTATTGGGGGCTCTCAAATTTACACCTTAATTTATCTAACTTCCCTAAACTATATTTTTATGTTTTTTGGATTTTTAATCCGAATATGCTATGAAGAAAATTCTTTGACTATTATTCTAAGTTCTAATTTTCTGGGTAAACAGATACGAAAATTAATTGTTTTGGAATCAGACTTCCATAGAAGTGTATCTATTTGCATCTCCAATTATCAAATTCAGACTTTAGATGACCTGACAGATACTTACAGTATCAATGAATTTATTTTTCTAAATATTCAGACAGGCATTTTTCAAGGGGATAGGTTCTCTGTTGCGAGATTCCTTATCTCCGGTGCAGATACTCCCAGTTTCCCATTTTCTACTTATCACATACTGTTCCACACATTCCTTCCTCGTCCTCGATGTATAATAAAATCAATTTAAGCAATATGTAATTTAAACAATATAATTTAAGCCATATAATCCAAATAGATCATTGTCTCCTGTTAAAATTGCTCATCCTATATCATCATCCTCATTTCATTGATAAATTCAAAAATTTAATTTGCTAAAATTTCTACTAATACAATTCCTACCATTCCCTACTACCCTATAGAGTGGTTGCCGTTGCCTCCACCACCACATTTAGGATTTTTTATTATTATTGGTTGGCTTGACCGGTTTCGGGCATCACCACTAGCCCTCATCAGAAGTCTTTTTTCTATGTTCCTGGCTATATTTCCCTCTCACCACTATTCTATTTATTTTATTAAACTAATTGAAAATCGAAAACATTTTTATTTTATTATTACATTAACCCTTTTTACAGTTGCTCAATTAAGTAATCGGTCAGAGCTACGAGACGAAGACTTTGTCGGTAACTCTTTATAAATCCCATTTAGAAGAAAATGGAATGCATATACATTTACTTGTTAACACTAGTTTATAATCTAAGAAAAAAATAGCTTTTTATTATATCAACAAAAAAGTTATAAGCCAAAATTCAAAATATGTGATTGTTAAATTCCAATTAAATATTCGGACACCTGGCAGCACTGGTTTTCTTTTGACATTTGAGATGGGAATTCCCCAAATTATAACAAACTAGCAAACGCCCGCGACTTCGTCCGCATAAGAATCGCAATAATAAGCAATTTTTGAGAATGTAGTTAATAATATATTATGTGGGATATATAATCTGCTTACTTTAATGGCTCTTTGAACACAATGTTTTGTATTTTGTTGGAATCAGAACCATAAATTATTAAGAATGAAAGCATGATACTCGCATTTGAATGGGAGAGGCTCGTAATCAAATCAAACCCGTGATTCGAGATCATATCTATACGTATTAAGGACATGTGAACAGTTGTAGCTTGTGTTAATTGGAAAAAAGCACAAATAAAATGACATTAAGCTTAAAAACATAAAAGGACTTCGATTGTGCGTAAAGCCCCATTATATGATACTACCGATGAAATCGAAATTTTTGTAATCTTAAGAATTTTTGTGTGGGGAGTGATAGAAGGGATGACAGTACTAAATTAATTTTTTTCACACCATGCTAGAGTAGCTATAAAAATATTTTGCACCAAATTTAAGCTTGAAAAACTGATTAGGTAACTTGAGAAACTTAGTACATTGGATTTAGTGAAATTGTGCAATTTTTATGGGAGGTGGTATAAGGAGTGGGGGGTTTTTGGTAATTTTTCTAGATACAACTATCATCACCCTGCAATTGATATCTTTTAAATTTCAGATCAGTTAGATTCACACTTTTCAAGAAAATCGAGTTCTTGCAAAGTCGTGAAATTGTGTCATATTGTAAGGGAGGGGGTAGAAGGAGTGGAGCTAATCGCTTAATTTTTTCCCGATAATAATAATAATACTAATTAGGGATTCATCAGAAAATTTTAGCTCGATCAAAGCTATACGTACTGAGAAAATTGGTTTAGAGTATTTCATGAAAAAGTGCAGTTTGTATGGGAGGTGGTAGAAGGAGTGGAGGGTTTTTGGCAATTTTTCTAGAAACAACTATAATCACCATGCAATTGATATCTTTTAAATTTCAGATCAGTTAGCAGCAGCTATTATTATTATTGAATTGATATATTTTATAGTAACATTCACACTTTTCAAGAAAATCGAATTTTCGCAAAGTCGTGGATTTGTGTCAGATTGTATGGGAGGGGATAGAAGGAGTAAACCTAATTGGTTAGTTTTTTTTGACATTAATAACAATGCTAATTAAAGATTTAATACAAAATTTTAGCTCGATCAAAGTTATACGTACTGAGAAAATTGGAGTATAGTATTTCATGAAAAAGTTTGGTTTGTATGGGAGGTGGTGGAAGGAGTTGGGGGATTCAAACTATTTATATATTTGAAGATTGCATTTATAATAGAAATAATATATTTTAAATTTCAAATTAATAGCTTTCATAGTTTCCATGAAAATTTGATTATTATAAGTTTTTGAAAATGAGTCACTTTGTATGGGAGGGGAGAAAAATAAAACCTAAAGCAGATTACTCCCCGAGGCAGACCTAATAATCTGTGAAAGTTTCATTGCAATCGGTGCAGCCGTTTTTGCGTGAAAGCCGGAAAGACTGACAGACAGACAGACAGACAAAGAAATTTTTAAAAACGTTTGATTCTGCTTAGTTATTGCTAAAATGAAGCGAAAGACTTATTTATAGCCATTTATAAACAAATAACAGACAGACACTACAATTATATATATATATAGATTAAGTGTGAAAAACGGTAGTCAAAGTGTAAACGAAAAGAATAAATTGCGAAATTTTTGTAGTGAATTCTCATACAAAACTAGCATGGGTCGTCGAGGTAAAGAAACTACTAACGAAGTTCGGAAATTGGTCATCAAACATCACAAAAACGGGATGTCTGTGCGAGAAATTGGGGAAATCATCGGTAGAAGCCATTCGACAGTTCATGACATCATTAAACGGTTTGAAATTAATAAAAGTATTGAAAATAATCCTAGATCCGGACGGCCGAAAGAATTTTCAGAAGCAGATGAACGGTGAATCGTGCAGCAAGTAAAGAAAAATCCCAAGCTGAGTGCGATAAAATAGACATCAGAAGTGTCTAACTACCTCCACATTACTGCAAGTACAGAATCTGTGAGAAAAGTTCTACGGAGTGACGATTTTAACGGCAGAGTTCCACGCAAAAATCCTTTTGTAAATAAGAAAAATCAGCTGAAGCGACTTAAGTTCGCTAAAGAGCATAAATCGCGTGACTTTTCCTATTTGAGCACAGTGTTATTTACCGACGAGAGCAAATCTAATGTTTTCCGGTCAGATGGACAAACTTATGTGTGGAGACCACCAAATGAGGAGTTCAAACCTGTTAACCTTCAACCGACCGTAAAACATGGAGCTGGATCATTGATGGTTTGGGGCTGTATGGCTGCCTCTGGAAAGCTAGTTTTTATTGATGGCATAATGGACCAACACAATATCCATTTTAAAAGAAAATCGTAAAGAAAGTGTAGATAAATTGGGCATTTCTGAGACATTTTCGTTTTATCAAGACAATGACCCAAAACACAAAGCTCACAATACGCGCATGTGGTTATTGTATAATTGTCCTCACGTGATGGAAACGCCCCACAATCTCCGGATATAAACGTAATCGAACATTTGTGGGCCTATTTAGAAAACAAATTAAATTGCAGGTAATTTCTTCGAAGGCCGAGCCTAAAGTGGCTCTGGAAGACGAATGGAAAAAATTCGATCCCTCTTATTGCAGGTCGTTGGTGGAATCTATTCCAAGAAGACTGGAAGCTATTCGGAAAACCAAAGGTTTTCCAACAAAATACTAAAATAAGAAAAAAAAAAGCATTTTTATACTTAATTTACTATCATTATTTGAAGTGTCCGAATATTTAATTGGAATTTAACAATCATATATTTTGAATTTTGGCTTATAATTTTTTTTGTAAGTACAATAGAAATTTATTTTTTTCTTATTTTATAAACTATTGTTACCTAGTAAATATAGGTAGATGCATTTCATTTTTTTCTAAATTGATTCTTCATAAAGTTACAGACAAAAATCTTCACACCGCGGTACTGTCCGATTACTTAATTGAGCCACTGTACCCCCAATACAGATCCAAATAAGAAAGGAGGTTATCAAAGGGATATTACGCATACAGAGGGATAACTACTACACGTCGGGGGATTTTAGAGGTCAACTCCAAATCTTAAAAAATCCGAGAATTGAGGTTCTAACCTCAACACTGTCCGGCACTATGCCGACAAAATTCATCTTTGAAACCCCATTCATTCAATCAGAGAACGCAAGGATTGGCAATCCATTCTACCTGAAATGGGAGAGGGATCAACCATCTGGTACACAGATGGGGTCGCGCACCTCGAAGGGGATTGGGGTCGGAGTTATAGGTCCTAACGTCTCGGTCTCAAAACCTCTTGGTAAGGCAATCCTAATCTTCCAAGCCGAATTTATTGCAATGGAGCTATGTATCCAAGAGAATATTAGGAGAGCCCATCGTAACAAATCTATTTATATCTTATCGGATAGTCAGGCAATCCTCAAAGCTCTTGCATTCAACGAAAATGGATCGAGGCTTGTTTGGGACTGCCTTCAAAACCTAATCATCCTGGAAAGGAGAAACAAAGTAAAGTTAATGTGGGTCCCAGGACATACGGGGCTTAAGGCAAATGAAGAGGCAGACCGCCTCGCAAAAAATGACGTAGAAACAAATTTTATTGGTCCAGAGCCATTCTGTGGAAAGCCAAAAGGACACTTCAATCTTATACGTAGAGAGTGGATTGAACAAGAGCACAGAATCTACTGGAATAGACTTTCAGGATTATCAATCTCAAAGAAATTTATCTTACCACAAAAAAATAAAGCGGAGGATATTCTAAAATTCAGCAAAAGTGACATCAGTACTCTAATCAGCCTATTGACGGGGCATAGTGGAGTAAACCACCACCTCAAATACAGTAGAGTCTCGCTAATCCGGATCAATTAAAGCCACCCCCAATCCGGATTATGCGGGAATTCGGATTACCAAAGGTATATGAAAATTATTAAAGAAAAACATTTACAAACGCTTATTCATTTATTACAACAAATAAAACATATAGTATCTCCAAAAAAATAAAAACAATACTTTCAAGATAAACGTTAGAAATAAGTAAAAAGTAATTAAATATACACGAACTCAAAATTTATTTAAAGAAATCGGTAACTTTCGTTTGACGAATGCATCCTTGCTTAGCCTCCATTGCAAGCTGCCGTAGCGTTCTAAGAATTGTCAAACCCTTCAGTTCAATATTATTTTCCTCTGCCCATTGTATGCATGCACTAAAGTTTTTAATGGCGTCTTCATGTTTAATTTTTGGTTCATCGCTGCCAACTTCTTCAACGGAGGAATTGTCGTCACTGTGGAGGAGTAAATTATTGTCATCTCCAACGAGCCAGTCACAAATTTCCGATTGTGAGGGTTGATTATTTTCATTCATTTTCTGAAGCAGAACTCCGATTTCTGTTATTTCCTGGGCATCTTCATTCTCTGATAACCATTTCTCCTTGAGAATTGATAACGGAATGTTATCATCTGGATTCTCTTCAGCATCTGAATTGTTTTCGGTATTAACAGAATCCCTGTCTACTGAAAAGCAAAATATATTTTTCCAACATTTTGCTATGGCATCGGACGACAACTTATCCCAAGAATTCGCAAGGAGGAACACAGCATCCTTAATGGTGAGATTGTTAATAACTTTAGAAATGTCATTTTCTTCCAAAGACAGGACGTGCACCAAGAGGCTTTTCCGATAATGCAATTTCGTTAAACGAATTGCGTTTTGGTCCATGGGTTGGACTAGTGCAGTGCTATTAGGTGGAAGAAACAAAGTCACAATTTTACCATCATTGCTTATTAGCTGTGTTTGCGATGCGTGACATGGAGCATTATCAACTAATAAAATAGCTTTTCCATTAAGGTTATTCTCTCCTTGAAATCGCCTGACTTGTTTGACAAACGTCTTGTGAAACCATTTTACGAATAGAGTTGAAGTCATCCATGCATTCTTCGTCGAGTAGTATTCAACCGGAAGGTGAGTACAGTTTTTAAGTGCTCTAGGATTTTTTGCTTTTCCAATGACCATCATTTTAACCTTATGTGTACCTTTTCCGTTTGTACAGGCAAGAAAAGTTACTCTCTCTTTCGAGGTTTTTCTCCCTGGAGCAGTTCTTTCTGCAGCAGATACCAATGTTCGATCAGGAAGCAATTTCCAGAATAATGCTGATTCATCCGCATTATATATTTGGCTCGGCAATATATGCAGCTCGATCATTTTTTCGGATAATGTTCGTAGGAAGGGTTGCACGGCAGATGAGTCGCTAGACAGCTTCTCTCCGACCACTTTTAGGTGGCGTAGACCACGTCTTTTTTTAAATCTATTGATCCATCCTTTGCTTGCAGTGAAAGGCTTACTATTTTTGTAGCAATTATAATGAATTTGAGCAGCCTTTCCTCGCAAAATATCGGTTGTCACAGACGCATGCCTTTCTCGCTGCAGCAGGAACCATTCATACAATTTCTGCTCCATTTCTGGATATTCTGGTTCACGCAAGATTTTCCTTTCCTTAGGAGGTTCGGCGCAATTTGCAATGTAGCTGAAAAGCAGCGTTCTGAAATTTTCGATGCACATATAAAACGAAAACATACCTCTTTATTTTTTTCCACTTTTTTTTATATCGGAAATTGTAGATGTACCGACACCATACTTTTCTGCTAGAATTTTCCCACTCACTCCATTATTCAGTTGAATCAAAATATTTTCTTTTTCAGCGAGAGTTAACGTTTTATGCGACCTTTTAGATGCCATTTTGATGAAAAACTGACTAAAAACCTTCTTTCTGTTGCGTTTCGTAATAATTCTGGGATTCCCCGTTCTCTTCCGTATGAACGAATGATTTATGGTTCTGTTGTAGTGCACGGAAAAACGCTCACAAGCCAAAGTTGGCTTGATTGCACAGAGTACCAATACTTATTGCCATATGAAATATGTACATACATACAACACGATGCATATATGAAGTGTCTATGTGAATATTCGGGAATTTCCCGTTCTACACTTGTTTGATTTCACTGTATTGTTGATCATTGCTTTATTTAACATGCAATCCGGATTAGCGAAACTGCGGTCGATCCGGATTACAAGGAACATAATGGAAATTTTTAAATTTTTCACCCCATCCGGACTACCGAAGGATCCGGATTAGGCCATATCCGGATTAGTGAGACTCTACTGTATATGGGCCTCGATAAGACCGACATCTGCCGCCTCTGTTTCAGAGACTAAGAAACGACAGAGCATGTCCTGTCACTGCGAGGCAGTAGCAAGGAAAAGATTAAATTGTCTGGGAAAAGGTTTCCTTTTTAAGATACTTAGATTAGCCAAAGCTATTGAGTAATGGTAGGGTAAAGGGACAATAATCGCACAATAGGCCAAAAAAGTCGCGGTGCTCTCGCGTGTTCCCTAAATAAAATATTATTTATTTATTTTATTTAGGGAACACATTTCCATATTCAGTATTAAATTTAAAGATTGCTCAAATTTCAAATACCAGTTATTTTATATTAATATTTAATATAATTATTAATGAAATTAATTTGATGTCTGATCCAACTGGATATTAAGTAATTTTGTGTAAACGAAATCCAACGTCTCTCGTTCCAATTGCATTTGTTCTTCTGACGAAAGTTTTGCAGCCAACACCTTATCGGCCAGACTAGTGAAAAACTTGTGCGTCCCAAGAACTGCTGGACTCTGATTAGTTGCAGCGCCGTCTATAATACACTTTAATTTGTTTAGCAGAATTTCCAAATCATTCTGATTATTGTCGGAAAATTTTCTTTTTCGTGAAGCCGGTGCGGCGCCGCCACGTGAAGCATTTACAGTGCAAACGTTTTCTTGCTTGACGATCGTGACTTGCTCCACTTTGTGCGGCGATACGCAATCTTCCACAATAATATCGGCAGTGTTATCAAACGTTAGATCCAAATTAGTGCTGCTGGGATACTCAGTTGTATCCTCTAACAAGACTTCCTGGACGAAAGGTTCGATTTTCGGAATATCAAACGAATTCGTCGTTGCTTTCAAGTCTGGCAAAATCTGTTCATTTCTGAAAAAAAAACGGAAAGTGTCAAAAGAATCGGAAATTTTGATCGTGCAATATTACGTTGGCAATTCATCTATTTGGGAAAGAAAATTCATTCTCCCGAAGTGAACCCACTTGGTCGGATTGGTGCCTGACAAATTATTTTCCATGAGACGGTAATACATTTTCCAGTAGCGATCGCGCAGATTTTTCCAACGGGACTTTATTGTTGTCGCTGTAACCAGGAGAAATGAATTAAATTAAAGTCATGACGCCGGTTCGGAAGCCTGTAAGCTATGCACCTGATTCGTCGAGTATGTTGGCAATTTCTTGCCACTTTTCGTCTTTTTCTGCGTTGTTATCCTCGCCGTAAATGCGATTGTACAAGATTTCGCGCTTCTTCACCTCCTTTATCAAGCGTGTCTCATATTCGACTTTTGCTTTTAGTTCTCCCAAACTCATCCCTGCTGCGATTTTCATGATTTATTTGAAATTTACTGTATTTAGCTTGTGTGCTTTGTCAACGCACATCCGTGTTACAGGCAGGAAATAAACCTTTCTCTGGGTATAAAAAGGAAGGCAAGGCAAACAATCCACTTGTGAAATTCAAATATTTTTTTGTTTATTGAAATGTCAAAATAAAGTTTGTCGGCAGAGGGCTTTGAAAATTTTATGGGATGCCATCTGTGTACAAATGTAAATTTCTTAGTTAAGATTTCGTTAGTTGTTGTACTGACAAGCAGGTGGCGGTAGTCTTGAATGACGTTATTTGAAGTAAAATTGAATAATAAAAAAAAAAAAATGCAACAGAACCATTCATTCCTTGTATTTTACAAATTTGTTGCTCTGTGCAGCGTTTTTAGCAAAACTTTTAATATCCAAGAAATTATAAATATAGATACAGTGACCGACAAAAGTCTACATACGACTAATTAAAACCGTAATGATGCGGTTATGTTCTAAGTCTATTTTAATTGATATTTAACAAAAAAAAAATCTTTTCTCTAATAGAAACTTTTACAAGTTATTCATACTGTTACAAGTATTATTTTTCATTTTAATATATTGTTATAGATCTGGCAATGATCTCTCTCAAATCTGCCAGAACTATTTAGAATATTCTTCCAACATGTAGAGGGCTTCTAGTAATTTCTCAAAGACACAAGCAATGACACCCGACGCCATCTAGTAACTTCCAGAATAGTCCAGACGCAGCAGAACAACATACACCAGAGAAGGTTCGAGACTCGGATAAATCCATTATAAATAGCCAGAGCTCACGACAAGGAATCCAGTTACTGAGTGGAAGTTTCATGGAAAACACCTATCGGTGTAAATAAGCGAAAGTGATAGATTGCCGGTGTTCCTGGATTGTGCGAATTAAGTTTTTAGAGCGAATTTAGTGAAGTGATCGGGAAATTGTGTATAAAGTGCAATAAATAAATTATCGTTATATTTTAAAAACGAATTGAGTTTTCTTTGGAATCTGGCGAACCCCTAGCTCGCAACAATATTAATATAAGTGCGTGCAATCGATGCTTTTACCACTGTAAAAGATTTTAACAAAGTATGCTTTTCAAAATATCATTAAAGAACGCATTGAAATGAGAAAAAAATAATAGAATAGATAGCACGCTCATCGAACTGAAAAGGTATGATTACATATTTTTAAATGTCTAAATTTATAAATTAATTAGTTATTTAGATTATCGATAAATAAATTTAAAGTATGTTACGAACATAAATACTTGAAATTTTATTCACACATACATAACTAAAAAAAAGCATTGACAAAAGTTTACATACGGCTAGGGAAATCATTCTGTATGCTACTGTGCGGTTCTGTTTTATAACGGGAAGAATACCGTTTATCGAGTTTTGGCATTTGGGCTTCGCGTTAGGCTATAGGTTGAGCAGTTTCAATAAGGCCGCAGCTGTGACGATGGCACCTCGGAAGGAAGAAATCTCTTGAAAACAAGCCGCGCAGTGGTCGACCGAAGAAGCTGGTTCACAGAGATGTCTCCTTTATTTTGAAAGAAGTGAACCAAAACCCAAAGGCACATGTCACAAAATTGGCCAAAACCACGGTGCATCCAAGAACAGTTCAAAGAATATTAAATAATAATGGTTATCACAGCAGAACACCATGCAAAAATCCCCTTAAAAGCGAAAAAAATCAATCGCAAACTTCGCATAGAATTTGCCAAAAAACATCTAGACAAAGGACTTGATATTTGGAAGAAGATTTTATTCACTGATGAATCGAAGTGTAGCATATCTGGAAGTGGTGGTAGAACTAATATTTGGAGAAAGAAAAACGCGGGAATGGACCCGAAACACCTGATTCCTACAGTCAAACATGGCGGTGACAATGTGATGGTTTGGGGTGCTGTCGTAGCGTCGGGTGTACGAAATTTGGTGTTCATTGATGGTGTCATGGATCGCCATCTCTACAAAATCATCTTGCAACACAATATAAGGGAATCGGCCGATAAGTTGAACCTTGGCGAAAGCTGAATATTCCAACAAGACAATGATCCCAAGCACACCGCTTAAATCGTGAAGGACTGGCTACTATATTATGCTCCAAGACAGCTCAATACACCCCCACAAAGTCCGATGAGGTTTTACCTCTTTTTAACGCCTTTTCTGTATCGGTGTTAGTGTATCTTACATTGGCATGCAGGCAAGGTCATATGTCTCGTTTGTAGTCTTGCCGTCGTTACGGTGGTATATGTACTGTCTCCGGCACCGCTTAACCTCTTTTTGTTCTCTTTTAGACTGAATTGCTTCAGCTCTGCTGATTGCAGTTATTCGTCCATCTGAGGCTTATTGGCGGTTTTACTATCCGCTGTAAGTGGCGGTCTTACAAAGGGAAAACAACTATAAACCAGGGGATTTTAGAGGCCACCTCAAAATCCTAAGTAACCCAAAATGGGAGGCTCTAGCCTCCACTTTGTTGGACGATATGCCGACAAAATATAACTTTGAAACCCCCTTCAAGGTTATAAATGGTGAACGCACGGACTGGCAATCCGCGTCACCTGAAATGACAGAGGGTTCAACCATCTGGTATACAGACGGTTTGTGCACCTCCGAGGGGACGGGAGCTGGAGTCAAGGGACCTAACTTCTCGGTTTCAAAATCACTCGGCAAAGAAGCCACAATCTTCCAGGCTGAACTAATGGCAATCGAGCTATGCATCCAAGAGAACATAAGGAGAGCTCATCGCAACAAACCAATTTATATCCTATCGGATAGTCAGGCAGTTCTAAAAGCCTTATCATCCAACAAACATGGATCGAAGCTAGTTTGGGACTGCCTTCAAGACCTAATCATCCTGGGGAAAAGGAATGATGTAACCTTAATGTGGGTGCCAGGACACTTGGGAATTGAGGGAAATGAGGAGGCCGATCGCTTACCAAAAAAAGGCGCGGAAGAAAACTTAATTGGCCCAGAACCTTTCTGCGGAAAACCAAAAAGGGTTTCTTAACTCCTCAATTAAGAAGTGGGTTCAAGAAGAACATATAATCCACTGGAATAGACTCCCTGGTTTATCAACCTCTAAAAAATTAATCCTACCACATAAAAACAAAGTGGAGGATATCCTGAGATTCAGCAAAAGGGATATCAATACTCTAATCGGGCTAATTACGGGGCACAGTGGAGTAAACCATCACCTCAAAAAAATGGGCTTAGCTGAAACTGACATATGTCGTCTCTGTCTCGAAGACTCAGAAACGACAATACATATCCTATGCCACTGTGAAGCAATGGCAAGGAGCAGACTCAAGATTCTTGGGAAGGGCATCCTTTCCACCGAGGAACTAGCCAACATGGCTCCCTCACTTATACTCAAATTAGCTAAAGCTACTGGGTTATGGTAGGGTAAAGGGGCAATTATCGTACAATAGGTCGGAAAGACCGCAGTGCACTCACTTAGTCCCCTAACTTAAATAAATAATAAATAAGTGGCGGTCTATTGAGAATTAGTTTCTACAGCCACTTCAAGCGTGGTTTCAGGAGGGGTGCTTGATCTGCTTACCTTCTCTTTTGCGGTATTAGCCGCTGTTTGTGATGCCTTGGGGAAAGCATCAGCCCCTTGCTTATTTTTATTACTATTCATGTGAATCCCATGAGTAGCGCGAGAAAGTGGAGTCACCCCTGGCAGAGCTCCGCATTACCAGAGGAAGGCTGATTAAAACTGTAGGGTACCTGGTATCCAGAGTTAGCATATTATTGGCTAGTTACCCACTAACCATTCATCTATTGGCATATGCTGTTCCACCATAGATTAGGGGATTTTTATATGCGAGGTTTACTCCTGTAGCGTCGTGCTTTATAATGGTCACCATGTAAGTAGTACGTACACGTGCGAATCACTACAGGGATAAATCCGCTTGTGACCATAGAGCCTCTTGACAATTGCCTGAAACATTACCAGTCCAGATTTCGAAAGGATCCATGCTGTGATAGGATATGGACCCGATAGCTCTCTGAACGATTTCAATCCCCCCTATCACCTCCGCCAAAGACCATAGATAGGACACGGAGCCCACAGCAAGCTATTCAACTTATTCCCCGCTATCTGTAGATATTTTAGCTTTACCCAGTCTGCAACACGTGGAGGCGATCTACCTAACAGACCTGGTTATATGTACTGAAGCTAATGATCGTATCCACAATTAAGTGTTAAATTAACTTAGTCTTCCCTAACCACTCTAACCTGCAAATGGACTTTCCACGCATCGTCAACTTGTCCCAATAATAATGAAGCTGCGCCCGACTTGTTGGCAGTTAATTTAGGCTAATTTAGTCATGAAACGCGGAAGAACGAAATTTCAGAGTAGCAAATTTTTATTTCTGTCTCGATCACAATACTAACGGCGAGTATTATGCGAAGTTTTTGATTTCTCAAATCAAGAAAAAACAGCCGCATTTCGCGAAAAAAGAAAGTTTTGTTTCATCAAAACAACACATCCGTAATTGCATGCTCAAAATCCATAAGTTAAAGTTCGCATTGCTTCCTTACGCACCCTATTCGCCAGGTTATGCCCCTCGGATTATTTTCTGTTTCCAAACTTGAAAAAATGGCTCGGTGGTAAAAGATTTGCCAACAATGAAGAAATGGGGTTTGCGGTTGATGGCTATTTTGAGGAACTCGACGATTTTCACTATAAACAGGGTATCGAAGGTTCAATACCTTCGCTGGAAAAAGTGTATCGAGCTAAAAGGAGACTGTAGAGAAATAAAGATATTTATACTCTATATGAAATCTGAGGGTATTATAAGTTTGCTACAAAGTTTGTAACGCTTAGAAATAAGGCTCGGAGAAAAAAGTGAATGATACAGAAGTTAATATTATCACTAAAAAATCTCAAAACCGGATGTCCGTCTGTCCGTGTCCTCTCTAGCTTGAGAATGCGTTGAGCTTGGAAGTTCAAATTTTGTACACGTCGTTTTTGAAGAAAAAGTAAGGACAGGTTTGTGAACAAGCCGAATCGCTCCACCCCAACTACCAATGTTGGAAGTTGCCAATAAGCCAATTTTCTCAAAAAGCATAAAATTTATAATATTTTATTTTTATACTAATTTCAATCTTCGGTATAGAAATTATTCGAATCTCCCCACTTATTCTACCACCTCCCATATAAACTGTACTTTTTCATGAAATCAATCAATCAAATTCCTGTTTAGACCCCCTATAGGGCCATAGGACAGAAACAACTCCACAAGGCGCGATCCTGAGCATCGATCTTAAGCTTTTGCCAGGACATGTTCTTCTGGCCTCGTGCTCAACTGCTCGCTTCCATGTGTTACATGGTCGACCAAGCCGACGTCTTCTTTGAGGATTATAATCCAGAGCCTGTTTGGCGATGGTTCGCTCTGTTTTCCTCAAAGTATGACCGATCCACTGCCACTTCCGCCTTTGAATCTCAATACCTATTTCAGTCTGTTTTCATGAAATACTAAAAACCAATTTACTCAGTATGTATAAAATTTATCGACCTGAAATGGTGCACTAAATATTTATTTGGAATTATTCGTAAGACAAAAAAATTTAGATGATTAGCTTCACTCCTACCCCCCTTCCATACAATACGGCACAATTTCACATTTTTCTGAACAGTTTAAATGCTACAGATCTGTGATTGAAAATATGTCAAATGCATGATTTTTATAATTATTTCTCAAAAACTCATTAAGAACTCACCACTCCTTCTACCACCTCTCATACAAACTGTATAATTTCATTAAATCCCATACACTAATTTTTTCAGTACCCTTTAAATTGTTGAAGTTTAAATTTTCAATAAAACATTCTGATAGCAACTCTAGCATGATGTGATAAAATTGGTTCAACTACGTTACCCGTTCAACCACTCCCCATGCAAAATTTAATAAAATCAAAAAATTTCTCTTCATCTAGAGTATCGCAAGATTGGGCCTTACGCTAATTGTAGTCCTGTTTTGTTTTTTTCCCAAATTTTTTTATGTTTCCTTTGTTAGGATGGGTATTTCTGGGACTGCTCTCGTACATTTAGATATAGTTGAGATGAATTATTCATCTTGATATCCCCTGGGGCTCTTTACCAGTATTCCACCACTCTTGACTTGCTCATGGTCTTTTTTTAGCTAACCAGAGGGCAGAGCTGCAAGAATGTGGTCGCACTACTGACATCAGAACTGCATTTCAGAACATAAAATTTTATTATTAGTTTAAGCAACGGAAAGCCTTTTTTCATTTCTGTTACGTACTTTCTCTTAACACCGACGATATGCCATAATCCAGAGAGCTTTTCTTCAAGTTATTACGAAAGTAAAATTATGTTTCATTCCTAAACATATTTTCTTACACATATTTGTTTTTCGTAAGATCCAAGCCAAGCTGAGTCCTTCGATTTTAAATTCATTTTTCAATAGCCATCATGTAAAAATAGTTAAATAATTAGCGATGGCAAAATTAAATTAATAATGATCTCAATCTTATATCTGCAGTCCATTAAACCTTTAGCAAGAAGTAACATCTATTAGTGATACTGCGGCATGAAAACACAAACTTTGCACTTCTCATCTCACCTAGTTTCCCAATGGAGTCATCACTGTGCTACATGAGAGTCAGCTTCCCATCACCTATTGCAAAGTCTGCACAAAGTGCAGTTCTTCATTTATCTTTGTTTATTAATGATCAAGTGTTATGATTCTCGAGTGAATCAACGCAATATTTTAATTCTTCGCATTTTCTTATCTTTGTGTAAAAAATTAAATAAGTAAGATCTCATTTCGAATTCGGCCGCGAAAATATTATTTTTGAAATATGTATGTGTAATGGCGTGTGTTCAGTGCAATTGCAAAAGGTGAACAAATTCACCTGTGCCTAGAATTTTATGATAATCTAAAATACACTTGACGGCGCCGCCGAGTAGTTAGACTTCGCCGGAATCGAGACGAGTACACAGTGAAGGTAAATTCCTGAACTAATTGACTGTAAGTAATATCTTAATATTCTAAGTCCGATTTTATTGGTTAGTTGGTATTTTCAATGTGGTTTTAAGATTTAAGTGCACTATTTAAGAAAATACGGATATGCATATTTGATGATACATCTACATTCTTATGAAATATCCACATCATAAAAATTTAATGATATCGCTGAAAATATGTCTGGTTATTAAGTTTAAATGAATCTAAGCATCTTTATATCCCAGATGAAATCTAAGATTATAATAATAATGAAACTAATAAATACCTTAGGTATAGAGTAAAAAAATCGTTTTGCCATCAAATTGTTACTGGTGAATGGTGAACACATTTCAAATCCTCCAATGTTGAAAGTTTTTATACTCTAGATGAAATCTGAGAGAACATTGCAATGTTGTCTGTCGTGATCGGTGCTAATGGGGTGGGATTGAGAAGGTGTTCAAAGTAAGAAGTCCATTTCTTTTTGATTTCTTGTGCGTCGCTGATTATGTTGCCCTCTGCGTCTTTGCAGAGACTGGTTTTTGGTTTATATCCCTTTTTTAAGTCTTTTACTATTGTGAATGCGTTTCGTGTTTTATTTTGTCTCATATCGTCGTCTATTTTTCTATCTTGTCATTATGGTACTTCCTTTGTTTGTTTTTTTCGTCTGCAGGTCTTTTTCGCATATCGCCTAAGCTCGTCATGATCTTTCTTTTTTGGCTCGTGTTGGTCGTTCAGTAAAAATTTTGTAAGCCTCATTCTTTCTATCTATTGCATCGTGGCATTCTTGGTCGAACCAATCATTATTTTTCCGCCGTACTTGATATCCTAACACCTCTTCTGCGGAGGATTTGATGCCGCCTCGTATTTTCATCCACACATTCTCCACTGGCATATTTTGGGTATTTTTATACAGGGTGTTTGGTACTCCGTGCGCCACGTTGTAAGGGGTTATTCCTAGATATATTTTGAGAAAAAAATGTTCAACGGAGATGGTTAATTTTCAATATCCGCGGAGATACCAGGTGACCAAGAAAAGGGTTTCGGACCTGTACCCTCACTCACTCAAAACGCTATATCTTAAAAACTAATAATCACAATTCAATGTGTTATAGCTTCTTTTTTAGAAAATCAAATTACCTTTCATTTGGTGTAATATTTCGCATTGTAAATTGCAAAATTCTGGGGTCAATGTAGTTTTTCTCAAAAAAACGCATTATAAAAATGTCATTTTAATGTTTTTTTATGTGCCATATTATTGCCTACAAAAGATGCACACATACTTATGACTTAGGTTTTCCCGTTTTCCAGGTAATAAGCGAAATTGCATATGGCTTAAAAATGAGATATGCCATAAAGCAACCCTCGTTCTAAAAAAACTGCCTGAAATGTTGTTAAACTGAAATATTCTTATTGTCCTTTAATTACTCTCTGTATATTGGTGTCAGGTGTTTATTACATGCTGACATGTACTCCTGCGCCACTGTTTCGTCGTTTTTGAATATCCACGGCAAGCTATTCGGCATCGATACCTAGCTCTGACTATGTAGAGAGTGATTAGAGTCACAATTCGCACCGTGGAGAATTCATACATCAAGTATGCTGGAAGCAGTCCTTTTCTTAATTAGAACGTGGTCTATTTGGTTGAAGGTGTGACCATCTGGTGATGCCCACGTTCGTTTGTGAATATCGCGATGTGGGAAGCACGTAGAGCTTACTATGATATTTTTGCTGCTTGCGAAATCAATAAGTCGTTGGCCATTGTTGTTGGTTATGTCATGTAGACTGTGCCCTCTTGTTGTTCCTCTATGAGCCTCCTCCTTTCCGACTTGTGCATTAAAATCCCTTAAGACAATTTTTAGGTCATTCGAGGGCAGTGAATCATAGGTTATCTCTAGGGTAGCATAAAATTCGTCTTCAGTTATATCGTCCTTGTCTTCTGTTGGTGTGTGGACGTTGATCAACCAAGTGTTGAAAAATTTAGTCTTTATTCGGATTGCACACAATCTTTCACTTACTGGTTTGAAGTTCGTGACCTGCTGTTTACATTTTTTGTCAACGACAAAAGCGACTCCAAACTCTCTGCTTCCCAACAATTTTCCACTTGGATAGATTGTGTGTGATCTTTTGCAAGATCCAGGGGTCGTTGCTGTTGAGTCCATTCGTTCCGAGGCTGTTCTTCAGGTTTCTGGACAGTGTTTTTTTTTCCGGTGATGCGTTGTTAGCGCCTCTCCCAACCCCCGATATGGGGGACCGGTCCTACTTATTTATTACACCCTAGTAGAAAAAGGGTGGAAGTTTTCAGCTAAATATGACATGCTGGAGTTCTCACAGCTATGTTGCGAGTCCAACTATGTATGTCATACTTTTTGCCTATTTCCTGAGACGCACTAGTATTACTGGCCATTCAAGTTAACTCCATACTCCCTCCTCCTTTCTCAGCCGGGCTTGAAACCGTCTATGACGGAGCCCTGTTTCTGGTGGTAATAAATGACATCTTGAAAGCTGCACTGGAAGGTGGGGAAGATAAAGGTCTTCAATGGAGACTATTTAACATCTTAAGTCACCTTGATTATGGTGATGCCGTGTGTTTGCTTGCACATAATCGTTCCGACTTAGAGTTAAATGTTTGCTCGTTGCATTCTAAATGCAAAGAGGCGGGACTGAAAAAAAAATAACAGGGTACGATTGGGCATAAAGCCCAATCGCGATACTCTAGATGAAAGAGAAATTTTTGTATCTTAAGAAATTTTGTAGGGGAAGTGGTAGAGGGGGTGACGACATTGAACTAATTTTTTCACATGACGGTAAGGTTGCTATCAAAATGTCTTATACAAAATTTAGGATTTAAAAATTTAATAGGTACTGAGAAAATTAGTGTATTGGATGTAGTGAAGTAGTACAGTTTGTATGGCAGGTGATAGAAGGAGGGGCGAGTTTTTAATGACTTTTCAGAAATAACTATAAATATCATGCTTTTGACATGTCTTAAATTGCAGATCAGTAGTATTCATACTTTTCATGAAAATCTACTTTTTATACAGTTGTGAAATTGTGTCATTTTGTATGGGAGGGGTAGAAGGGGTAAAGCTAATCGCCTAATTTTTTTTGATTTTACTAATAATTCTAAATAAATATTTAGTGCACAATTTCAGCTTGGTCAATTTTATACGCACTGAGTAAATTGGCTTAGAGCATTTCATGAAAAAGTGCAGTTTGTATGGGAGGTGGTGGAAGGAAGGGGAGGACTCAAATAACTTTTGCACAGTAGATTTATATCATCATAAAAGTAATATATTCCAAATTTCAGATCAATAGCATTTATATTTTTCGAGCAAATCTGTTTATTGTGAAATTACGAAATTGTATCATTTTGTATGGAAGGGGTACAGCTAATCGTCTCATTTTTTTGGTCTTAATAATAATTTTAAATAAATATTTTTTACACAATTTCAGCTTGATAACTGTTATACGCACTTAGTAAATTGGTATAGAGCATTTCATGAGAAAGTGCAGTTTGTATGGGAGGTGGTGGAAGGAGGGGGAAGACACAAATTGTTTTTATAGAGTAGATTGGAATCATCATAAAAGTATTACATTCCAAATTCCAGATCAATGTCATTTGCACTTTTCAAGGAAATCCGTTTATTGTCAGATTACGAAATTGTGTCATTTTGTATGGGAGGGGGTAGAAGGGATGGAGCGATTTGGCTCGTTCACGAACTTGACCTTACTTTTTTGATAAAAACGACGTATACAAAATTTGAACAATCTAGCTCAACGCGTTCTCAAGCTAGAGAGGACACGGACGGACGGACGGACGGACGGACGGACAGACAGACAGACAGACAGACAGACAGACAGACGGACGGACGGACATCTGGTTTTGAGATTTTTGAGTGATTATATGAACTTCTGTATCATTCATTTTTTTCTCCGAGCCTTATTTCTTGGCGTTACAAACTTTGTGGCAAACTTATAATACTCTCAGATTTCATCTAGAGTATAAAAATGTGCGTAAAACCAAGTAAATGCACATGGGTTCGAACACAAGTGCACCGATGGTTCTTAATGAACAAGATATGGAAGAGGTGCAAGATTTGTATTATCTCGGAAGCATTGTCAGCAAAAGGATATTGAGGCTCGTCTAACTAAAGAACGTCAGGCCTTCGGTATCCTTTCCCTTTCTGGAGGTTAAGAGAGATCTCCCTTCGCACGGAGCTGCGAGTTTTTGACGCATGCGTCGAATCCGTGTTGCTATATGGTTGTACTACGTGGAAAGTGCCCGTTCGACTTACCAAGAAACTACAGACTTTCGTGAACCTCCGACGCATTTTAGAAATATTCTGGCCAGAAGTGATCTCCAAAGACGAACTTTGGAGTACAACTGGCCAGACTAAAATAGATATTGCGATTCAAAGGCGGAAGTGGCAGTGGATCGGTCGCACTTTGAGGAAGCTAGAGCAAAACATCGCCAAACAGGATCTGGATTATAATCCTGAAGGAAGACGTCGGGTTGGCCGATCATGTAGCATATGGAAGCAAGCAGCTGAGCAGGAGGCCAGAGGAATAAACAAGTCCTGGCAACAGCTAAAGGCCGATCCTCAGGATCGCGCCTTGTGGAAGAGAGTTGTTTTTGTCCTATGCCCATATAGCGGGAGTAAACAGGAATTTGATTTGAAGTTGCATGGAAAGTCAATATGCAAGTTAGAGTGATTAAGAAAGACTAAGTGGAACCCCCTTTCACAAATGGAACTCCTTTTCACAAGTAGAACCCCCGTTAGGGCAGGGCTGTTGTCAATTTAATACTTAATTACGAATACGATTAATAGCGCCAGTACATGTAATCAACATTTCATTCGTTTATGCAAGTTTGGGTTTTTATGAAGGTGGGTGGATGTCAATAAGTTCTTAGTTGATTGCTTCAATTACGTCCAATATTCTCTGCATAGAATGTCAGTTTCAAAAACGAAGTTGCATAAAATTTTCATAAAATTTGGTGTATTTTACATTCACGAAACCAATCATTTGTCATGAAGTTTTATTTCATTTCTATTGCACTCGTACAAAATTTCAAGTTCGTAGCTTTTAATTTGTTGGTTAGTAGTTGATTTATTTAAATTGGTCTAAATCATACTATTTGTTTGGGAGGAGGTAGAAGTTTTGAAGATATTCAAACAGTTAATATTTTATTTTTTGAAAAATTTTTTTGAAAAGCATTTTGAAAATTTTCAAGTTTCTACCTGAAAATTTTATTCAAAAATTCACCATTCATCACCTTCCTCCCCCTACACTTCCCGACGTAAAATTTTTACCAAAACTAAAAACAATGAAGTTCAATAATTTGACAAAATTTTAATATCATATCTGCATTCAGTTTTACTTTATTATTTTAATAATAAAGTATTGTGATCGACTTGGGAAAAAAAAAAATTTGCTACCCTGAAATTTTTTTTTTCGCGTTTCATGACTAAATTAGCCTAAAAATGCAAAAAAAAAAAATCCGTCTGTCTGTACGCCGTCCGCCGTACGCCGACGTGTACGCTCAGCGCACATTAACTCCCAAACCCTTTGAGATAGAAAGTTCATTTTTGGAGGGATTGTAGGTAGTTGCGGATCTCAGGCGGATACCAATTTTGGGGGGTGTACGAGTTCAGGGGGAGGCGGGGGGAGCGCTTAAACCGAAAAATACGAATTCAAATATCTCAACCGTGGTTACAGCTAGGAAGCTAAAAATCAACATACACATACAGGAGTTTGTGGGACAACTTTTAAAAATAACTTAATTTTTTTATCCATTGGCGTGCGAAAAGGGGGGGCTAAGAACCAATTGTCGGCCGAATTTTTTTTTCAAATGATTATATCTTCGAAATTACTTCCCATAAAAAATTAATATTTTGAGACCATCAAGACAGTATATAGATCTACTAGAAGCAGTTTAGATAGAAGCTAATTAGTGAAAGGGGGAGGGTCAGGGGGGGTGCAAAGAAAAACACTTAAAAATGAATATCTCAACTATCTCTTATGCTATGTAATTGAAACTTAAAATGTATACTAAACTTTACTAGCGACATATGAAAAAAATATAATATGTGGACATTATAGTAGTGGGGGGAAATGGGGAGCATTTCAAAAATGGCGCACTTTCCAAAACTACAAATCATCAAATCTCAAAATTGAGTACAGATATCAAATCAAAAATTTGCCAGATTGTAGAACTATGTAATCTTTAATTTTGGTAAGAAATTTGAGTTGGGGGGTGTAAGGGGAGGGAGGTGGAAAGCAAAAATGTTGAAAATTTTGAGTGATTTTTTTATGGCTTTGGTAAAAGATACAAAGTTTAAATTTTGCATGTCGACACATCTATTTGATATAGATAGAAAAAAAAATAGTAATTTGTTCCAAAATTGTTATGCTCCGAAGTGGGGGTCTAACGTGCACAAGGTGTTTCATGTGGAATGAAAAAAACACATAAACTGAAAATTTTTGAATGAAATTTTTAGGTAGAAACTTGAAAATTTGGGAAATGCATTTAAACAAAATCTTTAAAAGTTTGAAATATTAACTGGTCGAATATTTTTAAAACTTCTACTCCCTCCCATACAAAATTATTTTTTCGACCAATTTTAAGAAATCAATTATCACCTAACTATCAAAAGCTATCAATGTGAAATTTGCACAAAAAACTTAGAAAAATAGTTAAAATAAAATTACGGTAAAAGTTTTGAAATCGTGCCTGCCCTTCTACCCCCTCCCATACAAAAGCATGATTTCGACCAATTTCATTAAATCAACTAATAACCAACAAATTAAAAGCTACGAACTTGAAACAACTTACAACAGAAAAGAAAGAAAATTCCATCACAAATTTTACGATTCCCCTACCTCCTCTACCCCCTCCCATACAAAATTTTTTTTTCGAGCATTTTTAAGAAATCAGTTATCAGCTATCTCTTAAAAGCTATCAATTTCAAATTTTGCATGAAAACTTATAAAAGTAATTCAAATGAAGTTGCTTTAAAAGTTTTGAAATTGCGCTTACCGTTCTACCCCCTCCCATACAAAACTATGATTTCGACCAATTTTATTAAATCAACTAATAACTAACAAACTAAAAGCTACGAACTTGAAATTTTATACAAGCACCTTACAAGAGAAGCGAAATAAAACTGCATATTAAATTTTACGATTCCCCTACCTTCTCTACCCCCTCCCATACAAATTTTCGGTTTCGTGAAAATAAAATACACCGAATTTTATGAAAATTTTATGCAATTTCGTCTATGAAACACATTCTATACAAAGAATATTGGACGTGATTCAAGCAATTATTAAAAAGCTGTTAACATCCACCCACCCTTGCTATTACCCCTCCTCCTCCCCTCATAAAAACCCAAACTTGCAGAAACGAATAAAATATTGTTAAATTGACAACAGCCCTGCCCAAGAAACCCCTTTGCACTTAGCTTTCCCTAACCACTTTAACCTGCATATTGACTTTCCACTCATCCTCAACTTGTCCCAAGAATAATAAAGTTTCGCCCGACTTGTTGGCAGTTTATTTATTTATTTATTTGGGCTCTTGAACAAAAAGATTACAATTTCAATTAAGCAAAAGTGGAAAATAAAAGAATAGGAAAGAGGAAAATTTAAACATTGAAGATGATAAATTATAATATACGCTAAAAAATAAATGAATAGTAAAAAATAAAAATTTAAACATTAAATATGATAGATTTAACTCTATTCTTAAATATTGGAAAAGAAGAAGCTAAAGAACCAAATTGGAATCGGTCATGGTTCCTTTGCATTCTTAGCATCGGAGAGTGATGGTATACATCGAGAGAGGCTCGTGGAGGATTGAAGATGTCTGGATTCCTTGTTGAGACTATTCCTGGTCTAAAGTTCAGGTCGTCACAGAGGTGGGTATTGAGCAGGTAGTTGCACAGCTTGGAGAGGAAGCAAGCATCGAGGAAGGTCCGCCTTAAATGCAGTGGCTGTAGGTGAAGTACTTCAAGTCTGCCATTGTAGTCGATATGAGGCTTCCTTAATCTAAAGAAAAGGGTTCGAGTGAATCTACGCTGAACAGATTCGATGGTTCGAACATGGCAAGAATGGTGTGGATTCCAGACGGTGGAACAGTATTCCAAAATACTACGGACGAGTGTAGAAAATAGGAGAGCAGCTGTTCCTGGACGATTAAACTGGACGGTCGTGCGGAGGACGAAGCCAGCAAGTCTGTATGCCTTATTAGTAATCTCGGAGAAATGATTGACGAATTTAAGTTTTCGATCAAAGACCACTCCTAGATCCTTTATTGTGGTTACTGCTGTAAGGATGGATCCATTAATAGAGTAACAGAGAACAGAGGAGGTAGTCTTATACGAGTACTCCATAGTAAAACACTTTTCTATGTTCAAAAAGATATCGTTGTTTGAACACCAACGAGAGACAGCAGACAAAGCCTGGAGAATCATACCATCAGAAACGGAGGAAATTTCCCGGAACAGTTTGAGGTCATCAGCGAATAAAAGACAGTTCGAAGATACAAATTGGGGCAAATCAGTTATGAAGAGAGTAAATAATAGAGGACCAAGGATCGATCCCTGCGGGACACCAGAGTTAGCAAGAAACTCAGTAGAGGAGTATCCATTGAACGTAATTCGGAGACGACGGTCCGCAAGGTACGAACTGAACCAGTTCAGGAGAGAGCCAGAGACACCGTACCTTCCAAGTTTTGAGATTAGAATTTTACAATTAACAGTGTCGAAAGCTTTTGAAAAATCGGTATATATGACTTGGACAGTATTATGACGATCTAAGGATTGAGCAACGAAATTAGTGAATTCACATAAATTAGTAGAAGTAGATCTACCTTTCACGAATCCATGTTGGGCTGGTGATATCAAGTGATAAAGTTTATCCCATATTACAATATGAACTAATCTTTCAAAAACCTTTCCAAAACAGTTCAGGGTGGAAATCGGGCGATAATTTAAGACATTTTCGGTATCTCCTTTCTTTAAAATGGGTACTATGTTAGCTAACTTCCAGCATGCAGGAAACGAGCCTTTTTCAAGAGACTTATTGAACAAAATAGATAATGGCACTGAGAGCTCCGAGGAGAGAGCTTTCACAAAAAGGTTCGGGATCCCATCCGGTCCGCCACCGATTTTCGAATCTAGAGAATTGATGATTGAAATAATGTCCCTCTCACTAATGGATATCTCAGAGATCAACTCCTGGGGTGGGATGAAGAAGTCATTAGACAGATCATTACTCGAGTGGCTAAACACAGAGGAAAAGTATTTGGCAAAAAGCTCACACATTTCTTGTGGAGAGGTAGTGGTAATATTGGTGATATTTAAGTTGTGAAGGAAAAAATTGTTTATTTCTACGCTTTCTAACATGCGACCAAAACGGTTTGGTCTCATTGCGCAACAGTGCCGCCTCTAGCTGAGAAATATATGCAGAGAAAGCCTTCTTGATGTCCGATTTGACCCGCTTACGCTGAAGGGAATAGTTTTGGTAATCAGATAGAAGAGATGAACGCTTATACTTTTTATGCAAACGCTCTTTTTTTCGAAGAGCGCAAATAATAATATGGTTATACCATTCAGGGTAGTCACGACTAGAAATGACACGATAGGGAACATTCCGATGAATTATATCATTAAGGATGGAGTGTAGTTGCGTCGATGATTCATTAGAGCTTTTGCCGCTAAAAAGTTCAAACCAGTTAATATTGCCGAGGTCACAACTCATTTGCTCGTAGTTTCCCTTATAGAAATTGTATTTCTTATCCGTACAAGTAAGAGATGGATTACATAACTTTATTTGCAGGTTGATCTGAAGGGGGGATGATAAGGGTCGATATAACGAGATATAACGGTTTAAAATGTTGGAAAGTTAACCATTACTGAAATGCTCCCCATCCTCCCCCCCCCCATTCCCCTTCTATTATGTCCAAATGTTAGATTTATCTCGTATTTCGCTAGTATAGCTTAATATACGTTCCAAGTTTTAATTACATAGCTAAATAAATAGCCTAGTGGATCTACCTATATGCCACCATAATGGTCCCAAAATATGATTTTTTTATGGTTAGTAATTTTGAAGATATAATCAATAGAAAAAAAATTAAGTTATTTTTAAAGTTTGTCCCAAAAACCTTTCTATACGTATGTTAATTTTTAGCTTCCTAGCTGGAATCGTGGTTGAGATATTTTAATTCTTAGTTTTCGATTTTAGCGCTCCCCCGCCTCCCCCTGAACCCTTACACCCCCCAAAATGGGTGTCCGCCTGAGATCCGCAACTATCTACAATCCCTCCAAAAATGAACTTTTTATCTTGAAGGGTTTGTGAGTTAATGAGCGTTGAGCGTACACACCAGCGTACGGCGTACAGACAGACGGATTTTTTTTTGTTTTGCATTCTTAGGCTATTTTAGTCATGAAACGCGAAAAAATTTCAGAGTAGCAATTTTTTTTTCAAGTCGATCACAATATTTTATTATTAAAATAATAAAGTAAAATTGTTAAAAAATCGATCATTCTTAACGATTTTTTTACACTTTAAGTAGCAAATCCCATCCAAATCTGATCACTTCTCTTCTACTACAACTTCTACAATGGCGCTACAGCCCAAATCGGACCTTGGCCTTCTGACATTCAGGTTCCTTAACATTTTTCTTTACTTATTGTGGAAGGGTTGTTAGCCCTTCGCAACAACCCTCGAATTTTTTTTGAGGTGACCAAGGTATATCCAAGCAGGCAATGTGCTGAAATTGTATATTGCGCCGACCGGGATTTGAACTCTCGACCTTCGCAAGACCCACTACGCTACACCCTAGCCCCTTAAAATGAATTTAAAGGGTAAAATAATCCATTTCAGCCCTCTACATTATGGGAAATTGATAAAAATAGATGGGGGGGGGGAATCACCCCCGAAAACGGTGTGATGGGGGAAAACTGAGGTCATATAGGTCATTTTACATAAGAATTAGCTGGAATGGTATCAGAGCTTATTTTCATGCCGTACAGTGTTATTGTTCAAGAGTCTTCAAACTTTAACATTACTCTGGATCAAAATATGATAAATGTAACTTTATCTGGACTCTTCTACTTAAAAATTTTTGGTAACAACTTTGTAAATTTTTTTCCCGCGTCTACCAAACTAATTACATTTGAATTGTGAGAATTCCTTATTTTATCATCCGTTTATTATGTCAAAAGTGATTGACATTACAACTACGTACTCGTGCACATTGTATTTCCGACTGCTGCGATCGCCCATCTGCCACTTATCTTCGTCAAAAGCGCTAATTAAATGTTAATTTTTTTCAACACGATGTAGTTATATAAGAATTGAAAGATGCCCAAAAAATTCAAATCTTGGACTTCCTATATTATTAGTATTTCAAGGGTATGAAAACCGGCGGCTATTTTGATGTTTAAATTAGTCTAAAATTTATATTACTTCCATTTCAAGTAATTTTAAGTTATGTTTTATGCATAATGAGGAAAGTTGGGAGATGATATTCTAATTTGGGAGAGCAATTTTAATTCGCAGTTGAACTAAAATATTTGAATTTATGCAATCTTGACGGGATAAGAATAAGTTAGATAGTATTTATTAGTGCAAGGTCAAGTTTTGGTATGTAGATATTACAGCGTGGAAAATATGTAACATGCTACATGCTATGAAATATATTGTGGAAAAAATGAAACATGGATCAAATTATGCTCGGTGAGAAAAAAACATTTCAGGTAACGTTTTCAGAGTACAGGTGACCCAATTCGCTTAGAAAATTTCCACCCATTGTCTTAAGATCGAAATATTCGCTTGTAAGACGATTGCTCTAGAGCTGCAACAAAACTTTTCAGTTTCATCAGCAAGCACTGAGCAACGCAATGAGCATGATTAGCAAAACAAAGCCAGTACCTGCCTTACTTCAATTCGTTTGATAGGTTTTAATTAAGATAGAAGTGCGCGTTCCAAGACACTTTATCTGATGTGGGTTTTTAATTAATTGGCAATTTGTAGGTCTCTGATTTCAGCTCGCTATTCGGAGAGATCGATGGATGGTTCAAGGGAATGTCGATAGAATTCGGGTAAAATGATGGGAGTGTGGACAGTTAAGATTAAATTTCAATTTATACATCAGTAATATAATACAGTCAAGGTCGTATTTGATGAGTTGTACTATTTTACTTTACAAGATGCATAGTAATTTTTTTGTGAGCAAGGTTACTGCCGAATCGTTTTCGTTTTGGACGGTTTCAGCCTATGGGTGCAGTGAAAAAAAAACCAAACATTTTTTTCTTCCAAATTTCTGAATAATGTTGAGTAGGTGGCGAAGGAGAAATAATAAATAGAAGAAAATGCTAAATTATTTTAACATATGAATGGACCCTGAATGACATATCGTCTAAGATTTGCACTTGACTTGCTTTGACCCGAGGCTTCTCCTCAATTCGAGTGTTTCTTCATATGGACTTGACGACGTTATTATAATTGAGATTTATTTTCATATCCGAATGGGGTTTATCGATCTTCTAATATTTCCGATTATATAAATTACGTTGCGATCTTCGAAAAATATACATATAAGAATAACGATCTTGGGAGAGATCGTTACTTAATTCTATTTTATCAGATTCAAAGGAGAAGCTAGGGTGTAGCCTAGTGGGTAGTATGTTGGTCTACAATGCGAAGGTCGTGAGTTCAAATCCCGGTAGACGCATAACCCCAGCACACTGCCTGCTTGGGTATACCTTGGTTACTTTAATATACGAAAATGGAAAATTCGAAGATAGAGGGTTGTGCGAAGGTCTAACTACCTTTCCATAATAAATAATGAAAAATGTTAAGTAGCCTGAAGGTTAGACGGCCAAGGCCTGATTTTGGTTGTAGCGCCATTGTAGAAGAAGAAGAAGAAGAAGAAGATCCAAAGGAGAGAATACATAAAGCTTAAATAACTATGACAACAAGTTTATATAATCAATCAATCAATCAATCAATTTCCTGTTAACGCTCCTTTAGGGCATAGGACAGAAACAGTTCTCTTCCATAAGGCGCTATTCTGAGCATCTGCCTGTAGTTATCGCCAGGGCTTGTTTATTCCTCTGAATATAATACATACAATACTTTTTTACAATGACACTTGTTAAATTTTGTAGCATTACCTACATTACTTACATCGAGACTTGTTCAAGTTTGGCTTTTATAATTTTTCCACATGTTTATTGACAATCTACTTAAAACTATAATTAATTAAAACGTATTTTGTGTGCAAAACAGATATGTAGTTTCCGTTTTAAGGCATATGGTCATATCATATCCAAGAAAGTGTGATAAACATACTGTTTGTGTTGCATGTCAGCCCTAGTCGCTCATTGCATGTACGCAATCTTCCACTATCTTCAGCAACAAGAAATAAACTTGCGCAGAAATTCCGATAATGTACATTGCAACTCTATGCTCGCTTATCAAATGTTCGAGGTCTTCAGCCAACAACAATTCCGCTGTCTTGAAAGAACACCTGCACATTCTTTTCCTCGAATGAAAGCAACAACAAATACATGCGCATACATTCCCACACTATGCTCGCTCATTAAATGTTCGAGGTCTTCAACCAGCAAAAATTGTGCAATAATGAAAGAAAAAACACCTGCACGTTCTTTTCCTCGAAGGATAGCAACAACAAAT
The DNA here is from genome assembly GCA_963669355.1 of Chorisops tibialis. Lineage (NCBI taxonomy): Eukaryota > Metazoa > Arthropoda > Insecta > Diptera > Stratiomyidae > Chorisops > Chorisops tibialis. Next base: position 72,103,487 of record OY770263.1, on the reverse strand, counting down.
ACGCATCAACAGTCATCGAATACGTTGGTTGTGCAACGCATAAAAAGGGTGAGCGTTCGTGAAAATATTTAGTTAAGATTGGAAAGCGATAGAGTTGAAATTAGAGCATCGTGTGGTAAAGTCGTGATTGTATCAGTCGATATTTAGAAGGCGTTAGTGTCGGAATTTACGACGGAGCGCGACAACGCGAATATTGAGTCGATAAATTGTGAACAAAAAGTGTTAAACTGGAATTAAAGATAGCGATTAAGCAAAGTTTTACGGTTAAATTAAAAGTACTTGGTTAATTTTTACTTGAAATCCAGCGACCCCTTGCATACTTCAATATCATGTCCAAGAAAGCATGCTACGTTCTAAAAGGCGTTGTTCTTAGAGGTGGCGAACTTTAAATTAAATTAAAATACAGAAAAGTGTTTTTAATATCCATAAAATTAACTTTATTTGAAAGATAATTTTATGGCATTAATGTTTAAATATAATTTCGGGCATATGATTGCCGCGACTGGCGCGTATATGGCGTAATCTGAAAGTCTTATTTTCACACATTTTTCGTAGTAAATCAGGCTGTATTTTGGCAAAAATGCGTCGAATTTTGGCTTTCAAGTGCTGAATAGTTCTGGGTTTATCGGCGTAGATATGTGACTTTACATATCCCCAGAAAAAATCGAATGGCGTCAAATCGCATGAACGAGGTGGCCAGTTAATAGGTCCAGTTCGTGAAATAATTCGATGAACAAATGTTTCATTCAGTAAATTAATAGTATCGCGCGCTGTGTGGCATGTGGCGCCGTTCTGTTGAAACCATATGACGGCGACATTCATGACTTCCAATTGAGGCACGAAAAGCTAGTAATCATGTTTCTGTACCGCTCACTATTTACTGTAACGTTCTGACCATCACCATTTTTGAAAATATATGGACCAATGATTCCACCGGCCCATGAAGCGCACCAAACGATGGCTTTTTCAAAAATGTCTTTTAAATTATCATCGCTCCAAATGTGGCAATTCTGCTTATTGACACAGCCATTTTGTGTACTTCATCATTGAACAACATTTTCAAATGACATTGTGGACTTCCAGATTACGCCATGTACGCGCCAGCCGCAGCGGTTACATCAAAATCATATTTAAACATTAATGCTATAGAATTATCTTTCAAATAAAGTCTAGTGTTTATACTCTAGATGAAATCTGAGAGTATATTGTGTTTGTCTTACCGTTTGTAACGCTAAGAAATAATGCTCGCACAGAGCCGCCAAGGGTACAGAAATATTTGTTGTCGCTCAAAACTTTCGATTCCGAGTTGCTGTCTGTCCGTCTGTCCATCTGTCTACAGCATAACTCTCGAAAGCTTTGAGCTATAGTGCTAAAAATTTTTGTGTGTCATTTTTAGTAAAAAAGTAACTTTAAGTTCGTGAACGGGTGACATCCCCCCACTCCTTCTACCCCCTCCTTCTACCCCCTCCCATACAAATTTCACGAAAATCCGAAATTTTCAGAAATTGATTTTTCTTTGAAACTATTTAAGCTATCGATTTAAAATTTGGGTCAAAGTATTACAATAGATGTCATTAATATGACTGAATATTGATTTGATCCCGTCACTCCTTCTACCCCCTCTTATACAAATGCATAATTGTGAAAAATGCATTTTTTCGATTTTCATTGAAACTAGCAAAGTTATAAAAACGAATTTTTGCCAGAATCAATTTCATTATAATTGCAATCAGTATTGAACAAATTATCAACTTCACCTCACTCCTTCTACCCCCTCCCATACACATTTCACGAAATTTTGAAACTTAAATTAAATTATTTTTCTTCGAAACTATTAAAGCTATCAGCTTGATATTTTGCATAAAGTATAAAAATAGAAATATTAATAACGGGAAAAAAATGTGTTTTGATCCTTACACTCCTTCTAACCCCTCCCATACAAATGCATAATTTTTGTAAAGTGCATTATATCGATTTCCATTAAAACTAGAAGAAGTATAAACTTAAAATTTTGTCAAAATTGGTTTTTTAATAATTGCAATAAATGCTAAATAAATTATCAGCTCCTGTTCACTCCTTCTACCCTATATAAATATCTGTATTATAAATTCAAGGAAAGCATTCCTTCTTCGAACATATGACAGCTATCGACTTTGAAATTGAAACGAAGCCTGGCGATAATGATGTCAATAAGCAGTTTCAAAATCTTCTAAGCCCCTCGACTTCCTCTGCCACCTCCCATACAAATGCCCCAATTTCAGGCAAACTAAGTCCAATTGAAAATAATGAGAGCTACAAACCTTAAATTCAGCACGAAATATTTTGCATACCACATTAGGTGTCATATCCAAACCTTCCTCCTCTGCTTCTACCACCTCCCATACAAAAGTCACTATTAATTATTTAAAAGAATTAGAGGTGACATATTTTCCGGTACACTGAACTCTTTCTCATTTCATCTAGAGTATAATATGATTGGGCTTTACGCCCAATCACAATTCTGTTATGTTTTTTAAGTGTTTTTCATTGCACCTCCCTCCCCCTCATGCTCCTTCTTAAAAGAATTGGGCTCCCTTAAAGTTGATTAGGGTGGATCTATGTGCCACATAATTGGTTCTAAAATACATACTTTTTATATTAAGTAATTCTGAAATATATTTTCATCATTTGAAAAGAAAAACAAATTCAACCGGCAATTTGTTTAAGCCCCCTCCCCGCTCTTTTCAAAACCCATTGGATATAAAAATTAAACAATTTTTTAGAGTTTGTTACATAAACCCCTCTAAATGTGAGTCAATTTTTAACTTTCAAGCTAGAGCCAAGAGATATTTGAATTCGCAGTTTTCATTTCTAGCGCTCTTCTCGCCTGCCTTTTAACCTCTACACTCCCCAAAAATGTCAGCCTGAGATCAGCAACCATCCACAATCTACCTCAAAGCGAACTTGCTATCTTCAAGGATTTGGGAGTTATTGTGCGCTGAGCGTACAGACAGACGGATTTTTATTTTTTTGTATTTTTATGCTAATTTAGTCATGAAACACTAAAAATCAAAATTTCAGGGCAGCAATTTTGTTTTTTTTTTCAAGTCGATCACAATTTACATATTTAAAAGAATAAGCGTTTTGTTGTAAATGCAGTACAGCCCAAACCTATGATCCAAAATAAACAAACTAAATACTATTCGAGAGGTATTTTCATCAAGCTTTGCCTTTTCAGGGTTCCAGGTCCCTACTTGTTCCGGTTCTGGATTTCTGCTGAAATACGACAACAAGGTAGAAGAAATGGTGAAAAAAAAGCGCAAACTCATCTCATACTCCAATCAGATCACGACATCCTGCAAGCATACAAGAACTTAATGCAACGTAAAGCCCACCATTTAGTGGTCTACCGATCTTTCATTACAGAGCGTGATATTCATGCATTCGACAATACATAAGAAATTGAAAAATAGTAGGAGGAAAACACAATATTTTTCATGCGTACTGTACTCAAATGTTTTTTTATGTTTGAGGATAAAGCGCACTATCAAGAGTTGGACATTTAAGGTTCCTACTTTGTTAATAGCATATGACGTTTTCTTTTCAGTTGTGCGATCATTATACGGACACAAAATGCCTTCGCGTCTTTAGTGACTTACACAAAAATATTACCATCACTACTTCTCTCTATGACGGTACGCGTCATGTCGTTCGGCACATTTTTGTGATGAAAGTCTGTTTCGAATTTACCGGTTAGTATGTGTCTAACATTTTGTAACGCGCACTGTCCATTTGTTCTCCTATTCTTTTGTATATAAATATCTAGATATAGGAAACCGTGAAAGAAAAAAGTATGTAAACAACTGAAAATAAAGCGCTTGAAAATTATCAATGAAACACGGTTGTAGTAGCATTAATTGAATACTTTTGAATGATCATAATAAAACGATTATGATCATCTGCCTAATAAGAGCGTCTTGATTTTGAATTTCTAAGAGCTTCCCGTGCGTTTCATTCTTTTATTATCCCAGCGGGAAAAAAGCGCTTGCGAATTATTTTAAATGCGCCTATTTGCCGAGGAAGTGCTTGGAACTTGCTAGCTTTTCCTACATATTTTAACATTGCATGTCCGCTGAAGTTAGCTCTCCGCGTCAGCTTTAAAATAATCCATTTTGAAGCTATTTCGAAGCGTATTTTTTGTATTTAGCAAAAAGTGCGATCTAGAGCTCATTAGTGTGTAATGAATAAGAACGTAATTTTTTTCAAGTTGAGAAGTAGATTTCTACCTGGGATTCTAAAACACAAAGCAGACACGTTATCCACCGAGACATCCTCACCCAACGTTTAAGTCGGTCAAAAGCGTGTGACTATAAGCCGCTATTAAAGAGCAGTTCTTTAATATCTTTTGAAAGGATCTTTTTTCAAAAGTGAATATCCAAAAGTAATGAAAATTGTTTACAGCTATTTTCTTTAAAAAAATGTTGACTTCCACTAAATATTTATACTCTAGATGAAATCTGAGTTTGTTGTAAGTTAGCCACAAACCTAGTAATTGTAAGAAATAAGGCTCGGGGAAAAAACTGAATGATGCTGAATTTAATATTATCACTCAAAAATCTCGAAGTCGGAGGTCCGTCTCTCCGGATCGAGAACGCGTTGTACTAGAAAGCCAAAATTTCGGACACATAATTTTTGACAACAGAGCCTAGGTATTCTTCGTAAGTGCAAAAAATACTTTACGCCTCACGACTTAGCTACTATCTACAAGGCCTATATTCAACCTCATTTACAGTACAACTCCCATCTTTGGGCTGGGCCACCTAAAACACACCTTGCAACTGTTCGGTCGAATCCAAAAACATGCGTTCCGACTTATTGGAGGTAAACCATTACGGCTTCAATTGACTCCCTCGAGCATTGCAGAAATGTCGCAGTTTTCTACATTTACTATCGCAACTTCCATAGTAAATGCAGTTCGGAACTATGCGCACTTCTTCCTCCAGTTTATACTTTTCCAGGCATAATCGTCAAGCGGAACATGTGCACGAGTATACTGTCGAACTTTGATCTTCCCGTACAGCGAAATTTAGGCAGCCATTCATTTCCCGAGCATCCAGACTCTGGAACGCATTACCGGCTAACGTTTACCAAACGGGTATAACCTCCAGTCATTCAGGAATGATGTTCACCATCATTTCCATCTCTCTCCTACCGAATTTCCATAATACACCCAATTTTAATCCATTCCTTTACTGAGTTAGCTGTGCAATGCCCTAAAGGGTGACCCTCTAAGTTATACTCTAAGCTTTAAAAAATAGCCAACAAGTGAAAATGTCATAAAACCAGCTCCGATGATCAGGTGCCAATAATCTTAACCGAGTATAGGAAAAGAAAGCTCGACCACCTCGGGAAAAAATCCTGCTAGAAATTTCATGATTTTCGAACGGAGTGGAATCTGAGGAACCCGGTGATCATAGTTCCGCGTGCCTTGTATTTAAAATTGGTTTAATGCTATGCTACACAAGTACGAGAGAAACAGACTCATAGATGGACACGCAGCTAACGTGCATCGCGTCGAGTAGCACTTACTGTAATGATGACCCCTAGCTTAAATACTATATATGTATATCTAGGAATAACCCCTTACAAGGTGGTGCAGGGAGTACCAAACACCCTGTATATACATATATATACACACATCTGACACATTTTTTTAATGGAATTACTTGGCGAAATGTAGATTGAGACGAGTAGGACGCGTATTTGTTTTATTATCGTCTCGTGACTATTGCTCAATTGAGTTTAGGCGTGCCTGTTAGAGAACAATTTTTCGATGTACAAAATTTTTGGTTAAATCGAGCCATACATATCTATGTCAAAATTTAGTAAAACCCTCCCACTCCTTGTACCACCTTCCATACAAACTGCAAAATTAAACTAAATCTAATTCACAATATTTCCCTGTACCTATTCAATTTTTGAAGATTTTTGAAGCTCTAAATACACAATAAATGCGCAAAAACCCAACATCGTGAGTTAAAGCGGGGCTGCTATACAGGTATCGACCTGGGCAGCGTTAGTACATGGTAGTCAGAACTTGGGTCCGACCTCCTAAATAAGGCCAAAGATTTTGTATATCAATTGTGTGGTAAAAAATCAAATACGTTTAAGACTCACAGCTTATAACGAAATTTAAGAAATCCTCCCCTAAACTTAAGAAATTATTATTTTTCCCTGCCGTAGGGACTATTCCCTACGTTTGGATATCAAGCATCTGAGACGCTCTCAGATTTGATTGTGATTGTCTTCTATCAGGGCCCACCAACATTATAAAAAAAATATCGTTAGCATAGTGTAAATAAGTATTTGCACAATCTATAATGCATTTTCGAGATTTATGCATGGGCTTTAGTTCAGAACGTGCGAACTCTATCCAGAAACATCAATCAAAATGTCTGCTAAATTATGTGACCTTAAGTACAGTATAGTGAATTCCGAAAACACCTACAAAATCTTCTTGGTTTGAATTACCGCACAGCTATCAGTTTCTCACAATTAAAAATAGCATTCAATTTATCATAAGCTGCCTTAAAGCTGAATGGAATTAAATTTTGGTAGGTATAGCTCTAACGATTTCCAATTTTACTTTATTTACTATCGTTAAGATCCCTAGAACCGATATGCGCAAGATCTTTCTCAACGACCTTTCATTGATGCACAGAAGCCGCCTTGACCAAACTACATGTGAATCCATCAAAATCGTTTTCCAATTGTTGCAGTAAATGGTGATTTTCTTTTCCCAAATTCAATATCAAATTTCTAATACGCGCTCGTAGCTAGTTACTAATAATAATCATGATCCCGGAAGACGCAATTTTAACAAGAGGTTGTTATAGAGTGAATCTTAACTCATAATTGCCGAGTCACTAACGACTGAAAGTAGTCTTCCTTATGATTTAAATCATGGTCATTGTGTTGTGTGAAACCGCTTTTAGGTATGCAATTAGCAGCATACGAGTATTAAAACATCTTTAGAAGAGTCCGAATCTAATGTAGAACTTTTTATACTCTAGTTTTAAACTGGGGTTAGCCACTGTCGGCAGTTATATAGCTCATGGGTTTATGTGAAGTATGATAAATGACATTTGGAAAGAAATGCGGCATTTTTCAATTTGGGTAGGTCCCCCATGGTCGTAACGAATCAAGGTCAATTAAAGGCTAATACAATGTAGCTGTCTGCAGATATTATTGACATACAATATCCCCTTGGCATGTCCATTGACGTGTTGCGAGTGCTAAAAAGACAATAATCGTGAAATTTCAAGACAGTAAATTAGATCTCATGTTGAACAAAGAACAGATTCTTTATGTGGATCAGTAACGACGCAGTACTATATTGCAGATCTTGAATAAAGTAATTTACAGGAATAAACCTTTCATAAGCCGCCTCTTAAAAACTCGATCTTGATATCTACATGCATGTATCAAGTTTTGATCGTACAAGGTTATGTAGGCACATGCAATATGATAAATATGGTTCTAACAATAAGTGACATGCCTTTCAATAAGAAGATATATCTGTACAATTCGCGCGATATTTTTTTTTTTTAAATTTTTTCATTTGTTATTAATAATGGCGAAAGTATACATGTTTCAATACAGTTCGACAGCTAATAATAACGTTACAACCGGTAGTCGCATGTTTATCAACGCTATTTTATTTGTATCACAATATAAGTTATGGTCCAAAGATAGTTTGTACATTAAGTTGTATGTATCTTTTTCTAGGGGTACATATGGAAAAACAAAAAAATTCAAAGTTTTCAAAAGGCAGTAGTAGTACAAAAATGTGAGAATCTTCTATATTAATACGTGAGCATCTAAAACTCGTGCCTTTTTTATATTTCTTATAGTCTAAGAGCCCTAGAACAAAAATTAACAACGGAAAGCGACAAGGGTGTGAAGCACATACTATAATGATAGTACAGTGTGTAACTAAGACGAAGGATGAAAATTTTTTTTTTTATTTTTCTTGCAGTAACAAACTGTTTTGTAACAATTTCACACAATATTTCATTAAATTTATAATATCAATTTACCATTTTGTGTCAGAGGGAATAGAAAACAAATTATATTTTCGTAAAGTTCGTAGCGAGACCTTTCGAATACCAAAAGCCCTAACCAGATAGACTTAAGGCACGTTAAGATATTTTCGTCAAATGCATTAAAGTACGTGAAGTTTTTGTCAAAACTTAACGAATCTTGTACCCAACCATAATAACCTTAAGGTAAGAGAAGTTTGACAGCTGAAAAAGACAAATATCGGCTGTCAAACACTCATCAACAAGTTTGTGTCGATAATTGATATAATTTTCTTCTTGAAATGGAGCTGACCGAAGACATTTCATTCGAGGATAGTCTTATTATTAAAGTGCAAGCCAATAGTGTACTTTAAGATAAATGGAACAAAAAGTACTTCGATTTCGAATAGGATTTGGAAGCAAATCGCTGAAGAGCTGAAACAAAACAGTATGTGTTTTCTTGCTATTTTGATAAGTTGAGGTAGTAATTTTGGTTTATTTTTCAGCTGAAGAAGAAGAAATGGAAACATTTAAGGGAAACTTTCGTAAAAAAATCGAAAGCGTTGCCTACAGGGAGTGGGGCAGAATATAATAGTTGGCCTTATTTCGAGAGCATGATGTTTTTGAAAAATTTCGTGAAACTTCGAGCGTAAAAACACTACATAATTAATTTAAAAAACATGAAAGATAATTGTTATATTTTTTTTTTTTTACAGAATGACCTGTGTTATAGGCAATTTCGGCCTTTATGTGCAATGCACAAACACAGTCATGGAGGGAAGGAATGGGATTGGGAAGGTTGGGGAAGGGGAGTGAGAACAACCGTAGTGAGTGGAGGAGCTGGTATATTGCTCAGTTGTACTGGCTGCTTAACTGACAAATATTTGCAGATGTTATGGGGGACTGAATGATAGAAAGCGAACAGAAACCATCTACTGAGTATCTAGGCCTTCTTGAAGTGAAACTGTTTCACTTTTACACCGTTTCCCCATTTTATTGCGAATAATTTTTTATCACCAGTAGCAACTGAAAAATTCGCACTTAAAAAAATCCCGTCTGGAGTGGGAATCGAACCCATGACCTATTGACTGAGAACCAAGCACGCTGCCCACTACGCCACGGAACTGGATGCAGAAAATTGCAATAATAGAGCAGAAGGACGAGGATATACTTGAGGGCCGTGAACAAAGTTCGTCAGGACCCAAATCTCCGCCGAGTACGAGTTCAAGTGTGTCAGATGCGTTCCAACAACCCCTGAAATGAAATAACATCATTGGATCCACGTTGAAAGCGATTGAAGATCTGGGGCAGCCGTTAAGAAACGAGCACAAAGTCGAGATACTAAGATGTGATGCCTTACTGTGCAAAACTCTTGTTTCACTATTAAACGAAATCTAAGAAACGAGACGAAGCCAGGGCGAATCTTTTCCAAACTGTGTTTCAGTTGAAGAATAAATATGCCTTTAACAGGAATACAAACTGAATAACTGAGTCGTGGACTCTGAACCGAACGTTCTGCATAAAATTGCAATACCTGTCACATATACAAATATGTGAATTTAATATAAGGCCTGGTTTAAATGTCTGAAAGAAAATATATATTCCAACTGTTAAAATAATTACATTATGTGTTTCTTAATTCTAAGGCATTCGAGCTGTTAAATCTATTTTGGCATGATGAAGGGCGGAGCGAAAGAAGAGGTTACCCTTCTTGCCTCCATTCTCCCAAATGTTCCACGCCATTGTCATCAATCCAATCGCAATATTCTCGTGGACAATATGAATTATTTCGGGAAAAATTATCCATCATAACAAAGTTGAGTAGAGCCACACAGGCCAACACAACTTTTTCGCAATTAGCAGGTTCCATGTGTATAGTGTTTATCAGAATCCTCCATCTTGCTGCTAGGATTCCAAATGTGTTTTCTATGGTTCACCGCTCCCGAGAAATCCTTCTATTATACCTCTCCTGTTGTTCCGATAAATTGTGTCTTGGAAAGGGTTTCATTAGCTGCATTCCCAAAGAGAAGGCAGCGTCGGCAACAAAATACGCTGGTGCAACAACAGCGCTATTCGGCACAGATTCCGCTGCAGGTAAAGGAAGCTTCTGCTTCAAAATCTTTTTGCCAAATTTGCTTTCCGCAAATAATCCTGAAAATTTTTCTATTCAATATACTGCCTAATAGTAGAGCGTTTGCGTTGATACTTACCACCATCGCTATTGCCGCCATAGCCACCGATATCCTTAAACGTAACATGTAGCGCGCATCACATGCAGCTAGTAGCACGATGCTGTAAAAAGTTCGTTAAAATCCTTCCCGATCAGTTCGAAGACGCTGGATATTGGTTCACTGACGTCTAATGGTTAAGCTAGGGTAAAGCCTAGAAGGTAGTGTGTTGGTCTTGTAATGCGAAGGTCGTGAGTTCAAATCCCGGCCGGCGCAACATATAATTCCGGCACATTGGCTGCTTGGGTATACCTTGGTCATCTTAATCTAAGAAAATGAAAAAATTCGTAGAAAGAAGGGCTAACAACCCTTCCACAATAAATAATGAAAAATGTTAAGGAACCTGAATATCAGGAGGCCTAGGTCCGATTTAGGCTGTAGCGCCATTGTAGATGTAGACGTCTAATGGTTGCAAGGTCTGCCAAATTTCCTCGCATGTGTCCAGGATAATTTGCCGCACTGTCTCCTTCCTTAGTTAATAGGATCACGCCAAATACTGGATTGAAACTGCTTGGGATAAGTATCTAAAATAATCGCAATGATTTTTCCTCAGTTTCAATTCAAAATTATTCAAGGAACACAAACGTGTCTTTACTTACGAACAACAGATAATCGACATTTCGGAGAAACCGGATTTCTAATGCATTTCTTCTGAATTCTAGGCTTTACTAAACTTAATAAAAAGTCAAACCTTTCCGAATTCATTCCGCAATTTTTGAAAAATTGTCCGGGATCGTGCGTTTTCATTGGAATGAACGCCATTCGGTAATACCCGTTTTTTGCCGATCTCTATTTATTCTTCTAACACCACACTTTTTTTTTCTCCTTTTTAATTTTCCCGACAAGTCCAACAAAATCACTCAAATCTTCCAATAATTTAAGATCTTACATATTAGAGAAATACAAAACACAAATCCGAAATCACAAACTACAAATATCTCGGCAAAACTGTGAAAAAATGTCAAACGCAGAAGATTGCTTAAGTTTCTACGCTCAGAACCGTGCTCATAAGTTTTAACGAAAGTTTGAAAAAGTCAACGAAAGATTCCTTAAGTCTATTCTGGCTGTCAACGTGTATTTCTATATAGTTGTAGAAAGACTTAAGGTGCCTTAATGCTCTCTAAGTCTATTCTGGTTAGGGCTAATAAGTTTGAGTCTCTATCTTCAAATTATTCGTTTGTCCCACTACGTAGGACCCGTTTGGCACCGGTTTTGGAAATTAATTTCTCGTCCTTCGTCTTAGTTACACTCCGTTCTACAATTATGTTCTAGGGCTCTTGCTCTCTTATAAAAGGCGGGGAATGAAACTTATGTTACGAAAAAGGTGCTGTGCCTGAGATGTGCACAAACCAAACAAGACGCATATTGACTTCAATCAGAACGAAAAATAAACTGCCAACAAGTCGGGCGAAACTTTATTATTGCAAATTGCAGATGCGTGAAAAGTCAATATGCAGGTTAGAGTAGTTAGGGTAGACTAAGTGAAAGGGGGTTCCTGGGCAAGGCTATTGTCAATTTAACACATAATTGCGAATACGATCAAGAGCTCCAGTACATGTAATCAATATTTCATTCATTTATTTATTGAAGTTTGGGTTTTTATGAGGGAAGGGCGGAGGGGTGGCAGTAAGGGTGGGTGGATGTTAATAATTGCTTAACTGGTTCCTTGAATCACGTCCAACATTTACTGTATTTCAATCAATATCAATTTCATAGACGAAGTTGCATAGAATTTTCACAGGATTCGGTGTATTTTACATTCACGAAACCAAACACTTGTATGGGAGGAGTAGAGGAGGTAAGGGAATCGTAAAATTTCTGATGCAGTTTTATTTTATTTCTCTAGTAAGGTACTCCTACGATATTTTAAGTTCGTAGGTTTTGATTTGTTAGTTAGTAGTTGATTAATTGAAATTGGTCGAAATCATACTTTTGTATGGGAGGGGGTAGAAGGGTAAGCGCGATCTCAAAAAATTTTACGCTATTTCCATTTAACTATTTTTAAAAGTGTTCGTGCAAAATTTCATTTTGATGGTTTTTAAAGTTAGGTGATATTTGATTTCTTAAAAATAGTCGAAAAAATAATTTTGTATGGGAGGGGATAGAAGTTTTGAAGGTATTCGACCAGTTAATAATTTCAAATTTTATAAATTTTTTCAAATGCATTTCGCAAATTTTCAAGTTTCTACCTTTAAATTTCATCCAAAAATTTTCAGTTTATGTGTTTTTTTATTACACATGAACACCTTGTGCACGTTAGACCCCCACAACAAATTATTATTTTTCTGCTATGTATATCAAATAGATGTATCGACGTGCAAAATTTAAACTTTGTATCTTTTACCAGAGCCGTAAGAAAATGGCTCAAAATTTTCAACATTTTTGCTTTCCACCTCCCTCCCCTTTTTACCAAAAATTAAAAACTATATAGTTCTACAATCTGACAAATTTTCGATTTAATATCTGCACTCAATTTTGAGATATAACGATTTGTAATTTTGGAAAGTGCACAATTTTTGAAATGCTCCCCACTACTATTATGTCTACATATTGTTATAGATCTGGCAACCACGCAATGAACGATCTAGAAGTTTCCAGACATACACCCGACGGAACTGTATACTCCAAAATGTAGGCAATTAAAGATCTAGAAGTTTCCCGAATAGTCTAAACACACACCCAACATACACCCGACGGAAGCTTCGAGAATTGGGGAAAATCGTATAAAAGCAGAAAACTTTCAGACGGGAGGCAGTTATTCAGCGATATTTATGGAAGACACAACCGGTGTAAGAAAGCGAAAGAATAATATCGGCGGTAGTGCCAAATAGTGTGAATTAAGTTAAAGTGCGAATTAAGTAAAAGTGCGAATAAATAAAAATTTTAAACGAATTGTGTCTTACTTGAAATCCCGGCGAACCCCTAGCTCGTAACAATATTATATTTTTTTCATATTTTGCTAGTGTAGCTTAGTATAAGCTTAAAGTTTCAATTACATAGCTTAAGAGGCAGTCGAGATATTAATTCTTAAGTGTTTTTCCTTGCACCCCCCTGATCCTCCCCTTACAATAATTAGCCACTTTCTAAGTTGATTCTGGTGGATCTATATGCCACCTTAATGGTCCCGAAATATAAATTTTTTGTAATTAATAATTTCGAAGATATACCGCTCTCAGAGATATGAGGCCATATGCAACGGGTTTTCAACGGGTTGCAATTTTAGGCTAATTTAGTCATGAAACGCGAAATAAAACTTTTGAGAATAGCAAATTTTTTTTTTCTGTGCCGATCACAATACTTTATTATTAGAATAATAAATTAAAATCATATGTGCATGTTGTCGATAAGGCAGGTAAATTAAAGTGGGAACATATATGTAAGTTCAGCTCAGTACTACACGTGTCCTATGCTGATCGACTTCGATGATCAGACGAGAATCGGTAGGTCTAGTGCACTACACTGAGCTTTTAGCTAGGAAATGCGGAAATGAAAAAGTGCAATGAATGCCTAATATTATGCGAATTCATATTGAAAGTATTCATCGAAGGCAAAAACCAACAACAGCAATTTCCAAAACTTCCGAATTTCCATTCACATCCAATGCTGCTTGGTTCACAACGTGAACATCAAAAATTGTGGTAATGGTTTTTAGTATTTAAAGGAGAGGAATGAAACTTATGTGTAAGAATTAAGAATTTGTATGCAACTAAAATGTAATTAATTATGTCAAAAACAAGATGAATTCCTTTACTTTATGTACATAATTTGGTCGACCATGTGACACATGGAAGCGAGCAGTTGAGCAGGAGGCCAGAGGAATAAACAAGTCCTGGCAACAGCTTAAAGCCGATGCTCAAGATCGCGCCTTGTGGAAGAGAGTTGTTTCTGTCCTATGCCCCTATAGGGGGTCTTAACAGGAATTTGATGTACACAATTGGTCGAATTTCGACCACTGGCGATACTAGTTTACAATAAAATTCTTGTACAGTGGAGAACTTCCAACATTTTACAATCTTGACAATTTTTTCTCTCCTTTTTAATTCTCCCATATTTCCTCACAATTTATCATATTAAATTTATCAATTACCAGTTTTTCAGAATTCAATTACCAGTTTTTCATTTCACGTTTTGCGAGTAAAACATTGCTTTTTATACTCTAGATGAAATCTGAGAGTATTATAAGTTTGCTCTAAGGTTTGTAACGCTAAGAAATAAGGCTTGGAGAAAAAAATGAATGATACAGAAGTTAATGTTATCCCTCAAAAATCTCAAAACCGTCTGTCCGTCTATCCGTCTGTCCGTCTGTCCGTCCGCCCGTCCGTCCGTCCATCCGTCCGTCCGTCTGTCCGTCCGTCCGTCCGTCTGTCCGTCAGTCTGTGCGCTCTCTAGCTTGAGAACGCGTTGAGCTAGATTGTTCAATTTTTTTAAACATCGTTTTTGACAAAAAAGTAAGGTCAAGTTCGTGAACGGGCCAAATCGCTCCACCCCTTCTACCCCCTCCCATACAAAATGACACAATTGCGCAATTTGACAATTAAAGGATTTGCTCAAAAAGTATAAAAGGTATTGGCCTGAAATTTAGAATATATTACTTTTATGATAATATCAATCTACCATATAAAAATTATGCGTGTCCTCCTCCTCCTTCTACCACCTCCCATACAAACTGTACTTGTCATAAATTACTCTAAGCCAATTTACTTAGGGCGCTGAAATTGTGCACCAAATATTTATTTAAAATTGTTAGTAAGGCGAAAAAAAATTAGACGATTAGCTTCACCCCTTCTACCCCCTCCCATACAAAATGACGCAAATTCGCAATTTAACAATAAATTAATTTACTCGAAAAGTGTAAAAGCTATTAGTCTGAGTTTTGGGATACATTACTTTCATAATGATTTAAATTTACAGTAGAAAACTTATTTGCGTCCTCTCCCTCCTTCTACCACCTCCCATACAAACTGTACTTGTCATGAATTACTCTAAGCCAATTTACTCAGTGCGTATAAAATTTAGCAAGCTGAATTTCCGCACTTAATATTTATTTAAAATTGCTAGTAAGGGTAAAAAAAATTAGACGATTAGCTCCACCCCTTCTACCCCCTCCCATACAAAATGACACAATTTCCAAATTCAGCTATAAATGGATTTGCTCGAAAAGTATAAAAGCTATTAGTCTGAATTTCGGAATATATTACTTTCATAATGATTTCAATATACAGTATAAAAATGATTTGTGTCCTCCTTCTCCTTCCAAACCCTCCCATACAAACTACACTTTTTCATGAAATGCTCTAAGACGATTTTCTCAGAACATATAACATTTATAGAGCTCACATTTTGTAATAAATACTTAATTAGTATTATCACTAATATCAGAAAATAATATTTGATTAGCTTCACTGCTTCTACCCCCTCCCATACGATATGACACAGTTTCACAACTTCACAAAAAATCGATTTTCTCGAAAAGTATGAATGGTACTAATCTGAAATTTAAGAGTTGTCAATTTTATAATATTCCTAGTTATTTCTGAAAAAATCACTAAAATCCCCCCACTCTTTCTGCCACCTCCCATACAAACTGCACATTTTCACTAAATTTAACTCACTAATTTTCTCAGTCTCCATTCAATTTTTGGAGTAAGCATTTTGTATAAAACATTCTTATAGCTACTTTAGCATGATGGGGAAAAAATTATTTCAATGCTATCACCTCTTCTAACACTCCCCATCCAAAATTTCTTGGGATGACATCTAGAGAATCGTAAGATTGCGCTTTACGCGCAATCGTAGCCCTGTTATGTTTGTTACTGCTTTTACATACACGAAGGTAACGTTTTATGTCACACTTAAGTTTTCACTTGATTGAAATCGATGCAATGTGCCATAAAAATAAAAATCTTTCAAATATGTGTCACGCATATGCGACAAATAATTTACTCTATAATTCAGTAAGTGTAAGTAAACTAATAAAATTGCGAATTACCATGAAATGATGATTTCAAATAAAGCATAAGAAATGTGAAATTCATTTAATGGTATCCGTTTTCCATTTGGTGCAGTTTTGGATTTAATTTCCTGAAATGATGTGGCCACGCACGTGTCATTGCTTTGTTACTCATATGTTCGAAGAGGAAATAATTTTCTGGAATTTTCAATACAAAAATTTGTATGGGAGTTGGTAGAAGTACTGAAGCGAAGCTCATATTTTTTTAGCATTTATTGCAATTATTAGGGGACAAATTCTGGCTAAATTGTAAGCTTATACTTTTTCTAGATTCAATGAAAATCGATTAAATGCATTTACCAAAATTGTGCATTTTTATGGGAGGGGGTACAGTGTAGTGTTTCCGCTCGGTGTTCGTTCTTCTCCTGAACCTGTCCGCCTGACCTCGCTCAAGCCCAAGATTTGGGTGGAATAGTGCCTCATGTCACGGTCGATTACTAACTGGTGGTGCAAGGACCGAGTGACCCCACTGTCATTCAATGTTCGAACGTTCCAGAAGCCAATCATAGTCCGTTTTCGAATGCCAAAAGTCGTTACCGTAGAGTCCGTCCGTATCCGAGGCGCTGTATCCGTTTCTCGTATCAGTTAGGTCTTAAGATCACGGGTGATAAGCCATTCGCCATTTTTAGGACAAGCAGGACTGGATGTGGGTGAATTCTACGTCGCGATACTGATCAGTAATTAATTAAAAACAACAATTAATTAGTCATAAGGATTTTTAAAAATAAAAGTCGAAATAACTTGTGAGATATGTAGCAATGTAATTTTTTTTTTTTCAAAATGTTCTTAATAGTTTAAGAACCTGTTTTCCACGAAAAACCACCAAAACTGATTATTATCTCTCCAGCTGACGGTATTTGGTTCAGTCAAATTATGCAGCTTGTATGGGAGATAGCAGAAGGAGCGTGGAGTTCCAAATTAATTTTTTACAAATAACTATAAAAATCATGCATTTGAAATGTTTTAAATTGCAGTAGCATTCATACTTTTCAGAAAAATCGACATTTTGCAAACTTTCGAAATTGTGTCATAATGTATGGGAGGCCGTAAATTCGATTAATTTTTATACCGACGATTGAAATCGCTATAGAAATAACACGTCGTAACAGTTCAAACTTATGGGCTTCTAGGTTCAAATTTTCAGACCTCTGCGTGCTCTAGATTTGTCTGGAGACCACCCATATAGGTACAGAAAGAATGACTTACAAACTTTGTATTTTATTATTATATAGATAAATTTGCAATCCAAAAAATCTTGCTGTGACGTTAGGGTAAGATTAATTAGTATGCCCAAGTAAAGGTTTCATATTTTATACAGCATTTTGAATTTTTTCTTTGCCGGCTGATTTTTTTCGGAATCAGTGATATGTATAAGGAAAATTTTTCTTTATACTCTAGATGAAAATTGATAGTATATTGTGTTTGCCTTACCGTTTGTAACGCTAAGAAATAACGCTCACACAGAGCCGCCAAGGGTACAGAAATATTTGTTGCCGCTTAAAAATCTCGATTCCGAGTGACCGTCTGTCCGTCTGTGTGTCTGTCTACAGCATAAGTCTCGAAAGCCTTGAGCTATAGTGCTAAAAATTATTGTGTGTCATGTTTAGCAAAAAAGTAACTTTAAGTCCGTGAATGGGCTACATCCCCCCACTCCTTCTACCCCCTCCCATACAAATTTCATTAAATTTCGAAATATTAAGAAATTGATTTTTGTTTGAAACTATTTAAGCTATCGACTTGAAATTTAAGGCAAAGTATTATGATATAGATGTCATTAGTATGACGGAATATTGATCCGATCCCCTTAATCCTTCTACCCCCTCCCATACAAATGGACAATTTAAAAAAATACATATTTTCGATTTTCATTGAAACTAGTAAAGCTGAAAAGACGAAATTTCGTCAGAATTAATTCTACTATAATTGCAATTTATTTTAAAAATATTTATTAACTTCACCTCGCTCCTTCTACGCCCTCCCATACAAATTTCACGAAATTTTGAAATTTAAATTAAATTATTTTTCTTCGAAACTGTTAAAGCTATCCACTTGATATTTTGTATTAAGTGTACAAATAGAAATATTAATAATGCGAAATGTTTTGGTCCGTACACTCCTTCTACCCCTTCCCATACAAATGCATCATTTTTGTTAAATGCATTTTATCGATTTCCACTAAAACTAGTAAAAGTACAAACTTCAAATTTTGCCAGAATTTGTTTCTTAATAGTTGAAATAAGTGTTAGAAAAAATTATCAGCTCCGCTTCACTCCTTCTTCCACCTCCCATAGAAATATCTGTATTATAAATTCAAGAAAAGCATTTCTCCTTCAAGTACATGAGAGCTATCGACTTTGAAATTGAATCAAAGCATGGTCATAAGGAAGATGAAAAGCAGTTTCAAAATCATCTTAAACTCTCCACTTCCTCTGCCACCTCCCATACAAATGCCCCAATTTCAGGAAAACTATGACCAATTTCTTTAGAAGTAATAAAAACTAAAAACTTTAAATTCAGCAAAAAACATTTTGCTTGCCATGTTCGGTGTCATATACGAAAAATACAAACCTCCCCCTCTACTTCTACCACCTCCCATGCAAAAGTCTCTATTCACTATTCGAAAGAATTTGAGATGACATACATATTTTCCGGTGTATTTAAGTCATTTCCATTTCATCTAGAGTATCATATGATTGGGCCTTAAGCCCAATCATAATTTTGTTATGTTTTTCATTAAACTAATAACGATTGCAACTGGTCGATGAATTTCCCACGATCAGTATTCCCTGTAATTATTGCAAATTTGTTCCTACAGCCCAACCCAGCCACAATCAATCAATCGTCTAATCGTTTGATTATCTGCACTATAAACAAATCGCCTAATTATCATTGAAGAATAATCGAAATCGTCTTTTCAGGTCTGTGAAACGTAATGAAATTCAACCACGAAAAGAAGACGCTGACTCGGATCATGGATATCGAGAAGACTCACGTTCAATTTAAGGTAAGTGCGCCCGCCGAATCATTTCGTTCGTCTTTTATTTTTCAATGCAAATAAGACCCACTCATCGGTTTTGTATTGCAATTAAATTGCATAAGACCTCTCTCGTAGGTAACTAGACTCGAAATTGTTCGGCAAATTACCAGTCAAATAAGTCGACAGGTAAGCCAGGTATCACTATGACTTTATGTGTATCTAGGATGCCGAAGAAGCTACTCGTCTAGTAAGAAACAAGAATCATGGACGGATAGATAATATAAATTACAGTATATTTTTTTGTACAAAAATTAGTGAAATAATTGAAAAAATAAAAAAACAAAATAATGAAACATTGAAAAGTCATTTGTTACGAGACATGAGCTCAGGACACGATGAGATTTAAATTTTAGCGCGCTACATTTATTGTAAAACCAATAAAAGCCGGAGGCGAGGAGACTCATCTTGTCACGAACTTGGTATTTACGAGGTCTCCGCAGATAAGGTGAGCTCCATTGCAAAGGTGTTCCGCATTATTAGGTTGGTTTTCGTTCCGATTTGGTTTGGTATTCATTTTCAAGACGATGATCTTTGATCTGTGGTGTGATGAAGCGACGGTTAAGCTCTTAATATTGCAAATTGTATGAAGAATTTTTCGGTTTTCATGTTAATTCGCTACGAATGAGCTGTAGCCGTCACTCGGAGACCTCAGACAACCCATTGTCGAGTATGATGTTATGCGCGTTAATGATTGACAAACAGATCATCGCATTTCTGATGGTTAGCTTATGATCTTGATTTATAATGATCAGGGCTTTTCATTTCGTATATTATTTCTTATTATTTATAAAAATAGCATACACACTTTTTACTTTTGGTACCAGAAATTTCTTAGTGGTTCCTAGTGGCTTTAGGTTAGGTTAGGTTTGTGGAGCGGTTAGAGACCAATGTACGTAGTGTGTCACCAGGGGACCATTGTAGACCTCCGTGTTTTTACCATGTGGACATACATACCATTTTGCCAGCCTGCTCTATCGGTGAAACTAAAGAGCTTCATTGGTTCGAGAAACTGCAGATCATTTAGCTCGGCGAGAATTCAGAGAATTTGTCTTAGAATTGTTCGGATGCATGGGCAATCTCAGAAGAGATGCTTTACAGTCTCATCCTTCTTACCGCAGCCTCTGCAAATGTTCTCGGATATAAGGTGAAATCTTCGAGGATGCTGTCAAAGAGTACAGTAACCCGCAACTATACCTACTAGGGCCCATAGGGAGTTTCTGTCGAGTCTTAATACTTTTATTGATTTACCTCTATTAAACCCATCCCCTAGCATTACACGAGTCGCTTTGTAACCATTGGAGATTTTCTCTTCCCCTCAGTTTAGTGGCGTAGATTGTCTTAATAGCTCTCATGGCAATGCCTGTTTTCTCAACGGTGCCAGCGGTAGATCCGTTTCTGGTCAGCCTGTCTGTCATTTCGTTTCCAGGTATATCTCGATGCCCTGAACCCAACAAAGTTACAAAGTGCAGGTCCCCACAATTCTTCCAATATGTCCATATAATTGTTCAAATATCTTGAATTGCAGCTGTAAGCGGAGAGGGTCTTCAGTGTAGCTGTTCATGTGAAAACTAACTCGCTTACCATTTACTCCGGCGCGCAAGTCCAGTTCATCCTCTTTCGCAATAGCCATTACATCTGATTGGAAGACCGAGGCATATTCTGGTAGATGCCGGCAGATTTGCAGATCAACGCTTTTAGAAAAGATGCCATAACCTACTTCCTCTTCCATTTTCGAGACATCAGTAAATATCGTAATCTCGTCATTCTGCATGACATGATTGACAATCTATCGCTGTCTGTCAGATAGAGTCGTTTCATAGTGATACTGATCTTTACTACTACATATATCTTGGAACAAAATATTCTCTTTTCATACGCTCAAGGATGGTGTCATGGGATTTTTTTTAAATTGGCCATGCGCCAACAATTTCAAGTCTCATCGCCGTAATGCCATCTTCTTCAAAATTACTGCATTCAGCGGAAGAAGACTCAAAATAGCTTCCAATCCTGCTATGAGAGCTGTTCGCAATGCCCCCGTTATGTCTATGCAGGCAATTCTCTGAATGTGACCATTTGTGTCGCCATTTAACGAATTGGACCAACTGGCAACAAGGTTTAATGCACTTCGCATCAGTTAATTTGGATGAATAAGTCATCCGCATGGGCGACAGTACAATAACTAGCAGCGCTTAGCTGCAAGAGGATACCATTTTCGGCTATCAGCCAAAGTAAAGATGACAAAACCTCTCCTTGTGGTGTTCCTCTATCCACTTGTTTAGTCCTAGAGTCGTTTCCCATTATGGCAGTAATTTCCCTGCCCACCATTCAGTGAGCATTGAATTTACACCATGTGCGATTAACGCGTCTATTAGCGCATTGGTGCTTATATTATTGAGCGCGCCCTCTCCATCCACAAAAGCATTCAAAGTGTACTGCTTGAGTTCCATAAACTTTTCAATTTTTGATACCACCTATGCAATGCCGTTTCCACAGACCATCCTTTCGAGTTGTTGTTGGGAAGGACTGAGATTGGCGATGTTTACGGTGGCTCGTATCTATAGGTATACCTATCCTATATACATGTATAGGTTTTTAGAAAGGAAAATGCCAGACTTATTGCTCTGTAGCTCTTCGGCTGTACATGACTACTTTTATTTCGGTATGAAAACCACCTTCACCTCTTTCCACTTCGAAGGTACATATCTTAAAATAAGAAAGGCCTTGAAAATGTTAACGAGCCTTACAACGGGCTATGTTGTAGCATCGCAGGAATTATTCCATCTGGTTCCGCCGACTTAAAGGGCTTGAAGGTGTTTATTGCCCACATTTTTTGTCTTTGGTTATAATTGTGAAGTGGCTGAATTGTCACTATCTATACCCCGGTAATAGTCAAAGCAATTCCGCTGCGTCAGAGTTTCGCCTGAGTTTCCACACCCCGGGAAGACTATTCAGAAGCAACTCCAGTGTTTCTATTGACGAGGCGGTCCTTGTACCATCGCTCCCTTTGCAGGAACCCGACCATCGAAGAACCTTTTGGCAGAACTTCCTGAAGTCTAGCCGTTCCATTCACTGAGTCTAGAACTGTACAGAACTGCCACCAAAATTGCCTCTTTGCCGTCCATACAGAGTACTAGAATGCACTCAGCGTGGGTTTATAGGCTTTCTAGTCAATTTCTTGCTAACTTTTTCGTGGATTATTTTAAAGTTTCCTAGCTTTGCGACGCAATGCATGGAGCTTACAGTTCCAGCAGAAGTTCATCTTTTCATGGGGCAACCCATATCAAAACTCACCATAACCGCAGTTGTTTAGAATTTAACGTCCTTCTCAATGGTATCGGTTCCCTGTTGCAGTTGAGTGCCCCAGTAAATTTGTGGATTCCAAAAGCCTGCCAGTTTGTGGCTCTAGGATTTCTATATGTGACGTTGCTAGGAGCATCATGGTCTATTGTGAAAGATATCCATCTGAGGCCGGATAGTGACTCTTCTCAAGAAACCACTCCGAAGGTCGACGACAGGGATACCACAGTAATGTCGGTAACCGCTACCCTGGCTTTGTAACAAAGGAATACTTGTTATCGCCATTCAACAGGCTAGGGTATAACCTAGTGGGTTGTGTGTTGGTCTTGTAATGCGAAGGTCGTGAGTTCAAATTCCAGTCGACGCAATATATAATTCCAGCACATTGCCTGCTTGGATATACCTTGGTCACCTCAATCTATGAAAATGAAAAATTCGTAGAAAGAGGGTTGTGGAAGGGCTAACAACCCTTCCACAATAAGTAATGAAAAGTGTTAAGGAACCTGAATGTCAGGAGGCTAGGGTCCGATTTGGGCTGTAGCACCATTGTAGAGAAAGAGAGAGAAATTCAACAAGTGACTCATGATGCTCATTAGTATCACAAGCTAAAATCGAATCAAATCTGTTTTGTTCCACGAAACTTACCAGCTGTCGGGATTCGATGATGGTGGTGTTAGTGAATCGTACGGCATGTAGATTAAGGCTTCCGTGGCGTAGTGGGCAGCGTGCTTGCTTCTCAGTCAATAGGTCGTGGGTTCGATTCCCACTTCAGACGGGATTTTTTTAAGCGCAAATTTTTCAGTTGCTACTGGTGATAAAAAATCATTCGCAATAAAATTGGCAAACGGTGTTAAAGTGAAACAGTTCCACTTCAAGAAGGTCTAGATACTCAGTAGATGGTTTCTGTTCGCTTTCTATCATTCAGTCCCCCATAACATCTGCAAATATTTGTTAGTAAGCAGCCAGTACAACTGAGCAATATCCCATTCCTTCCCTCCATGACTGTGTTTGTGCATTGCACATAAAGGCCGAAATTGCCTATAACACAGGTCATTCTGTAAAAAAAAAAAATTAAGGCCAGGGAAATGGCTCGGTTGGGACTATTTACTACCCTTTCCCAAACTGCAATAGCTTGGTCCTTGCTACAAAACTGAGAGAGCTTGATTAGCTTAAATTCTTTTGCAATACATGAACGCGGGTTACTTGTTCCAGTGCCGTGGTAAACATTAAACATAATAGCGCCAAGGATTTTGTTGTCGCTACTAATCTCTTGAATGAGCGCCAAGTTGCCCTGACGTTGATGGGCCTGTAGATTTACAGTCGCTGCTGCAATGAGGTGGAGGTTTATCTGGACCCGTCGCCTTTTTCCCGGGGTAAAGTGAATCCGGTACAGCTTGAAGTGCACTAAACCCTTCATCTTCCTAATGGCTAGTGCTGAACTTCGGTCTATACCAACTTCCACTTTAACATTCTTCTTGGACTTTGTCAACTGACGAATCTTCCAACTCCTCGTATCGAGGTCGCTCTGATTCCTGATCCGCTGTAGGAATCGCGACAGCTCGATGGTCGGGTCATTCAATGTAACGCTGGCGTGGTTCAGACAGGAAACATTGTCCTTAGGGATTGTGGTCAGCCTAGCGTTGTGTTGTAAACAAGGCGGCTCCATTCCACTCACCGCTTTGGTGAGGAAGTCACTCAATCGCCGGTCTGTACACGATATTCTAAAAATACCGTGCTCTCATTCGCTCCAGTCAAACCTGATCTTGGAAACATCTCCTGCGTCCATGTGTTCATTCAGTTTGCATGTGACCTCCTCCTCCGTTTATCGACAATGACCAGTGGCTCAGGAAGCGAAGTTGATAAACGTCATCCCCAGTCAGAATGATGTCTTCCACATCGGTACATCACTATCGAAGATGCCGCCAAGGAACGTACTAGTCACGGTTGTCCTCACCATTAATCAAAGCAGTAGTGCTGTTCCATTGCAACAGTCTGCGTAATCACAGCTGCATTAGATGGATCAATAACGTGATCATTTTCACAACGTGGTCCAAACGTCGTGGAGGCTATTCTGCTGGCGACCAAGGAGGTGTCACTACCTCCCGAGCCCTGACCAGTAGTCGCAGTTCCTACCGAAACTTGGGAAGACTTGTTGCTTTCGCGTCTTTCATGGTGGGTTTTCCCGAGCCAAGATTTTCTTTTCCGTCTGCCAACCTGCGAAAAAAGACGTTAATAGGATACTAGGATTGGGGAATGGTTTTTGAGAAGGAACGGCACTATTTGGGTGAAAACATTCTCTTTGTTCGTGGTTGCTTATTTACAAAATAGCTTATTTGGCAGCCACTATCAGTGGACGTGCGTAGTGCAAACCTTCAGGCGTGGATAACCTGACGAATACTACATCCTTGAGGCTTTACATCTAATCATAATTCTGTCATGTTTTTTAAATTGATATCGCCCATTACTTATGTATATCAACGGTTTTTCAAAAAAATAAAGACTTAATGCGAAAAGGCGTTACAGGAGGTGTTTTTATCGAAAGTATGCAGTACAACCTCTATAATTGGAATACCGGATGGATCTAGTAAATATTCTTGAATTCGAAGCTCGAAGAAACACAAGAAAAAAAAAATCTCAATAATTATTATCAATAATTTCTTTATCGTATTTATTTAAGAAAAAAATCTATACCTGTAGATTCATGGAAAGGAGATGCCTTTTACACGACGTACTCGCTTACTAAATTCTGCCTACCGATCACAGGACTTACGCCTTCTTATCGAACACAGGACTTACTTGCTTACTGTCGCATACTGCTGATTTCTGCCTGTCGAAAACAGGACTTACACCTCGCTTACTGCTGAGCTCCGTCTGTCGATGTCAGTACTTACTCGTTTATTGCCGCTTACTGCTGAACTGTGCCTACTTATTTTCGCTTACTGTTGAACTCCGCCTACATATCACAGAACTTACTTGCTAATTGTTAAACTCCGCTCCGACTACACGACACACTCGCTCACTCATCCTGCGAGTCGATCGCACTCCCCTACTCGCTCCCCAGTTTCGACTCTTCTGTCCAAATATCAACTCACAACTGACCTTTCATCACAAGCGCTCACCCTTTATATACCCAGTACAACCGATGATCGTCAATACCGACGATGTCCATACCGACCGTTTTTTTTTTTTTTAATGTGACATCGGAACTAGAGGGGTTGCCCTTTTGTACTGAAGCACAGCTTCGGTGAGGAGGGAAGGATATTGGTTCTTGGGAATTAAGGGGATAGAGACGGAAGTGGCTATGAATATTCCTTTTGAATTGTTGAATGTTATTGTCATGAGGGAATACTGAGATGCGATGCGAGTTCCATATTCGAACAGTTCAGTTTCAAAACGAATAACGAAATTTAACAGTGCGACCGAAGATGGGGTTGAGAGAATATTTATGAGCGCGTGAAGCAGCTCGAGTATTACGGGGTAAGGGCATACATGGGGGCAAGAGATTAGAGATTTCGTCCGAACAATCTCCATTGTTGTAGCGATACAAAAGGGTTAGGGAACTTACAGTTCGTATATGCTCGAGTGAATTGAGCGATGGAATGATGTCAGAATCTCCTATAATTTTAATGGTCCGAGACTGGATACTATCCAGATAGGAGAGAGAAGTTTTTGCAGCACCCGCCCATAGGTGGGAATTAGATTCAAGACGTGATCTAATATAGGCCTTATAATTTGCCAGTAACCCAGAAGCGGTAAAGGAGTTTTTACACCGTTTAGATAGTCCAAACCTTTAGATAGATTTGGCAATGTTAAATATATGATCGTTCCAAGATAAGTTATCTGTGGTTTGCATACCTCACATCTTAATACTTCAAGAGTTGATTAATGGCTGGCCTCCGAAGGTGATCGGGTCAAGGTTAGAGTCACGTTTGTGGGACACAAGACAGCACTGGGTTTTCGAAGCATTAAATTCGACTTGATTCTTATTGCTCCAACTAAGAATTTTAGCTCGGTCGTCATTCAACGATTGAACCAAGTACCTGCGTTATTCTACTAAGCTAGTACATCGGGCTAAGGACGCATTGTTCAAGTTATAGGAGAAGTCTAATCAACGAAGCTATGTATAGGATTGAAAGTTGAAGATAGCAAGTCATTAATAAATATTAGATAAAGGGTGGGAGAAAGAACCGGGCCTTGAGGGACACCAGCGTTAATTTTATAAGAAGGGAGCCCACAACATCTAATACCACACGCATTGAACGATTGGTATAATAAAAGAGTCGCCCAAACCAATAGCTTCAAGTTTGATTAAGATGGCACTGTTCTATACTCTGTCAAAAGCCTTGGAAATATCGAGAGCGATAATACAAGATTCACCATACTGGTGACTGTTCTTGTTCCAACGTTTAGTGAGGGTGGTTAAAAGGTCTCCTGTGGAACGTTTTTTGCGGAATCCATACTGTTTGTCGTCAATAATATCATTGATGTTCAAATATTCTATTACTCTATTGTTGATGATTGGTTCCATGACCTTTGTCAGAATTGAGGTTATTGCTATTGGGCCATAATTAGCGGGATCGATGCGTTCTTTTTGGGACTGACTGAACATTTGCAAGCTTCCATGAAGATGGGACAGTTTAACGCTGTTGATTCCGATCTAGCTAAATTACTTTGTATTGTTGTATCTCTGTTTGTGTATTGTCTCAGTTTGGTGTTACCAGAGCGTTGTGTTTATTTCAATTTATTTGACTTTTTTATTTATTTATTTTCTTGTTATTCCAATTTTTTTTTTTTTTAATTGTTGTCGTAGGCAAATTTTATAGCAACATTTTTTTTTTTTTTCCGTGAATTGTACTAGGAAATTTGTTATATAGTCTTTAGTCTTTTTTATTTTCGTTTTCTTACGTTCCAATTTTGTGTTTTTTTTTTGTGTTCTAGCTAAATTTATTAGTAAAATTTTTTTTTTTTTTTTTCGTACATTTTCGTAAATATTTTTTCTCTTCTTATCATATTTATATTATCATATTATATTGATCATGAGTAGCTTTACTATTGATCAAGTCAATGTTCGGGGACTGAACTCTGCGTATCTCTCGCTGTATATCCATACCCAAACTAAAAGACCGGATATACTAGCACTAGGCGAATGCAAGGTGCTACCGGGAAGTGAACAGTTTTATTCTGTTCCCGGATATCACCTTATTCCCGCATTTTTTCGCCAACGGGGTGTCGCACTCTACATCCGCGATGATGTGTCTTTCCAATTAGTTCCCTATTTGGGGAACTGCTCATCCAGAATTTAATTATATCTGGATAAAATTGCTGATCCAAAGACATGTCAAGTACTTCTGTTATGTGTATAGAAGCCCAGCAATGACTGCAGCGAACACTTTATTAGAACTGGATGTGTTAACTGAATCTATCCAGTCAATAAACACTGCAAACCCTGACGCTGAAATCGTTATCGCGGGCGATTTCAATGTTCATAACATTGCCTGGCTTAAACACTCCTCGACTACGGACCAGGAGGGGCGTGATACTGAGCTTTTTGCTTCTATAAACGGTTTAACACAGTTGGTAGATCAGCCTACTCGTTTACCGGATGTTGCAGAGCATTCTTCTAACCTTCTTGACCTTTTTCTCACCAGCCACTCAGAGAAATATTCTGTCTATGTCATATCACCATCGCCAATTGGGAATACGGATCATTTTTTGATTCGTGCAAAATTCCCAGTTGCAGCACTAACACCGCTGACAATCAAGGCACCCCGAAGAAATATTTGGCATTTCAAAAGAGCCAATTGGGAGGCGCTAAGTGACTTCTTCAATGCCTTTAATTGGAAATTGTGCTTTGATTCCAATGACTGCGATGAAGCTTGTAGACTTGTCACCGAGATTATCCTGAAAGGTATGAAGCTCTACATACCTTCCAGTTATAAAAGAGTTAGGCCGTCGAAGGACTCTTGGTTCAACAATGAATGTCTCGATGCAATTAAGACCAAGAAACAAGCATTTCAAACCTTTAAAGGTAATAAAACACCTGCCAACAGAGAACTCTTCAATGCGTCAAGAAATGCCTGCAAATCCATACTCAATCGTGTTAAGTTTGAGCATGACCAAAAACTTCGACGGAAGATCCTTCAGTGCCCTAAAGGCTCGAGATCTTACTGGTCATTCGTCAAAACGGTCAACAACAATTTCATTTCTTCTTCAATACCACCTCTTGTTGATGGCGACCGTACCGCTATTGATCCTGTCGAAAAAGCTAACTTACTAGCAGCAAGTTTCGCTAGAAACTCACGTCTTCCACCTTCAAACCAATCGCCTCCCGCTCTAACTGATTCTGGTTTCTCATTGCCTAAACTACATTTTCGCACGAGACTTATTTCTAGGATCCTTCAAGAGCTCCATATCCACAAATCTGCTGGTCCGGACGGTATTCCCCCCATTACCCTTAAAAAGTGCTCCTCTTCTTTAGCTAAACCTCTTCGCAATCTTTTCTATCTTTCCTACTCTTCTGGGTGCTTTCCACGTTTGTGGAAAGTTGCGAATGTTCAGCCAATTCCCAAGAAAGGAAGCAAAGCGAACCCCGCTAACTACCGCCCTATAGCCATTACTTCAGTGCTCTCGAAAGTAATGGAAACTGCTGTCAATCGCAAAATCGTTGAATATCTCGAGGATAACCAGCTAATCCATGATCGACAGTATGGGTTCCGTTCTGGAAGGTCGACGGGAGACATTCTGGTCTACTTGACAGAACGTTGGAACTCGTGCATACATAAACACGGCGAAGGTCAAGTTCTTGCACTTGACATTGCAAAAGCTTTTGACAGAGTTTGGCATGAATGTCTCATAGCAAAGCTTAGGGCCATTGGTCTTAATGCTACCCTTGTTCAATGGATTGAGAGCTTTCTTTCTGGACGCACTATACGAGTAGTACTAGATGGCGTTACTTCTTCCTCTTTCCCAATAGATTCCGGCGTCTTTCAAGGCTCTGTTTTATCTCCAACTCTGTTTTTAATTTTCATCAACGACCTTCTGTCGTCTACTCTCAATCCAATCCATAGTTTCGCGGATGACAGTACTTTAGATAGCACCTATGAATTTAACTCTGCTGCGGAATCACATAAGTATTCTATTGCTTCCAATCGCATGGAGTTATTCCGTTCGCTGAACTCGGACCTCAGCTTAATCCTGGAATGGGGCAGGAAAAATAGAGTAAAGTTCAACGCTTCTAAAACACAGGCCTGTCATCTATCCCTCAAACGTGATGCTCCTGTATTATCTCAAAATGTGACTTTTGGTGGCACACAACTTTGTACCTCGGATAACTTCACACTTCTTGGCGTTAAAATTAATGACCACCTGAATTGGGCCCAGCACATCTTTGATGTTGCCCTCGACGCCTCTAAACGTCTGGGTGTGCTCCGAAAGTGCAAAAAGTATTTCACGCCGAACGACCTAGCAACCATCTATAAGGCATACATTAGACCACGTTTAGAGTACAATTCGCATGTTTGGGCTGGGGCACCCAAATCACACCTCGCGTTGCTCGACCGTATTCAAAAACATGCATTCCGACTGATTGGAGACGAGACCATCACGTCTTCTATCGATTCTCTCGAGCATCGTAGAAATGTCGGAGTACTCAGCATTTACTATCGCTACTTCCATGGTAAATGCAGTGCGGAACTAAGCACACTAATACCCCCACTCTATAATTTTCCCCGAGATACTCGTCAAGCTGAACGCGCACACGAGTACACTGTTAAACCCTTGCCTTCTCGTACAGTTAAATATAGGCAGTCATTCATTTCCCGAACGTCAAGACTTTGGAACTCATCACCAGCTAAAGTGTTTCCCAATGAATACAACATCCAGAGCTTCAAGAGGAATGTACACCGTCATTTTCGTCTTTCTCCACCTAAATTAAACTAATCTAACTTGAGTTTTTTTCTCCAATTCCTATACCGACACATCTGTGCATAGCATTATAGGGTGACCCCCTAAGTTGTGTTCGGTTCCTTAAAAAAAAAAAGAAAAAAAAAACGATAAGGAGAGACGGTGAAGTTTGCATAGAGGCTTAGCAAAAGAATCGCAGCAATTTTTAAGGACAAGGGCAGGGATTTCATCTGGACGAAGACACATACCGTTGTCATCCATACCGGCGTCCACACCGACCGTTGTTCAACGTGTATCGGCATCGCGTGTAAATGTTGTTGCTTTCGTTCGTGGAAAAGAATGTGCAAGAATGTCCCAACAGTGCAGTGTTTTTGTTGTCGAGACTAGTGGCTGAAGACCTCGAACACTCTTGTTGGCATTTAAGAGTGTATTAGATGAATCCATATGGATTCTACATGGTTTTGGTTGCTGGGTAATGGCACAATTACTGGGCTAATCAACCGATTTCCAAGTGCAGTGCTTTCTATAATTCACTCTGCGACAAAAAGTAACTGTAGTGTTAGTAGAGAATTGTTCAAAATCGATGTTAATATTTTTTTGAAATTGTAGTGATTTGCTTTAATGTTCTTTTTGTGCCTCTTAAAATAGTAATTATAGTCGATTATCGTATTATACAGACGGTACGACTTATGTGTATCAATCTGTAGAGTTAGATTCAGTAGATGAGGAAATAAAATCATTAAAAATCGCCATCCTGCCGCTCTTGCAATGAGTTTAGCTCATAGTTTGGCGGAAAATCACAACGAACTCTAGCGACCATTAATAATATAAATATTCAAATAAAACTTACCGCAATACATTTAATAATTGCATAATTTGTAATAAATTGCGACAATTATCGAAAACTTGACTAATCCTTTCGTTCACAAAAACAGGACTAGAAAAAATGCCATCGTAACTCTTACATATCTTAAACGATAAGGAAATTTCTCCATTAATTTCTAAGTGAGCCCATTTAATAAAGTCAACTGCATTTCCTTTCCAATCAGAAAGCTTCGTAACAGCCAGCCTACTTTTTCTTCCCGAAGAAAATACCTGAGAAACTCTCGCTGAAAACGAGGAAACCCGCAACGGCCTGAAGTGATATCAAGCGGCGGTAATCCGCCATGTCAGAAAACCTCATGACGCGCAGCCGCGTATGACTTCGATTCGAAAAGAGGCTGGTCCGTTCGCAACCAGGAAACACACGCTCCGACTAAATCTATCAGCCACTCTAATTAATGAACACATCACCCATGGCTTGATACCCGAAACATTTGACACTAAATCAACAACGAAACCTGCTCCTCTACATATTTAAAAACATAAAACTCCACCCAACTTACAAGCCGGACAATAATTTCGCGTCCAAAGATTTTAGTGAGCGTTTTACATAATTTTTCACCTGTCTCCACATGTGGCGTCAGCTATGATCATCCGCACGGTGTAAACAACGTGCTTAGGTTTTGTAGATACGCGCTTCGGAAAAAAAAGAGAAAAGAGAGTCCACCCAATCCCGGATATTACAACGTTGGGTGCTGTCCGCACGTTTGGAAAAAAAACCGCCCAAGTTTTATGATTTCGATAAATGCGATCGGGCTGCGACGATGCGACAATTCGATCGCACTACGATCAAAGATGCGCCTCGCACAACGCGTTCATCTTCGATCGATCGCAACAGGTTAATTACATTCTTATCACTATCGCACTTATCGAATTTCATTGAGTACAGATACTTTCGGTATTCAATTAACCAAATCCTATCGGAAAGATCGATTCAACCGATCGGAAGCCATCGAAGGTTATATAAGACTCAGGGTGATGTTGAAAAGAAAAGTGATACATGATAGATCCCATGGGTATCAAAATTGTGTTAGAATCGAGTCGATTGAATCCATCAATAACCCACATTTAGATTTTGACGAAATGCCAGCGCATTCCCATTCCAATTGCAGGCACACTATAAAACCTATGCAACTATTTGCGTCACGAATCAATCCGCTGACTCCGGTGCAATAATTAAAGCATTCGATTTCAATTTCGATCTTGGGAACATTTCTATCGGCGTTTAAGTTAGCGTTTTTCAATTATCCGATCCGCAAGCTTGTTGGCCCGATCGTCTTTCACTTTGAACTTTGCCACTTGCGCTGATTGCATCGGTGTTTGGCTAAAATAATAAGAAATGGATTTCTCGGTGCAGGGCACATTGGCACATTACTCGTACCTGGGGGTCTGGGGAAGCCAATCTGGTGATCGGCACTATCAGGGAGCTTGATCGGAGACAGGTCTTTTCGAACGCTGCCTTTTCCTGCAGTAAATAAATTGCTAACGGCGCGATTATGCAACGTGAAGAAGTGCAACTTGCATTCCTATAAGTCACGGCAGACGGGTCGCCTCGTACTTGCCAGGTTGAGAACAATTTCATTTTGTAATTGTAATGATCGCGGTGAAATGTCAGATCAATGAGGATGATGATCCTATCGAGGTGATATACCTACTATGAGTGTGTGTAGTGGAATGTCGCCCATACAGTGGAGGAAGTACGAAGTTGTTCTTGATTTATAGGCTTATTGTCTTTGCTAAGGTAATAAATGACTTAGTTTCGATTAAGAAGTATGTCTTTCTTTAAAATCTAATAAATTATGGATCTTTTTAATAGCACTGATTAACATTTGATTCTTTAAAAGGGTTATTAGCAGAGCTTTATAGAAATTGCGTAGCTATTACCAGAGTAGTAGCCAATTGGTTGAATGGTTCGTCAATTCCGGTCGGTATTTTCCTGAAAGGTTGACGGGAAAATATTTTCCATAGATTTCGAAAATTTGAGATATTTGTATTGAACACCCATAACCGCAAGGGGGTAGTTTTGGGATGAGGTTTTACCAGTTCATGAAACTATCTTTGGAGACTAGCGACTCCACGGACCAGAGCTAATTATCCCCCTGTGGGATGGGGGCAGTAGAATTCACCCAGTTCTGCTTGCCCTAAAAATGGTAAATGGATACTCACTGGATCATGGGCTTATCACCCGTGATCTTAAGACCTAACTGAGAAACGGATGTAGCGCCTTGGATACGGACGGATTCTACGGTAACGACTTTTGGAATTCGAAAACGGACTATGATTGGCTTCTGGGACGTTCGAACATTGAATGACGGGGGAAGGGCTGGGGTCACTCGATCCTTGCACCGAAAATTAGTGATCGACCGTGAAATGGAGCACTATAACATCCAAATCTTGGGCTTGAGCGAGGTCAGGTGGACAGGATCAGAAGAAGAACGTACCCCTAGCGGAAACACCATTCGGTGCGTTGGCCCTGAGAGTGAAGCCAAAAATGGCGTGGCGGTCATCCGTACACCGAGAGGATTATCGTCGTCACGCCTAGGACCAGTGTCCGAAACGTCACAATTCTACAGTGCTACGCACCAACTAATGCCGCAACACAAGGTGACAAAGAGGAGTTTTATAGCCAACTAAGTGCCACCTTCGAACGTGTTCCAAGAGTTGATATTATTATCATCTCAGGAGATATGAACGCCCAGGTTGGCGCTGACAACGTTGGACTAGAACACGTCATGGGGAAGCATGGTGACCCTTGGGTCGACGCGTCACGACACTGAACTAAGAGACCCGAAAACAGCGAATTATTTGTGGAGTTTTCTTTTTCCACACGAGAGTCATTATAAAACATCTTGGGTTTCCCCTGATGGTGTGTTCAGCAGCTTTTCGACGACCTCAAATTCTTTAAATAAAGCGCAAGCTTAATGTAGATAAACTCAGAGATCCCAACAAAAAACGCGATTACACCACCACTCTACGCGAAAAGTCATCCACATTGAGCAAAAATGAAATACGCACACTGGACGCCAATTGGGAGGCAACCAGAAACACTTTTCTAACTAGTACTGAAGAATCTGTGGGATATGTGCAAAGCGGTGAGAAACCCTGGATGTTGCAAGACACATGGGACAAGGTTGGCGATCGGAAAAAGCCAAATTGGCAATCTCTCAACTTGATGTCAACCAACGAACACCCGACCTGAGGCAGAACTACCGCGATGCTCATATGCAGCTTAAAAAGGCTGTTAGACGCGACAAGAGAAAGGCCATTGTAGATCTGGCCAACAAGGCAGAATCTGCGGCTTACCTTGGGGATATGGGTTCACTATTTAAAATCATGAAAGTGTTGACGAACAGAAAATTCACCGCCAACCACCTAGTGAGAGCTGTCAACGGAACTCTCCTTAATATGAGTGAACACCAGTTAGGGCGATAGAAGGAATACTTCTCTGATATTTTAAACAGTTTGTCAGAGGAAGATATTCCAGAAACAGAACAACTATCAAACATCCAACAGCAACAATCCTCTATTAGGGACGATCCCCCAGATAAGGAAGAGAAAGTTTCTGCCACTCGGTCAATGGAGGGAATGAAAACCCCAGGTAAAGACGGACTACCAGCCGAAGTCCTCAAAGCGGATCCGAAAATAACAGCCGATATTCTCCCCCCATCTTTACAGAGGTGTGGAATGAAGGAAGATATCCGACTGAATGGAAGGAAGGCGTCATTGTGAAAATTCAGAAGAAAGGCGACCTTCAAGATTGTGACAATTAGCGTGGCATATGTCTACTTACTGCCGTATCATGGCTAAAGTAATTCTCAACATGATTAGTGATGTTGGGGAGACCACTCTCAAAGTCTATCAGGCTGGATTTCGCAAAGGGTCGTCTTGTACCAACCACACAAATACCCTACGGATAATATTAGAGCAGTCAACCGAAATGGGTTCGCCACTACATCTGATGTTTGTGGACTTCGAGAAGGTTTTTGACAACGTTAAGCGGGATTAAATATGGAATGCTTTGCGTAGGAGAGGTATTCTAGATAAGGTTATAGTTATGATTAATGAATCCTACGAAGATACAAGGTGACGTGTCTTGCATAGAGGAGAGCTGTCCGAGAGCTTCCCTGTGCGAACCGGTGTCAGACAAGGCTGCATATTATCACCAGCCCTGTTTCTGGTGGTAATAAATGACATCTTAAAAGCTGCACTGGAAGGTGGGGAAGGTAAAGGTCTTCAATGGAGACTATTTAACATCTTAAGTCTCCTTGATTATGGTGATAACGTGTGTTTGCTTGCACATAACCGTTCGGACTTAGAGTGAAATGTTCGCTCGTTGCATGGCAAGAGTCGGGACTGAAAATAAATGTGCGTAAGACCAAGTACATGCACATGGATTCGAACGCAAGCACACCGATTGTTCTTAACGGACAAAATGTTGAAAAGGTGCAAGATTTTTGCTATCTCAGAAGCATTGTCAGCATGGACGGCGGAGCCGAAAGAGATATTGAGGCTCGGCTAAATACAGCTCGTCAGGTCTTCGGTATCCTTTCGCCTTTCTGGAGGTTAAGAGAGATCTCTCTTCGCACGAAAATGCGAGTTTCTGACGCATGCGTCAAATCCGTGTTGTTATATGGTTGTACTACGTGGAAAGTGACCGTTCGACTTACCAAGAAACTACAGACTTTCGTGAACCAATGCCTGCGACGCATTTTAGGTGAGACGTGATCTCCAACGACGAACTTTGAAGTACAACTGGCCAGACTAAAATGTGTATTGAGATTCAAAGGCGAAAGTGGCAGTGGATCGGTCATACTTTGAGGAGACCAGAGCCGTCAGGTTGGTCGACCATGTAACACATGGAAGCGAGCTGTTGAACAGGAGGCCAGAGGAATAAACAAGTCCTGGCAACAGCTTAAGGCCGATGTGCAGGATCGCGCCTTGTGGAAGAAAGTTGTTTCGGTCCTATGCCCCTATATCTTAACAGGAATTTGATTGTATTGAACATTTATGGCAAAAATTACTTATTCGATTTACGGAAAGAATCCCTTACAATAAAAATTAAAAACTTAATAATAAACATTTTTGAAAGAAAAGACTTCCGGATTCGACTACTATCCGAGGAATTTTAGGAAACCAGAAGGACAAAAAACCATTGGAGACTGAAGAAGTGTACAAAGTACCTTGTAGCTCATGCGATAAAGTGTATATAGTAGAAACGGAGCGCATAGTCCAAACAATGATCAACGATGCGCACGGAAAAATCAAATACAGTCATCAGAACATGCAACGACAGAGGATCATACAATCGATTTCGACAATGAGAAAATTCTGGCCAGACCACATCAATATTTTCAATGAATAATACGAGATGCCATTGAACTTTCTAAACATCCACAGGACTTCAACCGAGTCACCGGATACAAGTTATCAGAACTTTGGCTATCTGCCGTAAAATTTGGTAAAAACAAAATTCGTGCCCAGAAATCCTTAACTCATTTAACTATCTGATACTAATTAATTAACCTTAATTAACAAATTTAACCCTTCCCACAACCAATTAACCCCATACTGTATAAAATAAGAGTCTTTTGCGGTTTGCCGATCAGTTTGATAAAGGTCTCAGCAGAGACCGAAACGTCAAAAATTATATAGCGAACAGTGTAAAATCTGGATATCTTTCGTTTTAATTCAAAATGCTCTGTAAAAACCGATTAGCTTCTCCCCTTGTACTTCCTCTCATACAATATGATCAACCCCATTCTTAATGGCCAGAAGCACGACCTTACACTGAAAGAAAAACAGAGTAACATTAATACAAAACATAACAGAATTATGATTGGGCTTAAAGCCCAATCATATGATACTCTAAATGAGATGGAAATGACTTAAATACACCGGAAAATATTTCATCTCAAATTCTTTCGAATAGTGAATAGACTTTTGCATGGGAGGTGGTAGAAGTAGAGGGGGATTGTATTTTTCGTATATGACACCGAACATGGCATGCACAATGGTTTTTGCTGAATTTAAAGTTTTTAGTTTTCATTATTTTTAAAGAAATTGGTCATAGTTTTCCTGAAATTGGGGCATTTCTATGGGAGGTGGCAGAGGAAGGGGAGCGTTTAAGTTGATTTTGAAACTGCTTATCATCCTCCTTATCACCATGCTTTGATTCAATTTCAAAGTCGATAGCTCTCAAATACTTAAAGGAGAAATACTTTTCTTGAATTTATAGTACAGATATTTGTATGGGAGGTGGTAGAAGGAGTGAAGCGAAGCTGATAATTTTTTCTTACACTTATTTAAATTATTAAGAAACAAATTCTGGTAAAATTTGAAGTTTGTACTTTTTCTAGTTTTAATGGAAATCGATAAAATGCATTTAGCAAAAATTATGCATTTGTATGGGAGGGGGTAGAAGGAGTGTACGGATCAAAACAAATTTTTTTCGCATTATTAATATTTTTATTTGCATACTTTGTACAAAATATCAAGTGGATAGCTTTAACAGTTTCGAAGAAAATTAATTTAATTCAAATTTCAAAATTTCGTGAAATTTGTATGGGAGGGGGTAGAAGGAGTGTGGTGAAGTTGATAATTATTTTTAAAATAAATTGCAATTATAGTAGAAGTAATGCTGACAAAATTTCGTCTTTTCAGCCTTACTAGTTTCAATGAAAATCGAAAATACGTATTTTTCAAAATTGTCCATTTGTATGGGAGGGGGTAGAAGGAGTAAGGGGATCTGGTCAATAGTCCGTGATAGTAATGACATCCATATAATAATACTTTGATCTAAATTTCAAGTTGATAGCTTAAATAGTTTCAAAGAAAAATCAATTTCTTATTAATTCGAAATTTCATGAAATTTGTATGGGAGGGGGTAGAAGGAGTGGGGGGATGTAGCCCATTCACGAACTTAAAGTTACTTTTTTGCTAAAAATGACACACAAAGTTTTTTGGCACTATAGTGCAAAGCTTTCGAGATTTATGCTGTAGACAGACGCACAGACGGACAGACAGACAGACGGACAGACGGTCACTCGGAATCGAGGTTTTTGAGCGACAACAAATATTTCTGTATCCTTGGTGGCTCTGTGCGAGCGTTATTTCTTAGCGTTACAAACGGTAAGGCAAACATAATATACTGTCAGATTTCATCTAGAGTATAAACATTCTAGATCTAAGAGTTTACGGCTATGATTTTCTCGTAATCACAGAATTACTAGATTTAATCATTTTACGAGTTAAATATTCAATAAGTACAAAACTTTAATACTTTTTATTCTTGATTTTAGAATGCCCTCTTTGTCTCAGTGTAGAAACGGTCGCTCGACCACGTCGAATCTTATGATTTTTGTATCTGATACACTCTGCGCACTTGAAAATGGGCATCAAATCGATGCAATATACACCGACTTTAGCAAAGCGTTCGACCGAGTTGATCACAATTTCCTGATTTTAAAATTAGAAAAAATAAACTGTCCCAGGTTAGAGTGGTTAAGGAAGACTAAGTTCCCCTATCAGAAGTGGAACCCTCTTTCGGGCAGGGCTGTTGTCAATACAATTAATTGCGAATACGATCAATCGCTCCAGTAAATGTAAACAATATTTCATTGGTTTATGCAAGTTTGGGTTTTTATGAGGGGAGGGGGTGGGGGTGATAGTAAGGGTGGGTGGATGTTAATAATTTTTTAATTGATTGCTTGAATCACGTCCAATATTCTCTGTATAAAATGTCAGTTTTATAGACGAAGGTGCATTGAATTTTCATAAAATTTGGTTTTGGTTCACTAAACCAAACATTTGTATGTGAGGGGGTAGAGGAGGTAAGGGAATCGTAAAATTTGTGATACAGTTTTATTTCGTTTCTCTTCTAAGGCGCTCGTACAAAATTTCAAGTTCGAAGCTTTTCATTTGTTGGTTATTAATTGATTTATTGAAATTGGTCGAAATCATACTTTTGTATGGGAGGGGGTAGAAGGGCAGGCACGATCTCAAAATTTTTGACGCAGTTTCGTTTTAACTGTTTTTGAAAATTTTCAAATTGATAGCTTTTAATAGTGAGGTGATAATTGATTTCTTAAAAATGGTAAAAAAAATAATTTTGTATGGGAGGGGATAGAAGTTTTGAAGATATTCGAACAGTTAATATTTCATACTTTAAGAGATTTTCTTAACTGCTTTTTGCAAATTTTCAAATTTGTACCTTAAAATTTCATTTAAAATTTTTTATACATTGCACAAGAAACACCTTGTGCACGTTAGACCGGAGGTGTCGGTGCATAACAATTGTTGATTTTTTTTTTATTTTTGCTGTCTGTATGTATATCAAATAAATGTATGCACATGGATAATTTAAACTTTGTATCTTTCACCAGAGCCAACAATCACCCAAAATTTCCGACTATGTGGTTCTGACATCAGTACTCAGTTTTGAGATATAACGGCTTAAAAATGTCGAAAGTGTACCATTTTTGAAATGCTCCCCATTTTCTCCCACTACTATTATGTCCAAATATTATGTTTTCCTCGTATTTTGCTAGTATTTACAGCTTAATATATGTTCCAAGTTTCAATTATATAGCTTGAGAGATAGTCGAGATATTCACTTTTAAGTGTTTTCCTTGCACCCCCTCTGACCCTCCCCTTTGTACAATAGTTAACCTCCTTCTCAGCTGATTCTGGTGGATCTTTATGCCACCTTAATGGTGCCAAAATATGTTTTTTTTGTGGTAAGTAATGTCAAAGATATGATCATTAAAAAAAAAAAATTGACCGACAATTTTTTTTTGAGCCTCCCTTTTCGGGCGCTAATGCATAAAAAATTTAAATTATTTGTGAAATTTATCCCCCAAATCTCTTTATATATGTTTTGATTTTCAGTATCCTAGCTAAAACCATGGTTGAGATATTCGAATTATTAGTTTTCGGTTTTAGCGCTACCCCGCCTCCCCTTTAACCCGTACACTCCCTGAAATGGGTGTCCGTCTGAGATCCGCAATCACCTACATTCCACCCAAAAATGAACTTTCTGTCTTGAAGGGTTTGGGAGTTAATGTGTACTGGGCGTACACGTACGGCAGTCTTTGGCCTTCCTTTGTATGTATATTCTAAGACTTTTGCTTGTTTTTCGTCGCGCTGAAAGCGAATTTTCTAGTTTTAGAGTATCTGAGAGCGGTCGGCAACAGGTGATGATCGTTTTATTTATTTAGGGGAATAGTTTCAGTTGGCTTTATATGGCTTTAAAGGGGTCCACGTTTCCTGTCTTTACATTCTAAGGGTCTATATATCGCTTGCATGCTGTATATCGCTTACATGCTGTATTGCATTCGAATGTCCTCGTCAACTTCTTGAATAAGACAATACATCCTTCCATGTCTACGCATTGTTTACATTTCAATGGGCAAAGCATAATATAGTATTTATCTTTTTTCTTTAGAATATATTTCACAATTTTTTTCGATATGGTCTTTAATTATGGATTTACTAATCTGAATTAGGCAATTTGTCAACTTGTCTACATCAATTAGTAGGGTGAAATGCACCCATTTTTATAAAAGGAATACCTATTTTTCTATTAATTTTTTTTCTGTGTATAATTGCTCTATCCGTCCTTAAATTTGATGGGAAATCTACGAAATCTAAGACGTTTGCGAATTACTAGTAGGTAATCACATAAAATTTGATCGCATTTAATCGAAAATCAATTTCAAAATGGAACCGGCCTTAGCCCACATATTTTGTTACCTTCGGCCAAGCAGTGTGTGGTTTGTTCGCCGACTATTCGGAATTCGGATGTGCTTCGACCGTTGCAAACGTCGTGATTGAATTCACTGAGCGAATTAAAGGCTCATCCCAGGTCTGCGGGATTACCGATCATTTGTACCTGCACTCTAAACGATTGCTGGAAGAGCGATTCCATTAGCATTAGCGATCAACCCAGCTCAGAGTCTTCGGCTCACCTCATACACCTTTGGTATTAAACTTTCGCTATCGCCCGAAGGTGATGTTGCAAATTTGACTTCGAATGATGGTGATAAGCGTGGCTCGCCGATTGGTCTCGGTTCTAGTGGAAGATCACTGATCCGTCTGTAATTGAAATTTGATTGAGCAATAATCTCGCTGCAGGGTATTGTGGTGCCGTCAACACTCCACTGGGTATAATGGTCATTAGCTGAGATGAGACCTGTGACCAATCGTGAGTGCTCTAAGGCTAAAACCACCGACATTGACCATCGGGTCATTCTGAGTGCTTATTCTAGCATAGGTCCGTATTCTTCAATCGAATGAATCGAGATCCAGCTTAAGTACGCGATTGCCTGCAGCTAATCCAAGTGCATGACATGACATCGACGTTGAATTAATGTCTTTACACCTGATTAGGTGAATTGCACGAACCCTTTCGATGGGATTAAAAATCGAACGTACCTACGGGTACATTTAGCGAAGACGAATCGTTCGTATGCCAAGGCCAGAGCCATATCTAAGTCTTAGCAGGGATGTGATTAATTGACTGAACCAAAGTTGTCGATGTTTTGAATTAGTTTCCGTGATTAGAGTCCGTATCGATAGATGAGGTGCGAATATCGAATGTTAAAGTGCAACGCGCTCAGGTGATACGTACATATACGTAAATATGCTAATTGCCTGATAATCTATGGTGCGTGTTAAGTGCTCGACTTGTCTCGATAACTCGAAAACGGCTTTTACGGCTTTCCATTATGTAGTTCACATGCGTGCATTCAAGTTAAGTAAATGATTCGC
The DNA here is from genome assembly GCA_963669355.1 of Chorisops tibialis. Classification (NCBI taxonomy): domain Eukaryota; kingdom Metazoa; phylum Arthropoda; class Insecta; order Diptera; family Stratiomyidae; genus Chorisops; species Chorisops tibialis. Next base: position 72,061,304 of record OY770263.1, on the reverse strand, counting down.
GCCGAGCCGATACGGCGGTAATACGATACGGTCGGTCAAAAAGAGGAACTAAGATTTTAATTCAAGATATCCTTCATTTGGTAGTATTGCGTTTGATAGTCGCTTTCTAAAATAATAGCTAAAAGGTTTCAAGACTGCGGTGTTGCATCACGCGACCTTTAATTGAGTCTAAACTTGGTGTTTACATATTTTGGATGGGATCTAAAAGTGTAATAAACTTAATTCAAAGTTTGTAACGCTAACGAATACGAGAAAACGATCAATAGCTCCAGTACATATAATAAATATTTCATTCGTTTGAGCAAGTTTGGCTGTTTATGAGGGGAGGGGAGGGGTGATAGTAAGGATGGGTGGATATTAATAATTTTCTAATTGATTGCTTGAATCATGTTCAATATTTTCTGTATAGAATGTCACTTTCATAGATGAAGTTGCATAGAATTTTCATAAAATTCGGTGTACTTTACATTCACGAAACCAATCATTTGTATGGGAGGAGGTAGATGCACAATTTTGGTAAATACATTTAATCGATTCTGATTGAAGCTAGGAAAATTACAAACTTAAAATTTTGCCAGAATTTGCCCCTTAATAATTACAATAAATGCTAAAAAACTATGAACTTCGCATCTACCACCTCCCATAAAAATTTTTGTATTGGAAATTCAATAAAAGTTTTTTTCCTTCGAACATGTGAGAGGAAGCGACGAAAAATTTATAACAAAACAATATGATTAAGATGTTGATAAGCAGATTCAAAATCGTCCAAAACCTCCCACTTTCTCTGCCACCTCCCATACAAATGCCTTAAATTCAGTCAAAAATTGTTAAATTTCCTCGAAAATTATGAAAACTACAAACTTTAAATTCAGCATCAAACATTCTGTATAGTGCTTTCGGTGTTATATACAAAAATTATTATAAAAAGCTGCACCTTCTGCTTTTATCACCTCCTATACAAAAGTTACTATTTACTATTCCACAGAATTTGAGATGATATATTTTCTGGTACAATGAACTCTTTCCTTTTTCATCTAGAGTATCATATGATTGGGTTTTACGCCCAATAATACTTCTGTTATGTTTTTTTTTGTATGTTTAGGATATTTTAGTCATAAAACGCGAAAAAATAAAATTTCAGGGTAGTACATTTTTTTTTCAAGTCGATCACAATACTTTATTATTAAAACTAGCGATCACCCGCGACTTTTTCCGCGTAGAAATCGCAATATTAGGCGATTTGTGAGAGTGTTGTTAGTAATGCAATATGTGGAATATATAATCTGATTAGTTTACTGACTCTTTGAACACAATGCTTTGTATTTTGTTGGAATCAGAAACATAAATTATTAAGAGTGAAACCACGACACTCGCGTTTGCTTGGGACAGGTTTGTGATCAAATCAATCCGGTGATCTGAGATCATATACGTATTGATGAGCATTAAGGACATGTAAATAGTTGTAGCTTCTGTTAATTAAAAAAAAAATTACATAAAATAACATTAATCTTAAAAATATAACAGGGCTGCGATTGTGTGTAAAGCCTAATTATACGATACTATTGATGAAATCGAAATTTTTGTGATGTTAAGAAATTTTGTATGGGGATGACAGCACTGAACTAATTTGTTTCACATCATGCTAGAGTAGCTATAAAAATGTTTTCTACCAAATTTATATTAATAATAATGCTAATTAAGGATTTAGTGCAAAATTTTAGCTCGATGAAAGTTACATGTACTGAGAAAATTGAGTATTTCATGGAGAAGTGTAGTTTGTATGAGAGGGGGTGGAAGGAGTAATTATAATCATCATGGAATTGATATATTTTAATGTATATCAGATCAGTAACATTCACACTTTTCAAGAAAATCGAAATTTTTTAAAGTCGTGGAATTGTCACGTTGCATTGGAGGGGGTTAAAAGGAGTGATGGTAATCAATTAATTTTTTCCCGATATTAATAATAATGCTAATTAATTTAATTTAGTACAACATTTGAGCTTGATGAAAGTTATACGTACTGAGAAATTTGGTGTATAGTATTTCATGAAAAAGTGATGTTTGTATGGGAGGTGGTGGAAGGGGTTGGTGTAGAGAATAAACCAGTCTTAACCTAACAATCAAACCTATTAGTCACAGCCATCCCATAGCCCGCCACATACCGGAACACATGGCGCAGATGGTTTGTCAAGTTTGAACAAGATAAAAGCAAAGCTATGCGGTAAATTAAATAAAAAAAAAATAGTGATGAAGCATTAAATAATTCGGAAAAAAAGTTTTGCTAGTGTGCGCATTGAGAAATAGAACAATCCAATATTATTTACTGGAGCCGCAACAAACAGCAAGGAAGACGAAGCAAAGTGAAATGCGGGGTGATAAGTGTTAAACTAGTGGAAAATTTAGTGATCGATGGCAACATTAGTGAAAATTGGCGGAAGTTCAAGCAGAACTTTCAAATATTTATGGTGGCTGCCTCTTTGGACAATAAGTCGGAGGAGGTCAAAATTGCCACGTTCTTAAATACGATTGGTGAAATAGTTACAGAGGTAGTCAACACCTTCAATTTGACTGATGCTGAACGTCAAAAATTTGACAGTGTAATAAATAGTTTCGAGGAATTCTGTGCTCCGGAAACTAATGAAGTATACGAGAAGTTTTTGTTATAAACGAAACCAGGCAGAAGGGGCGCCCTTCGATAACTTCCTGATGGATATAAAGAGGCTCGTTCGATCTTGCGCATTTGGTGTGCAGGGAAACGTCATGCTCCGCGATCGCATAGTTTTTGGGATTACCGACCATAAGCTGCAAGAAAAACTGATCCAGATCGAAAAGGTGACCTACACGCAGGTTAGTCGAAAAGTGTCGCGCTAACGAGGTAACGGCGGAGAAGGCATAAATTATGAAGAAGATGAAACATCAACAGAATCCGTCCTGAGTATTAACTGCAGTAATGAAAAAATAAAAATATTTAAAGAAGAAACTGAAAAAGACATAATTTTAAAAATAATGAAGAAGTACTACCTAAAGGGATGTCCCAAGGACAAAACAAAAATTCCAAATGGCATTAGGTACTACTTTAAATTAAGACATGAACATTTTTTTAGGAGATGGGATGTTATTTTTTAATATTAGAATTATAGTACCTTCTATCCTCAAGAATACTATTATAAATCAACTCCATGAATCTCACTTAGGGATAGTTAATACCAAAAAACGAACACAGAAAACTATTTTTTGGCTAGGCATTAACACGGATATAGAAAATGTCGTTGCAAGATGTGAGATATGTCAGACTATTCAAGATAGAAATAGAAAAGAACCATTAATCCCACACAATATTCTCGACCTCCCCTTTCAAAACATAACATGCGACATAATGGAATACGCAAAGATAAGCTATCTAGTAGTAATAGATTACCACTCCAAATGGATAGAACTAAAAAAAATAAGAAATAAATCCTCTGGGGAAAATATAAGGAAGTGGCTAGAGATATTTTCTCAGTTTGGAGTGCCGATTATAATATTATGCGATAACGATCCGTTTGATTCATTTGAATGTTGAAAATTCGCCAAAGAATACGATATTCAAATTGAAACTAGTAGCCCGTATTATCTAAGGTCGAATGAACTAGCCGAAAAGCAGTTCAAATTTGTAAAAACATGTTAAAAAAATGTAAGTCTGAGCTTCAGCTTCACTACGCTCTGTTGGAATCCAGAAATACGCCTGTAAATGACTTAGCAGTCTCCCCAGCGCAATTACTTCAAAATAGATTTCTCTGTTCTAAACTTCCATCTCACATTAAGATATTTAAATTAAGAAATTAACAATATAAAAATCCAAATGAGTAAAAATAAACTGCCAACAAGTCGGGCGAAACTTTATTATTCTTGGGACAAGTTGCGGATGAGTGGAAAGTCAATATGCAGGTTAGAGTGGTTAGGGAAGACTAAGTGAAAGGGAGTTCTTCTGTTAACAATATTTCATTCGTGTCTGTAAGTTTGGGTTTTTATGAGGGGAGGAGTAGGGGTAATAGTAAGGGTGGGTGGATGTTAATACCTATTTAATTAATTACTTGAATCTCGTCCAATATTCTCTGTATAGAATGTGTTGCATAGACGAAGTTGCATAGAATTTTCATAAAATTCGGTGTATTCTACATTCACGAAACCGAACATTTGTATGGGAGGGGGTAGAGAAGGTAGGGGAATCGTAAAATTTGATATGTAGTTTTATTGCGATTCTCTTTTAAGGTGCTTGCATAGAATTTCAAGTTCGTAGCTTTTAGTTTGTTGGTTATTAGTTGATTTAATGAAATTGGTCAAAATCATAGTTTTGTATGGGAGGGGGTAGAAGCGCGAGCGCGATTTCAAAACTTTTAAAACAACTTCATTTGAATTATTTTTATAAGTTTTTATGCCAAATTTGAAATTGATAGCTTTTTAGAGTTAGCTGATAACTGATTTCTTAAAAATGCTCGAAAAAATAATTTTGTATGGGAGGGGGTAGAGGAGGTAGGGGAATCGTAAAACTTGTGATGCAATTTTCTTTCATTTTTATTGTTAGGTGCTCGTACGAAATTTCAAGTTCATAACTTTTAATTTGTTGGTTATTAGTTGATTTAATGAAATTAGTCGAAATCATACTTTTGTATGGGGGGGGGGGGGGGGGCAGAAGGGCAAGCGCGATTTTAAAACTTTTGACGCAATTTCATTTCAATTATTTTTGTAAGTTGTTTTGCAAAATTTGAATTTATAGCTTTTAATGGTTAGGTGATAATTGATTTCTTGGAAATGGTCGAAAAAATAATTTTGTATGGGAGGGGGGGAAGTGGGAAGTGTTAAGGGTTTTCGACCAGTTAATATTTTGTATATTTAGGGATTTTTTTAAAATGCATTTCGAAAATTTTCAAGTTTCTACCTTAAAATTTCACTCAAAAATTTTCAGTTTATGTGTTTTTTTCGATGCACATGAAACACCTTGTGCACGTTAGACCGGGGGCGTCGGTTTATAATAAATCTGGATCAAGTTAATATTATTTTTCTATGTACATTAAATATAGGTATTCACTTGCAAAATTTTAACTTTGTATCTTTCACCAGAGCCCTAAAAAAATCACTCAAAGTTTTCGACATTTTTGCTTATCACCTCCCTCCCCTTACACCTCCCAACTTCAAATTTTTACCAAAATTAACTATTATGTAGTTCTACAATCTGACAAATTTTTGATTTGATATCTGTACTATTTTTTGAGATATAAGGATTTGTAATTTTGAAAAGTGCGCCATTTTTGAAATGTTCCCCATTTCCCCCCACTACTATTATTTCAACATGTTATATTTTTTTTGTATTTGCCTAGTATAGTTTAATATATGTTTTAAGTTTCAATTACATAGCTTAAGAGATAGTTGAGATATTAATTTTTAAGTGTTTTTCTTTGCACCCCCCCTGACCCTCCCCCTTACAATAATTAGCCGCTTTCTGAGCTGGTTCCGATGAAACTATATGCCACCTTGACGGTCTCTAAATATGATTTTTTTACGATAAGTATTTTCGAAGATATAATCATTTGAAAAAAAAATTCGGCCGACAATTGGTTCTTAGCCCCCCCTTTTTGCACCCCAATGGATAAAAAAATTAAATTATTTTTAAAAGTTATCCTACAAATTCCTCTATATGTATGTTGATTTTTAGTTTCCTAGCTGTAACCATGGTTGAGATATTTGAATTCGTATTTTTCGGTTTAAGCGCTCCCCCTGCCTCCCCCTGAACTCGTACACCCCCCAAAATGGATATCCGCCTGAGACCCGCAACTACCTATAATCCCTCCAAAAATGAACTTTCTATCTTGAAGGGTTTGGGAGTTAATGTGCGCTGAGCGTACACGTCGGCGTACAGACAGACGAATTTTTTTTTTGCATTTTTAGGCTAATTTAGTCATGAAACGCGAAAAAAAAAAATTTCAGGGTAGCAAAGTTTTTTTTTTTCTTGTGTCGATCACAATACTTTATTATTAGAATAATAAAGTAAAATTAATAATAATAGAAAAACTTATAATAAAACAACAACTCACAAAAATAGTTTTGCTCCAAACGATAAGGTTAGAATTAGAGAAGCTGGAAAACGGGTAAAGGCTAAAATTGTAATAAAATGGCACACACCTCGCCTTTATATAGTAGTAAATGAAAATATGATATCAGAAACAATACTAGCAACTCAACTCCAGTATCAAATCGGACATTCAATAATAATAATGAAAGAGGAAAGACAAGAAATGGAAAAGTTTATCGTAAGCAATCATTTAAATTTTTATTAAATGAATAAAAATTTATTAAAAAATTAAGGATGTATTTAAACAAAATAAACAAAATAAAGATATAATAAATTAATCTATCGTAATTTTATATTATATTGTGCAAAAGAAATAATGAATTAATATAACTTTATCGTATATCAATGTTATAAAATGAATTCCGAAGAATAAGAAAGAACTTTGTAGTTATTTAACATAGGAATTATTATAAATTAGATTATAAGAAATATGTTTATTCATTGTTTTGTGAAAAAGGGAGATGTAGAGAATAAACCAGTAACCCAACAGTCAAGCCTATCAGTCATAGCAATCACATAGCCCGCCACATACCAGAACACAACAGTGTGGAAACTCAAATAATTTGTATACTAAAAGATTGCAGTTATAATAGAAATAATATATTCTAATTTTCAAATTAATATAATAATGGAAATTATAAGGTTCCAAGAAAATTTGATTATTAGATATTTTTGAAAATGAGTCACTGTGTATGGGAGAGGGTAGAAGGCATGAGGGTTGTGAAATAATACCAAAAGCAGATTACATCTCGGAGCATATCTAACAAACTATGGAAGTTTCATTACAATCGGTTCAGCCGTTTGTGCGTGTACAATTTAAGGCGTCTAATACCATTTCTCTAAAGCAGTCTTTATTAAAGCTGATATCAATAATATTAGCAACCGAATTTAAATTGAATATGCTGCGAGTGAAGGGCTCATTGGATCCATAAGCTGTCTTATGAGCAGGATATGTCATCACGAATATGTAAAGGTCTCTCAGGAACATGAATGAAGATTTTATAAAGCAGCTCAGGAGAATGAATTCTATTACAAAGAATATCTCGCAAAAATACTGTTGAATGCTGTTTTCTTGGAACATCTAGAAATTGTAAGTCGATTAACTTACAACGATTTTCATAGCATGGCATATCACTTGACCAATCAAGCTTTCTCAATACAAAACGAGTGATTCTTCTCTGAACACCCTCAATTCGTCTATTATGAATGGCATATGGTGAATCCCAAATAATTGAACAATATTCCAGAAGGGGCCTTACCAGCGAGTAAAAGAGTGATTTCAAAGTATATGGATCTTGAGAATCAACTGAATTTCTATTAATAAAACCCAAACGAGAATTAGCACTTGCAACCATGCGATTCATATGAGCAACAAAATTTAATTTATGGTCCAGGAATACACCTAGGTCATTTGCTTCATGGGATCGATGTAGTATTGTATTATCCAGAAAATAGCAATTCAGAATGGGGAGGGACACCGATAAATGGATATTATTTTACATTTAGAAAAATTTAACTCTAAAAGATTAAATTTACACCAATCAACAAATGCATTAATTTCACTTTGAAATTTGTTTTCCAGATTTTTAACTCGAATGAAAATCTTCAAATCGTCGGCAAAGCCCAAACAAGAACAATAGTGGAAAATAGAGAAGACATCATTTAAGAACAATATGAACAAAAGTGGCCCTAAGTAGCTACCTTGAGGAACCCCCAATTGGACACAAATACTTCTACATACAAAAGAATCAATCTTGACTTATTGGCTTCTATTACTCAGGTAAGAAGTAAGCCAATCAAGCTAAGAGAATATAACTTAGACAAAAGGAGATTGATATGCACTCTATTTTCGTTCTAAAATTTTAGATGGGCTAGAACTTTGGGGTCTTAGTAACTTCAGGACCACCGATTGTTCTTACTAGGCTCCAAACAGAAGATCTAGGATTTATCGAAATTTGAATACGAAAGGATATAATGGGGAATCAAATATTTGAACATTCAATTCACAGCGTCTTCATCGGGCCTTACCAAAACTTAAATACATACATCTTCAGCAACCACATACAAATATTTTTTTAAATCGAAGTTCCGAAAATTCTGTAATTTTCTTCAATTTTATTTAACCTATCAACCTGCAAGTAAAATCGACAAGTGCGCACTACACCACGCACAGTTTTCGTTAAGGCTCTCAATATCTGTGTTCTTGTTTGGTGTTTTTGCGAATTTTTGCACTTTCATAGTTCAAATCTGTACTTTCAGATAGTCTTACATGTTTTCACATTAGTTACCGAGGTTTTATAGTTTAACTCATCGCAAAAGTAGAAAAGTAGATTTCAATTTGAAATTTAAGATTTCAACACGTTCCTTGACGTACTTGTGGCTCGATTTGACAAATATCAGGATATTTCGAAAATTTTGATCAATCGATCTAATGGCTCGAAGCTACTTTCAAGCACATATCTGTGATTGTCTTCGAAACATGACGTCATTAGGAGATGCTTAAAAATTTTACTCGAACGTGTATGGCAAGCTAATGTGAAAATGGATCCAGCGGCCGGACAATCGTCAAAATATTCAATCAATCAAATTCCTGTTAAGACCCCCTATAGGGGCATAGGACAGAAACAACTCTCTTCCACAAGGTGCGGTTCTGAGCATCGGCTTTAAGCTGTTGCCAGGACTTGTTTATTCCTCTGGCCTCCTGCTCAACTGCTCGCTTCCATGTGTTACATGGTCGACCAACCCGACGTCTTCCTTGAGGGTTATAATCCAGAGCCTGTTTTGCGATGTTTTGCTCTGGTTTCCTCAAAGTATGACCGATCCACTGCCACTTTCGCCGTTGAATCTCAATACCTATTTTAGTCTGGCGAGTTGTACTCCAAAGTTCGTCGTTGGAGATTACTTCTGGCCAGAATATTCCTAAAATGCGCCGGAGGCATTGGTTTACGAAAGTCTGTAGTTTCTTGGTAAGTCGAACGGTCACTTTCCACGTAGTACAACCATATAACAACACGGATTTGACGCATGCGTCAAAAACTCGCAGCTTCGTGCGAAGGGAGATCTCTCTTAACCTCCAGAAAGGGGAAAGGATACCGAAGGCCTGACGGGCTTTATTTAGCCGAGCCTCAACATCCTTTTCGGCTCCGCCGTCCATGCTGACAATGCTTCCGAGATAGCAAAAATCTTGCACCTCTTCCACATCCTGTCCATTAAGAACAATCGGTGTGCTTGCGTTCGAACCCATGTGCATGTACTTGGTTTTACGCACATTTATTTTCAGTCCCGCCTCTTTGCATTTAGAATGCAACGAGCGAACATTTGACTCTAAGTCCGAACGGGTATGTGCAAGCAAACACACGTCATCAGCATAATCAAGGTGACTTAAGATGTTAAATAGTCTCCATTGAAGACCTTTACCTTCCCCACCTTCCAGTGCAGCTTTCAAGATGTCATTTATTACCACCAGAAACAGGGCTGGTGATAATATGCAGCCTTGTCTGACACCCGTTCGCACAGGAAAGCTCTCGGACAGCTCTCCTCTATGCAAGACACGACACCTTGCATCTTCGTAGGATTCTTTAATCATAGCTATGACCTTATCTGGAATACCTCTCCTACGCAAAGCATTCCATATGTAATCTCGCTTAACGCTGTCGAAAGCCTTCTCGAAGTCCACAAACATGAGATGTAGTGGCGAACCCATTTCGGCTGACTGCTCTAATATTATCCGTAGGGTATTTGTGTGGTCGGTACAAGACGACCCTTTACGAAATCCAGCCTGATAAACTTCGAGAGTGCTCTCGACGACATCACTAATCCTATTGAGAATTACCTTAGCCATAATTTTTGATACGGCAGTAAGTAGACATATACCACGCCAATTGCCACAATCCCGAAGGTCGCCCTTCTTCGGAATTTTCACAATGACGCCCTCCTTCCATTCAGTCGGATATCTTCCCTCATTCCACACCTTAGTGAAGAGTGGGAGGAGTATATCGGCTGTTATTTCTGGGTCCGCTTTGAGGAGTTCGGTTGGTAGTCCGTCTATACCTGGAGCTTTCCTTCCCGCCATTGACCGAATGGCGGAAACTATCTCTTCCTTATCTGGGGGATCGTCCCTAATAGAGGATTGTTGCGGTTGGATGTTTGGAAGTTGTTCTGTTTCCGGAATATCTTCATCTGACAAGATGTTTAAAATATCAGAGAAGTATTCCTTCCATCGTCGCAACTGGTGTTCACTCATATTAAGGAGAGAATAGTGAACCCATATCCCCAAGATAAGCCACAGATTCTGCGTTGTTTGCCAGATCTTCAATGGCCTTTCTCTTGTCGCGTCTAACATCCTTTTTAAGCTGTATATGAGCATCGCGGTAGTTCTGCCTCAAGTCGGGCGTTCGTTGGTTGACATCGGGTTGAGAGATGATTGCCAATTTGGCTTTTTTCCGATTGCCAACCTTGTCCCATGTGTCTTGTGACATCCAGGGTTTCTCACCGCTTTGCACATATCCCACAGATTCTTCAGCACTAGTTAGAAAAGTGTTTCTGGTTGCCTCCCAATTGGCGTCCAGTGTGCGCATTTCATGTTCACCCAATGTGGATGACTTTTCGCGTAGAATGGTGGTGTATTCGCGTTTTTTGTTGGGATCTCTGAGTTTATCCACATTAAGCTTGCGCTTCATTTGAAGAATTTGTGGTCGTCGGATAGCTGCTGTACACAATCTCAAGCAGGCAACCATCAAGTGGTGATCGCTCCCCACGTCAGCTCCACGTTTCGCTCGCACATCGAGGAGACATCTTCTCCATCGGCGACTTATAGCCAAATGGTCGATCTGGTTCTGAGTAACACCATCAGGGGAAACCCAAGATGTTTTATGATGACTCTTGTGTGGAAAAAGGGTCCCTCCGATGACCATTTGCCGAGTACTACAGAACTCCACAAATAATTCGCCGTTTTCGGGTCTCTTAATCCAAGGTCGTGAAGCGTCGACCCAAGGGTCACCATGCCTCCCCATGACGTGTTCTAGTCCAGTGTTGTCTGATCCAACCTGGGCGTTCATATCTCCCGAGATGATAATAATATCACCTCTTGGAACACGTTCGAAGGTGGCACTCAGTTGGCTATAAAACTCCTCTTTGTCACCAGATGTTGCGGTATTAGTTGGTGCGTAGCACTGCAGAATTGTGACGTTTCTGACACTGGTCCTGAGCCTGACGACGATAATCCTATCCGAGATTGGTTCCCAGCTAATGAGACTGTTTCTCGCTCTCGGCGTAAGGACGAACGCCACGCCATTTCTGGCTTCACTTTCAGGGCCAATGTACAGAATAGTGTTTCCGCTAGGGGTTCGTTCTTCTCCTGATCCTGTCCACCTGACCTCGCTCAAGCCCAAGATTTGGATGTTATAGTGCTCCATTTCACGGTCGATCACTGATTGGCGGTGCAAGGACCGAGTAACCCCAGCTCTTCCCCCGTCATTCAATGTTCGAACATTCCAGAAGCCAATCATAGTCCGTTTTCGAATGCCAAAAGTCGTTACCGTAGGATCAGTCCGTATCCGAGGCGATGTATCCGTTTCTCGTATCATTTAGGTCTTAAGATCACGGGTGATAAGCCCATGATCCAGTGAGTGTCCATTTGCCATTTTTAGGGCAAGCAGGACTGGCTGTGGGTGAATTCTACAGCCCCCATCCCAGAGGGGGATAGTTAGCTCAGGTCCGTGGAGTCGCTAACTCCAAAGATAGTTGCAGGAATTGGTAAAACCTCATACTACAACTACCCCCTTGCGGGACCCCCAAAATATTACTGTCTTATAATTATACAAATGAATGGAGTATGCAGGAAAAGAATAATTTGAATTAAGAAGTTGAAGTTTGAAATTTTCTGGAATGTGCACAAAATGTAAACACAATCCTTTCCATTTGTAAAATAAATAATGAAGGCTTCTGTTTGGTCAGTATAGTGTTTGTTGTAACACGACAGTTAGATATTTATCTTTACAATGCCGTGATGGCTTCTTGTTAAAAGATTTCGTTACATTTGCACTAGTTTCTTGCGATCAGTATCATCAACCAGATGCATACTCGTTTGAACATAAATGTCGATTCAGAAAATGTACCGAGCTTAGCATTAAGCGCATAACTACTCTTGTTCTCCAATTAAATGCCGTTGAGTAATGTTTCGGGCCAACTAGCATGCTTGGAAGATATTTTCTAGATTGACTCGACTCGTCCTTGATCTTTCAGCGGTAAATGCGAGGAGAGATTAATGACGAAGTGTTACAGACTAAAATAGACGATGCTTTTCTTGATTGAAGACTTTGATGGCAAATCATAGAGTCCGCGATCGTGAGACACGATGACTGGTGCAGAAAACACCAGGCAACTAAAATGGTGAATTGTTTAAGTTTTTTTTTGCTTCTGTTTTAATTTCATCTTTTTAATTTTAAATTCTGAAGATCTATCGATATTCAGCTTGGGTATAGGTAGACGGATTTTGAATTGTGGTATTGCCATTTAATTTGATTAACCTTCAATTTATTTCTACAAGGTATTGTTTTCGTTTAAGTTATTTGAAAATGATATTTTCATTAGTTCCTTTAGGTTGTTAAAGTTGGAGTATTCATCTACATCTGCACACTTGTAATATGTTAGTTATGAAACATTGTTTTTTACGACGAAATCGTGAAAAGAAGGATTTCTGCTTGTGGCACTCCACGTCTCAGAAGCACTTGAAAAAGTTGATTTTTAGCGTTTGTTCGTGATTTCTTGTAGTATGTAGTATCGTAGTTGTTTCACCTTGATAAACCTTATGGCATTCTTAAATGCTGCCTAGATTCATTCCTGTTGAAATTTTAACCAGATTGTGCCAATCCTTTTCACTTAAATGCTTAACAACTGTCTGGGTCAAATTAGTCCTACCAGGAATTTGATTGAGTTTTACATTCTTCTAATTTGAAACATTTTTGCGTGATTACTTTGTCAGCGACGTAACTATGATTTGCCTTGAAGAGGGGAGGAGGGGGGGGGGCGCTCCAGCTAGTAACAAATTTTCTTAAACCATTCTCGTTTTTCGAATTAGGAGAAAATGTTAATCTGCAAGCGAGATATCAATATATGAAGGTTTCCTTAAACTAAAGTAAGATCTTAGTCGGAGTACGAGTAGTGAATAGATAAAACACTACTCGCATAACTTTTTTCCGGTAAATACCATCAGTTCAAATCAAAATTGCAACTTATTCGGTGCAGGTGCTGTAAATTACATTGACAAACATTACAATTAAATGCATAACGTTTATTGGAAAACAATTTTATAAAAAATCTAAATTTGAAATTTGAGGATATTTTAAAGGTCAGAGAAATTTTTAAAATTTGAAATACTAGTATGTCTTTATGTTGATGACCGCTCGATGATTATTCCAGAACGTATTGAAATAAGAAGGAAAGCTAATTTCGAAATTCTCCCATTCTTTTTGCAACCTATATGTGAAACCTATCGACTTAAAACCAACATCAAAGATTTCCTGATAAACTTTAGTTAGATCCATGTTAATGTTGAAAATCTTTGGAATTTGTCCCAGGATAAGAATAAGGATAAGGTTTTGTAGGGCGTAAATTTAGTAATGAGCAGGAAATTATTGAACGTATTTGAAATTTTTCTAAATAATCGGAATGCAAGATCTGTAATCTTGTTAATTAATTAAATTAAATATCTGTCGAAATTCTAAAAAGAATCAGTCGTTATATCTCAAAACCAATAGCCCACTTAGGTACAGGTTTAGATTGTAGGAGGGTATTTTCGAAGAACCACAATTCACTGGTGCCATCTAGTTAGACCCATTGTACTCCTCCTATTGATTATGAGATAGATGTCACCCCTATTGTACTAGCCAATTGATTCGGTTTGCGAACCGAAACAGGTTCGAGTGTTTGACGCCTCTGAGGTCGTCTAGTTCTGAGAAGAATCTAGAATCTAAACGAAGGAAACGACTGTTGGAGATATCCAGACAATGACAAAGAAAGTGTACGATAGATTCTTCATCTTCCTCGCAGTCTCCGCAAAGCCTGTCGCTCGCAATCTGTAGTCTGAATGCGTGCAGCTTTAGCAAGCAATGGCCTGTGGTCAGGCCAACAATAGTTCGGATGCTATATCGACTACATTGTAACAGCTGAGCAGTGATATTTTTATTCGGTTCTTCCCAAAAGGGTTTGGTCGTTCTGCAGCTATCAAGCTGTCGCCATCTCGTCAAGAAAGAATCCAAAATAGTTTGTTTGGAGCTACATCGGCTGACTTTCTAATGGAGCTTATGTTTGTAGATCCTTGCCACGCAAGTGTGTCTGCTGAGTCATTTCCTAACATTTCGCTATAACCTAGTACCCAAATTAAAAATACTTCCGTTATTGACTCTAGGCGATTCAAATTGTGTCTACAAATGGACAATAATTTGGATGTAATCCTGTAGGATTGGAATGTCAGAAGTGCAGCCCTGCTGTCCGAGAATATGTAACAATTTCCAAGACTGTTCTGCATATCTAAAATAATTTTTGTGCTCTGGTTAATAGCTAATGCTTCCGCTTGGAATACAGTCGCGTGTTCTGGAGGATGGAAAGAATTGTGGATGTGGGAATAAATCCCTGCACCTGTCCCCTGGTTAGTATTAGATCTGCCCGTATAAAGATGGGGACCTGCACAGGCGCTGAGTATTGTGTTTGTTGCCCATTCGTTTCGTTCCCGAAGGTCGCCCTTCTTCGAAATTTTCACTATGACGCCGTCCTTCCATTCAATCGGATATCTTCCATCATTCCACACCTCAGTAAAGAGTGGTAGGAGTACATCGGCTATTATTTTCCGGGTCCGTTTTAAGGAGTTCGGTTAGTAATCCATCTATAGCTGGGACTTGCCCGTAATTGACCGAATGGCTGAAACTATCTCTTCCTTATCTGGGGGGTCGTCCCTAATAGAGGATTATTGCGGTTGGATGTTTGGTAGTTATTCTGTTTCTGGAATGTCTTCCTCTGACAAGATGTTTAAAATATCAGAGAAGTTCCTTCCATCGCCGCAACTGATGTTCACTCATATTAAGGAGAGTTCCGTTGACATCTCTCACCAGGTGGTTGGCGGTGAAATTCCCGTTCATCAACTGTTTCATGATTTTGAATAGTGAACCCATATCCCCAAGGTAAGCCGCAGATTCTGCCTGGTTGGCCAGATCTTCAATGGCCTTTCTCTTGTCGCGTCCAACAGCCGTCTTAAGCTATATATGAGCATCGCCGTAGTTCTGTCTCCAGTCGGGTGTTCGTTGGTTGACATCGGGTTGAGAGATGATTGCCAATTTGGCTTTTTAGCGATTGCCAACCTTGTGTCTTGCGACATCCAGGGTTTCACACCGCTTTGCACATATCCCACAGATTGTTCAGCACTAGTTAGAAAAGTGTTTCTGGTTGGCTCCCACTTAGCGTCCAGTGTGCACATTTCATATCCGCCCAATGTAGATGACTTTTCGCGTAGAATGGCGGGGTACTCTCGCTTTTTGTCGGTGTCTCTAAGTTTATCCACATTAAGCTTGTGCTTCATTTGAAGAATTTGTGGTCATCGGATAGCTGCTGTGCACAATCTCAAGCAGGCAACCATCAAGTGGTGATCGCTTCCCGCGTCAGCTCCACGCTTCGCTCGCACTTCGAGAAGACATCTTCTCCATCAGCCACATATAGCCAAATGGTCGATCTGGTTCTCAGCAACACCATCAGGGGAAATCCGAGATGTTTTATGGTGACTCTTGTGTGGAAAAAGGGTCCCTCCGATTACCATTTGTCGAGTACTACAAAACTTCACGGTTTTCGGGACTTTTAATCCACGGTCATGACGCATTGGCCCAAGGGTCACTATGCTTCCCCATGACGTGTTCTAGTCCAGTGCTGTCAGAGCCAACCTGGGCGTTCATATCTCCTGAGATGAAAATAATATCAGCTCTTCGAACATGTTCGAAGTTGGCACTCAGTTGGCTATAAAACTCCTCTTTGTCATCAGGCGGTGCGGTATTAGTTGGTGCGTAGCATTGCAGAATTATGACGTTTCTGACACTGGTCCTGAGTCTGACGACGATAATACTATCCGAGCTTGGCTCCCAGCTGATGAGACTGCTTCTCGCTCTCGGTGTAAGTACGACCGCCACTTTATTTTTGGCTTCACTTACAGGACCAACGTAGAAAGTGGTGATTCCACTCGGTGTTCGTTCTGGTTCTGATCCTGTTCACCTGACCTCGCTCAAGCTTATGATTTGGATGTTATAGTGCTCCATTTCACGGTCCATAACTGACTGGCGATGCAAGGACCGAGTGTCCCCAGCCCTTCCACTGTCATTCAATGTTCAAACGTTCCAGAAGCCAATCATAGTCCGTTTTCGAATGCCAAAAGTCGTTATTATCAGTCCCTATACAAGGCGCTGTATCCGTTTCTCGTAGCAGTTAGGTTTTAAGATCACGGGTGATGAGCCCATGATCCAGTGAGTGTCC
The DNA here is from genome assembly GCA_963669355.1 of Chorisops tibialis. NCBI lineage: Eukaryota > Metazoa > Arthropoda > Insecta > Diptera > Stratiomyidae > Chorisops > Chorisops tibialis. The sequence goes on along the minus strand of OY770263.1, from coordinate 72,044,683 downwards.
ATTCGCCATTTTTAGGGCAAGCAGGACTGGCTGTGGTGAATTCTACTGCCCCCATCCCACATTCGTGGAGTCGCTATTCTCTAAAGACAGTTGCATGTCTTGGTAAAACTTCATCCTACAACTACCTCTCTGTGACCTGTTCAAGAACTTAAAATTTTTTTTGTGCAAAAAATAATATAAAACAAATTTCAACACGATGGTTCCGGGCGTGCGAGTATTAGTTTTGTAGACAGACGGTTACTCAAAATCGAGATTTCTGAGCGTCAACAAATATTTCTGTATCTTTGGCGACTCTGAGCGAGCATTACTTCTTAGACTTACAAAAGGTAAGGCAAACACAGCATACTCTCAGATTTCATCTAGAGTATAATAACATCACAGAATTATGATCAATCATATGATAGTCTAAATGAAATAGGATTGAGTTAATTGTACCGGAAAATATGTCATCTCAAATTTTTTCGAATAGTGAATAGTGACTTTTCTATGGGAGGTGGTAAAAGCAGAGGTGGACGTTTTTAATTTTTGTATACATATAGCACCGAACATAGTATACAAAATATTTTATGCGGAATTTAAAGTTAGTAGCTTTCATAATTTTCGAGGAAATAGAACAATTTTTGTCTGAATTTATGTTATTTGTATGGGAGGTGGCAGTGAAAGTGGGTGGTTTTGGATGATTTTGAATCTGCTTATCAACGTTCGAATCACATTGCTGTGTTACTTATATGTTCGAAGGAGAAATACTTTTCTTCAATTTTCAATACAAAAATTTGTATGGTAGGTGGTAGAAGGAGTGAAGCGAAGTTCATATTTTCTTTAGCATTTATTGCAATTATTAAGTGACAAATTGTGACAAAATTTTACGTTTTTCTAGTTTCAATGAAAATCGATTAAATGCATTTACCAAATTTGTGCATTTGTATGGGAGGGGGTAGAAGGAGTATTTGAATCAAAACGGAATTTTTCGACGTCAATGATATTAATAATAGTACATATACCTTTCTCAAAACTTAAAGTTGTTAGCTTTAACGGTTGTGGAGAAAAATAATTTGATTGAAATTCCGAAATTTCATGAAATTTGTACGCAAGGGGTAGAAAGAGTGAGGTGAAGTTTTACAAAATAGGTTGCAAATGAACTAAAATTAATTATGACAAAAATTGATTTTTTTAGCTTTGCTAGTTGCAATGCAAACCTAATAAATAAACATAACAGGGCTACGATTGCGCGTAAACCGCAATCTTACGATACTCTAGATGAAATAGAATTTTTTGTGATCCCAAGAAATTTTGTATGGGGAGTGTTAGAAGGGGTGATAGCATTGAACTAATTTTTTTCCCATCATGCTTAAGTAGCTATAAAATGTTTTATACAAAATGCTTACTCCAAAAATTGAATAGGAGCTGAGAAAATTAGTGTGTTAGATTTAGTGAAAATGTGCAGTTTGTATGAGAGGTGGTAGAAAGAGTGGGGGGATTTTAGTGATTTTTTCAGAAATAACTAAGAATATCATAAAATTGACATCTCTTTAATTTTAGATCAGTAACATTCATACTTTTCAAGAAAATAAATTTTTTGTGAAGTTGTGAAACTGTGTCATATTGTATGGGAGGGGGTAGAAGCAGTAAAGCTAATCAAATATTTTTTTCTGATCTTAGTGATAATGCTAAATAAGTATTTATCACAAAATGTGAGCTCGATAAATGTTATATGTTCTGAGAAAATCGGCTTAGAGCATTTCATGAAAAAGTGTATGGGAGGGGGTGGAAGGAGAGGGAGGACGCAAATAATTTTTATACTGTATATTGAAATCATTATGAAAGTAATATATCCCGAAATTCAGACTATTAGCTTTTATACTTTTCGAGCAAATCCATTTATAGTCGAATTGCGAAATTGTGCCATTTTGTATGGGAGGGGGTAGAAGGGGTGAAGCTAATCGTCTAATTTTTTTTAGCCTTACTAAAAATTTTAAATAAATATTTAGTGCACAATTTCAACTCGCTAAATTTTATACGCACTGAGTAAATTGGCTTAGAGTAATTCATGACAAGTACAGTTTGTATGGGAGGTGGTAGAAGGAGAGGGAGGACACGCATAATTTTTATACCGTAGATTGATATTATCATAAAAGTAATATATTCCAAATTTCAGGCCAATAGGTTTTATACTTTTCGAGCAAATCCGTTTATTGTCAAATTGCGCATTTGTGTCATTTTGTATGGGAGGGGGTAGAAGGGGTGGAGCGATTTGGCCCGTTCACGAACTTAAAATTACTTTTTTGCTAAAAATGACACACACAAATTTTAAGCACTATAGCTCAAAGCTTTCGAGAGTTATGCTGTAGACAGACGCACAGACAGACAGACAGACAGACAGACAGACAGACGGACAGACGGACAGACGGTCACTCGGAATCGAGGTTTTTGAGCGACAACAAATATTTCTGTACCCTTGGCGGCTCTGTGCGAGCGTTATTTCTTAGCGTTACAAACGGTAAGGCAAACACAATATACTCTCAGATTTCATCTAGAGTATAAAAATTCTGAATTTGTATGTAAGGGGTAGAAGAGGTTAAGGGATCAGATCAATATTTTTTGACATTAATGACATTTACATCGTTATACTATGATCTAATTTTTGAGCCAATAGCTGAAATAGTTTAGGAGAAAACTCAATTTCTTTAAATTTCATGAAATTTGTATGGGAGGGAGTAGAAGGGGAGGGAGATGTGGCCCGTTCACGAACTTAAAGTTACTTTTTTGCTTAAAATGATATATTAAAAATTTCAGCACGATAGGTCAATGCTTTCGAGAGTTAAGTTGTAGACAGATGGATAGACAGACAGACAGACGGACAGACGGACAGACGGATAAACGGACAGACGGATAAACGGACAGACGGACAGACGGATAGACGGACAGACGGATAAACGGACAGATGGACAGACCGACAGACGAACAGACGAACAGACAGACGGGCAGACGGTCACTCGGAATCGAGATTTTTGAGCGACAACAAATATTTTTGTACCCTTGGCGACTCTGTGCGAGCATTATTTCTTAGCGTTACAAATGGTAAGGCAAACACAACATACTCTCAGATTTCATCTAGAGTATAAAAATATGACTTTTCAGGAGAAGCAAAAAACTAACTTCTTTTGTTGATTTTGAGTACTTTTTTAGGTAATGTGTCTTTCTCTTAAGTGTTCGTTACTAATCGTAGAGCTTTACGAATGGAACAGTTCTGTGCAGAAATGAGTGAAAATTAATAAGCAGAAATAAAAAAATAAATTCTTTTCTTTATGATTTCAGATCAACTACCCCTTAAGCTATTTTTTTCTTGTTCCAAAATTTAGTTGATCGTTTCACAAACGTAAAGTGCATTATTATTTTTAATTGTGCAATTCCAACTGATTGATTCTAAGAAATCGCAATATGCGATTGCTTGAGTCACTTCTTTGGTGTTTCACGTAAATCATAAATCTTCAGATTGGATGGGCTTGGCAACGAAATTACCCGCACCTGATACATATCTTACACCTCCATAATCGGGAAATCGTAGAATTCACAAAATCACGAGAAATGTTGCAATGAATTTTTTTGTTATTTCCAATCATCTTTCCATTCTATCACCTGTGACGGTTGCTATCTGCCTGATCCGTGAGATTACTCTTTGATTTCGTTTGATTTAATTAAATACGATTTCATGTCCAATTGAAATTCCCATCAGATCACAGGGTACGTGTTTCGATGCGATAAAATGTTAAGGACAACCGTGAATTGTTTCGTCATTGCAACCGTATCGCGCAGAAACTTTCAACGATCGCGTAAAAACGGATCGTGTTGTCGTGATCAGTTACAGTGAAAATTGGTAAAACGCTTAGACCTCAAAGGCCAATATGTACGTATTTTCCAGATATGACTTGGAGGTAATTCGAATTACAATTATTTTTGATTAAGATAGACGTGAATCATCTTTTATAAACTAAAGGAAAATAATGCAGTGTGAAAAAAAAATAACATTTGTAATATCGCACTTATTTCGGATGATCTTGAACTTCTTCATTAAAAATTACGATTTTTAGGGTGTGATTTTGACAGGTTTTCGTGGCGCCCACCTTTTTATCTCGCTAATTACGTATCTGATTGAGAAAATGCCGCTTATTGATCGTAAAATGATTTCATTTATGTCGGTATACCTTCGCGAGAGGACCGGTGATGAAAAGTTCACGGACAGAAATTGGATAGCATGATTTAAGTATGCTAAATAGCGTACGCTTTGTTGCAATGAATGGGATATTGATTTTGAATGAGTACCTTTATTTGGACATAAGGATGACTTTTAGATCTTAACTATTGATTAAAGAATTTCGAAACCTTGATGTGTGATGTGTACCAAATGAATAACAAAGTCTTTGAGTAATTAAATTAAATTAGGAAAAAACACTTTTTTTTACTAACAAGCGTTGTAAAAGAATGTGAATTTTTGTAAATGCCACTTAGACCTTTATTCATCTAATAGGTTAATCTTAAAAACCAAAATTATATCTATATGATTAATAACGCCTCTGTCATTAGATTTCCATACACGAGCAAGTAAAACCTTCGAGCCATTCACTTCGAACTAAGATTTGAAGAATTTGTGATCGTAAATAAAGCATTAAATTATTATTTTCCACTGCTACAACAACGAAAATTGTTTTATTTGTTTCAATCTTTTTTTTTTCATCCTTGTTCCAGAATTTTTAACTAGCTACTTGATATTATTACTAAAAAAATCTCAAAACCGTCCGTCTGTCTGCCAGGCCGTGTGCTCACTAGTTCAAGAATGCTTTGAGTTAGAAAGTTAAAATTTTGTATGCGTCTTTTTTGATGAAAAGTAAGGTCAAGTTTGCGAACGGGACAAATCGTTCCACAGCTCCCATCTAAAATGACACATTTTCAAAAATTTTCACCGATCGGATTTACTGGGAAACTATAAAAGCTAATGTTTTGAAATTAGGAGCAAGTTATTTTTATGAAAAATGTCATTTCTTTATTTATATGTTTGGGTTTATATGAAGGGGGAGAGGAGGGGAGGGGGGTTAAGAGAGATTTCCCTTCGCACGAAGCCGCGAGTCCTTGACGCATGCGTTAAATCTGTGTTTATTTATTTATTTATTTATTAATCGCTTTGAACAAAAGGATAACATTTTCAATTATACAAAAGCAAAAATACGAGAGCAGTGATAATAAGATTTCAAACATTAAAGATTATAGTTTTTACTCTATTTTTAAATAAAACAAAAGAAGTAGTTAAAGATCCAAGTTGAAGTTGATCGTGGTTCCTTTGCATTCTCAACATCGGGGAATGGTAGTAAATATCGAGTGAGGCTCGAGGAAGATAGAAAATATCTGAATTCCTGGTTGAGACTTTTGCCTGCCGGAAATTCAGGTCGTTACAGAGGTAGGTATTAAGCAAGTAGTTGTAAAGTTTATAGAGGAAGCAAGCATCAAGAAAAGCCCGTCGTAGATGCAAAGGTTGAAGTTGAAGTGCTATAAGTCTATCATTGTAGCTGATATGAGGCTTTTTTAGTCTGTAGAAAAGGGTGCGAGTAAATTTACGCTGGACGGATTCGACGGCCGTAACATGGCAAGCATGGTGAGGGTTCCATACAATAGAGCAGTATTCTAAGACACCACGGACGAGAGTGGAAAATAGCAAGGCTGCTGCTCTTGGACGGTTAAACTGGACTGTCGTACGGAGGACGAACCCAGCAAGTCTGTATGCCTTCTTTGTAATCTCAGAATAATGATTAACGAATTTAAGCTTGCGATCGAAAGTCACTCCTAGATCCTTTATTGTAGATACTGCTACAAGGGTGGTTCCGTTAATAGAGTAAGTGAGGACAGGAGAGGTAGTCTTATACGAAAACTCCATAGCAAAACACTTCTCAATGTTCAGACAAATATCATTGTTATAACACCTACTGGACAAAGTCGACAAGTCAGTCTGGAGGTCTAAGCAGTCAGAATAAGAAGAAATTTCACGGAACATTTTGAGGTCGCCTGCGTATAAGAGACGATTTGATGATAGGAATTGGGGTAGATCGTTAATGAAGAGCGTGAATAGCAGTGGACCAAGAATAGATCCCTGTGGAATACCAGAGTTAGAGAGAAACTCAGCTGAAGAATGTCCAATGAACGTTATTCGCAGACGACGATCAGTGAGGTAAGAATCAAACCAATTCAGGAGAGAGCCAGTGACACCATACCTATCAAGTTTTGCAATAAGAATTTTTCTATTGACAGTATCAAAGGCTTTCGAAAAATCAGTGTATATGGCATGAACAGTGTTGTGTTGATCTAAGGATTGTGCTACGAAGTCAGTGAATTCACATAAATTCGTGGTAACGAATCCATGCTGGACGGGTGATATTAAATGATTAAGTTTCTCCCAGACCACATTGTGGACTAATCTTTCAAAAAGTTTACCGAAGCAGTTCAGGGTAGAAATTGGGCGATAGTTGGCAACATTTTCGGTGTCTCCTTTCTTTAAAATGGGAACAACATTAGCTAACTTCCAGCAAGCAGAAAAACAGCCTTCCTCAAGTGATTTATTGAACAAAAGAGAAAGCGGCACCGAGAGCTCCGAAGAGGCAAATTTTACAAAGAGATTAGGAATCCCATCAGGACCGCCACTAGTCTTTGGATTTAGGGAGTTGTTAATGGAGATAACATCACTCTCGCTAAAGGACAACTCACTGATGTGGTTCTGTGGTGGGATAAAAAAGTCATATGACAGGTCTTTGGCGGAAAAGGTAAACACAGAGGAAAAGTATTTGACAAAAAGCTCACACATTTCATGCGGAGTGGAAGTTGTAATATCCCCAAACTTAAGTTGGGAAGGAAAATAATGCTTTTTGCTACGCTTTCTAACGTGTGACCAGAATGTTTTGGTATCACTACGTGACAGAGACTCCTCAAGCTGAGAAATGTATTCAGAGAAAGCTTTCTTGATAGCCGATTTCACCTGTTTACGCAGGGAGGAAAACTTATTATAATCAGATAAGAGGGAAGTATGCTTATACTTTTTATGTAGAAGTTTTTTCTTATGAAGAGCCTTAATAACCGAGTGGGTAAACCATTCTGGGTATTCTTGTTTAGAAGTCCCTCGATAGGGAACATTCCGATGAATTATGTCCTCAAGAATTAAATAAAGTTGAGTAGAAGATTCATTAGAGCTTTTGTTATTAAAGAGTTCGACCCAATCGACATTACTAATTTCACGACAGATTTGTTCATAATTGCCCTTATAGTAGTTATATTTTTTGATCGCACTATTAAGAGAGGGATTCGATAATTCAATCAACACATTAATCTGGAGAGAAGGATGATAAGGGTCGGGTGGCACTAATCCAATGGTGGTGACAACACTGATTTGGGAATCACTAACATTGGACAAAATTAGGTTTAAAATCTTACCACGATGATTAGTGTATTTATTATGTTGAGTTAATGAACATAGGCTCATAAAATGATCGACACATAAGTCTGCGGTAGACAAAGGCAGTGCAGGGCGTGTCCAATCTGCATTCCACTTTAAGTCAGGAAGATTTAAGTCCCCACAAATAAGAAAAGTGGAGTTAGGACCAGCAGAGTTGGCGAAATCAGAAAGGTTGTCAAAGAACTTATCGATAGTTCCCACATCGCAACAGCAAGGGATATAAACACAACAAATATAGAGGTATCGACCACGAGAGACCTTAATTTTAAGAAGAAGGAGCTCAATAGGAAAAGCATCGAAGTCGGAACAACGTGACGATGGCAAGGTGTTTTTAACGACAATGAGTACTCCACCTCCTTCCTTTTTGATCGAGCGTAGAAGATCACGGTCATGCCTAAAAACTGTGTAGCAATTTGGGGAAAATTCGGAGTCAAGCACAGAAGGGTTCAACCAGGATTCAGTAACACATAGAACGTCAGGCATACTTTCAAGAGTGGACACCAGGAAGTCATTCAACTTGGTTCTGAGACCATGTACATTTTGATAAAGAATTGTAAGATTCGATAAATTATTAATGAGTGAGGTAGAACTACAGCCAACGCTAGATGTATAGATGAGTTCACTCGAAATTGACGGGCTGTTTACATGCAAACCTGTAGGATTTACATATGTTTCCGCTGTTTGGATCCCCGACGAAAATTCCGCTGAAAGCTATTCCTCGGTAGAAACTCCTGAACGATAACACCAGGAGGCCAAAAGTTAGCAGAGTCGGCAATAGTTAGGTTAGCTGGTAAACATACTTTAAAGAATGCTATAATTTTGTCCGGAAGATTTTCTTGATGTGTTGTTATATGGTTGTACCACGTGGAAAGTGACCGTTCGACTTACCAAGAAACTACAAAGTTTCGTGAACCAATACCTCCGACGCATTTTTAGAATATTCTGACCAAAAGTGATCTCCAACGACGAAGTATAACTGGACAGACTAAAGTAGGCATTGAGATTCAAAAGCGGAAGTGGCAGTGGATCGGTCACACTTTGAGAGAACCAGAGCGAAACATCGCCAAACAGGCTCTGGACTATAATCCTCAAGGAAGACGTCGGGTTGGTCGACCATGTAGCACATGAAAGCGAGCAGTTGAGCAGGAGGCCAGAGTAATAAACAAGTCCTGGCAACAGCTTTAGGCCGGTGCTCACGACCGCGCCTTGTGGAAGAGAGTTGTTTCTGTCCTATGCCCCTATAGGGGGTCTTAACAGGAATTTAATTAATTGATTGCTTATAGAAAATTTCAGGTTGACAGCTTTTAATGGTTTGGTGATAATTGATTTCTTAAAAATGGTCGCAAAAATACTTTTGTATGGGACAAATTAATATCTTAAACTTTTAAACATTTTTTTAAATTGATTTTACCAATTTCAAGTTTGTAGCTTGAAAATTCACTTAAAAATTTTGAATTTTTGTGTTTTTTTCAATACACCTCTGCAAGTTAGGGCTCCCCTTTAGTGGATACAAATTTCGGTTCAAATTAATATTCTTTCTTTATGTATAGGAAATGGATGTATGGACGGGCAAAATATTAACTTTGTATCTTTTACCAGAGCGCTAAAAAAATTATTGAAAATTTTCGACATTTTGCCCCACCACCTCGTTCCCCTCACACCCCCCACATTAAAATTTTTACAAAAATTATAGATCAGAGCTATAGCTCCACAATTTGACAAATTTTCAACTTAATACCTGTTTTGAATTTTGAGATATAACGGTTTGAAATTTTAAAAGTGCACCATTTTTCAAATGCTACCCACTTCCCCCCTAATACTATTATGACCAAATTTTATATTTTTCTTGTATTTCGCTAATATAGCTTAAAATACGTTTGAAATTTCAATTACATAGCTTAAGAGATAGTTGAGATACTAGCTTTTAAGTATTTTTCTTTGCAACCACCTCTCATAATTGGCCTCCTTTTTAGTAGATTATAGTGGAACACTACGCCACCTAAAATGGTCTTAAAATAAGAATTTTGTGGAGCAAGTAGTTTCGAAGATATACTCGTTTGAAAAAAATTCGGCCGAAAATATGTTCTTTACCCCCTTTTTCGGACGCCAATGGATAAAAAAAATAAATTATTTTTGGAGTTTGTTCCACAACTCTCTCTACACTAATGCTGGTTTTCAGCTTCCTACCTGCATTGGTAGTGCAGATATAAGCAAGTGTAGTTTTTTACTCTTTCCTTCCCACCGCCTCCTCCTTCCACCCGACCCTATCCAGAAAACGAACATTCCACCATTAACGGTCTCGGAGATATGAGTCCATATGTACGGCGTACGGCGGGACGAATTTTTGCATTTTTAGGCTAATTTAGTCATGAAACGCGGAAAAAACATAATAAGGCTACGATTCTGCGTAAAGCCCAATCTTACGATACTCTGAAATATAAATTCTTGTAATCTCAAGAAATTTTGTATGGTGAGTGGTAGAAGGGGTGATTGCATTAAACCAAGTTTTTTCCTACTATGCTAGAGTTGCAATCAAAATATTTTATACAAAATAATAGCTCCAAAAATTGAATAGGTACTGAGAAAATTAGTGTATTGGATTTAGTGAAATTGTGCAGTTTGTATAGGAGATGGTAGAAGGAGAGGGAAGATTTTGGTGATTTTATTCAGAAGTTACCATGAACAACATAAAATTGACATCACTTAAATTTCACAGTAGTAACATTCATACTTTTCAAGAAAATCGATTTTTTGTGGAGTTGCAAACTTGTATCATATTATATAGGAGGGGTAGAAGCAGTAAAGCTAATCAGCTAATTTTTTCCGATCTTAATGATAATACTAATTTAGTATTTAGAGCTCGATATATATTATACGTACTGAGAAAATCGATTTAGTGTTTCATGAAAAAGTGCAGTTTGTATGGGAGGTGGTGGAAGGAGTGGGGGGATTCAAATAATTTCTTATCAGACATAAAGTTTATGAAAAAAATAATATGTTCCAAATTTCAAATCATTAGCTTTGATAGTTCCCAAGAAAATTTGATTATTGTAAATTATTGAAAATGTGCCATTTTGTATGGGAGGGGGTAGAAGGGGTGGAGCGATTTGAGCCATTCACGAACTTGACCTCACTTTTTCATTGAAAATGACGTATACAAAGCTTGAGCTTTCTAACTAGACGCGTTCTCGAGCTAGAGAGCGAACGGACGGACGGACGGACTGTTTTAAGATTTTTGAGCGACAACAAATATTTCTGTACCCTTGGCGACTCTGTGCGAGCATTATTTATTGGCGTTACAAACTTTATCACGAACTTATAATACTCTCAGATTCAATCTGAGTATGTGTTTAATTGTGCTTAAAAATAAATTATATGGAACAGTTAAAGGACCAAGCTGCAGGGGATCATGCGCCTTTTGAAATCTAAGAATGGGCGAGTGAAAATGAATAGTATGTAGTGCTCGAGGGGGATGGAAAATATTACGATTTCTCGTGGCGGGAGATACCCGGAATGATGGTTCGATAAGCAAAAGTGAAGTAACAACATAGTTAGTGATTTTGTTTAGGTGGTCGATTAAAATACGTCTCTGATAAAGGAATGGAGGATCAAGTTTGGCCAATCGAGCTGCATAGGAAATATGCAGTATGTCAAAACGATAGAATTGGGAGCGAGTGAATTTACGTTGGGCAGCCTCAATAAAGTCAATATCACACTGATAATGGGGATTCCAAATGGGTGAACAGGGATTCCAAAATAGGACGAACTAACGTTTTTAACAGTAAGCAATCGCAGTAACATTTATACTTGAAAAGGACTTAGTGTGCGTAATATAGAAGCAGAGAAGCGATAGTATCTAGCTGAGATTACAGCATAGTGATGCGGTAACTTTAGTTTATTGTGTTGACCTCAGAATGACGATTTGTGTTAATTGTGCATGAAGAGGTAAAGGGATTAACTGACATGTCAACTTCATAAATTGACATTTCTCAATGTTAAGAGACAGAGTTTGGCACATAGGTCAACTGGAAAAGCTCGAAGCCGTAGGTTGCAATACTACCCTTATCAAATGGATTGAGTCGTAATGGATGGCATATCATCCCAATTACTCCCGATCGATTCCAGTATACCTCAAGGCCTTGTACTATCCCCCACTCTCTTTCCGATCTTCATTAATGACCTTCTGTCAATAACACTCAATCCAATTCATAACTTTGCGTATGACAGCACTCTGGATAACACCTTTCAATTCGACTCCGTTCCTGAAGCTCCTCGTACCTCGGTGAATTATAAGCGCGACGAATTGTTCGGTACATTGAACTCAGACTTCAACTTGATCCAGGATTGAGGATGTTCCGGCAGGATCCTCGAATGTAGCCTTCCGTAGCATTCAATTGCACTCTTCAGAAGAATTTATGCTACTTGGCATACAACTCAACAAACACCGCAATTGGAGGAAACACATTTTTAAATTTTGCACTTGATGCCTCCAAACGCTTTGGCGTTCTTTGAAGATGTAACAAAGTTTTTTACGCGTCACGATATAGTGAATTTCTATTCGCCCCCGTCTTGAGTACAACTCGCACATATGGGTTGGGGCATCCAAAACTCAACTTGTGATACTCGATCGAATCCAAAAGCAAGCATTTCATCTCATTGGAGATAGAACTATAACAGCCTCTACAGACGACATCGAGCATCGGAGAAACGTTGGGATACTTAGCGTTTGCTATCGATACAAGCAGTCCTTCATCACTCAAACATCAAGACTATGGAGTGCATTGCCGCTCCACGTGTTCCCAGCAACTTACAGAATTCAGTGTTTCAAGAACAACGTCCACCGACAGCTTAGACTCTTCCCTCTTGAAACTTCCTTGTAACCCCCATCTTTCACGTACCCTATTCCGACTTGACAATGCATTAAAAAAAAGAAAAATGAAAAGAGGAATGTCTTTGTTAAGACACCACTCAGATAGAGAGTTAAGGTCATTTTGCGGTGTCAGACAGTCAGAAAAAGAATCGATCACTTGGAATATTTTGAAATCGTCAGCATATAAAAGACGGTCATAAGATAAAAACGATGGTAGGTCATTTATGAAAACAAGAAATAAGAGTAGACCGAGAATGGAACCCTGATGAACTCCAGAATTCGCTAGAAAAACCGATTTTTCGCCGAGAAGTATCACACTTATGCCTCGATGAGATAAATATGATGAGTTCTAATTGAGAAGCGAGCCACTGATATCGTATTTCTTTAGATTCGAATTAAGGATATTAGGACTCACCGAGACAATTGCTTTGGCAAAGTCAGTAGACATGGTGTGCAAGGGTCTATGGTTACGAAAGGATTTAACTACCATATTAGTAAGTTCGAGGAGATTTGAAGTCGTGGTCTTGCCTTTATGGAACCCATGTTGCTTTGGAGAAATAAGATGAGAAAGATGTTCGGAGATGGAGCTACGAGGGTTGCCTTTTATATTTCGGGATTGGGCAACCCTAGTGTTGCAATCTGGCAACTGACAGCTCTATCGTAAAGTTTGACATTTTTGAGGTTATACGAACTCAGAACGTTTTGACATACGAGCGATATTTGTGTTGTTTACAGTAACTTAAAAGATTCATCTCGGCCCAAAAATGGAATTAAATCGTGAACATTTTCGTGCGATTATTTTTTACAACTGTCGACGTGGATTAACTCAGCAACAGTGCATGGATGAACTTAATTCAATTTTTGGCGATGAAGCTCCATCAAGGACCAGTGTTTATCGATGGTATGGTGAATTCAATCGTGGTCGTAGTTCACTCCAAGACGAATTTCGTGAAGGTCGTCCAAAATCAGTTGTTGTTCCGGAAACCATTGATGCTGTGCGCGAACTGATATTGCAAGATCGTCATGTGACCTATCGTGAGATTGAGACAACCTTAGGCATTAGTGGGACCAGCATACATTCAATATTGCATAAACATTTGACTGTCAGAAAAATTTGTTCGCGTTGGATCCCACACAATTTGTCAATCGCTCAAAAAAAGGCTCGTGTCGATTGGTCGAAAGAAATGCTCAAAAAATACGATCGCGGTGCTTCGAAACACGTCTATGATATCGTGACAGGTGATGGATTTACGCGTATGAGCCCGAAAGTAAACAGCAGTCGACTGTATGGGTGTTTCAAGATGATCAAAATCCAACAAAAGTTGTTCGCGCACGAAGCACTTCCAAGCAAATGGTCGCCTGTTTTTTCGGAAAAACTGGACATGTCGCAACCGTACCACTAGAACAACGCAGAACAGTCAATTCTGAGTGGTACACAACCATTTGTTTGCCAGTTGTCTTCCAAGAAATCAGGAAAACCAACCGCCGAACACGGATCACTCTTCACCACGACAATGCGAGCTCTCACACATCGGCTCAAACAACTGCATTTTTGAGCACCCAAAACATCGATTTGATAAGTCATCCGCCGTATAGTCCTGACTTGGCACCGAATGACTTCTTTTTATTCCCGTACGTAAAAAACAAACTGAGAGGTCAACGTTTTTCGACACCTGAAGAAGCGGTTGCTGCATTCGGAATGCATGTTTTGGAGATACCTCAATCAGAGTGGCAAAAGTGCTTCGACAATTGGTTCAAACGCATGCAAAAGTGTATAGATCTTCATGGGGAATATTTTGAAAAACAATAAAGTGATTTTCGATGATTAATATTTGTTTTTGTTCTCTAATCCCGAAACATAAAAGGCAACCCTCGTATGAACTAATCACTCAAATATTTCTCTAAAGTAGTTCATTGTTGAGAGTGGGCGATAATTTTTAACGGTACTCTTGTCTCTTTTTTAAAAAATGTGATCGCATTAGCTAGCTTCCATGATCTGGGATAGCAAACTTCCCTAAGAAATTTTTTCGAAAATCATCGCAAGTGGAAAAGACAGTTCATCACAGAGTGATTTGCTAAACCGGTTCGTAATACCATCCGGACCACTATTGGCGTTTGGATCAAGCATACTTGTTTTTACAGAATGATCTGTGTTATAGGCAATTTCGGCGTTTATGTGCAATTCACAATACTGTCATGGAGGGAAGGAATGGCATTGGGAAGGTAGGGGAAGGAAAGTGAGAACGACAGTAACGAGGGGAGAAGCTGGCGTATTTTCACTTGTACTGGTTTGTACTGACAATGCAATTTGTGACATCGACAGAAGAAATAGGGATGTAGTTCAAAGGTTTATAACTCCCAACAAGAAAATAGTAGCTTAGACCTTTGTCGGTGGAAGAGAAAACCGTGCTGAAATATGACGATAAAAGATCGCATATACCTTGAGGTTCCAAAGCCGTGATGTTATCAAAACGTGCAATAGAGGTAGGGGGAAACGTCTTTATATTCTTCTTAAGGTAGGACCAGAGCTTAGTCATACTACGAGCTAAGCACGATTCAATGAAGCTAAGATATCGGTTTCAAACATTTTTATACTGTAGATAAAATCTGAGAGTATTATAACTTTGCCACAAAGTTTGTAACGCTAAGAATTAATGCTCAAAGAAAAAAATGAATGATACAGAAGTTCATATAATCACTCAAAATTCTCAAAACCGGATGTCCGTCCGTCCGTCAGTGTCCTCTCTAGCTTGAGGAAGCGTTGAGCCAGAAAGTTTAAATTTTTTTTACACGTCATTTTTGTCAAAAAAGTAAGTTCAAATTCGTGTGCCAAATCAGTCTACCTCTTCTACCCCTCCCATACGAAATGGCACAATTTGACAATAAGCGGATTTGCTCGAAAAGTGCAAATGCTATTGATCTGAAATTTGGAAAATTATACTTTTAAGATAATTTTAATCTACTGTATATAAATTATTTGTCTCCTCCCCCTCCTTCCACCACCTCCCCTACAAAATGCACTTTTTCATGAAATGCACTAAGCCAATTTAATCATTTTTTGAAAAAAATAAATTACGTGATTAGCCTTACTCCTTCTACCCCCTCTCATACAAAATGACACAATACCGCAATTCGGCAATAAACGGATTTGTTCGAATAGCATAAAGCTATTGATCTGAAGTTTGGAATATATTACTTTTATGACGATTTCAATCTTACTACAGCCTAAATCGTTAGCCATTCTAAAATTTCGTTAGAAGTTGTCGTGATAAAAGGTAAAAAGAGTTAGAGCGGAATAGTTACAGCAATATTTAATGGTTGATGATAGGTGTCAATGAGAACAAACCCAATGAAAGATGAGGTTGATACATTAGAAGAATCCTTATTCGAAAATACAAGGTCTAGTTGTTTATTATCGGAATTGTGAATACTATTGTGTTGTAGGATACAACAATATTCAATGAATGACGCAGCGCTAACTTCAAGACAAGAAGTAGTAGGTATAGACACTGTTTAGTTGGCTGATCACGAGGTGGAGGTCATATTAAAGTCAGCACAGTTAAGAGACGAGGAACTAGCTCTAAGCTTATTGAAGAAATTTGAAAATAAGTCAAAGGAATTTTCATAAACAGGAAGCGGATTTTGACAAGCGATATAAGCATAGTACAGGTAGAGTTAATGTAATGAAGACAAACAGACTTCTACCACAATGTTTTCAATTCGAAAGGTGCCGAGTTTAGGGCAAAAATAACAAGGAAACCGGGTGTTGACAACAACCATACCTCCTCCATCAACCTCCTTATCAGATCTTGCAAATCGCGATGAATTCTGAAAAGAGTATAGTTATCTGGAACTTATTCTGAGTCAGGCGTATTTATATAAATTGAATTGAATATTGACATAAGAAGAATTTGATTTAATAGGAGTTAAGCTCTTGCCGATGAAAATTAAATTCTTCATCTTCATCAATCAATCAATTTCTTGTTAAGATCCGGGCATAAGACCGAAACAGTTCTCTTCCACAAGGCGCGATTCTGAGCTTCGGCGTTTAGTTGTCGCTAGGACTCCTCTGGCTTTCTGTTTTATTCCTCTGGCTTTCTGCTCAGCTGCTTGCTTACATGTGCTTAATGAACTAGTCTAACAACCCTACGTTTTTCTTTAGGACTATAATCCAGAGCTTGTTTAATGATATTTCGCTCTGGTTTCATCAAAGTGTAATCGATTCGCTTTCACTTCCACCATTGAATCTCAATGCCTATTTTGTTCTGCCCAGTTGTACTCCAAAGCTCTTGCGGATCATTTCTGGCCAGAATATCCGTAAAATACGTCAGCTTCTTTAACATTTTTTTTGTTCATTATTTATTGTGGGAGGCTTGTTAACGCTTTGCACAACCCTCTACCTACAAATTTTTCATTTTCGTAAATTGAGTTAACCAAGGTATATCCAAGCAGGTAGTGTGCAGGAATTCTATTACGTCGACCGGGATTTGAACTCACGACCTTTGCATTGTACGACTAACATGCTACTCACTAGGCTACACCTACGGATTTGACGAGTGCGTCAAATACTTGCAGCTTCGTGCGAAAGGAGACCTCTCTGAACATTTAGAAAGGGGAAAGGATAGTGAAGGCCAAACGAGCTTTATTTATACGAGCCTGAATATCCTTTTCGATTCCGCTGTCCACACTGACAATGCTCCCGAGGTAACAAAAGTCTTATACCTCTTTCTCATTTTCTCCAATAAGAATAATTGGTGTGCATGTGTTCGAACCAATGTGCATTATTTGGTTTGACGCACATATACATATTTTTCAATACAACGAGCGAACACGACTCTAAATCCGAATGGTTATGTGCAACTAAACACATGTCATCAGCCTAACCAAGGTGACAGTTCACTGAAAACCTTGATCTCTCCACGTTCCAGAGCGGATTATAATCCACAGCTTGTTGCAATATAACGAGCAAATTATTGGTCAAATGCCAATCTTCAATAATTAAAAAAAATCTTTCGCCAAATTTAAACCAATTCTCGCTGTTCCCCTTAGTAATATCGCGGACACCTAGAAGAGGAATACTTTGTAATGCGTTTTATTTCGGTACCAGATCTCTGCTGAGACCTTCATCTATACTATATGTATAGAGGGAGAAATGTCTTAGCACAGACCGAAATGTCACGCTAATAATAAACTACAATAGTGTGAGATATTTTTTGTATCTTATCTTCTGCTCACAAAAAATATTTCAAACCTTATAAAGAGGCATAACTCTAGACAGTTTTAATTTAAAAAGGACTCATATCTCGTCAATCCCTTCGTAATAAAAAATAAAATAAGCCCCTCGTTAATTATAGCTACTTAGGTCGGTTCATTCAAACTACCTGAAAACATTCCTCGAAAGACGACAGCAATAATTATCAAATCATAATTGACAATGACTTCAAAAATCATATAAATACCAAGGCCCGATAGCACGGATATATCTTGAAAATTATTCAAACATGGATCGAAAATATCAAGGAAAACCACGAAACTTTCGTCATTTATTACCACCTGAAACAGGGCTGCTGATAATGCTGTCGAAAGCCTTCTCGAAGTCTACAAACATGAGATTTAGTGGCGAAACCATTTCGGCGGACTGCTTTAGTATTATCCGTAGGGTATTTGTATGGTCTGTACAAGACGACCCTTTACGGAATCCTGCCTGATAAACTTCGAGAGAGCCATATACAACTTCACTAATCCAATTGAGAATTACCTTAGCCATGATTTTCGATACGACAATAATTAGACACATACCACGCCAATTCCCATAATACCGAAAATCGCCCGTTTTGAGGATTTTCACAATGAAGCTCTCCTTTCATTCCAGATATCTTCCGTCATTTCTCACTTCTGTAATGAGTAGGGGCGGTATATCGACTATTATTTCCTGGTCCGCAGTTCGGTTGGTAGTCCGTCTGTATCCTATCTGTGGCATTGTTCCATATATAGGATTATTGCGGTTGGATGTTTGGCAATTGTTCCGTATCTGGAATATCTTCATCTGACATAATGTTTATATTAGAGAATTATTCCTTACACCACTGCAACTAGTATTCACTCATATTAAAGAGAGTTAGTTAGTTAGTTGACATCTATCATCGGTGGTTGGTGTTGAAATTAATGTTCGTCAACTGATTCGTAATTTTAAACAGCGAACCCATATCCCCAAGGTAAGCCACAGATTCCGCCTTATTGAACAGATTTTCAATGACATTTCTCTTGTCACGTCTAACAGCCTTCTTAAACTGTGTACGAGAATCGTGGTAGTTCCGTCTCAAGTTCTTTGGTGGACATCGTGTTGAGAGATGATTGTCAGTTTGGTTTTTTTCCGACCGCCAATCTTGCGGATCTCGGGTTTCTGACCGCTTCGCGGATTTCCCACAGATTTTTCAGCACTTGTAAGAAATGTGTTTCTGGTTGCCTCAGAATTGGCGTCAACATCAAATCTTGAAAAAACTGGCGGTGAAAAATTATTCGAAATAAAATGGGCAAACGGTGTAAAAGTGAAACAGTTCCACTTCAAGAAGGTCTATATACTCAGTAGATGGTTTCTGTTCGCTTTCTATCATTCAGTCCCTCATAACATCTGCAAATATTTGTCAGTTGCAGCCTGTACATCTGAAAAATATACCAGCTTCTCCACTCGTTACGGTCGGTCTCACTCCCCTTCCCCTACCTTCCCAATCCCATTCTTTCCCTCCATGACCGTGTTTGTGCATTGCACATAAAGGCCGTAATTGCCTATAACAAAGGTTATTCTGAAAAAAAATTAATTTATCTAAAAACACAGATATGCTTTCACGGTAGTTTCAGTTTAATCTAAAACTGTTTTGATTGCGAGTCAAGTACTCAACAGAAAAAATCCAAAATTATGTGTAAATATCATAAAATTGCTATAGCAGGTACCTATCATTATCAAAAAAGTTACTCCATAGTCCTCTTCTTCGATCGTTTCAATTTAACGAAAGATATTAAGATTACATTTTCACTTTTGCTGGTAGACATTGCTTTACAAAATCCAACGATCTCCCATTGAGACCAGCCAGTTCAAAGTCAATTTTTATCTCTGATTGTCCGAGTTAAAAGTCAATTACGCCAGCTTCTTTATGCGATAATACCAACTTAGGACTAATTTTTTTTCCCATCATTGAAAGTGTACTTTTGTAGAACATGTCTGATTGAGAGAGTCGAACATTATTAGGAACAACGAGGCTTATCATGATCCGTGTATCTTGTATCTTTTCTAGGGAATCCATAGACTCGCGGTATGCTTATATGCAACACGGAAACCGATTTAATATGCCATAGTTAGCTGGAGCGGAATGGGTACATCCAAGAAGTTACATCTCTTACGATCAGTCTCATCTTTTCTAATTTCCATGCCTGTGAACGCGACATTAATGGCGTCTTCGTGCCTTTTGTACACCAAACTTAATCGTCGTTGTTCAATATACTGAAAACGAAGAGCGAACAATTTTGTCGACATTTTGTGAAATGCGATCTTCGCTAATTTACTTGATGTCAACATTGCAAATGGAAAACGATTTACATCCTTCTCGATGACAACATTGAAGACATTTTGAAGAGACAATTCGTTGGCCGATTGGACTTGAAGACATTTAAAGAGGCTTGAAGCCAAATTGGAAGAAGAAGAAATAATTACGACACGATATGCACGCCCATTATTTATTCAAATGTCGTATTTTCAAAATAATGAGGATCTCGATTTAATGGTCATAGCGGAGAAATGTGAAATGTATAAAGTAGAAATTTTTGAATTCTGGATGGGAATCTGAGAGCATTCTAAAATACTTAACTCTTATCCTGTATTGTGGGTGAAAACCAATCCTGTGGTCTCTATTTCAAATAACAGCTTCACTAATCGATTTAAAATATTTTTCAATATTTTTTCCGGGAACTCGGAGATTATGTAGCGCAAGAAGCGTTCTTTTGCAATTTCTCCAGGTTGCTTGCAGTTCTGGAGATAATGGATCATCCCAGGCTAAGTTTTCCAGCCATAAGCCTTGAAGGAGGATCTTCGCTTGAATGATGGCAGTTGCAGTCCAACGGAAAGGATCCATGAGTCGAGCGATGGTTGAAAGAACTTGCCGTTTCGTTGGGGCGATGTCGTCTTCTGGCAGCGATTTCCATATGAAACACTTTGTGTCGTCTTCCGGATTCCAGATGATTCCAAGATCCTAGATATTCCTATCGTTCGTTAGTGATAAACTGCCCTGCTGAGTCTGTTTTTGTACTGGCACATCCTTCAACACTAGTGGCGAATTAGAAGACCATTTACGCATCATAAATCCGTCGGATCGTAAGATAGATTCGACTTCCTTCCGAGATCGGCAAGCTACGTTATCAGCATCAGTAAGCAAATTATCAACGTTCATGCTCGAATTTAGTAGAGACACGCCCAAAGGAAACCGATTGATTTCATCGCCGGCCAGCTGATGGATGGTGCGAATTGCCAGGTACTTCCTCCAAAGAGCACCACTTTAATTTTCTAATCTTTAACAGGTGAATGTAAGTCTGGACGCCAGACAATTCGCTGAAAATCATGATCATCTGAATGGAAGACAATCTTGCGATATGAAACGAAGCCCACAGGAAAACCAAGCAAGTTAAGCTTGTGCACAAGAATAAGGCGATCAATTTTATCGAATGCCTTACTGAAGTCGGTATAAATGCAGTCAACCTGCTGCTCTTTCTCGATAGCAAAAATACAGAAGTTAGAAAATTGCATCAAGTTTGTAACGGTGGATCTGCCTTTCACAAAGCCATGCTGAAACGATCCTAGTGTCGACTTAGAATGGAAGTATTAGGTTGTTGCAGATGAAATGGCGAATTTGCTAGTGAAATTTCAAACAACTTTAACTCTTATGAAACTTAATTTTATTAATCAAAATAGGTAATAGCAGATGCAATACATTTCTCTCAACGAGATACAAGTGCATTTATGCCAGTTTCTTAGAAGTTCGACTTTTTAGACTGAAGAAATTCCTCGAAGGCATTTTTGATGGCTGCTTCATTGTTAAATTGTTTCTCCACCAAAAAATGATCCAAATGCTTAAAAAAGTGGTAATCGGTTGGCGAGAGGTCTGGTGAATATGGTGGATGAGGAAGAGTATTATACTGCAACTCGTTTAATTTTTTGACCGTTAACGCATGATTCAACGCATCATGTTTTGCTCTTGCAGAATCCACTTATCAAGCTTTTTGACTTTTCCAAGCTATTGTAAGTGCCGAGAAACTGTCGAATAGTGTACGTCCAGTTTCTCTGCAATGTCCCTTACAGTTTAGCGGGAGTCAAACTCCACTAGTAAACGCAGCTCGTCGTTGTCTATCGGTGGTCCTGGGTGACCACATGGCTCACTTTGAAGGGTCATATCTCCATCCATCGGAATTTTCCGAACGATCGCTGTGTGGTTCGTTCGCTTACTGTGTCAGCTCCAAATGCCCTGTTGATGTTTTTGGTTGCGTTGTGGCCAAGTTTGAACTCGTAAAGAAAAAGTAACCGTTTTTGACTCGATTCCATGTTTTTTTTTATTTTTTTTCTCTCCAATCTTAATGAAATACAAAAATTAAATGATTCCATGATCAAATGTTGGAGTATTCATACTTCAATATTTATTACCACCATAGCCAACTGGCGGCAGTTTGAAACATGAAAACCGTAACTTCACTTCATCGCGAAAGTCTCCATTTCATCTGCAACAACCTAATACAAAACATCAAACAATTATCTCAAATAATTTAGCAACACAAAGAAGAATGGCAATTGACCTGTAATTGCTCACAACATCGCGCTTGCCAGATTTATCTAAAGGTGTTATGGTAAAGGATTTCCATAATAAGGGAAAAGCACCGGACCGAAGGGATAAATTAAATAGGTAGCCGAGGATAGGTAAAAGAGATAAACTACACTTACGAGGTCTGCATGATAAGTACCCGTGTTTACCGACTGATGGCAACACTGACGCAACATGTTTATGCCATCATGTAGCGCCATCTTTACAATGACGACTGTGAAAATTTCAGACAGATTTATCGAGTAGTTTTGTTTTGACAGCTGTTGAAATTCATCAAGTTCGTGTTTATTTGTAATCATGGAGAAAGAGCAATATCGATCAGTGATTCGATTTCCTTTTTTGGATGGGTAGACGTGTGAGGAAATCAAAGTGAAGTTGCATGCCGTTTATAAGGACCATGCACCTTCGACGACTACCATCAGATATTGGTTTAATGAATTCAAGCGTGGCCGAACATCCGTTTTTGATGAAGAGCGCCCAGGCCATCCGATTGAGGTGACTATATGATATGAGGATATGGTTAATAAAATCCATGATATTGTGTTAGCAGATCGTCGGATGTCAGAGAGATTGCCGACATTGTACACATCTCAATTGAACGCATACAAAATGTCCTACACGAAAATTTGGGCAAGAGAAAGCTTTCGGCGAGATGGGTGCCGCGTTTGTTAACAGTGGAGCAAAAACGGAATCGCATGACAACTTCGGAGCACTGTTTGGACATGTTTAAGCGCAATCCGAAAGAATTTCTACGGCGTTTCGTGACTGTTTACGAAACATGGATCCATCACTACACGCCAGAAACGAGAGAACAGTCAAAACAGTGGATTTCACCTGGCGAAACTGCTCCAAAGAAGGCGAAAACGGTTCCATCGGCCAGAAAAGTCATGGCCACCGTTTTTTGTGATTCGCAAGGCATCATCTTCACCGACTATTTGGAGAAAGGAAGGACAATCACTGGGCAATACTATGCTGATTTATTGGATCGATTCAATGCTGAATTGATAAAAAAACGGTCTCACTTGGCGAAAAAAATTCCTTTTTCACCATGACAACGCACCTGCTCACTCGTCCGCAATCGACACAGCAAAACTGGTCGAAATGCGCTACGAATTGCTGCCTCACCCACCATATTCCCCTGATTTGGCCCCTTGTGACTTTTTACTCTTTCCAAACTTGAAGAAATCGTTGGCAGGAAAGAAATTCGGCTCGAATGAGGAGGCTATCGACGCAACAGAGGCCTATTTTGCGGAGTTCGACAAATCATATTTTTTGGATGGCTGGAAAAGGTTAGAATATCGCTGGATTAAATGTATCGAGCTGAAAGGAGAACATATTGAAAAATAAATAAAAAAAAAAATTTTTAATGCGTTTTCTTGCTTAACACGGGTACTTATCATCCACCCCTCGTAATTACAGACGGAGGAATGCCAGAGAAATTATCGGCAGCGGTTGCATCATCAATAAAGAGTTGTTTTGGCACTTCGGAAGAACCAGGGAACTTTGCCAAGTAATGAAAATCATTGAAGTCAGTTACTGAGACACTACTGGAGAAAGCAGTTCGGAAATGGTTAGCAAATAAATTGCTGATTACAATAGGATTAGTGCTTACCCTATCAATTAGGGACGTACTAGTTGGATAGCCGTCAAAGTTTCTTTTTGAATTGACATATTTCCAAAACTGTCAAGGTTTGCCTATTGATATTTTAACATCCTGTATGTATTGGGAATAAGCAGCACGGTATTGGGAATTAAAGGAGTCCCTGAGATTGCAGTACAACAGAAGGTCCGAGTCGTTTTTTGAGTGGCAATACGTTTTCTAAGCTTTCGTTTTTAAATTTATTTGATGAAGTAAGCAATCGTCAAGCCAGGGAAGCCTCTTCGAGCGAGAGACAGGTATACAACCCATATAAAATGGAATAAAAATTAAAAGTCACCATGTTAACATCAGGCTCATCAATTATAGACATCCAGTCACAGTTACAGGGTGTACAACTTAATAACCGGAATTTTTTAGCGAAATTTGTTGCTTTATTGTGGAAAAATCTTACAATATATTTCATTCAAAGTATTGTCCATCGGAAGCTACAACATTTCCCCATCTTTCAGGCAGTTTATGAATTCCTTCCCAAAAAAATTGCGAAAAACGAATCTATCCAATTTCGGATGCCTTGCTCTGAAGTGAAGCGTATTCCGGTTAGGGCGTTTTGCATCGAGCGAAATAAATGAAAGTCAGACGGACCAAGGTCCGGACTTTGGGCCAAAACTTCCCATCCACTATTTTCCAAACAGTTTTTCACGGGTCTTGCAACATGCGG
Organism: Chorisops tibialis; assembly: GCA_963669355.1. Taxonomy (NCBI): domain Eukaryota; kingdom Metazoa; phylum Arthropoda; class Insecta; order Diptera; family Stratiomyidae; genus Chorisops; species Chorisops tibialis. The sequence continues at coordinate 72,020,146 of OY770263.1, read as the reverse complement.
CCGAGCGTTGTCATGATGAAAAATTATAGCCTCGTGTCTGGTCGCATATTCCGGGCGTTTTTCGATGATTGCACGCTTCAAACGTATTAATTGTGTTCGGTACAGGTCACCACTTTCAACAACTTATAATATAACGGCCCCTTCTGATCCCACCAAATACACAGCATAATCTTGATTTGTTTTTATGGCGCGCAAGCAGCATTTCAGACATACAGAAGCGCCGTTCAACGTCTCTCGGCTTCAACTCATAGGGGATCCAATCACCTTGCTTCTGAATGTATCCGGCGGCTTTCAAACGTTTCCAAATGGCTTGCTGAGTCACTCCTAACGATTTGGCAAGTTCGCCTTGCGTTTGACACGAATCCTCATCGAGTAGCGTCTCCAATTCTTCGTCTTCAAACTTTTTTGGCTGTCCTGGGCGTTCTTTGTCTTTGATGTCAAAATCGGCACTTTTGAAGCGTTGAAACCATTCAAAACACTGTGTTTTCGCTAAAGCATCGTCGCCATAAACTTCTACAAGCAAACGATGACTTTCCGCAGCAGTTTTCTTTGCAGACCCATCAGAACCTCCCGCAAATGCTGTCTTTTTCTCCAATTTTCGAAGTTATTCATCATGAAAAATAATAATGGTGCACACAAGATAAAATTGTTTTGTTGACTGATTTTGATAGCTGTGAAATGTACCTTCAAAATGACATATATATAAAGTTCGAGCTTTCACGATATTTGTTAGTACGGACATCTAGCGTCAAATTCCGGTTATTAAGTTGTACACCCTATAGATATGTCAGAGCCTCAAAATCAGCTTTAGTGAAGTTAAAATAAGTGTTAACAATACATTTAGAATCTGTAGAATTTGAATGAAAATTAAAATCAATTTGAAGTGCTAAATGAATAGGTATTACAGGCAGCATATAGCTGTGGCAGCGAGCAACAGTCGTAAAGTTAGCATCGGTCGAAAAAACAAGATCCAAATATCTGCCATAAGCATTTGGAATGGGACACACTTGTACAAGTCCAATTGACAGCATGTCGTCCAAAAATTGAATTTCATAACGAGGTCGTGATGATTACGTAAATAGTCGTCGTTATCAGAACGTATCCAGTCTATGAGAGGCAACTTGAAGTCACCAAGAATCAGAAGCTCATCGGACGGTTGAAGGATACTGAGGAGGATATCAGTTGCGTTGTAAACTGCTTCGTAGTGTTGAAGGAGACGATAACAAATAAATGTTAACGAACCTGAATACCATGAGGCCAAAGTCCAATTTGGGCTGTGGTGCCATTGAAGAAGAGAGAATTTTGCATGTAATATTTTAAAAAAAATTACAAAGCACTCGAAATGAGTTTTGTTCGATGAATCACTATGGTCTTCCTTGCAATCTTTACTTTGATACGTAATATGAGTCGCATTAAAAATTTTTTAGTGATTAGCTCGAAAAAGCTAACTCCAACGTCAACATGATATATGTAAATAGTTATTTGTGTTGCCATAACTGGGGACCTTAAAGGAAAATCTAGCTAAATTTTATTGCATCTTATATCTCTGCATGTCTGCTATACTCATTTCAGTATTGGGATGTCTAGTTGAACATGCAAAACATTTTTCAATATTTTCGATTTTCTTTTTACTTTTACTTTAAGTGAGCAGTATGAGCGCAGTGTTTTTATCGAGATTCTTAAGTAATTAAATCAGAAAATATGTTCGAGTGGCGAAACTTGCAAATTGCAAGACGGGTAACTTTAGAACATTTAATTATGGCTTTTATCAACGCCACAATAGTCATAAACTACGAGTACTGTGCAGCAACCTTCACCATTTTTGGTTAAATTTTTTTATATAATTTAAAAGACGTACATAAACAGAAATTGTAAGGCATATTATCCACATTACCTCATTCCGAGACTTGATTGCCATCATGATATGTATTTAAATGCATACCTCTGCATCACAATAAAAATAGGTGCAGCCAGAGAAACAACAAAGTATGCAGAAGCAGCACCTATAGCCGATCCAAGATCGATAAATTATGTTGGATAAGGCGGGATCTCAAACTGCTGAACTGCGGCTTCTTATGCAATCGCACAACAGCGACCTGCAAGCCAATAAAAGGTAAATTAGGTCTTAATGTGGATTTTTCGAGCACCTGGGGAACACAAAATTATCCCACTTATGGCACCAAAATTTATTTTCCATGCCCGAGGTGCACGCATTTACAGAACACTTTCGGTAAATCTAGACATTTTTCCAGAATTCATGGATGCAATTATTGGCTCTAGATCTTGCTAGTTGCATGGCTTCGGCTCGGGAAATTTATTTTCTAGTCATTTTAGTTGTTACGGCCGATGTTGAACATTACTGCAAACACGATTACGGCCACTTTGTCCAATAAATTTGCTCGGCCAAGGTATCTCGTACCTGAACTAAGGCAGGAAAGCTTGAGCATAAGGCAGTAGAAATGATGGATTGGTCGCCGTTTTTCGGCAACGACTTTTAAGAGATTGTCCACATAGTTAGAGTGAAAATTGATGGATGTGTGTTGCGAGAAACAAGCGAAATGGTCGGTACTAGGGAATTCACTGGGTCAGTGCCGTCATAACCTCTGTAAATTTTTGGCAAACAACTTTCAAATTATATGGACGACACTATATCGAATCACGTTCAACCGTATTTTGTATGTTGAGCAATTCCGGGCTGAAGCGATCCAAAGTCCCAGTTCTCCTTCAATCCTGTCGATCATGATTCAAATCGATCACACATTATCGCATGATCGGCAAATCAATGTGACTGTTTTGACAAGCGAACAAGCTGCCAAAGTAAAGCTGTCCCTGTTGGTCCACTCCGAAAATTTCACGAGCCAAAAACAATGGACCACAATGGACTGGCTGGCCAGTCTCCACATATGTAGCTTCTGGACGTGGACATTGAGATGGGTTTTGAATCGCGATCGGTATCGGACATGTAAAATTTCTGGGACCATCTGAAAGATTGAAAACGATGTGCTTAAGAGGACCAAAGTATTTCTAGAGGCGGTTCGCGGCACCCAAGGTGCTTTTCAATTTAGAGAAAATAAGTGGACTGATGAAGCTATAAAATATTATTGGCGAGGAGATTGATGGATGATATCGTGAAGATATCATGGGGCGAATTAGGAACTCCGTGTGTAACTTGTTGCCGTCATTTCTCTTGATCGTCGATGATTAGAAAGAAATATTTTTCAAGTAGGTGATGGTTGTTGTTATAATTTAATTGTATGACTTGAATGCATTTTTCTATCTGTTTTATCTTTAGGCCGAAACAAAACTTTTACTTCTCTCTGACAGACGGATGGATTTCGATGATATTGCTATATTAATATGGTTAGCACGCGTATGTTTGTTTTAATAGCTAGTCTATCATGAAATCTTATGCTATTAATATTGTTTGCTTATGGCATTAATTTTCGTACGAGGACGTACTTTTACTGGAGAAATTCGGGCTTAAGCGTACAGATTAAAGCGATATGCGGCTTCCAAATAAATCGCACAAAATCGTATTATCCTAGCTTACATATTTTCAAACATGAATTTAATTATAAGAACTTCAATCTATCGCTGATACATAAGAGCCTTTTCTGTAACAGCTCTATAGCGCAACCCAATTGCTCTTAATAAACAAGCCGGATAGCATTGCAAATGTATTTTCTTGATTGTGTGCCTTTTCTGAGTTTCAGGTTTCTATCTGTTAAGATTCTTCGTAAAAATTCGGCAACTTATTTGAACATAGTTATATATATGTATATTTCGCCGAGAGTATTATTCAAAAAGAGTATATATATACATATCTGTATTCCAAACAGATCACTAGCTCGAGGATCTTTAATATTTATTTGGGGGGAAGTCTTTAGCTGTGGGACAATGCGCATAATGTTTTACTTTAATATGCTAATAATAAAGTATTGAGATCGACATAAAAAAAATAATTTGCTACCCCGAAATGTTTTTTGGTGTTTCATAACTAAATTAGCCTGAAAATGCAAAAATAATATCCGTATGTCTGTACGTCGTTTATCGTATGTTTACCCTTAGCGCACATTATAATTTTTAATTTTTAATTGAAGATAGAAAGTTCATTTTTGGAGGTTTTTGTAAGGCACCGAGCTCAACTTAGGGGGTTTCCTTTTAATGCTGTGCACAATTGAGTCGGATTAAGAAGAAGTATAATGGAGACTAAATGAGTTTGGGCAGAGAGACAAAAGTGTCGGTGGACGTTACCTTTGAAGCATTGCAGATTATACTCTTTCGGAAAAACACCAACACCAACAACCACAGCTATGTAGTTCGAGTTCAGCTTGAAGAGTACGGCGTGGAAAATTATAAAGAGGGGAAATTGGTTCGAGCAGTTCCATACTGCATTTACTGTGGAAACAGCGATAATAAATGCTGAGTACAGAAACATTTCCACCGTGCCCCAGGGAGCCTATAGAAGCCGTGGTGGTTTCATCTCGAATCAGTCGAAACGCATGTTTCTGGATACGATCGAGTAACGTGAGATGAGTTTTAGGTGTTCCAGCCCAAAAGTGTGAATTGTATTCTAAGCGGGATCGAAATAAATGCTTTGTAGATGTTAGCAAAATCTGAAGGCGTAAAATATTTTTTATATTTTCATAGAAAACCTAGACGTTTGGAGGCATAAAGAGCAACTTCAAAAATGTGTTGGCTCCAATTAAGGTGGTTATTAATCTTCATGCCTAGGAGAGTAAAATCTTCCGAAGAACAAAGTTATAAGCCGCCAAAGTATACATTGAAACGATGACGCCGAAACACCACGTGCATTATAGATGGATGCTGATCTCATGCGAGCAGTAGTTTCTGGGGGTGTTGGGGTTATAGGAGAAGTGGGGGGAAGAGCTTCAACTGGAAAAAGCTAGTTCGAATATCTCGACCATGGTTTCAGCTAGAAAGCCGAAAATCGATAAAAATGTAGAGGGGTTTGTGGGACAAACTATAAAAATAATTTGATTATTTAATCCGGTGGGGTTCAAAAAAAAGGGGGAGGGAGGGCTAAGAACCAATCATCAGCCGATATTTTTTTTTTTTTTTTCAAATGAACATATCTTCGAAATTACTTAACAGAATGTGTTTATATTTCAAGACCAAATTTGTGACTTGTAGGTCAACCATAATCAACCTAGAGGGAGGCAAACTTTTTTAAGGGGGAGAGTCAGGGCGGTTGCAAAGCAAAATACTTAAATATGAATATCTCAGGATATTTAATTGAAACTTGGGAAATATATTAAGCTATAGTAATATAATCTTTGGACATAATAGTGGTGGTGGGAAATGGAAAGAATTTCAAAAAAGGTGCTTTTTTCAAAATTTCAAACCGGTATATCTCAAAATACAGTACAGGTATTAAGTTGAAATTTTGTCAGATCGTAGAACTATATGACTTTTAATTTGGGTAAACATTTTAAGTTGTAGGTGTTAGGAGAGGGAGGTGTTTTGCCAAAAAGTCGAAAACTTTGAGCAATTTTCTTAGGGCTGTGGTAAATGATGCCAAGTTCAAATTTTTCACGTGCATAAATTTATTTAATACTAGCAAACGCCCGCGACTTCGTCCGCATAAAAATCGCAATAATAAGCAATTTTTGAGAGTGTTGTTAGTAATACATTATGTGGGATATATAATCTGCTTACTTTAATGGCTCTTTGAATACAATGTTTTGTATTTTGTTGGAATCAGAACCATAAATTATTAAGAATGATACCATGATACTCGCCTTTGAATGGGAGAGGCTCATGATCAAATCATATGTACGTGTTAAAGAGCATTAAGAACATGCGAATAATTATAGCTTGTGTTAATCAAAAAAAAGCCCAAATAAAATAACATTAAGCTTGAAAACAGGACTACGATTGTGCGTAGAGCCCAATCATACGATACTATAGATGAAATCGAAATTTTTGTGATATTATTAAATTTTGTATGGGAAGTGGCGGCACTGAACTAATTTGTTTCACATCATGCTAGAGTAGCTATAAAAATGTTTTGTACCAAATTTAAACTTCAAAAATTGAGTATGTACTGAAAAACTTAGTGCATTGAATTTAATGAAATTGTGCAATTTGTATGGGAGGTGGTAGAAGGAAAGGGGGTTTTTGGTGATATTTCGAGAAACAACTATAATCATCATGCAATTGATATATTTGAAATTTCAGGTCTGTATCATTCACGCTTTTCAAGAAAATCGAATTTTTGTAAGGTCGTGGAATTGTGTCACATTGTATGGGAGGAGTAGAAATGAGTGGAGCTAATCGGTTAATTTTTCCCGATATTAATAATAATGTAAATTAAGGATTAAGTACAACATTTAAGCTCGATGAAAGTTACACGTACTGAGAAAATTGGTGTGTAGCATTTCATGAAAAAGTGCAGTTTGTATGGGAGGTGGTGGAAGGAGTAGGTGGTTTGAAGTGAATTTTTGAGAAACAACTATAATTACTATGCGATTGATATACTTTAAATTTCAGATCTGCATTATTCACGCATTTCAAGAAAATCGAATTTTTGTAAAGTTGTGAAATTGTATCATATTGTATGGGAGGGGGTAGAAGGAGTGAAGGTACTGAGTTAATTTTTTACCGATACTAATAGTAATGTAAATTAAGGATTAAGTACAACATTTAAGCTCGATCAAAGTTACACGTACTGAGAGAATTGGTGTTTCATGAAAAAGTGCAGTTTGTATGGGAGGTAGTGGAAGGAGTAGGTGGTTTGAAATGAATTTTTGAGAAACAACTATAATCATTATGCAATTGATATACTTTAAATTTTAGATCTGCATCATTCACGTTTTTCAAGAAAATCGAATTTTAGTAAAGTCGTGGAATTTTGTCATATTGTATGGGAGGGGGTAGAAGGAGTGAAGCTACTCGGTTAATTTTTCCCGATACTAATAATAATGTAAATTAAGGATTAAGTACAACATTTAAGCTCGATCAAAGTTACACGTACTGAGAAAATTGGTGTTTCATGAAAAAGTGCAGTTTGTATGGGAGGTAGAGGAAGGAGGAGGTGGTTTGAAGTGAATCTTTGAGAAACAACTATAATCATTATGCAATTGATATACTTTAAATTTCAGATCTGTATCATTCACACTTTTCAAGAAAATCAAATTTTAGTAAAGTCGTGGAATTTTGTCATATTGTATGGGAGGGGGTAGAAGGAGTGAAGCTACTCGGTTAGTTTTTTCCCGATACTAATAATAATGTAAATTAAGGATTAAGTACAACATTTAAGCTCGATGAAAGTTACACGTACTGAGAAAATTGGTGAAAAAGTGCAGTTTGTATGGGAGGTGGTCGAAGGAGTATGGGGATTCAAATAATTTGTATACCATAGATCACATTTCTGATAAAAATAGTATGTTCTAAATTTCAAATGATTTGCTCCAATGGTTTTTAAGAAAATTTGATTATTATATATTTTTGAAAATAAGTCATTTCATATGGGAGGGAGTAGAAGGCGTGGGGTATTGAAATAAGACCACACGCAAATTACATCTCGGTGCACATCTAATAAACTGTGAAAGTTTTATTACAATCGGCTTAGTCGTTTTTGCGTGAAAACCGGAAAGACAGACAGACAGACAGAGAAAATTTTTAAAAACGTGTGTTTCTGCTTAGTTATTGCTAAAATAAAGCAAAAACTTATTTATAGCCATTTATAAACAAATAACAGACATACACTACAATTATATTTACATGTATAGATACATAACGAAACAATAATAATTTGAACCGTAACCCTAACCAGCACAAGGTGTTTTATGTGAAATAAAAAAATAACCCAAATTTTTTGATTGAATTTTTAAGGTACAAAATTTAGGAAACTTATTCAAAAAAAATTTCACAAAAGTTAAAATTATTAACTGATCGAATACCTTCAAAACTTCTACCCTTTCCTATACAAAAGCATTTTTTCGAACAATTTAAGAGAAACTTAATAAAATTGCATCATACATTTTGCGACTCCGTCACCTCCTCTACCCCCTCCCATACAAATGTCTGGTTTCGTGCATAAAAAATATAACGAATCGAATTCTAAGCAACTCCGTTTATAGGTAAAACTAATATTCTATACAGACAATTTTGAATGTAATTCTACGCTCCCCCACTCATTCCATACACACCCGAAACTTGTATAAATAAACGGATGAAATATTGGTAATGTTTACTAATTGTAATCGTATTTAAGTGTTATGTAATTTACAACAGCCCTGCCCTGGAACCCCCATTCACTTAGACTCTACTTTCCACTCTAATTTATATATCCTTAACTTATTCCAAGAATAATAAAGTTGCGTCCGACTTGTTGGCAATTTATCAACCACTGTTGATTGTTTCTAGGTCCTCATAATTTAAAATGAAAGCGGAACTATTGAGATTTCGGAAAATTCCAACATTCGGTAGCAGGATTCCAAATAAAGTTGGTTTCGCTATGAGATCTGACTGTGCCTATGAGTATCTCAACCAGAATAAGACGAAGACAGAGTAGAAAGGCTTTCTAGCTTGCCCATATTCTCAGAAATTTTTCTCATTAAAAATTCCTACTACGCAAATGAACGATTTTGATTGGTTCGCAAAAGGTTATACCTTCTAAAAATTTAAACATCTGATGACTGAGGTATATTTTACACGCGATTTCCTTAGAAATTATGGCCAAACGGAAGCAGACGTTATTAGCATTTAGCCAAAATAAATAAATTTAAGTTGAAATTAATACCGTTAACTCAGTGGTTGAAACAATAGTGAATCTCAAATTGTGTATGATCTATCTTAACTTTAAAGGACGGAAGGTAAGTCGAGCGGTTTTTTTTCCAGCCGTCGAAAATAACTTAGTGGGTCACTCTTTAATGCGCGATGCACAGTTAAGTCGGCATGGTATACAGGAAAATTAGTAGGAAAATACAGGAGGGAAGATTTTGAAGTAGCAATGAACGTTGCTCTTAAATTGTTGGAGGTTGTATTCCGTTAGAAGGAGATTGCCTGGTAATAAATTCCACATCACTGTCGTCCGAGGAATGAAGGACTGACTAAATTATACTATTCTCAATGGCAAGGGCTTCATAGTGTACTCGTGTGAGCGTGCGACTTGACGAGTATTTTGGGGGCATTAAAAAGATAGAGTATTAGGGCTTTTAGTTCCTTACCATGGAAATATCTATAGTAAATGCACAGTGCTTCGATATTTCGACGATGCTCGAGAGAGTCTGGCCTCAGCTCCAATTAATCGGAATACATATTTCTGAATACGGTCGGGCAAAGCTAGGTGTAAACATGCGGGTTATACTCAAGACGTGGGTGGATGTAAGCCTTATAGATGGTAGCTAGTTCGGAGGCAGAAAAGTATTTCTTACACTTCCCCAGAATACCTAGACGTTTCGAAGCATCAAAAGCGACTTAATAAATGTGTTGACTCCATTCAAGGCGACTGTTAAATATTGCACCAAGTAATGTAAAGTCTGCAGAAGGTGAAATCTGTACGTCATTTAAGGACATGTTACTGACCGACAACGGAACGTTATGTTTACGAGATAGATGACCGGACTGCGTTTTTAAAGCATCCAACTCTGCTCTGTTTTTTCTGCCCCATTCCAGGATTAAACTGAGGTCAGAGTTAAGTGATTGAATCGACTCATTACGACATGGGGCCACCGATGTCGGACGAGTCTCCGCAGGCGAGTCAAATTGGTAGATGTTATTTACAGTGCGAAACAGTGAATAGGATTGAGAGTAGACAACAGACCACCGTTTATGAAGACTAAAAAGAGAGTGGGGTCAAAACTGAGCCCTAAGGCACGCCGGAATCAATGGAAAATGGTGCAGAAGTTGCTCCGTCAAGTACAACTCCAATAGAGCGTTCGGAGAGAAAACTTTCAATCCATTGAAGAAACGAAGTGATAAAACCAAAGGCCTTTAGTTTGGCTGTGAGATATTTGTGCTAAACTCTGTCAAACGCTTTGGCGATGTCAGGAGCAAGAACTTGACCTTCACCAATTTTGTGGATGCAGCAACGCTCGGTAAGATGTACCAGGAGACCGGCTGCAGAACGAACCGAGCGAAATCCATATTGGCGATCATGAGTGAAATTAAATTTCCAATGAAAAACACTCTATGCAATATCTATAAAGATATCCCATACATTAATCAATTTCGAATTCTTCGGGAATCCGTATGCTTACATATATAAAATAGATAACCTAAGAAACAAGCTGTTACAAAAAAAATTCGGCTTGCCAATCGGCATCCATCAAACTTCGCACACTCGATCAAAATCTACGGGCATCCACAATTCCAATACGAAAGCTTTAAAGAAATTTTGGCAGAAGTTGGTTTGCCGTCATTGCCTCATGTGGACTGTAAATAGGAGTGAGAGACAAAAATATTTGTGTTCGATGACGAGAGTGGGAGCGATAATTCTAGGAGTTTCGATCACACGGCGCCGTTCGAGTGAAATTGCGAGATTTTTTGTACAGTCAGATTAATAGATAAATATGCAGTTTTGAAGAAAGAATCATTATTTTATTCAATGCTTCGATTTAAATGCAGTATTAGATCGAATAAAGTAATAAATTCATACAAAGCGATTGTAAAATAAACACATTTTTGCTATTGATTTTATGGCAGTGTCGACCCTGCCGTACTCTACGAGCCGCCACAGCAAACGACCGGTCGCATAATCCTACGTAATGACAAATACATATGTATAATTTGTTGTAAAATTTACAGAATGTTTCGGCGGGATGCAGGTGGAGGCGTATTTAGACTTTCGACGAGATAGGCTAAGCACTCATTTTCACATTCTACCACCACTCTGGGTCACTGTTATTTTAAATTTAACTTTTTTAATCACAATATGATGATTAGTAATGAAAAAAATGTTGTTTCAAATGCCTCTTTCTCTGACTTTCCAAGAATAAAAGATTACATCGATCGTAATTGCAGCGATGTGTTCAATTATTCACGATACTCCGCCCCTAGAATCCCCAATCGCTTTGTCTTCTCTATCTACTATGACCTTAACAGGCAATTTGTCTTTCCACGTATCCCAACTTCCCACAAGGACAATAAATTTGCGCCCGATTTGTTGTTAAATATTTTTATTGTATTTCTGAATTTAGTCACGAAACATAAAAAAAATATCACGGTGGCAATATTTTTTTCTGAGTCACCACAATATTTTATTATTAGAATGATGAAGTAAGAACCGAAAAAAAAACAATTAAATGAACTGCAGACTGAATTATGTATTTTGACGGATTTTTCTTACAATTCTAACCCTAGATTTATTTCAAGTTTGGATTTCTTGTAACAATTAATTGCATTGAACTCGTAGGAATATCTTTAAGCCAAAACAAAAACTATTTAAGTGCCATTTTTCTCCATTTATTTAATTTGCTTTGAAATATTATTAGGTTCGGTCGAAGGCTCGTTTCCCGATGGTGTCGAGCTTGAGGTTGGTCTAGTCATCCTGGTCGAGCATGTTGGTGGGGTGAATCTTGGAAAGAGGAAGAGTGCAAAAGGAACTTCAAAACTTTTGATGGAACTTTCTTTTAAATATTTATACTCTAGATGGAATCTTAGAGTATTATAAGTTCGCTCTAAGGTTTGTAACGCCAAGAAATAAGGCTCGGAGAAAAAAATGAATGATACAGAAGTTAATATTATCACTCAAAAATCTCAAAACCGGATGTCCGTCCGTCCGTCCGTCCGTCTGTCCGTCCGTTCGTCCGTGCGCTCTCTAGCTTGAGAACGCGTTGAGCTAGAAAGTTCAAATTTTGTACACGTCGTTTTTGACAAAAAAGTAAGGTCAAGTTCGTGAACGGGCCAAATCGCTCCACCCCTTCTACCCCCTCCCATACAAAATGACACAATTACGCAATTTGACAATAAACGGATTTGCTCAAAAAGTATAAAAGTTATTGGCCTGAAATTCAGAATATATTACTTTTATGATAATATCAATATATCATATAAAAATTGTGCGTGTCCTCTCTATCCTTCTGCCACCTCCCATACAAACTGTACTTATCATGAATTACTCTAAGCCAATTTCCTCAGTGCTTATAAAATTCAGCGGGCTGAAATTGTGCACCAAATATTTATTTAAAATTGTTAGTAAGGTCAAAAAAATTATATGATTGGCTTCACCCCTTCTACCCCGTCCCATACAAAATGACACAATTTCGCAATTTGACAATAAATAGATTTACTCAAAAAGTATAAAAGCTATTGGTCTCAATTTTGGTATATGTTACTTTTTTAATGATTTAAATCTACAGTAGAAAAATTGTTTGCGTCCTTCCTTTCCTTCCACCCCCTCCCATACAAACTACACTTTTTCCTGAAATGCTCTAAGCCGATTTTCTCAGAACATATAACATTTTTTGAGCTCATATTTTGTAATAAATATTTAATTAATATTATTACTAAGATGAGAAAAAAAATATTTGATTTGCTTCACTACTTCTACCCCCTCCCATACAATATGACACAGTTTCACAACTTCACAAAAAATCGATTTTCTTGAAAAGTATGAATGGTACTAGTCTGAAATTTAAGGGATGCCAATTTTATAATATTCCTGGTTATTTCTGAAAAAATCACTAAAATCCCCCCACTCTTTCTACCACCTCCCATACAAACTGTACATTTTCACTAAATCCAATTGCCAATTTTATAATATTCCTGGTTATTTCTGAAAAAATCACTAAAATTCCCCCACTCTTTCTACCACCTCCCATACAAACTGCACATTTTCACTAAATCAAACTCACTAATTTTCTCAGTTCTCATTCAGTTTTTGGAGTAAGCATTTTGTATAAAACATTTTCATAGCTACTTTAGCATGATGTCGAAAAAGTTAGTTCAATGCTATCATCCCTTCTAACACTCCCCATACAAAATTTCTTGGGATCACAAAAAATTCTATTTCATCTGGAGTATCGTAAGATTGCGCTTTACGCGCAATCGTAGCCCTGTTATGTTTTTAATAGTGTTTGTATAAATTTTCAAGTTCATTGCTTCTAATGTGTTGGTTACAATTGATTTAGTAAAAGTGGTCGAAATAATTCTTTTGCAAGGTAGGGGGTAGAAGTTTTGAAGGTATTCAACTAATTAATGTCTTGAACTCTGTTTGATTTTTTTTAAATGAAATCACAAAATTTTCAAGATCATAGTTTAATAGTTTTAATCAAAAATTTTACGTTTTTGTATTTTTTCCAGTACACATGAAACAATAATTATTTGCATTGACTTCTGAATTTCTTTAAGACGAAACAAAAACTACGTAAAGTGCTTTTTTTTATTTATTGCAATTGAAAATATTATGCAGTTCCATCAGAAGTGGTTGAAGATTGGGAATCAGTTTCGGTTGATGATTCGGTCGACGGCTCGTCAGCCGATGTAGTCGAATTTTCAGGTTGTTCTGGTGGTCCCGAAGGTTCTGGAGGTGTTGAAGGTCCGCCCGGTGGGCCAGGTGGTCTTGGTGGGCCAGGTCGTCCTGGTGGGCCTGGTCGTCCTGGTGGACCTGGTCGTCCTGGTCGACCATGTCGGTGCGGTGAATCATGGCCTGGTGGTCTGCGACCTTCTACTGGACCTTCATGATCTTCCCGGCGTCTCGGCAGCCTCAAGTGCTCTGATGATTCCACATGACCATCCTTGGATTCGCGATCAGATTGTACGTCAGTTGGTGATCCTCGACGTGGATCTTCTGGCCGTCGTGCACTGCACACAACGACGGCACAAACCAAAATGCAAGCTGCCAAATACAAGTTCATTTTCGAAACTAATGCAAAAATTAACTGACTTCGAGAAATTTATTCTCTCTATTTATACGTCTCGAAATAATAGGTACTTAGAAAGTTTTAAGAAAAAAAATCTCCAGAATCACATGTGAGCTGATAATATGCGACAAGTTTAAATAAATATTAACACAAATGTTTAGTCAGTATTTATCTATCGTAATTTTATGAAAAGAGTTATGAATCATTCGTATTATGTGATTATTGGAATCGATCGAAAACATTCTGAAGTGTGAGGTTTTGTCAAAATCGTTTGATAGTACTCCAATAAGCAGTTATTGAATTTCATTCAAAAACATTTTTTGATTCATTTAAATAAAATCATTATTGAGTGGGCCCCTCTCCTACCACCCCTGCAATAAAAATTTTCCGATATTACAAGAAATTGAGTTTTCTCTGAAATTATTAGAGCTATTGACACACAGGGAAAAAATGGAAATGTTTGAGCGTCGAAAAACTCTGGTCCAATCCAATCACTCGTTCTACCCCTCCTATACAAATAACCAATTATGGTAAATGCGTTATATAGATTTCCATTCAAACTAAAAAATGTAGAAACTTAAAATTTGGCCAGAATTTGTCTCCAGATAGTTTCAATAAATATTAAAGAAAATCATCAACTTCACTAGCTATTTCTGCAGGGGGTTAGTAATTTTTAACAAATTTTAGACGAAATATTTTTCGGTGCTTCAAACTTTTTTTCCCGTTTCATCGAGGAGAGTATCGTATGATTGGGCACGACGATATAAAAGTGAAACAGTTCCACTTCTACAAAGTCTATACATTCTGTAGATGGTTTCTGTTCGCTTTCATTTTCATTTTGTCCACAATAACAACAACATTTTTTTTATAATAGATTGACTTCGGAATTTCAGCTGGTTCAACAAAATATGCTTTTTTGAAAAAATTGCACTCGTTTAAAAATTTAATTCTCCCCAAAAGATTGAATTAAAAATTTTAATTAAATGCAGAGTTTAGAAAATTTCGAAAAGCTAGTTCCATGGGTTCCAATGTTCTAGATATTTTCCCGATGTGAGTAACTCAGTATTTATGTACTGAGATCCCCTCTACGCCAAATTTCAAAATGCCATTTCGAGAGAAACGCTTGCTTTCAAAGTTTCGGTTTTAGCTTGAATCTGCTTTGCGGCGTCCTTCGGTAATATACTTCTCTTATAACAATAATTCACATTTCGGTCAAAAACATATGAATCTATGTTTTAAGCTTTCTAAACTAGAATTTAAGGCAAACGAAAAATTTTCTTCGAACCGACCCATGACACTCCGCCTGTAATAATGCAATAATTTACAGAATCAATCAAGTAGGACCTGGAGTTTTCAGCCTATTGCTGAAATTAATTTTGGGTTTTCCTGAAAAATATAATTTTAAATAATTAAAATATTTTTGTAAAACTGTTTCACTGAAACTGGTTTAATTGCTCGAAAATCCCAAAATTCAAAACTCAAATTATTCTACTGCACTGCACAATCTTTCACTATTGTGGAAAAGGAGACTTAATAATGTCGTGAGAGCACTTTGCAAAGACATCTATTGGTAGTTATGCTGCGTTTTTCAGATGTAACAATCTATTGTTTTGGATTTATTCTGCTTTTGGAACGATTTTGTGCATAAAAATTTGTATTTAATTTGAAAATGCAGACTATAAAATTCTGCATAGGATTTTAAACAGAACGCTAAGGTGACTTCGTTAGGAACAGGTCTCTCTATTGGTTTAAGCAAATGTTTTTTTTTACTTTTTTGAGTCTGATGTTCTACAGAATGGTTGCCCTGTAGCTGGTCAAATGTGAGTATATTAAATTAAAATCTGTTTCGTTATTAATTTTTAAACGCGTTGACAAAAGTCATGTTTTTTGAGGAAAGCGATCGGATTGCAGAAAAACTGCTACACCCATCGAGTCAATTTTCATTTCAGTAACCAATTGGATCGATTGATTTTTCAAAATTTTGGTTTGTTGCATTTTCGCAGTCTTAAAAACGATCAAAACGACTTGAACTTTTGTGTTTCAGATGGCTGAGGAATTCTGAAAAGGGTCACCCATTTGACGAGCACATAAATGGGTACAGTCAAGGCCATATGTTGGTAATGGGTGCGACCGAATATAAACTTTATAACGTGATTAATAAGAGATAAGAGTTTTGTCCAACAATCTTGCACAGTTTTTTTTAAATTAATTCAGGAAAATATGCTCAAAAAACGGTTAAGCAAATTTTATTCCCAAGTCGATCACTATTATTTACTATTGAAATAATTAAATACTTTATTATTTTTATGGAAAGTTTATTATTATAATGAAAAGTTGGTACTTATAAGCCCTCATTATACTAATGATTCATAGCTCTCTTTATAAAGTTAGAGAAGTACTGAACAAATATTTGTGTTAATATTTATTTAAAGTTGTCGCGTATTATCACCACTCACAAGTGATTCAGGAGATTTTTTTTCTTAAACCTTTGTAAGTACGAGTAGCTATCTATGGTCTCGAGACGATTAAATTTCTTGAAGTCAGTTAATTACTTTATTATTCTAATAATAAAGAATTGTGATCAACACAGATAAAAAAAATTTCGGGGTAGCAAATTCGTATGCTCTAGGTGAAATCTGAGAGTATATTGTGTTTGCCTTACCGTTTGTAACACTAAGAAATAATGCTCACACAGAGTCGCCAGGGGTATAGGAATATTTGTTGTCGCTCAAAAACCTCGAATCCGAGTGACCGTCTGTCCCAATGTCTACAACATAACTCTCGAAAGCTTCGACCTATCGTGCTGAAATTTTTCATATGTCATTTTTAGCAAAAAAGTATGTGACAAATTTCAGCATGAAATTCAATAACTGTTTATTGGAGTACTATCAAACGATTTTGACAAAACCACTTCAGAATATTTTCGATCGATTCCAATAATCACATAATACGAATGATTCATAACTCTTTTCATAAAATTACGATAGATAAATACTGACTAAACATTTGTGTTAATATTTACTTAAACTTGTCGCATATTATCAGCTCACATGTGATTCTGCAGATTTTTTTCTTAAACCTTTCTAAGTACCTATTATTTCGAGACGTATAAATAGAGAGAATAAATTTCTCGAAGTCAGTTAATTTTTGCATTAGTTTCGAAAATGAACTTGTATTTGGCAGCTTGCATTTTGGTTTGTGCCGTCGTTGTGTGCAGTGCACGACGGCCAGAAGATCCACGTCGAGGATCACCAACTGACATACAATCTGATCGCGAATCCAAGGATGGTCATGTGGAATTATCAGAGCATTTGAGGCTACCGAGACGCCGGGAAGATCATGAAGGTCCAGCAGAAAGTCGAAGACCACCAGGCCATGATTCACCGCACCGACATGGTCGGCCAGGACGACCAGGCCCACCAGGACGACCTGGCCCACCAAAACCACCTGGCCCACCGGGCGGACGTTCAACACCTCCAGGACCTTCGGGACCACCAGAACAACCTGAAAATTCGACAACATCGGCAGACGAGTCGTCGACCGAACCATCAACCGAAACTGATTCCCAATCTTCAACCACTTCTGATGGAACTGCATAATATTTTCAATTGTAATAAATAAAAAAAAGCACTTTACGTAGCTTTTGTTTCATATTAAAGAAATTCAAAAGTCAATGCAAATCATGTGTTTCATGTGTATTGGAAAAAAATACGAAAACGTAAAATTTTTGATTGAAATTATTAAACTACAATCTAGAAAATTTTGTGATTTCATTTAAAACACCATATCAGAATTATGATTGGGCGTAAAGCCCAATCATATGATACTCTGGATGAAATGAGAAAGAGTATAATGTACCGGAAAAGATGTCATCTCAAATTGTTTCGAATAGTGAATAGAAACTTTTGCATGAGAGGTGGTAGGAGTAGAGGGGGAGTTTTGTATTTTTCGTATATGACACCGAACATGGCATGCAAAATGTTTCGTGATGAAGCTAAAGTTTTTAATTTTACTTTATTATTTTAATAATAAAGTATTGTGATCGACACAGAAAAAAAAAAATTTGCTACCCTGAAATTTTGTTTTTTCGCGTTTCATGACTAAATTAGCCTAAAAAAGCAAAAAAAAAAAATCCGTCCCGCCGTACGCCGTACATATGGACTCGTACCTCCAAGACCGTTAAAGGTAGAATGTTGATTTTTGGGTGGGTTATTAACTTGGTAAGTGAGCTCCATTATCCAAATTTTGGGGAGTGTGGGGTGGAAGGGGGAGGCGGGGGGATGGAAAAAGTCGAAATATACACTTGCTAATATCTTCACCACGAATGCAGATAGAAAGATGAAAATCAGCACACGTATAGAGAGAGCTGTGGAACATATTTCAAAAATAATTTAATTTTTTTATCCATTGGCGTCCGTAAAGGGGGGGCTAAGAACAAATTGTCGGCCGAATCTTTTTTTGAAATGGTTATATATTCGAAACTACTTACCATAAAAAATTCATATTTTGGGACAATTAAGATGGCGTATAGATCCACCAGAATCAGCTTAGAAATAGGCTTATTATTGTAAGGGGAAGGGTCGGGGGGTGCAAGGAAAAACACTTAAGAATTAATATCTCAACTATCTCTTAAGCTATGTAATTGAAATTTAAAACATATACTAAGCTATACTAGCGAAATACAAAAAAAATATAAAATTTCGTCATAATAGTAGTGGGGTGAAATGGGGAGCATTTGAAAAATGGTGCACTTTTCAAAATTAGAAATCATTATATCTCAAAATTGAGTACAGATGTCGAATTAAAAATTCGTCAAATTATAGAACTACATAATTTATAATTTTGATAAAAAATTTAAGTTAGGGGGTGTAAAGGGAGGGAGGTGGTAAGCAAAAATGTCGAAAATGTTGAGTGAATTTTTTAGGACTCTGCTCAAAGATAGAAACTTTAAATTTTGCATGTGAAAACATCTATTTAATATACATAGAAAAAAAATAATAATTTGATCCACAATTGTTATGAACCGACCACCCCGGTCTAATGGGCACAAGCTGTTTCATGTGCAACGAAAAAAACACGAAAACTGAAAATTTTTGGATGTAATTTTAGGGTAGAAACTTGAAAATTTGGGAAATACATTTAAAAAAAATCCCTAAAAGTACTACTAACTGGTTGAATACCTTCAAAACTTCTACCCCCTCCCATACAAAATTATTTTTTCGACCATTTTTAAGAAATTAATTATCACCTAACTATTAAAAGCTATCCATTTGAAATTTTGCATAAGAACTTATAAAAATATTTGCAAAGAAATTATTTTAAAAGTTTCAAAATCACACTTGCCCTTCTACCCCCTCCCATACAAAAGTATGATTTCGACCAATTTCATTAAATCAACTAATAACCAACAAATTAAAAGCTAGGAACTTGAAATTTTGTACGAGCAGCTTACAAGAGAAAGGAAATAAAATTGCGTCACAAATTTTGCAATTCCCTTACCTCTTCTACCCCCTCCCGTACAAAATTATTTTTTCGAGCATTTTTAAGAAATCAGTTATCAGCTAACTCTTAAAAGCTATCCATTTCAAATTTTGCCTAAAAACTTATAAAAATAATTGAAATGAAATTCATTTAAAAGTTTTTAAATCGCGCTTCCCTTCTACCCCCTCCCATACAAAAGTATCATTTCTACCTATTTCATTGAATCAACTAATAACCATCAAATTAAAAGCTACGAACTTGAAATTTTGTACAAGCACACTACAAGAGAAAGGGAATAAAATTGCGTCACAAATTTTATGATTCCCCTACCTCCTCTACTCCTTCCCATATAAATGTTTGGTTTCGTGAATGTAAAATGCACCGAATCCTATGAAAATTCTATGCAACTTCGTCTCTGAAACACATTCTATACAGAGGATATTGGACGCGATTCAAGCAATTAATTAAAAAGCTATTAACATCCACCCACCCTTACCCCTCCTCCTCCACTCATAAAAACCCAAACTTGCAGAAATGAATGAAATATTGTTAAATTGACAACAGCCCTGCCCAAGAACTCCCTTTCACTCAGCCTTCCCTAACCACTCTAACCTGCATATTGACTTTCCACACATCCGCAACTTGTCCCAAGAATAATAAAGTTTCGCCCGACTTGTTGTTTATTTTATTATTTTAAAAGAAATTGGACATAGTTTTCCTGAAATTGGGGCATTTGTATGGAAGGTGGCAGAGGAAGTGAAGCGTTTAAGATGATTTGAAAACTGCTTTTTATCATCTTTATCATCATGGTTTTATTCAATTTCAAATTCGATAGCTTTCATATATATATTCGAAGGAGAAATGCTTTGAATTTATAATACAGATATTTGTATGGGAGCTTGCAAAAGGAGTGAAGCGGAGCTGATAATTTTTAAAACCGTTGATTCCAATTATTAAGAAAGAAATTTTGGCAAAATTTTAAGTTTGTACTTTTTCTAGTTTTAATGGAAGTCGATATAATGCATTTAATAAAAATTATGGATTGTATGGGACGGGTAGAAGGAGTAAACTCATCAAAACAAAATTTTTATGCATTAGTGATATTTTTACTGTTGTTCCACAAAATTTCAGGTCGATAGCTTTGACAGTTTCGACGAAAAATAATTTAATTGAAATTTAAAAATTTCGTGAAATTTGTAAGGGAGCGGGTAGAAGAAGTGAAGTGAAGTTGATAATTGTTTTTAAAACTAATTGCAATAATAATAGAATTGATTTGGCGAATTTTCGTGTTTTCAGCTTTAATAGTTTCAATGAAGATCGATATTATGAATTTTTCAAAATTGTCCATTTGTATGGGAGGTGATAGATGGAGTAAGGGGATCGGATCGATATTCCGTGGTATTAATGATATCTATTATACTTTGACCCAAATTTTAAGTTGACAGATTAAAAAAAATTTCGAAACATCATGGAATTTGTATATGAGGGGGTAGAAGGTGTGGGGAGATATAGCCCGTTAACGAACTTAAAGTTACTTTTTTGTTAAAAATGATACACCAAATTTTTTAGCACAATAGCTTAAAGGTTTCGAAAGTTATGTTGTAGACAGATGCACAGACGGACAGACGGTCACTCGGAATCGAGGTTTTTGAGCGACAACAAATATTTCTGAACCCTTGGCGGCTCTGTGCGAGCAATATTTCGTAGTGGTACAAACGGTAAGGCAAATACAATATACTCTCAGATATCATCTAGAGTCTAAAAATCCATGAGAGGTTAAGATATTATCTAGTTAAATACCTTCAAAACTTCTACCCCCTCTCTCGCAAAAGTGTTTTTTCGACCACTTTTAGTAAATTAATTGTCACCAACACATTAGAAGCAATGAACTTGGAAATTTATGCAAACACTATCAACAATGGTTTGGTTTCTTTCAACTATCAACGTTTTGCCGCTAGTTCCTCGTTCCACCAAGGTGTTTGTTTGACCCTTTTTTTGTGTAGAACAGGACAACTTTGTTTGTAAGCATTAATAATATTATTTACGAGTTTGTTCGTGATTTGATCAATGCGGTCTGCTTATTGATTCCTCTTCGATACCTAGTTCGTACTCTAGGATTGACTGGTAAAGATTCCAGTTGGTACGTTTAGGGTTTCTGTATTGTCTTATATAGCCAAATGAAGTCCTAATATCAAAACAGTTATGCCTATGATCTGATGAATGAAGCTTGTTTTGATGATTGCCGATTTTTGCACTTGTCAACGGGCTTGTTATGGTTAGGTCAAGTACTTCCTGCCTACCGGAGTTTATGAAGGTCGGTGTGTTACCTTTACTTATTAAATCTAGATTGTTAGTAGTAAGGTACTCTAAAAGCGACTCACCTCTTTTGTTGATATCACTACTACTGGGCACTAGCGTCACAGCCCAGGATGATTGGTATTTTGTGGATTCTGCTGTATTCCACAAGCTTCATGATCACTTGAGGTGGAGCATCTACCTCCTCCCCAGGAAAGTAGGCCGAGGCAAATATCACCTCTTGAACTGATTCTGTCTTTGGCATTTTCACCAGTACCGCTACTAAATCTGTTCGGATGAAAGTAGGCATATTCATGTAATTAATTTCTGGTGATATTAGAATTGCAGCTCTTGGCCTGTCGCTTCTTTTATCGAAAACTAACTTACCCATTTTTTGAGGAATACCAATAATTTTACCCTTCGCGGCTCTTGGTTCCTGTATTAGGGCTATACGGAATTCCTCTTTTGCGAATGTCCATGTTATTGTGTCCAAGGTTGCTGCTGCACAATGGAGACTCGCTTGAATAACTAACTTTAAGTTTATTTAGAGTTAAGGCCACCTTCATTGAGCTGCGACTTGCCGCTTTTGAGCTCTTTGACCTTTGGGCGGAGAGTCACGTTTGAAAATTTATAGCAGACTCTGGGCCCCTTTAGTTTAAGCTCCTCCAACGATTGGTCGTCGATGGAGAATGTTATAATGGTGTTTGTGACCTCTACTCTCCTCTCCTTCCAATTTGAGGCGCCCAAACCAGCATTTTGGGCATCAATGAGGGTAGATATCTCCTCTGACGAGTCTGTCTCGTGAGGAAAATATCCCGTGATTATTTCTAACCGCGGGATATTCTCCTCCCGGACTGCCCTGATGTTCGTGGACTCATCCAGTATGATGCTCCCTGCTGTTTTTTTGCAGTCATACTGCCGTTCGCTCAGCAAGGCAAACGATCAGCATCCAGCCCAGCTTAGGGCTGAGTCCACCAAATTGTGGATTCATCTCCTCTTTTGGCGCTTTAGGTATCTTAACCAAGATTGATTTTCGTGTTACAGCTAGCTGCTCCGATGTAAGGATGTTGTGAGTATGTTCGGTATGTTTAATACCGATCCTGATCCCTTTAACCGCGTCTCTACGAGTATAGCTAGTATCCGACGTGGAGGGCTAAGCCTCTGTTGCAGGTCTAGGCACGAAGCTTTTGCTTAAGGTCTTAGGCCTTTTGTTATCCCTTCTTACAGATGGCGGTATTGTAGATGAGGTTCTGCCTGTTTTCATTGCCTTATTCTGTGATGGCGATGACGTTTTTTCCATTGGCTGGCAAGCAAGATCGTACGCTTGGTTTGCTGTTTTGCCTTGATTGCGGTGGAACGAATACCGTCTCCTGGCAGCCCCACTTAGCCTCTCTGTTCATCCATTAGAGGCTTACTAGGGTTTTTTTATCCGCTTTGAGTGGCGGACTTTTGTGCTTTGTCATGACCGAAAGAATTGGCCTCACATTCGCTTCACATACTTTTTGTGGAGGGTTTGATATTTTGTTTCCCCTGTTCGTTTACGGCATCAGCAGTTATTTGTGATATTTTAGGGGTCGCATCTGCCCTTTTGGTCACACTTGGATTACCTATTTGATTTCCACGAGTAGCCCGAGAAAGTAGAGTCACCCTTGATAATGTGAAGCTCTGGCTAAGGCTAATTGAAACTGAAGAGCGTCTGGTATCCAGAGTTCGCATATTAGCGGTTAGTTGCCCGCTACTCATACATTCTTGGCATATGCTGTTTCACCGTAGATTTGGGGAGTTTTATTCCCAAAGCTTACTCCTATAGCGTCGTACTTTATAAAGGTCACCATTAAGGTAATACGTACACTTGCGAATCACTTTAGGGATAAATCCAATATCTTGAAATCGGCCGAAACATGACCAGATTACAAGAATACCAATGCTGTGATAGGATACCGACAGCTAGTTGACCGATTTAATCCCTGCTACCATATCCGCCAAAGACCATAGATAGGGTACGGAGTCTACAGTAAGCTATTCGACTTTTTCCGTCTATCTAGATAGAACCTGACAGCAAGCTGTTCGACTTTTTCCCCCCTATCTGTAGATCCATTACCCAGTCTGCACCGCGAGAAGGCGATCCACATAACAGATCCCGTATATCGTATATCTAGGATGCTGGATGTTCATACTGGATGGTCATACGTCCTACCATGGCGTGACCCCCAGGTTTTTTTGCTAATGCTTCGATGCGTGAAGTATGTTGAGCCTATAATGATATCTCTACTGAAGGCAAAATCAACAAGACGTTGGCCGTAACCTGTTAATGCCCTTCGGTTGTATGTTCTTTTACTTTTTTACTTTGCTACGAGTATGAGAAGAGATCAATGTTATGCTATAATTTCAATTAATTTTTTAGTGTATCTTAACATAAGTTTCGATAGTCGTTACTTTTCAAACTCTCTGTTCGGACATTGCGACAATTCAACTGTGCCTCTACCATGATAATTAACGACAAACATTCGATAAACTGCAATGATGTTTCATTTTTAAAAATGTCTTCACAAATAAACCTTATTTGGAAATCCTATTGATAAGTCTACGGTTACAAAAAATGAAAATTTTGAAACTTATTATTTGGGCTCTAAGGTGTGTTGGTCATCCTGCCGAGCGAGAGCTGCGGGTGTTCATGTCAATCCAACGGCAAAAATCCCATAAAAACCCAAAAGTTAATACACACATCGTATAATCCACCAAACTTACCTTACGGACAACATAAAAGAATGAGCCCTATTGTAATCGCCGTGTATGTTATTGTTGCGTTGATTGCATTTCTTTCTAAATTTCTTCAGTACGTGCCCGTTCCGTTGCACGTACATATGTTCTGTAACGTCGGCAGTTGCGCTAAATCTAGATTTCTGCATCAGATCGACCGCAGGAACCTGTCACAACATTGTGTCACCGCAATGAGAAATCTCGCGGTTCCACGTGGAACAAACGCTTCCCAACAACGCAGCACTCGGACAGCCGGTGGGCGACGATATTTCATTTCCATGATTAAATTAGTGCCCCTCAGTTGAATTACGTACGGCCGGCAAGTTTGGCGAATTTCTAATTAATGGTCCTTAGGTGAATTAATTTATGGGTGCACGTAGCCAAGTGGATGATGGCTAACAGGTCTTCGCCGGCTCCCGTCGCGAGGAAATTATGAAATTTTTCGCTGTGGCTGCCCACTTCCTCATGTTGAACCGAAAGTTGAGCGGCGTAGGGCGATGCGATGTTTGCGCGGATCGCCCGCAGGGTCGTCACTCATTAACACGCCGATGCTGATTTAATTAATTCGCGAAATTACTCACCGTGCGCACCTCCGACCGCCCAAAGTCGCCGAAGATGCCGTAACCGATGCAATAATTCGCAGCTTGCACAACGCACCAACGATCGCTATCCGCGATGGTGCTGGAAGCTAGTCTTGAGCGGGACTGTTTCCCAAAACAATGAGCCGCCGCATTACCGCACCGTGCCGGTGCATTAACGGCATCAATTATGAGAAGAATTTGATTTCGCGCAACCGATAAAAATAGACAGGTGAAACCGCGACAACAGGTAGAGCGCGCGGTTCGATGCGGTAGCGCTAAGATGTTGCACAAAGTACAACACTTCTGGCGAACAAAGGAACGACCGACCACATTTAGGTCCCACGGCGGCGCATGAATCAGGGCTAGTTTTCAGTATCGGGCCGAGTTTCGCAATAGCGTTAAGCTCAGAGCTAGAAAGGTACGTTTTGTGAAATTCTTTCGATATGAGCGAAAGATCGGACAGGTGAATGGAAAGGAATGGAGAAAAAAGCTCAATTTTATTTGTTATGCGTATACGCAAAATACGTTTTATAGTACAGAAGGGAACACCGCTTAGGGAAGGTGGGAACCTGCGTTGAAAGCAAAATCTTTCACTAGGAGAGTTAAAAGAAACTCAGGGGAGTCAAGTATTTGTATAAAATGAAAATTTACGCTCACAAACCAATAATAAATTTTACTTTATTTTTATTTATTTATATTAGGGGAACACGTGAGAGCACTGCGGCCTTTTTTTGGTCTATTGTGCGATTATTGCCCCTATACCCTACCATAACTCAATAGCTTTAGCTAATCTGAGTAATCTGTAAGGGAGCCATGTTGTCTAGTTCCTCGGTGGAAATGAAACCTTTCCCCAGAAGATTATGCCTTTTCCTTGCCACTGCTTCACAGTGGCATAGGATATGTATTGTTGTTTCTGAGTCTTCGAAACAGAGACGGCAGATGTCGGTTTCAGCTAAGCCCATATTATTGAGGTGGTGGTTCACTCCACTGTGCCCCGTCATTAGGCCAATTAGAGTTCTAATATCACTCTTCCTGAATTTTAGGATATCTTCGACTTTGTTTTTTTGTGGAATGATTAGTTTTTTTGAGGTTGATAAGCCTGGAAGTCTATTCCAATAGATTTTGTGTTCTTGTTGAACCCACTTCTTAAGTGTCGAGCTTTGATGCCCTTTTGGTTTTCCGCAGAATGGCTCTGGACCAATAAAGTTTTTTTCCGCGCCATTTTTTGCAAGGCGATCAGCCTCTTCATTTCCCTCAGTTCCCATATGTCCTGGTACCCACATTAAGGTTACGTCGTTCCTTTTCCCCAGGATGATTAGGTCTTGAAGACAGTCCCAAACTAACCTCGATCCGTGTTTATTGGATGATAGGGCTTTGAGGACCGCCTGACTATCCAATAGGATATAAATTGATTTGTTGCGATGAGCTCTCCTTATATTCTCTTGGATACATAGCTCCATTGCAATTAGTTCAGCTTGGAAGACTGTGCCTTCTTTGCCGAATGGTTTTGAAACCGAGAAGTTAGGGCCTTTGACTCCAGCTCCTGTCCCCTCAGAGGTGCGCGAACCATCTGTATACCAGATGGTTGATCCCTCTTCCATTTCAGGTAGCGAGGATTGCCAGTCCTTGCGTTCTCTTATTACAACTTTGAAGGGGGTTTCAAAGTTATATTTTGTCGGCATAGCATCCGATAGTGTGGAGGTTAGAACCTCCAATTTTGATTTTACTTTATTATTTTAATAATAAAATAAACTGTCAACAAGTCGGGCGCAACTTTATTTGGGATAAGTTGAGGATGCATGGAAAGGCAATATGCAGGTTAAAGTGATTAAGAGAGGACCATGCTTTAGGAGGCCTAAAAAAAGCGTTTTTCGAGAAATTTTTTTAAGATTGAAAAAAATAAGCCAGTCCAGTGTAGTTTTGAGAATATATTAATACATAATTGAACATTTTAAAAAAAATTTTGAAAGTAAAAAATATTGAAACGCAGCCGACTTTTATGAACGTTTGTGCAGCACCTTGTAATTGTGTCTCCAATTGGCGGGAAAGATGCAGCTCGTAATTTTCGTTTGAACCAAAAAACCAAAGAGAATTTTAATTTTCATATATATTTTTTCTAGATGAACTAATAAAAGCCCAAATAAATTGCGAAATTTATAATTTTTTTTCAAGTTTGAAAAAAATGTGATTTTTGTAAAACAAAAAAATCACTTCAGCTCCACAAAAAAGTGGTTTAAGATTTTTTTTTTCATAAATCTTTTTAGTTCAAATTGAAGAGAATAAAAAACTGAAGCGAACAAACTTTGGTTTATTTTGATTGGTCATATAGTTTAATAATCCCGCCCGCCAGTTTGAAAAAATGTTAAAAAGAAAAACTCGAGAAAACGCGCTTCAAAGTTTACGATAACAACAAAGGGCTCGTATATCTGCTCGGCGCCCCACCGCGTTTAGTGCTGTATCTTCGAAAATACTGTGAATTGGTCTATATAACTTTACGTACATCATCTACAGCTTGTTCAACCATATATATGTACATGTGTATTATGGTGTAGCTTCCCTTACATATCGATTCCTCATTGCTTTCCAGTCTTCTCTATTTTGAGCTATCCTTGCCCAGGTGACGCCCGCTAGTTTTCTGATGTCATGATCCCATCGTAATTTCGGGCGTCTTCTTGGTCGTTTTATCCCTCTTGGGTACCATTGTGTTATCTTAGCAGTTCATCTGTTGTCAGTTAACCTTGCTATGTGTCCGGCCCATTGCCATTTTAAGGATCTAATTCTATGGATTACATCTGTCACTTTTGTTCTTTCTCTTATCCAAGTCAGTCTCTTACAGTCTCTTCTAGCATGAATCTTTCCATAGCTCTTTACGCCACCTGTAGTTTCCGTGTGACTCCTGTTGTTAACGTCCATGTCTCACAGCCGTATGTCATGATGGGTAGGATACACTGGTCAAACGTTTTCTTTTTCAAGTGAAGCTTCATTCTGGATTTGAATATGATGGATTTTCTCCCGAATGCGCTCCACGCGTGTTTGATTCGCCTATTAATTTCAGGTATTAAATCTCCTGATTGGTGTATTAGCTGGCCAAGGTAGACATATTCCTCTACTATCTCTAGCCTGGAGTCATTCAATGTTATTTCAACTTGACTTCCTAGATGTTCATTGGGCATAATCTTAGTTTTACTCAAGTTCATTCTTAAGCCCACTTTTTCGCTGGCTTCGCTAAGTTCATTTAATACTAGTTGCAATTCTTCTTGGCTCTGTGCAATTATGACTATATCGTCGGCAAATCTCAAGTGACTGATGCGTTCCCCGTCAACTTGCAGACCCTTCTCTTCCCAATGTAGTTCTCGAAAGATGTTTTCCAGGGTGGCGTTGAATAGCCTTGGAGAAATTGTATCCCCTTGTCTAATACCTCTTTGTGTGGGGAATTCTGGTGTGTCATCAAACACTTTGACCTTTGCCTTGGCGTTCCTGTAGATGTTTGAGAGCGTTTCAACGTATGTTTTCTCTATACCATGATTGGATAGTGCTCTTATTATCGCCTTAGGGTATATTGAGTCAAAGGCTTTTTCAAAGTCTATGAATGCCAGTGCTAGGGGCAGTTCGTATTCTTTAGCCCTGCTCATGGTCTCTCTCAAGGTGTGAATGTGATCAATTGTACTGTATCCACTTCTAAAACCAGCCTGTTCTCGTGGCTGTTCAACATCCAGAGCTGCTTGTATTCGGTTGTTGATTACTTTGATGAATACCTTGTAGAAGACAGGTAGCAGACTTATTGGTCTGTAATTTTTGATGTCTTCCTTATCACCCTTTTTGTGAATGAGTATTATGTTTGCGCTGTTCCAACTTTCAGGAATGTGTCTGGTTCTGAGGCAGTTGGTGTATACCTCGGCTAGTATTTTCCAGATTCCTCTGCCAGCGTATTTCAACAGTTCAGCGGTGATGCCATCATTGCCTGACGCTTTGCCTGTTTTCATTGATTTGACCGCAGATTCCACTTCATCTATAAGAACTTCAGGGGTGGGATCGTCTACTGTCCCAATTGTTGTTGTTGTATTGTTGGGACTGTATAGGTCGCTGTAGAAGTTAGTTATCATTTCTACTGTTTTAGCCTATCTGTTACCCTGATGTTCCCTTGTCTAAGTGCTATCACATGTTTTTTGCCAATTATAAGCGCTTGCTTTGCTTTCCTTAGGCTGTTGTTGTTCTCGATGGCATTCTCTACTAATCTTTCGTTATACTTGGCGATGTCCTCTGTTATCTTCTTTCTAATTGTTTTACACACTTCCGTGTACTCTATTCTTTGGATGTTTGAAGATGATCTCATTTCGCGTCTTTTCTTTAGTAGTGCCTTTGTTTCGTTTGATAGTTTGTGATGTCTGGTTTCTCTCCGTAGTCCGCCCACTTCCTTGGCGCATTACGAGATGGCGTTTGCGAGGTATGAAGCGTCCCTGTCTCTCATTTCATCTTCTAGCATTGACTGGTATCGATCAATGTCATTTTTGATGTTGTCGTTGTTGAAGCCTGGTTTTGTTGGCTTCCTGACTAATTTTGCCCTTTCAGATCTTAGGTTTAGGGTTATTTTTGCTCTTACTAGACGATGGTCGCTACCTGTCTTGAGTTTGTTAAGCGTGGAGACGTCTTTGATTGTCCTTATTTTATTCGTTAGGATCAGGTCAATCTCGTTTCTTGTCGCCCCATTTGGGGCTTGCCATGTCCATTTCCTACTTGGTTGTTTCTTAAAGAACGAGTTTGCTATGTAGAGGTTGTACTGGTGGGCAAATTGGACCAATCTCTCCCCTGTTTCGTTCCTTTGGCCCAGTCCGAATTTCCCTACCAATATTTCTTGTTCTTCGTTCTTTCCTACTATAGCGTTGAAATCTCCGATAAGGAATTTTAAATGACTGTTATTGTTGTCCCAGGCTTGAGTTATTTCGTTATAGAAGTCCTCGATTTCGTCGTCCGAATGACTAGATGTTGGTGCATGTATTGTATTATTTGCATCGTGTATCTCTGTGACAGCCTGAAAGTCAAGCTGGCCACTCGATCTGACGTGCTTGTGACGCTAATTATCTTGTCTTTCCATTTTTTGTTAACCAAGAATCCTACTCCGCTAGTTCTGCCTGATTGGGTTCCTTGATGGTATAGGGTATTGCCGGACGCTACTGTTAATAGGTTTTCGTATTTGCGCCTAGTTTCGTTCAAACCAATGATGTCCCACTTAATCTTTGCTGCTTCCTCTTCTAGCTCGATGAGTCTTGCCTGGCTGGATAGTGATCGGCAGTTGTATGTCGGTATGTTTATCGTTGTTAGTTGTTGTTTTTGGTAGCGGTTTAACCTTTGCGAACTCTTAACACCCTTTGCCCTTGTGGATGGTTCCTGTGAGCTACCTTTCCTAGGTCCACTCGGGCCTACGGATAATGAGGGCTGTTTGTTTCGGTGTACTTACTTACTTACTTACCTTACGTACATATTCTGAAATATATTAGGAATAGATTTAAACAATAAAAAAAATCGATTTTTTGAGCCTAATAAAGCAGGATCCCCTCTTAAGGAGGAGTAAGTGGAACCCCCTTTAGGGCAGGGCTGCTGTCAATTTAACACTTAAACTATTCAAGTGAAATGAAATTTTTGTATGAAAAATTAGTTGGCAACGGTCCACTTGAACAATTTTATTTTCGTTTCCACTGTATGGTACTCTGTTCGCAGTGGAATAAGTGTGGTTTGCAATTGTAATACAGATAGATGGCTCTGGAAACTCTCCAAATGTTTTCCACGCGTATTTAAATGATCATAGTGTTAAAAATCGAGTAAAAAAGTGACATAAGCGCATTTCGTACTGAAGTGATGGATTGAAAAAATATTAGAGTAACTAGCGATCGCCCGCGACTTTGCCCGCGTAAGAATAGCAATAATAAATTTTTTTTGAGAATGTAGTTAGTAGTACATTATGTCTCATAAATAATCTGCTTAGTTTGATGGCTCTTTGAACACAATACTTTCAGTTCTAATCGTGCATCCGCCAAGCGTAGTCGTTTCTCGCGCGGTCGAAATCACAGCTGATCAGTGACAGCCGGTCGTTTACAAGTGTGCAATAATTTTTTAGGCTAAAATTTGTTCCCCTTTTTTGCCAGGGCGGCATCCTTGGGGACAGCAGTGTTTTTTTCCAGCGGGTGCATAGTCACACTCGCGCATTCGGACGGGCTTCCAGCCACCGAGTGCTTATTCCTCCCCAAGTGGGAGGAAGTGTTATTTAAGTGTTTGGGACGGACATTAGAAGAGCCCACCACTACAAGCTTCTTAAAGACGTGAAATAGCCTTAATTTTCGAATTAATTCAAGAAACCCGCGATGAGCAAACATAAGTCCCCAGCAGGCAATCGCTTTAGTTTGCTAGAATTGAATGAGGATCCAGCAACAAAGCCCCCACCGCCGAAACGGTCATGTGATCAAACTTTTCCGCCTCTCCGGACTGCGGAGCCCAGCGAGGATAATTTCGCCCGCTACCTAATCGTTTCCTCAACAGATAAAAAAGACAACGAGTCGGTAGCTATATGCAACTTTAACCCATTTAGAATAAATAAGAGCCTTGAAGCTATTTCTAAAAAGATTTTAGAAGTTAAGGCAATGAGATCAGGTGACTTATTACTCAAAGTGCCATCTCGTGCAGTAGCCGAAAAATTTATTAAAACTACCAAACTCGACGGGATAAATGTTTCCATCACCTCTCACAACACCCTCAACTCTATCCAAGCTCGTTTCTTTTCAAGAAATACCATCTTAATTGATGAGGACACGCTCTTGAAAGAATTGGCTGATCAAAACGTCACCAAAGTTCGAAAGATCAACAAGCGAGTTGGTGAAAAATTTATTCCTACCGGAGCGGTAATCGTGACAATCGACAAAATCCGCCGCCCAGAATACATTAAAATAGGTTGGGAAAGAGTTAAGCTTGATGAGTTTATACCTAATCCTATGCGCTGCATTTCATGTCAGAAAATAGGTCACACGAAAAATCATTGCAGAAATGCCGTTGTATGTTCGGAGTGCTGCCTACCACCTCACATACTATCCTGCACACGAATATTTTGCGTTAACTGTGAGTCCGATACTCATAAACCGTACGACCAGTCCTGCCCTACCTTTTTACGCCACAAATCGGTAAATAAAATAAAGGCAGAAAATAGGTGCACAGCTAGGGAAGCTTGGTTAATCTTCAACGCAAACCCAGAATATTATTTAATAAAATCGCCTGCAAATCGAAATACAACGTAACTAACCATTGCCGAAGTCATCAGAAAAACTACAACACCAGACAGTACTGCTGCTTCCACATCGCAAATGAGACCCACTACTACAGAAATTATTTCTGAAACCAAACAACCCAACCCCCTTCCGACAGCTAACACTCACACCCAATCAAACCCTAACATAACCAACTCTACCTCTAATGATCACATCATCTTAAAAAAAGCTCAAAAAATGTCAGTAATACCTAGGAATACATCTATACAAGACAATGAAAGCACAATCCCGTTATTCCCTCCAACACCACAGTACAATCAAACGGAAACTGACCAAATAACAGAAACTCTTAACGATCCAAATTA
Organism: Chorisops tibialis; assembly: GCA_963669355.1. NCBI lineage: Eukaryota > Metazoa > Arthropoda > Insecta > Diptera > Stratiomyidae > Chorisops > Chorisops tibialis. The sequence goes on along the minus strand of OY770263.1, from coordinate 71,987,585 downwards.
TGAAACCGTAGCATTAAATGACGACATAGACGAAAATAACAAAAAACATCAGTGTATACAACAATCAATTACGGAAAACAAAACCCCGATATCTTCTCATTGCCACGGAAAAACTTCTGGAAAAGACATGGTCAATGATCTCATCCCAACGCACAAAGACATTTCTCCTACGACAGCAGCAACCACGGATTTTTTAAATCAATTTCAAGAAATTAAAAGTAAATCTTCTCCGAAAACGCTTAGGAAAAATGTAATAGCCTGTTCCACGTCCAACCACTCCAAACAATAAAGAACCAACCATCGCTAATTTCATTATGACTCTTCCAAACCTCCTCATCCTTCAATGGAACATCCAAGGCTATATGAACAATAAACATGCCCTGGAACAACTCATTTGCCACTATAACCCCGATATCATCGCTCTACAAGAAACCCACATCATCCAACGCTCTCTTCACCTGTTTAAACATCCGCAATATAAATCGTATCACCATAACCATTCATATCCTACCTCCCGCGGTGGAATCGGCTTTTTAGTCAAGACTACTATCCCAACTCTCCCCACTGCTGATCCCTCTACATCTGAACTTCTTCACCTTACAATTACCATTCCCACTCAACCACGCATCCTTGTAACTAACATTTACTGCGAAACCAACGTAAATATTACGTCACAAATGCTGAATGGAGTACCAAATCCTTCTGGGATACACCATATAGTGTTAGGAGACTTCAATGCGGCGAACCCTCTCTGGGGATCCGCACATTTATCAACTCCCGGACAGACATACCAGGACTTTATCGATGATCGGGATCTGGTAGTGCTGAACGATGGCTCGCCCACACTTTTCAGCACCAGAAACACATTAACCGCAATAGATGTATCGCTCTCTACTGCCGATCTAGCTCCACTACTTGAATGGAGTGTTCATCCTACTTTTGAAAGTAGTGACCATCTCCCCATCCTTATTAGCACCTCCCCGATAGTTCAACCAAATTTTCTCACCCCGCATCCCAAAAAACACATTCCTAGGTTCAGAGAAAATCTGGCCGACTGGGAAATTTTTCAAGCCACCACACAACTCCTTTGCGACCAATCTCCACCATCCACGAACCCAAATCAAGAGGCAGCTAAACTTAAAAAAATTCTCCGATCTGCTGCATCCAAGTCTATACCAGTATCCCGTCCGTCCCAACGACCACGCAAGCAGCCACTCTGGTTTACTCCACGCATCAACGAACTGGTAAAATCAAAGAACGCTTGCTGGATACAATTTAAGCGCTCTCCAACCTCTTTGAACGTCATCAAATACCGCAAGGCTCAATCCCTTCTACGTCGCGAATCTAAGAATGCAAAACGTGATTCCTGGGTAAAATTCGTCAACTCCCTGGACCCCTCTCTTGATTCACGCACGCTTTGGGGTAAAGTCAAAAGCCTCAAGTCGAACAGGCCACCCGCCAGTTTCCCACATATTACACATGATGCATCCATCATAACCGACCCCATTCAGATATCTAACCTTCTCGCCGCTAAATGGAGCCAGTATAGCTCCGACTCTTCTTTCCCCTCCCACTTAATAGAACAGAAACTTTGCTTCAATCCCAATTCTCTTACACAACAACCTCTGGCATATGAAAGCCTCCAGGCCCCATTCACAATGACTGAGTTGCATCATCAACTCAGCATTGCCAAAAACACAGCGCCTGGAGAAGACAAAATATCATACGCCATGTTGAAACACTCCTCCATGGAATTCAAATCCCGGCTTCTTCTCCTTTACAACAATATCTTATCTACCGGCATCTTCCCTCATTCCTGGAAATCCGCCACCCTAATACCCATCCCAAAAAGTGGAAAAGATACGCACATGCTTGATAGTTACCGTCCCATCTCTCTCCTGCCTGTCCTCTCTAAGATCTTGGAGAAGATCTTGACCAGAAGGATCAGTAGTGCTACTGAGCTTCACTTGGAGAACGAGCAACACGGCTTCCGATCAGGACGTGGAGTGCATACCATTGTGCACTTACTCGAGCACCAAATGGTACAGAATCTGAAAGCGGTCAAACATAGCGTACTTTTGTCTATTGACATAGAAAAGGCATTTGAGCGTGTACTCTTGACACCAACACTTGTCCAACTACACGCTTGGGGTATCCCCAGCAAATGCCTTACACTTTTGCAATCTTTCCTCTCGTCGAGAGTAATTAAAGTGCAAATTGACGGCCACTACTCCCAATCCCTTCCCGTAGATAATGGGGTTCCCCAAGGATCCTCACTATCGGTCGTCCTCTACAACAGCTATGCCAACCTCCTCATTCAGCACCTAACAAATTCCTTCTCTAACTTGGACTTCGTGGGGGCCTACGCCGACAACTTCTATTTTCTTGCCTCAGGTAGTCCCGCTGCTGTCCAGAGCAAACTTCAGAGCGTTCATCGGTCACTCAACATATGGGCACAGCAAATTGGTGCAATCGTCCCAACATCCAAAATTGAAGCCCTTCACCTCTGCCGCAAAACGTCCTGTATATCTCATTCTATTGAAATTGATAACTCCACAATTCCCCTGCAAAAACACCTTCGAATCCTTGGCGTTATCTTTACTTCTAATCTATCCTGGAATCCCCATGTTGAATCCCTCTCCAATCGCCTTAAATCCATCCATAACCTGCTAAAGATGCTATGCTACAGAAAGAATGGTCCTCATTTAGAGGTTGCATTGCATCTCTCGAAGGTCCTAACTGGAGGCACTCTACAGCACGGCATCTCGTCATATTCCTGGACCACTAAAAAAAACCTAAATAAGTTGAATGTTGCGATTAACAAATGTCATCGAACAGCGACAGGAGCACTTCGTGCAACCCCTATTCCATCTTTGCGCATCGAAGCACAATTCACTAGCTTTGAGGATACCGCCCTCTCTCACTCCATCACACTAGCTAGTAAAGCACTGGTCTCTGAATCTCACCCACTTCATAATATTCTGCTGCGAGAATATGAAATCCTTGCAGATCCTATCCCTTCCCGACGAAAAGGCAAACTCACCTCATCCCTATCTAGAATTGCATCCCACCTCTTCACTCAAAATTACCCCCTCCCACAATCTAAGCAAACCTTTCCCCCAAACCCAGACGCCATCACAATCAGAATTTTTCCCTACCAACCCATTATCGATATTTCACTTGCGGCGCACCCCAAAAACTCCACTCCAGCTTACATATACCATTCCCTTCACAAACTTTCACTGGAAAACTCCCGCAATAAGCTAATCCTCTATACCGACGGTTCCTATATCCAATCCACCCCTTCTTACGCAGTAGTTAAAAAAGGTGTAGAGCAACCAACTATCACTCTCCATCAAGCCCTTCTTAATCTGTACTCAGGTAGCTACGTCGCCGAGATGGCAGCCATTCTGACTGCCATCCAAATTGCTAATCGTCAGAACTTAGCAACAGTTATATATAGCGATAATCTCAGTATACTCCTCGCCCTATCCAATCCCTATAATAAATGCCCCTAAGTCTCTACCGTCCGAAACGCTTTGTCTCTATCTCCCTCCATCTCTCTAGCCTGGGTTCCAGGTCATATCGGTATAGTGGGCAATGAAGCAGCAGATGCAGCAGCCAGAGAGGCCCTTACAATGCCTCTTGTTACAGAATCCCCCAACTTGCATCTCATCATCTCCCGTATTCATAAACATCTTTCGCATACTCTTCTCCAAAACACCTGGTCAATCAACAACTCCTTCCTTCGCTCCCACAATGCCCTCACTACCCGACCTATTTACCATCCCTTTTACTCGCGACAGGACTGTATCACGATACTTCGTATGCGACTCGGACGGACGCTGTTCAGCTGTGAGCACTACTATGGGCATCCCCCAAATTTGTGCTCAAGTTGTAACAGGACACTAACTGTTCGTCACACGATCCAGGACTGCCCCCTCTCTAGGATCACGACCGACGAAGACCTCCCCATCAATCTGCAAACCTCCATTCTTCTCGATCCTAGCTCCCTCCACACAATCTCAAATATTAAACGTGCTACACTGCCGCATGATTTATGGCAAAAAATATAATCTGTGATACTTAGTATTACGAACTTGAATAGCACTCATTGCTCTTAATAAACAATATGAAATAAAAATTATAGAATATATAACAATAAATATAGTATATTATAAATATAATATATTAATTATAAATTCAAAAACATAAAGACTAATATAGGTTATAATTAAGACCATTGAATTATAAGAACCGTGCACATTTAGTTGAATACAGCCATAAGAGTAACGATATATAAAAAAAAAAGGATCTATATTAAATTAGTTATTTACAAAGATCATAAAATATAAAAAAAGAGACGAATGTATGCAAATTAATATAGTAGTCATAAAAATTATGAAAAAAAAACATATTTATCATATAAAGTCTAAAATAAGTATAAATTAAAAGTAAGCTTAGATTTAGATTAACACTTCAATTTTGACTAATTAACACTTAAGCTAGTTGTACGAATTACGATTAAAACAAAAACCTATTAAACGGCATCGTATGGCCTTAGATGCCCCTGATGCCTCTATAAAATGGCTTTATATTTATATGCAGTCATTTATCTTAAATAAATAAATAAATAAATAAACAATACTTTGTAATTTGTAGGAATCAGAACCATAAATTATTAAGAATGAAAGCATGATACTCGCATTTGTATGGGACAGGCTCGTGATCAAATCAAACTCGTGATTCGAGATCATATACGTGTTGAATAGCGTTAAGGACATGTGAATAATTGTAGCTGGTGTTAATTAAAAAAAAAAAACAAATAAAATAACATTAAGCTTGAAAAGGTAACAGGACTACGATTGTGCGTAAAGCCCAATCATACGATACTATGTATAGATGAAATCGAAATTTTTCTAATCTTAAGAATTTTTGTGTGGAGAGTGATAGAAGGGATGACTGTACTAAATTAATTTATTTCACATCATGCAAGAGTAGCTATAAAAATATTTTGCACTAAATTTAAGCTTGAAAAACTGAATAGGTAACTTAAGAAACTTAGTGCATTGGATTTAGTGAAATTGTGCAATTTGTATGGGAGGTGGTAGAAGGAGTGAGGAGTTTTTAATTATATTTCTAGAAACGACTATAATCACCATGCAATTGATGTGTTTTAAATTTTAAATCAGTTAGATTCACACTTTTTAAGAAAACCGAGTTTTTGCAAAGTCGTGGAATTGTGCCACATTGTATGGGAGGGGGCAGAAGGAGTAAAGCTAATCGGTTAATATTTTCCCGATAATAATAATTATGCTAATTAAAGGTTATATACAAAATTTTAGCTCGATGAAAGTTATACGTACTGAGAAAATTGGCTTAGAATATTTCATGAAAAAGTACAGTTTGTATATGAGGTGGTGGAAGGAGTGGAGGATATTTAGTTATTTTTTGAGAAGCAACTAAAATTATAATTTAATTGATATATTTTAAATTTTATAACAGTAACATTCACACTTTGCACTTTTCGCTAAGTCGTGGATTTGTGTCAGATTGTATAGGAGAAGTAAAGCTAATTGGTTAGTTTTTTCCTGCTGTTAATAAAAATGCTAATTAAGGATTTAATACAAAATCTTAGCTCGATGAAAGTTAAACGTACTGAGAAAATTGGAGTATAGTATTTCATGAAAAAGTTTAGTTTGTTTAGTGGGGGAAGGAGTAGGGGGATTCAAATTATTTATACACTTGAAAATCGCATTTATAATAGAAATAATATATTTTAAATGTCAAAGTAATAGCTTTTATAGTTTCCATGAAAATTTGATTATTATAAATTTTTTAAAATGAGTCACTTTGTATAGGAGGGAGTAGAAGGCGTGAGAGGAGTAAAATAAAACCTAAGGAAGATTACAGACATAGTAATCTGTGAAAATTTCATTACAATCAGTTCAGCCGTTTTTACGTGAAAGCCGGAAAGACAGATAGACAGACAGAGAAAATTTTTAAAAAGTCTGTTTCTGCTTAGTTATTGTCCAAACAAAGCAAAAAACTAAGTTACAGGCATTTATAAGCAAGCCACAGACAGACACTACAATTATATATATATGTATAGATTATTTACGTTCTTCTGACACAGAATAACTGAATTTCACTTCTCTCCGTAAAAACAATTAATATGTCAAATAATTTTTCCACCCACAATTTAACTTATTTTTGTGGAGACGAGTGAAAATTTCATTTCATTTTAATAGCGTCAATCAATCAATCGAATTCCTGTTAAGAAGGGACTTAGGACAGAAACGACTCTCTTCCACAAGGCGCGATCCTGAGCATCGGTCTTAAGCTGTTGCCAGGACTTGTTTATTCCTCTGGCCTCCTGCTCAACTGCTCGCTTTAATGTGCTACACAGTCGACCAACCCGACGTCTTCCTTGAGGATTATAATTCAGAGCCTGTTAGGCGATTTTTCGCTCTGGTTTCTTCAAGGAATGACCGATCCACTGTCATTTCCGCCTTTGAATCTCAATACCTATTTTAGTCTGGCCAGTTGTACTCCAAAGTTCTTCGTTGGAGATCACTTCTGGCCAGAATATTCCTAAAATGCGTCGGAGGCATTGGTTCACGAAAGTCTGTAGTTTCTTGGTAAGTCGAACGGTCACTTTCCACGTGGTACAACCATATAACAACACGGATTTGACACATGCGTCAAAAACTCGCAGTTTCGTGCGAAGGGAGATCTCTCTTAACTTCCAGAAAGGCGAAAGGATACCGAAGGCCTGACAAGTTTTATTTAGCCGAGCTTCAATATCTTTTTCGTCTCCGCCACCCATGCTGACAATGCTTCCGAGATAACAAAAATCTTGCAACTCTTCAACATCTTGTCCGTTAAGAACAATCGGTGTGCATGTACTTGGTTTTACGCACATTTATTTTCAGTCCCTCCTCTTTGCATTTAGAATGCAACGAGCGAGCATATGACTCTAAATTCGAACGGTTATTTGCAAGCAAACACACGTCATCAGCATAATCAAAGTGACTTAAGATGTTAAACTGTCTCCATTGAAGACCTTTACTGCCCTACCGTTCAGTGCAGCTTTCAAGATGTCCTTTATTTCCACCAGAAACAGGGCTCATGATAACATGCAGCATTGTTTGACACGCGGACGCACAAGAAAGCTCTCGGACACCTCACCTCTATGCAAGACGCAACACCTTGTATCTTCGTAGGATATATTAATCATAACTATGACCTTATCTGGAATACCTCTCCTACGCAAAGCATTCCATATGTAATCTCGTTTAACGCTGTCGAAGTCCACAAACATGAAATGTAGTGGTGAACCCATTTCGGCTGACTGCTCCAATATTATCCGTAGGGTATTTGTGCGGTCGGTACATGACGACTCTTTGCGGAATCCAGCCTGATAAACTTCGAGAGTGCTCTCCACAACATTACTAATCCTATTGAGAATTATTTTAGCCATGATTTTCAATACGGCTGTAAGTAGCCATATACCCCTCTAATTGCCACAATCCCAAAGGTCGCCCTTCTTCGAAATTTTTACAATGACGCCCTCCTTCCATTTAGTCGGATATTTTCCTTCATTCCACACCTCAGTAAAGAGTGGGAGGAATTTATCGGCTGTTATTTCCGGGACCGTTTTGAGGAGTTCGGTTGGTCTAGTCTAGTCTAGTCCCGGACTGCATATGAGGGTTATGTAAAAAAAATCGGTGAAGATATCATAACAGAACCAAAAAAATTTTTCGACTTCGTTAACACAAAACGTAAAAGTTCTGGTTATCCCGTAACCATGACCAATGGAATCACGCAATCTTCTTGCAAGCATGATATCTGCGACATGTTTGCTGACCGTTTTCGCGACGTTTTTGTCGGATTTGACCGAAATCGAGACCAACATTTCGTTTCCTCCACTCGTTGAAAATATCTCATTAACCATTGAGGAGGTGCTTAGTACTCTTACAACTATTGATGTCAAAAAAGGTCCAGGTCCTGATCTTATTCCTCCCTTATTTTTATCGAAGTGTGCCCTTCAGCTCTCAACACCCTTATACTGGCTCTTTAACAAGTCACTCTCATTGGGAGTATCCCCATCGGCTTGGAAATCGTTGCATCTCATACCCATCCATAAGAATGGTGACAAACGAAATGTGAAGAACTATAGAGGTATAGCTATTCTATCAGCTATACCGAAATTATTCGAAAAAATTATCTGCGACAAATTAACCAAAATAATCAATTCTTAATTACCAGCAGCACGGTTTTAGAAAAGGGCGCTCAACCATGACTAACCTCATGATTCTAGTATCTGATACACTCTACGCACTGGAAAATGGGCATCAAATTGACGCAGTATACACTGACTTTGGCAAAGCCTTCGACCGAGTTGATCACAACATCCTGATTTTAAAATTAAAAAAAATTGGTGTTACAGGATCCCTTCTTGACTGGATTAAATCCTATCTTAGTAATAGCACTCAATTTGTCAAGTTCCAGGGCTCTATTTTCAAGAAAATCGTAGTGTCCTCTGAGGTACCCCAAGGAAGTCACTTGGGACCTCTCTTATTTAATATTTCCATCTCAGATCTATCTGAAGTATTAAAAAATGTCTCGCATCTGTTGTACGCTGATGATCTGAAAATATATCATACTGTTACCTCACCCGCTGATGCCGCATTTTTGCAATCCAAGCTTATTGCACTAGATGAGTGGTGTAGTCAGAGCAAGTTAGAGCTTAATGTCGGTAAATGCCACGTGATAAGCTTCTCACATAAAAGATCCACATACGTACATGCCTAATTCCTGAGTGGATCTCAACTACATCGTGTAGATCAAATTGAGGACCTCGGCATTCTACTCGACGAGAAACTGTGCTTTAAATCTCACTACAACCGATTAATCTCAAAAGCCAATAGACTTCTTGGATTTATTAAGAGAAGAGCCAAAGAGTTTAAGAATGTATGTGTCACTAAAACATTATTCTGTTCCCTTGTCCGTCCTCTTTGGAATATGCATGTCCCATCTGGGATCCCTCTTTCCAGTTATACAGCAACAGAATAGAGTCAATACAGAAGCAATTCCTTCTCTTTGCTCTTAGGGACTTGTATGATCCTAGAGACTTTGAGAACCTTCCACCGTACGCAACTAGGCTCCAAATATTAAATCTTGTACCTCTTAGTTCTAGAAGAACTATGCTCACATCCTGTTTCACCTTAGATGTCTTGAATGGCGATATTATGGTAGATCACATCTCAAATAAATTCAGACTCAATGACAATGTCAGGCTGACGAGACATTCAGGACTACTAAAGGAATATCCGCATAGTACAGTTTACGGACAAAATGAGCCTATTAACAGATGTTGTAGAGTATTTATCAAATTCAGTGTACACTACACACCTCCAATGAGTAAATTGACATACAAACTAAGACTGCGCTCTGTTTTATAAAGTATCCCAAACCCTGTATGACCATCCTTCTCCCAGTGCCCATCTTACTAGTTAGATCAAGTTACGTAAGTTAAATTGTCTTAAGTTACATTAAATTAAATTAAATTAAATAATATAAGTTAATTATTATGTAACTAAATATCTTGTTATGATAAATAAATAAATAAATAAATAAATACCTGAAGCTTTCCTTCCCGCCATTGACCGAATGGCAGAAACTATCTCTTCCTTATCTGGGAGATCGTTCTTAATATAGGATTGTTGCGGTTGGATGTTTTGCAGTTGTTCTGTTTCTGGGATATCTTCCTCTGACAAGATGTTTAAAATATCAGAGAAGTATTCCTTCCATCGCCGCAACTGGTGTTCACTCATATTAAGGAGATTTCCGTTGACATCTCTCACCAGGTGGTTGGCGGTGAAATTCCTGTTCGTCAACTGTTTCATGATTTTGAATAGTGAACCCATATCCCCAAGGTAAGCGGGAGATTCTGCTTTGTTTGCCAGATCTTCAATGGCCGTTCTCTTGCCGCGTCTAACAGCCTTTTTAAGCTGTATATGAGCATCGCGGTAGTTTTGCCTCAGGTCGGGCGTTCGCTGGTTGACATCAGGTTGAGAGATGATTGCCAATTTGGCTTTTTTCCGATTGCCAACCTTTTCCCATGTTTCTTGCGTCATCACCGCTTTGCACGTATCCCACAGTTTCTTCAGTACTAGTTAGAAAAGTGTTTCTGGTTGCCTCCCAATTGGCGTCCAGTGTGCGCAATTCGTAATCACCCAATATGGATGACTTTTCGTGTAGAATAGTGGTGTATTCGCGTTTTTTGTTGGGATCTCGGAGTTTATCCACATTAAGCTTGCGCTTCATTTGAAGAATTTGTGGTCGTCGGATAGCTGCTATACACAATCTCAAGCAGGCAACCATCAAGTGGTGATCGCTCCCCACTCCAGCTCCACGTTTCGCTTGCACATCGAGGAGACATCTTCTCCATCGACGACTTGTAGCCAAATGGTCGATCTTTTTACTTGCAAGTCCGAAATCAGGCCCGGACTTGACTACAATTCGCATATCTGGGCTGGATCATCCACAATTGGAGACGATGCCATCACGGCATCCATTAACTCCCTTTAACATCGTAGAAATGCTAGAGTACTCACCATCTGCTAAGGATTTTTCCATAGCCGCTGTAGTGGTGAAACTAGTCGTCTTATTCCTTCTTTATATAGTTACATAGTTTTATCCCCGCGTAATACACGGGCTGCTGATAGTTATCACAAATATATGGTTTAACCACCAAAATCAAAAAGTCGTTTCTACCTCGAGCAAGCAAAATTTGGAATGCACTGCCCGCAGTCGCTTTTCCCAGAGTTTATAGGATCCAAAAATATAAAAGAAACATTCACCGATTTCTTTTATCCTGAATGTCCTTTCTCAATTAATTTCCATGTTTGTTAATTTTTGTTTTGTATTTACCTCTCTTAACCGACTGGACTATACGCTATGTATTAAAAGGTGACCACTATGCCCAGCTTGGTGTATTGAAAAATTGATCACAATCTTCCATCAATGGACACATCTTAAAGTCCCATCGCTTCTTGCGTTCACTTTGTTCTTCGCCCAAAGTTACGGGCGGAATAAACGCGATTGTTTTACTTGTTTGTTAAATGTGTTTAAAAATCAAGTTCGTTGATTCTTAAAATTTTACCCACCCAAAAATCCTGCGGACGCCATTGCTAAAACAGTAAATACCAGCGGAGTGTTACTACATTACAAGACACTTCCTATTTAAAATAATCAATTATTAATAACAATTGATAAAGGTCTCGGCAGAGACCGAAATGTCACGAATAATAAAGCGTAACAGTGTAGAATCCGGAAATCTTTGCATTCACCAAGCCATTATTAATAAGAGCTAAATAAAACGCATCTGAAAAACAGTTCACAGCACTTCATCTCGCGCATCTCATTCCTAGGAAACCTAAAATAAGAACAATGGCTCGTCCTTAACATCAACACCAAGTTCGCAAAAATTTCCTCATATTACTTACTCAAAAATATTTACTATATGTTTCAATTACATATCTTATGAGATTGTCGAGAAATCAATTTTTAATTGCTATTTTAAACCCCTCCTGATGCCCCCCTTAAAAGTATTGTCCTCCCTCTAAGTTGATTATAGTTGATTTATATCCCATCTAATTGGTTACAAACTTATAATACTCTCAGATTCCATCTAGAGTATAAACATTTTTATACCCACTCCAGCATGATTTCAAAAAAATTAGTTTAATGCTGTCACTCCTTCTACCCCATTAAAAAAATTCTCTTTCATCTAATGTATCGCATGATTGGGGTTTACGCGCAATCGTAGTCCTTTGCTTCTACAATGGCACTACAGCCCAAATCGGGTCTTGACCTTCTGACCTTCATGTTCCTTATTTGTTATTGTGAAAGGGTAGTTAGCCATTCGCAGAACCCTCTATCTACAAATTTTCATTTTCGTAGATTGGGGAACTTAGGTGTAATCAAGCAGGCAGTGTGCTGGAATAATGCGTCTTCCGGGATTTGAACTCACGACCTTCGCATTATAGACCAACACGCTACTCACTACGCTACACTGTAGCTAGTCCGATTATGTTTAACTCTCCAAATAAAAATAAAATCATATTCATCCGGTGGATTAATTTGAAGCAATTATAAGGTATTACTAAAATTAAAATCTATCCACGGGAGCAGATGCTAAATTAGTATATAAGTAAATAAATAATTTCTGAAACTCGATGTGCATAAGAAAGCCGTTTTAAGAGTTTTTAACCACTTTTAAGCCTAAAGCTAATTGGAAATTTTTTTTTCATAATTTTCTATCACTTGCGAAACTGTTTCATGTTCCTAAAACATTTAATTGGCCATCTACACATAAGCTACCTTCAATTTTACCAAAAACTTATTTCAAAATCCAAACCGGATGCAATTAATACGAAAAACATTTCAAAATTAAGTATTAATCAAACAATTTGTCGAACAAGAAGCGCCAAAAATGCTATAAATATTAAAAGTGCTCCGGCCAGATGCCACAATGAACTAATAAAGTCATACTGCTTAATGGAAATACTTAGTGCCCACACGAAAGTCCAGTACGGAAGCTAATTAGCCATGATGTAAGCATGTACGCGAGATTCAAGTACTTGCTTCCAGAATTAGCAAAATGCACGCCTGCAATGCGAAATTACCCAACTTGCGTTCAGCACTCGACAAAAGGGAAACATGACAGTGTTAAGGATATATTGCACTTGAGGCCAGAAAAGTTAGCTCGAACCTAGTGCAACGCAAACACTAAAGCCGGAACCGGCAGTATAAATCACGCGCCTGGCAATTAGACGGCGCGGTAATGCATGCAACGTCGCATCCACAAGTCCGGGCGGCTATAGCTAAGTGGCCCAAAAACAAGCTCTTCGCTAGACCAACTAACTAACTTACTGTAATACGAGCACTAAGCCTTTATAAGCGTTCCATTAGTTAATGTCCCACTGTGAAGCAATTAATCACGCGGAGACCTCCGCCGATCAAGTATCGATGGACGCCGGAGCACCTTACCAACAGCACCGCATCGATAAGACATATTGCAAGTGGTCAAGGCATAAATCTTTTACGGTCATTGAGTATTAAGCGTGTCATGCCGAGAACTGTTTGCTACTCTGGTCTTAGATTCGAACACTTCCTTCACGAACTTTTGCATTGTAGTACGCTTAGTAAATCAAGTTACGGAGCAGGCTGTCTCTGAGCCAATTGATTTATTCTCATAATTCCACTTGATTCGCACGTAACTTCAAATTATTGCAACTTTTGGGGGCTAAAGTTCGATTAAATTAATGTTTCTCAGTATTTTTAGACGCTAGTCTAGACTCTTGAGTCTAGAATTTAGATAAAATTTGAATACAACATTGTAATACAAAACACTACAGATTGGACGAAGAAGTACATGTTATTACATATGTTAAAGATATCATGTCCGTAAACCTTGGAAAGTTTTAGGGTCGCTGATTTTGAAAGTCGTGTCGAAAACTGAGGATTAAATGTAGCAGATGGATGAAATGCCTAATTGGTTATTATAAAGGGTGTCCCATTAAGACCGTCTACTTTGAAATTTGAAAAGCTCTGATATTTTTATTTTAGTGAAGAGTGTAGACATGGAGGTTATGTATGCAAGAGAATATCATACAAAAGGCCGTCTCGTGACTAATGACACTCTTTGATCCTTTTGACGAAATTTTCGATGACATTTTGGCATAACACAGGCTCAATTTCTTCAAAGGCGCGATAAATAAATTCTATACCTCTTGTTGATATACCCCATAGTTGCATGATCAATCAATCAAATCAAATTTCTGTTAAGACCCCCTATAGGGGCATAGGACAGGAACAACTTTCTTCCGCAGGGCGCGATCCAGAGCATCGGCCTTAAGCTATTGCCAGGACTTGTTTATTCCCCGTCTTACATCGAAGAGAGCTATCCGAGAGCTTTCCTGTGCGAACAGGTGTCAGACAAGGCTGCATATTATCACCAGCCCTGTTTCTGGTGGTAATAAAGGACATCTTGAAAGTTGCACTGGAAGGTGGGGAAGGTAAATGTCTTCAATGGAGACTATTTAACATCTTTAATCACCTTGATTATACTGATGAAGTGTATTTGCTTGCACGTAACTGTTCGGACTCGTTGCATTCTAAATGCAAAGAGGCGGGAAAATAAATGATTGCGAAAAACCAAGTACATGCACATGGGTTCGAACGCAAGCACACCGATTGTTTTTAATGGACAAGATGCTGAAAAATTTTTGTTATCTCGGAAGCACTGTCAGCATGGGCGACGGAGCCAAAATGGATATTGAGTCTCGTCTAAATAAAGCCCGTCAGGCCTTCGGTATCCTTTCCCCTTCTGGAGGTTAAGAGAGATCTCCCTTCGCACGAAGCTGCGAGCTTTTGACGCTTGCGTCAAATCCGTGTTGTTACATGGTTGTACTACATGGATTGTGACTATTCGACTTACCAAGAAACTGCAAACTTTCGTGAACCAATGACTCCGACGCATTTTCGGAATATTCTGGCCAGAAGTGATTTCCAACGAAGAACTTTGGAGTACAACTGAATAAGCTGAAATAGGTATTCCGTTTCAAAGGCGGAAGTGGCAGTGGATCGGTCATACTTTGAGGAAACCAGAGCGAAACATCGCCATGCAGGCTCTGAATTATAATCCTCAAGGAAGACGTCGGGTTGGTTGACCGTGTAGCACATGAAAACGAGCAGTTGAGCAGGAGGCCAGAGGAATAAACAAGTCCTGGCAATAGCTTAGGGCCGATGCTCAAGATTGCGCCTTGTGGAAGAGAGTTGTTTCCGTCCTATGCCCCTGTAGGGGATCTTAACAGGAATTTTATTGATTGATCTAATTGTTTTTAAGTATGCTTGATGAATTGAATTGGATTGAGATTCGTCGACAGAACGTCGATAGTAACAATTAAAAATAAGGTAGGTTATAGAACTGAGCCTTTACAGAGCTCTTCAAGAATTGCATGAACCTTGCGGTTCACAAAAGATAGCACAGAACTGATGGTTGTAGAGCGATAATTAGCGAAATTCCACTTGCTTCCTTTCTAGGGTACAGGCTCGACTTTCCAGCTATGTATGTAGAATTCGGTGAAGGGTACGAAAGGTGGAAAAGGTTACGAGGAGACTTAGTCAAAGATGAGAAGCATGTTTTAAGGTTGATGTGAGGAATATAGTACGGACTAGAGTATTTATTAGTACTAGTATCGCCGGTAGTCAAAATTTGACCGAATGTGTGTATAAAATAACGAAAATTATCATGTTTTGAAATAATTAAATGGAATTTAGTTGTATACAAATCCTTGATTCTTCCATATAAGTTGTAAATCCCTCTCTCTTAAATACTAAGAAAATTTGCCACAATTTTTGATATTCACGTTGTAAGTCAGGCAGTATTGGACGTGTGTAGTACTTAGATGGTGGACCACTTATATCACTTTATTCTTATTTGCCTGTTTATCTGTGTATGGCAACATACATCCATAACTTTTTTTTTTGTGCACACCTATGACACAATACTTTTCGAATAATATAAGTTTCATTCACCTCCTTCATGCGCTAGGGACATCAATTTTCCGCGACGTAACTCGACTTAGCGTAACGTATGACAAATTAGTAGTAGGCACATTACAAATTAGCAAACATTAATTTGACGTTTATTTCAAATGTGAAATCTGTCAATTGTGTAGCAATTGAAGAGCTTTTCTTAAAGAACTGTACGATTGTGATTTTTCACGCTTCGTATTTCACCTTTACAGGATCCTACAACAAAAAGAAAATTGTTTGCGAGTTTTTCCATTGCGGTTAACTCTTCTAACGTCTAATTTTTTAAGCCACAAACCTAATGTAACAGCCCATTTCGTAATTTGACGTTTCTTTTCCGAGACCAACTTCAAAGTTGGCGATATCGAGTTACGTTTAGTAAAGTCAAATGTGACTGCTCCCATAAATACTAAAAAAATTACCACAATTTTTGATTCTACTTTACTATTCTAATAATAAAGTATTGTGATCGACACAGAAAAAAAAAGTTTGCTACCTTAAAATTTGGTTTTTTCACGTTTCACGACTAAATTAGCCTAAAAATGCAAAAATCCATCCCGCCGTACGCTGTACATATGGACTCATATCTCCGAGACCGTTAAAGGTAGAATGATCTTCTTTTGGTGGATCATTAATTGGGTAAGTTAGCTCCATTATCCAAATTTTGGGGAGTTTCAGGTCCAAGAGGGAGGCGGGGGGAGGGACAAAATCAAAAGCTACACTTGCTAATATCTCCGCCACGAATGCAGATAGGAAGCTGAAAGTCATCATACCTATAGAGAGGGACAAACTTGAAAAATAATTTAATTTTTTTATCCATTGGCGTCTAAAAACATATTGTCGGCCGAATTTTTTTTTTTAAATAATTAAATCTTCAAAATTACTTAGTATAAAAAATTCATGCCTTGGGAGCAATAAGGTTGCATACAGATCCACTAGAATCAGCTTAGAGGGAGGCTAATTGCTGTAAGGGGGAGGGTTGAATTCTACATTATTTTTCCTGCTCCCATTCCAGGATTAAGTCGAAGTCGGTGTTCTGCGAACCGAATAAATGTCTGCATTTGGAAGCAACAGATTGCTAGTGAGATTACGCAGCGGAGTCGAATTCAAATGTGTTATCTAAAGTACTGTTATCTGCAAAACTATGGGTGGAATTGAAAGTAGAAAGTAAAAGGTTGTTAATAAATACCAAGAATAAAGTGGGCGATAAGACAGAACCCTGAGAGACACTGGAGTTGATTGGGAAGGAAAAGGAAGTAACGTCATCTAATACGATAATCGTATTGTGCGATTGGACAAGAAACTCTCAATCCATTGAATAAAGGAAGCATCAGAGCCTTGAGCTTAGCAAGAAGACATTCATGCAAACTCTGTCACGTTGTAAGTCAAGCAGCAATGGAAGCCAATTAAAATTCGGAAGGTTTGGAAATTGTTGTTGTATTTTGTCTCTAATGAATACTTTCAGTATACCCTCGTCTAATGTTAGGCATTCTTTAATTAAACACTTTTCTGTTTCCATATTTCCTGCTTAAAAGCTCTTCTGTAAAAGCCCAAACATGGTGGACCTACCGGTTCTCGTTCGATCACCGAAATCAAGCAGCATTGAACGTATGTATGTATGTATGTTTCCACTTTATCTATCTGCCTTAATGGCAATATACACTCATGATTTTTGGTTTGTGCACATCTATGGCACAGTACCTTTTTAATGATATAAATTTTTAAAATAAATAAAAAAAGCCACTTACAATTTTAGATGCTCACGTATTAATATATAATATTAAGATCTTGAAGAATTTCAGTGATGACGTGAGAGCAAAATTATAAGGCATGCAATTTGACGCCTGATTAAGTAGTTGAGTTGAGTTTCTCCCAAAACTTGCTGCTAATAAATTTACTTCTCTATTGGATCAGCGACTTAAGGGTTACGATAAGAAAGAGGAGATATACTGTTTTGAGTTGCTGTAGGAGGAGTGTGTCTTTAACTCGCTGCTTTAATCTTTGGTAAGCCAGGGCGCCTTAGATGATCTAACTCTTTTGAAGTTGAAGGATGCAAAGAGACGTATTGTTTTTGAAATCATCTTAGTAATAAGATTGCAGGATATATCGCAATCACTGGATATAAAGCACAGCTTCCAATTAAAAGCTTTAAGTAATGCGTTTAGTCCACCCCAGTGCCAAACGATACTCTTTGGGATTTTTACTGTCGGTGGTTAAAAATCGTGCACGAATCAAATTTTGATCCTGAACTGGCGATGATGCAGGCTGATTTGTGACAAAAAAAAATCCAGGAGACTTGTATAATGGTCTGCAGCATCAGGTAGCCTACTAGGTTTGCTCATCAATTGTTTAAGTTTGTTGATAGAAACAAATATCTCACTACTACGTCCCTGTTGGTCCGCGCAGTTAGAGTATTGAGGCCAAGCAGTTTTACGAATATTAAAATCGCTCGCAATAACGATCCCAATACTGAAGAATTTTGGAAAAAAAGGTCCTTTTACCTTTTTTAATATGTTTCAGTTTGCAATAAATTATGCGAGCAGAATCTCATGGAAGTCTCGCAACGCACTTTTGTGAGTAACCCAGCCCCACCCCCATTGATGCCGACTTTTCGTGGAAGACAGGAAATGCCCCACAGCTGCTACAAAGTTTGAAGACACAGAATTGGAGGCATTACTGGACGAAGATACATGCCAAACGCAACAAAAACTTGCGGATCCATTGGGCGTGACTAAACAACTTATTTATTGTATTGGTTTGCCCGCACCTTGCCGCATCGATCAGTCTCAAATCATTCATGCCACTCGTATGATCACAAGATGTTCGATTCATACCGATACCGATAAGATTTTTCTCTCATATGTTCTACTATGACACCGGATGGGCTGGGATCCGAAGTGTCACCTCGAACATAAGATCACTACTTTCTTACGCTTAATACCATGTACTACCAAAATACAAAATCAGTTCTGCTTTAATTAGCTATTGTTAGGTTGCTTCAACGGCCGTCCTGGCTTAACCGAGCTCCTGTCTCCCACACACCTACAGGCAGCCTAATTTCTACATTTAAGGATCCATTTTCACATTCCTCGATCAGTTACGCAGTCGTCTTGACTTCTCACCTTCCCCAGTCCGCTACTACTTTGATCCATACCCAACATTTATCCATTGCCTGCATTCTTCTGCTTCATTTTTCACAATACTCAGTAGGCTACTCATTCCAACCTGGCGTCCAGACTTCCGCTTTTCACCTGACTTACCGACTGCTACTAGAATCCACATAACACATCTATATTCCTCATTCAATTTTTACATCATATATTCTTGCCGATTGTTCTTAATGGACAGGATGTGGAAGAGGTGCAAGATTTTTGCTATCTCGGAAGCATTGTCAGCATGGACGGCGGAGCCGAAAAGGATGTTGAGGCTCGGCTAAATAAAGCTCGTCAGGCCTTCGGTATCCTTTCCCCTTTCTGGAGGTTAAGAGAGATCTCCCTTTCTGACGCACGCGTCAAATCCGTGTTGTTGTATGGTTGTACTACGTGGAAAGTGACCGTTCGACTTACCAAGAAACTACAGACTTTCGTAAACCAATGCCTCCGACGCATTTTAGGAATATTCTGGCCAGAAGTAAACGACGAACTTTGGAGTACAACTCGCCAGACTAAAATAGGTATTGAGATTCAACGGCGAAAGTGGCAGTGGATCGGTCATACTTTGAGGAAACCAGAGCGAAACATCGCAAAACAGGCTCTGGATTATAACCCTCAAGGAAGACGTCGGGTTGGTCGACCATGTAACACATGGAAGCGAGCAGTTGAGCAGGAGGCCAGAGGAATAAACAAGTCCTGGCAACAGCTTAAAGCCGATGCTCAGGATCGCGCCTTGTGGAAGAGAGTTGTTTCTGTCCTATGCCCCTATAGGGGGTCTTAACAGGAATTTGATTTGATTGATATTCTTGCTTCTATTTTCACATCCTTCAGTTAGTTACTAAACCGCGCCGGCTATACCGGACACCTGTTTTTTGCCTTCTTCAGTCAGCTACAACTTTTCGCGCTTTTCTTTTGATGTTTAGATCTCATTCATTTATTCTTCATTATTCTTTTCATTGAGACATGATCGATACCACCTGGTACATGGTTGCCAATACATCCTCCCGTAGTACCAAGTTTAAAGTCCTTGGTGAGGACCTTCGTGAAGCAAGCTTCACTTCGGTCTAAGCTCGCGTACAACTTTGATACCGATAGATGAGCTCGGGTTCGTGGAGTTGCCATGCCCCAAAAGAAGTTACTGGAATCGCCGTAGCTTTCTAAACCAGCACTTACTTCCCTGCGATCGATAGGTTTCGGAGCTGACGGACCGTTCAACCTTATCCCCACCACCTAAATGGGTTTCGGAGCTAACGGACCGTTCAACTTAGTTCCCCCTATCTGTGTAGGTTTCGGAGCCGATGGTAATATAGTATAATAAATTGAATTAGATTCAATTCAATATACATACCATTCGACTTGATTTCCCCTATCTGTAGATCTCTTAGCATTATCCAGCCTGCACCACGAGGAGGTTGATCTACTGCGCAGACCGATCTAAAACGATAATTGAAATGCAAAAATAATAGAAATGTTCGATTCAATTGATCGAAAAGGTAGATGAGGCGCGGCCTCATGCACTTCACCTGAAGAGCCGCTACTGCTTTCTCCCCTTGCGAACGCCCTTGTGCTTTAGTGTAGTGTGAGCCTAATTCAAAGCAATGGAAGAAGCAAGCACGACTTGTGATAAAGCTATGAAAATGATGTAACGGAAAAATTTAAGAACACAGAAGTTGTGAAAGCGTTATCTGATAGGAATTTTATTAAAAACAATGATTTGAGTCCAAATCTTCAACTGGAGCGATTTTCAGAAACACTTCGATTCGATTCAAAAAAAAAAAAAAAACGTTGGCACAATTTTATAAAAACATCAATTAAGCACCTTCGACTGTTTTTGCAAATAAGTTGATGGACCATAATTCTATTGTTTTTTTAACGTGCACAATTTCTCAACCCACTCTTACTTTCCATGCATGCCACAATTTTTAGATCTTTCATATAAACTTGATTTGAAAAGCGCTGGCCAAACACCGGTCAATATAGATAAAAGATAGTTAGTTACGTACAGGCAACTAGCTTGTTTAACTTCCTTATGATTTCTACTTCGCATTCATCATCTTCGTCAGTCAGAATTATGTCTCATCAATAATTCCGATTAAAATCGAAGAGTAATAACCGATTATTGCACCGTCAATCACGCATGGAGATTATCTTTGAAAACAGCGCTCTATGTGGCTAAATGCGAATACGCGCCAGGAATCAAACGTGTGCAATTGCTATAGTGACCGTTAAAGCCCATATAAAAGATCATTAACAATTTTTGTAAGATTTGCTGCCGGCTTCTGCGTCTGCACTAAGCGATCGAGCCTCGTGATGTGTTAAAACTTGATCTTGGTTCGCATGTAAATGTCTACAATTACGCGATGAAATCTTGTAAATAGGCTTTCGATGGGTTGATAGATCGGTAGATTCCGCCCATAAAGATGACAATAATTTTCTAGGGTACATAGCTTTTATTAAAATAGCGATCACTTGGACTTGTTGTGTAACTTTTCCAATAAATGCGAGGAGCGATCCCACATAGAGCACTGTCTTGGCTAGATGGCAATCTCCAATGAGGAAGAAGTTTCATAGTTTGGCATGAGAACTACAACTTGCACTCGCTAATACCAAAGGTAATTGGCCACAACACTCAAGTTACTCGAAAAGGTGAGTTTTCTTTATCTTGTACCGTCGATCTTACGCACCTTGCGCACGTCTTCATTAGCGTTTGCCAGGCCGTAAAACCTGAAGCAAATGTTATCGGGGAATTCATCGGAACTGAACGTAAATATTCAAATCAGTCGCTTACAGATTGCGATCAGGAAGTTCTTAGAGTCCGCACGTACGTACTCGGGCGAACGGAAGACTTGGAAATTAATTGAGAGCGACGATACCAAGATTAGGTGGAAGTGCATTGAATTGGACTGAAATGCAATTGAAAATGCAACCGTGTGGCACGAGACATGGGACTCGCAAGCGATCGTATCACGATCGGTAATAAAAGTTAGCAGAATGCACCTACATCTTGTCCGGCGATATGCATACACACATGAAACAATTACGAAATTCCACAGCACTCGTACGACAAGACGATGACAACTATATACATAACTCTTTCCCGAAAAGCATTTCTGCACACGGAATAGGAGTTTCGTTTTGTCCATAAGTGTACTCTGTCGTGTGAAGTATACACTGTCGTCCACTTGTAACAAACATTAGTTCGTTGTATTGTAAAATAAATACTCGATTGTCGCTCGAAATGATTTTGTTCTTGTATCAGGGCTGCACTTGACTATTTCACTACAAGAGTTGGGGTATCCCCCCCGGCTATCTTGAGTTCGGAATCTATGCCTAAATTTACACTTTTCTTGTGACACTAGTACCTACTCAGGTACTACACCTCTATCCGAGATATCCAATTGCAAGAAGATAAATGGCCCGGTATTATAGGGTAATCAACGCACATTTTCAGACAACTCGAATGCGATGCTATGCCATCGAGTTTCGATTCGTTTCGACGGAGACATTCCCAAGGTGCCTCGATCCGTTGAGAATAGAGACTTCGTCGATTACAGTCCAGGATATCTGCATTTCGCTCGCGTTTAGGGAATGGATAATTGCAATAATTAACATGCAGAGTGACACTCTAATTTCGTTGAGCATTTTATCATGGATGTACCTAACGATCTTAATCGCCCGACTGGGTGCTAAGCAATTACATAAAGCAGCGTGCTATGAGGACTTGAGATATAAAAACTTTTCTGATTACGGCCAATTATGAATTTAAACTAGTTGTGCTGGTACGTTTTGATTTTTATAACTCGCAAAGGAATTTATTTAAACAGTCGTGCATTTTACTTATTTATTCATGCAGGCATTAGCGAATAACTAGAAGGAAAACATAATTAAACTAATTTCCGATACTTGAAGACAAATTTCTTGTAAGACGCTAGAACCGGTTACCTATTTCGTATTCAGGCGTAGCTCCGTTGAGCTGTTAAGAATTTGACTAACGAGCTGAAATTTTGCGTCGGGCGCAACTTTATTATTCTTGGGACAAATTGAGGAAGCAGGTTAGAGTGGATAGGGATGACTAGGTGAATGCCGGTTCTAGGATAGGGCTGTTGTCAATTATTAAACACTTAACTTAACAATAGCTCCAGTACATGGTCGTGTGCAGACGCGCTTTCTGTTATTTAGTTTAATTATTCCAGATTAATTCTATTCTAATATGTTTATACTCTAGATGAAATCTGAGAGTATATTGTGTTTGCCTTACCGTTTGTAACGCTAAGAAATAACGCTCGCACAGAGCCGCCAAGGGTACAGAAATATTTGTTGTTGCTCAAAAACCTCGATTCCGAGTTACCGTCTGTCTGTCCGTCTGTCTGCAGCATAACTCTCGAAAGCTTTGAGCTATAGTGCTAAAAATTTTTGTGTGTCATTTTTAGCAAAAAAGTAACTTTAAGTTCGTGAATGGGCTACATCGACCCCCTCCCATACAAATTTCATGAAATTTCGAAATAATAAGAAATTGATTTTTCTTTGAAACTATATAAGCTATCGACTTGAAATTTAGGTCAAAGTATTATGATATAGATGTCATTACTATCACGGAATATTGACCAGATCCCCTTACTCCTTCTACCCCCTCCCATACAAATGGACAATTTTGAAAAATACATATTTTCGATTTTCATTGAAACTAGTAAAGCTGAAAAGATGAAATTTTGTCAGAATTAATTCTACTATAATTGCAATTTATTTTAGAAATAATTATCAACTTCACCTCACTCCTTCTACCCCCTCCCAAACAAATTTCACGAAATTTTGAAATTTGAATTAAATTAATTTTCTTCGAAACTGTTAAAGCTATCAACTTGATATTTTGTATAAGGTATACAAATATTAATAATGCGAAAAAAATTTGTTTTGATCCGTACATTCCTTCTACCCCCTCCTATACAAATGCATAGTTTTTGTTAAATGCATTTTATCGATTTCTATTAAAATTAGAAAAAGTACATACTTCAAATTTTGCCAGAATTTGTTTCTTAATAATTGAAATAAGTGTTAGAAAAAATTATCAGCTTCGCTTCACTCCTTCTACCACCTCCCATACAAATATCTGCATTATAAATTCAAGAAAAGCATTTCTCCTTCAAGTATATGAGAGCTATTGACTTTGAAATTGAATCAAAGCATGGTGATAAGGATGATGATAAGTAGTTTCAAAATCATCTTAAACGATCCCCTTCCTCTGCCACCTCCCATACAAATGTCCCAATTTCAGGAAAACTATGACCAATTTCTTTAAAAATAATGAAAACTAAAAACTTTAAATTCAGCAAAAACCATTTTGCATGCCATGTTCGGTGTCATATACGAAAAATACAAACCTCCCCCGCTACTTCTACCACCTCCCATGCAAAAGTCTCTATTCACTATTCGAAATAATTTGAGATGAAATATTTCCCGGTGTATTTAAGACATTTCCATCTCATCTAGAGTATCATATGATTGGGCTTTAAGCCCATCATAATTCTATTATGTTTTTTTTTATGTTCGTGTTTTCAATTATTTATCGATCGTAGTTCTAAGCCTAAATTTTGATGCAGTGCAGTTTTATGTTTACGAGTACATTAATTAATTTTTTGAAGTGTGCGTCGCATCGGTTCCATAGTTGATGGCTAAGTATCGGCTGCTAGCGCTCCGGAGTCTACGGTGTTTTGTTATTGCCCGTGCTAAGGTCTAGCACTATCGGCAATAGTTCTTCACACAATAAAAACACCAGATTCCTTAGACAAAAGAGTTGGTATGATAACAAATACGAGTATACCAACAAACTTATTCAAGAGATCCTCTCCTCAGAAGTCCACCAAAGATAGTGTTTGGCGTGTCGTTTGTGATCTTCGCATTCCAGCTAAAAAGAAATTGATTAATTCATTATTTTAGTTCTTACTCACCTGCAGTACACAAATCCACAACACGACAAGGCACAACTTGACAGTTCAACTTGACAGTTCTTGCAATTCAGCAGACAGAAGCGCATATACAGATGTCACTCAAAGTTTGAGTGAAATCGTGCAGTAAGCACCCATACAGCTTTCGCATCGCAGTAAGCACCCACACAGCTGGTCGCATCGCAGTAAGCACCCACACAGCTGTTCGCATCGCAGTAAGCACCCATACAGCTGTTCGCATTGCAGATGTAGGTAAATACACTCGACAGCTGAGTGCTCGAACGAAATGCGGGTCAGTGCACTTTATATAAGGAGCCGTTTCTTCGCGACAGGTTGCTGGTTGAACTTGGAATTTATGTAGTCACTTGCATTTGAACCTTTGTAAAGATCACTTCTAATAAATTGAATTTCTATTGTTCTTTGTTCTTTCCATTTGATTTTATCGAATTGTGCTGTAAGTTTCGCACAAATTCACGATCATTATTAATAAAGTGAATTCTTTTGCTCCTTTGCTCTTTCCATTTTGATTTTACCCAATTGTGCTGTGAGTTTCGCACAAATTCTTCGTATTAAAGTTAGTAGTGCTGTGATTCTTCGCACTACACCTTGCAGATCGTGCTGGGATTCGTCGCAAGAAAATCAGATAGTACGAACGTTGTCTGGTGGAATAGCGATCTTGATATTCTCTCTCTCTTTAACAAAGCTAATTCCAGCAAAAGTGACACAGACTGACACAAATTCTAAGCAACACTTACACTGTATAAAAAACAGCTGAGAGCCGACAAACTAAATTCACGGAAGAGATTTTGTGAAGAAATCGATAAGGGCCAGACTTACTGGATAAAGGCGATGGTTCATGGACGGGGTCTAGCGACGATTCTCTTGAACTTTTAGTGCAAACGCATTTTCTTCGACGTTGAACCCTCGCCACTAAGCTCATCATCATCATCAATTGCGCGACAGCTCAAATCGGGCCTTGGCCTCCTGAAGTCGTCGCCTTCAATCGTTTCGATCCAAATACCGCGTCCTACAGCTGCTAATTTTTTAAACAGCTTTGCTGTCTTCACCAACCGAGTCCTCCCATCGCTTGCGTGGTTTGCCTATTGGCCGGTTATCACTCGCTTTGCCTCGTAGAGCACGTTTGGGGACTCTTCTGTCTTCCATTCGCTCTACATGGCCAGCCCACTGCAGTTTACGTAGCTTGATGAACGTTGAAGCATTTAACTCGTCGTAGAGTTGATGCAACTCATTCTTCAATGGCACCACAGCCCAAGTCGGGCCTTGGCCCCATGACCTTCAGGTTCCTTAACATTTTTGATACAATTCATGGTTGTATCTTATTCGCCATTCCGTTCCTTCTTTCACAGGTCCCAAAATTCTACGGAGGACCTTTCTTTCAAATTGTTTAAATGCTTTTTCGGAAGTTCGCGTTAATGTCCACGTCTCACTGCCATAACAGAGCACAGGTCGTATAGAAGTTTTATATATTCGCAGCTTATTGTTCCTGTGCACTTTCTAGTATTTCATTCTGGGAAGTACCGAATAATACATTTTATTTTCTAGTAGTATCCGTCGTTTGATTTGCTAGATTAACCCCAAGATATACGAAATTGTCCACACTCTCCAAATTATATTCAGCAATTGTTATGTTTTGTCTGATAGGCGCTCTCCTTCTTGTTTGCGTCATCACTTTTGTTTTGCTTTCATTAATGCGCAACCCGACTTCTTTTGCGGCGGAGTCAAGATTGACAAATATCTACTTAGCACTAGGGAACGATCTTGCTAGGATGTTAATGTCGTCAGCGTATGCTACTAGTTGTGTGGACTTGAATAGTAGGGTCCTGTTGGTGTCGACTGGGATTTTTCGGACGACATACTCTAGTGCCAAATTGAAAAGCATGGAGGCTAAACCATATCCCTGCTTTAAACCACATTCTGTTCGAAAGCTGGTTGTGGAATCGGTTTGTATTCTCACTTGGGATTCAGTGTTCATCATTGTGAGTCGTGTTAGACGGACTAGTTTTGGGGGGATTCCAAAGTCAAGCATGATTTGGTACGGTACGCTCCTGTCGATACTGTCGTATGCTTGTTTAAAATCAACGAAGATTTGGTGCACGTCTGTGTTATATTCCCAGCATTTCTCAAGCACCTGTTTCACCGAGAATATCTGGTTTGTTGTAGATCGTCCGGTTCTGAATCCGCCTTGGTATTCGCCAATTATTTGATTAGTATAGGGCTTAAGACAACGTTGAATTATTTTTGTCAGTATTTTATAGGACGTACACATCAATGATATTCCTCTTTAATTCTCACAGCAGAGTTTGTCTCCTTTCTTGTAAATTGGACATATGTATAATGCTTTTTCAACAATCGTCGGGTATGATTTCCTCTGTCCAAATTTTACATATCATGTTGTGCAGTATTTGAGCAACACCGTTTTTCAGAAGTTCAACTGGAATTTCGTCAATTCCCGGCGCTTTGTTTAGTTTTCGGTCACATAGGGCTGCTTTGATTTCAGCAAGCGAGGGTAGTGTCGATGATGGTTCACCTTGGTCAGTTGAGGCTTTAATTGAAATGTTGTCTGTCGTGATCGGTGCTAATGGGGTGGGATTCAAAAGATGTTCAAAGTGGGAAGCCCATCTCTTTTTGATTTCTTGTGTGTCGCTGATGATGTTGCCTTCTGCGGTTTTGCAGAGACTAGTTTTTGGCTTACATCCCTTTTCTAGGTCTTTACTATTGCGTTTGCGTCCCGCGTTTTATTTTGTCTCATATCGTCGTCCAGTTTTTGTATCTTGTCATTATAGTACTTCCTTTGTTTTCCCCTGGGTGGCTGGGTGTGTATAGATAGGGTAGGCATCTGATCGGCGTCATAAGGCGACACCGAGTGTTGTAATTATCATATACACATCAATTGTGCTCATAATACCTCCACGTGGTAGCCACCGGGTACTGGTCTTGTCCATCTGGACTTGACTTGCTGAACTGAAAGGCGCAAGTGCTAATGAACCAGAAAAATTGTAGCACTATAATAATATGGCCCTCCAAGTTGGGGGTTGGGCGATGTGTTAACAACTCATCCTCGGAAAACCACACCCGTTTCAAAACCTGAAGCAACGCTTTGGACTGGACTGATTCAACGGCAACGATCACGCAAACGAAAAATGGACTATTCCTTCGGATCTTGGAACGTGCGATTCCTGTACAGAGCAGGAGCAGTGAGAGCGCTTCTGGAACAGGCAGCCAAATATAGTATAAACATAATTGCACTTCAAGAAATTAAATTGTTAGGTATTAATTACTGACATTAGATCGCACACAATTTTCAAAAGTGAGAAATCATCGGGAAGCCTGGAGTTTGGAGTTGCGTTTATCGTCGACAACAATTTTAAACCCCAGGTCACCAACGTCAAACCCATCAATGAACGATTGTGTGCAATCCGCATCAAGACAAAATTCTTTAATGTTTGGTTTGTTAATGTCCATGCCCCAACGGAAGACAAAGACGACCAAGTTAAAGGCGATTTCTACAGCACCCTAGAATCAACATTCGACTCCCTTCCGTCGAACGATATTAAAATAGTATTAGGTGACTTTAACACGAAAGTGGGAAAAGAAGAGACATATCTAGGGACAATTGGAAGGCACAGTCTCCATGATGTTAGTAACGACAACGGCCAGAGACTGACTGATTTCGCCAGCAGCAAAAATCTTATTGTAAGCTCGACATGCTTCCCGCATCGCGACATTCATAAGAGATCGTGGGCATCACCCGACGGACGAACATTCAATCAAATAGACCACGTTCTAAGAGAGAAAAGGACAGCCTCCTGCATTCTCAACGTGCGTACATGTCGCGGTGCTAATTGCGACACAGATCACTACTTGGTAAAGACCAAGTTCTTATGTCGAATCGCAAACCGACAACACCCAAAAACGCAACCGGTTCCTAAATTCGACATAGGGAAACTCAAGGATGAGAAAGTAGTCGTGAAGTACGTATCAGCCATAGACAGGCACTTCGCGCCAATACTGAACAATAACGCCAACATGCCAATAGAAGATATGTGGCAAAATTTCAAAGATGGTATTACAGCTGTCACAGAGGAGGTGATAGGACAACAACTCCGGCGAAGAAGAAATGACAGGTTCGACAACGAATGCCAAGATGCCTTAGACCGAAAACATCAGGCTTACAAAATATTAATAGAACGGCCGACACGAGCCAAACGGGAAAAATATAATGATCTTAGACGATTTGCAAACAAAATATGCCGACAAAAAAAAACGGAAGTACAATAACGACGAAATTGAAAACATGGACGAACACTTTAAATTACATAACACAAGAGCCGCGTATTCCGTTGTCAAAAGAATGAAAGGAGGATACCGAGGAATATCTCTGTTGTGTACGTCCTATAAAATCTTGACAAAAATTCTGGAAAAGAGAATTAAGCCCTACGCTGACAAAGTAATTGGTGAATACCAAGGTGGATTTAGAGCTGGACGATCGACCACGGACCAGATATTCTGGTCAACCAAGTGTTGAAAAATTTAATCTTTATTCGCATTGTACACAATCTTTCACTTACTGGTCTGAAGCTCTTGACCTGCTGTTTAAATTTTTTGTCAACAAAAAAAGCGACTCCAAGCTCTCTGCTTCCCAACAGTTTTCCACTTGGCTAAATTGTGTGTGATCTCATACCCATGATTTCGTTACCGAAGCATTTCGTTTCTTGGATGGCAGTTATGTTGATGTTGTGTCTTGCCACTTCTTCGAGGAACTCTTTCAGAGCTGCTGTCCTAAATAAGGATCGAACATTCCAAGATCCAATACAGTAGTCCATTTTTCGTTTGCAGGGTCGTTGCCGTTGAGTCCACCCTTTCCGAGGCTGTTCTTCAGGTTTCTGGACAGTGTTCTTTTTCATTGTCGACGCCTCGTTCAACCTCCGACCTGGAGGACCGATCCTACTTATTTATTACACCCTAGTAGAAAAAGGGTGGGAGTTTTGAGATACGTATGACATGCTGGAGTTCTCACAGCTATGCAGCAAGTCCAACTATGTCATAATTTTTGCCTACTTCCTGAGACGCACTGGTGTTACTGGCCATTCAGGTTAACTCCATGTTCCCTCCTCCTTTCTCAAACCGGGCTTGCGACCGTCTATGGCGTAGTTCCACAAAGTTCATGTGTCGATCATATTCCAGCTAACACAGAACTAATAGATACAGTCGTGACGCCAGAAAATATAGGAACTGCGTTCAGTTCCTTCAAACCTCACAAGTCATCAGGACTGGACGAAGTCTTTGTGCAATGATCCAGAATACGGATAAAACAATAATTCAGTAGCTGGTTGACATATACAAAGCATGCATAAGTCATTGCCACATACCGAAGCTATCAACCAATCAAATTCCTGTTAAGACCCCCTATAGTGCATAAGACAAAAAAAAAACTCTGTTCCACAAGGCGCGATCCAGAATATCGGCCTTAAGCTGTTGCCAGGACTTGTTTATTCCTCTGGCCTCCTGCTCAACTGCTCGCTTCCATGTGCTACATACGTCGTTGGAGATCACTACTGGCCAGAATATTCGTAAAATGCGTCGGAGGCATTGGCTCACGAAAGTTTGTAGTTTCTTGGTAAGTCGTACGGTCAGTTTCCACGTAGTACAACCATATAACAACAGGGATTTGACGCATGCGTCAAAAACTTACAGATTCGTGCGAAGGGAGATCTCTCTTAACCTCCAGAAACGGGAAAGGATACCGAAGGTCTGACGAGCTTTATTTAGACGAGCCTCAGGATCCCTTTCGGCTCCACCGTCCATGCTGACATGCTGCCGAGATAACAATTACTTCCTATTAATCATTTACTAAATTAACGTAATTGTTAATTACTATTTAAAATTTCGCACTACTTTTATTAATGTTGGCTCTACATTATTGGAGCTATTCTGAGTTCAAGCTGTAAATAAATAAAAATGTTTTGTTGCTGAGATTAGGTCGACTGTTCGTAGTGTTTCGATTTTTCTACATCGGCAACATAAAAAATTTGCAATGAAATCTTTCGCATACCTCCCAAATTTAATTATTTCTTTATTTGTCTTATTCAGACCTCCGTTTGCCGTTCTCCTTATATTTCCCAAACATCAATATTGTTCGATGGTAACAGGTGCTCAATTTCATCCATCGAAAGCAGCTTTGCACAAATTTTAGGAAGTTTAATATTTCGTCATCGACATAGGATTATTATTCGTTCTCCAATATAAATTTCTCATCTTTAAGATAATCTCAAAGAAATTTCTCATATTTTCATTTGTTTAGCTCGAAACGCTTCGAAAGGTAAATATTCTTCAGATGAAGGCTATCGCCCAAAATTTTTTTCAAACAATGGTAACTTCGGTGCAAGGCAATGCCCACTTCAAAATTGGGAATGAGTACTTCAGACTATCGCATAGTCTTGCAGAAGGTACACACCTCAGACTGCGCGAGGTTAAAAGTCACAGCCATCACATATGCTGTCTAATTATGTGATCTTACCTTGCCAACAGCAAAATGTCAATATTTCGCTTTTCGTAAAGCCATTTAAACAGCCCAATTAATGGTGAACAATAAAAAAAAACTATGTCAGAGATCTTTAAACTTCACGAGTACCTTTTCGAGAAAAATATAAATAAATGAATTAAAAACGGTTTTTTGCATCGTACGATCACCAATCGGCTTCCTGACACTAAGATGATGGCTCGGCTATGCAAATTTTGGAATAAGATGATCTTGCTACTTCGGTATCGGTACCATTATTATCTTTCCAATCTGAAGGATAAGAGTAATTTCCGATCGCGAAGACTGCTTCGCAGAGCATTTTACCGGGGTTAAGATAATTGGACCCGATAAAAAGCAAATTTTTATCTTTGATCTCGCAATCGCCTCCTAGATCAAGGGACAATCGATTACGCGATCTTATAGCATACCTACCTCGAATTGGATTCGGTATGACATAAAAGTTAGTAAGTCATGGCAGCATTACAATTCGAAATAAGTTTCTCTCCGACCCAGTGCTTAAGTAAGGTATAGGTCGATCCGCATGCAACGAGATGATGATGATCATCATCTTTCTTACATAATGAAGCACTAAAGTGATCGATGATCAGATCTCAAGTCATAATTGAAAAATTGCTCGTCAAAATTTGCATTAAAACCCGATTGGAATACAAATTCGTCCTATCGACGTCGGTAGTCTTTCATTATCGGAATTTTACGATCACTCGATCATACGTCGAACAGGGGTTCGATGATCACGAATAATACTCGGGCTAATGGAAAACAGAAGATGTTTTTTATTATAATATGTTAAATGTACGATCGGAAGGCGAAAAACTGTGGCAGATTTAATTTATGCCAACGAACCGCCCATTAACATCACACAGCCACTTTGGTCGTTGTCAATTAGTTTGTCAAACGCTGTTGATGTCTTCTTTGAATTTCAGATACGTCTAAGTGAAAAAGGAAATAGTGAAAAATTAAACATTCCGGCAAACACGGACCACGGTCTTCAAGTCTGTTAATTTCCATTGATATTTTGAGAGATAGAACAAAACTAGTTAACCATCTCTCGGGTTCAATTGATGAAACGCATTAATTGGCGTTCAAGGAGGAACAGACAATAAGAAAGTGTTTCGCTTCGAGGAACAGTAAAGGCCCAAGACGAGTCCCCAGGGGAATGTCTTATAGAAGGTGAGCAATTGGAAAATAAATCACACGTGAGTGCAGTGAATGGAAACGAAGAAGCTAAAGTAAAAGAAACCTACCGGAATCAGAGAAACTGGAAACTAGTGAAGCTTGAAGTTTAAAATGAACATTTAAAGAAGTTTATTTGTAATAGATTTGCGCTTTATCGGAACATCGAAGAATAGCACATAAAGTTTCAAGTTTTTCATTACCTTAATGACTTAAATCCATTTGGAGAATGGAATTGCTATCAAATTTAAATTAATTTTTTGGACTCTTGAATTATTACAGCTTTGCATTAGAGTTCTTCTTCAAATTGAGGGGTCGTAAGAAAAGTATAAGAAAATATCACCATCAGGATTCCTTAAATTAAGGAATTGCCATAAGATCGGTTTCAAATTTAGAAGATGGAAGTCGATTTATTCTCAGGCTCATTATTTAATGAAGACATGAAACAAACATCAACATCCCACCACTAAGTACCTATAATAAAAGGAAAGCAAGAGATTGGCAAAAATTGGTGTCAACTAGCGTTAAGCCTACGTTTTGAGTAATACTTATCAATAGAAATGTCGAATTCATTATTATCAAGTCATAGCCTTCTGCTAACTCTTGTGTTTTCTTTTGTGTTTGTATTGTCCTTTGGGTGTTATTTATTTCTTAATTCTATGTATAGAAATTTCAGGTTTTTATATTGGAATTTTTTCCTGGAGCATTCAATCACTCAAATTCCTGTTAAGACCCCCTATAGAGGTATAGGACAGAAACAACTCTCTTCCACAAGGCGCGATTCTGAGCATCGGCCGTAAGCTGTTGCCAGGACTTGTTTATTCCTCTGGCCTCCTGCTCAACTGCTCGCTTCCATGTAGTTACATGGTCGACCAACCCGACGTCTTCCTTGAGGATTATAATCCAGAGCCTATTTGGCGATGTTTCGCTCTGGTTACCTCAAAGTATGACCGATTCACTGCCAGTTCCGCCTTTGAATTTCAATACCTATTCTAGTCTGGCCAGTTGTACTCCAAAGTTCGTCGTTGGAGATCACTTCTGGTCGAACGGTCACTTTTCACGTACTACAACCATATAAAAACACGGATTTGACACATGCGTCGAAAACTCGCAGCTTCGTGTGAAGGCAGATCTCTCTTAACCTCCAGAAAGGGCAAAGAATACCGAAGGCCTGACGAGCTTTATTTAGCCGAGCCTCAACATCCTTTTCGACTCCGCCGTCCATGCTGAAAATGCTTCCAAGATAGCAAAAATCTTGCACTTCTTCCACATCCTGTCCGTTAAGAACAATCGGTGTGCTTGCGTTCGAACCCATGTGCATGTACTTGGTTTTACGCACATTTATTTTCAGTCCCGCCTCTTTGCATTTAGAATGCAACGAGTGAACATTTGACTCTAAGTCCGAACGGTTATGTGCAAACAAACACACGTCATCAGAATAATCAAGGTGACTTAAAATGTTAAATAGTCTCTATTGAAGACCTTTACCTTCCCCACCTTCCAGTGCAGCTTTTTCCTGGAGCATTAAACTCTTAAATCTATCTGCATGTTGAGTTACTTTCATACCAGTTATTGTCGTTTGGTAAAAAATTTGTGAAATTACTACGATGTAGCAAACATTTTACTACTAAATATAACACTGTAAGAATTTATGTTACGTTATTTGCCAATAAACGAATTTGAATTGAAAAAAAAATTGAATTGATGTCGAATACATCAAACTACATTAGCTACATCGCATCGTCTCGAGAGTGATGACATATTTAATAGCTACAGTTGATCAGTGTAAGCAGAAGACGAACTATTTCGTTCCAATTAAGGTGATATAAAATTATTCTCAATTCCACCTAAGACGGTCGCAAACCTAGTTTGAAACATAACAGGGCTACGATTGCGCGTAAAGCGCAATCTTACGATACTCTAGATGAAATAGAATTGTTTGTGATCCCAAGAAATTTCGCATGGGAAGTATTAGAAGGGATGACAGCATTGAACTAATTTTTCCCCATCATGCTAAAGTAGCTATAAAAATGTTTTATACAAAATGCTTACTCCAAAAATTGAATAGGAGCTGAGAAAATTAGTGTGTTAGATTTAGTGAAAATGTGCAGTTTGTATGGGAGGTGGTAGAAAGAGTGGGGGGATTTTAGTGATTTTTTCAGAAATAACTAGCAATATCATAAAATTGACGGACCTTGGCCTCATGACCATCAGGTTCCTTAACATTTTTTTTTTTCATTATTTATTGCGGAAGGGTTGTTAGGCTTTCGCAAAACCCTCTATCTATGAATTTTTGATTTTCGTAGATTGAGAGAATCAAGGTATACCCAAGCAGGCAGTGTGCTGGAATTATGCGTCGACCGAGATTTTTGACCCACCACCTTCGCATTGTAGACCAACACGCTAACAACTAGGCTACACCGAAGCGGTTACGGCACAGACCTGGCTCTCCAGGTTGGGGGTTGGGCGATGGGCTAACAACCTTTCCTGACAAAAAAAAAACACTTCTTTCGAGATCTGAAGCTTCGCCTTGGATTGGACAGATTCAACGGAAACGACCCTGCAAACGAAAAATTGAGCACTCTTTCGGAACCTAGAATGTACGATCTTTAATCTTTAAAAGTGCAAAACTATCGGGAAGCCGTGAGTTTGGAGTAGCTTTTGTCATTAGCAAAGCATTTAAACAGCATATCACCAACTCCAAATACATTAACGAAAAATTGTGAGCACTTCGCATATGTACAACTTTTTTGAACATCTGGCTCGGCAATGTTCACGCCCCTACGGAAGACAAGCACGAGGTAATTAAGGATGAGTTTTATAGTCACATTTATACAACTTATGACTCATTGCCATGGCATCAAGATTATTTTAGGGGATTTCAACACGAAGGTTAGGAAAGAGGAGTCATATGGAGGAACAACCAGAAGGCACAGTCTCCACGACATTATTAATGACAACGGCTAACGTCTAGTTGAGTTCGCCTGCAGTATAAACATCGTAGTAAGCTCAACATTCTTCCCGTATTGGAGCATCCACAAAAGAACTTGGGCGTCACCCGATGGAACGACGTATAATCAGATAGACCACGTTCTCATAGACAAAAGGGCAGCCTCCTAGATGTAAGAACCTTCAGTGGTGTTAGCTGCGACTCTGACCACATTCCCATGTCGAATAGCAAACAGCGGACCTGCAAAACACTATCACCATTATCATCATTAATGGCGCGATAGCTCCTGAAGTCGTCACCTCCTATCGTCTCGATCCAAAGATCGCGTCATCCAGCTGCTAATTTTTAAGATGGCTTTGCTATCTTCATCAACCGCGTCTTCCCATCGCCTGCGTGGTTTGCCTACTAGCCGGTTACCACTCGCTATGCCTTTAAAAGCGTGTTTGGGAAAACTTCTGTATTCCATTCGCTCTAAATAGCCAGCGCACTGCACTTTACGTAGCTTGATGAACATTGAAACTTCTGGCTCGTCGTAGAGTTGATACAACTCATTCTTCAATGACACCACAGCCCAAATCGGACATTGGCCTCCTGACCTTCAAGAAATCAAATTCCTGTTAAGACCCCCTATAGGGGCATAGGATAGAAACAACTCTCTTCCACAAGGCGCGACCCGGAGCATCGGCCTTGAGCTGTTGCCAGGACTTGCTTATTCCTTTGCCCTCATCCTCAACTGCTCGCTTCCACGTGTTACATGGTCGACCAACCCGACGTCTTCCTTCTTCTTCTTCAATGGCGCTACAGCCCAAATCGGGCCTTGGCCTCCTGAACTTCAGGTTCCTTAACATTTTCATTATTTATTGCGGAGGAGTTGTTAGCTCTTCGCACAACCCTCTATCTACGAATTTTTCATTTTCGTAGATTGAGGTAACCAAGGTATATTCAAGCAGGTAGTGTGCTTGGAATTATGCGTCGACCGGGATTTGAACTCACGACCTTCGCATTGTAAACCAAACACGCTACCCACTAGACTACACCCTAGCCTAGACGTCTTCCTTGAAGATTATAATCCAGAGCCTGTTTGGCGATGTTTGGCTCTGGTTTCCTCAACCGATCCACTGCCACTTCCGCCTTTGAATGTCAATACCTATTTAAGTCTGGCCAGTTGTACTCCAAAGTTCGTTGTTGGCCAGAATATTCCTAAAATGCGACGGAGGCATTGGTTCACGAAAGTCTGTAGTTTCTTGGTAAGTCGAACGGTCACTTTCCACGTAGTACAACCACATAACAACACGGATTTGACGCATGCGTCAAAAACTCGCAGCTTCGTGCGAAGGGAGATCTCTCTTAACCTCCAGAAAGGGGAAAGGATACCGAAGGCCTGACGAGCTTTATTTAGCCGAGCCTCAACATCCTTTTCGGCTCCGTCGTCCATGCTGACAATGCTTCCGAGATATCAAAAATCTTGCACCTCTTTCACATCCTGTCCGTCAAGAACAATCGGTGTGCTTGCGTTCGAACCCATGTGCATGTAATTGATTTTACGCACATTTATTTTCAGTCCCGCCTCTTTGCATTTAGAATGCAACGAGTGAACATTTGACTCTAAGTCCGAACGGTTATGTGCAAGCAAACACACGTCATCAGCATAATCAAGGTGACTTAAGATGTTAAATATTCTCCACTGAAGACTTTTACCTTCCCCCACCCCCTTCCAGTGCTGCTTTCAAGATGTCATTTATTACCACCAGAAACAGGGCTGCTGATAATATGCAGCCTTGTCTGACACCCGTTCGCACAGGGAAGCTCTTGGACAGCTCTCCTATATGCAAGACGCGGCACCTTGCATCTTCGTAGGATTCTTTAATCATAGCTATGACCTTATTTGGAATACCTCTTCTACGCAAAGCATTCCATATGTAATCTCGCTGAACGCTGTCGAAAGCCTTCTCGAAGTCCACAAGTATGAGATGTTGTGGCGAACCCATTTCGGCTGACTGCTCCAATATTATCCGTAGGGTATTTGTGTGGTCGGTACAAGACGACCCTTTACGGAATCCAGCCTGATAAACTTCGAGAGTGCTCTCGATGACATCACTAATCCTATTGAGAATTACCTTAGCCATAATTTTTGATACGGCAGTAAGTAGACATATACCACGCCAATTGCCACAATCCCGAAGGTCGCCCTTCTTCGGAATTTTCACAATGACGTCCTCCTTCCATTCAGTCGGATATCTTCCTTCATTCCACCCCTCAGTAAAGAGTGGGAGGAGTAAATCGGCTGTTATTTCCGGGTCCGCTGTGAGGAGTTCGGTTGGTAGTCCGTCTATACCTGGAGCTTTCCTTCCCGCCATTAACCGATTGGCGGAAACTATCTCTTCCTTATCTGGGGGATCGTCCCTAATAGAGAATTGTTGCGGTTGGATGTTTCGTAGTTCTGTTTCTGGAATATCTTCCTCTGACAAGATGTTTAAAATATCAGAGAAGTATTCCTTTCATCGCTGCAACTGGTGCTCACTCATATTAAGGAGAGTTCCGTTGACATCTCTCACCAGGTGGTTGGCGGTGAACTTCCTGTTCGTCAACTGTTTCATGATTTTGAATAGTGAACCCATACCTCCAAGGTAAGCCGCAGATTCTGCTTTGTTTGTCAGATCTTCAATGGCCGTTCTCTTGCCGCGTCTAACAGCCTTTTTAAGCTGTATATGAGCATCGCGGTAGTTTTGCCTCATGTCGGGCGTTCGCTGGTTGACATCAGGTTGAGAGATGATTGCCAATTTGGCTTTTTTCCGATTGCCAACCTTTTCCCATGTTTCTTGCGACATCACCGCTTTGCACATATCCCACAGATTCTTCAGCACTAGTTAGAAAAGTGTTTCTGGTTGCCTCCCAATTGGCGGCCAGTGTGCGCATTTCATAATCACCCAATATGGATGACTTTTCGCGTAGAATAGTGGTGTATTCGCGTTTTTTGTTGGGATCTCGGAAATTATCCACAATAAGCTTGCGCTTCATTTGAAAAATTTGTGGTCGTCGGATAGCTGCTATACACAATGTCAAGCAGGCAACCATCAAGTGGTGATCGCGCCCCACGTCAGCTCCACGTTTCGCGCGCACATCGAGGAGACATCTTCTCCATCGGCGACTTATAGCCAAATGTCGGTCTGGTTCTGAGTAACACCATCAGGGGAAACCCAAAATGTCTCATGATGACTCTTGTGTGGAAAAAGGGTCCCTCCGATGACCATTTGCCGAGTACTACAAAACTCCACAAATAATTCGCCGTTTTCGGCTCTCTTAATCCATTGTGACACGTCGTCCCAATGGTCACCAAGCCTCTCCATGACTGTCAGATTCAAACTGGGCGTTCATATCTCCCGAGATGATAATAATATCACCTCTTGAAACACGTTCAAAGGTGGCACTCAGTTGGCTATAAAACTCCTCTTTGGCACCAGATGTTGTGGTATTAGTTGGTGCGTAGCACTGCAGAATTGTGACGTTTCTGACACTGGTCCTGAGCCTGACGACGATAATCCTATCCGAAATCGGTTCCCAGCTTATGAGACTGTTTCTCGCTCTCGGTGTAAGGACGAACGCCACGCCATTTTTGGCTTCACTTTCAGGGCCAATGTACAGAATAGTGTTTCCACTAGGGGTTCGTTCTTCTCCTGATTCTGTCCACCTGACCTCGCTCAAGCCCAAGATTTGGATGTTATAGTGCTCCTTTGCAAGGTCGATTATTGATTGGCGGTGCAAGGACCGAGTAACCCCAGCTCTTCCCCGTCATTCAATGTTCGAACGTTCCAGAAGCCAATCATAGTTCGTTTTCGAATGCCAAAAGTCGTTACCGTAGAATCAGTCCGTATGCGAGGCGCTGTATTCGTTTCTCGTATCAGTTAGGTCTTAAGATCACGGACGATCATGGGCTTGATCCAGTATAAAATATATACTTTCTATAAAATACACATTAAAATTTCATACTATTTCATAATCTTTATCCACGATTGCACTATCGAATATAATTTCAGAAGCTAAGGTGTAGACAGACTAAGATATACATTGAAATCTAAAGACGGAAGTGGCACAGAATCGGCCACACTTCTAGAAAACCAGAAAAAACCGTTTCTAATTATTCTGTAGAGTATAACCCTCGAGGAAACGATCTGCTCCAAAAATGTGCTTGTATCTATTCTCTTAAGTTAAACTTTAAAGCTTTAGATCTAAATCGCAGCTAAAAATATTTACAAAGTAGTTAATATATTTTTTTAGAAAATTAACGATCTTGTTCAGATATTTTATGTCTTACCGCCTTGAAATAATGCATTTTAACTTTACTATAAAACCCAATAAATCAAAACCTAGTGCCAAATCTAAAATACTAACCTTGCTCTAGCTGATTCATAACATAAGGTAAGTTAGATACTCATATATTACACTTATGCATAAACTATTATCTGTCTATCTATTAAGTTCGGGGCTTGGCAATAATCTTGTTCCTCACATCATCGTCACCAGATTAATAAATAAAAATATTTCCGCAAGGCGTGCCATTACGACGGAAGGTTGAAATTTCTAGATCAAGGACTTGAACTAAATAATAATTTTTATTAACTTCACATAACATTTAACCTATTGACAAGATAAATTGATTCCAAAAAAATGCGCAAAGTCAACACCCCACGAAAATTATTCAAATAATCTTAAAGATCCGCCCGCTAGATACGCAAAATAAATAAAAAACTGGGAAAAAAACTACCATAAGAAGCCGACAGCCTAATCAATTCCACAAGGCACGACTTAAGTGATTGTTGCTAAATACTAAATAGACATCGTAAATAGCGACAAAACAGTCAACTCAAATCGATTTGTGTTCCGCTCATCAAATTCACTAATTTTCACTGATCTGACCGCGTAGCTAGTTTTCGAGCGCAAACCACGATCATGTGTGATATACTTGAGAGTTTGGTTGTCTTCTAGTGTGGGTACTTTACAGGTAACCACAATGGAATGCATAATAAACGAGCAATAAACATTTTCCTCGATCGCCGTCCATTAGTGTGGCGGTTAAGAGTGGTCTCATAGTCGAGATACTCGGTCCATCTTAGATCAGTTAGAAGATCTCTCAGGTGAGAACTATGATATCTGCCGAAGATGTAACTAACCGTCTACAAAACAATATGCAATTCGCAATACAATGTATCTATAATAGCTAGCCAGCAGCTTGCGATCGCTTCTCAAGATTCGGGGGAAGGCAATCCACATGATCTTTCAGTAGGAATGTACACGATGTTGTCGGTAAGCGTTACCTACTAGCAGCATCGCGGATTCGAGCTGGATGGAGTCTTACCTGGCGTCTTGCTAGGCTCTTAGCTAAAAAAGTCTGAGAAGTTGGTTCGAAGTTGGATTAATCCCCAGAGCGTTGAATCGAACCGCCGCGATCACTGCATTATATACATAAAACATAGTGCATAATAATAATAATAATAAGAAATCGGCGCGGACCCACTCTTTTCTTCAAGCCGGTGGTAACTCACTTTACTAATCGCGAGCGATCAGCCATCGTAGGGTCTTTACACTACGGTTTTATTGTTACACGGGATGAGTTCGCGATCGCACGCATTTCGATCGGTGTGAATACGCGGTAATTTGAATTTAATTCGATTATATTTTTCTTCTGGTTTTTTTTTTGGTTTTTTGATTGTTGATTGAATCGATTGTAATTGATCGATTTGTTATTATTATAATTAAAATATAATTTTGTGTGTGGAATTACGTGGTGGAGTTTTTGTGATGTTCTGATGTCTTGGAGGTTGTGAAAATTCGAAAATTTTGACTGAACTGTGAAATGAAAATTTCAAAAATCAGGGACTGATGATCGTCCCGCATCCCATTGTGGATCAGTGGAATTTGTGATATTGCAGTTTCATTTAATAATAATAAAAACTGGGAAATTTTTTTTTGTGGAATGCAAAGCTTTTAAGATCAGGTAAAGATCATTTTGGGAAGTTTGCGCGATCGAATTGTAATCTAAATTACAAACACGATCCAATAGTTATTAATAAATTATGACCAATATACATTTTTTTTTAATCACAAAGAGTCGAATAAATCTCAGAGAAATAATAAAGACCTCGTATTTAAGATTAAATCAAGTTTTGTAAGAAAAAAACCCCAATGATAAATTAAAATGCAAATTAAATTCTATTCACTAATCTATCATACATGACGATCGCTTAAAATTATAATTTTCTTTGATTTTAGTATCAAAGTGATATCCGCATTTATTAATATTCTATTAATTTTGATGAACTTTCTGGCACTGAATCTGACCATCGATCAGCAATTTATGTCAATCGAAATGACTTCTGTTACCTCAATAAAAAAAAAACCGACCGCTAATTTATTGAACTCGATGGTTATTAAAATGCTGTAAGAACAAGATATTCTATCGTAGTCCCGAACCCTATTAAAATCAATCCAAGATTTGTGATCATAAATTTAAATTTTGTGGTCAGCGACAATCAATGTAAATTTTTTTTAGTATTTTTTTATTTATTTTTTTTAATTTTCTTAATTAAATGTTATAAAAACTGAGGTAGCATAGATCTTGCTCCCCCGATGAATCGGATAACAGCGTGAGTGCCCTCTAAGACGTTGGTCTTAGAATCGGCGCCTCTAATGGTCCGGTCAGCCCCGAAAAGATCGTTACTATAATGAACACTATACGCAAAGTAGTAGAGTCCATGCAGATCGGTTGCCTTTATTACCGTTGATTGAAATTTATGAGTTTAGATTGAGTTTGAGGTCATCGAAAATGCAGAAATATTTTTTTCTTATTCGTGGGTGGTATATAGATCAATAATTTCAATCTTGAGAAAAAAAAATAGCATTTCAACTTGATTGCGATCGATACGTAGACTACTGAAACAACTTTCGTCGATTTGATAAAATATAAATTCAAATTTTATGCGCATAACAAGCTTCGGTTTGATTTGGTTAGTTGATTCTTTAAGTTTACCACATTTTCATGCCCTTATGTTGAGTGGAAAATCAATTGCAATCTTAATTAGTAAAACGGAAATAACGATATCTATTGCATTTCTGGAAATTTCAGTTAAACTACACGCTGGCGCTGTTACGTTATTGAAAATTAGCGAGCGTATCGAAAACATTGAATTTTGTTATTAAATTTAATTACACTTTACGTCGGACTTAATGAGTCTTTTTGCGAAGACATTAATATAATGTGCATATTTTGTTCATTAAGAGAGGAGAATTCAATTGCTAATCCTTCCTTTCCAAATCGGTCATATACACTTCTATCTTTAAAATTTAATCATTTCTGAGTTTTTGTTAAGATACAATAAAAAATCAAACTTCCCAATAATTTTGAGTAATTTGCCTTTAATGAGTTTGTAGAAGAGCTTACTATACCCAACATAGAAAATCTTTGTACGTAAGCGACAATTTTGAAATTGCACGATGCGATTATAAATCAATTTGAACTTTATTTCGTATATATAAAGATTTTCTTTTGTACAAAGAAGAAATTGAGATTTAGACGTTCGTCTTTATAATAACGGATAGAAAATTGAATATACTGCAGTATAGCTGAAGTTGTTCAATGAAATTTGATTTGAAATGAGATAAGTTCAACAAGAACTTGCTTTTAAGCACCTAGTCGAATTATTTCTTAAGAACTAAGTAAAAACAAATAATAAATTCAATTCTGTTTATGGAAATGATTCGACTAGGTGCTTAAAAGCATTTTCTGCTCAAATTGGAACAAAATTCCTTTGCAATAATTGAAAATAAATTCTGCAAGATTGTTCAGTTATCTAGTCCAAAATTGAAGGGCTTATGATTTTAAAGAACTAATTTTAGAAAAATTAAAAATTGCTTTTGTCCACCTTAGCATATTTAATTCAGACTGTGGCTCCGTATATAATCATAGGTTGCATTACAGTGTTATAGATTTAATATTTTATTATCAGACTAGCAAACGCCCGCGACTTCGTCCGCGTAAAAATAGCAATAACAAGCAATTTTTGAGAGTGTAGTTAGTAATACATTATGTGGGATATATAATCTGCTTACTTTAATGGCTCTTTCAAGACAATGGTTTGTATTTTGTTGGAATCAGAACCATAAATTATTAAGAATGAAGGCATGGTACTCGCATTTTTATGGGACAGGCTCGTGATTAAATCAAACCCGTGATTCGAGATCATATACGTATTGAAGAGCGTTAAGGACATGTGAATAATTATGGCTTGTGCTAATTAAAAAAAAACCAAATAAAATAACATTAAGCTTAAAAACATAACAGGACTACGATTGTGCGTAAAGCCCAATCATACGATACTATGTATGGATGAAATCGAAATTTTTGCGGTGTTAAGAAATTTTGTATGGGGAGTGGTGGAAGGGGTGACAGCACTGAAAAATGTCTTGTACCAAATTTAAGCTTCAAAAATTCAGTAGGTACTGAGAAACTTAGTGCATTGAATTTAATGAAATTGTGTAATTTGTATGGGAGGTGGTAGAATGAGTGGGTGGTTTTTGGTGATTTTTCGAGAAACAACTATAATTATCATGCAATTGATATACTTTAAATCTCAGATCTGTATCATTCACACTTTTCAAGAAAATCGAATTGTTATATAGTCGTGGAATTGTGTCTCATTGTATGGAAGGGGGTAGAAGGAGTGAAGCTACTCGGTTAATTTTTTTCCAGATATTAATAATAATGCTAATTAAGGATTAAGTACAAAACAAACTGCCAACAATTCGGGCGAAACTTTATTATTTTTGGGACAAAATGCGCATGCGTGGAAAGACAATATGCAGATTAGAGTGGTTAGGGACGACTAAGAGAAAGGGGCTTCCTGGGCAGGGCAGTTCTCAATTTAACACTTTGCGGAAACTTTCAAAAGCTCCATATTTCATTCGATTATTTATGCAAGTTTGA
This sequence comes from Chorisops tibialis, assembly GCA_963669355.1. Taxonomy (NCBI): domain Eukaryota; kingdom Metazoa; phylum Arthropoda; class Insecta; order Diptera; family Stratiomyidae; genus Chorisops; species Chorisops tibialis. The sequence continues at coordinate 71,943,223 of OY770263.1, read as the reverse complement.
GTTTTCATGAAGAGAGGTGTGAGGGGTGGTAGTAAGGATGGATGTTAATAGTTTTTCAATTGATTGCTTGAATCACGTCCAATATTCTCTGTATAGAAAGTCAGTTTCATAGACGAAGTTGCATAGAATTTTCATTGGATTCGGTGTATTTTAAATTCACGAAACCAAACATTTGTATGGGAGGTGGTAGGAGAATCGTAAAATTTGTGATGCAATTTTATTTCCTTTCTCTTGTAAGGTAATTGTACAAAATTTCGAGCTTGTAGCTTTTAATTTGTTGGTTATTAGTTGATTTAATGAAATTGGTCGAAATCGTACTTACATATATGTGGGAAGGGGGAGAAGGGCAAGAGCGATTTCAAAACTTTTAACGGAATTTTATTTCAACTATTTTTGTAAGTTTTTGTGCAAAATTTCAAATTGATAGCTTTTAAAAGTTAGGTGATAATTGATTTCTTAAAAATGGACAAAAAAATAATTTTGTATGGGAGGGGGTAGAAGTTTTGAAGATATTCGACCAATTAATATTTCAAACTTTTAGAAAAATTTTTAAATGCATTTCGCAAGTTTTCAATTTCATTCAAAAATTTTCAGTTTATGCGTTTTTTTCATTGCACATGAAACACCTTGTGCATGTTAGACCCCCACTTCGGTGCATAACAATTTTGGAACAAATTATAATTTTTTTTCTATGTATATCAAATAGATGTATCGACGTGTAAAATTTAAACTTTGTATCTTGTAACAGAGCCCTAAAAAATCACTCAAAATTTTCGACATTCTTGCTTTCCACCTTCCTCCCCTTACACCCCCAAACTTAAATTTCTTACCAAAATGATAGACTATCTAGTTCTACGATCTGAAAAATTTTTGATTTGATATCTGCACTCAATTTTGAGATATACCGATTTGTAATTTTGGAAAGTGCACCATTTTTGAAATGCTCCCCATTTCCCCCCACTACTATTATGTCCACATGTTATATTTTTTTTCATATTCGCTAGTAAAGTTTAGTATACATTTCAAGTTTCAATTACATAGCTTAAGAGACAGTCGAGATATTCAGTTTTAAGTGTTTTTCTTTGCACCCCCCTGACCCTCCTCCTTACAATAATTAGGTTCTATCTTAATTGATTCTATTAGATCTATATGCCGTCTTAATGGTCTCAAAATATCAATTTTTTATGGTAGGGAATTTCGAAGATAGAATCATTTGAAAAAAAAATTCAGCCGACAATTGGTTCTTAGCGCCCCAATGGATAAAAAAATTAAATTGTTTTTAAAAGTTGTCCCACAAACTCCTCTATATGTGTGTTGATTTTTAGCTTCCTAGCTGTAACCATGGTTGAGATATTTGAATTCGTATTTTTCGACTTAAGTGTTCCCCACGCTTTCCCCTGAACCCGTATCCGCCTGAGATCCGCAACTATCTACAATCCCCCAACAATGAATTTTCTATCTTGAAGGCTTTGGGAGTTAATGTGCTCTAAGAGTACACGTCGGCGTATGGCGGACGGCAGACGGCACGGCGTACAGACAGACGGATTTGTTTTTTGCATTTTTAGGCTATTTTAGTCATGAAACGCGAAAAAACAAAATTTCAGGGTAGCAAACTATTTTTTTTCCAAGTCAATTACAATTTATATATTTATTTATATTAGGGGAACACGTGAGAGCACTGCGGCCTCTCCGGCCTATTGTGCGATTATTGCCCCTATACCCTACCTATCTATCTATAGTTTCAGCTAATCTGAGTATCTGTAAGGGAGCCATGTTGGCTAGTTCCTCGGTGGAAAGGAAACCTTTCCCAAAAAGATTATGCATTTTCCTTGCCACTGCTTCACAGTGGCATAGGATATGTATTGTCATTTCTGAGTCTTCGAGACAGAGGCCCATATTATGGGCTTAGCTGAAACCGACATCTGCCGCCTCTGTCTCGAAGACTCAGAAACGACAATAAATATCCTATGCCACTGTCGATTACAATACTTTATTATTAAAATAATAAAGTAATTTTAGCTCGATGAAATTTAAATGTACTGAGAAAATTGATTTAGAGTATTTCATGAAAAAGTGTGGTTTATATGGGAGGTGGTGGAAGGAGAAGGGGGTTTTTGATGATTTTTTGAAAAACAACTATAATCATCATGGAATTGATATATTTTAAATTTCAGATCAGTAACATTCAGACTTTTCAAGAAAATCAAATTCTTGTGAAGTCGTGGAACTGTGTCACATAGTATGGGAGGGGGTAGAAGCAGTGAAGCTAATCGGTTGATTTTTTCCCGATATTAATAATAATGCTAATTAAGGATTTAGTATAACATTTTAGCTCAATGAAATTTACGAGTATACGTACTGAGAAAATTGGTGTAAAGTGTTTCATGAAAAAGTGAACTTTGCATGGGAGGTGGTAGAAGGAGTGAGGGAACTCAAATAATTTCTATACGAAAAGACTGCATTTGTAATATAATATTCTAATATTATTATAATATATTCCAAATTTCAAATTAATAGCTCTATAGTTTCTAAGAAAATTTGATTAATATATATTTTTGAAAATGAATCACTTTGTATGGGAGGGGGTAGAAGGCTTGAGGGGAGTGAAATAAAACCAAAATCAGACTACATCCTATTGGACACCTAACAAACTGTGCAAGTTTCATTACAATCGTTTCAGCCGTTTGTGCGTGAAAAGCGGCCGGACAGACAGACAAAAATTTCAAAAACGTGTTTTTATGCTTAGTTATTGTTAAAATAAGGAAAAAAACTAACTTATAGCCGTTTATAAGCAAATAACAGACAGACACTACAATTATATTAATATGTATAGATGATTTCGATTTTCTATTACAATACGGGGTTGATACAAGCATCGAGTTAAAACTTTTGTTCATGTGACGAACTCGACCTAAGTAAATGCGTCAAGCTGCTTTTGAGAAAAAAAAATTGAGTCACAGGGGTGCTACTTTCATATTTGGATGCCGCATTGAACGGGTTAATAAAGTGTAATGTCGACAGTTTGGATTTTGAAAGATAGATTCGATCGCAGTCCAAATATAGATCAAAACTGATACTCAGATGAAATGAAAAAGAGTTTAATGTACCGAAAAATCATCTCAAATTTTTTCGAGCAGTAAGTAGTAACTTTTGTATTTTTTTTCTTAAGGCACCGAGTTTAATTTAAGGGGTCACCCTTTAATGCATTGCACAATTAATTCGGTAAAGGAAGTGGATAAAATTTAGGTGTACTATGGAAATTAGGGTGGGGAGAGACGGAAATGACGGTGAAGATTATTCTTGAAAGACTAGAGGCTATACCTATTTGGGAAAACTTTAGTCAGCAATGCATTCCAAAGGCTGGACGTTCGGGAGATGAATGACTATTTATATTTCACTGTACGAGTAGGAATAGGGTTGACGGCAAAATCGTGCGCGCGTTTAGCTTGACGAGTATTTCGAGGAAATGTGTAAAGTGGAGGAATGAGTGATCTAAGTTCCGCACTACATTTACCATGAAAGTAGTGATAATAAATGTTGAGTACTCCGACGTTTCTGCGATGTTCGAGGGAGTCAATAGAAACGGTAACAGTTTCATCTCCAATTAGTCGGAACGCATGTTTTTGGGTTCGATCGAGCAGTGCAAGTTGAGTTTTGGGAGCTCCAGCCCATAAATCGTAATCTAAACGAGGTCGAATGTAGGCCTTGTCGATGGTAGCTGTGTCGCGAGGCATAAAATATTTTTTGCATTTGCGAAGAATACCTAGGCGTTTGAAAATATCAAGGGCAACATCAAAAATGTGTATGCTCCAATCAAGGTGGTTATTTAACTTTACGCATAAAAGAATAAATTCATCTAAAGAGCAAAGAGGTACATAATTAAATGCTAAATTAGACGATGCCGCTGGAACATCACGTTTAAGAGAAAGATGACAGGTCTGTGTTTTGGTGGCGTTGAACTCTACTCTATTTTTTCTGCCCCATTCCAGGATTAAGTCGAGGTCGGTGTTCAGGGAAACGAATAACTCACTGCGTTTGGAAGCAACAGATTGCTTGTGAGATTCCGCAGCGGAGTCGAATTCAAAGGTGTTATTTAAAGCACTGTTATCTGCAAAACTATGGGTTGGATTGAAAGTAGAAAGTAAAAGGTTGTTAATAAATACCAAAAACAAAGTGAGCGATAAGACAGAACCCTGAGGGACGCCGGAGTTGATTGGGAAGGAGGAGGAGGTAACGGCATCTAATACGACTCGTATAGTGCGATTGGACAAGAAGCTCTCAATCCATTGAATAAGGGAGGCATCGAGGCCAATAACCTCGAGCTTAACAAAAAGACATTCGTGCCAAACTCTATCAAAAGCTTTTGCAATGTCAAGTGCAAGAACTTTACCTTCGCCGTATTTGTGCAAGTAGAAGTTCCAACGTTCCGTCAGATAGACCAAGAGATCTCCCGTTGACCTTCCAGAACCGAAACCGTATTGGTGATCGTGGATAAGCTGTTTATCCTCGAGATAATGAACGATTTTGCGATTGACAGCGGTTTTCAATACTTTCGAGAGCACTGAAGTAATGGCTATTGGGCGGTAGTTAGCGGGGTTTGCTTTGCTTCCTTTCTTGGGAATTGGCTGAGCATTCGCAACTTTCCACAATTGTGGAAAGAACCCGGAAGAGTAAGATAGATGGAAAAGATTGCGAAGTGGTTTAGCCAGAGAAGAGGGTAATGTGAGGAATGCCATCAGGGCCAGCGGACTTGTGAATATTGAGCTGTTGCAGAATCCTGGAAATGAGACGTGTGCGAAAATGTAACGAAGGCAGCGAAAAACCAGAAGGTGTTGCGATAGGAGGGCTTTGGTTTGAAGGTGGTAGTGTGGAGTTTCTCGCAAAGCTTGCTGTCAATAGGTTAGCTTTCTCAACAGGATCGACTACGGTTCGGTCACCATCTTCGAGTGGCGGTGTTGATGAAGATATGAAATTATTGTTGACCGTTCTTACGAAAGACCAAAAAGATCTTGAGCCACTCTGGGGGATCTTCCGTCGAAGTTTTTGGTTGTAGTCTAATTTAACACGTTTGAGGATAGAATTGCAGATATTTCTTGATTTAATATAGAGCTCTCTGTTAGCTGAGGTTGGATGATTTTTTAATGTTTAAAACGACTGTTTCTTCGCCTGAATTGCAACAAGACATTCGCTTGTAAACCAAGAGTCCTTCGACGGTCGGACTCTCTTGAGACTGAAAGCTGTGTAGAGCTTCATACCTTTTAGGATGGTCTCGGTGATAATTTTACAGGCTACATCGCAGTCATTGGAACCAAAGCACAATCTCCAATTAAAGGCGTTGCAGAACTCGTTTAGCGCCTCCGCTCTTTTAAAATGCAAATGCAAACAGTTCTTCTGGGTACCTTAGCTGGCGGTTTTATTGTTGCAACTGGAACTTGTGCACGAATCAAAAAGTGACCCGTATTTCCAATTGGCGATGAAGATATTACAGAGAGAAAATATTTTTCAGGTTGGTTGGTAAGAAATAAATCAAGGAGATTGGAGAATTGTCCTGCAATTTCAGGTAAACGAGTAGGCTCATTTTCCAGCTGTGTTAATCCGTTATTCGAAGTAAGCAGCTCAGTGTCACGTCCCTCATGGTCCGTGCAAGAGGAATATTTAAGCCAAGTAGTGTTGTGAACATTGAAATTGCCCGCGATAACGATTTCAGCGTCAGGGTGTGCAGTATATATGGACTGGATGGAGTCTGAGAGACCATCCAGCTCACTAGCTGTTCTGGCTGCATTTAATGCCGGGGTGCTATAAACATAACAAAAATACAAGGGAGGTGAAAGAAATGGAGCAGGGAGGTTTGTGATTTTTGTATACGACACCGAACGTGGCATGCAAAGTATTCCGTGCTGAATTTAAAGTTTGTTATTTTCATTCGAATGGAAGATAGAAATTGGATATATTTTTCCTGAAATTGGGTCATTTGTATGGGAAGTGACAGAGGAAGTGGAGGGTCTTAGATGATTTTGAAACTGCTTATCAACATCCTTATCACCATGCTTGGTTTTAATTTCGTAATCGATAGATCTCATATGTTCGAGAGAGAAATGCTTTTCTTGAATTTATAATATAGATATTTGTATGGGAGGTGGTAGAAGGAGTGAAGCGAATTTTTTTTTAGCGTTTAATGCAATTGTTAAAGGACACATTCCGACCAAATTTTAAGTTTGTAGTTTTACTAGTTTTTTTTTAGAGAAATAGAAATCGATATAATGCATTTAATAAAATTATGCATTTGTATGGGCGGGGGTAGAAAGAGTAAACGGATCAAAACAAAATATTTCGTCGTCAATGATATTTTTATTGCTATCCTATTTTACAATGGCACTACAGTCCAAATCGGACCTTGGTTTTCTGACCTTCATGTTCCCTTACATCTTTCTTTACTTATTGCGGAAGGGTTGTTAGTCCTTCGCACAACCCTCTATCTACAAATATTAATTTTCGTAGATTGAAGTAACTAAGGTATACCCAAGCAGTTGGTGTGCTAGAATTATGCGTCGACTGGGATTTGAACTCACGAGCTTCGCATTTGTAGACCAACACGCTACCCTCTAGGCTACATCTTAGCTTCTATTGTTATACTTTCCAAAAACTTCAAGTCAATAGTTTTCACAATTTCGAAGAAAACTGATTTAATGAAAATTCTAAAATTTCGTGAAATTTTTATGGGAGGGGTAGAAGGAGTGTGGTGAAGTTGATAACTTTTCAAAATTCATTGAAATTATAATAAATATAGTTCTGGCAAATACTCATGATAATCGATAGAATGCATTTTTCAAAATTGTGCATTTATATGAGAGGGAGTATAAGGAATGAGGGGATCGTATCAGTATTTTTTTTGGGGGGTCCCTTATTCTCTGGGACTAAACATACTCTGTGGGCCTCTCATCTTCTCAAGGTCATATTATTCAATTAATTTTCCTTTTAAGAATATTATGGGATGTGGGACGAAAATTCTCTGCCACAGAGTGCAACCCTGACCATCGGACCTTAGTTATCACCAGGACTTATTTAATGCTTTGTCTTCCCTTTGCATCTGGGCCCCAATAGGCGTTTGTCGTGCTTATATGTTATAAACTCAAAAATGAAACAAACTTGGTTTTTTCGGCGACTTTGTCGATGAGAGAGCACACTGTTCGCCTTTGATCAAAGGCGTCGCCAGTGCTATCATCTGTACGATTTTTTGCCCTTGTTAAAAAGAAAATTTTTGTTTTAGCTTTGTATTAAGCTCTGTTGCAAGATTTTTAAGATATTATTAATTTTTTTACACGCAAATTACAAGCGCATTCATACCAATATCAACGCGATAGCGATAAATATTGTGATAGCGATCTGTCATAACAGTTGCATTTTAGCGCACAGTTGTACATAGGTGACTAATAATTATTGAAACAATGAATATTATATTTCTTTTGTTCAGTACGATGAATCCAGCATGGGTTAAATTTTTTTACCTCATTCGACGATTCTTATGATGGCAGCCTTGGGTATCGTAAATTTCTGCGGTGAGATTGAAAGTGAGCAGTATTCGTATCTACAGCCTAAAGGTGCGTAGGCTGAGTTTGAGACGTGGCGTGATATGGGTCTTATTGATAGACTATAAAAAAATAAGAAAAATACTTTCTGCAATGATTTGGGTAACATAAACAATTGAAATCTGTCTTTGCAACGCTAAAAATATGATCATTCCAAGACAGGTATTCCGTGATTTGGATGCCTTGCATACTCTAACTGAATTTTTTGCAAATCAGTCAATATTCAAGTGACTTATCTGCTACAATGACTCAAACTATGGGCCCCATTGAAATACACATTTTGACGGATTTGCACTATTTCAGTTCTCAGGAACTCATTTCGCCTCTTTGAGTAAGTCTCAACAGAAAAAGATGGGAGTTGCAGAAGATCAGGCACTTCGCCAGGCAACCCGTATTGTTTTTGTGAATAATTTTTATAATCTAGATGAAATCTGAGAGTATTGTAAGTTTGCCACAAAGTTTGTAACGCTAAAAAATAAGGCTCGAAGAAAAAAATTAATAAGACAGCAGTTCATAATATCATGTTATAGAAAGTTCGAATTTTGTATACGTCGTTTTTGACGAAAAAGTAAGGCTAAGTTCGTTAACGGGTCAAATCATTCCACCCCGTCTATCCCATCCCATACAAAATTACTCAATTTCAACCGATTTTTTCAAAAATTATGAAAGCTATAGATCTGAAATATAATTACTTTATTATTCTAATAATAAGGTATTGTGATCGACACAGAAAAAAAAAATTTGCTACCCTGAAATTTTGTTTTTTCGCGTTTCATGACTAAATTAGCCTAAAAATGCAAAAAAAAAAAAATCCGTCCCGCCGTCCGCCGTATGCCGTACATATGGACTCATATCTCCGAGACAGTTAAAGGTAGAATATTCGTTTTTGGGCAGATTGTTCATTGGGTAAGTGGGCTCCAATTTCTAAATTTTAGGGAGTGTTAGGTGGAAGAGGGAGGCGGGGGGAGGGAAGAGTCAAAAACTACACTTGCTAATATTTCCACCAGGAATGCAGATAGGAAGCTGAAAATCACCAGAGATATACAGAGGGTTGTGGGACAAACTAGAAAAATAATTTAATTTTTTTATACATTGGCGTCCGAAAAGGGGGGGCTAAAAACAAATTGTCGGCCGAATTGTTTTTTCAAATGTTTATATCTTCGAAATCGCTTATCATAAAAAATAAACTGCCAACAGGTCGGGCGCAACTTTATTATTTTTGGGACAAGTTAAAGATGCATGGAAAGTCAATATGCAAGTTAAAGTGGTTAGGGAAGAGTAAGTGGAACCCCCTTTCACAAGTGGAACCCCCTTTCACAAGTGGAACCCCCTTTCACAAGTGAAACCCCCTTTCACAAGTGGAACCCCCTTTCACAAGTGGAACCCCCTTTAGGGCAGGGATGATGCCAATTCAACACTTAGTTGCGAATACGATTAATAGCTCCAGTACATGTAATCAATATTTCACTCGTTTATGCAAGTTTGGGTTTTTATGACAGAGAGGGGAGTGGTGATATTAAGGGTGGGTGAATGCCAATAATTTTTCAATTCAATTTCGCAAATTTTCTAGTTTCTACCTTAAAATTTCATTCAAAAAATTTCAGTTTATGTGTTTTTCGTTGCACATGAAACACCTTGTGCACGTTAGACCAGGGGGGTCGGTGCATAACAATTGCAGAATTTTTATTACTCTTTCTGTATGTATAATAAATAGATGTATCCACATGGTAAATTTAAACTTTTTATCTCTTACCTGAGCCCTAAAAATATCACTCAAAATTTTCGACATTTTTGCTTACCACCTCCCTCCCCTTACACCTCCCGACGTAAAACTTTTACCAAAATTCAAGACTATGTAGTCCTACGATTTGACAAAATTAGAATTTGATATCTGCTCTCAGTTTTGAGATATAATGGTTTGAAATTATGGAAAGTGCAACGCTCCCCATTTTACTTCTTCTTCTTCTACAATGGCGCTACAGCCCAAATCAGATCTTGGCCTCCTGATATTCAGGTTCCTTAATATTTTTCATTACTTATGGTGGAAGGGTTGTTAGCCCTTCGCACAACCCTCTTTCTACGAATTTTTCATTTTCGTAGATTAAGGTGACCAAGGTATATCCAAGCAGGCAATGTGCCGGAATTATATATTGCGCCGACCGGGATTTGAACTCACGACCTTCGCATTACAAGACCAACACACTACCTACTAGGCTATACCCCATTTTCCCCCACTACTATTTAAACCCTTTTATATGAATATTGATTTTTAGCTTCCTAGCTGTAACCATGTTTGATATATTTGAATTCTTAGTTTTCGGTTTAAGTGCTCGCCACGCCTCCCCCTGAACCCTTACACCCCCCAAAATTGGTGTCCGCCTGAGATCCGCAACTATGTATCGGGTTTTCGAATAAGGACTTGACAACTTTGAATTCAATTTGTGAACGCACCCTTTCACTAATCATCGAACTGTCACTGTCAATTTATTCAGTAAACTTAACATTTTTATCATGGTAAAGTACACGAAGGAACAACGTCTCAAATGGTTTGCATTTTATTTTGAAAAAAAGTTGTCAAGTCCTTATTGGAAAACCCCCTTTATTAGCTATCCTCTTAAATGATCAGAGTCTCTGTGGGCATAAAACTGACTGAAACGGTTCCAATAGGGACTTGACAACTTTGAATTCAATTTGTGAACGCACCCTTTCACTAATCATCGAACTGTCACTGTCAATTTATTCAGTAAACTTAACATTTTTATCATGGTAAAGTACACGAAGGAACAACGTCTCAAATGGTTTGCATTTTATTTTGAAAAAAAGTTGTCAAGTCCTTATTGGAAAACCCTTTATGTACAATCCCTCCAAAAATGAACTTTCTATCTTGAAGGGTTTGGGAGTTAATGTGCGTTGAAAGTACACACCGACGTACGGTGGACGGCGGACGACGTAATGACAGACTGATATTTTTTGTTTTGCATTTTTGGGCTGTTTTAGTCATGAAACGCGAAAAAACAAAATTTCAGGGTAGCAAATTTTTTTTTTTTTCAAGTCGATCACAATACTTTATTATTACAATTATAAAATAAAATTAACTGATTAGCTTCATTCCTTCCACCCCTTCCCATACAAAGTGACACATTTCCAGAGCTTTACATAAAATTGATTTTCTTGAAAATTATGAATTTTATTGATCTGAAACTTGAGAGATGTCAATTGCATAATCTTCATGGTTATTACTGAAAAAAACTAAAATAATAACAAAAGCCAAATCGTGCGATACTCTAGATGAAAGAGAAATTTTTTGATGTTAAGAAATTTTGTAGGGGAAGTGATGGACGACATTGAATTAATTTTTTCACATTACGCTAGAGTTGCCACAAAAATGTTTAATACAAAATTTAGGATTCGAAAATTTAATAAGTACGCAGAATATTAGTGTATTGGATTTAATGAAATTGTGCAGTTTGTATGGGAGGTGGTAGCAGGAGGACTGAGGTACGAAAACCCAAAGCCAACCACAGGCAAAAATCGCTCTGAGATGCGATTTAAAAATTGCATACACCGGACACCCGGCCAGTTCGTGACAAAATTTTCCCGCTCGATTAGATCGGATTCGATATAGATTTTTTTTATTATTTAGATTTTTTTAAAGTTGTTGCATTTTTTTTTCTTATTGCTTCTAAAAATCTACCAATTTAGAACACAATTATAGACAAAAAATTGATTAAAAAATGGAATTATTAAAAATATTAAAATAAGCAACAGCACACCTACTCTCAGGTTCCTGCGTGCTCTTAACATTATAAATGTTCCTAGCAGCTGACGGGAGAGGTTTCGGTAATATTATATATTAGACATGTTACTTAATATTAGACATGCTACTAATATTTTTGAAAAGTAATTTCTTCCCTTAGCTATTACATCACGCCACGCCGTACAAATAGATATTACAACAAAATTAGCGATCAAATTAAGCATAGTTATTCCACAAATTTTTGTAAAGAGCCCATCAACAATCAGAGATCTGATCCGAACAATCCTAAGGATATCGAAAAATCTTTAGATAATGATTTAAAGAAAATACTTTCACTTTTCTTGTTTAATTTTGTATCTTCACAAAAGAACAACAAATTGAGTTTCGATTATCTCATCAAATTGTCTTTTACCATCGAAAGACAGATATGCGGCAGCGCATCATTCACTTAGTGTATGGGGGCACTATACTCGTATTTTTGTTAATTTTTGCAATGAAATGAAGAAGCCGAGATGATTTTTTTTTTCGTTCATTAATGCGAATCTGAATGTCTTGTTACATAATTAAAAATGTATACGCTTCTAATTGAAAGATGTCCCCTGACCTTAATCAGTTGTTATGTCCGATGTCATTCGGGTTTCTTATTGCGCAAAGGGTGTTTACAAGTTGAATTTTTAAACCTTTTCGTCGACAAGATTCGACCTTACCATTAATTTTTCGGCGCGATCACCGGAAGGTCATGACACGAAACCCGCCAGAAATATGGTCGTGACGATATGACGATGGTGAAAGTGCTAGTTAATGTCTTCAAATCGAATAATAACAATAATAATAAATTAATCCAGCTGCCAAACATTTAATATTCATTTTTCCATACCCGGGCGATAATAAAAACATAACAATATCCGTTCGTAAGCAATCGCCGAAACGTATGTATATTACGTTTATTCGATCGCGGATCTCAATGTGATCTTGGTTGGGGTCGAAAAACGAGTGATTCTCTAATTCCAATTCGAATACACCTCACCTCCAAGCCAGGTGCAAAAACAACACCAGGCCATCATGTTAATCACGAACTGACTCGGTTCGATTGCCCCGTGATTTATTAAACACGCGATCATCGCGATCGTAGCTCTAAAACAACAAAAAACCAATTTCAACTAAATTATTAGAAAAAGATCGATCGATATTGATTTTTGCATTTTAGAATTTGTTCAACGAATTAAATTGTGCGGGCGCGCGGATAGTGGGAGAAAAAAACCAAGCGAAACAGCTCATCAAAACTGACCGCGTTGTATCTTTCGAAAAAAAAAAACACGAAAAAAAAGTTAAGTGATTGTGGAATTAAATAATTCAAGGAGGACTTGTGTGTTGCGATTTTTCTTACGATCATAATTCTTCGGAATTGATTGGTACAGCGGACGGAGCATACACATAGGTTGGTGATCGCACGCTCACGATTTAAACTAAACGGCGCGACAAGGATAACAGAGAATACTATGGTCAATAAACATTACACCGTACAGAAACAACAGCAGCAACAAAACTCATCTAAGCGATACTCACCACCTCCAATTAGAAACTCATCGATCATTTCGGATACGCCGAATCCGATCAATAGTAACGCTTCCGAAGATTCGATCGATTTGAGTTCATCGCGCGACAATAAAGCTCAGAACGTAGGCCACGAGGATCGAAAACCGAGCAAAGCTCTGAAATCGAAATTCGGACGAAACCTGACGCTTTGCAATAAGGTTTTTGATAACCGCCCGGAAAGCAGTGTTAAATCAACGGACGAGCAGCAGCGATTTGTTCTGAAGGATCATCTTTCGATTAACGATATCGGACGTTTCCAGTATATCTTACAAATGGATAAAGAAATGGTAAGTACTCCCATTTGATTAGCTTTTATTTATCTTTTTTTTTATTCATGGGATTTCTTAGTAAATAAACACTTTTCGTGAACTCTCGGTCAATTCAACAAGTGAAATGGAAGTTTTGCATCAATCATTTTTAATTTTAATGAAACTTTCTAAATATGTTCTTTCGATTGAAAAACAATTTTTTTTGCAAGTAAATCGTGATTGATATTTCCGTTCTGTTCACTGCACAGCAATTTGTAAAAAAAAAAAAAATCTTATTATATATTTTCTACTCTACAATTAAATCTGATTCAAAAGTGAGTCGCGAAAAATTTTCCACTGGGTCAATGTTTTCAGTTGAAATAGTACGTGCTAATTTTTTTTGTGGTTTAAATTAAAGCTAAAATCATATTACTAGCGATCGGCCGCAACTTTGCCCGCGTAAGAATCACAAAATAAACATTTTTTGAGAATGAAGTTAGTAGTAAATTATGTCGGATAAATAATCTGCTTAGTTTATTGGCTCTTTGAACACAATGCTTTGTATTTTGTTGGAATCAAAACCATGAATTATTAAGAATGAAACCATGATACTCACATTTGTATGGGACAGGCTCGTGATCAAATCATCCCCGTGATTCGAGATCATATACTTGTTGAAGAGCGTTAAGGACATGTGAATAGTTGTTGCTTGTGTCAATTAAAAAAAGCCCAAATCAAATGACATTGAGCTTAAAAACATAATAGGACTTCGATTGTGCGTCAAGCCCAATCTTATGATACTAGCGATGAAATCGAAATATTTGTGATCTTAAGAATTTTTGTGTGGGGAGTGACGGAAGAGGTGACAGCACTGAACTAATTTATTTCACATCATGCTAGAGTGGCTATAAAAATATTTTGCACCAAATTTAAGCTTGACAAATGGAATAGATACTGAGAAATTTAGTGCATTGGATTTAGTGAAATTGTGCAATTTGTATAGGAGGTGGTATAAGGAGTGGGTGGTTCTTGGTGATTTTTCTAGAAACAACCATTATCATCATGAAATTGATATGTTTTAAATTTCAGATCAGTTACATTCACATTTTTCAAGAAAATCGAGTTGTTGCAAAGTCGTGGAATTGTGTCTCAATGTATCGGAGGGGGTAGACGGAGTGGAGTTAATTGGTTAATTTTTCCGGATATTAATAATAATGCTAATTAGGGATCTAATACAAAATTTTAGCTCGATGAAAGCTATACGTACTGAGAAAATTGGCTTAGAGTATTTCATGGAAAAGTGCAGTTTGTATGGGAGGTGGTGGAAGGAGTAGGGGTTTTTTAGTTAGTTTTTTAAAAACAACTATAATTATCATGCAACTGATATATTTTAAATTTCATAACAGTAACTTTCCAACTTTTCAAGAAAATCAAATTTTTGAAAAGTCGTGGATTTGTGTCAGATTGTATGGGAGGGGGTAGAAGGAGTCTAATTAGTTGATTTTTCCGTGATGCTAATTAAGGATTCAATACAACATTTTAGCTCGATGGAAGTTATACATATATATACCTATATTGGTATATAGTATTTCATGAAAAAGTGTAGTTTGTATGGGAGGTGTTGAAAGGTGTAGGGGGATTCAAACAATTTTTATATATAAAGGTTGTATTTATAATAGAAATAATATTAATAATATATAAATTAATAGCATTTATAGTTTCCGAGAAAATTGGAACATTATAAAGTTTTGAAAATGAGTCATTTTGTATGGGAGGTGGTAGAAGGCGTGATGCAAGTAAAATAAAACCTAAGGCAGATCACTTCGATGCACATCTAATATTCTGTGAAAGTTTCATTACAATCGGTTCAGCCGTTTTTACGTGAAAGCCGGAAAGACAGACAGATAGACAGAGAAATTGTTCAAAAACGTGTTTTTATGCTTAGTTATTGTACAAATAAAGCAAAAAACTAACTTATAGCCATTTATAAGCAAATAACAGACAGACACTACAATTATATTTATATGTATGGATTTGTTGCGAAGTTATTTGAATGGTGTGATGTAGTGTATTTTCATTCCAGTGATTAGTGGATTGTTGCTTTGTAAAAGGCAGATCCACTGGAACTAATCTTATGGAATTCTCGAACTCCTGTCTTTCTGCTATCGAAAACCGACAGCAGGTGGACTGCACATCCACATCAGACTTTAGTAAGACATTTGACAAAATTGACCAAGCTACGCTTGCTTGGTTTTCCTGATATTTTCGTCCCTTGGATTAAGTCGTATCTTCAGAAAGTACACTTTAGTGGGTCCTTATCTACGGGAATATTTAATATCGGGTTTTCCAATAGGGACTTGACAACTTTGAATTCAATTTGTGAACGCACCCTTTCACTAATCATAGAACTGTCACTGTCAATTTATTCAGTAAACTTAACATTTTTATTATGGTAAAGTACACGAAGGAACAACGTCTCAAATGGTTTGCATTTTATTTTGAAAAAAAGTTGTCAAGTCCTTATTGGAAAACCCTTTACTTCAGGTGCTCCGCAAAATAGCCATATTGGTCCACAGCCATTCCTTCTTTTGACGGATATCCAACTAATTTGTCTCTAAATTATACGGTAAGCACTAAACCTACTGGTATCCATTTCTACACTGCTTTCTCCAGTAGTGTCTCAGTAACTGACTTCAATGATTTTCATTACTTGGCAAAGTTTCCTCCTACTTCCTTAATGCCAAAAGATCTCTTTATTGATGGTGAAACCATTTTAAAACACATTAGGGATATTGCCGATAATTTCTCTTGCGGACCAGATGATACTCCTGCGTTTGCAATTAAGAGGTGTAATTTATCTCTTTTACTTATTCTCGGCTACCTATTTAATTTACCCCTTCGATGCTTTCCCTTATTATGGAAATTCTCCACAATTACACCTGTACATAAATCTGACAAGCGCGATGTTGTATGCAATTACAGGCCAATTGGCATTCTTCCTTGTGTTGCAAGATTGTTTGAGTCAATTTTTTGTGATGTTTTGTACTTTCATTCTAAGTCGATCAGTATGGCTTTGTTAAAGCCAGATCAACCGTTACTAATTTGAGGCAGTTTTCTAACTTCTGTCTTTCTGCTGTAAGGGCAGCAGATTGCATTTATATACTTCAGTAAATCATTCGGTAAAATTGATCATCTTATTCTTGTGCACAAGCTTAAGTTGCTTGGTTTTCCTGTAGTTTTATTTCGTGGAGTAAGTCATATCTTACTAATCGTGTCAAAAAGTGCCTTATATTCTGAAATTTACAACATTTCCGGTGTTCTCCAAGATAGTCATCTTAGACCACTGCTATTTTTGTTGTTCATTAATGACGTGAGTGCATTTATTGTTGTTTTTTCTCTATGTTGACGACGCAAAGATATTGCAAGCAAAATTGTATCTAATCGAAATGATTGATTATCTTTGCAGAGTGTTCTTACGTGTTTGTATAACTGGTGTATATTAAATAACTCATCTCTCAATATTAGTTAGTCTCGTATTTTAGAATAAGAATACCAATTCTATTTGACTATATTTTAGATGGCACCGCTCTTCTTCGTTTTGATAAAGTACGGTATTTAGGGGTTTTATTTAATAGTTCTTTCTCCTTCGACGATCACGTTGGTCATATTGCCAGTAAAGCTAGCGCTACACTTGGGTTTATCAAAAGAAGATCCAAGGAGTTCAATGATCCATTCGTTACTATAATTGTGTACTTTGCTTTTGTCCGCTCTATTCTGGAGTATGCGATCCCTGTCTGGTCTCCATTTTATTCTGTTCATGTAGCTAGATTCGAATCTGGGTAGCATAATTTCTTAAGATTTGCCCTTCGTGGCCTTCCGTGGTCAAATCCGCTTAGGCTTCCGTCTTACGTTGTACGCTTGAATCTTCTTTCATTGGACTCCTTGGAGAACAGACGTGTGCACGCAAGAGAGGTTTTCGCTTTTAAAGCTATAACTGGATTTATCGACTTTGACCAATTTTTGTCTTCGATTAATTTCAATGTGCCAATGTGAAATAACGAATTATGTAGAGTCCCACTACATCGCACCAATTATGGTTTTCATGGTTTTTTAACCGATTTCATCTATGCTCAGACTTTATAATCAGCACTTCTAACAATTGAATTTTTGCATAGCCCACACCCAGGTACAAAATCTCTCTTGACGTTGAATTAATTTTTTATTGTCACTTTTTATTTTCCCATTTATTGTTTACTAGCGATTTCATCGCAATAATAGGCATTTTTTAAAACATATTTAGTAATACATTATGCGGGATATATAATCTGCTTAGTTTAATGGATATTTGAACACAGTGCTTTCTATTTTGTTGATATCAGAACCATAAATTATTCAGAATGAAACCATGACGCTCGCATTTGTATGGGACAGGTTCGTGATTAAATCAGTGCTGTGATTTGAGATCATACACGTATTGAAGAGTGTTAAGGACATGAGAATAATTGTAGCTTGTGTTCATTAAAAGCACAAATAAAATAACATTAAGCTTAAAAACATAACAGAATTACGATTGTGCGTAAAGCCCATTAATTCGATTCTGTAGATGAAATCGAAATTTTTGTGATCTTAAGAAATTTTGTATGGGGAGTGGTGGATGGAGTTACAGCATTGACCTAATTTGTTTCACATCGCGCTGGAGTAGCTATAAAAATATTTTGTACCAAATTTAAGTTTCAAAAATTGAATACGTACCGAAAAAATTATTGCATTGTTTTCAGTGAAATTGTGCAGTTTGTATGGGAGGTGGTAGAAGGAGTGGGGGTTTTTTAGTGATTTTTTTTTTGAGAAATAACTATAATCATCATGCAATTGATATTTTTTAAATCTCAGATCAATAACTTTCATACTTTTCAAGAAAATCGAATTTTGGAAAAGGCGTGATATTGTGTCACATTGTATGAGAGGGGGTAAAAGTGAAGAATTAATTATAGTATTAATTGAGGATTTGGTACAAAATTTGAGCGCGATAAATGTTATACATACTGAGCACAATGGTTTATAGTTTTTCATGAAAAAGTGCAGTTTTTATGGGAGGTGGTGGAAGGAGTGGGGGGATTCAAATAATACCATAGATCACATTCATGATAAAAATAATATATTCTAAATTTCAAAATATTCGCTCCTATGGCTTTCAAGAAAATTTGATTATTATAAATTTTTGAAAATGAGCCTTTTTTTATGGGAGGGGGTAGAAGGCGTGGAAGTATTGAGATAAGACCAAACGCGGATTACATCTCGGAGCACAAAAAACTGTGATTAAAATCAGTTCAGCCGTAGAATTTTAAAATCGTGTGTTTCTGCTTAGTTATTGGCAAGGTGGATATATAAGAAGGAGTGACTATGAGCATGCTTTGCCGTGTAAGAAATGCGAATGGCCCTTACTGGCTAGAAATGCTCGAAATTTTTCGAAAAAAATCGTTTCGCTATTTTTGTCTGGCACACTTAAAAATATTGCAACTGAATCTTTCTCACATTAAATTGTTGTATTAAATTGTTATTTAAGAATATTGCAACTAACTCTTTCCCACATTAAATTGTTCGAAACAATTTTCAAATTTTCGAAAGAATTGTTTCGCTATTCTTGTCTGGCATACTTAAGCCCAAAGTAACTATCTCTGTCCCGCGTTAAATTGTCCGTTGCTAAAGTTCTTAGCTTAGACATGAACCAAAAACTAATAAAAATTGAAAAAAAATAAAGAACTGAAAATTATTTTATTGCTGACTGAATATTAGCAACGAAGAGAGAATACAAATTATGGTATTTTTTTTTTTTGTAAAAGTTTGAAGCCAAATTAAGCTTGGACACAATTTTCGAAAATTTCCGAATAAAAAAATATTCCATCTATCAGGCACTCCATTTTATATATGCTCCTTGGTTATTAGTAAAATAAAGCGAAAAACTAACTTACAGCCATTTATAAACAAATAACAGACAGACACTACAATTAGATTTATATGTATAGATTTTTTGCTAAGTTATTTGAATGGTGTGATGTAATGTATTTTCATTCCAGTGATTAGTGGATTGTTGCTTTGTAAAAGGCAGATCCACTGGAACTAATCTTATGGAATTCTCGAACTTCTGTCTTTCTGCTATCGAAAACCGGCAGCAGGTGGACTGCAAATCCACATCTGACTTTAGTAAAAAGTTTGAAAAAATTTACCATAATATACTTACATATACATAAGCTACGCTTGATTGGTTTTCCTGATATTTTCGTCCTTTGATGCTTTGATGCGTCAATTGATGCAAGGGATGCATTGCTTCCCCTACATTTTGCCTTTTATTGAGTCTAGAAATACTTAATTCAAATCAGAACAAATACCTAACATTATTCAAAAAATTCTTAAAAAACGCGCATTATTTTCGTCCATCACTGTAAACACACTTAACGTGCACAGGACAACTTTTTTTTACGCTTTTGCTGAACGTCGAAAGCCCAAAGTCATCCACAGGCAAAGATCGCTGAGGTAAGATTTAAAAAATGCTTACATGGGACTGCTGGCCAGTACGTGGCAAAATTTTGCCGCTCGACTCGATCAAATTCGACTTCTATAGGAAGGGGAGATGCGTCGCAATATTTGTTTCCAGAGCATTCAGTCACAAGCCATCGCATTCCTTCGTACTATGTATTGCCAGTATGTAAATTTTCTTACTGATTGAAAAATGATCAGGAAGAAAAATGTGAAAGAGTAAATCCGGCAATATTGCCTATATTAAGAGGAACTGAATCGGTTTAAGCTTTTGCAGATCGAGGGACATCTTTTTTGCACGTCCTTATTTATTATACTCTAGATCAAATCAAAGTGTATTATAAGTTTACTCTAGAGTTTATAACGCTAAGAAATAATTCCCTCTCAGAGTCATCAAGGGTTCAGAAATATTTTTTGTCGCTCAACAATCTCAAAACCGGATGTCTGTCTGTTCGGAGTATATTGTGTTTGTCTTACCGTTTGTAACGCTAAGAAACACCGCTGGCACAGAGCCGCCAAGGGTACAGAAATATTTGTTGTCGCTCAAAAACCTCGATTCCGAGTGACCGTCTGTCCGTCTGTGCATCTGTCCACAGCATAACTCTCGAAAGCTTTAAGCTATAGTGCTAAAAATTTTTGTGTTTTATTTTTAGCAAAAAATTAACTTTAACTTCGTGAATTGGCTACATCCCCCCACTCCTTCTACCCCCTCCCATATAAATTTCATGAAATTTTGAAATATTAAGTAATTGATTTTTCTTTGAAACTATTTAAGCTATCAACTTGAATTTAAAGTCAAAGTATTATGATATAGACGTCATTAATATCTACCCCCTCCCAAACAAATGGACAATTTTGAAAAATACATATTTTCGATTTTCATTGAAATTAGTTAAGCTGAAAAGACGAAATTTTATCAAAATTAATTCTACTGTAATTGCAATTAGTTTCAAAAAGAATTACCAACTCCACCTAACTCCTTCCACCCCCTCCCATACAAATTTCACGAAATTTTGAAATTTAAATTAAATTATTTTTCTTCGAAACTCTTAAAGCTATCAACATGACATTTTGTATAAAGTATAAAAATAGATATATAAAACATAACAGGACTACGACTGGGCGTAAAGTCCAATCGTGCAATACTCTAGATGAAAGAGAATTTTTTTCATTTTAAGAAATTTTGTTGGGGAAGTGGTAGAGGGGGTGACGACATTGAACTAATTTTTCCACATCACGCTACGGTTGCTATCAAAATGTTTTATACAAAATTTAGGATTCAAAAATTTAATAGGTACTTAGAAAATTAGTGTATTGGATTTAGTGAAATTGCGCAATTTGTATGGGAGGTGGTAGAAGGAGTGTGAATTTACTAATTACGGTCTTAGGAATGACTGTAAACATCATTTAATTGACATATTTTAAATTGCAGATCAGTAGAGTTCATACTTTTCATCGACTTTTGGTAAAGTTGTTGAATTGTGTCAAATTGTATGGAAGGGGGTAGAACTAGTGAAGCTAATAGCCTAATTTTTCTTAGTCTTACTAATAACTCTAAATAATTATTTAGTGCATAGTTTCAGCTCTATAAATTTCATACGTACTGAGTAAATTTATTAAGAGTATTTCATAAAAAAGTGCAGTTTGTATGGGAGGAGGTGGAAGGAAGGGGAGGATTCACCTGATTTTTATACAGCAGATTGAAATTATTATAAAAGTAATATATTCAAAATATTAGATCAATAGCTTTCATGCTTATTGAAAAAATCCGATTATTGTCGAATTGCAAAATTGTGTCATTTTGTATGGGAGGGGGTAGAAGGGGTGGAACTAAATGTCTATTTTTTTTTGTTTTACTAATAATTCAAAATAAATATCTAGTGTACAATTTCAGCCCGCTAAATTTTATACGCACTGAGTAAATTGGTTTAGAGTATTTCATGAAAAAGTACAATTTGTATGGGTGGTGGTAGAAGGAGAGAGCACGCTCATAATTGTTATAAGGTAGATTGATATTATCATAAAAGTAATGTGTTCTAAATTTGAGACCAATAACTTTCATACTTTTCGAGCAAATCCGTTTATTGTCAAACTGCGCAATTGTGTCATATTGTATGGGAGGGGGTAGAAGGGGTGGAGCGATTCGGCCCTTTCACGAACTTGTCCTTACTTTTTTTGTCAAAAACGACGTGTACAAAATTTCAACTTTCTAGATCAAAGTGTTCTCAAGCTAGAGAGGACACGGACGGACGGACATCCGGTTTTGAGATTTTTAAGTGATTATATGAACTTCTGTATCATTCATTTTTTTCTCCGAGCCTTATTTTTTAGCGTTACAAACTTTGTGGCAAACTTATAATATTCTCAGATTTCATCTAGAGTATAAAAACATAACAGAATTATGATTGGGCTTAATGCCCAATCATATGATACTCTATATGAGATGGAAATGACTTTAATATACCGGAAAATATGTCATCTCAAATTCTTTCGAATAGTGAGTAGAGACTTTGCATGGGAGGTGGTAGAAGTTGAGGGGGGGCGGGGGGGGTTTGTATTTTTCCTATGTGACACCGAAAATGGCATACAAAATGTTTCGTGCTGAATTTAAAGTTTTTAGTTTTCATTATTTTTAAAGAAATTGGACACAGTTTTCCTGAAATTAGGGAATTTGTATGGGAGGTGGTAGAGGAAGTGGAGCGTTTAAGATGGTTTTGGAACTGCTTATCATTGTCTTTATCAACATGCTTTGATTCAATTTCAAAGTCGATAGCTCTCATATATTCGAAGGAGAAATGCTTTTCTTGAATTTATAATACAGATATTTGTATGGGAGGGTGTAGAAGGGGTGAAGTTGAGCTGATAACTTTTGCCAGCATTTATTGCAACTATTAAAAAACAAATTGTGGCAAAATTTGAAGTTTGCAATTTTTCTAGTTTTAATGGAAATCGATATAATGCATTTAACAAAAATTATGCATTTGTATGGGAGGGGGGAGAAGGAGTGTAAGGATCAAAACAATTTTTTTTTCTGTTATAGATATTTATATTTTTATATCTTACACAAAATATCAAGTTGATAGCTTTAACAGTTTCGAAGAAAAATAATTTAATTTAAATTTCAAAATTTCGTGAAATTTGTATGGGAGGGGGTAGAAGGAGGAAGGTGAAGTTGATAATTTTTTCAATTCTGATTGGAATCATAATAAAATTAATTCTGGCAAAAATTTGTTATTATAACTTTGCTAGTTTCAATGAAAAT
Organism: Chorisops tibialis; assembly: GCA_963669355.1. NCBI lineage: Eukaryota > Metazoa > Arthropoda > Insecta > Diptera > Stratiomyidae > Chorisops > Chorisops tibialis. Next base: position 71,920,240 of record OY770263.1, on the reverse strand, counting down.
CGAAAAACTGCATTTTTCAAAATTATGCATTTGTATGGGAGGGGGTAGAAGGAGTGACGGGATCGAATTAATATTCCGTCATAATAATGACATCTGTATCATAATACTTTGACCCAAATTTCAAATCGATAGCTTGAATAGTTTCAAAGAAAAATCAATTTCTGAAAATTTCGGAATTTCGTGAAATTTGTATGGGAGGGGGTAGAAGGAGTGGGGGGATGTGGCCCGTTCACGAACTTAAAGTTTCTTTTTTGCTAAAAATGACACACAACAAATTTCAGCACGATAGCTCAAAGCGTTCGAGAGTTATGCTGTAGACAGACGGACAGGCGGACAGACGGACAGACAGCAACTCGGAATCGAAGTTTTTGAGCGACAACAAATATTTCTATACCCTTGGCGGCGCTGTGTGACCATTATTTCTTAGCGTTACAAACGGTAAGGCAAACACAATATACTCTCAGATTTCATCTAGAGTATAAACACGAAAAAAATTGGTTTTGAAACCTCTTGAATGCCTTCCACCCTTAATAGATACGAACTATTATGACTATTTTATTAAATGTCGTAAAATTGAAGTTGCACGTCCCAATCTAATTTCGGAATTTATCTACAGGTCACTATCACTTCAATAGCTTAATTATCACTAATAAAGAAATATTCAAAAATAGAGATTCCGTATTTAATCCATTGGGATTGGATTAGTGCCTTCCGTATTCAAATCAATGCCAGAATTAATGAGCGTAAGATAACAATGCAAATTAAGACAGTCTGAAGCCTTAATGGATTCACAATCCAATCGGAATCGGAACTAATAGTATAATATTAAATCCATAAAGTTTTTAATAGATGAGAAAGCTTCACTCAATGGATTAAATCTTTTCTTTACTCTATCTGAGGTTTAATGGTATTATAATAATTTAGGGCAATTTTCTTTAATCTAAATATGTTGATAAACTTGAACCTTGACCATTGTATATTATCATGCAGTATTAAATTGTTTTTCTAATGAAATTCGCTCATAAAGTTCGAAGAAATAAATAATCTGCCGTTGGTTGTTTATCGCCGGTGTAACTCGAAAAGTAAACGACGGGTCAATTATTTTCAAATTAGATCACTCGCAAGAAAGTAGGACAGTTTATCGCAAAATTGATTGAGCTTTAAAATCAGATGGAGGCCAAAAATAGCATCTATCGAGCAATGAGATTTTCTGTCAAGGCTCCTTATTCAGATACCGAAAATGCTAAAAATCGAATAAAATAAAATCAACTACAAACTCAAGACATGTGATGTTGAAAATACCATTAATTAACTTTATTGAAAAGAGACAATTATCATCGGCATTGATGAATCGAACAATAGAACGAACAGGTTTGACAGAGCATTCAGAAGATTTTCGTAATAAGCCCAACTATAAAATTAAGATTAATTAACTTTCTCACTTCACTTGGTTTATATCTAAAGGACATCAGAGGAACAAATTTGTCATCGAAAGCAGAAATTTCAAGGAATTTTATTTCTGCTAATGTTTTAATTATTTTTTTTAGAGAAAAATCCATTTAAAAATAATACTGCCAACTTATGCGGCGCGATCGAATTTTTAATGACTACGATCATAACTCACATCGATTTTGACACCAAAAGACCCAAATCTGTTACGCGTTCAAGCGTCTAATTCAGTATTAAGGCCTCGCTGTGTGTTGCCGGGGTGTTTTGAATCTGCCGCCATGCCACCTGAGAAGCAGTAGCTAACAAGAAACCTAAATGACTTCTAACGATGCCGAATGGATTTTTTGCCACCTGTACCTTGACCGGATCAGCTTGGTCGCACATTATAGGAGTGTTTGGAATTCGGATAAGAAAACGCCGCACTAAACAGGTCATGCATTAATGGCTGTTTATTCTTAGTGATGACCTAGACCTTATGGTCGTAAATAAGTTCGAAATTCAATAATTTAATTATAGTAAGATTGCAAAATAGTAATGAGTGTTGATGTTACGAGTATTTCCTAAGTAATTCGGTCCTACCAGTTTCGAGCTAGGGTGAAGCATAGTGGATAACGTGTTGGCTTACAATGCGAATTTCGTGAGTTCAAATCCCGGTCGACGCATAATTCCAGCACACTGCTTGCTTGTCTATACCTTAGTTACCTCAATCTACGATTGTAGAAGTAGAAGAAGATTAATTCGGTTTCAAGGATACAGAAAAGGAAATATTTTTGAGCTTAAGCTTACGCTTGGGTGTAGCTAGTGAGTAGCTTGTTGGTCTACAATGCGAAGGTCGGGAGTTCAAATCACGGTCGAAGTATAATTTCAGCACACTACTTGCGTGGGCCGCCAGAATCAGTTACAATAAAAATTTGTAGATAGAGAGCTGTGCGAAGGACTAACAACCCTTTGACAATAATAAATAAAATGTTAAGTAACCTGTAGACATTATTTCTTGAATATGCATAAAGCATGAAGTTGCAGTCCAATCTTTAACTGAGATGAAAATTGAAAAATTAATTTTTTGAAGTCTTTTCACATGATAGCCACAATTTTCAACGGAGTAAAGTAAATAAACGTTAAATTTTGCTAAACATATGTAATCACAGTTCTTCTCATCCAAATCAAAAATCAAATCACTGATTTGTGCACTTTCAACATAATGAAAAAACATAACAGAGTTATAATTGGGCGTAAAGCCCAGTCATATGATACTCTAGATGAAATGGGAAAGAGTTTAATGTACCGGGAAATGAGTCATCTCAAATTCTTCGAAGAGTGCATGAAAACTTTTCTATGGGAGGTGGTAGATGCAGAGGGGGATGTTTGTCATTTTGTATATGACACCGAACGTGATGCGCAAAATGTCTCATGCTAGATTTAAAGTTTGTAGCTTTCATAATTTTCGAAGAGATTGAACGATATCTGGCATTTGTATGGGAGGTTGCAGAGGAAGTGAAGGGTTTTGGATGATTTTGAAACTGCTTATAAATATCCAAATCACATTGTTTTGTTACAATTTCAAAGCCAATAGCTCTTATATGATCCAGGGAGAAATAATTTTCTTGAATTTCCAATACAACAATTTGTATGGGAGGGGGTAGAAGAAGTGAAACGAAGTTGATATTTTTTTAGCATTTATTACAATTATTAAGGGACAAATTCTGGCAAAATTTTAAGTTTCTACTTTTTCTAGTTTCAATGAAAATCGATTATAAATGCATTTATCAAGAAGGAGTATTCGAATCAAAACCAAATTTTTCGACATTAATGATATTTGCAATAGTATACTTTTCTCAAAATTTAAAATTTATAGCTTTGAAGGTTTTGAAGAAAAATAATTTAATTGAAATTTCGTGAAATTTGTATGGGAGGGGGTAGAAATAGTGAGGTGAATTTGATAGTTTTTTTTCAAAATTGATTGCAATTGTAATAAAAATTGGCTGGTTCTTTTAGCTTTGCTAGTTGCAATGAAAACCGAATAAATGAATTTTTGAAAATTGTGTATTTTTATGGGAGAGGGTAGAAGGACAAAGAGGAGCGGATCAATTTTTTTGACGTTAGTGGTATTCGCATCACAATACCATGACTTTATTTTAAAGTCGATAGCTGAAATGGTTTCGGAGAAAAATCAATTTCCTTAAATGTCAGAATTTCGTGAAACTTGTATGGGAGGAGGTAGAAGGAGTGGAAGGATGTGGCCTATTCACGAATTTAATTTTTTTTTTGCAAAAAATGACATAAGACAAATTTCAGCATAATAGGTCAAAGCGTTCGAAAGTCATGTTGTAGACAGACGGACAGACGGTGACTCGGAATCCAGGTTTTTGAGCGACAGCAAATATTTCTATTCTATTGATGGCTCTGTGCGAGCATTATTTCATAGCTTTACAAATGGTAAGGCAAACATAATATAGGAATACTTTCAGATTTCATCTAGAGTATAAGAAAGACTCAAACCTGCTCGTTACGGACAGCTACCAGAACAAAACTAAGCAATGAATTTGTCTGAAACTCTGACAATAGTTTTTTGAAAATGACACTCAACGATGATATCATCTTTGTAGCGAATGATACGAGAGGCGCGACCGTCGCTATGGATAGGACGTTTTTTCTTCTCACTTTTGTGCCCTTTCTTAACTTCGTATTTTAGTTGAGTGTGGATCTTTTGAATAAGGTGTTTTTTTCATGAAGTTAAAACTGCGTTGATCAATTTCGACGATAGCTACATATTGAAGTGTACTAGTGATCGCTGGACTTAAAGTGAAAATAAAACTAATTCGCTTTTAAATTAAATAGCCACAAAATTTATTAATCGCATTTTTAAACTTTACACTTTCTCGCTCTCAATATGTCGCTTTTACTCATCGCACCATTTATGCTGTCGATCACACGAATTAATCGCCTTCTAAGTTCCGAATGACCCACAATATGGTTTTGGTGAATGTTTTCACAGTGCAGAAAAGAAAGATTTCCGAATTCTACTCTGTTGCACTTTATTATTCGTAACGTTTCGGTCTCTGCTAAGACCTTTATCAAACTGATCGACAATTACAGAAGACAATTTTTAAGGCAGGTAGTGCCGTAAAATTTGGGTTTAATGGCAGGTCTTGCCTTAAAATTTGTCTTCTGTAATTGTCGATCAGTTTGATAAATTTCTCAGCAGAGACCGAAACGTCACGAATAATAAAGCGTAACAGCTTAGAATCCGGAAAACTTATCTTTCGACCAACAATATGTCGCTTTAATCGTCGATCACACGACTCGATTGAGTTCTGAATCCAGACTGACTCACATCAAAAGCGCTCGCTCTTTTTATTTCGTTCTAGTTTAGTTTATTTTGTTTAATTTATTTATTTGGATTAACACAATTAAGATACAAGAATCTTTTGTTTGCGTAATAACGGCATATTAACTATTGAAATTCAAATCAATTGACTCTTTCCAAATTAGTTCTACATTAGGAGAAACATGGTCAAATCGTCGCAAATTTTAGATATAACGAACAGTAGAGTTGAACGCTACATTTAATCGATTTCTGCATATACATAGAATCAAGTCTACAGAAAATTCATGCCCATATATGAAAATTGGTATTACTAAAGTTTTTACCAGCGTAAGTTTGACATCTACTGGTACATTACGAAGTGTGCTAAATAAGGTTCGAAGAATCCCATAAACTTTTCCTACATTGGATAAAATATCATCGCTCCACGTTAGGGTGCTATTAAAGAAAACCCCAAGATTCTTAACTTTTACCACACATTCGATAGTAGAGTTGTTGAAGATAACAGCAGGGTAATACGACAAATCAAGCTGCGTTTAGTATATTATTATTATGTTCTATTCGGCTGCTTTTCGGCCTTCTATGCTGTTTCTATGAATCATTTCCTATTCAGTCTTTCGGCATTCTATGCTATTTCTGCGTACGCGTGAGAAGTTCGAGGTCACAAGCAATTGATGATCGTGGATTGTCGATGTTATGTGTGTGAAGAATAGTAGAGAGCTGAAGATCGATAATACTCGATGAACGACTGGGGCCGATATGCAGTAATTTATGTCAATGGCGACATCTGTGCTAAAGTGTTTGACAGAGTTTGGCACAAATATAACTTAGCCAAGCCTTTGGCTTCAATAAATCCTTTCTTAATTGGGTAGGGAGTTTCCTGTCCCAGCGTTCTATATGAGTCGTAATAGTCGGAGTTACTTCAGAACCCTTTTTATTTATTCTGGCGTGCACTAAAGCTCCGTTTTAATCTTCTGTCGTTCACTCTCAATCCTATTCACAGTTTCATAGATGACAACGCACTTGACAACATCTTTCAAAAACATTACTCCGTGGATCATTCATAAATTTCGGTGTCATCTTGCCGTTATACGTCAATTGGCACATTGAATTTAGGCAATCCTAGAACGGGGCAGAAATCCAGAGTTCAGTTTAACATAGTCCTGTCATATGTCACTTGAAAATAATGTTCCAACGTCGCCGCTTAAATGTCTTTCTGTAAAACTTACTTTACTTGATGTTGAATAGAGTCACTAAATCTACGAAGTCACTCTAAATGCCTCGGAACATCTAAGCGTCTATGAAAGTTTGTGAAATATATTTCTACGTGTGAACTAGCCAGGGAACAACACAGTATTTTCGGGCACAGATGAGATCTGAGAGTATTATAAGTTTGCCGCAAAGTTTATAACGCTAAGAAATAAGGCTCGGAGAAAAAAATAAATAATTCAGAAGTTCATACTATCACTCAAAAATTTCAAAACCGGATGTCCGTCTGTCCATCTGTTTCCTCTCTAGCTCGAGAACACGTTGAGCTAGAAATCAGAAAAAAGTAAAGGACAAGTTCGTGAACGGGTCAATTTGCTCCACCCCTTGTACCCTATACAAAATGGCACAATTCAGGAATTTGACAATAAACAGATTTTCTCAAAATGTATGAAAGCTACATATTGATCTGAAATTTGAAATCTATCATTTTCATAATAATTTCAAAATAAGGTATAAAAATTGTTTGCATTCCCCTAGTCATTCTACCACCTCCCATACAAACTGCATTTTTACATGAAATACTATAAACGAATTTACTCAGAACGCGTAAAATTTATCGAAACTGTGCACAATATTTATTTAGAATTATTAGTAAGACCTAAAAAAATTAAACTATTAGGTTTAACTCTTCTACCAGCTCCCACACAAAATGACACAATTTGACAATTTGACAAATCGACAGTAAGGGGATTTGTTCGAAAGCATCAAACCCATTGATCTGAAATTTGGAATATAATACTTTTATAATGATTTCAATCTACTATATAAAAATTATTCCTCCCCTTCCTTCCACCACCTCTTACACAAACTGCTTTTTTTCAAGAAATACTCTAAACAAATTTATTCACTACATAAAGAATTTATCGAGCTGAAATTGTGTACCAAATATTTATTTAGAGTTCTTAGTAAGACCTAAAATAATTAGACGATTAGCTTCACTCTTCTACCCTTCCCATACAACTTTACAAAAAGTCGATCTTTCCTACAAAGTGTGAATGCTACTGATCTTTAATTAAAAACGTGTCAAAAGCATGGTGCTTATAGATATTTCTGATAAAGTTATTGAAAACACCCCACTTCTTTCACCACCTCCCATACAAACTGCAAAATTTCACTAAATCCAATACACTAATTTTCTAAATACGTATTAAATTTTTGAAGCTTTCATAAAACAACTCTAGCATGATGTGAAAAAATTGATTCAATACCATTACTCCTTCTACCACTCAAATTAATCAAATGTTAAGACCCCTTATAAGGGCATTGGACAGAAACAGCTCTATTCCACAAGGCGCGATCCTGAACATCGGCCTTTAGCTCTTGCCAGAACTTTTTATTCTCACTGGCCTCCTGCTCAACTGCTCACTTCCGACGTCTTCCTTAAGGATTATTATCCAGACCTGTTTTGCAATGCTTCGCTCCGGTTTCATCAAAGTCTGACCGATCTACTGCCACTTCGGCCTTTGAATCTCAATGCCTATTCTCTATCTCAATGTCTGTTCAGTTGTACTCCAAAGTTCGTCGTTGACGATCACTTCTGGCCAGGCATTGGTTCATTAAAGTTCCTTGTTGAGTAGTACGGTCACTTTCCACGTAGTACAACCATATAACAACACGGATTTGACACATTCGTCAAATACTCGCACCTTCATGCGAAGGGAGATCTGCGTTAACGTCCAAAAATAGGAAAGGATACTGAAGGCCTGACGAGCTTTATTTGGACGAGCTTTAATATCTTTTTCAGATCCGCCGTCCATGCTGACAGTGCTTCCGAGATAACAAAAATCTTGTGCCTCTTTCACATCTTGTCCGTTAAGAACAATCGGTGTGCTTGCGTTCGAACCCATGTGCCCCTTCTACCACTTCCGATACAAAATTTCTCAAAATTAAAAAAATTCTCTTTAATCTAGAGTATCGCACGATTTGTCTTTATGCCCAATCGAAGTGCTGCTAGTTTCATACGTAAGGTTGAACATGATGATGGTGGGACTTGGACCAATATGGGATTTGATTTAAGCCTTTAGATGAAGTGGTAAAAAAAAACTTTAGATATATAATTTTCAATTTAATGGTACATTTTCTAATGCAATGCAAAGTTGTATCAGTATAGGTTTGTGGTAAGATCGGTTGTTTGAGAATCGAGAAGGCGGTGAGAAACGAAAGTGAAGGAAGGCGTTAATTGGACAATTGAAGCTTATGTTCGTATGGAAAACCGTAGCTGCCATTAAATTCAACAGTATAGTTATAGGTCAAGATATTAAAGATTCTCACTGTGTCTTGCGGTCCCAGAAGTTCAAAAAATGAATTTCTCCGTGATGTCTGTCTGTGTGTCTGGACAAGAACTTAAGTAGCCCTCAACAGAAACGGTCGCGAATGATCTAAAAAATTGCATCTCCTCGGCAAACAGGGTTTTATTGATTTTAGATGTGACCGTCAACCGGAAACTGAAATTATTAGCAAATAAATATTTCCATGAAAATTATCTTTTTACTTGATGGAAAAATGATGATGTCGAAGTAAAATCAAGTTTTTCTTGCTCTAAGCGATTTTTCGATAGATAAATGTCCTTTTTTCCACTCGAAACAAGACATGTTCTGAGTACAGTCTAAGCATTTGCAACGCATTTTCACAAGCAATCTCGCCTCGTGCTCTTACATCAATATACCCGAGCATCAAATGCTCTTGATCTTACAAAAATAAAAACTTTTGCACCATTCACTTCTCCATATTTGAATTTTTTTTTTTTTTTTATTCTGTTTTCTATTTGTTTAATTGATGGAAATTGGAATACTTCGTTTGGCACATTTATGCTACCATTTACGTACCTTATGGAGTAAAATAACAAAAATCTTTATCCGGAAAGAAAAGGTCGATATGTCGGCTCCAGATGTGTTTTTGAATGATGAACTATGCAAAATGGACGAAAATTTTAAATCCAACAACAAAAGTTCAGCTAACGCTCTATTTAAAAAGCAAAAACGAGAATTTCAAAACGAGCTTTTTTAAGGACACAGAAGGGGGCAGAATTAGCGACACCGAAGGGATAAAAACGAGATTGGGGCAATATTTCCAACAGTTGCTTAGCCCGAAATTATCACCGACTACTGTAAATGACGACCAGACCAAGGCACTTGCTGACGACGAAAGCATATTAAGTCTCCCAACAGTAGAAGAAAAGAACATGGCGCCAGAAAAAGACGACACAGCAGAGGAACTTCTTAAGAGCGATGGTGGCTGCGCTGTTAGGAAAAATTACATTATGGTGTCGCAAATCTGGGCACTTGATTATATGTCCGATACACAGAAAGGGTGACAAGATCTTCTGCGAAAATTGAAGAGGGACAAAGATCATAGAGACCCTATGCTGAAAACAGAATTGGAGAATAGCAAGGTGGTTGATCAACTACGGATCAAATATTCATAGTGAAACAGGTGCTTAGAGAGAATATTTCTAATATACACCGAAAGACGGTCATTCGAATATTTAAGGGGCTTAATCGAAACTAACAACGAAACATTATTGAACTCTTATCGAATTTGTGCAAGTCTTATTTCTTTTCGTTACAAACGTTCGTACAATACTAGCAATACTCCAACACTTCTTTCTTTTCGTTACAAACGTTCGTACAATACTAGCAATACTCCAACCCTTCTACGTAGGCGAATCCATAAAACTCATAGGAGCAGTGTTTAATTACAAATAATTGTTGGCCTTGAATCGCATGGGCACATCTGCTGCCGTGCTAAGCTGAAATTATGATATTGTGACACTAGTTAAATCTTAAAACAAATAAAATTTTTTGAGGAAAAATAATAATTTATCTGTGATCGAGCCCGGGCCGGGTCAGCATTCCACTACGCTGACATAGTTATTATGGCAAAATGTATTCATCTACTTAATGTGCACAGTTTTTATATAGGGAACACTTTAAAACCTTTTTCTGAGGCTTATACCATTGACACATAGCGCAGCTAAATTATAATTTAGGCCTAAATTATCATTAAGCGGCTGAAAGAAGAAAAACGACCCTTTGTCCTGTTTTAGAATCGTTTGCGAGTCATTTTTCCTGGCTAGGCGTTTAAATCACGATTTCAGGATTTTGAATATTTCAGAGCTGTCAGAAAATGACTTTTCTTCTCAGTTGCACGACGAAGCTTTTATGAAAGCTCTAACTCTAGTACTACATTTTTCATCGTTATAGTCTAAATTATGAAAAAAATGAGAGGATTTAGCTAAATGAGATGATTTAGCTGCTAAATGATGACTATTTTGGGACTTTAGCTAAATAAGCGTATGACACACAGCCGTTTAATGATAATTTAGGCCTTAATTATAATTTAGCTGTGCTATGTGTCAATGGTATTAGGGGGTAATATTTTTTGGATGTGAAAGTTTTTGTAGTACTTTCAAGTTTCAAACATTTTTATAAGAAAAAAAAACTGCAAGTCTGTAGGTGATTTCGAAGTTTCCAGCAGCCACTTACATACGAGCATATATGTATATTAGATACTCTCAGATCTCATAACAACGCTAAACTGATTTCACCGAAAATATATTGCCGAAAATTGTTAAATTACTTTTAATTGCATATATAGCATCGAATGTAGACCTTACAACATTGAAGGGAAGTCCTCTATAGTTGATCCACCAAATGAAAATAAAAATTCTTTATCCATTCAAAACGTGCAACATTATGGTAACATAAATGTATTTACATAGAAGGTAAGTCTTGGCCTGGAGCTGTACTACACTACATTCACTTGTTTCCATTGTAGTACGATACGTAATTCCCCATCTTTAAATAATAATTAGATACGAATAAATACAAAATAGAAGCAACAAGTTATATTTATAATAGCTGCCATTTTCGAGTAAAAAAAACGTTTGATATGTGAACGTATTTGCATTTCAGACGTGTGTAACTTTTAGCTTGAGTGATTTCCTCAACCTCTACCTTGCTTCAAGTAGAGGTATGTCCATATTTACCATTTATCCACTTTCGTTAAACGAAGCACGGAAACATAAAAATTAAACAGTAGCTAAATTTTATGATACTTCTTCTCACTCGTATTAATTTATAATTGGCATTTTCGGCACAACATAAAAGACCCATGCAAAAATGCACTTGATAGCTTTGACCTACCCTGAAGAACTATTGACTTCTAATCGAGCAAATATTGAATAATTAACATGTAAAATAATGATTTCCACTTTCGTGAGAATCCTCCACGCTATTAAATTGTCAATAGAGCGGACTTAGATTAGTTTTTGATCGCTGTACTATGGGAGTGAAGCATCTTGTATGCGCTCCAATTCAATCAAGTGTATGCAAATAAGCATAATTAAGACGTGAAAATGAGTCTTCAGTACGGGAAATTGACTTAAAACTTATGTGAAGTATTTAACTATAGAAAAAAATTTTTGATACCGGGGACGTGGCTCAATTTGAGTGTTTTGACCTACAAGTTCTTATGACACAAGATTTAATTTCACGGTGATCGGCGCAGTATTGTCATGAGATATTAGCTAAGTATATTTTCAAGTCGCACGCTATTTACAAATGGGAAGTTTTTGGATTTGTGAAATGCTTTAAATCAAACAGACTTGATGGATCATCCATTACATTATTATTACAAATAACAAATTGTGTGTCTTTAATCAAGGCCCCAATTCATTTTTCCCCTAAGCTTTCTACGTAATATTTTTTCTGCAGAATCCAGTGAATGGTGTTTAGTAATGATCATCTTAAGACGATAACAAGTTCACAATGTTTTATATTTGGTTCATACTAAAATTTTTGTTTTTTTTCTTTTTATTTAAACTATAGCGTTTTAAATGCTGAATATTTATTTATACGTGAATAGGTTACACGAGAATGCATAGACGCATTTTCTATTTCCGAGAAAGGAGACAAAGCGAACCCTTCCTACTACCGTCCGATGGCAATTACTTCAGTGCTCTCGAAATAATGGAAACTGCTTTTAGTAGCCAGATCATTCAATATTTCTAGGGTAAACAGCTAATCCAGTTGACTTAGCAGAACGTCAGAACTCATGGATACTTACAAATACGGTGAAGGTTAAGTCCTATATTAATATTGCAAAAGCTTTTGACATAGTTTGACATGAATGTCTTTTAGTTGAGCTTACGGAGCAAGTGCATCAGCTAGAAAAATGATGTGCTGAATTACGGATTTTCAGCTCTTTCTAACTTTTTTATTTACATAACCTGCAAAACTGACATCCATTTTTAATAAAGCGCTATGTAAGGTTTTTGATTTGAACTTCTTAATACCTGTTCCAGTTGCCAAAGAGAATTCAACTCTAGTCCTACTATTATACTATGACATCACTCTCTGAAATATCTTAACTCTCGCTGCGAAATCATTGCAAATTTTTACAATTCTTTATCGCAGTCAGTATTTTCAACGATGGATGTAGTCCTTACAGATTGCTGGCCAAGGTGGTAGAGTGTTGGTCTACAATTTCGAAGGTCGTGAGTTTAAATCCCGATTGACATATAATTCTACCACACTGCCTACGTGGGTATATTTACTTACTACCAAATCGGGCCTTGGCTTCCTGTTTGTTTCGCCTCCATTCATATCGGTTCAATAACCGCGTTTGAGAATTTTTCCAGTGATTTGCTGTCTGCGTCAATAGAATCCCCCTGCGCTTCCGTGGCTTTTCGACCGGCCTTTGTCCATTGACTTTTCCTTTTAGTGCGCGTTTGGGAATTCTCCCGTCATTGTAGCTTAATTTTATGAGGGTTGACACTTCCGGATTATCGAAAATGGCACACAATTCTCTATTGTATGGTATTCGCCAGATAGAGTCTTCCCTTACCGGTCCGAGGTTTCTTCTAAGGACCTTTCTTCCGAAGACGTGAAGTAATTTTTTGGATGCCTGACTTAACGTCCACGTTTCGCTGCCATAGCATTACACAGGTCTTATTATTGTTTTATATATTTTTAATTTAGTCTTACTACTACTTATTTTTAATTATTGGAAGTACCGAATAATAAGTCTTGTTTGCCATCATTATCCTTCTTTTGATTTCGATGGGTTCGCTTCCATCTTTTGATAAGTTTGCCCCTAGGTAAATAAAGTTGTCTACGTTTTCTAGGTTATAGTCTCCTACTGTAATACTTTGTCTGATTGGCGGCTTTTTCCTAGTTTGTGTCATAACTTTTGATTTGTTTTCGTTAATTCATAGTCCAACTTCCCTTGCTACTCTCCAGAGATCTTGCAAGGATATCTATGTTGTCGACATATGCTACGAGTTGTGTGGATTTGAAGCAAAGTGTTCCCTTGGTATAATCTGGATCAACATATTCGAGTGTCAAATTGAACAACATTGGTGCGAGGCCGTCACCTTGCTTAAGGCCGTTGTCTGTTTTAAAACTGGAAGTCAAATCGTTTCCTACTCTGACTCGTGGCAAAGACTCGGTCTTTGTCATTCTTGTAAGCCGAACCAGTTTCGGTGTGACTCCAAGCTGCGACATGATTTTATACAGTACGCGCCTGTCGATACTGTCGTATGCTTGTTTGAAGTCAACAAATATCTGGTACACGTCAATATTATATTCCCAGCACTTTTCCAGCACCTGTTTAACTGAGAATATCTGGTCCGTGGTCGATCGTCCAGCTCTAAATCCGCCTTGGTATTCACCAATTATTTTGTCAGCATAGAGCTTAATTCTCCTTTCCAGAATTCTCGTCAAGATTTTATAGGACGTACACAACAGAGATATTCCTCGGTAGTTTTTGCAGCAGAGTTTGTCACCTTTTTTATAAATTAGACATGTGATGCTCTTGCGCCAAACTTCAGGAAGTGATTCCTGCGTCCATATATCCGTGATTAATCTATGCTATGCATGTGTCGCCGGTTTTCAAAAGCTCAGCTGGAATTTGATCAGTGCCTGGCGCTTTGTTGTTCGGGTGGCTCTTCAGGGCCGTTTTTACTTCTTCAAATACGGAAGGACTCAGCTGTTACATCAGTTGTACCTGCAATGATGGCTGCTGCTGCTGTTTGTGGGTATATTTGGGTCAGCTCAATCTCCGAACAAAATTCGTAGATAGAGGGTTGTGCGAAGTGTTACTCTTCCACAATAACAAATAAAAATGTTAGGATGCCAAGACCCGATTTGGCTCTAGTGCCATTGAAGAAGAATAAAATCCTGAAAAAGGCGGCGACAGTAGTTCAGATCGCTTAAGCTCAGCTATTCCTTTCTCAACTGAAGTCAAATACTTGGGAGTAACTTTTGATAAGACTGCGAATCAACACCTAAATAGAATTATAAAGCCAATGTGGCACTGTTGACCTGCTGCGGATTCACAGGGACTTCATGGGTATACACGGTGATAGTAAGACCAAATTTCAACTAGTCAACGTTAGTATGGTAGGAAGAATACACAAACTACAACCCGAATTGGGTTGAAAAAACAACAAAGGCTGGCCTGGAGCAATGCGAACGGATTCTGCTAGATCTGCCTGTGGTTCTTCTTCTAATTAAAGGGGAAGCTAGGAAAGCTAGCACTATTTTGAACTGACGCTCTACAGGCGTTCTTAAACTTAGTACAGAATTAATAAAACGTTAAACTCTACGCATGGTGACCTGTCTACAATTTTTGATTTCGGGAAACCTTTCAGAATACACATACCGACAAGAACGGAATGGACTGAACAATATTCGGTCGAAAATGGCTCTCTTGTATGATATGGGGGACGCCAGCTAGTTAGAAGGCGGGATAAAAGGAAGTCTCAACGCAGTTAATAGACCATCAGTAGCATGAAACTGGCTGCTAACTCATAGTTCAAACAGGAGCTCAATGGCCCCAGGTCTCTGAACAAAGGCAGGTCACGAGATTTCTAGAGAATGGATCACAGAAACTGCAGGCTGTACCTGGAAGAAGAAGCAACTGAGTAGCAGGTGAATTCGTCACAATCACACGCGGCCGACTTCATCACTTCGCGAAACACTCTTAAAGCCTAGATGGCTTAGCTCGCTCTTCGCCTAATATTATACTACGCTTCCTCAAACAGCTGGTATCTTAGCAGAGCTGACTAGAAACTGACTACAAAGGACTAACCCACCTCACAAATCTACTGGATTGAAAGTTTCCTCTCTGAACGAACTCTATGAGCGATACCTTTTTTGCTTCGATTTTGGCGCCAATCAAGATTCTCTTGTATCTCCCACACTTTTCTTAATTTTTATCAAGACCCTTGTGCTTTCAAAAATTACTTTTCGAGTCAATTCTTTGCTAAGGTTTTTTCGCAAAAAGACAGTCTGAAAGAAATCTTCAATTGAAGTTCTATTATAGACATCCCAAAGAAAAATTTTGCAGGGATTTGAAGTTAAATTAGAGATATTTCCTTTATTTTCTGCAATTTTTGTTCGCAAATCGTCTAAGCTCATCAAATATGTCCTTCTTGGCTCTCGTTGGCCGTTCAGTAAATTGTTTGTAAGCTTCATTCTTTTTGTCTATTGCATCTCGGCATTCATCATCATTCCTCTTTCGCCGGGTCTAGTGGCCTATAACCTCCTCTGCAACGGACTCAATACCATTTTTAATGGAGGGCCATAACTGCTCAATTGGAGTTTCGCGGTAGTTGACCAAAATGTCTCTGTAAACTTGATGTGTATGCAGATCTTTTCCACTCGCCCTTCAGGTTCTCGATGTCAAGCCTAAGTATCGGTTGGTGTTTTGCAGGATCGCAGTTTCCTATTCGACATCGGAAGCCTTCACCAAATTGTGGTCATAGTCGAAGTTAACACCTCTGAAGGTTCTTACATCTAGGATGCTGGAGGCTGCCCTTTTGTCTATAAAAACGTAGTCTATCTGATTATTCGTCCTTTCATCGGGTGACGCCCAATTTTTTTGTGAATGCTCCAATGCGGGAAGTATGTTGAGCTTACTATGGTGTTTCTACTGCAGGTGAAGTCAACTAGCCGTTGGCCGTTGTCATTCCTAAGTCGCGGAAACTTTGCCCTCTGGTTGTTCCTCCACGTGTCTCTTCCTTCCCAAACTACGCGCTGAAGTCACCTAATATGATCTTGATGTCATTTGAGGGCAATGAATAAGTTGTTTCAAGGTGACTATAAAACTCATCCTTAGTTGCCTCGTCCTTGTCTTCTGTTGGGGTATTAAGCAAAGTGCACACAATTTTTCGTTGATGGGTTTGAAGTTGGTGATTTGCTGATTAACTGCGTTGCTGAGAACAAAAGCTACTCCAAACTTGCGGCTTCCCGATGGTTTATCACTTAAGAAAGAAGGACCTCATTTCCATTATTTCGCTGCCAAGCCGAATAGTTTCCTGGAGTGCGACAACATAATTGTTGAATTTTTCAACTTGTTACATTCGTTAAATTTTTCGTTTGCCAGGTCGTTTCCGTTGAATCCGTTCAATTCCGAGGCGATGCCGTAACATTTTATATTTATTTATTTATTTTTTTTTAATGAAACTTCTAGTGCGACCATATTCGTTTCTGTGTTATGGGTTACCGTAACCCTTTTGTCATAGTGAAGAGTCCGTGTGAGCCAGAGACGGTTAATTTACAGCGTGGTTCTGAATAACTGTCGCAGTTTTTCGAAGCACCGTTATTCGTATGTAAACAAGCAGATTCTTGTCGCATTTGCATGTTTTGTTTTCTTTGTTTTGTTGTGAAATTAACTGAGTATAGTTTTGACATGGCCAGTAACAATTGAAATTCTGTGAAAGATGGAAGCAAAAAGAGAGTTAGTGCAAAAATTATACATGCAAGGCAAAAAGACAGGCGAGATAGTTAAGTTGCTAAAAGACATAGGTGTAAACCGTAGATTTGTTCAACGCACTGTGGCTTAAGACAACTGGAAGTGTTAAAATAGCCAAAAAACCAGGGCGAAAAGGAACAGTAAGAACAACTGCACTGGTGAAGAATGTTCGTGAAAGAATTAGACGAAACTGCGCAAGATCAGCTCGAAATAGCCAAAGAGCTGAATGTGAGCCGTAAAACCATTCCAAATGTTTTAAAAGAGGGCTTGGGACAAAAGCCTTACAAAAAAAAGAGGATTCATAGTCTTACGGAGCGTCAGAAAAAATGCGACAGGAAAGAAGTGGTTTGTTGCTTCATCGGCACGCAAGTTGCAATATTGTGTTCTCTGATGAAAAACTATTGATATTGCAAAAGAGCCACAATCCATAGAATGATCGCGTATATGCAACAAGTATGCAGGATATCCCAACAGATAAAATTGCTGTTGAGAGATATCAAAACACAACGTCTGTCATGGTGTGGGGGGCCATATCCCCTCCTTTTTATTGATAAAGGTGTCAAAGTCAATGCACAATACTATTTGGATGAAGTGCTTGCCAATCATTGTTACCCTCATGCATCTGAGTTCTTCGGCAACGAGCCATATTGTTTTCAACATGAATCTACTCTGGCTCATAAAGCAAAAACTGTTCAGCGCTGGTGCAAGGATAATTTTCCATGCTTTATTGCGGTTGATGAATGGCCTACATCTTCCCCGGATCTAAATCCATTGGACTTTTGTATATGGGGATACATGCTTGACAAACTAAAAAATATAAAAAACATGAAATTGGATCATTGCGTCTTTTAACAAAAATTTGGAATGATATTCCAGACGAAGTGGCCCGTGCCGCCTGCAATAATTTTCAAAAACGTTTGAAGCTGGTAAAAAAATTTAAAGGTGAAAGATTTGAACTTAAGCACACATAACGTAAGCCAACAGTCTATATAATAAATAAATTTGTTTTGTTGCTCAAGGTATCCATTAGTTTTTTTTTTTCTACAAAAAATAAAGTGCGATAGTTATTTGGGCCCACCCTGTATATCTCGGTTTCTTGGACCGAAGACAAACTGCCGTTCCTATTCTGCAGAGATGCATGGTTAATTTTCACACGTAAAATTGTAGAATTTAAATTATTAACTTTAATAAAGCTGACTTTGTTGTCTTGAATGAAGATACTTAGGTACTTAACGAAACAGACATTGAAACTGCTGTTAATAATTTCTACAATATAATTTCTGGTTATTTCACTCGGTGCGTGCCGGTTACGAGTGAAGGTTCATGTATAAGATTTCGATGATTTGACGACGATTTACTAAATCTAATAAATTTGAAAACTAAAGCATGAAAGATGTACTGTCTCTCAAGGATTGAATCTGACTTTAAGCGCTACTCTGAGTTACGCAATTTATTTCTTAACAAGTCAAGATCGGTATTTCAATGTTATCTCATTGATATGAAAAAGACAATTGACAACAAGCCTAAGCAGTTCAGGATTTCGTCAATTCTAAAAGGCGAACAGATGGTTTTCCTGCGGCTCTGTCTTTTGATAGGGAAGTTAGAGACAATCCCAAAATAATTAGCAACTTTTCTGGGAATAATTTTCGTGCTGAATTTCATGTGATATTCATTTTAACAATTTTCAATACTTGACAAAATTTTCCGTCTACTACACTAGAGATGAAGGATGTCTTTATTGATGATCCCACTAATTCAAATTCATTACGAACATCGCTGCGAGTTTCAATCGTGGCCCAGATAGTATAACGTATGTTGTGCTTAAAATGTGCTCCTCTACACTTTTATCTCCACTGAAATCCTTATTTAACGCATCTTTTCGTTGTGGGGTTTCCCTAGTTTATGGAAATACTCGACAATAACTGCCCTGTTCAAGAAAGGTAAAAGGAACGATGTATGTAATTACCGGCCTATAGCTAGGCTGTCTAATGTTCCAAAATTATTCGAGGCAATTGTCTGTGACGTAATGTACTTTAATTGCAAATCATTAATTAGACCAACCCAATGCGGATTCGCCAAATGTAGATCGACAACAACAAACCTGCTGAAATTTTCAAATTTTGTGATTCCAGCGATTGAAGCAGGCGAAAAATTTGTCTGTATTTATAAAGATTTTAACAAAGCATTTGATAAATTTAATTACAACATACGGATTTAAAAGCTTTGCTCTCTCGGATTTCCTACTATTTTTACAACGTGGACCAAATCCTATCTTTCTAATCGCATTCAACAAGTACAATTTCGAGATGTTTTCTCATCGATTATTCCAAACACTTCTGGCGTACTTCAGGGTAGTCATCTTGGTCCACTTCTGTTTATTTTATTTATTAATGACGTGAGTTCGGTCATCTCCAACTCAAATATTTTCTTGTATGCTGACGATGCAAAAATATTTCGTACTATTACCTGTACGAATAATTATCTACTTTTGCGAAATGACATAAAGCTATTTTTTGACTAATGTACCTTAAACTGTATGCCTTTGAATGTTGGAAAGTCCACCTTTCTCCAGGAAAAATAATCCATTCAAATTTATCTATGTTTTAAAGGGAATTGCTTTACAAAAATTAAACAAAGTAGTAGTACACCTAAATCGCGTGATTTAGGTGTACTATTCAATGATAAATTTACATTCGACGACCATGTTGATTGTATTGGTATCAAGGATAACTCCATTTGGGGCTTTGTAAAACGATGGTGTAAGGACTTTAATGCCCCTTATATTACAAAGATACCTTACTGTGCTTTTAATCGTTCAATTCTTCAACATACCAGCCCAATTTGGACTCGTATTACGATATTCATAGAGTCTGTACAACGAAGAATTTTAAAATTTGCTCTCAAAGGTCTTCCCTGGTCAGATCCAATATGTCTTCCTTCTTATCAAGAACGACTTCAACTACTTTCATTGGAGTCACTCGAACATAGGCGATTTATTCTTAGTGCTGCAGTCGCAGAAAAATTAATTTCAGGTGAAA
This sequence comes from Chorisops tibialis, assembly GCA_963669355.1. Lineage (NCBI taxonomy): Eukaryota > Metazoa > Arthropoda > Insecta > Diptera > Stratiomyidae > Chorisops > Chorisops tibialis. Next base: position 71,900,401 of record OY770263.1, on the reverse strand, counting down.
TCGACTCTGCGCCCTTGTTAGGAGCTCTCTACTTCAAAATACCTTATCGATCCTTGAGAGACTACGTATGTACTTCTCGACATTCCATTCCATCGAACTAATTACGGCCAGCACGAACCGATAACTTCCATTTCACGGGCTTTTAACGTTAATTGTAGCAACATTGATTGCGAATGCGAATTCGATTGCAATTCTGTTATACTTACTTACTTACTTACGATGGCGCTACAGCCCAAATCGGGCTTTGGCCTCCTGAATGCTTTGCCTCCATCCATCTCGGTTCAGTGACCGCGTCCTCTAGTTTGAAAATCTTAGCAGTGATTTGCTGTCTGCGTCAATCGAATCCTCCCAGCGCTTTCGTGGTTTTCCGACCGGTCTTTGTCCGTTGACTTTCCCTTTTAAAGTGCGTTTGGGAATTCTTCCGTCATCCATCCGCTCCACATGACCAGCCCATTGTAACTTTTTAAATTTTAGGAGGGTTGACACTTCTGGATTGTCGAAGATGGCATACAATTCTCTATTGTATCGTATTCTCCAGATCGAGTCTTCCCTCACAGGTCCGAGGATTCTTCTGAGGACCCTTCTTTCAAAGGCGTTAAGGAGTTTTTCGGACGCCTGAGTTAATGTCCACGTTTCGCTGCCATGGCATAGCACAGGTCGTATAATCGTTTTATATATTCAATTCTGTTATAACGAAAAGAAATTCTCTGCGAAATTTATCAAAACATAATCCAAGAATTTCTCATCGATTAAGGAAAATATTAAACTAATTTATGTTACGACAAAAATGTAAGGTCGCGCAGGAATTTCAAGATGCCTTCATACTTCTACCGAGAGAAGAGAATTTTATCTACCCTAATCTGACTTGTCTCATGTTGTGTGCTAGAATTTACATATCTTCGCGATTTATAGTTTCCAATCAGTTGAGTAGATATTACGGCTATGTGGCTTAGAAGTTTTGAGCTATAAGTTCCCAAACAACTAAATTCAATTAAAAGAAAAGATTTCCGGATTCTACACTGTTACGCTTTATTATTCGTGACGTTTCGGTCTCTGCTGAGACCTTTATCAATATTTGAGACCTTTATCAATATTTGATAAAGGTCTCAGCAGAGACCGAAACGTCACGAATAATAAAGCGTAACAGTGTAGAATCCGGAAATCTTTTCTTTTAATTCAAAATGCACTGTGAAAACATTCACCAAACCAACTAAATTCAAATTCACCTGGTTAAAGAATTAGGCTGCATCAGTTCTTCTCTTGTTCACGATGACAATTTTCAATCTATCGTGGTTTATTAATATGCCTACATTAAATCATAGCGTTACAACATCTACTTTTAATTTATATTAAATTCTGAGAATTCTGATTGGGCGTAAAGCCCTATCATATGATACTCTAGATGAAATCCTTACTTACCCTTTGCTTGGAAAGTGGTAAGAGCGGAGGGGGAGGTTTGTAATTTTTGTATGTAACATTGAACGTAGTATATAAAATATTTCATGCTGAATTGAAAGTTTCTGCTTTCATAATTTTCGAGGAAATCGAACAATTTTTGTCTGAATTTATGGTATTTGTATGGGAGGTGGCAGAGAAAGTGGGAGATTTTGGATGATTTTGAATCTGCTTATCAACACCCTAATCATATTGCTTTTTTACAATTTTAATGTTGACAGCTCTCATATGTTCGAAGGAGAAAAATTTTTCTTAAACTTCCAATACAAAAATTTGTATGGGAGGTAGTAGAAGGAGTGAGGTGAAGGCGATACTTGTTTTAGCATTTATTACGATTACTAAGGGAGGAATTCTGACAGAATTTCAAGTTTCTACTTCTTCTAGTTTCTATGAAAATCGGTTAAATGCATTTACCAAAATTCTGCATTTGTATGGGAGGGGGTAGAAGGAATATCCGAATCAAAACCAAATTTTTTGACATCAATCATATTTAAAATAGTATACTTTTCTCAAATTTTAAAGTTGATAGTTTTGACGGTTTTGAAGAAAACTAATTTAATTGAAATTCCGAAATTTCGTAAAATTTCTATGGGAGGGGGTACAAAGAGTGAGGTAAAGTTGATAGTTTTTCCAAAATTAGTTGCAATTATAATAAAATTAATTATGAATTAAAAATTGGTTCATTTGCTAGTTGCAATGCAAACCGAATAAATGCATTTTCGAAAATTGTGCATTTGTATGGGAGGTGGTAGATGGAGTAAGGAGATCAGATCAATATTTCTTGAGGTTAATGACCTAATTTTCAAGTCAATACCTGAAATGGTTTCGGAGAAAAATCAATTTCTTTATATTTCGAAATTTCATAAAATTTGTGTGGAAGGGGGTAGAAGGGGTGGGGGGATGTGGCCCGTTTACGAACTTAAAGTTACTTTTTTGCTTAAAATGACACACAGCAAATTTCAGCACGATAGATCAAAGTGTTCGAGAGTTATGTTGTAGACAGACGCATAGAAGGACAGACAGCAACTCGGAATCGAGGTTTTTGAGAGACAACAAATATTTCTGTACCCTTGACGGCTCTGTGCGAGCACTATTTCTTAGCGTTACAAACGGTAAGGCAAACACAACATACTCTCAGATTTCGTCTAGAGTATATAAATCATTAATTGTGAACTAGGTCTCAATTAACATACATAATTAAACGTATAAATAAGAACATTTCCACATATTAAATTACATTATCGAAATTTTCCCATCATTTTTGAAACTTATCCATGAAGCAAAATTAAAACATTATCTACTGCTACTGATTGAATTAAGTTACTTCCGATTATTTAACACTTTAGTTTCTGCTGTAATCCGAGCTGATCCAAATTGGTAGCACTTTTACCTGCCGCCAATTGTTGGCGGACAGTTCATGACAAGCATACTTACGAGAATTAATTTAATGTGGCGAGAGAAAAAACGCGCTGACCTGAGCCATAATATTAATTTTGAATTAAAGCTATGAACGTAAGTCCAAGTAACTAGTCGCTAATGTTACTGGTGACGACTTGTACGGACAACAATAGAGCTGTAAAATGTAAATATGTATGCCGAACGGCACATGGATTTATAAAAAAATTTTTTTTTTTTTATGAATTCAGTGCGCGGGAATATAAACCCACGAGTCAACTAAGTTGACAAATCCCATTGTCCATAAATGCTAAGTACCTGACAGTTTTCAACAATGTGCAATTGTGTTGTCGTGCGAGCGCGCTCAAAGGGCCGTTGGACTATTTGTAATGGCCTTGCAAACGTGGATGTATGTAATTTTTTAATGGACGACTGAAAGTGAGCCATTGAGACCTGGGAATTCTGAGAATGTGGTCAAGCTGGGTTGTGGTCAGATTTGTAGGGAGAATAATTTCATTTGTAAACAAATTAAAGATTTATAATTATAATCAAATAATATACAATAAGCTCGAGTGTAGCCTAGCGAGTAGCGTGTTGGCTTACAATGCGAACTTCGTGAGTTTAAATCCCAGCCGTCGTATAAATCCAGTATACTATTTGCGTGGATATACTAGCTGGGCCACCTCAGTTTGCGTAAGTAAGACGACAGAAGGTTGTGTGAAGGGCTTACAATTCTTTCAATTTCAATTTTTCAATTTTTACAAATACAGTAGAACCTCTCAAACACGACCACCATGGTACCGAAGCGGCGTCTGGTTAGGGAGAAAGTCGGGTTTGGGAGAGACATTGAAATTTTAAAGAAAAACGACTACTACTTCTGTATATGTTAAATGTTTTTTATTTCAAAAAATCTGTTATTTTACTTTGCTTAAAATTTAATTTCCGGTTGTGTGCTGCGTAGTCTCTGCATTTTTTCAACCATCGACTTAGCTGAATCTTGTCGTTCGATGAACTTAAGCAGTGTTTCTTAAGCCTCAACTGCCGTAGAATGGCTGACATTAGAAGTAGTGGTTGCAGCAAATCTTGAGCTCTTCCAGGGGCGCATTCCAAAATTTCTTCCTCGTCCAAGTCACCAAATGGATCGTCGTCTGTAGTGAACCACTCTTGAATATCAGACTCATCCAACATTTCACCACTTTGTAGAGTCTGTATTTCATTCATCTCGATATCATCTTCTTCGACATCTGGCAAAATTTTCCTCCACGATTTGAGTAAACTGGTGGCGTTAATCTTATCCCAAGTACGTTGTAGGCATTAAAAGTTTCAAAATACACTACTTAATATTTGTAAAATTAATTTTATTTAAATATTTATAAATAATTACATTTTTTGGAGAAAAATAATTTAGTTCGAAATTTCGTGAAATTTGTATGGGAGCGGGTAGAAGGAGTGAGGTGAAGTTGATAGTTTTTACAAAATTGGTTGCAATTATAACAAATAAACTGCCAACAAGTCGGGCAACATTTTATTATTCTTGGGAAAAGTTGCGGATGCGTGGAAAGTCAATATGCATGTTAGAGTGGCTAGAGAAGACTAAGCGAATGGAGGTTCTTGGGCAGGGCAGTTGTCAATTTAACACATTGTGGACACGTTGAAAAGCTGCAGTAAATATAATCAAAATTTCGTTCATTTATTTATGCAAGTTTGAGTTTTGTGAGGGGAGGGGTGAGGGGTAATAATAATAATCGTTTTTTAATTGATTGCTTGAATCACATCCAATATTCTCTGTATAGAATGTCAGTTTCATAGACGAAGTTGCATAGAATTTTCATAGGATTCGATGTCTTTTACATTCACGAAACCAAACATTTGTATGTGACGGGGTAGAGGAGGTAGGGGAATCGTAAAATTTGTGACGCAATTTCATTTCATTTCTCTTTTAAGGTGCTCGTACAAAATTTCAAGTTCGTAGCTTTTAATTTGTTGGTTATTAGTTGATTTAATGAAATTGGTCGAAATCGTTTTGTATGGGAGGGAGTAGAAGGGCAAGCGCGATTTCAAAACTTTTAACGTAATTTCATGTCAACTATTTTTGTAACTTTTTGTGCAAAATTTCAAATTGATAGCTTTTAATAGTTGATAATTGATTTCTTAAAAATGGTCGAAAAAATAATTTTGTATGGGAGGGGGTAGAAGTTTTGAAGATATTTGAACAGTTAATATTTCAAACTTTTTTTTAAATGCATTTCGCAAATTTTCAAGTTTCTACCTTAAAATTTCATTCAAAAATTTTCAGTTTATGTGTTTTTTTTCATTGTACACGAAACACCTTGTGCACGTTAGACCCCCACTTCGGTGCATAACAAATTATAATTTTTTTTCTATGTATATCAAATAGATGTATCGAAGTGCAAAATTTGAACTTTTTATCTTTTACTAGAGCCTTAAAAAAATTACTCAAAATTTTAAACATTTTTGCTTTCCATCTCCCTTCCCTTACACCCCCTAAATTAATTTTTTTACCAAAATTAAAAATTATGTAGCTCTAATATCTCACAAATTTTTGAATTGATAACTGTACTCAATTTTGAGATATAATGATTTGTAGTTTTGGAAAGTGCGTCATTATTGAAATGCTCCTCATTTCCCCCCACTACTATTATGTCCATATGTTATATTTTTTATATTTTGCTAGTTAAGCTTAATATATGTTTTAAGTTTCAATTGCATAGCTTAAGAGACAGCCGAGATAATCATTTTTAAGTGTTTTTCCTTGCACCCCCCTGACCCTCCCCTCCTCCTTACAATAATTAACCTCTTTCTAAGCTGATTCTGGTAGATCTATATGCCAGCTTAATGGTCCCAAACTATGAATTTCTTGTGATTAGTAATTTCGAAGATATAATCATTTGGAAAAAAAATTGGCCGACAATTTGTTTTTAGCTCCCCCCCCCCTCTTTTCGGACGCCAATCGTTTATTGAATTATTTTTAAAGTTTATCCCACAATCCTGATTCAAATCCACATTTGTATGGGAGGGGGTAGAGATGGTAGGGGAATCGTAAAATTTGATATGCAGTTTTATTTCGATCCTCTTGTAAGGTGCTTGTACAAAATTTCAAGATCGTAGCTTTTAGTTTGTTGGTTATTAGTTGATTTAATGAAATTGGTCGAAATCATAGTTTTGTATGGGAGGGGGTAGAAGGGCAAGCTCGATCTCAAAACTTTTAACGTAATTTCATCTCAACTATTTTTGTAAGTTTTTATGAAAAATTTCAAACTAATAGCTTTTAATAGTTAGGTGATAATTGATTTCTTAAAAATGGTCGAAAAAATAATTTTGTATGGGAGGGGGTAGAAGTCTTAAAGTTTTTCGACCAGTTAATATTTTATATATTTAGGAATTTTTTTAAATGCATTTCGCAAATTTTCAAGTTTCTACCTTAAAATTTCACTAAAAAATTTTCAGTTTATGTGTTTTTTTCAATGCTCATGAAAGACCTTGCGCACGTTAGACCGGGGGGGATCGGTTTAACAATTCTGGATCAAGTTATTATTATTTTTCCATGTACAAGAAATAGATGTATCCACATGGAAAATTTAAACTTTGTATCTTTTACCAGAGTCCTAAAAAAATCAATCAAAATTTTCGACATTTTTGATTATCACCTCCCTCCCCTTACGCTTCCTAACTTAAAATTTTATCAGAATTAACCACTATATAGTTCTACAATCTGACAAATTTTCGATTTGATATCTGTACTCTTTTTTGAGATATAAGGATTTGTAATTTTGAAAAGTGCGCCATATTTGAAATACTTCCCATTTCCCCTCAGTACTATTATTTCAACATGTTATATTTTGTTGTATTTTCCTAGTATAGCTTAATATATGTTTTAAGTTTCAATTACATAGCTTAAGAGATAGTTGAGATATTCATTTTTAAGTGTTTTTCTTTGCACCCCCTGACACACCCCTTACAATAATTAGCCACTCTCTAAGATGATTCCGGTGGAAATATATACACGGTTAGAAATTTTGGTGCAAATTCTATAACAAAATGATATTCATATAAATCCTTACAAATTATTTATAAAATGAATATTATCCATCTCGATCAATTTTATAATTATTGACAATGAATTTATACTTTTACTTATAAAACCATTTTATAGCATTTTAGTATAAATGTTATTCGCATTATTTATGAAAATATTCTATATGTATAAATACCTTATATAAAATTAATAGCAAAAAATGTTCACTATCTATACATTGCTCCTATTTAATCTATCCTTTAATTTATTAAGATCTTTATACCTTTTAAATCCCAAATCGGACCTTGGCCTCCTGACATTCAGGTTCCTTAACATTTTTCATTACTCATTGTGGAAGGGTTGTTAGCCCTTCGCATAACCCTCTATCTACGATTTTTTTATTTTTGTAGATTGAGGTGACCAAGGTACCAAGCAAACAATGTGCTGGAATTATATATTGCGTCGACCGAGATTTGAACTCACGATCTTCGCATTACAAGACCAACACGCTACCTACTATGCTACACCCTAGCTTTTTTAAAACCTATTCCGCGACCTATAAAAGCATCTTCCAGGTGATTTCATTTGTTTCTTACGATTTTAGCCAAAAAAGTTTATCTCACGTTGTTATAAAAGCTATTGTGGTTAGTATAAGAAAACCCTTTGTCTTGCAGCTTTTGAGCGTCTTTAGCAGTTTTTAAGATCTAATTTATACTGAAAGGAAGATAAAATTATCAATGACCATATTCTAGTATTCATTCAATAACTATCAGGATAAATTTTATGCATAATGGAATAAAATTTATTTTGCTTCATTTAAAGGCAAATCTTTATATATAAATCCATATACACTCTAAGCCAAATTAATGTAAAACATTTTTATATAATCGTTTTTCATAAAAACCATACCAATTATCAGATACTTTACTTTTATAACAAAAAAATAATAAATGAGTTTTATCTTTTACACCAATATTTTTAACCGTGTACCACTTAATGGTCCCAAAATATGAATTTTTTACAATAAGTAATTTCGAAGATACAATCATTTGAAAAAACAATTCGGCGGACAATTTTTTTTTAGCCCCCCTTTTCGGACGCCAATGGATAAAAAAATTAAATTAATATTAAAATTTGTCCCACAACCCTCTCTATATCTCTACTGATTTTCAACTTCCTATCTGCATTCGTGGTGGAGATATTAACAAGTGTAGTTTTTGACTTCCCCCCCCCCGCCTTCCCCTTCCACCTAACACCTTCCAAAATTTAGGAAATAGAGCTCACTTACCCAACCAACAATCCACCCAAAAACGAACATTCTACCTTTAACGGTCTCGGAAATATGAGTCCATAATATTTTTTTTTTTGCATTTTAGGCTAATTTAGTCATGAAACGCGAAAAAAAATTTTCAGGGTAGCAAATTTTTTTTTTCCTGTGTCGATCACAATACTTTATTATTAGAATAATAAAGTAAAGTTCAAAAACATTACTTATGACATTACAAACGATCAATCTGAAAACTAGAGGGTTGGCACGCCCCTAATTTTCCCAAGATATAATACATACATACATCTATATCATCGGTGTAATTCTAAAACTTCGTAACCTATTACTACTTCGTAACCTATTACTCGATCACGGGTCATTCTCATGGGGGAGGGCGCGCTGAAAGGATTGGAAAACACATCAAAAGCCGTATGGGAATCTCTTGTGCCTTTCGAGGTACATTACCATGTTAAGGCGATGCTTCAAATAATCCTTCCTGATCTTATAAGTGAAGAAGCCCTCATTAATTAAATTAAATAAAATAAAATGTTAACCACATTGATCTTTATGGCTCTGATCCAATCCATGAACCAAAATCGTATCTGATTAATTGTAATGCTGTAAAAGATGCCGGAACAATGGTCCCAAAATAGTGATGCTCTCGAAATATAAACCCGCACTTGTATCTCCGGTCACTACTATATATCACGAGTTCACTGTATTTGTATCATCAGTTGCTCACTTAAGGTTATCATTCATTAACCCGAAATGAGCATGTGCACTTGTTCGCAGCCAACAACAACCTCAAATTTAATGTCAAGATCAAAACGAAAGACTTAAGCTTGTAACCCTCCCTGGAATTCATTTCGCATGTGTTTTTTTATCGGAGCCGGAGCTTGATGCTTACGCCGATACACACGTAAAGTTCTTCATGTCAAGGTTATAACTACGCTTCTGTATAAACGCTTGAACTTTAGGCTTGCACTCCTCTTGCCATCGAAGATTGCACAATCGTCAAGTGTAGCCTACTTTTTCTGTCATCCATGTAGAAATATGTCAGCCGTTTGCGAGCCGCACCTAATTCTCTGTCGCGAACATACCTCTATTTTGGCAGTTCGAAACGGAGCTATCTCGGCCTGAGACGTTACCACTCGAGTGCCCCTCGGAGCCGTAAGACGATCAGCTCGACTACGGCTGTCTAGCGTCTAGCTAGAAGCGATCTGGTATTTGCGCTGTGCTAGAAGTTTTTTCCACGAACTCAATTGCATGGAAACGACGGCATTTAAAGGTATTTAAGAGGTTTTTTCCATCGACGAGGAGCACCTCTTCGGGGCACGCTGTATGTGCCTTTTGTACGTGGTGCAGAGTCACGGGGATGGCAACCAGTTCGTGGGAAGAATTCACTTTACAGATTTATAAACTTTCAAATTACAATCGAGAGATGCAAATTATCTGCTGATTGCAATTTATTTGAATGAGCCCATTAAGTACTTGAGTTGATGATGACGACAACGATGAAGATGGTAGACTGTTTTGCTTGTTATTGGTTTGTGTCTTGCCGGTCTTGACTTCTTCTCTTTTTTTCCACGAAAAGAGCATGCTCAGGATGTTCGCTAATAATAATAATTATTGGTAAATTCTTAAATGGTAATTACTATAACAAGGGGAAAGTCAATCGTCGTTTGTAGTGCTTTTTATTGTCGGCTGTTTGGCCTATACAACGGGAGTTGTAATTGTTTATGTTGCAACATGTTATTTAGTAGGTAATTACTCAAGGTTTGGCTTTTGAACTGATGCCACTCAAAAACTAACCAAGTGTCTTGCATTTTTCGATAGATGACACTGAACTATTGAATCTTCTTATTAAAAATTATAAAAATTAATTCGCAATAAATTGGTTGCGAAATATTGAAAATAAAAAATGGGACAGGACAATCGAAAATATATTGAACTTAATTTTATGACATTTCACAATATTTCAGCAAACGATTGCGCTTAAATAAAAGTGAAAAATGACACTTGTCAATACCGACATATTAAGTAGTCTTAAATTGAGCATTTCGATTGATTTTAATGTCTATTTGGCGACGAAAATATAATTATGTACTCCTACAGCACTTTCATCACTTTGGATGTCAAGGTGATACTAAGCAGATCTAGGTGAACTCGAATTATAAAGTGCAAAAAAGTAAAGTGCAGTTCTATCGTAGTTATCAAGAAACTGGGAATATCCGCGTACCAATACTTCTGACGCATTTTAGGGATATTCTGACCAGATGTCATCCCCAAATATAAACCTTAGAGTACAATTGCACAGACTGATATAGGTATTGAGACCCAAAGGTGATAGTGTCAGTGAAGAGGATGAACTTTGAGAAAATCACAGCAAAAGATCTCTTGAGAATCAGTGAATTATAACCCTCAAGGAAGACATTGGGTTGGTTCGTCTGTAGTGTGGAAGCGAGCAGTTGAACAGATCACTCTTTGTGGAAACGAATTGTATCTGTTTTATATTTCCAAAAGGGCTTTAATAGTTAAATGATTGATTGATTATAAAAGAAATTCTTAGATTATACTTTAAAATTCAAACAAGAACAAAGTAAAATTACAATGTGAGTGTAGATATTACCACATTTTTAATTTTATTTTTTTTCACCCATATTATTTTTGCCAAGAGACATACCACGAAAGATTAAAAATACATTCGGCTTGCATCTTAAGATCAAATTTTGTGTGATTTACTATTTTTAAAAATATTTTCAATTGATTTTTTTAGAATGCAGAATTCCTCGCGTTAAATATTTAAATTAAAATTCGAGAACTGAGAACATACGTAGTGGGCATATGGCTGCAATTGAAACTTGGTTTCTAATAACATTAGCAGCGCAACTAAATTATAATTACGGCCCAAATTATCATTAATCGACTGTGTGTCAAACGCCACTTTAGCTAAATTACCAAAAAAGTGATAATTTATCAGCTAAATTCTCTCAGCTAAATCATCTCAATTAGCTTAATCCTCCCATTTTGCTCATAATTTAGGCTATAACGATGCTAGAAAGAAGAAGAAAAATCATTTCCTGATAAATCTGAGTTATCTGCAATCTTCGAAGCGTGATTTAAACGCTCAGCTATGAAAGATGACTTGCAAACGATTACAGAACAGGTCTAAGGATCGTTTTTCTTCTTTTGTGGCAAAATTTTATTGCAAATTGGTTATGCAACTCAAATTTTTAAAAATATGATAGATAAGTGGCTCTTCTTAATAAGCAAAGTGCTATGTGTCACAAATTTACTAAGAAGAGCTAAATTATGATTAGTTAAATTATAATGAGGACCGCTATGTGTCACTGGTATTAGGCTCAAATCCAATGCTCTGGAAAGATGTTTTGCACAAGCAGCATAGAACTACCAAACAAAGCACCAATTCCAATCAATAAAAATGATAAATTATATATTATATAAATACCCCCGCAAGGGGGTAGTTGTAGTATGAGGTTTTACCAATTCCTGCAACTATCTTTGGAGTTAGCGACTCCACGGACCTGAGCTAACTATCCCCCTCTGGGATGGGGGCTGTAGAATTCACCCACAGCCAGTCCTGCTTGCCCTAAAAATGGCAAATGGACACTCACTGGATCATGGGCTTATCACCCGTGATCTTAAGACCTAAATGATACGAGAAACAGATACCTCGCCTCGGATACGGACTGATTCTACGGTAACGACTTTTGGCATTCGAAAACGGACTATGATTGGCTTCTGGAACGTTCGAACATTGAATGACGGGGGAAGAGCTGGGGTTACTCGGTCCTTGCACCGCCAATCGGTGATCGACCGTGAAATGGAGCACTATAACATCCAAATCTTGGGCTTGAGCGAGGTCAGGTGAACAGGATCAGGAGAAGTACGAACCCCTAGCGGAAACACTATTCTGTACATTGGCCCTGAAAGTGAAGCCAGAAATGGCGTGGTGTTCGTCCTTACGCCGAGAGCGAGAAACAGTCTCATTAGCTGGGAACCAATCTCGGATAGGATTATCGTCGTCAGGCTCAGGACCAGTGTCAGAAACGTCACAATTCTGCAGTGCTACGCATCAACTAATACCGCAACATCTGGTGACAAAGAGGAGTTTTATAGCCAACTGAGTGCCACCTTCGAACGTGTTCCAAGAGGTGATATTATTATCATCTCGGGAGATATGAACGCCCAGGTCGGATCAGACAACACTGGACTAGAACACGTCATGGGGAGGCATGGTGTTCCTTGGGTCGATGCTTCACGACATTGGATTAAGAGACCCGAAAACGGCGAATTATTTGTGGAGTTCTGTAGTACTCGGCAAATGGTCATTGGAGGGACCCTTTTTCCACACAAGAGTCATCATAAAACATCTTGGATTTCCCCTGACGGTGTTACTCAGAACCAGATCGACCATTTGGCTATAAGTTGCCGATGGAGAAGATGTCTCCTCAATGTGCGAGCGAAACGTGGAGCTGACGTGGGGAGCGATCACCACTTGATGGTTGCCTGCTTGAGATTGTGTACAGCAGCTATCCGACGACCACAAATTCTTCAAATGAAGCGCAAGCTTAATGTGGATAAACTCAGAGATCCCAACAAAAAACTCGAATACACCACCATTCTACGCGAAAAGTCATCCACATTGGGTGAACATGAAATGCGCACACTGGACGCCAATTGGGAGGCAACCAGAAACACTTTTCTAACTAGTGCTGAAGAATCTGTGGGATATGCGCAAAGCGGTGAGAAACCCTGGATGTCACAAGACACATGGGACAAGGTTGACAATCGGAAAAAAGCCAAATTGGCAATCATCTCTCAACCCGATGTCAACCAACGAACGCCCGACTTGAGGCAGAACTATCGCGATGCTCATATACAGCTTAAAAAGGCTGTTAGACGCGACAAGAGAAAGGCCATTGAAGATCTGGCAAACAAGGCAGAATCTGCGGCTTACCTTTGGGATATGGGTTCACTATTTAAAATCATGAAACAGTTGACGAACAGGAGTTTCTCCGCCAACCCCCTGGTGAGAGATGTCAACGGAACTCTCCTTAATATGAGTGAACACCAGTTGCGACGATGGAAGGAATACTTCTCTGATATTTTAAACATCTTGTCAGAGGAAGATATTCCGGAAACAGAACAACTACCAAACATCCAACCACAACAATCCTCTGTTAGGGAACGATCCTCCAGATGAGGAAGAGATAGTTTCCGCCATTCGGTCGATGGCGGGAAGGAAAACTTCAGGTATAGACGGACTACCAACCGAACTCCTTAAAGCGGACCCGGAAATAACAGCCGATATCCCCCCCCCCATCCTTACTGAGGTGTGGAATCAAGGAAGCTATATGACTGAATGGACGGAGGGCGTCATTGTGAAAATTCCGAAGAAGGGCGACCTTCGAGATTGTGGCAATTGGCGTGGTATATGTCTACTTACTGCCGTATCAAAAATTATGGCTAAGGTAATTCTCAATAGGATTAGAGATGTCGTCGAGAGCACTCTCGAAGTTTATCAGGCTGGATTCCGTAAAGGGTCGTCTTGTACCGACCACACAAATACCTACGGATAATATTAGAGCAGTCAGCCGAAATGGGTTCGCCACTACATCTCATGTTTGTGGACTTCGAGAAGGCTTTCGACAGAGTTAAGCGAGATTACATATGGAATGCTTTGCGTAGGAGAGGTATTCCAAATAAGGTCATAGCTATGATTAAAGAATCCTACGAAGATGCAAGGTGTCGCGTCTTGCATAGAGGAGAGCTGTCCGAGAGCTTTCCTGTGCGAACGGGTGTCAGACAAGGCTGCATATTATCACCAGCCCTGTTTCTGGTGGTAATAAATGACATCTTGAAAGCTGCACTGGAAGGTGGGGAAGGTAAAGGTCTTCAATGGAGACTATTTAACATCTTAAGTCACCTTGATTATGCTGATGACGTGTGTTTGCTTGCATATACCCGTTCGGACTTAGAGTCAAATGTTCGCTCGTTGCATTCTAAATGCAAAGAGGCGGGACTGAAAATAAATGTGCGTAAAACCAAGTACATGCACATGGGTTCGAACCCAAGCACACCGATTGTTCTTAATGGACAGGATGTGGAAGAGGTGCAAGATTTTTGCTATCTCGGAAGCATTGTCAGCATGGACGGCGGAGCTGAAAAGTGGAAAGTGACCGTTCGACTTACCAAGAAACTACAGACTTTCGTAAACCAATGCTTCCGACGCATTTTAGGAAAATTCTGGCCAGAAGTGATCTCCAACGACGAACTTTGGAGTACAACTCGCCAGACTAAAATAGGTATTGAGATTCAACGGCGAAAGTGGCAGTGGATCGGTCATACTTTGAGGAAACCACAGCAAAACATCGCAAAACAGGCTCTGGATTATAACCCTCGAGGAAGACGTCGGGTTGGTCGACCATGTAACACATGGAAGCGAGTAGTTGAGCAGTAGGCCAGAGGAATAAACAAGTCCTGGCAACAGCTTAAAGCCGATGCGCAGGATCGCGCCTTGTGGAAGAGAGTTGTTTCTGTCCTATGCCCCTATAGGGGGTCTTAACAGGAATTTGATACAAATATGGAAAAATGAAAGTCGCTCTGTCAGCCGAGGAGACGGATTTTTTGGAAGCATTCCCAACCTTTTCTGTTGAGGTTTACTTAAGTTATCGTCCATACACACAGACAGACTCAGAGAAACTCAGGTTTCCAAACTCAAAAATATTATGAAAGTCTTTTATTACTGGAATTACAACTATTCTCTTGAATTTAATGTCCAGGAATGCTTTTGTTTCACTGTCGAAATTCCTTTCATGCAAGCTGTCTTATCTCAAACCTAAACCGATATAACTATGCATTGCATTAAAAAATAGACTGCCAACAAGTCGGGCGAAACTTTATTATTTTTGGGACAAGTTAAAGATGCATGGAAAGTCAATATGCAAGTTAAAGTGGTTAGGGAAGATTAAGTGGAACCCCCTTTCACAAGTGGAACCCCCTTTCACAAGTCAAACCCCTTTTCACAAGTGGAACCCCCTTTAGGGCAGGGATGATGTCAATTCAACACTTAGTTGCGAATACGATCAATAGCTCCAGTACATGTAATCAATATTTCTTTCGCTTATGCAAGTTTGGGTTCTTGTGAGGGAGGGGAGAGGGGTGATACTAAAGGTGGGTGTTCTTTCAATTGGTTGCTTCAATTACGTCCAATATTTCCTGCATAGAATGTCAGTTTGATAGACGAAGTTGCATAGCATTTTAAATTTTTTTAAAATTTACATTCACGAAACCAATCATTTGTATGTGGGTGGGGAGGTAGAAGAGGTAAGGGAAATGTAAAATTTGTGATGCAATTTTATTTCAATTCTTTTGTAAGGTGCTCGTACAAAATTTCAAGTTCTTAGCTTTTAATTTGTTGGTTAGCAGTTGATTTATTGAAATTGGTCGAAATCATACTTTTGTATGGGAGGGGGTAGAAGGGCAATTGCGATCTCAAAACTTTTGACGCAGTTCCGTTTCAACTATTTTCGAAAGCTTTTGTGCAAAATTCCAAATTGATAGCTTTTAAAAGTTAGGTGATAATTGATTTTTTTAAAATGGTCGAAAAAATAATTTTGTATGGGAGGGGATGGAAGTTTGGAAGGTATTCGACCAGTTAATTTCAAATGCATTTTGCAAATTTTTAAGTTTCTACCTTAAAATTTCATTCAAAAATTTTCAGTTTATGTGTTTTTTCATTGCACATGAAACACCTTGTGCACGTTAGACCAGGGGGGTCGGTGCATAACAATTGCAGAATTTTTATTATTTTTTCTGTGTGTATAATAAATAGATGTATCCACATGGAAAATTTAAATTTTCTATCTCTTACCAGAGCCCTAAAAAAATCACTCAAAATTTTCGACATTTTTGCTTACCCTCCCCTTATACCTCTTGACGTAAAACTTTTACCAAAATTCAAAACTATGTAGTTTCAAAATTTGACAAAATTTGAATTTTGTATCTGCGCGCAGTTTTGAGATATAATGGTTTTAAATTTGGAAAGTGCAATGCTCCCCCACTACTATTTTGTCCAAATGTTATATTTTTTTCGTATTTTTCTAGTATAGCTTAATATAAGTACCAAGTTTCAATTACGTAGCTCATCAAATAGCCGAGATATTGATTTACCCCCCTGACCCTTACAATAATTAGCCTCTATGTAAGCTGATTCCAGTCGATCTATATGCCACCTTGATGGTCTAAAAATATAAATTTTTTATGCTAAGTAATTTCGAAGATATAATCATTTGAAAAAAAAACTCGGCCGACAATTGGTTTTTAGCCCCCCCTTTTTGCACCCCAATGGATAAAAAAATTAAATTCATTTTAAAAGTTGTCCCACAAACCCTTTTATATGTATATCGATTTTTTGCTTCCTAGCTGTAACCATGTTTGAGATATTTGAATTCTTAGTTTTCGGCTTAAGTGCTCCCCCCGCCTTCCCCTGAGCCCTTACACCCCCAAAATGGGTGTCCCCCTGAGATCCGCAACTATCTACAATCCCGCAAAAAATGAACTTTTTATCTTGAAGGGTTTGGGAGTTAATGTGCGCTGAGCGTGGGGCGGACGGCGTACAGACGGATTTTTTTTTTGTATTTTTAGGTTATTTTAGTCATGAAACGTGAAAAAACAAAATTTCAGGGTAGCAATTTTTTTTTTCACGTCGATCACAATACTTTATTATTAAAATAATAAAGTAATTAACAAAAAAGTTGAAAATTGGAGCACACAAACTTCATTTGCAGCTTCACATCAAATCCTTTATTGGTCCCTGCTGCTTTCATTGCTTTCACGCGATAGAAAGGAAGGGTACATATAAATAATTTTTTAATTGATTGCTCAAATCGCGCTTAAAATTCGCTATACAGAATGTTAGTTTCATAGACGAAGTAAATTTTATGAAATTCTCGGCATATTTTATACTAGCAAACGCCCGCGACTTCGTGCGCATAAAAATCGCAATAATAAGCAATTTTTGAGAGTGTAGTTAGTAATACATTATGTGTGATATATAATCTGCTCACTTTAAAGGCTCTTTGAAGACAATGGTTTGTATTTTGTTGGAATCAGAACCAAAGAACCATAAATTATTAAGAATGAAAGCATGATACTCGCATTTGTATGGGACAGGCTCGTGATCAAATCAAACCGTGTTGGATAGCGTTAAGGACATGTGAATAATTGTAGCTTGTGTTAATTAAAAAAAAACTAAATAAAATAACATTAAGTTTAAAAACATAACAAGGCTTCGATTGTGCGTAAAGCGCAAACGATACTTTGTATAGATGAAATCCAAATTTTCGTGGTGTTAAGAAGGGGAGTGGTAGAAGGGATGACAGCACTGAACTAATTTGTTTCAGTGAGTAGCTATAAAAATGTTTTGTACCAAATTTAAGCTTCAAAAATTGAGTAGGGACTGAGAAACTTAGTGCATTGAAATCAATGAAATTGTGTAATTTGTATGGGAGTTGGCAGAAGGAGTGAGTGTTTTTTGTGATTTTTCGAGAAACAACTATAAGTATCATGCAATTGATGTACTTTAAATTTCAGATCTGTATCATTCACACTTTTCAAGAAAATCGAATTTTCGCAAAGTCGTGGAGTTGTGTCTCATTGTATGGGAGGGGGTAGAAGGAGTGAAGCTAATCGGTTAATTTTTTTCCCGATATTAATAATAATGGTAATTAAGGATTTAGTATAACATTTTAGTTCGATGAAAGTTACACATTCTAAGGAAATTCGTGAATATTATTTCATGAAAAATTGTAATTTGTATGGTAGAAGGAGTAGGAGAATTCAAATAATTTGTATACGAAAAGATTGCACTTGTTATAGAAATAATATCTTCTAAATTTGAAAGTAATAGCAACAATTATATTAATATATACAGATTCTTAAAATCATAGGAGATAGAGGAGGTGAGGGATTAGCATAATTTGTGATGCAGTTTCGTTAAGTTACTTTTACTAGGTGTTTGCACAAAATTTGAAATTCGTAGCTTTTAATTTATCGATTATTATTTGATTTATTGAAATTGGTCGCAATGAAAAATGTACGATTTTTGAAATTATGACCAAATTTTATATTTTTCTTGTATTTCGCTAGTATAGATTAATCTTTTAATTTTAATTACATAGCTTTAAGTGTTTTTCTTTGCACCCCCGCCCCCCTGACCCTCCTCATTACAATTATTGGCTTCCTTTTTTGATTATACTGTATGCCACCTAAATGGTGTCAAAATAAGAATTTTTTGGACCAAGTAGTTGCAAAGAAATAATCATTTGGGAAAAAAAAATTCGGCTGACGGTTTGTTTTTAGCTGAATTTTATTTTTTTTTTCATTTTCTTCATGAAACGTGAAAAAACAAAATTCCAGGGTAGCAAATTTTTTTTTATGTGTCGATCACAATACTTTATTATTAGAATGATAAAGTAAAATCAGACTACACTTTATGTGGGTAGCTGGACGCTGAAATATGAAATATGAACTTTCAGAGGATAAGCTTTCTATTAGGAGAATGACACGTCAGAGCCAACAAAAAGCAACAAAAAGCTTCTTTATTTTGGTCGGACGGGACTCGATGGAGAACTCTAAAACTATTTACCGGGGATACCGAATTACGCCCATCAAAAGACTAGCCCTCTTTTTACTATTATCGTATCTTTCCAACGCCTTAGTTCAAAAAACAATCGCGCTTCACCAAGAAACATAATAAAATTTATCTTATGGATACCTTTTTTATGCCGTGAAATCCTTCAGTTTTGCAAATTGTCATTCGAATGAGTCGGTCCTACCAAAACGCAGGTGGAGCAGTTGCGCCGCACGGGATTTAAAAATGTATAAGCTTTAATATCGTCCTGTAGTTAGATTTTTATTGTAAAACTATGCTAAAAAAAATTCATTTCATTTTTGGCAAAATTGTCATAAACATTTGTGGACAACTTTTAACATTCTTGAGATCATTCCATACTTTGTCATAAATTAGCGGTTTTAGTCAAATTTGATCTGAAAAAAAAGTCACTAATTTACTATTTAAATTGTCGTGGCAGATATTGAAAACCACGTCACCCTTGAATACAATTTCATAACAATACACTTTACACTTTATACCCGCAAGGGGCTAGTCGTAGGATGAGGTTTTACGAATTCCTGGAACTATCTTTGGAGAATAGCGACTCCTCCGACCTGCGCTAACTATTCCCCTGTAGGATGGGGCTGTAAAATTCACCCACAGCCAGTCCTGATTGCCCTAAAAATGGCAAATGGACACTCACTGGATCATCGAATAGTTATCCACATTGGGCGATTATGACATACGCACACTGGACATCAATTGGGTGGCAACCAGAAACACGTTTCCAACTAGTCCTGAAGAATCTGTGGAATATGTGCAAAACGGTGAGAAACCTTGGATGTCGCAAGACATATGGGACAAGGTTGGCGATTGGAAAAAAGCCAAATTGGCAATCATCTCTCGACCCGATGTCAACCAACGAACACCCAACTTGAGGCAAAACTACCGCGATGCTCATATACAGCTTAAAACGGCTGTTAGACGCGATAAGAGAAATTCCATTGAAGATCTGGCCAATAAGGCAGAGTCTGCGACTTACCTTGGGGATATGGGTTCACTATTTCAAATCATTAAACAGTTGACGAACAGGAATTTCACCTGATGAGAGATGTCAACGGAACTCTCCTTAATATGAGTGAACATCAGTTGCGGTTATGGAAGGAATACTTTTCTGATATTTTAAACATCTTGTCAGAGGAAGATATTTCAGAAACAGAACAACTACCAAACACCCAACGCAACAATCCACTATTAGGAACGATCCCCTAGATATGGAAGAGATAGATAGGAAAGCCCCAGGTATAGACGGACCACCAACCAAACTCTTCAAAGCGGATCCGAAAATAACAGTCGATATACTCCTCCCACTTTTTACTGAGGTGTGGAGTGAAGGAAGATATCGGACTGAATGAAAGGAGGGCGTCATTGTGAAAATTCCTTCGGGATTCTGGCAATTGGCGTGTTATATGTCTACTAACTACCGTATCGAAAATTATGGTTAAGGTAATTCTCAATAGGATTATTGATGTTGTGGAGAGCACTCTCGAAGTTTATTAGGCTGGATTCTGTAAAGGGTCGCCTTGTACCGACCACACAAATACCCTACGGATAATATTGGAGCAGTCAGCCGAAGTGGGTTCACCACTACATCTCATGTTTGTGGACTTCGAGAAGGCTTTTGACTGCGCTAAGTACATTTGGAATGCTTTGTGTATGAGAGGTATTCCAGATAAGGTCATAGCTATGATTAAAGAATCCTACGAAAATGCAAGGTGTGCGTAAGACCAAGTACATGCACATGGGTTTGAACGCAATCACACCGATTGTACTTAACGGAGAAGATGTTGGAAAGGTGCAAGATTTTTTTTATCTCGGAATCATTGTCAGCATGGACGGCGGCGCCGAAAAGAATATTGAGGCTCGTCTTAATAAAGCTCGTCAGGCCTTCAGTCTTCTTCTTCTTCAATGGCACGACAGCCCAAATCGGGCCTCGGCCTCCTGATTTTCAGGTTCCTTAACATTTTCATTACTAATTGTGGAAGGGTTGCTAGCTCTTCGCACAACCCTCTATCAGCGAATTTTTTTCATTTTCCTAGATTGAGGTAACCAAGGTATATCCAAGCAGGCAGTGTGCTGGAATTATCCTTTGACCGGGATTTGAACTCAAGACCTTCACATTGTAAACCAACATGCTACCCACTAGGCTACACCCTAGTCAGGCCTTCAGTATCCTTTCCCATTTCTGGAGGTTAAGAGAGATCTCCCTTCGCACGAAGCTGCGAGTTTTTGACACATGCGTCAAATCCGTGTTGTTGTACTACGTGGAAAGTGACCGTTCGACTTACTACAGACTTTTATCAACCAATGCCTTCGACGTATTTTAGGAATATTCTGGCCAGAAGTGATCTCCAACGACGAACTTTGGAGTACAACTGGCCAGACTAAAGTAGATATTGAGATTCAAAGCGGAAGTGGCAGTGGATCGATCATACTTTGAGGAAACCAGAGCGAATTATCGCCAAATGGGCTCTGGGTTATAATCTTCAAGATAGACGTCGGGTTGGTCGACCTTGTAACACATGGAAGCGAACAGTTGAGCAAGAGGCCAGAGGAATAAATAAATCATAAGGCAACAGCTTAAGGCTCGCTCCTTGTGGAAGGGAGTTGTTTCTATCCTATACCCATATAGGGGGTCTTAACAGGAATTTGATTGATTGATTGATTTATCCTTCGAGCATTTGAGAGCTATCGACTTTGAAATTGAAACAAAGCATGCTGCTCAAGAACTTATATATATCATCAAGTTGGCTCAAAAAGAAGAAGAAATAGCAGTGTCGTCTGCAAACAAAGCGACTTGGCATTCTGTTCTTTGAGGGATGTCAGCCGTATAAATGATATATAGTGCTGGGCTAAGACAAGAGCCCCAAATTAATTGAACGAATAGTTTATTTAGTTCTAAAAAATGTGTGGCAAAATGCTTAAAGTACCCGCGAAGTAAATAAGTTTATTGGGCGCTTTCGTCCTACTCAAATGATACTGTAATGCCTTCTGAAAAGATAAATTTATAATTTTCCACAAGCTAACTTTTAAACATTACCTAACTGCGATTCGAAAAAGTTCAAAATGAAAACAATTGTTCATTGAAAATGTATTGCGCCTTTAAAACACATGCTGCTAATTAGGTGATTACAATTAATTGATACTCTACATATTTCAAAATAATAATAGTAATCGTTTCGAAGCAAACCACCTATACCGTAAATAGTACGATATGAAGACCTGAATTAAAAAATTATTAAATTTCATCTACAGACAATTGTTTTAAAAAAATCGTTGCAATAATTGGAAGTGTATTTACCAAGAGTTGACTGTGAAAAGTTATGTGCGGCAATTGCAGTAAAAATTAGAAACAAATCAGATCGATTTATTGAATATGATGTCATGTTTCGAAACGAATAGTTTATCTATCATAATAATCCTCCACAACATCGAATGATGTTAAGTATACACTCAGATGGAACAAAGAAGATCACACTACTTGGTCGTCTCTGTTTTGCCCGCGAGATAGATTGCCGAAAACAATAATAAATCTGAAATGAAAATAGATCCGAAATTAAGAGCGCGTTATTGCATTGGCGGATCCCTATTACGGCGTAATGCTGTGATGAACAGAATCTGCATTATGAAATTCATAGCAATACACTTCTCCACCATTGGCATGCGGTTACCTATTAATTTCCATATTGTCATAGGTGTAATTTATGCTTTCAGGCGTAGAATAATACTCGACAGCTCACATCTTACACCAACTCCGAATTACACAATTAGTTAGAGGAGGCAGCAGTGTGGGTACTCCTGATTCGCATTTAATTGGCAAAATCACTTTCTCTTGTTCTGCTGTTGAGGTCCTACCATTGAACCTCTCGATGATTTCGTATTGATGGCATATCTACAGCAATTCCACTAGAAACTCATTGAAACTAGCCAAGTATTTTGCGTGCTGGCAATCCTACGCATCTCAGACAGCTGGCCGTCAATTAAAAACGTGATTCACCAACAATTTCGGACTCTTACATCAAGGTCGTCGTTTTTTATGGTAAATGAATTTTTTTCTTCGGATATCGATTCGAACCATCTTTGGCCTTATGCCCAATTTCTAGCGCTCGTACTGCCTACAATCAGCCCGAATTCCCAATCGATCGACGATTGGCACAAGTTTGGTCATTAAATTTGACATCATGTCGACATAGCATTTCCTCAATAATTTATGTAAATTTAATATTCGATTCGAGCATTGTAGTGTCTTCGACTGATGATGGTTATCAAGTGGTTGAATTTGGTCTTAAGCAAACATTTATGCTCTACAGGAGATGTCACCCGGAATTAATTATCAAAATAAGAGCTTCCTGCTGCTTAGCGGGTGATAATTTTATGCAGAGTTATGTTGTATCTTTCAGTTAGTTGTTAATGACGCAGTGTAAGACGATCTGGAATTCGAGGTGGAGAAAGGTCTTGTAGATAAACTTTCAACGTCCACTTAATCTTATTAAATAATTGGCCGCAATTTCGGTCAGGCCGATGAATTTCATAAAATCAAAAGATTTAAGCCGGAAACCTTATTTTTTAAATTATAAGATAAATATCTGCATACAAGTTGGGAGCTGCTTTATTATTCTTAGGGCTAATTTAGTGAAAAGCTAATATGTATTAAGGGTGTGGTAGATAGAGGATAATTTGGTTCGTATGATTTAATAATATGTAGAATAATACCCGCTTTATTATTATTGGCAATTTGTTAACGCTAAGCTGCAATTATTATCTTGTTTGTTTTTGATCAATTTAATTTGTAGAAAATGGGTGAAAATTCGATCAATTTCTATATGAGAGGTGGTAGAAACGGTGGTGACATATTTCCTTCAAAACAAATCGATAATAATTTATCATCAACTTTCTCTGATGCACTTAGCGGAATTGTAATCATTCAGTAATTTTATAATTGGTAGATATTTCTTCTATTGCCTTACATTCCGGTCATTATATTTTTTTCGAGTATTTCACTGGCAGTATTTCATCGAAGTGTGCCTATAATTAATGACGTTAACTGGATACACAAAGTAAAAGGTAACATAAACAGATTGCTGAAGATGCTTATAAGAAAATACTTTGAGTTTTTTTGTGAATAGCGGCGATCTTTAGTTTATCTCTCGGTTCAAGTGACAGTTTCTGACAAATAGCTTTCAGGCGCTCCATCATCATAACCTCAATGGAATGAATGCAAAAAGAGCATCGTTTCTTTATTTATTTATTTTTTTTCTAAGTTACATATAAGTGCAAAACAATAAAAACAGATAAATAAGTATGTATACAATTCTGTGAAATCTGTAGTTGACCTCAACGTGTGTAATGGAGAAACAATTGTGTTAGTAATGAACAAGAAGCTTCATTAACTTTGAATACTTTTTTGTGCTATTGCCTGACAGTTAAATGATACTGGCTTAAGGCGTTCAATTTGAAATCGATACTTAGGTAATTGTATATTAGATTGTGACAAAATAAACGATGCCTAGAGCCATCGTAGCGTTCTTTTGAAAAAATTTCGCTTTTTTTGTTTGCGTAATTTACGATCGTTTATTGAGGTATTATAAACATTGATGTGGAAGTAAATTAGTTGAGCAATTTGATAGCCTAAGATACTTTTGACCTTGGATAAGATCAAGGATTTAGGCCTTAAGAAGTCGTGCTAGATGACTGTATTGTTGGTGGACGGACGTGCGTGAGCTTGAACTTTGATAGTGTGACGAAATGTTTTTGAGAGTTAACTTGAGAGTTTACAGAACTATTTGCAATTTCGATAGATCCTTATCGATATAGTAATTATCTTTTCCTCTCAAGGTTTCGATTAAACATTTTTCTGCCGGTTCTCACCACTTTGAAAATACAAATTTTATTATTCTAATTGTACGACAATAATAACGCGAAATCTCTTAGCTCGTTACGAGGATTTTTTTTAATCATAAAATAAAACAAGTTTCTATTTTTCACTTTATAATTCTTATATGTAATGAAGTATTGTGATCGACTTGGAAAACAGAAAAAAAATGTTATATGTTTGAACTTCATTAGTCATGAAACGTGACTAATGAAGTTCAAAAATGCAAACATAACAGAATTATGATTGGGTGATCATATGATACTCTAGATCAAATAGGAAAGAGTTTATTCTACCGAAAAATATGTCATTTTAAATTCTTTCCAATGGTGATTGGTGATTTTTGCTCGAAGCAGAAGGGGAGGTTTGTAATTCTTGTATATAACACCGTAGTATACAAAATGTTTCAACCTGAATTTGAAGCTAACTTTCATAATTTTGGAAATTGAACAATTTTTCTCTGAATTAATGGCATTTGTATGGGAGGTGGCAGAGAAAGCGGAAAATTTTGGATGACTTTGAATCTGCTTATCAACATCCTAATCACATTGCTTTGTTACAATTTTAAAGTCGATTGCTATCATATAATCGAGGAACAAATACTTTTCTTGGAATTCCAATAAAAAAAACTTGTATGGGAGGTGGTAAAAGGAGTGAAGAGAAGCTCATATATTTTAAGCATTTATTGTTAAGGGACAAATTGTGACAAAAATTTTAAGTTTTTAACTTTTTCTAATTTCAATGAAAATCGATTAAATGCATTTACCGAAATTGTGCATTTGTTTGGGAGGGTTAGAAGGAGTATTCGAATCCAAGCCAAATTATTTGACATCTATGATATTTGCAATAGTATACTTACCTCAAAATTTAAAGTTGATAGCTTTGACGGTTTAGAAGAAAAATAATTTAATTAAAATTCCAAATGTCGTGAAATTTGTATGGGAGTGGGTCGAAGGAGTGAAATGAAGTTTTTAGTTTTTCCGAAATTGATTGCAATTGCAATAAAATGAATTATGATAAAAATTGGTTCTTTTAACTTTGCTAGTTTCAATTCAAACCGAATAAATGCATTTTTGAAAATTGTGCGTATGTATGCGGAGGGGGGGGGGTACAAAAGAAATAAGGGGATCAGATCACTATTTTTTAACGTTAATGATATTCACGTCGTTATCAATCAATCAAATTCCTGTTAAGACCCCCTATAGGGGCATAGAACAGAAACAACTCTCTTCCACAAGGCGCGATCCTGAGCATCGGCCTTAAGCTGTTGCCAGGGCTTGTTTATTCCTCTGGCCTCCTGCTTAACTGCTCGCTTCCATGTGTTACATGGTCGACCAACCCGACGTCTTCCTTAAGGATTATAATCCAGAGCCTGTTTGGCGATGTTTCGCTCTGGTTTCCAAAAAAGTATGACCGATCCACTGCCACTTCCGCCTTTGAATCTCAATACCTATTTTAGTCTGGCCAGTCGTACTCCAAAATTCGTCGTTGGAGATCAATTCTGACCATAATATTCCTGGAATGCGCCGGAGGCATTGGTTTACGAAAGTCTGTAGTTTCTTGGTAAGTCGAATGGTCACTTTCCTCGTAGTACAACCATATAACAACACGGATTTGACGCCAAAAACTCGCAGCTTCGTGCGAAGGGAGATCTCTTTTAACCCCCAGAAAGGGCAAAGGCCGAAGGCCTGACGAGCTTTATTTAGCCGAGCCTCAACATCCTTTTCGGCTCCGCCGTCCATGCTGACAATGCTTCCAATATAGCAAAAATCTTACACCTCTTCCACATCCTGTCCGTTAAGAATAATCGGTGTGCTTGCGTTCGAACCCATGTGCAAATACTTGGTTTTACGCACATTTATTTTCAGTCTCGCCTCTTTGGATTTAGAATGTAACGAGCGAACATTTGACTCTAAATCCGAACGGTTATGTGCAAGCAAACACACGTCATCAGCATAATCAAGGTGACTTAAGATGTTAAATAGTTTCCATTGAAGACCTTTACCTTCCCCACCTTCCATTGTAGCTTTCAAGATGTCATTTATTACCACCAGAAACAGGGCTGGTGATTATATGCAGCCTTGTCTGACACCCGTGTGGTCGGTACAAGACGACCTTTTACGGAATCCAGTCTGATGAAGGTCGCCCTTCTTCGGATTTTTCAAAATGACGCCCTCCTTCCATTCAGTCGGATATCTTCCTTCATTCCACACCTTAGTGAAGAGTGGGAGGAGTATATCAGCTGTTATTTCCGGGTCCGCTTTGAGGAGTTCGGTTGGTAGTCTGTCTATACCTGGAGCTTTCCTTCTCGCCATTGACCGAATGGCGGAAACTATCTCTTCCTTATCTGGGGGATCGTCCCTAATAGAGGATTGTTGCAGTTGGATGTTTGGTAGTTGTTCTGTTTCCGGAATATCTTCCTCTGAAAAGATGTTTAAAATATCAAAAATCATCGCCGCAACTGATGTTCACTTATACTAAAGAGAGTTCCGTTGACATCTCTCACCAGGTGATTGGCGGTGAAATTCCTGTTCGTCAACTGTTTCATGATTTTGAATAGTGAACCCATATCTCCAAGGTAAGCCGCAGATTCTGCCTTGTTTGCCAAATCTTCAATGGCCTTTCTCTTGTCGCATCTAACAGCCTTTTTAAGCTGTATATGAGCATCGCGGTAGTTCTGCCTCAGGTCGGACGTTCGTTGGTTGACATCGGGTTGAGAGATGATTGCCAATTTGGCTTTTTTTCGATTGCCAACCTTATCCCATTTGTCTTGCGACATCCAGGGTTTCTCACCGCTTTGCACATATCCCACAGATTCTTCAGCACTAGTTAGAAAAGTGTTTCTGGTTGCCTCCCAATTGGCGTCCAGTGTGCGCATTTCATATTCACCCAATGTGGATGACTTTTCGCGTAGAATAGTAGTGTGTTCGCGTTTTTTGTTGGGATCTCTGAGTTTATCCACATTAAGCTTGCGCTTCATTTGAAGAATTTGTGGTCGTCGGATAGCTGCTGTACACAATCTCAAGCAGGCAACCATCAAGTGGTGATCGCTCCCCACGACAGCTCCACGTTTCGCTCGCGCATCGAGGAGACATCTTCTCCATTGGCGACTTATAGCCAAATGGTCGATCTGGTTCTGAGTAACACCATCAGGGGAAACCCAAGATTATGAGTCTTTTATGATGACTCTTGTGTGGAAAAAGGGTCCCCCGATGACCATTTGCCGAGTACTACAAAACTCCACAAATAATTCGCCGTTTTCGGATCTCTTAGTTCAAGGTCGTGACGCGTCGACCCAAACGTCATCATGCTTCCCCATGATGATCTAGTCCACTATTGTCAGAGTCTACCTGGGCGTTTATGTTTCCTGAGATGATAATAATATCACCTCTTGAAACACGTTCGAAGGTGGCATTCAGTTGGCTATAAAACTCCTCTTTGTCACCAGATGTTGCGGTATTAGTTGCTGCGTAGCACTGTAGAATTGTGACGTTTCTGACACTGGTCCTGAGCCTAACGACGATAATCCTATCCGAAATTGGTTTCTAGCTAATGAGACTGTTTCTCGCTCTCGGTGTAAGGACGAACGCCACGCCATTTTTGACTTCATTTTCAGGGCCAATGTACAGAATAGTGTTTCCGCTAGGGGTTCGTTCTTCTCCTGATCCTGTCCACCTGACGTCGCTCAAGCCCAAGATTTGGATGTTATTGTGCTCCATTTCATGGTCGATTACTGACTGGCGGTGCAAGTACCGAGTGACTCCAGCCCTTTCCCCGTCATTCAATGTTCGAACGTTTCAGAAGCCAATCATAGTCCGTTTTCAAATGCCAAAAGTCGTTACCGTAGAATCAGTCCGTATCCGAGGCGCTGTATCCGTTTCTCGTATCAGTTAGGTCTTAAGATCACGGGTGAGAACCCCATGATCCAGTGAGTGTCCATTTCCCATTTTTAGGCAGGACTGGCTGTGGGAGAATTTTCCCCCTCCCCCCTCCCCACAGGGGGAACAACATTTCACATCGTTATACTATGACCTAATTTTCAAGTCAGTAGCTGAAATGGTTTCGGAGAAAAATCAATTTCTTTAAATTCCGAAATTTCGGGAAATTTGTATGGGTAGAAAGAGCTTGGGGTATATAGCCCCTTCACGAAATTAAAGTAATTTTTTGGCTGGAAATGAGATATGACAAATTTCAGTACGATAGGTCAAAGCTTTCGAGAGTTATGTTATAGATAGACGGTCACTCGGAATCAAGCTTTTTGAGCGGCAAAAAATATTTCTGTTCCCTTGGCGACTCTGTGCAAGCATTATTTCTTAGCGTTACAAACGGTAAAGCAAACACAATATACTCTCAGATTTCATCTAGAGTATATAAAAAAAGCAAAATCCGTCTGTCTGGACGCCGTATGCAGTTCGCCTTTTGAATTTCAGCGATGATCTTTTACTCCTACATACTCTTGAAGATAATCCTTTTTTGGTTGATAACAGAATATTTAGAAAATTTAATTCTGATCCATTGAGTACAGAAAATCTCTGTTCATTTCAGTATAAATCGAAAGAAATATTGAAATCTAAGGTATACATATTTGCGCAGCAGTTAGAGTGATTGCGAGTAGATTAAAAATAACGATTGCTCGTTTCTTCATAAAATTCTTCAGCGGTAATACAAATTTGGGTTGTACAAGAAATTTACTAAAGAATACATATATCTTGGGTTGATTAACGTGGACGCCTGCCACTAGATCTTTATCCCACGGTTGTCTTTAGCAAAACAGATTGGTTTTGTGATGCCAATCATTAACGCTCCTTGAGGTCGCAGCCTATACTGAATCCAGGTTCAGCAATTATACTGCTAGATGCGAGGCCAAATCTCTTCTATTACATTCTTTCATTATTGGCACTGGTTTGAAAAGCGCAACTCTACGTCGAACTTTGAAAATGACTTCTAGTTTAGGTTCCTTTTTAAGCCCGTGCTGGTAGCACTCCGCTTCAGGAAACGTGGAGTCGGTACTATCCAAAGGTTATGCCGACATTGAGCTTGGTATATGATAACGAATGTTATCTCTTTCCTACGTATCGGAAATAAAATAACCTATGCTATCTGTAAATCATCTAGCTACACTAGACCTCTACGTCCTCTTGTTTCAGTTCAATTCAGCTCATCTTCTTTTAAATGCTTCGTGGGCAAAGGCACAAAGACATTCGAAGTCTGTTGACTCGCGAAGCACCTACGGACGTCTAGCGACTGTGAGCAAATTCAAAGTCCAGATTGTATCGTACAAAGATTGCGCCTCCAATATATTTGCCCTATATTAACCCTACTTTTATCACTATTTGCACACCTAGTTTGTCATACTGATGTAACCCTCCCACTTCTTCCGTAAAACCCTGCGAATCTGTCCGACAGTAGTAATGAGATGCTGCCTGAACTCAGCAGGTCAAATCTCAAAAGCTCAGAAACCCTAATGCCCAAGTACTTGACGTCAAGCTTAAACAAGGGATGACGGGATTGTGACACTGAGCCCTTCGGTATCATTTTCATTTCCCTTGATACAGGAACTCTTATCCTCAGACCTCATTCCCAAAAGGTTGCCATTAGAGCTGAACTTTTTCGCTCAAGCTCACGTCAATCATACACCGCGACATTGCTTGAATCCGCGAGATGAACCAGAAGGTCATCCATCATTAAGTTTCATATGAATGGACCACTAATAGAGCCCTGTGGATAGCCGCGCTCGACATCCCTCTATACAGTGTCGCACAAAACCCTTATCTGCTAGAGAAATCCCTCTGCCACAGGGCTATTTCTTAAAGGATACAGTGCAAAAGTCAAAAGCACCAGAATATAATAGAATTCCTGAATATATGTTTTGGCAATTGCTCCATAGATAGTTGAAGAAGTTTATAAGCTGCCTATTCACCACCCCTTTTTTCCAACCAAAAGAAAGGAGCATACAATTTTTTTTTTCGATGTTTCAAATGCACGTAGTCCTTTAATTTGTCGGCTATTTTTGTGTGCTAGCTAGACAGACGTGAATATACGAGTATAGTACAGGGTGTTTTTTTAAAGGCGGAGAACTTTCAATGGAAATAAAACACAGAAAAATGTTTTATTTTACATGAAATTTAGCTTTATTTAAAAAACAATTTTATAGCATTAACGTTTGCATATAATACCAAGCATATGGCTGCCTTGGCTGGTGCGTACATGCCGTAATCTGGAAGTCCAATTTTCACTCATTTTTCGCAGTAAATCAAGCTGCATTTCGGCAATAACGCGTTGAATGTTAGCTTCCAAGTGCTCAATAGTTTCTGGTTTATCGGCGTAGATATGAGACTTCGTATAACTCCAGAGAAAAAATCTAATGGCGTCAAATCGCACGAACGATGTGGTCTTCTCTGTTTCTTTCAGCAAAATAATTGTATCGCGCGCTGTGTGGCATGTGGCGCCGTCCTGTTGAAAACACATGTTTGTGACATTAATGCCTTTCAAATGAGGTACAAAAAAGTTAGTAATCATGTCTCTGTACCGCTCACCGTTGACTGTAACGTTCTGACCATCATCATTTTTGAAGACATATCGAGCGATGATTCCGCCGGGACATAAAGCGCACCAAACGGTGACCTTTTCTGGACATAGTGGTGTTTCGACAATGGCTTGTGGACTATCATCGCTCCAAATGCGACGATTCTGTTTATTGACGTAGCCATTTTCAAATGGAATTGTGGATCAATAGCATTGCTTCCTTCGGCCCATTCACCAAATGTACGGCGCGAACGATGATCGTGTGGCTTCAACTCCTGTCCAAGTTGAATTCTGTAAGCGCGTAAACCAAGATCTTTACGCAAAATTTGTCATAAAACGGATGGACACAAGTTTAATCGTTGAGCATGATGACGAATTGGCACATCTGGATCATCATCAACACTACGCTGCACACCATCAATCGCTTAATGTGTGCGCACTGTACGAAATCTTACGGGATGTGTATTATCGTTTAGAGTAAACATATTGCGAAAATGATCCATAGTTTCTCGAATTAATTGCTCTAATAGACTATTACGAGCACCATAAAATACACTTAATGCCCGATGAGTTTCTCAGTGGCGTGGGGTTCATTGATGCAAGGGAAGCATTTCATCCCTTACGTTTTGCCTTCCATTAAGTCTAGTAATACTAAATAGAAATCAGAACGAATATATAAATTTAATAAAAAAGTCTAAAGAAAACTTGCATTATTTTCGTAAAACATTGTATACAAGATTTACGTGCAAAGGACAGCTTTTCTCTAAATCTTTTTCTAAACCAAACCGTTTGAATGAATGTCCAAAGCCTTTTCTACTCCAGCTACTATCACTTTTTTTGCATTAAAATTTATTCAGATGCTTTTAGCTTAGCAGTAAGCAGGGTGCAGTTTTTAGTGTGGTGCTTATTAACTGGCTCGAAGTGATATGTACTATGTATACTATAGTGTCCTTGTTTTTATTTATCTGGTGCAAGAAATTTTTTTTTTTAAATATATCTTTTGGTTTAACATCGTTGATTTGCTGCTTTATTGATAACCTTTTCGCGTTATCTTTGGATCTCGATCTTTCACGGAAAAAGAAGATAATATTATTATTTCCAAAAGCTGTTTTAGAATATAGACAGACATGGTACAAAATGCATTAGTAATTTAAGATCAGTACTTTTGTGTTTTCTATCTGATTCAGGTCCAAGAATTGAAGAATTTATTAAGTAACTAGCATGGGTTAGTAATTTTAGACAAAGACACAAAGTTACAAATAATAGTGAAATTATTAAAATTTTCATTGCCATTGTGTGCCATTAAGGATGCCAAGAAGAGGCAGTCCGTAGTATATTAAAAATATAAATTCTTTAAATAAGAGAAATTATAATGAATTAGTAAATCTGTTAGCTAAATATAGTACCTAATTGTGATTGCTTCCCTTAGGTATAATATCACGCCACGCCACTGAAGTTTCTTGAATTGAACCATGGCTTTCAAAATAAATTTGAACAATTTGCAAACGTCGCTCGTGAATCTTTTACGATAAATTGCCAAACCAAATTAACCCCCAAAACAATCGGAAATTCTCAAATCGGCTTTCACAGAAAACAGCGTTGCCAATGTAAAGTTGTCCGCCTCTAGAAAAATACCCTTTAGAATGGCTGGTTCAAAATGATCTTCAGACAGTTATTCTGTAGGATTTGTAGTTTACCTTTGTGAACAGTGGCACAAATATTCCAAATCGGAGCTCCGTATAGGATGATACTACCTTGATGACCAAAAATTTGTTTGATGTACTCAACTTGGACTTTTTATTTATGAAAGGGTGCAAGGAGGTGATACTTTTCGAAATTTTGTTGCTAATTTGATCTGTGTGTGTCTCTAAGGTTAATTTTTTTTCGAGATGTAATCCTATGTACCTTATGGATTGTAACTAGGAAACTGGCTCTTCAAGGATATTTATGGTTGGGTTCAGAAGAAAGCGTCTTGTGCGCCTTTTGGAGATAAATATGGCTTGAGATTTGCTAGCGTTTATTTTTCTTTTCCATAGTATTGCAAAAAACTTGTGAATGGATTTTAGGTACGATTGTAGGTTTTGAAGTATGATGCCGGGATCTTCGGAGCTCGTGTAGATACAAGTGTCATCAGCATACATAGCTACTTCTCTGCTGGGTTCTTTGGGGAAGTCTGAGGTGTAGATGTTGAATAGCGCTGGACTCTGGCAAGGTTCTTGAGGTACGTCCACAGGTATTAGTCGGGGTTTAGAGGTTGTTGATTGGACTTTTACATTGAACGATCAAGGAAGGAATGACGTTATTATTTTAATAATATAAAGAGGAAACAAAAACTTTTCTAATTTATATATCAGACCATTGTGCCATATAGAGTCAAGAGCTTTTTCTATGACTAGACAGTCATGCCCGTAGACTGTTTTAGTTGGAAGTTATCTTTAATATGCTCAGTGACTCCGAACAATTGGTGGTTGGTGGAAAGACCAGAAACAAATCCGAATTGAAAGAAAGGGATTGAGTTATTATTTTCGAGTGTCTTGTACATCCAATGGAGTATGATATTTTCAAGAAGTTTGCTGAGAGTAGGTAGTAAGCTGATTGGATGATAGTTTTTGGGAAACTTGCTGGTTTGGGGATAAGAATGATTATTGCATTTGACAAGCGTTGAAAATAAATGTTAGCATGATTATAGTTTTTTAGGTACAGTTTTCAGCATAATTTTGGTAGTCTGTTGATTTCAGGTAGTTTCCTTCTCTTCAAATAGCGTAAAAGCCTTCTGAGTTCAGTTGGTTTGCAATAATTAGATGGATTAAGGTCTAGGTTTCTATCTGAAATTGAGACGAGTAAGTTGTTAACTTCAATAATGTTAAAAGGATCACCTAGCCCAAAACCTAATCTATTTGAGTCTAGAAAATGATTCGCAAGAGCTTCGGGTTTGCCTTTGTTGCTGCGTTGTGGATTTCGATTTGAAGTAATCGTGAAGAATCAACTCTAAGAACACTTAATGACTCACCAAATTATCTCTCAGAATCAGTATGGACTTAAGCCCCAATCGAGCACTAAAGGAGCATTATTTGATGTCATGACTAAACTCCAGTCTTCTTGCGATAAAAAGTTTCACAAGGCTGCTGATTTTATTGATTTCTCTAAGGTATTCAATACAGTAGATCACCAAATTGTACTCAAAAAACTTTTCGCGATTTGAGTTCGTGGACTCCCTACAGGTGGCTTGAAAGCTACCTTACTTCCAGATCTTAGTACGTTAGAGTTGACAATGTTAGCAGTGCTTCACTCCCTATTGCTAGTGACATTCCACAAGGAAGAGTATTGGGTCCTGTTCTGTACAACATTTACACGAACTCGATCGCAAACTTGATCTCAATGGTGAAATATCACTCTACGCAAACGACATAGCTCTTCATTTAGTATACTAGCACTCCTAGATAATATGAACAAGGATCTCGTCAACATCAATGCATGGATCATAATTTGCTAATTCGGAGAAAACTAAGTATATTGACTTCAATAAGCCACCAGAAATTGAACTAAACATTGTTTCCAATGGACAAACTGTTAGTAGGGTTGTCAGCTTCATGTACCTCGGGATTCACCTCGACGAACGCCTATCTTGGGATTCACACCTAGATGCTGTGAGAAGAAAATTGGCCCCAATTTCCGGTATATTTAGGAAAATACGAAAATTAAAAAAGGGCATATTTTCACTTCTATATTTGATCCAATTAAACTCTGGCATAACAATCTCGGGTTCCACCTTCAATCCTAAACTGCAATATATCCAAAGAATCCAGAACCGAGCAATGAAAAACCTATACAAGGGAGGGAGCGCACGAAAACGATTCACGAATTACACCAGTTCCTAACTGTTGAATAACTATATCGCTTAGAGGTTTCCGCTCAAATTCATGACATTAAGCATCTTAAAATCAACAGCGACATAGTATTCACCTACTACTCTGACAAACATCTATATATGACCAAGTATATCCATCTGCCATCCGAAATACGGGTCCAATTCAATATTAAACAAGGCAATTTCGATCTAACACGAGCAACCAGATGATCTTCAAGAACCTACATACCAGTAAATCGAAATTAAAGTAATTTTTGTTATTACAATTATATTCGAACATTTAAAATTTTTCACTTCGTTAGATAATTATATTAATGTATCTTAAATCTCTTATTCTACAACGTTATTGAGTTTTATGTTCTCTTATTCCGCACATCAGTATTATTGAATTTTATTTATTTTACTTTCGTAATTACTTTCTTATCATTTTTTTCGACTTTTGCCTCATTGAATTAAAATTATTATTTAATGTATTATTTGTTAATATTGTAAAGAAAATGTACCATAATTACTATCCTTACATGATTAGCTCATGGATTAACTTGAATCAACTAACTCTGTAAGAAGTTGATGAGCGGAAACTATAGGTTCATCAGCTAACTTACGTCGTTTCGAGAGTGATGACATATTTAATTGATTAAGTGGATCGATATAAGGAGGAAGACGAACTTTGTCATTCTAATTAAGGTGGCTTAAAGGTATTCTCACAAATTTACGCTGAATTGATTCAATTCTGCCAATGAGGTCATCAATCTAACGAAGGTGATATAGAGAATAAATTTTACATAGGAATTGTCAAATTTCTTAGATAAGCGTGTGATGAACCCCAGCATAAAATTACCCTTTTGCACAATCTTATTTATATGCACCTAAGTCAATTATAGAGTAGACACAATCCAAAATACAGTCATTAATTAAGTCGGACTTTCCTAGTAAATGACATAACATGCCATTTATCCACATTCAAACGAAGATCATTGTGGCGACACCAATTACTAAAATTAATCAAATATTCCTGGAGAAAATTTTCAGAGTTGGAACTAAGAGACTTAAAGATCTTAATGTCGTCTACATAAATTAGTGATTCCGAGTATTTAAGAACAGAGGCAACATCATTAATGGCCAGGTTAAACAAAAGTGGCCCCAAATGACTACATTGGGGAACACCAGAATGCGCAGTAAATGGCTTAGAAGTACAATCACGAAAGAGAACTTGATAAGTTTTATTAAATAGATATGATTTAATGCAATTAATAAACCATGTAGGAAAACCCAAAACCCAAAGCTAGGGTATAGCCTAGTAGGTAGTGTGTTGGTCTTGTAATGTGAAGGTCGCGAGTTCAAATCCCGGTCGACGCAATATATAATTCCGGCACATTGCCTGCTAGGATATACCTTGATCACCTCAATCTAAGAAAATGAAAAATTCGTAGAAAGAGGGTTGTGCCGAAGGGCTAATAACCCTTCCATAATATGTAATGAAAAATGTTAAGGAACCTGAATATCAGGAGGCCAAGGTTCGATTTGGGCTGTAGCGCCATTGCAGAAGAAGTAGGAAAACCCAACATTTCTAATTTCAACAGAATAATGGAATGAGGTAACTCATTGAAAGCCTTACTAAAATCACAATCAAAAAAATACAATCCACCTGCTTACCCTCCTCAATATCCACAACGGATTTATTCGTAAACTCCATCAGATTAGGGACTGTTGACCTATTTTTGACAAACCATGTTGTTTACTTGAAATCAAGGATTTACAGTGAAACGACATGCACTCATACACTACGGACTCATAAAGCTTTGGAACAGCAGACAGTTTAGCTATTGGTCGATAGTTGACAACAGCAGATTTTGCACCACTTTTGTGAGTCGGCATGATAAAGGAGGCCTTCCATACGTTTGGGAAAATCCCAGTTTTTAGGAACTTTTGAAAGAGGAGGGAGTGTGGCTCAGCAATAGAGAGACAGCAGCGCTTAAGGACAACTGCAGGGACTCCATCTGGGACAGAAGAAGAAACATCCTTAAGAAGAGAAATATGGTTAACTATATCATTATAAGAAATCGGTATACCAGATAAAGTAGTTGAAGCAGTACTTCTAAAGTTAGCAAAGTACTACATATCAGGGATAAAGTTACTAGCAGAAAAAGATCTACTGAAGAACGTGGCAAAAAAAAATGCGAATAGTAAATTGATCATTGGGATTACATTTGCTTGATAGCCATCAGATTTACGCTTACAAATTACAAATTTCTATAACTTCAAGGGATCTCTAATAATATCCAACTGCATAAAGTGCAGTAAATATTCAGAATACAAGCAAATAGATAAATCTTTGAATAAGTCATAATATTCTTAATAGAAACGAAAATCAGTGTCAACTCACTCGTGTACTAAGGATACAGCAATTAAATATTCTTCCGATAAGTAAAAGGAACTGAAGCAACAAAAAATTGGTACAGAATATAATAAAAATCAACTACGGCACCCTCAAAATCAGGATTATCTTAAATTTCATCAAAGTTAAAATTAGATATAAGATAGTCCAAGTAGTAGTAGAAGTATCAGAGCTTTCGTAGTTACATCGATGGCAGCGGAGTTCATGAGCATTTGTTCTTGGGGTGCTTTTCGAGAATGCAATCCAAACTGAGGCAACAAATTATTTAATCATGTCGTCAATTTCTTCTGGACTAAAGATTTTGGAAAGATTTAGTTCCTAAAGATCTATTCCCTTAGATTGAACTTTTTGATATTGTACCTAGTTCGTGTTCGCATACCAGGGAAAGCTACTCGGCTTTCGAGCAACAGGATCGCTCGGTTCTGAATCAAAACTAATAGGATGATGTGGAGAGGAGAGCTCACTTTCGGTTATAAGCTAGGTGATGGAGTTAAGTCCATTACTCAGAATTAAATCCAAGGTGGAACAGTTACCTTTTGGAGTTTAAAACGTGGGTTCATTGGATATTTTAACAAGAAATTTACCAGCAATTATTTCTTCGAATAGGATTTTCCCAGCTTTATTTGCTTTCTGGCAGTTCCAGAAGCGATATCTCGAATTAAATCGCCGCAAGTAATGTACTTTCGCTTGGATCTTATAAGTTTTTGAAGCTCAGATTTGATCCAGCATAGTTTTTCCTTATTTGTTTTGGAAACTACGAAATATGCCGCAAATAAAGATGTTTCAATGCATTCTATTCTTATACCTATTAATAGTTTTTTAATAAAAATTGCAACACTTCCACCTTGCTTATCCCATCTGTCTTGCCTATAAATATTGTAAAGGCTTTCTTTGAACCAATTTTCGGTAACAAGGAAAATATCAATTTTGTGCTTTTCAAAATAAGCGAAAGTTTCTAAGTATTTGTTGCAGATACTTTGAGCGTTCCACAGTAGGCATTTGATCAAATTCTTATCCATAGAGAAATTTTTAAATTTAGTACGTTAAATTCTTGTTGTTTACTAGTAAAATCTAATTAATATCAAATGACGGTGATTCCTCCACATGCCCATTTTCTTTTCAAACCCAGCACGTATCCATACATCAAAATTAAGCTGAAAACTGGTTCACCGATCATCTTTTCATCTCGCGCGTAATCGACTCTAATTTGCATGAATCCGACGAAACGATCGTTCGTTATTATGGCTCTAGGCTTGATTAATGGCCACATATTTCATATAAATATGAAAATGCTTCTAATCCTTAAACTTGTTCGGATAGTTATCTGTGCTACGGTGTTCGATATTAATCCGTTTTTTATCCGAAATTAAATCATCTTAACCCACAAAAAATATTTTCTTTATCACGATGATCGGTTAGCGATGATTGAATTGCATTTGCGTGATTATTTTAGCTACAGGTTTGGATGTATTGGTTATTTTAGGAAATCCTAAAAAAAATCCACTGGTTTTTTTGAATATGCTTCAGTGAGCACAGACCCGAAAACTGTCGGTTACATGACAGCCGAAGCGAAATGTTTCTACAAGATTTACTTAGCACTTGCTGGCTATAGTGATCATACCGAAAGTGATCTTACCCGATCGAATGGCAAACACGCAAGCAACATGTTGCATTTTTAATTATTATTAATGTTACAATCTCGACAAGTAACAAGTGCGGAAAGTGAAATGTATAATACTTGATCATAAGATGCGCAGCGCCGCGCAATTGCGATACACTGTCCGATTAGAAACTATCGATTGTGGTGATAAGGAGACTTTAAGGCGTTGAACGTGTAGTGCATATCAAATCTTGTGTCTTTTAACTTTTCATCGGTTGTCAATTGAATGCTAGAAGCCTAGACATTCAGTAGCCACTTGGTCATAAGATTGTTGTCACGATTCGATTACTTGAAGGAGAAAAATCACTTCTCATCACGACATGTTGGCATCCTCAATCAACTGAAGATACAAGAAAAAGTTTATTGGTGAGTTTGGTAATAAAGTGATTTTTTTCTTTAATCTTTGAGTAGAAATTTCTTGCGGAGCATGACAAAAATTTTAATAGGCTCTGCAATATTTCAAATCAAATTTTATTTAATGATACGAGTATGATTGATGTCCGATACATCATAGGGAGAATGTTGATTTTATGAAATCTTAATTATGTAAAGGCAGTTAAATAAGATAAATAAAATAGTTTTCTTTATTTCCGTAAGATATTTAATTTATTTGATACTCAACTGTGAGAAATTTTTGGTTTAATTTCATTCTTAAGGCTTTGAAAGAATTATACAAAAGCTTACTAACTAAATTTAAATGAATTGGAGAACGGTAGGCTATTTAATCGTGGTGTAAAATTGTTTATTAAATTAAATAATTAGAAGATAATTTCTAAATGAGTATTACTTACAGTACTTCCAGAATGACGTTTGTCTTGACTTAACACTTTCAGTTTGTAATTTGCGCATTTCATTATTTAATTTTTGCTGGAGTCAAGAATAAAAGGTAAAAATTTGGTTATGTATTTTTTCGTAAAAAAGTGACTAAAAATCCTTGGACGTGCTAAAGTTGTAAAACTTGGACCCAGAATGGTCATGGAAATTTTAATTAGTTTTCAAATTGTCAAAATCTCTTCATCTCTTCTAACACCACCGATACAAATAATAAAATTTAAGAAATGTGAGTTTACCCATTTCCATCGAAATCAAAGAATGTTGAAACATGAAATTTTTCACAAAAATTTCACATGTAAGGATCGCTCTTTTTCAAACCGTACACCTATTCGGACGACACATTTATTATTGCTTCCAAATTTTTTCAATAGGTGGTATACATCAAATAAGCCGACATTTATGAGGAAACGTTTTTCTTAAATTGTTTATTTTAAACAATATGGACATTTAAACTTTTGAAGAATAGTCGGTTTCGTTCTTCTTGAAAAGCTATTATCTCCGGTTCTATTTGTCGCACAAACTTCGTTCTTTTCGCATTTTATAGGTAATCGAGTAAACTTTTTATTACGTTAATTCACTTGCAACTATTTCTTTGTTTTGCTTACAAATTATCGCGTATCAATCTTCACTCTTTCGCATTCTAAACTTCGACGGACTCGTCGACTCCAGACCAGACTGACCGAGTGTTCACCAAAAATACTCGCCTTTTTATATTGGTTTTGTCGCCGAATAATTCCCCTTGTCGTGTGAATCTTTTCCTTCTCGCTCGAGCACTCTTAATTGCTTCTTTTTTCGCTTTGCCCGTGTTATTTTTGTCGAAGACCTTCGATAATCGTGCGTGCTAGGATGTACGTGTTCGTTCATTACTATTTTTTGAAACCTATAAAG
This sequence comes from Chorisops tibialis, assembly GCA_963669355.1. Lineage (NCBI taxonomy): Eukaryota > Metazoa > Arthropoda > Insecta > Diptera > Stratiomyidae > Chorisops > Chorisops tibialis. The sequence goes on along the minus strand of OY770263.1, from coordinate 71,859,504 downwards.
CATTTTATCCCTCCCTCCGTCTTATTCTTCCGTCAGACCGCTGTCGTTGCTTCCTTGCTAAAGCGGTCTTTACCTGGTCCTTACTTTACCTGCGAGGTCGCAATTATTCAGAAGTTTCCCATTAATTAAGTGTAATTGTTGCTCTTTCTTAATAATTCGATGATTATGTGTACATATATTTTTTTTTTGGTTGAAGACTTGACACTCCCATCAAGTCTCATAGCGTTCCTTAAAGTGTTAAAACGCGCGCATTAATTTGATGATAAGCAAGTACAGCTGATATTTCGCATTACTTTCGAGTACAGTGGAAGACCGCGAATATTTGATGAACGACAACTTGTAACACGCAACAGTATTTTATACTGACTCTGTGTGTAAAATAAGTAAAATGCAATATATTACGCTTTATTATTCGTGACGTTTCGGTCTCTGCTGAGACCCTTATCAAACTGCATAACACTGTAGAATCCGGAAATCTGTTTTAAATAAATATTTTCCATAGATTTTCCTTAGTAAAACTTTTTCCATTTTTATTGTATTCTCTCGATCTTGTGTCATTTGAAGATCGATGTTGGTTTAGCTAGGATCGGACATATTTTCTGGTTGAAACTGATCCAATGGGAATTTTAAAATGACATATTTGATATTGATAAAGAACATCACAAATCAGTTATTATGTTGTTCAGCTATGGAACATGGCAATGTTGACATCGTCCTTAAATAAACCTTTAATATTTCTAGAATTATTTTGCTACTGTCGGCAAGATCTTTGAACCCATCAAATGCCACGTTAAATTCTCTGTATATTCTCTTAATTTTAGTTTCCCCAAAGCGATATTTTCTGTTTTCATTTTTCTTAGATCTAATGTAGAAATATCTTTCAGAAGCTCTACGTTTTCAGGATTTGATTCCGAACAGAGTTTTGAAGTTATCCCATCGACCATACTTTACAAAAATGGTTTTCTTTTGATTGGTATGATTCTAAGATTATGCATCAAAGGAATATTCTTATCAAATTTTCGCTGGTTTTTATAGCCAACGTGGTTTTTTCAACAGGGTCGGTTCCAAAACATTCCAAAATTCGATGCGAACTGTTTTGCCTCGTTTCGTAACCGAATCGAAGTAAGAAATTCCCAAACCGTAAACCTGATCAAATTTACAAATGGTTTGGTGATAATTGATTTCTTAGAAATGGTCGAAAAAATACTTTTGTATGGGAGGTGGTAGAAGTTTTTGAGGTATTCAACTAGTTAATATTTTAAACTTTAAACCATTTTTATACTGTAGATGAAATTTGAGAGTATACTGTTTTTGTCGTACCGTTTGTAACGCTAAGAAATAATGCTCGCACAGAGCCGCCAACGACACAGAAATATTTGTTGTCACTCAAAAACCTCGATTTCGAGTGACCGTCTGTCCATCTGTCCGTCTATCCGTCTGTCTGTCCGTCTGTCTGTCTGTCGAAAACATAACTCTCGAACACTTTGAGCTATCGTGCTAAAATTTTTTGTGTGTCAAACTTTAAAACAGATTTAGGGAAAAATTAACTTTAAGCTCCCATACAAATTTAATGAAATTTGGAAGTTTTAAGAAATTGATTTTTCTTTGAAACTATTATATTTAAGGTATCGACTAGAAATTTGCGTCAAAGTATAACAATTTATATACAATTTATATAATTATAAATTTATATACATATATATCACGAAATATTGATGTGATCCCCTCACTCCTTCTAACCTAACAATTTTCAAAAATTTGTTAAATCGACTGTCATTGAAGCTAGCGAAACTAAATGAATAAATTTTTTCTAGTGTTATTTTCTTTATTTTTATTAATTGCAACCAGTTTTGAAAAAATCATCAACTTCTCCTCACTCCTTCCACCCCCTCCCATACAAATTTCACGAAATTTTGAAATTTAAATTAAATTATTTTTCTTCGAAACTGTCTAAGTTATCGACTTCAGGTTTTATTGAAAGTATAATAATAGAAACATCATTGAAGACAAAAAATTTCGTTTTGATCCGTCTAATCCTTCTACCACCTTCCATACAAATCCATAATTTTGGTAAATGCATTATATCAATTTCCCTTAAAACTAGAAAACTAGAAAACTCAAAATTTTGCCAGAATTTGTCACTTATTGATTGCAATACATACTAAAAAAATTATCAGCTTCGCTTCACAAATATCTATGTTACTTATAAATTCAAGAAAAGCATTTCTTGTTCGAACATATGAGAGCTATCGACTTTGAAATTGAAACAAAGCATGGTGATAGGGATGTTGATAAGCAGTTTCAAAATCATATAAAACAATCTACCACCTCCCATACAAATGCCCCAATTTCAGGGAAACTATGTCCAATTTCTTTGAAAATAACAAAAAACTTCAAATTTTAAATTCAGCACGGAACACTTTGCATGTCACGCTCGGTATCATATACAAAAGCTACAAACCTCCCCCCTCTGCTTCTACCACCCCCCATACAGAATTCGTAGTACATTATTCGAAAGAATTTGAAATGACATATTTTCCGGCACATTAAACTCTTTCGGGCTTTACGCCCAATCATAATTCTGTTGTGTTTTTAAATGAATTCTACAAATTGTCAAGTTTGTAGCTTAAGGGGGTAAGGCCGCACGGCTCATTTACATAGTGTCGTATGGGGAACAAATAATTCGTTTTCTCAGAAACCGCTTAACGTTGCTGAATCAAATTTTACTCACCTTTTATTTATGCCAAATTACACATTTTTAGCTGTTTGTTTTTTATTCTGATGATAACTTTTATCTACAGCTCATGGGAAATTTTTTTGTTGTTTTGTGTGATAATTCATGACGTTCTTCATTCCATATTTGAAAAACTGGCGGAAATTTTTACATTTTCACAGCTGTTTTGTTGTAGGTTGTGCGAAGGGCTAACAACCCTTCTACAATAAGTAATGAAAAATGTTAAGGAACCTGAATATCAGGAGGCCAAGGTCCGATTTGGGCTGTAGCGCCATTGTAGGTAGCTGTTTTGTTAGCCAGTGTAAACATTTTCAAATAAAAAAAAAGTATTTGAGAATATGTTTTGTACTTTTGGAATAAATGGGTCTTGTGTGAAGAAAAAGTAACTTTTCAGGAGACGCAAAAAACAAAAAAGTGATTTTTCAAAAAGTTTTCTTCACTTTTAGCTATTATTTCTCGAATCTTATCGTTTGAATGAACAACGCTGACAAATCAAAAACCTTTCTAAATAACCTTCATTGATTATTGTGATTGTGAATAAGTTTTTGTATTTTAAATTATTTTATTTTAAAATGACAAAACCAAAAGAAGTCTTTTAAAAAAAAGAAGAAACGTGATTTTAGTTCACTTGAAATGAATATTAGAAGCACTTCTAGTTGTCATAGAGGTCTGTGGTTTATGGCGGAAATTAGTATATAATAAGAAAAGGGAATAAAAAAATCAATTTTTTTGGGCCTTACTCCCTTAAAATTTCACTCAAAAATTTTGAGTTTTTGTGTTTTTTTTTCAATACACGCGAAATACCTAGTGCAAGTTAGGGCCGCCCTTTGGTGGACAAAATTTTACTACTACAATGGCGCTACAGCCCAAATCGGGCCTGCGTAGCCTGACTTTCAGGTTCCTTAACATTTTTCCATTACTTATTGTGGAAGGGTTGTTAGACCTTCGCACAACCCTCTATCTACGAATTTTTCATTTTCGTAGATTAAGGTAACCAAAGTATACCCAAGCAGGCACTGTGCTGGAATTATGCGTTGACCGGGATTTGAACTCACGACCTTCGCATTGTAGACTAACACGCTACCTACTAGGCTACACCCTAGGATAAAAGTTTTGGATCAAATTAATATTTTTTCTTTATGTATGTATATCAAATGGATGTATGCACGTGCAAAAATTTACCTTTGTATCTGTTACCAGAGCCCTCAAAAAATTAGTGAAAATTTAACTTAATTCCTATTTTGAGTTTTGAGATATAACGGTTTGAAATTTTGAAAAGCGCACCATTTTTGAAATGCTCCTCAGTTCCCCCAACACCGCTATATTCAATTTGTTGTATTTCGCTAGTATAGCTTAATAGATGTTTTAAGTTTCAATTACATAGCTTAGAATGTTCGTTTTTGGGTGAATTGTTGATTGGGTAAGTGAGCTCTATTTTCTAAATTTTAGGGGGTGTAAGGTGGAAGAGGTAGGCGGAGGGAGGAAAAGAGTCAAAACTTACAGTTGCTAATATCGATTTATAACCACGAATGCAGATAGGAAGTTGAAAATCAGTAGAGATATAGAGAGGGTCTTAAGACAAACTCTAAAACTAATTTAATTTTTTTTATCCATTGGCATTCGAAAAGGGGGGGCTAAGAACAAATTGTCCGCCAAATTTTTTTTTTTTCAAATGATTATTTCTTCGAAATTACTTATTGTAAACAATTCATATTTTGGGACCATTAAGTGGTATATATTTCCACCGGAATCAGCTTGGAGAGTGGCTAATTATTGTAAGGGAAGGGTCAGGCGGGTGCAAAGAAAAACACTTAAAAATGAAAATCTCAACTATCTCTTAAGCTATGTAATTGAAACTTGAAACATATATTAAGCTATACTAGGAAAATACAAAAAAAAAATATAACAAATTGAAATAATAGTAGTGGGGGAAATGGGGAGCATTTCAAAATTGGCGCACTTTTTAAAATTACAAATCCTTACATCTCAAAAAAGAGTACAGTACAGTACATCAAATCGAAAATTTGTCAAATTGTAGAACTACATAGCCGTTAATTTTGGTAAAAATTTTAAGTTGGAGGTGTAAGGGGAGGGAGGTGAGCAAAAACGTCGAAAATTTTTAGTGATTTTTTTAGGACTCTGATGAAAGATACAAAGTTTAAATTTTGCATGTGGATAGTCTATTTGATTGTACATAGAAAAATAATAATAACTTGTTTCATAATTGTTATAAAACGACCCCCCTGGTTTAACGTGCACAATGTGTTTCATATGCATTGAAAAAAAAACACATGAACTGAAAATTTTTGAGTGAAATTTTAAGGTAGAAACTTGAAAAATTGTGAAATGCATTTAAAAAAATCTCTAAATATACGAAATATTAACTGGTCGAAAACCTTTGAAACTTCGACCTCCTCCCATACAAAATTATTTTTTCGACCATTTTCAAGAAATCAATTATCACCTAACTATTGAAAGATATCAATTTCAAATTTTGCGCGAAAATTTTTTAAAATAGTTGAAAAAAAATTGCATTTTGAGATCGCGCTTATCCTTCTACACCCTCCCATACAAAAGTACGATTTCGACCAATTTCATTAAATCAACTACTAACCAACAAATTAAAAGCTACGAACTACGAATTTTGTTCAAGCACCGTACAAGAGAAATGAAATAAGACTACATCACAAATTTTATGAGTCCCTTACCCGCTCTACCCCCTCCCATACAAATGTTCGGTTTCGTGAATCTAAAATACACCGAATTTCATGAAAATTCTTTGCAACTTCGTCTATGAAACTGACATTCTATGCAGAGAATATTGGACGTGGTTCAAGCAATCAATTAAAAAGATATTAACATCCACTCACTCTTACTATTACCCCTCCTCCTCCCCTTATAAAAGCCTAAACTTGCAGAAACGAATGAAATATTGTTAAATTGATAACAGCCCTGCCCAAGAACTCCCTTTCACTTAGTCTTCCCTAACCACTCTAACCTGGATATTGACTTTCCACTCATCCGCAACTTTTCCGAAGAATAATAAAGATTCGCCCGATTTGTTGGCAGTTTATTTTTTATTATTAGTAATTCCGAAGATATAACCACTTGGAAAAAAATTCGGCCGACAAATGGTTTTTAGTTCCCTCCCCCCTTTTCGGACTGCAATGGATAAACAAATTAAATTATTTGTATAGTTTGTGTCCCACAAATTCGCTACTAAACAACGTGTAAGAAATTTAAACTTTTTAGCTCAACGCCTTCTCAAGCTAGATAGGACACGAACGGACGTACAGACAAAGATTTTTGAGCGATAATATGAACCTCTGCATCATTAAATTTTTCCTCCGAGCCATATTTATTAGCATTATAAACTTTGTGGCAAACTTATAATATTCTCAGATTTCATCTAGAGTATAAAAGATCAAGCGATTCTAAAAACAGACGTAATTTCTTTCGGCATATCTGTACGGTTTGTAAAAGAATGACTCATCAGTGAGATACAAGTATAAATTAAAAATTTGTTAACTCCTGCCACTACCTCTTCCCATACGAATCGCTCAAATTGCAATTTTGTTATCGCAAAACACTCACAGCTTCGTACGAAGTTCATAATATGGGTAAATGGTAAGCCTACGCCTTTTGGTCAAAAACGTTTTAAATCTGATTCTTACAGATGGTATGGTAATCGTATATTAAATTTCAGCATTCTTTTCCCTAAAACATGAGGTAACATAATTTGCTAATAACAATATTTCATCTATTTAATTGATTCTAAAGTCTCGCATGATTGAGATTTACTGCACAGTCGATATTTTGCTATGCTTTTTGTATGTGTGCACACAATTATCATTTCGATTTGGCTTATTTATGGCAAATATTAACATTCGGTAGGTAATTAAGGAAATTTGTTAGCATTTAATTTATTTTTAATGCGACTATTATGTAAAATGTTTTTCGATATTTATACATAAAAAGTAAAATTTTACACGCCAATTATAAAACATGTTTTGGGCGGTCTCAATATCATACAACAGATGAAATAAAGTCGTCTCAGGAGTATGTAAATATATATATCTACCATATCTCAAAGTCTAAGAAAACGGCGATTTCAATTTTGAAAAGAAAATATATAATTGAAAATGTGTATGGTGCAACCTGAACTCAAACTACAAATAAAACTGCTCAAATTGATTCGTATTGTAATTAATCGGATTAAATTTATCATCACATTAATTAAAACATTATCAATATACCTAATTTGATTTTTTTTTCTTTTCTTTTCAGGTAAAAACTGAACGAAAATCATTGAATTAAATAAGCTGATTCTGGTATTTCTTTTATTACTTAATAAACCATTTTTTCTATACATACGAATCATATCTTAAATTAAAATCTGGAATTTTAAATTTATACCACCTCAACCACCGTGTCGATACACCATTTTTCAAATTCTTGTTAAAAATAATAAATTCAATGGCGGGGCAGCTACAAAGTGGAAATATGTGTGATATTTTGCATAATAATTTTTTTTTTTTTTGAAAAATTAGTAATGACCAACGGAAAAAATCAAATATCAGTCAATAATATAATAGTGATTGCTTTAATGCTTTGATGAACACCATATTAGATTATGAATAAATACAAAAAAAACTGTTTTAATGCAATAATTTATTAAGATTTGAGAGACAAAAAATTGTTGGGATTAATGTATAGACCGACAAAAGTAAATTAATTGGGGAATTTTATTATCATAAATTAAATAAAGAGGATTTGATAGAAAATTGGAGGAGTTGATTTAAGCTGTGCATCGTTAGCAAAATAATTAATCAAAATCGTTATTAAATTCAAGGCCATCGTACGTTAACACTAAAATTTGGTATGGTTTTAATTGTTGTACTTTTACATGCTTTATTATCTTAATAATTACGAATTGGGCTTGCGATATTCTAGGTGAAATGAGATACAGAATAGCGACATTTGTATGAGAGGTAATAAAAGAAGTGGAGGAAGTTTTTATTATTGATATGAAAAACTTTCGTGGAAATTAAAATGTTCTCAATTGATAACTAGACTTCTAAAATTGTGATAATGTTTCGGAGTCGGTAGAAACAGTGATTTTAGAGTCAAAGCTTCGCTCTTGGAATCCAAATGTAAAGCGGCAAGACTGAAAATAAATGCGTGTAAAGTTGGTAGAAAGAACATTATCAGGCATTACTCAAATGCGCGACGATAAATTTCGTATTGAAAACTCTCGGTGTGCATTTTATTTGGCGTATCAGTGAAAACAAAATTGTAGAATAACTTTTCGGTGTACTTTTCAATTGAGCATATATTTTGGTGCATTTTACATTTTCTCATTTGGTAAGATCTTAAGACAAATGGCTGAACCGATTCTAAAGAAACTTCACAGTTTGTTAGATATGCTCCGAGATTTAATATGTTTTTGATTTGATTCTACTTCCCTCACGCCTTCTACCCCCTCCTATACAAAATAGCTAATTTTCAAAAATATACATTCAACGAATTATCTCGAAAACTAAGAGCTATTAATTTCAAATTTAGAATATATAATTTTTATCGTAAATGTATACAAATTATATGAATTCCCCTACTCCTTCCACCATCTCCCATACAAACTGCACTTTTTTGTGAAATACTATAAGCCAATTTTCTTAGTACGTATAACATTTATCCATCTCAAATTTTGTACTAAATCCTGAATTAGCATTTTTATTGATATCGCATAACGATCTTTGACGCCCTCCTTTTACCCCCTCCCACACAATGCGACACAATTTCACAACTTTCGGAAAATTCGATTTTCTTGAAAAGTATGAATGTTACTGATCTGAAATTTCAAATGTATCAATTGCAAGATGATTATAGCTGTCTTTCAAAAAAAAAAAAAAAACTAAAAACCCCCTACTCCTTCCACCACCTCCCATACAACCTGCACAATTTCACTAAATTCAATGTTCTCTTTTTCTCAGTACCTACTCAATTTTTGAAACTTAAATTTGGTGCAAAATATTTTTATAGGTAGTCTAGCATGATGAGAAACAAATTAGTTCATAGATAATACCCCTTCTACCACTCCCATACCAAATTTCTTAACATCACAAAAATTTCGATTTCATCTGAGTATCGTTTGTTTCGGCCTTACACACAATCGTAGTCCTGTCATATTTTTAAGCTTCTTCTTCTTCTTCAATGGCGCAACAGCCCAAAACGGGCCTTGGTAACCTGACCTTCAGGTTCCTTAAGATTTCGTATTTGTGATTGTGAAAGGGTTGTTAGCCCCACCATCGGTAAGTTGTATCTTTGAAGTCCCGAAGACTTGAAGGCAGCCATGTACATACGTGAAGCTCAGCGATTGTGTTGCTTTGCAGTTTTGTTTTTGTGAGTGCGTATTATTGTCAGTGAAAATGGGAACATAGCTGATTTCAGAAGTCACCAAGGACGTAAATGGCCCCCCTCTCCTCTGGAACGTGAAGTGCTCCTTCTTGGAAAATTATGATAGCTTCATATTATCTTTTCAATAATGAAGCTAATCTCAGTTTTGCTTTCTTTCCACCATATACCACATACTTTTTGGAGCTTTTCACCAAAGCAGGTAAGGTTAGGTTAGGTTAGAGTGGCGGCCTTAGCCCACATAGACCCTTTGGGATCCATAGTGATACCACATCGGACAATAGGGAGAACCTAATGGATCGCTGGTATTGCGAGTTCCTTGTTGAGCTCAAAGGATTTCGCTGCTGCCGCAAAGTTCAGAACGTTTCGCATACTACAGCTCGATACCTGTTTGAGGTCGGAGAAGAACGGAGAGCTGAGGGTTTTAAGCCTTCTTCTAGCAAGCGCCGGACACTTACATAGCACGTGCTCCATTGTCTCTCTTTCTCCCGGCTGGTTGCAATTCCTGCAGCGATCATGGGTTACCAAACCCATCCTATAGGCATGTGCTCCTATAAGACAATGGCCAGTGATGATGCCAACCATTGTCGCACATTGCTTCCTGGGTAGTGATAACAAGAGTTTTGTTTTCTTTGCATCATACTTGTTCCACATTGATTTTGTGGTTCTACAAGTTGTGATGGTATGCCATCTAGCTTCGGCTAGATTCGTGAACTGTGTGTCCAAATATCCTTTGATGATCATTATAGGCGGTGGTACGTTTTCTGCGAGTTCGTGGTCAAGATTTGCCCCTCTTTTCGCCAGATCGTCCGCGGCCTCATTACCTGTTATGCCACTGTGGCCTGGAACCCAGCAGAGTTCTACCCTTCTGTTGACACATAGATTCTGTAACGCGCGATGACAGTTAAAGACTACCCTAGACTTTATAGTACAGGCTTCTAGTGCCTTTAGGGCAGCCTGACTATCTGTGTATATAATTATTCTTTCGTTACCATTTCGCGACGATCTGCTGGCGATCTCGGCTGCTCTCTGGATTGCCAGGATTTCCGCCTGAAAGATACTGCAGTCGTTTGGTAACCTGAGAACTAAATCCGTTGTGAGGTCAGGTGTGTGCACTGCTGCGCCCACCCCTCCTTCCATTTTGGATCCATCAGTATAGATATTTATCGCTCCCCTAGGGTCTCCGGTTCTTGTTGACGAGTATTCCCTATCCGGTATACGTATCGAGAACTTCCTGTCGAAAACTGACTTCGCAATCATCGAGTCCGTGTTTCCTACGGGTAGACTTATGTTGCTGTGACCGTACGGTCGTGTACTAAGTTGCCTGTGCTCCTTGAGTCGTAGAGCACTCTTGGATGCCACGTTTAATGCGACCAAGTCTATTGGTGGTAAATACAGTAACACGTTCAGTGAATCGGAGGGCGTGGTCCTAAGAGCGTTAGTGATTCCCAGACATGCCTGCCTTAGTACTTTTTCCAATCTTTGCCTGTAGGTCGTCTTATTTAGAGCGGGCCACCATATCATTATGCCATACAGGAGAATTGGCCTTACGATAGCCGTATATATCCAGTGCGTTATACTCGGGTCTAGTCCCCAGCTTCTTCCGAACATCCTTTTGCACGAGTAAAAAGCGATACTAGCCTTTTTTGAACGCTCTTCAATGTTTAGTTTCCAGGTTAGCTTACTATCTAGGATCAGTCCCAGATACTTTGCGTGGCTGGTCAGAGTTAGTTCGGTGCTTCCTATTTTAGGTAGCCTAAACTCCGGAGTTTTAATTTTTGTCGTGAACAGAACTAGTTCCGTTTTTAGCGGGTTTACGTTTAGTCCGGCGCTTTTCGCCCAGTCGTATAGTTTTCTGAGTGCTCCTTCCGTGAGCTCGGATAACGTGTTTGTGTACTTGCCTGATACCAGTATCACTACGTCGTCAGCGTAGGCCACCACGTTTACCCCTGAACTGCTTAGGACCTTAAGTATGTTATTGAGAGTCAGAACCCACAGGAGTGGAGATAGTACCCCTCCTTGTGGCGTTCCCCTACAGCTATGTTTGCGAGAACTAGCATTACCCCATTCCGACGCTATGGTTCGATTTTTAAGCATAGTCTCGATCCATGCGCTGATCGTTTTGTTAACTTGAGCAGAGCGGAGAGCTTCCCCAATGGCATCCGTTGTGACATTATTGAAGGCTCCCTCTATGTCTAGGAAAGTGCCTAAAGTGTACTCTTTATACTGCAGTGATTTTTCAATGTTTATCACCACCTCGTGGATGGCAGTCTCCACCGATTTCCCTCTCATGTATGCGTGTTGAGCTTGGGATAGATGTTCTGGGTTCATCTTATCTCTGATGTATACATCAAGGACCCTTTCTAATGTTTTTAACAAGAAGGACGTAAGACTAATGGGCCGATAGTCCTTAGGGTTAACGTGATTGCCCTTACCTGCTTTCGGTATGAAAACAACCCGTGCTTCCCTCCATAGTTGGGGTACGTAGTTTAGTCTAAGGCATCCCTTAAAAATCGCCGCGAGCCATGGTGCAACCAGTCCTTCTACATTTTGTATCATGGCTGGTATTATCCCATCCGGTCCCGGCGACTTATACGGATCGAACGAGCCAATTGCCCACCTTAGTCTATGTGGTGAGAAGAGCCCTGGAACATTCTCCAGGCGTTCATTGTTTACCTCTTGGCGGGTGGCGCCGGGGTCCTGACAGCCTGGAAAGTGAGTGCTTAAGAGAGCCTCAAGCGTACCCTTGCTGTCATTTGTCCAGCATCCATCCGTGTTTTTTAGTAAGGCTGGCGAAGCTGGATTTTTGGATAGCAGCTTCCGAAGTCTAGAGGCTTCTGAGGTTTGCTCTATACGGCTACAGAATTCTCTCCAGCCTATTCTTTTGGCTTTTCTCAGTTCCCTTTTGAAGACTTTTAGGGAGCTCCTATATTCAGTCCATGCTTCGGTCTGCCCTGTGCGCTTTGCGATGGTAAAAAGCGAATGAACTTTTTTACGAACTTCGCCCAGCTCCCTATTCCACCATGGTGGTTGGGATCTTTTTGGCGGATACTTTAAAGGGCACGCCTTTGCAAAGGCATGTTTCATAGTGTTTGTTAGAAAAGTGGTGGCGTCATCCAACTTTTGTGTATTCCAAATATAGTCCGGCTTCCTATTTCCTAGTTTGCCTAAGACTATATTTGAGTATAGATTCCAGTCCGCTTTTGCCGGGTTTCTATACGCTTTAACATCCTTATTTGGAATGCTGCCCACCTCAAATTCTATGTAGTTATGGTCGGAAAGTGATGGTTTGTCGAGGACTTTCCAATTTTCCAGCCTACATTCATCCGAGTCCGTATGTAGTGTTATGTCGAGAACGTTCTCGCTATTAGGGCCTTTATAGGTTGGCACACTTCCGCGGTTCCCGATTAGTAAGTTAGATTTTAACAAGAAAAGTAGTAGAGACTCCCCCCTTTCGTTGGTGTCCGTACTTCCCCATATTGTATGATGAGAGTTCGCGTCGGCGCCGATTACTAAGTTCAGCTTTGCCCGTGCTGCTTCCTTCGCCAGCGTCCGCAGTTCCTCTGTTGGAGATGGCATATCATGGGCCATGTATGCTGATGCTAATAGCAGTGGCGGTTGTCGGTTTTTTCCCTCGATCAGTGCGACCGCTAAGTCAGCTGTGCTGTAATTAGACTTTAGGAAAACATTAAAACATTTTCTGACCATAATGGCCGAACGCTTCTTACCTTCCTTTTGAGATACGAATAAGTTAAAGTTGTGTGACTTAAGGCCCTTGATCTCTCCGCTTCCGGATAGCCACGGCTCTTGTATCAATGCCACATCATACTTCTCTTCTTCTAAGGTGAGCAGTAGCTCAGCCGAAGCCGGGATACTGTGATGCAAGTTTATTTGTATTACTCTTAACATCTTGATTTTATTATTGTTTATTGTTGTGACACGGTGGGAGTAGCGTGTCGGTCTTCTGCCCCACTACTGCTCTCCTCATCCGTGTCTATCGATATATTTTCAGCCGCTGTGGTCAGATCTTCCATCACCAATTCTTTTTCCACTTCGTTGGCCTCGAGGGTGTTGGTATTTTTGTCCTTGGGGTTACGCTTTTTTAGGCGTATGAAGACGCTTCCAATGCCCCAAGCCATTTTACCGAAGCGTGGGTATAATATATCCTCGGCTTTTTGATTTATTTGGAGGATCAGTACTTGGCCGCCGTCCGCTATCTGCGGTTCGCAGGCCTTTATGATTCTCCAGTCGGCCGTAGGAATGTCGGGATTCTGTCGTTGGAGCAGTTTCAGGGCGGTCGCTGCGGGCATCATTCTAGGCAGATGAACCTTAGCTTTTGGTACCGACGGTATACATGCTCTGTCAACTATCTCCAGCTTCGCTCCCTCCCACGTATTTACGAGGGTGCTAACGGTCTTTTTACACCAGTCTAGTGTGACTTGATCGTTGCACTTTACAATTTTGACCTCGTTGAACCACCCTGCTCCATCAAACGAGGGCATAGGTTGGTCCAGCTTGGTCTCCATGTACGATACCATTTCGTCTAGTAGTCTCGTCTCCACAATTTTCCACTTTTCCATGCTCATCCTTCCGAGTGGGTCACTGTGGTCGACAAGCGCTACCGTTAGATGCTTTTTCGTGGCATCCGCCATTGAACTTTTCTTCGTCTCTGACGTTGATGCACTGGCCTCTGTAATAGGGTAGCTGGGCTTAGTCTTCTTTGACAATGAACGAGGTTGGTTATCCTCTTCCGATCTTTGCCTTTTGTGCCTCTTTGTCTCCACCCGGTTGTGTACGCTTTCTTCGGCCTTGTTGCAGAAGTTTGGGTTCCCGCTTTTAAGGCCTTTTTTACCTTCCAGTTCCGCTCTGCTCTTGGCTATGGTTACTTTGGCCCATGCGAGATCCTTCTGCTCTTTTTGAGTGAGTTCCACCTTGTTGCCGAGTTCCATTTCGTACCTGAGCGCGGCCTTGTACTGAGCGAGTAGCTTGCGATTCTCCCGCGAAGGTTTGGACCTTGGTGTCTTACGCACCCTAGTATCCTCCCCTTCTTTGGGAGATCGCAGTAGCTGCTCCTCTTCTTCAATGGAGAGGGTCTTGTCACTATCCTGAACCGAACGCGGTTCGGAAGTGTCCAAAGTAAACTGAGTTGGTTTTTTGGGGTCAGTAGTAGAACCTCCAGTACAGCCTGCCCTCTTCACTGTACCGGATGTGCTAGCAGTAGTCACACCATCCGCACGACCTGCATCAATCATCGCGCGGATTGTTTGTTTGTGGCCGCTGGCGACACAGGAGGATTTGTCACCCCCCGTGCCCTCGCCGGTAGTCGCAGCTACGACTCCTACCGACACTTGGGTGGATATCCCCACCCGCGATCTTTTCCTTTCCTTGGACTCCATTATGGGTTTCCCCGCTCGGCTTTCTTTAAAGTCTGCCAGCACGCAAAAGACTTGGTTATCTAACACCTTTATCCCCCGTCTCCAAACATTTACAGTTTGTGACGCATTGGGTATAGTGTAAAGTGCCCGAGAGAGTTCGCCTACCAACCTTGACCAGCAAATCTTGTAGGTTGGCGTTTCCCAGGTGTCACCGCGGGGAGGATCTCTGCTTGGCCACTTGGGGCAGTCCACAACATGATCAGGGTTGCTGCCCCGAACACTGTCGACTCCCCCTTCGACAACCCAAAGCAGGTAAGCTCAATAGACCCATGTGCGTGGTGACTGGAGGGTTGGACGACCACTTCAAAAATGAAATCTACAGTAGTAAAAATAGATTTGTAAAAATAATTGCCGAATAAAACATACATTTTGGTCAGTTCTCATTCTCTTTTCTAGAAACCCTCAATAAAATGACCGCATCGTGGAGCAGAAGGTCGCTTAAATCCTATTTCTTTTTCAGTGGCACTACCGCTCAAACCGGGCTTTTGCCCCCTGCTCTTCAGGTTCCTTAACATTTATTTGTTATTATGGAAAGATTGTTAGCCCTTCGCACAACTCTCTATCTACGAATTTTCATTTTCGCAGATGGAAATGACCAAGATATACCCACGTAAGTTAGTGTGCTGACATTATATGTTGACCAGGATTTGAGCTGCCGACCTTCGCATAGTCGACCAACACTCTACCCACTAGGCTACATCCTGCCTGAAATACTACTTGGGCTTACGTAAATAGAACAGCCGAAGATATAAACTTAAATCAACTACAATCGCGGGAAAACCCCAATCATCCTCTAACCGAAATAGATACTTTTGTAACTTTATGAAATTATATTATATTTTGTACGGGAAATGGCAGAAGGAGTAACGATATTAGAGGGGATAGAAGTGAGAATTTTTCTGATTCTTTCAAAAACAATTAATATAATCCTAAAAAGAAACAAGTTTCGAATTTCAGATTTGCTGATTTTATACTTGCCAAGGAATATCGATAAACTTAATACATTCTGAGAAAGTGAGTTTAGAAAGGACTGTTACCCTTTATTATACGTGACGTTTCAGTCTCAGCTGAGACCTTTATCAAACTGATAAAGGTGTGAGCAGAGACCGAAACGTCACGAATAAAAAAGCGTAAGAGTATAGAACCCGGGAATCAAACATACCATGGCAAAAATGCATGTACCTGAAAAAAATCGGAAATGAATAAAATAAACAAATATCCATAATAAATATTTGAATCTATTTTAATTAACCAGGTCAAAGTTTTAGAGCAGTAATAAATTACTTACATCACAAAAGGACTGCGCATATGTTGAACTGATATATCCGGCTCACCGGACCCCTAGTTTTATTCAGCATTTCCGCAAAGCAACTGCTGAAGGGTTTGAGGAACTTAAGAATCACTGATCCAGCATGCCAGTTTGAGCTCTTTCGCAAAAACCTTTGGGCAGGAAATGTGGAAATGGAAAAGTGTTTAATTAAAGAATGCCTGATGTTAGGCGATGGCATATTGAAAGTTTTCATCGAAGGAAAAAAACAACAACCACAATCTGCAATGCTTCCCAACTTCTATTCTTGTCCAATGCTACTTGACTTACAGCGTGAACGTCAAAAATTAAAGTATTATTTTTTTAGTATATATGCGAGTTGTCATATTTGACTTTACTGAACGTAACTCAACATTCTATTCTACAATGGCACTACAGCCCAAATCGGACCTTGGCCTCCTGATCTTCAGGTTCCTTAACATTTTTCATTACTTATTGTGAAAGGGTTGTTAGCCCTTCGCACAACCCTCTATCTACAAATTTTAATTTTCGTAGGTTGAGGTAACTAAGGTGTACCCAAGCAGGTAGTGTGCTAGAATTATGCGTCGACCGGTATTTGAACTCACGACCTTTGCATTGAAGACCAACACGCTACCCACTAGGCTACACCCTAGCTCACCCTAACTCAACTTTGCCAACTTAAAAACTTCAACGTAACAACTTACGAGTTAGGTTCGTATCTGTACTCGTATACCCAAGCATGCTGCGTGTAAGAATTAAACGTTGATCGGGATTTGAGTTCACGAGCTTCGCATTGTAGATCAATACACTATCCACCAGGCTACACCATAACTAGTAATAATAATAATAATAATAAGCATAATAAAATACTTCTACAACTTCTACAATGGCACTACACCCCAAATCGGGCCCTTGCCTCCTAACCTTCAGGTTCGTTGACATTTTTTTTATTAGTTGTTAGCTTTTCGCACAAGATTTAGATGACCAAGATATAACCAAACAGGCAGCGTGCTGGAATTATGCGTCGGTCGGAATTTGAACTCACGACCTTCACATTTGAGACCAACATGCTACCCACTAGGCCACACCTTAGCTATGTAGATAATAAAATACTTACTTGCACAAAATTCTGCTTATTATCTGTACTGCACCAGATGTGGAGCTACAAAGTTGAGAAATGATTAAAAAAAAAGTTGTATTTACCTAATAAAACAAATGAAAATGTTAATATTTTGTATTTGTATCGCCAAATTCAATTCTGGCAAAAACTACGGGCCTTAGCCTCTTGCATACTCGCCTCCACCCTTCTCGGTTCAGTGACCGCGTCCTCTAGCTTGAAAATCCTCCTACCGCTTCCGTAGTTTTCCAAATGGTATCTGTCCATCGACTCGTTTGGGAATTCTTCGTCATTCGTCCGCTCTTCATGACCAGCCCAGGGTGAGCATAGCACAGGTCTTTTAATCGTTATATATATGTAGTTTAAGTTTAGTTTTCGTGTGCACGTTATTGTTCTTAACTGCGGAAGTACCGAACAATATGTACATACGTCTTAAGGTCTAACCCCGCTCGTACCGTGCCTGACCCGCAAGTCGGCTAAATATCGGTGACGGATGACCTCACTTGTCCGCACCGGAACCGTGTATCTCCTGTGCGGCGTCAGCCAACCATAAAAATACAACTACAGACATAATAAGGGTAGAACCCTAGAATCCTTCTAAGAGGTAGACCTGTATGAGAAGCAACCAAAAAAGTATCATTTTTTATTCTCAAGCTGAAATTTGAGAGTATTAAAAGCTCGCTCGGAGAAAAAAAAATAATGGTGCAGATGCCCATATAATCACTCAAAAATCTCAAAACCGGATGTCCGTCCGTCCGTGCGCTCTCTAGCTTGAGAACGCGTTAAACTAGATAGTTCAAATTTTGTACACGTCATTTTTGATAAAAAATTAAGTTGAAATTTGTGAGCGGACCAAATCGCTCCACCCCTTCTACCACCTCCCCTACAAAATGACACAATTTCACAATTAAACTATAAACGGATTTGTTTGAAAAGCATAAAAGCTATTGCTTTTAAATTTGGAATATATTACAATACTTTTATGATGATATCATTCTAATATATAAAAATTATTTAAGTCCTCTCCTTCCTTCCACCACCTCCCGTACAAAATATATTTTGTCATGAAATACTCTAAACCAACTTACTCAGTGCGTGTAAGATTTAGCAAGCTGAAATTGTGCTGTAAATATTTATTTATTGGGCTGTACGCCCAATCGTAGGCCTGTTATGTTTATATACTCTAGATGAAATCTGAGAGTATTATAAAGTTTTCAGTCATTGTCATTCTTGTAAGTCGAACCAGTTTCGGTGGGACTCCAAACTACAACATGATTTAATTCAGTACGCGCCTGTCGATTCTGTCGTATGCCTGTTTGAAGTCAACAAATATCTAGTGCACATCGAATTTTCTTCAAGATCTTATAAGACGATAGAAAGATATTCCTCGTTAGTTTTCGCAGCAGTTTTTTTTAATTGGACAAATGATACTCCTGCGCAAATCTTCAAGTGTTCCCTGCGCTCATAGTTATGTCCGTGACTAATCTGTGTAGGAGATATGCTATTCTGGTGTCGCCAGATTTCAGAAGCTCAGCTGGGATTTGATCAGTGCCCGACGCTTTGTTGTTTGGGTGGTTCCTAGGGGTTGTTTTCACTACTTCGAGTGTGGGAGGACTCAAAGCGGATCATTGATCAGCTGTTACACCAGTTATACCTGCTATTGTGTCTGCTGCTGCTATTCGTGCGGGTGATGGGTCTATTCAAAGTATTGCGCCCATCTTAATTTTATATCTTCCGTATTACTTAGAATGTTCCCTTCTGCATCCTTGCAGATGGTCGTTTCCGGTTGGTTACCCCTCTTTCATTCTTTTAACAAGGGAATATGCGGCTCTTCTGTTGTGTATTACTTATAAAACTTGGAAGCATTATTCATTTTACAACAGATTGATGATGATGACCCCAATGTAGTACGTTAGTCCTTTAAGTCTTATACGATTTTATAGAAGTATCCGTGACGATTCCATGCGATTTCTTATCAACAATCTCATAAAAATGGCTTACAAAATTAATACTGTTTCTTGAAAAAAAAAACTGTTATATATTCAACCAGTGGGGTTGCGCTGAGGTCTACACCGAAGACTACAACATCAGCGGTAGCTGCAGAGTCTCCACAGCCGCCGTCAACATTCATTCCATAAAGTACCGCCATGAGCAGCAGATATCCGGCCACCTCCATCACCGTCATCTACATCTAGTCTATGTTAATCTATATCTTAACAGGGTTCCTGTATAAGCTAAGCAGAGTACACCGTGTGGGCGCTCTATAACCCTTTTGAGTCGCGAAATTTTTTAGTATTTTCGCGATATGCTTAATTGCAAATAAATGAGGCTGTAAGAGGAATAGTGGCGTAACCCCAACAGAAACGTATTGGGGTTATGCCTCATAGGCCTTAAATAAGAACGCACACCGACTGCTAATGTAACTTACAGCACTGGAAAATTATTATAAAGTAACAAATCGAAATTACGAACTTTATTTCTGTACAGGACTCAGTCGAATCACTAGCCGAATATTGCACTGCATTATCTTTATAACGCCAAGGCCAAACCATCTTAGAAGCACCTGCAAATCGATCATAAATCATAACGACACTGGCACCAGCATCCCAGGACATACACAACATATTGGCTATTTGAGTGCATTGCAGATATTTTTCTGGCTGGCCTGATCTACAAAAATTGGCACTGTTTAACATGTTATATAGCGCTCATTTCAAATTCTTACAACTCATTATCTTGAAAAAAAAAGTTCATACAACATATCTATTTCGTATACACACTAATATATTCATTTAGATTTAAAACGATCGTTTAAACAATCATTAACAATATAAATCCCTCATTAAAACAAGTTTAAGTAGACTCATTTGAATCTCTTGGATCATCTCGACCCATAAGATCGTGCATAATATGCGACTCGTTCGTTCCATATTACAACGCCATCATTTGAAATTAATTATGACGATTAGGCCATAAGTACAGCATGATGGCATCACTTCATCACGTCCGAACTGAAATCGTACTTCATATGATGAGATGCGTCGAAAAAACCGGACCACTTTGGCCGCGACTTCATGACACGCGTGTTAATTAAATTAAAGTGCGGAAATCGATTGAAAGAAGTTGCGCACTATAGGCGTGCGCAAAACGATCTTCCATAATTATGGGCATTCATTCAACGTACTTATGCGTGATCGCATTTTCGATATTTTCAGCATGGTCTAATGTCCGGGGAATTAATTTCAAAAGTCCAAATAACCCGTTTTACTTATATATAGATACACATCGGTATGGATACAGGGCACTCGTATGGGTACATATCTCTTCTGGCTCCAGGCAATGCTAATTTAGTCGATCGATCGTAATTATTCGATCGCTGATCTTGTTTGCATTCCTCAGGCGGAGAGCTGCAGTATTGCTGGCTGCGGTCAGATCTTGTAGGCGGAATACTGAGGAAATGCTTCTCAATTGAATCGAATGATTAAATATTCCACGTTATTACGATTAATTCAACTTCTTGCTATCCTAGCTGGGAATTAATGCGAAAACGTTTAAGATGTCAAATCAACTTGAAATGAGTTATGCTCCATTGATTTGAAAGAAACGATGTGGCGTATATCAAATAACGTAACACCGAACTTTTTGCGTTATCAGCATTCCAAAATATCCTAAAATTCCGTACAATCATTCATTGAGAATCTTCTCGACAGCTTTTCCTTCCAAGTCACCTTTGATCCATCTTATTTAAGCGATTACATCGTTTACTGCCGATTCCATAACATTTCCACACCCACAAAATTCCTGTAACTACATCGCTTTGTCTTATGATTTGTTATTGTCGGATCAAACACAGAGTCCGCCAGTAGTAAATTTCTCTTGAAAACGCTTATAAACACCGCCAAAAATTCGAATTTCCATTACAAAGAAAAGATTTGTCCTAACTATCACAATAAATCACTGCAGTCCATTTTCTTTCGATTTCTCTTGAGTCGTCTTAGCTGGCGGCAGCCTTGGACTTTTATCGCGTAATCCACAAGATAACAAAACCCTCAGCTACCGAATGACTGACTGTTAACGATCGCCTAAGCTGCTATAAAAGTGTCGGCTTTTCATCTTAGTACTAAAAAAAACAATATTTAAAAATCCAAAAAATGTAAACTTTCGGCATACCATACGTCACGAAATTTAAGTGATTAACGTAAGGCAGCCGGGGGGCGGTTATATATTTTTTTTGTTTTTAATAAAATTAGTTTTGTGCAAATTATCTTTCCTTTTATCAAACGATAAACAAC
The DNA here is from genome assembly GCA_963669355.1 of Chorisops tibialis. Taxonomy (NCBI): domain Eukaryota; kingdom Metazoa; phylum Arthropoda; class Insecta; order Diptera; family Stratiomyidae; genus Chorisops; species Chorisops tibialis. The sequence continues at coordinate 71,838,224 of OY770263.1, read as the reverse complement.
ACTAAATTTATTTTGGAGTTGACCGATGAGGTCATAACGACCGTGCCATCCGATATCTTATGGTCTCTCGCTTAATTTCATAATCTATAATGGTTACAAAACTATTTTATTCTTATGTCCATCTTTAAAAAAATTATCATCAGGAAATTACGCAAGTTTGAAGGCGGGTGATGAACCTGACACCCGGTGTTTTATGGACTTAAATAAATAATCAATTTATATTTAAGTATATAGCAATTGATTGCGTCATTGGCTTGAGCACCATACACAATTATTATCATTTTTGGAAAAAGGAAGATATAAATAAAATAAGTATTTCTTTTCTGTGTTATTCACTTCAATCATTAGTCTTAAGATGGCGAAACAAATATTTAAAATTAATTTTATTAAGAGACCAAAATCACTGAACGACAGCTTTCGTCGAGGATAGAGTAATTTTTAAAAGAAATGGCGCTATTGACACCAAATAGGGACGCGATATCATTAATCTGTTTGGCTTCAAAGGATATAATGAGATCGATATTTATCTAGCTAACGCGCTTCAAATCTAAGCATTAATAATTGGCAGGACAGTTTCTTCAGTGCATATAGTATACAAACAAATAGAAAACCATAAGGACTACGATTGCGCGAAAAGCCCAATCATACCATATGATACTCTTGATGAAATAGACATTTTCGTGATCTTAACAAACTTTGTATGGGCAGTGGTAGAAAGGATCACAGCATTGAACTAATTTTTTCATCTCACACTAGAGTAGTTATAAAAAAGTTTTATGCAAAATTCAAACTTTAAAAATTGATTAAGTAGGTACTGAGAAAATGAGATATTGGATTCGGTAAAATTGTTCAGTTTGTATGGGAGGTGGTAGAAGGAGTGGAGAAGGCTTTTAGTGATTTTTTCAGAAATATCTACGAATATTGTAGAATTGACATCTCATAAATTTCAGACCAGTACCATTCACACTTCTCAAGAAAATCGATTTTTTGTAAAGTTTCATATAGGAGGGGGTAGAATGGGTAAAGAAAATCAGTTAATTTTTTTCGATCTTAATAATAATGTTAATTAAGCATTTTTTACAAAATTTTAGCGCGATAAATGCTAAACGTACTGAGAAAATTGATTTATAATATTTCAAGAGAAAGTACAGTTTGTATGGGGGTTGGTGGAAGCAGTAGAGGGAGTTGAACAGCTTTTATACTTTAGGTAATATTTATGATAGAAATGTTATTTTCTAATTGTCAAATTATTAGCTCTTAGTTTCCAAGAAAATCTGATTATTGAAAATTTTTTAAAATGACTAATTTTGAATGGGAGAGGGTAGTAGGGTGGTGCGATTTAGCCCGCTCACGAACTTAACCTTGCTTTTCAATCTGAAATGACGTGTACAAAATTTTAAATGTCTAGCTCAACGCGTTCTCAGGCTGCGAAGCACACGGGTGGACGGACGTCCGATTTTGAAATTTTTGAACGCCAACATATATTTCTGTACCCTTGGCGACTCTGTGCGAGAACTATTTCTGAACCCTTAGAGCAAACTTATAATACTCTCAGATTTCATCATTTATACATATGGAGTAAGCTTTGAAGCTTCGCAAGGAGTCGCTGGTTTCAAGTAAAAATAAAACAAGTTTTATTTTTCGTTTTAGTTGATCACTTTAACACTTTTTTTGTTCACTTTATCGCCTAACTTTTCACCCTATTCGCGCTCTGTTTCTTTTCCAATTTCGACTCTTTCGCTCGCGAACACCCCCTCCAAATCTTTCGCTCTCCAAATATTGACTGATTCCGTGGCGACTTCACCACGCGACGCGACATTTTCCAATTTAGACTGCCCTTTTCACGAACCACAACCGATGTGTTCGTTGACTGTCGACGCGTATTTGTTGTTGCTGTCATTCAAGGGCAAGAGTGTAGGTGTTGTTTCATTACGGCAGAACGACTACCGGCTGATTACCTCGAACATTTGATGAGCGAAAAGTGTGGGAATGTAAATTATCGGAATTCGCGCCCGCGTGTATTTGTAGTTTGCAGCAAAGAAATCAGTGGTGTTCTTTTATTTCAACAGAATTGTTGTTATTGGTCACAGGTGTTCTTTTCATTAGCATAGTATTGTTTTTGGTACAGACCTTGAACATTTGCTGAGTAGCACGCGTGCATGAATGAAAGAAAAAATAGATTGCGACACGCGCATCCATTATAGACGTGACGAAGAGCGTTCGTCGCTCGCTTCAATACGATTTAAAGAAGAAAAGATCTGCAATCTGCGTAGACTGTATCCTCTCATCGTTTTCGTGGCTTCCCTTGCGGTCTGTTGCCTTGAGCTTTGCCCTTGAGCACTCGTTTTGGAATTCGATCCTCGTGCATTTGCTCCACGTGATCAGCCCATTATAGCTTACGAAATTAGATCACGATAGATCTTGGTGGTTTGTCAAATAGTTAATTCAGCTTATGGTTGTACGGAATTCGCCAATTATCTCCTTCTTTAACTATTCCGTACACTTTCCGAAGAATTTTTCACTCAGACGTATCGATTAAATTCTCCGACACCCGCGCCAAGGTTCACGTTTCGCATCTATATAGCAGCACAGGACGAATTAATATTTTGAAGATGCGCAAAGATCAATACTGAAAAATTAATATCTCAACTATCTCATTAGCTATTTAATTAAAAGTTCGAAAATATATTGAGCTTTAAAAGCGAAATATGCAAAAATCATAACGTTTGGTAATTATAGCGGTGGGGGGAAAGTCTCCACCATTCGGTCAATGGCCGGAAGGAAAGCCCAGGTATAGACGGACTACCAACCAAAATTCTCAAAGCGAATCCGGAAATAACAGCCGATATACTCTTCCCACTCTTTACTGAGGTATGGAATCAAGAAATATATCCGACTGAATGGAAGGAGGGCGTCATTGTGAAAACTCCGATGAAGCGCTACCTTCGAAATTGTGGCAATTGGCGTGGTATTTGTCTACTTACTGCCATATCGAAAATCATGGCTAAGGTAGTTCTCAATAGGATTAGTGATATCGTGGAGAGCACCCTCGAAGTTTATCAGGCTGGATTCCGTAAAGGGTCAACTTGTACCGACCACACAAATACTCTACAGATAATATTGGAGCAGTCCGTCGAAATGGGTTCACGATTACAAACTACATCTCATGTTTGTGGACTTCGAGAAGGCTTTCGACAGCATAAAGCGAGATTACATCTGGGATGCTTTGCGAATCATAAGCAGATGCAATGTGTTGCGTGTTTCATAGAAGAGAGCTGTCCGAGAGCTTTCCTGTTCGAATAGGTGTCAGACAAGGCTCACCAGCCCTGTTTCTGGTGGTAATAAATGACATCTTGAAAGCTGCACTGGAAGGTGAAGGTCTTCAATGGAGATTATTTAATATCTTAAGTCGCCTTGATTATGCTGATGACGTGTGTTTGCTTGCACATGATCGTTCGGACAGAGAGTCAAATGCCCACTCGTTGCATTCTAAATGCAAAGAGGTGGGACTGAAAATAAATGTGCTTAAAATCAAGTACATACAGATTAAGATAGATACATGTCTCTTCATACGAACTGCGAGTTTTTGACATATGCGTCAAATCCGTGTTGCAATATGGTTGTGCTAAGTGGAAAAGGACCATTTGACTTACCAAAAAACTACAGACGTTCGTGAACCAATGCCTCCGACGCATTTTAGGAATATTCTGGCCAGAAGTGATCTCCAACGACGAACTTTAGAGTACAACTGGCCATACTAAAATAGAGTATTGAGATTCAAAGGCGAAAGTGCCAGTGGATCGGTCACACTTTGAGGAAACCAGAGCGGAACATCGCGAAACAGGCTCTGGATTATAATTCCCAAAGAAGATGTCTGGTTGTCGATCATGTAGCACATAGAAGCGAGCAATTGAGCAGAAGGCCAGAGGAATAAACAAATCCTGGCAACAGTTAAGGGCCGATGCTCAGAATCGCGCCTTGTTATACGAGGTCTAAACAGGAATTGATTGATTTGATTGATTTTCCTTACATCCTATATTCCCTCCCATACAAATTTTTTGTTTCGTAAATGTGAAATACTCCGAATTTTATGAAAATTCTATGCAACTTCGTATATGAAACTGACATTCTATACAGAGAATATTGAACGTGATTCAAGAAATCAATTAAAATATTATTAACATGTAACCATCCCTTTTATCGCATCCCCCCTTCCCATACAAACCCAAACCTGCATAGATAAACGAATGAAATATTGCATCAATGTAGCTATTGATCGTAATCGCAGTTAAGTGTTATATAATGGATAACTGCCCTGCCCTAGACCCCCATTCACTTAGCCTTTCCTATTCACTCTAACCTATAATATTGACTTCCTATGCATCCTGAACTTGTCCCAAGATTATAGACAGATATTTATACTCTAGATGAAATCTGATAGTATTATAAGTTTGCCACAAAGTTTGTAACGCCAAGAAATAAGGCTCGGAGAAAAAAATGAATGATACAGAAGTTCATATAATCACTCAAAAATCGCAAAACCGGATGTCCGTCCGTCCGTCCGTCCGTGTCCTCTCTAGCTTGAGAACGCATTCAGCTAGAAAGTTCAAAATTTGTATACGTCGTTTTAACAAAAAAGTAGGGTCAAGTTCGTGAACGAGCCAAATCGCTCCACCCCTTCTACCCCCTCCCATACAAAATGACACAATTTCGCAATCTGACAATAAACGGATTTGCTTGAAAAGTACAAATGATATTGATCTGAAATTTGGAATGTAGTACTTTTATGTTGATTCCAATCTGCTCTTTAAAAATAATTTGTGTCCACCCTTCCACCACCTCCCATACAAACTGCACTTTTTCATGAAATGCTCTAAACCAATTTACTCAGTGCGTTTAATAGTTATCAAGTTCAAATTGTGCACGAAATATTTATTTAAAATTATTATTAAGACCAAAAAAAATGAGATGATTAGCTGTACCCCTTCTACCCCCTCCCATACAAAAAGACACAATTTCGTAATTTCACAATAAACGGATTTGCTGGAAAAAATAAATGCTATTGATCTGAAATTTGGAATATATTACTTTTATGATGGTATAAATCTACTGTTCAAAAGTTATTTGAGTCCTCCCCTTGCTTTCACCACCTCCCACACAAACTGCACTTTTTCATGAAATGCTCTAAGCCAATTTACTCAGTGCGTATAAAATTGATCGAGCTAAAATTGTGCACAAAATATTTATTTAGAATTATTAGTAAAACCAAAAACAATTAGACGATTATCTTTACCCCTTCTACCCCCTCCCATACAAAATGACACAATTTCACAACTTTGTAAAGTCGATTTTCCTGATCTACAATTTAAAACATGTCGAAAGCATGATGTTTATAGTTATTTCTGAAAAGTCATTAAAAACTCCCCCGCCTTCTATCACCTCCCATACAAACTGCACCACTTCACTACATCCAATACACTAATTTTCTCAGTACCTATTAAATTTTTAAATCCTAAATTTTGAATAAAACATTTTGATAGCAACATTAGCGTCATGTAAAAAAATCAGTTCAATGTCGTCACCCCCTTTACCACTTCCCCTACAAAATTTCTTAAGATACAAAGATTTCTCTTTCATCTAGAGTATCGCACTATTGGGTTTAATGCCCAATCGCACTTCTGTTATGGTTATACTCTAGATGAAATCTGAAAGTATATTGTGTTTGCCTTACCGTTTGTAACGCGAAGAAATAACGCTCGCACAGAGCCGCCAAGGGTACAGAAATATTTGTTGTTGCTCAAAAACCTCGAATCCGAGTGACCGTCTGTCCGTCTGTGCGTCTGTCTACAGCATAACTCTCGAAAGCTTTGAGCTATAGCGCTAAAAAAATTTTTGTGTCATTTTTAGCAAAAAAGTAACTTTAAGTTCGGGAATGGGCTACATCCCCCCACTCCTTCTACCCCCTCCCATACAAATTTCATGAATTTTCAAAATATTAAGAAATTGATTTTTCTTTGAAATTATTTAAGCTACCGACTTGAAATTTAGGTCAAAGTATTATCATATAAATGTCATTAATATCACGGAATATTGACCCGATCCCCTTACTCCTTCTACCCCCTCCCATACAAATGGACAATTTTTAAAAATACATATTTTCGATTTTCATTGAAACTAGTAAAGCTGAAAGGACGAAATTTTGTCAGAATTAATTCTACTATAATTGCAATTTATTTCCAAAATAATTATCAACTACACCTCACGCCTTCTACCCCCTCCAATACAAATTTCACGAAATTTTGAAATTTAAATTAAATTATTTTCCTTCGAAACTGTTAAAGCTAGCAACTTGATATTTTGTATAAAGTAGAAATAATAATAACGCAAAAAAAAATTTGTTTTGATCCGTACACTCCTTCCACCCCCTGCCATACAAATGCATAATTTTTGTTAAATGCATTTTATCGATTTCCATTCAAACTTGAAAAAGTACAAACTTAAAATTTTGGCAGAATTTATTTCTTAATAATTGAAATAAATTATCAGATCCGCTTCACTCCTTCTACCACCTCCCATACAAACAAAAATCATGTCTCCTTCAAATATACATATGAGAGCTATCGGCTTTGAAATTGAATCAAAGCATGGTGGTAAAGATGATGATAAGCAGTTTCAAAATCATCTAAAACGTTCCACTTCCTCTGCCACCTCCCATACAAATGCCCCAATTTCGGGAAGACTATGACCAATTTCTTTAAAAATAATGAAAACTAAAAACTTTAAATTTAGCAAAAAAACATTTTGCATGCCATGTTGGGTGTCATATACGAAAAATACAAACCTCATCCTCTACTTCTACCACCTCTCATGCAAAAGTCTCCATTCACTATTCGAAAGAATTTGAGATAACATATTTTCCGGTATATTAAAGTCATTTCCATCTCATCTAGAGTATCATATGATTGGGCTTTAAGCCCAATTATAATTCTGTTATGTTTTTTAATTGAAAACGAAGAGAAGAAGATTTTTTCATTTTCCAAAGAATTTATTTGATATTTCCCATTAGGATTCCATCATGTTCAGCAGACGCAAGCCTTGATTAATAGTCCGATGGGATGAAATTTAGGAATTTGAGTAAAGGGATATCTTGTCACTGGAAATCAATAAATTTGCATGTAAAAATTATATTTCATAGATTATAGGTATACATAAGCAATTGATCCACTCGCGATTTATAAGCCTACTGTAGCAAATGTAAACTTCTTTTTTTTAAGGAACTGATTATAACTCAAGGGGTCACCCTTTAATGTATTGCACATTTGTGTCGATATAGGAAATGGCGATGGACATTATATTTGAAGTGCTTAAGGTTATACTTGCTTGGAAATATGCTAGCAGGCAATGCGTTCCAAAGTCCAGACGTTCGGCAGATGAATGACTCTCTATATTTCACTGTACGAGTAGGAATAGGGTTGACGGTATACTCGTGAGCGCATTTAGTTTAACGAGTATTCCGGGGAAAGGTGTAAAATAGAAGAATGAGTGATCTATGTTCCGCACTACATTTACCATGAAAGTAGCGATGGAAAATTCTGAGTACTCCGTCATTCCTACGGTGATCGAGAGAGTCAATACAAACCGTAGTGGTGTCATCTCCAATTATACGGAACACATGTTTTTGGATCCGATAGAGCAGCGCAATGTATGTTATCAATCAAGGTAGTTATTTACTTTACGCCTAACAGGATTAAACTAATCTGAACAGCAAATTCGTACGACATTAAAGGCTAAATTAGACGACGGCGTCGCTGGAGCATCACGTTTAATAGAAAGATGACAGGCCTGTATTTTAGCAGCTTTGAACTCTACTCTATTTTGTCCGCCCAATACAGGATTAAAAGAGGTCGGAGTTCAGCGAACCGAATAGCTCCTTGCGTTTGGAAGCAATAGATTGCTTGTGAGAATCCGCAGCGGAGTTAAATCCAAAGGTGTAATCTAAAGTACTGTCATCTGCAAAACTATGGATTGGATTGAGAGTATAAGACAAAAGGTCGTAAGGAAACCAAGAATAGAGTAGACAATAAGACAGAACCCTGAGGGACACCAGGATTAGTTGGGAAAGAGGAAAAAGTGACGCCATCTAATACTACTCGTATAGTGCATTCGGTGAAGAAACTCTCAATCCATCGAATGAGAGTAGCATCGAGGTCACTAGCCATTAGCTTTACAAGGAGAGATTCATGCCAAACTCTGTCAAAAGCTTTTGCAATGTCAAGAGTAATAATTCGATCTTCGCCGCATTTATGCAGGCAAGAGTTCCGATGTTCAGGTAGTCCAACAGGTCTCCCGTCAACCTTCCAGAACGGAAACCGTGTTGGCGATCGTGGATAAGCAGTTTATCCTCGAGATATTGTACAATTTTCCGATTGAAAACAGTTTCCATCACTTTTGAAAGCACTGAATTAATGGCTATCGGGCAGTAGTTAGCGAAGTTCGCTTCGATTCTTTTCTTCGGAATTGACTGAACATTCGCAAATTTCCACAACCGTGGAAAGCTCCAAGAAGACCAAGATAAATGAAAAAGATTGCGAAGGAATTTAGCCAGAGAAGAGGAGCATATTTTAAGAGTAATGGAAGGAATGCCATCAGGGCCAGTGGATTTGTGACATTGAACTTTTGCAGTATCTCGAATATGAGACGCGGAAATGTAACGGAGGCAGCGAAAAATGGTATTGAGATAGGAAAAATTTGGTTTGAAAGCGGCATCACAACAGACTTAAGAAATATACTAAAAAAATGTACATATTAAAAAATAAAAAAAGGGGAAACAATAAGAAACATTAAGTGAAACAATAATAAAAAAATAATAGCAATAACATAGAAAAATTATAAATTTTCTACAATATAGGCTTTGAACTGCGGTCGACTATCAGTAAAATCAATTTCTTCGCATATCATATAAAAGTAGGAGATGCATCTAGAAATAGGTTCAATAAGTATATAATTTGTGCGATGCGCGGTAGAATGAAAAAACGTTCTCATCCTCAATGGTCTTTCTGGAGCAAAAATTGGGAGGTTACTGAGCAATTCAGGGCTTTTAATGCGATAGGAGATAACACCCTTTATAAACACCACGCATAATAACTTTCTTCGATGAGCCAAAGATTGAAAGCCAATTAATTGGCATCGGGTTTCATACGTCGGAGTTTCAGCGCTCCAGCTAAACTTACGAATAGCATATCTAGGGAAATTACGTTGAATTCGCTCAATTCGCAATACATGAATCTGATATACAGCACCCCAAACCACACAACATTATTCTAAAATAGGTCTCACAAGAGAAACAAAGAGTCCTTTGACAGTGTATGGCTCAATGAAATCTTTAGCATTACGTCTTATTAATCCCAGATTTAAATTAGCTTTGGAAATTATATAGTCGATATGGTAATTAAAGTTAAAATTAGAATCGATCAACACGCCAAGATCTCTGAAGAGATCTGTTATTTAAGTTGTAGTCAAATAAAATGGGAAAAGGTTTTCTGTAGGCAGAAAATATTTTGCACTTATCAAAATAAAGCTCTAACAAGTTAACGTCACACCAATTATAAAGATCAGTAATATTGACCTGAAGTCCAAGACAATCATCCAAGCTTGAAATCTTAGAAAAGAATTTAACATCGTCAGCGTACAAAAGAGAGCTAGAAAATTTAAATATTATTTAAATGTCGTTTATAAATAAAACAAAAAGTAAAGGCCCCAAATGGCTTCCTTGGGGAAAGCCAGAATTAACATCAAAACATGACGAAGAAATTCCATTTATTCAGTTGTGTCAAGTAAGATGAAAGCCAATTCAACAGATTAGAATGAAACCCTAGTGCCTTCAATTTCTCAATCAAAAGACCATGATGAACCCGATATATTGCCTTTTTAAAATCTGAATAGAAAACGTCAACTTGAAAGCCTTGTTCCATTGCATCCATACAATATTTAGTAAAAATCATTAAATTTGTGGATGTAGAGCGTATTTTGTTTTTATCTTGCCAATAATGCTACTAGAATAGCTTGTCCTAGATTCGAGCTAGATAAAGTTTATATGTACTGAGAATTTTTTTTGTATTTCGTGAAATGGTGCAGTTTGTATGGACGGTGGTGGAAGGATTGGGGGATTCTAATAATTTTTATATGGAGGACTATAATTATCATCAAACATTACCAAATTTCGAGAATTTTGGTTTATTGTGAAGTAACGAAAATGTGCCATTTTGTAAGGGGGAGGGGACTAAATAAGGCTTGAAACTTCTAGCTTAAAACGTTCTCAAGCTAGACAATGAGCGGATGGACAGGCGACCGAACAGACAACCAGCATTCTGAGAGACGGTATGGACTTCTTGCTGTTCAATCCGTCTTATTCTCCGAGCCTTACATATATCTTAGCATACAAAATTCATTGGAGCAAGCTTATAGTACTCTCAGATGAGTATCAGTACTTTGTATTCAAGGTCACGTTGCCTGTTTAGTATTTTCGACAAGGAAATTGGGATCGCACCCATTCACAGAAACAGGCTTTAGCTACTTTCAGATTTCGAAGCATTTTTTGTTTCTGTTTCTTTGAGCGCCATCGAAGATTGCAATTGATTTTGCAAACTTTACTGCGTTTCCCTCACATCGTAAAAACCAATGCTAACGTGCCGCTAACAAACTTAGTAATATCCATATTACGTATAAAGTTAAGTAAGTTAAGGTACAACCATCTTTACCCAAATCATTATTTATTTCTACCAGATCAATTATAAAGATTATTCATTTACAGATTCATGTTTGTGGAAATTTCCATCGTCAGACACGATGCACTTCGAAAATTTTCGCCAAGTGTTTACATTCAAAAAATAAACACGATGTTACTTTGCATAATCCGAATAACCATAGGAACAAATATATTAAATTCATAATGTCCGCTAGCAACTTCGGTTACGTGATCACATTGAAGACAGATCTACTGACCCGGAGCTAGAGACACTAGTGATAACAAAAATTACAAGTTGAACTCTATGTCAACTAATTCCAAAATCGTTTAATTTCACTAAACCATCGCTTAACCAGTATGACCGCATATTCCCGTCTGTAAGATAAGTTAATGCAAACTATTCGCATTGATTGGAAGTTATGTAAAACCTCGACTGCTGACAATTTTCATCAAAGCTGCAAACCGATAAAACACATTTACTTCCCTGTTAAGCGCGAAAACTCGATATTTACTCGAAAATGTTCAAATACTTATAGGTACGATATGAATATGATCTTAACACGATGTATTAGGTAAGCAAAGTATGATAACTATGTATTCTTATTCTGCGTTCGATGATCCTCTGGTATCTAAGATCTCAATGAATTGCACTTTCTTTAGCCTCTTTGATGATAATTTATTGATCAAGTCTGGCAAGATCATGAGGAATCATCGCGGAGAGAAGATAATACAAGTGTATAGGTACTTAGAGTATGTATAATCCACGTACTTGGAATTTATATCCAAATACCCATCCATTTAATTCACGCAATCTTAGTCGGACGATCAAATTCACGTTCACCTGTGCGACACGATCATTAATTCAGCATGACGGATCATCTTGTTGCTAATCAAGTAGTAATTTTTCCGTGTCAAAATACCATCACGATCGGCCAATATCCGATCGGAATGGATAAAAATTCTATGCAAATATTTGTATCTAGTACAAAATGCGAACAGTACGTTATTTCTGGGATCATGCACAGAACACAGCATAAAGTCTTTATCTATCCAACTTGCATGCACTCCGCATAGTCATGCATATATAGATCGATGGACATGTGCAGCAGAAATAATGCCACAATGCACTCTAAACTGCGATCTGAATTGTGTTACGAAAGATGCAGATTGCCTAATTGGGCGGCGAATTTAAATTAGTAGCGATCGAATGAACACGGAAAATGCCTTTCTTATATGTTACTAACGTGTAGGTATGATATTTATCGCAAGTTTATGATATTATGGATAAGTTCAGAATATCACTGGCAGTAGGTTTGAAGGATACCGTAAATGGAGCAAAGAATCTATAGTAAGATTTCACTAACATTTCTGCACTTAACGATTGTGAAGATGACATTGAGATTCCATTTTCGAAAGCATTAAATTCTTCTTTTCACAATTAAAATGTTTTGATATTTCTGATGAAGTCACCTATTTTATCTGAAATGCCTCATTTCGGTAGATTTATTCGTGGTAAAATATTTAATTTTTAATGGTTATCAACCTTGAGGTAGCATGAGATTATGGTTTTATTGTTTTGAAAAATCGAATAGCTACTTGAAATATATGTGATGACATTTTTAATAGGTTAAAATGGCAGAGTAATTATAATGAAAAGACAAATAAGATGAAAACCCACTAAATTCTTTTACAATTTCATAATATCAAGATTAAGTCAGTTGATACAATAGCAAAGAAATACAATTCTGTACCTTTCCTGGCCATAAACTTAATGAAAGTCGCATTGATAATTATAACTGCCAACTATGGAAGCAATCGCCATCTGACGCAGTACCTTACCTGACAATGTCATTAGTTTCAAGTTCAATTTATACATAATAAATCACATATATAGGTATGAATAAATGTTTATGATAACGAGTTTATGGATACATAAGATATATCACACTCCTTGCATTGCGCAGATCGATCGCCTAGTGTGAGAGAGACTTAGTGCAGTTTACAGCCAATGACTCAATCATCGCGTAGAATGCGGAAAAGAACCGAGAATATGTGGAATCTATTGTCAAGTATTACAGTAAGATTATGTTAACATGTCAGTACTCGGATTAGCTATCACAGAAAGACTGTACACGAATTTCGCGAGACTTCCTCGAACTTAAACTGATCGGCGCACAGTTTTTAAATAGTTAAGCTCTTACAGTATAGTGTGCCATATATGGTACAATAGACGAAATAGGAGCTATTATTGCTATTGCTGTATTATACTTTAGATGAAATCTGAGAGTAATATAAGTTTGCTCTAAAGTTAGTAACGCCAAGAAATTCTGCTCGCACAGAGTCTCCAAGGGTACAGCAATATTTGCTGTCGGTCAAAAATCTCGAAACCTGGTGTCCGTCCGTTCATTGTCTAGCTTGAGAACGAGTCTAGCTAGGAAGCTCAAATTTTGTACAGACTTTTTTTTTGTGAAAAAGTGAGGTCAAGTACAAGAACGACCTAAATCAATCTACCTCTTACTTAATTAGCATTAGTATTAAGATCAAAAAAAATTAACTGCTTATCATTACTCGTTCTACCCCCTTCCTTTCAATGTGACACAATTTTACAACTTTACCAAAAATGTATTTTCTTGAAAAGTACAATATTGAAGTGCGTAAGGGGTCTCTGGATTTCAAGTGAAAATAAAACCACAATGTTCAATAAGTTAGTTCAACCGCAAAATTTTATTTCTATGCCATCTCTACAATGGCACTATAGCCCAAATCGGACCTTCAAGTTCCTTAACATTTCCGGTAGTTATTGTGAAAGGGTTGTGAGACCTTCGCACAACCCTCTATCTACGAATTTTTTATTTTCGTAGATTGAGGTAACCCAGGTACATCCAAGCAGCCAGTGTGCTGTAATTATAAGTTGACCGAGATTTGAACTCACGTTATTCGCTTTGGAGACTAACGCTACCCACTAGGCTACACCGTAGCTAAAACTTTATTTAATTTAACTTAATCGCTTTATACTTGTGACTTTTTCGCTCACAAATTATCGCATGCTAATCTTAACTCCATCGCTTTCTAAATATCGACTGACAGTCATCAAAATCGATCGCCTTTCTATGTTGCTCTTGTCGTACGAATCTTTTTCCTTCTCGGCTGAGCCCTGTTTTTGCTTCTATAAGGCATTGCCTCGTCAACCGAGTCTTTTCCCTGTCGGACAAGTCTCTACTGTAGTTGTTCTTGCTTTCTATAAAGTAATCCTAGTGTTTTCCCTGTCGTACGAGCCCATATGTTTGGTTGTTGTTGCTTCTCTACATTGCCCGTGTAATATGTTGTTGGTTGGTTGAATGTTCAAGGCCTTGAACATTCTATGATCGCGCGTTATATTTGCTTACCGAGTGTACGTCTTCTTTTATTACTGAATGTTAGGACCTTGAACATTCCGATCGAGTTCATGTAGGTGTTCCTTATAGTGTTCGTACACGCGCATTAATTTGCATCAGTGTTTAGTGGTATATGATATGCAAGTATAGCTGACCCTAGTAATAGTTACTAGGGATTGCAAATACTTTGCTCTTTTTCAATCGCTGTGATTATCTGCAATTTGTCTTTTTCAATATCTGTAAAAATGAACAGCTTTTCCACTAGCAGAGATATTTTCACTTTTATTCTTCATACTAGTGAGCAGGAATGGCAAATACCGCAGCGATAAATGTTTCCGAAAAGAGCTGCTCTTTCATTTCTTTGAATGTATAAATGATTCAAATGTATCAATAATTCAAACGAAATGACTTAAACGGAAGAGCACAGAAACTCATACGAAAACAAATCTGAAAAATTAGAAATATTTACTTACATGTGGGTAAAAAAACACGATTCAATGCAAAACAACAAAATGAAATTTTCTGCATGTAACAAATACAAGCACACAGTTCTTAATAGACAAGATATAGAAGATGTGCAAGATTTTTGTTATCTCGAAAACATTGTCAGCATGGACGGCGGAGCCGAAAAGGATGTAGAGGCTCGGCTAAATAAAGCTCGTCAGGCCTTCGGTATCCTTTCCCCTTTCTGGAGGTTAAGAGAGATCTCCCTTCGCACGTAGCTGCGAGTTTTTGACGCATGCGTCAAATCTGTGTTGTTATATGGTTGTACTACGTGGAAAGTGACCGTTCGACTTACCAAAAAACTTTCGTGAACCAATGCCTCCGAAGCATTTTAGGAATATTCTGGCCAGAAGTGATCTCCAACGACTTTGGCTAGACTAAAATAGGCATTGAGATTCAAAGGCGGAAGTGGCAATAAATCGGTCACGCGAAACATCGCCAAACGGACTCTGGATTATAATCCTCAAGGAAGACGTCGAGTTGGTCGACTATGTAGCACATTGAAGCGAGCAGTTGAGCAGGAAGCCAGAGGAATAATCAAGTCCTGGCAACAACTAAAGGCCGATGCTCAGGATCGCACCTTGTGGAAGAGAGTTGTATCTATCCCATGCTCCTATAGAAGGTCTTAACAGGAATTTGATTGATTAATTGAATAAATAGGCAGACTCAAACTAATGTTCAGTACCACCAGCTCAGTGGACATAGTGAACGTTTCTGCTAACTGCTCATTGATATCGGCATCTGCTCACTGATTCGATATCTGCTCAATGCTCTACATACTGCTCGTGCATGGTGCCACCTGCTCAAAAATACAGCTTTGTATACTGAGCAGGCAAATTAATGAATGGACAGACGAGCAGGTGAGCAGGTTAGCGTAGAGCTTGAAAGTGAATTAGGTGCGATTTGTTTAGCTTTGATCTGATCGGTGGGTTACGATCTGATTGATGAGGTGTAATGTGCGAAGTGGTAAGTGGGGTGCGCATTCATGGGTAAGCGGCGATCTGTTTGGCGGTCTTTGATCTGAGCTACGATCTCGTCGGTGTGAGGTGGGACTTGCGAGTGGAAAGAAAATCCCTGTGATTTGTAGCAATGGTCAAGTGAGCTGGCGGCAATTTTATTGGCGATAGACCGTAAGCAGTATGCATTAGCTCTGCTCTTCTAATCGGGACTCTTTCCAATTTTCAGTTCCGATATGCGATTGCTTTTTTAAAAGAGCAGTGAGAAAATTGCGGACATGAAAAAGAGCTCCAGTTCGCCCCGAACAGAGTCTTCACTGTTGTTGATGTGGCAATGGCATTTCGCTACTCTTTCATCTCTGCGCTTGGCTTCCGGTACTCCCCGTCATCCACTCTGGTTATAAATTGGCATGGTCGCTCCCAATTTCGCTGAGGGCTCGTTGAATTTCCCGCGTGGTATCTATGATTAACAGCCATTCCAAATCGCCCTCTTAAAAACAGGAAGTGTTGATTCGTACGTGTTGTCAGTGCATGGTGCACTCCACAGCCAGGCAACTTCTATTTCTAGAAAGGTCACTTATCCACTGCGATCCTTTCAAATTACTTTTGCTGTTCACGTTACGTAATCTATCCCTCAACTTCCGCTCATTCGCCCCAACAGTTATGCTCGCCGCTATCCGCCGCAAATTCTTCCAGCTGATGGCAGTGTCTCCAATTCTGCCTACCGAGATGAGCGGTGCATTTCAAATAATTCTTGAGCGAGGTTCCTGGATTGCGACAGTCACGTATTTAAAACATCATGAGCGTCCGCAATCCCAACATTATGGAGGGGAAAGAAAAGATTTCCAGATTCTACACTGATCGTCAAACAGTTTGATAAAGGTCTCAGCAAAAACCGAAACGTCACGAATAATAAAGCTTAGCAGTATAGAATCCGGAAATCTTTTCTTTCAATTCGAAATGCACTGTGAAAACATTTACCAAACCATAATGGAGGTTCTAAATTCTGTCTTCCTAGCTCCACTCTTGGGCTTTCATCTACTACCCTAGATATATTTTCCTGATCTCGTTAATGATTTCGCAAAACTGATCTGGCACATTCTGCCCAAGAAATGGATGTTCTCCTTCGTTTACAACAGTCACGTTCTAAGTGTCCCGTCTGTCTGCAATTCCAAAATCGTGAACCTTTGTTGATTACGCTCGGTTTATTGGGTTCTTCCCTCTGGCATAATCTTTGCATGATTCCAACACTATCCTGGTTCGTCAATCATTCGGCGGCATTTGTTTGGCAGCATATCCCGAACAATTCATTTCGCATGGCAAAGTTTCCAATTCGGTATTTCCGTTGCGATGAAGTCTGGAGACAGCGATAATGATTCCGGAGGCGTCGATTCTAGCAAACAGCCTCTGCCCCTTTAGATGGGCTTTTACTCGTTTCCCGGGCGGTTAGCAAATGAGGCGCACTGTTGTGAATTTACGCCTCTTGTATCCCTCCGCTTGACGCATTCAGGGTAAGGATTTGGTATTCATCGGGGTATGCGAGTATCACTTTGCAGATGTCCTGCTTGTTCGCAATCCCAGCAACGGAGAATCCCACGTCCTTCGCTCTGCCCCGTGAACTCCGCCTTCTGAGAGGCGCAATTTTCAATCTCCACGTTAATTTAGGAAGGATAACAGCGCCAATCTTTCGATGTCCTGTGCAACTTATTGCAGGGTTTCGCCGGACTACTGCATACGATTACATCTTATGGATTTTCTGCATGTGATCTCCGCCATATCGAAGGTCTAAGATCTGTACCGGGAACTGAAAGTTGCTTTGTTGTTCGGCAGTGGTCGTCTGCAAGATTTCGGCCATAGATCCTCGTAACGCCAATATCAAGGCCATTTCACGCTCTTGATCCAACCAATGATTGGTGGTAGCTTCCAGCTCAAAATGAGACTTGGTGTTTGACCATCGAAGAATGGAGCCTTCAGATTATTCTGAACCACACTCTCGGATTTGTTGACGCCCCTTGTTTCCACTACAACGAAGTGCCTTTTTAGTCGGTCTACTTTGCTGGAGATACCCTCGATGTTTCCAGTATTTTCTGCTCTAAGACCGTTTGTTGCTCCAGAAGTTTCGCGTACAACTGTTCTTCAATTTGCTGGCCGAGTGTGTTTGTCTATAGGCTTATTTCTTCTTTAGCCTGCTGGTCCATTTTATTTACCACTTGTAAACTTTGTTCTTCTTTTAGCTGTTGGTTTTGCTGGTTAAGACCTTCCTTCAATTTTTTGACCTGCTCAATCTATTGGTCCAGTTTTTGGATAAGATCTTTTTTCATCTTCGTCATCATCTATTGCGTTAGCTGCATCACCAGGTCTAAAGATCTAGAGCTTTCTGCTACACTTTACTCTTCGATTTATTGGTCGATCTATTGTTTGATCTCCTGTTCGATGGGGAACTCTTCGTTTTCGGCACTGTATCCCTCAGCTTCCAGCGCGTCCGTCATCCGCCGTATAAGTTCTGTCCTGTTTCCGGCCGTTGGCAACTCACATTCACCGAGTTCCTTTTTAAACTGGGACACTTTTAAGTCTTTCACGTAACGAGGCATTTTTATCTATCTCACGACACCGAAATTCTTTTATTGTATATTATCAAGAATTTCACAGTCAATATCTCGGCGCAGAAATGAATCACAAAAATTCTCATTGTATGGTCGGGAAATTTCGACCGATCACTGGATCTTAAGCACAGAATCTCGCCTTGGAACTTTTCTCGCGGCCACTTGTTTCGCGGTAAATCTTCTCGAAAACTCTTCCTTTGTCAGTTCGAGAATTTCATAATTTCGCAATTGCCCCTCACGATTTTTTCTTAGAATGCTACTTCTAACAGCAGTTGAAGTGTGCAAGGATTCGCTGGATTTCAAGTAAAAATCAAACCAACAGTTTCATAAGTTCACTATAATTTAATCGCAAAACTTTATTTAATTTAACAAATTATCGCTTGCCAGTCTTAACTCTTCCGATATCTAAACATCCACTAACTCAACGGCTCCAAACCAGACTGACTGCTCATCAAACACGCTCGCCTTTTCATATTGCTTTTGTCGGTCTAATCATTCCCCTTGTCGAACGAATCTTTTCCTTCTCGGTCGAGCGTTATTAATTGCTTCTTTAAAGCATTGCCTCGTCGACTGAGCCTTGTGTAGTTGTTGTTGCTTCCTTTAAAGTATTTCCTCGCCATCCGAGAGTATTCCCTGTCGTACGTGGTTGTTTCTCTACATTGTCCGTGTAATTTGTTGTTGCTTGGTTGAATGTTGAAGGATTATCGTGCATTCTAGAGTGCACCTGTTCTTTCATTACAGTTTGTTGATACCTTGAACATTCCGATCGAGTTCATGCAGGTGTTCATTGTAGTGTTCGTAAGCGCGCATTAATTTGCATGAGGGTTCAGCGGTAGATGATAAGCATGTACAGCGGACATATAACAATAAGAATGTTCTTAGTCTGAAATATGAGAGTGTCAATTGCATAAATTTTGTACTTATTACTAAAAAAAATCGCAAAGAACCCCCTTCTACCACCTTCCATACAAACTGCACAATTTCAAATCCAATTCACTAATTTTCTTAGTACCTATTCAATTTTTGAAGCTTACATTTTGTAAAAAACATTTTTATAGCTACTCCAGCATGATATGAAAAAAATGCTGTCACTTCTTCTACCACTCCCAATACAAAATTTTTTAAAATCAGAAAAATTTCTATTTCATCTAGAGCATCGTATGATTGGGCTTTACGTGCAATCTTAGTCCTGTTATCTTTTTAAGAAAGTTCATACACATATCTTATCTGAAATTTAGATTTGTATGGGAGGTGGTAGGAGGAGTGAACATATCAAAACAAAAAAGTTTGTGGTTTATGCTAGTGATATCATTTCATTGCACTTTAGAATACAAGAAAATTTGTAAAAGTGTTGAAAAAAGGAGTTGGGGTTGAATCGTATGCAATAATAAAGTTATTGTTTTATTACACCAAGAATTAGTTTGTAAGTAATTTACGTGTGTATTCGTATTACGCCAATAAACCAAAGCATTTCCCTATGTATATATGCGCAAGGGCGAAATTACAACATGTGCAAATTTATGCCCAATAACAAAAAAAACAGAAGGCTGGAATTCCGCTTTAGTAGGAGTTATGCAAACATTCCGTACATCAATAAAACAACGATCATTATTACCTATGCAAATGTTAAATGGGTTTGTCAATCAATTTCTGTACTTCGTAAATATCTTTTAGTTAACTCATAGAGCAGCACGGCAGAGTGCACTGTAGCCATGAAAATTCATCGAATCTTCGTTTGATCGCGCTACATTGCTCACCTACTCAAAATTATCCTCAGGTGAATCACTGAATTTGCGTAAATGCCATAAATCAAGTCTCGTTACATTTGAATTGATCACACATGCCGTCGCATATAGTTTAAGAAAATGTTATGCCATCAGCATCATCGTGATGCACCACGCGTCTCTTCGTACGAGTTTTTCCGCAATTTTTCCCAACAATGCAAAGTTGATTGCGATCTTTTTGTACGCGGCGTAGCGCGGCTTTTAATGCCAGAGGACTTACAAGAAGGCGATTTCCGCATTCGCGCAATTGCATTTCTTATGAGCTCATCGGGCAGTGCATAAAATTCAAGTCTTTACAGACCTAAAACAATAATAATGTCAATCATGTGTGATAAATCGAAATTAATTCTGATCGAACGAAAAGCGATTTGATCGATCTGTTGCGTGATCAAGAACAGATCGTTCGTTACCTTAGTCCGCGCCAATATGAAAAATTAAGGCTATCGCAGCAAAACCCAACAAAACCATTAAATGCTAACATTATTGGACACTTCAAGGAGATATGTTAAAAACTGCTACTTAGCTTAATGTTCTTAAATTAGAACCGACAGAGCGCTAACGATTTTATTGAACTGAGCAAAATTTCAAATGGTGTTCATTTTCATGGGACAAAGTCGTGCAATATGTTGCTACGAAGGACTAGTAAAGAAATTAATGTCCTATTTTAATATTGTTGTCCTTTACTATTAAAGCTCCATTATGGCAAATGAGAAAGGTAAATCGAAATGCGCAATTTCCAATAAATCATTAAACAACCAGATTTTCGCATACACTTAACGTGCATTGTCTTAGATATATTCCAACAACCAAAACTATCTAGGAGTGTAGGCACTTAAATTTAATCCAACTTAAAACCGTCGGAATAAAATAACTCGTTCATAAGATGAAAACACGAGTAAATATGTCACATCGATTTGCTGTTAAGTATTGGAGAATAGGTGGGAAACAGTTTTTTCCACAAGTCGCGATCCTGATCATCTTTAGTTGTCGAAAATCATGGCTAAGATAAATCTCAATAGGACGGGACTATACCGGGTTCACATCAAAATGCCAAATCCAAATACATTAGATAGAGATTTGACGTACCCATTTGTATAAAAAATTGTGATTTAATATCTAATGATCTGGGCCCCAATGAAATTGCAAAATTATAATTTCATACTTTCTATCAAATATTTTCTTCTATTCTCACCTTGCTTTGTTGGTTCTGAATGTTGATCATCACTTTATCTTCCGGACATACTCGAACGAACATCGTGTTTTGAATACTAATATTTTTTAGTACCATTATACATTAAGGAGATATTTCTGAAAGCAAATAAGTGCCATAAAATTCGTTTTACAACACGAAAGCTCTTTTGAATTATTTTATAGGTAAAACGTATTTTTCTATTTTATGTTTTTTAGTAGGAATTAATTAGCTGTTGGTAATCCATTAGCTTCCGTGTTTTCACATATAATAAAATTGTTTGAATGACAATCACGACATGATATCACATTATTAATTAACTGATATTGAGCTAGATACCCTCTGGATGATCATAATTAATTATATATGAATCATTTTTAAACTATTATTTATGTATTTGAAAGGTGTTATGTCGATTGGTTTCTTGTTTACACTGAATTTTATAATCGGAAATGCTTTGGAGAAATGTGTTATAATGGAAAACGATGCTTTAAATATCGCTATTACGTAGAAAATTTGTTGATATGTAATTAATCAAAATATTTTTTGGAACGTAAATCAAATCTATATATAATTTTACTTTATTATTTATTATTATAATAATAATTAAGTACTACCAACCAACAGTCCCTGCGTGACTGAATGAGTCTAAACAATACCTTATTGATTATACCTAGTCTAGCCATAAATATTGTTACAAGGTTTGGCAACCCTGCAGAAAGGAACCGTTATATTGCATTTCTTAAAAATTGAGCTAATCGCTATAGTACGCTTGTGCTTGATGCATTTGTCATCATTTGAGTTTAATTTTTAGTGTAGTGAACATGGATTGGGGTAACAAAGAAAATAGAATTGCTGTGATTGCACTTCATAAAGTAGGAATGCAACCAAGTGATATTTTTAAGACTCTGCATACCCTTGGTATAAGCCGAATGTTTGTATATCGGGCTATTGAAAGATTTAATGATACGTCTGGAGTAAGTGACCGTGAAAGAAGTGGCTGTCCGCGAACTACTCGAACACCTCAAGCGGTTAAAGCCGTGCGCGAGAGAATTCGCCGTAATCCTCTTCGGAAACAAAAAATCTTACCGCGTGAGATGAAAATACCCCAAAAAACAATTTCACGTATCATCAAAAGTGACTTGGGGTTGGGTGCTTATCGTAGATCTACCGGGCATTTACTAACAGATTCGTTAAAAAAAATAGAGTGGAAAAATCAAAACGATTACTTTGCCGGTACGCAAACCAAGAACACCGTAAAATTTTGTTTACGGATGAAAAAATTTTTACTGTCGAAGAAACATTTAATAAACAAAACGATAGGGTTTATGCTCGCAGTGCCAGAGAAGCTTCTCAAGTTGCCCAAAAGGTTCAAAGAGGTCATCATCCAGCCTCAGTAATGGTTTGGTGGGGTGTTAGCTACAACGGGGTGACAAAGTTGCATTTTTGTGAGAAGGGCGTCAAAACGTCTGCCAAAATTTATCAAGAAAGTGTCCTTGAAAGTGTAGTGAAACCTCTCAACACGTCATTATTCAAAAATCAGCCTTGGAGTTTCCAGCAAGATTCTGCACCAGGTCATAAGGCGAAGTCAACCCCAAAATGGCTTGAAGAAAATGTTCCAAATTTTATTAAAGCTGAAGATTGGCCTTCCTCTAGCCCAGACCTGAATCCGCTGGATTACGAATTATGGTCGTCTTAGAGCAAATGACGTGCTCTAAAAGACATCCTAATATCGAATCCTTAAAGAAGTCTCTTACACATGCAGTCGCCAACTTTCCGATTGAAGTCGTGCGTGCTTCCATAGATAAGTGGCCAGCTCGATTAAAGGCTTGTGTAAAGGCAAAAGGCAATCACTTCGAATAACTTGTTGCAATTTCCGTTGTTGACAATGCATTTAATAAATAAACAATGATTTCTTAACATATAACACCTCTTTTATTGAACAGTGCTTCAAAAAGTTTGTAACAGTATCTATGGCTAGACTAGGTAATTATATTATGAGCTCCAAATCGCACTTTTGCAATGTTCAAATGTACATGCAAAGTTAGGCAAGATCGAAGCACTGCCTGGTGACAAATAAGGCGCATTGAAAATACTTAGCAAGCGCTTTTTTGGATAGTTAAATAGTGAAACGCGCAAAAAAAAATGCACGTTGGTAGGACCTGCCTGCATGCACTTTGACAGAGCGTTGTATTGCATATAGATGCATCCTTCCCAGTGGGGAAAATTGAAAAACTTTTAAAGTGAGGAAACAAATTTCATCGGTGTTGCTAAATTTAAACTTATTTGCGCTTAGAAATTTAAAATCAAGACGCTATTATTAATTGGAGAAAAACAAATAGCACAATTTTAAAATGGCATTAATAAAAACTTTGAACAAATGATTAAAAAGATTAGGATCATGCAAAAGTAAACAACTAATGCTACTGCAACTGTATTCCATTGAGGATTTTGAAGCGCTTTAGTTTCAGTTGGGTATATACCTTCTTCTTTCATGATTTCATATATCTATGTTACATTTTTATAACAAAACAACGCACGGAGAACAAATGGACACTGCGCGTTACAAAATGTTATACAGATACTAACCGGCAGATTCGAAACAGACTTTCAATACAAATTTGTGCGGTCACAGTGAAATATGAGTGCAAAAAAACACCAAGGAATTATGTGTACGTACAACTGAAAAGGAAGCGTTAAATGCTAACAACAAAGTAAGAACTCTAAATGGCCAACACTTGATGTGCTTTCCGTGCCAAATCGTGCCAAATCGTGCGATACTCTAGATGAAATAGAAATTTTTTAATTTTTAAGAAATTTTGTAGGGGAATTGGTAGAGGGGATGACGACATTGAACTATTTCTTTCAAATCAAGCTACTATTGCTATCAAAATGATTTACATATACAAAATTTAGGATTCAAAAATTGAATAAAATGTTTGATCTAAACTCTTTTGTTTAGATATTTTTTAGACGGGTTGAACCTTAGTGTTACACCAAGATCCCTTGTAGGTGTGTAAAGGTCTTGGACCAGTACACAATATGTTCGGGTACGAAGGAATGAAAATAAAACGCGCTCGAGAGTTAATGGATAACTAACTTTTATTAAAGTTATCTATCAAACTTATACAATTAATTACATTGCATCATCGTGAGAAACATTAAAGGAATTTAGAATTTAATGAATTCGCTAAATTGCATATTTGTAATTAAATATTATCTATGTGGAATTTTACTTTATATTAACTGATAACTAATTTTATTTGAAATAGATGAATTGAAATTATTAATGTATTTATTTCATATTGATAGATATTTGCTATTGATAGATATTAAACAGGTACTGAGAAAATTAGTGTATTGGATTTAGTGAAATTGTGCACTGGTACTGATTGAATTTGTTTAGAATATTTCAAGAAAAAGTGCAGTTTGCTCTACTCGACACTCAAATATTGAGTCGTTGAAGCGAGCACTTGTCAGTGCAGTGGGCAATTTCCCCATACATGAAGTGCGTCTCGCGATCGATGAGTGGCCAGATCGTCTCAAGTCGTGCTGGAAGGCAAATGGAAGTCATTTCGAATAAGTTGTTCTAAGATTTGTAGCCATTGAATAACCCAATAAAAAGAAAAAAAAAGTTTTGAAAAATATTAATTCGTTTTCATTTGGCGTCGATTTTTCTGTGTACCAATATTTATGACTTGACTTAGTCAGCTTCTATGTCTTTCGAGCAAATCCGTTTATTGTCAAATTGCGAAATTATGTCATTTTTTATGTGAGGTGTAGAAGTGGCAAAGCTAATCTTCTAATTTTTTTTGGTCTTACTAATAATTCTAAATAAATATTTAGTGTACAAAATTTGAACTGTCTAGCTCAACTCGCTCTCAACCTAGAGAGGACACGGACGGACGGACGGACAGCCGGTTTTGATTGTATGAACTTCTGTATCATTAATTGTTTCCCGAGCCTTATTTCTTAGCGTTACAAACTTTGCGGCAAACTTACAATACACTCAGATTTCATCTAGAGTATAAACATTTGAGTACAGTACACATGAAAAATATTGCGTTCTGTGCTGCTTTTCTTCAAGCTATTGTGTACTTATCGAATGTATGAATATCACAGTCTGGAATGAAAGATCGATAGACCGTACCACTGAATGGCGTTCGTGCTTTATGTCTCTGACACGCTCTGGTTTTACGTTTACGGGATGAGTTTTCAATTTCCCTTTCACCATTTTTGTCACATTGTGCCATATTTCAGTAGGAATCCGGAACCGGAACAAACAGAATCCAAGAACCCAGAGAAGGCACACCACGATGAAAATACCTTCCCAATGGTATTTCGAATGATTATTTTGATTCATTAGTTTGGGGTGTACTGTGTTTATAAATTCTAATTAATAAAGAAAAAAGAAATATTTCTTAGGTTCAAATAAGCCAAATTTAACTATGTACCTACCACTTAAATGAAAGGCCAAAATGTCTGAAATCGAACCCCATTACTCCTTTTTCAATTTGCTATAGTAGAATGTAAGAAATGTTATAAAAGTGACCGTTCGACTTACCAAGAAACTGCAAGCTTTCGTGAACCAATGCCTCCGACGCATTTTAGGAATATTCTGGCCAGAAGTGATCTCCAACGACGAACTTTGGAGTACAACTGGATAGACTCAAATAGGTATTGAGATTCAAAGGCGGAAGTGGCAGTGGATCGGTCACACCTTGTGGAAACCAGAGTGAAACGTCGCCAAAGAGTCTCTCGATTATAATCTTTAAGGAAGACGTCAGGCTGATCGACCATGTAGCACATGGAAGCTAGCAGTTGCACAGGATGCCAGAGGAATACACAAGTCCTGGCAACAGCCAAAGGCCGATGCTCAGAATCGCGCCTTGAGGAAGAGAGTTGTTTCTGTCCTATGCTCCTATAGGGAGTTTAACAGGAATTTGATTGATTGATTGATTGAAGAAATGTCAAAAAGCCTCTACAGCAAATGAATATTTGCAGATTGCAGTTTTCGCCCCACTCTCCGAGGACCCGAAATATTTGTGACATTAAGGGTTAACACTTTTTTAATGGATTGCTTGAATTTGTGTTAAAAATTCTCTGTTTAGAATGTTAGTTTCATAGACGAACTTTCATAGAATTTCTATGAAATTCGGTATATTTCATATTCACGAAACCAAAAATTTATATGGGAGAGGAGGTAAAGCAATCTTAAAATTTGTGATGCATTTTTATTTCATTTGTCTTGAAAGTTGCTCATTCAAAATTTCAAGTTCGTAGCTTTTAATTTGTTGTTTATTAGTTGATTTATTAAAATTGGTCGAAATCGCTCTTTTGTATGGGAGGGTATAGAAGTGCAGGAGAGATTTTAGAACATTTGATGCAACTTTATCCATACATATAAATATAATTGTAGTGTCTGTCTGTTATTTGTTTATGAATGGCTATAAATAAGTTTTTTGCTTTATTTTAGAAATGACTAAGCAGAAACACACGTTTTTAAAAATTTTTCTCTGTCTGTTTGTCTGTCTGTCTGTCTGTCTTTCCGGTGTTCACGCAAAAACGGCTGAACCGATTGTAATGGAACTTTCACAGTTTATTAGATGTGCATCGAGATGTAATCTGCATGTGGTCTTATTTCAATACCCAAACGCTTTCCACCCCCTCCCATACAAAATGACTCATTTTCAAAAATAAATAATAAACAAATTTTCTTCAAAACCATTGGAGCAAATCGTTTGAAATTTAGAACGTACTATTCTTATCAGAAAT
This sequence comes from Chorisops tibialis, assembly GCA_963669355.1. Taxonomy (NCBI): domain Eukaryota; kingdom Metazoa; phylum Arthropoda; class Insecta; order Diptera; family Stratiomyidae; genus Chorisops; species Chorisops tibialis. The sequence goes on along the minus strand of OY770263.1, from coordinate 71,811,295 downwards.
GTGATCTATGGTTTACAAATTATTTCAATTATCCTACTCCTTCCACCACCTCCCATACAAACTGCACTTTTTCATGAAAGGCTATTCACCAATTTTCTCAGTACGTGTAACTTTCATCGAGCTTAAATTTTGTACTTTATCCTTAATTTGCATTATTATTAATATCGGGGAAAAAATTAACCGAGTAGCTTCACTCCTTCTACCCGCTCCCATACAATGTGACAAAATTCCACGACTTTACAAAAACTCGATTTTCTTGAAAAGCGTGAATGATACAGACCTGAAATTTAAAATATATGTATCTATTGCATGATGTTTTATTTGTTTCTCGAAATATCACCAAAAACCCCCTTTCCTTCTAGCACCTCCCATACAAATTGCACAATTTCATTAAATTCAATGCCTAAGTTTCTCAGTACCTACTAAATTTTTGAAACTTAAATTTGGTACAAAACATTTTTGTAGCTACTCTAGCATGATGTGAAACAAATTAGTTCAGTGCAGCCACTTCCCATACAAAATTTCATATATGGTATCGTATGTTTGGGCTCTACGCACAATCGTAGTCCTGTTACGTTTTCAAGCTTAATGTTATTTTATTTGAGCTTTTTTTTTAATTAACACAACCTATAATTATTCACATGTCCTTCATTCTCTTCAATACGTATATGATCTCAAATCACAGGATTGATTTGATCACGAGACTCTCCCATAAAAATGCGAGTATCATGCTTTCATTCTTAATAACTTATGGTTCTGATTCCAACAAAATACAAACCATTGTCTTCAAAGAGCCATTAAAGTAAGCGGATTATATATCCCATATAATGTATTACTAACTACATTCTCAAAAATTGCTTATTAGTGCAATTTTTATGCGGACGAAGTCGCGGGCGTTTGTAGTCTTCAATATTTTAACAAGTTTTTCTGCAAAATCAAGTTGGTAGCTTTCAGTGGTTTGGTGATAATTGTTTACTTAAAAATGGTAAAAAAAGATTTGAATGAGAAGGGGTAGCAGTTTTAAAGGTTTACGACCAGTTAATGTTTTAATCTCTTATGTATCTTATTCAGTGTATTTCACAAAGTCTCAAGTTTCTAGCTTCAATCAACAATTTTCAATTTTTTTGTTTTTGTTTTTTCATTACATATGAATCACCTTGCGCAGGTTAGGACCCCCCTTTGGTGGATAACAGTTTTGGTTTAAATTATTATTTTTTCATTATGTACATCAAATGGATGTATGCACCTGAAATTAGTCATCTTATCTCTACTTATATAAATTCACGCGTACTACTCATGCTTCGCAACGCGTTCATGAGCATACGGTTGAGCCACCCAAATCACGTACAGTGAAATATAGGTAGTCATTTCTACCTCGAACAACCAAAATGTGGAATGCACTACCCGCGACCGCTTTTCCTAGTAATTATAACATCATGCAATTTAAAACCAATATTTACCGATTTCTTTTACCCTGTCCGTTCTTATTTAATTAAATGTTTAGTTTGTTTATTTTCATTTTGTTTCATCCCTTCCGAAACCGACTGGACTGTACGCTATAGTATTAAAGGGTGACTCCTAAATTCAACTTGGTGCCTTGAATAAAAACACGCATCTTACTAGGCTACACCCTTGCTAAGAATAATATAATATTAGTGGTCACAAATGTGACCGATTATGGCCTAAAGTATATTTACGTGTGTGAACTTGGCCCCACCAATTTCGATTTTTTTAATTTTTCTTGTTGCAATCGTTTGGTGGTCGTTTGGTGGTGATTGGTAGTCACTTTTTTTCGTTTGGTGGTAATCCGTATTCTTAGAAATCACGTTTACTTTATTTAGCGTGAACTTAGCTCCCCCAAAACACATTTTCTTAAATATCTGGAGTTACAGTTATCTTAGCTTAAAACAAATTATGCCATTCGTTTGGAGGTCGTTTGGTGGTGTTTGGTAGTAACATTTTATCATTTGGTAGTAATTCAATTAGCTGTAATAAATGATTTTCTTAAAAAGCGTGAAGTTAGCCCCCCATTATGTATTTTTGTAAATAACTGGAGTTAGGATATTCTTACAGCAAAACGGATTTCACTAGTCGTTTGGTGGTCGTTTGGTGGTGATTGGTAGTCACCTTTTAAACTTTGGTACCCATTCACATAGCAGTAGTAGGCAAATTTCAAAATGAGCTTTAAGCTTTCCGAATTTGTGTGAAGTTGGCCCCCCCAATGTAAAATATCTAAATTTTTATACTCTAGATGAAATCTGAGAGTATATTGTGTTTGCCTTACCGTTTGTAACGCTAAGAAATAACGCTCGCACAGAGCCGTCAAGGGTACAGAAATATTTGTTGTCGCTCAAAAACCTCGATTCCGAGTGACCGTCTGTCCGTCTATCCGTCTGTCCGTCTGTCCGTCTGTCTGTCTGTCCGTCTGTGCGTCTGTCTACAGCATAACTCTCGAAAGCTTTGAGCTATAGTGCTAAAAATTTTTGTGTGTCATTTTTAGCAAAAAAGTAACTTTAAGTTCGTGAACGGGCCAAATCGCTCCACCCCTTCTACCACCTCCCATACAAAATAACACAAATGCGCAATTTGACAATAAACGGATTTGCTCGAAAAGTATAAAACCTATTCGCTTGAAATTTGGAATATATTACTTTTATGATAATATCAATCTATTGTATAAAAATTATGCGTGTCCTCCCCCTCCTTCTACCACCTCCCATACAAACTGTACTTGTCATGAATTACTCTAAGCTAATTTACTCAGTGCGTATAAAATTTAGCGAGCTGAAATTGTGCACTAAATATTTATTTAAAATTTTTAGTAACGGTAAAAAAAATTAGAAGATTAGCTTCACCCCTTCTACCCCCTCCCATGGGGGAATGAAAATTTCCCCAATATCCACCACCAATCACTACCAAACGACGCCCTAGCGAATCAAAAATGAAAAATTTAAAAATTTTAAATTTGGGGAGAAGTTTCATTAATAATTAGATTCGATGCTTTTATTGGAAAAATGCTCCCAAGGAAACTCGTTTCTGTACTGATCACCACCAAACGATGAAATTAGTCGAGGAGACACCAACAAGTGATCGCTAAGCGAATGCAATAATCAGAATTCCAAAATCATAGATATTGGGGAAATTTTCATTCATAATTATATTTCAGGTTTCTATTTTTGAAGTAAAGCTCTAATGGAAATTCGATATTGTAACTATACTAATCACCGTTAAGCAATAAAATTAGACTACCAAATACCACCGAACGACTGCCAAATGAATTCAAAAAGAAAAATTAAAAAATTTTATATTTGGGGATAAGTTTCATCCATTAATCCATTTCGAGTTGCTTTTTTTGAAATAAAGCTCTTGCGGGAATTCGATGCTGTGTCTATACTAATCACCACCAAAAGATAAAATTAGACTACCAGACACCCCCAAGCGATTCTCAAGCGAATGCATCAAGAAAAATGCAAAAATCAAAAATATTGGGGAAATTTTCATTCATAATTCTATTTCGGGTTGGCTTTTTCGGAATAAAACTAACGGAAATTCGATATTGTAACTATACCGATCACCACCAAACGATGAAATTGGGCTAGCAAGCACCACCAAACGACCCCCAAGCGAATGCAATAAAAAAAATTTAGATATTTTACATTGGGGGGGCCAACTTCACACAAATTCGGAAAGCTTAAAGCTCATTTTGAAATTTGCCTACTACTGCTATGTGAATGGGTACCAAAGTTTAAAAGGTGACTACCAATCACCACCAAACGACTAGTGAAATCCGTTTTGCTGTAAGAATATCCTAACTTCAGTTATTTACAAAAATACATAATGGGGGGCTAACTTCACGCTTTTTAAGAAAATCATTTATTACAGCTAATTAAATTACTACCAAATGATAAAATGTTACTACCAAACACCACCAAACGACCACCAAACGAATGGCATAATTTGTTTTAAGCTAAGATAACTGTAACTCCAGATATTTAAGAAAATGTGTTTTGGGGGGGCTAAGTTCACGCTAAATAAAGTAAACGTGATTTCTAAGAATACGGATTACCACCAAACGAAAAAAAATGACTACCAATCACCACCAAACGACCACCAAACGATTGCAACAAGAAAAATTAAAAAAATCGAAATTGGTGGGGCCAAGTTCACACACGTGTATATTTTATTGGTTGTGGACACGACGGTTAAATGTTAATTAGCCTCTTCTTTCTCTGTCTCTCTCTCTTTCTCTCTCTCTCTCTTTTCACCGACCGCTACTGTGCTTCTGCGCGAATGGGTAGTCTCTTCAGTTCCGGCGTCTTAAAAAAAATTATCTCGATTCTATTAAACTGTTGTTCAATATTATTCTTTTTTACAAACTCGAGCTGAACAATCTCAAGCTCATAACTCACAATAAATAATCCGCAATCAAAACTAGGATATAGCCTAGTGGGTAGCGCGTTTGTCTACAATGCAAAGATCGAGAATTCAAATCCCGGTCGACGTTTAATTTCAGAACACTACTTGCGTGAGTATATCTGGCTCACCTCGTTCTGCGAAAATAAAAATTCCTAAACAGAGGGTTATGCGAAGGATTAACAGCCCTTTTGCAATCTATACATATAAATATAATTTTAGTGTTTATAAATGGCTATAAGTTAGTGTTCTGCTTTATTTGGACATTAACTAAGCATAAGCACACGTTTTTGAAATTCTTCTCTGTCCGGTTTTCACACAGAAACGGCTGAACCAATGCTTGGAGACGTAATCTGCTTTTGGTTTTATTTTTATCTCCCACGCCATCTACTCCCTCCCACACAAAATGTCTCACTTTCAAACATTTTATTTTTTTTTGCAGAATGACCTGTGTTATAGGCAATTTCGGCCTTTATGTGCAATGCACAAACACAGTTAAGAAGGGAATGAATAGGATTGGGAAGGTATGGGAAGGGGAGTGAAAACGACCGTAACGAGTGGAGAAACTGGTATATTTTTTCAGTTGAACTGGCTACTACTGACAATTATTTGAAGATGTTATGGGGGGGACTAAATGTTAGAAAGCGAACAGAAACCATCTACTAACTACATAAACCTTCTTGAAGTGGAATTGTTTTACTTTTACATTGCTTGCCCATTTAATTTCGAATAATTTTTCATTTGCCAGTTGAAACTGAAAAATTCGTGCATAAATAAATCTTCTGCCTGGATTGGGAATCGAAACCACGATCTATTGACTGTGAAGCAAGTACGCTGCCTACTACTCCTTCTACCACCTCCCATACAAACTGTACAATTTCACTAAAAATTACTAAATTTCTTAGTACCCATTCGATTTTTGAAGCTTTAATTTGGTACAAAACATTTCTATAGCTACTCTAGCATGATGTGAAACAATGTTAAATGTTGTCAATCCTTCTACCACTCCCCATACAAAATTTCTGAACAACACAAAAGTTTCTAGTTCATCTATAGTACCGATGAATGAGCTTTACATAATATTGTAGTCCTCTTATGTTTTTGAGCTTAATGTTATTTTCTTTAGACTTTTTTTTAGAATGAACACAAATTACAACTGTTTACATTTCCATAATGCTCTTCAATAAGAATTTGATCTTAAATCACTCCTGAGAGCAAGGGGTCCCTGCCATAGAAATACGAGTATCATGATTTCATTCTTAATAATTTATAGTTCTGATTCCAACGAAATACAAAACATGAATACAATGTTTTGTATTTTGTTGGAAAAGCCTTTGGGCGAAGCATATTATACATCCCACATAATGTGTTATTAACGACATTCTCAAAAATTGCTTAATATTGCGATTCTTACGCGGACAAAGTCGCGAGAGATCGCAAGTAATAAATAAATGTTAAGGAACATGAAGGTCAGGAGGCTAAAGCCCGATTTGAGCTATATTACCATTGAAGAAGAAAGTTATAATTTAAATAATTGTCATATTAGTAAATTATCGAAAATTTAAGATTTCAAAATAGAAATTGGAATGTTAAGAATGTGAATATTAGTGATTATTGAGAATCAGAGCGTGATATTGATATGAATTTTCTTTGTTACCGATGACGACTTCTAAGAAATAATGAGTGATCTTTTGAATTAGTGAAACGACAAAGAACATGAAAACAATAGAATTGCATTTATCTAGAAAGTTGAAGTCGCAACAAATTAACTGTTTTTTAGCAGTGAAATAAACTTTAATTCGATAGTGTGATAATTACTTCTAAAATTCGCCTGAATCGCTAAAAGTTCGCACTTTAACTTCAAAAGTATAACATTTGGCAAAAATCACAAAGAAAGACGAAGAAGAAGAAATATACAGAGACCACTTAAATTGGAAATATTTAAGACAATTTCACAAGAAAAAAACATAACAGAATTATGATTGGGCGTAAAGCCCAATCATATGATACTCTAGATGAAATACTTACTTACGTTTTATTTGAAAGGTAGTGCAAGCAGAGGGAGAGGTTTGTAATTTTTGTATGTAACACTGAACGTAGTATATAAAATGTTTCATGCTGGACTTAAAGTTTCTTGCTTTCATAATTTTTGAGGAAATTAAACAATTTTTGTCTGAATTTATGGTATTTGTATGGAAGGTGGCAGAGAAAGTGGGAGATTTTGGATGATTTTGAACCTGTTTATAAACTTCCTAATCACATTGCTTAGTTATAATTTTAAAGTCGATAGCTCCCATATAATCTAAGGAGAAAAACTTTTCTTGAACTTCCAATACAAAAATTTGTATGGGAAGTGGTAGAAGGAGTGAGGTGAAACTGATATTTTTTTAGCATTAATTACAATTATTAAGGGACAAATTCTGGCAAAATTTCAACTTTCTACTTCTAGTTTCTATGAAAATCGGTTAAATGCATTTGTATGGGAGGGGGTAGAAGGAATATCCGAATCAAAACCAAATTTTTTGACATCAATCATATTTAAAATAGTATACTTTTCTCAAATTTCAAAGTTGATAGCTTTGACGGTTTCGGAGAAAATCATTTTTTTTAAATTTTGAAATTTCATGAAATTTGTATGGGAGGGGGTAGAAGGAGTGAGGGGATGTGGCCCGTTCACGAACATAAAGTTAATTTTTTGCTAAAAATTACACACAACAAATTTCAGCATGATAGCTCAAAGCGTTCGAGAGTTATATTGTAGACAGACGCACAGGCGGACAGACGGACAGACAGCAACTCGGAATCGAGGTTTTTGAGAGACAACAAATATTTTTGTACACTTGGCGGATCTGTGCGAGCATTATTTCTTAGCGTTACAAACGGTAAGGCAATCACAATATACTCTCAGATTTCATCTAGAGTATAAAAACAAAACACCTGATCTCAATGCATTGCTCATATTTAAGTTAATTACTACTTGCTTTGATGTTAGATATTCCAACTAAAGGACATTTAGATGTATTTAAAATATTGTTTAATTATTAACGCAATTCGTTAAAATGTGGTAACATGTATTTGCTTGGCTTATTGGATAGACGCCATTTTCGGACTAAATTGTTTCGCAAAAAAATAAACATCGTTATATAGCAGAATAAATTGAAGTGTGTCAAAGAAGCACTTCAAAATAATTTATTTTATAACTTAATCGCAGCGAACAAGATCGTCAGGTAGTCATTAACCAATTGGAAAATATAATTAATTACATTTCACATCGATCCAACACTATAATTATAGGTTAAAAATCGCAATAAAAAAAAACTTGATTCAAAATTAATAATTTATGGACGGCAGACGATGAGAAAGAAAAGAAGATTAACACTACATGTTATTCATACAAGGCGGACCTTCTGGAAAAGATATCCATATGTATGATCAATTAAATATTGTGATCTGTCATTATACAACATAACAGTATTTCTTTTGGACGATTTTTTTTCTTTGCTGTTTTGATCTGAACTGGTCACAACGATATACATATGTATCTACCTACAAAAATGGATTAAATGCAATCACAACAATTCTTAAGATCATGTCAGTTGCTCTTTTTAATAAATTTTAGTCTATATATGGACTCTACATTTATGCTGAAAAGAAGTTCACCATATAAATAATTAATTATGGTAAAGCTTAATACTGAAGTGTACTCAGGATCAAAGGAATTCGAATAAAATAGAATCCCGTACACTTTATTATTACCAAAATTTAAACATTATTGTTTCGCTTTTTAAAATAATTATAGTTCACTATATCGCTTAAGTATCTTATATACACTGCGCGTCACTTGATTACACACAATTTTTCTGTGATATTTTCATCGTTCCCGCTGATCTAGTCTGCAATAATGAAAATGTATGTAAACAGATTGAAAGGATATGTTATCACGAAAATACCCTGTGCAAGTTTATTGCTTTCAGTATGTCCGCTTTTCTCTCAAACTATCACCCACCTTCATAAGCCTTACGACAAAGCCAGCCCCAATCATTTTCGATAATGTACAAGTTAGGTGAATTTGGAGGCCTCGGTAAGAAATTCACATTTTCCTTTCCAATCCACCGAACAGTGAGTGAATTTTCGGAAACACTTTTGTCAAAGTAGTTTGATACGATATTGCAGCCATTCTAGCATTTTGAAAATCCAAAATGTTCGTTCCATAATATGAAATGGCTCCCCACACCAAAACATCGCCTTCTCTGCTGTGATGTAAGGAACAAAATATTTCTGATTTTCTCATATCATGAAAATAATATTTAGGAGCCATCAGGACCATTTAGGTTAATTTTTTTTCCTCCAAACCATTAATTTTTTCAAGTTATGTGAGCTCTTGCGAATTCCAGGCGTTGCCTCCGATGATATCGATTTAATGGTGGCTTTTTCAGTTTTTGGCAATGGTGATGTGCAGCGCTGTTTATCACCCTTCGGACTGTAGATATGCTCGCACTAACGCCAAAATTGTTTTTGATTTTTGCCGCCCTTCAGTATTGCACGTCTATCTTAAGGTGAAATAGCTTTAGTTAATCGTCCTTTTCAATTTTTTCCATGGTTTTCTGGATCTGGAAGGTAAGTGCTAACTGCTGACTTTCCTCTACCTATTTTTCCGGCAATATAACTGTACAGATTCGCATAAGCAAATTTCGATAACATCGGTCGCGTCTGCAATCAGACACCCGGTGAAGAATTTTTCTATGATAAAGTTCTTCACATAAAATTCTTCCCACGAAATTTGCTTATGCGAATCTTGTCACCTTGCATTTGTTGTTTTTGTTTCTGCACATCATCTGTACAGATTCGCATAAGCAAATTTCGATAATGAAATAATTACAACGGTCGCGTCTGCAATCAGACACCCGGTGAAGAATTTTCTATGATAAAGTTCTTCACATAAAATTCTTCCCACGAAATTTGCTTATGCGAATCTTTTCACCTTGCACTTGTTGCTTTTGTTTTTTGCACTTGAATTAATTTTGTAAACATTACGTAAGCGAATTAACTGTATAAATTAGCGACATTTCTAGAAATAAAGTGCAGTCTTATATCCATAACAAGGTATTAAGGTTGTTTAATTTCCAATCCCTTTTTGGCTAACTGGTTAAAGTGCTAGTTTAGCTACTCCTCTTTTACGCGTTCAACTTAGACCAATTGGTTACAAGTGCCACATTGGGCCTAAGTTTTCTCATTATCTATTTCGGTTCATGAGCCGAAATATCAGCTTTAAGCAACATTTTTGGTGACCCCAAACAAACCGCAGCCTATCCTACGAAGCTCAGATAGCCTTAGGTTGCAACAAGTCTTGCTACGAACAGCCTTACTACGCATTACACAGGCCGGCAGACTTATAAAATAGATAACCTATACCACGAAGGTAGCACTCAATACCAGTAGGTTATCCTTCACAAACAAGCATTGCAGTTCAACATACAAGCTGCTTCAAGGAGCGAAAATAAAGCCTATTCTGCGAAACTTGCCGCAGGCGCTCTAGATTCAGAGTCTATCCCACGTAGCCCAGCAAGTGATAGGTAGCTCATTCGTAAAACATCAACATGGAACCGTTAGCAGCCAAACAGATATCCACAGGTGGTGAAATTAAACAGCTCATCACCAACTTTAAAAAGGATCCGGCCAGTAGGAAGACGCGTTCTTATTACGAACTAAGGAGGAATCGACTTCAAACGTTCTGGAACCAGTTTCAAACTACCGATGAGGAAATTCAGCTATTGCCAGACATCTCATTCGAACACGAATATTTCGTAAAAGATTTCTTCAAAGGAATCTCACAGCTCGTCGCAGAACACCTCAAAATTTTTGAAGACAACATTGCTGCCTTCGACGGTCAGAATGCTTCCGATCCATCAAACACGGAGCATAAGCCAGAGAGACCAGCTATTATTCGGCGCCAGCAAGCCATTATGGACGCGCCTGAACGGCTTTTCCTGTCCCTCGAGCACCAAACGGTAGAACAGCCTATCCAGTTCTATCAAGTAAACATCAAAACCTTGGAACAGCTGTGGGACAACGCAACGAAGCTCCACTACGAAATTTTTGAACTCTACAACGATCCGGACGCAGCCGGATACAACGAATCAAAATATATAGAAGTAGAGTCCAGAGTCCAGCATTATCGCGTTGCCTTGATGATGAAGCAACAGCCAACGAACGCATCAAGCACATCGGCTCAACAATCGACAGCAACATCAGACAAATCCAGCGTTAAACTGCCCAGGGTCACCATACCAACTTTCGATGGTGACTACTTGAAATGGCAGCAATTCCACGATATGTTTGAGCAAATTATCAACACGCAGAATATCCCTAGTATCCAGAAAATGTGGTTTCTGAAGGGCAGTGTAGCAGGTGAAGCCGAAAAACTAATTCGACATCTTTCGCCCTCCCAGGAAAACTACCACACTGCCTGGGAGGCCTTAAAGGAAAGATACAACAACACCAGAGTCCTAACCTCAGTTCTCATCCAAAAAATAATTTCACAACCGAGCATCTCAACAACTGGTATCACCGCAACCACGTTCAAGAATTTTTTCGACACAACCAAGGAGAGTCTTTTGGCCATCATGAATCTTGGCGTTGACACTTCTACATGGGACCCGTTGCTGCTACACCTTTTAATCAAAAAGCTAGATCCAGATAGCCACCTGCTATACGAACAGTCTCTCGAGAACCCTAGAGAACTCCAATCAATAAGCGATTTCCTAAAGTTCTTGGAGAGGCGCTTCCAATCCCTCGAGGCCCTGGGAACCAAGGACAAACAATCTTCCAAGGCCTTTACCGTCACAAAAGGGCATGATACAAAGCCAAAGCACGAAGTCCAGTGCCAGCTATGCAAAGGGGAAATCCATCAACCATACGGATGCAAACAGTTTTTGAAACTATCTCCAGGTAAGCGACTGGAATTCGCGCGAAAGTACAAACTCTGCATAAATTGCTTGAAATCCGGGCATCAAACGAAGGATTGCAAATCACGAAATTGCCTGAAATGCAATAAAAGGCACAATACGCTTCTTCATTTCGAACATCAAAACAATAACACGACAGCTGCAGACAATAATGACAAGGCGAACAGTTCCAATAAAACCCAGGCATCAAACCAAACAGAAGGCGCTCTAAGTTTATCATCATCTGCGCCAACGCTTATTCAATCCAAATACGTCATGCTGGGTACCGCAAGGCTAAAGGTGGTAACCAGCGATCATCTAGAGGTTGAGTGCACAGCCATCTTGGATTCAGGGTCCCAGGTGAACTTGGTCACCGAAAGACTTGTACGAAGGCTTGGTATCGTGCCGAAACATGCCAATCTACGCATCGAAGGTATTGGTCAAAAGGCAGCCAATGCTCAGCAGCGGATAAACGTCGAGATTCGATCCAAAATCTCTTCCTTCTCAAGTCGTTTGGAGGCATTTGTGCTTCCTACAATCGTGTCGCCACAGCCAAGCCAATACATTGAGGTCTCATCATGGAACATACCAGCGAGAATAAAATTAGCAGACAAAACGTTCCATTCACCCAAAAAAATCGACTTACTACTTGGTGCAGAATTTTACCACCAATTACTTGTCAGCGGTCAAATCCGTTTGGGTGCAAATCTACCCATACTGCAGAATACAGCTCTCGGCTGGGTAGTCTCCGGCTCGGTCGATCTTCAACACAACACTTCAACCACTTGCGGCGTTTTTACCAGTCAAAGTGAAAAAACTGACGAATTGATCGAACGCTTCTGGAAAATTGACAACATCGATGAAAATGCTCAAGTGCTGAGCACAGCAGATCAACTATGTTTGACTCACTACATCCAAAACACTACGAGAACCCCGGAAGGACGCTTTATCGTCAAACTACCCTTTGCGGACTCTCCGTCAAATCTAGGCGAATCGAGAAATATGGCACTCAACCGGCTAATTGCTCTCGAGCGACGCTTGGCAAAAGACGACAATTTAAGGAAACAATACGTCAACTTCATGCACGAATACGAAGCTCTGGGACATATGTCAAAAATTAAACCCAACCTCTTGCAAGTCAACCATTACGTCATTCCTCACCATTACGTACTAAAACCGGACAGCACCACCACAAAGCTACGTGTCGTTTTCGACGCATCGGCCAAGACATCATCGGGGCTCTCGTTAAATGATATTCTACACGTCGGGCCCATGGTACAAGCCGACCTTTTTACGATCCTTCTACGCTTTCGAATGCCACGTTTCGTTTTCACAACGGATATCGAGAAAATGTACCGGCAAATATTGCTGCACAGCGATGATAGACCCTTTCAAACAATCATTTGGAGGGACGATCCAAAGGAGCAGCCAACATACTACCAGCTAAACACAGTCACTTATGGCACGCGACCCGCGCAGTTTTTAGCGACTAACGCCTTAAAACGAATCGCCACGGACTGCAAGATAAATTATACATTGGCAGCTGCAGCTCTAGAGGACAACTTCTACGTTGACGACGGATTGGGCGGATCTGATTCCCTTCCTGTAGCGATCGAAACACGGCACCAGTTGACCGAGGTGCTCAAACTTTACGGATTCACTCTTCGCAAATGGTGTGCCAACCACCCTAGCTTACTTAACGGTATTCCCGTTGAGCATCAAGAAGTAAACCTTGACTTCGATAATACGGACACAGAGTCAATCAAAACGCTTGGGTTAACGTGGAACCCCAAGAAAGACGAATTCTGTGTAAAGCCAAACCAAAACACACACCAAATAATCACCAAAAGGACAATCAACTCCGATCTCGCTCGAATTTTTGATCCATTGGGAATACTGGGACCAGTAGTCGTTACTGCCAAAATATTTGTTCAACAATTATGGCAACAGAAAATTTCATGGGACGAGCCTCTTTCGGAGGAATTGCAGCGAAGCTGGAACAATTTTCGAAACGACTTGAACGTTCTAAAAGACGTCTCTTTCCCCCGGCATGTTTTCGCCCTGCAGAAATCAAAATCAACGGAAATTCATGCCTTTGCTGATGCCTCAGAAAAGGCATACGGGGCAGCGGTTTACATTCGCTCCATCACCGAAGACGGGAAAATCATCGTGAGGCTACTCTGCGCTAAGTCTCGCGTGGCACCGCTCCAGAAGCAAACATTGCCCCGATTAGAATTGTGTGCTGCTATGTTATCATCCCAGCTCACTTTCAGAGTAAAAAGAGATCTTCGGTTGGAAGACAAGGTCACGAATTACTGGTCTGACTCCGAAATCGTACTTCACTGGATAAATTCTACGTCATCAAACTTTCAAACTTTCGTTGCTAATCGAGTCGCGAAAATTCAAGAATTATCCTTGCCTAGTCAATGGCGACATGTATCTTCCCGAGACAACCCTGCAGACTGTTTATCCCGAGGACTGCAACCGAAGAAATTAGCAACATGGAACATTTGGTTCTACGGTCCGATGTTTTTGCATGGAAAGGAGTCACTCTGGCCTAAACCCTTCTTCACAAATACCACCATTGAGCCTTTTCATGATGTCGAAAGAAAAAGGTCCAAGCAGCCCGTCGTTTCTGCTTCAGGTAGTTGTGTGGAAGATATGATATATAAAATACAGCATGGAAATTCCTTCCTATCACTCCAACGTATCGCTGCATACATCATACGATTCGCAACAAACACGAGGAAATCAAATGACCAACGTCCAAGCAGCATAGCGTTGGCTCCACAAGAGTTAGACGATGCACTCCTACTCATCATCAAAACTATTCAAGCAGCTGATTTCAAGGAAGACATACAACAGTTGAAAAAACATAATTCAGTTAAAAAGACGAGCACTCTCAGCGGATTATCACCTTTCATCGACGAACGAGGAATAATACGCGTTGGAGGCCGACTAACAGAATCAACTATACCCTACGACGCAAAACATCCCATGCTACTACCTTACAACGACCCCTTAGCAAAACTGCTCATGATAAGGATCCACCAAGATAATTTACATTGTGGACCGCAAGCTCTACTATCAACCACCCGCCAGAGGTTCTGGCCAATAAAAGGGAAGTCCATGGCGAGATCCATTGTTCAGCATTGCATTCGCTGCAGCAAGCTTCGGCCCAAATTCATGGAGAGCGTAATGGGAAATCTACCCGCAACCAGGATCACGCCATCCAGACCATTCATCAACACTGGAGTTGACTACTGTGGACCCTTCTGGGTACATTTTAAGGTTCGAGGAAAGAAACCGCAAAAGACTTATCTGGCAATTTTTTGCTGCTTCGCCACCAAGGCAGTACACCTCGAACTCGTCACAGATCTTACAACGGAAGCCTTCATCGGTTGTCTTAAGCGATTTATTGGTCGAAGAGGACATTGCCGCAACCTTTACTGCGACAACGCTACAAACTTTGTGGGAGCAAGAAACCAGCTTCCAGAGGTCAACACCACCGTTTTCTCTGCGAACGCCCAAGATGACATCTCTCGCGCATGCAGCAGTCGAGGAATTCAATTCAACTTCATTCCTCCCAGAGCTCCTCATTTCGGAGGACTTTGGGAGGCAGCAGTCAAGTCGGCCAAACACTTACTATTAAGGAGCGTAGCAACCGCATCGCTTACATATGAAGAACTCGAAACAGTAATCATCGAAATCGAAGCTATCCTCAACTCACGGCCGATCTCTGCATTGTCAAACGATCCATCAGACTTAACCGCATTAACGCCGGGGCATTTCCTCATCGGCAAGCCACTTACGGCACAAATCGACGTGCAAGCCGGCTCATCCAAAGCAAGTCTGCTAACAAGATGGAAGCTTGTAGCCCATCTTAAACACGAATTTTGGGCAAGATGGTCAAAAGAATATCTCCATGAGCTGCAATATAAACAA
This sequence comes from Chorisops tibialis, assembly GCA_963669355.1. Classification (NCBI taxonomy): domain Eukaryota; kingdom Metazoa; phylum Arthropoda; class Insecta; order Diptera; family Stratiomyidae; genus Chorisops; species Chorisops tibialis. The sequence continues at coordinate 71,795,993 of OY770263.1, read as the reverse complement.
AAATGGACGCATCAAAAATCAAATCCGGAACCCGGAATGCTAGTAGTAATAAAGGATGATAATCTTCCCATCATGCAATGGCCATTAGGGAGAATCGTCAACACGTATCCAGGACGAGACGGTGTAGTTCGAGTGGTAGATGTCAAAACAGCGAACGGAATCTGGAAACGACCAATTCATCGATTGGCTCCCTTACCTATCGAAGACGCAATTCCATGTCGAACTGAAACCGGCGACAGCCTCAACGAGTCATCATCGAAAACCCAACTGCCACGAAGCCGTGCAAGACCCAATGACGACAATGAGGAAGAAAGCGATAATCCCGAAACTCCTCGAAAGCGATGCTGTCGGCCAAGCATGCCACTCTTGCTCATCGCCTTGCTACTGTTACCACTTTGTATTGCAAGCCCGATCAACATGTCGAAATCGGAGAATAGCGTAGGATCAAACCCCGAAACTACCGACAGTCCAGTTCATGTCACAAAATTTGGACCAGCACCAGGAATCCACTTCGAGGGGATCGGGGTGGTGAAACTAGCCACCACTGATTGGAAACTGGTCGTTTTCTACGATTTGAACCCTTTGCGCGACCAAATTAACATTTTTAATAATGGAACGTCGTCCTTGCAGCGAATATGCGACTCCATACAAGACGGGCTCATATGCAGATCACTAACAAAACAAATCCAGCACATTCAAGCCGAGTTGTTTATAGACGATATGCTCCTCTCCTCTCGTCGTGTGAAAAGAGGCGCCCTCAACCTGGTTGGCAACGTCGCGCACTCCTTATTCGGTGTTCTCGACTCCGACTACGAGGAGCAAATGTCAAAAACAATAGACAGTGTAAAGAAAAACGAAGACCATCTCTTAAACCTGCTCAAGAATCAAACATCGTTCCTGGATTCTACACTGAACATAATAAAGCACGACCAACTAAACATCAGGGACAAATTCGATCAATTCGACGATCAAATTAAGCAAATCGAAAATACCATCAAGGTCAATGGCGACGCCACTCACCAATTGCACATAGTTCAAACGTTCTTGGCCTTATCACTACAAATGAGCCTGCTCGCGTCCGACATACTACGAATACAATCATCGTTTTTGGATGTTCTCATCAACACTCACCACGGAAAAATCAGTCCCTTCCTGCTATCACCTGAACAATTCCACAAGGAGGCTCTAAAAATCAGAGCACATCTACCACCGCTTCTTCAATTACCCGTCGACCAAGATAATCTTCTATCATTATACAAGCTAGCAACGGTGAAGGGAGCGTTAACAGCCTCATATCTGATGTTCAACATCGAATTACCTCTCATTCAACGAGAAAGATTTGAGCTATACAACCTGGTCCCGGTTCCCGCTGAAGTGAACAAAACGCTAGTTAAGATCGAGGCATCAACACCATTACTAGCACTCAACCTGCATCGAGACGAATTCTTTCCTATAGATCAAGACCAACTGCATACCTGTTCGAAAATCAAGGAAGACGAATTTCTTTGCCCCAACATTAGATCCGTCTACAGCCAAGGATCAGGAATGCTTGAATGCGAATTAGGTCTATTTAACAACGAAGACAGCACGCATTGCAGAATCTCCGAAATATCTAAGAATTCCGTATGGTTGCAGCTTAAACGTCAAAACGAATGGGTTTTTGCACTAAAATCACCAGTTCGTCTAAATGCTGTTTGCGACACAAGGACCCGCTCAATAGTATTACAGGGATCCGGCCTACTGAGAATAAATAGCGATTGCACATTAAAATCAAAAACGATCAGTATACAAGGCCAACCCGACGTCGTCAGCAATACGTGGGCATCATACACAAGCTTCATCGACCTGCCCGGTACCAACGAAACGCTCTGGTCAAGGTCAACTTCACTACCCGTCATCAATAAAAACGACAGACATAACGTATCCAAATACAGCACGCAGATTGAGGAACTCTCCGAACTTCATCATCAGTTAACCAATCAGCAGATCCTCTCACTTCCCGATAGGCTAGAAAATCGTACACTGCATCATCACCTAACTGGGTATACGGCTCTAACCTTATCGGGATTGATCGCAACCTGTTGGATAATCTGGCAAATTAAGAAGCGATTTTCCAGCCCCTCAACGGCAACTTCACGGCAACCAGAACCACAATCCAGACGCTGCAGCTCTACATCTTTCGAAGCGCGCAGGCAACAGCCTCATCATTCACGCCAAGAAGATTTCAGCATAACAGTGTAATTTCGAATCATACTTAAATTCTCCAATTTTGCAATTTCCAATTCACTTCACTAATTTGTTGATATTCACATATCAACGCGGGGAGAATGTACAGATTCGCATAAGCAAATTTCGATAACATCGGTCGCGTCTGCAATCAGACACCCGGTGAAGAATTTTTCTATGATAAAGTTCTTCACATAAAATTCTTCCCACGAAATTTGCTTATGCGAATCTTGTCACCTTGCATTTGTTGTTTTTGTTTCTGCACATCATCTGTACAGATTCGCATAAGCAAATTTCGATAATGAAATAATTACAACGGTCGCGTCTGCAATCAGACACCCGGTGAAGAATTTTCTATGATAAAGTTCTTCACATAAAATTCTTCCCACGAAATTTGCTTATGCGAATCTTTTCACCTTGCACTTGTTGCTTTTGTTTTTTGCACTTGAATTAATTTTGTAAACATTACGTAAGCGAATTAACTGTATAAATTAGCGACATTTCTAGAAATAAAGTGCAGTCTTATATCCATAACAAGGTATTAAGGTTGTTTAATTTCCAATCCCTTTTTGGCTAACTGGTTAAAGTGCTAGTTTAGCTACTCCTCTTTTACGCGTTCAACTTAGACCAATTGGTTACAAGTGCCACATTGGGCCTAAGTTTTCTCATTATCTATTTCGGTTCATGAGCCGAAATATCAGCTTTAAGCAACAATAACGTTAACTACAACCTACATCTCTATAGGCATCAGTTCTACCTTTTTCGTTGGTGGTTATGACCCTTCTGCTTCCCTTTTTTTTTTTTTAAACGTGATAAATTAAAAGAATATAAAGTAATAAATAACCACTAAAAAAATGTGTAGCAATTTACTATAACGAACTTCGTAATATCGCAAAAATTCGCAACTATCAGCAATCAAGTGGAGCAAAGATTTGTGCTTCTTTTATGACTTAGCGAAAGTGATGTGGCATAGAGTAACGATACTTCGATCTGAAAGTAATAAACTAGCAGAGAGTGTTTCCGTGATAAAATAACCTTTCAATCCGTACACGTACATTTCTATTATTATAGAGTAAAGCAGCGGGACCAATGAAAATCTCTTAGAAAAATTGTGTCCGCAATCAAGTGACGCGCAGTGTATATGAACGGATGTAAGTGACTGATGGAAATTCCCAGACCAAACAGTAGCACCTACAGACTTGCGGATTTGAAACATGAATGTACTATAAAAACTTTCAGATCCAAAAAAATAAAACACCCTAATCCTCAGAAAAGGATTTTAAAGGGTTCTCCATATAAAAACTGTGCAAATTAAGTAGATGAGTACATTCTGGCAGAATAACTTTCTCGGCGTCGGTGGCTCAGTGTAGAATGCTCGCCTGACATCTGGATGGGTTCAATCCCAAGCATTTAGAATTTATTACCAAATTTTTTTTTTCTAAGAATTAACAATATTATCACTGAGTGCACTACAACCATTGCCATTCAGTCAATAGGTCGTTCGATTCCCACTCCAGACGGGATTTTTTTAAGCGCAAATTTTTCAGTTGCTACTGTTGATAAAAAATTATTCGCAATAAAATGGGGAAACGGTGTAAAAGTGAAACAGTTCTACTTCAAGAAGGCCTAGATACTCAGTAGATGGTTTCTGTTTGCTTTCTATCATACAGTCCCCCTTAACATCTGCAAATAATTGTCAGTAAGCAGCCAGTACAACTGAGCAATATACCAGCTTCTCCACTCACTACGGTCGTTCTCACTCCCCTTCCCCAACCTTCCCAATCCCATTCCTTCCCTCCATGACTGTGTTTGTGCATTGCACATAAAGACCGAAATTGCCTATAACACAGGTCATTCTGTAAAAAAAAAAAAATTCACACGAATTCTATCACTTGGAACGTCTTCCCGAAAATGCTGACCCTTTTAGACACCGCATATCCATTCCAAAAGCTTCCACACTGTTCCATTTAGCTTCTATGGGTACATGCAAATTGTTGATGGTTCCCTTGTAGACACAGTTCACAAGTTCACAAATGCCATTGAACGAATTTTCAAAGAAACACACGCATCTTCATCCACCTATCAGGTCAAAATTATGTATAATAGTACTCGTATTTCAATTCACAATTCAGTTTAGCTCCGAAATACGGAAATTTGGTTTTGTCTTTAGATCAACCGATTTTTACATAATTCGGCTGGACCATAATGCAGTGGCGTGGCGTTCATTGATGCAAGGCATGCGTTGCTTCCCTTACGTTTTGTCTCCTGTTGAGTATTGAAATACTAAACTAAAATCAGAGCGTTTATTCAAAAATTTATAAAAGAAAACGGACATTATTTCCGTCCAACACTGTAAACATCATTAACATATGTGCACAGGACAGATTTTTCTAAACAAAACCATTTGTACGAAAGCCCAAAGCTTTCTATAGAGAAAAATCGGCGAGATGCGATTTGAAAAATGCATGCACTAGACTGCCGGCGAGTAAATTTTCGCGCCCGCCAAGCGCAAATTCGACGGAAGGGGAGATGCGTTAAGGTAATTGCTTCCAGCCAGTGCTTTAAGTCGTAAACTCTGGCTCTCGATCAAATTATTACCAGTATTAAAATTTTAGTAGGGGCCAAAAATTTATCAGAAAGAAAAACGTGAAGAGGTAGGTGGTAAACTGGCAATATTGCCTATATTTTTCGTGCTTTGAGAGGAAATGAATCGGTCTAAACTTTTTCAGGTCGGGCAACATCTTTCCGTCCTTACTTTTTTATTATTTAATAAGTTTAAACTAAACTTTACATTAGTTTTACAATACTTTCAAAGCTAATACTAAATAAAAAAAAAAGTTGAAGGATCTATCAAAGGAAGATGCCACTATAAGATTTTATCGAAATTACAGTTTTTACATAGTAAATATAAAGCCATCTACTGGGAAGGGATTGAAATATCCGTTTATTTATTAATTCAAACGTTTTAATTTATTATTATTGATTTTAGGTCGTTTTATTTCTATTAGAATTTATTCAGTCGCTTTATGCTTAGCTATCAAGTGTATAAAACATAACAGAATTATGATTGGGTGTAAAGCCCAATCATATGATACTCTAGATGAAATGGGAATGACTTTAATATACCGGAAAATATGTCATCTCAAATTCTTTCCAATAGTGAATAGAGACTTTTACATGGGAGGTGGTAGAAGTAGAAGGGGAGGTTTATATTTTCGCATATAACATCGAACATGGCATGCAAAATGTTTTCTGCTAAATTTAAAGTTTTTAGTTTTCATTATTTTTAAAGAAATTTAACATAGTTCTCCAGAAATTGGGGCGTTTGTATTGGAGGTGGCAGAGGAAGTGGAACGTCTTAGATGATTTCGAAACTGCTTATCACGACCCTTATAACAATGCTTTGATTCAATTTCAAAGTCGATAGCTCTCATATATTCGAAGGAGAAATACTTTCTTGAATTTCCTATACAAACATTTGTATGGGAGGGGATAGAAGGAGTGAAGCTGAGCTGATAGATTCTTCTAGAATTTGTTTCTTAATTTTTGCAAATCTATTAAAAAACAAATGCTGGCAAAATTTTAAGTTTGTAACTTTTCTAGTTTTAATGGAAATCGATATAATGCATTTAACAAAAATTATGCATTTGTATGGGAGGGGGTAGAAGGAGTGTAAGAATCAAAACAATTTTTTTCCGTTATTGATATTTCTATTTTTATACCTTATACAAAATATCAAGTTGATAGCTTTAACAGTTTCGAAGAAATATAATTTAATTGAAATTTCAAAATTTCGTAAAATTTGTATGGGAGGGGGTAGAAGGAGTGGGGTAAAGTTGATAATTCCTTTTAAAACTAATTGCGATTATAGTAGAATTAATTTTGGCAAAATTTCGTCTTTTCAGCTTTACTAGTTTTAATGAAAATCGAAAATATGTATTTCAAAATTGTCCATTTGTATGGGAGGGGGTAGAAGGAGTGAGGGGATCGGATCAATATTCCGTAATATTATTGACATCTTTATCATAATACTTTGACCTAAATTTTAAGTTGATAGCTTAAATGGTTTCAAGGAAAAATCAGTTTCTTTATTTTTAAAATTTCATGAAATTTGTTTGGGAGGGGGTAGAAGGAGTGGGGGATGCAGCCCATTCACGAACTTAAAGTTACTTTTTGGCTAAAAATGACACACAAAAATTTTTAGCACTATAGCTCAAAGCTTTCGAGAGGTATGCTGTAGACAGACGGACAGACAGACAGACGGGCAGACGGACAGACAGTCACTCGGAATCGAGGTTTTTGAGCGACAACAAATATTTCTGTACCCTTGGCGGCTCTGTGCGAGCGTTATTTCTTAGCGTTACAAACGGTAAGGCAAACACAATATACTCTCAGATTTCATCTAGAGTATAATAAAATGTACAATTTTTAGTGCGGTATGCCGTGAAATGCGTAGTGTCGTTCTTTTTATTTGGCTTGTACAGGTATTTTTTTTTTTAAATACATTTAGTGGCTTGCTGGATCATTGCCGCATTATTGATAAACTTTTTCAGTTATCTTTTGGAAAAAAAAGTAATATTGTTATTTCCAAAATATCTTTTGGAAAAAACATTCATTACAAAGAAATGCATCAAGCATTTAATTCGTGAAATTTACAAAGAGACCGAACAGTTTGCTGTGTGTAAAACCACGCAAAATTTATTTTGTTGACCAATTCTCTTATTTTCTAATGACAACCACCACATTTTGTGATGAATAATTTACATAAAGCTGTTGTCTGCCCACAAAAAGTATTGATCATTTAAAATCAGTGATTTTATTTTTTAAATTTGTACACAAGGAGAAAGACACACAAAACAGAGAAATTATTATATGACATTGTGTGTCATATAAGATGCCAAGAAGAAGCATTCTGTGGGCACTGAAAATATAAATTCTTCAAATGGAGGAAATTATATGATCTAGTAAATTTATTAGCTAAATATAGTAATTAGTATTGCTTCCATTAACTCTAATATCACGCCACGCCACTGCCATAGTGTATATATTTTTCAAAATTGTGTATTTGTATGGGAAGCGGTAAAAGAATACTGTGGTTCGACATAGCATTTTTCGATATTTTTGATTTTTACATTTATAAATTTTCGTTGAAAGTTTTGTAAAAAAATATATTTCTTCAAATTTAGGAGATTTGTATGGGACGATGTGCCCATTGACGAACTTAAAGTGTCTTTTTTTGATAAAAATAGTGTAAAAAAAATTCAATTAGATGGCTCAAAGCGTTTGAAAGTTATATTGTAGACAGAAGGACAGACGATCACTCGGAGTCGAAGTTTTAGGGCAACAAAAAATATTCCTGTACCCTTGGAAACTCTGTTCTAAAGATCCTTTATATAATACAAAACACAAACCCCCTTTTTAAGAGATTAGCCTTAGCGTTATAAAAATATTGCAAAGTCCATTTTCAGCTGGTTATTCAGCTGGTTAAATCCCTTACAGTAGTGAATGTCGTAGCGGAAAAAATGTACATTGCTAACGATTTGCTTATTTATGATAATTTTTCATTGCTGTAAATGATGTTAACTATCAACGCAATCACAAAATGTATCGAAATTTTATCAACACTACAGTATTATAGAAAGGTCAATCCCTAAGTACGATGTATTCTGCTTAGGTAACGCTACGTCTTCAAAGGCACAATTGATGTTCTGGATCCTTAACATTTTATTTTTTATTATGAAAGAGTTGTTAGCCCTTCGCACAACCCACTATTTACGCATTTTCATTTTCGCAGATTGAGGTAGCCCAGATATACCCACGCAGGCAGTGTGCTAGAACTATGCGTCGATTTGAACTCACAACCTTCGCATTGTAGACCAACACGCTAGCCACTAAGCTACATTCAGGCAACTCTACACTAGCGGTTTATTATTGTCATTTAACAATACGCTTTAGAATAAAATACAAAAAATCCTCTTTTTTTGCCAATAATAGGGGAACCCGGGGTAGAATCAAGTAGCCAGTTGAAAATATGTTTTAGAAACACTAAAGGGTTAGTTAAGGAAACTGCAAATTTTTCTATAAACACGTTATAATATAATAATCACAAAAATACAATAATATTGTAGGAAAACTAAAGAACATTTTTTTTTGAAATTGAAAAATATGTCCTTGTCCCATTTACGTAAATGGGACAAAGGTAGTGGTATGGACAAGCAATTATAAACACATATAATATAATACTAGTGGAGAAAAAATAAGTTTTGTCCTTATTTATTTAACCTAGAAACAAAGTTCGTACACTAGGACACCCTCATCATTTTCGCTATCAATTCCCGCACAGGAATTATCTGCCCATTTTTTGCACATGGAACAAACAATTCAACCTTCAACTAATGTTGAGTAAAATTCACCGCAATATAAATATTCACAGTCAGATTAGAGTACTTCCCCATTCCGGCCACCCGTTCCGCCCTAGGGATACGATTGAGGTTAGAGAGGTAAGGCTACTCGAAAAAGATACGTAAACTAACGTTTAACTACACGAAACTAAAGACCATTAAACGTACTTCAAGAATATACTAACTATAGTTGTAATGTACACAAGTATGTATACCTTACCTTGGTTATAAAATCATCAAAAGTTTCAATACAGGAGCAAAAAAAACACAAAACGAAAAGTTAACGTACCAACGCTCAAGAATACTAAACTAGATACTAACATGGCTGCCGTAGTTGAGTACTAACAGGTTGGTCTAGTTCTACTTATTACCGATCGCTGGCAGCACCACCTTGACATCGAAAACGTCGCAATTCATTCCGCCCCGGTACGCCGTTGTGCCCCAGGTTCCCCTATTTATGTTTTTTTATATTAACGACTAGCAAACCCCCGCGCCTTCGTCCGCGTACAAATAGCAATAATAAGCAATTTTTGAGAGTGTAGTTAGTAATGCATTATGTGGGATATAAAATCTGCTTACTTTAATGGCTCGTTGAAGAGAATGGTTTGTATTTTGTTGGAATCAGAACCATAAATTATTAAGAATGAAAGCATGATACTCCCATTTTTATGGGACAGGCTCGTGATCAAATCAAACCCGTGATTCGAGATCATATACGTGTTGAAAAGCGTTAAGGACATGTGAATAATTGTAGCTGGTGTTATTTAAAAAAAACACAAATAAAATAACATTAAGCTTAAAAACATAACAGGACTACGATTGTGCGTAAAGCCCAATCATACGATACTATATATAGATGAAATCGAAATTTTTGCGGTGTTAAGAAATTTTGTATGGGGAGTGGTAGAAGGGGTGACAGCACTGAACTAATTTGTTTCACATCATGCTAGAGTAGCTATAAAAAGTCTTGTACCAAATTTAAGCTTCAAAAATTGAGTACGTACTGAGAAATTTAGTGCATTGGATTTAATGAAATTGTGCAATTTGTATGGGAGGTGGTAGAAGGAGTGGGGGGTTTTTGGTGATTTTTCGAGAAACAACTATAACTATCATGCAATTGATATACTTTAAATTTCAGATCAGTAACATTCAGACTTTTCAAGAAAATCGAATTCTTGTGAAGGCGTGGAACTGTGTCACATTGTATGGGAGGGGTAGAAGGAGTGAAGCTAATCGGTTAATTTTATCTCGATATTAATAATAATGTTAATTAAGGATTTAATAGAACATTTTAGCTCGATGAAAGTTACACGTACTGAGAAAATTGGTGTAAAGTGGTTCATGAAAAAGTGTAGTTTGTATGGGAGGTGGTAGAAGGAGTGACAGACCTTAAGTAATTTGTATACCAAAAGACTGCATTTATAATAGAAATAGTATAGTCCAAATTTCAAATTAATGGCTTTTATGGTTTTCAAGAAAATTTGATTAATATATATTTTTGAAAATGAGTCACTTTGTATGGGAGGGGGTAGAAGGCGTGAGGAGAGTGAAATAAAACCAAAAGCAGATTTCATTCCGATGGACACCTAACAAACTGTGCAAGTTTCATTACAATCGGTTGAGCCGTTTGTGCGTGAAAAGCGGTCGTACAGACAGACAGACAGACAAAAATTTCAAAATTGTGTTTTTATGCTTAGTTAGTGCTAAAATAACTCAAAAAACTAACTTGTAGCCATTTATAAGCAAATAACAGACAGACACTACAATTATATTTATATGTATAGATGTATAGATAAAAACTGGGAGCACACGGATAAAATATTTACACAAAGTTATTAAGATTTCTTTCTTAAGCTAAGATTTGAAATGATAAATTTAATAGCTCTAATTATTCAATTAATTGTGGCCAAATAAACGGACAATCCATTATCATGTAATATGTATGTAGGTAGTTCAAATGCCGCAGTTACGTACGATCAACCACCTGCTATCACAATCGCTAAGCTCGCAGTGAGTTATTGCAATAAATTAAATTATTGGCTTTTATTTTGTTTCAAAATAACATCAAACGTGCTGTTTTAAAGCAGATACTAAAGCTATAAAACCCACAGGAACCAGCCGTAAATTATAAAATAATATAATTAAAATTTAAATTTAGTTACATTTTACATAAGTAAAAGCTATCCAGCAAAAAATCCAATCAAAACTTCGATGATATTTCGAATTTTCGAAGGAACACGACTTAACATAACATTGATCCATTATTTCGTTTTATTTCATCAAAATAATGATTACTTACAGTTAATAGTAAAAATAATACATCATACGAGTATCAGCAATTATTTAAAAATTCAAAACAATTAAAAAATTATTTATCGCATAAAGCTAACTTTAACTGCGTGTAGATAAATTATAATCAATTCGGTAGCGATTGGTTCGTTTTGTCCATAGTTGGTGCGATGATGAGGAATGTGAAGGGGCACAGTTGTTCAAGGATCGACGCATAACTGAACGTTATGGCTTCGAGCAAATAGTGAAATAATCGACCTCACGTTGTTAATAAATAAAATAAATAACAGTGGTCCCAGATGCCTTCCCTGTGGCACATCAGATGTGTTAGATATAGCAGAGGAACTAACTCTTCGAAAAATCAATTTTGGGTACGGTTGGATAGGTAAGATTTGACCCAATCTATAAAAGTGAAAGGAATCATAGTGCGCTTGTAAGCAAGGAAAGCAGGGTCCATTTTAATATAAGCTTTGCTAAAGTTTATATAGGTATATGCAGTCAACCTGCTTACCGCCTTCAGTCACTGGGATAAGAAATTGAAACATTCCACTAGATATATCGTGGACGACCTACCTTTAGTAAGCCCATGCAGTCCAAGACGAATATATAAGAAGAATATAATGATTGATTTTCAATGAAAATTCATTGCATCACAAACAATAGTCTCGCACAACTAAGGAATACAAGAAAAAATAGCAATAGGTCGATAGTTGTACACATCAATGCTTTTTCCTTTCTTGAACAATGTTCTGATAATGGGGTACATATTACCACAAACTAGAAAATATCCCAGATCTTATGGCATCTGGATCTCTAGAAAAACTATCCGTGATTTTTGAAATAAACCTCAAAGTGTTCGTTTCTGCAATATGAAGATCTTTCATCTCTAATGAAGTAGAAGGGAACTTCGACATGTTTGGGAAACCTCAGGAAATAATACAATTTGAGGAAGCGAAAGCAGGCCATCAATGACTACACTGTAAAGGAACATAGAAGCGGGATAAGTGTGTTATTCTTGATCGATCGCTTGATTTTACTGACGTAATTGTTATGCGCCGCAGTGGACTGACTAACGAATAAATCGCGTAGCTTAGAAAAAAAAACGTAGTCCGCATCGATTTTCGACCTCCTTGCTTTAATTTTTAAATTTTTCGTATGAGTCAAATCTTCTTCGAACCATGGAAAGCATTTTACCTGCATATCCTGGGTGACCGGTACACACCGTGTGAAGCGAGTAAAAAGCGTATTGTAAATATTTGAAGTGTCTATCTCTGTTCATTAAGAACGCGCAACTAATAGCATGATAATAAGTCCTGGTTCAAAACAGTAAAATCAGCTAAGTGGTATTTTGCACCTCACTTCAAATTCACTTCAAATAAAAAATTGCGTGAAGTTCAGATTCTGGCAGTAGTGGAGCAGTACAATGATTAATCGTCATGCTGCATAAACTTGAAGAAAAGATTAGGTGTAAGTACCTTCCAAAACTGTTGGCTATATGATTGAACTAAAAAACATAAAAGAATTATGATTGGGCGTAAAGCCCAATCATATGATGCTCTAGGAAGGAGTGAAGAGGAGCTGATAATTTTTTTTAGCATTTATTGCAATTATTAAAAAACAAATTCTGGCAAAATTTTAAGTTTATACTTTTTCCAGTTTTAATGGAAATCGATATAATGCACTACAGAAAAATAAACTGCCAACAGGTCGGGCGAAACTTTATTATTCTTGGGACAAGTTTCGGATGAGTGGAAAGTCAATATGCAGGTTAGAGTGGTTAGGGAAGGCTAAGTGAAAGGGAGTTCTTGGGCAGGGCTGTTGTTAATTTAACAATATTTCATTCGTTTCTGCAAGTTTCGGTTTTTATGAGGGGAGGAGGAGGGGTAATAGTAAGGGTGGGTGGATGTTAATAGCTTAATTAATTGCTTGAATCACGTCCAATATTCTCTGTATAGAATGTGTTTCATAGACGAAGTTGCATAGAATTTTCATAAAATTCGGTGTATTCTACATTCACGAAACCGAACATTTGTATGGGAGGGGGTAGAGAAAGTAAAATTTGATATGTAGTTTTATTTCGATTCTCTTGTAGGGTGCTTGTATAAAATTTCAAGTTCATAGCTTTTAGTGTGTTGGTTATTAGTTGATTTAATGAAATTGGTCGAAATCGTAGTTTTGTATGGGAGGGGGTAGAAGGGCAAGCGCGATTTCAAAACTTTAAAAACAACTTCAATTGAATTAATTTTATAAGTTTTTGTGCAAAATTTGAAATTGATAGCTTTTAAGAGTTAGCTGATAACTGCTTTCTTAAAAATGCTCGAAAAAATAATTTTGTATGGGAGGGGGTAGAGAAGGTGGGGTAGTCGTAAAACTTTTGATGAAATTTTCTTTCTTTTATATTGTAAGGTGCTCGTACAAAATTTCAAGTTCGTAGCTTTTAATTTGTTGGTTATTAGTTGATTTAATGAAATTGGTCCAAAACATACTTTTGTATGAGAGGGGGTAGAAGGGCAAGCGCGATTTCAAAACTTTTAACGTAATTGCATTTCAATTATTTTTGTAAGTTTTTATGGAAAATTTCAAATTGATATCTTTTAATAGTTAGGTGATAATTGATTTCTTAAAAATGGTCGAAAAAATAGTTTTGTATGGGAGGGGGTAGAAGTTATAAAGGTTTTCAAGCAGTTAATATTTCGTATATTTAGGGATTTTTTTTAAATGTATTTCACAAATTTTCAAGTTTCTACCTTAAAATTTCACTCAAAAATTTTCAGTTTATGTGTTTTTTTCAAAGCACATGAAACCCCTTGTGCACGTTAGACCGGGGGGGTCGGTTTATAACAATTATGGATCAAGTTACTATTATTTTTGTATGAACATCAAATAGAGGTATTCACATGCGAAATTTAAATTTTGTATCTTTCACCAGAGCCCTAAAAAAATCACTCAAAATTTTCGACATTTTTGCCTATCACCTCCCTCCCCTTACACCTCCCAACTTAAAATTTTTGCCAAAATTAACCATTATGTAGTTCTACGATCTGACAATTTTCGATTTGATATCTGTACTATTTTTTGAGATATAAGGATTTGTAATTTTGAAAAGTGCGCCATTTTTGAAATGCTCCCCATTTCCCCCCACTACTACATATTATTTCAATATGTTATATTTTTTTGTATTTTCCTAGTATAGCTTAATATACGTTTCAAGTTTCAATTACAAAGCTTAAGAGATAGTTGAGATATTAATTTTTAAGTGTTTTTCTTTGCACCCACCCTGCCCCTCCCCCTTACAATAATTAGCCACTTTCTAGGCTGATTTCGATGGAACTATATGCCACCTTAATGGTCTCAAAATATGACATTTTTACGATAAGTAATTTCGAAGATATAATCATTTGAAAAAACGATTCGGCCGACAATTTGTTTTTAGCCCCCCCTTTTCGGACGCCAATGGATAAAAAAATTAAATTATTTTTTAAGTTTGTCCCACAACCCTCTCTATATGTCTACTGATTTTCAAATTTCTATATCTGCATTCGTGATGGAGATATTAGCAAGTGTAGTTTTCGACTTTTTCCCTCCCCCGCCTCCCCCTTCCACCTAACACCCCCCAAAATTTAGAAAATAGAGCTCACTTACCCAATCAACAATCTACCCAAAAACGAACATTCTACCTTTAACGGTTTCGGAGATATGAGTCCATATGTACGGCGTACGGCGGGACCGATTTTTTTTTTTTGCATTTTTAGGCTAATTTAGTCATGAAACGCGAAAAAAAAAATTTCAGGGTAGCAAACTTTTTTTTTTCTTGTGTCGATCACAATACTTTATTATTAGAATAATAAAGTAATTATACATTTGTATGGGAGGGGGTAGAAGGAGTGTTCGGATCAAAACACATTTTTTTTTTTCGTTATTGCTATTTCTATTTTTGTACTTTGTGCAAAATGTCAAGCTGATAGCTTTAACAGTTTCGAAGAAAAATAAATTAATTTAAATTTCAAAATTTCGTGAAATTTGTATGGGAGGGGGTAGAAGGAGTGAGGTGAAGTTGATAATTTTTTTAATGCTGATTGGAATTATAATAAAATTAATTCTGGCAAAAATTCGTTTTTATAACTTTGCTAGTTTCAATGAAAATCGAAAAACTGCATTTTTCAAAATTATGCATTTGTATGGGAGGTAGAAGGAGTAACGGGATCGGATCAATATTCAGTCATATTAATGACATCTATTTCATAATACTTTAACTCAAATTTCAAGTCGATAGCTTAAATAGTTTCAAAGAAAAATCAATTTCTGAAAATTTCGGAATTTCGTGAAATTTGTATGGGAGGGGGTAGAAGGAGTGGGGGATGTGGCCCGTTCACGAACTCAAAGTTTATTTTTTGCTAAAAATGACACACAACAAATTTCAGTACGATAGCTCAAAGCGTTCAAGAGTTATGCTGTAGACAGACGGACAGACAGCAACTCGGAATCGAAGTTTTTGAGCGACAACAAATATTTCTGTGCCCTTAGCGGCTCTGTGCGGCATTATTTCTCAGCGTTACAAACGGTAAGGCAAACACAATATACTCTCAGATTTCATCTAGAGTATAAGGACTTGTCGACACCATTCAGTCCAAAAAATATTGATCTTGCCGAGAAGCCTTTCTAGCGATAGATGGTTTCAGGCAACCATCATCTTCGGAACGAGACCATGTCACTTAAGGTAGATTCAAATCTACAAAAATAAGCAGCTAATCGAAAGGACGCATAAGATAATTGATTGTCTCAGTAACATTATAGACGGCCTCGTAAACGTTAGAATCGGGATGTAGGTAGTGATGATGTAAAGCGTTTTTATCTCCAACTGTAAGAGCCACGCAAATAATTTTAATTTTTCAGGATCTAGGAATCTCGATGAACATAGCAGAAAATGTTCGATTAACAGCTCAAAGCACTTCGCCATCAACTTGTGCGACTAGGAGATCGAAGTGACGCTCACGGCGAAAGACTTGATAATCGGATTCGAAAAGTTCAGCATCCTTTAAATTGGCATAAAGCCATGTTTCAGACTCAAAACAGGACGCAGGAACGTAAGATTGTCGCGTTTGAGCTTACGACAGTGTCGAGGCACGACATCGGTAAAAAAATATTGAGTGAAGCAAAGAGAGAACAACCTTCGCACGCGGCTTGTGTGATACTGCTCCATATGGTGCAGTTCCACAATTGTGTTAAAGGTTAGTCGCTATATTTTTCGAATCATCGGGTATAAGTGTGAAAAAATAGCACCTTTGGCCTTTCCACAGCTTTCAAAGTGCACAGCAGGTCCCGCGAAGTATCAGTAGTAGAACTATTGTTCACAGCAGGGGCACTGCGACGTTGCTCAACAACATTACACTCCTTATGATTCGTCGCTCGTGTCTTGTTTATTGTGTACGTTTCCCTTATTAAAATCCAGTATTATCGTAGAAAATCATTATAAGAGCCAATTAATAAATAAATAATAAATTAATTAATTATTAATTAACCATTTCATTCCAATTTTTTAGATGATTAAACCATTATTGCTTGTTATATAAACATATGTACCCAGGATGTAGCCTAGTGGGTAACGTGTTGTCTACAATGCGAATGTTGTGAGTTCAAATCCTGGTCGACGCATAATTCCAGCACACTTCCTGCTTGGGTATACCTTCAATCAATCAATCAAATTCCTGTTAAGACCCCCTATAGGGGCATAGGACAGAAACAACTCTCTTTCACAAGGCTTTATCCTGAGCATCGGCCTTAAGCTGTTGCCAGGACGTGTTTATTCCTCTGGCCTCCTGCTCAACTGCTCTATTCCATGTGTTATATGGTCGACCAAACCGACGTCTTCCTTGAGGATTTTAATCCAGAGCCTGTTTGGCGATGTTCTGCTCTGGTTTCCTCAAAGTAGACCGATCCACTGCCACTCCCGCCTTTGAATCTCAATACCTTTTTAGTCTGGCCAGTTGTACTCCAAAGTTCGTCGTTGAAGATGACTTATGGCCAGAATATTCCTAAAATGCGTCGTAGGTATTAATTCACGAAAGTCTGTAGTTTCTTCGTAAGTCGAACGATCACTTTGCAGGTGTTTCTATTCCTAGCAAAAAGTTGACAAATAATGGGAAAATAGGGCGTGCGATCGTTGAACAACGTTACGATACAATGATCAATAGAACTACGAATGCGATACCATCATGGTCCCAATCCTTGTCGCTTGGTGTAACTTGAGGCCTAGCTCATTTCAAGTTGACCGACAACGCTACAAACGATGCAACTTTTGTAAAAATCTCAACAGTTACACAACAATTGTATCGTTATTGGCACACTCTAGAAATGCAAGGCCCAATACGAACAGCAGCACCACTGAAAAAAAGATGATACGAGTATATAAATTATTGATAATTTTGACAATATCAGTATCGCGAATTTGTCATAAAAAAAATTATTGCTTAGCCAATTCAAATCGTCGATCATCTTCATATCTTTAATAAGCTCATCTTCTGCCATTCCACTTATTAATAATATTCAATAAATCTTCATTAGCAGTCAACGTTTCGAATCAAAATTCAAAACTACACACATCGATAAACTTCCACAAAAAAGTAATCTCTTTCTTTATTTTTTTCTTCCAATAATAAATTTATAAATGGACTTATTAAATTTCACGCAATTATCTACCATACACAATGTAGCAGATTTTATGTAATTCGAATCGCTTCGATTTTTTTTTTTTTGCATTTTGTTTTTTTTCTTCATATATAATTTACGATCCCATTCAATCAAACTTCATTCGAAGTGTAGAATATGTTTCGTAAATGATTCAGCATCATGTCAAAGCGATCTTACATTTTGTAATGAAGAGTTATGATCATAAAGCGATCCTATTATTATTTATAATCGATAATTCAACTTTGCGTAATTTAATACCCTTGGATGGACATAAACAGAAATCATATGCGATTAATTTTTTGACATTTTTAATAAATCCAGATCTTATTGTGATCTACTATGATCAAAAGAATTAAATGGCGTTTAAATAGATGGAAATGTGATGACCATATATTAAGCTTAAATCGTATAATCTTAATTTATATGTGGGAATTTCCAGCACAGTCATTTTCAGTTTCATTTACAGCAAGTTGATTATGTTATGTCCAAATTTTACGATACTTAAGCAGTTTAAGGAAAATTTAATTAGGAGCTTAAGACTTCCGTATTTACTGAACTTTTAGTACATATTAAGTTTCACGATTGTCACTCGTTGCATTTTATAGCATTTAACCGATGAAATTCACGTATCAATTTGGAAAAATAAATGATCCTTTATTCACGCCTATATCTATAGATAAATTCATTTATTTGTTGTATTATGGAATAGTTAGAATATATAGCCAAGTGACTCACATTAAGTAGATTACTACGTTTTCCGAGATAATTTCATCAGCATTGGTGGTTCAGTGGAAAAACTCACCTGCCATGCGGGCGGTACCGGGTTCGATTCGCGACCGGATTTTTTTTACGCTTTGACTAAAGTCAAAATACCATAATTTGAAATAATTCTTATTCCTTACTTGAGTTGAAAATAAAATCAATTTTTTCAATTCGAAACTAACACCTTGATGTCTAAAAGTGAATCCATTTCACTATTAATTTTTTAAAAAGAGCGAAAAATTGTCTCTAAATTTTGGCAAGAAAAATTTATTAGCATTCGGTGGTAGAATGGTCGCTTGCTACGCGGGCGGCCTGTGTTCGATTCCTGGCCTACAAAACTTTTAATAGTTTTTTTAGCACTTTTAAATTCGAATTTTCCCAAAATATTTTTACAACTAAAGTAAAAATATCATAATAATAATTTTTGTTTTTATTATTCCGTAATTCATTTAACATTTTCATTAAACATTAAAATACTATAAAAAAAAATTAAGAATTAATTAAAACAAAACCTACAAATATGACACATAGGTCGTCTGTTGGTAGCTATTATTAAGGAAAAAGAATAATTACTTTATATGTTCATTAAAACTAATCACTCCATAAATGTATATACAACAATTACTGTGCACAAAAATGTTTGATTAAAAATCTTTAAGTTAAATTCTTTTATAAGTTCTTTACGGTACTAAAACGCTGATTTAACATAATTAAAATATATAAATTATTCCAATTTTCATCATTTACTCCATCCAAAACATCTATTACTTCCTGGTCTTGCAATATTAGTATATTAAAGTATTTATATCTGAATTCCTTTAATATAGGGCATCTCCCAATAAAATGAAAAATATTTTCTTCTTCTTTTAGACAACATAATGAGCATATTCGCTGATTTCCTACTCTATGCTTTGCGACGGTTAACCCTGTCCAATGCGTTCTGGCCTAAAATATCCATATTATTTTAGGGCTAGAGAAAGCACTAGTTACGTAAGAGCTACCTCTCGTAAGGTCCAACATTCTATAAACACGATCTTCACTTTGTCTTGCCTTTCGATGTTCTCTGTTAGCCGGTTAGACGTTAAAAATATCATAATTTCAAATAGTTTTTATTCCTTGCTTGAGCTCACAATAAAATTGATTTTTTTTAGTTCGAAACTAACGACTTGATTTCTAAAACTTAATACATTTGTCTCTAATTAAAGTGCACTCAAAAATTGTGGCTAAATTTTGACAAGACAAGCTCATCGGCATCGATGGTTCAGTGGTGGAATGCTCGCCTGCCACGCGGCCGGCTCGAGTTTTTTTTCGACAAATGCAATTTCCTTTTTAATATTTTTTAGCTCATATCAAATTCGAATTTTTCTAAAATGACAATAAGTTTGCGCGTGTACAACTCTATGTCACTATGTCACGAATCCAAACAAAAGAAGATTTGAAGTTACATATCTATACATATTAATATAATTGTAGTGTCTGTCTGTTATTTGCTTATAAATGGCTATAAGTTAGTTTTTTGAGTTATTTTAGCACTAACTAAGCATAAAAACACATTTTTGAAATTTTTGTCTGTCTGTCCGACCGCTTTTCACGCACAAACGGCTCAACCGATTGTAATGAAACTTGCACAGTTTGTTAGGTGGCCATTGGAATGAAATCTGCTTTTGGCTTCATTTCATTTCATTTCACTCTCCTCACGCCTTCTACCTCCTCCCATACAAAGTAACTCATTTTCAAAATATACATTAATCAAATTTCCTTGGAAACTATAAAAGTTATTAATTTGAAATTTGGAATATATTATTTTTATTATAAATGCAGTCTTTTGGTGTACAAATTGTTTGAGTTTCCTAACTCCTTTCACTACCTCCCATACAAACTAGACTTTTTCATGAATCACTTAACACCAAATTTCTCAGTACGTATAACTTCCATCGAGCTAAAATGTTGTATTAAATCCTTAATTAACATTATTATTAATATCGGGAAAAAAATTAACCGAGTAGTTTCACTCCTTCTACCCCCTCCTATACAATGAGACACATTCCACGACTATGTAACAATTCGATTTTCTTGAAAAGTGTGAATGATACAGATCTGAAATTTAAAGTACATCAATTGCATGATAGTTATAGTTGTTTCTCGAAAAATCACCAAAAACCCCCCACCCCTTCTACCACCTCCCATACAAATTGCACAATTTCATTAAATTCAATGCACTAAGTTTCTCAATACCTACTCAATTTTTGAAGCTTAAATTTGGTACAAAACATTTTTATAGCTACTCTAGCATGATGTGAAACAAATTAGTTTAGTGCTGTCACCGCTTCTACCACTCCCCATATAAAATTTCTGAACACCACGAATATTTCGATTTCATCTATACATAGTATCGTATGATTGGGCTTTACGCACAATCGTAGTCCTGTTATGTTTTTAATCTTAACGTTATTTTATTTGTTTGATTTTTTTTAAATAACACCAGCTACAATTAGTCATATATCCTTAACGCTCTTCAACACGTATATGATCTCGAATCACGGGTTTGATTTGATCACGAGCCTGTCCCATAAAAATGGGAGTATCATGCTTTCATTCTTAATAATTTATGGTTCTGATTCCAACAATATACAAACCATTTTCTTCAAAGAGCCATTAAAGTAAGCAGATTATATATCCCACATAATGTATTACTAACTACACTCTTAAAAACTTGCTTATTATTGCTATTTTTACGCGGACGAAGTCGCGGGCGTTAGCTAGTCTGTGTAATATAATTGTAGTTTCTGTCTGTTATTTGTTTATGAATGCCTACAAGTAAATTTTTTGGTTTATTTTAGCAATAGCTAAGCAGAAACACACGGTTTTAAAAATCTTCTTTGTCTGTCTGTCTGTCTGTCCGGCTTTCACGCACAAAACGGCTAAGCAGATTATAGTGAAACTTTCACAGTTTATTAGGTAAACGTTGAAATATAATCTGAGTTTGATCTTATTTCAATACTTTTACGCCTTCCCTTCCCTAAGAACCCTTCTATTACTCCCCATGCAAAATTTCTTAAGACCAAAAAAATTTCGATTTCATGTGCAATATCAAGATTGGGCCTTACCCATGATCGTAGTCCTGTTAAGTTTTTAAACTGAAATCTGAGAGTATTATAAGTTTGCCACACAGTTTGTAACGCCAAGAAATAAGGCTCGGAGAAAAAAATGAATGATACAGAAGTTCATGTAATCACTCAAAAATCTCAAAACCGGATGTCCGTCCGTCCGTCTGTCCGTCTGTCCGTCTGTCCGTCTGTCCGTCTGTCCGTCTGTCCGTCTGTCCGTCTGTCCGTCTGTCCGTCTGTCTGTCTGTCTGTCTGTCTGTCCGTCTGTCCGTCCGTGTCCTCTCTAGCTTGAGAACGCGTTGAGCTAGAAAGTTCAAACTTTGTATACGTCGTTTTTAACAAAAAAGTAAGGTCAAGTTCGTGAACGAGCCAAATCGCTCCACCCCTTTTACCCCCTCCCATACAAAATGACACAATTTCGCAATCTGACAATAAACGGATTTCCTTGAAAATTACAAATGACATTGATCTGAAATTTGGAATGTAATACTTTTATGATGATTCCAATCTACTCTATAAAAATAATTTGTGTCTTCCCCCTCCTTCCACCACCTCCCATACAAACTGCACTTTTTCATGAAATGCTCTAAACCAATTTACTCAGTGCGTATAATAGTTATCAAGCTGAAATTGTGTACAAAATATTAATTTAAAATTATTATTAAGACCAAAAAAAATGAGACGATTAGCTGTACCCCTTCTACCGCCTCCCATACAAAATGACACAATTTCACAATAAACAGATTTGCTCGAAAAATATAAATGCTATTGATCTGAAATTTGGAATATATTACTTTTATAATGATCCAAATCTACTGTACAAAAGTTATTTGAGTCCTCCTCTTCCTTCCACCACCTCCCATACAAACTGCACTTTTCATGAAATGCTCTAAGCCAATTTACTCAGTGCGTATAAAATTGACCGAGCTGAAATTATGCACTAAATATTTATTTAGAATGATTAGTAAAATCAAAAAAAAATTAGGCGATTAGCCTTACCCCTTCTACCCCCTCCCATACAAAATGACACAATTTCACAACTTTATAAAAAGTCGATTTTCATGAAAAGTATAAATACTACTGATCTGCAATTTAAGACATGTCAAAAGCATGATATTTATAGGTATTTCTGAAAAGTCATTAAAAACTCGCCCCTCCTTCTATCACTTCCCATACAAACTGCACTACTTCACTACATCCAATACACTAATTTTCTCAGTACCTATTAAATTTTTAAATCCTAAATTTTGTATAAAACATTTTGATAGCAACCTTACCGTCATGTGAAAAAATTAGTTCAATGTCGTCACCCCCCCTACCACTTCCCCTACAAAATTTCTTAAGATACAAAAATTTCTCTTTCATCTAGAGTATCGCACGATTGGACTTTATGCCCAATCGTACTCCTGTTATGTTTTTATTTTAGCATTTGTTTTTTAATTAACACAAGCTACAACTATTCATATGTCCTTAACGCTCTGCAATACATATATAATCTCAAATCACGGGATTGATTTGATCACGTGCCTGTCCCATACAAATGCGATTATCATGGTTTCATTCTTAATAATTTATGGTTCTGATACCAAAAAAAATACAAAGCATTGTGTTCAAAGAACTATTAAACTAAGCAGATTATGTATCCTACATAATGTATTACTTACATTCTCAAAAATTGATTATTATTGCGATTCTTATGCGGATAAAATCGCAAGAGATAGCTAGTTTATAAATAAATCCAATGGGAAATTCATTACAACGAATGACGTTTATAAGAATGCCCTCATATAAACACATCGATCTTTTTCATTACATTACATATATTTTAAGTTCTGGACTGAGCTTGGCAACTCACAGGTGGTTGATGCGAACGGAAATAAGTAAAAATTAATTACATATATTTTAATAAATAAACAAATATTTCTAAAAGCAGAAATTATTTTTACTTATTTATTTGCTGACTTATTTAGCAATAACAACACGGAAGGCCTTATTTGTGTCACTAACCTTATTATTTTGCTAAATGTCCTTCCTTTTCGTTCAAAATACTCATGTGAAGTACGGAAGCATGCGTATAATTTCGGAAAATATTAATAATCTGTATTTAGAGCGGTGTTGATGGGGAGGGGGACGGGGGGCGAAAAGGGCGACCGCCCCGAATGCCATCTTGAGGGGGGTGACAAAGTGCCGCTATGCGGCATAGGTAACGAAAACAAAAATGTGAAAACACAGGAAAGATACAATGTTTCAGATAATTTCATACGAAATAAAAGATGGTTACAGAACACAAAATGCTATAAGATATTCCGAGCAAACCTGTAACTCTAGCGTACTGCAATAGAATATGGGGGCGCCAAAGTACCTCCCGCGAAACAATATATCGCTAAACGGCACAAGAAACTAAATAAATAAGGAGAACACCCAAGCCTAAGCAGTGCCATATTGTGACAGCAATATGGGAGCTCCAAAGCTCTTCATACTGTCATACTGAACTAAATTCTATATCGCATATATGGCATGGGAAACAGGAGAATAGTAAAGCTGAATAATCCCCCCACACCTTGGGGTGCACTTTGCTTACAACGAATCGCAAACTATCGAAAAACAACTTAACTTGACGCTATTACAATCCACCAACTACTGTAAAGCCCAAACATATGGCTCTCTAGATGAAATAGGAATGAGTTTATTGTATCGGAAAATATGTCATCGCCAATTCTTTCCGAATAGTGAATAGTGACTTTTGTATGGGAGGTGGTAAAAGTTGAGGGGGAGGTTTGTTATTTTTGTATATAACACCGAAAGTAGTATGCAAAATGTTTATGCTGAATTTAAAGTTTGTAGCTTTTATAATTTTCGAGGAAATTGAAGAATTCTTGTATGACTCTATGGCATTTGTATGGGAGGTGGCAGAGAAAGTGGAAGGTTTTGGATGATTTTAAATCTGCTTATCAACATTCTTATCTTATTGCCTTGTTACAATTTTAAAGTCGATAGCTCTCATATGTTTGAAAGAGAAATACTTTTTTTTGAATTTGCAATACAAAAATTTGTATGGGAGGTGATAGAAGGAGTGAAGCGAAGTTCATATTTTTTTTTTAACATTTATTGTAATTATTAAGGGAAAAATTCTAGCAAAATTTTAAGTTTGCACTTTTTCTAGTTTCAATGAAAAATTGCATTAAAATGCATTTACCAAACTTATGCATTTGTATGGGAGGGGGTAGAAGGAGTATTCGAATCAAAACCAAATTTTCCGACATCAATGATATTTGCAATATGTATATTTTTTTACAATTGTAGTATACTTTTCTGTAAATTTAAAGCTTTGGCGGTTTTGATGAAAAGTAATTTAATTAAAATACCGAAATGTCGTGAAATTTTTATGGGGATAGAAAGAGTGAGGTGAAGTTGATAGTTTTGCCAAAATTGATTGCAATTTTAATAAAATGAACTTTGACAAAGATTGGTTCTTTCAGCTTTGCTAGTTGCAATGAAAACTGAATAAATGCATTTTTGAAAATTTTGCTTTTGTATGGGAGGGGCATAAGGAGTAAGGCATCAGATCAAATTTTTTGACGTTACTGATATTCACATCATTATACTATGACTTAATTTTCAAGATAATAGATGCAATGGTTTCGTAGCGAAAACAATTTCATTACATTTCGAAATTTCATGAAATCTGTATGGGAGGGGGTAGAAGGAGTGGAAGGATGTAGCCCATTCAAGAACTTAAAGTTACTTTTTTTTCTAAAAATAACACATGACAAATTTGAGCAGGAGAGTTATATTGTAGACAAATGGACAGACGGACAGACAGACGGACAGGCAGACAGACAGCCGAACACAAGGTCACTCGGGATCGAGATTTTTTAGCGACAACAAATATTTCTGTATCCTTGGCGACGCTGTGCGAGCATTATTTCTTAGCATTACAAACGGTAAGGCAAACACAATATACTCTCAGATTTCATCTTGAGTATCAAAAGTTCAAAAAGCTCAATGCTTGAAATAAGAAATGAATTAATTTTTACTTTTCAAAAGCAGTGTGAAGAAATTACCATTGAATGGGAGCCCCACATTTGAAGTGAACAGGAATAAAAAAGTTCCGAAAGATACAGAACCAAATGTAGCCGGTAGATTCCGAATTAAATAAATAGAGGCTGTTAATACAATAATCGCGCATCCAAATTTGCGAATCGAAGAACTTTAGAAGGTGGCACAACATTTTGGTTTCATAACTGGCTTGAGTTTCGCATCATAAGATAATGATATGCTAAGAAAGCTCTGTATGGAGCTGACCGATGAATATGCTACAAACCTAAATGGGCCTGAACTCAAGTAAGGTACTCAGCGCGAATCAAATTTTTCCCGTCTTTCCACTAAAATTTTGAAAAATTGGATCATTTAGAAGTGCTTCAACTGATGATTATGATTTAACTGAGAATGCATAGAGGATTTCCCTATTCATTCCTTTCCGTATCGGCAGAAAATAATTGAGTAATATTAAGTCTTAAGAAGGGCTTCCATGAGTCAAGATAGACTACAGGTTAATGCTGCTGCTTTCAATTGAACATGGAGTTTCTGAGTCACTAAATATTGAATAAATTATCGACAATTTCGCATACTTTAAAGTTTGAAAAGTAAAATTACTTTAACATATTATTTAAAATAGTTTTTCAACAATAAAGCCAACACCATGAAAATCAACATCGTCAGCGTGAACCATATCATTTTAGGTGGACAACACGTAGGATATGTGGACAGCTTCTTCTGTATGTATAATGGCAAAAAAACAGGCGGCGCAGAAACTGATGTAAATAACAAACTTAACAAAGCGAGATCAACAACTAACAGCCAATCTAGAAAAACTCGTAAAAACCCAGCAAAACAAAGTTTATAACCAACACCCATCACCGAGCCACAAGTGGCTATGAATAATATTTAGCACATTCTGACCGAACATCATCAGCAACACAGGTTTTTGGATCTCAGCGAACGAGAAAAGTTTAATGATTTAGATCAATAGGAGAAACTGAAGTTGGATTAGGCAACCATAAGAAAGCATTCTAATAGTACCACAAGATAGGCATTAGGGCGAAATCATTAAAGTAAAAGAAAACCTCGTCGGCCAAAAAACATATGAAGACGACCAATACTCCAAGAAGAATAATGAAAGTGCAAAAATAGCAGCAGCGAACACAATAAGGGGCAGTGTATCGCAAAAACAAAAGTCTTCGAAAATTTCCTATTTTCGAACGAATGTTCCTGATCAATCTTTAATTCATTTAATAAAGTTTGGATTGAACAAAATTTAAAAGTTGCATTTTGGAATTGAAATATGACCAGCAGTCCGCTTATAGTTTTTAAAACTGCAAAAAATGGCGATTTTCAAACGAATTTAGTACTTAGATTTCTGTATATAAATACTCACTTTTTGTTGCTATAGCAATAGAAAAAGGTTACGAAAAAGGTTTGCGTTCATCATATTTAAAATTTTTTTTTATAATAATATATTTTATACAAAAAGACCTTTAATTTTGAATTATTTCATATTTTTGTAGTAATTTTCAATAAATACAGAAGATATTTGGATTTGTTTTCTTTTTTGGATAGTGAAGTTAAATTTATGGTGATTCTGGAAAACTACCAAGGATTAAGATTTTATACAAAATGGGGTTAATTTGGTGTGCTAATTAGGGTTAATTTAGTTATTTAATATTTTCATTGCAGATCTTTCGGAAGTATTAGAAGGTATTCCCCATTTGTTATACGCTGATGATCTAAAAATATATCATGTCATATCCTCCCACGCAGATGCTGTATTCCTGCAGTCCAAGATTATTGCTCTAAATGAGTGGTGCAGCCAGAACAAGTTAGAGCTTAATGTCGGTAAATGTCACGTGATAAGTTTCTCACGCAAAAAAAACACATGCTACCATAACTACTTTCTAAATGGTACTGAACTTCATCGAGTAGGACAAATTGAGGACTTGGGCATTCTACTCGATACTGAACTCTGCTTTAAATCTCACTACAACAATACAATCTGAAGAGCCAATAAACTTCTCGGGTTCATTAAGAGGAGAGCTAAGGAGTTCAAGAATGTTTGAGTCACCAAATCATTATTCTGCTCTCTTGTTCGCCCTCTTTTGGAATATGCATGTCCCATTTGGGATCCTTTTTACCATATTTACAGCAACAGAATAGAATCAATCCAAAAGCAATTCCTTCTGTTTGCTCTTAGGGACTTGTATGATCCGAGAGACTTCGAGAACCTCCCACACTATGCAGTTAGGCTACATTTGTTAAATCTTTTACCTCTTAGTTCTAGAAGAACTATGCTCACATCTTGTTTTACCTTAGACGTTTTGAATGGCGATATTAAGGTTGACCACCTTAAAAATAAAATCAGACTCAATGACGATGTCAGGCTGACGAGACATTCAAAATCTCTTAAGGAATACATACATCGTACTGACTACGGTCAAAACGAACCAATTAACAGGTGTTGTAGAACATTTAACAAATTCAGTGTGCACTACACACCTCCAATTAGTAAGCCAGTATACAAACTGAGGCTGCGTTATGCTTTATCAGACAATCCACTTCCTTTTTAATAATCCTTCCACCAGTGCCTATCATATTAATTGTATTATAATTTAAATTGTATTAAGTTATGTTAAACTAACTAAATTAAGCTAATAATTATTATTATGTATTAAATTGTCTTGTTTGATAAATAAATAAATAAATAATTAACCAAGGTAATTAAATTAGCGCATAATAATAATTCGCATAACGAAATTCACGACGATAATGGTCTGTCCTAGTGTTATGGTAGCAAAATGTGTACGTGAACGCAAGTTTGAAAGAATGATCCACAGAAGAACTCATTGTAAGAACTCGTATCTATCAACTTGTTTATTGTTTCTATAAATAAAAGGGGCGTCAAGTTCAACTTATGCCCCGGGCATCATTTACCCTCCGCACGGCCCTGATGTACTAAACGCGGAAAAATCAATTTCGCAAATATTTCACATTTTTAGTATATTCAAGTTCAATAAAAACCTTTTCAACCATTTAAAATTAATTACGGACCATTTCAAAATGCACAACCGTTTAAATTTTAAAATCAACTGCGGACGGTAAGGAACTTTTTTCCAAAATCCTTTAAAAGCAATAACATACGTTTCCGTTGTGGAAATTTATTAGAAATGGTTCCTTTTAGTTCTTTATATCTAATATAAGCTGGCTATACAAGTCTAGCCATAGCTGGATATGTTTTATTATAGTTTAGCTGT
Source organism: Chorisops tibialis (assembly GCA_963669355.1). Classification (NCBI taxonomy): domain Eukaryota; kingdom Metazoa; phylum Arthropoda; class Insecta; order Diptera; family Stratiomyidae; genus Chorisops; species Chorisops tibialis. Next base: position 71,767,214 of record OY770263.1, on the reverse strand, counting down.
AGATTTAACCACATTTCTTATGATTAAATATAAACTCCAAAAACTATACAATATACACAGTATGATGTTCCAATATTTCACATTAACTGCACTTGCAAAAATAATTGCCAGCTACTTATGAATTACTGGTCAACCTCTCAATTGCATCGTGCCCTTCACTTACGAGAATAATTTTCTCATATTCCACTATTAGTTACCTTCACCCCATTTGACTCATCTTTGCCTTAGTTTCTTTGCAATTTAGCAAGAAAATTATTTATTACTTTTGCTTGACCAGAGATTCTGCAGTACGTAAACATCTGCAGCATGCAACCTCGTACGACATGAACGTGTTTTATGATCATCTTTATAGCGTGATAGATGATAGTGCTGGTGAACAAAAAAGCAGCACATTTAAATTAAAAGTTCATAAGATATAAAGTCATCGAACGGACATCGTGTGAGTGATTAGCGTAGATATTTTACCTGACATCACCACAGTAGGCAGTCAGGTAACACACCTCTACTATATTGTTATATTCTACATAACTTGTCATCAACTTGCGACCATATATGTTATAGGTTTCAGCCAACATGTGTCCACCAAAAAACCACAAAACTTAATATGAAAATTAATTGCCGTGTCACAGTGGTTCACGGCTATGGTATGATTTACACTCTATATATTATAAAATGACAAGAACAATAAAGCCAAGTTGTTGCAAGCTGATTTATAGGTTTGACATCACTCTCTCTCGTTGGGTGTGCTATTCAATAATAAGAACCTCACGAGCGATCATCTTAGAGATGTGGTAATCCGAAACCAACGCCGAATTAGGTGGCTGCATTCCGAACATTTATCCCATTCACATGTGTGCCGCTAAGAATGGAATTCCACCTTGATCCTAATCAACACGGATCTCAGTGAGAAGTTATTGTCGATGCTCAGTCAATTCGACACCGAATTCAATCTTAAGATCCAATTACGGGTTGCTGTCGCATAACCCATGATTTAGAAATTGTTACTATGTACCAATATTGATAAAAGATCTCGACTGGTTGCTTTTGCTTCGACACAAAATGACGGTTCTGCCTTTTCTTTACCGATAATTTATTTTACGAAGAAACGGAATAAGTAAAATCTTAGAAATCTTACGAAATACTTATATATAATACATGGCAGCACTAAATCACACCAATACGAATTGTAATGATTACCACATCGATGCAGTAATCATTACTTTCTAATTGTCAGGAGTGTATGCTGACAACTTTCTGCATTACCATGCATTTACATCTTCTTCAATGGCACGACAGCGCAAATCGGGCCTAGACCTCCTGATTTTCAGGTTCCTTAACATTTTCATTACTTATTGTGGAAGGGTTGTTAGTTCTTCGCACAACCATGCATTTATGTGAAGACTAATGCGAGGATTATTGAAGACTTATCAATTCTTCGTAAATTATTATGTTTGACCACTGATCTTATGACTATTGATTACCGATGCATGCAAGATTTTTTTAAAATGGGCATACTTTTTTTTCATTATTATTATAAAGTATTGAAGTGCACAAAGGGTCGCTGAAGAAATTAAATCAAAAAGCTTTATTCAACTAAATCGCACTTGAAACTTTTTTAATCATAAATTATCGCTTGCCAAACTTTCGCCTTCCAAGGCATCGACTCACTCGTCGACGGCTCTAAGCCAGACTGACTCCTCTTCTCGGGCGCTTGCGTTTTAATATTGTTCTCTATTCGATCGCCGTCAGCAATAGTCAGCCTTCTTTTTTGTATCGACCTTTGTCGGCACTCGTCGGTCATATTCGGTATTCTCCGTTGTTTCAATCGGTCTCGGTAACCGTCGGCCATAGTGAACCTTCTCCGTTGTTTCGGCCACTGTCGTGTAAACCTTTTCCTTCTCGATCGAGCGTTGTTCATTGCTCCTATAAAGCATTTCATTTCGCTTAAGTAATTCTTCTATTGCCCCTTCGCCGCCGTTGCTTCCTTGGTAAAGAACTAGGGGGTGTTCAGAATTATTTCGTTCTTGTTCGATTCCTTTTCCTGTCGATTGGGCATGCTCAAGGTTCCCGAACACTCGATGAGCGACATAGTGTGGGAACGTTCTTGATCATAATTCGAGGAAAATAGTGCACGTGTTATTATAATGCTCGTACGCGGGCATAAATTTGATTCAGTGCTGGGTCGTAAATGAAAACAAGTAGAACAAATATTTGATATTTGATTTGATGAAAGCAGATATTGCACATTACTCTCGAGTACAGTGGAATACCGCGGATATTTGACTAGGGCTAACATTCAACACTATTTTCCTTGATTGTCTCATCTTATCCAGTTTACCAGCGGTTTCAAAGACTTACAATAATTATTTATCGTAAGGAATAAATCGAGTTGGAAATCATTCGAAATTTTATTTTATTTTTAATAGTAATTTATGAAAATTCGACGTTAGGGTAAATCAACCGTACAATAGGCCGAGAAGGTCGCAGTGCTCTGACGTGTTCTCCAAACCAACCTGCTCAGAAGTCACAATATTCTAAAGTAGCTTTTTTGCGTAGAAAAGGTTATTTTTTCAAGTATTCTTATGCTTTGATCTACTATTTAATTACTTTTTACATTCTTTTTTTTTTCTTTGAATGCGGCTTAGCTACTTTTTGCATTTGTTTTAGAATTTTGGTAATAAGTTACAATTTTAAAAACTTTCACTGATGTGATCATCTATTACCATTATCACACATGGCTGAGTTTCCTATTAGGACACAAGTTTATTAGTACTTGACTACTCACATATACGTTCACTCGTGCCCCTGATAGCCAAATATCGATGAAACACCTCAGAAGAGTCGATGAACGGTTTCAAAACCTTCAGATTATCAGCCTAGACAAAATTCACCCATAAATTTCATATCTGTGAATATATGGGAGTGTTTCCTTTTCTTTCTAACCCGCAATAAACCACAACGCGCAAACTACATATCGCATTCATTAGTGCTATCGTATTATTGAATAGCAAAATCAGTGAGCGCAAAAGAGACAGGAACATGTTTGTATAACTTATCGATAACTAATAAGTATTTATGAGCGTTTCATTGCAACTCATCGATGAAGGATATTGCCTAAATAAGTATGAAGTTCCTATTACCTAGAGATACTCGATACACACTAACACTACTACTTCTAAAAGAGTTTGGACAATGCTATAATACCAACAGTTCAGCGTGAGCTTAGAAGCAAAAGAAGGCAACATAGGAAATGTGAAAAACAGGCAAACTTGAGTTTGACGGTTTTCAAATACAGGGACACGAGCACAAAATTGCGTTAAACTACAAGTTTTTAAATAGAGTACTCATTACGATCGAAATTAAATATGACTTTCATAATTAACAATTCATTATGATTCTGTTTACTTCATAAAAGAAAAAGAATTGGAAAAATTCAAATTTCGGACAAAATTTCCCGCGCAATCGCTCTACATTCATTGTTCAAACTCTATTGGAACAAAAGTGTTAGTGTGTATCGAGTATCTTTACTATTGCCGATCAACTATGAGTGGTTATCGAAAATTCGGAGGTATTTCATCGATTTTTGGCTTTTATATTACTCACGGTTATAATTGGTGTTGATGAGTTGCATACGAATTTTAGTTACCTGTTAGTTAGTTATCAAATTTATTCTTACCAACATGGTTTCTTACACCAGTTATTAATTATAGTGCGGGACTATCGCATGTAAATAGCGTAAGAATAAACAATCTTTATGCCAGTTCTAACAACTGATTGAAATTTAGTTTTCTTACCAAGCAATTCAAGTCGGATTGTCAAACTGCGAAAAAATTTTTAAGATATCGAAAATCATAAACCAAAAACAAAGAAATCCCTTTTATATTTACCCTTGATACTGAAGTGCGCAAGAGGTCGCTGGATTTCAAGTAAAAATAAAACTACAATTTCACTTTAATTGAACCGCAAAACTTTATTTAATTCAACTAAATCGTTTTACACTTTTCACTTGAGGCTTTCTCGCTCACAACTTATCGCTTGCCAATCTTGACTCTTTCGCTTTCTAAATAACGTCGATTGCTCAAACTGGACTGACTGTTCATCAAAAACCATCGCCTTTTATATCACTCTTGTCGTACGAGTCTTTTCTCTGTTGACCGAGTCTATACGTGTAATTGTTGTTGCTTCTCATCAAAAGAAGTCACAGGTGTTCCCCTGTTACAATTCTTGTTGGTTGGTCCTTGATCATTGAGATCGAGTCGCATAGTGTCGCAGCTGTTCAGCTAGTGTTCGTACGCGCGCACTTCTTTGCATCGGTGTTGAGATGATGAGCAAGTAAAGCTGACATTCTGTAAGTAAAAGAGAGTATATGAGCAAATATGAAATGGATTAAATTTAGCTCAGTCCCTTTTTATACTCTAGATGAAATCTGAGAATATATTCTGTTTGCCTTGCCGTTTGTAACGCTGGCGACTCTGTGCGAGCATTATGCACAGAGTCACCAAGGGTACAGAAATATTTGTTGTTGCTCAACAGCCTTGATTCCGAGTGATCGTCTGTCCGTTTTTCTACAACATAACTCTCGAAAGCTTTGACCTATCGTGCTGAAATTTGTCATATGTCAATTTTAGCAAAAATGTAACTTTAAGTTCGTGAACGAACCAATACAAGCCATACAAATTTCGAAATTTATTTTTCTCCGAAACTATTTCAGATATTGACTTGAAAATTAGGTTATAGTATAAAGATGTGAATATCATTAACGTCGAAAAATGTTGATCTGATCCCCCTTGCTACTTCTACCCCCTTCCACACAAATGAACGATTTTCAAAAATGCATTTATTCAGTTTGCATTACAACTAGCATAGCTATAATAAAAGAACCAATTTTTGTCATAAGTAATTTTATTACAGTTGTAACCAATTTACGAAAAACTATCAACTTCACCTCACTCTTTCTACCCCCTCCCATACAAATTTCACGAAATTTCAATTAAATTATTTTGCACCAAAACCGTCTCAACTATCAACTTTAAATATTCAGAAAAGTATTTAGTATTTAGTTTTGATGCGAATACTCCTTCTACCCCTCCCATACAAATGCACAATTTCGGTAAATACATTTAATCGATTTTCATTGAAACTAAAAAAAAGTAATTCTTAAAATTTTGCCACAATTTGTCCCTTAATAATTGCAATAAATGCTAAAAAAAATATGAACTTCGCTTCACTCCTTCTACCACCTCCCATACAAATTTTTGTATTGAAAATTCAAGAAAAGTATTTCTCCTTGGAACGTATGAGAGCTATCGACTTTAAAATCGTAACAAAGAAATGTGATTAGGATATTGATAAGCAGATTCAAAATCATTGAAAACCTCCCATTTTCTCTGCCACCTCCCATTCAAATGCCATAAGTCCAGACAAAAATTGTTCAATTTCCACGAAAATTATGAAAGCTACAAACGTTAAATTCATCATGAAACATTTTGTATACTACGTTCGGTGTTATACACAAATAAACTGCCAACAAGTCGGGCGAAACTTTATTATTCTTGGGACAAGTTGCGGATGAAAGGAAAGTCAATATGCAGGTTAGAGTGGTTAGGGAAGGCTAAGTGAAAGGGAGTTCTTGGGCAGGACTGTTAACAATATTTCATTCGTTTCTGTAAGTTTGGGTTTTTATGAGGGGAGGAGTAGGGGTAATAGTAAGGCTGGGTGGATGTTAATAGCTTTTTAATTAATTGCTTGAATCACGTCCAATATTCTCCGTATAGAATGTGTTTCATAGACGAAGTTGCATAGAATTTTCATAAAATTCGGTGTATTTTACATTCATGAAACCGAACATTTGTATGGGAGGGGGTAGAGAATATAGGGGAATCGTAAAATTTGATACGCAGTTTTATTTCGCGTCTCTTGTAAGGTGCTTGTATAGAATTTCAAGTTCGTAGCTTTTAGTTTGTTGGTTATTAGTTGATTTAATAAAATTGGTCGAAATCATAGTTTTGTATGGGAGGGGGTAGAAGCGCAAGCGCGATTTCAAAACTTTTAAAACAACTTCATTTGAATTATTTTTATAAGTTTTTGTGCCAAATATGAAATTGATAGCTTTTAAGAGTTAGCTGATAACTGATTTCTTAAAAATGCTCGAAAAAATAATTTTGTATGGGAGGGGGTAGAGGAGGTAGGGGAATCGTCAAACTTGTGATGCAATTTTCTTTCATTTTTGTTGTTAGATGCTCGTACGAAATTTCAAGTTCATAGCTTTTAATTTGTTGGTTATTAGTTGATTTAATGAAATTAGTCGAAATCATACTTTTGTATGGGAGGGGGTAGAAGGGCAAGCGCGATTTTAAAACTTTGAACGCAATTTCATTTTAATTATTTTTGTAAGTTGTTTTGCAAAATTTGAATTTGATAGCTTTTAATGGTTAGGTGATAATTGATTTCTTGAAAATGGTCGAAAAAATAATTTTGTATGGGAGGGGGTAGAAGTTTTAAGGGTTTTTGACCAATTAATATTTCGTATATTTAGGGATTTTTTTTAAATGCATTTCGCAAATTTTCAAGTTTCTACCTTAAAATTTCACTCAAAAATTTTCATTTTATGTGTTTTTTTCAATGCACATGAAACACCTTGTGCACGTTAGACCGGGGGAGTCGGTTTATAATAAATATGGATCAAGTTAATATTATTTTTCTATGTACATTAAATATAGGTATTCACATGCAAAATTTTAACTTTTTACCTTTCACTAGAGCCCTAAAAAAATCACTCAAAATTTTCGACATTTTTGCTTATCATCTCCCTCCCCTTAGACCTCCCAGCTTAAAATTTTTACCAAAATTAACCATTATGTAGTTCTACAATCTGACAAATTTTTGATTTAATATCTGTACTATTTTTTGAGATATAAGGATTTGTAATTTTGAAAAGTGCGCCATTTTTGAAATGTTCCCCATTTCCCCCCACTACTATTATTTCGACATGTTATATTTTTTTTTGTATTTGCCTAGTATAGCTTAATATACCTTTTAAGTTTCAATTACATAGCTTCAAAGATAGTTGAGATATTAGTTTTTAAGTGTTTTTCTTTGAACCCCCCCTGACCCTCCCCCTTACAATAATTAGCCGTTTTCTGAGCTGGTTCCAATGGAACTATATTTCACCTTGACGGTCTCTAAATATAATTTTTTTACGATAAGTAATTTCGAAGATATAATCATTTGAAAAAAAAATTCGGCCGACAATTGGTTCTTAGCCCCCCCTTTTCGCACCCCAATGGATAAAAAAATTAAATTATTTTTAAAAGTTGTCCCACAAACTCCTCTATATGTATGTTGAGTTTTAGCTTCCTAGCTGTTATCATGGTTGAGATATTTGAATTCGTATTTTTCGGTTTAAGCGCTCCCCCCGCCTCCCCCTGAACCCGTACACCCCCCAAAATGGGTATCCGCCTGAGATCCGCAACTATCTACAATCCCTCCAAAAATGAACTTTCTATCTTGAAGCATTATGCACAGAGTCACCAAGGGTACAGAAATATTTGTTGTTGCTCAACAGCCTTGATTCCGAGTGATCGTCTGTCCGTTTTTCTACAACATAACTCTCGAAAGCTTTGACCTATCGTGCTGAAATTTGTCATATGTCAATTTTAGCAAAAATGTAACTTTAAGTTCGTGAACGAACCAATACAAGCCATACAAATTTCGAAATTTATTTTTCTCCGAAACTATTTCAGATATTGACTTGAAAATTAGGTTATAGTATAAAGATGTGAATATCATTAACGTCGAAAAATGTTGATCTGATCCCCCTTGCTACTTCTACCCCCTTCCACACAAATGAACGATTTTCAAAAATGCATTTATTCAGTTTGCATTACAACTAGCATAGCTATAATAAAAGAACCAATTTTTGTCATAAGTAATTTTATTACAGTTGTAACCAATTTACGAAAAACTATCAACTTCACCTCACTCTTTCTACCCCCTCCCATACAAATTTCACGAAATTTCAATTAAATTATTTTGCACCAAAACCGTCTCAACTATCAACTTTAAATATTCAGAAAAGTATTTAGTATTTAGTTTTGATGCGAATACTCCTTCTACCCCTCCCATACAAATGCACAATTTCGGTAAATACATTTAATCGATTTTCATTGAAACTAAAAAAAAGTAATTCTTAAAATTTTGCCACAATTTGTCCCTTAATAATTGCAATAAATGCTAAAAAAAATATGAACTTCGCTTCACTCCTTCTACCACCTCCCATACAAATTTTTGTATTGAAAATTCAAGAAAAGTATTTCTCCTTGGAACGTATGAGAGCTATCGACTTTAAAATCGTAACAAAGAAATGTGATTAGGATATTGATAAGCAGATTCAAAATCATTGAAAACCTCCCATTTTCTCTGCCACCTCCCATTCAAATGCCATAAGTCCAGACAAAAATTGTTCAATTTCCACGAAAATTATGAAAGCTACAAACGTTAAATTCATCATGAAACATTTTGTATACTACGTTCGGTGTTATACACAAATAAACTGCCAACAAGTCGGGCGAAACTTTATTATTCTTGGGACAAGTTGCGGATGAAAGGAAAGTCAATATGCAGGTTAGAGTGGTTAGGGAAGGCTAAGTGAAAGGGAGTTCTTGGGCAGGACTGTTAACAATATTTCATTCGTTTCTGTAAGTTTGGGTTTTTATGAGGGGAGGAGTAGGGGTAATAGTAAGGCTGGGTGGATGTTAATAGCTTTTTAATTAATTGCTTGAATCACGTCCAATATTCTCCGTATAGAATGTGTTTCATAGACGAAGTTGCATAGAATTTTCATAAAATTCGGTGTATTTTACATTCATGAAACCGAACATTTGTATGGGAGGGGGTAGAGAATATAGGGGAATCGTAAAATTTGATACGCAGTTTTATTTCGCGTCTCTTGTAAGGTGCTTGTATAGAATTTCAAGTTCGTAGCTTTTAGTTTGTTGGTTATTAGTTGATTTAATAAAATTGGTCGAAATCATAGTTTTGTATGGGAGGGGGTAGAAGCGCAAGCGCGATTTCAAAACTTTTAAAACAACTTCATTTGAATTATTTTTATAAGTTTTTGTGCCAAATATGAAATTGATAGCTTTTAAGAGTTAGCTGATAACTGATTTCTTAAAAATGCTCGAAAAAATAATTTTGTTTGGGAGGGGGTAGAGGAGGTAGGGGAATCGTCAAACTTGTGATGCAATTTTCTTTCATTTTTGTTGTTAGATGCTCGTACGAAATTTCAAGTTCATAGCTTTTAATTTGTTGGTTATTAGTTGATTTAATGAAATTAGTCGAAATCATACTTTTGTATGGGAGGGGGTAGAAGGGCAAGCGCGATTTTAAAACTTTGAACGCAATTTCATTTTAATTATTTTTGTAAGTTGTTTTGCAAAATTTGAATTTGATAGCTTTTAATGGTTAGGTGATAATTGATTTCTTGAAAATGGTCGAAAAAATAATTTTGTATGGGAGGGGGTAGAAGTTTTAAGGGTTTTTGACCAATTAATATTTCGTATATTTAGGGATTTTTTTTAAATGCATTTCGCAAATTTTCAAGTTTCTACCTTAAAATTTCACTCAAAAATTTTCATTTTATGTGTTTTTTTCAATGCACATGAAACACCTTGTGCACGTTAGACCGGGGGAGTCGGTTTATAATAAATATGGATCAAGTTAATATTATTTTTCTATGTACATTAAATATAGGTATTCACATGCAAAATTTTAACTTTTTACCTTTCACTAGAGCCCTAAAAAAATCACTCAAAATTTTCGACATTTTTGCTTATCATCTCCCTCCCCTTAGACCTCCCAGCTTAAAATTTTTACCAAAATTAACCATTATGTAGTTCTACAATCTGACAAATTTTTGATTTAATATCTGTACTATTTTTTGAGATATAAGGATTTGTAATTTTGAAAAGTGCGCCATTTTTGAAATGTTCCCCATTTCCCCCCACTACTATTATTTCGACATGTTATATTTTTTTTTGTATTTGCCTAGTATAGCTTAATATACCTTTTAAGTTTCAATTACATAGCTTCAAAGATAGTTGAGATATTAGTTTTTAAGTGTTTTTCTTTGAACCCCCCCTGACCCTCCCCCTTACAATAATTAGCCGTTTTCTGAGCTGGTTCCAATGGAACTATATTTCACCTTGACGGTCTCTAAATATAATTTTTTTACGATAAGTAATTTCGAAGATATAATCATTTGAAAAAAAAATTCGGCCGACAATTGGTTCTTAGCCCCCCCTTTTCGCACCCCAATGGATAAAAAAATTAAATTATTTTTAAAAGTTGTCCCACAAACTCCTCTATATGTATGTTGAGTTTTAGCTTCCTAGCTGTTATCATGGTTGAGATATTTGAATTCGTATTTTTCGGTTTAAGCGCTCCCCCCGCCTCCCCCTGAACCCGTACACCCCCCAAAATGGGTATCCGCCTGAGATCCGCAACTATCTACAATCCCTCCAAAAATGAACTTTCTATCTTGAAGGGTTTGGGAGTTAATGTGCGCTGAGCGTACACGTCGGCGTACGGCGTACGGCGTACGGCGTACGGCGGACGGCGGACGGCGTACGGCGGACGGCGTACAGACAGACGGATTTTTTTTTTTTGCATTTTTAGGCTAATTTAGTCATGAAACGCGAAAAAAAAAAATTTCAGGGTAGCAAACTTTTTTTTTTTTTTGTGTCGATCACAATACTTTATTATTATAATAATAAAGTAAAATTACAAACCTCTCCCCCTGCTTTTACCACCTCTCATACAAAAGTCACTATTCACTATTCGAAAGAATTTGAGATGACATATTTTCCAGTGCAAACTCTTTCCTATTTCATCTAGAGTATCACATGATTGGGTTTTACGCTAACAAGTGTTAGCAAATTAGATGTCTATGTTAATTAATGCTCTTTTGCTTTTGTTTACATCAGCATGCACATTTGCGAACGTTCGGTACTACAGTATTGGTTCTTACATAAGGACGCATGAATTTTTTCCGAGTTTTGGCTATAAGGGACGTAAGTATAGCGGAAACGTTGCTACGACCAGTCAAGCAAGTGATGTTTGATATGTCAGGATTGCTAGAACAAGAGAGCACTTGACTTTAAAAGAGCAACGTAGAATGGAAGCGACCCATTCGTGCTCAAGTAAGTGACTAAGTGTATAATCATAAACGGTAGACAGAACGCGATATATTTGTGCATCCTGAGTATACTTAAATAGATACACTGAAACGCAATACAGTGGTTCAGTCACAACATGTACTTCACAAATCGGTATCGATTTAAAGTATGCCTCCCAGCATGCTGCAACGTTCAGGTACTGAGAACGAAAGAAGCGGGAAAAACATTTTTTGTCCTTAAATTACCACGAAATTCTAAAAAAACAATCAAGTCATTTGAAATTATAAAGATCAAATAAAAATCATGAAATACATATACACATTTTTTTTGTTACATTATTGACTGTCTCTTTGTCCTCATTGTTATAAGAACCTTCAACCATTTGTAGAGCAAGATGCGGTATATTATTTCGAGATGAATGATTGAAAATTAGTCGAAATGGTTTGAAATTCACCTACAAGCTTTTTTTTCAGATAATTAGTTAGAAACTATGTTTTTAGCGCGCAATTCCTCATGTGCGGAGTCATATTTTGGTGAAGTAGGTACATGTAATAGAAAATAATTAATTTCCTCTCTGGAACTGTGGGGTGTATCAACAAGAGGTGTAGGATTTGTTTCCAAGACCCAATCAGAGATCGTACGGCGCTACTGGTGGTCCACTGGATGCAGTTCTTGACTCAATTAGAACTTGTACGCATGCAGAGCCAAATCTTTCGTCAATATTTGCTGCTCGAGCTCTTGAGCGCGGTGGCAAATGGAGGTGTTTTGGGTCGTTTTCAACACTGTCCTTCACTGCGGCGATATTTTCGATCGAAGGTCCAAGGCAAAGTCGTTTCGGTGTTTCCACATCTTGCATTAGACCAGCCTCTTGGAATTTTTTTGAACAAGTTGCGCACACACGTCCCAGAAAACACATGATTACGATCAAAATTTGCTCGAATTTCGCGAATCGTAATTGCAATTGAACGTGAATTTTCGTAATAAAATTCAACGGCTGTGCAGCGTTCCATGCTAAATTTCTAGTGGTTATAGATGACAAATATCAACATTTAACAATGTCCACACTGCAGCGAATATTGATAAAAGATTTGGCTCTGCATGAATACAAGGTCCAATTGACGCAAGAACTGCAGCCGGTGGACCACCAGCAGCGCCGTACGTTCTCCGATTAAATCTTAGAAACAAATCCTACACCTCTTGTTGATACACCCCATAGTATGTTCATACCACCCATCGAAAGTGTCTCAATTTAATGAAAACCACCTCAAAATCTTACTTGATAACACCAGGCCAAGAAACATTTGTTGGCATTCATTTGACGTTTTCCTGTAATTAATTTAAACAGTCACCATGACACACGTTTTGAAATAATGAAAATATTAACCGCCACTATGATATCTGTTTGGAAATTATAAAAAAAAAATCTGCCAACAAGTTGGGCACAACTTTATTATTCTTGGGACAAGCTGGGGATACGTGGGAAGGCGATATGCAGGTTAGGGTGGATAGAGAAGACTAAGTGAATGGGGGTTCTAAGGCAGGGCTGTTCTTAATTATTTAAGACTTAATTGCAATTACCTAGTCCAGTCATAAATATTGGTACACAACTAAACGCATTCATTACGAATGTACCAGTTGACATTTCTGCTTCATTGCCACGTAAAAAGTTTTTGCCATCAATTGTTTACAATCATGGAATGGGGCGACATCGAAAATCGTATTTTTGTAGTTGGCTTACTAAAATGCAACATGGAAAAAGGCGATATCTTTTGGACGTTGCGACCACTTGGAATCACTCGCAATTTTGTGTATCGTGCTGTGAAGTTGTTTGAGGATACTGGTGGAGTACGAGACCGTCAAAGGTCCGGCTGTCTGCGCACTGTGAGAACTCCGAAAGCGATCAAAGCCGTGAAGAAACGAATCGACCGAAAACCGCTGCGAAAACAGAAAACCTTGTCGCGGGAAATGCAAATTTCGCAAAAATCCATGTCTCGCATTATCAAAGAAGATTTGGGACTTAGCGCGTACAAGCGACACACTGGACACCTGCTCACGACCGCATTAAAGGAAAAACGCAAGCGAAAATCGAAAGTGTTACGCAGCCGGTACGCGAAGAACGCTCACAGACAAATTCTGTTTACTGACGAGAAAATCTTCACCGTAGAAGAATCGTTCAATAAACAGAACGACCGTGTGTAAGCTCGGTCATCCAGATAAGCATCCCAACGCATCCCGAGGGTCCAAAGAGGCCACCATCCCGCGTCTGTAATGGTATGATGAGGAGTGAGCTACGATGGCCTTACCAAGCTCCATTTTTGCGAGAAAGGAGTGAAAACATCATCCAAAGTATATCAATTGACCGTCTTGGAACCCATTGTGAAGCCTCTCAACCAATCAATATTCGCCAACAAGCAGTGGACTTTCCAGCAAGACTCTGCTCCAGCTCACAAGGCAAAAACGACTCAACTATGGTTCAAAAACAACGTTCCGGACTTCATATCAACGGATGATTGGCCAGCTGGTAGTCCAGACCTCAACCCGTTGGATTACAAGTTGTGGTCCGTATTAGAGGGCATAGCTTGCTCTACTCGACACCCAAATATTGAGTCGTTGAAGCGAGCCCTTGTCCGTGCAGTGGACAATTTCCACATGCGTGAAGTGCGTCTCGCGATCGATGAGCGGCCAGATCATCTCAAGTCGTGCTGGAAGGCAAATGGAAGTCATTTCGAATAAGTTGTTCTAAGATTTGTAGCCATTGAATAACCCAATAAAAAGAAAAAAAAGTTTTGAAAAATATTAATTCGGTTTCATTTGGCGTCGATTTTTCTGTGTACCAATATTTATGACTTGACTAGGTATAATCAATACCTCCAGTACGTAGTATAAATATTTTATTCGATTATTTATGCAAGTTTGGGAGGGGGTACAGCAGTTAAAGTAATCATAAAATTTGTGATGCAGCATTATTTCGTTTGTCTTGAAAGGTATTCGTGCAAAATTTCAAGTTCGTAGCTTTTAATTTGCTGGTTATTAGTAGATTTATTGAAATTGGTCGAAATCAAACTTTTGTATGAGAGAGGGTGGAAGGGCAAAAGGGATTTCAAAATTTTTGATGCAGCTTTGGTCCAAATATTTTTAAAAGTGCTTGTACAAAATTTGAAGTTGATAGCTTTTAATGGTTTGGTGATAATTGATTTCTCAAAAATGGTCGAAAAAATATTTTTGTATGGGATGAGTAGAAGTTTTGAAGATATTCAAACAGTTAATATCTTAAGCTGTTAAGCATTTTTTTTTTAAATGGATTTTACAAATTTTCAAGTTAGTAGCTTAAAATTTCTCTCAAAAAATTTGAGTTTTTGTATGTTTTTTTTTCCAATACGTATAAAACACCCAGTGCAGGTTAGAGCCTCCTTCTGGTTCAAATTACTTTTATTATTACTTTTATTTATGAATATCAAATAAATGTATGCACGTGCAATTTTAGCTTTGTATCTTTTATCAGAGCCCTAAAAAAAAGTCAAAATTTACGACATTTTGGCCCACTACCTCGCTCCTCATATACGTCGCATCTTAAAAACTTTATGAAAATTGAATATCATATGGCTCACAAATCAAAAGATTCTATCTTTAACGGTCTCAGAGATATGAGTCCATATGTACGGCGGACGGCGTACGGCACACCAGGCGGATTTTTTTTTCATTATACTCTAGATGAAATTTGAGAGTATATTGTGTTTGCCTTAACGTTTGTAACGCTAAGAAATAACGCTCGCACAGAGCCGCCAAGGGTACAGAAATATTTGTTGTCGCTCAACAACCTCGATTCCAAGTGACCGTCTGTCTGTCTGTACGTCTATCTGTCTGTCTACAGCATAACTCTCGAAAGCTTTAAGAAATAGTGCCAAAAATTTTTGTGTGTCATTTTTAGCAAAAAGGTAACCTTAAGTTCGTGAATGGGCTACATCCCCAAAGTCCTTCTACGCCCTCCCATACAAATTTCATGAAATTTCGAAATATTAAGAAATTGATTTTTCTTTGAAACTATTTAAGCTATCGACTAGAAATTTAAGTAAAAGTATTATGATATAGATGTCATTAATATCACGGAATATTGACCCGATCCCCTTACTAAATGGACAATTTTGAAAAATACATATTTTCGATTTTCATTGAAACTAGTCAAACTGAAAAGACGAAATTTTGTCAGAATTAATTCTACTATAATTGCAATTAATTTTAAAAATAATTATCAACTTCACCTCACTTCTTCTACCCCCTCCCATACAAATTTCACGAAATTTTGAAATTTAAATTAAATTATTTTTCTCCGAAACTGTTAAAGCTATCAACTTGATATTTTGTATAAAGTATACAAATAGAAATATTAATAATGCGAAAAAAATTTGTTTTGATCCGTACACTCCTTCTTGCCAGAATTTGTTTCTTAATAATCGAAGTAAGTGATAGAAAAAGGTATCAGCTCCGCTTCACTCCTTCTACCACCTCCCATACAAATATCTATATTATAAATTCAAGAAAAGCATTTCCCCTTCAGGTATATGAGAGCTATCGACTTTGAAATTGAATCAAAGCATGGTGATAAGGATGATGATAAGCAGTTTCAAAATCATATTAAACGCTCCACTTCCTCTGCCACCTCCCATACAAATGCCCCAATTTCAGGAAAACTATGACCGATTTCTTTAAAAATAATGAAAACTAAAAACTTTAAATTCAGCAAAAAACATTTTGCATGCCATGTTCGGTGTCATATACGAAAAATACAAACCTCCCCCTCTACTTCTACCACCTCCCACGCAAAAGTCTCTATTCACTATTCGAAAGAATTTGAGATGACATATTTTCCGGTATATTAAAGTCATTTCCATCTCATCTAGAGTATCATATGATTGGGCTTTAAGCCCAATTATAACTCTGTTATGTTTTTTAGGCTAATTTAGCCATGAAACTCGAAAAAACCAAATTTTAAGGTAGCAAATTTTTTTCCCTGTGTCAATCACAACACATTATTATTAGAATAGTAAAGTAATTTGTCTATTCGGAATGAAGTTGGTTGAAATATTGTCGGTGCTACCATGGTTTTCGTCAGAAATGTTAGTATTTCGTTCAAGGGCGTGACTTTCGAAAACACTTTTTTATGTATTGTAGAATCAGAGGCCTTTCAGAACATTGGTATTGAAAGCGCCACGAAATGTTCTGCTGTGTAAAGTTTATTGAGCTAGGCTACACCTGATGGGTTGCGTGTTGTTTTGCAATGCAAAAGTTGTGAGTTAAAATCCCGGTCTACATATATTTCCAGCAAACTGCCTGCTTGGTTACTTCGATCTACGAAAATAAAAATTCGTAGATAGAAGGTTGTATAAAGAGGCTAACAACCCTTCCACGATAAGAAAATGAAAATATTAAGAAACCTGATATCAGGAGGAGAAAACCCGATTTAAGCTATAGTGCTATTGTAGGATATAATAGAATAGTAAAGTTTATTACTTTAACCGTAGTTCGTTCTCAAAATGATCGATATCTCTACCGCCCCAAGCAACCGCTCCACTGATTAAGCCTTTATTGTTTCCGTAGTGCCTGAATGGGCGCAGAGAAAAAAGTCTAGCGGTGTCATTGCATATCCCCAACTAACGCCACCTCTATTGGAAATGGCGTGTTGTTGCTGTAGCTCCATTGTCTCTCCTGCTGTTCACATATCTGACAGGCTCACGTTCACCAATTTATGCCTCAAGAAGTTTGTTATGATATCGCGGTATCGAAGATTTCTCACCGCCTGACCTTGCATATTTTTGAAAGGTACAGTACCGCTGAGTAATGAATGGGATTTAAAATTGGATTTTCCGATTCCCAAATTTGGCATTTTCGTTTATTCACGTAGCCAAAAACCCAACCCTATTAAAATAATTTTGTACGGAAATTAACCGTAAGCTTGCTGTTCCTCTGTCAGTACCGGGTCGTCAGGTGAAGCGCATGAGGCGGCGCCTCACCTGCCGCAGCATTTTCGATCAATAGAATCTAGCATTCCTAATATGACTAAATTTTGCATATTCAATTATCGTTTTAGATCATTCTCATATCAGCGATACGCCTTTGCCTTTTTACCTTTTGCCTTCTCTACTGTTGTCAGAGAATGGGGTTGAAAAAAAAGAGCTTGAACAAAAATGTCGGAGTCTGGAAACGATCGATTTCCGCAACTTTAAACTGAGGTGCCCGAAAAGCTTCCTCACTCACAGCTCGTTTAACACTTCGCTGCCGTACCGGCTTATATGGCTTGATCCGATGTTGACGTCATAAAAAGCGAAAGACTTGAGGCGCAAGGCCTTTCAGCCAACTTCGAGTCATTCCGGTTGTAGAGTAGTGTGAAGCTCGATGAGACAAGACTGAACAGTAAACCTTCTTAATTTTGAGAGCTTGCTAAACTGATCAAAAATTGATGAAAAGCTTACATTTCGATAAATTTTTTGCGTTATTTTTTTAATTTTATAGCAATTTCATAAATTGAAAGTATTGCTAGTACAGTAATTTCCATGCTAACAAATCATTATGTATCAACGCAATAAATATAAAATGTGAATGCTAAATTTAGAATTGAAAATGGTGAAATGACCATAATGAAACTAAATTTGATTGATTGAAAGATCAGTCCGTTTTTCTTTTACATGACACATCCGCTAATTTAATGAAAAATTATTATATTAATAAAACCTCCTCCCCCTCCTAAGATTTTCTGACCGCCTCACCTATGAGACAAGTCACGAGCCGCCACCGTCCTCTGTAACCAATTAACAAATTCACGTCGCTTGGAAGGACGACGATTTCGGTTTTTGTAAAAATTGGAATTTATACGCCTACAAATATGTGCATGCCCTTGGTCAAAAATCGCTGCAGGAAGTCCTTTGAAAACTGCAATTGCAATTCTTCAACAAATTTCCTTCACTCCGGTTGGTACTGTTACGCCTGGGAGATTTATGATCCGTCTCCATACCAACCAACTCTAATTTGTGAAATAAATACCGCTTAGTAGTGGACCGTGGACGAGACTGTTTTCTGAATTCATCACGAAACTTACGAATCTTCGTAGTAAATTTTTTTCCAATTTTTGTAATGGCTCTTCAAAATAAATACGCGTTGCACGATCTTGTAACTCTGATGACATTAAAAACTATCAAAGAGGGGGCGCCGAATATTTCACTACAGCGCATCGGCGCGATAATTTGGAACGCCGCTGTACAGTGCGTATAACTTGAATTAATCAAACAATAAATTTCCTATTAAGACTCCATATAGGGGCATAGGACAGAAACAGTTCTATTCCTTACTTACTTACGATGGCGCTACAGCCCAAATCGGACTTTGGCCTCCTGAATGCTTTGCCTCCATCCATCTCGGTTCAGTGACCGCGTCCTCCAGTTTGAAAATCTTAGCAGTGATTTGCTGTCTGCGTCAATCGAATCCTCCCAGCGCTTTCGTGGTTTTCCGACCGGTCTTTGTCCGTTGACTTTCCCTTTTAGTGTGCGTTTGGGAATCCTTCCGTCATCCATCCGCTCCACATGACCAGCCCATTGTAATTTTTTAAATTTTATGAGGGTTGACACTTCTGGATTGTCGAAGATGGCATACAATTCTCTATTGTATCGTATTCTCCAGATCGAGTCTTCCCTCACAGGTCCGAGGATTCTTCTGAGGACCTTCCTTTCAAAGGCGTTAAGTCGTTTTTCGGACGCCTGAGTTAATGTCCACGTTTCGCTGCCATAGCATAGCACAGGTCTTATGATTGTTTTGTATAGCTTAAGTTTTGTTTTCCTGTGCACGTTCTTGTTTTTGATTATTGGAAGTACCGAATAATACGTCTTGTTTGCCATCATTATCCTTCTTTTAATTTCGATGGGTTCGCTTCCATCCTTCGATAGATTTGCCCCTAGATATATGAAGCTGTCTACGTTTTCTAGGTTATAGTCTCCTACTGTAATATTTTGTCTGATTGGCGTCTTTTTCCTAGTTTGCGTCATAATTTTTGTTTTGTTTTCATTAATGCGTAGTCCAACTTCCCTTGCTACCGAGTCAAGGTTTACAAATACTTCCTTAGCACTCTCCAGAGATCTTGCAAGGATATCTATGTCGTCGGCATATGCTACGAGTTGTGTGGATTTGAAGCATAGTGTTCCCTTGGTGTCAACGGGAAGTTTCCGAACAACATATTCGAGTGTTAAGTTGAAAAGCATTGGTGCGAGGCCGTCACCTTGTTTAAGGCCGTTGTCTGTTTTAAAACTGGAAGTCAGATCGTTTTCTACTCTGACTTGTGACAAAGACTCAGTCATTGTCATTCTTGTCAGTCGAACCAGTTTCGGTGGGACTCCAAACTCCAACATGATTTTATACAGTACGCGCCTGTCGATACTGTCGTATGCTTGTTTGAAGTCAACAAATATCTGGTGCACATCAATATTATATTCCCAGCACTTTTCCAGCACCTGTTTAACTGAGAATATCTGGTCCGTGGTTGAGCGTCCAGCTCTAAATCCGCCTTGGTATTCACCAATTACTTTATCAGCATAGGGCTTAATTCTCTTTTCTAGAATTTTCGTCAAAATCTTATAAGACGTACACAACAGAGATATTCCTCGGTAGTTTTCGCAGCAGAGTTTGTCACCTTTTTTATAAATTGGACATATGATGCTCTTGCGCCAATCTTCAGGAAGTATTTCCTGCGTCCATATGTCCGTGACTAATCTATGTAGGAGATGCGCTATGCAGGTGTCGCCGGCTTTCAGAAGTTCAGCTGGGATTTGATCAGTGCCCGGCGCTTTGTTGTTTGGGTGGTTCCTTAGGGCTGTTTTTACTTCTTCGAGTGTGGGAGGACTCAAAGCGGATCCTTCATCAGCTGTTACATCAGTTATACCTGCTATTGTATCTGCTGCTGCTGTTCGTGTAGGTGATGGGCTCGGGTTAAGAAGGTGTTCAAAATATTGTGCCCATCTTAGTTTTATATCTTCCGCGTTACTTATAATGTTCCCTTCCGCATCCTTGCATAGGGTCGTTTTCGGTTTGTAACCTTCTTTCATCCTTTTGACAAGGGAATACGCGGCTCTTGTGTTGTGTAATTTAAATTGTTCGTCCATGTTTTTAATTTCGTCATTATTGTACTTCCGTTTTTTTTGTCTGCATATTTTGTTTGCAAATCGTCTAAGATCCTTGTACTTGTCTTGTTTGGCTCGTGTCGGCCGTTCCGTTAATATTTTGTAAGCTTCATTTTTTCGTTCTAAGGCATCTTGGCATTCTTTGTCGAACCAATCATTTCTTTTGCGCCGGGGTTGTTGTCCTATCACCTCCTCTGCGACAGATGTAATGCCATCTTTGATTTTTTGCCACATTTCTTCTATAGGAATGCTGACAGTGGTATTCAGCATTGTCGCGAAGTCCCTCTCCAAGGCTAACGCATATTTCGCAACTATTTTCTCGTTTTTGAGTTTCTCTATGTCGAATTTAGGAACCGGTTGTATTTTTGAGTGTCCTCGGTTTGCGATTCGACATCGAAACTTGGTCTTTACCAAATAGTGGTCTGTGTCGCAATTAGCCCCTCGGCATGTACGCACGTCGAGAATGCAGGAGGCCGTCCTTTTCTCTATTAGAACATGGTCTATTTGATTGAATGTTCTTCTGTCGGGTGAAGCCCACGTTCTCTTATGAATGTCACGATGCGGGAAGCATGTCGAGCTTACAATAAGGTTTTTGCTGCTGGCGAAATCAGTCAGCCTCTGGCCGTTGTCGTTACTAATATCATGGAGACTATGCCTTCCAATTGTCCCTATGTATGCTTCTTCTTTGCCCACTTTCGCGTTAAAGTCACCTAATACTATTTTAATATCATTCGACGGAAGGGAGTCGAATGTTGATTCTAAGGTGCTGTAGAAATCGTCTTTAACTTCGTCGTCTTTGTCTTCCGTTGGGGCGTGGACATTAATAAGCCAAACATTAAAAAAACTTGTTTTGATGCGGATTGCACACAATCGTTCATTGACGGATTTGAAGTTGGTAACTTGGTGTTTAAACTTCTTGTCGACGATAAACGCAACTCCAAATTCCCGGCTTCCCGATGATTTCCCACTTTTGAAAATTGTGTGCGATCTTAAGTCATTAATCTCGTTACCTAATAATTTAGTTTCTTGGAGTGCAATTATGTTTATATTGTATTTGACTGCCTGTTCCAGAAGCTCTCTCACTGCTCCTGCTCTGTACAGGGATCGCACGTTCCAAGATCCGAAGGAATAGTCCATTTTTCGTTTGCGTAGTCGTTGCCGTTGAATCAATCCAGTCCAAGGCGTTGCTTCAGGTTTCGAAACGGGTGTGTTTTTCCGAGGATGAGTTGTTAACACATCGCCCAACCCCCAACTTGGAGGGCCATATTATTATAGTGCTAGAATTTTTCTGTTTCATTAGCACTCGCGCCCATCAGTTCAGCAAGTCAAGTCCGGATGGACAAGACCAGGATCCGGTGGCTACCACGAGGAGGTATGATGAGCACAATTGATGTGTATATGACAGTTACAACACTGGGCGTCGCCTAATGACGCCGATCAGATGCCTACCCTGTCTATACTCATCCAACCACCACAGTTCTATTCCACAAGGCGCAATACTGAGCATAGGTCTTTATTTGCCACCAAGGGTTGTTTATTCCATTGGCCTGCTGAACTGCTCGCTTTCATGTGCTACAACCCCACGTCTCCCAGAGCTTGTCTAGCGATGTTTTTCTCCGGTGCTTTCGAAGTGGAACCGCTCCACTTCCACTTCTGCCTTTGAATCTCAATGCCCATTTTAGTCTGTCCAATTGTACTCCAAGCTAGGGTGCAGCCTAGTGGGTAGTGTGTTGGTCTTGTAATGCTAAGGTCGTGAGTTCAAATCCCGGTCGACGCAATATCTAATTCCAGCACATTACCAGCTTGGATACACCCTGGTCACCTCAATCTACGAAAATGAAAAATTCGTAGAGAGAGGTTTGTGCGAAGGGCTAACAACTCTTCCACAATTAGTAATGAAAAATGTTAAGGAACCTGAATGTCAGGAGGCCAAGGTCCGATTTGGGCTATAGCAACATAGTAGTAGAATTGTACTCCAAAGGTAGTCGTTGGAGAATACATCTGGCCAGAATATCCCTAAAATGATTCGGAAGCATTGGTTCAAACTGCAGTTTTGTTGGTAAGCAAACGTAAAAACGTAGTATAACCAAATAACAACACGGATATGATGCCTGCGTCAAGACACTCGGAGCTTAGTGCGAAGGGATATCTCTCTTAACTTTCATAAAGCTGATGGAATACCGAAGACTTGACGAGCTTTATTTATACCAGCCTCAATATCCTTTTTGGCTCCGCCGTTCGGCTGACAATGCTTCCAAGGTAACAAAAATCTTACTCTTCTTCCACATCTAGTTCGTTCAGAATAATCGGTGTGCTTGCGTATGTATTAGGTTTCACGGATATTTATTCTTTGTCCTGCCTCTTTGCATCGAGCGAACATTTGACTCTAATTCCGAATTGTTATATGCAAGCAAGCACACATCATCATGAATAGTTCCAAAGAAAAAAAAAAGTAACTTATTTATGTTTCGCATATTTAAGCAGTATAATTGAAACATCAACGAAACTAAATCAACAAAATAACGAATGCTACTTACATCAGTTAATTACTTCCAACGGCGTCAGGTAAACATCATAAATATGGGCGTTCGCATAACTTGAATCAAGTGTACCTGGCGAATGCCGTAAGAGAAATTTCACTTTCCTTAATAATTCTTCTTCTTGAAAAATAAATTCGCAATTCGAATGAAAAATAAATCGCATTAACATAAGATGCAGCATTGGCCAGCATTTAATCGTCAATTCTCGCGAGACCCTATTAATTATTCTCAAATCGAAAAAAGCCGTATAAATGCCATTTCGCATTCACCATATTTACAAAATAAAAATTCGAAGACTCAGAGCTGATTCAATTTTTTCCCCGGGAACACAAATTAATGTCGTCTTGTCGCCCACATCGCACGCCTTTCTCCACCGTAATAAATGTAATTTGTCTTGTAGAATCTTGATTGCAATTAATTTACATGTCATGTTTATTCTCCGAATTTGCATTAAATTTTTGTTCGTTAACGACCGGGCGCTATACGTTAAGCTTATCGGTTCGCTGTTAATGGAAAAAGTGTTTAGTTTTTTATTAAAATTAATTTTGACTTTTTCTTTGCAGGGTACACATCCGGACAGCCTTTATCGGGTACCATCACGTGTGCAAATGCCATCCAGCCCGACATCATCCATAAACAGTACAAATCATCACGTCAACTTTTGGAAAGCGGGGTCCGAATCGCCAATGACTTCATCATCCACGTCGGATTGTCGAAGGCGTCGCCAGGCTATCTTCCGGCATCTTAAGGACTTTTGGAAATACGTTAAATGGCCACTGTTGGTGGCTCTTTGTGTTGGCCTACTCGGCTCCTCTATATACTTCTTAGTAGCCGATACTCGTACTATGCCTTCTTCTAGCGAAGAGTTCCTTCTCGCTAACTACTCTAGCAATCAGGATCCGGAGGAGAAAGTGATTGAAGCTGAAGTTGTACAAGAGAGAAATATTAATTTTACGAAACTCGAAGAGATCTTGAAAGTGAAGTTGAGTACAGGCACGACAGAGAGTCTACCAGAAACTACCGAAAGTATAACAGCAACTACAAGTCCGCAATCAACTACACCTCAAGAATATAAGCCGACACGGACATCTGTAACACCATCGAGAAACACTCAAATCCTACAAATATCTACGCGAGCCGGTGTCAGGTTTGAAGAGGATCTAGGAGCCACAACGGAGAAAATGCATAATGAAGATTCGCAAAGTATCGAGCCAACTAAGGATACTTTTGGAACGATTGCATTTACTTCGGGGCATCAGAATAATTTTGGAGTACCCATCGAAGAGGACGAACGAATCCTTAAAATTCTGAATGAGGAACTAATTAGATATGGAGAAAATGAGGTAAGAACAGAATTTAGAATACCTCGTAAACCTTTTTTAAAATTTTTCTTAACAAGCGTCTCTAAGTGTGGATTGTAATCCAACTCTAAAAATTCCATTTTCTGCTCTATTTTAGTCATGTGGCTTATTAGTTACTAGTCCACGAAACAGTTTCCTCGTAAATTTAAGCTTATTTATTTATTTATTTACGTACTAAAGCCCAATAATACAGTTTGAAATAACAAATGAAAAAGAAAACGAACGTAGTAATAATTCTAATTTAAAACATAATAAAATTGTGATTGGGCGTAAAGCCAGTGAACATCGAATTTTGTATGGGAGGTGGTTGAAGCAAATTGGGAAGATCTGTAAATTTTGTATATGATACCGAACGTGGTATGCAAAATGTTTCGTGCTGAATTTAAAGTTTGTAGCTTTTATAATTTTGAAAGAAATTGGACATTATTTTCCTGAAATTGGAGTGTTTGTATGGGAGGTGGCAGAGGAAGTATCTTGAAGGATTTTGAAACTGCTTATCAGTATCCTAATTGGCATCTTCGTCACCATGCTTTGTTCTAATTTCAAGGTCGGTAGCTCTCGTAAGTTCGAAGGAGAAATGTACTTCTTGAATTTATAATATAGATATTTGTATGGGAGGGGGTAGAAGGTGTGAAGCGAAGTTGATACATTTTTCAGCTTTTATGACAATCATAAAGGCACAAGTTCAGCAAAAATTTTAAATTTCTACTTTTTCTAGTTTCAATGGAAATCGATATAATTAAAAAATAAAAAAATATATAAATAAAAAAAAAAATTATGCATTTGTATGTGAGGGGGGAACGAGTAAACGGATCAAATCAAAATTTTTCAACGTTAATGACAATTCGGTCTCTGCTGAGACCTTTACCAAATTGATCGATAAATGTCTCAGCAGAGACCGAAACGTCCCGAATAATAAAGCGTAACAGTGTAGAATCCGGAAATCTTTTCTTTCAATTCGAAATACACTGTGAAAACATTCACCAACCAATCCTCACCTAATTGTAAACTAAATTTGTCCCAGAACACTTTAGCTGGGGCACCCACCAGTACCAAACATATAAACAGTTGTCGCAGGCTAGCGCCAAAAAAGCCTCTTCCTTTGTGGAATCATAACCGGGCCATGGCGGCCTCCTGGTCAGTAGCGTATTGGGTGCCATTAACGTTAAGGAGAGAACTAAAATCATAGGCAGGACATTTGGGCAACAGTATTCTGAGATAGAAAACTTATCCGAAAGAAGTAGAGAAACACTGCAATCTACTCGCGCATGACCCCCGCTCTCTTTCTGTCGCTTAGTTCCCAGCATTTGGCTCCTTTTTTCATTTTTAGCGTGAATTATTAATTTTACATAAAAATCGAAACATGTTAAATTGTGAAGCGGACCGTGCCGTCTTCTTCATTCCCTACTCAAAAATGATAGCCACCTGGTTGGGATAATGGATGGGTGAGGCAACTACTGATGGAGAACTACCAGACATATCCAATTCGAAAATCCTCTAAATGGCCCCTGAAGCACTCACGTGTCTGAGGCTGATATAATTATCGATATCGGTAACATTCTCTTTACCTGTAACTGCCACCCTAGCGTGTTCGAAACCCTTGTGCATACACTTAAATAGATACTTGACCACCTTCACGAATGAGGCGATCTCTACATTAATGTGGCACTCCATCATGAGTAGAGTTATATGGCACCACCCAGCTAGAGTCTACCTCCCTTTCCTCCTTTAACAACACAGGCTCTCTGGGCCGTCTAAGTTGAAAATACCTTTTATTATCAACATACTTGGCGTGATTATACTATTCTGAGAAACGTTTAGAGCAGGCACGTGTGGCCTCATCGTAACAGGACCTCCATTTACGATATGAGCCATGCATACGCAGCACACTCTGGTGAAGTGGCATATCCTCTGAAGACAAAGATGCTTTGACAATATCAGACGGTTCCCGTGGGCCCCACTCTCTACACATAGTGTAATATATGCCTGTGGCAACATGATTTCCTCGGAATAGATACCACAGTACCTAACAGATTGCCAATCCTCAGTATTTGTAAAAGTTGTAAAAAAAAATTAATTGAAAACACGGTTACATAAGTCAGGACGATCTGAAAATAGTTCTGAAGGACGCAACTTTTCTGTGATTTCTACAGGTGACTGTTATAAAAAATGAAGAACGGCCTAAACTATCGTCATTGCATCTAAATATTTAATTTGTAAATTTCGAGAGCAGTTGGTCAAACTGTTTGGCAAGTATACCCTACCTTTAGGCAATTTACCTTGGCCTTGCAAGTTTCATCCACCTCCCATCTTCTTGCCATTATCAGTAAGTTGGCCTGTCCCCTCCACACCCATAATAGTTTTTCCTCCTCAGTTCTTGACCACATGTCTACTATATACTCCTGTGATAGTCGTCTGAGCCCTGTAAACCTTTCTTCAGATAATACCAACATTCGGTAACACTTGGTCTATGGTTTTTTGTTATGAGTAGGGCTCATTAAATTCATATGCCACCCTGGGTTGGCATGGGGAGTAGTAACGCGTATTGTAGAAGCTCATAGGAGGCATGGAATGCAGATTCGGTGGAGAGCTTTAACTTCCATATGGCAACCTTGCGGGGGGTCGGAAGAGGAGTCAATTTTTGTAATGGCAGCCTATCCCTTAAGTTTGGCCCATAGGTGGTGTGAAACACAACCCTGGAATTGTGAAAAGTGCAGTTGCTTAGTTGTTTTGAAATTAGTAAGACTGGGCTTACTTTATCAAGAAATTCTGCAATTTGGCCTATAAGCTGTGGTGAAGTTTTAAGACCATCCCCTTTTTTTAGTTGCATAGTCCCATCGTGTGCAACATTATTTATTGGACCCTTAGTATTTAAATTTGGTAAAAGGTGATAAGCGTGTCCCTGAGTTTTTAATAAAGAAGGGCCAGACGCATGAGTTATTGTGATTTGAAGAGCAGAAAACTCTGATAGACTTTAAAAAATCATTCGATTTATAAAACTGCCAAGAAAATATTTGCCCTGCCCACAGCACCACTGATTTTTAACGGCCTCCTCAACAGAGAGTCAAGCTCTCGCACTTGACATTGCAAAAGCGTTTGACAGAGTTTGGCACGATTGTCTCTTAGTGAAACTTAGGGCCATCGGCCTTAATGATACCCTTGTTCAATGGATTAAGAGTTATCTCTCAGAACGCGCTATACGAGTAGTATTAGCTGGCGTTACTTCTTCCTCTTACCCAATTGATTCCGGCGTCCCTCAAGGTTCTGTTTTATCTCCAACTCTTTTCTTAATTTTCATAAACGACCTTCTGTCGTCCACTCTCAATCCAATCCATAGTTTTGCAGATGACAGTACCTTAGACAACACCTATGAACTTAGCTCTGCTGCTGAATCAAACCATCATACTATTGCCTCCAATCGCAGAGAGTTATTCAATTCACTGGCCTGCCAGGCCTGCCATCTATCCCTCAAACATGACCTTCCAGTATTGTCTCACAATGTAACCTTTGGTGGTGCACAGCTTACCACTTCGGATAATTTCACACTGTTAGGCGTCAAGATTAATGAACACCTGAATTGGGCCCAGCATATCTTTGATATTGCCCTTGACGCCTCAAAACGCCTAGGTGTTCTCCGAAAATGCAAAAAATATTTCACACCTATGGACATAGTAACCATCTATAAGGCTTACATTAGACCACGATTAGAGTATAACTCGCATGTTTGGGCTGGGGCACCCAAAACACACCTCGCGTTGCTCGATCGTATTCAAAAACATGCGTTCCGACTGATTGGAGACGTCTTCTATAGATTCTCTTGAGCATCGCAGATATGTCGGAGTACTCGGTTAAATCCTTGCCCTCCCGTACAGTGAAATATAGGCAGTCTTTCATTTCCCAAACGTCAAGACTTTGGAACGATTTACCAGCTAGTTTGTTTCCCAACAAGTACAACCTGCAGTGCTTCAAGAACAATGTCCACCGTCATTTTCGTCTCTCTCCACCTTAATACCTCCACTTCCTATACCGACATAACTGTGCATCGCATTAAAGGGTGACCCCCTAAGTTATACTCGGTGCCATAAAAAAAAAAAAAAAAAAAGAACTTAGCACCACATATACCACAGGCAATGATAAATTCAAGCTCAAAACCAGACATTTTTTGATTTTGTATTTTTAATCTCTGTAGACAGCCTTGAATGTTGTACATAGTCTCTACTAGACTCAGGATGCAGAGCCTGATGTTTGGCGTGTCTCGCACGATGGACCTCAGGATGCAGAGCCCTGTGCTTAGACACTCTATTCCGATAATTTGGTGCAGAATCGATTCCAGATAAAGGACTGCCCAATTAATCCTTTCAAGGTCTGCCACCTTCACGTTTTTTGGCAGAGTGAGAGCCAGTGTCAATATAAATGTCCATGGGGGATGTTATTTAGGGTATATGCGAAAGGGAAGAGTTGATTGGTTGATAATATATTTTCTTGAAATACACTCAATCTATTGATTTGAAAACTCAATTCAATCAATCAATTTTCTGTTAAGACAAACTGTAGGGGCATAGGATAGAAACAGTTCTCTTCCACAAACCGCGATCATTCGCATTGGCCTTAGTTGTCGCCAGGTCTTGTTTATCCCTCTGGCTTCGCGCTCAACTCCTCGACCAACCCAACATCTTCCTTGAGGATAATAATCTAGAACTTGTTTGGCGATATTTCGCTATGGTTTCCTCAAAGTGTGACCGATCCACTGTAACTTCCGCCTTTGAATCTGCATGCCTACTTAGTCTGACCAGAATATGCCTAAAATGCGTCGGAGGCAACGATTCTTGGTAAGTCGAACGGTCACTTTCCATGTAGTATAACCATATAACAAGACGGATCTGATCCATGAGTCAAATACTCGCAGGGAGATCTCTATTAACCTCCTAACTGTAAAAATCATGCTTTTGACATATTTTAAATTGCAGATCAGTGGCAATCATACTTTTCAGGAAAATCAACTTTTTGTAAAGTTGTGAAATTGTGTCAGATTGTATGGGAGGGGGCAGAAAGAGTAAATCTAGTCGTCTATTTATTATTATTATAATTTTTTTTTCTTACTAATAATTCTTAATAAATATTTAATGCACAATTTCGGATCGATCAATTTTATACGCACTGAGTAAATTGATTTAGAACATTTCTTGAAGTGCAGTTTGTATGGGAGGTGGTAGAAGGAGAGGGAGGACACGAATAATTTGTATACAGTAGATTGAAATCGTCATAAAATTAATATATTCTAAATTTTAGATCAATAGATTTTATGCATCAAATAAATTTGTGTTTAAGAAATTACGTACCTGTTAGTATCAACCTTCAGAAGTTTAACTAGTCTTACTTGCCTGATCAGAAGACATTATGTTTGTTTTATCACTAAAATTTTAATTTTTAACCACACTGAATATTTTCAGACCAAACTACATCATAAGCCAACAACTGACGCTAGCATATATCGAGCCCGGGTATCACCCACTCTTCCCATAATACTTCATGATGATGACAGTACAACCGAGCAGATGACAACAAATGCTACAGATGGTGTCCAGTGTGAATCAACTTCGCTATCAATCTGTCGCGGGATTCTACAGTATGATCTAACAATCAATAAATCGAAGAAGCAACTGACATCCCTAGAGCAGGAACACTTCAAATACCTAATTGAATCCAAGTGTTCCGCTCGAGCTTCTGAATTCGTCTGTTCCGCTCTCGAACCTGAATGCCGTCCGTCGCAAATGGGTATCCTGCAACCTTGCAAACGAATTTGCAAATGTGAGTTAACTGATTTTCAAGGAATCACCCTTTTCACCACTGCTCTTTGTTTCAGCAATCCTGGAACCATGTGCTAGCATCATAGCCAGTTCGGAGATTCTCACTACAACCTTCGATTGCGACAGCTATCCCGATTCGAGCGATCGTAATGTTTGCGAAGATCCAACGCGACGTAGTCGATGCCACAATAACGAATTCAAATGCCTGGACTCTTCGTGTATCCCATCGCAGTGGAAATGTGATAATATAAAAGATTGCTCCTTGGGTGAGGACGAAGATAATTGTTTGTTCTGTGAACACGAAGAGTTTCGATGCCAATCGAACGATAAATGTATTCCGGATAAGTGGCGATGCGATCAATATAACGACTGTCCAGATGGTTCGGATGAAGTCGATTGCTACGACTATGAAGATGAGTCAGAAAATTCGGGTGCAGAAGGACTGGCCAATCCCAGGGAGTTTCCGTTCGCTAGTGTGCAGTCACCAGATAGTCCGAACAGTAAGCCGTACTTAACGATATCGGATGATGACCGAATCGAAGGAGAGGACGAAAATAGCGAAAATTATGATATTCGCTTCCAGCCTACTGCTCCTGATGGAGGAGAAAATTTCAATGATAATCAAACTAATGATGATATTCGAGAAGATAACGACGAAATACAGAAAGCAGAAGCGAGCGGAATAGTTGTCGCTGGGGTACCGAAACATATTGGTAGGTTGTATTGTTCATTGTTTGCAAATTATT
Organism: Chorisops tibialis; assembly: GCA_963669355.1. NCBI lineage: Eukaryota > Metazoa > Arthropoda > Insecta > Diptera > Stratiomyidae > Chorisops > Chorisops tibialis. The sequence goes on along the minus strand of OY770263.1, from coordinate 71,736,428 downwards.
TTTCAAAGCTAAGCAAATTCAGATCAATTCTAACTAGCAACGGGAAATCTGACATTTTCCGTTGAGTCAACTCATTTCAACTAACTCACTTAATTGAGTCGATCTAAAGGAGTACTTCAAAAGAGTCACACGATTTCAGCCACACGCATAAAACGAAAAGTACCCACGTACCAAAGTTTCTGTGATGCTTTGCTCTTTCTTCTTCATAGAATAACTTTCTGTGCCTTCCTTCACTCAGAACATCAACAGCCCAAAACAATCGCTCAGCAAAAAATAAAAATCAGCAAATTATGTGTACGCGGCCACTCATCTTCAAAATTGTGAGAGAAAGAGCCATCAGCACCAATCAAAAGGAGTATATCGCATTATCACATCATCCAACCACAGCACACAATAGATTTCGGCGACTCACTCACACCATTCGCATACAACGTCATTGTGTCGCAGCGCAATTTCGCACACTTCCCGTGTCATATGCGATGCGCATCATCGTGTTGTATGGTGGAAAAACTATTACCGACACAATTGATGCGATCCAACTCATAGTGAGCCGCATCAGACGCCTGACACATTTTGATTGACTCACTCATGAGTCATCTCTAATTCCTAACATCACTCATCCATTAAAATTTATATTATTTACTCCTCGGCTCTATTCTTCTATTTATTCCTTTTTTTTCTCCAGCTAATTTTCAAGACAGTAAGGAAATCATGATGACAAGTGACACAGAAACCGATTTTAAGTATTCAACAGCCAATCAAACGCAACAAACAACTACTCTCCGAACAGAACAACTAACCCAAGGTCCGAACAAGTGTCCCGATGGCGAACTGCGATGTATTAGCGGAAAATGCATAACTGTAGAACAAATCTGCGATAAGGTAACCTGGTCTAAAATTATTTTATGGTATCAATTCTTTAGCTATTTTTTTTTCAATTCCAGACTATTGACTGTCCTGATGGCGCCGACGAAGCAATGTGTGTCTACAAGGAATCTGCTTAGAGATACATATCCACTGAAACATCTCCGTTGTGCATTCATGCCGCCAATAGTATTATCGATTATATAGTTCTAAAAAGTTTATTTTGTATTAATTTTTACTGAAATGCTTTTTGGAAATTCTTCCCTTGCGGAAATTCTTCCCTTGTTTTTGTAAATCCCTTTTTAATGCTAATTTGACATTTGACTCTAGTTTAAGTTGTATATGAATGTGTGTGTGTGTTTGAGAGCATTGTAAATAGTGAACATTTTTCATTTTCTTATTGATTTAATTTTTTTTTTTTTTTTTGGGTTGGCTTCATTTTTTCTGACCCAATTAGAATAATTTTTTGTTTTATTTTCATCACAACATAAAATTACATATAATTATTTTGTACATAAAAATGTTTTCTTCTATTGAATAAAAATAAAATATTTTGTAAAAGTTAAAAATTTCATAGTCAATATTTAAAACAGTTGGTTAATAGTGAACTCGAAGTGACTGCACTCATGGTACGGTTTGACATCAGCTGTTCGTAAATTGAAATCAGGTTGAAACGTTTCACAATATTAAATAAAATATTCGCAACATCAAATAAATCGCCATTCCACATGGCAACGTTAAGTATTGCTAATAATGGCAAAGATTTTCATTGATTTAAAATTAAATTATTGACATCGGCGGATGTCTCTCATCATTGACGCATAGGGAAACGGCATAATAAGGTTTAAGTAGTTGATACACTTCAAGGACTAATCACCCGTAATCTTAAAATCTAACTGATACCGATACGGACGAATTCCACGGTAACGAATGTTGTCATCCGAAAAAGGACTATGATTGGCTAAGAAGTCCTGGCGCCAACTAAAACCCCATGCTCTAGATCACGCCTTGCGAAAGAGAACTGTTTTCATCCTATGCTCCCATAGGGAGTCTTAACAGAAAATTGATTTTTTGGTTTTTCGAGTCGACATGGGTAAGGAAACAAGTGGGTATATGGAAATTAGCAAGAAAATACAGGAGGGAAGAGTTTGAAGTGGCGGTGAACGTTATTGTCAAACTGTTGGAGTTAGTACTCAGTACGAAAGAGATTACCTGATAATGAATTCCACAACACACCCATCCGAGGGATGAAGAACTGCCCAATCTTCACTCTTCTCCACGGCAAGGGCTTCACTGTGTAGTAGTGTGAGCGTACAGATTGGCGAGTATTTCGGGGAACATTGAATAGATTTGGTACTAGGGCTTTGAGTTCCTAACTGCATTTACCATGGAAGTATCTATAGCAAATGCTGAGAATTCCGATATTTCGATGAAACTCAAGGGAGTGAATTGAGGCCGATATAGCTTCATCTCCAATTAATCGGAATGTATGTTCCTGGATACGGTCAAGTAGAGCCAGATGTGATATGCGAGTTATACTCAAAATGTGGTCGGATATAAGCCTTATGGATGGTAGCTAGAGGCAGAAAAGTATTTCTTATACTTCCGCAGAATACCTAGACCTTTCGAGGCATCAAGGGCAACTTCGTAAATGTGTTGGCTACAATTGAGGCGAAGGTGAAATAAGGATATATTAAGAGCCCACATTGGAACATTATGTTTAAGAGATAGATCACAGGACTACGTTTTCAGAGCATTAAACTCTACTCTGATTTTCCTGCCCCATTCCAGGATTAAACTGAGATCAGAGTTCTATGACTGTATTGACTCATTAAGCTAAGGTGTAGCATAGTGGGTAGCGTGTTGGTCTACAATGCGAAAGTCGTGAGTTCAAATCCCGGTCGACGCATAATTCTAGCACACTACCTGCTTGGGTATACCTTAGTTACCTCAATATAATAAAATTAAAATTTATATATAGAGGATTGTGCGAAGGGCTAACAACCCTTCCATAATAAGCAATGAAAAATGTTAAAGAACCTGAAGATTAGGAGGCCAAGATCCAATTTGGGCTGTAGTGCCATCGTAGAATAGAGAATTGACTCATTACGGCATGAGGTCACCGATATTGGACGTGCCTCCGCCAGGGAGTCAAATTGGTAGGTGTTATCTTCAAAATAATGAATAGTATTGAGATTAGACGACAGAAGATCGTTTATGAAAACTAAAAAGAGAATAGGAGATAAAACTGAGCCCTGAGAGACGCCAGAATCAATGAAAAAGGGTGCAGAAGTTACTCCGTATAGCACGACTCTAATAGAGCGGTCGGTGAAAACTCTCAATCCATTTAAGAAAAGCAATGTTAAAACCATAGGCCCTCAACTTGGCTAAGAGAAATTTATGCCAAACTCTGTCGAAAGCTTTAGGAAAGTCAAGAGCAAGTACATGACCTTCTCCGAATCTGTGGATGCAGGAGTTCCAACGCTAAGATAGACAAGGAAATCGTCAGTAGAACGTACCGAGCGAAATTCGTATTAGCGATCGTATATGAGATTTTTATGCATAAGAAAGTTGACTAGACTTCGATTGACAGCAGTTTCCATTACTTTTGGAAGTACTAAAAGTGATTTCTATTCGCCAAAAAAATGTGACCCGTTTTTGCCCTTTAAAATGCAAAATTATTGCAGTTTTGCACTCATTTTTCTCAGTTCCGTCGGTCAGGTCAATTTACAATAGAACACTTTAAGTGCAAGTTTTTTGCATTTTTTTTTATCATGTTGTCTGTATACCGATCAGCTGATTGCCTTTCGAAACTGTCAAAACAAAGCGTTTTAAATTTGTCTTGTTATCTCTAAATGGTCCTGTGAAGATTTTGGGAAAATTAAGAAAAGTTACGTATGCACTCATATTGCATACTTCATGTAAAGTTTTAAGTCCTTTTAAGTAAGATCTATCCGTTAGAATCTGTTACCGATGTTGTCAGATGATTTATTTTTTTCATGTTGTTGTACATTACAGGTCAATTGAGTTGCACCGCCGAAAAATTCGGGGCAAGAAATGTGCATTTTCAGCTCAAGTTTTACCCAGTGCGCAAACCATTTTTCTAGCAGAGCAGAATTTTTTTTTAAAATAGAACATCGGAACTGCTAGAAAAATGTTGAGGGCAAAAACGGGTCACACTTTTTTGCCGAATAGAAATCACTATAAGGTAATGGCTATGGGGCGATAATTAGTGGGGTTTGCTTTGCTTCCTTTCTTAGGAATTGGCTGAACATTCGCGACCTTCCAAATCTGAGGAAAGCACCCTGAAGAGTATGAAAGATGATAGAGATTACGAAGAGGTTTAGCTGAAGAGGAAGCGCAGTTTTTAGGAACAATAGGGGGATACCATCTGGCTCAGTAGACTTGTGGGTATTGAGCTCCTGCAGGATTCTGGAAATAACTAAATAAATAATTCGAAAACAAAAGGGTGGCTGCAAGAAGCCTGAATCCGGTAAGTACGGAGGACTCTGATTCGATGGTGGAATCTTGGAGTTTCGTGCGAAGTTAGCTGCCAAAAGGTTTACTTTTCATCTGGATCAACAACGGTTCGGTCGCCATCGAGAAGAGGAGGTGTTGCAGACGTACTGAAATGGTTATTGACAGATTTCACAAATTACCAGAAAGATCTTGAGTTTTTGAGATTCTCAATGGTCTTAAGTCAACGTTTCTGGTTATGTTCAAATTTAGCACGCTTTAAGATCTTATTTTATTTAAGGTGGCTGGGTGTGTATAGATAGAGTAGGCATTGATCGGCGTCATAAGGCAAAACCCAGTGTTGTAACTATCATATACGCATCAATTGTGCTCATCATACCTCCACGTGGTAGCCACCGGGTACTGGTCTTGTCCATCTGGACTTGACTTGCTGGACTGATAGGCGCGAGTGCTAATGAAACAGAAAAATTTTAGCATTATAATAATATGGCCCTCCAAGTTGGGGGTTAGGCGATGTGTTAACAATTCATCCTCGGAAAAACCACACCCGTTTCGAAACTTGAAGCAACGACTCGGACTGGATTGATTCAAGGGCAACGACCACGCAAACGAAAAATGGACTATTCCTTCGGACCTTGGAACGTGCGATCTCTGTACAGAGCAGGAACAGTAAGAGCGCTTCTGGAACAGGCAGCCAAATACAATATAAACATAATTGCACTCCAAGAAACTAAATTGTTAGGTAGCGAAATTACTGACATTAGATCGCACACAATTTCCAAAAGTAGGAAATCATCGGGAAGCCAGCAGTTTTGAGTTGCGTTTGTCGTCGACAACAAGTTTGAACACCAGGTCACCAACTTCAAACCCGGCAATGAACGATTGTGTGCAATCTGCATCAAGACAAAATTCTTTAATGTTTGGCTTATTAATATCCATGCCCCAACGGAAGACAAAGACGACGAAGTTAAAGACGATTTCTACAGTACCCTAGAATCAACATTCGACTTCCTTCCGTCGAACGATATTAAAATAGTATTAGGTGACTTTAACGCGAAAGTGGGCAAAGAGGAAACGTACATAGGGACAATTGGATGGCACAGTCTCCATGATATTATAGTAACGACAACGGCCAGAGACCGACTGATTTTGCCAGCAGCAAAAATCTTATTGTAAGCTCGACATGCTTCCCGCATCGTGACATTCACAAGAGAACGTGGGCATCACCCGACGGACGAACATTCAATCAAATATACCACGTTCTAATAGAGAAAAGGACGGCATCCTGCATTCTCGGCGTGCGCACATGTCGCGGTGCTAATTGCAACACAGATCACTACTTGGTAAAGACCAAGTTCCGATGTCGAATTGCAAACCGAGAACACTCAAAAACACAACCGGTTCCTAAATTCGACATAGGAAAACTCAAGGATGAGAAAGGAGCTATGAAGTACGTATCAGCGTTAGAGAGGCACTTCGCATCAATACTGAACAACAACGCCAGCATGCCAATAGAAAAAATATCAAAGATGGGATTACATCTGTCTCAGAGGAGGTGATAGGACAACAACCCCGGCGCAAAAGAAATGACTGGTTCGACAACGATGCCTTAGACTGAAAAAAACCAGGCTTACAAAATAGTAACAGAACGGTCGACACGAGCCAAACGGGACAAATACATATAATGATCTTAGACGATTTGCAAACAAAATATGCAGACAAAAAAAAACGGAAGTACAATAATGACGAAATTAAAATCATGGACGAACACTTTAAATTACACACCACAAGAGCCGCGTATTCCCTTATCAAAAGAATGAAAGGGGGGAGATATAAAATTAAGATGCGCGCAATACCTTGTACACCTTCTTAATCCGAGCCCATCACCCGCACGAACAGCAGCAACAGACACAGTTGCATGTATAACTGATGTAACAGCTGATGAAGGATCCTCTTTCTCAAAGAAAAACACTTAAAAATCAATATCTCGGCTATTTATTAAGCTATGTAATTGAATCTTAGTACCTATATTAAGCTATATTAGAGAAATACGAAAAAAACATAACATTTGGACAAAATAGTAGCGGGGGGAAATAGAGAGCATTTCCAAAAATGATGCACTTCCAAAATTTCAAACCGTTATAATTCAAAATCGAGTGCAGATATCAAAATAAATTTTTGTCAAATTGTAGAACTAGGTAGTTTTAAAATTTGGTAAAAATTTTACGTCGGGAGGTGTAAGGGGAGGGAGTTGGTAACCAAAAATGTCGAAAATTTTGAGTGATTTTCTAAGGGCTCCGGTGAAAGATACTAAATTTAAATTTTCCATGTGGATACATCTATTTGTTGTACATACAGAAAAAATAATAAAAATTCCACAATTGTTATGCATGTTGTTGTTGTTTCATGTGCAATGAATTAAACATATAAACTGAAAATTTTTGAATGAAATTTGAAGGTAGAAACTTGAAAATTTGCGAAATGCATTTAAAAAAAATCTTTAAAAGAATGAAATATTAACTGGATGAATACCTTGAAAGCTTCTATTCCCTCCCATACAAAATTATTTTTTCGACCATTTTTAAGAAATTAATTATCACCTAACTATTAAAAGCTATCAGTTTGAAATTTTACACAAAATCATTTGAAAATAGTTGAAATGGAACTGCGTCAAAATTTTTGAGATCACACTTGCCGTTCTACCCCCTCCCATACAAAATTATTTTTTCGAGCATTTTTAAGAAATCAGTTATCAGCTAACTCTTAAAAGCTATCAATTTCAAATTTTGCACAAAAACTTATAAAAATAATTGAAATGATATTACTTTAAAGGTTTTGCAATCGCGCTTGCCCTTCTACCCCCACAAATGTTTGGTTTCGTGAATGTAAAATACACCGAATCCTATGAAAATTCTATGCAACTTCGTCTATGAAACTGACATTATATACAGAGAATATTGGACGTAATTCAAGCAATCAATTAAACAACTATTAACATCCACCCACTCTTACTATCACCCATCACCCCTCCCCTCATAAAAACTCAAACTTGCATAAATAAACGAACGAAACATTGATTATATGTACTGGAGCTTTCGAACGTTTCCGCAAAGTGTTAAATTGACAATTGCCCTGCCCAAGAACCCCCTTTCACTTAATCTTCCCTAACCACTCTAACCTGCATATTGACTTTCCACACATCCGCAACTTGTCCCAAAAATAATAAAGTTTCGCCCGACTTGTTGGCAGTTTATTTATTGTGCTATGAACGCGTTCTTGTGCAAAGATAACGGTCCATTATGAATGATTTAACTGCAAATATTGTGAATTGAGTTGGAAAAAATTTTATATTTCGTTCATTTTCAGTAATTGTCGCAACATAATAATTTTATTTGCTTCGACCTACAGTGGCAGAAAAAAGTCTACATACAGCACCTTTTATTGAGTTTCTGGGTGATTGCCAGCTTTAATCAAAAAACCATTGGTGCAGTTTTTCACTATCAAAAAAAAAAAATTTATAAAAAAACAAAAACTTTTCAGAATAAACTTAAAACGAAATTCATAAAATCGTAAAAAAATCACTTAACAAAAGTCTACGTACAGTCAATGCTTCCTTAATTATTAGACAAAATGTGTGTAAGCATAACATCATTTTTCCAAGTATTTGTTTGTGTGTTGTACATGTGCAGCTGCAACACTATTATACATAGTTTTATCGCTGTAAGGTGGAAAAATGTCATCGGGAAAAGAAATTTGCAGTGATGTGCGAAAATTGGTCGTTCAATACAGGAGAAACAATAAGTCGTATCGAAATTATTGAAATTGAAACGAAGTTCAGTGTAAACAATAATAAAAAACTTTGAAATCACCGGATCTATTGAGAACAAGCCACGAACTGGTCGATCGAAAAAACTTTCGCGGAGAGGCCTCAGCCTAATTTTGAAGGAAGTGGACAAAAATCCTTATGCAAGTGCTCCAAATTGGCGGAACAAATCGCTACGGTGAGTAATAAGATTGTCCATCCAAGGACTATTACGCGAGCGTTGAATACAAATGGTTTTCGAAGCAGAACTCCGCATAAAAAACCATTGGTATCAGCTAAAAACCGCCTGTGCCTAGAAATCGCAAAGGCTCACATTAACAAGGACATGGATTTTTTGGAAGCGAGTCCTTTACTGATGAGTCCAAATTCAACATTCTTGGATGTAATGGTCGCGCCAAAATCTGGAGGAAGAACAATACTGTCTTAAAATCCACAAACTTGGTACCTACCGTCAAGCATGGTAGAAGCAATGCCATAATTTGGGGAGCCATAGCAGCATCTGGGGTCGGAAGATTAGCATTTATTGAATGCACTATGGATCGCTTTGTATATAAAAGCCTGGTGGAACAACATTTGAAGCCATCATTGGAGAAGTTGTGCCTTGGAAGCAGTTGGACTTCTCAACAAGGCAACGATCCAAAGCACACAGCTCATATCGTTAAGGATTGGTTATTATATTACGCTACTAGACAGCTTAATCATAATCCCCAAAGCCCGGATTTAAATCCGATAGAACATATATGGGAGCTCCTTGAGCGAAAAATTCGTGAGTGCTCTGTAAAAAACAAGAATTCGCTGAAGGATGCGCTCATAGCAGAATGGGAGAAAATAACGCCAAAAAGGAAACCAATAATTTAGTCGCCTCTATGCCCCGAAGATTGCAAACAGTAATTGTTGCTCAAGGGGTCCAAGAAAGTACTGAAAAGAAAAATATTTCGAGAAATACTGTTATGTTTATCCGAACATTTCATCTATAAATAAGGAATCATTGACTGTACGTAGACGTTTGTCAAGTGATTTTTTTACGTTTTTATGAATTCCGTTTTAAGTTTGTTCTGAAAAGTTTTTGTTTTTGTTTTTTTTTATAAATATAAAAAAATATATTTTCGATAGTGAAAAAAACTGCATCAATGGTTTTTTGATTCCAATCACCCAGAAACTCAATATAAGGTGCTGTATGTAGATTTTTGTCCTCCACTGTAATAATTATGTATACTGTATATGAAATCTTTGAACCGTGATTTACAAACCCAGATATGAAAGATAACTTCCCAAATAAGACTAAGGATAATTTTTCTTCTTTTGTGGCCTTCTTTGCAAAATTCTATTTCCTATTGGCTATGCAATTCAACTTTTTAAAAATATGAAATGAGTGAGTGGCTCTTCTTAGTTAGCAAAGTGCTATGTGTCACCAATCTACTAACGATAAAGACGAACTAAATTATAATTAGGACCGCTACATACAATCGGCAGAAAAAGTCTGCGTACACACTCAACACATCCAAAATATCTATAAAAAAAACATCGTTTTAAGTAATTTATTTCATAATTTTTTTTTATTTTTTTCCATGGCTTTATTACAAACATAAAACAAAACAAAAATGATGATTATTGTACTCCATAAAAATATTAAAATTAAAAAATTAAAACAAATCCTGAATTGCAACAATAAAAAGTCTGCGTGCAAATATTTCTTTTCAAAATAAAACAATTGTTTTTCCTCGTTAATAGCTTGTGGGATATCCTCGTCTCTTTATTACTTCCCACAACCGTTTTTGCATGGAATCTATCAGCTTTTTAGTGAACTCTGGGGTTATTGAATTCCACTCCTGGATCAGGACTTCCTTAAGCATTACCTTCGACGTTATTGTGTGCGCTCGAATCCTTTGTTAAAAGTGATGCCACAAATGCTCTATTGGATTAAGGTCAGGAGATTGGGGCGGTGTACGAAGCTGATTTTGGGCATTATAGAGCAACCAGAGTTTTACTACCTCCGCAGTGTGCTTAGGGTCGTTGTCTTGTTGGAAGTAAAAGTTGTTGCTTAAGCCCAAATGTTCTGCACTTTTCTTCAAATTGCGCTTGAGAATATTAAGGTAGTCTATTTTATTCATAATACTTTCAATAAATTTCATTTTGTCTACTCCTTCACTAGCCATACACCCCCATATCATAACACCGCCACCACCGTGCTTTACTGTTGGGCAGAGATTTTTTACGACCTTTGATTCCAAAAATACAAAATTTACTTTCATCCGAGAAAATAACTTGTTTCCAAAATTCTTTTGGCTTATTTATGTGTTCCTTAGCAAACGCCAGCCGCTTGAGTCTGTTTACTGTTGTTATAAATGGCTTTCTACGGGCAACGCGTCCGTGGTACCCATATTTCCTAAGAATTTTACGAACACCATCATCAGAAATGGACTTGCGGTACTTTGCTTTGATGTCCTTTGCCATATCAGCTGCAGTTAATCTAGGACTAGCCTTCATCGTTCGGAGCAAACTCCGAGTTTGCTGAGGGCTCGACTTTGGAGGACGACCAGATCTGGGTTTTGAAACCAAAATTTCTGTGTTTTTGAAGTTGTTTACGACTCGTTGGACAGATGAATGACTTATGCTGACTATTGCACCTATTTCACAATATGACGTACCGTTTTTCCACAAATCCACGATAATTTTCTTTCCCCAAATTCAATTTCCTTTCCTTTATTAAACATCTCTTACTTAACGTTTTTAGCAACTATTTTTAACGCAAACCTTAGATAAAAACATAACAGAATTATGATTGGGCTTAAAGCCCAATCATATGATACTCTAGATGAGATGGAAAATACTTTAATACACCGGAAAATATGTCATCTCAAATTCTTTCGAATAGTGAATAGAGACTTTTGCATGGTAGGTGGTAGAAGTAGAGGGGGAGGTTCGTATTTTTCGTATATGACACCGAACATGGCATGCACAATGTTTTTGCTGAATTTAAAGTTTTTAGTTTTCATTATTTTTAAAGAAATTGGTCATAGTTTTCCTGGAATTGGGGCATTTTTATGGGAGGTGGCAGAAGAAGTGGAGCGTTTAAGATGATTTTGAAACTGCTTATCATCATCCTTATCACCATGCTTTCATTCAATTTCAAAGTCGATAGCTCTCATATACTTGAAGGAGAAATGCTTTTCTTGAATTTATAATACAGGTGTTTGTATGGGAGGTGATAGAAGGAGTGAAGTGGAGCTGATAATTTTTTCTAACACTTATTTCAATTGTTAAGAAACAAATTCTGGCAAAATTTGAAGTTTTTTCTAGTTTGAATGGAAATCGATAAAATGCATTTAACAAAAATTATGCATTTGTATGGGAGGGGGTAGAAGGAGTGTACGGATCAAAACAAATTTTTTTCGCATTATTAATATTTCTATTTGTATACTTTATACAAAATATCAAGTTGATAGCTTTAACAATTTCGAAGAAAAATAATTTAATTTAAATTCCCAAATTTCGTGAAATTTGTATGGGAGGGGGTAGAAGGAGTGAAGTGAAGTTAATAATTGTTTTCAAAATAAATTGCAATTATAGTAGAATTAATACTGACAAAATTTCGTCTTTTCAGCTTTACTAGTTTCAATGAAAATCGAAAATATGTATTTTTAAAAATTGTCCATTTGTATGGGAGGGGGTAGAAGGAGTCAGGGGATCGGGTTAATATTCCGTAATATTAATGACATCTATATCATAATACTGCCACCTAAATTTCAAGTCGATACCTTAAATAGTTTCAAAGAAAAATCAATTTCTTAATATTTCGAAATTTCATGAAATTTGTATGGGAGGGGGTAGAAGGAGGGAGTGATGTAGCCCATTCACGAACTTTAAGTTACTTTTTTGCTAAAAATGATACACAAAAATTTTTAGCACTATAGCTCAAAGCTTTCGAGAGTTATGCTATAGACAGACGAACAGACGGACGGACAGACAGACGGTCACTCGGAATCGAGGTTTTTGAGCGACAACAAATATTTCTGTACCCTTGGCGGCTCTGTGCGAGCGTTATTTCTTAGCGTTACAAACGGTAAGGCAAACACAATATACTCTCAGATTTCATCTAGAGTATAAAGACGTTTATCAACTTTCCTACACAAACTTTATTATTATTAATAATTTAACTGCAAATCAGAGACTTTGACTTCCCTTTATACGCTTTGAATGCAGACTTTTTAGTCCTGGAATTTCAGACTATTTTTCGTTTCCGAATTTTACCATTGTTTTAGAGTACAGTAATTCTTTTTGTTTTGTTTTATGTTCATAATGAAGTAATGAAAAATAGGAAAAAAAAATATTTCGGAATAAAACTTTAGAAACGATGTTTTTTATAGATATGTCGGATGTGTTGGGTATGTACGCAAACTTTTTCTGCTTTTTGTGTATGTGTCAATGGTATTATGTAAATCAAAAACCGGAACTCGAATTAATTCACCTCTTTCTGCCTTTACTTCACGATATTAAGGATAACACAGAACATTTTCAGGATCATTTCAATTTTCAGAACTTTAAGGCTGGAATATAAATATTTCAGAATAACAAACGACAAAGGTAAATTGCGTAAGGGTATGTAACAACCCCTTCCCTATTGGATACACACCGAACATGTTTTCTCCAGCCGTCCACACTGTGCGCGAATCATATGTACATATAATTCGTCAGCGTCTGACGGAATGGAAATACGATGCCTCTTGAACTCATTATGAAAATATTTCCAGCGGCAGCTAGGTACCATTTAGCAACGTTTGTGCTATTTCGAGAGCTCGTCAAGACGTCAAGTGCGTCTCAGCGAAAGGAAGGAAGGTGGTTCGCGGTTTGCAAGCGTTGCTGCGCATTTCCTTCCCGTCTCCATCCCCAGCCGCCGCGGCGGCCCAACATGCCTTCCTTCGAGTCGAGTCACCGCAACAACTTGAAAGCAACAACATCGCACTCGCCTGTGACTCATCGCGAAGAATTGCTCACCGGCAGCCCGTCCGTGTGCCCGCCGCCCGCCAGCGGGAGATTCCGTGTTTGATTTCAGTCCAACTTTGCTAGGCCGACGAGTTGTGTTCTTGTTGTTGTTTTCTCCGGTTCGCGATTCGGAGGAATTGCATTCGCGCTCGGATCTCTCGAGTTAAATAAATTCCGGGATTCTGCTGTTGCGGAAGTCGTCAAGTGTGCCTTTGGTCGTGATAAACTGGTTCCAAAAAAAAAAAAAAACAGTGCCGTGTCTAACGCCAAACTTTGAGAATCAATCGAAGAAAAGACCCCCCGGGCGTCCCACACGGCTACTACGAAGCGAGTGACTCATCGCGGTAGTTGTGTGTTATCATCTCCGTCGGATTAGCTCGCTCGAAAATCCGGCTCGCCGTCGAGCAGCTTCTACGACGCCCGTATGCTGCGATTTTGTAATCGCTCTGTTCCGTTATCAGTGTGTCAAGAAGTCGCAAGGATTCCCGCGGAAAATGCTCAGCCCCCTCGGCTGAAGTAGTGTCTGGAGCACTCGAGATAAGGGAAAAAAATCTGTGACTGAGCCCCAACGAGGAGATTCCATAATGACGTCACAGTACGTTTTGCTTAAGGTAAGAGCGAGATAGACAATTGTTTACTTTGTTTTTTTGCTATTGTTACGTTCCGGTGATGTTATTGTTGTTTTGTCTGCGGAATAAGACGACTTATACGCGAGTTTGGCGCTCACGATTTTGATAAGCACGTCTGGTGCGTTCTTCCGAGCTATTTGCGTTCCAGAAGTACGTGAACACTTAAATTCGAATTGTTTTCAGTTGACACGGAGATGTCACGTGATAAGAAAACTTAATATGCCCGTTATTTCTAATCAAGAGGAAGTTTTCGCTACTAAAAGCAGCTTTATTGAACTACGATGTTTACAAAAATTAATCCTGATTATATACCAAATTTTCTTATATATAATTGCACAAATTGCATATCTATTGCTGATGAGCACACACCAAAGTCCAACGTATGCTGGAACACTTGAACTTTTGACATGTGTCGCATCAGCATAAAGAAAAATATCAGCGAGCGATTTTACTAATTGACCCACGTCTGTCAAGGAACGTTACTTTGCACTTATTACCTGTACGTAGGTCACTAGCATTCACATTCGCTGGTATGAAGGCGTGTGAAATCTGAGAAATGGCTGTTGAACTCTGCAATTATAGGAGTTGTACAATGCCACTTGGACGATAGGCTGGCTATCGGGAAAAGTGACAATGTTATCTCTTAATTTAAAAATATGACGATGGAAATGCAGCTGCGAAGTAAACAATTATATGCGTAGGCTGCTTTAACAGTTTTACGAATGACTAAACAATAAGATTTAACCAATTTTGTTTTTAGTTTACGGATGCACCTAAGCACCCGGCGTAATGGCGCGGTACCCACCGTTTTCAAACTGCGCCTACGACATGAATGAATTATTCGTGCGGTTTAACACTGCCTTTTCCGAATTGTTAGGCGCCAATTTACGAATTTTATTTTATCTTAATGGAAAACAATAAAAATAACAAGACGGCAAGGCTTATGCGTCATAATTTCTGCAGGTGTAGTAGCCCAAAAATTTGGTGTTCGAGCTACGCCTGATATCTCTACGCGCTTGCGCAGCACTACCCAAAAAAAAGCGATCGGAAGACCCTAATAAAAAGAGTAAATCGGAACAAATTTTCAAACGAAAAGAGAACAGATAAATCGTATCATAGTAAAAAGTTACAAGGCGAGCGTAATAAATACGGTATGGGACCCGAAGCATACAAAAACGAACGAATTAAAGAATTTTAAGCAAGGAAATACGGCAAAACGATGGGTAAACTATCTTACATCAATCAAATTACTGTTAAGACCCCCTGTAAGAGCATAGGACAGAAACAGCTCTCTTCCACAAGGCGCGATCCTAAGCATCGGCCTTTAGCTGTTGCCACGACTTGTTTATTCCTCTGACAATTCCTCAACTGCTCGCTTCCATGTGCTACATGGTCGACCAATCCGACGTCTTCTTTCAGAATTATAATCCAGAGCCTGTTTGGCGATGTTTCGCTCTGGTTTTCTCAAAGTGTGACCGATCCACTGCAACTTCCCCCTTTGAATCTGAATGCCTATTTTAGTCTGTCCAGTTGTTTTCCAAAGTTCGTCGTTGGGGTACCACTTCGGGCCAGAGTATACCAAAATGTGTTGAAGGCATTGGTTCACGAAAGTTTGCAGTTTTATGGTAAGTCGAACAGTCACTTTCCACGTAATATAACTATACAGGGTGTTTGGTACTCCGTGCATAACCTTGTAAGGGGTTATTCCTGGATATATTTTGAGCAAAAAATTGTTCTACGGAGATGGTCCATTTTCAATATCCGCGGAGATACAGGGTGACCAAGAAAAGTGTTTCGGACCTGTACCCTCACTCACTCAAAACGATATATCTTGAAAACTAATAATCGCATTTCAAAGTGTTATAGCTTGTTTTATAGGGAATCAAATTACCTTTCATTTGGTGTAATAGTCCGTATTGTACCTGTACTCAATCCTGAGGTATTCGCTTCAGACCACAAATTTTTGATACTTTGACCCTCAAAATTCTGTGATTAATGTAGTTTTTCTCAAAAAAACGCATTATAAAAATGTCATTTTAATGTTGTTGTTTTATGTGCCATATTATTGCCTACAAAAGATGCATACATACTTATGACTTAGGTTTTCCCGTTTTCCAGGTAATAAGCGAAAATACCTATGGCTTAAAAATAAAATATGCCATAAACCAACCCTCGTTCTAAAAAAACTACCTGAAATGTTGTTAAACTGAAATACTCTTTGTGTCCTTTAATTACTATTTAAATTATCGATGAATGTCCTTTAAGTAGTATTTAAATTATCGAGGAAATGAATTAAATTAAAATGAGTTTCAACACAACGACGCTGTTCGACGCTTGGCATTGCAGTTAAACGTCTCTACGTGGAAAGTTTGGAGTGTCCTCAAAGCAGAGCGGTTGCATTCCTACCACCACACACCAGTGCAGGAGCTGGTACCCATTGATTTGCCCAAAAGGATGGAGTTTTGCAATTGGCTCCTTGAACGACAACTAAGTGACGAGAATTTTATGAACAACATTCTTTGGACTGATGAGTCCCAATTCACCAGGGACGGTATCACAAACTTCCACAACTTACACACATGAGCTGAGAGCAATCCACATACAAGAAAAGAGGCATCATTTCAGCACAGATTCAGTGTCAATTTATGGGCAGGTGTGATTGGCAACGATTTTATTGGTCCTATTAGGCTTCCGCCTACCCTAAATAGTTCCAATTACTTGCAGTTTTTGACAAATGATCTACAAGAGTTATTGGATGATGTGCCACTGCAAAGATTGGCTTCCATGTTTTACCAACACGATGGTGCTCCAGCTCATTACGGCCGACAAATCAGAAATTGGTTAAATTCCAATTATAGCAATCGCTGGATCGGTAGAAATGGACCGATACACTGGCCTGCAAGATCTCCTGATTTAACTATCATGGATTTCTTTGTATGGGGACGGATGAAGGACCTTGTCTACGCAACGGAAGTAGTAACGTTGCAGGATCTAAACACCAGAATCGATGCGGCAGCAACAGAAGTAAGGCAGCAGTTGAGGAGTATGAACACAAAGAGAACACTGGCAAAACGAGCTTTAGCGTGCATGCAAAATGAAGGGAGCCATTTTGAACATTTATTGTAATTAAGGAAATTTGAAATAAACCATAAAAACCATTCTTAAGTTCTTTTAGTTCAAGCGGAGAGTGTTGATCAACCTATTCTTGCTTTTTTGACAAAAGTGCTACATTATTGGAATGATATTTTCTTCTAAACTATAAGACTTATGCAATGCAAGTGTATGCATCTTTTGTAGGCAATAATATGGCACATAAGAAAACAACATTAAAATGACATTTTTATAATGGATTTTTTAGAGAAAAACTACATTGATCCTAGAATTTTGAGTTTCAAAGTGTCAAAAATTTGTGTTCTGAAGCAAATATCTCAGAATTGGATACAGTTACAATGCGGACTATTACAGCAAATGAAAGGTAATTTGATTACCTAAAAAACATGCTATAACACTTTGAATTGTGATTATTAGTTTTCAAGATATAGCGTTTTGAGTGAGTGAGGATACAGGTCCGAAGGACTTTTCTTGATCACCCTGTATCTCCGTGGATATTGAAAATTGACCATCTCCGTGACACAATTTTTTGCTCAAAATATATCCAGGAATAACCCCTTACAAGGTTATGCACGGAGTACCAAACACCCTGTATAACGACGTGGATTTGAGGGGAAAGAATACCGATGGCCTGACGAGCTTTATTTAGACGAGCCTCAACATCCTTCTCGGCTCCACCGTCCATGCCGATAAAAAAAATCTTGCACCTCTTCCACATCTTGTCCGCTAAGAACAATCGGTGTGCTTGTGCTCGAACCCATGTGCATGTACTTAGTTTTACGCACATTTATTTTCAGTCCCGCCTCCTCTCATTTAGCATGCACCGAGCAAACATTTGACTCTAAGTTCAAACGGTTATGTACAAGCAAACACACGTCATCAACATTATAAAAGTGACTTAAAATGTTAAATAATCGCCATTTAAGACCTTTGTCTTCCCCATCTTCCAGTGCAGCTTTCACGATGTCATTTATTACCACCAGAAACAGGACTGGTGATAATATGCAATCTTGTCTGACACCCGTTCGCACAGAAAAGCTCTCGGATAGCTCTCCTCTATGTAAAACGCGACACCTTGCATCTTCGTAGGATTCTTGAATCATACCTATGACCTTATCTGGAATACCTCTCCTACGCAAAGCATTCTATATGTAATCTCGCTTAACGCTGTCGAAAGCCTTCTCGAAGGCCACAAAATCAGATGTAGTGACGAACCCATTTCAGTGGATTGCTTCAATATTATTCGTAGGGTTTTTGTGTGGTCGGTACAAGACAACCCTTTACGGGATCCAGCCTGATAAACTTCGAGAGTACTCTCGACGACATCACTAACCCTAATGGTTTGGTGACTGTTTTCACAGTGCATTTCGAATTGAAACAAAGATTTCCGATTCTACACTGTTACGCTTTATTATTCGCGACTTTTCGGTCTTTTCGCGTAGAATGGTGGTGTACTCGCGCTTTTTGTTGGAGCCTCTAAGTCTATCCACATTAAGCTTGCGCCTCATTTGAAGAGTTTGTAGCCGTCGGTTAGCTGCTGAGTACAATCGCTCCCCACGTCTGCTCCACGCTTCGCTCACACATCGAGGAGACATCGCCTCCATCGGCGACTTAAACTATCTAAAATGAAATATTAAAACTCTTCGGAAGTCCAACATTAGAGCAACATTCTTTGCACTGACCACTATTCGATAAATCTTAGGAAACCAGAAAGACAAAAATCCATCCACACGGTTATATCTCGGTCATCTCAGTTTGCAAGCATACAAATGCGTAGATAGAGGGTTGGGCGAAGGTCTAAGAACTTTTCCAGAAAAAGAAATACATGTTAAGGAATCTAATGGTCAGGAGGCTAAGGTTCGATGCGGGCTGTGCCATCGAAGAAGGGGAAGCATCTTTTCAACTATTATGCTTAACAGATGCTCTTAGAACTACATCAACTGCAGCCATGAAGGTAATTCTCTCACTACCTCCACTTGATCTTTTTATGAGAAAAAGAGCAGACCTAACTGCCATATAGATTAAAAACCTCTAATTCGTGGTCAGCACCATTTATTGGTCGTGTCAAAATCTTAAACTACAAGTACGATTGCATGGACCTACCGCATGTTGAGAAACGAAGGTTTCACAGGCCAACATACCCGATACTCTGTGCCCGTGAGGGTCCTCAACTCTTCGGACGGATCTAAGACTAAGGGACAGGTGTAGAAATTTATTCGCACGAATTTGACATCCATACTTTATTCTATCTTCTTGCTCCAAGCGTAACTATTAACAAAGACTATGAATAACATAAGATATCCCAAGCATATGCAAAAAAAAATGTGTACTGCGTTGAGAGCTACGATAAGTTTTTAAACACCCAAAGCATGTGATCCCCGCGCGTCCATATCCAAGAGCCAATCGTTTTAATTGGCGGCCGTCGCTATGGGTGCTTAAAACCTTTTCGTCGCTCTTAACGCACTAGAATTCGTTAAATTTTTTTTCCATAGGCTTGGGATATCTTATGTTATTCATAGTCTTTGTTAATAGTTAGGCTTGGAGTAAAGTCGCGTATTCTATTATTCATAGTCTTTGGTATTAACTATTAATGACTGCACAAATATTAATTTTATCGCGAGTACAAATTGAAACACGCCGTTTCCCAATAGATGGCGCTAGGAGTAAATGCTGATCAACAATGACGAATCAGAAACATCACATGGTAAACTTAGGCTTCTGTCAACAAATCCTCTTCATTAGATTTGTGAAGTCTTTTCGGCGTCATATACTTTTTTATGGGCGAACATGTCGAAGTTTGAGCCAAATAAGCGTAATTTGAGGGAAGTTTAACTTTTTGCCTTCAATTCAATGAAAATCTGCAGCTGTGGCGCGTTGAATGATTGTTGAAACTTATGGTGTGGGTGCTATTAGTGAAAGGACGTGTCGCGAATGGTTTCAACGCTATAAAATGGGTGATTTACACGTGGAAGACAAGGAGCGTCCCGGAGCGGTTAAAAATGTTGAAAACGCGAAATTCGAGGAATTACTGGACAAATATTCATGCCAAACGCAACAACCACTTGCAAATTCATTGGACGTGACTCAACAAGCCATTTCACATCGTTTGAAAAGCTTGGGAATGATGCAAAAGCAAGGAAATTGATTGCCATACGATTTGAAGCCAAGAAACGTCGAATGGCGTATTTCACATGTATCAGCTCGTAGCTGTCTGGGAAAACTGTCCTCATTGTGGACTAATAAATATGTTTTTTTATAGATTAATAATAAAATAAATAAAAAAATCAGACAAAATCTAACGATAGCAGACTATAACATAGAAAACGTGGACAACTTCATATATCTAGGAGTCAATCTCGCCAAAGACGGCAATGAAATCAACAAAATCAAAAGGCGCATAATGGTAGCAAACAAGACATACTACTCGGCACTTTCAATAATAACATATAAAGACGTTCATAGAAAAACGAATCTGCGAATCGACAAAACTAACTGTAAAATAAAAATAGTTAATGCCTTCGAGAGGAAGGTATTACGACGAATCCTCGGACCGGTGAGAGAACAAAGCGAATGGAGAATTCGATACAACCAGGAATTGTATACCATGAGGAGTCGCAAGTTTCTACTCTCATCAAACTTCAAAAGCTACAGTGGGCTGGTCACGTACGGTAAATGGAGGACACAAGAATACTCAAGCGTATACAAAAAGGAAAGGCGGAAAGAAAAAGGCCAGTCGGGAAACCAAGAAAACGCTGGAAGGATTCATTCGACGAAGACAGCAATTCTTCTTCTTCTGAAATTTTCATCATGGAAGACGCGGTCCTTGGACCGAGACGAAACATGTTGGAAACCAAAGCCCGACTTGGTCTGTCATTGCCATTGATGATGATGAATAATTATTTTTGTAGAAATTACTAGAATCTCTATTTTCTTCTACCACTTCGCATACAAACTTCGCAAATTCTCGAAATACAATTAATCTAATTGGCAAATCTTTCAAAGCAAAATTTTGGACTTACAGTGGCGGACAAAAGCGGATACATAAATTAAAATTCTTGGTAAATTTGATGTAGCTTTTTTTCCATTAAAACATAAGTTAGTATTTTTTTTTTGTATCTCATACTTTGAACTCTCTCTCTCAATTATTAAGAAGCAATCAAAAACAATTCATACGACAAATACAACAGTTGGAAGTGTTGTATTTGTCGTATGAATAATTTCTTTTCAAACCGCATTTATCCAGGTTTGTCCATATTAAGTTCCGTTGATCACAACATGATTCAACGTTGCAATTGTTTTTCGCATTTCTATTTTGCGGTATTTTCTGTGTTTCTATTCTATTTCTTAGTATTATTCAAACAATCAAGCAACAATCAATCCTTGAACAAAGTTAAATTTAAATCAAAGTTAAAATGAGAAAAATTTCAACTCAAGTCGAAAATGATTAACTATCTTTAAGCCAAAATGGATATTATTGTCGAAAAATAGCGGCCAAATTAAAAATAACTCACCGAACAGTAAGTTTAGTGAGGAAACGACGAAATTTTAACGCACCTAGCAATCCTGGTGGCTGACCAAGGTTGTTGTCTGATAGCGATGCTCGTATGGTGGAACGATTGATGGCAACAAGGAAAGCGAGAACACCTAAAATTGCTGCAGAGGCACTACACAAAGCCGTTAGTGATCGTACAGTAAGGAGAGCCTTGTATAGAATTGGATTGGTGTCTGCAGTTAAACAAAAAACCCAGCACTATCCGCCAAGAATATAAAGGCAAGGCTTAAATTTTGCAAGGATCATAGGAAGTGGACTACTGAAGACTGGAAACAAGTTATTTGGTCAGATGAGATCGAAATTAATCGATTCCAATCAGACGGTAAGGAATATTATAGGCATCGATTCCATGACATGCCTTTGAATAGGCACCAAGTTAAACAAACAGTGAAGCACGGCGGTGGACATATAATGGCGTGGGGCTGCTTTACATGGTGGAAACTTAGTCTTTTGGTTAAGATCGGCGGTATCATGAAAAAGGAAGACTACCTTAACCTTTTGCGTAGTAATTTACCCGACGTCGTTGATGACGCTTATCCAGTAGACGAGATAGTTTTTGAACAGGATGGAGATCCCAAGCACACTGCGATTATCGTGCAAAAAATGGCGTGCTGAGCAACAGTAACTATACAGTGGCCCGCACAAAGTCCGGATTTGAATCCAATCGAAAATTTATGGGCGATTGTAAAAAGAATGCTTTCGCGTCACGAACGTGCTCCAACTTAGAGATACTCGATACACACTAACACTTCTGTCTTAATAGAGTTTGGACAATGCATGTACAGCGATCGCGCGGGAAGTTTTTTCCCGAAATTTGAATTTTTTCAATTCTTTTTCTTTTATGAAGTAAACACAATCAAATTGAACTGTTATTTATGAAAGTCATATTTATTTGCGGTTTTAATGAGAATTCTATTCAAAAACGTGTAGTTTAACGCAAGTTTTCGCTCGTGTCCGTACATTCGAAATCGGTTAAACTCAAGTTTGGCTGATTTTCGTATTTCTTATGTTGCCTTCTTGTGCTTAGGAGTCTACAATCTTAACTGTTCGTATTATAGCATTGTCCGATTTCTATTAGGACAGAAGTGTTAGTGTGTATCGAGTATCTCTACTCCAACTAACATGGCAGAACTCTGGGAAAGAGTAAAGACTGAATGGACCAAAATTTCACACCAAACAGTACAAAATTTGGTAGAAAGTATGCCAAAACGCATTGAAAGTCTCTTAGCCAACAAAGGACTTTGGACGAAGTACTGATTTGTCAAAAAATTAAAATGGAGAAAACTGGATAAATGATGTTACAAAGAATTTTAAATTTTTCTGAAGTTTTTGACATGAATTGTTTTTTTTTTTTTTATTAATTAAAGAGACATGCTTTAAGTAATTGATACAAAAAGGATTTCTTAATTATCTACAGGGTGTTTGGTACTCCGTGCATAACCTTGTAAGGGGTTATTCCTGGATATATTTTGAGCAAAAAATTGTTCTACGGAGATGGTCAATTTTCAATATCCACGGAGATACAGGGTGATCAATAAAAGTCCTTCGGACCTGTACCCTCCCTCACTCGAAACGCTATATCTTGAAAACTAATAATCGCATTTCAAACTGTTATAGCTTGTTTTTTAGGGAATCAAATTACCTTTTATTTGGTGTAATAGTCCGTATTGTACCTGTACCCAATTCTGAGGTATTTGCTTCAGACCACAAATTTTTGATACTTTGACCCTCAAAATTCTGTGATCAATGTAGTTTTTCTCAAAAAAACGCATTATAAAAATGTCATTTTAATGTTGTTTTTTTGTGCCATATTATTGCCTACAAATGATGCACACATACTTATGACTTAGATTTTCCCGTTTTCCAGGTAATAAGCGAAAATACATATGGCTTAAAAATGAAATATGCCATAAACCAACCCTCGTTCTAAAAAAACTACCTGAAATGTTGTTAAACTGAAATATTCTTTGTGTCCTTTAATTACTATTTAAATTATCGATGAATGTCCTTTAAGTAGTATTTAAATTATCGAGGAAATGAATTAAATTAAAATGAGTTTCAACACAACGACGCTGTCCGACGCTTGGCATTGCAGTTAAACGTCTCTACGTGGAAAGTTTGGAGTGTCCTCAAAGCAGAGCGGTTGCATTCCTACCACCACACACCAGTGCAGGAGCTGGTACCCATTGATTTGCCCAAAAAGATGGAGTTTTGCAATTGGCTCCTTGAACGACAACTAAGTGACGAGAATTTTATGAACAACATTCTTTGGACTGATGAGTCCCAATTCACCAGGGACGGTATCACAAACTTCCACAACTTGCACACATGGGCTGAGAGCAATCCACATACAAGAAGAGAGGCATCATTTCAGCACAGATTCAGTGTCAATTTATGGGCAGGTGTGATTGGCAACGATTTTATTGGTCCTATTAGGCTTCCGCCTACCCTAAATAGTTCCAATTACTTGCAGTTTTTGACAAATGATCTACAAGAGTTATTGGATGATGTGCCACTGCAACGATTGGCTTCCATGTTTTACCAACACGATGGTGCTCCAGCTCATTACGGCCGACAAATCAGAGATTGGTTTAATTCCAATTATAGCAATCGCTGGATCGGTAGAAATGGACCGATACACTGGCCTGCAAGATCTCCTGATTTAACTATTATGGATTTCTTTGTATGGGGACGGATGAAGGACCTTGTCTACGCAACGAAAGTAGTAACGTTGCAGGATCTAAACACCAGAATCGATGCGGCAGCAACAGAAGTAAGGCAGCAGTTGAGGAGTATGAACACAAAGAGAACACTGGCAAAACGAGCTTTAGTGTGCATGCAAAATGAAGGGAGCCATTTTGAACATTTATTGTAATTAAGGAAAATTGAAATAAACCATAAAAACCATTCTTAAGTTCTTTTAGTTCAAGCGGAGAGTGTTGATCAACCTATTCTTGCTTTTTTGACAAAAGTGCTACATTATTGGAATGATAATTTCTTCTAAACTATAAGACTTATGCAATGCAAGTGTATGCATCTTTTGTAGGCAATAATATGGCACATAAGAAAACAACATTAAAATGACATTTTTATAATGGATTTTTTAGAGAAAAACTACATTGATCCTAGAATTTTGAGTTTCAAAGTGTCAAAAATTTGTGTTCTGAAGCAAATATCTCAGAATTGGATACAGTTATAATGCGGACTATTACAGCAAATGAAAGGTAATTTGATTCCCTAAAAAACAAGCTATAACACTTTGAATTGTGATTATTAGTTTTCAAGATATAGCGTTTTGAGTGAGTGAGGGTACAGGTCCGAAGGACTTTTCTTGATCACCCTGTATCTCCGTGGATATTGAAAATTGACCATCTCCGTAGAACAATTTTTTGCTCAAAATATATCCAAGAATAACCCCTTACAAGGTTATGCACGGATTACCAAACACCCTGTATAATAAATAAAAAGTTACATTAATTTTACGAAGAATTTTTATTTATGTATCCGCTTTTGTCCACCACTGTACATTATTATCTCCGAATATCCCTACTTTAGTATCTGCTTAGTTTTTGTCACATTTAGAAACGCAAATTCCTGTCAACTCTCTGAAAACAATTTTAAAATTTAGTGAAATTCTCTCCAATCTACTACTGCCTCTAGTACCGCAATCGACTTAAGATTGCTGTCTGTCAATTCCTTTTGACGTTTCTTCCATATTCCAGTGATATGTCAACAGGTCGGATTGTGATGTTTGCACAATAAAGGCGACGTGCTTGTTTTCATTTTTTGCTGTTTTTTTCTTGTTTTTCTGTGTTTGGTTCATTTCAATCAGAACCAGTCTGGAATGCAATCAAAGTGCGACAATTTCGAGTGAATAAAGTGCGAAAATTTCGGTTCGAATCGCCCGAGAAGTGCCTCAAAAACGCTTCGTAAGTATTTCTACATGCCAGCGATTTCGAGTATTTAGATTTAGACTGCTGATTTTCGTTGTCGCTTGCGCGTTTGTCCTCGGAGGTCATCGCTTTGCGCGACGAAATACTTTACAATTCTTGGAAATTGACGTGCAAAAATTAGTCCATAAACTGGGCGCAATCTATCTTTTTCTCAAGGAATTGTTCGCGGAAAATGAAATGAAATTTCAATGTGATAAAGCAATTAAGTAAACATCTCGACATTTTTTTATCCGATAAGTTTTCGAAAGAACTGAATCGTCGCTGTTTTGTAATTTCTCATTAGAATCTCGGATCAGTTAATTGCAAATTGCGCCTGCTCGAACGTCTTGAAAGTTCTTACGATATATAGGACGCCAGTCGTGATGGCCGGAGCAATCTCCAGTTTCCAGCAATTGAACTTTAAACGGCCTTTGTGCTCTAATGGCGCGCCGCGCAACGGTCAAGCTCTGGGGCATTCAAGTTCATTCGCACAGTCGGTTTTTAATGCGGCTGTCACAAAGAAAATCGAGCTCAGCTCAAGTCTTAATTAGGATGTAAGGTTGACAATCTGTTGTTTCGCGTTCGTTGCAATCATGGAGTTGTATGCTGTGCAAAACCAGAAATCACTGCGTTCAATTCCATTTGATTCTGGGTTCGATATTTACCGAAGAGCTAAGGTTGTGTTTTTGGCAGTTTTTTCTTCCATAGATTGAGAAACTGAGAGTTTTGCTTCTGTGTATCTCTTCCGATCGGAAGTCGTAACTAAATAAATAAATGTTTAATGTTATTTTGCTGGAAAGCGATGCTCAGATGCTGGCTCTGGTTTCTTCGTTAAATTCTTATCAATTAGCGTCATGTGTTTATCGCTTGGATTGTTGAAATTTATTTAAAGACAACATTTCTAACATCTGATTTAAAAAAAATCAATTCCTTCGTTGTTTTTATTATGCCTAATGTAAATAGAATTGAAGGGATTTTCGCAGTAACGTGATAAGCCACTAAATATGATAAATTGATGTTCTTACGTAAATGACGTTATGTACCTATGCAAAACATCTATCATTTCATAATCATTAATATTTATAATTCTAGTTTGAAAATTCGGGAAATCCCCTAAAAAACTTCGCATTGTATATCAACAAGATATCCACTAGGCTACACCCTAGCTTTCCTAATTTAACTCATTCGTTTAGTAAAGTTTTAGTTGGTGGTAACCTTAATGTTGACTTACTAACGAAATGTTTTCTTATCACTTATTTGTTCGATCCATTTATCTAATGTTAACACTGGAGTTTCGGACGGTCGGTACATGGCGATGGACGTGTTGTTTTGGCACCGCGATAATGACCAAAATTTTCCGTTAAAATTTAAACTCCAATTCATTTTGTAGTCTCTTTTGTTTTAATTTATTGCGTGATTGTGTCAATAATTTATTAAAAATCATAATTGAAAGAAAAGATTTCCGGATTCTACACTGTTACGCTTTATTATTCGTGACGTTTCGGTCTCTGCTGAGACCTTTATCAAACTGATCGACAATTACAAAACACAATTATTATACTCTAGATGAAATCTGAGAGTATATTGTGTTTGCCTTACCGTTTGTAACGCTAAGAAATAACGCTCGCACAGAGCCGCCAAGGGTACAGAAATATTTGTTGTCGCTCAAAAACCTCGATTCCGAGTGACCGTCTGTCTGTCTGTCTGTCTGTCTGTCTGTCTGTCCGTCTGTGCGTCTGTCTACAGCATAACTCTCGAAAGCTTTGAGCTATAGTTCTAAAAAATGTTGTGTGTCATTTTTAGCAAAAAAGTAACTTTAAGTTCGTGAATGGGCCACATCCCCCCACTCCTTCTACCCCCTCCCATACAAATTTCATGAAATTTCGAAAAATTAAGAAATTGATTTTCTTTGAAACTATTTAAGCTATCGACTTGAAATTTAGGTCAAAGTATTATGATATAGATGTTATTAATACCACGGAATATTGACCCGATCCCTTTACTCCTTCTACCCCCTCCTATACAAATGGTCAATTTTGAAAAATACATATTTTCGATTTTCATTGAAACTAGTAAAGCTGAAAAAACGAAATTTTGTCACAATTAATTCTACTATAATTGCAATTTATTTTAAAAATAATTATCAACTTCACCTTACTCCTTCTACCCCCTCCCATACAAATTCAACGAAAATTTGAAATTTAAATTAAATTATTTTTCTTCGAAACTGTTAAAGCTATCGACTTGATATTTTGTATAATGTATACAAATAGAAATATTAATAATGCGAAAAAAATTTGTTTTGATCCGTACACTCCTTCTACCCCCTCCCATACAAATGCATAATTTTTGTTAAATGCATTTTATCGATTTCCACTCAAACTAGAAAAAGTACAAAAATTAAATTTTGCCAGAATTTGTTTCCTAATAATTGAAATAAGTGTTAGAAAAAATTATCAGCTCCGCTTCACTCCTTCTACCACCTCCCATACAAATATCGTATTATAAATTCAAGAAAAGCATTTCTCCTTCAAGTATATGAGAGCTATTAACTTTGAAATTGAATGAAAGCATGGTGATAAGGATGATGATAAGCATTTTCAAAATCATCTTAAATGCTCCACTTCCTCTGCCACCTCCCTTACAAATGTCCCAATTTCAGGAAAGTTATGACCAATTTCTTTAAAAATAATGAAAACTAAAAACTTTAAATTCGGCAAAAAACATTTAGCATGCCATGTTCGGTGTCATATACGAAAAATACAAACCTCCCCCTCTACTTCTACCACCTCCCTTGCAAAAGTCTCTATTCACTATTCGAAAGAGTTTGTCATTGTCATTTCCATCTCATCTAGAGTATCATATGATTGGGCTTTAAGCCCAATCATAATTCTGTTATGTTTATATAGAAGGAAGGGTAATTAATGTTAAATTAGTTAATTAAGGTTAATTAATTAGTATCAGTTAGTTAAATTAGTTAAGGACTTCTGGGTACG
Organism: Chorisops tibialis; assembly: GCA_963669355.1. NCBI lineage: Eukaryota > Metazoa > Arthropoda > Insecta > Diptera > Stratiomyidae > Chorisops > Chorisops tibialis. The sequence goes on along the minus strand of OY770263.1, from coordinate 71,708,061 downwards.
GATTTTGTTCTTACCAAATTTTAAGACAGGTAGCCAAACTTCTAATAACTTATATCCGGTGTCTCGGTTGAAGTTCTGTGAATGTTTAGACATTTCTATTGCTTCTCGTACTATTCGTTGATAATATTGATTTGTCCTGGCCAGAATTTGCACATTGTTGAAATCGATTGTATAGTCCTCTGTCGTAGCATGTTCCGCAATCGCTGATGACTGTATCTGGTTTTTCCATGTGCATCGTTTGTCCTGGTTTCCTAAAATACCTCGGATAGTAGTCGGGGTAGAGAATGTTGTCTTGATGTTGGATTTTCGAAGAATTTTTCCTATCTTATCCGCCGTACCCTGAATGTAAGGTAGTTTTACCCATCGTTTGTCTGCATTTCCTTCTTCAGTGTCTTCTCGTTCTGTTGTCCTTGGATGGTTCGGTTTCCACGCCTTGTTAATTTTGCAATCTTTTCTTTCAATTCGAAATGCACTGTGAAAACATTTACCAAACCATTAAAAATCATAAGTTTTACCGTGTTTTTTTTTCTTATAACCAATGTGCGCTTTTGTTTTAATCGGGGTCATTGCACAGCGACCATTAGATTGCACCAGTGGCGTGGCGTGATATTACGGCTAGGGGAAGCAATTATTTAGCAAAATCATCTGTTAATCTTTGAAATTGTAAATGGTCGTATGTACGTACAAGCGATATGTATGAATTCTCATTTCAATAAATAAAATCACTGACGACATTTTTGAAGATGCAAATTTTCAATTCTGGGGTCCGGATCAAACATGAATAGAACATTAATTTACTGATTTAAAATGATCAAACACATTTCATCCATATCTGTCTACAAATCGTGCAAATTATGCAAGTCACAAAATGTTTCAATAATTTTTATCATTACAAAATAATTTATATTAAGGGTTGGAATAAATTCGTAGCGTTTTACAAAAGGTGGAGTTACTCAAGTATCCGTAGTCACATACCAGGTAAATATGAAACCGGAATTTTTTTGGAAAAAAAAGCACTTATTGGTTGGAAATGAAAAGGAGTATTTTATTCAAAGTATAGCCCTTCGCTAGCTATACATTTTCCCCATCTCTCTGGTAATGTGTGGATGCCTCGCCAAAAAACTGTTCGTCTTTTGATGAAAACCAGTCATCGAACCATATTCGTACATTCGTAGGAAGTGAAGCACTGCTCAGCAAGTGCGTGTCCCATCGATGCAAACAATTGGTAATCAGACGGAGCCAAGTCTGGTGAGTAAGCGGCAACTGAACGACTCTATCATTTCCTTGACCAGTCTTGCTGTGTGGGATGGTGCATTGTCATAAAGCAAAATCACTTTGTTTTTTCTTTGCTGGTATTCTGGGCGTTTTTCACTCAAAGCTTGATTCAATGCAATCATTTGTTGTCGGTAGCGTTCAGTGTTAACGGTTTCACCAGGTTTCAGCAGCTCATAATAAGTCACACCCTTCTGATCCCACCAAGCGCAGAGCATTATTTTCCGGCCATAGCGATTTGGTCTTGCAGTTGATGTCGGCGGTTGGCTTGGAGTTACACATGATTTTTTCCGCTTCGGATTCTCAAAATAAATCCTCTTTTCATCGCCAGTCACAATTTGATGGAGAAATTACTTTCTTTTGTATCTGGCGAGCAGCATTTCGGAAGTAGTTTTTCTGTTTTCCTGCTGTCTTTCGTTGAGATCATGTGTGATCCATTTTCCCATCTTGTGGATCTTTCCCATGGCTTTCAAACGTATGGCACCGGCTGCTCGTGTTACGTTTAACTGATCTGCCAGTTGTTGTTGCGTTTGAGCGTCGTCTTCATCCAACAATGCTTGCAATCTGCTGTCTTCAAACTTTTTCGGTGGTTTTCCACGTTCTTCGTTTCTCACGTCAAAATTTCCACTTTTGAATTTTTTAAACCACTCAAAGCACTGTGATTTAACAAGAGCATGATCACCGTAAGCATCGACATCGCATTCGGTGCGATTCAGCAGCAGTTTTCTTCAAATGGTAACAGAAAATTACAGCTGCCCGCAAATCGTAGTTTCGCGGTACAAAGTTCGACATGTTCACTGTTATTAAAAACTATTCCGTCGTATGAAACTTGAAGTATTATGAGTTGACAATCTTTGTCCGATGTCAAAACAAGAAAATGGCGCCACTGACGCGTGTTCACAATAACCACATTGACCAGTGAGGCCCTCTATGATCAAATTCTGGTTTCATATTTACACCCCTGGTATACAAAAGCAAATATTCTCCATAAAGCTACTGTCATGGCGCATCTAGTCCACTGAACGACATTTCTTTATCGAGTTTATAACATTTTGTTGTGCGTCATCAAACATATCTACGTTCGTGTCCGAAAATCTGTTTTTGCGGGGAGTGTTGCTTCATTACTTTCACATGAAGAAAAGTGCCGCGGAAAGTCATCGCATTTTAGTAGATGTTTGTGGTGAATATGCTCTAGCTGAGCAAACGTGCAGAAAGTGGTTCGCTTGATCCAACAATGGAAACGCTTGCTGGGGACCTCTAAAGACGTCAACTAATGCGTTTGAGCAAAGCATTAAAAGAAAAGCGCCCCCAATTTAAGGATCGACATGACAAGGTGATTTTGCTCCACGACAATACCAGACTCCATGTTGTAAAAGTGGTGAAAACTTATTTAGAAACGCTGAAATGGGAAGTTTTATCCCACCCGCCATATTCACCAGACATCGCTCCATCAGATTTCTACTTGTTCCGGTCCATGGCGAATGGCTTGTCAGAGCAGCACTTTGACAACTACGAAATTACCAAGAATTGGATCAATTCATTCATCGAATCTAAAGACGAAGAATTCTTTCGACGTGGTATTCGTGCTTTGCCAGAAAGATGGAAAAAGGTAGTAGAAAACGATGGACAATACTTTCAATAATATCACTGTAATAATATTTTCAGATTAACCATCAAACTTTGCAAAAAAAACGCTACGAATTAATTCCAACACCTAATACAATAGCTGTTAAATAATTTTAATTATTCAATACTGTCATTTTTCTACGCACTAGATCCGAGAACTGCACAGAATCTGAAAAGGTAATCAATAATGCAGCCCTGATAAAAATCAAAAAGCTTCGGTTATAAAGATCTATAGATCTTTTTTTTAAAACCCAGCGTTTGATTGTTTAGTTTAGTTGCAACCCGAAATAGAAAAAACATAATATGGGAAAACTGATGCCGCCAAGATGTGCAAAAATATTCATAGCACTTTGGTCATAGCTCTACTTTCCGACGATATTATCCCCTTCAAACTTTTCTCCCTGATAATTTTTTCGTCAAAGATGAAATTTCAATGGTTGGCAATACTTGTAATGATGGAAAGTTGTGAGAGCCTGGAAATGGAAGGATATTCCACGATGCTTCCAAGTTTGTTATGGCATTGATTTATTTTCTTTTTTTAGCGGGGCGCGAATATATTTTTGTTGATGGGCCGTCCTTGAGTGTCATGTATGCATTTTTCAAATCGCGTCTCGGCGGTTTTTCTCTCCACAATGCTTTGGATGGGCTTTTGAGATTTCGAGTCCGCAGCGGTCTGTAGAGCGAAAGCGCCAGATGGAATTTGTGCCGCGCTGAGCGAAAATAATGCCTAATTTATTTAAAAAAACATGATTTCACAATGTCTTTGATAACTAAATTCAACATTTTTAAACACAATGGCGAGCTAAACTGTAAGGGAAGCAATGCATCAATTGACACCACGCCCACTGCATTGCACCCATCCCAGCTAAGTTCTTGTTTGCCAACTAACGGGGTCGTTATCTAGCGAGTACTGCGTCTGACTCAAAGACCTAGTACCTGAATTGGACGGGGTATTCGAGTTGATTGCGATTCGCTGTTGTTTATAAATTGTTGTGGTTGTTGCTATCTTGTGCTAGTTGTTGCCTATTTATTTTACCACAGGCATTAAAATATATATTGATATTTTGCTTTTGCATTTTACTTTTAGCTTTTTTTTCTCAATTTAAATTAAATTAACTCGCCGATTTCTATTATCTTTTACATTAATTTTTTTTTGCTTACCACTTTTTATTTTAAGTATAATGAATTTCCGGAACCACTTTTCTTGAAATGGTCAAGTTTGTAATTGACCAAGCAAATGTTGGAATCTGTCTACCTCATACTATATATCCACACGCAAACCAAAAGTAAGGTATTGGCAGGTAGTGAGCAATTCTTTGCTATACCTAATTACCATCTTCTGCCTACTTTCTTGGCAATTGTTATAGCTTGTTTTTTAGAAAATCAAATTACCTTTCATTTGGTGTAATAGTCCGAATTGCAACTGTACCCAATCCTGAGGTATTTGCTTCACAACACAAATTTTTGACACTTTGACCCTCAAAATTCTGGGGTCAATGTAGTTTTTCTCAAAAAAACACATTATAAAAATGTCATTTTAATGTTTTTTTATGTGCCATATTATTGCCCACAAAAGATGCACACATACTTATGACTTAGGTTTTCCCCGTTTTCCAGATAATAAGCGAAAATACATATGGCTTAAAAATAAAATATGCCATAAAGCAACCCTCGTTCTAAAAAAACTACCTGAAATGTTGTTAAACTGAAATATACAGGGTGCGCCATCTAAATGTGGTCGATGGAAATATTGAATAACTTGAACAATTCTCAATCGATTTTGGAAAACTATTTATTTTTATAAAATTTGAAGCTTTACAATTTTTTCCATTCAGTTTCCAAAACCAACGTCGATCAAATGACCACCTTTATTGCGGATACAAAATTCAGCTCTTTTTCTGGCATTTTCCATGACATTTGCCAGCATCTCGGGTGATATCGCAGTGATTTCGGCTCGAATATTGTCCTTAAGCTCGTCTAAAGTCTTCGGTTTGTTGGCATACACTTTGCTTTTTAAAAATCCCCACAAAAAAAAGTCCGGTGCCGTTAAATCGGGCGATCTCGGTGGCCAGTCAATATCCCCCCCCCCCCCTTTCGATACCACACGTCCTGGGAACTTTTGACGCAAGAAGTTCATCGTTGATTTCGCGGTGTGACATGTCGCGCCGTCTTGTTGAAACCAAAAGCCTTTAAGACCTTTTTCACGCATTTCTGGTAAAACAGAGTGTGCCAACATCCATCGATACCGATCCCCATTGACAGTTTCCCCAACTCTGAAGAAGAACGGACCAATGATGGTTTTTGAGCAGACACCGGCCCAAACAGTCACTTTCTGATCATGCAGTGGAGTTTGATGTATAGCATGAGGATTTTCTTTCCCCCAAATGCGACAGTTTTGTTTATTTACAGTGCCAGATAGCGTGAAATGGGCCTCATCAGTCATTAAAATTCGCTCCCAAAAATTGAACGATTGCATTTAATGAACATTGTCACTATTTCCGCGCGTTCTTTGGGCGTGAATCGATTCATGGTTAAAATTGTAATGCAATAACCTTTCCGAAATGTGTTCGACGACGTCAATCGGTTTAAATCTGTCAAAGTTATTCAATATTTCCATCGACCACATTTAGATGGCGCACCCTGTACTTTGTGTCCTTTAATTACTATTTAAATTATCGAGGAATGTCCTTCAATTAGTATTAAATTATCGAGGAATTGAATTAAATTAAAATGAGTTTCAACACAACTAGGTGCAGCACTTTGCCTTTTCTAATGGTGTACCTAACGAAATGAAAAGCGTATAAAAGCAAATCTTACTTCATATTTTTACCAATTTTAGTTACATTGTTAAAAGTAGAAGGTGTCACTAAAATTTAGAAAATAATTTCGAAATGCCTGAGTACTCGAATGAAGAATATGCAGACATCATTTTCATTTATGGAGAGTGTCAGGCAAATACACGAGCGGCGCGATCTTTGTATCATCAGGGATTTCCTAATCGTCGGATACCTGACAGGAGAGTATTCCAAGACGTATACAGAAGAGTTCGGGAAATAGGCAGCGTTAGGACAAGCAGAGTAAATGCAAATCCTGCGCCGATAATCGCTGTTCCAATCGATGAAGGAATACTACATGCAGTTCAAAATGATCGATCAATCAGTATCCGACGCTTGGCATTGCAGTTAAACGTCTCTACGTGGAAAGTTTGGAGTGTCTTAAAAGCAGAGCGGTTGCATCCCTACCACCACACACCAGTGCAGGAGCTGTTACCCATTGATTTGCCACGTAGAACGGTATGGCATTATAAGAAACCCAATTGGGAGGCTCTTAATGTATTCTACCGCACCTTTGATTGGGGGCTATGCTTTGAGTCCGGAAATTGTCAAGTCATCGCACAACTTGTGACCGAAATAATCATAAAGGGCGTGAGACTTTTTATTCCATACAATCTAAAAAGGATCAAACCTTCGACAGATTCGTGGTTTAACAATGACTCCCTCGAAGCAATTAGAGTCAAGAAGCAGTATTTTCAAGCTTTCCACAATAATCCGACTGTACAAAATAGGGACTCATTAAAAGTGTCAAAAAGCACGTGCAATAAAATCTTAAAGCGTGCTAAATTTGAACATAACCAGAAACGTCGACTTAAGATCATTGAGAATTCCAAAACTTCAAGATGACAGGCCGATGTTTTAGCGGCATTGAACTCGTTAATAAAAACTAAGAATAGAGTAGGCAATAACACTGAACCGTGAGGGACTCTGGAATTGATGGAAAAGGAGGCGATAGTTAGCGGAGTTCGCTAATTCAATTTTGTAGAAGATCCTGTAGCATTTCTCTTTTGTGTATACGATTATACAATAGCACTATAGCTCAAATCACGCCTTGAACTCTTGACTTTCAGGCTCCTTGATATGTTCACTATTTATAGTAGAAGAGTTGTTGGCCGTCTGGACAACTTTTGACGAAACGTTAGAATTTCTTAACAGAGTAAAACATGTATCGCTTTTAATAAAGTTCATAGTCATCGGCAATAACTCTTTCTGCTTCGAATGCATTGAGAGTCTTCGTTCCGAATAACTCACAATATTAACTGACCATACACGCCCTATTAAAGGCTTGGAGCACGTCATTTTGACGTCATAATTCGAAAATATGGCAGTTGTATTGATAAATTGGTTTAACTCATCAGATATCAGCATTTTTGTTAAATTTTTCGCAATATCATGAAACTCTGATATTTTCGAGTCGTGCTGCGTATTACGTTACTCGGTAGTTTTGTGACATTTAAATTGTTTGCAGTTGACGTGAATTGAGCAATTTTAGTAGTCCGTGTAAGAGCATGTTAAGTTATGCTCGAGTTGTTGCGCGATCTCCATGTTGTTAAAAATTTATAGATTTAAGCAGAGCTCGCTTTAATGACGAAAAAAATTCAATTCAAGCAAAATCAACCATTTTTGTTTCGTAGCATTTTATTTTTTTTATCTTCAACTTTTTTCTTCGACAGCTACTTTCCTTCGTTATGAGTTATTTTCATGATTTCCTTCTCTTGTGCTCGGAGCAATTTCATTAATGCGTTCCCTTTTGTTTTTAGACGAATTCTTATATTATAAGAATGAGTCGTGAGGATAACATATGCTGGTTTCATGGAAAAGTAACACGCGAACGTGCCAATGAAATTCTTCTCGAAGGTAACTACGATTTCAGTTTCAGTCTAACAACTAATTTTGATTTTGCAACCTTACAGAAGGAAAAGGCGATGGAGTTTTTCTGGTAAGAGAAAGCTCCAGTTCAAATGGTGATTATGTGTTATCAGTTTTACATCAGGTAATTTATTTGAGTTAATTGCTATGATCGGTGATCTTTCAATGAAATTTCCTCTTTGAAAAGGGTGAAGTCTACCATTATCAGATTCGTCGACACGGCGAAGATGCATTTTTTTCGATAGAAGATCACACAACAATTCACGGTCTCGATTCGCTGATCGAACACTATCAGGAATCGTCGAATGGTCTCGTAACTCAATTAGCGGCGATCGTTAAGCGTGATCCTCCCCCAAATGATTCGAGAAGTCACGGGCACACCAATCTGTTACATCGCTCAACCAAATCCAGTAATCATAGAATTGTTGCCGAGCTACTCAAGTGCGGCTATAGGAATTTCGATGCTAAAAATCAAGATGGACAGACTGCTATACATTTAGCGTGTATAAACAGCGACGAGGAGATGTTGAAGCTTCTATTAACGGTCGGTGTGAATGTGAATTGCCGTGACACTGCTGGGAATACGCCATTGCACGTAAGTTTTGAATTTTTCTCTCGTAAATTGATTTACACGAAATTACGTTATTTTTGTTCACAGTATGCCTGCCAAACGCAACCGGGCAGTTTTATACGTACGCTTATTGCCGCGAAAGCTAATATTCAGCTACGTAACATGAAAACCGGACTGGTTGCTTTACACGAAGCAGCTCAGCATGGTAATTTAGAAGCAGTCAAAGAGCTTCTCGAACACGGAGCGCCACATATGCCACGCACTAAGATGGGCGAGTTTCCTTCGGATTTCGCGCAGAACCACGCTGGCGTTCAAGAGTTCCTGAAAAATTTCAAGCCAAAAGCTCCGAAAACAATGCGCAAACAATGGTTTCACGGAACGCTCAGTCGCGACGAGGCTCAAGCCGTTTTAAATCAATTTGCCGAAAACTATAAACCGCCGCCAGTTGAGAACGAAAATAATAACCCAGAACCGGACGAAAATCAAAATGTCGAAAATGATGATGATCATAAGGAGCATTCTGATGCATCCGGTGCGTTCCTCGTCCGCTATTCGAATCGCTCGGGATACGTTTTAACGATATTAAATGAAAAAATTACAAGTCATTTCATAATAGGCGAAGCTGTAAGTATATGAGAAATTACGTATTTAAAAGACTAACGTTTTTTTTTACCTCGTAGCAATTCAAATACATGTACATCGACGAAGGGCCATATCTTCCATCACTCGAGCATTTAGTTCAACACTATATGCTGTTTCGAGACGGTCTTCCAATAAATCTACGTCATCCAGTGCCACCAAAGCCTATACCGAAACCTCCACTCTTGTCTACGCTACCGAAATCTGCATCGAAAAACCGAAATATGAACGGTTCCACATTGAAAGAACAGAAATCAAGCCCTTCAATACAAATACCGCAACGTAATCTTTCGCATCCCGGTGATGATGCAATGAATCGCGTCGGTCTCTTCGAGAACAACGCCGACGATTTTAGCCAAACAAAGTTCAAAGATAAATCCGGTGATATATTTCGCAGTTTAAAACTACGCTCACCCAAACGTAATATCATCATTGACGGTATGCGAAGTTTGCGAAAACCAAAAATGAAAAGTCCGTCCAAATCGGATGGGAAACATAAGTCGTCGCCAGGCGATGATTCTGCAGCTTCAAAAGAAAACCGAAAACAAGAAATGGATTTGCATATAGCGTCTTCGCTAATAAAGAATCTTTCGTTTTCTACGGATTTCCTTCCTCAACCAGCGATTGATGGCTTTTACAGTACACCGACAAACAATTGTGTTGTTGATATTGACTTTGGGGAAGGTGAAATCAAAAAAGTTGTTGAGAATAAAAGCAACGACGAAAATTCAAATAATTGTGAACAAGTTGTTGATGCGACCATTGAGCCCGTTGGCGAAGAAAAAGAAAGCGACTATTTTACGAAGAGCGATAAGGAAATTGTCCTAGAACGGGAAGCTAATGAGAAGGCAGTTTTTGTTGATCCGCCTGCAGCTGTTACAATGAGGTAAGCGATTTCATTAATTTTATTACAGTTCTCATCCTAGACTCTATAGGCGACGGTCGTTTGTTTACGAGTAATTGAAAACCTTATTTTAGTGCGGCTTATTTCCAATCCAATTTGCCTTGCAAACCTATGTTTATATGGTTAACTCCATAAGTTACAAATTCCTTTTCAAGTTGTATAGGACGCCGCCCAGATGGGCGTGGAAATGCGTCGGTCAGGGGCAACTCCTTCGCAGGACTCGGAGAGTGTTACCTTTCAGATTTCCTGTCGGATTGTGGCCTGCCACCAGCAAAACAAAAAAAGCGACATATCATGTGATACAAGGAATTCCCGCCTTTACCAATCATTGACTTCCTGCTTAACTTAAACGATCCTAAATTTGTGGTTATTGAACCATCTAACAGTGATAAATCGCTAACCAAAATAAATTAGCTCATTCGCGAAAACTCCAAAGTCGCAAAAATGTTCATCGTGTGTAAAAACTTGGGGTGCCTTGTAAATGTCAAGCTTCACGAAAACTCAACTAACAAAAGGAGTAATATTTTGCTCACAAATCAAAGATCCGATACGGAAATCCTATAAGGCTTGAAATAATCAAAAGTCATCCAAGTGCAAGCAATGAAAAAAAAGGTGGACAATAACGTATTCACCACAGGAGCTTTCGTGCTAACTTTGGACCTGTTCAAAATTCCGAAATTAATCGAGGTTGCGTGGTGTCACGTTAAAGTCAGAGAATATTTCCCGAACCCTATTCGCTATAAATCCTGGCAACAGCTTAAGGCCGATGCTCAGGATCGCGCCTTAGGGAAGAGAGTTGTTTCTGTCATATGCTTCTATAGATGGTCTTAACAGGAATTTGATTGATTGATTGATGCGCTGCAAAGAATGTCAAAAAAACGGACGCACTTCATATACAGTGGCGAAGTCTACACTTGGAAAAATAATGTTATGTTTACCCGAAAATTTTGGCTATAATTAAGCAAACACTGTACGTAGACTTTTGTCAAGTGATTTTTTTACGTTTTTATGAACACCGTTTTAAGTTTGTTCTGAAAAGTTTTTGTTTTTATTTTTTTTAGAAATATATTTTCGATAGTGAAAAAAAACTGCATCAAGGGTTTTTTGATTAAAGCTTCCAATCACCCAGAAACTCAATATAAGGTGCTATATGTAGACTTTTGTCCGCCATTGTATATAAAATATCACTATGTTCTACTTGCGCCTAGTTGCACGCACATGTACCTGTGCACGTAGCTTTTGTATAAACTGTAACAGCGTGTCGCACTCATCTAACTCTCCCAATTGCGTGACATTCAATACAATAAAAAAAAGTACTGATAATCAAAACCCAAAACAAATACTACCTGCGAGAGGCAAAAATTATGTCCGAAGAAATGGAACGACAAACCAAGCTCACAGAATTTTCATTTCAAAACAACAATTACAACTCTCCCTCTTAAATAGAGCACATAAATAAAACCAATGAAACCCCAACTACACCGAAATAAAACTACGAAAACCAAGTATAAACAACCCAGCAAACAATTTAACGAGCGGTCGTAAATATCGATCTTAAAACGATCATGAAATGATACAAAACAAATAAACTGTGTCATGATCTGCAGCAAACCAAACAAAATGGGTCGCACAACGTCGATCTTGTTATGTAGAAGCAGTTTTCATTTCACCATGCCATTATCATTATTTCGTATCGATATATGAAAATTAGAGTCTGCAGAGAAATCCACGTGTGCTTATGGGTGTTAGTGTGTGTTCGTGAAATGTTCAAAGTCATAAACAACAAAAACAGAACAAGAAGCAATTGTGATCTTCGAAGACCCCTTGTTTAGCTTTAAAAGTAAAGTTCTTTAATAAATCATTAATGTTTCATTAATAATATCGTTTATGAATAGTTAGAGATATTCATAAATGAATTAAAATAAAAATCATTAACGATACGTTAATGATTAATTGATAACGATTATATACTTGCTTATATACTCGTTTCTTCTAAGCGAATCGTTAAAAATAATTCGTTAACGAATGTCCATTTTGTCCGTTTGATGAATCATTAATGTATCGTTAACGACGCTCGTTAATATAATTCATTAACGATTCTTTAACGAATTAGTTTGTTTGCTGAGCCCCAACACCTAATCTACCAATACCAAACCCCTGAAACATTCATAACACATTACACCTATCCAAACTTGGAGATCGAGGTATAACTTATATATTGTCCTTCAGTATTACTCTTTCGTTATGCGCATTATGATTATTATTTTAACTATACCAAATCAATCTCATTAACTTAAACCATGTCTATTAGATTCCTACAATGGAATATAAAAGGTTACTACAATAACCTCCCTGAATCGCAAGTGCTCATAAAGAAATACGATCCGAATCTAATCGCTCTCCAGAAAACTTACGGGTATACTCCCAGCGTCCCTAATCCATATATTCCTTATTTCCGAAACTATCCCTTGATAACCACAGGCAAAAACGGAATAGCAATTCTTTGCAAACGCAAACTTCTCACAAAACAACTGACAATTCCATTTACATCCACCCCAATGAAATATTTTCAGCATCCTCACTACAAATGCTAACCCACACAAATGCTCTACGCTTTCACTCATCGTAGGTGATTTCAACAGCTGGGGCGACCTTTGGGGCTCAGACAATACTAATTCAAGAGAAAAGGAAGTAGAAGACTTCCTACTAACATCAGACTATGTAGTTCTTAACGACGGCTCCCCAACCCATTTCTCCTCACACAACTTGTTCACACACATCGATCTATCAATTTTTTCAGCACCCATTGCCTCAACTGCAACTGGAAAATCCTAAACGACGTACATGGTGTTGCAAAATGGAACAGAGCTGTGTTTTTTTTCGTACGTTATTTCTGATTTCTTTTACTTAAATTTTTTTTGGATTTCTTGAGGCAGAATTTTTGATCTTTATTTTCTTCTACTTTGTGGTTTCAAAGAGTTTGCACCTGAAACAAAGTAAATTGCCTCAATTTGTTAGAAAAAATAATAATATTAAATTAAATCAATAATATGGGGAAACAATCAAACGACGTTAACGCCATCTGTTGGGAAAGCGAAAAACGGCTTGATCGGAGGAAAAAACGGTTACAAGTTTTCGTGAAGCGAACGAGAAAAAATCCAGGGGATTAGCTTTTGAAAAGTGGTGCGAGGAGGACGAAAAATTAGAAACCTCGAGTTTGAGTTTACAAAAAAAAAAAATTCATTACAAGTGTGCAAGTTGGCACAGTGTTTAAAAAAAAAAGGTGTTCAAGTGCAAGTCGATCCGAGCAGCCGCCGCAGATCATGAAAAAAAAACGAACGTGCAAGAATTCTCCGTGCAGCGATAAGCCGTGGGACGACGCTCCGCATCAGAAAAAGGGGGGGCCCCAAATCAGGTTTTTGCTTAAGAAAAATTTGGCGAATAAAAATTTTTGAATTGTGCCTGTATAAATTTCTTTTCTCTTCTTATTTTTTTTTTGTGTAAAGATTCTTGTGATTGTTTCCGCAGGTGCGAACTCGGCGACAGTCGAAAAAAGGAAAGGTTAAGTTTTCGTTTCGCGGTGTCTAATCTTTTTTCCTTAGAAATCCCGAAAAAAGTTTAAATATGAATAGTGAGTAGAGAGTTCGGGCTCCGCAGGATAAGCCTCCTCATGGTGATCTGAGCATAATTCGCTTCGCTTTCCGGTTCGGGTTGAATAAAGAAATGTGAGTTCGACAGGTGATCGGTCATGTGTTTCTATGTGTAGCGCGTTACGAGAGCGGCAAAAATGATTCCTCGGTATTCCCACACCCACGTTCCAGCTAGCCGGCAAAAATCGCGCTTCTTGCCGAGGAATACGTCGCTACAATCTGTTGGCGGAAGGAATTCTGCGTGAGGATAACCAACGGCCTCATGCGCCGTTCCCACGTCCTCCAGAGGTCTTTCCGTTACAGCAGCGATCACTTCCCAATTATCATTGAAATTTCAAGCACCGTGAATATTTATGATACATTTTTATATTTTTTTACATATTTCGGTCCGAAGTTTCTGAAAGAAAAAGCAGATTGCTCGCGCTACCATGATATCGTCGACAGATAACTTGCAAGTAGAGTAACGAGACCTAACATAAACCTAATCACCCTTAAAAAAAGCCTACCACTACATACCACAAACCAGCCGCCGACCCGCCCAACCTCGAAATATCATATGGTGGAGCAAAGACCTTTTGCAGCTAAACACTGAGTGAAAACATCTGTGGAATAACTACAAAAAGAATCCTTTAAATCAGAAGCTCATCTTATACAGGGTGCGCCATCTAAATGTGGTCGATGGAAATATTGAATAACTTTGACAGATTTAAGCCGATTGACGTCGTCGAACACATTTCGGAAAGGTTATTGTATTACAATTTTAACCATGAATCGATTCACGCCCAAAGAACGCGCGGAAATAGTGACAATGTTCATTAAATGCAATCGTTCAGTTGTTGCAACACAGCGTGCGAATTTTAATGACTGATTTCACGCTATCTGGCACTGTAAATAAACAAAACTGTCACATTTGGGGGAAAGAAAATCCTCATACTATACATCAAACTCCACTGCATGATCAGAAAGTGACTGCTTGGGCCGGTGTCCATCATTGGTCCGTTCTTCTTCAGAGTTGGGGAAACTGTCAATGGGGATCGGTACCGATGAATGTTGGCACACTCTGTTTTACCAGAAATGCGTGAAAAAGGTCTTAAAGGGTTTTGGTTTCAACAAGGCGGCGCGACATGTCACACCGTGAAATCAACGATGAACTTCTTGCGTCAAAAGTTCCCAGGACGTGTGGTATCGAAAGGGGGAGATATTGACTGGCCACTGAGATCGCCCAATTTAACGGCACCGGACTTTTATTTGTGGGGATTTTTAAAAAGCAAAGTGTATGCCAACAAACCGAAGACTTTAGACGAGCTTAAGGACAATATTCGAGCCGAAATCACTGCGATATCACCCGAGATGATGGCAAATGTCATGGAAAATGCCAGAAAAAGAGCTGAATTTTGTACCCGCAATAAAGGTGGTCATTTGATCGACGTTGTTTTTGGAAACTGAATGGAAAAAATTGTAAAGCTTCAAATTTTATAAAAATAAATAGTTTTCCAAAATCGATTGAGAATTGTTCAAGTTATTCAATATTTCCATCGACCACATTTAGATGGCGCACCCTGTACAAAAAAAACTACGTCAAATTTAAATTATGCGTTAAATCAGCAGAAGTAAATAGCTCCTCCAAATTCACAGAATCCATTCATAAAAATAATGCTATAGACAAAATCTATAAAAATTTAAATATTCTCTCACAGAACAAACCTCAATCCAAAATCCGAATTCTTCATACGCCATTAGCAAAGACTTCGTCGAAACGTGATCTGCTGCATCAGAAGACAGTAATTGCTCAGCTCAATTCACTTCACATAAACAGTTTTATTCATCTAATAATAACACGTCAAGTATTCCAACTAGTGCATCCATGAAAATTCTTCTAAAATGGCACTACAGCCCAAATCAGGCCTTGACCTCCAGACCTTCAGGTTCTTTAACATTTTCATTATTTATTGAGGAAGGTTTATTAGCCTTTCGCACAACGCTCTATCTACAGATTTTCATTTTCGTAGATTGAGGTAACCAAGATATATCCAAGCAGGCAGGGTGCTGGAATTATGCGTTGACCGGGAATTGAACTCACGATCTTCGCATTGTAGCCCAACACGCTACCCACTAGACTACACCCTAGGTAGCCATGAAAATTGAACTTTCTATAACTCAAAAAGAACTCAGTATGACTCTCACTTCAATAAAAAGTAAAACACCTGGATACGAATCTATCAATAACTACCAAAAACAGACTTCTCGAACTAATGGAAGATATCGACGACGGTTCCAATAAGAAAATCAAATGACAAATAGCAGGTGGCAAGAACGCACAAAATAACTTATTAATGACCGATCACTTCCTATCCAATTGTATCTCACACCACTCTCACGCTACCATACTATCAATAGACTTCGAAAAGGCCTTTGATAGAATTGGCTTGTGGTCAAATTGGCTTACACTCCATTGCTCAAGAGCGAAAATCCTGTTGAATCGAAAATTTCGCGTCAAGGCAATTTAGACTTTTCCGACACCTATACACTTCTCAATGGTATTCCACAAGGTCCCCGATATTTTCTTTCTTATCATTTAATTCACTAAGTAAACTAATAAAGGATCAGAAATTTTGCGCAAACTCTCCCTTTATTCTGACGACCTAATAATACACTTCAAAATCCCCAAGGACAACTCCCAAGTCAATTACATTTCTTTCCTACTTACAGAAATACGCCAAAGGTCAATAACTTCCAGCTACATGTCTGCCGTAAACGAAACAAACCCAAAATCTGAAGTTTAACAATTTGCTGAAACGAAAAACATCAAATCACTATCCATCCACACTTGAAAAAGTAATAAGAATATCCTAAATCTACAATTCTCCTACTATTCGCCAATCCAACTATAATCATTCAAACCCATCGTGGACGGTTCCCTTAAACAATATCAGCCTTGAACTTTCAACTTTCTCTAAAGCCTCTCCTTCAGATTCTGTGTACCAATAAAACTTTCTTGAAACAATTAACCCACTCCAAGCTTCTGGCAGGAATATCATATTCTGCGATGCCCCAAAAATACACACCTCCACAAGCTATGCCTGCGTTTCCTCCAGTGGTACCATAATCTAATGTAAATTGTTATTCGATTTCATCTTAATATTTACCGCCAAAGCAACAGCGATTTTAACTGCCCGCTACTGCAAGAAAAATAAGAGTAACTTCTGCATACGTACCGTCAGCCTATCAGCCCTAAAGGCTGTAAGAAATCCCCTAATAATTAACCAAATAATACTTCAACCAAATACAAAGACAGAACAAAATTAATGTGGGCACTAGGTCACTGCGGCATAGTGTTACGTCGGGGCATTGTCGTCACGCTTGGAAGGTCGAGCCTTCAATAAAAACACTGATTGTACGTTTAACTTAATTTATTGAATTGGAACACTGGGTAATTTTCAATTCACCGTTTGACAACTTATTGATATCAAAATAAAATTAAACAAATTAAAAACAAACTGATACTAGCGTACTGCTTCCTACTGTTATTGAGCTAAGAACTGTTGAATTGGTATTCTCGAACTGCCAACTGATAATGTCGAACTGCCTGAAGGGTAGTATCGATCTATGAACTTCTCTTGTAGAACTGACTTATTTATATGTTACCGGTTTCCTGCTTGCAAGACGCTGACGTTACGATTTTCCTTCCCGTGAGAAAGCAAAATTAAATTAAAATGTCATCAATTATTTAAGTGTTTCCGGGAATCAGAATATCTTGAATATTTGTAAAAAAATATAAGTGTCGAATGGTAGAGGTTCAAAATGCAATAAATAATACACTTCATTCTTCTAATTCTTCTTCTACAATGCGCTACAGCCCAAATCGAATCTTGGCCTCCTGACATTCAGGTTATTTTCATTATTTATTATGGAAGAGTTGTTAGCTCTTCGCACAACCCTCTATCTACGAATTTTTCATTTTCGTAGATTGAGGTGACCAAGGTATATCCATCCAAGCAAGCAATGTGCTGGAATTATATACTGCGTCGACCGGGATTTGAACTCACGACCTTCGCATTACAAGACCAACACGCTACCCACTAGGCTACACCCTAGCTTATGTTACATACACTTCAATATCGGTGTCAAATTATTTATTGCAAACTTGTGATTCCTCTAGTGCCGAAACTGTCACGCAAACAACATACTGGCAGACAAAGAAGCTAATAATGCCATAACATCATCTCTATTTCTTAACCCAGTCATGATGGATTCGGACTAACTTCGTCAAATATACACGCGCTACAACGAAAACCATAAAGAATCATGCAACCTATTACTACAGTCAGCAACACCACCACCTGAACTAATACGATCTGAATGCCAAATTACCACTCGACTCAGACTGGGACACTGTAAAATCACTCACGAACACCTCCTCAACAATACCTCAAACCGTCCAGTATATCAAACCTACAATACGCGACTAACAATCTTACATATCCTCAACCAATCACCAGCCTACCAGAATACAAATATCGCCCATAACGTGTCTCTCATTTTACACAACACATCTACACAACCCTCTTGAGTTATTAAAACTGAAACAAATATTCTTCTACTTCTACAATGGCGCTACAGCCCAAATCGGACCTTGAACTCCTGACATTCAGGTTTCTTAATATTTTTCATTGCTTATTGTGAAAGGGTTGTTAGCCCTTCGCACAACCCTCTATCTACGAATTTTTTTTTTCGTAGATTGAGGTGACTAAGGTATATCCAAGCAGGCAATGTGCTGGAATCATATATTGCGTTGACTGAGATTTGAACTCACGATCTTCGCATTACAAGACCAACACCCTCCCCACTAGGGTACATCCTAGCTACAAATATTATCCTTCATAAACTTTTCACACCTGTCACATTCCATTTAAAATACAACTACAAATTAAAAATAATAAATAAATAAATATAACAAAAAATATGTATGTGTGAAGCTGTTACATGTAACATTGTCGACTTGAACGACAACGATGACAACGACGACGACATGCACGACTTTCTCCGAGTCGATGAGTAATACGTGTGCGTGTGCAGAGCTGTAGATAGCGAATACTCGATGAACGACTAGGGCTGACACGCAACATTACTCCCTTCTTAGCTCCTGTTCGTCCCGATCAGAGTTTTCATATTCCATTCGCCTTTCACGTAGCACGACGTTTTATCAATTTCACAAGACCGAAATTCTTCTATTGTCCATTCGAGAAATTTATAATTTCGCAATCGTCAATCGTCACTCACCATTTTCGCAATTTCGCAATCGTCACACGATTTTATCAGTTTCACAATTTCGCAATCGTCACGCACGATTTTATCCATTTCACAATTTAATGATTTCCAATTTTATAGTTTCGTAATTGTCACTCACGATTTTTACTTGAAATTATATATCTGACACCAATTGAAGTGCGCAATGAGTGGCTGAATTTCAAGTAAAAATAAACAAGCTCGCTTTTAATTTAAAATAACCATGATACTTTATTTATCGTTTTTCACATTCACAAAAACTTTTCGCTTACTATACCGCTGACTCTTGCCGTCTCTTTCGCTTCCACGCTTTCGTTTTCTAAAATGTCGGCCAACTCAACAATGAACCGCTCGCTCTCCACTGCCTCTTACGCGTTCTAATCTGGACCGTATTCGCTTACTGAATATCCACCGTCGATCCCACGACGTATTCGCCTTCCAAATTCTCCCTATCGATCACAGGCCTTACTCCTGCCTGTCGATCACAGGATTTACCTGTTTACTGTCGCTTGTTGAACTCTTGCCTGTTTATCACAGGACTTACTCGCTGTCACTTGTTTCTAAACTTCACTCCAACCGCCGACCGCACAGCACACTCATCCCGGCCGCCGGCCGCACAACATTCTTATCGATCACACTCATCTGCCGACTCTCCTACTCAAATTTCAACTCACAACTGACTGTTTTACGAATGCTCGCCTCTTTTTATATCGTTTTCTATTTGTTCAGCATTTGTTCGCTATTCGTTCGCCATTCGTTCGCTACTCATTCGCCGATCGAGATGCATTTGGTGGCAGATGTTCAGAATTACTTCTTTCTCGTCCGTTTCTTTACATCACCCATGTCCTTATTGTTGGATGGTTCGATGATCGCGCGTATACAGAGTGCACATGTTCTTTCATTCTGTCTGTTGAGACCCTAAAATTTAATCGCAGGTGTTCCTTATTCCCTAGTAAAATGTTCATACGCGTACACGTATTTGCATCGGTGTAGATGACGAAGAAGTAGAGCGGTTACATGTAACATTGTCGACATAGCCGACGACGATGACGACGGCAACGTGGACGGCTTTCTCCAAATCAATGAATAATATGTGTGCAGAACTGTAGATAACGAATACTCGATGAAACATTAGGGCTAATATGCAACAATATTTACATAATATCTTGAGAGTTAAAATTGAAAAGCGCCGTTTTTTTTTCAAAATTCGATCCTTTATTATGCAAAAATGGTTGAATATTTATTATTAAAAGAAATGTCCATCGCTAGCCACAACTTTTTTCCATCTTTCTGGCAGCATACGGATTCCGTGTCGAAAAAACTGTTCTTCTTTTGAGCCGATCCACGAATCGAGCCAGTTTTTGACTTCTTCGTAAGAATGAAAGTGCTGCTCCGCCAGGCCATGCGTCATTGATTGGAATAGATGGTAGTCGGAAGGGGCGATGTCTGGAGAATACGGCGAATGTGGTAGGACGCCACATTTCAGTGCTTCCAGGTAGGTTTTCACAACGTAAGCAACATGTGGCCGATCCTGTCTCTCCTCGTATTGCAGCCATTTCTCCTTCAATGCTCGGCCCAAACGCATTAGTTGCTTTTTGTAGCGATCTCCCGTGATGGTTTCACCCGGTTGCAGTAGCTCATAATACACAACGCCGACTGGGTCCCACCAAATACACAGCATGATTTTCGAACCATGGATGTTGGGCTTGGCCGTCGATGTTGATACATGGCCGCAGTAGCCGCTGAAGCAGCTGTTCGCATGTGAACGCCGTTCGACAATTCTTGGCTTCAACTCGTATGGCACCCAATTTCCTTGGTTTTGCATCATTTCCAAGCTTTGTTGAGTCACGCCCAATAAATCAAGTTGTTGTTGCGTTTGGCATGAATTTTCGTCCAGTAACGCCTCCAATTCTACGTCTTCAAACTTTTTAACCGCTCCACGCGGAAATCACCTATTTTGTAACGTTGAAACTATTCGTGACTCGTTTTTTTTACTAATAGCTCTCACCATAAGTTTCAACAATCATTCGACGCGCCTCAGCCGCAGATTTTTTGAATTGAAGGCAAAAAACTTCCCGCAAATGCGGGAAGGCTCAAACTTTGACATATTCGCTCACAAAAAAGTAAAAGTGAGGAGTTGTTGACAGATGCCTAACTTTACCATGCGACGATTCTGATTCGCGATTGTTGATCAGAATTTACTGCTGGCGCCATCTATTGGGAAACGGCGGGTTTCAATTTGTACTCCCGATACATATACATACTTATGTATAATAGAAACAAGCCGAAGGCCTTAGCAGCCAGTGCTCTAAAAAAAAAAGTTAGCTCAATATAATGCATTGAACTAGCTGCTATAATAATAATAATTTAATTAGAATCCCAAACAATTTCATACAAAAAAAAAACTTAAACATTTTTCAGAGCTCTTCCAGTTGCATCCGGCAGTCGAACAACACCTCCAAATTTCGCTGGATACATCCCCACCGTGGATATTCGAGTGTTTTTCGAAAATAACCCGTCCAACGAATCCGAACTCGAAGAATCCGCAGCAGAATTGCGTCAACTCTCTAAGCAACCGGAACGTTTAGATTCATTGATCTCGACAACGAGTACGTCAAGCGATTTTGCCGACATTTTCGGTCGTCAAATGAGCACTTCGTCATCGTCAGAAGGCAGCACCACCAAGACCAAACTCAACTATTTCATACCGAACGATTGTCTACTGTTGGGTGATTCAATCGGTAGCGGAGAATTCGCATCTGTCTACAAGGGCACTCTGATACAACCGCCAACCGAAACCAGTGCCGAAGTTCGCTATGCCGTTGCCATTAAAATGCTTCGAGACGAACATTGTCGCAGTAATAAGCAAGAATTTTTACGCGAAGCAAGCGTTATGATACGACTGCAGCATCATTGCATTGTGAAATTAATTGGAATATCGAAGGGAAAGTCGTTGATGATGGTCGAAGAGTTGGTTCCATTCGGTTCAATGTTGAACTACATTCAGAATAATCCGGGCAAGGTGAATGCAAATTACGAGTTAAAAATTTGGGCGTCACAAATCGCATGTGGTAAATACGAAACATCATTAATTAAATTTCCAATTTTTGAAATTTTTGTAAATATTTTGTTTAGGCATGAACTATCTCGAATCGCAACATTTCGTCCATCGTGATTTGGCGGCACGAAACATTTTACTGTCATCGCAAAACCAAGCAAAAATCAGCGATTTCGGTCTATCACGTGCACTGGGAACTGGAAATGATTGTTATGAAGCAAAAGAAGGCGGCAAATGGCCGATCAAATGGTAAGAAACTTCATTAACTTCTTTAAGCTCCTGATTTAATTCGCAATCACGTCACAGGTATGCCCCGGAAAGCTATAATCACGGTTACTTTTCGCATGCCAGTGATGTTTGGTCATTTGGCGTAACACTATGGGAAATGTACACGCTAGGCTTGGCTCCGTATGGCGAACTGACAGGTGTGGAAACCATCAAACTGGTCGATACTGGTTATCGACTACCAAAACCCGATCTATGCCCCGAGAGTGTTTATCAAATTATGGAAAATTGTTGGAATTATACGGCGCGTGATCGACCAACTTTCCGTTATCTGACGGAATACTTTTCAAAAGACCCGGACTATCAAAACTTGATAGAGTTAATTCAAACCGAACACATAAGCTAATCGAAGTATTTTGTTGAAAGTGCAGTTTATCCCGAATTGTTTTTCCCCCCCGAATGTTTCTGTTTTTTGTTTCCTAATTGTTTTTAAGTTTTATTTATATAACTAAATGCGCCATAGCTATGAGCATATTAGATTTTTTAAGTTTAATTTTCTGTGTTATAACGAAAAAATAATTATTATGTATTTTTGATTAGGTAGTTCTTAGCTATTCTATGGAGAGTTTATAAGATTTTATTTCTTTGAATTCAAATTTCAACAAATTTATTTGTTGCGAAACTCGAATAAAATATTAACGGTTCATTCCTTCCGGTGCTTTTAAGCTTACTGTTTTTTTAGTTGTTTTTAAAGTTATATTTTTATTGATTTTATTTACAATTTTTATTATGCAATAATTGAGGCAGTTAATGCCAGAGTGGGAAAATTTTAGTTCAAAACTGTTTAACTCGGGTTCCCTCAACCTGTGCCTATCTTTTCAATGTCAGAGTGGTCGTTTCTTCAACGCTCAAGAGATGTAAGACGAATAACAATCAACTTCTTCAAACTAAAAAAAATACTGTCGCATAAACTACCCCCCTTTATATCATTTAGGTTCAGAAGGGAGATGATAAACTGATGATGACTCTGGTATTAAACGTCTCAATTCCACTGTAATTTTTTCACTCGATTGGCATTTATTTGTAATCAGTCTGTTTTTTTAAGTATGTGCCTTATTATAAGGTTTAGGAAACGAATTGTTTATTAATGAGTTTTCTAAATCATTAATTTCGAATTTTTTTTTATAAATTTATTTTATTTTTAATACTTTGTGGACGTTTGAGATGTGTAAATAATGTTCAATGTTGATCAGGTAGTTAAAAATTTAGTTCAATGTTTTTTATTATAAATTACAATAAAGTGTTTTTTAATAATTTCAATTGAATAATTTAGTATTTTTATTATTTTAAGCTCGTTAGTGCTTCGGTATCATTACTAGAGGTTAAGAGAGATCTACGAATGTTTCACATCAAAGAGTTGTAGTTTATGCAAGGCTACCGAAAAGACCATTATCTACAGATAGATAGACAGATCTGCAGCAATACTACTTATTTACACGGAAGAAACCAATTGTGTACAAGGGGATTACGCATGCGTTTCAATCGGCTTCAGTTCCAAATTTTGTCAGCTAACAGCTAGAGAAAGCTTATAGCTAGAGAATGATTGTTGAAACTTATGGTGAGGGTGCTATTAGTGAAAGATTTCCGCGTAGAAGACAAGGAGTGTCCCTTAACGGTTAAAAAGATTGAAGACGCAGAATTGGAGACATTACTAGTCGAAGGTTCATGCCAAACGCAACAACAACTTACTTATTCATTGAGCGTAACTTAACAAGCCATTTTACATCGATTAAGCTTGGGAATGATGCAAAAGCAAGGAAATTAGGTGCCATACGAATTGAAGCCAGGAAACGTCGAACGTCATTTTTTCACATGCGAACAGCTGCTCCAACGGCAAAAAAAAGGAGGCGAAAAATTGGGTCAATTCGTGGATCGGCTCAAAAGAAGAGCCGTTTTTTCGAAGCGAATAGATATGCTGCCAGAAAGATGAGAAGAAGTTGTGATCCTCTATTTTACAAAAATGGTTAAATATTTATTATAAAAAGAAATGCCCATCGCTAGCCACAGCTTTTTCTCATCTGCTCTTCTTTTGAGCCTATCCACAAATCGACCCAATTTTTGGCTTTTTCGTGAAAATCGAAATGCTGCTCAGCCAGACCATGTGTCATCGATCAAAAAAGGTGGTAGTCAGAAGGGCCGATGTCTGGAAAATACAGCGGGGAGGATAGAATGTCTAATTGTTTGTGCATCAAATATAGTCGATGGTAATCTCCCGTGATGGTTTCACTCAGTTTCAGCAGCTCATACCACAACAAATTTGTCTCTTCTACCACCATGCCGGTCCTCGACGTCAAAATCACCGCTCTTGAAGCTTTAAAATAACTCTCGAAATATTCTTCCACTTAGAGCAACCTCAACGTAAGTGCTTTAGAGCAGATTCTTTTGAATTGAAGACTAAAAGCAAAACTTCCCGCAAATGACGAAAATTTGACTCAAACTTCGACATATTCACGCACAAAAAAGTACATGCCGCCAATAAAACTTCACAAATCTAATGATGAGCATTTGTTAACACGTAACGTTTCTAATCCGCCATTGTTGATCGTCACTTACCGCTGGCGCCATCTATTGGGAAACGGCGGGCTTCAATTTGCAATTCCGATAATTGACTTCTGGAACGTTTGAACATTGAGTGACGGTTGAAGGGCTGTGGTCACTCGGTTCATATACCGACAATCAGTGATCGACCGTGAACTATAACATCCAAATCTTGGGTTTAAGCGAGGTCGGGTGGACAGGATCTGGAAAAGAACGAATCCGGAGCGGAAACACCATTCTGCGCGTTGCTTTTGAGTATGAAGCCAAAAATGGCGTGGAGGTCGCTTTTACACCAAGTGCGAGAAACAGTCTCATCAGCTAGTAACCAATCTTGGATAGGATTATCGTCGCCAGACTCAGGACCAAGGTCAGAAACATCACACAATTCTGCAGTGCTACACACCAACTAATGCCGCAACACCTGGTGGTCGAGCGTGTTCCACAACGTGATATTATTATCATCTCAGGAGATATGAACGCCCAGGTTGGCTGTGAAAATACTAGACTAGATCGACGCGTAATGACCTTGGATTAAGAGACCTGAAAACGGCGAATTATTTTTAGTACTCGCCAAATGGTCATTGGAGGGATCCTTTTTCCACACGAAAGTCACCATAAAACTTCTTAGGTTTCCCCTGATAGTGTTACTCAGAACCAAATCGACCATTGTGCCATAATTCGCCAATGGAGAAGATGCTCCTCGATCTTCGAGCGAAGCGTGGTGCTAACGTTGGAAGCGACCAGCACAGATTGTGCACAACAGCTGTCCGACGGTCAGAAATTCTTCAAAAACACAGACTGCACTCTCAAGTTTTGATTTTGATAATAATTTCCTCGCCGTCATCCCCTCGAGACAAGAGTAGGAGGCAAATGAATTGCGGGAGTCCATATCCCTTTATACTGATGGCTCCAAACTAGAAGTGGAGTGGGAGGAAGTGTTTCTCTGCAATGCTTAACTTAAGCATATAGTTGCATGTTAGCCCTTTTCATTCATCAAATGTCTGCGGTTTTTCACTGTACTCGAAAGTAATTGCGAAATGTCAGCTCTACTTGCTTATCATCAAATTATTCGAAATAAAATGGGCGAACGGTGTAAAAGTGAAACATTTCCACTTCAAGAAGGTCTATATACTCAGTAGATCGTTTCTGTTCGCTTTTTATCATTCAATCCCCCATAACCTCTGCAAATATTTCTCAGTAGTAGCCAGTACAACTGAAAAATATATATCAGCTTCTCCACTCGTTACGGTCGTTCTCACTCCCCTTCCCATACCTTCTCATTCCTTCCCTCCATGACTGTGTTTGTGCATTGCACATAAAGGCCGAAATTGCCTATAACACAGGTCATCCTGTAAAAAAAATGCGCGCGTACGACCACCGCTATGCGACTTAATGGAATGTAAAGGTCATCGAATTACCAAGAAAGATCGAACAAGAACGAAATAATTCCGAACACGTGCAATGTAGAGAATCAACAACAACCAACTACATGCAGGCACGAATTCACAGTCACACTATGTCACTATGAAAGGCGACAGTATTGGAGACGACCGGTGACGAACGACTGCGATCGGGCAAACTCGACGAAATACTTGATTGAAAGCAGCAACAACCACATGGGGATGGGCTCGTGTGAGCGAGAAGAGAACGAAGAAATGCTTTAAAGAAGCAATGAACGACGATTTACACGACAAGGGGAATGATTTAGTAGAACGGGGATGACCGAGGGGTGCACGTAATGCACGTAATAACGAAGAATGCAGACTGTGACCGATGTGAGTTCAAACAGCATAGAAGGCCGATGGTGAACGAATAAAACGCAATATAAATAGACGAGCATTTTTGGTGAACATTCAGTCTGGTTTGGACCGGTCGACGAGTGAGTCGCATGGAGTGTCGGAAGCGATAATTTGTGAGCGAAGAAGTTTTGAGTGTATTGTGAATTAAAATTAGTTGAGTTAAATAAAGTTTTGCAGTGAACTGGTTTTAATTCTTTACTTGAAATCCAGTGACCCCTTGCGCACTTCAGTATCTTTCCATCTCCCGGATCATTCTATTGTATTCTAAGCAGAACTGATGGCGATAAAAGAACCCTTTACATAGCTTAAGTTTAATGTAGTATCTACTGAGGATATTGGCATCTTCACCGATATCCAGGCCGCTATTAAATCCCTGTAATCAGTCATGTTTACATCCAAAACTGTTCTTGATTGTCGTGCATCTCTGAGGTAGATAGCAGAACGATTCAACATTCGTCTGTGCCATTCTGGGGAGCTGCAAGGCCGTCGAACTCTCCGAGCACGTAACCACCTTGCAGATTTAATCTGGGCAACTTAAGTTGGATGCGATTAGCATAGATAATGACAGACGAGCGAATGATGCTACATGCAATACTAGACAGATTTGGCCTGTACTAGAACTAAAACGGTCTTGTAGACTGATCTCGCTAATAGCCAGATTATCAGCTTCGTAGTTGTAGGACTATGCCTGACAGGGAGATGTGCACGGATGCTTGGCCTTCCGATTAATGATTTTGAAGGAGCTGCAAAGATGAGGAAGAGTTGGAGACGATTCTTTATCTGTTAAACTCTTGGCCTACTTTCTCTAGAAAAAGAAGACATCATCTAAGCGGACACTTCATCGATAGTCTCGGTAATATGTCAAATGCAAAAACCACGCGCCTTCAAAGAGAGCTCCGGTTGGTTCACCGAGTAGAAGTCTCTTTTGAGATCCTGTGGCATCATAACGGACCCGCATATGGTATATGTGCGCTCGGACTTGTGTCTGGGCTGCCACCTCTACCTACCTACCTATCTAATTCAATATTCTTTTCGAGCAATTTTTAGAAACTGTTTGGTTCGCATTCCTGGCAGATCAATCAAGTTTCGTCGTCCAAAAAATAGATGCAAGAAATGTGAATTTTTCGGGGCATTCGGCTACAAACACAAACCGATGTTTAGAGGGTAACATTTTTTTTAATCATGTAGAACATAAAAATGTAAGGGATAAACGAGGTAACATTTATTCGTAGAATGAAAATAACCGTAAATATTATTGAAATGTGTTCGGGTGTAGCCTAGCGGGTAGCGTGCTGGTCTACAATGCGAAGGTTGTGGGTTCAAATCTCGGTCGACGCATAATTCCAGCACACTACCTGCTTGAATATGCCTTGGTTACCTCAATCTACGAAAATGTGCGATGGTCTAACAATCCTTCCACAATTAATAATGAAAAAATGTTAAGGAACCTGAATGTCAGGATGACTTAAAACTTTTAGTGTAAACTATGTCACTTTATTATTCGCACCGTTATCGCTTTCCATCACACAACTTAGTTGCTTGCGAATTGCGACAATTCCACTTCTACGTTGATGTGTACACACAGGGAAGTATTTACAGAACATGACGTAATGAAATTCAAACTCACATCCGAACAAGAGGAGGTAAATGAGACGAAGAAGTTACAAAATCAGTGACTCAGCACCACTCCGCCTCGCCCAATTTCCGCTCGTACAAAACCTCAAGCTCGCAGCCCTGAACCCGTCGCCCACCAGCCGAGCCATCGAAACTGAAAATGCATCTCAGACCCATGACGCAACCAAAAGAGCCCGTATAAAACTTATGCTGACAGTCGCGAATGGTTTAATGATAATTCAAAATCAAATTTTTAATGATAATTGACCGCTCAAAAATTGTCGAAAAATATCCTCCCATGGGAGAGGGCAAGAGCCCCGAAGATATTAGAGTAGTCCACATCTCACATCTTCATGCACCTTTCCCAAAATGAATTTGGCAAATAATAAGTATCCCAATTAAAAAGCCTGAGCTCCCGTGTCTGACTCAACACATACGAATCACCCCACGTAGGCAACGGCCCGCTATGGCGCACAAGAATCCCGGTCTAAATCACCATTCCCCTACATACACATCAAATGGATGCATGAACCAGCAAAACCTGAACTCTGCATCCCCAACCAGGGTCCGAAAACCACCTAAAGTCCTCAACACTCCGATCTATCAAATTTCCAATTTTGACCGACAATCCGTTTCCAGTTCCTCTTTCGGACCCCACTGGACACAAAAACCAATCCACTTCTCCCCCTCCCACATAAGAAAAATCGGAATATCGAGCTTCAGACCACCATCCGAACTCGCAAACACCTGCGAGCGCAGTCCTCGACTCCATCTCTCCCTCACCCGGCCCTCCTCAACACCCAGGCAACGGAAATCGCTCACCCAGTCGACCATCCACCCAAAAATGAACCTCCCATTCTCGAGGATCCCGGAGACATGAACCTATACGTGCGGCGAACTACGGACAGCGCACATTCGGACGGACCCTTTCCTTTTCCGCATTTACAGGCCAATCCAGCCATGAAACACAAAAAAAAATCCGCAGGGTAGCAAATCCTTTTTTCTTTGTTTTCCGTGTCGATCACAAAACCTCACTACCAGAACAACAAATTAAAATCAATTTTATGGCCCTGGAACCATTATTTCACCAGCTGCGAAATTTCTACCATGGCATTTGCATAGCAAAATTTCAGAATAAGTTTCGTTGCCCTAGCATTACATTATCACTTAATTCTCTGATGACCTACGTGTGAAAATTAATAAACGATTAAGCAAGTAGAACAATCTCAACAGTGGCTCCATTCAAAACCCAATTTTATTTGAAAAATATGGGAAATCCACCCAGACAAGACTTTTTCTTTGATTTAAGCAATTGGGTCAAAAACATTGCCCTTATAAGGACCCGAAAAATGATTAACTTCCTGCAATGCAAGTCTTCTCGCAATGGCGTATAATTGCTGAGACAAACGTCTTTCTGCTGCTGCGCCCTTCTCCAACCTGAGAATGCCTCGAGCCAGAAGCCCCAGACTCTGCACAAGACCAAAAAGCAAGGTCAAGCTCGTGAATAGGCCAAACCAGCAAACAAATAAAATAGGAAAGAAAAAGGCGTGCACCACTCCGCCTCCTCCCATACAAACCCTTACACTACACTAAGTATCAATTCCAATGTCCCCATTCCCCGCAAACCACGAAACGAGAGGGACACAATCAAAACACAACACGAAAAAAATAACATCACTGATCACGAAAAGAAAAAGGCATGACAGAAAGTGATAAAATGAAAACAAAAAAAAACACGTCCGCACCCGACGACGGCTCAAACAGCACTCCATGCATGACCAGCTAATAAGTAAAGTTAAAATTAAAATATTAGTGACAATCTAAGCCCAAGAAATTTCCTTTCATTAGCCCGAAAAAAAAATTAATATCTTTTCTTTCAACAAAATAGTTTTATTTTTTATCAAATTATATCAGAAAAAAATGACAATCAACAATTTATGGACATTTCATTTGACTTGAACATTTTTCAAACTCTGAGCAATAACATTACCTTTACCGGGCACGTGTAGTGGTACTCCTTTGTAGCAGGCAACCAATTCGCCATTCGTCAATAAATCGGGAGCACAAGTTTCGAAAACTTTCTTCTTTGGATTCAGTTGCGCGTCCGGTCTACGTTCGTATCCTTCGCAATGGACAAAATCGCCGGGAATCGAACCGGCCGGCGGTGCAAGAACTTCAACTTTTTCGGGTGTCGATGCACACATTACCATCGCTTCGGAAGTAATGCCACGCATTTTCGCCGGCTTCAGATTACAAAGGACTACCACCATACGGTCGCGCATTTCTTCGATCGGAACGAATTTCACAAGACCGGATACAACGGTACGCGGTTGCGGCTCGCCACAATCGATTTTCTCCAAATACAAACTATCGGCATCTGGATGCCGAGACACATCGACTATTTTCCCTACACGAAAATCGAGACGACCGACATCGATTGGTGCTTCGGCAACTACAGCTGTTTTACTTGAATCCGTAGAAGCGGCCGGCTTCTCCTTTTTGGGTTTTTTCTCTTTCTGTGGCTTTGCACTTGATTTCGAATCGTCGTCCGGTTGGGACGGTTGTTGTACTTCGGATGATGCTGTTTGTTTACTTATTGGATCGGTTTGTGTGGCCCCGCCTGTAGGAATGGGAATTTGTAATTTCCCATTGCGACATTCCAATTGAATTAGTTCCGACTTGGCAGATTCGATCTGAGTTAAAAGTTGTTTCTTTTGTCGACTCAGTTCCTGTTTCTTTCGGGCAATTAGTTCCCGGTTGATTGCAGAAAGCTAAAAATAAAGGATAAACATTTTTTTTTAAATGGCACTGATTGAAAGTGTAAATATGTGAAACTGTATGGACAATTCCGAATCCGCTGTTATCATCCCCTCAATTGCCACATCTTTTCTACCTGACCAATACACACAAGTTTTTTTTTTTTGAGGCACCGTGTATAATTTAGTGGGTAATCCTTTAGTACATTGGACAGTTATGTCGGTGTAGCAAGGGGATACAATTTAAAAGTTTTATAGGAAATTGCGAGGGGAGGAGGGGTGGGGTGGAGAGACGGAAAATACGGCGTCAAAGTGACTAAATAAAGTTTCTGCGTAATTTAAATTAAAGTGAACTTGTTTTATTTTTACTTGAAATCCAGCGGGCTCTTGCCCACTTCGATTGGTGTCAGAAGTAGGATTCTAAGTAAAACGTTTGTGAAATTGTCGAACGGGCCAAAATCGTGAGCGAAAATTGCGGAAGTGCAAAATTGCGACATTTGTAAGATTGTGAAATTCTCGAATGGACAAAATTGCGAGTGACAATTGCAAAAATCTCGAACAGACAAAAGGATAATTTTCGAAAAATTTTACCGCGAAACAAGTAACCGCGAGGAAACTTCCAAGGCGGAATTTTGTGATTAAAATCGAGATACCGGTAGAGAAAATTTCCGAGCAGAGAGTGAGAATTTTTGTGATTTGTCTCCGCAGCGCATTATTGTGCAAAACTCTTCATGAACAATAAGACAATTTTATGTAGTGGAATAAATAAATAAATGCCGCGTTACGTGAAAGACTTACAAGTGTCCGAGTTGAAAAAGCAACTCGGTAAACGTGAGTTGCATATGGCCGGAAACATGGCAAAACTTATAAGCCGGATGATGGACGCGTTGGAAGCTAAGGGATACAGTACCGAAAACTCTGCGTTACACATCCAACAGGAAATCGAACAGCAAATTACACAGCAAAGTACTGCGGAAAGCTCGGGATCTTTAGATCCAATATTGCAGATTATGCAACAAATAATAATGAAGATTGATCTGCAAAGTGAGCAGGCCAAGGAACTGATAACGATCTCAACAATGGATTAACCGAGCACGAAGGAAGATCTCTACCTCCACTCGGTAACAGTTGGACGCGAAACTTCTGAAACAAGCAACGAACCTAGAGCAGAAGATAATCGAAAATACAAGAAAGATCGGGGGCATCTCCAGAGAAGTAGACAAACTAAAAAGAGACTTCGAGCTGGTAAAAACAACTGGCGATATTAAATCCGTCATCCATCCTAAAGGCCCCATTCTTTGATGGTCAAACGCCGTGTACCATCTACAAAACCCAATTTGCGGCGGCAGCCACAACTAATCTTTGGTCGGATCAGGAGCAAGCAACTGCAACTTCATATTGGCGTTACAAGGATCTGCGGCCGAAATCTTGCAGACGACCACCGCCGAACAACAAAAGGACTTTCAGTTTCTGGTGCAGACGTTGAACCTTCGATACGGTGGAATCACATGCGAGAAATTTATAAAGCGCAACCGTATACAGACGAAACTCTACTACAGCTTGCACAGGATGTTCAAAGGCTGACGTTATTATCCTTCCCCAGCTTGGATCCGGAAAATCGCAACGAACGGATCGTGGACGCATTAACTGTCGCTCTGCAATATAGAGAACTGCAGCAGCCACTAAGATTGGCGAGCAAGAAAACACCGCAGGACACTTTGGTGAATAATCTATCCTTTCAAGCTGCGAAACAAGTTTCACAAGGTAATTGACAGGTCTGAAAAAATACTGAGAGGACCAAGGAATGCTTGTGCCAGAAGCTTTCGGAACAAAGCAAAAGTCACCGAAGGGGATTATAGAAACATCGAGAGCATAAGACGTGAGTGCAGCAGAACCAAATCTACAGAATGGCATTGCTCAGAATGTGTCGCCAAATGATTGGCGAATTCTGAGAGTTACGGTCGGAACCGTGCAAAAACTGTGCTAGAAGGAAGAGCCCAATAAGCAGAACGTAAGCAATAAAGGGCCCCGATGTTGCAATTACAGACAAACAGGGCACTTACGACGCGATTGCTATAACCTAAGGAGAACATCAGTTTCTTGTGCAGAATGAGCCTCCAGAACAGTTTTACGAACGAACTGGCGGACTAGGAAAACATGACCAGCACAGATGAAATCCCTAGAGCGGAGCCAGCGAGGCAGAGCTAAAAACCTGAACTTCATGATATTGGGATTGCGGACGCGCAGGACATTTAAGACGCGACTGCCGCCAACCGAGAAAGTTACCGAACGATTATGTAGAATGTACTGCTCATTTCGATGCGCAGTACTGGAGACACGGCCATCAT
The DNA here is from genome assembly GCA_963669355.1 of Chorisops tibialis. Lineage (NCBI taxonomy): Eukaryota > Metazoa > Arthropoda > Insecta > Diptera > Stratiomyidae > Chorisops > Chorisops tibialis. The sequence continues at coordinate 71,675,012 of OY770263.1, read as the reverse complement.
TCAGAAAATTGTTTGCGGCGGATAGCGGCAAGCACAACAGTTGGGGCGAATGAGCGGAGGTTGAGAGCAAGAGCAGCTTGGAGGGACCGCAGTGGAGAAGTGGCCTGACCAGAAATAAAAGCTGCGTGGCCACCGAATACATTAAACGGCAACAACATGCACGATGCAACGCTTTAAGCTTTCGGACAAGAGAAGACAATTTGGTAAGGCTGTGTAATCATCGACACGAGAAAGGAAGATCGCCTCAGCGAAATGGCGAAGGACCGTGCCAAATCATCACCGTAATAAATGAAAGAGAATGTCGCAAGCCTAACGCGAAGATAAAAGGATTAATCACGTTGAGCCTTGACAACAGTGAAAATTCTGTTCGGAAGAAACAATGTTACATATCAGCTCTACTTGTTCACGGCATAAACCAACAACGCAAGAAAATCTTTCGGCATGAAGAGCCAACAAAAACGATATAAAAAGGGGCGAACGTTTGTGACAGAGTCAGTCTGCATTGGGAAGCGAAAGAGTAGAGATCAGGCCGTCGTGCGGTAAAGTCGCGATAATCAGTTGAGATTAGGCCGTGGCGCACTAAACTCGAAATAATCAGTTGAGATCGAGGAGTGGACGGAGTCAGTCGACGTTTTATAAGCGAAACAGCTGGAAAAATATAAAAGCGACTTATAGTGATTTCTATAGGGTTATTCTATTTGAGGTGTTATTTTGAATAGCCCGCTATTTCGGTAGATGTCACTTTTGAAGCTGTCATTTTTTGACATTTGACAAGTAGAAACTACGCCATTAATAAAAATGGAACGATACACGCTTCAACGCATTGAAATTATTAAAATTCACATTATTAAAATTCACTATTCTTGACTGATGAGGCCCATTTCCACCTCGGTGGCTACGTCAACAAGCAAAACTGTCGCATTTGGGGCTCGGAAAACCCAAGAGTTATTGTTGAAAAGCCTCTCCATCCTCAACGTGTGACTGTTTGGTGCGGTTTATGGTCCGGCGGGGTCATTGGACCTTACTTTCGAAAATGAGGCTGGAGCAACAGTTACGGTGAATGGATTGCGCTATCGAGAGATGATTAATGATTTTTTATGGCCGGAATTGGATGATATTGATCTGGACAACGTTTACTTTCAACAAGACGGCGCTACGTGCTACACAAGCACCGAAACCATTGATCTTTTACGGGAAAAGTTTCAAAATAACACCTCTTATTGGAAAACCCTATATTTTGAAAAAAATGTGACCCGTTTTTTCCCTTAACATCTTTTCTAGCAGCTCCTTCGTTCTATTGTAAAAAAAAAATTTGCCCAGTTAAAAAAAAATGGTTTGCGCACTAGGTAAAACTTGACCTGAAAAAGTCACATTTTTCGACGGTGCAACCCAATTGACCTGTAATGCACGACACAATGAAAAAAAATCTTTTGACACTGCGGCAACAGATTCTTTAGCAAATAGAAACGACCTTCAGGAGTTTTGAGAAAATTTAAAGCAACTTGTGCATCAACACTAGAGATGGGCAAAATATTGGGTCTGGGAAAAAAAAAGGTCGTGGTGTTTTTCGCGATAGATGACGTCAATTACAAAAAAACTCAAGAAACACATATCGCAACGACATCACTGTTGGAAAGATCGAGCGTTACTTTGAGTGTATAAACATCGAAATTGGTGCAGTGGTTGGGAAGCTGTTTGAGTTTGAAAATAGAGAAAAGTAATGAAAAATTGCGCTACATTTTGCAATATTATTGTGATAAAGGGAAGAACGCCGCGCAGGCTTGTGAAAAAATTTGTGATGTGTGTACGGTGAAGGTTCTTAATCGCGCGGAAGTAGTTCACTTGCTTTCGTTCTAGTAATTTTGATGTGAAAGGTGAGTCACGCTTTGGTCGCCCAATCACTGAAAAAGCTGATGAAAATCTTGAAAAAGTCCAGCAAGATAAGCATATCAGCAGTATCGATAATGGTATGGAGCTAGGTATTGACCACAAAACTGTTTTGAACCATTTACACAAAGCTGGCTACAAAAAGAAGATCGATGTATGAGTTCTTCATGAGTTGAATGCGAAAAACATGATAGACCCAATTAACATCTGCGATGCACTGCTGAAACGCAATGGAATCGAACCATTTCTGAAACGCGTTATAACTGGTGATGAAAAATGGAACACGTAAGACAATCGGAAGCATCAAAGGTCGTGGACAAGGGATAGTGAGTCGTCACAAGCGTTCACGAAGCCAGGATTGACGCCGGAAAATGTGATGCTGTATGTATGATGGGATGGAAGGGGATCGTCCACCACTAGCTACTTCCGGTTGATCAGACGATTGATCCTCAACTCTTCTGTGGATAGATAGAGAGATTACGCCAGGCAATTGAAAGAAAACGTCCGAATTGAATAATAGGAAAGTTGTTATCTTTCATCATGACAACGCCCGACCACACAATTCTTTGATGACCCATCAAAAATTGCGAGAGCTTTCTTGTTAAGTTTTGATACATCCACCGTACAGTCCAGACATAGCACCATCTGACTATCACTTGTTCCGATCTCTGCAAAACTCTCTCAATGGAACTAAGCTGATTTCAAAAGAAGCCTGTGAAAACCACTTGATTCAATTAGAAACCACAGAAGTTCTTCACACTGTAAGAAAACCAGTTGGATTTCACTAAAAAAACGCCACGAACTTTTTTCCTAGCCTAATAGTTTCTTTTGCTGAACTAGTTCACTAGTTCTTATTCACTAAAAGGACTAGTTCTCTGTGTTAGTTTTTTTTAGTTCATTTAGTTTAGAGGAGATCGTATCTGCAAAATTTGGCTTTTTACAGATATCGCGGGTACAAGAAAAAAAGTAGGAAGGAATAAAATCATACTCGACTCGACCCGAGCAGCCGTTCTCAAGATTTATGTAAAAAAATGCGAAATTCAGCTCAATCCAAGATATCTCGAGGTCAAAAAAGTGAAATAAAAAAAAATAACACCCGAATCAATATGAGCAGCCGTTCTCGAGATATATGTATGGACAAATCTGCAAACGCGATTTTCCGCAGACATCCCGAGTAAAAAAAGGGAATAAGATGAATTAAAACACACCTGACTCAAGATATTCGCTTAATTAAGTTTTGCAGATTCTTCAAGATAAAATTTTTTAAAAAAAAATCACACCTGGGGTTCAACTCGAGCCGCCGTTTTAGAAATTTGTAAACTGAATCTTACAGATTCTCTTGAACTGAATCTTAGAGATATCTCTCTATTCGAACATCCTTTTAGGAGATATACATATGCAACTGACTACAGGAGGGTAACAAAATAATAAGAAAAAAAAATTTAAAGCTAATAGTTCGTTCGTGAACTAAACGTATCGAAAACGAATCAAATTGAGCCACATACAATTCTTTAGTCTATCTTCGAACTAAACACTTACATTTCTTCACGAGGTACGATCGTATTGAGCTCATAGTTCGTCCGTGAATTAAACATATACACTGATGGTCAAAATAATAAATACACCCCTAAGTTTCTTGTAAAACATCTATTTTTTCAGCTGGCAATGCTTTTCAGGTGACGTAATAAGCTGCAATGATCCATTAGATTGGGAAGCCATTGTTTTAAGTAGCAAGCCTGTTCATATGTTTTATGCGGACATGTCAATTTGCATTTGATAGTCAAAGGACCACTTTCACATTGAACAAAATAATAAATATAGTGTTTTTAAATAAGTACTTTCGGGTTACTTTTTAATTTTTTTTTCCAAATTTATTTTCTTTCGAGTAAGTTAAATGAAAACTTTTCTAACAAGTTCAAATTATCTGATTTTGTAATAATTCTTTAGTTCAAACATGCCCGAAACATACTAAAGAACATAATGCTGCCATTTGCAGAGGAAGACATGCCACTTCGATGGACATTTCAACACGATAATGATCCGAAGCACACTGCAAAAATAGTAAAGGAGTGGTTGCGGCGCAAAAAAAATGTCGGTTCTCGATTGGCCAGCGCAGTCACCGGACTGTAATCCTATTGAGAACTTGTGGAAGCAAGTCAAGGATAAGGTTTATGTACATAAACTCAGAAATAAGTTCGAATTGTGGACTGCAGTAAAAAGAGAGTGGCACCTGATTCCAAAAGAAAGTTGTGAACGTTTAGTGGATTCGATGCCGGCTCGTTGCAAAGAAATTCTTAAAAATAAGGGTCACGCAATAAATTACTAAGTTGAAATTATAAAAAAATAAAACTGAAAACTTCTCTTGAAAAGAATTAAATTTTTCAATACAATTTCTCATACTGTATTTATTATTTTGTCCACTCTATAATAAGGATAATGACCCCAAATCGGAATATATTAAAAACCCTTAACAGTTAAGACGCATTTTTTCCTACTAATATATTCTACACATTTCAACGTATCGTTTCAATAGATTGGCTTAACTTACAAGACGCAGGCGTGTATTTATTATTTTGACCACCAGTGTATATTAGAGCAGTTTAGTTCCACAATACATACAATACATATTTCATTCTCTGCGCGAGAAGTGAGATACGATAGCATGAGTCGGCAACAACACAATCGAGTATTGTATGGATTGAATGCTGCTTTTGCGAATGTGCTTACCGATGAAGTTATGCTTGCATGTGAATAATGAATTGAGAACCGAATACGCAAATTTCCGAACTTGACATTCAGCTCACTACCAGTTCATTTCGAAATAAATGTAAAAAAAATTTTAGTTCAATGTGAATAGTTCAAATGAACTAGTTCGTTCGTGAGCTACACATCTCTAATCAATACCAATGCTAAAATAGTTGTAAACATAAATAGTACGAAGATAATAAGACAAATGAAACTGATCCAACTTGGTCGCAGCTTTGTTTTGACAGTTTCGGAAGGCAATCAGATCACTTCAACCAACATGATGAAAAAAAATCAAAAATGTATATTAAGCTGACGAACGGAACCGAAAAAAATGAGAGCAAAACTGCAATAATTTTGCATCTTAAAGGACACACTAACGGGTCACACTTTTTTAGAATAGAAATCGCTATTAGTTCAAAGTGAATAAATTAAGTTTCTGGGTAATTTAAATTAAATTGAACCTGTTTTATTTTTATTTGAAATCCAGCGACCCCCTGCGCAATATGAAAAAAAACTCTCAGAAGATCTCATAAGCAGATAGAGTGTGGTCTGGAACGATACCTAATGCAAAAGGCTTCCTTCACCTTTTGAACAAATATTGTCAGAGGCTTCGACCTAATAACTCTACTGCCTTCTTTCCAAAAAACTAACAATTTAGAGAAAGTCCTTATATCCAGGGATGCCGAGCCCAAAGAATTGATTTTAGGACGACAATCAACGCCCCTTGCATTTGTATAAAGGTACCGATTACAAATTTGGCATTCACACTAGACATCTAATTTGCTGACGCTCTATGGTTCCCTTCTTCCTCCTTTTATATTGGGCAATTGATGCTTTCCCGGTAGTTGAATGGGTAGGCATCTGATCGGCGTCATTAGGCGACAACCAGTGCTGTAACTATCATATACACATCAATTGTGCTCATCATACCTCCACGTGGTAACCGCCGGGTACTGGTCTTGTCCATCCGGACTTGATTTGCTGAACTGATAAGCGCGAGTGCCGCCAGTCGTCAGGTAATCTTTAATTTGTCGTAGTGTAGGACATTACTGAGACATCAGTTCCGGGAGCCTCATTCCCTTTGATCGTGAAGAGCTAACTCCATCAACATTGACATTGAACTATTGTCCGTTTAGGCTACTCCCGGTGCCACAACGCCACTGATTACTACGAGAACGTGCTTTCAAACCCAGAATGGGAAAATCCTTTCAAAAAATAAAGTTCACTACGAAACTGCTTACCTCTGACTTCAGCGAATCCAGAAGTTCTTCGGCAACTTTATTATTCGACAAAATTCGCTCCAAATTGCTCATTTTTAGTAATTTTTTACTAACGAAACTAAAAAAATTTGATTGCCTGCCAATGTGGAGCATTTATTTTTTTTTTGCTGTCTCTGCCGTCAAGTTGACTTTAAATTCTTAGAGGCTGCGTTCGGAAAGAATAAAACGGTTGAAATTCGCTTGAAGGTGGATTTACAATGAGACGCTGTTTACGCATCGGTCGCTGACAGTTGAATTTAAAATTTGAGAAATTATCAAAATGCGTACCAGCTGTTTTAAAATCTTTCAACTTGACTTTTAGATTTCAGGTTATGATTTTGTTGAAAGAAATCTAACGTCAAACTGAGAAGTCATAAATGTACATATTTACCTTTGAGTAGTATACCTGGAGACCCGGCAACTTTCACCGATGAATCAAGATCCTCTGGAAATACCAGGCCGTAATGCTGAGCTGTTTTACAGCAGCTGCAGGAAATATAGCAGGTTTTGATGACGTCAGTGTTGAGAAAGTGATAACGTTGTGCTTTGACAGTTCTCTTGACTGGCATTTCGCATTTCAGTGTTGGATTTGCGCAAAGTCCTCTAAAGTAGAAAGCCATGTAAGTCAATCCAACAACGACACGTTGGAGTCATAAAAAAAATTGACCGTTCCATACAAATTCGCTCGCTTTTGTATGGAGCAGACACGGCGGGCTTCGTAAGAATCGCGTTTATTCTTAAATGCATTGTTAAAGATAGTTCAGCTTCCTAAGGTACTTTAATAATAGTGCTCGGCATGTAATTATTTCACGTTGATATCAGTGTAATAAATTTTTAATTGAAAAAAGTGCGATCAAAGTTAAATCTCGGTTTCTCACACCGAAGAAAATCTGTCACTCATATTGTGCAGAGTTCTCCAGTTTATTTTCACACAAGAAACTGTAGAATTTTAGTTATTACGAAAAATATGCACTCGCGTAATATTTCCGTGCTTAATTCGAACTAATTATGCTTTTCCCTTGTTTTCGGTAAAAGGTGTTTTTACGACAAGTTCGTCAAAAATGATACAGGTGGTCTTTTGAAATGGAACAATCCACACACACCCGCTGGAGTCATTCATGATGGCATCTTCGTCAGTTTTGTCTAGCTTGGTATGTAGAAAGGTTTGATTTGCGCCAATATGAAAGATAAATATAAGGACAGATAAATTTATTTAAAATTAATAATTTTTGATTATATTTTTAGCGCAATGGTAAACAAATGTGCGGTCTCAGGATGCGCCATCCGGCACGAAGGCAAAAATCAGCATTTTTTTCATTCCCGGGCGAAATTAGCCAGCAACTGGCTTGGAAAAAAGCGATCTAGCGCAAGGATTTTAAAATAGGAAACCACAGCGTTATATGCGAGCTACACTTCCAGGAAGACTACATTAGCACTGTTTGGATCAATGTGGAAAGCATTAACTCTAGTGGGTTTATTAATTTATCGTTCTTCCGGTTACGGTATGATGGTGTTTTTGAGAGAAGTTGCACGTTTGGTTACCTTTCCCCAATTGCGCAAGAACGGTTTTGAATCTCCGCGGCAAAGCCTTACCTTAAGCCATTTCATCTTACCTCCCGCATCTGGAACACTGCGAGATTATTGTTATTCTCGTCCTGGTTTAGTAGCGCAAAAACAGAAGTCGAATTCCCGTGAAAACGCCTCAAGCCATTTTAACTGCCGCGTCTTGCAAATTGCGATATCTTAGTTGTTATTCTCGTCTTATTTAGTGTTCTTGTAGTATTGCATTGTGTTTAACATTAATGACAAACCTGTGCTGAATGCAGTTGGTAGTGGGCGTAATGGTAGAAGCTTAGCATCTCAACATTTCTGGAATTCATCATGAATCTTTATGTGAATGAATCATTAGATACTTCCTTCTTTAAACTAACTTCGTACAACTCCGTTTTATCGAATATAGTTATCCTCATTGAAAGAAAAGTGTGAATTGAAACAATTGCATTATTAGGTATTATAAACGCTGTAGACAGGGTTCCGTGGAGCTTATCAGTTGGTGCCGAGCCTATAAAATTTCCTGGATCACGTCCCGATTTGCTATTATGCAAAAATAATAATAATAATGATATTATTACTTAATTAAATTATTTCTATTCTCAATAAATATCTAGAACTTTTTTATCTTAACGTCTTAATTTTATTTTCAATGTTTATTAATTTGGTTTATGCAAAAAAAATTAATGATTTATAAAAACATGTAATCTAGTTTTTTTCTATTAAATAATTAATTTAAATTTGACAAGACATTTGTTTTTATAGTGACGACGCTAATATTATTATATTCGAACACTAAATATCTCATTCATAAATTCTAAAAGGATCTTCGATATTTAGTTCAAATGACTGGTAATGAATGAATGATAACTCTTTGATATTCTAACGACGATTTGTATATAGCGTGGTCAACCGTATGGGCGAACAGTTTGAGAGTCTACTTTCTTGTGCGGATTTAAATTTTCTATGAAGAAATTACGAAAATTATTTTGTTCGCGCCTCTCATATATTTATTGTGTTGCTCAATTTGGTGTGGTCATCAGCCTTAGAACTTTGAATATATTTCTTTGATAGTCCACAAAATCTTTGAACACTGCCTAGGGTCTCGATTCCATATAGGGATGATGCTATCTGAACCCTTCGAAGTGCTCGCTTGTTTTAATCGGTTGGAATCCGAGTGGCATTTGCATTGAAAACAATAGGTCGAGAATGTAGAAAGGGCTATAGCTTGTGAAAAGAGGAGGCGAATAGCAGCCTATGATAAGAACAACGAAAACATGCAGAGGAATTAAATTGATAATGTTAAACCAGGAAAGGATTAATCGCCGCTGCCGTCAGGCGGAGTTTTCCGCTGTCACTCGCGATCGAGAATGAGGACGATAGCGGACCTAGACACGAACATAACTCGCTTTGCAGCGAACCGTCGAAGAGGAAGCTTATTATAGGAAATAAAATAAAATAAAATAAATAAGGTCGTTCGTTTCCCTTGCAAAGGTCTGAAATTAAGAGTAAGTACATAGTCCAAGGCAGAGTTCTACCACTGGCTATCGAATAGATAATAAAGGCATTGCCGCCTCAGCGGACCAGAAAACTGAGCGCGGCACGAGCCCACAGGTAATACATGAACTGCAGTGCGAATGTATCGATTCCCTCATTAGCATACGATTCAGCTAACAATCGACTAATGCAGCTTGGAACTATCCTACAAAAAACTAGCTGCGAATAGTTCGGCTCCGATACGGTGAAATCGCAGTCAGGCCACTGAAAACAAGAAAAATGGTGAATAAAAGAACATGCGACCGACCGGAAGATAAAAACTAACCTGACAAGAAAACATAAATTTCCGGAATATGAACGGGAATGTTCAACAAATGTAGAAGCCAATGGATACCATACCCGCTCGTCGAACTAATCCTGGAACTGATAATATCCGTGCTGGACCACGTAGGCCGTAGCCCGATAATTATCAATTGAACACGGATCGAACTCATGAAACTCTCAAATCGGTGGATTAGAGCAAACAAGCACAACGCAAACCCTGATAGCTACAAAATAGATTGCCAGGACATGTCAAATTGAATTGTGAAACTAACAAATCTCGTACTTGGTTGAGCTCCGACTTAGGTTTAGTTCAGTAAAACCTGCTATTCTACATCATCGTTTTCGGCATTACGGCCTGGTATTTCTAGAGTGCCTTGCCTACTTATATTTTTACTAGCACTTTGATTTTGAAAACCTGTGATTTGAGAGTTGACCATTTTTAGAAGATCGAAAATGTTAGGTCAAGTATTTTATCTTGTTTTCTGCGATCGATTTGGTTTCCCGTAGAATTTTTAAGCAAAGTATAAATTTAAACTCTCAAGAAATACATTTCAATTCGTTAAAATCGTAATTTTTTATCATCTTTTCAGTACGATCTGTCAGTAGTCGACTTTTTTGCACCGTTGCGCAACTCGTACCAGCAAAAGAGGGCCCCGTTCTTGTTCACTAATTCTACTCAACGTGAGGTCTACGTTTCATTGTAAATGAAACATCATCCTATTCTACCGCAGACAGAACTAGTTGACAGTTCAACCCGATTCGAGTTGTTTACATCGCGGTCGAGTTCTACATTTTCATTCCCGTTGCTTCGTTGCGGAAAGAAGTTAAATTGAATTAAAGAAAATGCAGGAAGCCTTTGTAAGCATCAATGACGTGCCTACCCACATCATGACGTGGGGTAAGTGGATCGAGGAGTCGTTTGATGACGAGCGCGAGCTCGTGATTTGCATTACCGGGAATCCTGGGCTGCCGGGCTACTACACTCAGTTTCTGTCGACCGTGCACAACAATCTGGATCCGAAGACACCCGTCTGGGTGATAGGTAAGACCACTATTCTCTCATTATCAGTCAGCGGTAATTAACACGAAACGTGATTTTGAAGGGCATGCTGGTCACGACGAGCCGCCGGAATCGAGCATTCGCCAGGTCCCGCCGTTATCGGGCAACGAATCAAAGTTCACTTTAGACGCTCAGGTCAAGCATAAAATCGACTTCATAAAGACGTACGTGCCTCGTCATGTGAAAATCCACTTGATCGGTCACTCGATTGGAGCATGGATGATTCTCGAACTGCTCAAGCAGTCCGAAATTAAGGATCGCATTCAGAAATGCTACTTACTGTTCCCAACCGTGGAGCGGATGGCGCCGTCTCCGAACGGACGGTTCTTCACTCGTTTCGTTCTACCGATTTACGGCCTGCTCGCCTACATCATCCGATTCATTAACATCCTTCCGCTCTTCGTACGGGTCCTGATTTTGTCCGTGTACTTTTGGTTTAAGTCGATGCCGCGATTCTTCCTCGGCACAACGCTGAAATATATGAAGCCGACGATTATGGATTGCGTTGTTTTCCTCGCTCGCGAAGAAATGCAGCGCGTTCGTGAATTGGATGTGAACGTCGTCAAGGAGAATTTAGCGCTGTTGAAGTTTTACTACGGAACGAACGATGGTTGGGTGCCCATCACTTACTACGATGAGATTAAAGTGCGCGCGCCGGGCATTGATGCCGTTCTCGATCAGCACAGCTTTTCGCATACATTTGTGCTGCAGGAATCGGTTCCGATGGGCGAGATTGTTGCCGAATGGATCAAGCAGAATAAATATTTGGGTGTGAGACAACAAAGTTGATTAATTTACAGAGTAATGTGTTAGTTTATGCGTTGAAAGCGATATTTCTGTACTGTTTAGATTGTTTAATAAAATTATTTCAGTTATTTGCTGTGACTGCTTTTTTGTAATGTACATAGATTGAGCAGTTTCTCCAAAAATCCCTTTTTTTGAAACTCTAAGGACTTTCCGTAATACGTTTCGTATCAATAAACACAACCCCGCTAAACGCAACTGATAAAATACGAGGCAGTTGCAATAACCAAGTCAAAAACTTGTTGAGGCTAATTCAATCGATTTTCTGTTAGGACACCCTATTGGGGCAGAGACCAGAAACAGTTGTCCTCTGCGGCGTGGTCCTCAGCCATTAGTTGTTACCTGGAGTTGTTTATTCTTCTGGTTTCCCTATCAACTGCTCATTTCCATGTGATACGTGGCCGACGAGCTCGACTTCATGGAGGATATGATCCAGAGCTTACACTTCCTTCTTTGAATTTCAATGACTACCTTAAGCGCCGAATATACGATGTTACTTGTGTGAACTGCAAGTAGCTACACTTATCGCAGTATAACATGCCGCCACACAAACTGTGCAACATGTGACCGCATTTTAAGCTCCGCCCCCAAGTATTCAAAAGTTTTTGAAAACCTCTGCATGACACTGAAAACTGCGCTATGCACCGGCAAACATGGAAAGTATGCCACACATGTAGCGTCGTGTATTCGGCGCTTTAGTCTTTTCTGTTAGGTTTACACAATGCACTGGGCCCATCTAGTTGGGCCCATTGTACTCCCCCTATTGATTATAAGACGGAAGTCACTCTTCTTGTTCTAGCCACTTGGTTCGATTTGGGAACCGTAGCAGGCTCGAATATTGGACGCCTCTGAGGTCGTCTAGTTCTGACAAGAGAGCCTAAACAAAGGAGATGACTGTTGTAGATTTGCAGACAATGACGAAGATAATGTTCGATAGATTCTTCGTATTCCTCGCACCCTCTGCAAATGCTGTCGTTCGCGATCCGCAGCCTAAATGCGTGCAGCTTCAGCAAGCAATGACCTGTGGTCAGGTCATCAATAGTTCGGACGCTATAGCGACTACGTTGTATCAGCTGAGCTGTAATATTTTTATTCGGTTCTTCCCAAAAGGATTCGGCCGTTCTGCAGCTGTCCAGCTGCCAAGAAAGAATCTAAAATAGTTTGTTTGAAGCTAGCCTTCAGCACTTTTGGTGCTACATTGACTGACTTCCTAGTGGAATTGATGTTAGTAGATCCTTGCTGTGCAAGCATGTCTGCTGCCTTTCCTAACCGCTATGACCCAAATTATAAATACTTCCGTTATAGCCGCTAGGCGATTCAAATTTTGTCTACAAATGGACTCTAGTTTGGACGTAGTCCTGTAGGATTGGAGTGCCAGAAGCGCAGCCCTGCTGTCCGAGAAAATGTAACAATATCCGAGACTGTTCTGCATATCTAAAATAAATTTTTTACACTCGTTAATAGCTAATACTTCCGCTTGGAACACTGTTGCGTGTTCTGGAAGATGAGATAAAGTGTGGATGTCGAGGTTGTGGGAATGAATCCTTGTACCTATCCCCTGGTTAGTTTTACACCCGTCCGTATAGAGATGAGAACCAGGTGCTGAGTATCGTGTTTGTTGCCCATTCGTTTAATGTGAAACTTCCGTTTCTCAACCTGCGGTTGGTTCATGCAATCATACTCGCAGTCTAAAAGGGAGTTTGAGTCTCTAATGACGTTTAAAGTTTTGCCATGACCAATATTTGTCTGTACAAGACAATCCCTTACGGAATCCAACCAACAACATCACTAATCCTATTAAGAATTACCTTAGCCATGATTTTCGATACAGCAGTAAATAGACATATACATATACACAATCCCAAAGGTCGCCCTTCTTCGGAATTTTCACAATGACGCACTCATTTCATTCAGCCAGATATCTTCCTTCATTCCACGCCTCAGTAAAGCAGTAAAGACTGGGAGGAGTATTTCCGATGTTATTTCCGGGTCTGCTTTGAGGATTTCGGTTGGTAGTCCATCTATACCTGGGCTTTCCTTCCCGCCATTAACCGAATGACGGAAACTATTTCTTGCTTATCTGGGAAATCGATCCTAATAGAGAATTTTTGCGATTGGATATTTGCCAATTGTTCTTTTTCTGGTATAAATTCCTCTGACAAGATGTTTAAAATATCAGAGAAGTACTCTTTCCATCGCTGACATCTCTCACCATGTGGTTGGCGATCGAATTCCTGTTTGTCAACTGTATGATATTTTTAAACTGCGAACTCATATCCACAAGGTAAGTCGAAGATTCCGGCTTACTGGCCCTCCTTTTGTCGCGTCTAACATCCTTCTTATGCTATATATGAGCATCGCGGTATTCCGTTTCAAGTCGGGAGTGTCAAGTCTTTGGCTAACATCGGGTTGAAAGATGATTGCTAATTTGGCTTTATTCCCAATGCCAACCTTATCCCATATGTCTTGTGACTGCCTGAGTTTCCGACCGCTTTGCACGTATCTCACAGATTCCCAACAATTGTTAGAAATGTATTTCTGGTTGCCTCCTACTTGGCATCCACTGTGCGCATTTCATATCCGCTCTGGTGAAATGGCGAGCTGCAAAATTGTTCGGACTAATATCATTAAGATCATTATTCCGACCAATTTTGAAATTCATCACTTGAGAGAGTGTAGTCTGTGTTTTCGGTTAAATACACGAAATCTTCTAGAATTAAGGAGTGGCCGGATTGAATGCAAGTCGACTAGGGAATTTATTTGAGGCGGGCGGCTGGACTTGCAGCCATCTGTTTGCCAATCATTTTGACAGGTGGCAGTGGGTTGTTCTCAGCACCTCGCCGAGGAGAGTGCGGTTTGTCTCTATCTTTAGGGCAGTCCACCACACAATCACACTATAAGGCATGGTGGGTCTAATGACGGCAACGTAGAGTCAATGCACTACTTTGGGCTGTATTCCCCCTTTTTTTACCTATGGCTTTGTTACAGGAGTAAAGCGCAACAGTAGCTTTGTTTACACGTTTCACAATATTAGGTTTCTAGCTCAGTTTCCAATCCAAAATAACAATCAGATATTTTGCTCTGTCTGAGAAAACAAGACTACTACCATCCAGGGTAGGATGGTCAACTTGGAGAATTTTGTGTTTCCTTGTGAATAGGACTATGGTTTTATGTGTCGACATTCGCGAGTCCGTTGAGAGGGCATTTTGCATAATCTCGCCCAGAGTACTCGGGTGCTTATCAGAAATGGCTACAGCAACGTCGTCCGAATAAGCAATCACTTTGTAAAGTGCCGCTTTCAGTTTTAGCTTCAGTCCATTGATCCACATTCTGAAGAAGTGGAGAGACGATATTGAATTAAAAAAGATTTTGAAAAGTAAATCGAAGGATTTTCTGAACGATTAATTGTTCAACTGGACCTTCTGAAATGAGAATTGAGTTAAATCAAATTAGGATTAGCAAACAACAATAATTAAAAATTTATATTTCTTGCCCTTTGCCTGTTCCTTTCATAAGTGACATGAGGACGGAACTCACCAAATCACAGAACAGAGTTCCGGAATAGAAATCACTATTAAAGTCCGTCAGATGAATGCCCCTCGAACAAATAGGCCGCGACAAACGTATGCTACTGAATGTAAAATATTGTTACATATTAGCCCTAGTAGCTCGGCGTATATTTTCGTATTCAGATGTTCAACCCAATAACAAAATATAGGGGCACACAAAATGCCATCGTGTTGGCTCATAGCGTGTTCGAAATCTTCAGCTGTCTAATGTTCTGCACATATACATCAATGACACTCCGCGATCATTAATTGCCTTGGACCTCGAACTCAGAAATACAGACGAAATGGTTACGAAATGCTTAAAGACGAAATGCTGTTGCAGCGAGTGAGTCAGTGAGAGATTGAAAACGAAAGAATCAAGCTCGGGTAATCGCGTGGAAAGTCGCGATCGGAGATAGAAAAGCGACAGTTGGTAAACGAAAAAACTTTCTAGTGTGTTCTAGTGAGAGTTAATAAAAAGCGATAAATAAAATTTGCGGATATTTTAAATTAAAGTGAATTTGTCGTTCGATTTACACTTGAAATCCAGCGACCCCTTGCGCACTTCAATATGTTGCCAACGAAAATCGGGATAACTTACTTTTTGTTGATGACTGCAAGGACAGCTCATGCGCGATCGCAGCGCAATACCAGAGTCCGCATTGTGATTCCTACAGATCAATGTAACTCTAATTGCAGCAATGACTAACACTGATTAATTCCACTATTTAATTTTTTCAAATGTGAACTTCATGTCAATTCGTACAAGGGCTGCTTGACAAAGTTACAAGCAGTCTTCTTCTGAGAAGCGCAATAATTATAATAGATAACGAACCCGTTCAAAAAAGAAGAATTGATAAATGCTTTCTTATCGCCGATTATAAACTTTACTCAGCGAGCGTTTTCAAAAATAATAACCGTTGTAAGGGGTAATTTTCTTAAGCCATATTATTATAAATTTGATTTCAACAATTTATGTAAACTGGTTGTTCACTCGTTTCTATTATTACTGCTAAATGGCAACCTTAAGCCGCTGTTTAACTGTTTCCGATCTTCTATTGTTTACAAAGCAGATGCTCGTTGTGCGAAAGTGTGGATTTCGAAATCGATTAGGATTGGCTGATCGATATACAGCGAAACAGCGATAATAGATTCATTAAGTGTTCCAATTGTTTTAAAACAAAAGAATAAAATTTGTCTTTTTTTTATGAAGTGCATTAATCCTTATTTCAATGCGTAGTCGAATCTGGAATTAAATATACTGAGATTTTGCCTCGAATAATCGAAAACACCTCAGTTATGTATGGTAGACAAGTTTTCACAAAACAAACCGAACTGATGAAATCATCCCGAAACTAAATGAGCTAAGCTATTGCTCCGAGGAGCTCCACATTATTTTGCAGAGGGCATACAATATACAACAGAAAAAAAAACTTAAATCAATTTAGGTTTCAATTAATTATTTTTATATGAATAAAATTTTGTACAATCTTAAAATTCGCTTACTTCTTAATTGCTTTTACTTAAGAAGAGTTTCTTAGCACATAATAAATTTACTTCATTTAAAGTTTTCTGAATTCTTTTTTCTCTTTTTAAATTTTCGATTACAAGGAAAAATTTTTTTTTCCTATTTTTCGTTTTATACAATAGTTTTGTTGATTTAGCAATACATACTTTTAATGCAAGGCAATACTTTGAAAAAATCAATAGAACTGCCAAATAATTTGTTGAGTGTTTTTCTTTCTCTCAAATACTTAGATTACATTCATTACCTAAAAATATTTTAACTTATTTTTATGTATATTTTTTGTGGTATAAAATTGACACGTTGTTCGTACAATAAGATTTTTATTTTGATTTGTTTAAAATAATAATAATAAATTTTGTAATGGTAGTTTAGTGTAATTAGAAACATATTAGGGAATTTATGGAAACAAATATTTTTGGTTATAAGCGCGTACAAATGTCGAATCAAACCATTAACGATTACAGTATTAATTATTTTCGTTTGTTCATCACAATCAAGGCAATAATGATTTTTAGTTTATTATTCTAAAAATAAAGTATTGTGAACGATGGGTAAACACCCAGCGCACTAAGTCTCCCATGTCAGAGTTCAGTGATCTCGCTTTTATTATGACACTCGGGGATGCAGCCTCAGAGCTGAATAAGGCGATGAAGGTGGGTACAGATGTTGATCATGCTTCGACATCGACAATATCCTGCACACCTATCTTCGCTGACCTTGGTACTGATCCTAACCCCTCGAGCTGATATTAGCAATCGTGCCCGTCGAGCTAGGACTAACCTAAAAAGAAAAGCTGCCAAAGCAAGGTTTGACGATGCGGTAGAGGCTAAGGTTGCTGCAGTTCTGAGTCGATTGTCCTATGGGACGGATGTAGAAGCTTCACGCCCAACCGCCGTGCCGGCCGAAGTAATCAGAATTGAAGAGAAAGGTCGCAGTATCCCAGCCATTTCTCTGATTAATAAAATGCGGTCAGGGCAGTAAAGCCTCCTGCGAAAGAGTCTTAGCACGCCCCGACCACTCCGCTGAAAGTAGCGTCAAACATTGATACGGATAGAAAATGCCGGCAGCGAAAAGGAGGAACATACTCAGAAGGGCAGCTCAACGGAGTAAGAGTCATAGCCTGACTTCGGGTCCCCAATCAACTGCTACTACCAGTTTGCAGCCGTCAATGGAAAATATCGAAGTAGTTCCAAAACTTTCATCCCGGCTTGCTTCGGGACGATCGGTTCTTGGCACCGACTCTGCTAATGCCAAAGAACTCTTATCGTCCGCGTGCACCGTCGCCGGTAATAAGCTCGAACCACTGAAGCAGAAACACAAGCGCATCCGATCGGATGATAGTCATACGCCGATATCTGCAGCAAAAAATAAACAGCTGGCTACCTATATAGGAGTATCCTCCAGCTGTCATTAATACCAACTACTTGCTAGAGTTCATACCAGAGTCGGCAAAGACTCAGATCTACTCTTCATTGAGGAATATTCTGAGGGAACACTTTTTAGGTAATCCACTTGCTAAACCCAGCTTTTTGAAGTACGACTTCGAGCCAGGTTATCTTAGGATAACTTGTACTGACAAAAGCAATCTGGTCTTTCTTCAGGAGACGGTTCCCACGATGAACGAGCTCTTGAAGGACATCAAGCTACAGGTGATGGAAGGTGCTGAGGCTCCAAGACTGACGAAAGTTTCGGTATGGTCCCCGGATAGGAGTGCATTAAGCTGCAAAACAATCTTTCCATAGAGTTATGGAAGCTTTTCCATAGAGAACCAAAAGACAAGGGCCAACTTCTTGTTCTTGGAACTGCCCAAAGCTCGACGGAAAGATTGCCTGTAGCGAAAGGTTTCACGGATTGTGGGCTCAACAAGATCCACTTCAAACTGAATGCAGCCAACCTCAGATGCCGGCAAACTCAGAGTGGTTCAAGCCAATCTACATCACAGTAGAGCAGCTACCGCCACTCTCCAATAACACCTCTTAAGAGGACATTCGGATGTTGCACTTGTCCAGGAACCGTGATTGAATGGCTCTAGCCACATTCTAGGTTGGTGCAAACAAACTTTTACAGTCCTTCATGGACCCAAAACAGGTAAGCTACGAACATGTGTCGTTGCAAATAAAAACACTAAAATTGATTAATTCCACAATTTCGGGTTCCGAAACCCACCAGCTGCCTTTATTAGATTTGTGATTTGTACATGGACGACATCATCGTATATGTCGCCACACCAAAAGAATGCATGCAGAAGATGAAAATCGTTCTCAATACAGAGGCGTCTTACAATCTGAAAAAAAGTGGAGGTAGTGCAGATTCCTACAGACACATGTAAGTTTTCTGGGACATTTCGTAAAAGATGGTAAATTTTGGACAGGAAAAGAGAAGACAACAGCTGTTAGTCGATTTAATACACCGTAAAATATTAAATCCGTATAAGCTTTTCTGGGACTCACTGGCTTTTTCAGAAAGTTTATACGAGGCATGCGCAAATAGCACGACCGTTTACGAATCTATTGTAAAAGGATGTCTACTTTAACATTGGCCCGGCCGAGTTAAATTCAATACAGCAGCCGAAGATATTGTTTACAAACAAACCTGTCTTGCGCATTTACGATAGAAATGCGCCTACCAAGTTGCATACCGACGCATTTAAAGGGGGGTTTGGCGCAGTAATACTGCAAATGCTCGACAGCACACATCCGGTCTACTTTTGGAGCATGGAGGCGTCTGAAGCTGAGTTGTGGCAATCAAAAAATTTCGACACTACCTAATGGGACAACGTCAAAGCAAGATGTTCCAAGAGAAGTTGCACAATGAATTCTCTATCTTCAGGATTTCGATTTCGAAGTAGAGCATCGCTCCGCCGAAAAAATCAAACATGTCTGTTGAAATAAACACTGTACATACGAAATGTAATGTAGTTACCTTTGTTTTTATAATTTTTATTAATAAAAATTATTAGCTGTCGTAATTCAACAGGTTATGGGCCCAGGTTTTTCAACTGCGCAATAAAAATAAGTTTTTGAAAAATTTTTAAATTGCTTTAATTATTTCTGTGGGAAATTAAATTGAAAAACAAATTCATTTAAGTGTATTGATTTTTTTTTGATCTATTACAAAGAGATGGATCTAGGCGATAAAGGTGGCGATTTCGTGAAGGTGACGAAGTTGATCGGTTCAACCAATTATATTTCATGGCGCAGAAGTGCACGAATGATGCTTGAATGGCACGATCTGGATGCGTATTTGACCGCAGCGAATCCTACGGGAAATGTGGCAGTTTCAGCAGCGAATAAAGCAGCGGCAGCAACTGCGGCGGCATCAAATAAACCAGATGATTCAAGTCTGAAGGCGTTGGCAATAGCTGCCGAGGCGGCTGCTAAATAAGTGACGAAGTGATTTGTGGATTAGTAATCTATGGATTAACACCAGAGTATGAATCCTTTGTAGGAGGACTCGATGGTAGCACGGTTGTTAATGACGGGAAGCAGTGTATGACGTCAGAAACTCTCAAACGTCGGTTAATTGATTCGGCACAGGCGAAGTTGTTGTTGAATGGTGAAAATAACATGAGTGTCGCTTTCAAAATGGCATCACAACAGCAAGTGACATCAAAGCCGAATGCGAACAACAAAAAGAAAAACATGAAAACAAAAAGTACAGACATAGAATGTTTTAATTGTCATGAAAAAGGACACAAAAGTTTTCAGTGCCCAAAAGGAAAGTCCGACAACAAGAAGCCTAAAGGAAATGCGCAGAGTGCCATGGCGGCGACGAATTGTGATTTGTTATCCAACTCGTGGGTCATCGATTCTGGTGCTACGACCCATTTAACTGGTAATCGTCAACTTTTCGAGAGTTTCAAAAAAAATTCAAATTTTCCAGACATAGTGACAGCTGGTGATCAAAGATTGAAGGTCACAGGAAGTGGTTCAATCAATTTGAATACCAATGGAAAGATAATTCCGGTGAAGAACGTACTGTTGGTGGAAGGTGTTTCATCTAATTTGCTGTCAGTGTATGACATCCAGAAGACCGGCAACAGTGTATTGTTTGCAAATAATCATTGCGTGGTGCGTGATAAAAAAGGTGATGTTATCGTTGATGTGGCAGCGCGCAGTAACTCATGGAAAATCAACAATACAAATGCTTGCGGTATGATGGCTCACACAGATGATGGAAGCGATTTGATGATGTGGCACCGTCGCATGGGTCATCTCGGCTATGATGGCTTGATGAAATTGAATGGATTGGTGAATGGCGTTGCAATCAAAGGTGATCGCAGTATTTTGGCGAAATGTGTACCTTGCATGCTAGGGAAACAGAGTCGGAAACCGTTTCGACAAGCAGAAGTCGAAATCAAGTCAAAAAAAATCCTGGAGCTGATTCACTCGGATGTCTGCGGACCAATGGAGACAGATTCAGTTGGGGGCGCCAAATACTTTGTGACGTTCATCGATGATCATTCACGGAAAGTTTTTGTGTATTTCATCAAATTCAAGAGTGACGTGCAGCGGGTTTTCACAGAATTCAAGTTAATGGTGGAAAATCAAACTGGACTCAAAGTGAAGGTGTTGCGATCGGACAACGGCCGTGAGTACATGGGTGATTTGGCAAAAGAATGTAAGCGTAGTGGCATCATTCATCAAACTAGTTGTGCATATACTCCGCAGCAGAACGGCGTTGCGGAGAGAATGAACCGGACGCTAGTGGAACGAGCAAGGTGCATGCTTTTCGATGCTGGAATGGACAAGCAACTTTGGGCCGAAGCAATCTATCGAGCGGCCTACGTGATAAACCGGTCGCCGAACCGATCATTGAAGGACAAAGTTCCAGAGCATTTTTGGACAGATTTGCCAATCAACTTGTCAATGATTCGGATGTTTGGAACGCCAGTCATGGTTCACATCCCGAAGGAGAAGCGGAAGAAGTTGGATGCGAAGTCCAAGCAAATGGTCTTCATCGGCTACTCAGAGACGCAAAAGGGATTGCGTTGTTTTGACCCGGAAAAACGCACGGTGACGATCAGTCGTGATGTCACATTTCTCGACATGCCAGATGCCAAAGTAAATGATATCTCGTTAATAGATTTATCTGTTACCACTGTAGATGAAAAGGCAGAGGAATCTGAGACACAAGTGATCACACCAACCACACCAGCGGTCGCGGAACCAGAGGTGGTGTTAGAAGAACCTAGTGAAAGTGAACTAACTGAGTCCATTTTCTTTGATGCTGATGATTCGGATGATGATTATGTGCCGGATGAACAGTTATCATGGCCAGTTGGGGAAATTCGACGTTCGAATCGCACATGAAAGGCCACACAACTATTCACATTGTCGGCTAAATTGGCGGGTTGTGAGGAACCAGCCACGTTTCGTGAAGCAACTGGGGCGGGCGACAAAAAGCATTGGATCGCCGCCATGAAGGAAGAATTGCAGTCGCATGAGGAAAATGGCACTTGGACTTTAGTAAATCTGCCGGTCGGACGAAAGACTATTAAGACCAAATGGGTCTACAAGTTGAAGTGTGGAAATTCAGGAGAGATCATTCGCTATAAGGCAAGATTAGTAGCAAAAGGGTGTTCGCAGCGTTTTGGTCTAGACTACGAAGAAACATTCTCACCTGTCGTGAGGTATGAGTCGATTCGTTTTTTACTGGCACTAGCGGCAAAAGATGAGTTCAGAATAGAACAGATGGACGCTGTCACGGCGTTTTTACAAGGAGATCTCGACGAGGAGATATACGCTGATCAACCCGAGGGCTTCGATGACAACAAGGGACGAGTATGTCGACTTAATCGTGCTATGTACGGGCTCAAACAGGCGGGTCGCCAGTGGAACCTGAAACTGGACGCAGCGCTGATAGACATCGGGCTGACCAGGTCAAAGGAGGACCCGTGTGTGTATTATTCGATCGAGATGGGAGTGATTCTGGCTGTTTACTTAAGCCGCTACCCGCAGTCATGCCGGGTGATATGAACAGAATTGTCACCGCGTATTAGAAAAGCTCAGCTGGGTGATGATCATATCAAAGCCATTATGAAGATTCTCAGGGAGCGTCTATATGAAAACTTCAAGCTGAAAAGGGATCTTGGCGATGGTCGATGGGTTTTGAAAATTTGTTTGGCTGTTTCCAACCAAATCTACGGATCAAGAAGAGGTAGTCAAGAAGCTTGGTGCATTCACTTCTAAATTCTTCTTCTACAATGGCACTACAGCCCAAATCGGGCCTTGGCCTCGTGACCTTCACGTTCCTTAACATTTTTCATTATTTATCGGGGAAAGGGTTGTTAGACCTTCGCACAATCCTCTATTTATGAATTCTTAATTTTTCGTAGATTGAGGTGACCAAGGTACACCCAAGCAGGCAGTGTGCTGGAATTATGCGTCGACCGAAATTTGAACTCACGACCTTCGCATTGTAAACTAACACGCTACCCACTAGGCTACACCGTAGCTATTCACTTCTAACGCTTTTGTAGAATTTCGCGAACAAGGTCTAGCACATATGGTCTACAAAAGGAGTTGCCAGGGGCAACGGGCAAATCGAACGAGTTGACCGATCAATTTCGTCTGTAATTGCAAAGTTGTCTGCTGACGAGCCCACCAAATGCTTTAAATTCGTATCGCAGGTGCAAAGGGCTATTAATTCGCAGATTCATGCTTCAACTCAGTCGTCATCGTTTGAAATCATGATCAGCATAAAAATGTTCGCCAAACCCGAAACTCGTCTACTAGAAATTTTAGTTCAAGAGATGGTAGCACCGTCGCACCGAGTAGGGTTATAAGTTCGGCGATCTTGTAGCAATCAAACGAACGTGGTTTGTAGCAGGACGTAAGCTGGCAAGCGAGTTTGTTGGTCTAAACGAAGTCATAAGGATCAAACGCAATAACCACTATGATGTCAAAAAAGCAACAACGAAACCAAATATTACTTTTACCAGCTGCGAAAACTTGAAGCTTTGGAGTTTTGTCGTGGACCATGAAGAGATTCTGTCATCCAGGACGGATGAGGATGATCAGGAAGGCCGAATGTAAGGTGGCAACACTCAGTATTAGAGATGGTATGCTATTTTACATACCTGCGATTTTTTCACTGCTATTGTAAAAGAGCGATCGCATATGGCGATTGGAAATTGAAAAGAGCTGCGATTAGAAGAGCAGAGCAAATTCATACTGCTTACGGTCTATCGCCAATGAAATTACCTCATCCCACTAGCATGGAGAATAGAGGTGAAAAAATCATTGCTATTAAAAGAGCTGCTCCTTTCTACAGATATTGAAAAAGAGCAATCGCAGTGGCAGCAGTTTTTGCCGTCCCTACTAGAGATGGGCATAATCGATGATTTTCATAATCGATATATGCTTGATCGAATGAATTCAATAATCGAATGATCATCGAAACCTCGATTTTCTTCGTTTCACGGTACCGTAGTGAGGAATGAGAATGCGAGTCTTGTTTCTGGTATTTGTTTTTGGTTGTAGTTGTTGCATCGTTCGGTCGCTTTGCCCTGATGTGAAAGGGAGCTAAAACAATATCGTGAGGGCAAAGGCCAAATGTCTTAACCTCAATGTTACGACATTTGGCTTTTCACCCCACGATATGTACATGCACATTTCGGATTACGCTCATTTTATAAACGAGCACGAGAATCTCGTTCTCTTTTATCGTATTTCCTTCGGATGATTTCATTCAAAACTTCGATTATCACTCACACCTCGTTGCGAGATATATGCTGAGAGTCGAGTGATAATCGAAATTTTGAATGATCATTCGAACGAATTACGGTAAGCGAGAACAAAAGATCTTTCGTGTTTCGTAACTGCGAGTTTAATTTCAGCGAAAAAAATCGGTCGTTTGGAATTTTTTCACAAAATCTACAGATAACGCGAGCGTTAACTGTCGGTTGTGTAAAAGAACATTGAAGTTCCAATTCAGCTAAAAGAAGCTGAAGATCGTCCAGAGCCAGAAATTTTTGAAACCGAATTGGTGTATGATACCTTACTAGCTCCCTCAGGAACCGCTCGATCAGAAGCAGTTTCAGGCGTGCCTAATACAGGATCTAATACTTCTTCTAATACTGCTATTGCTCATAAAAAAGGCCGACAATTAAAACTTCTGGCTACAAAAAGTACTCTTACTGAAGCGGAACAGAGGGACTTGGATAAAATTATCATTATAATAATAGTTTGCGATTTTCAACCAGTATCAGTAGAAAATAAAAGTTTCTTAAAATATTCACAAAAAATTAATTCTTTATACAAGCCACCAAGTCGAAAACATTTATCAAATGTATTGATTCCTCAATTGTATTCGCAATCTGTTTCAAATTTAAGGACTAACTTTAGTTCGGTTGAAAATTTAGCTGTATCAACTGATATATGGACAGCCGACAGCAATAAATCTTACATTACCACTGCCACTATATTTTGCAAGTTTCACTTATAACCAAGAATTTGTCAACAAATGAGATTATTGGATTGGAGAAAATATAGCTAACGTTTTACGGGATATATTTAATGATTGGAACATTTTAAGCAAAATTGTAACGATTGTTACGGATATTAGTGCCAACATTAAGAATGGTGTGATTGGGCATTTGCAAAAAAAACCGTCATCCGTGTGTAGCACATACGTTAAATCTAATTGTTAATGAAGCAATATCTCGCCACCAAAGTTTGCAAAATATATTGAAAAAAATGTAGGGGTATAGTTGCACATTTTAAGCACAGTGTGGTTTCAACAGAAAAACTTAAAAATACGCAAGATCAAATGAATTTATCAGCCTTAAAAGTAAAACAGGATGTTGCAACACGTTGGAATTCAGTGCTTATTATGATTGAAAGATTGCGAACAATTGTTGTGTGACGATTGGAAACGCCTGCAAATTATTCAGCGCGCTCTGTAGGTTCAGCGGAAAAGTGGCAAAAGTTAACGAAAAACAAAATTACGATCTGGCCACCCTATGTAGCAGAGTCGTGTTCTGCATTTGATCATAGAGGGACGTCGCTAGCGTTCAGCGTTCGCCACACGCGGTTTGTTTTGCTTGAGATTCGGGCCGAATACCGTCGAAATAAAACACAAGTAAATGGTGCTAACCACGCGTCAAAGTGCTGCGAATATGTTCCCGCTGGAACCGATTCTCGAAGGGTAATAGAAACGACATGAACGATTTTTTTTTTGACGACGGAAAGAACAGTGTGCCGCGTAAAAAAAAACGAAAGGAAGGCATCAACTTTTTTTTTAGCATTAAACGTCCCGTAGGTAACGATATTTTGTTATTGTAAACAATGTGTATGGATTTTCGTTTAAAGTGAATTAAATTGAGGAAATAATTATAATGAATTGTTGATCTTTTCAATGAAAGAGCCCCTCTAACCTCCACAGTTCCTCCTCTCTCCATGGGACCATACATAAAAAGTTACGTTGGAGACTGTATGGCTAAGGCAGGGTGGGCAGGGTAAGGCGATACAACATCCGCCGCCATCGTCGAGGTATCTAATCGGGCCAACAGAGCAAGTCCAACAGAGCAAGTCCAATTTTTGTCCAAGTACCTACTCTGGGGTAAGTCGACGTGACGAGCTCTAAAACTCGTTTTGTTGTTATAGGCCATGGTTTGTATGGTCAGTATCGGTGCAACGAACTCCCCACGACTCCCGTAGCTAAACCTGGCAACATGCTAGCACGTCGCTCCAGCCCGATACAGCCACCGAGATTGATGTTGGTGGATCTCGGACCAGTTTATTCCCCGTACCTGATTTTCCTTTCTCATTTCGATTATTTCGGTATCTTGGTATCGAAATAATCCATGGGCCTCCAATAATATACAACACAATTAAATATTCTCTCATTGTAACATTAAGTAATTTGCCACGAGGTCCTCACTCCCTAGACGCAGAGGAGTGGAGCATACTTTCTGATTGCGTAATGGTACTAAAGCCTGTGGAAGATACTACCACTATCCTATCTGAAGAAAGCTATCCGAGTACATCGCTGGTGATTTAAATCCTTAGAGGCTTACAACATTCAATTGAAAATATGGTACCAGTACGGAAGCTGGAGAACTTCTTCGCCACTATTTAGCAGACATAGTCAGCCGTCGATTTCAAAATTTTGAAGCTAATAAAATAGCAGCAAAGGCAACTTTTTTGGATCCAAGATTCAAAAAAGGTTGCTTTTGGAGTGAAAGAAAATGCGAAAAATACACAAATGTGGCTAATGGAGAAAATGGTTTCATAAATGGGCCATTTGGCTTCCTACGCTGCAGCCACATCTACGAGTACATCTGCAGCTGAAGAAACTACCACCGGAAACAAATCCATTTGGAATTATTTTGATTCCAAAGCATCAAGGCATCAATCAATTACAGCGCCAGTTACAACAGTTGCGAATATAACATTAATGCAATATGTGAAATCGAATAATACATAGTTATAAAATAAACCGTGCGTTTATATTCTACATACATAAAGAAAAAATAATAATTTGAACCAAAACTGTTAAATTTAAAGTGTAATTTCAATAAATCAACTAATAACTAACAAACTAAAAGTTATAAACTTTAAAATTTGGTATAAACACCTTTCAAAAGAAACGAAAGAAAACTGCTTCACAAATCTTACGATGCCCAAAGGTAGAAGAGATAGTGTTGTTGAAAGTATCTGAGCTTTTTTAGTTCCAAGTTCTTTAATTTCTACGGTGGCGTACGTATACTGCTGTGGAGTGTATCAGACCGACAGTATACGAATAATGTAACTCAACTTTTGTTTTTTCTCACTCTCTATCCGTCGCTCATCGAATAAAGACGTGTTTTTGTACAGCATACATTGAGGTCTTTTATTCAATATTTACAACAGGTTATGGTCCCAGGCGACGCTTGCCTATATAGATCGTGCGGTAAATTCGGGACAATTGGGAATTTGTGCGATTAGCGGGAAAATTCTGGACATACGAAAACTGTAGGTGTTTTTGTTTCGTGGATTTGTGACGATCGTACGAAAAATTTATGACAATTGGAATTTGTGCGGTTAGTGGGAAAATCCTGAACATACGTAAACAGCGTGTGTTTTTGTTTACGTGGATTTGTTGGCATCGTTCGGTAAAATTCGGGACAGTTAAAATTTGTGCACGGTTAACGGTTTAGAGATAGAGAATGAAAAAATGGGTATAGATAGGCTGGAGGGTGGTAGCAACTGGCTCACGTGGAAGTTCCAGATAACGCAGTTTCTGGAAGCATGTGAATTATTTGACATTATAGATGGTACCGAAAGGGCCCCAATACCCACTAGTGAAAACTATGCAACCCGTTATGCTACATGGAAAAAGGCAGACGCTCAGGCACGGCATGTATTTTCGTCGGCATGCAAAAGACAGCCACTGCTTCAAATAATGAATTGCGAAACGGAACATTCAATGTGGACGACGCTCAAAAGTACCTATGAGCAGGCATCAAAATCTAATATTCTATTCTTCTTCTTTAATGGCGCTACAGCCCAAATCGGGCCTTGGCCTCCTGACCTTCAGGTTCCTTAACATTTTTTCATTATTTATTGTGGAAGGGTTGTTAGACTTTCGCACAACCCTCTATCTACGAATTTTTCATTTTCGTAGATTGAGGTGACCAAGGTATATCGAAGCAGGCAGTGTGCTGGAATTATGCGTCGACCGGGATTTGAACTCACGACCTTCGCATTGTAGACCACCACGCTACCCACTAGCCTACACCCTAGCTTATATTCTATTCTTGCAACAAAAATATTACGGTTTCACAAATAGCCCAGGCGATGACATTGCAACTTTTATGTCGAAATTGATAGAAATAGTGCAGCAAATGCGTGACCAAAAGGATCTGATTCGATGGTTATGACTAAGATTTTAATGTCATTACCAGCGGAGTACAATCACTTTCACAGTGCTTGGGAATCGACGAATACCGAAAGTCAAACAATGACAAATTTGCGCGCGCGGTTATTAGCTGAGGAACTTCGAATAAAATTTCAAGATCAAGCGGAAAATGTAGAAGCGTTGGTGGTCATTCAAAATTCTTCGAAAAAGTTTTCTTCTCAAAAAGGAAATCAGAATAAGAAGAACAGCAAAGGTGAGAAGTAAATATATTGCTGGAGTACGACAGTCTTTAAGCAAGGAGGCCGTGGCGAATGTAGCAATAAAGAAGGTCTCACTTCGTGCATGACACGAACGGCTCGAACACCAAAATACTCTGCACGTGAAGAAGTTCCTACGTAGTAAAGGAATTGAAATCATCGAAGCAGAGTTCACTTGCGAAGCGTGCGTTTATGGAAAATCTCATCGTGGAAGCTTCGTATCTCGTGAGGAGAAATCGACAAAGTGCGGCGCAATTATCCATGCAGATGTGTGCGGACCCATGGATGAATATTCACTTGGTGGATCCAGGTATTTTTTGCTATTAAAAGATGACTATTCTCATTTTGGTTTCGTTTATTTTATGAAGAATAAGTCAGAAGTTACGAATAACATAAAACAATTCGTACTGTTAACTAGAAATGAACCAGGTCACGAAGTCTGTATATTTAGAACGGACAATGGAAGGGAGCTGCACAACGAAGAGGTAGATAAATTTTTCGATGAAATAGGCATCCACTATCAGCTTACCGTGTCACACACGCCAGAGCAAAACGGATGCGCAGAACGTGAAATGCGGACAATTGTTAAGTCGGCGAGAACAATGATTCATTCGAAGAGGATGAACAAGAAATTCTGGGCTGAGGCTGTAAATTCGGCAGTTCATGTATTGAATCGAACTGGAACCAGTATTGGCTTGCGAAGTAGATCCACCTCCGCGTGGTGCAAGCTGGATAGCGCTAAGAGATCTACAAGTAGGGGGGGAGTAAGTCGAATGGTAGGTATATTGAATTGAATCTAAGACAATTTATTATACCATATTACCATCGGCTCCGAAACCTACATAGATAGGGGGGAATCAAGTTGAACAGACCGTTAGCTCCGAAACCCATTTAGGTGGGGGGATAAAGTTGAACAGTCAGTCAGCTCCGAATCCTATCGATCGCAGGGAAGTAAGTGCTGGTCTAGAAAGCTACGGCGATTCTAGTAACTTCTTTTGGAGCGTGACAACTCCATGAACCCGAGCTGTTCGATCGGTATCAAGTTGCGTGTGAACTAAGACCGAAGTGGAGCTTGCTTCAAGAAGGTCCTCACCAAGGACTTTAAACTTGGTACTACGGGAGGAAGTATTGGCAACCATGCACTAAGTGGTATCGATCATGTTTCAATGAATGAATGAAGAATATAAGATCTAAACATCAGAAAGCCGCGGAGAGTAGTAGCTGACTGAAGTAGGCGAAAAGCAGGTGTCCGGTATAGCCGGCACGGTTTACTGACTGAAGGACGTGAAAATTGAAGCAATAATAAATATGTAAAAAGTTGAATGAGGAACGTTGAATGGATGATGTTGATGTAGATGTCTGAGGTGGATTCTAATAGCAGTCTTAAGCTAGGTAAGGACGAGAATGGCCGCTGAGAATTGTGAAGAATGAAGCTGAGGAATGTTAGGCAATGGATGATGTGGATTTTAGTAGCAGTCGGTAAGTTAGGTGAAGACGAGAGTAGCCAACCGAGAACTAGTGAAAAATGTAGCAGAAGCATGTCGTATATGGATGAATGTTGGATACGGGTGATAGTAGTAGCGGACTGAGGAAGGCGAGAAGTCTAGGTGACTGCGTAACCGACTAAGGAAAGTGAAAATGGATCTCAGAATTTTGAAGCAGAACTGATATTGTATTACTGGTAGTACATGGTATTTTGCGTAAGAAAGTAGCGATCTTATGTTCGAGGTGACACTGGCCCTCCCTCGGTGTCATAGTAGAACATATGACAGCAAAATCTTACGCAGCAAAGACGGTATGAATCGAACATCGAGTGATCATACGTAGAGCATGAATGATTTGAGACTGACCGGTGCGACGGGGTATGGGCAAACCAATACAGCCATGGATGAGGTCCCTTCGGGGTACAAGTAGTGGCTGTGGTTTACCACCTACATCGCGGGTAGAGCATCTCCTGTTTTGCTGTACTTGTACAGTATACAGGTTCTTGGAATGCCCAGTGCAAACCTTGTGCTCGACGTGGAGTTGCGTATCAACCGGATCCCATGATCAAAAGATTGGGAAAGGTTTTAGATAGGCTTTGCTCTCACCAGTGTGATTGCAGAACACAAGAAGAAGCATAGACTGGTATCATCTGCCGAGATACGTTGGACAATGACTAGCGTTAAGCTTGAAGGATGCAGGCGATTGTCGTTATAATAACAATCCGTGACCGCTAAAGACAGCCGTGAACTCGTGGCTTTCTGTCGGTACGTTCACGTTAAGCGTTCAAAGTATGGTCCTATGGAACCAGTATTGAACCTAATAAAGCACCGTATGAATTGTGGTTTAATAAGCAGGCAAATATTGATCACTTGCGAATTTTTGTCTCTGAAGTTTTAGTACACATTCCAAAGCAGAAACGACGAAAATTTGATCACAAGGCAGTAAAATGTACATTTGTTGGATATGATAATCGTTCAAAAGGTTATCGAGTCTGGAACCCGGAATCAAATAAAATTGAAATTGCTCGTGACGTAACTTTTTTACAATATTGGCAATATTTGATATTGATAACGTTCAAAAGAAGTCTGATGCTGGAGTAATGGCGGTGGAGAATGAACCAAATGTGGATGATACTGAGATCAAAGAGATGCCAGAAGAACGAGACGATCGTGGTGCATTATGTGATATCGACAACAGAAATGTTATCAACAGGCGTTTGCGGGGTCGGGACATATTACCACGACAGAATTTAGAGTTTTTTTGGGACTTGAGATTGATCAACTATCGGACGGATCAATTCATCTAAATCAGCATTCATACGCGCTAAAGATACTTGATCGCTTTGGAATGACAGATTGCAATTCGGTAGCAACACCATTAGAGAATTCACAAGACTTAATTGATTTTGCGGGAAATGGAAAAGTGAATTTTCTATATCGTGAGGCAGTCAGCGCTCTAATGTTTTTGGCTGTGGCAACGCGACCAGATATTAGTTTTGCGGTTAGTAACGTTAGTCGATATTTGGAGAATCCAGCTGAAGCTCATGTGAATGCGGTGAAACTCATTTTCAAATACGTTAAGGGAACGGCAGACATGGGTATTCATTATGAGGATGGGAACGAATTGACTTTTTGTGGCTACTGCGATGCGGACTATGCAGGCGATAAAATAACAGCGCGATCGAAATCTGGTTATGTTTTTGTTCTTGGAGGAAGCATTATCAGCTGCGGATCGGAACGACAAAAAACTGTTGCGTTATCGACAACAGAATCCGAGTATATGGCGGCTTTGTATACAGTTAAAAGCTGGTCTGGTTAAAGATCTGCTATGTGAACTATTGTTGGCAGAAATTAGTCCACCGACCCTTTATATGGATAATCAAAATGCAATTCGACTCGTATGAAACCCAGAATTTCACAAAAGGACAAAACACATCAACGTATGATACCATTTCATTCGTGAGAAGTTCGAGGACGGGAAATTCATATTAAAATACATATCAACGAATGATCAACTGGCAGATATTATGACGACGGCTTTACCTAAGGTTAAACATGAATTCTTCCGGAAAAATATGAACATTGTATCAAACTAATATTAACGTAAAAAAAGGAAAAATTGTTTTTTGTACAATGCCATTTTTGAATTAATTGAATTGAATAGAATATTTTTAATGATTTGAAGTAAATTGATTAATTGAATAATTTCTTTGTAACTTGCAAGTGGGAGTGTTGAAATTATCTGAGCTTTTTTAGTTCCAAGTTCTTTAATTTGTACGGTGGCGTACGTATACTGCTGTGGAGTGTATCAGACCGACAGTATACGAATAATGTAACTCAACTTTTGTTTTTTCTCACTCTCTATCCGTCGCTCATCGAATAAAGACGTGTTTTTGAACAACATACACTGAGGTCTTTTATTCAATATTTACAACAAGTGTTCTACCCCTCCCCTCCCACATAAATGTGTGGTTTGATCAATAGAAACTGAATTTCATAGAATCTACTTCGTCTAACTAACTTTCTATGTAAAGAATTTTGAACGTTATTTCGGCTTAAAAAAAAAAATTGTGCGTCCCGATAGATAAAATAATTTTGTTTATATCCTTTCTTTTAAGATGAGCAGATTTTGTAACATTACATTACTCTTTTTTAAAACTAAACAGAAACAGTCAAATGCCATTGGTATTAACAAACGTAAAACCGATCTGAATTCAGTTTACGGCATACAATTACTTTCTAAACTTTATGGTGGGCACAATTGACAGATTAGACTTATTTTTATGACGTTGTTAATTTCATTCAAAGTTGAATTTAGCGCTATCAAGTACGTTAAAATGACCCAACAAACATTCGAACTTTTAGTGAATCGTCGATACTCTAAACAAAGTTTATGTCTAGATAAAATAAATTTATAGATTTGAGCATATGTATATCATAAAAAAATTTATCTAATTTTCTATAAAAACCAATACTACATTTAAGAGATTACACTAATCAATTACTATGCATAAATTTCACTACATTAACATAGCCATAATTAAGAACTCGAATAACGACGATAATAATTCATCGTTATTTATTTATAATTAATTATTTAAACTAGATTTCTAGTTTCTTAATGATATTAACATCTACCAAAGAACTACAATTGAATGAACACAATTATAGCACACTTGTGAAAATAATGCTCAAAAAACCCGAATTGAATTTTCAAACGAAATGAATGATCAACATTAATGACCTCATAAAATGGATTGATTCGACATTGAGCTTTTTTTAGACTTAATTTAAAAGTAGTCGAAGTCAACCAGACCGAAATAGTAATTATTAAATCTAAAAATATCAAAAAAAAATTTTGATATCGAGCCGCATTTAAATTTGAATCCAACGAAGCGCTGGACATTATATTTTGGTCTGGGTGAATTCACTTTATGATTATTTTTTTTATCTTATACTTAAATGATTTAAAATATTTGCCTATTAATATTTTTTTTTATTATAATAAAAATTACAACATGACAGCCAGTTATCAGAATTTTTATGTTTTTTTTCTTATAGAGGGTTTTTTTTTAAATTTATTATGCATTGTTCCTATTGACGTTAAATTTCGGCTATTTTAAAGTATTTACTACTTTAATTGAATTGTTAGAACGTTCTATTGAGAATTTCTATTTAATCTTTTTTTTCTTTTGAATAAAATTGTTTCCCGGAATTATATGAGTCGATAGTCTATTAAGAATTTTTTTTAAATCTATCAATTGTTTGTGACACTTGAAAGATAAACGAGCTTGTGCACCCGCAAACAAATATTTATCAAATTACTTCGAATATGCGATTAATAATAATTCAATTATATTATTTCTAATGGCACAATTTTTCATCTCAATTGCGTTGTTTGCATAAAACTCGTTGCAACTTATTATTACACAACATAGGATAGGCTCTAAAAAAAGCACACTCCGATTGCTTCACTATTAAACACTAGAAAACTATTTTCTCTCACTTTAAAATCAATTATTAGTCATATAATTAACAATTATACATGTAAAAAAAAGAGAATAACAAATACATCACACTTTTGAGTAGAAACTAAATTATTTCGTACGATTGATTTTTACGCAATTATGTGACTATTTTTAGTTAAATCGGTTAGCAATTCTGTATCTAAATCGTCAGCGTCTAATAAGTCGGTTGTAATGTCACCGTTCAAAAGATTACCACCATCGTTAATACCACCATTTAAGGAAACCACATCAAGCGACGATCGTCGAACGTGATGTACGTCTTCGAGAATTGTATGCGGTATTCGTTCATCGATAAATGTATCACCATGAACTATATGTGGTGCTTCGTTAAATTCATCGAGTTCATCCATACCTTGAAAAGCGTGCGTTAAAGGTAAATAGAAGCAAGGGTTTTTGTTTTTTCTTTGACTTACCTGCATAGTTAACGCCGGCCAAAAGTAAATACTGTCCGGCTCGATTAGGCCATAAGAGTCCAGTCATTACGCAGTATGCTAAACAGTCGGCCGAATTCGTAATGCCCAGGAGCAATTTATATCGCCACATTGGATTCACTTGAAGTGCAACTATTGCAACGATTGGTAAATAGATGAACCACACCAGGCTTGAAGCGCCGAAATGAAGTAAGAAATCTAATTTTTTCGTTGAATGTTCGTATTTCATAGTATTTCGAAGCTCCCAGAGAAACCATAGCATGAATGATGTCCTGAAATGATGAGAAATTGTGAAATCAATTAGGAAACGTTGCTGTGGTGTGATTTACAATAAAATTATTTAAGTAACTTTTTGTTTATTGCAGTTTATTTTACACATATAAAAATAACTTTTTGTTTTGTTTTATGTGATACCGGATCTAGAGGGGTTGCACTTTTGTACTGAAGCACAGCTCCGGTGAGGGGAAGAGGATATTGGTTTTTGGGAAGATGGGCAGCGAGTTCCATACTCGAACAGTTCGGTTTAAAAACGAATCACGAAATTTGACAGTGCGACCGAAGATAGGGTGAAGCAGTTCGAATATTTCGGGGCAAAAGCATACATGGAGGTAAGAGTTAAGAGATTTCGTCCGTACAATCTTGATTGTAATAGCGATACAAAAGGATTAGGGAGTTTACAATTCGTCTATGCTCGAGTGAATCAAGCGATGAAGTGATACCAGAATCTCCTATAATTTCAATGGTCCGGGACTGGATACTATCCAGATAGGAGAGAAAAATTTTTGCAGCTCCCGCCCATAGATGGGAATTAAATTCAAGACGTGGTCTAAATTGTCAGTAACCCAGAAGCGGTGAAGGAGTTTTTACAACTTTTTAGGTAACCCAAACATTTAGATACTTCCTTGGCGATGTTAAATATATGATCGCTCCAAGATAAGTTATCTGTGATTTGTATATGTATTAATGACTGGCCTCCAAAGGTGATTGGTTCAAGGTTAGAGTCACGTTTGTGGGACACAAGAGAGCACTGGATTTTCGAAGCATTAAATTCGACTTGATTTTTATTGCACCAACTAAGAAAATATTAGCAAAAGGGTGGAAGAAAGAAGCGAACCCTGACGGGCACCAGCGTTAATTTTATAAGAAGGGGAAACCACACCATCGAATACGACACGCATTGAACGATGGGCTAAAAAACTTTCAATTCAGGAAATAAGGAAATCGCCCAAACCAATAGTTCTAAGTTTGATTAAAAGGGCGCTGTGCCATACTCTGTCGAAAGCTTTGGAAATATCGAGAGCGATAATACAAGATTCACCAAACTGGTGAATGCTCTTGTTCCAACGTTCAGTGAGGGTGGTTAAAATGTCCCCTGTGGAACGTTTTTTTTGCGGAATCCATACTGTTTGTCGTCAATAATATCATTGATGTTGAGATATTCTATTAATCTATTGATGATGTTTCCATGACCTTCGGCAGAAGTGAGGTGGCTATGGCTATTGGGAGAGGACGATAATTAGCGGGATTGATGCGTTCTCCTTGTTTTGGGACTGGCTGAACATTTGTAAGTTTCCATGAAGATGGGACAGTGGAGGACGATAAGGAGAGACGGTAAAGTTTGCATTAAGGTGTAGCAAGAGAAGCGCAGCAATTTTCAAGGAGAAGAGCAGGGAATGGAATGGACGATTTGTTAGCATTTAGATTCTTAAGAACTCGATAAACGTTACGCGGACGAATGTTAATTTGTCCTAAGGAGGAATTTAGCGCAGTATACATTGGAAGCCTAAATTTCGTTGGTGATAAAGAAGAGTTGATAGCAAATTGAGCCGCTAAGATGTTTGCCTTCATGTTAGGATCCGTAATAAATCATTGTCGTACATTAAAGATGGAATTGATGATGGAACGAGCGAGAGACCAGAAACTTTTGCCTCAGTTTCTGGTCATGCAAATATTTTTCTCGTTGTAAGCTGGAATTACAGAGATTCTTTTCTTTTTTGAAATTAATCCAATTAACATCAGATGGCAGCTGCTTCTAAGCAC
Source organism: Chorisops tibialis (assembly GCA_963669355.1). NCBI lineage: Eukaryota > Metazoa > Arthropoda > Insecta > Diptera > Stratiomyidae > Chorisops > Chorisops tibialis. Next base: position 71,638,722 of record OY770263.1, on the reverse strand, counting down.
GGTAAGCTGCCTCTTTACCCCGTATCGCAGTACTGCATTTTTCATTAAACCAAGATTTAGAACTGGGCTTGATTGGTTTGTAGTTTTGGGGGATGAAAAGTCTCATGTCCAACAATATGGTTTCATTTACTGCGGAAGAAGCATACTCAACACCTCTGTTGAAGCATATTGACCAATCAAATGAACGATAAAATTGCTTAAGACTGAACCAATCGGCACTTTCGTAATGCCATACCAACTTTTTTAGAGTTGGTGTGTTTGGCGTCGAGATGGATAATGGGAAGCGGGCGGAAATTAAACAATGGTTTGAGCTTCCGAGTGGAGAATTAACAGAAGTCGAGTATTTAGCTGGGTCTGAAGTTAAGAAAAGATCAAGAAGATAAGATCCTTGGCCTGCAACGTCAGGGATACGAGTAGCCCTGTCTACAGTTTGGCAAATCGGCCGGCTGGAGATGTGTTACGGGAGTGACGAAGCCAATTTATATTATGGACACTAAAATCGCCTGCTACTCCGATTTCGGATTAAGGGTGTTTGGAGAGAATTCGATCAATCGAAATATTTTCAAATTCATTGATTATGTCTTCGTCCACTATACTGGGGCTTCGATACAAAAAAACAAAGATGTATAATGCGCTTTTGGATGAAGAATTTAACCCAAATGAAATTAAATTCGGGATTAGTAAAATTTCCGTATTCGGGCAGAAGTTGGTAAGCGGATGTACAATGCAATCCCTTGTTGTCTAAAAAAACCGGCACCAGAATATAATTCGGAACAAAAAATTGATCATTGGAAACTTTAGTTTCACCGCCAGTATCGCTGGACTTTTAGAGGTGCGGAGGCAATACACTCCAAAGTGATTCGTTCTTAGGCCTCGGATATTTGTAGAGTCAATTGCAAATGAGCTTTGCATTGACTAGTGTTGCAAATCTAAATAGATTGCAACAACAAACAACAACAACACAACGTTTAAAAACACTAGCAAAATGCTACAACATTGACCGTTGGCATAGTACGGGAGCGGTGCAACAACAACTTACCCACTTAAAGTGCGAAAGCTTCAAGCAAGAAATTGGTGAGGTGCCGTCGTCAATGGCGTGGCAGCCCAAAACCTGCAGTCGTCGCCTCCAATCGACTCGAAGAGTACGTCCTCCAGCTGCTAATTTTTAAGATATATCTTCCATTCGCTCTACATGGCCAGCCCACTGCAGTTAGCTTGAGATTCTGGCTCATCGCAGAGTTGATACAACTCACGGTTGTATCTTATTCGCCATTTCATTCCTTCCTTCACAGGTCAAAAAATGCTTTGAAAGATCTTTCTTCCGAATGCGTTTTTTGGAAAGTTTGCGTTAATGTCCACGTCTCGTTGGCATAACAGAGCACAGTTGCTTTATTAGTTTTATATATACTTCTTCTTCAATGGCATTACAGCCCAAATCGGGCCTTGACTTCCAGACCTTAACATTTTATTTGTTATTCGCACAAGGCTCCATCTACGAATTTTCATTTTCGCAGGTTGAGGTAGCCGAGGTAAGAACTTTATTTTTCGTTTTAGTTGATCACTTTAACACTTTTCTTATTTACTTTATCGCCTAACTCGTGGCTCTAATCGCGCTCTGTCGCTTTTCTAACTTCGACCCTTTCGCTCGCGAACATTCCACTCCGACTCTTTCGTTTTCCAAAACTTAACAGCCCGTCGCGACTTCACTACACTACTCGACTGCTGATCCCCACCGTCGTGAAATCGACGTATTTACCAATCTCAACCGTCGATCACTCGACTGAATTCTGTCTGTGGATCACTATCACTCACTTACTGTTGCTTGCTGAACTCCGCCTGTCCACCACAGGACTTACTCGCTTACTCCTTCTGGCCGTCGATCGCACTCGTCTGTCAACTCCTTAACTCGTTTTTCATGCCAATGCTCAAGATTTCGCCTTGTGGAAGAGAGTTGTTTCTGTCATATGCCCCTATAGGGGGTCTTAACAGGAATTTGCTTGATTGATTGTCCAAATATCAATTCTGCTGCTTTCACGAGTGCTCACTCTTTTCATACCCAGCACAACGGACGTGTTCGCTGACTGTCGACGCGTATTTCTTGTTGCTTTCATTCGAGGAAAAGAGTGCAGGTTTTCAGTCACTCCAGTTGGTTGAAGAACTCGAACATTTGATGAGCAGCATAGGGTGGGAATGATCATGATCGGAATTCACGCCCACGTGTATTTGTTGTTATTTTCATTGGAGGAAAAGAATGCAGGATTTCGTTCATTACTTATTTGATGAGTAGCACGGTATGAGAATGTTCAGGATCGGGATTTGCGCTCGCGTGTATTTGTTGTTGATTTCATTCGAGGAAAAAACTGCAAGTTTTTTTCAGTACTGTAGAATTGTTGCTGGTTGAAGACCTCGAACATTTGATGAGCAGCTAGTGTGGGAATGTGCATGTTTTGATTTCAAGTCAGCGTGTATTTGTTGTTGCAAAGCAGGTGTTCTTTTATCACTGCAGAATTGTTGACTGAAGACGCAGACATACGGCGAGCGACTAGGGCTGGCATATAACAATATTATTGCTATTAGTTTTATATACTCGCAGCTCTTATTCCTGTGCACTTTTTTTTTATTTATCGAATAATACGTTTTATTTACTAGCATCATCCGTCGATTGATCTCGTTCGTTTTACTGCCGTTCTTTGCTAGATTAGTCCCTTGCCATTAGATTAAAAACCACTGAATCACGTTCAGCACCACAAATTGGTCAGGGCAAAATAAACGTCATTAGAGACGTAAACTCCCTTTTAGACTGCGAGTATGATTGCATGAACCAACCGCAGGTTGAGAAACGCAAGTTTCATATTAAATTTCCTGAACGAAAAGAATGAGCAACAAACACAGCACCTATAGAGGTTATCATCTCTATACGGACGGGTCTAAAACTAGCCAGGTGACAGATGGAGGGATTCATTCTCACGACCTCAACATCCACTCTTCATTTCATCTTCCAGAACACGCGAATGTCTTCCAAGCGGAAGTATTAGCTATTAACGAGTGCACAAATATTATTTTACACATGCAGAACAGTCTCGGAAATTGTTACATTTTCTCAGACAGCAGGGCTGCACTTCTGGCACTCCAATCCTACAGGACCACGTCCAAACTAGTGTCCATTTGTAGACACAATTTGAATTGCCTAGCGGCTACAACCGAAGTATTTCTATTTTGGATACCGGGTCATAGCGACCTGTTAAGAAACGATGCAGCATTAACTCCACTAGGAAGTCAGTCGATGTAGCACCAACAATGCTTAAGACTAGCTTCAAACAAACTATTTTGGATTCTTTCTTGGCCGGATGGCGGCAGCTGGAAAACTGCAGAACGGCCAAATTCTTTTTGGAAGAAACGAATAAAAATATTACAGCTCAGCTGTTACAGTGTAGTCGCTATATCGTCCGAACTATTGTTGGCCTGACCACAGGTTATTGCTAGCTTTAGCAATTACGCATTTAGGCTGCGGATCGCGAGCAACAGCCTTTGCAGAGGTTGCGAGGAAGACGAAGAATCTATCGAACATTATCTTTGTCACTGTCCGCAAATCTTCAACAGCCGTCTCCTTTGTTTAGGCTCTAGATTCTTCTTAGAACTAGACGATCTCAGAGACGTCTCAAACCTTCAAGCCTGCTACGGTTCGCAAATCGAACCAAGTGGCTAGAACCAATGGAGTGACATCCATCTCATAATCAATGGGGGATGTATAATGGACCCAACTAGATGGCCTCAGTGCATTGTGGTTCTACGGAACCACCCTCCTACAACCTAAACCTAGTCCCAAGATAAATGAAGTTGTCCACAATCTCCAAATTATACTATGCAATTGTTATATTTTGTTTGATTATCGTTCTTTCTTGTTTGCGTCATTACTTTTTGCCGTCTAAGTGTCGTGCATCCGACACCATCCGCCTCCGACTTTTGGTCCCTTGCTACAAATTCACCACCTCTCATGCATTTTCTATCCAGATTTCGATCATATTGGGAACTTAATAAACCGCCGAACCGTATTTTCATCCTCTTCCGCTATTAAAACGATACCCTCAGTTGTACCGTGCTTTCGCAGCTTCACAGAACTGTACCATCAAAACCAACCAACCTAATCCTTCATCAACTTCCGACTAATCAAGTCCGTATACCTTGTATACCAACCAACTATGATGGAGATCCCCAACGTAATCGCCGTAGTAACAGGTTTTAATCCTTTGGTAAGGTTTTCGTGGGTCGCCCCACTTCAGTGTAAGTTCCTGCAAGACTTTGATACTGATGGAACAGTTACGGTTCGTGGGGGCCCCACTCTCTAAACGTAGTTACTGGAATCGCCGTAGCTTTCCTAACCAGTATTTACCTCCCCCTGCGGGGAAGAAACTGGTACAATCGAACTGACGAACATTTAGTTTATTGTTCTTATTGGGGATTGTGTAAGAGCAGAAAGTCTGGAAAGGGTAGGTTCAAGAAGCCGAATGTATAGTTAGAGTAGATTAAAGTTTCTATATACAAGACACAAACGACCTTTGAAATAGTTTGGCCTTGGGGTTCTAAAGATAATGCATGGCCTATTTTCGGCTGGTTTAGTGCCATACATTAGTAAATTTCGTAGTGGAAAAATACGCACATTGCTTTGCTAAAAATTTGTGTATTTATGATAATTTTCCATAGCAGTAAATGATATTGTTGCGAGCTAGGGGATCGCTGATTTCAAAGGAAAACACAATTCGTTTAAAAATAATGAATAATTTTATTTATTGCACTTTATACACAATTCTCACTTTAACTTAATTCGCCTTAAAACGCACTACCGATATTTCGCTTTCTATCGCTTTTACTACCGTCGCGTTCAGATGTCTCTGATTCACCGATAGGTGTCGCCAAAATCTAACTGACTCGTTGTCTGAAAGTTGGCGGTTATTTATACTAAGTCTCCCAGACAGGTGTCGTTGTGTGTGTGTGTCTAGAATGATTGGCTACATTGTGGAGCTCGGTAGAAGTGTCTGGAAACATGTGTATAGCGTTTCAAATGTTGATGGACTTTTCTCGGTGTTGCTGGGGACGTCGAGGTTGTCAGATTTATAACATTACCCTCTCCTTAGTCCCTGTTCGTCCCGAACAGAGTCGTTCATTTCCGCAATGGCACCGTGGTACTTTGTTAGTCGGTCGAGATGTACCACTTTCATTTTTGTACGAGGTTTTCGCTGATTCCATTCATCCTCTGGTTCGATCGTTAACCTCCGAATGGTTTTTCCGGCTTCTTTTTCCTTCTCACGTTCGCGTTCTTTCTCCGTTTCCTTTTCGCGCTCATTCTCCTCCTTAGCGGCACGTTTACTTCCCTTTTCTCGTTCCGCATTCTTCCTTTCGCAATCTTCTCGATCATATCGCTTCCCATGTTTGGTCTTGTCACGATTATTCGCATGAAGTACTTGGCCGTCACGACTTCTACCCGTTCGCTCGTGATCCCTATTCGAATGCCTAACTCTGCTTCCATGATCTTTCCCGATGTATTGTTCTTGTTGCCGACTCGGGGTTTTCGATCTACTCTGGCGTCTTTTGTCACAACCGTGTGTAAGATTTGAACTCTGACGACTAGTTCTTGACCAAGATCTACATTCACGATCTCTACCTTCGCGTTGTTTAGCCGCGCAGCCGGAACAATGGTTGGTCGCTTTTCTGAGTTTACGGCAGTCGAGTCTCAAGTGTCCTGCCTGTCCACAATTCCAGCATCGGGGGGCACCAAACCTTTCGCTCCGCTTGGTGTGCTCTGCTTTCCGACACACACACTCTTCTACTATTTCTCGAACTCGATAGTTACTCCGCGAGCTTTGCTTGGCAGCTTCGAACGTCAGCCCATATACTAAGGCTTCGCCAATCGTTTTCTTACCTGCCAATTTCAACGCCTGTTGCAGCTCTCTGTCCTGTACAGCATTGTTAAATGCGAAAACAGCTGTATCGTTGCGTTGCTCTGTTTGCGCATTGGGCAGCGATAATAATGTGAGTCGTTCAATATCGCGTGCCAGCTCTTGAAGTGTTTCGCCATTCTTTTGAGTTCGGTTGTACAGCTCTATTTTGTAGATCTCTTTCATGCGGTCACTGCCGTAATGAAGATCCAATGTTTGGACTAACGTTGAAAAATCTTGTTGTTGTTCCTGCGGAATCGTTTGAAGAACCTCCGCTGGTGGACCTCTTAACGCCAATATAAGAGCCGTTCCTCGTTCGAGATCATTCCAATGGTTGTTTCTGGCGGCAGCCTCAAATTGGATCTTATAAATAGCCCACGGTGTCTGTCCATCGAAGATTGGAGCTTTGAAACCCTTATGCGTAACGTGCTCTGCCTTGATGACTCCAGTCGCTTTGACGTTATCCAAGTCCCTTTTTAGGCGTTCGACTTCTTGTACAATCCCGGATATCCTTTCCGTAATTTGTTCTTCGAAGATTCGAAGTTTCTTCTCAACGTTTTCTTCTATGGCCTTACCCATGGTGTCTATTTTATTATTTTGCAGCTCCAATTTTTGGTTGAGGTCCTTTGAGGTCTGATCTAATTTCTCTAGTTTCTGATTAATGTCCGCAGATTGTTGATCTAATTTTTGATTCATGTCCGCAGATTGTTGATCTAATTTCCGATTCATGTCCGTTGTCACAGCTGATTGTTGATCTAATTTGTTCATCATTTGCTGCATTAACTGTGTTAAGGCATCCGATGTACCAGAGCACTCCTCTTTACTAGCTTCTTCAATTTGGAACTCAAAACTATCTGCATTCTCACCCTCAGCCTCAAGTGTCTCGATCATACGGCTGACAAGTTCAGACTTGCTCCCTGTCGTAGATAACCCGCGTCTACCGAGCTCTTCTTTCAGCTCCGCTAATTTTAAGTCTTTTAAATAACGCGGCATTCTCACTACCGATTATTTTCCGCGATCGAATTCGCTTAAATTTACGTCACTAATTAAAGTCACTGCTCACTCGAGAATATTCGTTTTCACAAAATTCTCACTGTCCGTTCGAGAATTTTAGTTCCGCGATTTTACTTCGCTAATTTACGTCACTGCTCACTAAATTACCCGAGAATATTCGATTTCACAAAATTCTCACTGTCCGTTCGAGAATTTTAGTTCCGCGATTTTACTTCGCTAATTTACGTCACTGCTCACTAAATTACCCGAGAATATTCGATTTCACAAAATTCTCACTGTCCGTTCGAGAATTTTAGTTCCGCGATTTTACTTCGCTAATTTACGTCACTGCTCACTAAATTACCCGAGAATATTCGATTTCACAAAATTCTCACTGTCCGTTCGAGAATTTTAGTTCCGCGATTTTACTTCGCTAATTAAAGTCACTGTTCACTAGAGCACTCGAGAATATTCGGTTTCACCAAATTCTCACTGTCCGTTCGAGAATTTTAGTTTCACTTTTCCGCTCTCACAAAATTATCCGTTCCGAGAATTTTTAATTTCACTCGCGATTTTTAACCCGAATTTATCCTTGGAATCCCACTCTTCTGACACCAATTGTTGCGAGCTAGGGGATCGCTGATTTCAAAGGAAAACACAATTCGTTTAAAAATAATGAATAATTTTATTTATTGCACTTTATACACAATTCTCACTTTAACTTAATTCGCCTTAAAACGCACTACCGATATTTCGCTTTCTATCGCTTTTACTACCGTCGCGTTCAGATGTCTCTGATTCACCGATAGGTGTCGCCAAAATCTAACTAACTCGTTGTCTGAAAGTTGGCGGTTATTTATACTAAGTCTCCCAGACAGGTGTCGTTGTGTGTGTGTGTCTAGAATGATTGGCTACATTGTGGAGCTCGGTAGAAGTGTCTGGAAACATGTGTATAGCGTTTCAAATGTTGATGGACTTTTCTCGGTGTTGCTGGGGACGTCGAGGTTGTCAGATTTATAACAATATTAACAGTCGGTGTGCGTTTTTACATGTATGCAATTAAGAAAATCGTAAAAAATGTTCAATTGTTAGTGGCACAAAAGGTGTAAGCCTAAGTACGGTGTGTTTTGCTTAGTTTAAACAGGAACTCTAATGTAGATGGGATATTTTGAGTTTAAGTGGTTGATTACCTGATTTGCGGAAAAAAATCTATTAGGAACTGAACTGAAACCATCTACTAAATACGCGCCTTTACATACATGTGGAACTAATAGAACTAGAGAATAAAAGCAGAAAAAGCTTCATTTGGATCATCTTCTGTTTTGCAAAAATGAACATCCAGTGTGCAGTGTGCTCTTCTCTGAAACTTACTCGGCACCATATGAAAAATTTTGCGGTGAAGAACTTCTCAATATCTACAATTAAATGAAAATCTACTAAGCTTTTATCTTAACTAGACATTGTTATAGAATTAGATTCTCAGAAGACGATTTCTGAAGATTTTACAGAGGAAAAGCATTTGTGATTGTGCACCAGAGGTGAACAAAAAAAATCCTTCATTTTACTCTGACCATTCTACTGCGCGGCTAAGTGTTATCTGTAGCACGTGGCTCGATGGGGACCTCTAAGACTATTTACCGGACGATGTAACAATAGACACATCAGAGGCCACAATGATAAAGGAAAACAAGACAACCCGATTGTACAATCTAATCTAATCTAGTCCCCATATTGAATGAATGCTGATGAATAATATCTCTTGTTGGGTCATATTCAAACAGAGGCTATGAAGTTAATAGCAAATGCTGCTGAATTTCTCCTATGCACGCAGATTCTCAGCTCGTCACCGCTTTTAAATATATATATTTCGCTTTATGCGTAAAAGTCGCTTTATGCGTCTTCTAAATCCTGCCCTGCTAGTTTCTAAATTTTTAAATAAAATCCAAAATACTTCACGGCCTTTCAACCACGCCGCAACTATATCTCAGCAATGCGACCTCTCTATTTATATTTAATTTCTACGAAATACGATTATTTTAGTAACGTTTGTACAACGTTTTTATGCCCACGAGTAATAATCAGACTGTCTCGCAATTTAACATAATCACTGTCTTATCAATTTTGCTCATTTTATCTTTCTTCGTATAATGATGTTGTAAACATTTAATGGCGTTTACAAAAAACAAAGATTCTCGTGTATTAAAACTGTATAGCAGTGTTAAAAAAAAATTTCTACAATCTATTAATAAAAATCTCAGCGTTTTCCATTATCTGAACTGTCGGGTATTTGATTCAAAATCGCTTACATATCAGTTTTTTAGATAGATATCTAAAATTAACATACTTAAAAAGAGGAAAAATGATTCTAAACTGATTATGAATGTTGATTCTTAAAAAAATGTTTAAGCTATGAATCAGGTTTATTTAAAGATCGCAATTCAGTACTAAATATGGCACAGGAAAGTCCCATTTAATCATGTTGTGCATTGATAGTTGAATTGTTTTGATTATTTTGAACAAATCAGCATTTATTATATCCTTTCTATCTAAACGGGTATCGGGCAAGGCTGCATATTATCGCCAGCCTTGGTTATGATGGTAAATAAATGACATCTTGAAAGCCGCACCGAAAGGTAAAGACTGTTTAAAATCTTGAGTCTCATTGAATATGTTGATGACTTGTGTTGCAGCCTGAATGGATGAAGCTTAAGCAGGCAATGATGGACGCTTTAGCGACAGGTTTGTAACAGCTGAACGTATTCGGTTCTTTCCAAAAGGATTTGGTCCAGCAATCCAGCTGCCGCCATTACGTCGAGAAAGAGTCAAAAATATTTTGCTTGAATCTAGTTTTTAGCACTGTTGGTGCTGTATCGTACACAAATGTATGTGATGTAAGAATGCATGTAGCTGTAAATGTAGGCGACGCCGTCCCTCAGACAATACTGCGCTTGTCTGTTCGGATCGGTATTTCGTAGGTCAGTTATGAGAAAGACTTGTTAGAATAAAGTTGGGTTTTTTAGGATGAGGCATTTTCCCAAATCAAAAGTTTTGTTTTTTCATTTCTAAAGTCAACCGATACAGCTGCTACATCGACTGACTTTCTAATGGAGTTAATATTTACAGATCCTTGCTTTGCAAGCGTGTCTGATGCGTCGTTACCTAACAGGTCGCTATGACCCAGTATCCAAATTAAAATTATTTCGGTTATAGCGTCGTCCTGTGTCCGAGAATATGTAACAATTTTCGATACTATTCTGCATATCTAAAAGAATATTTGTGCACTTGTTAATGGCTAATACTTCCGCTTGGAACACAGTCGTGTGCTCTGGAAGATGGTAAAAGTGTGGATGTCGAGTTCGTGGGAATTGATCCCTGCACCTGTCTCCTGGTTAGTTTTATATCCGTCCGTATAGAGATGAGGACCCTCGCAGGCATTGAGTATCGCGTTTGTTGTTCATTCGATTCGTTCAGGAAACTTTATGTGAAACCTTCGTTTCTCAATGGCTTGCGCATAACCATTCGGACTTAGAGTCAAATGTTCGTTCTCCAAATACCAAGAGGCGGGACCGACAATAAATGTACGTAAAAGCAAGTAAACTCACATGGGTTCAAGCCAAAGCACACCGATTATCCGACAAGATGTGAGAGAGGTGAAAGTTACCTCGGAAGCATTGTGTCAGTATGAGAGATCTCCCTTCGCAAGGTGCAAGATTTTTCTTACCTCGGAAGCATTGTCAGTGTGGGCGGATATATAAATAAAGCACGTCAGGCCTTTTGAAAGAGATCTCTCTTCGCACGACAATGGAACTGTTGAAAGCATGCATCAAATCCGTGTTGTTTAATGAAAGAAAAAGAAACTGCGAACTTTCGTGATCTAATGTCTTCGACGCATTTTAGAGATATTCTGGCCAGATGTAAGCTCTAACGCCCAACCTTGCAGCTGGACAGACTAAAATAGGCATTGAGAGTCAAAGGTGAAAATGGCAGTGGGTCGGTCACACTCAGAGGAAGCTAGAACAAAATATCTCCAAACAAGTTCTGGATAACCTCAAGGAAGTGTGGTCGATGATGTAACACATGGAAGCGAGCAGTTCAACAGGTGACAGGACGAATAAATAAGTTCTAGCGATGCTGAGCTTATGCTGCGGATCGTGCCTTGTAGAAGAGTACTGTTTCTGTCCGATACTCCATAAGAGTAACAGCAAATTGATTGACAACCACTAGAATTCTTTAATTTGTCTTGGCTTGGCCACCACAAAAATCTTTATCTAATTTTAGCAACACATTCCTTGAAATTTGTCATCAAATATTAAAAACAGCAAACCCGTGCGAAAAATTCAGTTGTGGTTCTATTCTAGTAATGAGCAATGACACCTACCTGCAAACAAGCACTATCCAGCCGGGCCACGTTTGGTATTCATCGATATCCGAAATTATATCAACTTCCGTCTGCAAAGAAATATTAAATTACTATCATAATATCCAACAGAGAACATTCAATTCACTTACCCTATCCCAAATATAAAGAAATACGTGGAACGCACAATACGGCACCCAGATCGTCATCAGTATAATCCATCCAGTTTTACTAATTTGTTGTCTGGTAACAGCCCAACCTTTTGCCAGTAACAATAAAATTAGCATAAATGAAGTCTGTAAAATATAAATTCGGCCGCATAGAATATCTCAATCAAATTCAGATAATTGAAAAACATCTTACCCGACTAAAAATATCCAAAATATCACCGATTGTCTGAAAATTCGGATTACCAATTCCATTAATAGCGAAATTGATTAGATGCGTTGTTATGAATGCCAAACTAACGAATTCTGTTATCAGGCTGAGCGTAAATAGTTTAGTGACCGGATGCTTTTGTATACGAACGGCATAGATTTGCATCGGTACAAGGATAATATAAACCAAAAGAAATATCAAGTACATTTCGAGAATATTCTGTTGATCGAATGAAAAATGAAAGCTGAGCGGGTTGGAAGATGATTGATTCGGATTGCCGTTCACCAAACGAAAGTCATAGTTGATTGATGGCGATTGATTGCTATTACGCTTCGATGAATCGTAATAATGCCATTTACATGTTGTACGATTTCGATAGCAGGACACTATTGATATATACCAGAATCTGAAATATGATTGAAAAGCTTATTTAGAGAACAATCTGGAATTTTTTAATTAATCGATTTGATATATTTTGTAGTATATTCAAAAAAATAGTTCAGGAAAAAAACAATTTATAATTTAATTTATGGGAAGACGTAACAGTTATCATTCTTTCTAGGAATTGAAGTGAACTTTTAATCTGATTATATTGTCGAGCATAATAAAGATTCGATAGGATTCATCGTCTATGCATGGACCGCCTAGTATTGCGGGGTCTTTGATTTTCGTATGGCAGTATTGATACTCGTAGCTAAGATGCCAAAAGTTAATCATTTAATTACTTACTTACGATGGCGCTACAGCCCAAATCAAACCTTGACCTCCTGTATGTTTCGCCTCCATCCATCTCGGTTCAGTGACTGCGTCCTCCAGTTTGAGAATCATAGCAGTGATTTGCAGTCTGCATCAATAGAATCCTCCCAGCACTTTCGTGGTTTTTACCGACCGGTCTTTATCCATTGATTTTTTCTTTTAGTGTGCTCTTGGGAATTCTCCCATCATCCATCCGCTCCACATGACCAGTCCAGTGTGACTTCTTAAATTTTATAAGGGTTGACACTTCTGGATTGCCGAATGGCATAAAATTCCCTATTGTATCGTATTCTCCAGATAAGAGTTTTCCCTCACAGATCCGAGGATTCTTCTGAGGACCTTTCTTTCAAAGGCGTTAAGTAATTTTTTGGACGCCTGAGTTAACGTCCACGTTTCAGTGCTAATACTCGTAGCTAAGATGCCACAAGGTAATCGTTTAATTTTGTAACTGCAATATTGCAGGTGTGGAATGAAGGAAGATATCCGACTGAATGGAAGGAGGGCGTCATTGTGAAAATTCCGAAGAAGGGCGACCTTCGGGATTGTGGCAATTGGCGTGGTATATGTCTACTTACTGCCGTATCGAAAATCATGACTAAGATAATTCTCAATAGAATTAGTGATGAAAGAAAAGGTTTCCGCATTCTACACTGTTACGCTTTACTATTCGTGACGTTTCGGTCTCTGCTGAGACCTTTATCAAAATCCTTTAAGTTAAGTCCCCTTGATTATGCTGATGATGTGTATTTGCTTGCACATAACCGTTCGGACTTAGAGTCAAATGTTTGCTCGTTGCATTATAAATGCAAAGATGCGGGACTGCAAATAAATGTGCGTAAAACCAAGTAAATGCACATGGGTTCGAACGCAAGCACACCGATTGCTCTTAACGGACAAGAAGAGGTGCGAGATTTTTGTTATCTCGAAAGCAATGTCAGCATTGGCGGCGGAGCCGAAAAGGATATAGATGCTTGTCTAAATAAAGCTCGACAGGACTTCGGTATCCTTTCCCCTTTCTAGAGGTTAAGAGAGATCTCCCTTCGCACGAAGCTGCGAGTTTTTGACGCATGCATCAAATCCGTGTTGTTATATGGTTGTACTACGTGGAAAGTGACCGATCGACTTACCAAGAAACTACAGACTTTCGTGAACCAATGCCTCCGACGAATTTTAGGAATATTCTGGCCAGAAGTGATCTCCAACGACGAACTTTGGAGTACAACTGGCCAGACTAAAATAGGTATTGCGATTCAAATGCGAAAGTGGCAGTGGATCGGTCATACTTTGAGGAAACTAGAGCGAAACACCGCATAACAGGCTCTGGATTATAATCCTCAAGGAAGACGTCGGGTTGGTCGACCATGGAAGCATGCAATTGAGCAGGATGCCAGAAGAATAAACAAGTCCTGGCAACAGCTTAAGACTGATGCTTGGGATCGCACCATGTAAAAGAGAGTTGTTTCTGTCCTATGCCCCTATAGGGGGTCTTAACAGGAATTTGATTGATTGATTGGATATTGCAGGGGAAGCAAGAATAAATTTAGCACTCTAACACTGACCCACTACAGAGTTTAATAGAAGCTTATGCGAATTTGGGGTTTAAGTGCCTTTAATTTTCTTAAATATTGAAGAGCGCTAGAAGTCGCTGGATTTCAAGTAAAAATAAAACTAGTTCGCATTTAAATTAAAATAATCACAAACTTTATTTATCGCATTTTTTATAATCAAATCACTTTTTGTTCACTATATATGTATATAGCCTTAATCGCTTTCCCAACTTCGACCGAATCACTCATCGCAAGTTTTCGCCTTTTTATTAGGTTGTTCCAGATGAAACGACGATTTCGCAATGAAGTGAAGTTAGTTTCGATTATCATGTCTCAAATTGGCGCCAGGTGGCTCTGGTAGTAATGAATATTGAAGTATAAATACTCCTACATTTGATCATGGAATCATTTCAGTTTTGGACTTCACTGAGATCAGAGAGAAAAAAAAAATAAAAAAAGCATGGAATCGAGTCAAAAACGGTTACTTTTTCTTTACGAGTTCAAACTTGGCCACAACGCAAGGGAGGCAACCAAATCAACAGGGCATTTGGAGCTGACATAGTAAGCGAACGAACCACACAGCGATGGTTCGAAAAATTCCGATCAGGAGATAAGACCCTTCAAAAAGTGAGCCATGTGGTCACCCAGGACCATCGATAGGCAACGACGAGCTGTGTTTACTAGTGGAGTCTGACTCACGCAAAACTGTAAGCAACATTGCAGAGAAACTGAGCGTACACTATTCGGCAGTGTCCCGGCCCTTGTAACAGCTTGGAAAAGTCAAAAAGCTTGATAAGTGGGTTCCGCATGAACTTACTAAGCAAAACATGACGCGGAATAACGGTAAAAAAATTAAACGAGTTGCAGTATGAGATTCTTCCTCATCCACCATATTTACCAGACCTCTCGCCAACCGATTACAACATTTTTAAATATTTGGATCATTTTTTGGCGGAGAAACAATTTAACAATGAAGCAGCCATCAAAAATGCCTTCGAGGAATTTCTTCAGTCTAGAAAGTCGGACTATTACGAAACTGGCATAAATGCACTTACATATACAGTGGTCCCTTGATAATTCGGACACTCGTTAATTCGGACCCCGCAAAAATCCGGACACTTCTTCATTTTATACTGTGGACTCTGTAATTCGGACATTTTGAAATCTTGTTATGTCCTCGGTAATCTGGACTAGCAAACTAAACGATTAGAATGAATTTCTTGACCATTGCTTCCTCAATGCTTTCGGGGAATTCCCGGATTTACTAATTTTTTTTTGTCATATTGTGTTGACGTGCAGAATATCAGTACATAGTCGAGCAAGATAGAGTATAGGTGAACATACAGGAAATCTAGTGCATAGTTGCTATTTACAAAAGTGCTTTCAGGCGATTCTTAAAGTGAATTATGGCTCCGGTAAACAAGAATTCAAAGCATAATTTCCTTACATTAAAGAAGAAGCTTGAAATACTTGATAAGTTAAAAAGTGGAAGGAGTTTAAGGCATCTTGCTAATGAGTATGGAGTAGGAAAATCGACAGTGTCTGACATTAAAAAGAATAAAGAAAAAATTGAAAGGTAGGAAATTTAAAACTGCAAATATTTTCTTGCGATAAAATATCTTACTTTTCAGTTATGCAGCCAGAACTGATAGTAGCCTATGTTCCAGACAATCTATGAAATCCGGCGAGTACAATTTGATGGAGGAGAAACTCTTTATCTGGTTTCAAAGAAACGGATACAACACATTCCGATCTCAGAACTTCTTCTTTGTGAAAAGGCGAAAGAATTTTTCAACGAAATTTATGGAGACACACATACGTTTTTTGCTAGTAAAGGTTGGCTTCATAACTTCAAAAAACGTTTCGGTATTAAAGCTCTAAAGATTTCCGGGGAAAAATTAAGCAATGACTGCAATGTTGTGGAACCATTTAAAATTAAATTTAAGGAAAGAGTAAGAGAGATGAATTTGCAGCTGTGTCAAATTTATAATGCAGATGAAACCGCTCTCTTCTGGAGGAAATTACCGGAAAAGACTCTAGCGTTGCGTACTGAAAAATGTACTCCAGGTCGAAAAATTGGAAAAGAACGAGTGACTCTTTTAGTTAGTGCCAATGCCACTGGAAAGCATCGACTGAAACTCTTGATGATAGGAAAATTCAGAAGCCCAAGAGCGTTAAAAGGACAGTCTTTGCCCGTGGAGTACGTCAGTAGCAAAAATGCTTAGATGACGGAGCTTTTGTTCAAAGAATGGTTTCATACGTCGTTTGTGAAGCAAGTTAGACGTTATTTAAAAAGTGAAGGCTTGCCAGAAAGAGCATTACTGTTATTGGATAATGCGACATGCCATTCAACAAAATCCGAGATAAGAAGCGATGATGGCAAAATAAAAAGTGAATTATGGCTCCGGTAAACAAGAATTCAAAGCATAATTTCCTTACATTAAAGAAGAATCTTGAAATACTTGATGAGTTAAAAAGTGGAAGGAGTTTAAGGCATCTTGCTAATGAGTATGGAGTAGGAAAATCGACAGTGTCTGACATTAAAAAGAATAAAGAAAAAATTGAAAGGTAGGAAATTTAAAACTGCAAATATTTTCTTGCGATAAAATATCTTACTTTTCAGTTATGCAGCCAGAACTGATAGTAGCCTATGTTCCAGACAATCTTTGAAATCCGGCGAGTACAATTTGATGGAGGAGAAACTCTTTATCTGGTTTCAAAGAAAACGGATACAACACATTCCGATCTCAGAACTTCTTCTTTGTGAAAAGGCGAAAGAATTTTTCAACGAAATTTATGGAGACACACATACGTTTTTTGCTAGTAAAGGTTGGCTTCATAACTTCAAAAAACGTTTCGGTATTAAAGCTCTAAAGATTTCCGGGGAAAAATTAAGCAATGACTGCAATGTTGTGGAACCATTTAAAATTAAATTTAAGGAAAGAGTAAGAGAGATGAATTTGCAGCTGTGTCAAATTTACAATGCAGATGAAACCGCTCTCTTCTGGAGGAAATTACCGGAAAAGACTCTAGCTTTGCGTACTGAAAAATGTGCTCCAGGTCGAAAAATTGGAAAAGAACGAGTGACTCTTTTAGTTTGTGCCAATGCCACTGGAAAGCATCGACTGAAACTCTTGATGATAGGAAAATTCAGAAGCCCAAGAGCGTTAAAAGGACAGTCTTTGCCCGTGGAGTACGTCAGTAGCAAAAATGCTTAGATGACGGAGCTTTTGTTCAAAGAATGGTTTCATACGTCGTTTGTGAAGCAAGTTAGACGTTATTTAAAAAGTGAAGGCTTGCCAGAAAGAGCATTACTGTTATTGGATAATGCGACATGCCATTCAACAAAATCCGAGATAAGAAGCGATGATGGCAAAATATGTGTAATGTTTTTCCCTCCCAATTGTACTGCGCTCCTACAACCCATGGATCAAAACGCCATTCGAATCCTTAAAATAAGTTATCGTAAGAGTTTTCTTTGCCATATTTTGGCTAACCTAGAGGACGATTTAATGAAGTGCATCAAAACTTTCAATCTTAAAGATGTTGCAATGACCGTCGCTAACGCCTGGGACTCTCTCACAGAAAACTCTTTGCGAAAGTGTTGGAGTAAACTTTTAGGAGTTGATGATGAATGGGAATCTGAAGATGAATTACCTGTTTCCGCATTAAGAGAAAATTTAACTGCTAGTTCTGAACAGAATGCAATAATAATCGACTTGCTCAAAGATATTTCTCCTGATGTCTACCATTTATCAGAAGTTAACGAATGGATTGAGGATGACGCTTTTAACAAATGTATTGAATATACAGAACAACAAGAGTACAATATAAATGAAGTACTGGGTCTTCAAAAATTAAGGGAAAAAGCAATGCTAGGTCTCAAACGGGTTCCTGTTTGTCAAGCAAAGATTACAAATTTTTTTAAATAACTGCATGATTGATACAGTTTGTAGATTTACAGTGGCATGCAACTAATTAGCACACTTTCAAAACAATTATTGCAATAAGGTTTCTGTTAGTCATAGAACTTTTCTGGGCAACAAAGTGCGTTAAAAGAATCCCCTAAGTTCAGAAAAGACGGTAACACTGAAAAATACCAAATGAAATTTTTTTCAATGGAACACAAACGGTAAAATTAAATGTCAATCAGAATATTCGCAGCAACTAATTAGCACAGTTGCGTTTTGCGAGCGAAAAAGTAAAGTTGTTGTCCGGAAATATTTTAAATATTTACTGTTGTTATTAAGTAATAGTTGTAGTAATATTAGAACAATTCAAAATGGGACAAGCTAAAAGTTGCACCCCAGAAAAACGAAAATTGATTATGGATCTAATTAGTGGAAATTATTCAATTTCACGCGTTTCCAAAATGATAAAGTGTTCTTGGAAGATGATTTATAATGCCATTCAGCACGTAAATAAGGAAAAAACCTTTCAAAACCATCCCAGGAAGCTGCGACAAAAAAAAACTACAATAAAAGAAGATCGAATCATTGTAAATCAAGCGAAGGTTGATCCTTTTATGAGTGCGACGCAGATTCAAAGCAACATTTCCGAGTTCCATGGTATTGAAGTCAGCGTAGATACTATTAGGAGACGTCTACGTAGTTCTGGACTAAAAGGTTGCATCGCGAAAAGAAAACCACACGTTAGCGAAAAAAATAGAAAACTAAGACTGAAGTTTGCTAAGGAGCATATCGATAAACCTCTATCTTTTTGGAAGAACGTATTATGGTCAGATGAAAGCAAGTTCAACAGGCTGGGATCTGACGGAAAGGAACATATATGGCGTCCTATCAACCAATCCTTCAATCCCAAGTACACAATTAAAACCGTAAAACATGGTGGTGGAAATGTCAAAGTCTGGGGATGCATGTCATGGCATGGCGTCGGTCCAATAACGAAAATTGATGGCATTATGGACCAGTTTCAATATTTAGGCATCCTTAAAAATACAATGGAGCCATATGCAGATGAAAATCTGCCAATAACATGGACTTTTATGCATGATAATGATCCAAAACATACAGCCAGATCAGTGAAGAATTGGATTACTGGCCAGAAACTAAAAGTTTTAGGTTGGCCACCGCAAAGTCCTGATCTGAACCCTATCGAACATTTGTGGAACGATGTGGATAAAGTAATACAAAGGAAGAAATCTACTAATTTATCGTTATTATACGAATTCGTCAATGATGCCTGGAAATCAATTCCAAAGCACAGATGTGAACGGTTAATACAAAGTATGCCAGCAAGATGTTCTGCAGTACTTAAAAATAAAGGATATCCAACGAAATATTGAAAGCTCAAAGCAAAATTAGACGTTACATTAACAAAATTCCGTTAAAATTGGAAGTGTGCTAATTAGTTGCATATGTAAATTTTCAAGTTTATTATAATTATTTTTTTAAATGGATTTTATGAATAGTTCTCAATTTTTGTTTTGTAGTATTTAAGTTTGCTCCAATGAATACAATAATTGAAAAATATAAAAAGTATGAAATGGTAATATGTTATATATTTTGTTTAATTTTTTTGTTTGAAATAATAACTGTGCTAATTAGTTGCATGCCACTGTATATTCAAACTTTATAATTATAAATTTGAGTAAATAAATTGTTGCAAATTTAAAATAAACGGTTTTGTTCTATGTACTTATAAGGAACCGCAAATATTAGATTAGAACGTTCTCGGTAATCCGGCCGATTTGATAATTCGGAAAAGCCATGGAACGTAATTGTCCGAATTATCAAGGGACCACTGTACCTCGTTGGGATAAGTATATTGCATCTGCTGGTACTTATTTTGATTAATAAAATTAAGTTTTGTCAGAGTTAAAGTTGTTTGAAATTCCACTAGCAAAGTCGTCATTTCATCTGCAACAACCTAATATATCACTCTTTTTGGCCACTGTCAGCCTTCTCCGCTGTTTCGACCAATGTCGGCCTTCTCCGCTATTTCGGCCACGGTCATCCACTATCGGCCTTTAGCGAGTATGTGTGGGTATGTGTGCAAAATAGTATATAGCTGAAGATCGCGAATATTCGATGAACATCATAGTGTTGACATGTAACAATATGAAGATTAAATCGAGTTTATCTCAATTAAAGTTTTTTTGCAAACTCGTTCTGCGATGGTGTATACAAATCAAAACAGCATGAATATAAATTGCATAAAATTTTTCACACTTTTTAAGAAATATGGTGTGACGTTTTAGTCTGATTTCAATTTGCGAACAGCTGAAGTCAAGCTGTATGCAACGTATATGACCGAAATTCGTTCGAGAAAACTCCATTCCGTTTAGTCACCTATTGCGGTTTTAAAAAGCTATTTCACTTCATTATTCTAATAATAAGATATTGTGATCGACACTGAAAAAAAAAAATTTGCTACCTTGAATTTTTGTTTTTCGCGTTTCATGACTAAACTAGCCTAAAAATGCAGGCCCGTCGTACATGTAGACTCAAATCTTCGAGATCATTCGGATTCTAGATTCGGAAAGTGAGTTCCATTGCCTACACATTGGGGAGTGTCATGTGGAAGGGGAGGCGGAGTAAGGCTGGAGTGAAAATCTACACTTGTTAATATCTCCACTACGAAAGCAGATAGAAAGCTGAAACTCGACATTTCAATATATCGGTTTATGGGGAAAAAATTTGTGTGTCCAGTGGGGTTCAAAAAGGGAGGGCGAAAGCAAATTGGTGCGATCCTGGTCATTGGCCTTCAGTTGAAGACAGCACTTGTTTATTCATTTGCCCTTCTGCTCAACTACTCGACTCCATGTGCTACGTGGTCGACCAACCCGACGTCTTTCAGAGTTTGTCTGGCAATGTGTTTCCTCAAAGTGTGACCGATCCAATACCATGTAACAACGGAACAGGACGCCAGAGAAATAAACAAGTCCAAGTGAAAACTAAAGGCCGATGCTCACGAGGCGCGGTCCTGCCTCGTGAAAGAGAATTGTTTCCGTCCTATTCCCCTACAGCGAAGCTCAACAGGAAATTGATTGATGCTACACATTTCGAACTAATAACAACGCCAACACGCTCAAAATGTTTCTCATCGTATTTTATTTATAAATCGAAGACATATCTATTTGGGTATCTGATGTAATTATTCAGATTCAACTTGATGCAATCGAGAGTAATTAAAATTAAACTATTTTTAGACTAACTATCAAAACTTCGATCATGCAAAAAGCAAAAGTACTGGAAAATTTTTTGTTTACAAAATGATAACTGAACGTTACAGCCGAGCAGACAGCACACCTCGAGTAATCGAGTTGGCTTGTACTGCCATATCAGAAATGTTTATTAAAAACAAAATTACATATGTGAGCGGGTCTTGCGCCGAATGAAAGTTTTCATCTGACACTTGCAAAAGTGACCGACAATTCGCGATAGATTGGAGCAATTCGAAATAATGAAAACCTGTTTCAGGTGTCGTTGCGCAAGTTCCGATACCAACAATCTCCGAAATCAAATCAACCATTGCCGTAAGCAGCGTGCAAATCCGCACAAAACGCTCGAGGAGCTGGCAATTGCTTTCGTAACACTCGAAGCTCCCAGCCTCCTCATCTCATCAATTATGCACCTCACCTGGGCTGGATCAAATCGCTAATGACATAAGTGAATTGATTTCCGGGCACGACGTTGCCCGGCGAGTCCTCATCGATGCAGAGCTTCCCGCGGGGACACGGCACTCGTCTCAAGTAGTCGGCCTTCGCGTGCGGATTGCATTCGCTGTCGTAAGCGAAATCCTGCACGCGTGCAAACATCTTCTGGCATGCGACTTCCGGGTCGTGGTGAGACCGATTCCCATAGTACTCGAGAAAGCTGAACTTGTCCAGCACGGCGAGCGTGACGAGCGGCTGAAACGCATCCTGCGACGTAATGTTCCCGTAAATGTAGCCGAAGGAGTCGCGCTGCGAGTGTCGCTCTGTCTTCTGGAAACCAAATTTCACGATAAACTTGAAAAACTCATCGGTCCGGAAGGTGCCCGTTATGTGGGTACCGTCGCATATCGCGCTCAACTTAATCGCTACGAAAACTATCAGTAAAGTCGAGATTTGTGCGATTTTTGACATTTTTTTGATCGCGCCCGAACTCAAGAAAAACACCTTCAGTTCGCGTTCTGTCAAAACTACTAAGCGTTTTTTGTCTCGCTCTTTGCTGTTGAGTTGTCATTTAAAATTCACCACAGGAATGGGAATATTTCACCACACGGCGGCAAAACGGAAATTGTGTTTGTCGTTAAAGATGGCGTAAAAATTTGAATTTAACCTGGCCACAGATGTGGCCATTTCATCTTTGAATGACTGTAGACACTACATTTTTTAAGCTATTTGCTTGAAACTTCATGACATGCTAAATTAACATATTCTTCTCTATTCTCTACAATGGCGCTACAGCCCAAATCGGACCTTGGCCTCCTGACATTCAGGTTCCTTAACATTTTTCATTACTTATTGCGGAAGGGTTGTTAGCCCTTCGCACAGCCCTATATCTACGAATTTTTAATTTTTCGTAGATTGAGGTGACCAAGGTATACCCAAGCAAGCAGTGTGCTGGAGTTATGCGTCGACCGAGATTTGAACTCACGACCTTCGCATTACAAGACCAACACGCTACCCACTAGGCTACACCCTAGCTTAACATATTCTTAAGGAATTGTAACTTTTACTTTATTATTTTAATAATAAAATATTCTGTTCGAATTGGAAAAAAAAAAAATAATAATTTGCTACCCTGAAATATTGTTATTTCGCGTTTCATGACTAAAATAACCAAAAAATGCAAACAAAAAATTCGTCTGTCTGTACGCCGTCCGCTGTACACCGCACAGTCTAACATTGCAATCTAGCGGAATATAATTCAAAAATTGCAAGTCAAATATTACTTTAATTGACTATATGATTATTTAGGTAACTATTCAATTAAGAAAAATCCGAATTAGTTTTTTCCCAGAAATCAAAGTCCACTTTTCGGGTAATATAAATTGAAAGGAAAATTTTTCAGTAATCGTTCGTTTGGCTTTTGAACATTATACATACATTGTTTAAGCCTAGACCAACATTTTTTATTAGCTTCGAAGTGTCTCATCATCATATTGGGGGTTGGAATTAATTCGTAGCGTTATTTTGCAAAGTTTGATGGTTTATTATGAAAATATTATTACAGTGGTATTATTGTTAACTCCAAGCGATTCTGACAACTGTGCAAGTTTTTGATATGGGTCTTCATCGAGCATTGTTACCAATTCTTCATCTTCAAACTTTTTCGGCTGTCCGGGACGCTCCTTGTCTTCCAAGCCAAAATTTCCATTTTTGAACCGAACGAACCACTTTCTGCACGTTTGCTCAGCTAGAGCATATTCACCATAAACGTCTACTAAAATGCGATGACTTTCCGCGGCACTTTTCTTTATGTGGAAGTAATGAAGCAACACTCCCCGCAAAAACAGATTTTCGGGCACGAACGTTGACATGTTTGATGACGCACAACAAAATGTTCTAAACTCGATAAAGAAATGTCGTGCAGTGGACTAGATGCGCCATGACAGTAGCTTTATGGGGAATATTTGCTTTTGTATATGTGACTACGGATACTTGAGTAACGCTACCTTTTGTAAAACGCTACGAATTAATGCCAAGCCCTAATAAAATACAATCATCCTAAAGTCAAAGCAATTTTTTTTAACTTTACATTTTAAGCATCGATCATTTTTCATGGCACATATTTTAGTAATTTGAAGACCAAGACTTTCCGTCAGCATGTTCCCGCGGTACGTGGTTTGTATGTAAATTGTAATATGCATTCCGTGGGAAAATGCCTAGTAACAAAAAATAGATATATAATTACGATAATTGTAAGAATAATTGTCAGTCAGTATGTTAGTTCAGTCATTTTCAGTCAGTCGCCTTTAGCGCATCGCAGCAATAAAAAATCTTAGTACAAATAAACGGATTGTTTTCGTTCTTTTTCTAATTATAATTGAATTTACCGTTGGTATATCAATACATGCATCGAAATACTCACAAGCCCTCCGGTGTAGAGTTACTCTATGAAAAAGAAAGAACAAGACTGGAACTAAAGTTCGGCCAAGGTGATAACCAGCTTTTCCGTTAAATTTGAAAAAGCGCCGTGCTATTTTCCAGCGTGCGATAAGTAAGCAAATGTGATTGCAATCCGTTCATTAGTACGTGAAACCTACTAAATTAAATTTTCACCACTTAAAAGTACTGCAAATTAAAGATATTCGCGAGTTAAAATCAGAAAAAGTTTCACGCACACATACGCATCAGGACTGTAATTTCGAATTTCGAACTTTAGTTTTGTTCTTTTTTAGTAAAAAAATGTCAAGAGAACTGTCACGATGACAATTCATTTTGTACATTCGCCGAAGGTAAGTGAAAAACTCTAATTATTTCCGTAAATTTTCATAAATTTAAGCATTCCAGGAAACCGAAGTGGAAACCATCCGGAAGGGGATCACCCCGCGAAAGTAGAAATCTACAGCTGCGAAAGAGGAAATCTACATCGCGTCGAAGCTTCTCGCCGGTGAATCGACAAGTGCAATATATTTTGGTTTTGGTATTTAGCTCGCGTGTGATATGATATCTTTCCTTTAATAAATGTGTTGTAAATTCAGAATAAGCCTTTTATTAAAAAACCCTATTGTACTCAAAATAGTTCATTAGTTTTACAGGTAGTGTTGTCTTAGACATCTCAATGCTGAAATCGAGACGTTTTAGCCGTTGGACTATTTACAAACTAAACCACTAAGCGAACGTCACTAAGAATTTTCCAAAGCCTAGTGACATAACTGATCCCAAAAATATGAAGCTTGTGTTCGTTGTGCTAAAATTCGATCCGCGAGAGATCGAAGAGCCATCCTTTTTGTAACGAGTAACGCTCTAGTATGCAGAACTCTCGAGGATGCCATTCGAACCGATTAACTAAATAAATAAATAAATAAATATTAGACGTATGTTAAAGTAATAAGTGATGTGTTCTCTAATTTCGTCAGCAATATCACTCTAATTCAGAAAAAAACAACTAACTAATTGCATAAACCCTAACCCTAGCTGAAATGATTGAAAAAGCCCGCTAGATGTCAAATTTCGAAATTGCACCTATGCCAGCGACATTTGCGTTGAAATAAGGAACTACAAATAGTACTATATACATGCATTCTCACCCACACTTAAGTATCGGTTTTCGAACTCGAAAATAAAAAGCGCTCCATCTGACAAGGTGGCCATCCTCTTTCACCAGGTGCCTTGTTCTTTCTTTTTCATAGAATGACTCTACTCCGGTGGATAGCGTATTTACTGGTTTCGGGATATAAAAAAAGTGATTGAATTAATTTATCGTGGGCGGTTAAACAAAAGAGTTTACTCGCGGTATAAATATACATGTTATATTGCTAAAATCTGATTTTTCTATTTTCAAAAGATACATTATTTACAATTAGGTTTAAAAAAAAATATATAACTAAAATTTGGTCTAGGTTTATTGCTATAATTAATTAAGAACATTGAGATTTTGGATAGTTAATTTACCTCTAAATTTCATTTTCAGAAATGATTTAGTTAAATTATCCCGCATTATCCCATTCCGAGACTAAACTCATTTTAAAGCTAAAGGTATTTAGTTTTAGGATCCGTCAAAATTAGCTGCGCATAGCTTCGCCGCCCATACAACTCGTTCCAAAATTCAGGATGGGTTCTGTTTTCCGAAGAACACACATGGGTACAAAATCGAAGTGGCATCTAGACCGCTTCCTGCGAAACAATGAGAACTGACTGGAAGAAATGGTAGCTTTTCTTTAAAGTGTGCTTCCATCGACATCAGGTGTGTCTGGAAGACCTGGAAAATCCTTCGGAAAATGCTGCGATAGGACAAAAAACGAAAGGTAAAAAAGCTAGTAGAATCGAATACGACCGAGGAAATTTCTATTGCAAGTGAAATTACTAAAGATGGGAAAGAAAGATTCAGCTATGATTCTGAAAGAGCTGTCATCTGCATCGCCCACTTGCGGTATCATCATTAATACGGCTAGAAGGGTTTTCGTAGAGCCGAAAATGTTGTCGGTTGATCAAGCCCTCTCTTAATGGTCGATGCTAACCTTTCTACACATCAGTATGATATTATACTCGACCAACGTACAAAATCTTCACCCTCATTTATACGCAACTTGTCACATCGTAAAGGAGGTGGGACAAAGATGTTAACCAGCTGGAATATCTGTTACAGAATCTTGAGCTGAAATTGATTAGCAATTCCTAATTGATCATACCATCACACGATTATGTGTGTAGTGTGCGGAAAGACGTGATTCAATATTTTGAAGACTCTTGTACAGAAGGAATACAGATTCTCATGAAGTGGAGATACGATGGGGAAGTTAAAAATAAGTAAAAGCGGTGATTTTCGAAAGAAGGGCAGTCGGATGATAGTCTTTTTAATATTTCAATTGGACCTATCCAAATGTATTGTGGTAGTGAGAATTCTAAACGCATCATCTGGCAAACCCTTTTACATCTTCTACTCGACATTGTCATCCACTAATAAATCAAACATCTCACACCAATATCGACCTTCTGAACCGACTGCTAATATCGTGATTAAATTTATAGTATAAGTTAGGTTAAGAACCAAAGTGTATCATTTCCAAAGTATATTAAATTAAAAATGTATTATTTAAAAAATTAAATGAAATGTTTAATTTAAATTTTTCATCAGAAGAGTGGGGCAAGGTCGGCGGAAATGTTGGTATCAAAACATAAATATTTCTTAATAAAATGCCATAGAAATATAATTCCATCCAAAACCCATTGATATTTTCAGTGCAAGAATTAAATCCCGCTAGATTGTGAAAATGTCACACTGCGCACCGTACGTGTACGCTCAGTGCACATTAACTCCCAAACCCTTCAAGATAGAAAAATCATTTTTGGGTGGATTGTAGATGGGAACGGATCCCAGGACGACAGCCGTTTAAGGGGATGTAAGAGTTAAGGGGGAGGCGGGGTGAGTGCTTCAACCTAAAACTAAGAATCCGAATATATAAACCATGGTTCTAACTAGGAAACTGAAAATCAACATGTTTATAAAGGAGTTTGTGGGACAAACTTGAAAATAATTTAATTTTTTTATCCATTGGGGTCCGAAAAGGAAGGGGCTAAAAACAAATTGTCAGCCGATTTTTTTTTTCAAATGATTATATCTTCGAAATTACTTACCACACTACCATTACTTATCATACTTTGGGACCATTAAGGTGGCATACAGATCCACCAGAATGAGCTTAGTGGGAGGCTAATTATTGTAAGGGGGAGGGTCAGGAGGTTGCAAAGAAAAACACTTAAAAATGAATATCTCGACTATCTCTTAAGCTATATAATTGAAACTTTGAAAAAATATATATAAAGCTATACTAGCAAAATAGGAGAAAAATATAACATTTTTAAACTTAATAGTAGCGAAGAAAATGGGGAACATTTCAAAAATGTGCACTTTCCAAAATTTCAAAACGTTATATCTGAAATCTGAGTACAGAAATCAAATTGAAATTTTGTCAGACAGTAGAACTACATAGTTTTTAATTTTAGTAAAAATTTTAAGTTGGAGGGTGTAAGGGGAAGTAGGTGGTAAGCAAAAATGTCGAAAGCTTTGAGTGATTTTTTAGGGCTCTGGTGAAAGATACAGAGTTTAAATTTTCCATCTATGTGACGCGCATAGAGCAAAAAATAATTATTTGTTCTACAATTGTTATGCACCGAAGTGTGAGGGTGGGGGGAAATCTAACGTGCATAGGATGTTTCATGTGCGATAAAAAAAAACTGGTCGAATATCTTTAAAACTTCTATCCCCTCCCATACAAAATTATTTTTTTGACCATTTTTAAGAACTCAATTATCACCAACTATTCAATCAAATCAAATTCCTGTTAAGACCCCCTATAGGGGCTTAGGACAGAAACAACTCTCTTCCACAAGGCGCGATCCTGAGCATCGGCCTTAAGCTGTTGCCAGGACTTGTTTATTCCTCTGGCCTCCTGCTCAACTGCTCGCTTCCATGTGTTACATGGTCGACCAACCCGACGTTTTCCTTGAGGATTATAATCCAGAGCCTGTTTTGCGATATTTTGCTCTGGTTTCCTCAAAGTATGACCGATTCACTGCCACTTCCGCCGTTGAATCTCAATACCTATTTTAATCTGGCCAGTTGTACTCCAAAGTTCGTCGTTGGAGATCACTTCTGGCCAGAATATTCCTAAAATGCGCCGGAGGCATTGGTTTACGGAAGTCTGTAGTTTCTTGGTAAGTCGAACGGTCACTTTCCACGTAGTACAACCATACAACAACACAGATTTGACGCATGCGTGAAAAAATCGCAGCTTCGTGCGAAGGGAGATCTCTCTTAACCTCCAGAAAGGGGAAAGGATACCGAAGGCCTGACGAGCTTTATTTAGCCGAGCCTCAACATCCTTTTCGGCTCCGCCGTCCATGCTGACAATGCTTCCAAGATAGCAAAAATCTTGCACCTCTTCCACATCCTGTCCATTCAGAACAATCGGTGTGCTTGCGTTCGAACCCATGTGCATGAACTTGGTTTTACGCACATTTATTTTCAGTCCCGTCTCTTTGCATTTAGAATGCAACGAGCGAACATTTGACTCTAAGTCCGAACGGTTATGTGCAAGCAAACACACGTCATCAGCATAATCAAGGTGACTTAAGATGTTAAATAGTCCCCATTGTAGATCCTTACCTTCCCCACCTTCCAGTGCAGCTTTCAAGATGTCATTTATTACCACCAGAAACAGGGCTGGTGATAATATGCAGCCTTGTCTGACACCCGTTCGCACAGGGAAGCTCTCGGACAGCTCTCCTCTATGCAAGACGCGACACCTTGCATCTTCGTAGGATTCTTTAATCATAGCTATGACTTTATCTGGAATACCTCTCCTACGCAAAACATTCCATATGTAATCTCGCTTAACGCTGTCGAAAGCCTTCTCGAAGTCTACAAACATGAGATGTAGTGCGAAACCAATTTCGGCTGACTGCTCTAATATTATCCGTAGGGTATTTATGTGGTCGGTAATATCACGGTTTCACCAACTATTAAAATCTATCAATTTAAAATTTTACACAAAAACTTTTAAAAATTGTTGCGTCAAAAGTTTTGAGAACGCATCTGCCCTTCTGCCTCATCCCATACAAAAGAATGATTTCGACCAATTTCAATAAATCAACTAATAACCAACAAATTGAAAGCTACGAACTTGAAATTTTGTACGAGCACCTTACAAGAAAACCGAAATAAAACTGCATCACAAATTTCCCGCTTGCCTTACCTCCTTTACACCCTCCCATACATATGTTTGGTTTCGTGAAAGTAAAAGTCACCGAATTTTATGAAAACTCTATGCAACTTCGACTATGAAACTGACATTCCATACAAAGAATATTGGTCGCGATTCAAGCAATCAATTAAGAAATTATAAACATACACCCACCATTAATATCACCCCTCCCCTCATAAAAACCCAAACTTGCATTAATAAACAAATGAAATATTTATTCAATGTACAGGAGCTATTGATTTTTATCCCAAAAATTAGCGCGGTCTGTTAATCAGTTTGTTTACAGCAGCTGGTTGTATGGATACACCTCAGTAGTCCACGGCGATTTTTACAATGGATAAAAAAATGGAACAAAGAGTTTGTCTCAAATTTTGTGTTTCCAACCAAGTTTCGTGTGCGGAATCGTTGCGATTGTTGGAAAAGGCCCACGGTGATTCAGTAATATCAAAAACACGAGCCTACGAGTAGTTCAATGCCTTTAAGGACAATCGAGAGAAAAAATTTCTATTTCATCTAGAGTATCGTAAGATTAGAGTTTACGCGCATAGCCCTGCTATATTTATACTCTAGATTAAATCTGAGAGTATTATAAGTTTGCTCTATAGCTTGTAACGCCAAAAAATAATGCTCGCATAGAGGTTTCAAGGGTACAAAATTATTTGTTGTCGCTCAAAAATTTCAAAACCGGATGTCCGTCCGTCCGTCCGTCCGTCCGTCGGTGTGCTCTCTAGCTTGAGAACGTGTTGAGTTAGAAAGTTCAAATTTCAATTCACGTCGTTTTTAACGAAAAAGTAATCGCTCCACCCCTTCTACCCCCTCCCGTACAAAATTACATAATTTCGCAACTGGCCAATAAGCCAATTTGCTCGAAAAGTATAAAATCTATTGATCTGGAATTTCCTTCCACCATCTCCCATACTGTACTTTTTCATGAAATACTTTGAACAAATTTACTCAGTACGTATAAAATTTATAGAGCTGAAATTATGCACTAAATATTAATTTAGAATTATTAGTAAGATCAAAAAAAAATTAGACGACTCCTTCTACTCCCTTCCATACAATCTGACACAAAAACTCGATTTTCCTGTAAAGTATCTATGCAACTGTTCTGCAATTTAAAACATATCAAAAGAATGATGTTTACAGTTATTTCTGAAAAAGTAATTAAGAACTCGCCCCACCTTCTACCACCTCCCATAAAAACTGTACAATTTCACTAAATCTAATACACTAATTTTCTCAGTACCTATTACATTTTTGAATCCTAAATTTTGTATAAACCATTTTGATGTGAAAAATTAGTTTAATGTCGTCACTTGGGCTTTATGTCTAATCGTAGTCCTGTTAGATTTTTTTTTGATCACAATACTTTATTATTAGAATAATAAAGTAATAGGCCGACATTTTGTTTTTAGCCCTCTCTTTTTCCCCAAATGGATACAACAATTTAATTTTATTTTTACTTTCCTATCCCTAAAGCAGTATTCTGTAAAATTTCTAATAAGCGGACACCATCAGAATCCAAAATAATGTACAGCTAATAGAGGTATCTGCCAAAAGACATTTCACTGCGTATACTCACGGCAAATTTCAGCTTTTTATCTGCATCCATTGTTGAAATATCGACAAATAAATTGTTTTGAATTCCAGCCCTTGCACTGCCTCCTATTGACCCAAAATTTAGATAAGGAAATTTAAATGTACCAAAAATGAGCTCGCTTTGTTTAAAGGTTTCGGAGATATTTAAAATTACAAAACGTGTAAAAGCCGCGGATTCAATAATGATATTAGGTAATCTTGTTTTGCTTCTCTATCACAAGAACCATAAACACTTCATTCAAATAAATTTAAACTAATAATCTGGGTCATCACTTCATATATGTAAAGTGCTAAGTAAAGGCGAACATTATGATTAGCCTAGTTCATCGCTAATGGGAACCACACCCGTAGACTTATTGTTCCTGGATATAATTTCCAATGCTTTTATGAAAATTAATCGTTTCCATCAGGAAGGTATTTGCAAGATTGTGATTACCACATCACACCTTATGCAATCCCTTACCTTGTTTTTCTATGCAGAATAATGATAGTGTAGAAAGGATTGCTTCATTTTGGAAAATGTTTTTCTATTCATGTGGTCGCAAAAGAAAATCTGCTATTGTGCAATTTTGGGTTGCAACATTACTAAATCGTAGAGAAAACTAGAAATAAAAACCATTTTTGAGCTGCATACAACGTTACTGCATTAACACATCAGCACAAGAGTTAGGTCACACAAACCGACATATTAATTTTCTTTCAAATATTTTAACAAAAGAAAACATTTCCGAGGCACCACATTACAATTAAAAGCACATGATATTGTTTGATTATAAAGTTACTAGTAAGTTATGATTAGAGTACTTTGTACTGTCTTACTTATTATCTAAGGGATTCAGGTAGGATTAAGAAGTTTCCTTGGGGCTTCAGTAGTATCTTCGTTTCTTATATACCAATTTTTTTTGGATTGAAAGCTAAAAATTTAAAGCATGCATAATTTACATTTATTAAAATTTATTACATTTCGTTCAACACATTCTAAGCTAATATTATAATTTTATTTATTTTTATTTGTTGCACAAAATTAATAATTAATAACTTTCGAGCTATTTTAATATTAACACATATTTATACTCTGGATGAAATCTGAGAGTATTATAAGTTTGCCACAAAGTTTGTAACGCTTAGAAATAAGGCTCGGAGAAAAAAATAAATAATACGGAAGTTCATAATATCACTCAAAAATCTCAAAACCGGTGTCTGTCCGTCCGTCTGTCCGTCTGTGTCCTCTTTAGCTCGAGAACACTTTGAGGTAGGAAGTTCAAATTTTAGGCACGTTGTTTTAGACTCTCTACTCCTTCTACCCTCTCCCATACATTACGACACAGTTTCAAAACTTTTCAAAAAGTCGATTTTCCTGAAAAGTATGAATGCTACAGATCTGCAATTGAAAATATGTCAAATACATGATGCTTATAGTATTTCTCAAAAACTCACTAAGAACTCCCCACTCCTTCTACCACCTCCCATACAAACCACTTCCCATTCAAAATTTATTAAAATCAAAAAATTTCCCTTTCATCTAGAGTATCGTATGATCGGGCCTCACGCCCAATCGTAGTCCTGTTAAGTTTTTATTTATGCCAGTAACATCTTGTCTTTTAGATAATTTTCATAATATTCTTTAATTATTTCTAAAAATAAACATTTTAATCAGTCGTCGTTCAGTAGTTCACTTATAATTTGCTCATGCCAGGTTTGAAAATAGGTTGTAAATGTTCATACCCGAGTGGCAAATCAGTTATCTATTTTTAACTAATTACCTGTCTTCATTGCAATACCGCTTTTTCGCTGTTTAACGGAGATACAGACGGCAAATGGTTAACAAAATGGAGCAGAGTACTACCGAAAGAAGTATGCGTGGTAACCCTAGATACAAGGCCAATGCAAGGAGTGAATCGGCGAAGCGATCGGTTTAGTTTGCATATATTCAGAGTAGTATTTTTAAAAATTGTAACTATTGATTCATGTCAACACTAGAGTCACTCTATGAAAAAGAAAGAACAAGGCACCTGGTAGAAGAGTCTGGACACCTTGTCAGATGGGGCGCTTTTTATTTTCATATGTATGCATGCAACGTGTCGGTGTAACTTTTTAGTGGTTTTATTTCGCGAATATCTTTAATTTGCAGTACTTTTAAGTGGTGAAAATTTAATTTGGTAGGTTTCACGTTCTAATGAACGGATTGCAATCACATTTGCTTACTTATCGCACGCTGGAAAATAGCAGTGCGCTTTTTCAAATTTAACGGAAAAGCTGGTTATCATCTTGGCAGAACTCTAGTACGTCTTGTTCTTTCTTTTTCATAGAGTAACTCTAGTCAACACTATGCCGTTTATGGAATATTCGCGATCTTTAACTACGATCGTCAATTGTTCGTGACCTTGAACTGCTCGCAAGCACACATACATACACGCGCGTGGACTCTCCCCACAACGACCTAATTTAACTGGCCCAAAATGGAAAGATAAACTCTTCGACAGGGACACGTTTGAAGAAATGATGAACACCGAAATCAAAACACGCAGCGAAACAGCAAAGACCCTCACGGAACAACTCACCCACATTATCATCACAGCCTCCGATGCAGCAATGCCCATAAGGGCAACTAGTGCAAGAGGTGCAGCATGCTACCGGTGGAACGAAGAAATAAAAACACTCATGGCAAAATGCCTACAAGCCCTACGCAGAGTCCATCGATCAAGCGAAGAGTAGATACGGGACCTAAACAAGACAATTAAGCAGAATAAGACAATTTGTTTCAAACGTCTCTATAAAGAAGCGGATATAAATCCCTGGCGTATAGCATATAGGTTGGCGATGACAAGACTAAGGGGTCAAAGGTCCCACAAAAAACTTGCCCGATAATGCTAAGATCCACAGTAGAGCACTTGTTCCCCAAAGGTCAACTACTATGTGTAGCATAACCAAGCATGGAGCTCATACCTGAAATTACGTTGGAGGAACTATTTGAAGCATGCAGGCATCTGGACAAGATGACATCGCAAACATGGCAGTAAAAGTTACAGTTCAAAAGAGGTCCAACATCTTTATAACAACGATACAAAAGTGTTTAGAAGAAGAAGTCTTTCTTTAACCGTGGAAGTTCCAACATTCGGTACTGTTACCAAAAGGAAACAAGCCTTCTGGAAAAGGCAAAGGGAAAGATCCTTGAGCGAATTATATAAACAGACTGGTTGTAATAGGAGAGGAGAAAGAAGCACTGTCAGACGACCAGTTCGGATTCAGGAATTCACATTCTACTGTTGGCGCCGTAAAAGTGGTAGTCGATACAGCAGCTGATGCGATACAAGGAGAAACATGGCGATAAGGGACAAAGGAACATTGCGCAGAAGAGACGCTAGACATAGAAAAATGCCTTTAACTTGGCAGATTGGTCACTTATAAAGAGATCGTTGGCCAGGATGGATATACCATATTACTTGTTGAAAATAATTAAAAACTACTTCACCAACAGACAGTTAAGGTGCCAAACTGATGAGGGGGGTATAGTACTTCCACGTGGCCTCCTGATCTTCAGGTTCCTTAACATTTTTTATTATTTATTGTGGAAGGGTTGTTAGGCACAACTTTAATTTGCGTAGATTGAGGTGACCAAGGTATACCCAAGCAGGCAATGTGCTGAAATTATGCGTCGACCGGGATTTGAACTCACGGACCTTTGCATTGTAGATCAACACGCTACCCACTAGGCTACACCCCAGCAATTGGGCCCATTGTACTCCCCCTATTTATTATAAGATGGAAGTCACTCCTCTTGTTTTAACCACTTGGTTCGGTTTGCGAGCCGTAGCAGGCTCGAATGATTGACGCCTCTGAGGTCGTCTAGCTCTGAGAAGAATCTAGAGCCTAAACAAAGGAGACGACTGTTGAAGATTTGCGGACAGTGACAAAGATAATTGATTCTTCGTCTTCCTTGCAACCTCTGCAAAAGCTGTCGCTCGCGATCCGCATTCTAAATGCATGCAGCTTTATCAAGCAATGACCTGTGGTCAGGCCAACAATAGTTCGGATGCTATAGCAACGACGTTGTAACAGCTGAGCTGTAATATTTTGATTCGGTTCTTCCCAGAAGGATTTAGCCGTTCCGCAGCTGTCCAGCTGCAGCCACCGTGCCAAGAAGGAATCCAAAATAGTTTGTTTGAAGCTAGTCTTCAGCACTGTTGGTGCTACATCGTGGAATTGATGTTTGTGGAATTGATGTTTGCAGATCCTCGCCATGCAAGCATGTCTGATGCCTCGTTACCGGCTAAGCACATCCACGAAATAAAGTCAGCAAAAAAAACATAACAGAATTATGATTGGGCGTAAAGCCCAATCATATGATACTCTAGATGAGATGGAAATGACTTTAATATACCGGAAAATATGTCATCTCAAATTCTTTCGAATAGCGAATAGAGACTTTTGCATGGGAGGTGGTAGAAATAGAGGGGGAGGTTTGTATTTTTCGTGTATGACACCAAACATGGCATGCACAATATTTTTTGCTGAATTTAAAGTTTTTAGTTTTCATTATTTTTAAAGAAATTGGTCATAGTTTTCCTGAAATTGGGGCATTTGTATGGGATGTGGCAGAGGAAGGGGATCGTTTAAGATGATTTTGAAACTGCTTATCATCATCCTTATCATCATGCTTTGATTAAATTTCAAAGTCGATAGCTCTCATATATGTACTTGAAGGAGAAATGCTTTTCTTGAATTTACAATACGATATTTGTATGGGAGGTGGTAGAAGGAGTGAAGTGGCTGATAATTTTTTCCAACACTTATTTCAATTGTTAAGAAACAAATCCTGGCAAAATTTGAAGTTTGTACTTTTTCTAGTTTGAATGGAAATCGATAAAATGCATTTAACAAAAATTATGCATTTGTATGGGAGGGGGTAGAAGGAGTGTACGGATCAAAACAAATTTTTTTCGCATTATTAATATTTCTATTTGTATACTTTATACAAAATATCAAGTTGATAGCTTTAACAGTTTCGAAGAAAAATAATTTAATTTAAATTCCAAAATTTCGTGAAATTTGTATGGGAGGGGGTAGAAGGAGTGAGGTGAAGTTGATAATTATTTTTACAATAAATTGCAATTATAGTAGAATTAATTCTGACAAAATTTCTTTTTTTCAGATTTACTATGTAGTTTCAATGAAAATCGAAAATATGTATTTTTCAAAATTGTCCATTTGTATGGGAGGGGGTAGAAGGAGTAAGGGGATCGGGCTAATATTCCGTGATATTAATGACATCTATATCATAATACTTTGACCTAAATTACAAGTTGAGAGCTTAAATTGTTTCAAAGGAAAATCAATTTCTTAATATTTCGAAATTTCATGAAATTTGTATGGGAGGGGGTAGAAGGAGTGGGGGGATGTAGCCCATTCACGAACTTAAAGTTACTTTTTTGCTAAAAATGACACATAAAAATGTTTAGCACTATAGTTCAAAGCTTTCGAGAGTTATGCTGTAGACAGACGCACAGACGGACAGACAGACAGACAGACAGACGGACAGACGGACAGACGGACAGACGGACAGACGGTCACTCGGAATCGAGGTTTTTGAGCGACAACAAATATTTCTGTACCATTGGCGCGGCTCTGTGCGAGCGTTATTTCTTAGCGTTACAAACGGTAAGGCAAACACAATATACTCTCAGATTTCATCTAGAGTATAAGAAGCAATCACAAAAATTAAAGACTGTCTGGAGTCCGCCGGTTTTGAACTAGCTGACCACAAAACTAATAACTAGTCGAAAAAAAATTGAATACGTGATTAATCAGGAAACATCAGGGAAACCATCAAATCCAAGGAAGCAATTAGATATTTAGGAGTTATGGTCGATAATAGATTAAAATTTAAGGTTCGTGTGGATTTCGCGAGGAAAAAGGCGTCACAAATACAGAAAGCCTTTTCTCAAATTCTGCCAAACATCGGTGGACCTGGATATGCTGGAAAATTTTACTTTCCAGAGTAGTCAGTTCGCTGCTCCGGTTTGGGCTGCAGCATTAGCGACAAAAAAAGCAGGAGAAAGCAGTATTCAACATAAAAACTCTGCGCGATAGGAGTAATCAGCGGCTTCCGAACAATATCGGACGAAGCAGCCTGAGTCATAGCTTGAATGATCCTCATTGGCATTCTCACAAATGAGATGAGACAGCTGTTGTCAGAAAAATAAAAGAAGAGGAAAAGGCAACATCAATAGCGGTAAAGCAGATGGAACAACACAACAAAAGGCAGATGAATCTATAAGCTAATCCCCGTAATTCAAGTTTGGACAAAGCAAGTATATGGGGACTGTAACTATCAGCTCACGCAGTTCCTTTCAGGTCATGGAGGCTGCCGCAAATACCTACACAGATTTGAACATAATAGTTCACCTCTTTATGCAGATTGTCCAGATCAAGAAGAAGACGCAGAACTAGCGGTTTTTAATGGCAGTCGCTTTGCAGAATGGCGAGAGAGTGCCGAGTCCACCATTCATCATAGATTATATGATGAAATTAGAGGAAAATTGGGTAGAAATTTATGCACTCGTTATGCATATACAAAAGGATCTTCGTAGAATGAAAAGATAAAGAAGAGCAGAGGCAATGTAAGGAGCACAGCATAAAATGCTAGCCAGCCCAACAAAGTAAGTAACGGTAATCCCGCGGCGAGAGTAGTTGAGGTCTGTGTGCGGGGATGTGGTTTAGTACGCAGGTGCATATCGTCTGATAGTTCTCTGTCAGGATCAGGTATGATCAGGTATGTGAATCATGCATAGCAATGGCATGGGTTATTGGTATTTAATGAAATTTCCACACCTCCCTGGCGTAAAAAAACGCGTTACGGGAACAGTGGAGAATATTCTGGAATAAACACATAGATTCGCATTAATAAATGTATTATGGGAACAGCGAAAAATCTTCTAGAGTGATTGTGCTGTGGTATATAAAGGGCGAGCGTTCGAGAAAGGGACACAGTCGAAATTTGGAAAGCGATAATGTCGTTTGATTGACAGCGCGAATAGTGTGTGCCGCTTTACTGGAATATTGGTTTTTGAAAGGCAATAAATAAAGTTTGTTTTTAATTTATTTTGAAGTGTTTTAGTTTTATTTTTACTTGAAATCGAGCGACCCCTTGAGCACGTCACTATTATCAAAAATCAGTCTATAGAGTAAAGTATCAGTTGGGTATTTTTTCTGCTCCGGCAAAGTGCCCCAAATGAATCAAGGGTGAAATTAAAAAAGTATGTTACATTTCAATGTCTGTGGGTGGGAGCGATCGTAAAAGATCAGGCATATCGTCGAACAGATCTGTATTCAGGGTATTGAAAGTAAACTACAGAGCGACGCTGAAGGAAAAAATTATGTATCGAAATTGAGAAAAATTGTATCAAAACATAAAACAGTAAAGTTAAGAGCATAAAAAAAAATGTATTTAAAAATGTTTGTAATATCTATTCGCAAGAAAGTTACGCTTTTAGAGAAATTGAAATGACGTTTTAGTTTTTTCATGAGTCGAGTATGGTTGACGAGTTCGAAAAATTCGACTTTTGTAAAGCTTTCGTATAAAATAATGATGAAAGTTTTGGAAAGAAGAATTCAGCTCTATCCGGACAAAGCAAAATTGAAAGAAAAGATTTCCGGGTTCTACACTAATACGCTTTATTATTCGTGACGTTTCGGTCTCGGCTGAGACCTTTATTAAACTCACTCTCTGCAGAAACTGAAACATTACGAATAATAAAGCGTAACAGTGCTAAATCCGGAAATCTGTTCTTTCAATTCGAAATGCACACCACACCAAAGTAAAGTTGGTGAATATCAAGTCGGATTCAGAGCTGGACGATCAGGACCAGATTTTCTCAGTTGAAGTGCTGGAAAAGTTCTGGGAACATACCGTCGATGTGCACAACATATTTTTTGTTACTATAAACAGACAACAATATTGACAGGCGTGTCCTGTATAATGAGGGATTCTTTGTCACAAGTCAGTGTAGAAAATAATCTGACTTTCGGTTTTAGGATTGACAATGGTATTAACCAAGGTAACCAATGCATTTTAATATGACACTCGGATATGTTCCTCTCGTCGGCATTCAGATAAAACCATGTTACAAATCCATCCAACTCGTAAATTCCGCCAACGACAAAAATATTTTTGCAAAATCTCTAGATAGTGCTAAAAAATATTTGGAAAACTTGACTCGGTAGCAAGGCGACTACATCAAAAAATATGACGCAAACGAGGAAAAAGACGCTATTCAGGCAAAATATTACAGTAGGAGATCATAATCTTGAAATCGTAGGCAAATTTGTATGCCTAATTTACAATGGCACTACAGTCCAAATTGGGTCTTGGCCTACTAACCTTCAGGTTCCTTTCCATTTTTTTTTACTTATTGTGGAAGGGTTGTCAGCCCTTCGATCGTCGATCGGGATTTGAACTCACGACCTTTACATTGCAGACCAACACGCTACCCGCTAGGCTGCGCCTAGACTAGAACTTTGTATACCGAGGGGCGAAATTATTGAAGAATAAAAGCGAACCTATCGAATTTAATATAAAAGGTACTTACAATAATTAAAAACAAAAACCGTGCATAGAAAAGAAAACTTAAAATATATGTCAGCCCTATTTGCTCAGCGAAAATTCGCGATCTTCAGCTATCTACTATTCTGCACACACCTATTACTCATCAACTCTGATGTATAGAAGCGTCCGACTGCGAATCGACAACAACGGAATGAAAAGGGGCGAGCGTTGGTGGGAAAGGGCAGTCGAGATCAGGTCATCACGTAGTTAATGAATGAATGAACGATGATGAAGATAATAGCAACCGAAAGCCAATCCTTTCAAAGCGATAGAATAAGAAGGAGGAACAACAAAAATAGCTTCAAACGGAGAGAGATATGCAAATCGTAATAACATTTCAGTGTGATAATTTCCACACTTTACATGAAAATTTAATTAATATCTTACAAAATGGCTAACAAGGCCACCCCAATAGTAACAAATATGTGACCCTAATATGCTCGATTATATTTCCTATTAAATAACTTGACAATCATCTAGTGCGGACTTCCTCTTGAAATAATTCGGAAATGTGAGTGTGTTGTTATTCAATCGTTGAAAATCTCCATTACTCATTGTCACCCACTACTAATTAGAGAAAGCACACGAGGTTCCTTTTATTATTTTTTTTTTTCATGTATAGGGACCTAGAGAATAATTAGAACGCCGCGCGATTTCATCGTTTAACCGTTAAAATCTGAATCAAAAAACAACCACCCACCCACCGAAAAAAAGGGAAAATGTGCCATGATTTTTGCGTTAAGACCACTAAATGGCGTCCCTTTGTACACACGATTGAAATCTCTATGCTTGTTGTTTTTTTTTTTATAATATCGAGGACAAACGGAACCGAAATCCTTGACCTCGATTTTAAGCACCTGAAGAAATTCGGCGGTTTTTCCTGATTTTCTTGAGAACTAAAATTGACTGCTGGGTATTTCTGGACGCCCCCGCATATAGTTAAATAATGCGAGCTCCAGTTATTAAAAAAGCTTAATTGGCATGATTGCGATTGTGTAGGTTTGGGGTCACGAAAAAACCTATACAAACGTTCGTAGCATTTCTTAGACCAGTGTACGGCGTTTTTCAATACAAGCAGGGAATCCTTCCAGGACACTTGAGCGCAGCCGCTGCTGCATGTGGTTTCGAATAAGCATAAGAAAACATAACCGGGCCGTTATTGTGGAAATTGCCGGCACGTTTCTCAAGAAGTTTCCTTGAGCGTTCGCTACACTGTGAGCAAAAATTTGTCCTTCTTCCTTGTACAAGGCAACTTACTTGACCCTTCTCCACTACCTTGCCCGCTGCTAGGTCTCCAATACAGCAACGATACTTCCATATAAGCGATTCGTCTTGCGATAATATGCAAATTTTCAAAAACCCATTTTATTCGAGACATTATAGACGATTGAGGTGAGGAATATTTGCTTTAAGTTTAAGGACTTTTGATTTTGATTAGTACACTTAAAGGGGAATTGAGTGAAAAGAGGATTACAGTATGTGTTTGAATTCGGAAATTTCTCACTCGTTTCGAAGAGGCCAAGAATCCTAACATTGACTGCGGTGTTTCGTAGGTAAGTTCTTTCTAAATTCCACTCAGATATATTTTATTCCCATCCATTTTAAGAGACATTCGAAATAATTATCTTTGGTTAAATACTAATCTTAATTTTGATTTAATTGCTCAATTAAAAATGCAGTTTTTTGTCGTATAGAGGCAGTCGTAGTTAGGGTGATTTACGAGCACCACTATTCCTGGATTTGGACTATGACGACGACATAGCGATGTGCCTCCGTTCGTCCAGAAAATTCCTATGGGTCAGTAAACCTAATTCCGGTTGCCTTAAATTCAAGCAGGACATGAAAAGTGGTCAAGGAGCGCTTCGACCAAGTGATTTCTGACGGTACGGGCTAAAGGAAAGAAAGCGAAAATTTTCATGTACGCCAAGGAAAGTTGTGCGGATTAGTTCTATGCAGACTTGGAATAGGAATTTCTGTAGTGCATATCGTTGCATTGCAATGAATGCTTTCAACTCTTAAAGCAACTGGCAGAGTCGGTTCCTGCTATACTCACCCAATGCTATCGAGTCGTTGCAACCTGCTTTATGGCATGCCGACCAGCCGAGCTTGTTTTAATTCAAACCAGAAATGAATGGTCATTACTGGTGATAAGGATTTCAAGTTGCAAGCTAAAGGATCTTTCGAAGCTCTGGTTTATGTAAGTTCTATGAAAGATTCTTGGAAATGGATTCCATGGAAGAGTTTGCTTAAAAAACAATTTGTCGCAGTAGTACTCGTAGCGTGTTCTAAGTTCTTGTATTTTTGTAAAACTATGGACTATAATTATTCGAAAATCTGGAACTACGAGTACTACAAATCTGAAACTACAAGAATTATAATTAAAAGTTTATAACGCTAATAAATAAAGCTAGATGGTAAAGAAGTGAAAACACAGAAATAATTTAAATTTTGACCAAAGTATAGTAATGCAGGAAGAGTTCATACTGATGGCTCTAAAACTAAAAGTGGAGTAGGAGGAG
This sequence comes from Chorisops tibialis, assembly GCA_963669355.1. Lineage (NCBI taxonomy): Eukaryota > Metazoa > Arthropoda > Insecta > Diptera > Stratiomyidae > Chorisops > Chorisops tibialis. The sequence goes on along the minus strand of OY770263.1, from coordinate 71,596,654 downwards.
GTGTTTTCTACGCAATGCTTAACTTAAGCACATTTTTCCGTCTTTCGGATCATTATAGTGAGTTCGAAGAAGAAGGGATAGCGATAAAAGAATCCTTGGCCTGGCTAAAGAGTAATGTAGTATCTAGCATTTTCACTGATAGCCAGGCCACTATTAAATCCCTCTAATCAGTCATGTCTACATTCAAGTTTTTTATTGATTGTCGCGCGTCTCTGAGAGAGATGGCTGAACAATTCAATCCTTGCAAATTCAATCTCAGAAAGAGAATCTGAGTATGCCTCACGCAACTTGCAAGTTCCAACTTTAGTGTGATTAGCAAAGCCAAAAACAGATAGGCGAATGGTGTTAAATGTAATACCATCAGACAAATTTAGCCTGAGCTGGATCTAAAACGCCCTGGTAGAATGATCAATCTAAGGAGGTAGATGATCAGCTTCGTAGTAGGAGTGTTTAAAGGACAATGTCTGATAGGGAAACATGCTCAGAGGCTTGGCGAAGAAGAAAAGATTCTTTATCTGTTGTGCACTTGCCCTGCTCTCTCTAGGAAAAGAAGACGTCAGCTAATCGCACACTTCTTCGATAGCCTCGGTAATCTGGCAAATGTGGAAGCCAGAAGCTTTCAAAGCTTCGGATTAGTTTAGAGTCTATGCGCGCCCGTAATTCAAGCAATCAATCAAACAATTATTAACATCCACCCAATTCCTCTATGCCCCTTCCCGTCCCATACAAATCCTTTCATAAATAACCGAATGAAATATTGATTCTATGTACTGTTCGCAATCCCAGTTAAGTGTTAAATAAATGATAACAGCTATGCCTCATAACCTTTAATCTCGTAGTCTTCCCATCCTTATCTGCATATTAACTTTCCACGCATCCTTAACTTGTCCCAAGAATAATAAGGCTGTGCCCGACTTTTTGGCAGATATTTTAAAATCACTAGAACACTTTTTATTTACACTATGTTACTTTATTATTCGAACTGTTATCCCTGTCGATGACACGATTAAATCACTTCCGAATTACGAATGTCTTTCTCCCACACGCTCGCTCTTTTTGTATCACCGTGCGTTCGTTTGCCCGTTAGTGTACGCTCACGAGCAGTTCAAAGTCGAAAACAATACAAGGTCGCAACCATCGAAAGCGTTAGCATATAATAATACTCTTAGTTTTCATCTAGATTGTACAAAGCTTTCGCAATAAATTTACGCAATGACACAGATTTTTGGGGCTAATTTTCTTCTGCTGGCCATCTGTACAGAATTTGTTTGTGTGCCAACAACAACATTTTGTTCCAAATTAATTCCTTTTTAAATCATAATTAAACACGCTATAACTGAACTGCTCAACATCCTCGAGCAAAGTCAGGCCGCCCAATAGGCTACCAATCTGCACCATTAAATTTCACAATTTTTTCTTCAATTGGTCATTCGCGATGAACATTGTGCAAAGTTTCGAAATGTAAAAAAAACGTTTAGGTAAAGAATTCACTATTGAGAATGATCCTTCAGATAAGGAAGAAATAGTTTCCACCATTCGGTAGTTATAAATGATATCTTGAAGGCTGCGCTGGAAAGTGGGGAAGGAAAAGGTCTTCAGAGAGGACTATTTAATATCTTATGTTACTTTGATTGTGCTGATGACGTGTGTTTGCTTGGATATAACCGTTCAGACTTAGAGTCAAGTGTTCGCTCGTTGCATTTTAAATGCAAAGAAGCAGAATTGAAAAGAAATGGGCGTAAAACCAAGTACATGCACATGGGCTTGAACACAAGCACACCGATTGTTCTTAACGGATGAGATGTGGAAGAGGTGCAAAATTTTTGTTATCTCGGCAGCATCGTCAGCATGTATGGCGCAGGCGAAAAGGATATTGAAGCTCATATAAATAACGCCCCTCAGGCATTCTGGAGGATAAGAGAGATCTTCCTTCGCACGAAGATGCTAGTATTTGACGCATGCGTCAAATCTGTGTTGTTATATGGTTGAACTACATGGAAAGTGACCGTTCGACTTACCAAGATGGTGCAAGCTGAATGATTTGGGCGGAATGATTTAGGCTGGTTTATGGAAGAATTTCCTGCCTTTGGCCCCAGCCTCGCTTTCCTCCAAATTTTTGGGATGTATCCCCATATAAAGCTGGTTTCAAGATCCTTATTAAAATTTGCAGTAGAATTTCTAACTCCTACTTCAGTAGGGCTAGGAATATTTTATCTACTCCGGCTGATTTGAAGGTTCTTAAGGCGTTTAAAGTCCTTGTAATCTTTTTCGGAGTGCAGATTTTAACAGCAATATAAATTTAACTTCGATTGGGAAGAACTTCATACAAGCTTATACATTTCAACTCCTACTTACAGTGACACACCTTCATGTCGTCATCATCAATATTTGTTGTGCAACTAATAATCTGTACTTTGACATCTTCTTCGAATTTCAGTTAATATTTTGTAAAAATGCTAAGAGCAGGGCCATAAAAGAGAGATTCTTGCCCCGAATCTAGAAGAGATCGGATCTAAAACGAGTACGGGACTTGCACGTCAAATAATTACAAGCTTTTAATTTAAAATATTTTCTTGATTCACAATTTAAAAAAAACCCCCCGTTCGTATTAGCCAGGATCCCAGTTAGACCGCATAACAATATTTGGAGATTGAGCCCGTGTCCTGGTTTCGTCGGGCCCAGGGGTGAGCATCACCACCGTCCCCCTATACTCGTACAAAGTTGGTCGCTGCGTATGAAATTCAAATTTCGTATATTTAACGGACAGGATGTGGAAGAGGTGCAAGATTTTTGCTATCTCGGAAGCATTGTCAGCATGGACGGCGGAGCCGAAAAGGATGTTGAGGCTCGGCTAAATAAAGCTCGTCAGCTTCGGTATCCTTTCCCCTTTCTGGAGGTTAAGAGAGATCTCCCTTCGCACGAAGCTGCGAGTTTTTCACGCATGCGTCAAATCCGTGTTGTTATATGGTTGTACTACGTGGAAAGTGACTTACCAACAAACTACAGACTTTCGTGAACCACTGCCTTCGACGCATTTTAGGAACATTCTTGCCAGAAGTGATCTCCAACGACGAACTTTGGAGTACAACTGGCCAGACTAAAATAGGTATTGAGATTCAACGGCGGAAGTGGCAGTGGATTGGTCATACTTTGAGGAAACCAGAGCGAAACATCGCCCAACAGGCTCTGGAATATAATCCTCAAGGAAGACGTCGGGTTGGTCGACCATGTAACACATGGAAGCGAGCAGTTGAGCAGGAAACCAGAGGAATAAACAAGTCCTGGCAACAGCTTAAGGCCGATGCTCAGAATCGCACCTTGTGGAAGAGAGTTGTTTCTGTCCTATGCCCCTATAGGGGGTCTTAACAGGAATTTGATATTTAAGGCGGCGTAAGCTCCTAAAAGGCGTTTTTACTGAATGTTGCGTAATTTCGAATTTCGAGTTGAACAATTATACGAATAGCTCAAAATTGTTCAAGTAGTGATAAATTGGCTAGTTGGATAGCCTGGACAAATTAACTAATTCGTTGTATTTTTAAATGGTCATCAAATCTAACTGGTTGCGTGAATCTATAATCGAATTTATAAATCACATCAAAGTTTAACATTGTGCGTCAAAAAAGAATTTTTCTCTTAATTCTTCTATCTATCAACTACAATATATAGAAAATTAACACTAAAAAACATGAAAAGGGGGGTGGTGTGGCTCAAATTGAAACATTTTTTTAACCATTTTCTTTTTAAAGTTAAAAGACTACGTTGATCTGCGGCCAAGATACCAATAGGTGAAGGTTTCCTTATACTAAAGTGAGATCTTCTTGCCGGAATATACGAGTAGTGAATAGATAAAACGCTACTCTCACACCCTCTGCCGGTAAATAATATCAATTCAAATCAAAATTGTAACTGATTCGGTGCAGCCGTTGTAAATTACATTATAATGCATGAGAATCTTATATCAATTTTTATAACGTTTATTGGAAAACAATTTCATAAAAAATCTAAATAGATCTAAATCTAAAATTTTAGAATGCGATAAAGCTCGGAGAAATTTTCAAAATTTGAAATCTAATATCTTTATGTTGATGAACTCCGATAATTATTCGAGAAAGTATTGAAATAAGAGGTTTACATATTTTTACATCGGTTTTGATAAAAAGGAAAGCTAATTTCGTAATGCACCATTATTTTTGTAACCTATGTCTATCGACTTAAAAACGTTATAAAGGATTTTTTGATAAACTTTAGTTAGATCTAATGTTACAAATCATTGAGATTTATCCCTGTACAGTACGGAAAGATAAGGTTTTGTAAAATGTAGGAAAGATTTTTGTATATTTCGTAATGAGCAGGGAATTCTTGAACGCGTTTGAGATTTTTCTAAATATTCGGAATGCTAAATCTATAATCTTATTAATTTATATTGGTCCATAGGCAGTAAGTCAACAATCCGGGTCTTACAGTAATCTCAAATACGATTGAAGCACGTTTGGGATTGCCCTCAAGCACTAAAAGTACTAGTGAGCAAAAACAAAGTAACACTGATATACACACGATCACACAAGTCTTCATACAATTGCGATTTGTGGGTTATAGGCCAACAGATAAATATTTTCCACATGAAATATAAGCCATATGATTCTCTTGAATACGAAAATAAATATATTCAATGTAATTCAAATAATCAAAACTGAAAAAACTCGACCACAAAAGTCTTCAGAGAAAAAATAAAGAAATATAGATTTTTTATAGAAATTAAATTAAACTTAATATCTGGTTGGGCCTTCATTAGCATCGATGACCGCTTGAAGTCTTCTTGGCATCGAAAGAATAAGGATTTCAGTAATTGATGGCGTTATTTAATTCTATGTTGTTTGTAGAGCTTCCATGAGTGAGTTCTTGTTGGTTATTTTATATTTACGAAAGCGTCTTCCTAGTTTATACCAAATATGCTCGATCGGGTTAAGATCTGGCGATTGTGGTGGCTAATGCAATTGCTTTGGTATATTATACAGGATCCATTCCTTAAGGATCAGTTGGTTTCGAGCTTTAAGCACTCTGGCGATGGTATTAGTTTTTCCCGCAATATATTCAAATATTGATTTTGGTCCATTATTCCTTCAATGAAGTGTAACTTTCCTACCTCTGTCGCCGCTATGGCTCCCCAGACCATTAAGTTTACACCACCATGTTTAACTGTAGGAACGAGATTTTCTTTCTTTATTTAAATGTTGGTCTTCCTCCAAACTTTTCCTGGTCTATCGCCATTCACACATATTAAAGCGACTTTCATCCGTGAAAAGTGCAGTTCTTCAAAACTCGAAGTCCTTTCTTAGATGCATATTAGCGAAATCAAGTCACATTTGCAGATTTACTGTAGATATAAACAGCTTCTTCCTTGCGATTCGTCCATGATAGCCAGCAGATCGTAATGTTCTGCACACGGATTCAGGATGTAAGACTTTTCTGAAGTCAATCTTAATATATTTGGCCAGTTCAGGAGCACTTATCTTAGGATTTTTTCTCATTTTTTCTAAAACCGATCGAATATTACGTTAACTTAACACTCTAGGTCTCCCAGGTCCTGGCATATTATTTATACTGCAGGTTAAATTTACAATGCTTTGGATGGTGGGACGACTTACTTTAACTATTCCGGTGATTTCGCCCAAAGATTTTCCTTCCTGTCGCAATCTAATAACTCCTACTAATCTAACAACTAAAGGACGTATATCCTTCGAAATTTCTTTTCTAGAGCTCATTTTTTCCACTATATCAATTCTAGCGCTTATCGAAACTAACTCTAAACAAATATTACAGTTAGTAGTACAGTACAGTACAGTACAGTTGAGAAGATGCAAGAAGAAGAATTAATTTTGCTGTATGTAGACTTTTGTGGTGTGCTCGTCGCCCCTTTTTTCGTTTTTCTAAAGAAATAACAGATTCTTTTGGTATTTTTTGTTACTTTATTGTTTGGTTTATACTATTGCACACTTCTGCATTTTTGATTTGAATCTAGTCTTTGTTGTTTTCTTTATATAACATAATTAAGCGGTGTATGTAGACTTTTGTGATCGAGTGTAGATCTTGAGATACAGTGATTTGAGAGAAAAATTAAGAAGCTGATTCATTGTCCAACCACTGTTTGGTTAATTACTATACTATCACAACACTTTAATCTATGAATCTAAAATTTCGCTAACATCGGTTTGGTGAATGTTTTCACAGTGCATTTCGAATTGAAAGAAGAAAAGATTTCCGGATTCTACACTGTTACGCTTTGTTATTCGTGACGTTTCGGTCTCAGCTGAGACAGTTTGATAAAGGTCTCAGCAGAGACCGAAACGTCACGAATAATAAAGCGTAACAGAATCCGGAAATCTTTTCTTTCAATTCGCTAACATCTTCCAAACAAAAGTAGTAAGGATTTTTTTCGAAATTTGATCACCAAGATGTAAATTGGGTGAATAACTCCATTTGTGGAGTCACCGTATTTTTGCAATGCTTTAGTTTAAGGAAACACTTCTATTTTGATATTAAAGCCTCCACATAGGGATATAAAATTTTTCTTATGGGCTCCTTTTGGGTGCAAGGCCCATGAAATTTTGTAGTTTTGTAAACTTTTTCCAAGGGGAAAAATAGGATGAAAAAACAAAATACTCTCAGATTTCATCTACAGCATAACTAGCTGAATGAAAAGAATCAGTGATTATTCGCAATGCATTTATCTAAAAACTGAAATTTCACATAACTGTTCAAATTAAGTATAAAAGTCAATCTTTTAATTTTGCTGGTTTCTTAAATACTGATTCCTGCTACTACTAATTCAGAATCAGTTTATAGTTTTTTAATCGCTCCATTGATTTGTGATAAGAAAATATCTTTCATGAAACAATTGAAGAGTACCAGGAGAGCTTCTTTAATAAATATCCTTCCTCTTCTTAAAATAACAGCTGTTCCGGTGTGGATCCGGGTATATGTACATATGTAGTACTTCAGAATTTAAATAAAGTGCACTATCATATTAATAAAATGGTTTTGAAATTCGAAACGCATTGATTTTGACTCAATCTGCCATTCATGGGGCTCTCATTTTTACATTTTTCAACATATTTTAATCAAAAAATTACCAGTAGATAGTTAACCTTGCAAGAGTTCAAATCATTTAATGCGATTCACATTCTTCTACAGCATCAATCATATATAAATGTTAAAAAAAATTACCTGTTTGTGGGGGAGGGGGTTTCGAGCCACCTAAGCCCCGCGTAATTACGTCCCTGATATAAACCCTAGTAAATTCATTAAAGATTAAAATAAAAAATATAAGATTTCATTATTTTGCACTAACAATCAGGGATAGTTCGAAGAAAATCACCATTTGCGACACACGGCCCCTTAACATAAGTAAAAGTAATTAAGATAATTAAGTGAAAATGGCAGAGTCTCTATGAAAATTGGCGCAACGCAACACCTCACAGAATTTGTTTTTCATAGTTGATCAACTCAGTTCCAAAGGCTCCAATCAAGTTTCACGTATCAACTTCTTCAACCGTAATTTTCTTATCGTGAAGAAACTAATAACTAAATTGCAATAAAGAATTTAATTTAAGCATTGCTGGACTATCGCAAGTTTGCAGTAACAAACTTGTTAAACTCTTCGAAGAAAGCAAAAAACCAAAAAATAAATGCATGTTTCACATGTGTTCCATGAATTTCATTTTTCTGTAGCCAGTCTGAACCTAGAAAAATTTACCCGTTTTAGTTTGAAGCGAAAAACAAACACCTTGAGAAAATTTACTTCGAAAAAGACGTTGCCGTCGTCGTAATGAGAGCATTTAAGTGTACACAGTACGGGAGCAATAAAAATTAAACGCTCCAAAGAGGAGTCAGCAACACCTCGGTAAGCTATACGACCGAGTAACGAATCGAGGGAAGGTGAGACCCACATTACAGGTGAAAATACATTCGAAACTTTAGCGGCATGGCATCGCGATTCTAGACGTTCGTAATCCTTGGATAGTATTCGCGAGCGGGCTCTACGTAACAACGGTCAGTCCAGTGACGCTCTCGCCTGGAATACATAGCCGATAGCCGGCATAGTATTTGTTACTCGTGTATAAATCAGGGGTTGACTCTAAATGAAGAAATTGCTTAAGGAGCTGGAAGTACATCCTTCGACTGCTGGCTGCGCCATCTGACCCGCAAATCGGCCTATTGGGGTATTCGTCTTAACCAAACTGGACTAAGGTACGGATCGGCCGTTTCTTCTATACGCTATTCCAGTCTCAGATTACGAGTACATGCAAACAACAGGTAACTATACCGTGTACCTGTTTCAAAGTCCTTTTTGAAAATTCCATTTGGAAGGATTGAAACAAAACGGATAACGCTTTTTGCTTCAGTGTAAATCGTTACGTGTTCGATGTTGCATTTCTTCCTTGTAATCGAGTAAATTCGTACAGCCTCGCAATATTTTCCCCAAAGTGTTAACCATTCTCCAGTCGCTTTTCTCTAGTTTAATAATAAATAGAAATTAAATATCGCTCTTCGTACTTACCACATAAATTGTTTCGACTAAAAGAAAAGTCATAGTTTGACGAAAAGTCAGTGAAAACTCTACGAAAGTGATTTGTGATTATGTAAAAAAAAATTTAAATAAGAAAGTGCAAGTTACTTCCAGTGCATGAGCCTTTGATTTTCAGCTTTGCAGCAAACACCCCCACACTCATTCAGATTAGGATTAAAATATCGGATTACTCAGTTTTTCGAACCGTTGGCTGTTAATTGGATTTTTATGTGTGATTTAAATTTACTCGTAAGTAACAACTTCGTTTCGCTATCATTTATTCATATCCGTGTTCCAGCAAATCTCTATCAGTTTAATGCCTTAGCATTAGCTTTGATTAGAATTATGGTTAGCTGTCTAGGCGTCAGAAATGTCCTTGCCTTCAGTTCTACTATAAATAGCGGAAATTTCGACATCTACAGAATGTTCTAAATTTCGTTTAATTTATGCCACAAACCGAACGAAATATTGTTTTGGGCACGAATTTAATTCTACACGTGACTGCAAAATCGATATTTTAAATGTGAAATAGATTTTAATGTGTGAAATTTATTTTAGGTGTTTTAGCGTGTTTTTTTTTCGAATCCATACATATATTCAATTTTCGGTTTAGTTTTAATTTAGAAACCAATTCAGTCATAAATGAAATGTAAAGAAAAATCTGGATATAGTTTAGGTGAATCTTTATTATGGTTATGGGAGCAATTTGATTAATTAATGAAGCAATTGTTTGATAAAAAGATAAATGATCAAATTTGAAGTGTAATTGAAATTTTACTTTACTTTTATAATTCAGTATTTCAAGTGAAGTGTACACATTTCTCAATATTTTTGATTTTTTCATTTTAAAATGTTGTGGAGATATGATGTATTTTTTTTTTAATTTTTTCTCTCCACCATCATTTAGTTCAACAAAATTTGTGGATAATGAAACTCAAGAGGGTAAAATTTTTGTATCAATTATATCAAGTCAATTTATTGGGAGTACAAATTGAAAACACAATTTTTTTTCAAAATTCGAGCCTTTTTGTGCAAAAATGGTTAAATATTTATTATTCAAAGAAATGCCCATCGCTTGCCACAACTTTTTTTCCCATTTTTCTGGCAACATATGGATTCCGCATCAAAAAAACTGATCTTCGTTTGAACCGATCCACGAATTGATCCAATTTTTGACATCTTCGTAAGAATGAAAGTACTGCTCAGCCAGGCCATGTGTCATCGATCGGAATATGTGGTAGTCGGAAGGGGCGATATCTGGTGAATACGCGGGTGGGGTAGAACGTCCCATTTCAATACTTCCAGGTAGGTTTTCACAGCATGAGCAACATGTGACCGAGCGTTGTCGTGCTGCAAAAACACTTTGTCGTGTCTCTTCTAGTATTGCGGCCGTTTCTCCTTCAATGCTAGGCTCAAACTTATTAGTTGTTTTTTGTAGCGATCTTCCGTGATAGTCTCAAACGTTTGCAGCAGCTTATAATACATCATGCCGAGCTGGTCCCATCGAATACACAGCATGATTTTCGAGCCATGGAGGTTGGGCTGCTGACGCCATCTATTAGGAAACAGTGGGTTTCAATTTGTACTCCTGATATAAATCGAAAACTGTATAAATATATATATTTTAAAAAATTAGTGACAACGAATATTTTGATGTCAAAATTTCGAATTTTCGTTTGTTTGTAATAGTATCACGCAAATATGTCATTTCGTTGCAAAATGCCGCCAACGTTAAAGCCAAAAATGTTGTCTTGAAAAGTGTTCATACAAAATTACAAGTTCGTAGCATTTAATTTGATGGTTATTAGTTAGTTAGTTGTTTGTGTGGGAGGGGGTAGAAGGGCAAGAGGGGTTTCAAAACTATTGATGCAACTTTAAATGTTTCTAAAAGTGTTTGTGCTAAATTTCAAGTTTATAGCTTTTATTGGTTCGATGATAATTGACTACTAACTTTTGTATGTGAGAGGGTAGAAGTTTAGAGGATAATCGACCAGTTAATATTTTAAACTTTTAACAATTTCTTAAAAATGAATTTCACAAATTTTCACGTTTGTAGCTTACAATTTCAATCATAAATTCTGAGTTAGGCTACCGACACACGATGAGAGTTAATATATATTAACTTCCTATTTTGATATAAGTAGGCCGAATTATGTATAGGATAATGACACTAGTAATATCGAAAAGCGAGATAATATATTTTAACTCGCATCGTGTGTCGGTAGCCTTATTATGTTTTTTCTATTAACATGAAACACCTCGTGCAGGTTAAGGCTCCTTTTCGGTACATATGTAACAGTTCTGGTTGAAAATGTTATTTTTTCAAATGTATGTTTGCACGTAACTACATAGCAATTCTCGAAGAATATGATTGGCAGCCTAAGAAGCAATTTTTACGAGTAAAAATAGCATAATTCTTTAAAAATCTTAAAATCTGTAAGAAAAGGATCAATGTTTTAGCTCAGGATGAGTCAAATTGAACTTCAAATCCCGCAAATTCTTCGTCTGGATGTCTAAAATACAACCTGGCTATAGACATCAGGTGGAGATTTGATTTAGGCCATCTTTTATTGAAAAAGACATTAAGAAAAAATGTTCTCGAAAAGATATTTTTCAATAACCTCACCAGATGAAATTTCTATGAAACCGACTAAATTTAGATTGAATTTTGTTTCAGTTGGTTAAAGTACATTTAATAAGAGGCAATGCTGCAAGTTTTGGTAGAATATCCTTTTTACAGTTTGTGGGATACTCATTTCCTTCCAAAAGCACAAATTTTTTGAAAATCGCTAAAAACGTCTTCAATAACAGTCTATATCTCAGGTTTAGATAAACCGAATTAATTTACGTGCAACTCAAATCAGAGGTCTAAATGTCTGCAAACGAATTTCATTTTTAGTTTTTTAATGTAGTTTAGTATAACATCATAAATGTTAAAAAAAATCTCTTCTACCCCCTCCCATACAAAAGTATGATTTCGACCAATTTCATTAAATCAACTAATAACCAACAAATTAAAAGCTACGAACTTGAAATTTTGTACGAGCATCTTACAATAAAAAAGAAAGAAAATTGCATCACAAGTTCTACGATTCCCCTACCTCCTCTACCCCCTCCCATACAAAATTATTTTTTCGAGCATTTTTAAGAAATCAGTTATCAGCTAACTCTTAAAAGCTATCAGTTTCAAATTTGGCATAAAAACTTATAAAAATAATTCAAATGAAGTTGTTTTAAAAGTTTTGAAATCGCGCTTGCCGTTCTACCCCCTCCCATACAAAACTATGATTTCGACCAATTTCATTAAATCAACTAATAACCAACAAACTAAAAGGTACGAACTTGAAATTTTATACAAGCACCTTACAAGAGAAGCGAAATAAAACTGCACATCAAATTTTACGATTCCCTTATATTCTCTACCCCCTCCCATACAAATGTTCGGTTTCGTGAATGTAAAATACACCGAATTTTATGAAAATTCTATGCAACTTCGTCTATGAAACACATTCTATACAGAGAATATTGGACGTGATTCAAGCAATTAATTAAAAAGTTATTAACATCCACCCACCCTTACTATTACCCCTCCACCTCCCCTCATAAAAACCCAAACTTGCAGAAACGAATGAAATATTGTTAAATTGACAACAGTCCTGCCCAAGAACTCCCTTTCACTTAGCCTTCCCTAACCACTCTAACCTGCATATTGACTTTCCACTCATCCGCAACTTGTCCCAAGAATAATAAAGTTTCGCCCGACTTGTTGGCAGTTTATTTATTGTTGTTTCACATCATGCTGGAGTTGAATTTAACATTCAAAAATTGAAAAGGTTCTGAGGAAATTAGTGTGTTGGATTTAGTGAAATTGTGCAGTTTGTATAGGAGATAGTAGAAGGAGTAGGGGGTTTAAGTGATTTTTCGGAAAACAACTATAATTATCATACAATTGAAATATTTTAAATTTCCGATCAGTAACATTCATACTTTTACATAAGTTGTGAAATGGTGTCACATTGTATGAGAGGGTGTAGAAGGGGAGAAACTAATCGGTCTGTCTTAAGGATTTGGTACTAAAGTTAAGCTCGATAAATTTTATACGTGCTGAGAAAATTGGTTTAAAGTATTCCTTGAAAAAGTGTAGTTTGTATAGGAGGTGGTGGAAGAGTGGGGATATTCAAATAATTTGTATAATATAGATCACATTTATATTAAAAATGAAATACTCTAAATTTAAAATTATTCGCTCTTATAGTTTTCAAGAAAATTTGATTATAATTTATTTTTGAAAAAGAGTTAATTTGTATGGGAGGGGGTAGAAGGCGTGGGGGGATTGAAATGAACTCAAAATCAGATTACGTCTCCAGGCATACCTACCAAACTATAAATTACAATTCATTACAATCGATTCTGCCGTTTTTGCGTGAAAGCTGTATACACAGACAGAGAAGAATTCCAAAAACGTGGTTTTATGCTTAGTTACTGTCTAAATAAAGCAAAATACTAACTTATAACCAATTATAAACAAATAACAGCATGACACTACAATTGTATTTATATGTAAAGATTTTCAACTCAATTTTCACTAAAATCTGTAGTAGCTGTGAAATCAAACCATGTAGGAGAACCCGAGGCACAACAGAGTACCGCGGAATGAAGTTCAACGTTTTTCGGTGTCAATGAGGTGCTGCTCAACTATGGCAGCCATGTTAGTTTAGTTTTCTTGAGCATGGTGCGTGCAGTTTGCGTTCTGTGTTGTTTTTGCTCCTGTATTGAAACTTTTGATGATTTTGTAACCACGATAAGGTATACTTGTTTACATTTCAACTATAGTTAGTACATGCTTGAAGCACGTTTAATTGTCTTTAGATTCGTTTAGTTAAACGTTAGTTTACATATATTTCTCGAATGGCCTTACCTACCTAACCTGAATCGTGTCCTGGGGCGGAAGTTCTGGGGCGAAATGGAGAAGTACTCCATTTTGACTGTGAATGTTTGTATTGGGGTGAATTCGATTCCAGATCAGTTGAAGGTTAGGTCGCTAGTTCCAAGTGCAAACCGAACAATTGCTGTGCGGGAATAGATAGGATACAATTATTGAAAAGTTTAGTTAAGCCTTCATAGTCACTTAAAACTAAATAAATAAAGAGCAAACTTATTTTTTCTGCATTTGACTAGTCCTAAATGTTTTTATAATTACTTGCCTCAACCACCCCATTCTGCTCCGTGCCCGGGACAAATGACATTTTTTTCTAGTTTTGAAAACAAAAATACTGTTCTTTTGATTTCTTACAATATTATTGTATTGTTGTGGTTATTATATTATAATGTGTTTATAGGAAATTTGCAGCTCCCTTAATTAACCCTTTTGTGTTTTTAAAACATATTTTTAACTAAGTACCCTGTTCTGCTCCGCGTTCCCTTACCTATACTTAAAGATGAAAAATCAGTCTTAAGACTAATTTTTCCAGTGAGGCCACAGCCCATGTAGATCATTGGATCCCGGCTGGTCTACGGAGAAACCACTTTATTCTTCGTAAAAAAAAATTGGGGAAGGGTATACGTGATTACATCTTTTACTTTATTATTCTAATAATAAAATATTGTGATCGACGCAGAAAAAAAAATTTGCTACCTGAAATTTTGTTTTTTCGCGTTTCATGAAGAATGCAAAAAAAAAATCATTCCCGCCTTATACCGTCCGCCGCACATATGGACTCATATCTCCGAGACCGTGCAGATGTCGCCGGCTTTCAGAAGCTCAGCTGGAATTTGATCAGTGTCCGGTGCTTTGCTGTTTGGGTGGTTCCTAAGGACTGTTTCTACTTCTTCGAGTGTGGGAGGACTCAAAGCGGATCCTTCATCAGCTGTTACATCAGTTGTACCTGCTATTGTGTCTGCTGCAGAAGCGCTCTCAGTGCTCCTTCTCTGTACAGGGATCGCACGTTCTAAGATCCGAAGGAATATCAATTTTTCGTTCGCGTGGTCGTCGCCGTTGAATCAACCCAGCCCGAGGCGATGCTTCAGGTTTCGAAACAGGATTGTTTTTTCCGGGGATGAGTTGTTAACACATCGCCCAAACCCCAACTTGGCGGGCCATATTATATTGCTAGAATTTTTCTGTTTCATTAGCACTCGTGCCTATCAGTTCAGCAAGTCAAATCCGGATGGACGAAACCAGTACCCGATGGCTACCACGTGGAGGTATGATGAGCACAATTGATGTGTTTTATGATAGTTACAACACTGAGTGTCGCCTTATGGCGCCGATCAGATGCCTACCTTATCTATACACACCCCCAACCACACAACCACCCAACAAAATAAAGCCGCATCACAAATTTTACGATTACCATACCTCCTCTACCGCTCCCATACAAATGATTGGTTTCGTGAATGTAAAATACACCGAATTTTATGAAAATTCTGTGCAACTCTCTATGAACCTGACATTTTATACAGAAAATAATGGACATGATTCAAGCAATCAATTAAAAAATTATTAACATCCACCCACCCTTACTATCAACCCTCCCCACTCCCCTCATAAAAAACCAAACCTGTATAAACTTTCCACGCATCCTCAACTTGTCATAAGAATAATAAATTTGCGTCCGACTTGTTTGTTTGTTTGTTACGTTTATGTATTTTGAAGTTCAAGTTAATTTACTATTTAGATAGGATTTAGATTGTATAACGAGTTTGAAAAGCTAAAATATAACGCTATAGTTGAATTAGATCGTTATTAGAGTTATAAGTATTTTCGTTAATGGAAGTATTATCGAGTTGTTTCTCGAACATCTTAATGCTTTATTTTCTGCAGCATTGAATATCCAATAAAAATATAGTTAGACTGTGAAGTTATTAAAAAATCGGGTCATGACCTCCTGTAAACTCTAGTTTGAAAACCTTAGCTGTCTACGTCAATTGAATTCTCCCAGCGATTTCGTTGTTTACCAACTGGCCTTTGTCCATTGACTTTTCCCTTTACTGTGCGTTTGGGAATTCTTCGGTCTTCCATCCACTCGACATGAACAGCCCATTGCAGTTTCTTGAATTTGATGACGGTTAACACTTCTGGATTGTCAAACATGGTATACAACTCTGTCTTGCATCGTATTCTCCAGATCAAGTCTGCCCTAGGTTCGCGGATTTTTGAGGACCTTTCGTTTAAAGGCGCTAGGTCTTATAATCGTTTTAACTAGTTTAAGTTTAGTTTTCCTGTGCGCTTTTTCATTTTTAACTATCGGTTGAACCGTCTTTTTTTAATCGCGATGGGCGCGCTCCCATCCTTCAATACGTTTGTACATTGTTTTGTTTTCGTTATAACGTAGTCCAACTTCCCTTGCTACCAAGTCAAGGTTTACAGATAATTCGTTAATACTCTCCAGAGATCTTACTACTACAATGGCGCTACAGCCCATATCCTTAACATTTTTCATTATTTATTGTGGAAGGTTTTTTACACCTTCGCGCAACCTTCTATCTACGAATTTTTCATTTTCGTAGATTGGGGTGACAAAGGTATACCAAAGCAGGCAGTGTGCTGGAATTATGCGTCGACCGGGATTTAAAATCACGACCTTCGGATTGTAAACCAACACGCTACCCACTAGGCTACATCCTAGCTTCCAGAGATCTTGCAAGGATATCTATATCGTCGGCATATGCTACGAGTTGTGTGGATTTGAAAAATAGAGTTCCTTTGGTGTCAACGGGAAGTTACAGAACAATAAATTCAAGTGTCAAATGGAAAAGCATTGGTGCCAGGCCGCCACTTTGTTTAAGGCTGTTGTCAATTCTAAAGCTGGAAGTCGGACCATTTTTTACTCTGACTTGAGACAAAGACTCGATCATTGTCATTCTTGTAAGCTGAACTAATTTTGGTGAGACTCCAAACTCCAACTTGATTTTATACAATAGGCGCCTGTCAATACGGTTGTATGCCTGTTTGAAGTCAACACATATCTGGTATGTTACATTTCCAGAACTTCTCCAGCAATTATTTAGTTGAGAATTTCTGGTACGTCCAACTCTAAGTCCGTCTTAGTATTCACCAATTACTCTGTCAGCATAGGGCTTAATTTTCTTTTCCAGAATTTTCGACAAGATCTCATAATACGTACAGAAGAAAGATATTCCTCGGTAATTTTCGCAGCAGAGTTTGTCGCCATATTCATAAATTGCACTTATGTATGATACTCCTGCGTCAATCTTCAGGAAGCATTTCCTGCGACCATATCTCTGTGGATAATCTGTGAGATGCGTTATGCAGGTGTCACCGGCTTTCATAAGCTCAGCTGGAGTTTGATCAGTCCTCGGAACTTTGTTGTTAGGGTGGTTGTTCAAGCTCGTTTATATTTCTTTTAGTGTGGGAATACTTAAAGAGGATTCTTCATCAGCTATTAAATCAGTTATACCTGCTATTGTCTCTGCTGCTGCTGTTCGTGTGGATGAATTTTGTCTTCACATATAGTGATCTGTGTCTCGATTGGTACGCACATCGAGAAAAGTGGAGGCCGTCCTTTTCTCCATAAGAACGTGATCTATTATAATTAATCAGTTCCATTTCTATTAGGTATTTATACTCAGTAGATGTTTTATGTTCGCTTCCTATCATTCAGACCTCCATAACATCTGTAAATATTTGCCAGTTGCAGCCAGTACAACAACAACTGAAAAAGTATATCAGCTTCAGCACTCCCATTCCCATTAATCCTTTCCTCCATGACTGTATTTGTGCATTGCACATAAAAGACCGAAATTGCCTATACCATAAGTCATTCTGTAAAAAAAAACTTGAATTGTGGAAACATGGGTTTCGCTGTTATATCGAAAGCAATCAAATCCAAAATAACGTGCATGCAACCTTAGCAGAACAACTTTGTTCTGCAGCAAGTTTTCGAAGAAAGGTCTCAAAGAATCCAACTCCCGCTTTTTACGAACTTCTTGTCTCGAGCAACACGATTTTGTATATGGAACCAAACTATACCGTATATCTGTATTCTAAAGAAGAAAATCTCAGAAGTGAGAAGATTTTGAACCTTTCCATCTATCGGTCCAGAACAAAAAAAAAAGAAGAAATTTTGTATGGGGAGTGTTAGAAGGGGTGATAGCATTGAACTAATTTTTTCCCCATCATGCTAAAGTAGCTATAAAAATGTTTTATACAAAATGCTTACTCCAAGAATTGAATAGGAGCTGAGAAAATTAGTGTGTTAGATTTAGTTAAAATGTGCAGTTTGTATGGGAGGTGGTAGAAGGGTGGGGGAGGTTTTAGTGTTTTTTCAGAAATAACTAAGAATATTATAAAATTGACATCTCTTAAATTTAAGACTAGTAACATTCATACTTTTCAAGAAAATATTGTATGGGAGGGGGTAGAAGCAGTAAAGCTAATCAAATCTTTTTTTCTGATCTTAGTGATAATGCTAAATAAGTATTTATTACAAAATGTGAGCTCGATAAATGTTATATGTTCTGAGAAAATCGGATTAGAGCATTTCATGAAAAAGTGTAGTTTGTATGGGAGGGGTTGGAAGGAGAGGAAGGACGCAGAAAATTTTTATACTGTATACTGAAATCAGTATGAAAGTAATATATCCCGAAATTCAGAATAATAGCTTTTATACTTTTCGAGCAAATCCATTTATAGTCGAATTGCGAAATTGTGTCATTTTGTATGGGAGGGGGTGGAAGGGGTGGAGTTAATCGTCTAATTTTTTTTGGCCTTACTAACAATTTTAAATAAATATTTAGTGCAGAATTTCAGCTCGCTAAATTTTATACGCACTGAGTAAATTGGCTTAGAGTAATTTATGACAAGTGCAGTTTGTATGGGAGGTGGAGGGAGAGGACACGCATAATTTTTATACGGTAGATTGATATTATCATAAAAGTAATATATTCCAAATTTCAGGCCAATAGCTTTTATACTTTTTGAGCAAATCCGTTTATTGTCAAATTGCGCATTTGTGTCATTTTGTATGGGAGGGGGTAGAAGGGGTGGAGCGATTTGGCCCGTTCACGAACTTGACCTTACTTTTTTTGTCAAAAACGACGTGTACTAAATTTGAGCTTTCTAGCTCAACGCGTTCTCAAGCTAGAGAGCGAACGGACGGACGGACATCCGGTTTTGAGATTTTTGAGTGATAATATTAATTTCTGTATTCATCATTTTTTTCTCCGAGCCTTATTTCTTGGCGTTACACACTCCAGAGCAAAGTTATAATACTCTCAGATTTCATCTAGAGTATAAACAATCAAAAGGAATATTTTGTGGTCCTTAGTGATCTGTTAACTGATTGGAATTGCATCCTTGTAAAAATATTATTAGAAGTACAAATAAGCTTCCGCCGTTTTCTATCAAAAATTAGGAATGTATTGTGAAAGAACGATACAGTACCTTTTATTTAAAGTACTGTCCATCACTTGCCACTACTTTTTCCCATCTTTCTAGCAGCAACTCTTAATTTTTTGTAGCTATACACGAATCGACCCAATTTTTAGTATCTTCATATGATACAAAGCGCTGCTTAGACAGGCCATATGCCATTTCCCAATTAAGTGTTTCCAAATAGGTTTTGATCGGCGCCGCAACATGCGGACGAGCATTATCATGTAGGACATGGGCACGTTTTTCCTTGAGTGCTCGGCTCAATCTCATTAATTGTGTTCAGTAGAGAGCTCCAGTAATGGTTTCGCGCGGTTTGAGCAACTCATAATACACGACACCAAGCTGATCCCACCAAATATACAGAAAAATTTTTTTTCTGGAAATTCGGTTTGGCTGTCGATGTTGAAGCATGACCAGATGGTCCCCATGACTTTCTTTTCTTTGGGTTATCGTAGTGGATCCATTTTTCATAATATGCAAGAAATCCTTTCTTATATGCCTTGCAAGCAGCATTTCACACATGCAAAATCGGCGTTCAACGTCTCTCGGCTTCCGTTTATATGGAATCCAATTTCTTTGTTTTTGAATCATTTGCAACGATTTTAAATGATTTGAAATTGCTTGTTGAGTCACTCAAGTGCAAGTTCCTATTGCGTTTGGCACGAATCTTCCTCCAATAATGCTTCCAATTCCGTGTCTTCGTACACTTTCGGCTTTCCACTACGTTCTTTGTCTTCCAATTCAAACTCATCGACTTTAAACTTTTGAAACCACTCACGACAACTTCTCTCACTTAAAGTCTTACCATATGCTTCTACAAGCAATGGATGCGCCTCAACTGCAGATTTCTTCAAATTAAAGAAGTAAATAAAAAGTTTCCGGAAATGATGCTTATTCGGCACAAAAATTAACAACAAAGTTATGTGATGCTTACACGGAGTCACTAAAACTTCAAGCTTATGTTGTTACCAGATGTCCAAACTTACGATATTACGTTTTATATCTGACAATTTCAACATAACCTTCTGGTGGGGTCATCTTTTGTCAAACGGCGAAAACTTATTAGGTTGTTGCAGATAAATTGGCGACTTTCGCAATGAAGTGAAGTTAGTTGCGATTTTCTTGTCTCAAACTGCCGCCAGGTGGCTCTTGTAGTAATGAATATTGAAGTATAAATACTCCTACATTTGGTCATGGAATTATTTCAGTTTTGGACTTCATTGAGATCGGGGAGAAAAAAAAATAAAAAAAAACATGGAATTGATTCAGAAACGGTTACTTTTTCTTTACGAGTTCAAACTTCGCCACAACGCAAGCGAGGCAGCCAAAAACGTCAACATGGCATTTGGAGCTGACACAGTAAGCGAACAAACCACACAGCGATGGTTCGAAAAATTCCGATCAGAAGATATGACCCTTCAAAGTGAGCCATGTGGCCACCCAGGACCATCGATAGACAACGACGAGCTGCGTTTACTAGGGGAGTCTGACTCAAGCCAAACTGTAAGGACCATTGCAGAGAAACTGGGCGTACCCTATTCGACAGTTTCCCGGTACTTGCAATAGCTTAGAAAAGTCAAAAAGCTTGATAAGTGGGTTCCGCATGAGCTTACTGAGTAAAACATGACCTCATTTATCAAGAATAACGGCTAAAAAATTAAACGAGTTGCAGTAAGAGACTTTTGCTCATCCACCATATTCAACAGACCTTTCGCCAACCGATTACCACTTTTTTAAACATTTGGATAATTTTTTGGCGGATGAACAATTTAAAAATTAAGCAGCCATTAAAAATGCCTTCGAGGAATTTCTCCAGTCTAGAAAGTCGGACTTCCACGAAACTGGCATAAATGCACTTGTATCTCGTTGAGAGAAGTGTATTGCGTCTCCTGGTATCTATTTTGATTAATAAAATTGAGTTTTATAAGAGTTAAAGTTGTTTGAAATTTCACTAGTAAAGTCGCCATTTCATCTGCAACAACCTAATATTTGTATTCGTAATATATAATTGTTTACATAATTGTAATATTCTAATGATTTTTAGTTTAAAAAAACATAGTCATGAATAATAATCATAATATTGAATTGGTTTTGTTTTTATTTTTCTAGTACATGCTAAATCGCATTTTAAATGGATGGTTTGCCGATATTTTTACAAACTAGTTAAATTCTACATTATACATATATATTTATGTGTATCCTGATTCAAAACAACCAATGACATTTTTTTTTGGATTTTTAGGTTTTTAGCTCAACGGTGTCTATGAAGCCTGCTCTGTTGAGTGCAATAACAACCAATGTCATAATACAAACTAGACTTTATTGTGAAGCTCAGCAAACGAACTAATGTCAGTTGTAATATTTATAAATGTTAGTTACAAGAAGGACCAAATTTTACTTTAGTATCTAGCAAAAATGACTTTGTTTGTTTTTGTACCAAGGTATTTCTTATTAAGACCCCTCATAGGAGCATGGGATAGAAACAGTTCTCCTCCACAAGGCGCGATCCTGAGCATCGGTATTTAGTTGTCGCCACGACTTGTCTGTTCTTCTGGACACCTGCTCAACTGCTCGATTCCATGTGCTACAAGGTCGACCAACTCGACATCTTGACTACAGTCCAGAGCTTGGTTGGCGATGTTTCGCTCTGGTTTTCTCAAAGTGTGACTGATCCACTGCCACTTCTACCTCCGAATCTCAATGGCTTTTTTAATCTGTCCAGTTGTACTCCAAAGTTCGAAATTGAGATCACTTCTGGCCAGAATATTTCTAAAATGCGTTGTAGGTATTGGTTCAAGTTTGCAGTTTCTTGGTAAGTGAAACGATCACTTTCCATTTGGTACAACCGTATAACAACGCTTCGTACTTCAGCTCTGTTTTCTCTTCCACCGACAAGGATCGAAATTACGATTTCTTTGTTGAGAGCCATGAATATTTGGACTTCATTCCTCTTTCTTCGGTTGATGTCTGCTGGATCCAAACACCAATGGTGGTCTGGATGGTATTCCCAACAGGTTCCCCAAATCGCTTTGTGATGAATCATCTTCTCCGCTTGCGATGATATTCAACAAATCTCTCAGGGAAGGTTACTTTCCCAGTGCTTGGAAGCTAGCTACCGTGATCCCAATTTATAGAAAAGGTGACAAGAATAATGTTCCAAACAATCGCGCAATCTCAACACTGAACTGATGGGGAAAAATATTTGAACTCCATCTCAGAACATCTTTCTCATCTTATTTCTCCAAAGTAACATGGGTTCCTTAAAGGCAAGTCCACAAGTCTCCTCGAACTTACTAATACTGTTGCGAAATCCTTTGAAATCCATAGATCCGTGCACACCATATATACCGACTTTGCCAAAGGATTTGACTTTGTGAATCCTAAGATACTCATCTCTAAATTAAAGAAGAACGATATCTGTGGTTGGCTTCTCAGTTGGATTTCGTTATATCTGTCTGATCGAAGTATAAGAGTGAACTTTCTCGGCAAATCATCCCCCATTTTTTCGGTAAATTCTGGAGCTCCTCAGAGTTCCATTCTCGGTCCACTCTTATTTCTTGTTTTCATAACTGGCTTACCATCATTTTTATCTTCTGACTGTCTTTTATATGCTGACGACCTCAAAATATTCCGAGTGATCGATTCTCTTTCTGACTGTCTGGCACTGCACTCTATTCTATCGTTTTGGTATACCGCATGTTTCTTATGCTAATCGTTTGGCCGAACTTGATCTTCCATCCCTTTATCAGCAACATATTTTAATTTACCACTATACAAAATCGCGAACGGTATCGCTACTTCACCTTTACTTATCGAACTATCATTCCGGGTTTCTACTGCTACGAGGAAAAGTGATATTTTCTATCCACCCGAGCAGTTCATAATGTTTATTTTCATTTACCTTTTCTTAGATTTCAAAGGATGCATGATCTCCTGCAGTTAGGTTCTTTAACTGTTCCATATAGTTTATTTTTACGCACTCTTAAACACATACTTAACCTATCTTGATTACCGTATCTTCTGGTAATTTGTAATTTTATTGTTTTGGTTTCCGTTTTTTTTTTTTAATTTCATCGTGCTCATTGTTATTATTTCCTTTTAGTCATTTGCTAATATCGTAATTGTTATTTGTACATAAAATTTTCGCTCCACCTTTAAATGGCGGTTTTACATTATTGAAGATATCTGTGTTGAAGCTGTAATTAAATAAATAAAATAAAATAAATAAGAAATAATAAAAAAAAAATTAAACACTCGCGTGCTTGTGTTCGAAACCATGTGCATGTACTTAGTTTCACGCAAAACCACCAAAAACAGGGCTGGTGATAATATCCACCCTTGTCTGACAGCTGTTGGCATAGGAAAGCTCTCGGACAGCTCTCCTCTATGCAAGACGCGACACCTTGCATCTTCGTAGGATTCTTTAATCATAGCTATGACTTTATCTGGAATACCTCTCCTACGCAAAGCATTCCATATGTAATCGCGCTTAACGCTGTCGAAAGCCTTTTCGAAGTCCACAAACATGTGATGTAGTGGCGAACCCATTTCGGTGGACTGCTCCAATATTATCCGTAAGGTATTTGTGTGGTCGGTACAAGACGGCCCTTACGGAAACCAGCCTGATAAACTTCGAGAGTGCTCTCCACGACATTACTAATCCTATTGAGAATTACCTTAGCCATGATTGTGGACGTGGTATACGTCTACTTACTGCCGTATCGAAGGCAGGAGCCGAAAAACTTATATGCGGCATTGAATCTGAACCAAAATAATAGTCATAACGCCAGAACTAACTTCTAATTTATCAAAACAAAAAAGAGAAAGAAAGAGTTAACCGTGGCCTATCGATCATTTTTATTACTCACACAAATAATATTAAATAATTAAATAAGATTTAATGTCTAAATAAAATTGATTACGGACTATTAAAATCGCCTTCGGTTTCATTAACAACGTAACAACGAATAATGCAATCATTGTGAATCACTAACGAGCAATTAACAAGCGAAACATTTACACGATTGAAATAAAGATTGCTCGGATATAGATGTTCCAAAACAAACGTAATTTTAGTAGTAATGAAACCGTAACCAAAATCAATTAGCTAAGTATATATTTACTATGTTAGTAATTATTTCTATTGTAGATTCAGTAAAATCTTTTTTTTTCACCCTTGAGTGCACAATATAACTCATATCTCAAAGTAAATCCTTTTGTTCTGTGTCCGTGGCAGTTACTCAATTCTTTGCAGTAATCAACTATTATCGGATTTAGGTGGTACATAAAATTTAACTTTCATCAAATATAAACGGATCAATATCAACTATCAAAAAAAAAGTATTTTAATTTTGGAAACACCGAATTTAAGCCCAGTTGGGAACACTCTCTTCATAAATAAATCAACTTTCTACCTCATACTTTAGATCTTATTATGATACTTATAAGATTATAACTCTTTTTGTTATCTTCCATAAATACGATGATTAGTGTAGAAATTTGCAATTTAGAAAGATACGTTCAAACTCGCACTTGTTCATGCATTAACCCATTTTATTGTCTTTCACTTTCAAACTTTAATCCCGAATGAGTAGCTTGGGTAGATGCAAAAAGAAAATCCAATTCGGGTACGATTTATGAGTACGATTGCGTACCAACAATCTTACGAGGAAAGCGTATCTTCGATCTCGAGAAAAATATACTTTAACAAATATTTCACGCTATGTTGACTTGTTCCAGTATTTGGCTACAGTTATCTATGCTCCGAATTACTTTCTGAACCTTCAGTTTATCTTTGCATTTTTCATAGTTAACGTCGGCTAAACATTAGATCGATGGTATTCTTGTTCTACGAAACAGTTAAAATGGTCTAACTTCGGAGTTAATTGTGTGGTGTCAGTGTATATCAACTAGTGGAAAGATAAAGTTGTGAACTTAAGTGATGGACTGAACTAAAAGAAATGTTTATCATGAAATGATTCTCCCATCGGATTAATAACTTAGAAAAATTGAAGTGATAAAAGTTGTGAAAAACACCGCGATAGCTACAGACTTTTATAAATGTTCATTACAAACAAAAGCCGAAGTTTCTGTCTTACTTTGGCGTCCAAGTCTTTTGAATAACGTAAGCGCATTGAGACTAGTTTACTTCCGGTTTAATCATTCAATAAAAATAAGTATAGTAGTTTGATATTTGGTGATGATTGGAATTATCACCGGTCGTTGCCTGCTTGATGGGCATGCATACAAATTTAGTTTAGTCACGAACGAAATCTGTAGAAACTGTAAAGAATCTGAGGTGAAGAAGATCTTCCGATCATCTATTGTGTACGTTTTCCCGGCTTGTGGCTCTTTAAAACATCACAACTTAACAAAAACTATTTTTTTAAGTTGGAACATATGAACAACAAACCGTAATTTTTGCTGAAAACTTAGTGTTCTCCAAAGAAAATGGTTTTAAATTCAAAAACTTAACGATGAGCGTAAAGCATACGATACTCTAGATAAAATTGAGATATATGCGATTTTAAGAAATTATTATATTTTGTACTAGTGATCGCCCGCGACTTTATCCGTGTAAGAATCGCAAAATAAGCAATTTTTGAGAATGTAGTTAGTAATACATTAAGTGGGATATATAATCTGATTAGTTTAAAGGCCCTTTGAACACAATACTTTGTAATTTGTAGGAATCAGAGACATAAATTATTAGGAATGAAACGACGATACTCGCATTTGTATGGGACATGCTCGTGATCAAATCAATCCCGTGATCATATACGTATTGAAGAGCATTAAGGACATGTGAATAGTTGTGGCTTGTGTTAATTAAAAAAAAGCCCAAAGACTACGATTGTGCGTAAAGACCAATCATACGATACTATAGATGAAATCGAAATTTTTGTGGTGTTAAAAAATTTTGTATGGGGAGTCGTAGAAGGGGTAACAGCACTGAACTAATTTGTTTTACATCATGCTAAAGTAGCAATAAAAATGTTTTATACCAAATTTAAGTTTCAAAAATTGAATAGATAGTGAGAAACTTGTGCATTGGATTTAATGAAATTGTGCAATTCGTATGGGAGGTGGTAGAAGGAGTGGGGGGTTTTTGGTGATTTTTCGAGAAAAAACTAAAACTATCATGCAATTGATATATTTAAATTTCAGATCAGTAACTTTCACACTTTTCAAGAAAATCGATATTTTGTAAGGTCGTGGAATTGTGTCACATTGTATGGGAGGGGGTAGAAGGAATGAAGCTAATCGGTTAATTTTAATATTAATAATAATGCTAATTAAGGATTTATTACAACTTTTTAGCTCGATGAAAGTGACACGTACTGAGAAAAATCGTGTATTGTATTTCATGAAAAAGTGTATTTTGTATGGGAGATGGTGGAAGGAGTGGGGGGGTTCAAATAATTTGTATACCATAGATCACATTTATGATAAAAATAATATGTTCTAAATTTCAAATTATTCGCTCGAATGGTTTTCAAGACAATTTGATTATTATACATTTTTGAAAATGAGTCATTTTGTAAGGGGGAAGGGGGGTAGAAGGCGTGAGAGTATTAAAATAAGACCAAACGCAGATTACATCTCGGCACATACCTAATAAACTGTGAAAGTTTCATTACAATCAGTTCGGCCGTTTTTGCGACCGACAGAGAAGAATTTTAAAAACGTGTGTTTCTGCTTATTTATTGCTAAAATAAAGTGAAAAACTAACTTATAGCCATTTATAATTAAACAACAGACAGACACTACAATTATATTTATATGTATAAATGGGGGAGGGGGAGGGGAGGAAGAGGAACATTTTACTTTATTGTTCTATTAATTAAATATAGTGATCGATACAGAAAAAAAAAATTTGCCATCCTGAAATTTTGTTTTTCCGCGTTTCATGACTAAATTAGTATAAAAATGCAAAAGCAAAAATTCGTCTGTCTGTACGCCGCACAGTGGGATACTTATCGATTCTAGCTAGCCAAAACTATTTACGCGTTTCTCTCGTCTCAAGCTTGGGAATTATGTTATGAAGTAAAAAGGTGATTTGGGTAATATTCATCCAAAAACTAGTATTAAACTTTATGCTATTATGGTTTGTAATATACTTTAATTGCGTGAATTATATACATGGATTTTGAAAGAATGTTTTCCTTTAATGATTTTTTTTGAATTAAAACTATAAATGTTTTTTTTTACTAATTTGTTGCCTTAAATGGGATTTTAATTAAGTGTTCAATAACCTATGTTTGGTGTTAAAGTTAATGAATAAAACATAACAGGACTACGATTGGGCATAAAGCCCAATCGTGCGATACTCTAAATGAAAGAGAAATTTTGTAGGGGAAGTGGTACAGGGGTTGACGACATTGAATTAATTTTTTCCCATTACGCTTAAGTTGCTATCAAAATGTTTTACACAAAATTTAGGATTAAAAAATTTAATAGTTGCTGAGAAAAGTAGGTTATTGGATTTATCCAAATTGTGGAGTTTGTATGGGAGGTGATACAAGGAGGGGCGAGTCCGTAATCATGTAAAGATTACAATTTCTCATTTTTTTTTGTCAGATAAACTTCTTCGCAATTGTTTTTCATGTATAGATGCTTGAGCAGGGCTATTTGTTATATTCTGTAGGACTTCCGATGAATTCCTCTTTGCGAATGATCGTAGCAACGTGTGCATGGTTTAGACCAATTCGTATGGTTTGACCGTTTCTCGAAGCATTTCTGTCTTCCTTCGTTTGGTTCGATCGGTCGATTTTCTCAAAGACGTGGTTAGGCGAACACATCGCGAGGTACTTTTGGAAATTTTGAAGGTATCTTCGAGCCAAATCACCTATTTTTTCGAAGATGCTTTCAATCCTGTTTTCTGCTCCCTATTTCTGTTTGAAGTCCTTCTTTATCCTATGTCGTAAAATTTTCTCGTTCGAGCAAGTATTTTTGCAAATATTTCAAATTTGTCGAAAAAGTCTTTGCACTCGTTTTGTTGCATAATGTTGTACAGATAGAATCGTGTCACTAATGTTACTCCAGATGATCCTAAAATGAAAACATAACAGAATTATGATTGGGCTTAAAGCCCAATCATATGATACTCTAGATGAGATTGAAATTACTTTAATATAACGGAAAATATGTCATATCAAATTCTTTCGAATAGTGAATAGAGACTTTTGCATGGGAGGTGGTAGAAATAGAGGGAAGGTTTGTATTTTTCGTTCATGACACCGAACATGGCATGCAAAATGTTATTGCTAAATTTAATTTTTATACTCTAGATGAAATCTGAGAGTATATTGTGTTGGCCTTACCGTTTGTAACGCTAAGAAATAACGCTCGCACAGAGCCACCAAGGGTACAGAAATATTAGTTGTTGCTCAAAAACCTCGATTCCGAGTGACCGCCTGTCCGTCTGTCTGTCCGTCTGTCCGTCTGTCTACAGCATAACTCTCGAAAGCTTTGAGCTATAGTGCTAAAAAATTTGTGTGTCATTTTTAGCAAAAAAGTAACTTTAAGTTCGTGAATGGGCTACAGGTGGTAGAAGGGGTGAAGCGAAGCTGATAATTTTTTCTAACACTTATTCAATTATTAAGAAACGAATTCTGGCAAAATTTGAAGTTTGTACTTTTTCTAGTTTTAATGGAAATCGATAAAATGCATTTAACAAAAATTATGCATTTGTATGGAAGGGAATAGCAGGAGTGTACAGATAAAAACAAATTTTTTTCGCATTATTAATATTTGAATTTGTATACTTTATGCAAAATATCAAGTTGATAGCTTTAACAGTTTCGAAGAAAAATAATTTAATTTAAATTTAAAAGTTTCGTGAAATTTGTATGGGAGGGGGTATAAGAAGTGAGGTGAAGTTGATAACTATTTTTAAAATAAATTGCAATTATAGTAGGATTAATTCTGACGAAATTTCGTCTTTTCAGCTTTACCAGTTTCAATGAAAATCGAAAATATGTATTTTTCAAAATTGTCCATTTGTATGGGAGTGGGTAGAAGAAGTAAGGGGATCAGGTCAATATTCCGTGATATTAATGACATTTATATCATAATACTTTGGCCTAAATTTCAAGTCGATAGCTTAAACAGTTTTAAGGAAAATCAATTTCTTAATATTTTGAAATTTCATGAAATTTGTATGGGAGGGGGTAGAAGGAGTGGGGGGATTTAGCCCATTCACGAACTTAAAGCTACTTTTTTGCTAAAAATGACATACAAAAATTTTTAGCACTATAGCTCAAAGCTTTCGAGAGTTATACTGTAGACAGACGCACATACGGACAGACAGACAGACAAACAGACAGACAGACGGACAGACGGTCACTCGGAATCGAGGTTTTTGAGCGACAACAAATATTTCTGTACCCTTGGCGGCTCTGTGCGAGTGTTATTTCTTAGCGTTACAAACGGTAAGGCCAACACAACATACTCTCAGATTTCATCTAGAGTATAATAAAATAATAGATAATGAGCACTTAAGATTACATTTCTGAAAATTTTGCAATTCCGCCATTCAGTAAGAGTGCAATAACTTATAAAAGGGCAGCCAGATTTTACTGGATCTGGAAGACAAGACCTCATTCTTTATAAGTTATCTAAATGAGAAAAACATGTTGACCCTGTAGAATGGGGGCAGCAAAATTCACCAGCAGCCAGTCCTGCTTGCCCTAAAAATGGCAAATGGATACTCACTGGATCATGGGCTTATCACACGTGATCATAAATCCTAATTGATACGAGAAACAGATACAGCGCCTCGTATACGGACTGATTCTACGGTAACGACTTTTGACATTCAAAGCCGGACTATGATTGGCTTCTGGAACGTTCGAACATTGAATTACGGGGGAAGGGCTGGAGTCACTCGGTCCTTGCACCGCCAATCAGTGATCGACCGTGAAATGGAGCACTATGTAACATCCAAATCTTGGGCTTGAGCGAGGTCAAGGGGACGGGATCAGGAGAAGAACGAACCACGAGCGGAAACACCATTCTGTACGTTGGTCCTGAAAGTGAAGCCAAAAATAGCATGACGGTCGTCCTTACACCGAGAGCGAGAGACAGTCTGATCAGCTGCGAACCAATCTCGTATAGGATTATGGTCGTCAGGCTCAAGACCAGTGTCAGAAACGTCACAATTATACAGTGCTACGTACCAACTAATACCGCAACACCTAGTGACAAAGAGGAGTTTTATAGCCAATTGAGTGCCACCTTCGAGCGTGTTCTAAGAGGTTATATTATTATCATCTCAGGAGATAACGCCCAGGTTGTCTCTGACAACACTGGACTAGAACACGTCATAGGGAAGCATGGTAACCCTTGGGTCGACGCGTCACGACCTTGGATTAAGAGACCCGGAAACGGCGAATTATTTGTGGAGTTTTGTAGTGCTCGGCAAGTGGTCATCGGAGGAACCCTTTTTTCACACAAGAGTCGTCATAAAACATCTTGGGTTTCCCCTGATGGTGTTGATCAGAACCAGATCGACCATTTGGCAATAAGCGGCCGATGGAGAAGATGTCTTCTCGATGTGCGAGCGAAGCGTGGAGCTGACGTGGGGAGTGATCACCACTTGATGGTTCCCTGCTTGAGATTGTGCACAGCAGCTATTCGATGACCCCAAACTCTTCAAATGAAGTGCAAGCTTAATGTGGATAAACTCAGACACCCCAACAAAAAGCGCGAATACACCACCATTCTACGCGAAAAGTCATCCACATTGGGCGAATATGAAATGCGACCACTGGACGCCAATTGGGAGGCAACCAGAAACACCTTTCTAAATAGTGCTAAAGAATCTGTAGGATATGTGCACCCTGGATGTAATAAGACACATGGAACAAGGTTATCGATCGGCAAAATGGGAAATTAGCAATCTTCTCTCAACTCGATGTCAACCAACGAACACCCAACTTGAGGCAGGACTTCCGCGATGCTCATATATAGCTTAAAAAGGCTGATAGGCGCGACAAGAGAAAGGCCATTGAAGATCTGGTCAACAAGGCGGAATCTGCGGCTCACCTTGGGGACATGGGTTCATTATTTGAAATCATGAAACAGTTGACGAACAGGAATTTCACCGCCAACCACCTGGTGAGAGATGTCAACGGAACTATCCTTAATCTGAGTGAACACCAGTTGCGGCGATGGAAGGAATACTTCTCTGATATTTTAAACATCTTTTCAGAGGAAGATATTGCAGAAACAGAACAACTACCAAACATCCAACCGCAACAATCCTTTATTAGAGCCGATCCCGCAGATAAGGAAGAGATAGTTTCCACCAGTCGGTTAATGGCTGGAGGGGAAGCCCCAGGTATAGACGGACTACCAACTGAACTCCTCTAATCGGACTTGGAAATAACAGCCGATATATTCCTCCCACTCTCTACTGAGGTGTGAAATGAAGTAAGATATCCGACTGAATGGAAGGAGGGCGTTATTTTGAGGATTCCGAAGAAGGGCGATCTTCAGGATTGTGGCAATTGGTGTGGTATAAGTCTACTTATTGTCGTATCGAATCATGGCTAAGGTAGTTCTCAATAGGATTAGTGATGTCGTGGAGAGCACTCTCGAAGTTTATCAGGCTGGTATCTGTAAAGGGCCGTCATGTACCGACCACACAAATACCTTACTGATAATATTGGATCAATCCGCCGAAATGGGTTCGCCACTACATCACATGCTTGTAGACTTCAAAAAGGCTTTCGACAGCTTTAAGCGAGATTACATATGGAATGCTTTGCGTAGGAGAGGTATTCCAGATAAGGGCATAGCTATGATTAAATTATTCTACGAAGATGCAAGGTTTCGCGTCTTGCATAGAGCAGAGCTGTCAGAGAGCTTTCCTGTGCGAACGAGTGTCAGAAAAGGCTGCATAGTACCACCTGCCCTGTTTCTAGTGGTAATAAATGACACCTTGAAAGCTGCACTGGAAGGTTGGGAAAGAAAGGTCTTCAATGAAGGATATTTAACATCTTAAGTCACCTTGATTATGCTGATGGGGTGTGTTTGCTTGCACATAACCGTTCGGACTTAGAGTCAAATGTTCGCTCGTTGCATTCTAAATGCAAAGAGACGGGACTGAAAATAAATGTGCGTAAAACCAAGCACATGCACATGGGTTCGAACACAAGTGTCACCAATTGCAAAATTTTTGTTACCTCGGAAGCATTGTCGGTATGGACGGTGGAGCCGAAAAGTATATTGAAGCTCGTATAAATAAAACTCGTTACGCATTCGATATCATCGCTCCTTTCTGGATGTTAAGAGAGATCTCCCTTCTCAAAAAGTTTCGAGTATTCGTCTGACTTTTGTCCGTCTGTGAAGTACTGCATCTACCACTTCTCATGCGAAAAATAATAAATCGATTTCTATACAAATTACAGCAGCTACTGATATGAAATTCGGGATTTAGTTTGCAGTATTCTACAAAAAAGTTCCTTTGACCACCTTTCATACAACATTCACGAAATACAAAACACTTATTTTCTCAATACTTCATTGCGAAAGACACAATGCATAGAACAACTTTGTAATAAGTCAAGTTTCTTTGAAAGTATGAAGAACTTTTATGACGAGGATTGTTATTTCTGTGAGAATTAGTGAAATTCCCCACTCCTTCCACCACCCCCATTATAAACTTCAAAATTTTAGTATCAATTTCTTAGTATGTACCTTTGAAATTTCTGAACCTAATATTTTGTGTAAGACATTTTAGTATGATTTAAAACAAAACTTTCAATGCTATCAAATCTACCTGCTACCACCTCGTATACAAAAATCGCAGTTTCTCAATTTTCAACGCATTGTAACTATAGTTTTATAAATATACCAGCTTCAGTACAGTATAGCAGCATGATTGGGTTTTACGCGAAACCGTACTTATGTTATGTTTATCTTAGGCTTTAGATAATCAATTAATTAATAAATTGTTCCATTACGGATATTTCAATTTAATATTTCTTTGTCTTAGCTTTGTGAATTGTTCGCCAGAAATTGAATAGTTATCGACTTGATGAAAACATATAAATTGTTCCATAATAACAGATTTGCACGTCATTTCTTTTAATTGCTAAAGGGAACGAAAATTATTTTCGAAGACTAAAAATTTCGATTAATATGAAAACTAAATAGCAACTGCGAAAGGTGAAAGTTGATTTTTTTTAATTCACTTACTTGAAATGGTCGAAATCGTAAATCTCGTTAATTTCTTTTCTGTTAATTGAATTGAACTAATAACTTAGCATAATGAACGAGTATTTTCTAATTTGTTACTATTTGGGTCTGAACACCTCATTCTGTTTTTTTTCAGCTTATTTACGGAACGAAATGTTGAGTAACAGCGTCGTCCAAAATCCGATAATTTGCAACTATAGCGAGCAGTTTTGCTGAAAAAGTGCCTTCAACCACGAAAACCGCAACTTGTAGTAAATTCGCAAACATATGCATATGCAGAAACAGCAGCAGAAGCAGCATTTCGTATGCAAATCCGAGCACATGGAGCTGTCCGGCAAATCGATAAGATACCATCTACAGCTGTGGCTAGACATTACCGGTGGATAAAAACACTGTGACGACTAAACCGGCCGGTAAGTTTGAATGGACTTACATATGTTTGTTTGCTAAATTTACTATTATGTATTGCGAGTCTAAGATCGTTGCTTCCAGGTCTCGAAAGTGACGTCCTACACAAAGATCCGGCCTAGATACAAACGCTTCTTGACTCATCCCCAAATATAATGAGAAAGACATCGCCATCAACCATCACTGTATCATACGATCCTCATCAAAGAATGTCACCATCATCATCGAATGCTGCCAATTTTTACGACAATCAATGCACCAGCTTATTTGGTGATCCTGTACCTCCACCGCCAGACAATTTCTTCGAAGAGCTGGACAACGAGTTGTACGGAAGTCTACGGCAACGACGATCTAGCTCGGTTCGGAGCAGTAGTATTGTTGACGATTTTCCTAAAGCGAATTCGTTTGCCGGGCATCCGAACAATAACAATGCTAACACCCGGACTAATACGTCTAGCCAGCTGGCACGAGAGGACAGTGTTGATCAACCTCGTGGCAGGTCGTATTCCACTGCAACGCGATTATCAAGTATCAGTCCGGCTGGAGATCATTATGCCGGCGATCATACCATTCCGGGAACGAGATTCCTGCCTCAAAGTGCCAGCTCCAGGCCGCAACTAGTAGTCAGTCCACCGAGTCAGGAATACGGTCAATTCAATACTTGGGACTACAGCAGAAGTCGGAGTAGATCTTCCGAGTTGTCCGATGATTTTCGTGCCAATTTGGAAAATTTGCAGTGAGTATTTCAAAAAATCATACGGAACTGTAAATTTACAATGTTTTTCTCTTTAGAAACAAATCGGAAATGGACACTCGACCGAAAAGGATATTCTCCAGCGAGCCGATTCGATGCCGCCGACAGGAATCGAACGAATCATTTTCGAGCAGTGAATGGTTCAAGCCGAGCAATGACTATCAAGAGTGGCCCAAAATACCAAGACTGAGACCTAGTTCGAAAAATGTGATGTCAATAAATCAGGAAAACACTCATCAAGGATCACCGCTTGCCTCATTAATTCAAGATTCAAATGCATCAACGAGTAGCGATGAAAAGAATTCACCGGACACAGTTAAATCCAATGATTTCCGAGAGGATACTCCCGTTGTGATAATTTCGAAAGAAATAGATGCCGATCGAATGGTACCGCCAATAGGGCTTCCACCCTCAGGATCAGCAACTATAAAACGAGAAATTTCGCTACCGATTGTAACGACTGCAATCGCTACCGGATCCGATTTCAGGTAAATCTCATTATCGCACTTTCTCTGATCTATCTGATTATAAATTGTTTGCAGAGCCAATCCACCGCGCCCACATAAAAAGTCATCGTTCACGATCATAGCGGAACGTTCACCGAGTTCTTCACGGCCAGCGAGCCCACAGCAAACGGCCAGCGGACGAGTATCGCCGTTTCTTGGCCACGGCTTCCGCGAACCGTCGCGTCCATCATCGCGTCATCAATCTCAACCACCATCCAATTTTCAGCTACCTAACATCACTGATAGCAACAACAACTTGAATACCTCAGATGATTCCGCCCGACCGTCGGTTCAGTTTAACATGTCTTCCTTTCCTAGTCCAGCATTAAGTCAACCGCCACCAAAAAGTATTCTACAGCACAAGATTGTGAAACCGATGGCTTCGGAAAAATCAACTCATTTACAAAAGCAGCAACTTCCAAATGTGCGTAGCTATGAAGCGTTGCCGAAAATTCCCAGAACTTCCGTACCGCTTCCACAACCGCCACCCAGACGGCGTAAGTCTTCCCTGGATTTGTCTGCTGGACCAAAACCAATTCTTCCTTTACCGAACCGTAATCCAAATCCTACCAGTCATCAGCGTGGTCTACTTCGAGTTTATGGCAGTGCTGATAACTCTCCGTCCCGGATCCCGGTCCGGCCCAATATGATTGCTAGTATGGAAGATTTAAGCTTGCAAAGAAGAAGATCATCACTGTCGCCGATTCGGAAAGACCAAAGAACAGATTCGATCTCTAGCGAACGACGAAGTTCTAGTCTAACTATGCCGAGGAGTTCGATAGCATCCGATCGAAGAAGTTCGAATCTAAGCTCGGTAACTACATCCGACTTCAGCTTTCGACGAAGTTCAATATCGCCAACTAGAACGACGGTAAATCCCTTGAATGTTCGAAGTATGAAGTCGTCTCCACGCTCCCCAAGGCGCGTTGCCAAGCCAACAAGACTCTCGCCCATCATCGGAACTCCCAACAAAGATACCCAAGAGAGTGCTGAAGAAATGTTCTCGTCGACAGTAAACAGCCGCAGGAGTTCGCAATCGAAAATCCCAGTTCGCGGTGATGCATCCAGAACGCCGTCACGGTCGAACTCGCGAGTGAACTCTCGCAGTAATTCGCGCGTTCACTCCGCTGTTAATTCCCGATCAAATTCACCGAATAAGGAGTTGCAACTCTTCTCGCGTCCCAATTCGAGGGTAACTTCAAGGCCAACTTCACGAGCGAGCATTCATGACGA
The DNA here is from genome assembly GCA_963669355.1 of Chorisops tibialis. Classification (NCBI taxonomy): domain Eukaryota; kingdom Metazoa; phylum Arthropoda; class Insecta; order Diptera; family Stratiomyidae; genus Chorisops; species Chorisops tibialis. The sequence continues at coordinate 71,560,586 of OY770263.1, read as the reverse complement.
GTTTAGAGCTCCTTCCCGAATACCGTCCCGATCGAGCTCTAGTAAACGCGATAAGAATCAAGTGAAAGCATCAAGCTTGAGTCCTCCCAAGAGCCGAAAAACCAGCCCGGCACAGAAGAGTAGAAGCGCCAGTCCAAGAAAATCTCCACGTAGGACTTCAAGTCCGCACAAATCACCATCTCCACCACCACGATCCAGAAGTTTCGTTCAGCGAGGTCGACAGAGCTCGCCGCCAGCAAAATCTCCAGCAAAATCTCCAGCGAAATCTCCAGCGAAATCCCCAGCTAGATCCCCAAACGTACGAACAAAAGGAGCAATAAATAAGTCTAGAATACCTTCAAGGAAGGATACTGTAAGTGCCAAAAAAGCTTCAAGCAATCTCAAAAAACCTGATGCAAGTGTGAAACGGACTCCTTCGAATCCAAGAAGGAATGCCCAACCGAAAATCGAATTGACAAATATAAAAAGGACACCTTCTAATTTGCGAAAAGAAATGTCGAATTTGAAGCCTACGTCGTATTTAAAGCGAGAATCTTCGAATTTGAAACGTGAAGGTTCGAATTTGAAACGTGAAGGTTCGAATTTGAAACGTGAAAGCTCGAACTTGAAAAGAGAAGGTTCGAATATAAGGCGGGAAGGTTCAAATTTGAAACGGGAGGGCTCGAATTTGAAAAGAGAGAGTTCCAACTTAAAACGAGAGGCTTCGAATCTGAGAAGGGTACCTTCGAATCTAAAGCGCGAAACAACCAACTTAAAGCGCGAACCTTCCAACTTAAAGCGCGAACCTTCCAACTTAAAGCGAGAGTCTTCGAACATTAAGCGAGAATCGTCTTTCAAAAAGAAAAGTTCGAATTCTAAGCGCGACAGCTCTAACTTGAAAAAAGATTCGTCCAGCCTGAAAAAAACTCCATCTAACCCGAAAATGGATCCAGCAAGTAAAATGAAAAAGGAGCCCAGTAAGCTGACAAAAAAACGCTCAGAAAGTAATCTTGCCAAGAAACTTGAAAAGAAGAGCAGTTTTCGAAACGACAAGGTCACGGCAGCAGCAGCTAATGAATCCGATTCGTCCACTATACCAGCCGATTCCTTAAAGCCCGATCCCGGAGCAGCTGAAAATTCGCAAGCCGACAAGCTTATCCCGTTGACCAAAGCTAACGTGGTTTCGATGACAACGGCCGCCATAACGGCACAACCCGTTCAAATAACTACAACGGTGACGAATCAACTGACCAAAACAAGTAGCAGCGGCCAATTGCTGGGCAGCGACTCGACCATGACGAAAGAAGAACTAAAGGACATGACTCCTTCGACTATTTTGGAAAAATCGCAAAAAACCTTGGAAACTGTTCAGAAAACTGTGGCGGATGCAACCGAGGAGATTCAAAAAACCATCAATGAAAATCTGATCGATCTGAAGTCGCTCGAAAGTGATATGGGACGAATGTCCGAGGAGCTGACGGCTCCATTCGAAAAATCCGATAGTCTGACCACCATTGTGGAGAATCCGGCCAGCAAAGCTGGCAAATCCGATGGATCCACGTCGGTTACGCCGAAACCAGCTGCGACGAATAGCAACGATTCAAATCTACCGACAAAAGCATCACCAGCGCCACCTACCCAACCGATTGAAGCCGATGTTTCAGTTCTTCATGCGAAGAAATCTTCGGATAATCTTCTGCTTCCGAAGGCGAACCATAACAACAACAACAATGGCAGTTCAACAAGCAGCACGAATAATGCTGTCGCGGACGATTCCGAGGATATGGCCGAACGGGTTAGTGAGCGTGCTATTTCAGTGTTACCAGAAGTTGAATGTGAAAGTGCAAATTTGCAGAATTACGATCTAAGCGGCGAGGCCCATAACAACGGACACTCAGCTGGGACTGCGGAGGCAAGCAATATGGCAAGGAACCTTGGAAATGGGAACGAGGACGATACGGTGCGAACAGCTGAGGACAAGGGCGCAACCAGTGCCGATAATATGCGGTAAGCAGTTTTCATTCATTACTTAAAATTGCAGGTTATCAGGTGGAACGATTTAGTGACTTTGTCCAGCATTCGCCTTATACGAGTTCTGTTTCAGTATGTAAAGATGGCACTGCCCAAAATGTCGCAAATTACACTTAGTTTGATAGTTTCAAAGTCCTGCATGTAAGTCAAGACTGCTGGGTTGTCGGTGCCTACAATTACAGTGAAAATTTCAGTTTTTTTTTTTTACGGAATGACCTGTGTTATAGGCAATTTCGGCCTTTATGTGCAATGCACAGTCATGGAGGGAAGGAATGGGATTAGGAAGGTAGGGGAAGAGGAATGAGAACGACCGTAACGAGTGGAGAAGCTGATATATATTTTTCAGTTGTACTGGCTGCTACTGACAAATATTTGCAGATGTTATGGGGGACTGAATGATAGAAAGCGAACAGAATCCATTTACTGAGTATCTAGGCCTTCTTGAAGTGGAACTGTTTCACTTTTACACCGTTTGCCCATTATATTTCGAATAATTTTTCATCGCCAGTAGCAATTGAAAAATTCGTGCTTAAAAAAATCCCGTCTGGAGTGGGAATCGAACCCACGACCTATTGACTGAAAAGCAAGCACGCTGCCCACCACGCCACGGAAGCATTACCAGCCTATATCATTCCTAGCACACGATCTTCAGCGGTTCAAGAATAACGGTTATCGAAAATTCGTATCGATTCCCTGTTAAGGGCATAGGATAGAAGCAGGTTTTTAGTTGCCACCAAGATTTGTTTATTCCTCAGGCCTTCTGGTAAACTGATCGCTTCCAAGTGTTACATGGTCGATCAACCCGACGTCTTCTTTGAAAATTTTAATCCAGTCTGGCGATATTTTGCTGTGGTTTCCTCAAAGTGTGACCGCTTTTGAGTCTGTGCATATTTTAACCTGTAGTTCGTCGTAGGAGATGACATCTGGTTAGAAAGGAGGTCACGAAGGTTGGCAGTTTCTTGCTAAGCCGAACGGTCACTTTTCATGCAGGACAACCATATAACAACACGGATTTGATGCATGCGCCAAACACTCGCAGCTTCGACCGAAGGGAGATCTCTTTTAGGGGAAGAACTATAGGTTCTGCAATGGCGCTACAGCCCAAATCGAGCCTAGGTCTCCTTAAAATTTTAATTATTTATTGCGGAAGGGTTGTTAGCTCTTTGTACAACCCTCTATCTACGAATTTTTAACTTTCGTAGATTGAGGTAATCAAGTTATATCCATGCAAGCAGTGTGCTTGAATTATGCGTCGACCGGGATTTGAACTCACGATCTTCGCATTGTAGACCAATACTCTACCCTAGCTATTTATTTTAAACATTATTATTATTATTACGAGGGGAGGTCAAAAAGTTCGCGGAATTATTGAGAAGGGAAGTAAAATTAAACAAGTTATTATTTTTCCTTCTCAATATATTTTTCCTTAAGCCTAATACATTTATCACATCTCTCACAAACTTTATAAGATCCTTCTAAAAAAATGTTTTATCTTGATATCTTCGAAGTAGGCTGAAATTGCCGACTTCACCTCTTCATCGTTGCCTTGTTTGGTAAGGAGCTTCATGACAGCACGAAACTCAATTTTGTTTATAGTTAGCGTTTTCTTTCCTATTGACTTATTGATTTCGTGATAACTAAAATGTTAGTAGTTCGATTCACAGAAATGTTGTATTTATACTAATTTATACTAAGTGTTAGAATACCTCCAGGTAAAAATATTTCCCCTCTCCATTGTCCATCCCCTTCATTCCGCGAAATTTTTGACCTCTCCTCGTAGAAATTTTCGAAAAATTTAACTCTTTCTACAAATTATATCTTTTTTTTCTCATTGAAAATAAACTAAAATAAAATTCTTTGTGGTTAGATGGGTATAGATAGGGTAGGGATCTGATCGGTGCCATTAGGCGAAGCCCAGTGTTGTAACTAATGTTTGGCTTATTCATATCCATGTGGCAACGGAAGACATGACGATGAAGTTAAAGACGATTTCTACAGCATCTTAGAATCAACATTCGATTCCCTTCCGTCGGACAATATTAAAATAGTATCGGGTGACTCTAGCATGAAAGTGGGCAAAAAAGGGACTTACATAGGGACATACCATATCTGATTCGCTTTCCGTGTACAGCGCGACGTTAAGTCGCAAGTTTACTGTTGACTTTAGTAACGCGGATTGGTTTTGTTAAGACAATCATTAACGCCCCCGAAGGAAGCAGTATATATCAAATGCAAGTTTGGCCTTCATACTGCTGGATGCAAGACCTATCTAAATCTCTGCCAATCTTTGGTCATGGCGCCAGGTTGGAAATCGCAACTCAACGCCAAACTCCTAGAAGCTCTGCCCGCGATGTGGGCGATAAGCCACGATACTCCCGAGGGGCCATCTTCCATTGCCGGGGATGGAAGCAACCTTCCATGGGCTCTCCGACATCCGTGGTGCCAGAAAACTTCTGGTCAGGTTTCGTAATTGTGAAAAATTACTCCTAGTTTGGGTCCTTTTGCAAACCTGTAACTGGTAGCACTCCGCTTCGGGAAACGAGGAGTCGATAGTCCCCAAAGGTTGTACCGGAATTGATCTTGATTGTTCATCCGGTACGTGATAACTATCGTTATCCCTTCCCTGCGTGTGGGGCAGTTTTTATACGTCCAACGAGTTATAACCTTTCCTTTTGCTGCCAATTTCAGCCTTTCTTCTTTTGAAAACTCTTTTAAAAACTCTCTCTATTCACGAGGCACCTTCTTACGTCCAGTCCCTCCCCACTTTCCACAACCCCCATTCTATCAAGCTGCCTGAAGTCTGCATATCTTGGACATTCGGCCAAGATATGGAGCTAGTTTTCTGTCGGCGCACCGCATGCGCAGCCCGCCTTTTCGCTACGGTCAATCCTATGGAGGTATTCATTTATGCTGCCGCGGCCAGTCAAGAGATAACCAAGACTAAGACAGTATTCAAAGTCTCGGTTATCTCTCGCGAAGCCTGCGACTTCAATAAACCGATGTGTCACCCTACCCTATCATTGCTATCTCACTTGGCTTGCCACAATGACGTGACTTAAGTTCGAGGAGTTCTTTGCATTCGCGAAGGCTCCTCTCCCTAACCTCTTCCGAGGTTAACCAGTCGTGACCCAGTAATGGGAGTCCCTTCCGGATCTTGTAGGTGACGACGCTTCACCTACAAGTCCAATGGCAGAACTCCTTTGAGTACCTGCATGGCCATGGTGGAGACCGTGCGGCATACAGGTAAGCATGCACTCAGGACTACTCTTTGTTACGAGTTAGTCGAGTTGTGTTCACCAGTCGTCAATGTTTCGTACCATACCATCGATCCATATGTTGCACAAACAACGAACAGACCGTCGTATATGACACGAACAGAACGCCTGAAGAGGCCCCACTCACAGCGCAGCACCCTGCGGATCTGATTCAAGTCTGGAGTTTTCCTCCAGCAGTATTAACAGATCGTCAGCATATGTCGCGAACCTGCATGAATCCACGAGCTGCGCCAGAAGGCCACAACCTTTCATACAGTGTCGCGGAGACCCCTAACATATGCTGATCAGTCGGAGAAATAGCTCCTCCACAGGGCTATTTCCCGACAGTCGCAGGATCGTAGCTTGTCAATCGCAATTTCCCAACTTAAATAGACAAATGCGACCTTAAAATCTACAAAGATTCCAAGGACGTACTTGATAGCACTCCGAGTAACTCAGTCTTTAACGTGCATCCACGCATCCTCCATACTTTTCCCGGCACGGAAGCCGAACTGCCATTCAGATGCCAGATCGTTAGTTTTATTCTCCAGTCTATGAACCATAATCCTCTTTAAGATCTTGCCAAGGACTTGGAGAAGAGATATGCCTCTGTAAGAACGAGGATTACTCCTAATCTTATCTGGAGACTTTAGGACGACGACCACACGTCTGATCTTCCAACCTGTAGGAAAAACTCGATCTCTAAAGCATCGGTTGAAAACGCAAGTTACGTACTCGGGAATGGCACGCCAGATGCTTTTATATATCTCGCCTGTCAATCCATTGACCCCAGGTGGCCTTCGGGATCTGACCCTACTGAAACTAGCGTCAATCTCCTCGGGTTCAAGTTCGGGGATTTCTCTCTCTACTATTGCAAACGAAAAATGGACTATTTCTTTGGATCTTGGAACGTGCGATCCTTGTACACAGCAGGAGCAGTGAGAGTGCTTCTAAAACAGTCAAGCAAATACAATATGAACATCATTGCACTCCAAAGAAGCTAAATTGTTAGGTAGCGAGATTACTGACATTAAGAATCGGGAAGCCGGGAGTTTGAAGTTGCGTTTACCGTCGACAGGAAGTGGTAGAAGGAAGGGCGAGTTTTTAAAGACTTTTCAGAAATAACTATAAACATGATATGTTTTAAATTGCAGATCAGTAGCATTCATACTTTTCAGGAAAATTGACTTTTTGTAAAGTTGTGAAATTGTGTCAGATTGTATGGGAGGAGTAGAAGGAGTGAAGCTTATCGTCTAATTTTTTTTTCAGTCTTGCTAATAATTCTAAATAAATATTTAGTGCACAATTTCAGCTCGATCAATTTTATACGTACTGAGTAAATTTGTTAGTAGTATTTCATGAAAAAGTGCAGTTTGTATGGGAGATGGTGGAAGGAAAGGGGGACTCAAATAACTTTTATACAATAGATTAATATCGTCATAAAAGTAATATATTCCAAATTTTAGATCAATATCGTTCATACTTTTCGAACAAATCCAAAAATTTGGTGTTCCGAATCACCCCACGAATCACAGATTTTCGACGCGATAACACAAATCAGTATTTGACATGAAGAGTTTTAACAAGAAATAAAAACTAGTTAGGTCTATTGTTGGACAGGAACATGTAATGTGTAAAACTACTACAACTACAATAACGCTACAGCCCAAATCAGACCTTGGCCTCCTGATATTCAGGTTCCTTAACTTTTTTTATTTTTTTTTATTACTTATTGTGGAAGGGTTGTTAGCCCTTCGCACAACCCTCTTTCTACGAATTTTTCATTTTCTTAGATTAAGGTGACCAAGGTATACCCAAGCAGGCAATGTGCCGGATTTATATTTTGTGCCGGTCGTGATTTGAACTCACGACCTTCGCATTATAAGACCAACACACTACCTACTAGGCTATACCCTAGCTAATGTGTAAAACTATTACTCCTAAACCTACAATATTAATAGGTAGGTACTTCCATATATAATTTTGGAAACATTACAGTTTAAGGATTTTCTTTTACGTAGTTACAACGCTTTTAAACAAACCGGCAGTGATGCCAACAGCATAAAACTTAATTTCCCAACCTGTTATCATATTAATTAACTGCAAAAAATTGGAGATAAAAGATTCCCAAATATACAGTGGCTCACAGCTTATTTCGTGCAGTGCTATTTTTAAACTATATGTAGAACACTGTATCTTAAAAACTAATTAGAAAATCATGAAAGTTTTGATTACAATAAATAAAAAAAGTTTACAAAAATAAATTCTGAAACCATCGGTCTGGTGCAGCAAAAACGCAGGCCACAGCTTATTTCATGCAGATACTTGTCTCCATTTCTATCCGATCGTGTCGCGCTGTATAACGGGACTTTCTTTTTCCTTACATTTTTTGAAGAATTGGCAACTAGCTGTAGTCAATATTTAGTGTGATATTTTACGTGTAAAGGACAAGAAGTGCTTTTTGAAAAAATGGGTCGTCGCACGACCATTGAGCAGCGATAATTATTGATAAGTCATTTGAAGAACGGGCTATCCCAGCGGAAAATTGCTCAATTTGTTAATTTAAGTCCCACTACAGTACAGAGTATCAGTGAACGCTTCATTCATGAAAATCGTATTCAAGATAAAGGCAGAAGCGCGCCAAACAAAATTTTCAACTCGTCTGACAAACGATTTAGTGTACGTTAAATCAAGGCAAACCCAAAGTTAACGGCTCCAAAACCAGTCGCGGAGATACAGCAAGGACTATGTAAGTCATGCAGTGCCGAAACTGTCCGCCGCGTGCTCCGAGACTACAACTTCAATGATCGAGTAGCCAGAAAAAACCAGCTGAAACGCATTGCCTTTGCTAGAGAGCACTCCAACAAAAATTCGGGCTTCTGCAACAGCGTCATATTCTCAGACGAGTCTAAATTTAATATCTTTGGCTCTGCTGGCATGGCATATGTATGGCGGAAACCTAATACTGAGATACAGTGAAGTATGGTGGCGGAAGCGTAATGGTTTGGGCCTGTATGTCGGCAGCCGGGATTGAGAATTTGGAGTTCATTAAAGGTAACATGGACAAAACCTCAACATTTTGAAAAAAAAATTGTTCCAGAGTGCTCATCATCATCAATGGCGCGACAGCCCAAATCGGGCCCTGGCCTCCTGAAGTCGTCGCCTCCAATCGTCTCGATCCAAAGACCGCGTCCTCCAGCTGCTAATTTTTAGAATGGCTTTGCTGTCTTCATCAACCGAGTCTTCCCATCGCTTGCGTGGTTTGCCTACTGGCCGGTTACCACTCGCTTTGCCTTTAAGAGCACGTTTGGGGATTCTTCTGTCTTCCATTCGCTCTACATGGCCAGCCCACTGCAGTTTACGTAACTTGATGAACGTTGAAGCTTCTGGCTCGTCGTAGAGTTGATACAACTCATGGTTGTATCTTATTCGCCATTCCGTTCCTTCCTTCACAGGTCCCAAAATTCTTCGGAGGACCTTTCTTTCGAATGCGTTAACTGCTTTTTCGGAAGTTCGCGTTAATGTCCACGTCTCGCTGCCATAACAGAGCACAGGTCGTATAATAGTTTTATAAATCCGCAGCTTATTGTTCCTGTGCACTTTCTTGGATTTCATTATTGGAAGTACCGAATAATACGTCTTATTTGCAAGTATTATCCGTCGTTTGATTTCGTCTGTTTCATTACCGTCCTTTGCTAGATTAGCCCCAAGATATATGAAGTTGTCCACACTCTCCAAATTATATTCCGCAATTGTTATGTTTTGTCTGATTGGCGTTCTCCTTCTTGTTTGCGTCATTACTTTTGTTTTGCTTTCATTAATGCGCAACCCGACTTCTTTTGCGGCGGAGTCAAGATTGACAAATACCTCCTTAGCACTAGGGAAGGATCTTGCTAGAATGTTAATGTCGTCAGCGTATGCTACTAGTTGGGTGGACTTGAATAGTAGTGTCCCGTTGGTGTCGACTGGGATTTTTCGGACGACACACTCTAGTGCCAAGTTGAAAAGCATAGGAGCTAGACCATCTCCCTGCCTTAAACCACATTCCGTTCGAAAGCTGGTTGTGGAATCGGTTTGTATTCTCACTTGGGATTCAGTGTTCGTCATTGTGAGTCTTGTTAGTCGGACTAGCTTTGGAGGAATTCCAAAGTCAAGCATTATTTGGTACAGTACGCTCCTGTCGATACTGTCGTATGCTTGTTTAAAATCTACGAATATTTGGTGCACGTCTGTGTTATATTCCCAGCATTTCTCAAGCACCTGTTTCACCGAGAATATCTGGTCTGTTGTAGATCGTCCGGTTCTGAATCCGCCTTGATATTCGCCAATTATTTGATTAGTATAGGGCTTAAGACGACGTTCAATTATTTTTGTCAGTATTTTATAGGACGTACACAACAATGATATTCCTCTGTAGTTCTCACAGCAGAGTTTGTCTCCTTTCTTGTAAATTGGACATATAATGCTTTTTCGCCAGTCGTCGGGTATGATTTCCTCTGTCCAAATTTTGCATATCATGCTGTGCAGTATTTCAGCGACACAGTTTCCACCGTTTTTCAGAAGTTCAACTGGTATTTCGTCAATTCCCGGCGCTTTGTTTCGTTTTTGGTCACATAGGGCTGCTTTGATTTCAGGAAGCGTGGGTGGTGTCGATGATGGTTGAGGCTTGAATTGAAATGTTGTCTGTCGTTATCGGTGCTACTAGGATGAGATTCAAAAGATGTTCGAAGTAGGAAGCCCATCTCCTTTTGATTTCTTCTGTGTCGCTGATGATATTGCCCTCTGCGTCTTTGCAGAGACTGGTTTTTGGTTTATATCCCTTTTTCAAGTCTTTTACTATGGCGTATTCCAGAGTGCTGCGAATCTTGAAATTCCAAACATATTCCGTTTCTACCGAGACAACGACCCTAAGCCTAAGTCTGGTATTGTGCAATCTTGGCTGATTTGGAACTTCCCGCATGTTATGTCCCCGCCGACACAGAGTCCAGACATGAATGTATTAGAAAATTTATGGGCAATTTCGAAAAATAATATTCGGAAACATAGTATTTCCAACAAGGAATAATTGAATAAAACTATTTCGGAGGAGTGGACGGAAATTACCCCAGAAACTACCCAAAAACTTGTGGGCTCTATGCCAAAGAGACTTAAAGATGTAATAAATACAAAGGGCTACCACACCAATTACTGAATTTTGTATAAAATTTAACCTTTTTCTGTAAATTAAGGTCTAAGTTTAAGTGCATGAAATAAGCTGTGACATAGAATTAAGCAGTATTTTCATAATTTTGGTTAATTAAGTATTACAAACAACAATTGTGTTAATTTTGAAATTCCTAACTTAAACAATAAATATTTGTTTAAAACATGGAATCTTGTCAATATTTTACATAGTTTTCCAATAACAGCGTAACAAATTTCAAATTTGTAACTGCACGAAATAAGCTGTGAGCCACTGTATATTATTAGATATTTTATTTCTTTAATAGTGAAGTTCCGTTCCGAATCACCCCGCCGTTCCCAATCACCTCATTTTACGGTATTCAAAAACAAGCTGGAGTGTAGCCTATTGTTAGTTTGCAATGCGAAGGAAGGGAGTTGAAATCCTGATCGACGTATAATTCCAGCGATTCTTGCATACTGTCTGCTTGGGTAAACCTTGGCCACCTCAATCTACGAAAATTTAAAAAATCCGTTGACAGTTTTCTATACGAAGGGCTACAACAACCCTTCCAAAATATGTAATGCAAATGTTAAGGAACCTGAAGGTGAGGAAGCCAAGACCCGATTTGGGATATAGTGCTATTGTAGAAGTATTCAAAAACATTAATTAGTAACATAGAAAATCCATCGAGAGATTTCTGAAAAAAAGGTTCCGAAAAACTCATATTTTTGGGAAATAATGTGTTAAGTTTTTTTTCTTTTTACAGAATGACCTGTGTTATAGGCAATTTCGACCTTTATGTGCAACGCACAAACGCAGTCATAGAGGGAAGGAATGGGATTAGGAAGGTAGAGAAAGAGGATTGAGAACGACCGTAACGAGTGGAGAAGCTGGTATATTTTTCAGTTGTACTGGCGTTATTAACAAATATTTGCAGATGTTATGGGGGACTGAATGATAGGAAGCGAACAGAAACCATCTACTGAGTATCTAGGCCTTCTTGAAGTGGAACTGTTTCACTTTTACACCATGTGCCCATTTTATTTCGAATAATTTTTCATCGCTAGTAGAAACTGAAAAATTAATGTTTAAAAAAATCCCTGCCTTATCGTCCAGAAAGGGAAAAGGATACCGAAGATCTGACGAGCTTCATTTATACGAGCCTCAATATCCTTTTTGGCTACGCCCTCCATGCTAACAATGTTTCCGAGGTAACAAAAATTTTGCTTCTCTCACAAATCTGGTCCTTTAAGAACAATCGGTGCGCTTGTGTTCGGACACAATGAAGTCGATACTGACTTGTTATTCGGAATGGTAATCATTGCTGTTTTTATAATACAACTCTCCAACCGGCTGCGATAGAAATCATAGTTTGCTGGAGAAGCATGTCTGTTTAGTGTAAGACTCTTCAGAATTGGAAGAAGAAAAATACGGACACGTTAGTATTTGATATCAAACTTCGGTCATGAATTTAACCTCGGCGGGAGCAATAACGGAACTGGTCAATATTTTCGGTGACATTAAATCACTACTTTATTGATCCGTGTCCTCCATATAGCGGGTTATTTCTTTTTCGAAACTCTTGACCTCAATTTGAACCGTCCGACGTCTTAAAGCAATAAAAACGCAAGTTCTTACAACATGCGAACTAGCTTCAATGTTTAAGCGTTAAGATTCGTAGGCTTCCACTATGTTTTAGGGCATGTAATACAAAAGTTACATGTTAAGTAGTGGGTATGTATAGTACGGCAGTATCAACTATTGGTGTGACGAAAATTGAAAGCCGTTTCAAGTGAAATATAAACGTAAGAGAAAAATGCTCCAGTTTTAATAGAAATACCGTGAAAAATGTCTTCCGTATGCTTATGAGGGTGGAAAAAATATGACCGCCTCATAAAATATCCAACCGCTAAAACTTAATAAGAACATCGCCTTCAAGCACACTAAAAGAATTGATCCAATTCCATCCTTGAGAGGTTCCTTAGGACGCTTCACATACTCGCATTGTGAAATTTTTGCCCTTTTTCTTCCGTAGGTCACGCGAATGTTTTGCCTGGAAAATAATTTGAAGCATATTTCCGGTAATTTTAATACGCGACCTAAAGTGAAAATGTGATGACCTAAAAGGATTAAAATGGGCAGAATATTCAAAAGATTTCCATTTCAATTAACCTAAAACTAATTTTTTTAAGATTTGTTTTCCGAGCAAGATGTTTTATATATGAGAATGAGTTCAGTTCACGATGTTATAAAAGTGAAGGAGTTGATTTTATATTATTTCTTTTATAGATTTAAATATTTATTTAATTAGCAGTGCAATATGTTATTGAATATTTTTTATTGAAATTTGCTTATTTTGGTCAATTGTCCGCATTAACAGAGAGGAGGATGTGGGATTTCGTCTGTTTGTAAAATATTTTTATGTAGAGAAAGAGAGAATTTTGATACACTTCATGAAATCTGAGAGTTCGGTCTAACGTTTCTGACGCTAAGAAGTAATGCTTATACAGAGTTTCTCAGGGTACAGAAATATTCATTGTCGCTCAAAAATTTCGAACTCGAGTGTCCGTCTGACGGTCTTTTCATATGTATGTCTGGCCAGCGGCGTAGCTATCATAGAACAAAGCGGTGCAGTGCCCCGGAGACCCCCAAACTATATTTTTGAGAAAATTGTATTTACTTAATTTAACAGCTACATTGCAATTATTAATAAATATACCTAATAAATTTTTATATAACTAAAATTAAATGGTAACTAATTATTCTTATTTATATGCTACTCATATCCCTTTTCATAAAAATAATTTTGTGTTCATTGTGACCATAAAGTAAGGGCACTTTGGAAATAAAATTACTCTGGGGAATGATTTTTGGTAAGCAGTTAGGACTGTTCTTAATTATTATCCCAAAAATTTTCGCGGTCTGTTAATCAGTTTGTTTACAGCAGCTACTTGAATCGGTACACCTCAGTACTCCACGGCCATTTTTGTTTTATGTTCTCGAACAACTGAAAACGGGTTCCACGGAGCGGTAATTTCAGTTTCGAGGATAGGAAAAAGTCACACGGGGCCAAATCTGGTGAATATGGTGGTTGATTGATGCGATTTGTTGCTTTTTGGCCTTAAATCGGACACAATTGAGGCTCAAATCGATGGCGCATTTTCATCGTGGAAAATCCATGAATTCTACTTCCATAATTCCGGCCGTTTTTTACTGAACGCTTCAATACGGTCAAATAGTTCTCCTTATTGACCGTCTGCCCCTCCGTAACAATTTCATGATGGATCAAACCTCGAATATCGAAAAAAAAACAATGAACATCGTCTTGATTTTTGAGTGGTTTTTTCAGTTTCGGTTCATTCGGTACTTTTTTTTTAAGGAAAATGCTGTTTTATCGGAACGAGTCGAGCTAGGACGCGTTTCTTGGCCAAAGTATCCACCAAAATCGAACGAACTGACTCGTCAGAGATGTCGACCTCTTCTGCTATTTTCTTAACACTGGTATGACGATTTTCGAATACTATTTCCTTCACTTTTTGAATGTTTTCGTCAGTTGAAAAGGTCGGAAGTCGTCCAGGACGAGTCACGCATTCAAGGGTATCTCAACCGTTCTTAAAAGCATTGTACCACTCGTAGGCTCGTGTTTTTTATATTAATGAATCACCGCAAGCATTTTCCAACATTCGCAACGATTCCGCACAAGAAATTTGTTTGGAAACATAAAATTTTTGACGAATTGTTTGTTCCATAGTTTTATCCATTGTACAAATCGCCGTGGACTACTGAGATGTATCGATTCAAGCAGCTGCTGTAAACAAACTGATTAACAGACCGCGCTAGTTTTTGGGTTAATAATTAGGGACAGTTCCTCCTTACCAAAAGGTAAGCTGCAGTGGGCTGGCCATGTAGAGCGTAAGACCGAAGAATCCCCAAACATGCTCTTAAAGGCAAAGCGAGTGATAACCGTCCAGTAGGCAAACCACGCAAGCGATGGGAGACTCGGTTGATGAAGACAGCAAAGCCATTTTAACAATTAGCAGCTGGAGGATGCGGTCTTTGGATCGAGACGATTGGAGGCGACCACTTCAGGAGGCCATGGCCCGATTTGAGCGGTCGCGCCATTGATGGTGATGAAGAATTATTCCGCACATTCCGATTTTAGTAGTTTGAAGGCTCCAACGGATTTTTTTAAGATTTCAAAATATGCCTTTAACAGTTCGAAAAAGTTTTAGAAGAAAATCCATCACTCAATTGCTTAAAATAAATTATAACAGAATCTTGTATTTTAAATGCACAAAATACCTCTAACTTATCATTTTGGTTTTCTGTTGAAAATCCGTGTTATAAACATCGTTTAGAGGATCCAGATTTTTCTATATTAATCCTTTTAGAGAAATATTGTAAATGGGAGTCCGACAAATCCCAAACAAATATGCATGCCAACCGTCATATGGGCATGTATTAAAAAGTTTGCAGTTCGAAGGGTATTGAATAATTTCATGCACAATCTCATGTTTCTAACTTATCCTAAAATGCAAAATGTTCAAAAGACAATTTCAATCATACAAAACCTACGCTTTACTAGGGATTCACATTGATTCATGAAATCAAAAACAAAACCATGGTACTGACTTTGCTAAAAGAAAAGAAAAAACGTTTAGGAGATCAACTCAATTCTACATACGAAAAAAACGCACAGCTCAAGTATCCCTTTTCTAAGGATCGTGTATTTTCGACCTGGTCATAACCAGTTCATTATCAATTTATGCCATACTACGTCATCATTCGCCTTGAACTTTGTTTCCTCTTCGTGCTGCCATATTGAATTGAATTCGCCTGGATGCGAGAGATTGTGGCGAGCTTTTTCTTCATATGACAATTTTCTTGTACTGAGTGAGACATCTTTATGTCTTCACTTATCTCAGCTAAATTCAATCATCAATGGTTCGAGGATGTGATGGGCAAGAGCTGAATATTTCCCTTACATAAAAATATGTTCAAGGCAAGGCTTCGTTTCTCGTATCGACTGGTCAATTCTTATTTCGGCCTCTAGCATTGAGCAATTCATGAGTTTCATCCGTTATAAAGTTTTTTGATTATTAGCTATTTTTTGCACTTTCTTCTCAGGTTGTCATGAAGAGTTTTGATATTTTTATCTCTTTTATGTTCCGCCATGCGTTCAACTTTTAGTTTTCGTTTTGTTACCTTTCTATTTTGACTAACAATACTAATAGCTGAATCTGATTTTGTCTTAAGAATATCCTTTAAAAAAAAGGGCTTTGGCAAGGTGTAGGTCCTAAGATCGGACTCAATTTCAGATTTTTATAGCCCATACCAAAATCTTTGAATTTGTTATTTAATGACACAGATGATAATTTTTTTTCTTAATTTGTTATCGACTGTAACATATTCCAGCAAGGATTTTCCGCAATCAGCAGATGATGAAACACGCTTAAGTTTTAAGAAATCATGCTGTAAAAGAAAGTGAAACCTTGCTAAATCATTTGAAAATATTTTGGTTACACCACTGTAGTACAATTATTATTATAGAATTCGCACTGTCAAAAAAGTAAACACATTTTTAAAGCACCATTTGCATTATTTTTTTCAATTCAACGCATAAACTACACCTAATATCCTTTGCTTCATCCAATAATATTGTTATATGCAGACCTGGCAACCCCCCAACTCGATCTCTCTCGAATAGACAAGAATTATGTAGAACAGTATACTCAACTATGTAGAAGGCCACAATTATAGATGTAGAGCTTTCCAGTATAGTTCAGACATACACCCCAACGGAAGCTTCGAGAATAGTCATGAATAGGGGGAAAAATGTATAAAAGCACGAAAGCTTTCAGTCGGGAACCAGTCATTTGATGACCGAGACGCGAACCAGTGCAAGCGATAGAAAAAGTACGCGGTGGTATTGCCATTAAAGTGCGAATTAAGCGGAAAACCAAATTAAAGTGCGAATTAAACATAAAACCGAATTAAAGTACGAATAAATAAATTATCACTTATTTTTAAACGAATTGTGTTTTACTTGAAATCCCGGCGAACCCCTAGCTTGCAACAATATTAAAAGTTAAATCTACAACTCGCTATAATATAAAACTTACGCGTGAAAACCTATTCCCTCAATTTTCCGTTTTTGAGTGGCCATATATTCATAATACACTGCTGGTATACAATACCTGGTATTGCAAACGTGGTATAGCATACTACGAAAGCTTATACACTGCCCATACGTGGTATGGTTGTGTGCAAAATAGTACGCAAATTCTGCATCGAAATAATCGCCACATCAATTAAATCAACGTTCGGTTTTGTTGACAATGGCAACGATTTTCATGAATTGAAATTCGGAATTCGAGTTTTGCGTGGCGTAGTGGGCAGCGTGCTTGCTTCTCAGTCAATAGGTCGTGAGTTTGATTCCCACTCCAGACGGCATTTTTTTAAGCGCAAAGTTTTCAGTTGCTACTGGTGATAAAAAAATTATTCGCAATAAAATGGGGAAACGGTGTAAAAGTGAAACAGTTCCACTTCAAGAAGGCCTAGATACTCAGTAGATGGTTTCTGTTCGCTTTCTATCATTCAGTCCCCCATAACATCTGCAAATATTTGTCAGTTAAGCAGCCAGTACAACTCAACAATATACCAGCTTCTCTCCTGCGGTCGTTCTCACTCCCCTTCCCCAACCTTTCCAATCCCATATTCCTTCCCTCCATGACTGTGTTTGTGCATTGCACATAAAGGCCGAAATTGCCTATAACACAGGTCATTCTGTAAAAAAAAAAAAAAAACTACTTTAACGGGGTCGACAGCTGATCCGAGGTGAGACAGGAGGTACGGGACCGATAAACGAGGTCTTTTGTTCGAATGACGGCGAGAAGACAAGTCGCAAAATTTTAAGGGGAGCTTGAAAAGCAGAGTTTGAAAGAAGAACGAATTTACGATTGTCATAAGTGGTGACATAGTGTCTCGAAAAATTAAGTTGGAGTTTGGAAAGCAGAGTCTAGGAGAAGATCGAATTTGCGATTGTCACAAGCTATCACGTAGTGCCTTGAGCAAGCGACAAAAGAGTCGACGAGACGTTAAAAGGAAAGACGGCGATCAAGGACAACGTCTGGAGTAAACCGAGATTCGGCGGTCGTCGTGGGAGTAGTGCATCAGAGGCCCCCTAACTTTAAGAATTCAGGTTAGCGCTCAAGAAAATTCGTTAAAGTACTAAATATTTTTAATTTGAGCTAATTATATGCGTCAATCAAATTCTAGTTTTTATTTGCGAGTTTTCCTTATTGTGAGTCTCATATTTTGTGCCGTTTTTCAGCTCTTCTTCCGTCGAGCTCGGATATTCTTGGGGAAATTTTAGTTCCGCGTCGTTTTCGTCAAATTTGTGGTTTCGATTGGTGAAATCGTAGAACGGGTACCTTCAACCAAGGAACCACTGGCGCCCACGACCCGTCACTGGGTTGGCCGGATAACGACTCGTTCGCCCCTTTGGTTAGAGGTTTCGCTTACGGTTTTCCACCGGGAAAAACTGTAATACAATCTCAAGCAGGCAACCATCAAGTGGTGGTCGCTCCTTACATCAGCTCCACGCTTCGCTCGCACATCGAGGATACATCTTCTGCATTGGCGACATATAGCCAAATGGACGGATTGGCTCTGATTAACACCATCAGTGGAAAACCACGATAATTTATGATGACTCTTGTGTGGAAAAAGGGTCCCCCCGATGACCATTTGCCGAGTACTATAAAACTCTACAAATAATTCGTCGTTTTCAGGCCTCTTAATCCAAGGTCGTCCCCACAAGGGGGTAGTTGTTGGATGAGGTTTTACCAATTCCTGCAACTATCTTTGGAGACTAGTGACTCCACGGACCTGAGCTAACTATCCCCCTGTGGGATGGGGGCTGTAGAATTCACCCTCAGACAGTCCTGCTTGCCCTAGAAATGGCAAATGGACACTCACTGGATCATGGGCTTATCACCCGTGATCTTAAGACCTAACTGATACGAGAAACGGATACAGCACCTCGAATACGGACTGATTCTACGGTAACGACTTTTGGCATTCGAAAACGGACTACGATTGGCTTCTGGAACGTTCGAACATTGAATGACGGGGGAAGATCTGGGGTTACTCGGTCCATGCACCGCCAATCAGTGATCGACCGTGAAATGGAGCACTATAACATCTAAATCTTGGGCTTGAGCGAGGTCAGGTGGACAGGATCAGGAGAAGCACGCACCCCTAGTGGAAGCACTATTCTGTACATTGGCCCTGAAAGTGAAGCCAAAAATGGCGTGGCGTTCGTTCTTACACTGAGAGCGAGAAACAGCTTTTTTAGCTGGGAACCAATCTCGGATAGGATTATCGTCGTCATATTGTATTGGGGATACACAAAAAAAACTTCTCACGCACATTTTATCGGTGAAATTTGGCCCTCTCTGATCTCATTCGCACGTTGTATGTTCTATTGAATATACATATACCTATTGTTGAAAGATGTCGATATAGCGGGATTTTCTGTTAAATAGCTATGAACGCAAAATAATCGTTTTCGTTAAAAATAAAGTATTTTCGAATTGCAAAATAGTGCGTTAAAAATTTAAAAAAATGCGCAGATAAATTAGGTCAGAAAAGCTGGCTAGCAGAAAATGATCCAAATTGGATTGGCCTCGAAGCTAGCTACCCAGCAAACAAAATAGCTCATTAAAGAATCTTTAATGAATCATATTAACGAGCGACTTGATCGTTAACAAGCATCGTTAACGAGTCACTAACGATTCATCAAGCGGACTAAATCGACATTTTTTAATGAATTGCTGTTAAAAACTCATTACTGAATTGTAAAACGCTTACAAAAACGAGTATATGAGCCAGTATATAATCGTTGTCAATAAATTATTAATGTGTCGTTAATGATTTTTATTTTGATTCATTAATGAAGATCGTTAATGATTCAAAAATGAAATTTTTTATAAAGATTAACAATTAATGAAACAGCTCGACACACAAGCACTCGCGGTCTTCTTTGCAAACTCCAGGTTTTAATTCATAAGCAGAACTGGCAATGGATCGGCCACGCAGAGCAAAACATCTCTAAACATACTGTGGATTATATTCTTAGACCAGTCGACTACATAGCACATGGAAACTTGGAGCTGAAAAGGAAGCCAGATTAATGAACAAATCCCAGTGACACCTCAAGACCAATGCTTAAGGTCGTGCCTTGTGGAAGAAATTTGTTTCTGTTCTATGTAAGGATTTTTAACAGAAAATTGACTAAAAGATCATTTTGATAATTCCTTCCATTTTTTTTGCGCGTCTGTATTTTCTTCACACAATGATCATGTTATCTTCATAAGAATTCACTACAAAACCTTTTTTTTCTTTATACAAATTTCTTACGAAATAAAATACCAATCCTCCAGAACGAGCCAGACCCCTTATCAATATGGATTGGTATTAACTCGCTAATTGGTATAATTCCATTTTCGCAATGCTCTATACTGTTCAGAGAATTTAAATCGAAATAAAAATTCCTTTAGCATTTCTCAATACCGTTGTTGTTGTCAGGACACTAACACTTGGCAATTAAGGATAATAATACTCGTTAAGTCAGCTGGTTTGCTCGAATTTCCATATTAAGGAGCGGTAGATTTTTCGGCACGAACTACAATTACTAATGTCGACGACAAATAGATAAACTTCTGGCTAGATAAAAGCTACAATGAAATTTATTATATTAGAACAAAAAACAAAAAACCATTATAAAATACGTCCTTAATCCTGCAGCATATCAAAACACGTGTTTCATATTTTATGTATAAAAACATAATGATGGCCGTAATACACGTATGAATAAAGAATCGCATAATTAGAGATAATCTAAAAATTTTCCTCGAAACTAAAAGGAACCATTGCTCAGAATTTCCAAAGGAGTCTTCTGCAGACACGAAGGTTGACCCTTTACACTCCCGAATTTCTAATGTGGTCTAACAAAGCCAACAATGCGACGAACAGTACGAAAGTACCAGCCAGAAAAAATGATTTTTGATGACTAGTAAAACGCTAGAGATTGCCAATGAGGCATGGACGACGAATCGCATAGAAGGCGGCAAGGACGCCGTTCGCGGGAGTCATACAAGCATGAATTTAATCATAAAGCCAGCGTGGAATGGCCAATTACAAGTGAAAACCCAATTTCCACGAGGAGGGGGCGAAAAAATCGCGATAAGCTCTGATAACTACTCCAGGTAAATAATGCTCGCATGACTTTCAACTCAGGGAAATTCACGAACATTAGCACGAAACAACCAATTTCTAGATGTGATGGACAAGCAGGATTGCCGTCCCGTCCAGGGCAAGAACCTGGCGGGCCTAACCCTCGACCGCTACCACATTAGAGACGCATTGCTTCAATTGAGTGATTAATTTCCCTTTAATGGGACGCGATCTCATCTTATGGGGTCATCGGAATAACCCGTAAGTCAAAAGCGATCAGAAAATCGTTTACGAGTATTACAAAACTAAAGACGTATACGGAAGGCTGATTGCAAAATCCGATAGGAGACTGCCCAGGCAGGAAGCAATTTTCATTTTCGACTTCAAGGCAAAACTGCATTGCTTTCTTTCGGAATAGTTGCGTGTTTTTTGTTCGGTGTCCTTTATGAAGCGATAAATTCAAATTTTAAGAAGTTTTCAATTGGACACTGCTTGACATTGACACACGGCTTTAATTTCTGGTTACGAAAATGAATGAATTTTAATTTTCTCAGTAAATATATCGAATTAATAACAATTTCAAAAATACTTTCAAGATAAAAAAAAATACAAAACTTTAAAATTTGCTAAATACGCTTCCCCTTTATTGTTATGTTTCGTATTTGGAATAAATGTGATATTGATTTTTTGGTACTTATCACAATATCATGAATTCCATTTTTGAACTCTTGGCAACTTCTTTCGAATCGACCTTCTCTCCATCAGCATCCTTTGCATTACCATATTCCTTTCATACCTTATCCATTCAATACTTTTCCCTTACAATCACACCTCTCGATTTACCATCATGCATCAACAATATCGTTCCAAATGTTAGTTCTAGCGCAATTTGATTGATCAAATCAATCAAATTCCTGTTAAGACCCCCTATAGGATCATAGGGCAGAAACAACTCTCTTCCGCAAGGTGCGATCCTGAGCATCGGCCTTAAGCTGTTGCCAGGACCTGTTTATTCCTCTGGCCTCCTACTCAACTGCTTGCTTCCATGTGCTACATGGTCGACCAACCCGACGTCTTCCTTGAGAATTATAATCCAGAACCTGTTTGGCGATGTTTCGCTCTGGTTTCCTTAAAGTGTGACCGATCCTTCTTCTACAATGGCACCACAGCCTTGGCCTCCTGATCTTCAGGTTCCTTAACATTTTTCATTACTTATTGTGAAAGGGTTGTTAGACCTTCGCACAACTCTCTATTTACAAATTTTAATTTTTGTAGATAGAGGTAACTAAGGTATACTCAAGCAGGTAGTGTGCTAGAATAATGCGTCGGGATTTGAACTCACGACCTTCGCATTGTAGACCAACACGCTACCCACTAGGCTCCACCCTAGCTGACCGCTCTACCGCCACTTTTTTCTTTGAATCAGCCTATTTTAGTTTGTCTAGTTGTACTCCAAGTTTGTAGTTTCTTGGCAAGTCGAACGGTCACTTTTCACGTAGTTCAATCATATAACAACCCGTGTTGTTATATGGTTGTACTACTATTTTACGCATGCGTTTGAAAAAATAGTCGTAGCTTCGTGAGAAGGGCGACTTCTCTTAACATCCAGAAAGGGGAAAAGATACCGAAGCCTGACGAGCTTTATTTAGACGAGCCTCAATATCCTTTTCGGCTCCGCCGTTCATGCTAACACTGCTGCCGAGAAAACAAAAATCTTGCACCTCTTCCACAACTTATCCGATAAGAACAATCAATTTGCTTGCGTTCGAACCCATGCGCATGTACTTGGTTTTACGCAGATTTATTTTCAGTCCCGCCTCTTTGCATTTAGAATGCAACGAGCGAAAATTTGACTATAAGTCCGAACGGCAAGAAAAAACACGTCATCAGCATAATCAAGGTGACTTAAGATGTTAAATAGTCTCCACTGACAACATTTATCTTCCCCACCTTTCATTGCAGCTTTCAAGATGTCATTTATTACCACCAGAAACAGGGCTGGTGATAATATGCAGCCTTTTCTGACACCTGTTCGCTCAGGATAGCTCTCGGACAGATCTCCTCTACATAAAATGCGACATCTTGCATCTTCGTAGGATTCTTTAAACATAGCTATGACCTTATCTGGAATACCTCTCCGAAAGCAAAGCATTCCATATGTAATCTCGCTTAACGCCATTGAAAGCCTTCTCGAAATCCACAAACATGAGATGTAGTGGCGAACTCATTTCGGCTGACTGCTCCAATATTGTCCGTAGGGTATTTGTGTGGTCGGTACAAGACGACCCTTTACGGAATCCAGCCCGATAAACTTCGAGAGTGCTCTCCACGACATCATTAATCCTATTGAGTATTACTTTAGCCATGATATGGCAGTCAATGGACATTCTACAATGACACTACAGCCCAAATCGGACCTTGGCCTCTCGATCTTCAGGTTCCTTAACATTTTTCATTACTTATTGTGAAAGGGTTGTTAGCACTTCGCACAACCCTCTATCTACAAATTTAAATTTTTGTAGATTTTAGGTAACTATCCAAGCAGGTAGTTTGCTAAAATAATGCTGCCCACTAGGCTACACCCTAGCTAGTAGACATATACCACGCCAATTGCCACAATCCTGAAGGTCACCCTTCTTCGGAATTTTCACAATGACACCCTCCTTCCATTCAGTTGTTGATGCGACTCAAAAATTCTTTCTAAAAGGTCATGATTCACTTTGTTTCCCTTGGTGCTTTATTATATCCTACATGCACAGAATTGCTAAGGGTTCAGAAATATTGGCTGTCGTTCGATAGCTTTGATTTAGAGTTAATGTCTGTCCTACTGTCCGGCTGTCTACGCAATAGTTCTCGAACGATCTAAGCTATCGAGGTGGATTTTTTTTAAGCCATTCTTGATTAAAAAGAAACTTTGCGTTCGTGAACAAGCCGCAGAGAATAGCACAATATCCACTGGGCTACACCTGGGCTCCACAGCTATTCCCTTACCTCATTTCATCTACAGATATTCATTTACCCCTAGGACACTCTGTATTCCTGGGAGTAGGCAAGTGCCTGCAAGACGTACGGGTCTTTAGTTGTCGCCAGGGCTCTTGCTCAACTATTCGTTTCCATGGTCGACTAGCCCGACGTCTTCCTTAGTGATTGTAATCCATTGCTTGTTTTGCCCTGGCTTCCTCAAATTGTGACCGACCCACTGGCACTTCTATCTTTGCATATTTTGGTTTGTCCAGCCGCACTCCACTGTTCTTCCTTGGAGATCACATCTGGCCAAAATATCTTTGAAATGCATCGGAGCATTAGTTCACTACGGCTTGCACTTTCTTAGTAAGCCTAACGGCAACTTTACATGTAATACAACCTTATAACAACTCGGATTTAACGCCTGCGTCAAATACTCACAGCTTCGTGCGAAGGGAGATCTCTCTTAACCTCCAGAAAGGGGAAAGAATACCGAAGGCCTGACGAGCTTTATTTGTACAAGCCTCAATATCCTTACTGGCAATGCTTCCGAGGTAACAAAAATCTTGCACCTCTTCTTGTTTTCCAACCAATGTGCATGTACATGGTTTTACGCACATTTATTTTCAGTCCTGCATCTTCGCATTTAGAAAGCAACGAGCGAACATTTGACTCTAAGCCTGAACGGTTATGTGCAATCAAACACACGTAACCAGTATATCAATGCGACATAAGATGTCAAACAGTTGAACACCTTTATCTTTCCCACCTTCCTTTGAAGGCTTCAAGATGTCATTTATTACCACCAGAAACAATACTGGTGGTATTATGCAGCGTAGTCTGCTACCTGTTTGCACAGGAAAGCTCTCGGACAGCTATCCTCTATGTAAGAAGAGACATCTTGCATCTTCGGAGGATTCTTTAATCATAGCTATTCGTATGACCTTATCTTGAAAACCTCTCCCACGCAAAACATTCTATATGTAATCTCACCTAATGGTGTCAAAAGCCTTCTTAAATTCCACAAACATGATGTAGTGGCAAAACTATTTTGGCAGAATCAAATTCCTATTAAGACCGCCTATAGGGGCATAGGACAGAAACAACTCTCTTCCACAAGACACGATCCTGAGCATCGGCTTTAAGCTGTTGCCAGGACTTGTTTATTCCACTGGCCTCCTGCTCAACTGCTCGCTTCCATGTGTTACATGGTCGACCAACCCGACGTCGTCCTTGAGGATTATAATCCAGAGCCTGTTTGGCGATGTTTCGCTCTGGTTTCCTCAAAGTATGACCGATCCACTGCCACTTCCGCCTTTGAATCTCAATACCTATTTTAGTCTGGCCAGTTGTACTCCAAAGTTCGTCGTTGGAGATCACTTCTGGCCAGAATATTCCTAAAATGCGTCAGAGGCATTGGTTCACCAAACTCTGTAGTTTCTTGGTAAATCGAACGGTCACTTTCCACGTAGTACAAACACGGATTTGACGCATGCGTCAAAAACTCGCAGCTTCGCGCGAAGGGAGATCTCTCTTAACCTCCAGAAAGGGGAAAGGATACCGAAGGCCTGACGTGCTTTACGAGCTTTTATTTTGGCAGACTGCTTCAAAATTATCCGCAGGGTATTGGAGTGGTAACTAGAAGACGACCCTATACGAAATCTAGCCTGGTAAGCTTCAAGAGTGCTCTCTGCAACATCACTAATCCTATTTAGAATTACCTTAGCTATGATTTTCAATACAGCAGTAAGTAGACATATACCACGCCAATTGCCACAATCGCGAAGGTCGCCCTTCTTCGGAATTTTCGCAATGACGCCCTCCTTCCATTCAGTCGGATATCTTCCCATATTTCACACCTCAGTGAAAAGTGAAAGGAATAAGTCGGCTGTTATTTCCGGGTCTGCTTTAGGGAGTTCGGTTGGTAGTTCGTCCTTACCTGTGGCTTTCTTTCCCGCCATTGACCGAATGGCGAAAACTATTTCTTCCTTATCTGGGGGATCGTTCCTAATAGAGGATTAATGTGGTTGGATGTTTGGAAATTGTTCTGCTTCTGGAATATCATCCTTTAACAAGATATTTAAAATATCAAAGAAGTATTCCTTTCGTCGCCGCAGCTGGTGGTTACTCAAAATTAAGGAGAGTTCCGTTGACATATCTCGTCAGGTGATTGGCAGTGAAATTCCTATTTGTCAACTGTTTCATAATTTTAAATAGCGAACCCATATCCCCAAGGTAATACGGATTCCGCGTTATTTGCCAGATCTTCAATGACCTTTCTCTTGATACGCCTAACAGCCTTCTTAAGCTGTATATGAGCATCGTGGTGGCTCCGTCTTAAATTGGGAGCTATTCGGTTGACATCGTATTGAATGATGATTATCAATTTGGCTTCTTCCAATCGCTCACCTTGTCCCATGTGTCTTGCGACATCCACGGTTTCTCAAAGCTATGCGAATATCACTCAGATTCTTCAGCACTTGTTAGAAATGAGTTTGTGGTTGCCTCCCATTGATGTCCTTCTACAATGGCGCTACAGCCCAAATTGGGCCTTGGCCTCCTGACCTTCAGGTTCCTTAACATTTTTTTTTCATTAGCTGTGGAAGGGTTGTTAGACCTTCGCACAACCCTCTATCTACTTGATGTCCAATGTGGACATTTCATATCCGCCCAGTGTGGGTGATATTTCGTGTAGAATGGTGGTATAAACGTGTTTTGTTGGGGTCTCCAAGTTAATCCACATTAAGCTCGCGCTTCATTTGAAGAATTTGTGACCGTCGGATAGCTGCGATGCACAATCTCAAGTAAGTAACCATCAAGTGGTGATCGCTTCCTACGCCAGCTCCACATTTCGTTCGCACATTGAGACATCTTCTCCATCGGCGACTTATGGCCGAAATGGTCGATTTGGTTCTGAGTAACACTATCAAGCGAACTCCAAGATTTTTATGGTGACTCTTGTGTGGAGAAGTGTCCCTCCGAATTCGCTCTTTTCAGGCCTCCTAGGCCAAGGTCGTGACGCGTCAACCCAAGGGTAGCCATGCTTTCCCATGATTGTTGTATTCTTGTGTTTTCAAAGACGACCTGGGCGTTAATATCTCCTGAGATAATAATAATATCACCTCTAGAAACAATCTCGAAGGTGGCAATTAATATGCCATGAAACTCCGCTTCGTCACCAGGTACCATACTACGGCATTAGTTGATGCGAAGCACTGTAGAATTGTGACGAGATTGTTTCCCAGCTGATGGACTACTCCTCGCTCTTGGTGCAAGGACGACCAGAAGGCCATTTTTGGCTTTACACTCAGAATCAACGTACAGAATGGTGTTTCCGCTTGGGCTTTCGTTCTTCTCCTGATCTAGTCCACCTGACCTCACTCAAGCCCAAGATTTGGATGTTATAGTGTTCCATTTCAATCTAGGGTGTAGCCTAGTGGTTAGGGTGTTGACCTTACAATGTCGTGAGTTCAAATCCCGGTCAAAGTATTTAATTTCTGCACACTACCTGCTTGAATATACCTTGGTTACGAAACTGAAAAATTCGTAGATAGAGGGTTGTGCGAAGGGCTAACAACCCATCCACAATAAGTAATGAATAAAATATTAAGGAACCTGAACGTCAGGAGGCCAAGGCCCGATTCGGGCTGTAGTGCCATTGTAGATGAAGTGGTCCATTTCACAGTCAATCACTTATTGGTAGTGTATGGATCGAGTGACTCTACCCTATCCACCGTCATTAAATCCGTTTCTCGTATTAGTTAGATTTAAGATCATAGGTGATAAGCTCATAATTCAATGAGTATCAATTCGCCATATCTAGGGCAAGCAAGACTGAATATGGTTGTATTCTACTGCCCCATCCCACAGGGGATCTTTCTTAAGTGGAAATAGTAAGAAGTGTAAGGCCAATTTTTCAGGGCTCTTACATTAGAATCTGTGAACAAATATAGCCGTTAGAATATTTTTACAGATAACACAGGCGGGAGTGGCAGTGGATCGGTCATACTTTGAGGAAACCAGAGCGAAACATCGCCAAACAGGCTCTGGATTATAATCCTCAAGGAAGACGTCGGGTTGGTCGACCATGTAACACATGGAAGCGAGCAATTGAGCGGGAGGGCAGAGGAATAGGCAAGTCCTAGCCACAGCTTAAGGCCGATGCTCAGGATCGCGCCTTGTGGAAGAGAGTTTTTTCTGTCCTAAGCCCCTATAGGGGGTCTTCACAGGAATTTGATTTGATTGATAACACAAATTATCAAATATTGTACTAATACTTGAAGTATTTGAAAAAAAACTGTTGTTTCAATACACGACCAAGTACAGTCACATTTTTTGCCAAATGCAAAATGGAAATTTTGTCCGCAAATATAAACTCCTACATATCATACATCCCTAGGCGTTGTCCTGTGCTTAGCGTGTTGGTCTACAATGCGAAGACGTGAGTTCAAATTCTGGTCGACGTATAATTCTACCACACTGCTTACGTGGGTATATCTGGGTCACCTCAATCTGCGAACATGAAAATTCGTAAATAGAGGACTAACAACCCTTTCACAAAAATAAATAAAAATGTTAAGGAGCTTGAGGGCCCGGCCTTTGGCCTCATTAGGACTGTAGTACTATTGGGGAAGAAAATATATCACATAACATAACGAAAGTCGGGTATAAACTCTGCCCATAACAATTTTGACGAAAATTTTGCCATTATTTTGTCCAGTTTTGTGATATCTGATGCCTGTATATTGCCATGTATGCAGCGATGGGACGGTAATGAATAAATAAATGAGGTCTTTTAGATTTAATTTGGACGTTAGGTGTAGGTTGTAGGAGGGTGGTTGCACGGAGCCACAAGCACTGAGGCCATCTAGTTGGGCCCATTGTACTCCCCCTATAGTTATAAGTTGGAAGTCACTCCTCTTGCTCTAACCACTTGGTTCGGTTTGCGAACCTTAACAGGCTCGAATGTTGGACGCCTCTGAGGTCGTTTAGTTCTGAGAAGAATCTAGAGCCTAAACAAAGGAGACGACTGTTGGAGATTTGCGGGCAGTGACAAAGATAATGTTCGATAGATTCTTCGTCTTCCTCGCAACCTCTGCACAAGCTGTCGCTCGCGATTCGCATCCTAAATGCGTGCAGCCTTAGCAAGCAATGGCCTGTGGCCGACAATAGTTCGAATACTATAGCGACTACGTTGTAACAACTGAGCTGTAATATTTTTGTTCGGTTCTTCCCAAAAGGATTTGGCCGTTTTACAGCTTTCCAGCTGCCGCCACCCCGCCAAGAAAGAATCCAAAATAGTCTGTTTGAAGCTAGTCTTCAGCACTGTTGGTGCTACATCGACTGACTTCCTAGTGGAATTGATGTTAGCAAATCCTTGCCGTGCAAGCGTATCTGCCGCCTCGTTACCTAGCAGGTCACTATGACCCGGTATCCAAATTAGAAAAACTTCCTTCATGGCCGCTAGGCGATTTAAATTGTGTCTACAGATGGACACTAGTTTGGATGTAGTCCTGTAGGATTGGAGTGCCTGAACCGAGAAAATGTAACAGTTTCCGAGACTGTTCTGCTTATCAAGAATAATTTTTGCACACTCGTTAATGGCTAATACTTTTGCTTGGAACACTGTCGCGTGTTCTGGAAGATGAAATGAAGTTTGGATGTCGAGGTCGTGGGAATAAATCCCTGCCCCTGTCCCCTGGCTAGTTTTAGATCCGTCCGTATAGAGATGAGAACCTATACAGGTGCTGAGTATCGTATTTGTTGCCCATTCGTTTCGTTCAGGAAACTTAATGTGAAACTTCCGTTTCTCAACCTGCGGTTAGTTCATACAATCATACTCGCGGTCTAAAAGGGAGTTTGCGTTTCTATTAACGTTTAGAATTTGTCCATGACCAATTTGTGGCGCTGACCACGATTTAGTGGTTTTTAATCTAACGGCTGCCAGGCCCGCTGCTTGTTTTATAAGAAGATCAAGTGGGGGTAGTGAGAGAATCACCTCCAGAGCTTCAGTTGGTGTGGTTCTAAGGGCACCTGTTATGCACAGACATGCCATCCGTTGGATCAGCTGTAAGGGTGCCAGGTTGGTTTTTAGTACCACCGCCGGCCACCACACCAGCGCACCATAACAAATAATTGGTCTAACAATACTGGTATACATCCAGTGGATGAGGTGCGGCTTAAGGCCCCATCTAATTTGGACGTTAAATATAGTACCACTAAAGTATCCATAATGATATCTGCGTTAGCAATAAAAATGCAATAATTCCGCGAATTCAGAAAAAAATGTTTGTTCAGTTCTAAATACTTTTTTGGGCTGTGCGATATGTATGACAACTGAAATTTTCAATAGCTTTTCTGATTAAAGAGAGAAAGTTGAGGGTTTTCCGTTAATAATCTTGAAGTAGCGAATTTGAAATCAAAGATTTTAATATTCGAGATCCAATCCAAGAGTAAATTATGTTTGCTACAATGTTTATATGTTTAGAACAATGTGGCTTACAAACTTCATTCCGAGCTCGGAAAATGCAACAATATAGAATCGAATTCATATATTTCTATATTGAAGTTCAAATCTTTTCGAACAAGAAACTGCCAATGATAATGTACACAATCATAAATGGCTTCGACTTTCAACTTATACACATTGTGTAGTAATGAGCTTGGTCAGATTGTCGACAGAGATATGTACACGTATCCCTTAGAATATTAGATTTGAAATATAGATTTGAACTCACGACCTTCGCATTACAAGACCAACACACTACCTACTAGGCTATACCCTAGCTCTTAACGTGACGAAAAAAAAAATCAAAAGTGCAGTCGGCTCTCTATGGCAAGTCATTCCGCTTACATTTTACCTCCGTAAGCTCCAACAAAAGAGGTCTATTTTCAGCCGTTCAGGTCCCGCCTTTTCTTTTTTTAGGTACGATCCACGTGGTACGAAGTATTGAAAAGCCCAGCGGACGAAATAACATTTTCCTAAAGTGATTTATTTTTTTGTTAAAAAGGTAAAACTGGGACCACTTGGTTTTTGTGATTTTTCTTCAGTTTTAATTGAAGAATCACGAAATAATTTGTAAGATGACTTTCTCTCTGCGACTTCGCCGAACTGGAAGCCGTGGCTTGGTATTAGAGGAGTAGCGTAGTACAAGGAGTTGTGGTGCTAGAGAAAAAAAATGGCAAAGTTGGCAACTTTCTATTTTAATTAATAAACAGGGGCTCATATGGAATTATTTAAACTCAAACGGCGACACTCGGACTCAAATCGGTTTCTCTTCTTTTTTCTCATTTTGTTGAATCATCGAGATTTTTGAGTAACAACAAATATTTCTGTACTTTTGGCGACTCTGTGCGAGCAGTATTTCTTGGCGTTAAAAACTTAACAGCAAACTTATAATACTATCAGATTTCATCTAGAGTATAGAATATCTACCGAGTCGAGCGCAACTTTATTATTCTTGGGATAAGTTGAGGACACGTTAGAATTCAATATGCAGGTTAGTGTGGACAGGGAAGAATATGTGAATGGGGGTTCTAGGGCAGGTCTGTTGTCAATTATTTAACACTTAACTGCGATTACGATCAATAGCTCCAGTACACAGAATCAATATTTCATCCGGAGAGGGGGGAGGGATTGCTCGAATCGCACTCAAAATTCACTGTATGCAATGTTAGTTTCATAAACGAAGTAAATTCTACGAAATTCTCAGTGTATTTTATATTCTTAAAACCATACATTTGTATGGGAGGTGATAAAGAAGGTGAGGGAATAGCAAAATTTGTGATGCAGTTTTGTTAAGTTTCTTTAGAAATTTGTTCGTACAATATTTCAAGTTCGTAGCTATTAATTTGTTATTTATTAGTTGATTTATAGAAATTGATCGAATCTACTTTTGTTTGGGAGGGGTCGAAAAGCAAGAGGGATCTCAGAACGTTTGATGCAACTTTGTTTTAAATATTTTAGAAAGTGGTTGTGCAAAATTTCAAGCTGATAGCTTTTAATGGCTTGGTGATAATTGATTTCTTAAAAATTGTCGAAAAAGGACTTTTGTATGGAAGAGGGTATCAGTTTTGGAAGTATTCGATTAGTTAATATCATAAACTTTTAAGATTTCTTTTTAAATGAATTTTGTAAATTTGCAAGTTTTTAGCTTAAAATTTCACTCAAAAAATTTTGAGTTTTTTTTTCCAATACACGCGAAACACCTCGTGTAGGTCAGGGCCCTTTGGTGGATAACAGTTTTGGTTCAAATTAATATTTTTCTTTTGATATTTGAAATGGATGTATGCACGTGCAAAATTTAAACTTTGTATCTTTTGCCAGAGCCCCAAAAAAATTTGTGAAACATTTGGGCCCACCACCTCCCCTTACACCCCTTATCTAAAATTTTTTTTCTTAGCAGCCCCCCTCCCTGACCCTCCCCCTTACAATTATTGGCCTCGTTTTAGTTGATTATAGTGAAACTGCATGCCACCTAATTAGTCTTAAAATACGATTTTTTTTGACCAAGTAGTTCCGAAGATGAAATCAAAAAATGCGACCCACAATTTGTTTTTAGCCCCGCTTTTCGGACCTCAATGAATAAAAAAATTAAATTATTTTTAAAGTTTCTCCCATAACCCTCTCCATACCTATGCTGATTTTTGGCTTCCTATTTGCATTCGTAGTGGAGACATTAGCAAGTGTAGTTTTTGACTCTTTCCCTCCCCTCGCCTCCCCCTTCCACATGACACTCCCCAAAATCAAGGTAATGAAGCTAGCTTACCCAATCAACAATCCACCTTATACCGAAAATGCTATCTTTAACGGTCTCGGAGATATGAATCCATCTGTACGGCATACAGTCATACGAATTTGTATACTTGCCTTACCGTTTGTAACGCTAAGAAATAATGCTCGCACAGAGCTGCCAAGGGTACAGAAATATTTGTTGGCTCTGAAAAACCTCGATTCCGAGCTGCCACTCCTTTTACCACCTCCCATACAAATGTACAAGTTTCAAAAATGCATTTATTCGCCTCCCCCTTCCACATGACACTCCCCAAAATCAAGGTAACGAAGCTAGCTTACCCAATCAACAATCCACCTTATACCGAAAATGCTATCTTTAACGGTCTCGGAGATATGAATCCATCTGTACGGCATACAGTCATACGAATTTGTATACTTGCCTTACCGTTTATAACGCTTAGAAATAATGCTCGCACAGAGCTGCCAAGGGTACAGAAATATTTGTTGACTCTCAAAAACCTCGATTCCGAGCTGCCACTCCTTTTACCACCTCCCATACAAATGCACAAGTTTCAAAAATGCATTTATTCGCCTCCCCCTTCCACATGACACTCCCCAAAATCAAGGTAATGAAGCTAGCTTACCCAATCAACAATCCACCTTATACCGAAAATGCTATCTTTAACGGTCTCGAAGATATGAATCCATCTGTACGGCATACAGTCATACGAATTTGTATACTTGCCTTACCGTTTGTAACGCTAAGAAATAATGCTCGCACAGAGCTGCCAAGGGTACAGAAATATTTGTTGGCTCTAAAAAACCTCGATTCCGAGCTGCCACTCCTTTTACCACCTCCCATACAAATGTACAAGTTTCAAAAATGCATTTATTCGGTTTGCATTGCAACTAGCAAAGCTAAATTAACCAATTTTTGTCATAATTAATTCTATTACAATTACAACTAATTTTGGAAAAACTATCAACTTTACGTCACCCCTTCTACCCCCTCCCATACAAATTTTACGAAATTTCGGAATTTCAATTAAATTATTTTTGTCCTAAACCGTCAAAGCTATCAACTTCAAAATTTGAGAAAAGTATACTATTTTAAATATGATTGATTTCAAAAAATTTAATTTTGATTCGGATATTCCTTCTACCCCCTCCCATACAAATGCAGAAATTTGGTAAATGCATTTAACCGATTTTCATAGAAACTAGAAGAAGTAAAAACTTGAAATTTTGCCAGAATTTGTCGCTTTATAATTGTAATAAATTGTTGAAAAAAATATCACCTTAACCTCACTCCTTCTACCACCTACCATATAAATTTTTGTATTGCAAATTCAAGAAAAGTTTCTCTCCTTCGAACATATGAGAGCTATCGACTTTAAAATTGTAACAAAGCAATGTGATTCGGATGTTGATAAGTAGATTCAAAATCATCCAAAATCTCCCACTTTCTCTGCCACCTCCCATACAAATACCATAAATTCAGACAAAAAATGTTCAACTTCCTCGAAAATTATGAAAGCAAGAAACTTTAAATTCAGCATGGAATATTTTATATACTACGTTCAATGTTACATACAAAAATTACAAAACTCCCCCTCTACCTTTACCACCTCCCAAACAAAAGGTAAGTAAGTATTTCATCTAGAGTATCATATGATTGGGCTTTACGCCCAATCATAATTCTGTTATGTTTTTATTTGCATTTTAGTCTAATTTAATCATGAAACACGAAAAAAACAAAAGCATTTTTTTTTCTGTGTCGGCCACAATATTTTATTATTAGAGTAATAAAGTAGAATTATATCACATTTACATTCGAAATTAGGACACAATTTGTCCTTAACATATGTGTTTTGCGGCACCTCCTTCTCATCTCACTCAAACTTGACTATCAACCAAATCCTTCCTATTACCATCAATCCTTCGATATCAATTCGGAAATCAGCGCCATGTTTGGTATTTAGAATCACAGTTCGCTATTATGACCGTAATTACCCGCCTCATTGATCCCTGACCCAATTAATTCCACCTCCTCGAATGCTGTCGATGAGTCCTTAAAATGCAAAACATTGGAGTCCTCCAAGGCACTATCCGGCCGTATCCGTTGCAGACCAGGAAACGGCAGTATGTAAAATAGTTTGGTTTTTATGCCCATACACATTACCGCTGATATGTCGACGCTACCCTCCATGCAAACTTTCAAGTACATTTGGAGTTTGGACAGCGAGTTTCGATAGCGAACCGATAAATTTTCGTGCGGGGGTCTTTAGGATATGCGCCAATTTCCAGCTAAGGTGATTCCAGCTGTGTGATGGTCACCTTACCTGGACATAACCATCGCATATTATTCGTAAGCGTGGTGTCCTTTCGCGCAAAATCCAACTTTTCTTCGGTTTCGTACTGGTCAAACGGAATTGAGTTTAGTCTGTGCGGTGTTCTCGAATTGTCATAAACGGTTTTTTTTTCATCAGTTCGACAAACATTTGACCGAATTGTGTTTTGTGATTTCGTACGGTTCGACCAATTTTTAAATTCTATGATTCAAAATGGGAAAAGAAAATCATCGGTGGTTTTCAGTATTGATTTGCCGAATAATTTTGCTGATACTGAAAAGTATTTTTACAGGTTATTATGTATTTTTTAATTAAACAGAAAAAAGTTTGTAGAATTTTTGAGATCATAGTTCCATTGTGTTCTTTCGAAAATAATTTATTAATGTAAATAAATATTTTTCATAAGAACGAAGTGTGGCTATGGTCGTTCTGCTGTTTGAGTTTAAAAGATTCCAATGAAAAAATATGTAAATTACTTTTGTTTTGCACTAACTTTAAAAAATTACCTTTTTCTACAATGAAAATCGAGCAACACAATTAATCAAAAAAATAGAAATATGTAAATTCAGGCTTTGTTAGATTCCGATTTCCTTTTTGAAAACCACTTAAAACAGAAACACGAATAAGTACAATGCAATTATTTTTGATTTATATTAAATCGCATTTTCATTTTAAAATGCAAATTAGGCCAAAGGGATATCGATTTGGAATACTATTGTCTGGAACCTGCCAAAATGTGGAAATCAATATTTGACTAAGTTACGTTTGAATCATAATCAAGAAAAGTTTTTGGGTTTCATGAAGCAATCTTTATCTCTTTGCTGCAATTGCTATCTCTAGATTCTTAAACTCATTTCTGCTCTTAAAAGGACGACTACAAAATTGTGACTTTTAAAAAAAAATTTTCTCTCAAATATTTTAAGGCATTAGAACAAAATAGATAACACGTTTAACGGAAAAATTATAATTAATATTTCATGGTCGCAACAAAAAGATAAATGAAATAAAATATGTAATCATGGGAGGTGCTCTGTTAGAAGCTATTTAGAATAACATGTTTTATTGATTTTTGTCTCTTTTATATATTATACAAGCAGCCTTTTTTAGTCAGTTTAACGACAGTTTACAAAATTTAAAATAAAATAAAACAGTTTTTCCAGAAATAATATTTATTAGTTAGTAGATTCCCCCCAGGGGGGTAGTTGCAGGATGAAGTTTTACCAATTCATGCAACTATCTTTGGAGAATAGCGACCTCCACGGACCTGAGCTAACCATCCCCTTTTGGGATGGGGGCAGTAGAATTCACCCACAGCCAGTCCTGCTTGCCCTGAAGATGGCAAATGGATTTACTGGAGCAAGGGCTTATCGCCCGTGATCTTAAAAACAAACTAATACGAGAAACGGATAAAACGCCTCGGGTACGGACGGATTCTACGGTAACGACTTTTGGCATTCGAAAACGGACAATGATTGGCTTCTGAAACGTTCGAACATTGAACGACGGGGCAAGGGTCACTCGGTTCTTACACCGCCAATCAGTGATCGACCGTAAAATGGAGCACTATAACATCAAAATCTTGGGCTTGAGCGAGGTCAGGTGGACAGGATCAGGAGAAGAACAAACCCCAAGCGGAAATACCATTCTTTACGTTGATTCTCAGAGTGAAGCCAAAATTGGCGTGGCCTTACAACGAGAGCGGGAAACAATCTCATCAGCTGGGAATCAATCTCGGATGAGATTATCGTCGTCAGGCTTAGAACCACTGTCAGAAACGTCACAATTTTGCTAATACCGTAACACCTGCTGACAAAGAGGAGTTTTATAGTCAACTGAGTGCCACCTTCGATTGTGTTCCAAGAGGTGATATTATTATCATCTCAGGAGATATGAACGCCCAGGTTGGCTCTGACAACACTGGACTGGAACACGTCATGGGGAGGCATAATGACCCTTGGGTCGACGCGTCACGACCTTGGATTGAGAGATCCGAAAAATGGCGAATTATTTGTGGAGTATTGTAGCAAATGGCTATCGGAGGGACCCTTTTTCCACACAAGAGTCACCATAAAACATCTTGGAGTTTCACCTTCAGAACCATTTGGCTCGAAATGCGAGCGAAGCGTGGAGTTGACGTGAAGAGCGATCACCACTTGATGATTGCCTGCTTAAGATTGTGGACAGCAGCTACCCAATGACCACAAATTCTGCAAATGAAGCTTAATGTGAATAGACTAAGAGACCCCAACAAAAAGCGCGAGTACACTGCCATTCTACGCGAAAAGTTATCCACATTGCGCGGATATGAAATGCACACACTGGACGCCAATTGGGAGACAACCAGAAATACGTTTCTAACTAGTGCTGAAGAATCTGTGGGATATGCGCAAAGCGGTGAGATGCCCTAGATGCCGCAAGACATATGTGACAAGGTTGGCGATTGGAAAAAAGCCTAATTGGCAATCATCTCTCAACCAAAGAACACCCGACTTGAGACAGAACTACCGCGATACTCATATAGGTATAAAGGGTGGTCCAACCAAAACGCACGATGTTAATCTATATAAATATAATTGTAGTGTCTGTCTGTTATTTGTTTATAATTTGTTTATAAATGGCTATAAATAAGTTTTTTGCTTCATTTTAGCAATAACTAAGCAGAATCAAACGTTTTTAAAAAATTTCTCTGTCTGTCTTTCCGGCTTTCACGCAAAAACGGCTGCACCGATTGCAATGAAACTTTCACAGATTATTAACTTTGCTTCGGGAAGTAATCTGCTTTAGGTTTTATTTTTCTCACCTCACGCCTTCTACCCCCTCCCATACAAAGTGACTCATTTTCAAAAACTTATAATAATCAAATTTTCATGGAAACTATGAAAGCTATTAATTTGGAATTTAAAACATATTATTTCTATTATAAATGATATCTTCAAGTATATAAATAGTTTGAATCCCCCAACTCCTTCCACCACCTCCCATACAAACTAACCTTTTTATGAAATACTATACTCCAATTTTTCTCAGTACGTATAACTTTGATCGAGCTAAGATTTTGTATTTAATCCTTAATTAGCATTGTTATTAATGTCAGGAAAAAACTAACCAATTAGGTTTACTCCTTCTACCCCCTCCCATACTATGTGGCACAATTCCACGACTTTGCAAAAACTCGATTTTCTTGAAAAGTGTGAATCTAACTGATCTAAAATTTAAAATTCATCAATTGCATGGTGATTATAGTTTTTTCTAGAAAAATTACCAAAAACCCTCCACTCCTTCTACAACCTCCCATACAAACTGCACTTTTTCATGAAATACTCTAAACCAATTTCCTCAGTACTTATAACTGTGATCGAGCTAAAATTTTCTGATGAATCCCTAATTAGTATTATTATTATTATCGGGAAAAAATAACCGATTAGCTACACTCCTTCTACCCCCTCCCATACAATCTGACACAAATCCATGACTTTGCAAAAACTCGATTTTCTTGAAAAGTGTGAATCTAACTGATCTGAAATTTAAAAGATATCAATTGCATGGTGATGATAGTTGTATCTAGAAAAATTACCAAAAACCCCCCACTCCTTCTACCACCTCCCATACAAATTGTACAGTTTCACTAAATCCAATGCACTAAGTTTCTCAAGTTACCTATTCAGTTTTTCAAGCTTAAATTTGGTGCAAAATATTTTTATAGCTACTCTAGCATGGTGTGAAAAAAATTAATTTAATACTGCCATCCCTTCTATCACACCCCACACAAAAATTCTTAAGATTACAAAAATTTCGATTTCATCGGTAGTATCATATAATGGGGCTTTATGCACAATCGAAGTCCTGTTATGTTTTTAAGCTTAATGTCATTTTATTTGGGCTTTTTTCAATTAACACAATCTACAACTATTCACATGTCCTTAACACGTATACATATGATCTCGAATCACGGGTTTGATTTGATCACGAGCCTCTCCCATTCAAATGCGAGTATCATGCTATCATTCTTAATAATTTATGGTTCTGACTCAAACAAAATACAAAACATTGTGTTCAAAGAGCCATTAAAGTAAGCGGATTATATGTATATCCCATATAATGTATTACTAACTACATTCTCAAAAATTGCTTATTAATGCGATTTTTATGCGGACGAAGTCGCGGGCGTTTGCTAGTTGTAAATAAAACAAAAAGTTTTCAGAGAATTATCATAATATATATTTTTTATTATGATAGAAGAATCTATGACAATTATGTGTGAAACAAAATATCGCCCAAATGCTCGCCATGGCTACGGTGGCATACTTCTATCCGATGGTCCATATTTTCAATGACTCTGAGACATAATTGAGGTTCAATGTCGTTAATGTGCTGAAATATCTCATCCTTTAGCTCTTGAATTGTTCTTGGCTTATTGACGTACACTTTTTCTTTGAAATATCCCCAGAGAAAGAAGTCCAACGGTGTCAAATCACATGATCGTGGCGGGCAATTAACATCGCCACAACGTGAGATAACACGGCCATTGAATTTCTCGCGCAAAAGAACCATTGTTTCGTTGCCTGTGTGGCAAGTGGCACCATCCTTTTGGAACCACATATCGTCAAGGTCCATATCCTCAATTTCTGGCCCGTTATCATCTCGCGATAGCGAACACCGTTCACGGTAACTGCTTGGCCGTCCTCATTTTCGAAGAAGTACGGCCCGATGACGCCGCCAGCCCATAAACCGCACCAAACAGTCACTCTTTGTGGATGCATCGGCTTTTCAATAATCACTCGTGGATTCTCATTTGCCCAAATGCGGCAATTCTGCTTGTTAACGAATCCACTGAGGTGAAAGTGTGCCTCGTCGCTGAAGATGATTTTCTTTGTAAAGTCACCATTCACTTCTGTCTGTTCAACCAACCATTCAGCGTATTGCCGACGCTTGAAATGGTCAGTAGGCTTTAGCTCTTGAGCCAATTGAACCTTGTAAGCGTGTAAATTCAAATCTTTATTCAAAATTCGCATCAGTGATGTTCGTGAGATGTTCAATAGTTGGGCACGGCGACGAGTCGAAGTTGACGGCTCTTCTGCCACACTATCGCGAACGACAGCGATGTTTTTCGGAGAACGAACTAGGCGAGCATGCACAGGTGAGTTGACATTTCCTACAGACCCGGTTTGCTGAAATTTGCGCACAATTCTCCCGATTGTGGACACATTTGGTCGATTATGCTGACCAAAAAAATCACGAAGTGCACGAAATGCATTTTGATTTGAACGCCCATTTTCGTAAAAGGCTTCAACAACCTTAACGCGCTGCTCAATTGTGTACCTCTCCATGGTTGAATTTGTCAAACACTGAAACAAAGAAATGTCAAATTAAGTTGGGCGAAAAACTTGACGTTAAGGCGTGACTCACAGTTAACATCGTGCATTATGGTTGGACCACCTTTTAGCTTAAGAAGTCTGTTGGACGCGACAAGAGAAAGGCCATTGAAGATTTGGCCAAAAAGGCAGAAACTGCGGCTTACCATGGGGATATGAGTTCACTATTTAAAATCATGAAACAGTTGGTGAACAGGAATTTTACCGCCAACCACCTGGTGAGAGATATCAACGGGACTCTCCTTAATATCAGTGATCACCAGTTGCGAAGATGGAAGGAATACTTCTCTGATATTTCAAACATCTTCTCAGAGGAAGATATTCCAGAAACAGAGCAACTACCAAGCATGGAACCGCAACAATCTCCTATTAGGAACGATCCGCCAGATAAAGCCAGGTCTTGTTTATTACTGTAGCCTCCTGCACAACTACTCGTTACCATGTGTTACATAGTCGACCAACCCGACGGCTTCCTTGAGGGTTATAACTCAGAGCTTATTTGGCGATATTTCGCTCTGGTTTCCTCAAAGTATGACCGATCCACTGTCACTTCCACCTTTAATTCTCAGCGGCTATTTTAGTCTGTCCAGTTGCACTCTAATGCAGATCTCTTCTGTGACCATTCGAAAAGTGCTACAAAGTTCGACATCTGTTATTTATATTACAAATATTAAATGAAACGCAGCATGTGAAGCATCCTATAGCGGTTTTTGATCTATATCTTCTTTATTGCACTTTCTCTGTTAATTTCTTAAGAAAAATCGGGAGAAGGTTAATTTTAAAAATAATGGCAAAAACTACATTCATAATGCTGCGGTCTGCACCATAGTCAAAAAATCTGCCAACAATTTTATAACTTTGAAGGGGTTTTCAAAGTTGAATTTTGTCCGCATAGTGTCCGATAATGTTGAGGTTAGAACCTCTATTTTCGGGTTCTTTAGGATTTTTAGGTGACCTCTAAAATCTCCCGATTTGTATTTGTTTTCCCTCTGTATGCGTAACACCTCTTTGATTGCATCCGTTTTTACTTAGAGATGTATCGGAAGGATGTTTAAGAACATTTCCAATTCCGCAGTAGGACAGGATTTCATTGCTGCTATGATACTAAGACCAGTTAGTCTTTGGATTTTTTGTAGCGTAAGCTGTGCGTTTTGTTGTAATATTTTAGCTCACCATATTGTTGATCCGTATGTGACTATTGAGAGGATGATTGTTCTGTAGGACCAGTAGATCATCTTAGGCTGTAATTCTCAGTTCCTACCAAATAAGCTTTTGCAGGCCCAGAACGCCTTTAGCGCTTTGGCATGAGTCCATTCCATAAGTTTGCTCCGGATGAGTTTGTTGTCAAGCGTCACACCTACACATTTGACCTCATCTGAAAAAGGTGTTGGTGTTTCATTTCTAGAAGGAGGTGTTAAGTGGATTTTCCTTCTATTTGTAAATGGTACTATCTCAGTCTTACTTGAGTTAATCCTCAAATTTTTAGACTGACGCTAGTTCATTATCACCTCTAAGGCCGATTGTAACCTTTCCAAAATTGTTAATTGTTAATTGTAGTTGCCTCTAATGATAATGACGAGGTCATCGGCATATCCAATTATCTCGTAGCCTTGGTCTGTTAGACGGTCCAGGAGCTCATCGACTACAATTGACCACAGAAGTGGAGAAAGTATCCTCCCTGGGTGCAGCCCTTATAGGTCTGTGCAGTCAGTGTGCTGTTACCTAGATTCGTGGTTGTCATTCGGCTCTTTAGCATGGCATGTATCCATTTTATCGCGACCGATTCTAAACCCCTTTTCTTTGCTGTCGCTATTATAGCGTCATGGGAAGTATTGTCGAATGCTCATTCAATATCTGGGAATGCACAAAGGGCAATTTCTTTGTAGTTCTTAGCCTTTTCTATTTGTCTAACTAGACCGTGAAGGGCTGTCTCTGTTAATTTGCCTTTCTGGTAAGCATGTTGATTCTTATTAAGACATACTTTACTAGGTCGTGTTCTTAAGTGAAGGTTCACTAGTTTCTCCATCGTCTTGACGAAGAAGGAGGTAAGATTTATAGGACGATATGACTTAGGCTGATCAATGGGACGATTCCCTGCCTTTGCAACAAAGACCTCCCTCTCTTTCTTCCAGATTTTTGGGACATAGCCCCATACAAAACTGGCTTCAAAGATCCTTATCATTATTGGCATTAGGATCTCCAACTCCTTCTGTAGTAATGTGGGTAATATTTTGTCTACTCAGAGGCTCCTTCTGCCTTTGGTATTTTCACCAGGACCAGAACTAAATCTGTTCGGATGAAAAGATGCATATTTAGGTAATTAATTTCGGATGACATTAGAACTGCGCTTCTTTTATAGAAAATTAAATTACCCATTTCCCGAGGAGTATCAATAATTTTACCCTTCGCTGCTCTAGGTTCTTGTAGAAGAGTCACATGGAATTCCTCTTTTGCGAATCTCCATTCTAGTCGTATTACATCCGTGGCCACTGCTGCAAGATGGATATTCGCTTCAATAACTTTTAAGCTATTCAGGTTCTTGCTTATTTACAGTATGCTGCGGCCTGCCGCTTCTGACCTCTTTAACCTTAGGGTAGAGAATTTAAAACTGACTCTGCCTCTTCTGTTTCAATCTTTCCACTGATTGGCCGTCGATGGGAAAAGTTATAATCGTGTTTGTGCCCTATACCCTTCTGCTGAGGATTTTCCAGTTAGAGGCGCAACCAGCATTTTGAGCATCAAGGAGGGTGATAATCTCCTTTGACGAATTCTTTTCGTGAGAAAAATGTCCTGTGATTATTTCTAATCGCGGAATATTCTACTCTCGGATGGCCTTGATGATAGTAGACTCGTCCGGCTTGCTACTCGTAACTGCTCGTCCCATCCAAGATGCGGTTTGCCCATCTAGGCAACCAATTAGCATCCTTCCTGGCTTGAGGCTGAGTCCACCAATTTGTGGATTAAATCCCTCTTAAGCTGCTTTTGAAATTTCGGCCAGGATGGATTTCTGAACAACAACTAGCTGTTCTGGAGATATGATCAGGCTAAGCCTCTTTTACAGATCTATGCACGACGCTTTTGCTTAAGCTATTGGGCCTTTTATTATCACTTCCGACAGATGGCGGTGTTGTTGATGAGGTTCTGCCTCTTTTCATTGCCTTATTCTACGCCGGTGATAATGTTTTTTGCATAGGTAGGCATGCAATATCGTACGCTTCGTTTGTCATGGTTACGGTGGTACACATACCGTCTCCTAGCAGTACTGCTTATCCCCTTTTTGTTGTCTTTAAGACTTAACTGTTTCAGCTCTGTTGATAACAGTTGTTCGTCCACTATAGACTTGCTGAGGATTTTTTTCCACTTTGAGTGGCGGTCTCTTGTACTTGATTGTGACAGGAGGATTGGCCTCTTCAGTCATCTCACGTACATTTTCAGGAGGGTTTGTTGTTCCGATCCCTTCTTCTGTTCCGGCATTAGCCGCTGTTTGTGATGCTTTAGGGGTCGAATCTGCACCTTTAGTTACATTTAGTTTTTCCATAAGATTCCTACGAGTAGCGCGAAAAAGTAGAGTCGCACCTGGCAGACCTCCGCATTACTAGAGGAATGCTGATTGAAACTGAAGGGCATCTGATATCTAGAGTTCGCATATTAGCGATTAGTTGCCCACTATCCATTCATTCTTGGTATATGCTGTTCCACCGTAGATTTGGGGATTTTCATTTGCAAGGTTTATTTCTCTAGCGTCGCACTTTATAATAGTCACCATATATGTACATAGTATGTAGGTAGTAAGTACACTTGCGACTCACTTTAGGGTTAAATCCCTTTATACCCATCAATATCTTGAAATCTGCCTAAAACATGACCAGTCCAGATTACAAGAATATCAATGCTGCGATAGGATACGGAACCGACAGCTAGCTGAACGATTTGATCCCCCTACCACATACGCCAAAGGCCATAGATAGGATAC
Organism: Chorisops tibialis; assembly: GCA_963669355.1. Classification (NCBI taxonomy): domain Eukaryota; kingdom Metazoa; phylum Arthropoda; class Insecta; order Diptera; family Stratiomyidae; genus Chorisops; species Chorisops tibialis. The sequence continues at coordinate 71,516,525 of OY770263.1, read as the reverse complement.
GGTGCTGAAAGCAAGCTATTCGACTTTTTCCCCCCTATCTTGATAGGATACGAAGCCGACAGCATACTATTCGACTAATTCCCCTCTATCTGTAGATCCTTTAGCATTACCCAGTCTGCACCACGATGAGGCGATCCACGCAACAGACCTAATTATTTAAAATTTAACCACAATTATCCGCGAATCAATATTTCATTCCTTTATTTATGCAAGTTTGGACTTGTATAGGTGGAGTGGGGTGGGCAATAGAAAGAGTTGGTGGATGTTGATAATTTTTAATTGCATGTTTGAATCACGTTCCAAGTTTAAAGAAGGTTAGTTCTATAGACGAAACTATTATCGACCTGACCATAGGTCCTTACCTACATAAGCTTCGCGCATTCGGGCTGCGAATCGCGAGCAACAGCCTTTGCAGAGGTTGCGAGAAAGACGACGAATCTATCGAACACGAATCTATCTTTGTCACTATCCGTAAATCTCTTACAGTCATCTCTTTTCTTGAGGCTCTAAGTTCTTCTCAGAACTGAACGACCTCGCAGGCGTCAAACATTCGAGCCTGCTTCGATTGGCAAACCTTGCAAAATGGTTAGCCCAAAAGGAGTAACATCTATCTTATATTCTTAAATAGGGGAAGTACAATGGACCCAACTTGATGGTACCTGTGCAGTGTGGTTCTCTTTCCAAGACCACCTTACTACCAAAACCTGAACCTTCTACGAAATAAATCGTTAAAACGCTTGGATGCATTCTATTTAAAATGCAAATACGATATAGTTGCGACCCACAGTCATATTAGCCACGCTGTTAAGATTAGTTAGCGTTAATTCTATCGTTTGTCACGAGACTTAATAACTATTGCTGGATTTAGCTTCGCTTAAATTAGAGCAATTGCACACATTGTGATGTTGGGAATTTCCATCTGCATTCCCCTTAAAAAGGGCACCAAGTTAATAATAAATACGAAATTAGTTTCAATGACGTTATTGACTTCTTCAGTTTCGCGCTGCCGAATGCAGGTCACTATGTGGCTGCACAATGCTAATTTTAGTACCATATAATTCCTATAAATCAAGAAGCTGATACGAATGCTGCACCCAGTTTTCCGGAGCGATTAAGAAAATTGTATTTGCCACTGAATCACATTAGCAAGTGGATATGCTCAGAGCAATGTGAAGGTATTGCCGCTCCTTGCTAAAGGATTGTGCTCGATGGAGCTAATAACTGGGATAATACTCTTCGAAATTCTAGTTTTATGGGTGACTACATTTTTTAGACCATTATTCAAATTGTTCTATTAAACGTTCGTGGACGCCTTATGAGCCTTATCACCTTATGGCAAATGCTTTTGAGTAGCTGAAGCATTTTAATTGGGAAATTTCTAACTAATTTCAATATCTCAAATTAATTCTGCAGAGTTTATCCATTCCAGTTTCGTATTGACACTTCACTGGAACTTTCTATTTTCACGAAACACCCCATAATATCGCTAATGCTAGATTCAATTTTTTTCCGCAGTTCCGACAGTCAAGAGTATTTAGATGATGACAAACCGAAAGGATGTTGCGGACGCTTCTGTTCAAAGCTTTGTATGCCCTGTCGTCGCTGCCTGTGCTGCTCATGCTGTCGACGCAAACAAACGGATTCTTCCAAATCCGACGAACGAATTATTGTCGAGGAGGTCAACGAAAAACAAAGCTGCTGGAAGCGATGTTGCAGCCGAAAGAAGAAGGACGAAGCAATCGAGTCGCAAGTCGAAGAGAAGCGAATGGCTACGATCCAGGAAGAACGTGAATCGGAAACATCGAACTCGACGAAACCAAAAAGCAAATGCTGCCTGTGCCTGGGCAAGGTGTTCTGCTGTCGGAAAACGAATAAGGTTGAAACGACCGTGGAAGATGCCGAAGAGGTCCGTAAATGTTGTTTCTGTATTCCATGTGGAAAGAAACCCAAAGAATCGAATGCCTGGCAGGAACGTCGCGAAAGCATCATTAGCGATCCACCAGTACAGGCGTAAGCTCTTTTTTGCGAATCTAGCTGGATCGTTGTTACTATTTTCCCTTAATACTTTTACAGCGGATGTTGCTCGCGGTTCCTTGATAAGGTGCTATGTTGCAGGAAAGCCAAACCGCTGAGCGAGAGTCGCAGACAAAGTATGAACAGCAAGAAGCAGAGTATCGCTCCCACGATTCCTTTGGAGGTAAGAACCATAGAATTGAGAATTTTTTGGAAAAATATTACAATCACTATTTTTTTCAACGCAAACAGGATAGTCGACCAAAACTCCATAATGACTTGGTAGCATATAATTCGAAAATGAAGGGGGCCATTCCAGTTATGCCGCTCTGGATTGCGTGGTTCTGCATGATTTGTAATGCTCTGGTTCCTGGACTAGGTAAGTAAAACCTAAAAAACTAATACTTAGCAGTAAGTACTTTATATTTTTTTTTACGGTTCCGAGGTCTAATGTAAGCCTTATAAATGGTTGCTATGCCGATGGGTGTGAAATATTTTTCGCATAACACGTTTGAGGGATAGATGACAGACCTGTGTCTTGGATGCGTTGAACTCTACCTTATTTTTCCTGCCCATTCCAGGATTCAGTTGAGATCCGACTTCAGCGAACTGAATAATTCCCTGCGATTGGAAGCAATAGAATGATTGTTTGATTCCGCAGCAGAGTTAAAGTCATAGGTGCTGTCTAAGGTACTGTCTACGGATTAGATTGAGAGTAGACGATAGAAGGTCGTTTATGAAAACTAAGAAAAGTGTTGGAGATAAAAAAGAACCTTGAGGGGCGCTGGAATCAAATGGGTAAGTCAAAGAAGTAACGCCATCTTATACTACTCGTATAGTGCGTTCAGAGAGATAATTCTTCCTAAGCTTAACTAAGAGATATTCAAGTCAAACTTCGTCAAAAGCTTTTGCATTGTCAAGTGCGAGAACTTGATCATCGCCATATTTATGTAAGCATGAGTTCCAACGCTCCAGAACGGAACCGATACAATTGATCATGGATGAGCTGTTTATCCTCCAGATATTTGACGATTTTATGATTGACAGCAGTTTCCATTACTTTCGAGAGCACTGAATTAATGGCTATTGGGCGCTAGTTGTTAGGGTTCGCTTTGCTTCCTTTCTTGTGAATTGGCTGAACATTCGCAACTTTCCACATACGTGGAAAGTACCCAGAATAGCAAGAAAGATGGAAAGATTACGAAGAGGTTTACCGTAAGAAGAGGCGCACTTATTAAGGGTAATGGGGAGAATACCGTCCGGACCAGCAGAAAGAAATAAGTCTCGTACCAAAAAGCCGTGCAGGCAGTGAGAAACCAGAAGGATTTGCAGCAGGAGGCGATAGGTTTGTTGGTGGAAGGCGAGAGTTTCTTGCGAAACTTGCTGCTAGTATGTTAGCTTTTTCGCTAGGATCAACCACGGTACGGTCGACTGTGGTATAGAAGAAGAAATGAAATTGACCTAGAACCTTTAGTGCACTAGAGGAACTTCCGTCGAAGTTTTTGGTCAGTTTTGTTACTGCAACTGGGAATTGAGCACGAATCAAGAAATGATCAGTATTTCCAATTGACGATGGGGATATGACAGAGACAGAATATTTCTCAGGTTGCTTGGTGAGAAATAAGTCAAGAAGGTTAAGAAAATGCTCTGCGATATCTGGTACGCGAGTAGGCTCATCCACGAGTTGTGTTCATCCGTTTAAAGAGACAAGAAGCTCAGTATCACGTCCGTCCTGGTCCGTACTGGAGGAATGTTTAAGCCAGGCAATGTTATGAACATTGAAATCGCCCGTAATAACGATTTCGGCGTCAGGGTTTGCAATGTATATATACTGGATAGATTTAGATAACACATCCAGTTCTGATAAAGTGTTCGCTGCAGTGATTGCTGAGCTTCTATACATATAAGAAAAGTACATGATATGTCTTAGGATTTTATCCAGATGTAACTAAATTCTGAATTGGAGCAATTTCCTAAATGGGAACTAATTGGAAAGACATATCTCGCAGATGTAGATTGCGACACCCCGCTGGCGAAAAAAGCTGAAGTAAGATGATATCCGGGAACAGCCCAGAACCGTTCACTTCCTGGTAACACCTTGCATTCGCCAAGTGTTAGAACATCAGGTCTTGCAATTTGGGTATAGATATACAGCGACAGATAGGCAGAGTTCAGACCCCGAACGTTAATCTGATCGATCGTAAAGTTAACCATGATCAAATAGATTTAAAGACTAATGCTTCTTTTCATTTATTTTTTAAAATGAATGAAAAGAAAGGGAATCAAAAAAGAACGATAATTAATTAATGAATAGCCAGAAAAAAATATAGCAGTACTACGATTGTTCCAATCGTGCGATACTCTAGATGAAAGGGAAATTTTTTTTAATTAAAGAAATTTTGTCGGGGAAGTGGTAGATGGGGTGACGATATTGAACTAATTTTTTCACATCGCGCTAAGGTTGCTATCAAAATGTTTTATACCAAATTTACGCTTCAACTGGCCAGACTAAAATAGGTATTGAGATTCAAAGGCGGAAGTGGCAGTGGATCAGTCATACTTTGAGGAAACCAGAGCGAAACATCGCCAAACAGGCTCTGGATTATAAACCTCAAGGAAGACATCGGGTTGGTCGACCATGTAACACATGGAAGCGAGCAGTTGAGTAGAAGGCCACAGGAATAAACAAGTTCTGACAACAGCTTAAGGCCGATGCTCAGGATCTTGCCTTGTGGAAGATAGTTGTTTCTGTCCTATGCCCCTATAGAGGGTCTTAACAGAAATTTGATTGATTAATAAGCCTCAACAATTGAAAAGGTTCTGAGAAAATTAGTGTATTGGATTTAATAAAATTGTGCATTGTATGGGGGGTGGTAGAAGGAGAGGCGAGTTCTTAATGTTTTTTCTTTCAGAAATAATTATAAACATCTTGCTTTTGACAAGTTTTAAATTGCAGATCAGTAGCATTCACACTTTACAGGAAAATCGACTTTTTGTGAAGTTGTTGAATTGGGGAGACACAATGCTCCAAAACACTTGAAATGTTGACAGTGGCGTACGCAGAGTCTGCTCTAAGTAAAAAAAATGTTTGCAAGTAGTACAAACTCTTCCAAGATGGCCGAGAAGATGCCAACGACGAACCTCGCTCTGGATGACCCAGCACGTCAACAACAGAAGATATCGCCGAAGCTGTGAAGAAAATTGTTTTTGAAAATAGACGAATTGCCATAGGAGAAGTTGCTGAGGATGTTGGCATATCAGTCGGCTCGTGTCATGCAATTTTTTCGGATGTTTTGGGCATGAGACGTGTGTCAGCGAAGTTTGTTCCGAAACTTCTGAATTTTGATCAGAAGAACCGTCGCATGAGCATCGCTCAGGAGCTCTTGAATGACGTCAGTGATTATCCTGATTTGCTCAAAAGGGTCATAACTGGTGACGAATCATAGGTATATGGTTATGACGTCGAAACCAAACTGAAAACATCTATGAAAGGACGGAGATTTGCAACGATTGATGAAATAAAAACTGCATCGCTTGAGGAGCTCAAGGCTATAACAAAAAGTGCTTATGAGAAGTGCTTTGAGGACTGGAAAAAGCGTTGGCACAAGTGCATTGTATCTAAGGGGGATTTCTTTGAAGGGGACAATATAAATATTGATGAATAAATAAATATTTTTTCGTACAAATATAAAGTCACTTTACTTTTTGAACACACCTCGTATCTAATTTTTTTTTACTAGAAAGCTGTTTAGAGATATTTGTTTTTGCCGACGCTTCAAAATTTGGTGAAAATGTGACACCGCATTATCACTGAAAAAATTTGTAGCATAGCCACTGTCTTATTAGGTCGATGCTTCTCAATGTACGAAGCAACACTGCTTTCAGGATTTCTCATATTTCGGCAGAAGATTGTTCCTTTGTTGTTACCTCCTCCTCCTCCACGCATTCTTGCTGTGAAGCACAATGCAACTCCATAAGCTCTTCAGTGGTCAGCTTTTGACTGTGATCTTCTATAAACTCATAGATATCGTTGTGATCCACCTCCAGCCCCAACATATTGGACAGAGACACTATCTCATTGACTACAGGGTCCTCAGATACTACGACTGTCTCAAACCACACAACGTCACATTCGACAACGCTCTCTGACCAAAACTTCTTCCAAGTAGAAGTGAGAGTTCTCTTGGTAGCTCCTTCCCACGCCTTTTCGATCATCTTGAGCCAGGCAACAATGTGGAAGTGCTATTTCCAAAACTCTGTAAGAGTGAGATTGGTCCCTTCAGTCACCTCAAAACAACGTTCAAAGAGTGCTTTAGTATAGAGCTTCTTAAAATTAGAAATAACCTACTGGTCCATTGGCTGGAGTAACGGAGTTTTGTTGGGAGGCAGAAACTGGATCTTAATGAAATTGTATTCTTCAAGGAGGTCATTTTGTAGGCTTGGAGGATGAGCAGGTGCGTTGTACATAACAAGCAAGACATGGAGTGGAAAATTCATCTCAAGCAAATATTTTTTCACAGAAGGACCATTGATTCAATCAGTAAAAATGTCACGTGTCGCCCAAGCCTTCTTGTTGGATCTCCACATCACATTTAGCTTGCTCCTCTGAAATTTACACTTCTTGAATGCTCGTGGAGTTTGTGAATGGTATACAAGTAGCGATTTAATTTTCAAATCACCGCTTGCACAAAATAGCAGTGTGAGGCGGTCTTTCATTGCCTTGTGCTCGGGCAACGCATTCTCTTCTGCTGTTATATATGTTCGGCATCTTTTTTCAGAAGAGACCCGTCTCGTCACAAACGTCATAAAAACTTGTTGCGGCAGATAACCCTCAGAATCTACGATCTTCTTGAAGTCGGCGATAAGGTTCTCTGCTGCCTTTGTGTCGGAGCTTGCTGCTTCGCCGTGCCTCACAACGCTGTGGATAGCTGTTCTTCTCTTAAACTTCTCAAACCATCCACAACTTGCCTTAAATTGTAGTTCTTCTCCGGCCGTTGATGATCCTGGCGTCTTCTTAACGAGGTCCGCAAAAATCACTTTCGCCTTCTCACAAATTATGCTTTCGTTAATGGTCTCGCCTTGCAATTGCTTTTCGTTTATCCATATGAGCAGCAACCTTTCGACATTATCGAGAATACGTAACCTTTGCGTAGATATTCTTATCACTCCCTTTGAAGCATCTACCTCCATAATCTTGTCCTTGTTCTTGAGAAAAGTGCAAATGGTTGATGTAGACCGATTGTATGTATGTGCGTGCTAAATCAGCCACGCTCACACCTCGTTTTCGTTTTTTAATAATTTCACGTTTCATTTTTGAGCTTATTTTTAGTCTCTTATACAAGGTGCTCTCTTGCGGCTTTTTCTTCGGGGACATTTCTACAAGGGTTATTAATCTTTTCACAAAAAAATCACAAATAATATCTGAGCACAAGTTTGGAAAAATGTGTGATCACACGCGACACCAAGATGCTAGCGCAACAAGTTCTAAACAGACTTATGTAGCAATGGCACAAAAATTTCCATCGCACAATTCGGGGATTCCCCTATCCACGTCACTCGTTATGCAAAACGTCGCTCGTTAAGCGAGTCATTTTTTTACAATTTATATTGCTCGTTATGCAAATTACTTGTTTTGCGAAGTGCTCGTTAATCGAAGTTCCACTGCATATTCCAAATTTCAGATTAATTGCATTTATATTTTTCGAGAAAATCCGTTTTTTGTCAAATTGCGAAATTGTGGCATTTTGTAAGGGAGGGGAAGAAGGGGTGGGGCGATTTGACCCGTTCACGAACTTGTCCTGACTTTTTTATCAAAAACGACGTGTGAAAAATTTGAAGATCAACGCGTTCTCAAGCTAGAGAAAACACGGATGGACAGACGGACGGAAGGATATCTGGTTTTGAGATATTTGAGTGATTATATGAACTTCTGTATCGTTTCCGCTCTGGAAGGTCGACGGGAGATCTCTTGGTTTACCTAACGGAACGTTGGAACTCTTGCTTGCACAAATACGGCGAAGGTCAAGTTCTTGCTCTTGACATTGCAAAAGCCTTTGACGGAGTTTGACATGAATCTCTCCTTGTTAAGCTAAAGGCCATTGGTCTCGATTCTACCCTCATTCGATGGATTGAGAGTTTCCTGTCCGAACGCACTATACGAGTCGTATTAGATGGCATTACTTCTTCCTCTTTCCCAACTAATTCTGGTGTCCCTCAGGGTTCTGTACTATTGCCTACTCTCTTCTTAGTATTCATTAACGACCTTTTGTCTTCTACTCTCAATCAAATCCATAGTTTTGCAGATGACAGTACTTTAGATAACACCTTTGAATTTAACTCTGCTGCGGATTCTCACAAGCAATCTATTGCTTCCAAACGCAGGGAGCTATTCAGTTCGCTGGACTCCGACCTCGACTTAATCCTGGAATGGGGCAGGAAAAATAGAGTAGAGCTCAACGCTGCTAAAACACAGGCCTGTCATCTTTCGCTCAAACGTGATGATCCAGCGTCGTCGCCTAATTTAGCCTTTAATGGCGTACCAATTTGCTCTTTAGATGAATTTATCGTATTAGGCGTAAAATTAAATAACCATTTTGATTGGAGCAAACATATCTTTGATGTTGCCCTGGACACCTCCAAACGTCTAGGTATCCTTCGTAAATGCAAAAAATATTTTACGCCTCACGACTTAGCTACCACAAGGCTTACATTCGACTTCGCTTAGAGTACAATTCGCATTTGTAAGCTGGGGCACCCAAAACATACCTTGCGCTGCTCGATCGAATCCAAAAACATGCGTTGCGATTAATTGGAGATGACACGATTATAAGTTCTATTGACTCCCTCGAGCATCGTAGGGACGTTGCAGTACTTAGCATTTACTATCGCTACTTTCATGGTAAATGTAGTGCGGAACTTAGATCACTTATTCCTCCACTTTACAGTTTTCCCCGAAATACTCGTCAAGCTGAACGCGCGCACGAGTTTACCATAAACCCTATTCCTACTCGTACAGTGAAATATAGACAGTCATTCATCCCCCGAACGTCCAGACTTTGGAACGCATTGCCTGCTAGCATATTTCCAAGCAAGTATAACCTTCAGCACTTCAAAAATAATGTCCATCGGCACTTCCGTCTCTCTCCCCCAAAATGCCCATAACACTACAAAATTTCATCCACTTCCTAAACCGACATAACTGTGCAATGCATTATAGGGTGGCCCCCTAAGTTATAATCGGTGCTATAAAAAAAAAATTTATTTTTTTTCTCTGACCCTTATTTCTCAAATTTTATCGAAAAAAAATAATAAACTATAGCGAGGAGAGAGAAAAAAATAAATTACCTAGGGCAGTACGTAGAAAATTTAACTATTTAAAATTAAAATTAGACCTAAAAAAATAGAAAGCAGAAAACAAAAAACAAAAATAGCACCAAAGATATAGATTAAAGCCTTTCCGGACTGCCAACATTTATAGATCTAGCGATTAAAGTTAGCTAGGGTGTAGCCTAGTGAATAGAGTGTCGTTCCACAATGCGAAGGCCGGAAGTTCATATCTCGATCGACATATAATTGCAGCACTCTACTTGTGTGGGTATATCTAGGCCACCTCAATCAGCGAAAATGAAAATTCTTAGATAGGAGGTTGGGCCAAGGGCTAACAACCCTTTCATAATAACAAATAAAAATGTTAAGGAACCTCAACTTCAGGAAGCCAAAGCCTGTTTTCACTGTTGTTCAATAGCACAGAAGTTATAGTGGGTAGCATGTTGCTCAACAGCACCAATGTCGTCGCGAATTCGAATTTCGATCAACATATTATTTCCTTTGAAATGCTTGAATGGGTATTTCTAAGCATCCCAACTCTGTGACGCGTAGGACTTCTGTCGCCAGGACATGTTAAAGCAATCATAGTCCAGTTTCGAATACCAAAGGATGTTAGCGTTGAGTCCGTCCTTATCCGAGATACTGTAATTGTTTTCCGTACCTATAGTATTTTAAGATAACGAGTGATATCCCTATGATCTAGTGATTGTCCATTTGCCATTTTCAGGGTAGCGAAAACATGGCTGTGGGTGAATTCTTCTAAGCCCATCTCTCAGTTACCAGTTCAATTCAGGGTTTCTGAATGGTCTGCAAAGAAGTTGTGGTTAAGCTGCCTGAGTCCTGGAATTCTCGGGCATGTCAATAGGGGTCAAAGAGTCACACTTCGTCAGCCAAGCCGAGTTTTAACTCTTCTTTGAAACACGAATTGTTTGCAAATTTTGGGATAACCCTTTAGAAAATTAATTGTCCATAAAATTATGAATCACATAATAAACTTTTTTCTAAAAATTCGATTCTTCCTCGGACATAATCCAAATACAGGGTTTCATTGTTTTTCAATTATTTCAGATAAAAAAAATGAAGCATGTTTTATTATTTTCAGGCACAATTTTGTCCGGATTTTTTTGCCTTTGCGTTGGAATACCACGCTTTTCGCAATACGACAGTCCAAACGCTCGAATTGGATCCTTCATTATCAACTGTATCGTTGGAGTGGCACAGGCTTTTTGTGTCCTATTTTGTTTTGTCGGCTGGGGATGGTCGATATGGTGGGGCACAATCATGCTGAAGACTGCAAGTATGTTCGCTTTTAATATACATTTTAATTTGAAGGACTTTATTCAAAAATCTTTTCAATTGCAGGAAAACTGAAGAAAATTAGACATGTCGAACAGTTGGAATTGGAAGAAGAACAACGACAGGCAGCAGCTGAAAAGGCTAGAAATGAACAGAAAGATGTTGAGGCAGGACATAAATAGTTTGGAAAATATCCGTGCTGGGATTTTATTGTTCTCCTTATTTTCTGTTCCAACTACGCTACGTAGAGGTTACGATAGAATAGAGATTGTAGATAATTAGAAGACTATAAATTGATTGCTAAAAGATTGAACTCAGTCTGGTCCTTTTCATTAATTACCAACCGAAAAAAGAATTGCGAAGCCATCCAATATCAATAACACTGAAGAGACAACAAAAGAAATATTTGTAAATAACATAAAACACTTACTAAAACTAAACAGCGTAAAACCGAAATTGATTTAGTGAAAAGATAACTCAAGATATTTACACATGATTAATTTATCCATAAAAGGATCGCCGATCATTTATCATCATGAAAATTTAATCAGAAATTAATTACTCGACCTAGTCTAGCGTAGAAATTAGCCGATTTCTTAATAATACCAACAATTATGATAAGAACAAAATGTACGACATTTTTATTGTTATTATGACCAATGTAACCGAATATTCTTTTGTACGAATAAAAAAAAATTCTAACAAACCTTGGCAGCCTAAGAATTTTTACCTTTAATGAAAGTTTTTTCATTACTATTATATATTATTATAATTAACATAATTAATTATCAAAGCAAAATAATTAATAGGCTCCGAATTTTTAATAAAATTTAATACCCAACAATAAAATAGGAAAATTTGTTAAATTTGTCACACAATTTTGTATATAAAATGGAATAAAAATAAAAAAGAAAAAATAACGGTAAACTGTTGAATAATAGATTTAATGAAAATATATAATTTACATAAAAAAAGGAGTTGTTTTTATTTTATGCTCTAAATATTCAAATCCAAGATTAAAATTTCTACGAGTTACATCCTAAACTGTCCTAAATGTTCTTGTTTTTTTATCAAACCCATATCACTGGAACAAAACTGGATTTCACATCCTCAAAAATTTTAAAATGTTTTCCAAAATATCGGGTAAAACTTTATTGTCCTTGGGACAAGTACGAGGGTGAATCAAATATAAACCGGAATTATTATTTAAAACTTGATTGTGACGTGATAAAAATAAAAAGGCTTAAAATAATTTTTCTACGTAATCTCTTGATTTTGTGACACATTTGTTCCAACGGATGGGTAATATTGTTATCCCGTTTTCATAAAACGAAGATGGTTGCGCCATAAGAAAATTGCACACGAAATCTTGAACTGCAAGAGCTTCTTTCATCGGTCCAAACAGGTGGTAGTCGCAGAGCGATAAGTCCGTACTGTAGGGAGGGTGTTCCAGTGTAGTCCACGACAATGTTTCCGTAGTTAAGGCCGCTGTAGGGGGCCGGGCATTGTGTTTCAGCAGGATAATGTCTTTTATGGGAAAGCCACGTCTTTTCTGACGATATGCCGTTTATGCATCATTTAAAAGTTGGCGGAAGTACGCGGCATTTACAGTTCGACGGTCGTGGATTCACCGATCACTAAAAGGTTCAAGAGACCGCCACTTAGAGCGGACAGAAAAGCCGCCAGCAAGCCTTAAATAGACGAACAACTGCTATCAGCAGAGTTGAGACAATTGAGTTTAATAGAAAATAAATAAAAAGAGATTAAGTTGAGCCGGTAGGAGACGGTACACGTACCACCGTAACCATGGAAAAACTACGAACGAAGCATACGACCTTGCCTGCATGCACCAGCACTGGAAAAGGCGATAAAAAGAGGTAGAACTTCATCAACAACACTGCCTTCTGCCAGAAATGAAAATAAGAGGCACAAGACCTCAAAAAAAAAGCGTCACGCATAGATCTGCAGAAGAGGCTCAGTTCTCCACGTCGGGCACTAGCTATAGAGACGCGGTCAAAGGAATAAGGACAGGTATCATACATACCGAGAATCCGCTCAAGATCCCAACTTCGCATCACTTAGCTGCTATTCAAAAATTCATCGTGACCGAAATCCCAAAAGCAGCCAAAGAGGGTAAATCCATAATTTGGTGAACTTAGCCTTAAGCCAGAGTGGATGCTAATTGTTTGCCTGGATGAGCGAATTGCATCTTGGCTAGAACGAACAGCTGAAAGCATCAAGCCGGACGACTCTACCAATATCAGGGCTGTCCGGGAGGAAAATATTCCACCATTAGAAATAATCACGGGATATTTCCCTCACAAAGAAAGCTCGTCAGAGGATATTACAACCATCATCGATGTTCAAAACGCTGGTTTGTGCGCCTCGAACTGGAAAGCCCTCAGTAGGAGCAAAAAGGACACAAACACAATAATAACCTTTTCCATCGATGGCCAATCGAAGGAAAGGGCACCGAGTCTGCTTCGAGTTCTCGAGTGTGACTCTATGTTATGCCCTCAAGCCAAGGAGGTCAGAAGCGAAGACGGTCAAAAGCCTGAGTAACATAAAATTTATTGAGGCGAATCTTCATCGTGCAGCAGCGCCATGGACATACTTACGAGGAGATTCGCAAAAGAGGAATTCCATGTTGTCGTCCTACAAGAACCAGGGCCGCGAAGGGTAAAATTATTGGATTTCCTCAAAAAATGGGTAAGTTGATTTATGAGAAAAGAAGCGACAGGCTGCAGCTGCACTTCTTTTTCCATTTGAAATTAATTATCTAAATATGCCTCTTTTTATCAAAATATATTTAGTAGTGGTCCTGATAAAAATTCCATCTGCAGGAGGAGTTAAAGAGGCTTCAGCCTATTTTCCTGGTGAGGAGTCAGATGCTACACCTCAAGGCGTCAAGAAGCTAGTGGAATACAATAAGATCCACAATATACCAGTCATCCTGGGCTGCAATGCTAACGCACACCACACTATATGGGGAAGTAGTAATATAAATGATAAGGCTGAGTCACTTTTAGAATATCTTACTGCTAACAATCTAGAAATCATAAATAAAGGCAGCACCCCGACCTTTATGAATAATGCCAGGCAGGAAGTAATTGATCTTACCATAACAAGCCCCTGCCTAGCTGACAAGTGCGTCAATTGGCACGTATCCAAAAAAATCACTTTCAGATCGCAGGCATGTCTGTTTTAAGATAAAGCAATACTATTGCTGGTAAAATCTTCACTCCGGAAAAGATAAGATGGGCGATCAACACCTTTAAGCTCTACAAATCAGCCGAAGTAGACAAAATCTTCCCTGCCTAACTGCAGAAAGGGGGAGAGATCTTAATGCCAATAATGATAAAGATCTTTAAAGCAAGTTTTACATGGGGATATATCCCAATTATTTGGAGGAAAGCGAGGGTGATCTTTGTACCAAAGGCAGGAAACCGTCTAATTGATCAGCCTAAGTCATATCGGTGTTATGTGGAAACAGATGCTTCGCAGTGTACTTGTGAGCGCGTGCAGCTTGGCGTGTATTACGAGAGTCATGTAAAAGAGGAGGTATTAGACCCTTTAGTTCCTTACTACATTTAACATGCGAAAATCTATATGCAAAGTACTCCGACATTTCGGCGATGTTCGAGGGACTCCAAAGAATCCAATACGATTACATCTCAAATTAGACGAACGCATGTTTTTGGATACGATCGAGTAACGTTAGGTGTGATTTTGGGGCCCTAACTCATGGTAGCCAGTTCAAAAGCAGAAAAGTAATTCTTACACTTGCGCAGAATACCAAAACGTTTCTAAGCATCAATACCGACTTCGTAGATGTGTTAACTTCAATCAAGGCAATTGTTAAATTTTTCACGAAGTCACGTAAAGTCTGCAGAAAGTGGAATCTGAACGCCACTGAAGGACATTATAGCGCCTGATGCCGAAACATTATATTTTAAAGATAGATGACAGGATTGAATTTTTGAGGCATTAAGCTGAACTCAGTTATTCCTGCCCCATTCCAGGATTAAGTTAAGGTCAGAGTTTAATGAAACTACTGACTCATTATAATACGATGAGACTGACAGGGTAGTCAAATTGGAAGATGTTGACAAGTTTGGTGTCATCAGCAAAGCTGTAGATAGTTTCGAGATTAACGACAGAAGGTCATTTATAAGGACTAAAAACAGGGTGGGTGATAAGACTAATCTTAGTGACTAAGCTTTGAGGGACTCCGGAATCAATAGAAAAGGGGGCAGAGGTAACTCCATCTAGTACAACTCGTGAGGAAGCTCTCAATCCATTTAAGGAAGGATGAGTTAAAGTCATAGGATTTAAGCTTACATAGCTAAAAGACATTTATGCCAAACCCCATCAAATGCTTTCGCAATGTCCAGCGCAAGTACCTTTGCAAAATTTGTGTATGCAAGAGTTCCAACATTCAGCTAAATACACTAGGAAATCTCTAGCCGAACGTCCTGAACGAAAACCATATTGGCGATCGTGGAACAGGTTTTTATCAACAAGGAAGTTCACTAGTCTGCGATTAATACCATTTTCCATTACGTTTCAAAGTACTGAGGTATTGGGAATACATGGCAAAGTAAAACGGAATTGGGAAGCGAAAGAGTGGAGATCCAACCGTCTTGTAGTTAGTTAAGATCAAGCAGTCGACGGAGTCAGTCGACATATTGGAAAGCTAAAGAGTGAACGTTCGGAAGCGAAAGAATCGAAAAAAAAGAAAGTGGTATGGTGAACGAAAGGTGTCTGTGATAGTTAAAGCGATTAAATAAGGTTCGTGGTGATTTTAATTCAAAAGCGACTTGTTTTATTTTAACTTGAAATCCAGAGACCCCATACGTACTTCAGTAGGAAAGATGATAAAACGTGCGAAGTGATATAGTCAGAGCGGAAGTACAAAGAAGTGGTGGCTTCGTGAAATCAGAGGGTCGTAGTTGAGGGGGATTCTGATTTAGCGGTGGAAGTCTAGAGTTCCTAGCGAAACACTTCAAATTTAGTTTAGAGAATGTTTTCACAGCGCATTTCGAATTTACCACTCGTTAAGGTCATCCTTCCTCCTCCAACCTTCTTATTCCTAATAATCCTTCTCTCCATATCTGTGTTTTTGCACGGCACATAAAGGCCTAAATTACCTATAACACAAGTAATTTTGTAGGATTTTTCCATTCCTCTGGCCTCCTGCTCAAGTGTTCGCTTCCATGTGCTACATGGTGTGGTTGATCCGACGTCTTCCTTGAGGATTATAATCCAGAGCCTGTTTGGCGATGATTCGCTTTGGTTTCCTCAAAATGTGACCGGTCCACTGCCACTTCCGCCTCCCAATTTCAATTCCAATTTTAGTCTGTCCAGTTGTACTCCAAAGTTCGTCGTTGAAGATCACTTATGGCCATAATATTTCTGAAATGCGTCGGAGGCATTGGTTCACGAAAGTTTGCAGTTTCTTGGCAAGTCGAACGGTCATATTCCACGTAGTACACAGAATTGACGCATGCGTCAAATACTCCTAGATTCTTGCGAAGGAAGATCTCTCTCAACCTCCAGAAAGAGAAAGGAAGGCTTCAACTTTGCTCATCCGCAATTTTAAATAATAATTATTTGGTAAATTTTAATGAACTAATCATGAATGAAGTTCTCTTAAATGGTAATTGGTCCAGTATTTTGAGCAATTGTGACTTAAATGTAACCGCTGACTTGCTTACGATAGCGCTACAGCCCAAATTGGACCTTGGTTGAATGCTTTGCCTCCATCCATCTCGGTTCAGTGAGCGCGTCCTTCAGTTTGAAAATCTTAGCAGTGATTTGCTGTCTGCGTCAATCGAAACCTACCAGCGCTTCCGCGGTTTTCCGACCAGTCTTTGTCCATTGACTTTCCCTTTCAGTGTGCGTTTGGGAATTCTTCCGTCATCCATCCGCTCCACATGACCAGCACATTGTAGCTTCTTAAATGTTATGCAGGTTGACACTACTGGATTGTTGAAGATGGCATACAATTCTCTATTGCATCGTATTCTCCACATTGAGCCTTCCCTCACAGGTCCTGAGTTAATGTCCACTTTTCGCTGCCATAGTATATCATAGGTTGAAACTTGAAAGGTATGGTGTCTCTGGATCTCTCCTGAACTGGTTCAGTTCGTACCTTACGGACCGTCGTCTCCGAATTACGTTCAACGGATACTCCTCTACTGAGTTTCTTGCTAACTCTGGCGTCCCTCAGGGATCGATCCTTGGTCCTTTATTATTTACTCTCTTCATAAATGATTTGCCCCAATTTGTATCTTCGAACTGTCTCTTATTCGCTGATGACCTCAAACTGTTCCGGGAAATTTCCTCCGTTTCTGATGACAGGATTCTCCAGGCTGATTTGTCGGCTGTCTCTCGTTGGTGTTCAAACAACGATATCTTTTTGAACATTGAAAAGTGTTTTACTATGGAGTACTCGTATAAGACTACCCCCTCTGTTCTCTCTTACTCTATTAATGGATCCACCCTTACAGCAGTAACCACAATAAAGGATCTAGGAGTGGTCTTTGATCGTAAACTTAAATTCGTCAATCATTTCTCCGAGATTACTAATAAGGCATACAGACTTGCTGGCTTCGTCCTCCGCACGACCGTCCAGTTTAATCGTCCAGGAACGGCTGCTCTCTTATTTGCCACACTCGTCCGTAGTATTTTGGAATATTGTTCCATCGTCTGGAACCCACACCACTCTTGCCATGTTCAAACCATCGAATCTGTTCAGCGTAGATTCACTCGAACCCTTTTCTACAGATTAAGGAAACCTCATATCGACTACAATGACAGACTTGAAGTACTTCACCTACAGCCACTGCATTTAAGGCGGACCTTTCTCGATGCTTGCTTCCTCTACGAGATGTGCAACTATCTGCTCAATACCCACCTTTGTGACGACCTGAACTTTAGATCAGGAATAGTCTCAACAAGGAATTCAGACATCTTCAATCCTCCACGTGCCTCTCTAGATGTATACCATCATTCTCCGATGCTAAGAATGCAAAGGAACCACGATCGACTCCAATTTGGTTCTTTAGCTTCTTCTTTTCCATTATTTAAAAATAGAATTAAATCTATCATATTTAATGTTTAAATTTTTAACTTCACTAATCATTTATTTTTTAGCGTATATTATAAACTATTATCTTCAATGTTTAAATTTGCTGTTCTTTTGTTTTCCGCTTTTGTTTAATTGAAATTGTAATCTTTTTGTTCAAGAGTTCAAATAAATAAATAAATAAATAGATCTTAAAATCGTTTTATATATAATAGTTTAAGTCTTCTTTTTATCTCAATGGGTTCGCTTTCATCCTTCGATAAGTTTGCCCCTAGGTATACAAAGTTGTCTACGTTTTCTAAGTTGTAGTCTCCTACTGTAAGATTTTGTCTGATTGGAGTCTTTTTCTTAATTTCTGTCATAACTTTTGCTTTGTTTTCATTAATACGTAGGCCAACTTCCCTTGCCACTTTAGTACTCTCCAGAGAGTTGTCGGCATATGCTGTTGTGTGGATTTGAAGCATAGTGTCCTTTGGTGTCAACGGTTCCGAACAACATATTCGAGTGTCAAGTTGAAAAGCATTGGTGCGGGACCGTCCCCTTGTTTAAGGTCGTTGTTCATTATAAAACTAGAAGTCAGATCATTTTCTGCTGGCTTGTGAAAAAGATTCGGTCATTGTCATTCTCCTAAGCTGACCCAGTTTCAGTGGTACTCCAAATTCCAACGAGATTTTATAAAGCGCGCCTGTAGATACTGTCGCATGCTTGTTTGAAGTCAACAAATATCTGGTGCACATCGATATTATTCCTGTTTAACTGGTCCAATTCTAAATCCGCCTTGGTATTCACCAATTACATACTTTGTAGGGCTTAATTCTCTTTTCCAGAATTTTCGTCAAGATCTAATTCATTAGACGTACACAACAAAGATATTCCTCGGTAGTTTTCACAGAAGGAGTTGTCACCTTTTTTTATAAATTGCACATATGATGCTCTTGCGCCAATCTTCAGGAAGTGTTTCCTGCGTCCATATGTCCGTGACTAATCTGTCTAGAAAAATGCGCTATGCAGGTGTCGCCGGCTTTCAGAAGCTCAGCTGGAATTTGATTAGTGCTCGGCTCTTTGTTGTTTGGGTGGTTCCTCGGGGCTGTTTTTACTTTTTTCGCATGTGGGAGAACTCAAAAAGTATCTTTCATTAGTTATACCTGCTATTATGACTGCTGATGCTGTTCGTGTTCGGAACAATTGCTCATTACAAAAAATTTGGCAAAGGAGATTGTTCACTACAAAATGCAAATAAAAAGGAAAAACAAAAATATTACATCATTGGGGATCCGTTTGACAATTATTACAAACGTAACAAAAAATGAAGATTTGAACGCTAGTGATTTGCTATTCGAACAAAATATTAAATCGAGTCACTTGGAATACTCTTGATCCAAACAAGGAGGATATATAAAATGGAGTGCCTGACAGGTTGTCTCATGTGAGAATACTTTTTGGTTCGGAAATTTTCGAAAATTGTGTCCAAGCTTAACTTGACGTCAAACTTTTACAAAAAAAAAATACCATAATTTGTATTCTCTCTTGGTTGCTAAAATTCAGTCAGCAATAAAATAATTTTCAGTTGAATGGAGTTTGCTGTTTTACTTTGGATTTAAGTGTGCTTTATTTTGGGTTTGAGTATGCCAAACAAGTGTAGCGAAAGAATTAGTTGCAATATTTTTAAGTGTGCCAGACAAAGATAGCGAACCGTTTATTTCGAAAAATTTCGAGCATTTCGCCAGTAAGGGAGGGAAATACTTTCATTCCCATTTTCTTACGCGGCAAAGCATGCTCATAGTCACTCCTTATTATATATCCTTCTTGAATCCAACTAATGAACCTTTCTTGGGAAATGTAATTATGAATAAACAACTGCTATCGGTAATGAAAATGATTACTGCTCTTCAGAGTACGAAAATGCTGGTAGTGATGATTCGGAAACAAATTGTGGTAGCGAAAACAAAATGAGTGATAGCCAGCCTGAATCAAGGGCTCGATTCAGTCTGGCTACAGAACACGTAATGGTCGAACATCTAAATCACCACAAATATAGAACTGGTGATCATGTAACAGTCATTAGTGGTTGCCTGGTCAGAGAAAATAAACTTTTAAGTTTCAAACAAGCACTGATACAAAGAAAACAGTAACATGTCAGTAGGGAAAACACACGCATTTATCAGAACAAAATAAAACTTCATATTTTGACCAAATATAATTAAACATATATTTCTAACAAATAAAAATATTCCATTTCGTATTTCCATGAATTTCTTGTCAATATTAAAACTAATAATTACAGATTTATTAACTAAGTAATAATTAAATTAAAACAGCATCAAATAATTCTAAAAGTACATTCTAATTATTTTAAGCCTAATTAAACAAAATAAATTAAACTTTTAAACATAGAAGTAAGTATTTCGGTTTTGTTTTTGTTCTTTCATAAAAAAAATTGAAACAAAATAAAGCTATCCAGTTTTATGCACATTGAACGATTATTTTCTTCTGCGAATTTCTTATTTATTTTAATTAGCATTGCCGTGAATCCTAAACGATTTCTTTTCCTTTTTCTTCATCTAATACTTACGAAATTACGTTAAGTAGAAAATAAATTAAAACGAACGCAGTACATCTTGATTTTAAATTGTTTTATGATCTATGAAATAAAAAAATTGAGTCGATACTTTAATATGAATCGCTCGCTTAATTAATTATTGCAAAAAAAAAATGGCACACATAAATTCTGAGCAAGAAAATTAAAACGGCAAATAATGAGCATGTGGCGAAATTTATTATTAAAAAAAATGTTTCAATACGGCTTAGAATAAAAGTAATGTCTTTGTCCTCTACGATTTAAAGAACCGTCTATCTGAAGCGATCTCTTTACATATAGTCGAATGAATTCATCAGTTTTCAAACAGACAAAAGCTTTATTTACTTTTAAAAATTCTTTTAAACAAAAATTGTCGTGATTATTATTAATACTTTCTTTAACTCAAAACAGTTCTAAGCGAATAATTTGATATCCCAAATTAGCCTGTTACCTTTCTTATAGCAATTATCCATAAGCAAAATATAGAAATATACTGGATTTCACTATTGCATCTACCCTTCTTTTAAATTTTAAGAATAAAATTAGAAAAAAAAAAACTAGAAGAAAAATATTCACACATTGCGTGAGTCACAAGAAATGTAAAATTAGAAATTGAATTTTCCTTAGGCGTTATTAATTCGCAAACTTTTAGCTTTCTATTGTAAAAATTATGAAAATTTTGTGCTTGCCTTCTATTCCGGAATAAAGCCCACCTACATACATCATTCAATCAAAATAAAAAATAGCGATTTGAAATGCCTTCTAGTAACTACCTATTATGCGCGTACACACTGTTTTTGAAAGTAAATATTCTCCTTAAGATCTAACGGACGTGATAAAATTGAATTTTATTTATTACCTTCTTTCCCTTTTTTTTGTGAATTTTTTCTGTTGTATGCTCTAAATTTGTATAAGCTTTTTGATATATATTTACGGACACACAAATTTATAAATACATAAATATCGTACGATTTCGATTTCGAATTGTTCAAAATAAAAATTTAGTTGAAGGATTTCGCTAAATGCATAGCTATTTTTTTCCCTTCAAAATTACATGAATATGAGTTTAAAGTTTCTTTTGATTGTATTGAACTCTAAAGACCTGTTAGCCATCAATAAGTTTAACTAGAAATAAATTTATGAATGGTTTTATTTTTGTATTGTACATTAAAAAAAATGAATTCAATTGATGTTAATAGCTCTTGGCCTTGTCCTATTTCAATATTTTTATGTAAATATAAAAGTTTACATATGAAAATTTGTTTAAAACATTATCAGCCAATTTAAAAAAATTCCATTAAATTTCAAATTAAATATGGTTTGTTCGTTTGTTTGTTTCGTTCAAATCAGAAATCATAAACAATTTAAATATTCACTTAGCAAAAACTAGATTTTTCAATGTTTTTATTAAATCTATTGTGCTTCAGAATGAAATCTTTTGAAACGATTTATACTCTATCTGAATTCGTCATGACTTCGAAAAGTCGAGATGCTTATTGAATTGTACATTTTTCCTTAGAACTGATATCGACGTGTTCCAGCTCCCGTTCGATTTCGTCGTCCTCTTCAATACTGAGAAAAAAAATAACAATTGAAAATTTTTTTTTATTATATAAATTTCTAAATGTTTGATAAGAAATGAAAGTTAAATAAACTTAAAATTTATCATTTTAGTTGTTGCTGAGTACAACACAAGGCTAAATAATTCACCAAATTTTCGATTGTATTCAATAACATCTCAGGAAATAAAGGCCTTAAATGTTTTTCATTTATTATTTAGGTACGGTTAGTACTACTGTTACTGTTGTAACCTTACTAAAGAACAAAATTCATAAGAATAAGATATTGAAGTACGCAAGGAGTCGCTGGATTACAAGTAAAAATAAAACTAGTCCGCTTTTCAAATTAAATAACCACAAAATTTATTTACTCGCTTTCAATAATAACTTTAACACATTAACTTTTTCACATTATAACGTCGTAATAATCGCGCTGTCGATCACACGACGTAATCGCCTTCTCAATTCCGATTGACTCCATCGACCTTACCACGCGATGAGCTGTTCTCGACTGACTCTCTTTCACAAGCGCTCGCTCTTTTTTTTCGTTCTTTTTGGCCATGTTTCGGCCTTCTATGCTGTTCAAAATCATTTCATTTTCGACCGTTTTTTGGCCTTCTCCGCTGGGTGTGAGTACACGACTAGTTCGAGGTTACAAGCAGTTGATAATCGCGGATAGTTGATGAGCAACTACGCTTCGCATTTAACATTACCCCCTTTTTAGCTTCTGTTCGTCCCGAAAAGAGTTTTCACTGTCGTAACGATTGTTCCCCGCAAGGGGGTAATAGTAGGATGAGGCTTTACGAATTCCTGCAACTATCTTTGGAGACTAGCGATCCCACGGACCTGAGCTAACTATCCCCCGGTGGGAGGGGGGCTGTAGAATTCACCCACAGCCAGTCCTGCTTGCCCTAAAAATGGCAAATGGACACTCACTGGATCATGGGCTTATCACACGTGATCTTAAGACCTAACTGATACGAGAAACGCCTCGGATACGGACTGATTCTACGGTAACGACTTTTGGCATTCGAAAACGGACTATGATTGGCTAACAAGTCCTGGCAACAGCTTAAGGCCGATGCTCAGGATCGCACCTTGTGGAAGAGATTTGTTTCTGTCCTATGCCCCTATAGGGGGTCTTAAAAGGAATTTGATTGATCGATTGAACGATTGTTTATGACATTTCGCCAATCTGTCTACTCCTCTCATCTTTGTCCTATGCTTGCAGTATTCTCCATCATTTATTCCGGTGATGATTTGGAATGGTTCTTCCCAATTTCGCTGATATCTTGGTGATCTCCCCTTCGGATGTCGATGATTACACAGCCGTACCAAATTGCCTTCTCGGAAACTTGAAGAGTTGCTTCGTACATATTGTCGGTGTTTGATTTGTTCGGTGGCCACGTAGCTATTATTTCTGGTCAGGCTATTTTTCTACTGGGGCCTTTTCATGTTATTTTTGGAGACTGCGGTCCGTGAAGTGTCTCGATATGCATCTTTTAATTTTTGATTATTTCTTTCAACAGCTGTGCTCACTTTTATCCGCCATAAATTATTTCCTGGGTGATGATCGTGTTCCCAGTCCGGTGTACCGAGATGAGCAGTTCATCCCAAATTATCGTTCGGTGACTTTCTCGTATGGCGACAGTCGCGTCTTAAATCTCCTACGCGTTCGCAATCCCACCATCGTGGAGCTCCATGTCTTAAATTCTGCCTTGTTAACTGCGTTATAGGGCTTTTTCCACCCTTACTACATTTTTTGATATCGCCAATGCTTTTGCCGAACTTATCTGGATTAATATTCTGAACAAGAAATTGATGGTATTGTTGCATGCCATCCCTAGTCGTTCATCGAATATTCGTGATCTTCTCGACAACAAAAAATCTGCACACACATACCGACGCACAAAACGTCGCATATGCGGAGTCAGTCAGAAACACATTATCGTATAAGCGGCAACCAAGCCGACAGTCAGGAACACGTCTTCATCCCCGTCGACGTCCATGTCGTTGCCCACGGCGTCGCATATGCGGAGTCAGTCAGAAACACATTATCGTATTCGTCCACATTCGTTGTGCTGAGTACAAAAAGGGCGAGCGATTGTGAAAACAGATAGTCGAGATCAGGCGAGCGCGTATTGTGGAAGCGATAGAGACAGTTGTGAGTTGGTGTTTAAGAAGGTGAGTCCACGAGCGAGTGCGATCGATGGTGATGGTGTATGGTCGGCAGTTGAGCTCAGCAGTAAGTGAGTAAATCGCAGGATTTACTCGCTTACTGTTCGACAGGCGGATTTCAACAATCGACAGTAAGCGGGTAAGTTCTGTAATCGACGGGGAGAAAGTCCTGTTATCGACAGGCGGAATTCAGCAAGCGACAGTAAGTGGGAAAATCCTGTGATCGACAGGAAAGAGTAAGTCCTGTGATCGACAGGCGGAGTTCAGCAAGCGGCAATAATCGGGTAAGTCCTATGATCGACAGGAAGGAATAAACCCTATGATCGACAGGAAGGAGTAAATCCTATGATCGACAGGCGGAGTTCCCAAGCGACAGTAAGCGGCTAAGTCTAAGTAAGAACAAATAGTTTTATTTTTTAATTAAAATCAAGCGACCCCTTGCGCACTTCAATATTTTCTATTTACAGCAATCAAGTCAGTGCCTGTCTGTAATTCCAACATGTGAGAACTTTGCAGCGCTTACACTCTGCTTACTAAGCACAATCTTTCACGGTTCCTACAGTACCTCTCCGGATTCGCCAAAGATTTGGCGACTCTTGTTTGGTGACACAACCCGAGCAATCCATTTCTGTAAGTTTGGTTGTGCTACATTCACGTCTTATATGGCCGAAGTTTCACACTCCCAACAACGTAGTACGCTCTTTCAGTAACTTTCATTTTGTTGTGATCTCTGGCACAAGCATTCCTTGGTCCCAGTCAATTTTCGGACCCGCCAATTGCGACCTTGTGACAATTGTTTGGCAGCCTCCTGCGGTGTATTCTCACCTGCCAATCTTAATGCCTGTTGTAGCTCTCTATCCAGCAGAGCATCCATAAATGCTTCGACTATTCGTTAATTGCGGTTTTCCGGATCCAAACTGGGGAAGGATAATAACACCAGCCTTTCAGCATTCTGTGCAAGTTATTGCCGGTTTCCTGTGTACGGTTGCAAAGCTGCGCTTTATAAATTCTGCTCTAGGAAGTCTTTGCTGCTCTGCGGTGGTCGTCTGCAAGATTTCGGCCGCAGATCTCCATAACACCAATATCAAGGCCGTTGCTCACTCCTGGCACCCTCCATCACTTGGTGATGGCCGTCACCTTAAACTGGGTCTTGAAGATGGTCCATGCAGTTTGACTATCAAATAATGGAGCCTTCAAATTTTTATGGACGACGCCTTCGGATTTGATACCGCCAATTGTTTTCACCACGCTCTACTTCGCTGATTTGCCTAGGTTTTTCCAGAAATTTTGGAAGATCTTTTATTTTAGAATGGTTCGCTTATGTGGAAGCTTCACATTCAACTGTCTTCAATCTGCTTACCATTTTATTCACTATTTGGTCTTTCAGCTCATTCGCCAGCTGGCTTTGCTAAGAGTTACTCTATGGAGAAGAAAGAACAAGAGTTCGGTCAAGGTGATAACCAGCTTTTCCGTTCAATTTGAGCAAGAGCCCAACTATTTTCCAGCATGCGATAAATATGCAAATGTGATTGCAAACCGTCATTAGTACGTGAAACCTACCAAATTAAATTTTTATCACTTAAAATTTTTGCGAAATAAAACCACCAACAATGTACACGGACACGTTACACGCATACGAGGGCGGATCGATAATGACGTATAAAAATGAAGAAGGAGGGGGGACGTAAGAAATTTGGTATTTTTTTTTACCTGCTTCATTCTTAAATAGATTACCTGCAAAGGCTTAGCCTGATACCTTTTTTAGTTTTTGTGGAACTGCTGTCTAAGCAAGTCAACTTTTAATAAATTTCAAAAATGGATAAAAACGAATTTCGTGTGTTGATTAAACATAACTTTTTAAAAGGGAAAATAGCTAAAGTAACCAAAGAAAAATTAGACAAACATTTTGGGGACTTTGCACCATCGATTGCAAAGATTTGCAAGTGGTTTCAGAATTCAAGCGTGGTCGTACGAGCATAGAGACCATACAAAGTCCAGGTCGTCCAAATGAGGTCACCATGCCCGAAATGATCGACAAAATCCATGATCTCGTGCTAGGAGATCGTCGAGTGAAAGTGCGTGAGATAGCTAAGGCAGTAAGCATCTCATATGAATGTGTTTGGAATATTTTGAAAAATCATTTGGACATGCGGAAGCTACCCGCAAGATGGCTGCCGCGTTTGCTCACAATCGACCAAAAACGCAATCGTGTGACAACTTCATAGCACAATTTGCAACTGTTTCAGCGAGATCCAAATGAAATTCTTCGTCGATTCATAACTGTTGATGAAACATGGATCCACCACTACACTCCAGAAACCAAACAAAAGTCAAAACAATGGATGGAATCCGGTTCAAGCGCACCGAAGAAGGCAAAAACCGTTCCATCGGCTGGAAAGGTTATGACAACAGTATTTTGGGATTGCAAAGAATAATTTTCACAGACTACTTGGAGAAACAAAAAACAATAACGGGAGCATATTATACTCAGTTATTTGATCGACTGAATGCTGCAATCAAGGAAAAACGGCCGCATTTGGCGAAGAAAAAAGTGCTGTTTTATCACGACAACGCTCGAGCTTACACGTCCGCTGTTGCAGTGGCAAAATTATTGAAATTACGCTACGAATTGCTTCCTCACCCACCTTATTTTCCAAATTTGGACCCGTGTGACTTTTTCTTGTTTCCAGACTTGAAAAAATGGCTTGCTGGAAAGAGATTCACTACGAATAGTAACGTCATCAATGAAACCAACGAATATTTTGAAGGGTTAGAGAAATCTTATTATTTGGAAACGCTGGACTAAGTGTATCGAGCTAAAAGGGGACTATGCTGAAAAATAAAATAATTTTTTGCCGAAGAAATTTTGTTTTCTTCATTTTTACACGTCATTATCGATCCGCCCTCGTACATATGAAAATAAAAAGCGCCCAATCTGACAGGTTGACTTAACTCTCAGATGCCTTGTTCTTTCTTCTTCATAGAGTAATTCTAGCTTTGCTAGTCCATTTTGTTGTTGAGATCATCCTTTAGCTCTTTGCCCTGTTGGCTTCATCATGCTGCATCGTCGGATATAAAGGTTTAGAGCTGCTCGATGGGGAACTCATAAATGTCGACATTGTGTCCCTATGCTTCCAACGCCTGCATCATCTGGTTTATAAGCTCTGTCTTGTTTTCGGCCGTGGGTTACTCTAGTTGATCGAGTTCCTCTTTCAACTCCGTTACGTTCAAGTCTTTCACATAACTCGGTATTTTTAATTTTTTCACGACAAAAATTCATTTATTGTCCCTTAAGTCTTTTCCACACAATATTGCTTGGGAACTTTCCTCGTGCTTACTTTCTTCGTGGTAAGACTTTTCGAAAATTCTCCTTTTATCCGTTCGACGATTTCGCAGTCACGACTTCACGATCAATTAATCGTTGTTCCAGAAAATTCTCACTTTAAACGTTCTCGAGTTTTTTACACTATTTGCACTTTCGCAATTATCATTCCCGATTTTTACTTGAAATCCCACATCTGACACCAATTGAAATGCCCTAGGGGTCGCAGGATTTCATGTAAACAAAGAAACCAGGTTTCTTTTTATTTAAGTTAGTATCGCCTGTAATCGAAATTCGACCATTTGTGTGTGTGTTACACACGTTAACGAAATTCATAATGATAATGATGCAATGGCGCTACAGCCCATATCGAGCCTTGGCCTCCCAGATACACCTCCTCCAGTTGTCTCCGTCCAAGTCCAACGACCGCGTCCTCCAGTTTGAAAAATCAAGAAGCGATCTGCAATCTGCGTCGACCCATCGCTTTCTTTTAGTTTTCGCTTCATGGACCCTGAGCCCTACTTCACACGCTACCGGCTCCAACTCCTGGAATACCTCCTTAACGCAAAGTATTGATCGGGCCAGAATATGCACGTCGTCTGCGTACGCCACCAACTGTGAGGATTTTAAGAGTAGCGTACCTCTGGTGTCCACTGAGGTTACTGAAGTTGCATTCCTGACGACATACTCGAGCACCAAGTTAAAGAGCATGGAGGCGAGACCATCTCCTTGTTTGAGACCTGACTCCATTGGAAATTCATAAGCTCTTGCTTTAATAGTCAATGCCGCTGGCACTGCCACTGGCATGCTGGACTTATAGGTTCTTCTCCGTTCACCGAAGTCAAGCAGCATTGGACGCGTGTAGTTTAGAATGGAGTATCGCTTCTATGTTCCCACTTTATTTTACCTGCTTTAACGGCAACATACACAGATAATTTTTGGTTTGTGCACATCTATGACACAGTACCTTTTCAATGATATAAGTTTCATTCCATAATAAAAAAAAGGAGATCACGATTTTCGATGCTCACGCATTAATTTATAAGATAATAGCAAATTGTATTTTACGCCTATAATCACTTTAAAACTTTTCTTGTTGTCAATCTCATGACTTGATCCCTTTCTCAATTTCGACTCACTCACAATATGTCGCCTCAATCCTCGCACTAATCGCGCTCCGTCGTTCACACGACACGACTGACTCTCAATCACAAGCGCTCGCCCCTATTATTTCGTTCTGTTCGGCAGTTTTTCGGCCTTCTATGCTATTTCTATGAATCATTTCCTATTGGGCCGCTTTTCGGCCTTCAATGCTGTTTCTGATTACGCGCGAGCAGTTCTATGTTACAAGCAATTGTTGATCGAGGATAGTCGATGAGTAATTAAATATGTGTGCGTGTGTGTGTACAGAATAGTAGATAGCTAAAGACGTAAACATTCGGCAAGCGACTAGTGCAGATATGTAATAATATGGTTCAGAAGATAGATAAATTATACAAACAGGCAATCACCATTGTCACTCAAGGTCTGAAGACCTTGAACATTCGACCAACCAACAACAATTGCGCGGATGATGTAGAGAAGCGGCCAACAGCGATCACACTACGAGAGAATAACTCGGACGATAAAGAAATAATTCAGACGACAAGGAGATGTTTATAAAAGCAACTAACAGCAAGCGGCCGAGAAAGAAATAATTCTGTACTAATAAAAAGAACACATGCGAGTTCTTTGCCGACCGAAAGGAAATTATTGGGACAAGATTTATAGATGCGGCCGACAGCGATCGGGCGACAAGGAAATGATTGTACCGACAGGAGCGATAAAAAGGCGAGCGCTTTTAATGAAGGGTCAGTCCGGATAGACAAGTTAAAATCAGAGCATCGCCTTATAATGTCGGGATAAAGTGGAAAGCGATAGAAGAGTCCGGATTGAGTAGTCGACGGGTGAGCCGATGTTTGGAAAGTGAAAGATTCAAGATTCGAACGCGATAGTTGGTGAGCGAAAGTGTAAAGCGATTTAGTTGAAATATAACTAAATAAAGTTTTGCGGTTAAATTAAAGTGAACTTGTTAAACTAGTAGTTTTATTTTTTTTTCATTTGAAATTCAGCGGCTCCTTGCGCACTTCAATATATTCTATCACGCAACATAAATTCCATAAAATAATTTCATTAGATCAAACAAAACAAAAAACAAATACTCACGCTTTTTCTTGACTATGCAAATGCTGAACAAGTTGATCACGTTTATCAACAATCGAAACTAATTCAGCTAAAAGTAATGCTTCACGTTCACGTTGTGCCTCCGACTTTCGCCAATCTTCAACGGACAATGCAGCACGTAATTCCTGATTAAGTAACGAATATCTTCTTTCCAGGTCATTTTCTTGTTCTCTATAAATACAAGAAAAATTAATTTCAATCATTCCGACGCGGAATTTCACACTACTTACAAAATATTTAATTGCATCTGTCGTCTTAATAAAGCGTTCTTTTTATTGACTAGAGTGAACCATTGCGATAATAACTGCTCTTCCGTTTCTTCCGATTCTGCGAATAGCATTGATATGTCGAATTAATTTTTACAACATTTTGATACTAGTAAAAATGTTAAAAAAATAAATAATAAGAAAACTACTTCTAAATTTCAATAAAATAAATGTAATAAAAAGTTTTTTTTTTTTTCAATTTTGTTAGATTGTGCAGCATTGTTAGACTGTGGAATTGCCACAGCAATTATTTTCCTTAAAATAGCTTTGATGGAATTTACAATTTGCTTGCGCAAAAGATATGTACAAGACGGTTAGTACGATTTTTCTGTTCGAAAATGTTTGTTAAATCCATTGCAGCAAATTTCACTTGTGCCAAAAGAACGGGCACGTCGAAGAGTGTGCATTTTTGACAAATTAAGCAAGAAAATTTCAAAAAAATCTTAAACGCATGAAAAACGGCAAAGCAAAAGCTTTATTATCGGCAGCCTGAAGAATTTCCTTTGAGAATTCTTTACATAAATGTCATTATTTTATTTGAACAGCAGCGGCAGGAGTATTCTAAATGCAACGCATAACAATAGAAAACAATCCTACTGACCACGTGAATTTCGACCTTTTGATCCTCTTGTAATGTGAATGTGATCGCGATCTTCACAACAATTATCGATAGTACTATCGCGATCATCGCCGTTATTGTCATCGTCATCGTCACTGGTCTCTTCATAATCTTGTAAATGTAACCTAACACAACCACCACCAGGACGTAAAAATCTAAGGAAATTGAAACTGTAAGAATTACTTGTGTTGCCGCCCATTACGGATCGTAGTTTCTTCTCCAAATTGCTTGCCTTCAGATCGATAGCTTCCTGCTCGCGTTCGAGTGCTTCCAATTCACTTTCGATATACGACATTTGATCGCCACTCTACGAAAAAAAATACATTTTAATTAAAATTATCTTGCAATAGTCAATCCCCTAAATTTTCATACTTTTTTCTCATTCTTTGGTGATATTCTTTCGAGGACCGAATTAAATGATTGCAAGGGACTGTTACCATTTCGTTCAAACTTTCGACTAGGACTATTTTTAGTGTGTTCATCGATTGCAGTCTTATTGTTAGTGTGCAAATCACGAGGTGGTGTTATTCGTTCACGATTTTTTATCGGCGATATGAGTATAGATTTGATGGGTGAGCCAACATTACTGCTGCTCAACTGATTGAAGATAAAACCTTCTGAATTGTTTATTGGCGATATCGTTCGTTCCGGTGACAGAGTTATTTTCTGCGGGAACGATTTTGTCGGTGACGTTGGGCTATCCTGGCTCATTGATTTCAATCGAGTTTCGGCTATTAAGCGTCTTGCATGTTCACGAAGTCGTTGCTGTCGTTCGTCCTAAAAAAAAATTTGTTTATACATGTTAATGAGAAAATTATATTTTTCTTTTTAAATTAGAATTACAACACTATAAAAGCAATTTTAAAATAATTTCTGTGCTTCATTAAATTCGAACTAAACTAGGTGTAACACTACTTACATCGTTATCGCCCTTTCCGTTCTCGATCGAATTACTTTTCAACCTCTCCATCATTGCCTTGGCTTTTTCACTCATTTCCTTATGTCTAGTTAGTAACTTCTAAAAAAAATGAATCACACAAAACAAATTTTGAAATGTATAAAAGCAAAGCAAAAATATGTTTCGTTCACTAAACAAAAGAAACTTTATGTATGTATGAAT
Organism: Chorisops tibialis; assembly: GCA_963669355.1. Taxonomy (NCBI): domain Eukaryota; kingdom Metazoa; phylum Arthropoda; class Insecta; order Diptera; family Stratiomyidae; genus Chorisops; species Chorisops tibialis. Next base: position 71,484,935 of record OY770263.1, on the reverse strand, counting down.
TTCGAATTTCTGTCATGCCTTTCAAACGGATAATGGATGTTTTATGCAGTAGTTGTAAACGGATACTCTTAAGTCCTTTTTAAATTTGACTCTTCTGGAGCATTGCATGTTTTTTTTTTTAATAATCAAGGTCCTAGCCTAACAAAGACAGTGATGAGTATTAGACAAGGTCGAGAATTTAAAAACTCAATAAAAACTGGTAATTAACTTGAATGTCACCAGAATTCACTATTCGCCTTAGTCATCGGGAAATTCACGCTAATAATAAAAATATCTCTTAAAGATTTGAATGAAGTAAATTAAATTTGATCTAAAAATGATCAAAATTTAATTAAACGAAACGTTGCGCCGTAAATTCTCTAAATTAAAAACGCGAAACAATCGTCATCACACGATTTTGAACTTCAAGGAAAAGTAGCGCGAGGAAAAACTGCGATAATAACGTTTAACTGTGTTCGACTATTAACAACAAATTTACAATACAACTAAAGAATTTCAAAAACTGTTTCCACATTGTGGTGTGCCGTAAAATTGTTGAAAAACAAAAATGAAATGTGATAAAAGTAATGAAGTATCATACAATGATAGTGTGTATGCTTGTCTGCAAAACTAAGAAAACTGAAAATACATAACAAGGACGATATTCACACTGCCGTACGTTTGCGCATAGAAAATATATTTCCGAGAATATCATCCTCAATGTTTGTCTACATTCAAAATAAGTGTCACTTTGAAAAGAACTAATAAAATTCGAAAAATCGAAAAAATAGTTTAAAACTACAAACCTAAAGTCCGCCAACCAATTGAAAACTACGTGTATCGTTTCTAAAAAATTATATAAATAAATTCATCCAGATTAATTCGACTTACATTTGCCGTAGCCGGATCTAAAGTCGGTGTGGTGCTCTTATCTCCGTTCGGATCATTTATCATACTGCCGCCATCACGCTTATCTTCGTCCTCGTCGTCGTCACTGCCGAACGGATCGGTAAGTTCACGTCGCGTCATAAGCATTGGCTTCTCTTTGGTATCACTGGTATTATTCACAGAACTGCTTGTATTATTCGTTGTACTCGAATTATTAACGGCTTGTGCTACTGGCGTAGTAGTAATCGTCGATCTCGATTGTTGCTGATCGTTATTATTCCGATTCGATTGTACGAATGTATTCGTCGCGTTCTTATCTCTGGCCGGTGATAAAACTTTTACCAGGAGATTTTTCGAACTCGATAAAATCAAATTTTTCACATCTTTCTTTTGGGTCGGCGATCGATTGTCACCATTATCACCGATATCATCGTAGATCGTTTGATTCTGTAGATGCGCTTTTAAATGATTTAAATTCAAAATATTCTGCGATAGATCAGATTTATAGTTTCCAATAACGTAGCTGGTCTCATCGGATGTTTGTCCTAATTTCAAAATCAATTACGTAGGCAAAATTTATCAAGTACAGAGCAATTTAGACTGATCAGTATAACTTACCAATTTGTTCAATTTGCAATTGTTTACCAGTAAAATGTGCTCGTAATTGATGCAAGTAAGTCATGACAGCAAGTTTATCCGGTACTGCAAGCAAATTCATATCACGTGGTTCAATGACGCGCGGTATACCTAAAGATTCGGCGGCATCAAAAGCCATTCGACAATTGCTAACAACATCGTGCGGCGATAGTTTCGCCATATCACTGTAAATACAAACAGAGAATTAATTTAATTAATTAGCGAAACCAATAAGATCCGAATGAAATACATTAATTCCGGCTCGAAATGATTAATGATTGCACAGAATGCCATTCCATTACGCCAGCTGGTCGTCAAGTTTGTTACTTTCACGCTAGAATAGTCCTTGGTAACCTCCTTACACCATTCAAGTAAATCCTGACCGGGAGTTCTTTCTTTCAAATTGACTTTCTCGATTGTTTTTTTATTGTCGTTTTCGTAATTCTTTTTCAAGTTCAATGGCTGCAGTTCGGGTCGATATTTTTCTCGATTTTCTTGATTTTCTTTTACTAAATCCGCGGTCACTGTTTCCACTTGATTGATTTTTTCTGTCGTCGGTATTATGTTAATTTTGATTTCTTCTCTTTTCGAAGTGTCCTTGGTTTTAGTGTGATTGGTAGTGGTCGCCGGACTTACGATTATTTCAATTTTTTCGTCATGAATCTTATGCTCAAACGATGACTGTTTCGATTTTGGTGTATCCCGTTCGTTTTGTACGATTCGAATTTCTTGCTCAGCTACATTGAATTTTCTATCTAATTGATCTTCGAATGATTCTGTGGATGGTGTAGGTACCGAAACTGATTCGGGTTGTTTAGGAACTTCTTGCGAAATATTTGTGTCTGTAATCGGTAGCGAATATGATTTATCCTTTTCGATATAATCTGGCATTAGATCAAAATAAAGATGATTGTTTTCGGCCAATGGAGTTGGGTCTTCTGATAACGAAGGCACTGAAAAAACTTTATTGTACGTTTAAATCGGATACTTATTAGATGAACGAAATTAAAATTACCACTCATTGGCGTGGCTAGATCGCCGCCTCCGTTCAAACTGGACGTTAACATTTCCAATTGCTGTGTGAAATCTAAAACGTGTTCGGATATATCACCGGAACTCTCTAAATCGGGAATGTCCTCGAGATCATCCAACGGCGCAACATCACAATTATTATTAACTGACATAAGGGATACCACACTTTGCATGTCCTCATCGCTAAAGAAAATAGAAATTGGATTAATTTTTTTTTTTTGTCCGTTTTTATCGACAAATTAATAACTTACGTAGCTTTTCCTTCGCGTAGAAATACACAGCTTATGGTTAATTCCAGGTCAGCCGATGATATCTTCCTGGAAACTGGCTTTAGATTCAATGTGAAACTTTGCTGCGTCGATTCAATACTCGCATATTTCCGCATATTTATACTGGCCGACGCCAGAACACGTTTCTTACCCATTTGTGAGATCTGAAATTCGAAAAAAAAAACATCAATAAGTAATGAAATTATCTGTGTTGGACAACTATTCGAAATGTTGTAATGACATCGACATGTTTTTTTTAGTTTTATGGTGGGATGGAGGATTTGGCATGTGTTTGATTTGATTTTTTGCAACACTCGCGGTAAGTTTTATTGGATCAGGTGTGGACGACTAAGAAAATAATTGCTGACGACTTTGGCGAATAACTAAAAATATTTATAAGTAATCTTTCGTCGTAATTTTGGGATCATATTGTACGTAAATAGGTAGGGCCTGTACATAAATTTCAAAAGGGATTATCTCTTAGTCATAAAGGAGTTTAATAAATTCGTCCATTGCACGGAAGCCGTATGAGTAAAAACACCCTAATGCACGTTAAATTCCTCTTTTTCTTATACTAAATCGATTCCACCCAGCAGAAATATTTGTGTAATCCGCAAAACACATCCAATCCATACCTTTCTTATCATTTGTTGTTTTTTTTTCACATACGAACGAACAAACAAAACGCATTTATTCAAAAAAAAACAATTTCCAATATCGAAGTATATTTTGCGCCTTATTCCCCGCCGCAAATCATAAATTTGTTAACATTCAAGAAACCGACCGGAATTCATCGATATATGCAAATTGTGGTGTAAAGTGAGTATTGGCTCGGTGCGGAGCGATACATTGCCAGTAATCAATTACAAAGTACTGCCGTATACCAAACATATAATCGCTGAATAAATCTTCGCCCTCGTTACATATGTGGCGTGGCCTGGCCCAGACTAAACCACATTAGTCCGACACTTATGGTGTTACAGTTCTTGATTAACATCAATTGAGAAACGACTCTGGAGCTGGGAGCGATAGGTTAAGGAAAACTTTCTATTAGCACTTTTCGAGATAGGCAATCGACTGGCTGGAATGACATCGAAACCAATTTGCGTTTCGTACTGAACGTATGTCGGCTAGTAAGCCGAGAGAAACAATATAATTAAATATTCAGATCATAATTATCTTTACCTTGCAGCTTATCGATGATGGCATAAATTTACATATAAGTCTTTTATGAAATTAAGTTTTTGAATTAGCGAAGCTAAAAATCTATTGCAACTCGAACTAAGTATTCAGCCTTGCTACGATTTTGGTATAATTTTAAGAATTGAGATTCCTGCCCGAGTGCAATGGGAATGGCTTGTAGACCGTAGCTATAGGAATGACCTAGATATCGACTGCCTCGATAGTATGTGTTTTCCCAAGTTGCAGGTACTCGGTGTAAGTAGAGCATGGATTCAAGTGGACGATGAGTATGGGTTAAATGAAAGCTGTTAAAAATTTATGATTCTTTCAAGGCTGTCATTGGGGAATCAGGACACGTATGCATATTAATACGTTATGCGCTTTCTGGTTTTACACGCGCAATATTAAGTAGTTCTAGATATTGATTTGAATTTACTAGGGTATAATAAGCTAAAAAATGAAAATAAAAAAAAAAATAAAAAAACTACAAGGATTTGTTGATTATGATATGAAATTCCAGGAAAAAATCCTGCTTGGCGTTCTAAATTATTAACTGCAAGGACAAAAACAGCCATTCAGCCGCCCATCGTAAAATGAAAATCCTTTAATTTGTTCGAAAGCTTCTACCCACCTTGCAAAAAGGTGAACCTGAAGCCAAGGCGATATTTTCACGGTTAAGCTTACAACTCAATTTCAATAATTATTTCAAAGAGTATACCTGCGATGTTTCCAAAAATTAATTTCTTGAGTAATATCCAGAAATAATTACAAGGTGTGTGGAATTTATATGGAAGTCGGAAGAAAGGTTATTTTTTTGAACAACAAAATTTTCAGAAATCTGGGCATTTGTGTGGGAGCTAGTAGAAAGTAGTATGACCTAATTAGCTATCGACCGGTATGAACAATCTAAAGGCTTAAGCAAACAGATTCCGGGAAATATTGTAGCATCACAGAGGCAGACGTCCAGACTTTTCGGTTTAAAAGAGAACAAACTGAGAATAATAGTCGGTCCCTTACCAGGACCACCGTTTAAACATACATACCAGTTCACAGGCTGAAAAGGCATTTTTTTCGTCAACGTGGTCTTGCACTCTACATCCGTGATGATGTATCTTTCCAATTAGTACCACGTTTGGGGAACTAATCCAATCCACGGTTCAATAATGAATGGATAAAATAGTTTACCCAAAAACATGTCATGTACTTCTAATATAACATATTGAAGATCGCAAGGGGTAACTGGATTTCAACTAAAAATAAAACTACCAGTTCACTTTAATTTAACATCAAAACTTTATTTAATTCAACTAAATCGCTTTACACTTTTCACTTGAGACTTTACGCTCACGAATCGCTTGCCAATCATAACTCTTGACTGCTCCAAACTAGACTGACTGTTCATTAAAAACGCTCGCCTTTTACCCCGAAAGTTTGTTATCTAGTGCCCAGCTGTCTAAAAGTTACAAAGCGGATTGCATGAGGAACTTGCTCAAAGTTACCAGTTAGCATGATGACAAAATAGTCTGCATATGCTATTGTGGAGTAGCCGTTCCGATTTAAAATGGAAAGGGGTTCATTCACTGTTATGACCCACAAGAGAGGCGATTTTATGCCGCCCTGTGGTGTTCCTTTGCGGACAGAGCCTTTCTGGTCTCTTCACTCATCAGTGCTATGATTTTTCGTGAGCAAAGAAGCTTTGCTATCCATGCAGTCAGGAGAGGTTCAGTACTATGGCTGCGCAAGGCCTCAAGTATGGTATCAATGTTGACGTGGTTAAAAGCGCCTTCCACGTCTAGAAAGGCACCGAGTGCAACCTCTTTATGATGGAAAGCTTTTTCTACGGCGGCTGCCGTCACATGCAAGACGGTGTCAGTGGACCAACCTTTCAGATAGGCATGTTGGTGAGGTTATCTGACCGAGAGGTTCAGATTTGCACATAGGTAGCTTCAGCAATAATTGAAAAACCTTGTTTTCAACCTTCTTAATCTTTTTCTCATCAGCCATTTCACGAAAGATGTTTATTTTTCATAAATTAATGGAGTGATTAGAAAACTATAAATTGATTCTGAATTAGTAGTATTAGTATTTAAAAACCTAGGAAAAGATTTGACTTTTATGCTTAATTTATGTTAGTTATGTAAAATTTCAGTTATTAGTTAAATGCATTGTGAATACCAACAAAACCCTAAAAATTCATGGTCATAGCACCCAATAGGAGCCCATAGCATAAATTATATATTCCTACGTCGAGGCTTTACGGACTTAATATCAAAATAGTAGCGTTTTCTTAAACTAAAACATTGCAAAGATACGGTAATTCCACAAACAGAGGTATTCACCTATTTTACATCTTGGTGTTCGAATTTCGAAAAAATGGGAACTACTTTTGTTCGGAAGATGTTGGCGAAGTCTTAGATTCATAAGTTGAAATGTTGCGGTTGTTATAGTAATTGACCAAATAGTGGTTCGCGTCTCTCCTGTTCTTACATTCAATTTCCAGTATGAGGACATATTTCAATTCAAGAGGCCGTCTGTCGCAAATGGCGATTTTCTTCGAAAATAACTTATTTTCGAAAGGATATTCCTAATTAATAGCACAACATAATGAAACCTTACATATTTTATTTTAATCATTAATAAATTTACTAAGGTTTGTATTGAACAAATTTGAAAAATTTTGATTCGAAAATGAAATATAACCACAAATTCGCTTAAAGTTTTGAAAAACTGCAAAAAAGTGGCCTTTTTAAACAAATTAATTACCTATATTTTAAAAGATATATTTTTACATTTCGTTGCTACAACAATAAATCAAGGTCACGAACAGGGTTTGTATTAAACATATTTTCAATTTTTATAAGTTTTTAATATATTCAATTAAATGAAAAAAGACGTTTTATTTTGAATTTTTTCCTATTTTTGTAGTGATAATTTTCCACATAGTAGAATTTTTTAAAAAACAAAATCATGCTGTGTATTTGGTGGGACCAGCTCGGCGTGGAGTATTATAAGCTACTGCAGCTGGGTGAAACCAGTAGAGACACGAGTAGAGACACGAGTAGAGACACGAGTAGAGACACGAGTAGAGACACGTGTAGAGACACGAGTAGAGACACGAGTAGAGACACGAGTAGAGACACGAGTAGAGACACGAGTAGAGACACGACAATGTGATTTTGCTGCACAACGCTTGACCACATGTTGCTCACGTTGCGAAAATCTACTTGGAAAAACTGAAATGGAACGTCCTACCCCACCAGCCATTTTCTCCAAACATCGCCCCTTCCGACTACTACCTATTCTAATCGATGACGCATGGCCTGACTGAGCAGCACTTCCATTCTTACGAAGAAGCCAAAAATTGGGTCGATTCGTGGATCGAAAAGCATTTTTTTCGACGCAGAATCCGTGTGCTGCCAGAAAGATGGGAAAAAAAGTTGTGGCTAGCGATGGACATTTCTTTGAATAATCAATTTTTAACTATTTTTGCACAATAAAAGCTCGAATTAAAAAAACAACAACGGCGGCTTTTAATTTGTACTCCCAATACATCGAATTATCGATGTAATTTTTTTTCCCAATCAACTCCTGGCCATCAAGCTAATCTTTTTCAGACAATTTATCACTACTACAACTATTTTGAGAAATTCGCACAAAAGTTCAATTCGAAATTACCTCATCTTCAACGAAAGCGCTTTTTGGGACTGACGCCACCTGAAGGAGGAGCTGAATAACTATGATAAAAAGAGAATCCCTCGATTTAAAACATAAATTTCTGCATTATTAGTGATGCCAAGCTAGTTCAATATAGATTAGATTACACAATTTAGTTGGTTTTCTTTCCTCTTTCACTGCGGCTTATGATGGGCCTATTGAGATATTTCAAATAGTCTGATTGTTTTAGCATCCAAATCCGAGCATGCTTACTAATTGGTTCCGAGTCTCACTGAAGGACACATTCTGATTTAAGCCAGATCTGGTTGAAAATTTTTGCAGTACTGAGTGAAGGGGACCAACGAAATCAGATTAGGATTCCTTCTTGGACAATGAATCAGCTTCTTCAATTATGTTTTGTAATCATTGTAACCCAAGTAAAAACAAAGTAACCCTGATTACTTTGTTTTTGCTCACTAGTTCTATTAGTGAGGGCAATTTCCAACGTGCTTTAATCGCATTTGAGATGACTGTTAAACCCGGATTGTTGCCTTACTGCCTATGGATCATTATAAATTAATAAGGTTATAGATTTAGCATTCCGAATATTTTGAAAAATATAAAATGCGTTCAAGAATTCCCTGCTAATAAGCAAATAAAATCATTCCCCACATCCTACAAAACCATATCTTTCCTTACTGTACTGGGACAAATCCCTATGATTTGTAACATTAGATCTAGCTAGGACTGTAGCCTAGTGGGTAGCGTGTTAGTTTACAATACGAAGGTCGTGAGTTCAAATCCCGATCGACGTTTAGTTCCAGCATACTGCCTGCTTTGGTATACCTTGGTCACCTCAATCTACAAAAATGAAAAATTCGTAGATGAGGGTTGTTCGAAGGGCTAACAATCCTTCTACAATAAATAATGAAAATGTTAAGGAACCTGAAGGTCAGGAGGCCAAAGCCCGATTTGGGCTGTAGTGCCATTGTAGAGATAGAGATCTAACTAAAGCTTGTCAAAAAATCCTTTGTAATGCATTGAAGTGGATAGGTTTCACATAGGCTGCAAAAACAATGGGAGAATTTCGAAATTAATTTTTCTTTATATTACCACCGACGTAAAAAATTTTTTTAAGCTTCTTTTTTCAATACGTTCTCGATTAATTATCGAGCGGTCATAACAAAGACATTGGATTTAAAATTTTAAAAATTTCTCCAAGCTCTATCACATTCTAAAATTCTACATTGGAATCTATTTAGATTTTTTATGAAATTGTTTTCCAATAAACATTATAAAAGTTTATTTAAGGTTAAATTCTTAAGTTTATCAACGTAATTTAAAACACCGTATCTGCTGCAATGTTGACTTAAATTGATAGTATTTACCGGAAGAGGTTATAGCGTTTTTCTATTCACTACTCGTATACTCCGATGAGACCCTAAGGAAATTATAGTTACGGCGCTGATAAGGTGATCACTCAAAAATGAGAAAAATGTAGATCTTAATGAATCCCCCTTAATGTTAAGATTGATCCAGACAGCTGTTAAGCAGTTAAGTAAAAAGGATAGGTACAATCTGGTTGAAATCTCAACAGGAATCACCAACGAGACGCCACCTAGATGCACACTTCTTCGATAATCTCGGTAATCACCAACGAGACGCCACCTAGATGCACACTTCTTCGATAATCTCGGTAATCTGGTAAATATGGAAACCAGGAGCCTTTAACGCCATAGAAAGCTCCGGTCGGTTCACCAAGGAGAAGTCTCTTCTGAGATCCTGTGGCATCACAACGGAGCCACCTCAACCTACTACCGCCCGAAATGTTCCCAAAATAATACAAAATTCAGAAGTTCAAAGCGAACATCCATCACCACTTTCAACTTAATCCTCCCAAATTTTAATTTTCTTTTTTCCTCCCACTTAGTAAAGAGGGAGGGAAGAAGGTACTGTACTTCTGTACAAAACGGCAATCCCTCCAGTTAAAAAAATCGCCAGTGTGTTTAAATTATGCTATAGTCGGTAATGAGAATCAACAACCCCAAAAGCCGTACTGATAAGTTTTAGCTCAAATAACTGCTAGGCATCACATTATAGACATAGCCACCAAAATTAAAAAATTTTATTCGTCACTCTCAACATCAATTCGGTCTCAAACGTTTGAAAATTTTGCAGTTTATTTGTTCTAGAAGAACGACGACGGCACAAATTATCATTCATCAATTCGATTTGAATTGTAGTGCCATTGAAGAAGAAGAAATTTTGCCTGTCCTACTGTTCATTTACATTGTAAGATGTTGGCAAGTTCATTTTATTTCACAACTCAATTTTTTATCCAGACTAATGCAAATATTTCTAAATTTGGTTTTTGAATTCTAAGAAAAAAAAAAAAAATTACGAAATCGTTGCTTTTTTGTACGGAAGGTGGTAGGTGTAATTTATTTAAATCGTAAAAGAAGTACGCTTGCGGATGAATCCCAACCAGAGTAGAGTAGCGCTAGATGAAATAGAAATTTCAGTGATTTCGAAGACCATTTATCAATTTTGTAAAGATAGGCGTGATAGGAGGAAAAGTTTTCCTACCCTATCAATAGCCTATTTATAGAAGTATCAATCAATCAAACATGGGTGACCAACCCGACGTCTTCCTTGAGGATTATAATCCAGGGCCTGTTTGGCGATGTTTCGCTCTGGTTTCCTCAAAGTATGATCGATCCACTGCCAGTGTAGTATACCTAATTTCTTTCTATTTAAAATGGCTCATTCAGGCATTGGCCTCCTGACCTTCAGGCTCCTTAAACATTTTTTCATTACTTATTATGGAAGGGTTGTTAGCCCTTCGCACAACCCTCCATTTACGAATTTTTTAATTTCCTAGATTGAGGTAACCAAAGTTTATCCAAGCAGGCAGTTTGTTGGAATTATATATTACGTCGAACGGGATTTGAACTCACGACCTTTGCATTGACAAGACTTTGCAAGACCAACACGCTACCCACTAGGCTACACCCTAGCTATAGTAGTATAGTATATCTAATTAGAGGACGATTATCTAGAAAATTGTTTTAACTTATATCGCCAAATTACGACTTTAATATGGGAGGTTGTAGATTCGGGTGAGGATTTCGACGATTTTTACAGAAGTTTATAAAATCAATATAGAAATTATGGTTTTTTAATTTGTTATTTCTTCATCGCCCAACTCTACGGATTGATACAATTTAAACATACTTCTTTTTTTACAGTTTGAATAATCAGAATGTAAATGTAGGGGAAGGGAAGTGACTTTTTCAGCTGAACTGGCTACTACAGGCAAATATTTACGTCTGTAATTGCTTCTGGTCTTCCGTTCTTGAAAGCCTCTTAAAGATTGTTTTCCCCTATAGAAGATCCTACCACAAAATATTACTGAATTTAATGACGACAAATAAAGGTATAGTAATCTACTTAAATTCCATTAACTACTAAAATATATACCATATAAAGTACCAAGTAGAGCATAAAATTATCTTAAGTAAAACTGATCCTGAGCGTTCATTAAGGATATAACTTAATTGCCCTGAAGCCTCTTACAACACGTTGTACGAAATTATCCTCTTGAAAATTGCCATATAAAACATAAATCCTAATAAGATAAAGTGCAAAACCACCATCACACCAGGAAGTACACAGAATGCAATTCAATTTATGGCAAGAGCGCCCCGAATGCAATGAAGATTCCCATCCCGTATACAAGAATCACGAAACAGGACGGAAGCTGCTGATGCTCGATAATAAAATTTCCACATAAACACGTTCTCCTTTACGAGATAGTATAGTGTTGGCATTTCATGATGAAATTATCCATTCATCTAACAAGGAGCCGTGATGATAGCTGCCCGGGATATTAAATATGTAGGCAACTTTATGTGTGAAAATCTCTCGTAAATCGTGATGTTAGATGTTAAAATGATGGAAGTTAAGTTAGCGAGACAGAGCTTTGTATTCGTTTTATGAATTTCTATAAAATGTGACATTGTACTTTGGAGTGGAAACCACAAACAATGTTGGAAAGCATGTGTTCGAAACGAATATGTATGGAAGATCTAAAAAAGAATTTTTTTGCTAAATTTAAATTATCTTCGATCTTGAGAATGTCTCAAAACCAATCAAAAGTGAAAAAGTATTAGCGAAGAATAATCAATAGAAGACGTCAAGAAAAGTAGTCAATTCAATTTCGAAGAAAGAAAAGGAATTCTACAAAAAAAATTTAGAGAAAAGGAGGAAAATCGAATCAAAAGAAAAAGGATAAGAAAAGAAAACAAGAGAAAAAGGAAAGAAGAGAAAAATAAAACAAAGAAATAAAATAAAACGAGGAAAAATTTCCAAGAAAATAAATTTTGAAACTACTTGCGCTTTCAAGAAATGAAGAAGAAGAATTTGTTTAGCTTATTTCCAAGTAAAAAAAATTAATTTCAAAGAGCAATATACTCAAGATCACAAGCTGAAGGAAAATTTGTCCCTCGTTGCCATATGAGCCAAAAGGATGGGCTTACGTACTCAACTATGTAAATATAATAAAAACAAAAAACCTTTTATATGTAAGTGCAATTTCTCGTCATTCTAACTCCGAATTCGTCTTAAATCGCGTCCTTTATAGCTGTACAGGACCAGAGTACCTGGCTTCTGATGTGATCCAACTCCGGTTTTTCTTGTGATGGGGTCAAATATCATAAAAGCAAAAACCTGAAAATAGATGCGGTGACCATGGCCATACTGAGGAACAAACTGATATAAATACAATCTGGACACCAATTACTTTATTTTTTTTAATAATAAAGTATTGTGATCGCCTGGGAAAAAAGGAAAATTTCCTATCATGAAATTCTGTATTTCGCATTTCATGACTAAAAAGGCCTAAAAATGAAAAAAAAAAAAAACGTCTGTACGCCGTACGTGTACGCTGAACTCCCAAACACTTCAAAATAGAAAGTTCATTTTTCGGTGGATTGTAGACAATTTTGGATCTCAAGAGGATACCCATTTTGCGGGGTGTAAGGGTTAGAGGTATATCCTAGTAGGTAGCGTGTTGGTCTTGTAATGCGAAGGTCGTGAGTTCAAATTCCGGCCGGCGCAACATATAATTCCGGCACATTGCCTGCTTGGGTATACCTTGGTCACCTCAATCTAAGAAAATGAAAAAATTCGTAGAAAGCGGGTTGTGCGAAGGGCTAACAACCCTTCCACAATAAGCAATAAAAAAAAATGTTAAGGAACCTGAATATCAGGAGGCCAAGGTCCGATTTGGGCTGTAGCGCCATTGTAGAAGAAGAAGGGTTAGGGGAGGGCGAGCGATAAAACCGAAAACTAAGAATTCGAATATTGCAACCATGGTTCTAGCTAGGAAGCTGAAAATCAACACACATATAGAGGGGTTTATGGCACAAACTTTAAAAATAATAAAGGCGTCAAAGAAAATATCAAAGATATGCTGGGCCTAATTCGGGTGGTCATTAATTTTAACGCCTAACAGTGGGAAATTCTCCGGTGTGCTAAGCTGTGCACCATCAGTAATTACATTGTGAGACAACACTGATATATCACGTTTGAAGGATAAATGACAGGCCTGCGTTTTGGATGCGTTGAACTCTACTCTATTTTTCCTGCCCCATTCCAAGATTAAGTTGAGATCCGAGTTCAGCGAACGGAATAACTCCATGCAATTGGAAGCAATAGAATGATTATTTGATTCCGCAGCAGAGTTAAATTAATAGGTGCTGTCTAAAATACTGTCATCTGCAAAACTATGGATTGCATTGAGAGTAGACGACAGAAGGTCGTTTATGAAAACTAAGAAAAGTGTTGGAGATAAAACAGGACCTTGAGGGACGCCGAAATGAAATGGGAATGAGGAAGAAGTAATACCATCTAGTACTACTCGTATAGTGCATTTAGAGAGATAAATCTCTATCCATTGAATAAGGGTATCATTAAGGCCTATGGCCCTAAGCTTAACTAAGAGACATTCATGCCAAACTCTATCAAAGACTTTTGCAATGACAAGTGCGAGAACTTGACCTTCGCCATATTTATTTATTTATTTACGGACTAAAGTCCAATAACACAGTTTGAAAAAAGAAAACAAGAAAAATATTAATTCAAATATAAAAAATGAACGTAGTAAAAAATTGATTATGAATGGAAAATAGATAGAAAAAAAGAATGAAACGGGACATAAATAATGATGTTATAATATAATATTGTAATATACGCTTGAAAAACGAACGAAGTTAGAAAATATTTTTTTTATTATTTCTTTAATTGATTATATTATATTTTTATTCGCTATTTGAAATGACCATAAATAAATTTCTTCAGAGAAGGGATATTTGTGTTAAACAAGTCAATATCTGAGATATTGTTGCCAAGTGATGTAGTCTTGCTATTGGAGAATTAGAGCTGAAATTTGTTCTGTAAAACTCAATATGGAACAAGTCAAATGATCTAGTTACTCTGGTAGGAATGTGTAAATTAATTTCAAATAATAGATCTGGAGCATTTATATTACTATTCACGATATTATATAGAAAAGCGGAATCATTAAAAATTCTTCTAGATTCTAATGACGAAATATTCAAAAACTCCATCAATTCAGAATATATAATATTACCAGAATTTATTCCCATTTTATAACCAATATAGATTAAGAATTTGTGCTGTATAGTCTCAATGGCATCGACATAGAATCTATAGTACGGATTCCATAAGGTGGAAACATATTCCAGTTTGCTTCTGACAAGCGAAAAGTATAATATTCTTAGGGCACCAATCTTGAAGCATTTTGAATTTTTAATAATGAAACCGACTGAATGGAAGGAGGGCGTCATTGTGAAAATTCCGAAGAAGGGCGACCTTCGGGATTGTGGCAATTGGCGTGGTATATGTCTACTTACTGCCGTATCAAAAATTATGGCTAAGGTAATTCTCAATAGGATTAGTGATGTCGTCGAGAGCACTCTCGAAGTTTATCAGGCTGGATTCCGTAAAGGGTCGTCTTGTACCGACCACACAAATACCCTACGGATAATATTAGAGCAGTCAGCCGAAATGGGTTCGCCACTACATCTCATGTTTGTGGACTTCGAGAAGGCTTTCGACAGCGTTAAGCGAGATTACATATGGAATGCTTTGCGTAGGAGAGGTATTCCAAATAAGGTCATAGCTATGATTAAAGAATCCTACGAAGATGCAAGGTGTCGCGTCTTGCATAGAGGAGAGCTGTCCGAGAGCTTTCCTGTGCGAACGGGTGTCAGACAAGGCTGCATATTATCACCAGCCCTGTTTCTGGTGGTAATAAATGACATCTTGAAAGCTGCACTGGAAGGTGGGGAAGGTAAAGGTCTTCAATGGAGACTATTTAACATCTTAAGTCACCTTGATTATGCTGATGACGTGTGTTTGCTTGCACATACCCGTTCGGACTTAGAGTCAAATGTTCGCTCGTTGCATTCTAAATGCAAAGAGGCGGGACTGAAAATAAATGTGCGTAAAACCAAGTACATGCACATGGGTTCGAACGCAAGCACACCGATTGTTCTTAATGGACAGGATGTGGAAGAGGTGCAAGATTTTTGCTATCTCGGAAGCATTGTCAGCATGGACGGCGGAGCCGAAAAGGATGTTGAGGCTCGGCTAAATAAAGCTCGTCAGGCCTTTGGTATCCTTTCCCCTTTCTGGAGGTTAAGAGAGATCTCCCTTCGCACAAAGCTGCGAGTTTTTGACGCATGCGTCAAATCCGTGTTGTTATATGGTTGTACTACGTGGAAAGTGACCGTTCGACTTACCAAGAAACTACAGACTTTCGTAAACCAATGCCTCCGACGCATTTTAGGAATATTCTGGCCAGAAGTGATCTCCAACGACGAACTTTGGAGTACAACTCGCCAGACTAAAATAGGTATTGAGATTCAACGGCGAAAGTGGCAGTGGATCGGTCATACTTTGAGGAAACCAGAGCAAAACATTGCAAAACAGGCTCTGGATTATAACCCTCAAGGAAGACGTCGGGTTGGTCGACCATGTAACACATGGAAGCGAGCAGTTGAGCAGGAGGCCAGAGGAATAAACAAGTCCTGGCAACAGCTTAAAGCCGATGCGCAGGATCGCGCCTTGTGGAAGAGAGTTGTTTCTGTCCTATGCCCCTATAGGGGGTCTTAACAGGAAATTTGATTTTGAAATTTGAATAATGAAACCAAGCATTCTTCGTGCAACTGCTATAATATTATTAATGTGAGGTATGAAACTAAGTGAAGTATCGAAAGTAATACCTAAGTCTCGCACAGTTTGCACTTCCTTCACTGGAACTTTGTTGATGTAATAAATATTACTTAAAGGTAATTTGGATCGGTTGAAGCAGATATAATAGCATTTATCAATATTAACTTCAATACAATTACTTTTACAGTAATTATAAAAACTATCTAAATTATTTTGTAAAGTAGTAATATCAGCTGCTGATGTAATAGTTTTAAAGATTTTACAATCATCTGCAAATAGTAAAAATTGAACGTCATGAAATACACATTCAATATCATTAATAAAGAGCGAAAACAATATAGGTCCAAGGTGAGATCCTTGTGGAACACCGGACGTTGGATAAAACGATTCAGAAAATTTACCATTAAATTTAACTACAAGCGAACGGAAGTGAGTATAGTCATCAATCCAGCTCAGAAGCGGCCCATCGAAACCAATAACTCTCAGTATGGCTGTCAAAAGTTCAATATTGACTTTATCAAAGGCTTTCGCAAAATCGGTATAAATGGCATGAACTTGATGAGAAGAATCGACTTATTGATAAAGTTATGGTAGCTTATAAGATTAGTACTAGTTGATTTATTCTTACAAAAGCCATGCTGGTTGGGAATAATTAATGAACTAAAAGAAGGAGTGATAAAATCACAAAGCAAACTCTCCAGAATCTTAGGTATAACTGATTGCATACAAATAGGACGATAGTTTAAAATATTAGATTTGTCGCCAGACTTAAAAATTGGAATTACATATTTAATTACTTGTTTTCCATACATGAGGAAATTTTCCAGAAGACAGAGATTTTTTAAAAATAAATAGTAATGGTAAAGCTAAACTTTGAGCACATTTTTTTAAGAGAATTGGTGGAAGACCATCAGGACCAGCAGTTTTAGATGTATCTAGACCAGACAATTTATTAAAAAGTAATGCACATGTAACATGATATTTAGATGCATGAAATATTGAATTATAGGAAGAAGAGGAACTAAATTTAGTAGTTGTGTTGTTATAGATTTTGGAAAAGTTTGAGGCGAATAGGTTAGCAATGATACTATAATCACTACTATGATCATCACCTAAATACATAGTTGATGGTAACGAGTTTTCTTTTCTGAAAGTATTAATATACTTCCAAAAGAATTTACTGTTCTCTGGAATTTGTTGTTCAATCGTTTGCGTATAATTTTTCAAATCAATTCGAAGTCGTGTTTTGCACTTCGCTCTTAACACAGAGAAACAATTATAGTCAATTAAAGATCCAGACTGTTTGAAGGAAAGATGTACAATTTTTTTCTCACTAATAAAATTTTTTAATTCCGTTGAATACCAAATAGGGTAAAAAGACGTATAGTAGGAACATTATTGGCTACAATTTCATTTAAATGTAAATAAAAGTTATCAACTGCTTCATCTAGTGGCTTACCATTTAGTATAGCTAACCAATTCGGCATTAAGTGAGTCAAAATTAGCCATTTTAAAATTATAAATTAACGAAGGCGAAGCTGTTGTTGAAAAATTTTGAAATGAATTCAATATAATTTCAAAACTAATAGCAGGATGATAAGCATCTAGAGGAAGCATAGGTAAAATATCTTCAGTAACAGCAATATAATTCAAGGTAGAAAACACTAAATCTAAACATTTTCCTTTATAATTACGAAGATAGTTAAATTGTTTAAAATTAAGAAACGAGAAATGTTCAATTAGAATATTACTTGAAATACATGAATTCGGGGCATACCATAATGAAACATCCCAGTTGGTATCGGGTCGGTTATAGTCACCAATCACTATGAAATCAGCATCCATGTGCTTGGAAGCACAATTAGTTACATCAAGTGCGTGTTTTTCGTATATTTCGGAAGATGATCTCGGTGGTATATAAACAGCTGTTATTACGAACTTTGATGAATTTGTTTGGACGAGAACAAATATTTGCTCAACACATGCATTTAGAGTAGGGATAACTTTAGAAGATAACTCATTTTTTACAGCAATAAGTACACCTCCCATTCTTTCTTTATCTGATGAAAGTGAATTCCGGTCACGGCGAAATACAGTGTAATTTGCGAATTCTAGTTCGGAAGAATAATAATCATTGTTGAGTCCAGTTTCAGTGAAAATTATAATATCAGCTGTTTGCAAGGTTATAGATTCCCGTAAAAGATGAAGCTTAGTACGAACTTATGAACTCCAACGCTCTGTCAAGTAGAGTAAAAGATCCCCGTCGATCGTCCAGAACGGAACTGACGGTCATGGATGAGCTGTTTATCCTCAAGATATTTGACGATTTTACAATTGACAGCAGTTTCCATTACTTTCGAGAGCACTGAAGTAATGGCTATTGGGCGGTAGTTGGTAGGGTTCGCGTTCCTTTCTTTCTTGGAAATTGGCTGAACATTCGCAACTTTCCACATACTTTGAAAGTACCCAAAAGAGTAAGAAAGATAGATGCGAAAAGGTTTAGCTAAAGAAGAGGCGCACCTTTTAAGGGTAATGGGGGAATACCGTCCAGACCAGCAGATTTGTAGATATTGAGCTCTTGAAGGATCCGAGAAAAAAATCTCGTGCGAAAATGCAGTACAGGCAGTGAGAAACCAGAAGAATTTACAGCGGGAGGCGATTGGTTTCATGGTAGAGGGCGAGAGTTTCCTGCGAAACTGGCTGCTAGTAAGTTAGCTTTTTCGCTAGGATCAACCTCAGTACGGTCGCCATCAGCTAGAGATGG
The DNA here is from genome assembly GCA_963669355.1 of Chorisops tibialis. Lineage (NCBI taxonomy): Eukaryota > Metazoa > Arthropoda > Insecta > Diptera > Stratiomyidae > Chorisops > Chorisops tibialis. The sequence goes on along the minus strand of OY770263.1, from coordinate 71,466,272 downwards.
TATTGAAGAAAAAATGAAATTGTTGTTGACAAATGACCAGTAAGACCTAGAGAATTTAGGGTACTGGAGGATCTTTCGGCGAAGTTTTTTGTCATGCTCAAATTTACAACGATTGAGTATGGATTTGCAGGCATTTCTCGACGCATGATGACAGGTATTTTATTGCCTCTAAATGTTTGAAAAGCTTGTTTCTTGGTCTGGATGGCATCGAGACATTCTTTATTGAACCAAGAATCCTTCGACGGTCTGACTTTCGACTAGAAGGTATATAGAACTTCATACCCTTCAGGATAATCTCGGTGACACTTCTACAGGCTTCATCGCAGTCATTGAAGAACAACATTCAATTAAAGGCATTGAAGAAGTTTTTCAGCGCCCTCCAATTGACTCTTTTGAAATGCCACATGTTTCTTCGAGGTGCCTTGACTGTCAGCGGTGTAGTTGCTGCAACTGGGAATTGAGCAAGAATCAAGAAATGATTAGTATTTCCAATTGGCGATGGGGATATGACTGAGATAGAATATTTCTCAGGTTGGTTGATGAGGGTTGAATAGGTCAAGAAGGTTAGGAAAATACCCTGCTATGTCTGGTAAGCGAGTAGGCTCATCCACCAGTTGTGTTCATCCGTTTAAAGAGGCAAAAAGCTCAGTATCACGTCCCTGGTCCGTAGTAGAGGAATGTTTACATAACAAAAGTACATGATTTGTTTTTGGATCAGCAATTTTATCGAGATGGGAATAGGGGGGTGAGAAAGAGAGAGCATTTCAAAAATGGCGCACTTCCAAAATTTATCCCAAAAATGAGTACAGATATCAAATTGAAATTTTGTTAGATTGTAGAACTACATTGTCTTTAAGTTGGAGGTGTAAAATAGTTGAAACAAAAGTTTTGAGATCGCGCCTGCCCCTTCTAAACAAAAGTATAATCTCGACCAATTTCAATAAATCAACTAAAACGAATAAATTAAAAGCGACGAACTTGAAATTAATTTTGTATGAGCACCTTACAAGAGAAACGAAATAAAACTACATTACAAATTTTACGATTCCCTACCTCTTCTACCCCCTCCCATACAAATGTTTGGTTTAGTGAATGTAAAATACACCGAATTTTCTGAATATTCTACTTCGTCTATGAAACTGACATTCTATAGGGGGAATATTGGACGTGATTCAAGCAATAAATTAAACAATTATTAATATAGACCCACCCTTACTATCATCCCTGCCCTCTCCCCTCATAAAAACCCAAACTTGCATATATAAACGAATGAAATATTCATTATATGTACTGGAGCTATTGATCGTATTCGCAATTAATTGTTAAATTGACAACAACCCTGCCCTAGAACCCCCTTTCACGTAATTTTCCCTAACCACTTTAACCTGTATATTGACTTTCCACGCATCATCAACTTTTTTTTTATAGAATGATCTGTGTTATAGGCAATTTTGGTCTTTATGTGCAATGCACAAACACAGTCATGAAGGGAAGGAATGGGATTGGGAAGGTAGGGGAAAGCTGATATATTATTTTTCAGTTGTACTGGCTGCTACTAACAAATATTTCCAGATGTTATGGGGGACTGAATGGTAGAAACCGAACAGAAACCATCTACTGAGTATAGAGACCTTATTGAAGTGGAACTGTTTCACTTTTACACCGTTTGCCTGTTATTTCGAATAGTTTTTCATCGCTAGTAGCAACTGAAAATTCGTTCTTAAAAAAATCAAACTGTCTAGAGTGGGAATCGAACCCACGACCTATTGAGTATGAAGCAAGAACGCTGTCCACTACGCCACGGAAGCCTTGTCCGAAGAATAATAAAGTTGCGCCCGACTTGTTGGCACTTTATTTTAAGTCTTCATCACTTTGTTGTGAAAGCCAAGAGATTATCGATTCGACTGGACAACAAGCCAATTCGTGTGTGGCTATTTAATTTAATTTATTTCTAAAAACCAGCATTTAAATTCCTACTTAAAATTGAAGGTATTCCTTGCGGACGCCCTGTTTAGAAGTAATAAGTTTCAGTATCTCATGATTAACGTCAACATCGCCACATAATAAAATTTTGAAAGGACAAATTTCCGGATTTTGCATTCTTCTGATTCTCTACTCGGTCAAACTGATTGAAAACATAAAAAATTCGATATTTATAAGGGATTTAATGGACGAAGAAAAAGATAATTACGTCTAATTGACTAATAGAGGATAATTGGTTATTGCAGGATAATTAATTAGTTGGAGAAAAAAACAACGAACGATCATTTTAATAAAAATTCTTCAGTACTTACATCTTCTATCACGAACGTCCAATCTTTATCTTCCAGTTCATGTGTTCGGGGATCCTTGAAGAGTGTAACGGATATGGTATGATTATCAGGAACAGGCCATGCTATGTGACCAACTAAAGGATTCATCATATCCGGTTCCCAGGCCAGCGGGATAGATGCCACTCTTCGTGATCGGCGTGTCCATACCACAGATAAAGTTGTAGGCCGCCTAAAATGGAATAAAAATATGATAAAATAAAAATTGCAATTCCTTTCCAATTTCATACAGTTAAAACGTAAACACTCTTTTTTTCGTACAAGATCCTCCATTCCATATTTATGTGAAATCATGAAACGAGAAAATGGGCTACCATTAAGGATGTGTCTACACTTGAGTCCTAATTTCAGCCAGTAAAGTGTTATTTCATTTCATAAAACATCCTTTCGGCTCTTTATAGAATGTAGGAGAGTGTTCAACGGGAAAAAAATAACAACGCGCTTGGAGCACTTTGTCGAAAAATGGGTCAACGATGAAAATTGAAAACTGTCGCTAAAAGGTACACTGTAACAATTTTCTTATTCAAAGTGCTGCTGGTGGTGTGCTCGTTAGAATTGTCGTTTTTGTTTCGGAAAATGGAAGTTTATTTTGTTCCATTTCAAGTATGTCGTTTGATACACTCATCAGGTAATAGCGCTTAAATGCATGACAAAAATAGCTCTTTGTATTGTTTCAAGTGGTGAGTATGTGTTTTCTTTTTATTCAGTGCCGTACAAGGGCGAGTGAATAAGAATCGATTCATGTATTTAGGAGATGCAATGCATGACTAAGTTCAATAAAGTAGAATAAAAGTTTGAAGGCAATCTACATACATATGTATTTAAAAGAATAAACGTTTTTTCGTAAACGCACTACAGCCGAAATCAACGATCCAAAGTAAATAAATTAAATGCAACTGGAAAGGTATTTTTGTCAAGGTGTGCCTATTTTGGATTCCAGCTCTCTTCCTGTTCCGGTTCCAGTTCCAGATTTCCGTTGAAATACGTCAACATGTTGAAAGAAAAGGTGAAAGGAAAATTGTAAACTCCTCCCGTAATCAGATCACGACATCCGACAAGCATCCAAGAACTAAAAGCCGGAGCGAGACAGAAACATAAGCAAAAACGTCATTTAGTGGTACCGCCTACCGATTTTTTATTTCATATCTATACATTCGATAAGTACACAATCGCTACCCCAATCACATCTGCAAATGTTTGTCAGTAGCAGCCAGTGCAACTGCAAAATATACCAGCTTCACGAATCGTTACGATCGTTCTCAGTCCCATTCCCAATCACATTCCTTCACTCCATGACTGCGTTTGTGCATTGCACATAAAGTCCGAAATTGCCTATAACAGAAGTCATTTTGTAAAAAAAAGCTTGAAAAAGGGAGGGGGGGCTCCTTTTCAGTTGTGCGATCGCCATTCGTACACATAATACCTTCGCGTCTTTATCGACTCACTAAAAAAACATTACTATGGCCGCTATTTTCTACAATGGCACAGATTCATGTTAAAAGCCTGTTTCGAATCTACCGTTTAATATCTGCCCAACATTTTATATAGCGTACTCTCCATTTGTTCGCCATGCTTTTTTTATATATATAGTAAAAGAAACCATGAAAGAAAAAAGTGTAAGCCCAACTAAAAATAAAGCGCTTCTCAATCGTTTTATTCATCTGTTCCAATTTTTTGTAGACGCCATTTAAAAATTGCGCCATTTGTTTTTCTCCAATTAGTAAGAGCGTCTTGATTTTAAATTTCTTAGCGGAAATTTTAAATTTAGCAATACATACTTAAACAATTTTTCCTCATTTTCAGTCTTCTAATTTTTTTCCGCTGGTTAAGATGTACCAATACAATACAACACTCTGTCACAGTATATGCGGGCAGGCATTACTAAGTAAATATTTTTTCCCGCACATTTTGCTCTTTGATTGTCCCAGCGGGAAAAAAGAGCGATTGCGAAATATTTTAAATGCGTTTTATTTGTCGCGAGAAAGTGCTTCGAACTTGCTAACATTCCATATATACATTTTAAAATTACATGTCCGCTGAAGTAAGCTTCAACTTTAATAAAAGTTATTTTAAAGCGTATTTTTGTGTTGAACAAAACGTGCGGCTTAGAAGTGTGTAGCGAATAAGCGCGTAATTTTCTTCAAGTCGAGAATTCGATTTGAAGCTGTGATACTAGATCGTAAAGCAGACGCGTTAACCACGAAGCCATCCTTACCCAACATTAATCCGGTCAAAAGTGTGTGACTATAAGCCGCTATTAAAGTGATTTTCCCTAACATTTTTAGAAATGATCTTAAAGCACGTATCCTGCTGTTTGTAAAAGAGAGGATCAGATCAAATTTACCGATCATTGGTGACTAATGAATAATAAAGTATTGTATATGCTCATCCAGTCACGGGACTGCTGGTTGCTAGTTGCTAGTATTTTCTTAAAATGTTATCAGCTACCAAATTTTAAAATCCTACCATCCCCTCCATCACCTTCCATACAAATGACATAATTTCAAAAAAATTCAACAAATCGATTTTCATCAAAATCATAAAAATCACAAAAATTTAAGTTGCCATATTTATATTGTTACATGTCAACACTCTGCCGCTCTTCGAATTTTCAAGATCGTCACCAAAACAAAAGGCAACAACAATTATACGCACGTCCAGATTACAATCGATCAAATGATTCGACATGACGAGCCGAAAGCATGGCGGGCTGCCAACACGACGAGCCGACAGCGGTAGACAAGAACGATATAAAAAGAGGTAGCATTTGTAAAGGAGGGTGAGTCAGGATTGAGAAACCGATCGGGTCGGAATTCAAAAGTTGATAAGAAGAAGAAGCGAAGAAGGCTGGAAAAGTCCAAAATAATCGTTCAAATAGTGACAAATAAAGTTGCGGTTGTGTTTAACTTCAAAACGAATTAGATTTACTTTTATTTGGAATCCAGCGAGCACACTTCAACTGGTGTCAGAAGTGGGATTTCAAATGAAAAATGCCGCGTTACGTGAGACATAAAAGTGGACGAGTTGAAAAAAGAGCTCGGTAAACGTAAGTTACCTAACAAAGCTTGTAAGCCGAATGATGCAAGTTTTGGAAGGAAAGGGACACAATGCCGACAATTATGAGTTCCGCATCGAGCAGGAGACCGAACAGCTGATCGACCAAAAAATCGTACAGCAAAGTGTAGCAGAAAGTTCTGGATCTTCGGAATCAACGATGATGCAGCTAATGCAACAAACGAAGACGAAAATGGATCAACAGAGCACCAAGGAGGAACTCAACCAGCAAAACCAACAACTAAAAGAAGATCTAAAACAGGAAATGGGAAAACAGACGACTGCACTCAGTAAGGAAATTGAAGAGCAGTTGGAAGTTTAACTTTTCCTGCAACGCACAATGGTAGAAGAGAAGTTAATCGAAATGACCAGCTCACTTAAAGATTAATAATATAGAGACTATCAGTGAATATTCCAGAAAAAATCGATGACATCTCCAGCGAAGTAGAACGCCTGAAAAGGGACTTCGAGGTGGCGAAATTAGCCGGCGTTATCCAATCCGAAAGTGTCGTCCATAAAAATCTAAAGGCTCCGTTCTTCTGGCGAAACCCTGCAACAGCTTTTACAGCACATTGAACGCCTACTGCTAATATCCTTCCCTGCCATAGATCAGGACAATCGAAATGAACGGATAATGGATGCATTTATCGATGCTTTGCAAGATAGAGAGCTACAACAGGCGTTGAATTTAGCGAGCAAGAAAACACCGAAGGGAGTTTTGGGTTACGCTCTTACTTTTAAAGCTGCTAAAGAAATTTCGAGCAATAGCAATCGAGTCCGAGAAATCAATTTGAAGAGTGAAGAGTGAAGGTCGTGAAGTTTCACGTTGCTGGAATTGCGGACAAGCAGGACATCTACAACATGATTGCCGCAAACATAGACCATATCCTTTCTCGGAATGTGCCAAACGACGGGATACAAGAGACGCGAATTCACAGGAGTGTACCTCAACCGCTAACAACCCGGGAAACAAGTAAAAGGTAACATCAAGGGGAAGAGGTTGGCTGGTGAAACCGACGCGACGCCCCCAGAACCATCATCGCCGTCTCCCGACTTCATCGCGACAAAAACGATCTATGCATGAGTAGCCGAATCGGAAACGTCGGGCACATAAAACGTGAATGCAGCGGAACTAAACCAATAGGAATAAATTGCTCAGGATCTGTCACCGAATGATTGACGAATACGGCGAGTTACGGTCGAAACCATGCAAAGATGGGGCCAGAAAGGAGAGCCCAATAAGCAAAGCGTTAGCTACAAAGTTCACCGATGTTGGAATTGCACACAGACAGACAGACTGTAAGCAAAGTAGATCATCAATTTCTTATTCAGAATGTGCCTCCAGATCAGTTTGGCAGAACAATTAAGTCTCAGTGAAATAGGGAAGGACCATACCAATTTATCACCGGAGTGGATGACGTGGAATGCTAGAAGCCTCGCGCAAAGATGAAAGGAGTAGACAGAGTGGCGAAATACCATGACCACCTTAACGTCAGCTAAGACTCTGTTCGGGACAAACAGGAGCTAGAGAGGAGGTGTTACAATGTACTGTTCATCTCGGTGCGCCGAAGTGGAGGCATGACCATCAATTAAAAAATAATTTACGGCGGATAACAACGAGCACAGCTGTTAACATAAATTGTCAGAAATTAAATGAAGCTCAACAGGACACTTCACGGACCGTAGTCTGCAACAACAACATGAAAAGACACCAGAGGAAAAATAGCCTGAACATTTTCCGCGAAGGCAATTCAACCATCATTACAAGGTGGAGAGATCACCTAGGTCTCAACGAAATAGGGAAGGACCATACCAATTCATCACCGGAGTGGATGACGTGGGGTACTGGAAGCCAAGCGCAAAGATGACCACCTTAATGACGACGAGGACTCTATGCGGGACGAACATGAGCTAAGGTGGAGGTAATGTTACATGCCACCCACTCTTCGAGTGTTCTAGATTGTCAACCAAAACAAAAGGTAACAACATTTACACGCGCGCACAACTTACAATCAAAGAAATGATTCGATATGACGGGCGGACAGCATGACGGACCGACAGCGGTCGAAAAGAACTATATAAAAAGAGGGAGAATTTGTAAAAGAGGATGCGTCAAAATTGAGAAGCCAATCGAGTCAGAATTCAAAAGGCGATAAAAAGAAGAAGCAGAAAAGGCTAGAAAGACCCAAAATAATGGTTCAAAAAGGATAAATAAAGTGGCGGCTGTGTAAAAACGAATTAGTTTATTTTACCCCCAGCACACTTATTCATTCTAATTGCAATTTCATAGATTTTTTAATTTTCAACAGTGAAAATGAAATACAGACTGCTCAAGTTTATAGATTCTAGAGATGGTAATCACATTTGTTTACTGCGGTTTTTGTTAAAATACCAAAATATTCAGATTTTTACAATCATGTGTTCCGGCGATTTTCAAGAAATCTGATTTTGATTTCGGTTTTTTGTAAAATAGATGAATTACTGGTATTATATGACATCATTGGTTCAATGGCAGGAAGAAAAGCCCCAAATATAGACGGACTACCAACGGAACTCCTCAAAGTGGACCCGGAAATAACAGCCGATGTTCTCCTCCCACTCTTTAATGAGGTGTCTGACTGAATGGAATTCGATTTTAATAGAGCTAGGTCGCTCTGCTAAAATCGAGAAAAGAATATCATCGATACTGATTCAATGTACAAACAAAACATAATGCAAGCAACTTACACACCTACCAAAATGAAGCATCATCGAAATGATTTTCATCCATTATGCGACTTTTTCCAGAATTAAATTTTCTCACAAGTAGGTCGTTTCCAAGACGATTCGTTCCTATTTTACTAGAGAACTTCCATAAACAAGAACTTTTGTCGGGGATTTCAATCGATAAAGCAACATTCAACCGAATGAAATCGCTGCATTCACAATTTCCATGTTGCTGCAAATAAATTAGAACAGCTTCTTCCTGAACGGTATACGGAATATATGTACACACGAACAAGAAGTCACGTTTTCACGCCGTTTCCACTGAATATCTCGACAATAAATGAAGAAATCCCGACATATGTATTCTATAAAGGAACAAAGGAACAGTTCCCAATCTCTTTGTAAACTTGTTGCCTGGTAAAGTCGAAGCACTATGCAAAATCTGTACAATTATGGAAGTAATGTTTAATACAAGAGAAGAAAACGCTATCTTATCGCACAGGCGAGAAAAATACGACGAAAAGTTGTTTTCAAGAACATGAAAAACATTCCCATAAAGACACAACTTAGACCTTTAGAATTTGTCACGAGAAATTTGATAAATTGTGACAGACCGCAAATGGGAATCCTCCTCTACAAGATGATGGCAATGAATCTTATCTTTTTGTGCCGATAAGAATAGAACCGAAATTATTTAAGACGCACAATAATTGATAGATTGTTGAAAAGAATGGATGATGTCAAGTTTGAGTTGTTTTGGAGTGGAAGTGAGTTTTTTCCGTCCGTTTGAAGATAACAGCACAAATATTCGAATACAAAAACGAAATTTAATGTCATTTCTAGAAAATTAACAAGATTGAGTCTTTATTTGATTTAGTATCGAATTTAGAAGGTTTTGAAGCTACAGCTGAATAATATACCAACTAAAATCTTCGTAGAATAACAAGAGTTTTTATTATTACCAATAATTGTATCTACTCTAAGAAGATTCTAAGAGCAATATGATAGGGTGTAGGCTAGTGGTTAGTACGAAAGTCATGATTTCAAATCCGCGTAAACGTATAACACGAGTACAATGCCTGCAAGAAATATCGTAGATAGGGGCTTTGCAAAATTCTACCAAACCTTCCACAATAACAAATAAATGGCAAATAACCTCAACGTCGGGAGGATTTGGGCTGTAGTGACGTTGAAAAAAAATGAAGAGCATTATTATTGGTAGTCTTAACTTCCTAACTATGCATAAACATCAGAAAATGTGAAAACGTAAGAACGGACAGCTCAACCGATTTGACTAGAACTCTAATTTTTATGGAAAAGGCTTCAGTATCGGGAGTACGAATTGAAACCCGCCGTTTCCCAATAGATGGCGCCAGCAGTAAATGCTGATCAACAGTGGTGTATCAGGAACGTCACATGGTAAACTTAGTCATCTGTCAACAACTCCTCATCATTAGATTTGTGAAGTTTTGTCTGCGTCACATACTTTTGTGTGGGCGAATATGTCGAAGTTTGAGCCAAATAAGCGTCATTTGCGAGAAGTTTTGCTTTTTGCTTTCAATTCCAAAAAAATCTGCGGCTGAGGCGCATCCAATGATTTTTGAAACTTATGGTGAGGGTGCTATAAAATGAAAGGACGTATCATGAGTGGATTCAACGCTTCAAGAGCGGTGATTTTGAGGTCGAGGACTGGCATAGTGGTGGAACAAAGAACATTTTTGTGATATATCATGAGCTGTGGAAACCAAATGAAATCATCACGAGTAAAACCATCGACTAAAATTGATGTGCTCGAGCTGAGCATTGAAGGAAAAACAGTACCAAGAGATTTACGACAAAGTGATTTTGCTGCACGACAACTTTCGGCCACATTTTGCTTAGGATATAAAAAACTACTTGGAAACATTGAAATGAGGCGTTCTATCCCACTCGCCGTATTCTCGAGACATCGTCCCTTCCGACCACCACCCATTCCGATCGATGACGCATGGCCTGGCTGAGCAGAACTTTCGTAGATCGGCTCAAAAAAGCGCAGTTTTTTCGACATGGAATCCGTATGCTGCCAGAAAGATAGGAAAAAATTTGTGGCTACCGATGGGCATTTCTTTGAATAATAAATATTTAACCATATTGGCACAATAAAGGCTCGAATTTAAATAAAAAAAACGCAGTTTTCAATTTGTACTCCCAATATAAAAATCTTTAATATTTTATCTCTAGGTCAAGACTCTTTAAACTGTTCATAGTTGGGGACTATCAAGGTTTAAAACAATATTTTCGGCCCACTAACTTCATAGAATCAATAAAAATAAACTGCCAACAAGTCGGGCGAAACTTTATTATTCTTGGGACAAGTTGCGGATGAGTGGAAAGTCAATATGCAGGTTAAAGTGGTTAGGGAAAGCTAACTGCAAAGGGGTTTCTTGGGCAGGGCTGTTGTCAATTTAACAATATTTCATTCGTTTCTGCAAGTTTGGGTTTTTATGAGGGGAGGAGGAGGGGTAATAGCAAGGGTGGGTGGATGTTAACAGCTTTTTAATAATTGCTTGAATCACGTCCAATATTCTCTGTATAGAATGTGTTTCATAGACGAAATTGCATAAAATTTTCATAAAATTTAGTATATTTTATTTTCACGAAACCGAAAATTTGTATGGGAGGGGGTAGAGAAGGTAGGGGAATCGTAAAATTTGATATGCAGTTTTATTTCGCTTCTCTTGTAAGGTGCTTGTATAAAACTTCAAGTTCGTAGCTTTTAGTTTGTTAGTTATTAGTTGATTTAATGAAATTGGTCGAAATCATAGTTTTGTATGGGAGGGGGTAGAACGGTAAGCGCAATTTCAAAACTTTTAAAGCAACTTCATTTGAATTACTTTTATAAGTTTTCATGCAAAATTTGAAATTGATAGCTTTTAAGAGATAGCTGATAACAGATTTTTTAAAAATGCTCGAAAAAATAATTTTGTATGGGAGGGGGTAGAGGAGGTAGGGGAATCGTAAAATTTGTGATGGAATTTTCTTTCTTTTCTGTTGTAAGGTGCTCGTACGAAATTTCAAGTTCGTAGCTTTTAATTTGTTGGTTATTAGTTGATTTAATGAAATTGGTCGAAATCATGCTTTTGTATGGGAGGGGGTAGAAGGGCAGGCACGATTTCAAAACTTTTACCGTAATTTTATTTTAACTATTTTTCTAAGTTTTTTGTGCAAAATTTCACATTGATAGCTTTTGATAGTTAGGTGATAATTGATTTCTTAAAATTGGTCGAAAAAATAATTTTGTATGGGAGGGAGCAGAAGTTTTAAAAATATTCGACCAGTTAATATTTCAAACTTTTAGAGATTTTTTTTAAATGCATTTCCCAAATTTTCAAGTTTCTACCTAAAAATTTCATTCAAAAATTTTCAGTTTATGTGTTTTTTTCATTCCACATGAAACACCTTGTGCACGTTAGACCCCCACTTCGGAGCATAACAATTTTGGAACAAATTACTATTTTTTTTCTATTTATATCAAATAGATGTGTCGACATGCAAAATTTAAACTTTGTATCTTTTACCAGAGCCATAAAAAAATCACTCAAAATTTTCAACATTTTCGCTTTCCACCTCCCTCCCCTTACACCCCCCAACTCAAATTTTTTACCAAAATTAAAGATTATATAGCTCTACAATCTGACAAATTTTTGATTTGATATCTGTACTCAATTTTGAGATTTGATGATTTGTAGTTTTGGAAAGTGCGCCATTTTTGAAATGCTCCCCATTTCCCCCCACTACTATAATGTCCTCATATTATATTTTTTTCATATGTCGCTAGTAAAGCTTAGTATACATTTTAAGTTTCAATTACATAGCATAAGAGACAGTTGAGATATTAATTTTTAAGTGTTTTTCTTTGCACCCCCCTGACCCTCCCCCTTTCACTAATTAGCTTCTATCTAAACTGCTTCTAGTAGATCTATATACTATCTTGATGGTCTCAAAATATCAATTTTTTATGGGAAGTAATTTCGAAGATATAATCATTTGAAAAAAAAATTCGGCCGACAATTGGTTCTTAGCCCCCCCTTTTCGCACGCCAATGGATAAAAAAATTAAGTTATTTTTAAAAGTTGTCCCACAAACTCTTGTATATGTATGTTGATTTTTAGTTTCCTAGCTGTAACCATGGTTGAGATATTTGAATTCGTATTTTTCGGTTTAAGCGCTCCCCCCGCCTGCCCCTGAACTCGTACACCCCCCAAAATTGGTATCCGCCTGAAATCCGCAACTACCTACAATCCCTCCAAAAATGAACTTTCTATCTTGAAGGGTTTGGGAGTTAATGTGCGCTGAGCGTACACGTCGGCGTACGGCGTACGGCGGACGGCGTACAGACAGACAGATTTTTTTTTTTGCATTTTTAGGCTATTTTAGTCATGAAACGCGAAAAAAAAAATTTCAGGGTAGCAAATTTTTTTTTTTTCCCAAGTCGATCACAATACTTTATTATTAAAATAATAAAGTAAAATGTAAGGGAAATTATTTCTGCAGAAAAATGCTCTACAAACAAGCACTTTAAAAGAAATAGATAATTCATAGCGAAGCATTTTAATTTATTTTTCTAAAGAAATTTTCTTTACTCAAGGACTTTTGAAAAGTTCTCTCGGATCACTTATGGGCCGAGGAAAATGGTTTCTAGAAAATTACTTTATAGCAGGGCATCGAGCAATCGTAGGACTATTATTTTCATACTCTTGATAAAATTATCTGAGAATATTAAATGTTTGTCCTAAAGATTTTCCAATGCTAATAAATATGGCTCGGGGAAAAAGATGGATTAAACAGAAGTTCATATCGCTACTCAGAATGCTCAAAACCGTCTGACAATTTGTCCGTCGCTTTCTAGAAAGAAAGTTTAAATTTTGAAAGGATAATTTTTTTGCCATAAAAGTAGGGCCAACTTTATGAATGGGTCAAATTCATCCACTCCTTCTACCCACTTACCATACAAATTAATAAGGGTTGTCCCATTAAGACCGCCTATATTGAAATTAAAAAAAAAAACGCAGTGTTTATTTGAAAAACTGTTTTAATTTTAATAACGAATGTAGACATGGAGGTTATGTATGGACCAGAATATTCAACAAACGCTGCACGACCGACACATCAATACGACACTTTTTCATCACTTCACAATAAACTCTCTATACTCTAGATGAAATCTGAGAGTATTACAAGTTTGCTCTAAAGTTTGAGAACACGTTGAGCTAGATCGTTTAAATTTTGTGCACGTTGTTTTTGACAAAAAAGTAAGGTCAAGTTCGTGAACGGGCCAAATCGTTCCACCTCTTTTACCCCCTCCCATACAAGATGACGCATTTTCGAGATATCACATTAAACCGATTTTCTCATTTAAAAGTTATTGATCTGAAATTTGGAATATATAATTTTAATACCAATTTCAATCTACCATATAAAAATTATTTGAATCCCCTACTCCTTCTACCACCTCTCATATAAACTGCACTTTTTCATGAAATACTATAAACCAATTTACTCAGTACGTATAAAATTTATCGAGCTGAAATTTTGAAAAAAGTATTTATTTAGAATTATTAGTAAGACCAAAAAAATTTGATTATTGCTTCACTCCTTCTACCATCATCATCAATGGCGCGACAGCCCAAATCGGGCCTTGGCCTCCTGAAGTCGTCGCCTCCAATCGTCTCGATCCAAAGACCGCGTCCTCCAGCTGCTAATTTTTAGATGGCTTTACTATCTTCATCAACCGAGTCTTCCCATCGCTTGTGTGGCTTGCCTACTGGCCGGTTACCACTCGCTTTGCCGTTCAGAGCAACTTCTACCACCTCCCGTACAATACGGCACAATTTCATAACTTTTCAAAAATTCGATTTCACTGAAAAGTTTGAATGCTACTGATCCGCGATCGAAAACATGTGAAATGCATGATGTTTATAGTTATTTCTAAAAAAACTCACTAAGAACTCCCCACTCCTTCTACCACCTCTCATACAAAATGCACAATTTTACTAAATCCAATACGCTAATTTTCTCAGTACCTATTAAATTTTTGAAGCTTAAATTTTCAATAAAACATTCTATTAGCAACTCCAGCATGATGTGAAAAAATTGGTTCAATGCCGTTACCCCTTCTACCACTCCCCATACAAAATTTCTTAAAATAAAAAAATTTCTCTTCATCTAGATTATCGCATGATTGGGCCTTACGCTCAATTATAGTCCTGTTATGTTTTTGTCTTAATTTCAATTGTAGTTTCCCGTATGAAAATTATTAGAAAATCTGCACTTCTTCTACCACCCCCACTAAGTTGCGGCGATTGAAGGAATACTTTTCTAATATTTTGAACATCTTGTCAGAGGAAGATACACCGGAAACAGAACAATTCCCAATCACCTAACTGCAGTAATATTCTCACGCAAGGGACAGGAAGTTACTGGTTCAGAAAGCTTCGGCAATTCCAGTACCATTTCCTTTGGAGTCTGGTGACTTTACGAACCCCAGCTGATCCATCAGAATCAATGCTATGCACGATCTTAGACTGAAGTTGGTGGCGACGCCCGAAACCCGCACTAAAGGCTTAAAACCTGGTACTACGGGGAAGGTATACAAGGAAGTGTAACTGCTCTGTTGGACTATAGGCATACATATAGTTTTACAAAGCAACATCCATTTATGGGACAGCAGAACTTGCTGAGAAAATAGGTGTAGTAGGATGAACTATGGAAGAATGGACAAAAATGGTGAAATCGATGAAGAAAGTAGGAAGTGGAGGCTGGCACGAACTAAGGTGAGCGAAATCTGAGACTTTCATTATTGAGGAGTTATCACAAAATTAATAACGAACTGAAATCAGCGAAATACTCGCCCCAACTGCGCCCCTTAGGGTGGGCTGTAAATTAGCACCTGAAGAAAGTGAAAAAGAGAAAAATTATAGCGACCGAAGGAACCAAACTGCTTTGTAGCTCGAGATGCAGATGACAAAGTAGTGAGTGGGATCGAAATCCGAAGCAGAAAAGGTGGTAAGAAGGAACATCTGGCGCCGTACATAGTGGAGTAGAGTTAGGAACGGATGCGACGTGGGTTGGGCGAATTGGCACATCCATGGTTGAGGCCCCTTCGGGAGGGTACACGTACTGGCGACCGCTAGTCCACATCGCGAGCAGCGAAGTTTGGAACTTGTTCCTCATTTTTTGACATGAAATTGCGTAACAACTGGGCGTCTTGATCATCAGATAGGCGGAGATATTAGATAGGTCTCGCATGCAGTAGTATGAATGCCGAACTGGAAATGGTTATAAACTACTACCGATCCATGGGCGTTAAGGATTGTCGCCTCAAAACCAATCCGTGTTGCTAAAGACAATCGTGAAGTAAACCCATAATGGATGAAGGCTGCGCGTCAAACTAAATACATAGGAAACTGTAACAATATTCTATTAGGAACGATCCACAGATAAGAACGAAATGGAGACTACCAACTTCAAAGCGCACCCCGAAAAAAACAGCCAATATACTCCTCCCACTCTTTTCTGGAGGTGTGGAATGAAGGAAGATATCCGGCAGAGTGGAAGAAGGGCGTCATTGTCAAAAATCCGAAGAAGGGCGACCTTTGGGACTGTGACAATTAGCGTAATATATGTCTACTTATTGCCATGTTATAGAGAACACTCTTGAAGTTAATCAGGCTGGATTCCGTAAAGGGTCGTCTTGTAGAGACCATAGTCAGCTGAAATGTGTTCGCTACTACGTCTTATGTTTGTGGACTTTGAGAAGACTTTCGACAGCGTTAAGCGAGATTACATATGGAATGCTTTGCGTAAGAGAGGTATTCCAGATAAGATCATAGCTATGATTAAAGAATGCTACGAAGATGCAAGGTGATACGTCTTCTATAGAGGAGAGCTGTTCAAGAGCTTTCCTGTGCGAACGGATGTCAGACAAGGCTGCACATTGTCGCCAGCTTTGTTTCTGGTGGTAACAAATGACATTTTGAAATCTGTACTGAAAGGTGGGAAAGATAAAGGTCTTCAGTGGGGACTGTTTAACAACTTATTTATTTATTTATTTATTTGAGCTCTTGAACAAAAAGATTACAATTTGAATTAAACAAAAGCGGAAAACAAAAGAACAGCAAATTTAAACATTGAAGATAATAGTTTATAATATACGCTAAGAAATAAATGAATAGTGAAGTTAAAAATTTAAACATTAAATATGATAGAATTAATTCTATTTTTAAATAATGGAAAAGAAGAAGCTAAAGAACCAAATTGGAGTCGATCGTGGTTCCTTTGCATTCTTAGCATCATCATTAAGACATCTTGATAATGCTGATGACCTGTGTTTACTTGCACATAACCGGACGGACTTATAATCAAATGTTTGCTCGTTGCATTCTAAATGCAAAAAGGCAGTATTGAAAACAAATGTGCGTAAACCCAAGTTCATGCACATGGGTTCGAACGCAAGCACACCGATTGTTCTTAACGGAAAATATGTGGAAAAGGTAAAAGATTTTTGTTATCTCGGGAGCATTGTCAGCATGGACGGTGGACCCGAAAAGAATATTGAGGCTAGTATGAATAAAACTCGTCAGACCTTCGGAGTCCTCACCGCTTACGAGTGGTGAAAAGAGATTTCCCTGTGTTTGACGCATACGTCAAATCAATGTTTTTATAGAGTTGTACTACATGAAAAGTAGCCGTTAAGCTTACCAAGAAACTGCAAACTTTCGTGAACCAATGCGGTCGACGCATCTTGGGGATATTCTGGCCAGTTATGATGATATCCAACGATGAACTTTGGAGTAAAACTGAACAGACTAAAACATGCACTGCGATTTAAAGGCGGAAATGCCGGAAGTGAATCAGTCACACTTTGAGAAAACAAAAGCAAAACATCGCAAGACAAGCTCAGCATGTATTATGATCTTCAAGGAAGACGTCGGGTTGAACAACCAGGTAGCACTTGGAAGCAAGCATTTGAGCAGGAGGCCAGAGAAATAATTAAGTGCGGACAACAACAGTCTACCACCCCATACAAACTGCACCATTTTATAATCATACGAAAACTCTTCTCAGCACATGTTAAGTTTATTTATAAAATATCGGGTGAGGTAAAAACTCTTTTCGTATTTTTCCGAAACATATCTGTGATATCGATTATCTCTGGTAATACCAAACAGAATTTAGAAAATAAATATGCACATGCTAGAGAGGTGATATTTCAGAAAACATTTTTGTCTAGAAAGTTCGCGATTCCAATCAACCACTTAACAGGTATTCGACTTTGAAAATGGAAGTCTCTACCGAAGAAATTCATGCCATTTTGAAGTTTTTCTTCACCAAATGCAAGAATGCTTCGCAGGATCGTAAAAAAATTGTGCAGTTTATGGAGACGATGCTGTGTCGATACGTGTAGCAATTCAAGCGATTTCTGGAAATTTTGATGTCAAAGATGCCCCTTGCTCTGGCCGTCCAATCACGGAAAAAGTCGGCGAAATTCTTCAAAAAGTCGATGAAAATTCAAATGCGACCGCTTATAAGATCGGTGCAGAGCTAAACATTGCCCAGAAAACTGTTTTTAATCATTTGCGTGCGGCTGGATTGGTCAAGAAGCTCGATGAGTGCGTATGCCACGAATTTGCGCATTTGCTGAAACTTTTCCAAAACAGGAAACTTCTAAAGCGAGTGGTCACTGGCGTTGAGAAATGGATATATACGACAATGTCCAGCGAAAATGGTCGTGGAAGAAAAAGTTGCAAAGCCAAGATTGATGAATAGGAAGATAATGTTCTGTTGCTGGCGGAACTACAAGGAATTCATCTTCTATGAGCTGCTCCATCCAGACCAAACGCTTGATTCCGAGCTTTACTGCCAGAAGAAATAGTGACCAGAGTTGACCAAATCCTAAGGTGTCATCCACCAGTAGGATAACGCGAGGCCACACACATCTTTAGTAACCCGGAGAAAACTTGATGAGCTTGGATGGGAAGTTTTAATTCATTCACCTTACAGACCTAACCTTGCAACATTTATTCCGATTACTGCAAAACTCTCTACAGGGAAAAAAATTTAAAGCATAAAATGACTGCGAAATCCACTTGTCTGCCTCATTTGACCAGAAGCCACAGAAGTTCTATGAGGACTTAATCATGGCTCTACCAGAAAGATGGCAAAAGGTCATCGATAAGAATGGACAATATTTGAATTAATTATGTTCATTTGAAGCAATGAAAAAATACAATTGAGTTTACTTGAAAAATACGAAAAAAATTTTTACTTCACCCGAATTCGATATTAATCTGATTTCCTCAAAAAAAATTGTTGAGGCTCAAATTTTGTGTTCAACATTTGAGAGCAACTCCATCATGATGTGAAAAAACTAGTTCAATGCGGTTGACCGTAACACTTTTTACAAAATACAATAATTTCTATTTTATCTAAGATAGAGTATCGCAGTGGGTTTTAAGCGCAATCGCAGTTCTGTTTTTTTTTAACAGAAAACTTAAACAGGAATTGCATTTGGAAAACAAAAACGACTATTGGTTGATTATAAGATCAATATACTTAACCTCAAGTATGTATATCTTTGCTCCTGCATTATTTTCTCATCTAATATCTTGCCCTACATAAGAAGCGAACGAACCTTTTCTACGGCATTTTACTTGAAAATAAATTCTCGTAACGTTCAAAAAATTGAATATCTGCCAACGATTTTTTTTTAGCTATATACGAAAGTATGTACTAAATGAGCTTTTCGACTAGAAAATGTCCTCGTCGAAGAAGCCTTAAGATTATCTCAAGGAGGTCGTCTAGAACGACAAAACACCACCAAAGTCAAACAATAGAATTATTTCCTATACTTCATTAGTATCCTTCAACAATTTTTCATAGTCTTCTTTCTTTAGATGGCAGTTGTCTACTCCTGGTACTCGTCTACTTTTCAACGCTTGACGATGATGGGACACTCCTTCCATTATCGTCTGGATGATAGCTAAGAGTGTAGCATTGCGGCGAGGATTAAGCCGTACACTGCAACCCGAATCCTAGTTATTTGTATTGCGAATAGTTATTATGGGCTGGATGTCAGGGGGAGTTCATACGACGAAAGAAAAATGACGATAATGTCATTGCCTTGCCCGATCCCATTCGTATTGTCATTGGCCATCAGGAATGAACGGCTCAGTGTGGACTGGGGGTAAATAAACTTGCATAATCGGATCAAATAGAGGATACTTGTACGTGATAAAAATAAGCTTCTGCAAGGTTATTTCCAGCTGCGTATAATGCTGATGGCATCATTTACAAACGCTGTGAAAAATAGCCAAATGGATGAAATATATCCTCCTCGTCATCGATCCGATATCCTTAAACACATCTGGTGCCCATTTTGCATAATGGTATGCCAGCCTAAAATATATATTCGAAAGATTTCCTTCGCGTGAAAGGGACACTTGACTGCAAAAAAGTAACAACTGTAACTCTTGCAATTCGAAAAAAAAAAAAAATTGTGATTTTATGACGAATGAAAATTGAAGGGACCAACAACATATAACCAGTAAAGAACTATTAGTTATAAGCAGCTGCAGTAGAAAAAACATACCAGGACTGCGAAATTTTTTGATTTTAAGAAATTTTGCAGGGAAACTGGAGGAGGGGGTGACAACATTGAACTAATTTTTTAACATCATGCTAGAGTTGCCATCAAAATGTTTTATACAAAATTTAGGATTCAAAAATTTAATAGGTGCTGAGAAAATTAGGACATTAAATTTAGTAAAATTGTGCAGTTTGTATGGGAGGTGGTAGAAGGAGGGGCGAGTTATTAATGACTTTTTCAGAAATAACTAAAAACATCATGTTTTTGACATGTTTTAAATTGCAGATCAGTAGCATTCATACTTTTTAGGAAAATCTACTATTTGTAAAGTTGTGAAATTGTGTCAGATTGTATGGACGGCGGTAGAAGGAGTGAAACTAATCGTCCAATTTTCTTTTAGTCTTACTAACAATTCTAAATAAATTTTAGTGCACAATTTCAGCTCAATCAATGTTATACGTACTGAGTAAATTTGTTTAGAGTATTTCATGCAAAAGTGCAGTTTCTATGGGAGGTGGTGGAAGCAAGGGGAGGACTGAAATAGCTTTTATACAGTAGATTGAAATCACCATAAAAGTAATATATTCCAAATTTCAGATCAATAGCGTTTATACTTTTTGAGCAAATCCGTTTACTATCAAATTGGGAAATTGCGTCATTTTGTATTGGAGGAGGTAGAAGGGGTAAAGCTAATCGTTTAATTTTGTTTTTTTTTTGGTTTTACTAATAATTCTAAATAAATATTTTGTGCACAATTTCAGCTCGATAAGATTTATACGTACTGAGTAAATTGGTTTAGAGCATTTCATGAAAAAGTTCAATTTGTATGGGAGCTGGTGAAAGAATGAAAGGACACAATTAATTTTCATGTAGTACATTGAAATCATTAAAAGTATTATATTCCAAATTTGAAATCTTCGACCTGTTCAACTGACGAAAACATTCAAAAAGTTGTAGAAAAGATTCTTAGTTGGAAGCTCTGGGGCTCTTCTTTGCCGGTTCGTGTTTCCGCTACCTCCACTTGAAATTTTTTTTTTCCTGCTGCACCCTTCAAGGATGACCGTTCCGCTGGGTAATCTCTTCCACGCCTACACTCCTGAGCCCCCGGAAACAAATCTGTACGGGAATAAGCCCCTCAGCCGAGTTCCCATTACAGTTGGCGAAAATTCAGTCAAGAAGGCGGTCTTGATATTTGAAAACGGGATTGGCCTGTCGGAGATCGCACAGGTAGATGAAATTGATACAGGACTGGTTTTTGAGCAGGGAATAAAATATGACAGGTTGAAATCGCCGTCGATAATAAAGTTGGTTCAGTGACGTTAATCAAACGTTAGGGGCAACCAAAAAAGACGTCGAGCATTCCCTGTCTTGTCGATAAATAATGTAACGATTTCTGAGGAATAATTCGGCATCTGCAATGCCAGCATTAAGATATGAGGCACGTCCACAAAGTAAGAGTACTGGCTGCATTCTCGTGCTGTGAGAATTTTTTTTTTTAAGATTGACAATTAGTGGTAGTGCGGGTGCCTCTGGACCCAACATCTTGGTGCGAGGTGCGCGCTGTGATCAGTTTTCTTCTTGCTGAAGGGATAACACCGACTGAAATTCAAAATTCAAAAAGCAATTCGAAACAAACAGTGGGTAATGTTGACGAAGGGAGTGTGCTTGTTGCACGACAACGCCCGCCCGCACACGGCCAACGCCACCAGGGCGCTTTTGGATTCATTCCGTTGGGGTTTTTGAACGCATACTCCCTTGACGAGGAAGTGAAACAAGAGGTCCTGAACTGAAAGAAGGAGATGGCACGAGAATTCTTTGAGGAGGATTTGAAAAAGCTTGTGCCACGGCTTAGAACCTACATAGAACTGGAAGGCGGGTACGTGGAGAAATAACATACTTACCAACAAGATCTTGTAATTTTTTTAAATACAATTTTTTTTTCTTTTCTAATAGAAAAAAACTAGGACTTATACTTTCTGGACGTGCCTCGCATGTTTCTGTAATGCAGATTATATAGATGCTCTGAAATCACTTAGCTTAGTACGAACATCGTGAGTATTTTTTACACTATACGAGGAAATCTGAGAGTATATTGTGTTTGCCTTACCATTTGTAACGCTAAGAAACAATGCTCGCACAGAAATATTTTTGTCGCTCAAAAAACTCAATTCCGGGTAACCGTCTGACCGTATGTCTACAACATTACTTTTGAACACTTTGAGATATCGTGCTGAAATTTATTTAATGCCATTTTCAGCAAAAAAAGAAACTTTAAGTTTGTGAACGGGCCACATCCCCCATTCCTTCTACACCCTCCCATACAAAATTTCATGAATTTTCGGAATTTTAAGAAATTGATTTTACTCCGAAACTATCAAAGCAATCGACTTGGAAATTAGGTGAAAATACAATGATGTGAATATCATTGACGTCAAAAAATATTGATTCATTCCCATCACTCCTTCTACCCCCTTTCATACAAATTCAGATTTTTGAAAAGGAAATTTTTCGATTTTCATTGAAACCAGAAAATCTTAAAGGCCGAATTTTTGCCAAAATTATTTTTATTACAACTGCAATCAATTTCGAAAAATTATCTAATTCACCTCACTCCTTCTACTCCCTCCCATACAAAATTCATGAAATTTCGAAATTTTAGTTAAATTCTTTTTGTTTTGGTGAATGTTTTCACAGCTAGGGTATAGCCTAGTAGGTAGCGTGTTGGTCTTGTAATGCGATGGACGTGAGTTCAAATCCCGGTCGGCGCAATACATAATTCCAGCACATTGCCTGCTTGGATATACCTTGGTCACCTCAATCTACGAAAATGAAAAAATTCGTAGAAAGAGGGTTGTGCGAAGGGCTAACAACCCTTCCACAATAAGTAATGAAAAATGTTAAGGAACCTCAATATCAGGAGGCCAAAGTCCGATTTGGGCTGTAGCGCCATTGTAGAAGTAGAAGAGAAGAATTTTTTCACAGTGCATTTCGAATTGAAGGAAAAGATTTCCGGATTCTACACTGTTACGCTTTATTATTCGTGACGTTTCGGTCTCTGCTGAGACCTTTATCAAAACTCTTATTTTCCGGAAATCTTTTCTTTATATTCTTTTTCTTTAAAACTATAAAAGCGCTCAACTGGAAATTTTGAGCAAAGTATAATTATACAAATATCATTTACGACAAAAAAGTTTATTTTGATCTACATACTCCTTCTACCCTCCTATAAATACATTTTTTTGGTAAATTCATTATATCGATTTTTATTAAAACTAAAAATAAACTAGTGTCCCTAGTAGTTGCAATAAATACTGTTGCGAGCTAGGGGTTCGCCGGGATTTCAAGTAAAACACAATTCGTTTAAAAATAAGTGTTAATTTATTTATTCGCACTTTAACACTATATGGAACCACCGCCGATATTGTTCTATCGCGTTCTTGCACCGGTTCGCGTCTACCGATAGATGTAGCTGAATGACTGCCTGTAATCTGAAAGCTTCGTACTTTTATACCATTTTCCCAATTCTCGAACCTTCCATGGTTTATTCGTCGGGTGTGTCTCAACTATACTGGAAGGTTCTAGATCTTTGATAATGGCTTTTTACATATTGGGGGACTGTTCTATAAAATTCTGGCATATTCGGGAAAGATGGTTGCCAGATCTATAACAATACTTAACAAATATATCAACTTCGCGTCACTCCCCCTCCCATATTAGAAATTCATGCAAAACATTTCTTCTTCGAATATACCTAGTCGTGCCATAAGTTCTGTCACACGTATATGGGCAATTTTTGTATAAATGAAAAAGAGTTTTTGACAAAGGAAAATATATTTTATTTTGGCATACTAATGGAAGTAAAATAAGCAACAAATTATTCAAAGTGGCCGCCTTTAGCCTTAACACAGCTCTTTAATCTGTTGGGCCAGTCATCGATAGCAGTACGCACTGTTTCTAGCGGAAAATTAGCTACTGCTTCTGTCAAAGATCGCTTAAGGCTCTCGATATTTGGGTGTCGTCTCGTGCACACCATGGACTCTAACTCCGCCCACAGTTTGTAGTCCAGGGGATTCAAATCTGGGCTCCCAGAAGGCCATTCCGTCGCCCTTATAAACTGTGGAATATTGGTTTCCAACCACGCTTGTGTGGTTCGAGCTTTGTGGGCTGGCGCAGAATCTTGCTGGAAAACCCAATGTCGATTGTTGAATAGCGTAGAGTTCAGCGGCTTCACACATCCCTCCAGGATGTCCGTTTGATAATTTTTCGCTGCAGTTTTTACGCCTTTTTCGCAAAAATGAAGCTCGGTGACCCCTTCGTAGCTGACACCCCACCATACCATGACTGATGCTGGATGATGTCCTCGCTGTACCCTAGTGGCAACTTGTCGGGCTTCTATGGAGCTGTGGGCATACACCTTATCATTTTGGCGGTTGAAATGTTCCTCCACCGTAAAAATTTTTTCATCGGTAAACAAAATTTCTCGATGTTTGTTGTTGCCGTACCGCCGAAGGAGCTCTTTCGATCTGGTGCTCCTAATTTGCTTCAACTGCTCAGTCAGCAAATGTCCCGTTGATCGTCGAAAGGCACTCATCCCGAGGTCAGATTTTATGATGCGAGACATATTTCGGGTGGAGATGTTCATCTCTCGAGCCATGATTCGTTGTTTACGAAGCGGATTTCGACGAATTCGACTCTCGACCGCTTTGATGGCAGCAGAAGAACGTACATCACGCGGACGTCCAGAACGAGGTCGATCTTCAATAGTCTGGATCGCGTTATATCTCTGGATCGCACGATACACAAATCTTTGCGTTATTGTTAACGGGCACAACAACTTGAAAATTTCACTCGCGGATTTTCCACACTTATGTAGTGCAATCACTGCAGTTCGGTTTTCTATTACACCCCATTCCATCTTCACACGTTAACGAACACACTTTAAATGACCATCAACTGTCAACAACATTATGACGTTTATAAAACTGGCCGATATTGAAATGTCACTCATAAAATAAAGTTGTTGCCAATGTGAGAAATTATGTGACAGAACTTATGGCAGGACTAGGTATAAGAGCAATCGAATTTAAAACTGATAAAGATGTTGATAAGCAGTTTTAAAATTATCCAAAACCGTAAACATCCTCTAACACCACCCATACAATGACCCAGTTTCAGGGAAACAATGTCCAATTTCCTTGAAAATTATTAAAGCTACACATTTTAAATTAAGCACGAAACATTTTGCAAACCACTTTCGATGCCATATTCAAATATGACATACCTCCTCCCTCTACTGTTATCACCTCCCATACAAAAGTCACTATTCACTATTCGAAAGAATTTGAGATGACATATTTTTCGGTAAATCAAACTCTTTCCCAGTTCATCTAGAGTATCGCATGATTGGGCTTTACGGCCAATCATAATTGTTATGTTTTTTTATGGGATGACACCAGAAGAACGCTTTTTATTTAGTTCCAAACTTAAATATGGAAAATATATCTCTAAACTATACTTTTAAATTTGCATTAAGAACGAATTGTTTTGATTTTAGAATATGAACAAATCGTAGCTGAGTTAAACTTGAATCTTTCTAAAAAAAAATATATAAATAGAGGAAGGTCATGAACCTTGGACCTGTTGTACCATGGTTCTATTACTGTTGACGAATTTAAAAACGTTTTCACTAATTTTTGCCTAATGTGTCACCCTTTCGAGTACTTCGCACAGGCAAAAGAAATAGTTTTTCGGCGTCCAAGGTAATTTTTTATGTTTTTTTTTTGTTTTTAATTTGCGAAGCCTTGTGACTTTTTCCACTGTAGTTTGTTCTCTGTCTTCTTGTTTGCCTTGTTTTTAATCCTCTTATTATAAAATAGATTGATTTTCACTGTATGGTAAAATAAAATACTTTACAGTGCTAAGTACTATCCTTGTACCGTGATCCTATTTATTACTTGTACCTTGGTCTGTAGGAAGTTACAAGAAATTATAATGCAAAATATCTGCAAACCATCCACTTGCTAAAGGTTTACAGCCAAAGACTCAATTAGGGCTGTAGCGCCATAGAAAAAGAATCTTATAAAATTATTTTAGTTCAATTCTAGTAAATGAATTTTAATGCCGTAAAGAGTCGATACAGCCATTGAACTCTGACCTCAGCTTAATCCTGGAATGGGGCAGGAAAACCAGAGTAGAGCTTAATGCCTTAAAAACGTATTCCTGTCATCTAGCTCTTAAACATAACGTTCCAAAGACATATAGGACATATTAGTGGCGTAATTGGCGTACAGATTTCACCTTCTGCACGTTACTTGGTGTACAATTTAACAATAGCCTTGATTGGAACCACACATCTACGAAGTTGCTTAAAAACGTCTTGGTATTCTGCGAAAGTGTAAGAAATATTTTTCTGCCTCCGAACTAACTACCATCTACTACTACCGACCACGCAATTACCATAGATATTTTCATGGTAAATGCAGCAAGGACCTAAAAGCCCTAATACCACATATATTCAATGTCCACAAGCTGCACGCTCACACGACACGAATACACTGTGAAGCCCCCGCCGTGGAGAACAGTGAAGTTTAGGCAGTCTTACATCCCCTGGATGACAGTGTTGTGGAATACATTACTAGGCAATCTCTTTCCCACTAAATACAACCTCCAGCAGTTTAAGAACAACGTTCACCGCCAATTCAAACTCTTCCCTCCTGTGTTTTCCTGCTAATTTCCCTATTTCTACTTGTTTCCCGTACCTATGTCGAATTAACTGTAAATCGCGCATTTAAGGGTTAAGGGGTCATCCTTTAATGCGCGATGCATATTTCGATAACCATAAAAAAAAAATGTTATATCGTCGAAAAATAATTTTGTAATGAATAATTGGTATTGTTAGGTTATTTGTGATCATAAATATTTCTATATTCGAATTAAAGCTTATATTCCGTGAAACGTACATATTTTATAAAAAAAAATTTACACAGGTCCAAGGTACATGACACGTCGGACCAAGGTACAAGTACAATTTGTACCTTGGACCGTTTGCACTTTAATTACACTTTCGTTTATAACTCTGATAATAGTACATTATATGAAAATGTTAAGATGTCATTTGTAAGCTGATATTCGTACCTTCAAAACAAAATACGTTACAAAAATCATGCATTAATATTGTGTAAGTTATAGAGCATTAAGTGAAAAGCACTTTTCCCTACTTTTAGTTCATAACAATCCTGTCTTCTTTTAACACTCAAGAAGTTAACCATGTTAAACACATTTTTGTTGCAAAGCTCTTAAACTATTGATTAACTTCTCGTTACAAAGTTGAACATTATTTCAACGTCCTTTCAATATTTCGACGCAATAAAATATAATGATAGGATTTACATATAAATTACAACATAGTCATAAACTTGAAAAACAAAATATTTTAGTTCTTGGCAAATGAACAAAACTCAGCGAAAAGACATTCGTGTGAAAATACTTGATAAAAATATCAACAAAAATGTGACGTACATATAATACATTTGCCAACTTACAAAGACCATATTGTCCTTGATGGGTCATTGCAGAAGTTTGCATGCAATTCCTTAAAAATTCCAACACGACAACCGTCTAAGTAATGCATTCTCTTATCAATTTTGCAAGTGACTTCAATCAAAATGTTTGGCTGCATTTTTGCATCACTATAGATACGACCGGACTTGGCAGACATCTAGTGAAATTAGAAAAAACTCAGGTGACATATTGGCTTCTCTCTCCATTAATAGCGCAAACTTGAACAAAGTACTGGGTGAAAGTGTACAAAAATTTTACAATTCTTCTAAATTTAAAATCTACGCAAAAGAAGAAGATGCTGACCTAAGAGAATTCAAAATAGGATCCCTCTAAATAATGAAGTGCGTGGAACATAGAATAAAATCTTGAACTTGTTTTCTGGCCTTGCAGTACGTTTGCTAGCCAAAAACGCTCGCTAAGTGCGTCTTGTTTTCATATCTGAAGTCATTTCGAGACTCTTAGTTTTTCTTTTATATTTAGAACTACCGAATAGCATGTAGGAAGAGTTCATTCAATGGTTTACAAGTTATATGTATGTTTAAAGATTGACAAGGACGTTTAAGGGGCCACAATCGATCACGAAGTATTCTACATTGTCTGTATGCATTCCGAATTCATGTGCAAGTGCAGCCGCATTCAATGTGTGAAAAACAAATAGCAGAAAGATATCTAGAAAATTTATAATTGTACCAGCAATAAACAGGAAATGTTGCATAGTTGTGATAAAAAAAGATTGCTACTTATGCATCACAACAGCACCCTCTCATAATCTAAAAATAACTGAGATATGCTAGATTTCGTGTTTATTCAGATTAACAAACACGATTTAGTCAATTTATTTAAGTAAATATTTAACATTAATAAACTAAAGGAGGAATTGATCATTAAAATTTACTTTCAACGCAAAAATCTCTAATAATCAGTTTGATTTAAATGAAAGTATAGTATTTGAAAAATTTATTTTTTGGCCTGAATATATTTAGAAAAGGTTGTATTTGGTTTTGGTATGCATTTGAAAATGGTTGCTTTATAGTTGAAAAAAGTTGCTTCTGCTTTTAGAATAGCTCTAAATTAAATAACGTTGTTTTGGATTTCAAAAGCTAGTTATTGATATAGTTGATTTTGAAATATTAAAAGGTTTGGTGAATGTTTTCATAGTGCATTTTGAATTGAAAGAAAAGATTTCCAGATTCTACACTGTTACGCTTTATTATTCGGAACGAAACGTCTCAAATAATAAAGCGGAACAGTGTAGAAGCCGGAAATCTTTCCCTTCAATTCGAAATGCACTGTGAAAACATTCACCAAACCAATCATATTATACTTCGTGTTTAATTTCAAAAGTTCCTTTACCTTTTGCTCGAACGTAAGTGGCTGATGGAAATTCCCAGACCCAACGGTAGCACCTACAGACTTGCTGTTTTTTTCCCATTAAACTCTTTGAAACTTGAAAGTGTTATAAAAACTTTGAGATCCCAAAACTATTACTTCCCAAACCTAGGAAAAGGGCTTAAGGGGTTCAATAGATTAAAAAAACCTGTCAACATTAAGTAGATGACTACATTTTGGCAAGACAAGTTTATCAGCGTCGGTGGCTTAGTGGAAGAATACTCGCCCGACGCACATACGGCCTGGGTTTCGATTCCAGAAATACATATACAATATTTTTTTTTTTAGATTAGACTGACGAAAAAATATTATAATTCAAGCAAAGCAAGGCAGTAGATGTGCCCGTGCGGTTTAAGGCCAACATCTTTTTATACATCTTTTTATTTATTTTCTAAATAAATTTGTATGGCTGAATATATAGATGTAAGTGCCTGCTAGAAATGTCCAGACAAAACAGTAACACCTACAGACTTGCGTTATTTTTTTATTAATTTTTTTCAAACATGAAAGTACGAATACATACTAAAGGGTGTCCCATTAAGACCGCCTTATTTTGAATTTAGCCTCAATCTTTTTGAGTCGATCGTGCAGCGTTTGTCAGATATTCTGATCCATAGATAACCTCCATGTCTACACTCTTTATTAAAATGAAAATTTCATAGCTTTTGGGAAAAAATTTGTGCTGTGTACGGTGAGGGTACTTTATCGAAATCTGCTGCGCGGCAATCGCTGAAAAAGCGAATGAAATTCTTGAAAAAGTCCAGCAAGATAAGTACATCAGCAGTATCGATATTGGTATGGAGCTAGGTATTGACCACAAAACTGTTTTGAACCATTAACACAAAGCTGGCTACAAAAAGAAGCTCGATGTATGGGTTTCTCATGAGTTGAGCGCGAAAAACATGATAGTCCCAATTAACATCTGCGATGCCCTGCTGAAACACAATAAAATCGAGCAATTTCTGAAACGTATCATAACCGGTGATGAAAAATGGGTCACGTACGACAATCGGAAGCATCAAAGATCGTGGACAATGGATGGTGAGCCGTCACAAGCGTTGGCGAAGCTAAGATTGACGCCGAAAATGGTGATGCTGTGTGTATGGTAGGACTGAATGAGAATCGTTCACCATGAGCTATGGTGGGACTGGACGGGAATCGTCCACTATGAGCTATGGTGGGACTGGACGGGAATCGTCCACCATGAGCTACTTCCAGTTGGTCAGACGATTGATTCTCAACTCTACTGTGTACAACTAGAGAGATTACGCCAGGCAATTGAAAGAAAACGACCCGAATTGAATAATAGGAAAGGTGTTGTCTTCCATCATGGCAAAACCCAACCACACACTTTTTGATGACCCGACAAAAATTGCGAGAGATTAGTTGGGAAGTTTTGATGCATCCACCGTATAGTCCCGACGTACCACCCTCTGACTATCACTTGTTCCGATCTATGCAGAACTCTCTCAATGGAATTAAGTTGATTTCAAAAGAAGCCTGTGAAAACCACTTGATCCAGTTTTTCAACCAGAAACCACAGAAGTTCTTCACCGATGGCATCATGGCTCTACCCGAAAAATAGCGAAACATAGTCGATAATAATGGAGCATATTTGGTTTAAATAAATTCATTTTCACACTATAAGAAACCGCCACGAACTTTTTTCCCAGACTCAATAACTTATGTTGCTTTAAAGTGCTCTCACGTCCACATAGCGTACTATCGGAAAATTCACAGACCTTAATGACTCACATCTTCCGAAGATTTTATCCTAAAGTAAAGTTCAATAAGCATCTCGATTTGAATCAACATCTTTGAAGTTGCCCTCGACGCCTCCAAAAGCCTAGGAATTTATCGTAAATGCAAAAAATATTTTCCGCTTCATGACTTAGCTACTATCTAAAGGGTTTTCCAATAAGGACTTGACAACTTTTTTTCAAAATAAAATCCAAACCATTTGAGACGTTGTTCCTTCGTGTACTTTACCATGATAAAAATGTTAAGTTTACTGAATAAATTGACAGTGACAGTTCGATGATTAGTGAAAGGGTGCGTTCACAAATTGAATTCAAAGTTGTCAAGTCCCTATTGGAAAACCCGATATAAGGCCTACATTCAAACTCGCTTGAATGCAATTCGCATCTTTGGGCTAGGACACCAAAAACACACCTTGCGTTGCTCGATCGAATATAGAAACACGCGTTACGACTAGCCATCTCCCGCGGCTTTTTCCGCGTAAGAATCGCAATAATAATAATAATAAAATAATAATATGGGACAGGCTCGTGATCAAATCGATCCCGTGATTTTAGATCTTGTACGTATTGAAGAGCGTTAAGGACATGTGAATAATTGTAGCTTGTGTTAATTAAAAAAAAATCAAATAAAATAACATTAAGCTTAAAAACATAACAGGACTACGATTGTGCGTAAAGCGCAACCATACAAAATCGAAATTTTGTATGGGGAGTGGTAGAAGGGGTGACACCATTGAACTAATTTGTTTCACATCATGTTAGAGTGGCTATAAAAATGTTTCGTACCAAATTTAAACTTAGAAAATTGAATAGATGGTTAGATAATTAGTGCAATGTTTTTAATGAAATTGTCCAGTTTGTATGGGAGGTGGTAGAAGGAGTGAGGGGTTTTTAATGATTTTTCGAGAAACAACTATAATCGTCATGCAATTGATATATTTTAAATTTCAGATCATACTTTTCAAGAAAATCGAATTTTGGAAAAGATGTAATATTGTGTCACATTGTATGAGAAGGGGTAGAAGGGGAGAAGCTAATCGGTTTACTTTTCCCCGATATTAATTATAATACTAATTAAGGATTTAGTTCGAAATTTAAGCTCGATAAATGTTATACGTACTAAGCAAATTGGTTTATAGCATTTCATGAAAAAGCGCAGTTTGTATGGGAGGTGGTGGAAGGAGTGGATGAATGCAAATAATTTGTATACGGATTTATGATAAAAATAATATATTCTATTCGTCCAATTTTTAGCTTCCCGTACAGTGAAATTTAGGAAGGCATTGCCGACAAACGTTTTTCAAACAGGTATAACCTCCACTCCTTCAAGAATATGGTTCACCGTCATTTCTGGGTCTCTCCAACAAAATTTCCAAAATACACCCAATTTGAATCCAACTTAACTGTGCAATGCATTAAAGGGTGACCCCCAAAGTTATACATAGTTAAAAAGAAATAAAAACTTAACCAGAGTTTCCTTGAAATGCGTCGGAGGTGTTGGGTTCACGAATGTTTACAATTGATAAGTTTGACGGTGACTTTCCAAATAGAAGAACAACACGGATTTGATTCGTGCGTCAAACACTCGAAGCTTCGTGCGAAGGGAGATCCCTCTTAACCTACAGAAAGTGGCAAGGATACCGAAGGTCTACGAGCTTTATTTATACGGACCTCAATATTAAATAATAACTAATTAAAAAAAAAATACATTTGGAGTTGAATAAGAATAAACGAACCACGTATTCCCATTTTTTTATGTGAATCGACTTAGCAATTTCACTGGCAACATAAACCGTCAAATTTATCCAGGACTAACTATAAATCGAACAACCTTCGCTCGATATCCTCAAGTCATTTTTTTATTTTTATGGGCTTTACGATTATGGTCTGCTGTACTACATATTCCTTAGCGTTTCTACAGAAGGTGCACGAAAGCAATGAGTAATAGAAAAGTTTTCGTTTCGGCACTTAGCGATTTTCTTCAACTTATTTCTCAGATTTTCACGTTTCCTCGCTGAAAATAATGCTATTTGCTTGTTTACAGCTTGCAAACGAAATACGGCAGCTGTTGCAAAGTTTAGAGGCAGCACGATGCGGAGGTAAAAGGTTGATTTATAATAGAATCGGGGGTATTTTAAGAAATGTGTTATTTATTCGGAAATTCTGCTATATTACTGAGAGATTGATAATGTTTTGTGTATATTCTTAGAGTTTAAGGACCGACAATTTTTCGATATAATTTTGCATAATAGTTGATAATGAGAAATGAAAGCTCATTAACTATAAAATTAAATTCTAATTAATCAGAATTCGGTGAAAATTATTCATTAAAGATAAAATGCGTCCATAGTATACAAATTTATTCGCGCATAATTCATTCCACTTTGTAATCACGCAATTTATCTGAATCTGTCGAAAATAACTTAACTGAATTAAAATCTGTCAAACGGGCCGAGTACTTAATCGTTTATTTTTCCAAGATAATTGATTGAATGAAATTTTATAGGCAGTACCAAATTTAATTTTAACCCAAAAATAGAAAATTAGTTTGATAGATATAAAATAATTATGAATTGAAAGGTTTCAGTCCGAAGTGATAGTTAAATTTCATATTGAAGATTTTCTAACAATTTTGTGGCATATTGTATTGAACACTATATGGATATTATAGACGATCTAGAGTCACCAGCTCCAGGTGAGGATTTAAAAGAAGCTTTGAATGAATAATTAAACAAATTGTTGATTGTAGACGTTAATTAATTCTCTAATTACTGTGAAAGAGATCGATTTTAAGACAATCTAATAAAAAACCAACTTTCCAAATCGCTTTAATGAATGAAATAAGCCATGTACAACAATAAACTGCCCGAGCGATTAAAGCATAGTTCCAAGACAATAGGCATGAAATCTTATCCTAAAGAAAATACAATCTAATGAAAGCCATGAATTCGCATAGCAAGACTTAAAGGACACAACGAAAATCAAGCGATAGCAAAATTAATGTCATCCCCTAAAACAACTCTCATCACAGTAGAGCATCGAAATTAATTGAAAGATAATAAAATGGGGGATGATAGCCAAAACTGTAAGTGAGCAAGAAAATTGAGTTTCATGTTATACGGATTCAGATATTAAATCAGAAGAGACAACCAAAGTTTATCACCCTTTTGGACGGAGAGAAAAAAAAGAACAAAACAATTTTTAATTAAATATTCATTAGCAATACGCTATTATCATACTGCTACATTGTGTCATAAATAAAGCCAGATGTTCTGATTTCATCCATACTTACCTTTAAGCAATTAAAAATTAATTTAAACTGACAAAATTAATATCCCTCTCTAGTTATCATTTTATGTGTTATTAAAGTTTGGTCTATGCTCTTAAAACGTTTTTTCCAATGGGAAACTCAACTTTTGACAGTTTGTAAGAGACATGTTTGAAAAGATACATCTGTCAAATTTGATAGTACGCTTATTAAAGTTTGGCAAATCACCAAAGCTAGGGTGTAGTGGGTAGTGAATTGGTCTACAATGCGAAGGTCCGTGAGTTCTAATCCCGGTCGACACATAATTCCAACACACTACCTGCTTGAGTATACCTTGGTCACCTTAATCTATGAAAATGAAAATTCATAAATAGAGGGTTGCCCGAAGGTCTACCAACCCTTTCACAATAAATAATGGGAAATAATAACGAACCTAAAGGTCAGGAGACCATCGGGCTGTAGTGCCATTGTAGAAGTAGAAATCACCAATGCAAATGACACAATCGAAATGACTGGATTCACGTTCGCTCGTTGCATTCTAATTGCAAAGAGGGAAGACTGAAAATAAATGTTTGTAAAACCAATTAGATGCAAGTGGAGTCGAATACCAGCGCACCGATTGTTCTTAGCAGACAAGATGTGGAAGAGGTGCAAGATTATTGTTACCTTCAGTTCACTGGTAAACCTTTATCGTCGCGTACAGTGAAGAATAGTCGAAGAATAGTCAGTCCTTCATCACCCGAACATCAAGACTGTGGAATTCACCCCAAGTATTGCCATCAACTTACAACATTCAGTGTTTGAAAGTTAACATCCAAGGACAGTTTAAACTCCCCCCTTTAAAAACTGCCTTGTAACTCCATCGCTCACCTACCCTATACCGACTTGACTGTGCACCCAAGGGTGATCCCCTAAGTTATGTTCGGTGGTATAAAAAAAATCGGTAGCCTTTCCCCTTTCTGGAGGTTAAGAGGAATCTCCCTGCGCAGGAAACTGCGAATGTTTGACACACGAATCAAATCCGTGTTGTTCTACTATATGGAAATTCGCCGTTAAACTTACCAAGAAACTGCAAGTGCATACGACGCATTTTAGAGATATTCTGGCCAGAAGTGATCTCCAACGACGAATTTTGGAGTACAACTTGAGAGACTAAAATAGGCATTGAGATTCAAAGGCGAAAGTGGCAATGGATCAGTCACACTTTAAGGAAACCAAAGCGAAACATCGCCAAACAGGTTCTGGATTATAATCCTAAGGAAGACGTTTAGTTGGTCGACTATGTAACACATGAAAGCGAGCAGGGGGCTAGAGGAATTAACAAATCCTTGCGACAACTAAAGACCGATGCTCAGGATCGCGCCTTGTGAAAACGAACTATTTTTGTCATATACATCAAAAGCAGGAAAATGAAAAAACGCACTGTCAAATTTCGTGATTTTTAAACCGGACTGTTCGAATATGGAACTCGCTCCCCATCTCAGTATTTCCGCATGACTACAGCATTCAATACTTCAAAAGAAATATTCATGACCATTGTCGTCTCTATCCCCTTAATTCGCAAAAATCAAAATCCTCCCCTCCTCCCTGGAGCTGTGCTTCAGTACAAACGGACAACCCCTCTAGTTCCGGTGTCACATAAAAAAAATGCATCCGTAAACAAGTTATTTGGCAGATATTTTGGTCCGGTGTCATCATCAACCGGTATTTAAACGATGCTACATATCGAGCGATGATAGCTAATTATTCATTTGAATAACGTATTGTTTCAATGGAACGACGGTATGTGGCATACAACGCACATCAACTGACCATCAAGATCATGTGACTGAACGCCCTGGGACTTTGTCTTGTGGGGCTACCCTAAGTTCCTGGTTTATGCGAACAAGCCGCAAAGAATTCAATCTAAGGATCAGGACGCCAAGAGTATATGAAATCTTAATTAAATAAATGCGGTTTAAGATACTCAGATAGCAAATGAACTACTATTCCAAGTTTAAAAATAACAATTTTTCACCGAAAAACAACAATTTTCATGTATCGGGAGTACAAATTGAACCCGTCGTTTCCCAACAGTTGGCGCCAGCAGTAAATGCTGATCAATAATGGCGGATCAAAAAAGTTACATCTGGCAACAACTCCTCATCATTAGATTTGTGAAGTTTTATCGGCGTCATATGTATATGTACTTTTTTTTCCCCGAATATGTCGAAGTTTGAACGAAATAAGCGTCATTTGCGCGAAATTTTGCTTTTTGCCTTCAATTCACACAAATCTGCGGGTGAGACGCGTCCAATTATTGTAGAAACTTATGGCGAGGGTGCTATTAGTGAAATAACGTGTCGTGAGTGGTTTCAAAGCTTCAAGAGCGGTAATTTTGACGTCGAGGGCCGGCATGGCAGTGGAACAGAGAAAATGTTTGTGGTACGTCATGAGCTGTTGCAACTGAGTGAAACCATCACGGTATCGAATACAATTGATGCGTTTGAATCGAGCATTGAAGGAGAAACGGCCAAGTACCAAGAGAGACACGACAAAATGATTTTGCTGCGCGATAACTTTTGGCGATATGTTGCTCAGGTTATGAAAACCTGCCTGGAAACACTGAAATCTGATGTCCCACCCCACCCACTGTATTCTCCAGACATCGTCCTTTCCGACTATCACCTATTTCAATCAATGACACATGGCCTGGCTGAGCAGCACTTCCATTCTTACGAAGAAGCCAAAAAATGGATCGATTCTCAAAAAAAGAGCATTTTTCTCGGAATACGTATGCTGCCAGAAAAATAGGAAAAAGTTGTGGCTAGCGATGGGAATTTCTTTGAATAATAAATATTTTATCATTTCTCCACAATCAAGGCTCGAATTTAAAAAAAAGGCGGTTTTCAATTTGTACCCCCAATAATAAACCGGTCTTTTTAATTGAAGAAAAACCATTTCCAATGAATTAAAAACCTTTTAAATGTTAAAAACGTTTTACAACATTTTAAAAATTTGATGGGGTGCGACAGAAGTGGCCATAAATCTCCTTCTTGAATACGTGTACATATGTTGCAGTCATTAGAGAATACTAAGCTTGAAAGATTATTCATACGAAAGAATCACGGAACATTGTGACCGGAAGCATGTTGGAGTCAATATTCATTCGAACAGGAAGAGAGACAAGATATTGGAGATTTCTTGGAAGTAGTATAGAATGATTATGGTAGAGCGCGACAAGTGACGAGGTGATGATGCCTGTCTCCTATCATTTTAATAGCGCGTAATTGGATAAGGGTTGGGTATAGTCCAG
The DNA here is from genome assembly GCA_963669355.1 of Chorisops tibialis. Classification (NCBI taxonomy): domain Eukaryota; kingdom Metazoa; phylum Arthropoda; class Insecta; order Diptera; family Stratiomyidae; genus Chorisops; species Chorisops tibialis. The sequence continues at coordinate 71,429,284 of OY770263.1, read as the reverse complement.
TGGGTAGCGTGTTTGGCAAAAATCCGAAGATCTTGAATTTAAATCCCGATCGACGCACGATTCCGTTCTGCTTAGTACATTTGAGCCAATTCAATCTGCAAAAATGAAAAATAATCCCGTATAGGGGGTTGTGCAACAACTCTTCTACAATAACAAATAAATGTTCAAAACCCTGAAGAGCAAAGACCAAGGTCTAATTTTGCTGCAGTGCCATAGAAGAAGATTTAGTAGGAAAGAGAAGTTTTTGTAGTTCCCACCCATAGGTGAAAGTCTCAGCACAGCTATTTATAATATTACACTTTTCTCAAAATTTAAAGTAGATAGCTTTCACGGTTTTGGAGAAAAATAATTTAGTTAAAATTCCGAAATTTTGTAAAATTCGTATGGGAGGGGTAGAAAAAGTGAGGTGAAATCGATAATTTTATTAAAATTGCTTGCAATTGTTATAAAATTAATTATGACAAAAATTGGTTCTTTTAGCTTTGTTAGTTGCAATGCAAACCGAATAAATGCATTTTTGAAAATTGTGCATTTGTATGTGAGGGGGTAAAAGGAGTAAAGGGATCAGATCAATATTTTTTGATGTTAATGATATTTATATAATTATACTATGACCTAATTTTCAAGTCAATAGCTGAAATGATTTCGGAGAAAAATCAATTCCTTTAAATTTCAAATTTCATGAAGTTTGTATGTGAGGAGGTAGAAGGAAAATGCTAAAAATGATATATGAAAATTGTCAGCACAATAGGTCAAAGCTTTCGAGATTTATGTTGTAGAGAGACGGACAGACGGTCACCTGGAATCGAGGCTTTTGAGTGACAACAAATATTTCTGTACCCCTAGTAACTATGTGCGAGCATTATTTCTTAGCGTTACAAACGATAAGGCAAACACAATACACTCTCATATTTCATCTAAAGTACAAAAATAGCAATGAACATACGGAGTCATAATTGTCCATTCTTATCACAGATCTATTTTTCGTGTTTTTTTATTTACGGCTTGTGTTCGATAGAATACCATACTAGCTCTTAAATCATTTTTTTTTTTATTAATAAATAAAAACATTTTGATCACCTTTAAAAGAATCAGTGTGGGCGCGAATACTCTCAGCTCTTATTAATATAACGAATTTCTGCCGTCCTGCACAAGCCCACACAAAGTCCTTTACTACCTGAAAACAACGCTCCTTCACGATTAAGGAGCGTTATTTTTGGCAATGAAAATATTCTTCGTCAATTTGCACCTCAAATAATGTTTTTGACGTTGAAAACATTTCTAAATTTATTCGTTCTAATTTGGAATTTGCTTGCTTTTCTATAATCGCATTAGAACATCGAACAAACTGTCTGTTGTCTTAATTAGTCCGCCCCTCTCTCGAGCACTACCCTAAGTAAAACGACTCATAGATTTAGCCGAAAATAATCTAAAATTAGATGAAAAACTTTTGATTTTAATCGATATTGAATCGGATAGCGGTCACGTTATTCAATTTGATCGAAGAAACTACCAAATAATTCATTTGGTAACTTTTTTCCAAGTTCTTGATGTAGTGGTATTCGTGTCGTCACAGTTGTGAACTTATAGCTTAAAATTTAGCAATCCGGATCGAAAATCCAGCCATATACTGAAACTGATTGCGCACTTTTTTCTCGGCTCGTTAAAATCCTTAATCGAATCAAATAACCATACAGCGCATTTGAATAGGTTTTATTGAGACCATCCGAATCTAAGTCCCTTTCGTTAATAATTAACGAACAGACTTCTTCATAGAAACGAAAACTGAAAATCAACACGCAATATCGAACTTACCTTAAAAATCGATACAACAGTCCCAGCTTTATAACAAGGTGATTTTTAGTTGCGAACGAAGGGAGACTAATTTCGGGGAGGGCATTAAGACATTATCCCTATAAAAAACAACTAAACACACGCAATACTACTTATAGTACACAGGTGAAAGAATATTTTCAGTTCAAGGGTAAAAGTAAAAGCTAATCAGAAATTGAAGTTATGTAATCAATAATAATTTATGGTACACCGATATTTGATAGGGACATAATAATAGTTTCGTCAAGTGGAGTGGTTTGTGGTTTATTTATTGGTAATAATTTTATGTCGTGCTTGGTAGTATTCTTCAGATTTATTTGTTTGGCGAACAAGTTCGGGGATATGAGATCGGAATCCCACGTCTGCGACGATTTAGCGTTGAATTATTGCGAGTGATCATTACATTTTACGACGAATCTATTACTAAAAATAATTATCGTTTAATGATAATCGCACCGCAGACAACTTATTAATTGTAGAAACGAGAAGAAGGAATAAACAAGTATGTAATTACATCATTTCTGAATAGAGATTTGGCATAATCGATGTATACAGACTTTAAGATTTCTGTATAAGATTATTTATTTATTTATATTCATCTGTAGAGGTTATCTCAACAGACTAAGGAATTATAAAACTGTGCATATTAAAATTAAATGATAAAGTAAAAAAAAATAATTACATCGAAAAATTATCAACTTTGAACTGCGCTCGACTAATATCAATTTTGTCGCATAGCATATTGTTGCATATCAGCCCTAGTCGTTCATCGAATACCCGCGATTAACTATTGCGTGTGACTCCAACTGCTCGAGCGTACACAGAAACAGTATGGCCGACTAACGGACGAAAAGCAGACGAATAGCGACCAAATATTATAGAACCATATAAAAGAGCGAGCTTTTGCGACGAAAGAGTCAAGATCGGGACATCGCGTGGTAAAGTCAGTCGAAAGGTGGAAAACGGAAGAAAAGAAGATAGAAAAGCGACAATTGGTTAACGGAAAAAGTGTTTGTGATAGTTAATAAACAGCGATGAATAAAAGTTTGCGAAAAATAGTTTCATTTTTATTTGAAACCCAGCGACCCCTTGCGCACTTCAATATTTAAGTAGAAACTGCATCTAGAAATAGTAAATGTTCATTATGGTTTGGTGGATGTTTTCACAGTGCATTTCGACGCATTCGTAAGGTTTCGGTATTTACTGAGACATTTATCAACCTTGATAAAGGTCTGAGCAGAGACCGAAACGTCACGAATAATAAAGCGTGACAGTGTAGAATCCGGAAATCTTTCCTTTCAAAGGTTCGTTAGTTCCGTAATTGGTGCTGTGCGCGATAGGATGAAAACTGGTCCTATACCTCAATCACGCATAAGAACTTTCTTCGTTGAACCAAAGATTTGGTATCTAGTTTCATACGTGGGAATGTCAGTGCTCCTGTTAAACTTACGAAAAGCATATCTAGAGAAATTACGTTAAATTCCGTCAATTCGTAACAATTGCAAAGTCGGTCTCACAAGAGAAACAAAGAAAGCTTTTACATGAGATGGGTCAATGAAATCTTTAGTATCGCGTTTTATAAAACCAAGATTTAAGTAAGTTTTAGAGATTATGTAGTCAATATGAGAATTGAAATTAAAATTAGAATCGACTAACATGCCAAGATCCTTTACCTCCAAGCACCTCTGAAAAGATCTGTTGTTTAAATTATAATCAAATAAAAATAATAGGCACTTATCAAAATTGAGCTCTAATAAGTTATCGTTAACGACACCAATTACTGAGCGCAGCGGAACTAAGCACAATCCTTCCTTCCCTCTGTATTTTGCCCGGGATACACACCAAGCTCAACGCGCACGTGAGTACACCGCCAAACCCTTACCTTCTCACAGAATGAAATATAGGCATTCATTTCCCGAACGTCAAAACTTTGGAACATATTACCAGCCAAAGTCTTCCCCTAATGAGTACAACCTCCAGTGCTTCAAAAGTAATGTCCACCGTCACTTTTGTTTATGTTTTTAGTAACTCTTTAAATTTTGTCCTATACTGACATAGCTAGGATGTAGCCTAGTGGGTAGCGTGTTGGTATACAATGCGAAGGTCGTGAGTTCAAATCCCGGTCGACGCATAATTCCAGCACACTGCCTGCTGAGTATACCTTGGTCACCTTAATCTACGAAAATCAAAAATTCGTTGATAGAGGGTTGTGCGAAGGTCTAACAACCCTTCACCAATAAATAATGATAAAAAGTTAAGGAATCTAAAGGTCAGGAGGCCTAGGCCCGATTTGGGCTGTAGTGCCATTGTAGATGTAGATACTGACATAACTCTGCATAGCCTTTTCGGGTGATCTCCTAAGTTATATTCGGTGCCTTAAAAAAATCAGCCTGAAGTTCAAGACAATCATTCAAGTTTCAGATCTCAGAAAGTAAGGGCCCTAAATGGCTTCCTTGAGGAACGCCAGATTTAACATCAAAGCACGACGTTGAAATTCTATTTATACGCACAACTTGTTTCGTCAAGCAAGATTAGAAAGAAACCTAGTACCCTCAACTTCACGATAAAAAGCCTTTTCAAAGTTTGAAAAGAAAACGTCAACTTGAAAGCCTTGTTCAATCGTATCTGCACAACATTTAGTAAGAATTGTTAAATTTTTAGACGCAAAATTACGTGAAAACCCCTTTGAAACATGAAAAAATCAACTTTTCCTTAGCTTTTCAAATAATTTAAGGATGGAGGACAGTTTCGATATTAATCTATAATTTTTACCCACATATCTGCGACCAGACTTAAATATCGGTGATATGACTGCTTCCAAGTGTCGAAAAATTTACCGGACGCAAGCGACTTATTGAAAACTAGCCGTACTTGTCCTACGTTTACGTAGGCGAATGTAAAAAAATTCAGGAGCAGTTTTTAATTACCAATAATTATTGTTGACCTTGAATCGCACGGTTATATCTGCTGCCGTACTTCGCAGGAACTATTTCATATTTACTCTTGTCAAATCTTGAAAATAAATGAATATTTACAAAAAAAAAATATGTTTATGGTTGGAATCGATACCCGGACCGCCGGCATCGGGAGAACATTCTTCCACTAAGTCACCGATGCAGATAAATTTATGTTGCCAAAATACAGTCATGTAATTAATGTTGACAGATTTTTATATGGGGCGCCCTTTAAGCCCTTTTTCGAAGATTTAAGGAGTAATATTTTTTGGATCTGAAATTTTTTATATTTTATTTAATTTTTCAAGTTTCAAAGAATTAAAAAAAAAAAAAAACTAGAACTACGATTGGGCGTAAAGCCCAATCATGCGATAGTCTAGATGAAAGAGTTTTCGTTTTATTTGATTTTAAGAAATTTTTTATGGGAAGTGGTAGAAGGAGTAACGTCATTGAACGAATTTTTTCACAACATGCTAGAGTTGCTATTAAAATGATTTATTGAAAATTGAAGCTTCAAAAATTAAATAGTTAGTGATAAAATTCGTGTATTGGTTTTAGTGAAATTGTGCAATTTGTATGGAAGGTTATAGAAGGAGTGGGGAGTTCTTAATGACTTCTGAGAAAAAAACTAAAACATCATTCGATTAACATGTTTTAAATTTCAGACCAGTAGCAAACAAACGTTTTAAAAAAATCGAATTTTTATGAAGTTTGGATCTTTTTGTATGAATAGACGGACTGAAGCTAATCGTCAAATTTTTTTCGTTCTCACTAATAATTCTAAAAAAAATATTTACTGCACAATCGCAACTTGATCAATTTTGTACGTGCTGAGTAAATTGGTTTAGCGTATTTCATGAAAAAGGGTAGTTTGTATGGGAGGTGGTAGAAAGAGTGGGGGAATTCGAATTTTTCTACAATGAATTGCAATCATCATGAAAATGAAATGTTCCAATTTTCAGATCAATAACTTTCATACTTTTCGAGAAAACGCGATTATTGTCGAATACCAAAATTGTGTCTTTTTGTATGGGAGGAGGTCGAAGGAGTGGAGCGATGTGGCCCTTACTTTTCGTCAAAAATTACGTGTGCAAAATTTGAATTTTCAAGCTGAACGCATTCTCGAACTAGAGAGCGAACGGGCCGACAGACGGACGGACATCCGGTTTTGAGATTTTTTAGCACAACAAATATTTCTGTACTCTAGGCGACACCGTGCGAGCATTATTTCTTGGCGTTACAAACTTTAGAGCAAACTTATAATGCTCTCAAATTCCATCTAAAGTACGAAATTCCAAGTCAAGTTTGGTCTGGGAATTTCCATCGGCCACTTACATCCGAGCATATAATAGTAAACACCTCATAAAGCGAAAATGAGATGCTGGCAACAGGTTTCGAAATAAGCATTTTCGACGTGGAATTCAAATTCAGTTAAATCATTATTTGTACATATTTGAATGAGCTTGAAAGCATGCAGTCTCAATATTAATCTCCAAAAATCTTTAGATAGTATTTATGTTCGCTACATTTTGGTTCCATTATGAATGCTTCCGATATTGGCTTTGTTAATATACTCGAACTACAAACGAATCAGTTTCCCGACTACGTCTATAAAACCTGCAGTGACGCTCCCTGAATCTGCTGTTTTCAGATCAGATGATTTCGAGAAATTTAATGTTATGGACTATCATCTGCGCTGCATATATGCAGTGATGTCACCTACAAAGTTCTTCACCTAGCAGGACTTCTGGCACTCCAATCTTTTAGGACCACGTCCAAACTAGTGTTCAATCCAGACATAATTTGAATCGCCTAGCAGCTATAATCGAAGTAGTTTTATTTTGGATACAGAGTTATAGCGAACTGTTAAGTAACGACGCAACATACATGCCTGCCAGGTAAGGCTCTACAAACATTAACTCCATTAATCAGTTAGTCGACGCAGCACCAACAGTACTGGAGACTGACTTCAAGCAAAATATTTCGTATTCTTTCTCGACAGAATGGCGTCAGCTGGATAGCTGCAGAACGACCAAATCCTTTTGGAAAGGACCGAATGAAAACAGCTGTTACAACGTAGTCGTTATAGTATCCGAACTATAGTCGGCCTTACCACAGGACATTGCCTACTTAAGCTCCAGGCTGTGGATCGTGAGCGCCAGACAAAGAATCTATGGAACATTATCTTTGTTACTGCTTGCAAATCTCCAACAGTCGTCTTCTTTGTTTGGGCTCTAGGTTCTGCTCAGAACTAGACAGCCTCAGAGGAATCAAACATTCGAACCTGCTTCGGATAGCAAACCTTACCAAGTGGCTACCACATGAGGAGTAGCATCCATCTCATAAACTTTAATAGGAGGAGTATAATGAGCCCAACTGGTTCCAGTGCAATATGGCTCTCTTCTACTACCTAAACCTATGTTCTTCTTCGTCATCGAATTTGCAAATATTTCAGATTCGACCGACACGATTCTCAAACAACATTTTGGATCTGAAACCTTTGTTCCGGACAACTTCAAAGTTCGAACTTCTAGTAATAATCTCTAGCAGATAGTTGACAGGGATGGCAGGGAATTGCAGGCCAAGCATCCAATCTCCATTACCTGTTCCCTACTCAGTCTGTACTGATTCACTGGGCCTGAGCTTCCTAGAGAAAAGTTCTGTAACTCTCCTCTAAGAAGCTCAGAACACGAAACAGTAACGAGACGTTTTGACAGTTCAGTTACTTTTTCGGGAGCTTATTTCGTTACTTAAGTAACGAATATATATGCGCGTCGGTACTCGTTACTTCGGATTTCGGTCGGTAACGAGTACTCGTGTAACGAATAATTACTTTTTTGACATTACTACCTGACATGTCACCATACGACTTTTTCCTGTTCAGTTGCTTGAAAAAAAAACACTTCGTGGAAGCCGTTTTGATTCAACTGATGCCATGAAACGAAAATCGCTGGAGGAGCTAATGGTCATCCCGAAAATCGAGATTGGAAAGTGTTTCAAAGATTGGAGTAAACGTGGGCATAAGTGTATTGCATGCAATGGGGAGTACTTTGAAGGATACAAAATAGATATTGAAGATTAAACTTATACTTTGTTTTTTATTTGAAAAATCCCTTTACTTTTTGCCCAGATGAGTAGTGTGCAATTATTTGACCTATCAAGGCCGGTACACTTTTTGGATCCGGGCCTCCTTAGACTCGAAGCTCGGTTCATAGTACCTTTTAGCAATGTACATTGTGACCAAAAAGTACCGAAAATTTGTAAATAAAACGCAAAATATTCAATATTTATTTTGTCGCCTTCAAAGTAATCCCCCCCATTAGATGCAATACACATATGCCAGCGTTTTTTCCAGTCCTCGAAACACTTTTCATAAGCACTTTTTGGTATGACCTTCAGCTCCTTCAGCAAATTCTCAGTACTTTATGGTCAGAATGTATTTTTAAAAAAGCTAGACAGACCTTTAAAGCTATCAAATTTCAAATTAAATTAAATATTTAGTTGTCGAGGGTCATACAATATACATCATAAAACTGGTAGATAGTTCAACTCGCCTACTGGACATTGCAGATCAATTTGCAAAGTTACTTGACTTTTTCGAAACTCACCATTTAAAATATGCTGCCTCTATGTTACACATGACAGTTTGGATTCTCAATAATTGAGACAACTCTAAAGGGTATGAGGTTATTATACCTTCCAGGCTCAAATGAGCAGGTCGCCGAAAGACGCTTGGTTCACGAAGGAATGTCTCGATGAAACTGAAGCCAATAACCAGTCGTTCCAAAAATATCGAATCAACCCGACTGCCGGGAACATTATATTGGCAAAAAACAAATGCAATAGTTCGAGCATGACCATAAACGTCGGCTTAAGATCGTCAAAAAGCCCAAGAGTACCAGATCTGTTTGGTTATTTGTGAAAAATTCTTCTTCTTCAATGGCACTACAGCACAAATTGGGCTTTGGCCTCCTGGCCTTCAGGTTCCTTACCATTTATTTGATTTTGTGGATGGATTATTAGCCCTTTGCACAACCCTCTATCTACGAATATTTATTTATGTGGCCAAGATATACCCACACAAGTAGTGTGCTGAAATTATACGTTGACCAGGATTCGAACTCCCGACCATCGCATTGTAGACCAACACGCTACCCACTAGGCTACACCCTAAGTTACCACATAGTCCTTATCAATTATTTTTTCTAAAATATCTTCCATATGCAGACTTATTGCCCCGAACGATTTTATTATGAGTATATAGTGATATAGTGAGTATGAGTAGAGTACGATTAATAGATATTGATTACATAGATTATAGCGAGAATAGATTAACAGCGGGATCAGGAAATGATTTGTTTCAAACATATTGCAGATACAATAATAAAATGAGTAAGTAAGAACTTTAGCACAGAGTCCAGCATTGAATCTAAATAAGCCATATACGATCGAACGTAGGCTCGAAATAGATGATCGCAGTGATCTACCAAAAATGGCGCTTAAATATCAATTAAATCATGTGATGAAGTCATCTCTCCAGATGTGTATCTTTGAGATATCGTCAGTTTTAAATATATTTTTATCAGGCACATGATGTTTACATTACACGCATTTTTTCATAAATGACGTGTCTACTAACAATAAAAACATTGATGACCGGGCAGACGAGGTTGTTTGGAATACCGCGCGCCGGCCTCTAGTAGTAACGGAGTGTGGAGCGACGTGCGAGATACGTGATGTGTCTGAGGTTTGTCGAATGGGCCTATTCGACTTTACTGCGAGCGATTATGTAAAACAGATTGGCCCCACTTAGTTACCTAGATCTACAATAGGCCCCGACTTCTGACTCCGTCACTTAGGACAATACATCACTTTAAATGAGCTTGCTTATCCAATTTTCAACGGCTTTAAGACGTGCTTCAAGTGTCGGATGGAAGGTGTCTCTCATTCATACAGAAGTGTTTGAGGAAATTAATTGATTATGACGGATTATTTGCATTCCTTTGAGTGTTTCTTCCGGCATTTCTCAACGCGTTTTGTGGCTTCAGTTATTTCAAATGTTTAATAAGGTTGCATATGGTGCTGTTCGATTTGTTCGTCTTATTAGTGAACCTGAATTAGAAATTTGAGCAATAACGTGCTAAATAATCAACAAAATTTAATTATCTGATTATAAAACAAATTGGGATTAATTTTTAATTTCATATGGTTGCGTTGCAAAAACAATCGCATGCAATTTACTTTTGTAAAAAAGAAACTCAGTTGCAGTATTGGTTAAAAAAAAAAAATTTAAAACCGCAATCCGATAACATTTTAATAAAAAAAAATCAAATTTTATCGTCATAGTTAGTTATGATATGCATGCCTACCTACAAGGTGATAAGAGAAGCGTTAAAGGTGGGGTAATTACTTATCTACTGATAAGATTACATGAGTTTATATCTCTTAGGGTTTGAAAATAGAAAATACAAAAGCGATTTGTATTTATTTTATTCAATATCTCAGTGGTTCATCATACATATAAATTACCATTTTTATAATTAACATGTTTGGCATATTTATTTTTTTTATAAGTGACACCAAAAGCAGATGCACTGCTTGTGATGTGGGGAGAAAAGGAGAAATTTGATAGAGACGGTTAATGTTGGTCCGGAGCCTTTGCAAATCGTACTCGTTTGGAAATAGGTAGAGTGGTAAAGCATTTATGATATCCTATACGGTGGAAATTGTTTTTAGCCTTCAAACAAAGAAAAAATACTTTTGAAAGTTTTCCCAAAACTTCCATATAACGAAGTAGTTTTTCGGTGTTTTGGAGATTTTAATATTCCTAATTTAGTCCAGATGTCATTTACAAACGAGTTGAACGATCGTATAATCTAATGCATTCTATGCATCTACAGGGTGGGCCATTTAGTGGTTTTTTTTAAATCATAGGTTATTTTGACACTGAAAGCTGCTTCCCGCTCGAAATCTTGACAGAAAGTCAGTATCATACCTCCGCGGAACGAAATGAGTCGCTTTACACTTGAACAATGTTCACAACAACAACAAAAACAACAAATCATCTTTTCTGACGAGCCGCATTTTTATCTCGGAGGCTACGTTAACAGACAAAATTGCCGCATCTGGGGCTCAGAAAACCCGCACGTTATTGTCGAGAAGCCAATGCATCTACAGAGAGTGACAGTTTGGTGCGGATTGTGGAGTCGTGGTGGTCATTGGACCATTTTTCTTCGAAAATGAGGCTGGGAACAACGTTTCGGTCAACGATGAACGTTACAGAGCCATGTTATCCGACTTTTTTTTACTGAAATTGAAGACATGGATTTGGACGATCTCTGGTTCATGCAGGATGGCGCGCCATGCCATAAAGTCCATGCCACAATCGATCTTTTACGCACCAAATTTCCAAATCGTGTTATCAGCCGTCTTGGCGATGTCAATTGGCCGCCTCGGAGCTGCGATTTGACCCCTTTTTTTTCTGGGGAACCGTGAAGGACCGATGTTATGCCAACAGTCCAGAAAAGAATCAAGCACTTAAGGCCAATATCATCCAAGCAATTCGTGAGCTACAGCCTGAAACCATCGACATGGTCTTGGAAAATTGGAGTGACAGAGTGCGCTACTGCGAAGCCAGCTGAGGCAGCCACTTGAACGAAGTTGTGTTCCATCATTAATGGGAAGGTTTGCTCTTGCTAATGAAGCCATAATTCATGGATAAAAATTTAATTTTGTTCATTTTATTGCATTTTTAAAAAGAAAATTGTATTTGGTCCACCCTGTAAAATCTGAACTGATTTTTTTGTATTTGTTAAAATAGTTTAACCATGTTGGTTTGCCATAAAAAGCAAATTTCATTTAAAGCGACTCTTTGTTATATGAAAAAAAAACAGAACGCATAAAAATCAATCAGACGATGCTCTCTAGTTGAAATGAACATTTTGTGAAAAAATGATAAAAAAAAAGTATCTACCAACAAAATCAGACGCAACTTTATTATTCTTAGGCCAAGTTGGGAATTCGTGGAAATGCAATGTTGATGGTGGAAGAGCTGAACGGATGATCATAATTTTTTAATCGGTAATTTGAATCGCGGTTAGAATACTCGGTACATAATATCAGTTTCTGAATTGTAGGAGATTCCAAGAAATTCGACTTATTATAATTTCAAAAAAACGAAACTTTTTATGAGAGCGGGTTTTTTTATTTGTTTTGAGAAAAGTATTTGTCCAAAATTTCACGTTCGTAGTTTTTAATGTCCTGCTTAAAATTGATTTATTGAAAATGATCGAAATAGCAATTTCGCATGAGAAGGGGTAGAAAAAGTGAAGGGATTTCAAAATTTTTGATAAAACATTTTTTTAAATATTGTTAAATCTTTGTTCAAGGCATACATCTCTAGCATAAAGTCCATCTGGTCGTATATTCGTAGCAATAAAACATCCTCACATCCTTTTGAAATCCATATGGTTGAGAAAATACCTGAAGACATATTTGATATTTGTGGGCTTTTCTCGACTTATTTTTCTTCTGTTGTCTCCCACCAGTACGTTCTCAATTCTTCTCACTTCTCATCACCATTGCTCCAATTCCTTCCCAATCTTGGTCTCCCACATACGAATATCATCGGCGGCCCTGTTGAAGTTCTCAACTTTTTTGTTAAAGCTCTCTTCTCGTCCCATTTCAGCCAGCACCTATCCCTTTTTTTAATAAATGGTTCCCCGAGGGCTACTTTTCGACATCTTGGAAGTTCTATTCGATTCTAAAATGGCTCTACAGTCCAAATCAAGCCTTGGACTCCTAACCTTCAGGTTCATTAACATTGTCATTACTTATTGTGGAGGGTTTGTTAGCCCTCCCTCCATGTACGAATTTTGTATTTTCGAGATTAAGGCATTGAGATTCAAAGGCGGAAGTGGCAGTGGATCGGCCACACTTTGAGGAAACCAGAGCGAAACATCGCCAAACAGGCTCTGGATTATAATCCTCAATGAAGACGTTGGGTTGATCGACCAGGTAGCACATGGAAGCGAGCAATTGAGCAGGAGGCCAGAGGAATAAACAAGTCCTAGCAACAGCTAAAGGTCGATGGATCGCGTTTTGTGGAAGAGAGCTGTTTCTGTCCTATGCCCCTATAGGGGGTCTTAACAGGAATTTGATTGGTTTGATTGATTGAGATTAAGGTGACCAAGATATACCCAAGCAGGCAGTGTACTGGATTTATACGTCGATCGGGACATGAACTTACGACCTGCGTATAGTAGACCAACATGCTATTCTAGCTATCTTGGAAGTTAGCATATATTTATTACTTCTAAGATAAGATAAATATTTATTCATTAGTACAAAAAAATTATAAATTATTACTTAAAAGTACAATAAATTACAGGATTAAGTTAAACGGAAAGAAATAAAAGAAAAACAAAAGGAAAATTAACTTATAGTAACAAAATAAAAATAATAAAAACGAAAATAAAATAGTATAATAGAAACTAAACACAATGAAATATTGTATATGGTAAATTTAGTAAAATTATTCGAAATAGTTGATGAGTAGCAGAGAATAACAAAAAAGAGAGTGAAGAGAAAAAAAAAATTAAAATTTATAATACACTAGCAAATACCCGCAACTTCGTCCGCGTAAATATCGATACAATGTGCTTTTCATAGTAATGTACGGTATATTTCATATATAATCTGCTTACACTAATTTCTGCGAAAAATGTTACCCCGTTTTAACCTTCTGACTCAATACTTCTAGAGAGTTCGTGACGAATACGATCACTCTGCAACCTGTGCTCTCGTAAGTCTTCGGATTCGAGACTTCTTGAGAGAGCATGATGCGTACAATCATCACGCAATCTCCGATGTCGCACGTCTGCAGATTCTACACTTCTTCTGACTACTTGTCGCATACAATCTTCTCGCAACCTCTGATGTCGCGCGTCATTGGATTCAGACCTTCTTGCGACTGCGTGACGTGCAGAATCATATTGCAATCTCTGCAGTCGCGCGTTAGTAGATTCTAATCTTCTAGAAATTGAGCGTCGAGTTCTATCAGATTCCTGTCGATTAGCTCGATCCTGCTCAGTTTCAACTTCCTGAGCCAATCTTTTCCTCTTAGCATCCGCGGCTCTGTGCGAAATATTTGGTTTTCTCTTTCTAGGCATTATGTAATTTTTATTTACTTACGTAATTTAAATTACTTCGCCTTTAATTCCTACACCGAAAAAAATTTAAATATAATTCTAAGTACAGCAATAGATTTTGCACTTAATTTCAATTAATAACTACACTGACACACTTACCAAAATCAAAATATAATATTAAAACGCAGCAATAGATTTTTCTCTTAATTTCAATTAATAATTACTTGTACGTATTTTAACTTCCTTTACTTAGAATTACTCACTGACAAAAATCAAAATATAATGTCAAAAATCACCAATAGACTTTTTCACTTATAGGCGATTTAACAGCATATGATTGAAAAAACTGAATTGGATAAACTTTCTATGTTTTCGTCATAAGCAGCACTTGACGTTTGACACAATACACAATACATACTATATAACGAATGAACCCAGCGAGAAGTCGTACCCACTAAGCACTTTAAAAACCGTAAAAGATATGGTATTTCCATAAGGTGCGGGTAGAAGGAGTAAACCTAATTGGTTTGTTTTTTTCTGACATTAATAACAATGCTAATTAAGGATTTAATACAAAATCTTAGCTCGATCAAAGTTATACGTACTGAGAAAATTGGAGTATAGTATTTCATGAAAAAGTTTAGTTTGTATGGGAGGTGGTGGAAGGAGTTGGGGGATTCAAACTATTTATATACTTGAAGATTGTATTTATAATAGAAATAATGTATTTTAAATTTCAAATTAATAGCTTTCATAGTTTCCATGAAAATTTGATTATTATAAGTTTTTGAAAATTAGTCACTTTGTATGGGAGGGGGTAGAAGGCGTGAGGGGAGAAAAATAAAACCTAAAGCAGATTACTCCCAGAGGTAGAGCTAATAATCTGTGAAAGTTTCATTGCAATCGGTGCAGCCGTTTTTGCGTGAAAGCCGGAAAGACAGACAGACAGACAGACAGACAGACACTACAATTATATTTATATGTATAGATTTGTCAGTACAAGCTGTCTAAATGCACCAGGATCAACTGCACGCCGAACTTTTTCAGTAAGGCTATTCCAATATCTAATTGCTTGAACGAAGTAAGAGCACTCATTTACAGATTTGAAAAAAACACGGAACAAGAAGTTTAAGTTGTCGAGTTGAGTTCAAGGCTATAATGAAGTCACCCAAATAAAAAGGCTCGCCTATATAAATAACACCAAACAAAAATATGAGAATTTTACGTTTCAAGCATACCGAAAGGGCACAGCCGAGTATAGCGTGTTTGAAGGGTGATACATGATCACGGCGTCGCAAAAGAAAAATAAAGCGTGTTCTATCATTAAAAGCTATGTCTAATTTACGTTGGCAAATAGAGTCGAGTTTAGGAAATGTTAAACTGCCGTACGTGAAGAAAGAAATTATTAGGGATTTCACATGTCTGAGTCGAATGCTAAGCTGCGAACCACCGTACACTTTTATTAAAATGATAGATTCATTATTGCAGCAGATCATAGAGTAATTTAGCGTAATTCCTATATTTTTAACAACAGAACTAAAAACTAGACATATGCCATTCATCATAACACAAGATAACCTGGATAATAGACGACACACTGTGACTTTTTCTCATTGAGAATTAACAACACAGTCATCAATAAGACCGGTACTCAAGTAAAGCTGAATATCGTCAGCGTATGTATGAATATTACAGTCTTCCAGAGCGTTTGGCAAATCATTGTTATAGAAGCTGAACAGTAATGGACCCAGTATAGAGCCTTGTGGTACGCCCCGCAAAAGAGGTAGAGTAGAAGAGACATCATCACCGAGCCGCACTTCCTGCTAGCGGTCATACAAGAAATTGTGCAAAAAAATTTATGGCGCTAGGGGTAAAATTGAAATTTTATGATAATTCGTCAAGGATTATAATATGGTCTACAAGATCAAATGCTTTAGAAAAATCAAGTAGAGCAAGATATGTTACCAGATTCGATCCATAGCGAATCGGAAGAACTCACAGCTATGTTACGTCCGAAACCCAGATCGTGAGCGTGCCAATAAGCTTTCTTTCTTTAAAAACTCCTGCATTTGAATGGACATGAGTCTTTCTAAAACTTTAGACAAAAGGCACAAAATGCTAATAGGCCGGAAATCAGTGACTGCATTAGGAAAATTCATTTTGCGATAGGCAGTACTGAGGCAACTTTCGGATTAACAGGTATTTAAAATATGTAGCATGTGGTGGCAAATATGCAGGAGAAGAAATTTAATAAATTTTAGATGTAGTGTCAGGACCAGTTGATTCGATTTTATGGAGTTAATAGCTGAGAGCAGCTCAGGTAAGTCGATGCATCGAAAAGAAAAGGAGTTATTTGTTTAAGATTATATTTCATTTGAAGGCGCTGGTGTGGTCTGAGACGATATCGGGCAAGTATTCCTGTCCTCAAAAAAGACAATCCGTCCATCGGTATCAATTATGGTTCTCTTCTCTCATGTTTTTATAATTTATTCAAGCGTGCAATACGTTATCATTTATACGAGCAACTGTGGCATGTAGTGATCAATGAACAGCATGATTTCATGATTTCTACTGCTTTTAATTTTCCTCGTTTACAAACGTGATTTTAATCTTTTGTTCTGCGCAATCAAGAGGACGTTACTCATATCATTTGCTTTCTAAACGCGAGAACTAAGGTTTAAGTGACACTCTTCTCTCGTGGTTTACATCCTATCTTACTGACCAAAAACATCGAGTTTTGACAAATAACCAGTTTTCTTCGGAATTCACTCTTCTTTCTAGAGTCTCTCAGGGCTCTATACTTGATCCTTTTTTGTTGTATTAACCTTCCACTTCTTTTCAATTTCCTCTCTTAAGTGGCGGTCACACGACTCTGGTTTACAAGCCGCTATCCGCTGTTACGGAGAAAAACATTACTGCTGTGAGAAAAATGATTTGCAAAAGCAGACGAACGACTTACCAACAGTCACACGGGCGATTTTAGCAGCTGGTAACCAGCGTCGTGTGACCGCCTATTTAAGCTGACTCCTTTAACCTTTGCGTTAGGCTTCTGGTACTGCGTGTCACCCGCTCCAGTGATAAATCGGTATCGTCCTTCCTAATTTCTCCAAGGGCTCTTCCCGCGGCATCGATGATCAAACAGCCGTACCAAGTCGCCCTCATGGAAACTTGCTTCGTACATGTTGTCGGAGTATGACGTCTACCGCTACTAGGCTGCTTCCATTTCTGTTCACGCTACGTGAAGTATCCCTTATCTTTCTCCCAGCGATCGACTACTTCATTACGAAAGGTTTTTAATGGATTAAAACAAGCCAAAACGATAATAACCATGTCACCATGTAGAGAGATATTTGTATTAAAAATCTTGAATTGAGAACGTAATAAGAAAACAAACCTTCGATTTAGGCAGATAGTCACATTACCAATGTGATCACTTTAGCAGCTTCTGCAGTATGTTTCTAATGTCAAGTAAATATCTAAATAGTCGAAATATTAATTTTTAGCTGTTTTCTTTCACCCTTTCGTCTTTCCCCTTCCAAGTATTTGCCTCTCAAGGTTGATTATGGTAAAGCTTTACCTCACCTATTGAGCTCTTAATTTGTTGTAGGAAAATTTGTTTTCTACGTTTCTAGATATTAAAACAGCCATTTTGCGGCTACCATTACAGAGTTTTTAAATGGACCACTAAGCACCCTGTGGGATCGAGGCGTATTCTACTCCCACAGCCAGTTCTGCTTGCCTGGCAAATGTACAATCACTGGATCATGGGCTTATCATTCGTAATCTTAAAACCCAACTGATACGATAAACGGATACAGCGCCTAGAATACAGACGAATTCTACGATGACTATTGGCATTCGAAAACGGACTATGGTTGGCTTACCAAATCCTTGCGACAACTAAAGGCTGATGCTCGGGATCGCACCTTGTGAAAGAGAACTGTTTCTGCGCTTTGCTCCTATAGGGGGTCTTAACAGGAAATGATTGAACCACTTGTGTAAAATAATTAAAACTCCGTCTCGAGTACAGCTCACTTATCGAGTACAGCTCACTTATATGGGCTGGAGCATCCAAAACACAACTTGCGATACTCAATCAAATCCAAAAGCATACGCTCCGTCTAGTTGGAGATAAGACTATAACAGCTTCTATAGATTCCCTCGAACATCGTAGAAACGTCGCGGTACTCAGCGTTCACGGCAAATGCAGCGAAGAGCTGTTCGACCCTATCCCTCCTCTTTCCAACTATCCCAGGAATACGCAGCATGCCGCACGTGGCCATGAGTGGACCGTTAAAACTTTATTGTTGCATACAGTAAAGAATAGTCAGTACTTCATCACCCGAACGTCAAGACTGTAACATTCATTGTCACCCCACGTATTCCCATCAACTTACAATATTCAGCGTTTCAAGATTAACATCCACCGACAGTTTAGAAACTTCCTTGTAACCCCATCGGTCACCTACCCTATACCGCCTTAACTGAGCAAAAAAAAAACTTCCAAGAATGTTCCAAGATGCTCAAACTGTTGCTATCTTGGTATTCCATTCGAGATTTTAGGGAACAATAAAAACTAAACAAAAATGCTCTTGATACATCTAACCTCAATCTGGCAAAAATCACAACTGATATCGATGATATGATCGTTAAAATTTCCAGCATATTACTGACAAGTGTACCCCAAAAATTAAGATCCGCAAAAATATTTTCACTCTAAATGATTATGTCAAATATATCATCATCAGAGCGAAACGCAAAAAGAAGGCAATAGCAAAGAACAAGAAAAGCATTCCAGACAGAAATTAACAGGCTCCAAAAAATACTGAATTAAGGAATCTCCCAAATCAGAAATAATGCTTAATAATTTGGGCAAAGGTTGCAGTAAGCTCTGGCAATTAAGTAAACTCTTTGGAAGAAAAGCGCGTAAAATAATTTACCTATGTGTCGGGCAACAATAAAATATATGAAAGCTTCAAACAATCTGAACCCATGGCTGAGAATTTCTTCCAACTTTGGCAGAATTCCTTTAAGTAATGCAGTCAATGAAAAAATAAATTGTCTTTCTTCCTCGAGACTAGACTTTGAACCCCAGTATCTCTGTAAACCGAAAGATATCAAATTTCACCTAAAAAGATTGAAAATCAACAAATCTTCCTCATACAATGGCACTACAGCCCAAATCGGACCTCGGCTTCCTGACCTTCCGGTTCCTTAACATTTTTCATTATTTATTGTGAAAGGATTGTTAGACCTTCGCACAACCCTCTATCTTTGAATTTTTCATTTTCGTAGATTGAGGTGACCTAGGTATGTTCAAGCAGGCAGTGTGCTGCAATTATGCGTCTACCGGGATTTGAACTCACGACATGCATTGTAGACCAACACGCTACCAACTATGCTACATCCAAGCTTAGAAATCTTCTTGTCTAGACAAAATACCTAACATAACATATTAATCCTCACTAAAAAGGCATAATATATTTAAATGCATTATTTAACGGACATCTCAAACTTCCCCCATTTATGGAAAGAAGGTTAGGTTAGAGTGGCGGCCTTAGCCCACATAGACCCTTTGGGATCCATAGTGATACCACATCGGACAATAGGGAGAACCTAATGGTTCGCTGGTATTGCGAGTTCCTTGTTGAGCTCAAAGGATTTCGCTGCTGCCGCAAAGTTCAGAACGTTTCGCATACTACAGCTCGATACCTGTTTGAGGTCGGAGAAGAACGGAGAGCCGAGGGTTTTAAGCCTTCTTCTAGCAAGCGCCGGACACTTACATAACACGTGCTCCATTGTCTCTCTTACTCCCGGCTGGTTGCAATTCCTGCAGCGATCATGGGTTACCAAACCCATCCTATAGGCCTGTGCTCCTATAAGACAATGGCCAGTGATGATGCCAACCATTGTCGCACATTGCTTCCTGGGTAGTGATAACAAGAGTTTTGTTTTCTTTGCATCATACTTGTTCCACATTGATTTTGTGGTTCTACCAGTTGTGGTGGTATGCCATCTAGCTTCGGCTAGATTCGTGAACTATGTGTCCAAATATCCTTTGATGATCATTATAGGCGGTGGTACGTTTTCTGCGAGTTCGTGGTCAAGATTTGCCCCTCTTTTCGCCAGATCGTCCGCGGCCTCATTACCTGTTATGCCACTGTGGCCTGGAACCCAGCAGAGTTCTACCCTTCTGTTGACACATAGATTCTGTAACGCGCGATGACAGTTAAAGACTACCCTAGACTTTATAGTACAGGCATCTAGTGCCTTTAGGGCAGCCTGACTATCTGTGTATATAATTATTCTTTCGTTACCATTTCGCGACGATCTGCTGGCGATCTCGGCTGCTCTCTGGATTGCCAGGATTTCCGCCTGAAAGATACTGCAGTCGTTTGGTAACCTGAGAACTAAATCCGTTGTGAGGTCAGGTGTGTGCACTGCTGCGCCCACCCCTCCTTCCATTTTGGATCCATCAGTATAGATATTTATCGCTCCCCTAGGGTCTCCGGTCCTTGTTGACCAGTATTCCCTATCCGGTATACGTATCGAGAACTTCCTGTCGAAAACTGACTTCGCAATCATCGAGTCCGTGTTTCCTGCGGGTAGACTTATAATGCTGTGACCGTACGGTCGTGTACTAAGTTGCCTGTGCTCCTTGAGTCGTAGAGCACTCTTGGATGCCACGTTTAATGCGACCAAGTCTATTGGTGGTAAAGACAGTAACACGTTCAGTGAATCGGAGGGCGTGGTCCTAAGAGCGCCAGTGATTCCCAGACATGCCTGCCTTTGTACTTTTTCCAATCTTTGCCTGTAGGTCGTCTTATTTAGAGCGGGCCACCATATCATTATGCCATACAGGAGAATTGGCCTTACGATAGCCGTATACATATATCCAGTGCGTTATACTCGGGTCTAGTCCCCAGCTTCTTCCGAACATCCTTTTGCACGAGTAAAAAGCGATACTAGCCTTTTTTAAACGCTCTTCAATGTTTAGTTTCCAGGTTAGCTTACTATCTAGGATCAGTCCCAGATACTTTGCGTGGCTGGTCAGAGTTAGTTCGGTGCTTCCTATTTTAGGTAGCCTAAGCTCCGGAGTTTTAATTTTTCTCGTGAACAGAACTAGTTCCGTTTTTAGCGGGCTTACGTTTAGTCCGGCGCTTTTCGCCCAGTCGTATAGTTTTCTGAGTGCTCCTTCCGTGAGCTCGGATAACGTGTTTGTGTACTTGCCTGATACCAGTATCACTACGTCGTCAGCGTAGGCCACCACGTTTACCCCTGAACTGCTTAGGACCTTAAGTATGTTATTGAGAGTCAGAACCCACAGGAGTGGAGATAGTACCCCTCCTTGTGGCGTTCCCCTACAGCTATGTTTGCGAGAACTAGCATTACCCCATATATGGAAAGAAGCAATTATAATCCCTTTTCCGAAGCCTGGTAAAGATCTATAGACCAATTAGTTTGCTACCAACTTTAAGTACAATCTTTGAAAAAATCTTTTTTGAAAGACTGCTAAATCATATGACCGAAAACCATATTATGCCTGATCATCAGTTTAGTTTCCACCACGGATATTCTATTAACCATCAGCTCTTAAGAGTCTCTAACCACATTAAGAAATGCCTTAATGAAAAGCTATCAGTAAGATTGATTACCTTTGATATCGAAAAGGCGTTCGACTAGGTTTGGCACAAAGGTTTACTTTTCAAACTAATGAATTTATCCCTTCCATTGTATCTAAAAACCATACAATCAGATGTTCTGCAAGGCTCTTGCATCAATCCCATACTTTACAACATCTATACCTGCGACGTACCAACTACGGAAAACTGTCAATTGGCCACTTTTACTGACGATACTGCTGTATACGCATCTTCCCTCGACCCAAATACAATGGTCAACAATCGCCAAATAAATTCGATTGGAAGAATTAGCCACAATTTCAATAAATGGAAAATAAAAATGAATAGTACCAAGACGAAAGCTATATTTTATACCAAAAGGTGCGCACCCAGATATGCCACACTGCTTTAGATAAAGGTAATTCTCCTAATTTTTAATTTAAACTAATTAAGATTTTTTTTTTAAATTCTAGTTAAGTTAGATTAAGTTTAGTTCTAAGTTTTAGTTTAAGTTACTTATATAAGGTCTTTGCTTTTCCTTGAACGAATTAAAATTAACTACATTATATCTAAGCTTAAGCGTAAAACCATCTATGAGTTGAAAAGACCTCTGGTCTGAACACTGAATATCAATTTTATGTATGAATATTATAAACAAAATAGGGAGTATTCATAAAATATAACCTAATCTAATCTAATCTAATCTAAAGGAAAATGTACTCTCTCGGACTTATTCTCAAAAGTCCCCACTGGTAGCAATGATTGAATGAAATACTCTTACTGCGATTCGGGAACAATTTCTAAAACCAACTTCTCGTACCACCTCTCATAGAAATACTCGGTTCATATTGTATTAAAATAGTTGATAAATCATTAAATTTGTTAAACTCAATTCGTTACTAATAGTTTCTTGGTATGCATTGTAGTGAAACAAGTGTTTAATAACTAATGTTATCCGACCAGCAATTTCCCAAGAAATATAGGCCGTATAAATCATCAATCAATTTTAGATAATTTGATGCCCTTGAATAGTGCGCTTACTATCCATTAAGATTCAACCCAATTAAAACCAGAAACAGCCGAGCAACTGAAATTATCGTCAATCTATTTACAAATTCATTGCGCCAAACAGAATAGCGGTCTCGCTAATTGGACAATATTTAGAGCTCGCTCGCTATTATTTACGTAAAAGTTGTTATGCCATTTAGCATGCAAAATGCGCATATCTCATTGCCGATACCCTATAGCTGTCACGATGACCACATCTGACCCTTCCGAGCACTTCATTCCCGAATTCATTGCGTCGATTTGACATCGCAATCAAAATAACGAAAAAAAAAAATAAAACAAATCCAATCATTTCTGAGGTATCCCTCCTACCCGACGACTGTACGAACAGAACACAATGGACGCATAAATTGTCTGTGGCATTGTAGGACACAAAACAGCAAATAATGATATGGTGCACGGTGCAAGGACAAAGACCCACAAATAGCTGGCTTTGTTAAGTGCTCCGAAGGGAGCGGTTCGCCTCACGGCGACTGAACTCCCAAGCAAACAAAGTGACATTTTATTATGCCCTTCTGAATTAGAGTCTGGCATACCTGTCGCACAAACAGGTATGTTCTAAGGTACGAGTACATTTGCCGACTGGTACCACTAAAAGATCGACTCTGTTGGAGGTCGATTGGTCCAGGAAATTTACTTAATTTCCAACGGGCTCAATCACCATTACAACGTTGTAATATAATTCAGGTTCAACATGACGAAGAAATGGCATAGATAAAGTTGTTTCTAAGACAGATTAGAACACCTACGACGAACGTGGACCCACTGTTGAGAAAAGTATTTGATGATGTTCGCAAAAAAATTGTTGACTGGTTTTTTTTTTAATTGAATGATAGAACAATTTCGGGGTGATTCATGTGGCAGATTTTTTTAAGATGCGGGGTAAACATTGAATTGGAACGCTTAAGTTCAAAGATCGCAAGTAACGTGTGATGATGAGCTTAACTTTTTGATAAATTTATGAGAAAAAATATCTCTTATTAAAACCTACGAACATTTAAGGAATGATAGTGACCGAAAGCACGGTTACACAATGCTGTATCCAGTATCAATCAAAACAATTTTCTGCATCCTAAAGGCCATACGACAGAAACAGTTTTCTTCAGATACTGAGCATTTGCTTTTAATTATATCCAGGTCCTGTTTACTCCTCTGACTTCCTGTTCAACTGCTCGCTTCCATGTGCTATTGGAACCACAGCTTGTTTGGAAAAGTTTAGCTCTGGCTTTCTTAGTGCGACCGAACCACTGCCACTTACGCTTTACAACCTCAAGGTTTATCTGAGTCCATCCAGTTGTACTCCGAAATTCATTGCTCGAGATGATATCTAGTTTGACGTTGTTTCGCTTTGGTATCGTCAAAGTGTGTCACACTGTCACATCCGCCTTTGAATCTTAATGCCTATTTTAGTCTGAACAGCTGTACTGCAAAGTTCGTCGTAGGAGATCACTTTAAGCCAGAATATCCCTAAAATGCGTCGGAGGCATTGGTTCACGAAAATTTACAGTTTCATTGTAAGCTCAACTTTCCATTTAGTGCAACTATATAACAACACGAATTTGACGAATGCGGTAAGCTCTCAATGTTCAAATATAAAGATACCGGACCTGACGAGCTTTATTTATCCCTCTTGGCTTCGCCGTTCATGCTGACAATGCTTCCGAAGTAACACACATCTTGTCAGTTAAGGACTGTCAATGTCCTTGAATTCCAACGCATGTGTTTGTTCTTAGTTTTACGCACATTTATTTTCAATCCTGCCTCTTTGCAATCGGGGCGCAGTACCTCTTCTACGCAAAGCATTCCATATGTAATTTCTCTAAACGCCCGTCGAAAGCCTTCGCAAAGTCCACAAGTATGAAATGTAGAACCAAATCTTGTTTGATTAACGTGGACACCTGCCGCTTGAGATTTATCCCACGGTTGTCTTTCGTAACACGGATTGTTATTGTGACGACAATCAACGCCTCCGGGGATTCCGGTCTATAATGACTTGCAGGTTCAGCATTCACACTGGTAAATGCAAGACATATCTTATTCTTTTCCGCTCATGGAACCCGGTTGAAATCCACTATGTGCGCTCAATTGCCTGAGCCTGAAGAGGTAGCCAGTCGATGAACCGGATACTGCATGTAACATAATTTATATTAATTTATGCACGATATGGGCATCAACCACCAGCTACTGCGTGTACCCCGAAGAGACCTCAACCATGCCTGTATTGATTCGCCCGCACCATATCGTATCATTACATCTGTCAAATCCTGAATAACTTCATTAATCTAAAAATCCAACCGTCAAATCCGGAGTTTATCTGCGATTTTAATTTCTTTGGGTCTTAGGTACTTTGCAAGCATTTCCCTCGCCTTCGTTCACTACTTTCTTCTGAAGAAACCCACTATTCTGCATTCCTCTAACGTCATGTCTCCCCAATACCCTTAAAAAGTGATCCTCTTCCTTAGCTAAACTCTTCTCAATCTTTTCTATCTTTCCTAGTTGTATTCAACCAATTCGCAAGAAAGGAACCAAAGCGAACCCCATCAACTACCGCCCGATAGCAATTACTTCAGTGCTCTCGAAAATAATGCAAACCGCTGTCAATCGCAAAATCGTTGAATATCTCGATGATAACCAGCTAATCCATAATCGTCAGCATGGGTTCCGTTCAGGAAGGTCGACGGGAGATCCTTTGGTCTACTTGACAGAACGTTGGAGCTCATGCATACATAAACACGGTGAAGGTCAAGTTCTTGACATTGCAAAAGCTTTTGCCAGAGTTTGGCATGAATGTCTCATAGTTAAGCTTAGGGCCATAGGTCTTAATGCTACCTTTGTTCAATGGATTGACAGTTTTCTTTTTGAACGCATTATTATTGTATAGCGCGATTATAAGTAGAACTAAGTGAGATCGCGATATAGAAAAGAAGTTAACGAAATCTAGGTTAGACACAAGAGAGAATTAGCTTTAACGGAGATTTTAAATAAAGGGGAATTATTTACACAAAACCAAGGAGTTTACTTAAAGAGTGAGGATACTACAAAAAATAGTAAATATGTACCAATGTTGAGGAGTCAAAAGCGGAGTCCCAAGGGGCGCCCGACTCACAGCTCAACACCACCTTCAATCCCTTCTTCCCGCACTAATAAAGCTGTTTTACAGCCGCGGTGGAGAAGTTCCCCTTATAGAATGTACGTTGGGTCATTCCTCCCCGCGCTCCAGATGGCGTTACTTCTTCCTCTTTCCCAATAGATTCCCTCAAGGCTCTGTTTTATCTCCAACTCTTTTCTTAATTTTCATCAACTACTTTTTGTCGTCCACTCCCAATCCAATCCATAGTTTTGCGGATGACAGTACTATAACACCTATGCATTTAACTCTGCTGTGGAATGACACAAGCATTTTATTGCTTCCTATCGCATAGCGTTATTTCGTTCGCTGAACTCGGATCTGAGTTTAATCCTGGAATGGGGCAGGAAAAATAAAGTAGAGTTCAATGCATCCAAAACACAGGCCTGTCATCTATCCCTCAAACGTGGTGTTCCAGTGTTATCTCAAAGTGTGGCCTTTGGTGGCGCACAACTTTGCACCTCGTATAACTTAAAATTAATGACCACCTGAATTGGACCCAGCACATCTTTGATGTTGCCCTCGACGCCTTTAAACGGCTAGGTGTTCTCCGAAAGTGCAAAAAATATTTGACGCCGAACGACCTCGCAACCATCTATAAGGCATACATAAGACCACGTTTAGATTCGCATGTTTGGGCTGGGGCATCCAAATCACACCTCGCGTTGCTCGAGCGTATTCAAAAACATGCGTTCCGACTGATTAGAGACGAGACCATCACGTCTTCTATTGATTCTTTCGAGCATCGCAGAAATGTCAGCCTTCTCGTACTCAGCATTTACTATCGCTACTTCCATGGCAGAACTATATACACTCACTCATTCCTCTACTCTGTACTTTTTCCGGGTTCCCCGCCAAGCTGAACGCGCACATGAGTACACCGTCAAACCCTTGCCTTTCTCGTACAGTGAAATAAAGTTCAAGTCATTCATTTCCCGAACTTCAAAACCTTGGAACATACTACCAGCCAAAGTGTTTCCTAACGAGTATAACCTCCAGTGCTTCAAAAGCAATGTACATCGTCACTTTCGTCCTTCTCCACCCAAATTAAATTGACCCAACTTTACATTTTTTCACCAATTTCTATACCAGCCAACCGTGCATACCATTATAGGGTGACCCTCTAAGTTGTGTTCGGTTTCTTAAAAAAATGTTTTCCTCCGATTTCGATCCCTTTAAGTTCCAACCATCCGTTAATATCCATTTAGATTTCGGTCACTTACTCACTTACTATCCGCTTATGTTAGTACTAAGAGGAGAGTAAGTACCGCTTCATAGACCTGTTCTGATAGGATATGATGGGGGTCCTTAACATAACCCTCGTAGTACCGGTCTTTAGACCTTTGGTCTGGTTTCGTGGGTCACCGCAAGCGCCCCACTTCAGAATTAGTCCATGAATGATTTTATTACTGATCGAACTGCTCGGGTCCGTGGCGCTACTGAAATCCGCCTTTTAAGCCTTTTCAGCCTTCTCGTTCAGCAGCTACCCCCTGCGGAAAAGATGAGTTATAGTGGCGAACCCATTTCGGCGCCTGCTTCAATATTATCCAAATGGTATTTGTAAAGTGCTCTCTACAACATGGCTAATCCTGTTTGGAATTACCATAGACATGATTTTGGATACGGCAGTAAGTAGACATATACCACCCTAATCGCTACAATCCCGAAGGTCACTCTTTTTCGGGATTTCGACGCGAGAATTTTCCTTGATCCAATCAATACCTCTATACAAAATGGGAGCTGTTAGTTCCGGGCCCGCTTTATGGAGTTTAGCTGGTTGTCCATGAAGTAGTCACCGTAATGAGAACGATAAAATACATTTCATTTAAAGCCTAATGTCGATATCGTGACGATATCTTTATTATACAAGACCAAAAAAGGACCTAATAACCTTGATCTCACATAAGTTCATTTTTTAGCCGTTGTTGAACATAGGATCTGGACTTAGACACAATCGAAAAGTTCGTGGATGGACCAGTTCCCTTCAACCACCTGCCACACAAATTTCAAATTTTTACTATACAACATATGCATGGTTTGTGATGATACGCACATTAACTTGGACACAAAATCTAGAGGCTCCGAAAGCAAACACTCCTCCCCTTTTACTATCTCGCATAAAAAAGTTCGCATCAAGCACGGATTTATCTTTGATTTGTTTTTATTTATTTTTCCTTAGCAAGGTCTACTGGTGTATAAATAACATAAACATTTGCCTCAATCCGCAAAATGAGAATAAACTTCGATTCAAAATCGTTAATCTTAATTTGCAAACTTCAATGAAAAATGTTCTCCATAATTTTATTGAACGCATCGATACATTAAAAAAAACTTCTCAAAATATATTCGATTAGATTCTTGCTTACTACTAAACTTATTTTTCTTATTTCACGTATCATAAAAGCACACATCGAAATTAATCATTAATTAAATTTCGCTGATTCAGCGCAAAAATTATTGGCATTTAAATTTTCCCAGAAAAAAAAAACAAACAAACATTTAAAACATATTTCAAAGCTTCTTTTTTCAACTCTTGGTGAATTAAAAGAGCTAAGAAGCATATTGCACTCAACAATAAAAATAAAAGAGATTTCAAAAATGATCGTCAAACCGTAGAAAACGAACGTCTCGTTAAATTAATTACCCCCAAAAGACACATTCAAATGTAAATGTCTCTCATGTCGACTGGGAATGTTCTACATTTCTAAAATATCGAAGTACATCTTAAAGTATTGTGTGATCTTGACATGAAAGATGTGCGCGAGATTTTTGCTGCTTTTGTTATTTTTGTACATACTTAGTTGCTGAATGCTAACAGATTCCAGTTGTGTAGTCAAGGTTTGATTTGTGAATGCAAAATTTTCTGAAAGCTATTCTTAGGCTAGCGATACTCGAACGATCGATCTAAGATCGAGCCCGAAAGATCACTCAGTCGCGGAGGGCAGAGAATAAAAATTAAATTTTTGCGATATTCAAATAATATGGTAAATTCAGCATAGACTTTGGTTTAGCTTTTATAAATTTTCATATTGTTTTTAATCTGATCAATATTTTGTTGTAGAATATATTTCGTCGTTCATCAAGCTACGTTAACTGCAGTGGGCAGGTCATGTAGAGCGAATGGAAGACAGACGAATCCCCAAACGTGCTCTTAAGGGCAAAGCGAGTGGTAAGCGGCCAGCTGGAGGGCGCGGTCTTTGGATCGAAACGATTGGAGGCGACGACTTCAGGAGGCCAGGGCCCGATTTGGGCTGTCGCGCCATTGATGATGATGATACATTTCGCCTGTGGGATGGGGGCAGTAGAATATTCCCACAACAAGCAGGGCTACCCCTAAAAATTACAAATGCACACTCACTGGATCACCCATCTTAAAATCTAACTGATACGAGAATCGAATACATCGACTCGGATATGGACGGATTCTATAGAAACGACTTTTGGCTTCTGGAAGGGCTGGGGTCACTCCATCTATGCATCGTCAACAAGTGATCGACCGTGAAATGGAGTACTAAAACATCCAAATCTGAGGCTTGAGCGAGGTCAGGTGGACAGGATCACAGAAGAACAAGCCCCGAACGGAAACAACATTGGATACGTTGGTCCTGAGTGTGAAGCCAAAAATGGCGTGGCAGTCGTCCTTACACCGATAGCCAGAAACAGTCGCATCAGCTAGGAACCAATCTAAGAAACGTAACAATTCTGCAGTGCTAAGCACCAACTAATGCTGCAACACCTGGTAACAAAGAAGAGTTTTATGGCCAATTGAGTGCCACCTTCGAGCGTTTTCCAAAAGTCTAAATTATTATCATCTCAGTATATATAAACGCCCAGCTTGGCTCTGACAATACTGGAGTAGAACACGTCCATAGAGAAGCGTGGTGACCATTTGGTCGACGCGTCACGACCTTAGACTAAGAGACCCGAAAACGGCGAATTAGTTGGTCATCGGAGGGACTCTTTTTCCACACAAAAGTCATCATAAAACATCTTGGGATTCCCCGTGATAGCACTGCAACCTTCTCGGCCTGTTGTGCGTTTATTGCTCCTTCACCCTACCACAACTCGATAGATTTGAAATGAAAGAAAAGATTTCCGGTTTCTACACGGTTACGCTTTATTATTCGTGACGTTTCGGTCTCTGCTGAGACCTTTATCAAACTCAACAGAGACCGAAACGTCACGAATAATAAAGCGTAACAGTGTAGAATCGGGAAATCTTTTCTTTCATTTCGAAATGCACTGTGAAAACATTCACCAAATCGATAGATTTAGCTAATCTAAATTGTAAGGAAACCTATTCCTAGAAGATTGTGTCTTTTCTTTGCTACTGCTTCGCAGTGATGTAGTGATGTCAAAAAGATAACTATTCGTTACTCGAGTACTCGTTACCGACCAAAATCCGAAGTAACGAGTATCTCGCAGATTTATATTCGTTACTTAAGTAACGAAATGAGCTACCGAAAAAGTAACTAAACTATCAAATCGTTTCGTTACTCGTGTACTCGTTTCATATACAAAAAAGTATCTGTACCGAAAGTAACGTTTATTTACTTTTTCGTTACATCACAGGAAGGAAACCTACACTTTGCATGACGCCATACCACCATTCCAAAGCAAGAACGAGAAGACTGTTACTCTACCTTACAGCAAAGTCTACTGAGATAATGATGTGTTTTTCTTTTCGTTTCGTTTTTTTCAACACCAAAAAATTCATCGAGTAGAGTTGTGGCGGGGCAGTCAGTCATTATTTGTGTTAGGGTTGTGGGATTAGTGATACCGGATTGTAGAATTGTTTAATGTTAGTGGCGATAAAGGGATTTTTTGATCAATTTGAGTGATTTTTATTGAAGAAAATTTCGATTTAATAAAAGTTATTTCCTTCATATTGTCGTTTTATTTACGTTAATGCTTAAAGGGATTTTCTACTTAGAAGAGGAATAATTAAAAAATAGGACTTGGCGTCATTGTGTTGATACACGTACTAGACCAACGAAATCAAGAGCGATCTCTCGTTGTATATAGCTACTGCATGGGACAGTAGAAGCGATTTATCCTATTTGAATTTATGATTTGCAAAACTGGCTTACCCATCCCTGAACATGATATGACGGTCATTTTAAATAAACGAGTACCTAGTAACGATTAAAATGTAACGATTTATTTCCATAATTTAAAGATTAGTTACTGGCATCGAAAAGTAACGAAACTTGACATCACTAATTCGCAGTGACATAGGATGTGTTCTTTCTGATACTTTGAGACAGAGTTGGCAGATGTCCGTCGTTAGGCAGATCAAAGTACTAATATCACTCTTGCTGAATTTTAGAATAAGGATTAATTTTTATGAGATTGATAAACCCGGAAATCTATTCCAGTAGATTATATGCTCTTGTTCAACCCACTTTCTAAATATAAGGTTAGAGTGCACATTTGGTTTTCCGCAGAATGGCTCTGGTCCAATAAAATTTGTTTCTGCGCTGTTCGTTACCCTCAATCCCCATATATCCTAGGAACCACATTTAGGCTATTTTCTTCCTTTTTCCCAGGATGATTAGGATTTGAAGACAGTCCCAAACTAGCCTCGATCCATGTTTGTTGGATGCCAGGGCTTTGAGAACCGCCTGACTATCCGATAAGATATAAATAGTTTTATTGCGAGCCCTCATAATATTCTCTTGGATGTATAGCTCCATTGCAATTAGTTCAGCCTGGAAGATTGTGGCTTCTTTGCCAAGTGGTTTTGAAACTGAGAAGTTAGGACCTTTAACTCCGGCTCCAGTCCCGTCAAAGCTGCGCGAACCATCTGTATACTAGATCCCCCTTCCATTTCAGGTAGCATAGATTGCCAGTCCTTGCGTTCTCTGATTATAACTTTGAAGGGGTTTCAAAGTTGATTTTTTTCGGCGTAGTGTCCAATATTGTAGAGGTTAGGGCCTCTATTTTTAAGTTCTTTAGAATTTTGAGTAAAATCCCCGGTTTATATTTATATGGTGTTATTTAGAAATAAATCGACCATTTCACCATAAGTCGACGCTGGAGAAGATGTCTCCTTGATGTGCGAGCGAAACATGAAGCTGACGTGCGGAACGATTGATGGTTGCCTGCTTGAGATTTTGCACAGCAGTTGTACGATGGCCACAAATGCTTCAAATGAAGCGCAAGCTTAAGGTGGATAAACTTGGAGACCCCAACAAAAAATGCGAGTATACGATCACTTTTCGCGAAAATTCATCCACATTGGGCGGATAGGAAATCTGCACACTGGAAGCAAAGTGAGAGACAACCAGAAACATATTTCTAACAAGTGCTGAAGAATCTATAGGATATGCGGAAAGCGGTGAGCAACCATGGATGTCGCAAGATACATGGGATGAGGTTAGCGATCGGAAAAAAGACAAATTGGCAATCATTTCCAATCCCGATGTCAACCAAAGAGCTTCCGACTTGAAACGGAACTACCGCGATGCGCATACATAGCTTAAAAAGTGAGACGCGACAAGAGCAAGGCCAATAAAGATCTTGCCAATAACGCAGAACCTGCGGCCTACCTTGGGATATGGGATCGCAATTTCAAATTACAAATCAGTTGACGAACAGGATTTCCCTTGCCCTGGTGAGAGATATCAACGGAACTCTGCATAATATGAGTGAACACTAGTTACGGCGATAGAAAGAATACTTCTCTGATACTATAAACATCTTGTCAGAGGAAGATATTCCAGAAACAAAACAATTGCCAAACATCCATTTACTACGGAGCTGATCAACTGCCTGCTTAGCGAGATCTGTCTATCGGAGCGGATCCAGCAGAGGCTAAATCTGTCTGGTGGTATTACATCTAACACCATTCGGCCATCTGTCGTTGGCTTTGCTAAGCTTATAAGTTGCAAGAGGCATACTCAGCTTCGCTGTCTCAGATTGAATCTGCATGATGGTTCCTTGCCAGTCGAGGTCGTCGGATTTCCAGTTCCCCGGGATGGTCCTATATCCTGGTACCCAGCACAGGCGAATGTTAAATTGTTCAACCATCTCGCTCAGAGACGCGCAACTATCAAGAACAGTCTTGGATGTAGGCATGGTTGATTCCAGGGATTTACTAGCGGCCTGACTATCAGTGAAGATGCCAATATCCTTAGTAGATGCTACATTACACTTCAGCCAGGCCAAGACTTCTTTTATCATCATCACTTCTGCTTGGAACACATGGCAATAGTCCGGAAGACGGAAATATATGATTAACTTAAGCATTGCGAAGAAAACACCTCCGCCCACGCCACTTCTTGGTTTTGAGCCGTCAGTATAAAAGGATATAGACTCTTCTTTTCTTCTGCCTCCCTCTTTTGTCTCGAGGGGATGATGATGAGGAAATTATTATCAAAATCAAAACTGGGGAGAATGTAGTCTGTGTTTTCGGTTAAATTCTTGAAATTTTCCAGAATTAAGAAGTAACCAGCTTGAATGCAGGTCCACTGGCGAGTTTCTTTAATGCGGGCGGCTGTACTTGCATTTCTTTACCACTAACATCGAGAGGTAGCAAATGAAACAGAACTTCTAATGCAGCGGAAGCAGGTTGTTCTCAGAGCCCCACTTATGCCTAAACATGCTGTTCTCTTCACCTTGCCGAGGAGAGTCCGGTTTGTCTCTGTTCTTAGAGCAGTACACCACACAATCACACCATGTAGCAATATGAATCTAATGACGGCAACGGAGAGCCAATGAACTAGCTTAGGCTGCATTCTCCTCTTATCTATGGCCTTCTTGCAGAAGTAAAGCGCAACAGTAGCTTTGTTTACACGTTCCTGAATTTTAGATTTCCAGCACAGTTTCCTATTAAAAATAAAACTCAGATATTTTGATCTAACTGCGAAAATAAAGGCTGGTACCATCCAGGGTAGAATATTTAACATGGGAAATTTTATGTTTCTTTTGTGAAAATGACTACCTCGGTTTTATGTGGATTCAATCCCAGTCCAAATTCAGGAGTCCTTCAAGAGAGTACTAAGAGGGCTTTTTGCACAATTTCGCCCAAAATTCTCGGGTGCTTGCCAGAGAGAGCTATAGTAACTTCGTCCGTATAATCAATCACTTTACAGATCGCCTCTCAGTTTTGGCAGAAGTGCATTTACCACCACATTTCAGAGAAGTGAACAGAGGGCTCCGCCTTGCGGTGTAACATTACTAACAAATCTTCTAGCATATGCGACGGCCAGTTTTCCTAGATGTCAACATCAAGTTAATCAGCACGCTAAACGTAGCATCCACCTTCAGATTTTAAAGGGGAAGAGAGAATTTGGCGAAGTCTTGACGATTCCGATGTCTCTTCTACCATACCGCAAAAAACTTTCCAGGACATTTATACATCCCATTACAATGAAACAGTATCCAGAAACAAAGCCATAAGAGGGCAAACAATCATATGAATTCTTGCTGACGATCCCCCAGATAAGAAATAAAGAATAGTTTCCGTCAACTACCAACCAAACTGATTTGATTGACCAACCAAACTCATATTGATACTCAGAAATATATTAAGCTGAATAAAAGGAAGGCGAACTTTGGGATTGAGAGTATTTTGGATAAGATCAAATCTTAGATTAAAGAACCCTACGAAGATGCAAGACGTTGGGTCCAAGAGTTTTCCTGTTTATATCAGACACATTTTAGAGTTGTTCTGAGCAGATGCTATCTCCAGTGATGAAATTTGGAGTACAACTTCAAAGACGAAAATGAAAATGAATTTTGCTACTGCAATAGTGTGGAGGAAGCGTTGTTAATTGTTACGTATAATATAGCACTCCTCCCCGTGGATAACCGTTACGGCTTCTATGGCAATGGTTTGGATTTGGGTTGGCTAAATCGCGCGGGGAGATCCTTATCGCAGTTGGATCAATGCAATCGCATTAGGTGTATACGCTTATGAGGTATTAGGTTGTTGCAGATGAAATGGCGACTTTCGCGATGAAGTGAAGTTAGTTGCGAATTTCACATCTCAAACTGCCGCCAGGTGGCTTTGGTACTAATGAATATTGACGTATAAATACTCCTACATTTAGTCATGGAATCATTTCAGTTTTGGACTTCATTGATATCGGAGAGAAAAAAAATAAAAAAAAACATGGAATCGATTCAAAAATGGTTATTTTTTCTTTACGAGTTCAAACTTGGCCACAACGCAAGGGAGGTAATCAAAAACATTAACAGGGCATTTGAAGCTGACACAGTAAGCGAACGAACCACACAGCGATGGTTCGAAAAATTCTGATCAGGAAATATGACCCTTCAAAGTGAGCCATGTGGTCACCCAGGACCATCGATAGACAACGACGAGCTGCGTTTACTAATGAAGTCTGACTCAAGCCAAACTGTAAGGGACATTGCAGAGAAACTGGGCGTACACTATTCGATAGTTTCCCGGCACTTGGAACAGCTTGGAAAAGTGAAAAAGCTTGGTAAGTGGGTTTCGCATGAGCTTACTGAGCAAAACATGAACTTATGTATCAAGAATAACGGTCAAAAAATTAAACGAGTTGCAGTATGAGACTCTTCCTCATCCACCATATTCACCAGACCTCTCGCCAACCGATTACCACTTTTTTAACATTTGGATCATTTTTTGGCGGAGAACTAATTTAACAATGAAGCAGCCATCAAAAATGCCTTCAAGGAATTCCTTCTACGAAACTGGCATAAATATATCTCGTTGGGAGAAGTGTATTGCATCTGCTGGTACCTATTTTCATTTATAAAATTAAGTTTTATAAGAGTTAAGGTTGTTTGAAATTTCACTAGCAAAGCCGCCATTTCATCTGCAACAACCTAATATTTTTAATACAGTCGTGAAGTATGTACAGTGCTGTGCAAAACTTAAGCAACTCACTACATGTCGGAATGAAAAGGAAAATTGCAATCAAAATATAAAGAAATTTTTTTCCTTTTTTTTTAAATTTACACGTTAGCATGTTGCTTAAGGTTCTGCAATAAAAAAAGTACATCAGTATTTTAACTGTTCTTAAAAAAAACAAAATACACAAAAAAAAAGGCTGTGCAAAATCTAAGCAACTTTCAAAACGCAGCTGTGATTCCCAGTCAGAACAAAACATAACGGGGATTTCCCGATGTTGTTTTTGTTTTCTGATGTTCGTGTCAATTAGATCAGTATAGATCGTCTTCCCTTTGGGTTTAATTGTGTCTAAAAAAATAATATTTAAAATGCAGCGTGATCAATACGATAATAGATTTAAATCAAATGTAATTTCGCTATATTATTCTGGAAAAACGCAAATAGAGATTGCCAAATCGTTAAATATAAACAAATCTTTAATTGCAAGATGGATTACGAAATATAAAAACACGGGTAGTGTGAAAAGTGTAAATTTTGGTGGAAAGCCGCGTAAAACTACCATTAGAGATGACTTACAAATTAAACAATTGATAAAAAGAAAACCGTTTATCTCGTTAAAAGAAGTTGTAAAAGAGCTAGGCTTAAATGTCAACTCAAGCACTGTTCGCAGACGGGCAATTGAACTCAATCTAAAAATCTATACACCTTTAAAAAAAACCATTGCTCACAAAAAGACATGCAAGGAAAAGGTAAACTGCTCGAACAACACTTTTAAACATTATTATTTTACTATTTATATCGTTTTATATATCATTTAGGCTTGAATTCGCTAAAAACCATCTTGACTGGTCAATTGCTAAATAGAAGACCGTTTTATATAGAGACGAATCCAGGTTCAACCTCTTCAATTCTGATGGCTTCTCCCGTGTGAGGCGTGAGAAGGGACAACAACTCAATCTACGCTTCTGTAGGAAAACGGTGAAACATGGGGGGGAAGCGTCATGGTCTGGACATGTTTCTCAGCATTAGGTCTTGGTCCCTTTCATAGAATAACAGAAATTATGGACATATT
This sequence comes from Chorisops tibialis, assembly GCA_963669355.1. Lineage (NCBI taxonomy): Eukaryota > Metazoa > Arthropoda > Insecta > Diptera > Stratiomyidae > Chorisops > Chorisops tibialis. The sequence continues at coordinate 71,392,615 of OY770263.1, read as the reverse complement.
CATGTATAAGGACATCTTAGAATCTAGAATGTTACCTTATGCAGAGTGGAATATGCCACTTCGATGGGTGTTTCAACATGATAATGACCCGAAACACACATCGAAGTTGGTTAAAGAATGGCTTAGCTCTAAAAGGATTCAAGTTCTTGATTGGCCGGCACAATCGCCCGACTTGAATCCTATAGAAAACTTATTCGGTATATTGAAACGGCGTATGGGAACAGTACAGTTTGCAAACAAGGACCAATTGTTTACGAACCTAAAAACCGAATGGGAAAAAATTGACATATCAATTTTAAATAATTTAGTTGAATCAATGCCTCGCAGATGTGCCGCTGTTATAAAAAATAACGGCTATTACACGAAATATTAATAAAAGTTGCTTAGATTTTGCACAGCCTTTTTTTTGTGTATTTTGTTTTTGTTTTTTTTAAGGACAGTGAAAATACTGATGTACTTTTTTTATTGCAGAACTTTAAGCAACATGCTAACGTGTAAATTTAAAAAAAAAAGGAAAAAAAATTCTTTATATTTTGATTGCAATTTTCCTTTTCATTCCGACATGTAGTGAGTTGCTTAAGTTTTGCACATCACTGTATGTCTGACAAATTTCAATTTTATAGAAAAAATCCAAAATGTAGTTTTTGACTGTTTTTTATAGCACCTAAGAAATAATTAATCAATCAAATTCCTGCTAAGACCCCCTATAGGGGCATAGGACAGAAACAGCTCTCTTCCACAAACCGCGATCCTGAGCATCGGCCTTTAGCTGTTGGCAGGACTTGTTTATTCCTCTGGCCTCCTCCTTAACTGCTCGCTTCTATGTGCTACACGGTCGACTGACCCGACGTCTTCCTTAAGGATTATAATCCAGAGCCTGTTTGGTGATGTTTCGCTCTGGTTTCGTCAAAGTGTGACCGATCCACTGCCACTTCCGCCTACAAATCTCAATGTCTATTTTAGTTTATCCAGTTGTACTCCAAAGTTCGTCGTTGGAGATCAGTTCTGGTCAGAATATCCCCTAAGAAATAAAATGATTCGTAATTCATAAGTTTGCTGGGACATTGTTTTCCGATTTGATTAGAATCCGTCATGAACTGATGAATAAAAAGTACCGGGCAGTATTTGTAGTCCCTAATCAGATTCGGTTTCCTTATCTTAATAATGCACTTGGAATTACTAACCACAACTTCCAAACTATCCGTTGCAGTAGCTCCCACCAGCCAGCTTCGCAGAAAATAGTTGCAATCTTTTCGGAAGCATTACATAGTTAAAGCCCCCAATTCATGGAACCACTCACAATCGGACTGCATCGAGAACGGAAACGGCAAGCGATAAGCCGTAAATGTATAGTGGGGGGAAACCCAATAGCAAAAAACTTACCATTTAGCTGTAGTTTCGACCCTCAGCTCGTGATAGGAAGCGGTGAATTGAAACTTTGCTGCCCGCTTATTCACGCGCTGCAGCCTCTTCCAAACGCTCCCCATGATTCCGTAAACGGCGACGTGCTCCTTCCGCGCTAACTTTGCAACTGAACTAGGCTTCCGATTCTTGTTGAAAGAACTCGCGTGGGAAAAGAAAAGGACACCGCTTCGATTACACGCACGTTGCACTAGAATCCAATTGGCCAGAGGACGTCACTTTTTTTTCAATTTGACAACTGCAAGGACACTTTGACGTCCCGAAATGTCATCTTGTGTGATTTTTGCACTTTTGCTCGGCTCGCGAACTTAAAATTTAGCACTTCGCGACGACAACGCTTGTTTGCGAGGGATTTGTTTTCTTCGTATTGACAATTGCACAGTGGCCTTGGACTCGCGAACTAATCAACAAAACACTCGCCACCAGCTTTAATTTTTCGGAATTGATTTCTCGACTGAAACTGCGGGACTTACTTGCTCCACCAGTTTGGATTTCTAGGAGCGTTGTTGTCGGCTGTTTCCCTTCAATTGCTCACACATCATGACGTCACTTTCGTTTTAATTTACTTCACGAAAATTTCCTTCAATCGACGAGCGGAAAATCTAAAAAGAAATCGAAAAGAAACCAGCGAAACACTCGCGCTAATCGTGCTATTTTTCGCGAGCAATTTACACGTTTTGTTCTTATTCCATCGAGAAATGCAAAATTTATGCTGAATTTTTTTTAACTTGCTTTTCACAATTTTTTTTTGACACACGAAAGATCGACTTCGCCGTCGTCTGACAAAACTTCGACTGCGAACATGTTTGACAGTTCGCATAGCGCATTCGATTCCACGGAGGCTTGAGAAGCAGCGCTGTAAGGAATGAGGGCTGTGTAAATGATCAATCGGTTTACTTAATAAAGGCGGGAATGTTTGAATTGAAATTTTCTTTTTAAAAATATTAATAATAATAACTTTATGTCGTAAGTTAATCAAAAATATATAATTACATAGAAAAACTGTATAAAAAAATAAAATAATAAATGGGAAACAATATATAACGCAAAATAAATCCAATAAACTGCCAACAAGTCGAGCGTAACTTTATAATTTTTGGAACGAGTTGAAGATGCATGGAAACTTAATATGCAAGTAAGAGTGGTTAAAGAAAACTAAGTAGAACCCCCTTTAGGGCAGGGCAGCTGCCAATTTAACACTTAATTGCGATTACGATCAATAGCTCCAGGACATGTAATCAATATTTCATTCGTTTGTGCAAGTTTGGATTTTATGAGAGGAGGAGAGAGGAGTGATATTAAGGGTGGGTGGATTTTGCTGCCAGAAACCATTACTCAAATCAAGTACCGAGAAAACATTTTGTCCTGACAACTAGCCCATGATATCTTCTGATATAGGTATTAAATAATGTTCCCGCCGAATACACTTGTTAAATGGCCTCGTGTCCTGACAAATCCGCAATAAACCATCCGGTTTTTCAATAATTTGTAACCCAGTCCGTTGAATAATCCACTGGGCTCACTATTTTGCTATATACCATTTGATCAATAAGCTCTTTTTTTTAAAGAATGACCTGTGTTATAGGCAATTTCGGCCTTTATGTGCAATGCACAAACACAGTCATGGAGGAAAGGAATGGGATTGGGAGCGAGTGGAGATGCTGTTCTATTACTCAGTTGTACTGGCTGCTTATTGACAAATATTTGCAGATGTTATGAGAGACTGAATGATAGAAAGCGAAGTGGTACTGTTTCACTTTTACACCGTTTCCCCATTTTATTGCGAATAACTTTTTATCACCAGTAGCAACTGACAAATTTGCGCTTAAAAAAGTCCCGTCTGGAGTGGGAATCGAACCCACGACAATAAGACTTAGTGGAATACATTTCCCATACTTAGGTTTAGGTTTAGGTTGTAGGAGGGTGGTTGCACGGAACCACAAGCACTGAGGCCATCTAGTTGGGCCCATTGTACTCCCCCTATAGTTATAAGTTGGAAGTCACTCCTCTTGCTCTAACCACTTGCTTCGGTTTATGTTGGACGCCTCTGAGGTCGTCTAGTTCTGAGAAGAATCTAGAGCCTAAGCAAAGGAGACGACTGTTGGAGATTTGCGGACAGTGACAAAGATAATGTTCGATAGATTCTTCGTCTTCCTCGCAACCTCTGCACATGCTGTCGCTCGCGATTCGCATCCTAAATGCGTGCAACCTTAGCAAGCAATGGCCTGTGGTCAGGCCGACAATAGTTCGGATACTATAGCGACTACGTTGTAACAGCTGAGCTGTAATATTTTTGTTCGGTTCTTCCCAAAAGGATTTGGCAGTTTTACAGCTGCCGCCACCCCGCCAAGAAAGAATCCAAAATAGTCTGTTTGAAGCTAGTCTTCAACACTGTTGGTGCTACATCGACTGACTTCCTAATGGAATTGATGTTAGCAGATCCTTGCCGTGCAAGCGTATCTGCCGCCTCGTTACCTAGCAGGTGACTAGACCCGGTATCCAAATTAGAAAAACTTCCGTTATGGCGATTTAAATTGTGTCTGCAGATGGACACTAGTTTGGATGTAGTCCTGTAGGATTGGAGTGCCTGAAGCGCAGCCCTGCTGTCCGAGAAAATGTAACAATTTCCGAGACTGTTCTGCTTATCAAGAATAATTTTTACGCACTCGTTAATGGCTAATACTTCTGCTTGGAACGCTGTCGCGTGTTCTGGAAGATGAAATGAAGTTTGGATGACGAGGTCGTGGGAATAAATCCCTGCCCCTGTCCCCTGGCTAGTTTTAGATCCGTCCGTGTAGAGATGAGAACCTATACAGGTGCTGAGTGTCGTATTTGTTGCCCATTCGTTTCGTTCAGGAAACTTAATGTGAAACTTCCGTTTCTCATCCTGCAGTTGGTTCATGCTATCATACTCGCGGTCTAAAAGTGAGTTTGCGTTTCTAATGACGTTTAGAATTTTCCCATGACCAATTTGTGGCGCAGACCACGATTTACTGGTTTTTAATCTAATGGCTGCCAGACCCGCTGCTTGTTTTATATAAAGATCAAGTGGAGGTAGTGAGAGAATCACCTCCAGAGCTGCAGTCGGTGTGGTTCTAAGGGCACCTGTTATGCACAGACATGCCATCCGTTGGATCAACTATAAGGGTGCCAGGTTGGTTTTTAGTACCACCGCCGGCCACCACACCAGCGTACCATAGCAAATAATTGGTCTAACAATACTGGTATACATCCAGTGGAAGAGGTGCGGCTTAAGGCTCAGGCCCATCTCAAACCGAATGTCTTCTTGCAAGCGAAGAAGGCTACCGTAGCCTTTTTTGCTCGTTCTTGAATATTGGCCTTCCAGGATAATTTACTATCAAGAATCTGACCTAAATATTTAACTTGATTCGAGAGGACCATATTGATACCTCGAATGTTTGGTGGATTGAAAGCATATGGTCTTCTTCTTTTGGAGAAGAGGACCAGATCTGTTTTTTGTGGGTTAATAGTAAGTCCTTTATCTAGTGCCCAGCTATCTAACAGTTGTAAAGCGGATTGCATGAGGTCTCCTAGAACTTGCTCAAACTTACCAGTTAGCGTGATGACAAGATCGTCTGCATATGCTATTGTGGGGTAGCCGTTCTGATTTAAGATGGAAAGGGGTTCATTCACTGTTAAGACCCACAAGAGAGGTGATATTATACCTCCCTGTGGCGTTCCTTTGTGAACAGAGCCTTTCATTGTCTCTTCACCCATTCGTGCTACGATTTTCCGTGAACGAAGAAGCTTTGCTATCCATGCAGTCAGGAGAGGTTCCACACTATGGCACACACTATGGACTTTCCCATACTTAATTGATGGTATTTAATTTTCTTTCAAGCTGAATGTACACTTCCCTGCAATTCTTCTGACACCATCGAACACGTCTCTATTTTCCTCAACAAATTTTTTTTACCCATTAGCAACAAGTGTATAGAAGCAACTCGTTCAGCTAACCCAAATGAGATGCATTCAGGTAGACCAAGCAGTGGTTCATGTTTATCATCCACTATGTGGAACAAAGCGACTAGACAGTAAAGTTAATCTTGCACAGTATCATCATAAAATACAATCATATCTTTCGATTATAAAATTCAAAACTATTTTTTTTTTCTAAAGTAAGGCCCTGGTCTTTTTCTGCATTATATAACTCCCAGTAACGTTTACATTACACAACTACTAGCACTTTGCATTATATACCATAAAACTTGAAATTACCGTTTAAACATTGAGAAATTTGCCGTAGTACTTCTCTCGCAATCGAACATTTACGGAATAAAGTCGTATAAAATTACATCTCGTGTTTATTCTTTCGCAGCATCCTAAAATCATATCATACTAACATTTTTATGTTTTGCCTTTCGATTCACAACATCTCGCCAACAATTCTCGCATTATTTCGCATACACAACCAAAGAAAATACTTTGGTTCAAACCAGCGACACTTTTAGATTTTGTATCGGTATTCATGTACATCAATTCAACTGTTCCGAATAAACTCAATTTGTTTAAGCTATAATCTGTTAATACGTCTTTGGTTTGATTGGTATTTTTAACTGAAAGACTGTTAACGATATACAGCTGACATCAGCACCTGTGTCTAATTTAAATTTTACGGGACAGTCCTGAATGAAGTACGTCTTGAACTAACCAGACATTCGGCTGCCTGTACTCTGGTTAGAACTCAAGCTACAAGAAGCAATTTTTTTAATTAAATTTAAATTGGGATCATTAAGTACATTATTTGTTTTTTTTAAGCTGACTATTACCAAATTCATTTCAGTTGACTGTTTTTACTAATTTCGTCCGTTTTCTTCCTTGACGGCTGTATCTTCTCGCTTTCTTTCCTTACTTACTTACTTACGATGGCGCTACAGTCCAAATCGGATTTTGGCCTCCTGAATACTTTGCCTCCATCCATCTCGGTTCAGTGACCGCGTCCTCCAGTTAGAAAATCTTAGCAGTGATTTGCTGTCTGCGCCAATCGAATCCTCCCAGCGCTTCCGTGGTTTTCCGACCGGTCTTTGTTCGTTGACTTTCCCTTTTAGTGTGCGTTTGGGAATTCTTCCGTCATCCAGACGCTCCACATGACCAGCTCATTGTAACTTCTTAAATTTTATGAGGGTTGACACTTCTGAATTGTCGAAGATGGCATACAATTCCCTGTTGTATCGTATTCTCCAAATTAAGTCTTCCCTCACAGGTTCGAGGATTTTTCTGAGGACCTTTCTTTCAAAGGCGTTAAGTAGTTTTTCGGACGCCTGAGTTAAAGTCCACGTTTCGCTGCCATAGCATAGCACAGGTCTTATGATGGTTTTATATAGCTTAAGTTTTGTTTTCCTGTGCACGTTCTTGTTTTTGATTATTGGAAGTACCGAATAATAAGTCTTGTTTGCCATCATTATCCTTCTTTTGATTTCGATGGGTTCGCTTCCATTCTTTGATAGGTTCGCCCCTAGGTATATGAAGTTGTCTACGTTTTCTAGGTTATAATCTCCTACTGTAATATTCTATCTGATTGGCGTCTTTTTCCTAGATTACGTCATAACCAAGGGAACACTATGCTTCAAATCCACACAGCTCGTAGCATATGCCGACTAGAGTCACTGTATAACTGAGCAACTCTCGGTCCAGGAGTCTGGCAGATGCGTATCAGAGTTGAAACCGTTAAGTTTGAATTTTTTGGTGTATATACATATTCGGTTAGATATTTATCAAAATGCAATTGGAATTCGATTATGTGCCCTGAAAAATTAATATCATTGTGCCATTCCATTAGAAACAGTCAAAAATTCAATTTTATTTTGCAATTTTCTGCACCCACACATCTTTACCAAACAGGTTTTTGGTCTAGTTTATGATTCTGTTTGTTGACACATGGCGGAAAAACATCCCAACAGGGATTTTTGCAATCCATTCCCTTTTATTGAAAATCATTCAAATCGAGAAATCATTCTAATCGACCTAAGGAATTTGCAATGCATTCTAAAGTAATGTGAAGGCATTGCATAAAGTAGCAGTTTATTTAGGGAATTTGATATGCATTGCAAGGTAATGTGTGGAGATTGCATAAAATAAATGATCATCGTCAAAACGTGCCGCGCACAAAACGAAAGATTATTAATAGAAAACATTAATGTCATATTCCGTTTGCTTTCTAATATTCCCGTAAAATTTTACAAGTTGTTCGTTGCAAGAAAAAAATCTAAGTTACACCGTACTTTTCCAGCAACAAAATTAGTTAAATTATAGCAACAGAATTTAAAATACTGAATTCATATTAAAAGCAGGATCCAATTTCATCACATTTTTCAATATTAATTCAAAATGAATCGCTCCCTCAATGTTAGAATATCTTCTCAAAGATTAATTTGCTTTCTATTCTTTTGCAACCATTCCATCGTAGATTCTATTGCGACCATTACATTGTCGATTTTTTTTCCAATCATTACATTATTCATTCGTTTCCCTAGATTCCAATGTCGATTTTTGTACTGCAGAAAGTAGAAAAAACGAATGCTTGCCTATGACATTGCAATGTTAAAATAATCTATGTTTTACGACAGGAAGTAGCTGTAATAGCTTCATGGTAAGAATCATCGGCGCGGTAATGATTCCACTCTGAAACTGGGATATGTCAGAATGACTACACAGTCTACACCTATTTTCACCAACACTTTGATCTTCGAACATGCGGTTTTTGGTACCAAATTTTTTAGCACATGCGGTTTTTGTACTAAAATAGCTATCTGCCAGACTCCTGGACCGAGTAGCTCAGTTATACAGTGACTCTAATGCCGACTAGAGATACTCGATACACACTAACACTTCTGTCCTAATAGAGTTTGGACAATGCTCTAATACCAACAGTTAAGAGTGCGTTTAGAAGCACAAGAAGGCAACATAAGAAATACGAAAATCGGCCAAACTTGAGTTGTGACCGATTTCAAATCTATGGACACGAGCGAAAACTTGCGTTAAACTACAAGTTTTTGAATAGAATACTCAATAAAACCGAAAATAAATATGACTTTCATAAATAACAGCTCATTTTGATTGTGTTTACTTCATAAAAGAAAAAGAATTGAGAAAATTCAAATTTCCCGCGCGATCGCTGTACATGCATTGTCCAAACTCTATTAGGACAGGAGTATTAGTGTGTATCGAGTATCTCTAATGCCGACGATATAGATATCCCAAGATCTCTGGAGAGTGCTAAGGAGGTATTTGTAAACCTTGGGTCGGTAGCAAGGAAAGTTGAACTACGTATTAATACAAAAAAAAAAAAACTGCCAACAACGCTCAGTCGGGCGCAACTTAAATATTCTTGCGGCAAGTTGAAGATGCGTGGAAATTCAATATGCAGGCTAAAGTGGTTAGGGAAGACTAAATGAAAGGGGGTTCACGGGCAGGGCTATTGTCAATTTAACACTTGCGAATACGATCAATAGCTCCAGTACATATAATCAATATTTCATTCTTTTATTTATGCAAGTTTAGGTTTTTACGAGGGGAGGAGGTAGGGATAACAGTAAGGGTGGGTGGTGGTTAAAAATTGATGATAACTGATTGCTTGAATCACGTCCAACATTCTCTGTATAAAATGTCAGTTTCATAAACGAAGTTGCATAGAATTTTCATAAAATTCTGTGTATTTTCAATCAAATCAATCAAATTCCTGTTAAGACCCCCTATAAGGGCATAGGACAGAAACAACTCTCTTCCACAAGGCGCGATCCTGAGCATCGGCTTTAAGCTGTTGCCAGGACTTGTTTATTCCTCTGGCCTCCTGCTCAACTGCTCGCTTCCATGTGTTACATGGTCGACCAACCCGACCTCTTCCTTGAGGGTTATAATCCAGAGCCTGTTTTGCGATGTTTCGCTCTGGTTTCCTCAAAGTATGACCGATCCACTGCCACTTTCGTCGTTGAATCTCAATACCTATTTTAGTCTGGCGAGTTGTACTCCAAAGTTCGTCGTTGGAGATTACTTCTGGCCAGAATATTCCTAAAATGCGCCGGAGGCATTGGTTTACGAAAGTCTGTAGTTTCTTGGTAAGTCGAGCGGTCACTTGCCACGTAGTACAACCATATAACAATACGGATTTGACGCATGCGTCAAAAACTCGCAGCTTCGTGCGAAGGGAGATCTCTCTTAACCTCCAGAAAGGGGAAAGGATACCGAAGGCCTGACGAGCTTTATTTAGCCGAGCCTCAACATCCTTTTCGGCTCCGCCGTCCATGCTGACAATGCTTCCGAGATAGCAAAAATCTTGCACCTCTTCCACATCCTGTCCATTAAGAACAATCGGTGTGCTTGCGTTCGAACCCATGTGCATGTACTTGGTTTTACGCACATTTATTTTCAGTCCCGCCTCTTTGCATTTAGAATGCAACGAGCGAACATTTGACTGTATTGTATTTTACATTCACGAAAACAAACGTTTGTATGAGAGGGGTTAGATAAGGTAAGTAAATTGTAAAATTTACGATGCAGTTTTATTTTGTTTCTCTTGTAAGGTGCCCAGGCGCGATTACAAAAGTTTTAATGCATTTTCGTTTCAATTATTATTGCCAAATTTCAGATTGATAAATTTTAATAGTTAGGTAATAATTCATTTCTTGAAAATGGTCGAAAAAATAATTTTGTATGGGAGGAGGTAGAAGTTTTAAAGGTTTTCGACCAGTTAATATTTCGAATATTTCGGAATTTTTTTTAAATGCATTTCGCAAATTTTCAAGTTTCCACCTTAAAATTTCACTCAGAAATTTTCACTTTATGTATTTTTCTCAATGCACATGAAACACCTTGTGCACGTTAGACAGGGCGGACGGTTTATAACAATTATGGATCAAGTTATTATTATTTTTCTATGTATAAATAAAATAGATGTATCCACATGTATCTTTCGCCAGAGCCCTAAAAAATCATTAAAAATTTTCGACATCTCCTTTAGCACCCCAACTTAAAAATTACCAAAATTAAAAACTATGTAGTTCTACAATATCTGTACTCAGTTTTGAGATATAACTGTTTTGAAAAGTGCCCAATTTTTGAAATGCTTCCCATTTAATGGAGCTCATTTCCCCAACTAAAAATCCACCCAAAAATGAACTTTTTGCCTTCAACGGTCTCGGAGATATGAGTCTATATGTACGGTGTGCGGCGGGACGGATTTTTTTTTGGCATTTCTAGGATAATTTAGTCATGAAACGTGAAAAAAACAAAATTTCAGGGTAGCAAATTTTTTTTTCTATATCGATCACAATACTTTATTATTAGAATAATGAAGTAATAAATACGAAATAAATCCTCTTAAATTTCTTCGATGGTCCAAGTAAAGAATTAAAATCAATTTCGGTTTCCAAGTCATTTTTATTGTTTCAAAAACGTTTTTTTTTTATGTTTGAAAGTTTATAATTGCATATTTCAATTTTATAATTTCTGTTTGTTGTTTTCCATTTTTTACTATTTTTCAAAAATTTATTATCGATCATAATGAATGAAATTCGGACAAATTTATAATATATATGTTTTTTTTTTCTATTTGTTTGTTTTTTCGTCGGTATTTAATTTGATTTTGCAGTACGGCATTTTATTAATCGTAGTATTCTTGTAAAAGGTGGATTTCATTATTAGTTAGTTTAAATTGTATCTAAAGTATAAGATACCGGTTTTTAATGTAGTCAGTATGTCGAGTATGTATTGCAATTGTATTTGAATAGTAAATGCAAAAAATTTACTTTTTTAAATTCTTATACAATTCATTGTTCCACTTTTTTGTTTTTTTTGCTTAATAAAATTTTTAAATTTTTTTCTTTTAATTTAATTTGCATTATTTGCATAACATCAACGAGAATTATTACAAGTTGTAATTTACAACACTAAGTTCTTTGTGAAATTTGGAATGTGGTTTTGGATGGTGATGTATATTTCCAAGTTAGGATTGCATTTACTACTAAATGTACACAAAGTTAGAATTAATCTAGTTGCTGATTCAGCCAGTGTTGCCAAGTGATCATAAATTAATAAATTCAATTTTAATAATAGTTTTGCATTTTGTACAATAGATGCGATATACATTGCGATATTAACCATTTGTACAATAAAAGGCGTTGAATGATTTTTCATGACGCCGGTTCTTTCATATTCATAGAATAAATCTAGTCTAGACATAGGAGACTCCTAAGGGGCCGGTTTCACAGTTTTTTTTTGAATGAACTGTGTTATAGGCTATTTCGGCCCTTATGTTCAATGCACAAACCCAGTCACGGAGGGAAGAAATGGGATTTTGGGAAGGTAGGGGAAGGGGATTGAGAACGACCGTAACCAGTAGAGAAGCTGATGTATTTTTCAGTTGTACTAACTGCTACTGACAAATATTTCAAGTTCAAACCGATCATTTGGTATGAACTGCGGATTTCCTTCGTTGAAACTGTAGTTTAACCTTAATGTGGGTACCAGGATACATGGGAAATGAAGAGGCTGATCGACTTGCAAAAAACGGTGCAGAAACAAATTTTATTAGTCCAGAGCCATTATGCGGAAAACCAAAGGGTACTCCAACCCCATACTCAAAAAGTGGGTAGAACAAGAACATAAAATCTACTGGAATAGACTTTGAGGCTTGTCAATTTCAAAAAAACTGACCCTACCACAAAAAAACAAAGTGGATGATATTCTAAAATTCAGCAAGAAGGATATTAGTACTCTAATCGGCCTAATGACTGGGCACAGTGGACTAAACCGCCACCTCAAAAATATGGGCTTAGCTGAAACCGACATTTGTCGCCTTTGTCTCGAGGACTCAGAAACGACAGTACACATCCTATGTCACTGTGAAGCAGTAGCTAGGAAAAGACACAGTCATCTTGGAAAAGGTTTCCTTTCTACGGAGGAACTGGCCAATACGGCTCCTGTAAAGGTTCTCAAATTAGCTAAAATTATTGAGTTATGATAGGGTGAAGGGGCTATAAACGCACAATAGGCCAAGAAGGTCGCAGTTCTCACGGGTTCCCCTAATAGTAATAATAATAACTGTAGTTTACGCTAAATGTTCGGTTTAAACTCGACTGAACTTTCGGCTAGTCTTACGCTTTCTCGCATTAGTTACCGTGATTCTGTAGTTTAACCAGGGGCGTGGTGACCATTGGTGCAAGGGAAGCATTGTTTCATTTACATTTTTCCTTCTATTGAAATACTAATTTTAAATCGGAACGAATAACCAAAATTATTTAAAAATTCTAGTCAAAACCGCGCGTTATTTTCGTTCATCACTGTAAACACACATTACGTGCACAGGACCGCTTTTTTCTGACGCTTTTGTTGAACGACGAAAGCCCATAGCTATCCACAGACAAAAATTGATCTGAGATGCGGTTTAAAAATTGAATACACCGGACAGCCCGCCAGTACGTGGCAAAATTTTCCCGCTCGACTCGATCAAATTCGACTTCTTTAGGAAGGGGAGATGCGTCGCGCTATTTGCTTCAATCGCAAGCCATCGCATTCCTTCATTCAATGTATTGCCAGTATGGAAATTTTCCTACTGATCGAAAAAGGATCCGAAAGAAAAATGTGAAAGAGTAAATCTGGCAATATTGCCAATATTTGTCGTGCTTTGAGGGGGAAATGAATCGGTTTAAGCACATCCAGCGACATCTTTTTTGAACGTCCTTACTTTTTTTATTATGTAAATAAGAAATATAAGTTCAAAATAAAGCCTATGTTAACTTTTTAACATTTTTAAAGTTTACATTTGACAAATGAAGGCTGAAAGGCCTTTCAAAGAAAGATGTCGCTATAAAATTTCGTCAAATTTCGGCCCGCTATCACTCTAGTCAATATTAAGCCATGTGTGGGTAAAGGGTTGTAATGTTCGTTAATTAAAGAATTCAAACGCTTTAGGCTGGTATGTAGTATTAAGGTGAATATCTTTCATGTTTGATTTTAGATCTTTTTTATTGGTTTTCAAATCTGTCTGTTGTATATAGATTTTTTTTAACGTTGTTGCATTTTTTTTGTTTATTGCTCCTAGTCTACTAATTTTGAATTCAATTATATGTATACGAAAACTTGATTAATAAATGAAATTATTAAAAATATTAAAATAAAGGACAGTATACCTACTCTAAGGTACTTGCGTGCTCTCAATATTACAAAGGTTCCAAGCAGCTGACGGGAAAGGTTTCAGTAGTATTGTATATTAAACATGTTACTTAATTGTATGAAGCATAACAAACCAATATTTTTAAAAAATAATTGCTTCCAGCTGAGCTTCTGAAAGCCGGCGACACTTACATAGATTAGTCACGGACATATGGACGCAGGAAATACTTCCTGATGATTGCCGCAAGAGCATCATATGTCCAATTTATAAAAAAGTTGACAAACTCTGCTGGGAAAACTACCGAGGAATATCTCTGTTGCCCTATGCTGACAAAATAATTGGTGAATACCAAGGCGGATTTAGAGCTGGACGATCGACCACGAACCAGATATTCTCAGTTAAACAAGTGCTAGAGTAGTGCAGGGAATATAATACTGATGTGCACCAGATATTTGTTGACTTCAAGCAAGCATACGACAGTATTGACAGGCGCGTACTGTATAAAATCATGTTGGAGTTTGCAGTCCCACCGATACTGGTTCGGCTTACAAGAATGACAATTACCGAATCTTTGTCACAAGTCAGAGTAAAAAATGATTTGACTGCCAGTTTTAAAACAGACAACGGCCTTAAACAAGGTAACGGCCTAGCACCTATGCTTTTCAACTTGACACTCGAATATGTTGTTCGGAAACTTCCCGTTGACACCAAATCCACTCGGACCTGTGAGAGAAGACTCGATCTAGAGAACACGATACAATAAAGAATTGTATGCCATCTTCGACATTCCAGAAGTGTCAACCCTCATCAAATTTAGGAGGTTACAATGGGCTGGTCATGTAGAGATGGATGACGGGAGAATTCCCAAACACACACTAAAAGGTCAATATACAAAGACCGGTCGGAAAACCACGCAAGCGCTGAGAGGATTCGATTGGCGCAGATAGCAAATCACTGCTAAAATGTTCTAACTGAAGGACGCGGTCACTGCACCGATATGGATGGAGGCAAAACTTTCAGGAACGCCATCATAAGTAAGTAAGTAAAAAATTACAAACAACAATTTTGAAGGAATAATTTATCTTGGGGTGGATGAAATTGTTAAAAGAAAACCACTGAACTCACCACTTCACGAATGGTGATTTCGCTGCTGGTGTCGATTGTGACATTTCTGCACGACTCTGATACAGTGTATCTCCTTCTTGCATAGAGTGACTCTAGGTGTTTCAAGTGAATTGAGTTTGCGCCCACCCCCTTCGGTGGATAACAGTTTTGGTTAAAATTATTATTTTTTTATTATGTATATCAAATGGATATATGCACGTGCAAAATTTAAACTTTATATCTTTTATTTGAACCCTAAAAAAATTACTCAAATTTTCCTACATTTTGTGTAAGAGTCAATGAAATTCGTTACAGCCGAAGGTCTGAGACATAATCGCATAAAAGTTGGTTCGTTAAATCCGAAACAAGCTATACGAGGGGAGGTCAAAAATTTCGCGCAATGACAGGAAAGGAGAATAAAATTAAACAAGTTATTATTTTCCCCTTTTCAATATATTCTTCCTTAAGCCTAACACATTTATCACATCCCTCACCAAGTAATTCCTTCTAAAAAAAATGTTTGCTGGAATTGCCGACTTCACCTCTTCATTGCTAATAAATTTTCTTCTCCGACGTTCTTTCTTCAGTTTTGGGAACAAATAATAATGGGAAGGGGCCAGATCTGCACTAAGGGAGGTGTTACAATATTCCATAGTCGCATTTCTGTAGGGCAGCCATCGCAACGTGACTCTTGTGAACAGGTGCGTCGTCGTGCAAAAGCAACACACTTCGAGTCCACTTTCGTCTTCTTTTTTCTTTGATTGCATCCTCTAATTTTTGCAGCAGGTTGACATAATACCTCCCTGTGATATTTATAGTCGACCATCAAAATACCCTCTGAATCCCAAAAAATATTGGAAATAATTTTTCCGGCGGATTGTGAGACCTTGGAACATCTTGGGTGGGTGAAGCGCCTTTACGAAGCATTTGCTCTGACTCCTGCTTTGATTTAGGCTCATAATGATGAACTCAAGTTTCGTCTCCCGTAACAATCCGGGTCAAACTTTCATTCCTGTTTTCGATACAGAGATCCAAAAACTTGCGTGAACACTCGACGCGTTTTTTTTTTCTGAACCGCCGAGAGCATTCTCGGTACCCATCTTGCGCTGAGCATCTTCGAGAAAAAGTTTCTCCAATTTTCGACGATTTTTGAGGAAGTGGCCTCAATCGACCGGCCCAAGAGTTTATCGTCTTCAAATGACTCTCTGCCTTGCCTGAATAAACTATGCCACTCATAAATCATCGTTTTTCCAGGGTAAGAGTACCCGCAAACAGATGACATTTCTTCCAAAATGATTTGTTGCGTTTGCCTTGTTTGGTAAGGAACTTTATGACAGCATTTCGTGCTGTCATAAAGTTCCTTACCAATTTTGTCCATAGTTAACGTTTTCTTTCCAATTGACCTGTTGATTTGGCGATAATTAAAATGTTAGTGATTCGATTTGACAGAAACTTTGTATTTATACCTGCATTGAGTGTTAGAATACCTCCAGGTAAAAATATTTTCCCCCACCACCACCCCGTCGGTATATACCACTTCGCTATAAACGTTTATTTTTAATACAGTTTTTAAGGGAGTTGCAACGAGACTTTGGAATCGGTTCGTTACATATACATATATGATTCGCTATAACCGGAATTGGCTGTATATTGCAAATGCTGACTGGTGATTTTTGCTTCTACCCCTACTACTTTCAAGCTTAAAGAAGTTTTTTGCACTGAATAGACTGAATGTACTGTTCATCACTTCATACAGATGGACCTAATTATGGTCTTCGGATAAAATTTGAAAATTTTCACTTTTTCACGTAGTGGTTTAGTTTAAAACTATTTCATTGCTTAACTTTCTGATTCTACGGAAATGGTAAAGTAAAATAAGCATGAAAGCAATTAGTGTATTGCTTCTTTGTAAATAATATTTTTTAGATTCACCATAGTAAACCAATTCCTCATTTCACATAGTTTTGTACCAAAAATCTAAATTTATCCCAATTTCAATTATTTCTATGTTTATATAAATTTATTATCAAATTTTTAATGCAATTTTTACTAATGGGATTCTTTTTTTATATATTTGTTTTTATTATTTACCTCTTTATTCCGATTTCAAATAAATTTTTTTTAGTTATAAATTTTCTTTTAATACTTTTTAATTAATTTTTGTTTTAACAGATTTTTACAAGAGTCCTATCTTTTGTGCATTAAAATAAAAAACATAATAAACAAAATTAAAAATTAAATTAAAGAAATTTAAGTGAATTATTATGCCGAATGAGTTTCATTACTCGGGGCCGTGTCTAAATCAGTGGGTTTAAAAAAAGTGTTTTATTATTTGCTTAATTGTTTATGATTTTCTTGAGAATATTCTTAAAATTTTAGAGAGCAATTGGACATAGAATTCGAGAAATAGGCTTGGGATCTCATGTGTCTTGAAACTAAATTTTTTTCAATTGGTAGGAAAGAGTTTTGCGACTGCTTCGGTCAAATTACATTTTTTTAGAAAATAATTTTTTGCGCAGAATCAGCTAATAAAAATAACTTAGAAAATTAGCACATTTTAAAGAATAGCGCACATTTAACGTAGTGGTCACAAGTCGATGCCGAAGGCAAACGTAGCGTATTCCTGCTTCAGTTCGACCAGATTTTTTCGACATTCGATTACGCTCTGTCGTGCTAGCAAATATTGCTTTGAAAATAGATAAAATCCAGTCAAATCGAAATAGATTTGAGTTCGAAGCTCGGTTAAAGAGAATTGCGTCATATTTCGGAACTCTTGATCGTTTTTCTCCAAATCAAAGCGATTAGCGTGTCGTATGCAAAGATGTAAAACGGATCGCAATTCTTCAATATTTATAAAAATTGAAAATCTTCTTTATTTGTTTGGATTAGAAGTAAAGATGTGTGAGTCTCCATAGTCTATTCCATCAAAACATTTAGCTCGATCTTCATTTGTGTACGAGATGTAATTGTACTGAAGTGCGCTCGAAGTCGCTGTCGCAATTGTGACCATGGTATTTTGTCAATTTGTCCAGATGCATTATTTTTTTTATGCGTGGTTTTAAGTAGAGTTGTATGAGCAATACTTCGTCATTTACTCTAATGATTACTTGATACGGTCCTTCCCAATTAAGCTGGAGCTGCCGTAACCTTCTCTTCTGGCGTCGAAAATTATATAGCCAAGATACGTCGCCCTTCTGAATACCTGAAGAGTTGGCTCGTAAATCGTACCGGGTTTTCGTGCGATCGGTTGCGAGATTGTCTTTATTCCTGACCAGGTTGTTGATATGTCGCAAATCTGAAACGTATTTCTTTGAAAGCGCTGGCTGATCTGATGGCGTTCCAAACATAAGATCTGCAGGAATCCGAATGTTTCTCCCAAAGATGACTCGAGACTAGAGATGGTGTGCTCTTTTACATACCTGCGATTTTTTCATTGCTTTTTTAAAAGAGCAATCGCATATTGCGATTAAAAATCGGAAAGAGCTGCGATTAGAAGAGCAGATTTCATGCATACTGCTTACATTCTATCGCCAATAAAATTGCCGCAATGATTATCGCTACGAACCCCAGGGTTTTTGTTCGCACTTGCATATTAATCGCGTAACTCTCACATCCCACTTCTCCCCGACCAGATTGTTCCTCAGATCACAGCTCGGCAAGAAAATCACCGTTTACCCACGAAAGCGCACTTCGCACGTCCCACCAATCAGATCATAACCCACCGATCCGATCAAAGCTAAACAAATCGCAGTCGCACTTCATCAACCTGCTTAGAGTAGCTTTTAGTTCACCAATCTGCTCATAGCTAGTAAGCAGTGATATCACTGAGCAGTAAGCAGATATAAATATCAGTGAGCAGTTAGCAGACATCACTGAGCACGAGCAGTGAACAGATATCATTGAGGCAAGGAGAAATGTTCACAATGCATGAGATTGGGTCTGCCTAATTGTTAGATGTAGGATTTTGCAAAAAATTGTTGCTGCAATAGCAGTTTTTGCCATCGCTGCGCATTAGTATGAAGAAGAGAGGTAAAAAAAATCACTGCTATTGGAAGAGCTGCTTTTTTCACATATATTGAAAAAGAGCAATCGCAGTTGATCACTGCGATTAGAAAAGAGCAGGTTTTTGCCATCCCTACTCGAGATGGTGTTTCTTTTGGTGCACTAATGTTGTTAGCCATCAAGAACAGCGTAATATGCTGATCCCAGTCTTATTGTCTTTTACTTACGAGTTTGGATAAATCCGAGTTGAGCATTTTTTTGAATCGCTCTACTATTCCGTCAGATTGTGGACGTAATGGAGTCGTTCGGCAACCGTAGCAGCTTCCTGATATCAGATGGTGTATGCTTCAGGCCATTTACTGAAATAATAAATGACCTCCAGGATGTTGCGGTTATCTTGCAATTCTTTCAAATGTAGCTTCAACTGGTATACGAAGGCGAATCCCGGGAGTTTATACCATAAGATACGCATTTCTATTAGTAGAGATAGAGGCAATAATCAACTCTCGACCTCTACCTTACATATCGGATAACCCTTAGGATTTAGGGGCATTGATTTCCTCACATTATTTAACTAGATCGTTTTCAGTTTTACCATCGTCAGATAAGGCGAACGAACTTAACGGTCAACAGTAACGAAAGATCTGGCGCACCCGTTTAAAGTCATCAATTCTATTTTGGAAACGATGGGAAGGAAAATTCATTCAACAGTTCCGCTCTGCACATGCAGCGCACGAAGTTTCTCATATTACGATCAAATAGGTGATATGGTTCTGGTTAACGACAGAAATTTTTCTCGTATTATGGCAATTGAACTTCGCCATAGCCAGTCCCAAGCCCGGTTGAGAAAGGAGGTGGGAGAATGGAGTTAAACTGAATGGTCAGTGACACCAGTGCGTCTCAGGAAATAGGCAAAAGTATGATATAGTTAGACTCGCAGCATAGCTGTGAGAGCCCCAGCATGTCATATTTAGCTGAAAACTCCCACCCTTATTCTACCAGGGTGTAATAAATAAGTAGGACCGGTCTTCTAGGTTGGCGGTTGGGCGAAGCGCCGACAACGCATCACCGGCAAAAAGTCACTGTCCAGAAACCTGAAGAATATCCTCGGAAAGGATGGACTCAACGACAACGACCCCGAAACGAAAAATGGACTACTCTATTGGATCTTGGAATGTTCGATCCTGATTTAGGACAGGAGCTCTGAAGGAGTTTCTCGAAGAAGTGGCAAAACACAACATCAACATAACTGCCATCCAAGAAACGAAATGGCTCGGTAGCGAAATCATGGACATGAGATCACACACAATCTATCCAAGTGGAAAATTGTCGGGAAGCAGAGAGTTTGGAGTCGCTTTTGTCGTTGACAAAAAATTTAAACAGCAGGTCACGAGCTTCAGACCAGTAAGTGAAAGATTGTGTGCAATCCGAATAAAGACTAAATTTGGTTGATCAACGTCTACGCACCAACAGAAGACAAGGACGATATAGCTAAAAACGAATTTTATGCCACCCTAGATACAACCACGGCGAAAAAATAATGATTGGTTCGACCAAGAATGTCGCGATGCAATAGATAGAAAGAACGAGGCTTACAAAATGTTTACTGAACGACCATTACGAGCCAAAAAAGAAAGATATGACGAGCTTAGGCGATATGCGAAAAAGACCTGCAGACGAAAACAAAGGAAATACCATAATGACAAGATACAAAAAATTTACGACAATATGAGACAAAATAAAACGCGGGACGCATACGCAATAGCAAAAGACCTAAAAAAGGGATGTAAGCCAAAAACTAGTCTCTGTAAACACGCAGAGAGCAACATCATCAGTGACATACAAGAAATCAAAAGGAGAAGGGCTTCTTACTTTGAACATCTTTTCAATCCCAACCCATTCGCACTGATCACGACAGACAACATTTTAATTGAAACCACAACTGATGAAGAAGAACCATCATCGACACTACCCGATGCTAAGGATCGCGCCTTGTGGAAGAGAGTTGTTTCTGTCCTATGCCCTTATAGGGGGTCTTAACAGGAATTTGAATGGCGCGAAGACTAGAAGAGCAGTACAGCTTTTATATTCTTTAGAGGTGAACGAACGATTTTCAAGTCGTCGTGGAGGATGTTGAAAATTAGTCTAAGTTTCAGCAATTAAAATTAGCCTGATCTCGATCGCTTTACAGTTTGCAACGTTCAAACAACAATTTGATCAATAAAGTTCAATCACTGTTTTTTGCAATGATCAATTGATCAAGCGAATGTTCGAGGTTTGGATTCTGCTTACCTCTCGCTATACATCCACACACAAACACAAAGACCGGATATACTTGCACTGAGCGAAAGTAAAGTATTGCCAGGTAGTGAGCAGTTTTATGCCATACCTAATTATCGTCTTTTACCTAATTTTTTTCGTCAGCGGGGTATCACTATTTATATCCGCGATGATGTCGCATTTCAGTTAGTTCTGCATTTAGGAATATACTCCAATCCAGAATTCAACTTCAACTGAATAAAAATAAATGTCCAAAAGCATATCATTTATTTCTGCTATGTTTATAGAAGTCCGGCAATGAGTGCAGCAAATACCACCATAGAACTTGATAAGCTATCAACCGCTGTATATGAGCACAATCTGGCGCTGAGATCGATGTCGCGGGCGATTTCAATGTTCATAATGCTGCCTGGTTTAAACATTTCAGGCATACGGACCAGCCGGGTCGTAACGCTTTGCATCTATCAACGGTTTAGTACAGCTGTTAGCCAACCCCACTCGTCTACCTTACATTGCAGGCCAGTATTCAACCTCTTTTTAACCACCCACCCACTACAGTATGAGGTCTCGTTATTGGTTCCAGTAGGAACATCTGATTCGGGCACAGTTTCCTATCACAGCAGCAAATCCACCGACTACAAAGACACCACGTAGAACGGTATGGCACTATAAGAAAGCCAATTGAGAAGATCTTAATTCATTCTACTGCGCTTTTGATTGGAGGCTGTGCTTTGAGCCCGGAAATTGTGATACCATCTCGCAACTTATGATCGAGACAATCTTAAAAGGCATGAGGCTTTTTATTCCATGTAATTTCAAAAGGATCAGACCTGCGAGTGATTCATGGTTCAACAATGAGTACCTCAAAACAATTAGAGCTAAAAAGCAGTCTTTTCTTACCTTTCGCAACAATCCGACGGTAGAAACCAGAGACTCATTAAAAGTGGCAAGAAATACATGCAATAAAATTTTAAAGCGAGCTAAATTCGAACATGATCGGAAACGTCAACTTAAGATCATTGAGAATCCCAAAAACTCAAGATCTTTCTGGTCGTGTGTGAAATCGGTCAACCAGAATTTCATCACATCTTCAACACCTCTCCTTGATGATAACCGTACCGTTGTTGATCCTGTTGAAAAAGTAAACCTTTTGGCAGCAAACTTCGCTAGAAACTCGAAGCTTTCACCGTTAAACCAGAGTCCTCTGTACTTATCGCACTCTGGTTTCTCGCTGCCACCACTTCGTTTTCGAACTAGGGTTAATTCCAGGATCCTGCAGGAGCCCAACATTCACAAGTCTGCTGGGCCAGATGGCATTTCCCCTATTGTCCTTAAGAACTGCGCTTCCTCTCTAACTAAACCTCTTCGTAATCTTACACTCTTCAGGGTGCTTTCCTCAGATCAGGAAGGTCGCCGATTCTAAAGGAAACAAAGCGAACCCCGCTAATTAGCGCTCCATAGCTATTACCTCAGTGCCTTCAAAGGTAATGGAAACTACTGTCAATCGCAGGATAGTCAACTTTCTTATGAATAAAAATCTCATTCATGATCGCTAATATGGATTTAGCTCGGGTCGTTCTACAGGCGATCTCCTAATCTATCTTACAGAGCGTTGGAATTCCTGCACCCACAAATTTGGAAAGAGTCAAGTTCTTGCTCTTGACATCGCCAAAGTGTTTGACAGAGTTTGGCACAAATGCCTCTTAGCCAAGCTAAAGGCCTTTGGTTTTAACACTTTGTTTCTTCAATGGATTGAGAGTTTCCTCTCGGAGCGCTCTATTCGAGTTGTACTAGACGGAGCCAGTTCTGCACCATTTTCTGTTGATTCCGGTGTCCCTCAGGGCTCAGTTTTATCTCCCACTCTTTTTTTAGTCTTCATAAACGACCTACGATGCGAGTAGCTCTATCTACAGTTTGGCATAGGTTATTCAATGATGCGAATAGTTCAACAAATCGGCTGGAGATGTGTTACGGGAGTGACGAAGCCAATTTATATTATAGACATTAAAATCGCCTGCTACTGTGATTTCGAAACGAAATGGTTCGCTGTTGTTTTTTTCTTAAGGCAGGAGTGGTACGATAATATTCTTTACCATATGCTGACTCATCTGTCCACAGAATGGTTTCCAGAAGTCTAAGGACTTATCAATATATTCTTTTGCAAATTCCAATCTGCGAACTTTATTTTGTACCGATATAAAGTGTACCATCCTTTTTACATAACATTTTTTATTCGCTTTCTCCAACCTCCGTCGAAGCGTCATATGACTTATTTTGTGTTCACGGTGCAAGTTAACATTTTGAAGCAATATTTCAATTGGAATGAGTCATCTTTAGTCACCGCTCCAACGATTTCCCGATTTTCTCTATTGGATGTAACACGCTTTCTGCCGCTACCGGGTGCCGTTTTCAAAGTTTTTGTATTATTTAATTTCCGAACTTGATACAAAACGGTATTTCTATGACACTTAAATTGTTTTGCTATATTAGTCAAAGTAACCCCGGATCTGTACTGACTAATGATATATACTATATCCTCGAATGACAGCTCTCGCACTTTCGGCATTTTCACACAATATTTAATCGTCACACTTGTAAAAATAATTCAGAAGTTAATATTTTACTGATTTCAGTTGAAATAACTAACGGTTGTCTCATATTTAGAAGTAATAGTGTTACCATGGGGTACAAATATTTTTGTGAATAAATTTCCATGGTGGTACAAATAATTTTGTTAAAATGTTTTTTGCTTTTAATTCCTTTGCTTTAAATAAATTGCGTTAACTTTATTATTGGATATTTTAAGGACATTAGTCGCTTCCTTTCCCTCCAAACATATTTTTCCCTAAAACTGTTAAGCGCACTTTAAACATGGTTTAACTTGAAGATTGGGATTTTTTTCCATGCTACAAATAATTTTGTGATGCATAGTACGGTGTTGGAATAAAAATGGAAATAAAAAATATTTTGAAAGGATCTCACTGGATCACTGGCAAATCAGTTTACGGGTCCGTTTCGTAGCACTATCCCAGCACAAAAAAAAGCCCGTTAATTTTGTGTGTTAGCCCACTTGATCAGCATTTTTCGGACTAGAAGAAATAAGAAAAAATTTATTGATGACACTTGAGCTTCAATGACTGAAAGTGCAAAAATGAAAATTAAATGATCATAAAATTCAATAACTGAACCTCGAAATCTGCTTACAAGGCAAAAATTCCTGGTTCAACCACTTTGCATTTATTGGTAATTAGGAAAAATATTGTAATAAAAAATGGACAGGCTCAGCAAAATCGAACTATCGGGTTTTCCAATAGGGACTTGACAACTTTGAATTCAATTTGTGAACGCACCCTTTCACTAATCATCGAACTGTCACTGTCAATTTATTCAGTAAACTTAACATTTTTATCATGGTAAAGTACACGAAGGAACAACGTCCGCAAATTATTAAAAATTTACTTTGAAAAAAAGTTGTCAAGTCCTAGAGGAAACATCGATTGAGGAATAAATCGGAATAGTATTCTGACAAGCAGCCACACTAGGCGTTTGGAAATAGTATTGGATAAGCTGAACCTTTGCAGTGGACAATTTTAATAAACGGAAGAATAAAGAAATAAATATAACATACAGGTATTACTTGTTTTCGAATAATCCTTTTGATTTCAGAATAACACAGACAAGACTAAACGACTGATCCGCCTGTGGCTCCCTTGGAGCTATGTGTACGTCTGGCCTTCTGGGCTATAGATCAAAAGACCCTGCTCGACTTGTTACGGGACCTTCTCCGGCTCTCAAGAGCTGGTTGTGAGTCTGGCTCCGTGAAGCCATCGTCCCCTGCTGACTCCCCATTAATTGGGACAAGCAACTTCAACCGTGGAGCTGAGTAAACACGGCCGGCTCCCTGAAGTTGGTGTCCCGTGATTCTTCCCATTAATTGGGACCAACTCTGGTGTCCCGTGATTCTCCCCATTAATTGGGACCAACTCCAGCTCCGTGGAGCTAAGTAAACGTCCGGCATCCTGAAGTTGGTGTCCCATTAATTGGGACAAAATCCAACTCCGTGAAGCTGAGTAAACTGCCGGCTCCCTGGAGCTGGTGTCCCGACTTTCTCAGTTCCGTTCTGGAAACTCTTGGCTCTCAAGCGCCGGAGAAGCCTTCTTGCAATAAACCCGGATCGTCTTCGGCTCTGAGGAGCTGTTATACGTTCGGCTTCTGATGAAGCCAGAATCCGGTACCTCGTCTGCAACCCGGCATAAGAGCCCGGTTGTCAGCATTGAGACTGTTTTCGTGTTTGGGTCTTACATTGGGTAAGCACAAAATACACTAATTTTCAAAGTAAAAAGACTTAAATAGTTATGGGTTTACATTGGGTAAACCCATAACGTATTTTTAAATTTTTTAAATCGTTACAATTTATACACAAAAGTTATACAATGAAATCAATGAATTAACTCGTTTCCAGAAGATTAAATTCTTTAAAACTTAGCCAGTCAGTATGACTTCAACAGAAAAAACAGTACAACATTAAATTAAGTCGTCAGGCACATTTTTCACATTCAACGTAAAATACAAACCGCAAACAAATTTTAGCTTTTCGCAAAATGGAAAAATAAACAAATTATGATTAACAAAAAAATTTCTATAATTTTACAATTTATTTATGTACTTTGTGTGTTTAATTAAATTAAATTTACGACTTAATCGAAACGTGTTAAAATAATTTATAAATGCAATTATTGGAAATGAAAAAGGAGGATTTGTTAAAAGGAATCATTTCTGTTGTGTTCAAGAAAAGGAGTACAAATACGGTTGTGTGGTCGTGCCATTAAAATGTCCACATCTCTACTAACATTTAATCTTAATTATCAATTAGTAGTAGCAGTAGTAGTAGGTTTGTTTCGGATCTCACATTTTTTTTTTTTTTAAATGATACAAATAAATTTTAATAAGTTATTGTTGTTTGGCTTTCACTAAAAATGTGTCTCTTAATACCGTCGTCTTAGTCGATTTCTTAGCAATTAATTTTAAATCTCTTAAATATGAATTTCATTATTTTACTTTTTAAAATAATTTCAATTATAGCGTTCATTTCTTTTAAATTTCTCTCGATT
Source organism: Chorisops tibialis (assembly GCA_963669355.1). NCBI lineage: Eukaryota > Metazoa > Arthropoda > Insecta > Diptera > Stratiomyidae > Chorisops > Chorisops tibialis. The sequence goes on along the minus strand of OY770263.1, from coordinate 71,366,566 downwards.
TAGTTTAAAAAATATACTAGAAGGATCTCCTATTTTTAAATATTTTGTTTATACGTTTTTGTTTTGTTTTTAGTAATTAGAATAACGTTTTTATTTGTGAACTATATTTCGGTATAGATTTTAGCCAATTTTTCTTTACAGCAGATTATCGTTTATTTTGTTGTTGCATTTATTATTTAGTTAATTCTCTAAAAAATATATTTATATATTTTATTTGATGTAGTCGTGTTCTAATGAAAAATATAATGTGTTTTTTTTTTTTTTTTATTAATTTATGATTTGTTAGAACTTATACCTTTTTACAATTTTACTTTTAATTAATTTTATTTTGTGTCTGTGTATTGGTTTTAATATTGTATACATATATAGTGGTTTTGATTTAATATAAATTGTTAAAATTTGGGAGATTAGTAGCTGGCTTCGTGACCAGCCAGAATATACAGATCGTGACCTTCTTCGCTGCCCAATGAGCCAGTCCGTAAGAGTTGACTTTCAAGCGCAACGACCCTACGAAAGAAAGCGATTTTAAGTTTTGAATTTCTCAAAGTCACTGCAGATACTTACTTGTCGCTTCCTAAAAGGCTATACGTTCGACTCATGTCTTTTATTTCCTGCGTAATTTCGCCATTTCGAAGTGACTTGCCCTGCATTCCATGCTTGTGAAAGGCCAGTACACTGTCCGGTAAACATACTGTAAATTAAAAATAAAATTAATTGACTCATCTCGTCGATCGAAAGAAGCATTTTCGAATTTCACCTATACTTTCGATATTAAAATCGAATAAAAGCTGCGATAGCATTTTCTTATGTTGTTTGGGATTGCCCTGCAACGTTACCACCTGTATTAAATTTCCGTAACACACAAGAATCGCATCCTTTTCAATCTGATGAACTTTGGTCACTTTAATAAAATCGCGTCGCGGTACCATTGTTGCCGTGCCTTCAAATTCCAATTCATCCGAATGAAACCAGCTTGCACCTGACCCGAAAATAAATTGCAATTACTTTTTATGTATTAATTTTGCTTAAATTCAATACCACTATTCATATTGATGAGTTCTAACTTAAGACAGCCGTTCATTGCTTTCCGAACGCCTGTACATACAATTGGATATTCTAATTCGGGTGTGATAATCATTTCGAAAACGGGCGTCTGACCGCCATATTGTGCCGGATTCTGCATATTTAAATTGCCGGTCGGCCATTCGCATTGCTTCAGCAACATGAACTTATTTAGCGGATCGTACCATTGCATTAGAAATATTCCGGTCGGCAGGGCTCCGCATAAATACTTGTAACCGTTATAGGGATTCCGCGTTACGCAACACTGTGTACAACTTTTAGTGTCGGGAACTTTCGTAGTTAGGGCGAACTTTCGTGGAACCAGTCTTTCGGGAATTTTATTCATATGCATCGAAAACCGATGGGTCTGTTTCGAATGTAAAGCTAAAAGATCGTGTCGATACAATTGACATGATTTCCCTGAATTTGAAGAAAAAAAAATCAAAAGAATTCAGTTTTTTTCCAATCATAACGATAAATATCCATCTTACCCGACAAACTCATCAGCACGTCCTTAATTACATACAGCCAAGTCGTTCGTCTTGGAAACAACTGATCGATTGCTGCATCATGCAATTCGTTCATATTCAAATTGAAAATACCTTCCTCGGCACCAATTACTAAATATTGATCTCTTGTTTCCGGATGAATCCAGGATGCTGTGCAATGAACGCGAAGCGGACAACCGTTGAATATTTTCGAAAAACATGCGCCCATATGGACCTTTGGTGTTGGTGGAAGTCCGTTCGATACTGGACGTGGTGGGGTATGGCGTCGTCGATGCGATCGCTTAGGAGGCACGGGAGGTGTATTATTTAGTAAGTCGGGTTGCGCTTCTTTTTCAACTGAAATAATTTACTCGTTTCAAGAATAATAAAAAAAAATCGAAATGAATTCAATTACCGTCATCTTGTGTTCCACTATCACTAAGGCTTCGAGTTCGTGAAGATTTGCCCATGTCTTTTAACAGTCCCATTAATTGGTCCATAGAACTATGTCGACGAGGAGAGTCTTCAACACCATTCTGAAAATTTGATTTGAAGTTGAATTAATAAATGGAATTATTATACAAGTGGTTATGGTAAAAATGTTGGAAACATTAGGTGAAATTCTGAAATTCATTATTTAAAAAAAAAACTTTATTCTTCAATAGCGCTATAGTTCAAATTGAACTACATTTTCTTGGCCTTTATTTCTTTATGTGGAAGAATAGCCAGCCATATCTAAGAATTATCAGATTCAGACTGAGATACGCATGTCGGACTAGTGTTACAGGCAAAGTTTTTTCCCTGTTTCGTATTTCACCTTTACAGTATTGTAACTTACATTCGCCCTAGTTGCTCGCCGTATGTTCTCGTCTTCAAATATTTCGTCATTTCCATCTGCGGAAACAAATATACGGTAACACCAATTCCAATGATGTTAGCTCGTCGCATGTTCGCAATCTTTCACCATGCTAGTGAAATAACATATGGACGACCTTGAGCTTTCAACCATCAGTCGAATTAAACGAGCAAGAGAGCGAGGTCTTGAGTTTTAGACTCAGAACCGAAGCAGTCTGGTTGAGAGTGATTGACGAATCTACTTCTACAATGGCACTACAGCTCAAATCGGGCCTTGGCCTCCTGACCTTCAGGTTCCTTAACATTTTTCATTATTTATTGTGGAAGGGTTGTTAGACCTTCGCACAATCCTCTAACCACGAATTTTTTTATTTTCGTAGATTGAGGTGACCAAGATATACCCAAGCAGACAGTGTGCTGTCGACCTTTGCATTGCAAACTAACACGCTACCCACCAGGCTACACCCTAGCTAGTGATTGACGACTCAGTCGATAATTTTATCAAGTGAAAGAATTGGCGATAAGCTGTGAGCGGGAAAGTCTCAAAAGGGTAAAGCGAATTAGTTAAGTGCAATAAAGTTTTGCGGGAAATCATCCAGTGACTCCTTGCGCACTTCAGTATTTTACAACGAATAAAATTTGTATGGAGAGAAACGACAAAGATTATTTTGTCAATTCACTTAGTATATCTATAAGACCTACATTAGACCACGCCTCGATATATGGGGCACCCGAAACGAAACTCGCGATGTTCGACCATGTCCAGAGATATGCGTCCCGACTAATTGAAAATATAGACTCCCTAGAGCATCGCAGAACTTTCGAAGTACTCAGCATTTACAACCGCTACTTCCATGGTAAATGCAGTGAGGAACTTTCTAAACTTATTCCACCCCTTTTCACATTTCCTAGAGATACTCGCCTAGCTTCAAGCGCACACGAGTTTACTGTCAAGCTTCCAACTTATCGTACAGTGAAATATAGGCAATCATTCATACCCTGAACTTCAAAGCTTTAGAATGCATTGCCAGAGACCGTATACTCATTTACCAAGTTTATACGATGAAGTTTCGATTGCGATTGTAAATCGTGATTGAAACTTGCGATTTGCTTATATAGGATTATCCAATAAGAGGTGTTATTTTGAATAGCCCGCTATTTCGGTAGATGTCACTTTTGAAGCTGTCATTTTTTGACATTTGACAAGTAGAAACTACGCCATTAATAAAAATGGAACGATACATGCTTCAACAACGCATTGAAATTATTAAAATTCACTATTCTTGACTGATGAAGCCCATGTCCACCTCGGTGGCTACGTCAACAAGCAAAACTGTCGCATCTGGGGCTCGGAAAACCCAAGAGTTATTGCTGAAAAGCCTCTCCATCCTCAACGTGTGACTGTTTGGTGCGGTTTATGGTCCGGTGGGGACCTTACTTTTTCGAATATGAGGCTGGAGCAACAGTTACGGTGAATGGAGCGCTATCGAGAGATGATTAATGATTTTTTATGGCCGGAATTGGATGATATTGATCTGGACAACGTTTAATTTCAACAAGACGGCGCTACGTGCCACACAAGCACCGAAACCATGATCTTTTACGGGAATAACACCTCTTATTGGATAACCCTATACACAAGAGAAACTTGATGTGCGAAAGTTCCAAATTAACATCGAAATAGCCTGAGAGTTTCTTAATCTATTTTTTTAACGACAATTAACTGCATTATAACAAAGTGTATTGCTAATGTAATTTGTTCTAAATTATTAAAATATGTTGAATTTTCATGTAATTATTTACTAACCTCTCAAATGCAAACTAAATCGTCAACTAAAGTTTACTGTTTATATGATCTTCTTAGTTCACAATTGAAGTTTCACTCACGTTTCAGATAGCGACTGAACTTTGAGTTTGGTGCTCGTATAAACATGGTAATATTCATACGACCTTCGACGTTTCAAAGTCAACGTCCACCGGCATTTTAGGACTTTCCCTTCTTTTAATCCCGTTTAACCTCCAATTCATTTTTTTTTCTCCCTTTATCGACATGACTCAGTAAATTACATTAAAGGGTGTGTTCGGCGACTTATAAAAAAAACTTAGACATAATCGATAACAAACAATTTTATTTTCAATAGCGGCACAATGCGCGATTCTGAGCATCAACCATCAGTTGTTGCAGAAATCTGAGAGCATTATAAGTTTGCCACAAAGTTTGTAACGCTAAGAAAAAAGGCTCGGAGAAAAAAATGAATGATACAGAAGTTAATATTATCACTGAAAAATCTCAAAACCGGATGTCCGTCCGTGTCCTCTCTAACTTGAAAACGCACTGAGCTAGAAAGTTTAAATTTTGTACATGTCGTTTTTTGACGAAAAAGTAAGGACAAGTTCGTGAATGGGCCAAACACCCCTTCTATCTCCTTCCATTCAAAATGACTCAATTTCAGAATTTAACGATAAAAGTATTTTCTTTTTTTGGAAAAAAATGAAAGCTATAGATCTGAAATTTAGAATATATTATTTTTATGATGGCATCAATCCACATTGTAAAAATTATTTGAATCGCATTACTCCTTCTGCCACCTCCCATACAAACTACACATTTTCTTGAAATACTGTAAACCAATTTACTCAGTACGTATGAAATTTATTCAGCACTAAATATTTATTAATCGAAAAATTGAAAAAAATTAACTGATTACCTTCACTACCCCCTGCCATACAAAGTGATACATTTTCAGAACTTTATATAAAATAGATTTTCTAGAAAAGTATGAATATTCTTGGTCTGAAATTTGAGAGATATTAATTTCATAATCTTCATATCTATTACTGAAAAAAAACAATGAAAATCTCCGCTCCTTCTTCCACCTCCCATACAAACTGCACAATTTCTTTAAGCCCAATATACTAATTTTTCTCAAAACCTATAAAATTTTTGAACCTTAAATTTGTATAAAATATTTTGATAGTAATGTGATGTGTAAAAATTAGTTCAATGCCGTCACCCCTTCTACCACACCCCAAAATTTCTGAAAATCTACAAATTTCTCTTTCATCTAGAGTATCGCATGATTGATTTTAACGCCCAATCGTAGTGTTATGTTTGACATTCATTTTCGGTCTTTATTCTGCTCTTCTCTTCGTGCTATAAGCAGGGCTCACAATATGGACCCATGTCGTGATCGATTTCAAACGTTCATTTGTTTATTCGATGAACACATGAAGGATATTATTCTTCGTTATACGAATAAAAAAGGGAGATCGCTTGCTTTGGATGAATGGGATGGCGTGACGATTTTGGAGCGTTCATCGGCATTCTTCTGATGATCGGAGTGCATAAGTCAAATATGGAAACGGTTGATGAGCTGTGGAATACAGAATCAATCCCGCTTTATCGAGCTGCTCTGATTCGAGATAGATTCAAAATGATTTTGCGTACAATTTGTTTTGACGATGCGAATACGCGTGCGACTAGAGTGGCTGTAGACGAAATTACGCCAATCAGCGATATCTGGCAAATGCTGAATACGAATCTCCGCAAGCAGTATACTCCGCGTCACAGTGGACGAGCAAATTGACCCATACCGAGGCCGAACGCGATTCACTGAATATATTCCAAGTAAGCCTGCGATGTATGGCATCAAAGTGTGGTGGTTGTGTCACTCGTACTCATACTATCCGCTGAATGGTATAATTTATCAGGGAAACCCACGCAATGCTGGACGACAAAAGAATCTGGATGAAAAGACGGCTTTAGCAATGTTACGACTGACAATTTCTTCACGTCTTTTCCATTGAGTCGATATCTGCGAGAAAAAGTGCTAATATTGGTGGGCAATTTGCTGTCAACCATGCATTTCGACGACAAAGTCAGCGAGCGGGTAAAGCCACTGTTTACGGAGTACTACGACGCAACGAACGGCGGCGTTGATGTCATGGATCATAGGCTGGGCTCGTTCACCTGTAAGCGCTAAACCTGTCGTTGGCCTATCGCTTTCTTCTTCAAGATTTTGGATGTTGCAGCCCTTGCTGCGTTCATCATTCACTGCGATATCTGCGAATTGCCACCTAAGCGCTCTCATCGCGCAATGGGATATACCACCAGAGTCGCTAGGCATGCGTCATATGCCCGTGTGTCAACAGCACAAACTATTCGTAAGATATGTGCATCTATGGGTCCACGAGCACAGCCTCTGCCGAACCCACGCCCATCAACAAATGACGGTTGATCAACATATGAATACATTGCATTATATCTAAATAATGCGTTCGTGTATCACAATAGCAGATGGCACCATGTGGTAATAAAAATGATAGAATTGTCTACTACTTCGTCAGGCCATAAAATCTCTCAATAAAACTTACGAGATTTATAAAACTTACGAGATTTATAAAACTTTCGATATGTGTAGAACCTAATTTGTAAATCCCTACCACTTTTGTCCAGCTAAAATTTATATAAAAACCCGAACAGATCATAAACAACGAATACCTGTATTTAATGAATAGAAGACATCACCGATTTGACTACAGACGACTGATAGAAGAAGCAAAGAAGAAAATTACTGGGAAGACGATACACTCAAAGAACAGAACAGCACGTAGATTTTAAGACACTCGTGTTCATAGTTTTGTAGCAATTAGTTCAAGTAAGACAAAGCTCTTGCTCGACGTAAAGTTTAATAAAGATATTTTAAAATACGAAAAGTATTAATATTAAATCTGTGTTTCAATTTTTGAAGAGGTTTTCAAAAAGAAACCTTCGCGAATTAAGACGTCTAAGCCAAAGATTAAGAATTGTCTTCTTAAAAAATGGTGCAGACATATAAATCTCTAATATTCCTTTTATCAGAACAGTAGAAATATAAATTATCAGTTAGTTATAAGAATATCTTCAGTATTATTTTATTTGAATATAGTGTTACGACAGAAAGTTCTGTTGTTACGTCAGAAAATATGACTTCTTTTCATGTCCTATGGACATTCAATATATATTTTATTAATAAAGGAGCACCAACTTCCTCAACCAAGCGACTATAACGCTGAGGAAAACGTGGAGATAATAGTTAGTGAAGTTTTCTACTTCTAATTCTATAATGGCACTACAGCCCAAATCGGGCCTTGACTCACTGTTCTTCAGGTTCCTTAACATTTTTCATTATTTTTTATGAAAGGGTTGTTAGACCTTCGCACAACCCTCTATCTTCGAATTTTTCATTTCCGTAGATTGAGGTGACCAAGGTATACCCAAGCAGACAGTGTGCTGGAATTATGCGTCGACCGGGATTTGAACTCACGACCTTCGCATTGGAGACCAACACGCTACCCACTGGGCTACACCCTAGCTAGTAAAGTTTTAGGGGAATTATTCCTAGAAAGTAGACTGGAAAACTGTGAGTACAATTTATCCTTTTTATTCTATAATTATAGAAATGAGTCACGTACCATGATACGGTCAGAAACCGACCACCCCATGCGGCGTGCCTAAAGTGACACGTAAATAAGACTAGCCTGAACATTTGAAGAACCCGAAGGCGATCGTGTGAGGTCTCCTAAGAACTCCTTACAATACAGATAATAAATTAGAACAGCTTTTGTAGACAGCGTCCGGTAAGGGTACTATGCATATAAGCCTGAACCAAAAACGCACTGTTGGTACAATTCTGTTAACCTCAGTAGAGTAAGGTTAAATTATAAATAAAGAATTTTCTTTTAAAATAAGACTTCCTTTTTCTTTTACTTTTCCTGTAAAGAGAAAACGTGTGACCCGGTAAAACCGCGAAATTATTTTGAAGTCTTGATAAAAAATCAAGACTTACGAGTGAATAAGGACAGTTCCCGAACCCGGAAACTTAATTAATGAGTTACAAACTCACATACAACGCAACAAGATGAGATGGCATCAGAACCAGCTGTTGCTAACATCGCGATATTTTCACATTCAAAAGATATCGCCGAAGCATAAACACACCATCCAGAATCTTTCAACATAAGATGACATCACGAGAACCAACTGAAAAAAAAAGATTTTCGGATTCTACACTGTTACGCTTTATTATTCGTGACGTTTCGGTCTCTGCTGAGACCTTTATCAAACTGCTAACTGACAGTTTGATAAAGGTCTCAGCAGAGACCGAAACGTCACGAATAATAAAGCGTAACAGTGTAGAATCCGGAAATCTTTTTCTTTCAATTCGAAATGCACTGTGAAAACATTCACCAAACCATTAGAGAACCAACTGTTCCAAAGGATATCGCCGAAGCATAAACACAAAAACACACCATCCAAAATTTGTCTACATCGGTTTTATAAACAAATCTTATTTCAGCCCAGATTGTATTTTTAAATGATTATAAAAGGCAAAGCAACTGAAGCCGAAAGTTAGTTCTAAATTACACCTAAGACCAATAACAATAAATCATTTGTAAAAATTTAACCGAGTATTTAATTTGAAGTTCGAAGTGGTTTTAATAAATGAAAGAAGTGTCTAAGTTCCAGGCAATACGTAGATTGCAAAGTGTTTTCTAAAGGTGAACGGAGCGAATAAGTTCCAGAGAACTCAAACTTTTTAACATTAGTTAGACCGCGAAAATGACTTATTGAAGTCGGATAAGAAGAGTTTTACTCGTTAGAACCATAAAGATATTTTATATATATGTACCTATTTATTTAAGTTTGAATAAAATAATTAATGAGTTACGTACATAACCAATTCAACAACCACAAATGGCATCGAAACACCCGGTACGGAGTCATCTCAATTTGAGACATCAGTCTTTAACAAAGCATATCATAACACAAACAATAAGTCATCCCAAATCGAAGTATTAGTATCTGCAAAGCTTATCAGAAGTCAAATACTGGATAATTTAATTGAATTCAAACTTAAATACACAGTGTTTTTAAACCAAGGAGGAAATATAAAATGGAGTGCCTGATAGGCTGTCTCATGTGGGAATACTTTTTAATTCGGAATTATTCGAAAGTTGTGTCCAAGCTTAACTTGGCTTCAAACTAAAAATAAATGCCATAATTTATTCTCTCTTGGTTACTAATATTCAGTCAGCAATAAAGTAATTTTCAGTACAAGTGCTGTTTTATTTCATAAATCTTTATTTTTTCAATTTTTATTAGCTTTTGGTTCGTGTTTACGCTAATCACTTTAGCAACGTTTAGTTCCATTGGGCTTAAGTATGCCAGACAGGAATGGCGAAACGATTGTTTTCAAAAATTTCGAGCATTTCGCCAGTAAGGGAGGGAAATACTTTCATTCCCATTTTCTTACAAGGCAAAGCAAGCTCATAGTCTCTCCTTATTATATATCCTCCTTCTTTCAAACTAAATTCAATTAAAACTTATCAACAACATAGATGAATATAAAAACCCCGACTTAGAAGATATGAGTAGCTTTCAATTTTATATCTTAGACGTGTAAGGTGAAACCCTTAGTTACCATTAGAGATGGTATGCTATTTCACATACCTGCGATTTTTTCACTGCTATTTGAAAAGAGCAATCGCATATTGCGATTCAAAATTTAAAAGAGCTGCGATTAGAAGAGCAGAGCAAATGCATACTGCTTACGTTCTATCACCAATAAAATTGCCGCAATGATCATCGCTACAAATTCCAGAGTTTTTGTTCGCACTCGCATATTAGTCCCGCAACTCACGCATTCCACATCGATCGCTTAGCAAATCGTAATTTTCCTACATCTATCAATCAGCAAGACTCAATCTCATAGCTCAGCATAGTGAACACTTCCCCCATTTCCCCCTGGGAATGAAAAGGTTTTCTTTTACTATCCAATGTACGAAAAAACGATCGAGCGCAATCGAGTCAGGATGGCAAAAAAGTCAATCGCATTTCATATACACAAGCCAGACAAAAAAAACACCACCCAGTCATCGATCACATGGCATATATACAACCGCATCGCATATATACAAATACAAGCCAAATAACAAAAAAAAGAAAACCGGTCATAGAAAACCAAAACAAAAGGGTCTTTTGTTTTCGTTTTTTACACGACACTACCTACACAATGAACAACGTAAAGCTCTTATCAGATCCCGAAACCCATGGAAGTCGAATTTTACCCAAGTCCCACCGCTAAATATTAATCGCGCGAAGAAAGAGTTTGAACGTCGTTATTCCGATTGCTCTTTCGTTGCTGTTATATCGCTTGAACGTTGTTATTCCGATTGCTCTCGACTGCTCTCGATTGCTCTTTCGTTGCTGTTATATCGCTTGCGATCAGCGATACATCAGCTCTGTGATATTAAACCTATATTTGGTGATTGATATTGACACTGAGAACACGAGCAGTGTCTGCTCTCAGTGATGTTGCTTTAGACTAATGAATGAATGAATTGGAGCTATGTAGATGAAACGATTGCGATTTGATAAGGAATTTGTTTAGCGATATTTTGATCGGTGGGATCTGATCTGATAGGTAAGGTGTGGAACGTCCGAAGTGGTCAATGATGCGCTTTGCTAGAGTTTTTTTGGCGGATTTTGTTCTGAGTTTCGATCTGGTCGGTTGGTAGGACATGTTGCGGTTATTGCAAGTTTCGCCGATTTATGTTGCAGTCCACCGTGTCGATAAGAGCTTTACGTTTTTCATGATGAAGTTGCTTGTGTGAGGTAATGTGTGAAAAAAGTAAATATGTAGTAGACCCTTTTGGTTTGGTTTTCTATGACTGGGTGTTTTTTTTTATTTGGTTATATGCGATGCGATCGATGACCGGGTGTTTTTGTTATTCGACTTGTGTATATGAAATGCGATTGACATTTTTGCCATCCTGACTCGATTACGCTCGATCGTTTTTTCGTACATTGGATAATAGTAAAAGAAAACCTTTTCATTCCCAGGGGGAAATGGGAGAAGTGTTCACTATGCGCACTGAGCTGGTGGTACTGAGAGGGTCTGCCTGATTGTTAGATGCAGGATTTCGCAGAAAATTACTATTTTTTTTTTTTTAATTGCGCACTAGCATGGGAGGTGGAAAAATCACTGCTATTGGAAGAGCTGCTCTTTTTCACAGATATTGAAAAAGAGCAATCGCAGTGGATCACTGCGATTGGAAAAAAGCAGATTTTGCCATCCCTAGTTACCATACCCAGCATGCAATAAAAAAAGACGGAATTATCTACAACTTCGTCAGGCCATAAAACTTGTAACCACTTTTGTAATTCAGCAACCACTTTTATAATTAAGCAAAAGGATGTTCACTTTTGTAATTCAGCAAGAATTCATATAAAAACCCGAACGGACCACAGACGGATGTTCATACTTTTTTAAACTTCTGCCAAATGTAGATTGGCTTTTAAATAAAAGAAATTTTAAATATATTTAAAACTTTCGCATTTTTAATTAATTTAAAGACGTATTATTACGTTGAGTGAATAAAGGCATAAAATTCCTTAAGGCTCACCCTATACTTCGATAGAAAGTTCCAACCAGTAATTTAAATAAAAGTTATAAATTTAATATATCTCTGGCCAGGGTGTCAAAACACATACATAAGTCAAGTCATAAGTTTTCTGGATTTTTGCAGTACATAAGTCAAAACTAGTTTAATTTTGTTTTGGCTTTAACATAAGAGAGACCTAAAACCCATTTAGAACAAAAAGAAAATCATTTATCAGAGAGGAAATGAAAAAACATGAATTGTATGCACTATACCAAAACTATTTCCTTCTATTCTGAAAAATTGTAAAAGTTGACTTATGTGGTTTTACACCCCGGCATCGTTTTTTATTTCAAGCTGTTAAGCGAATATTCGATAAAAGTCATCGAATAACATAACTAATGAAAATATTTGAGCGCTGCTCCTCCTTTCCAAATCTTGATTATTTAGAGAGTCACATTCGATCATAAAAAGAACGAATGTCGAACACCTACAAATGAGGCAATTACCTTGCGAGACTATGCAAGTCATAGCTAATTGCCTATTTATGTATCTAAGTCTAAAATGTCACATAACACTTCTCAATTAAGAAATTACTGAATTGATTCCAAAAATCAATTATAAAATTCACTGTATCAATTTAAGATGGATCCATTAAGAAATTAATGCCTCAATCTTAAATATCATATAACACCTCGCAATTAGGAAGTTATTGTATACACATATTAAAATGTGAGATCGCACTTCGCGATCTAAGTAATCCATGTCAAATCACACCTAGACATAATGGAATTATTGTTTAGATAAAAATCACTATATAAAGACAAAATTGTAGATTAAGTTCAGATATTGTTTTAACTTCGACCAGAATTATAATAAATGGATAAGAAACCTTTACGTGTTTTTTCATTTGTATCAATATAACCTTTCCGCGTTATTTTGTCCGGTTATTTATTGTTATAGCAAGTCTCCGGAACCGAAATAGGAATAGAGAAAACCTCTCCGCGTTTTTTTTAACCTTTTTGCTTTACTAAACGGTTTCGTTAGCGTACTTACCTGTAATCGAACAGGTACGAGCAAAATTCATCAAACTAACCCTTACGGGTTATGTGATTGGCGCAGTCGGTAGGATATCTACAAACGGTAGATATCCCTTAACGAATATACGCGATTATCCGCTTAAATTCAGATAAAAAGTTTGGAGCAGAAGATCTTAAAAAAAAATAAGATCTAGTGAACTTAAAATAATAACAATAACTGTTCGGTATATTAAAATAAAAATTAGTGCAGTTAGTGACTAATAGTTCACATAAAAAAACAAAAGTGAATACACAAAATTAAATACAAAAAAAATAAACGATAGTTTAGACGCAATGATCGTCTGAGGGACGCCAAGCCCTCCTGTAATCATTTCTAATAAAAACAATTAAACAATTGAAAAATTGACGCAGTAAGTAGCAGTGGATTCAAACATAAATTACAATAAACGTGAAACCTGAGAAGCAGTTCAAAATAATAAATCAATTATACTACGTATGAGCTTACCACCTGTGACGGAGGAGATTCTAGAGACACTTTTGGCTCAATTTAATTCATTGACGGTACACGAAACCAGCAAGATGGCAACAGAACCCGTCACTTTGTCATTACAAATAAACCCACTTAAATATATTCAATCGCTGGATTGTTGCGATGGTAGCGACAGAAATTTACATATATTCATTCAAAGATTGGATGATATTTCTGGTGTTTTATCAGCTTATGATGAACCCTCAAAAGTTGTGATTGCCAATGCAATACGAGCTAAACTTACTGGTAAAGCTAGAGAGATTGTTGGTATTCATGTCCAAACAAATAATTGGATCGACATTAAAAATCTTCTTCTGAGACATTTCTCAAATCCAAAAACTTGTTCTCAATTGTATGATGAGTTGAGAAGTATAGTATATAAAAATAATGTTAGTGAGTTTTTCAATAATTTGCAAGAGGCATTATATGAATTAAATAACAAAACTAGACGCGAAGGTAGACTTCATGACATCAGTGCTAATATTGACGTTGCACTTAGAATTTTTAAGGATAAAATGCCTGAACCAATGAAAAGTGTGTTGATAGCCAGAGATCCTGGAACATTGGATGAGGCTTATAATATCCTTAGTGAAGGAGGATATTGCGATGTTAATTCATATTTCAATAAAAATTTTACTCCGCAAAATAAATTTTATTTCAATAAAAATCTCAATAATGAGAAAACTAACTCGAAGCCTGGCACATTTAATAAACAGGACTCTCGATTACCCTCAAATCAACCGAGATTTGAGCGACCATATAATCAAAACAATTTTAGACAGAACACACAAAACCCTAATTACAGAAGTAATTTCTCTAATAACTACAGGCAATATAATAATCAAAATAACTATAGGCAGAACACGCACCAACAAAATTACAGAAGTAACTTTTCTAGTAATTTTAGACGAAATAATAATTTCAGAAATAATAACAATTATAATAATAATTTCCAAAATAAACCTACTACAAGTAGATTTAATACTACAGAACCAATGGACGTAGACATTACAGCACAAGTAAGAACTAATCATGCAGAGGCAGTTAAACCAAATGAAAATTTTCATATATGTGCCTCGACAGAAAATTACCATATATAATAGTAAAAACACAATTGAGTTTTGTTCGACTTTTGATCGACACAGGTGCGACTAATAGTATCCTAAATCCAAAATTGTGCAGACCCCAATTCTTGAAAAAAATCAGCAAAGTCCAAATAAATACAATAAATGGTATTATATATAGTAGAGAAAAAGCAGTGATTCCGCAATTCGAAAATTTGGAATTGAGACAGGAACCTGAATTTCTAATAGTAAATTTCAGTAATAACTTTGATGGATTAGTCGGGAATGACATTTTAATACCAAATAAAGCTAACATTGATTATGACGGAGGAACGATCATAATAAATAAACAGAGATTAAAAATATACTTTGATAGGACGGAGGAAAGCAACTGTGAAAATAAAGACAGTTATGAAAAGCAAATACCAGCAGAAATAAACAGCATGAACACTGAAATATGTTATTCTGAAAACTTGAAACGAGAACTTAGATTGGATCATTTGAATAATGAAGAAAAACCTAAGCTAATGGCTTTAATAAATTGTTACAAAGATATCTTTTTTCCGAGAAGGGGACGATTTAACATTCGCCCACAACATCAAACACAGGCTTAAATTAACTACTGATAAGCCTATATATGCAAAAACTTATCGATATCCACAGATTCATGAGAGGGAAGTAGAGTCTCAAATTGATGAGATGTTAAAACAAAAAATAATTCGAAAAAGTTCGTCACCCTATTCGGCACCCTTATGGGTTGTGCCAAAAAAATTGGACGCTTCGGGAAAACCGAAATGGAGACTTGTTGTCGATTATCGTAAGCTTAATGAAGTAACGATTGACGATAGATTTCCTATGCCGAACCAGGACGAATTTTTCGATAAATTTGGTAGAGCAATGTATTTTACTACAATTGATCTTGCCAAGGGATTTCATCAAATCGAAATCCATGAGCAGGACATTCACAAAACGGCTTTTTCGACGGGCCAGGGTCATTACGAGTTTCTGCGTATGCCCTTTGGTTTGAAAAATGCCCCAGCAACCTTCCAAAGGTTGATGAATGATATTTTACGCGACTACATTGGAAAAATCTGTTGTGTTTACATGGATGATGTAATAATATTTAGTACATCGTTAGATGAACACATACTTGCAATTAAACAAATATTCGAGAAATTGAGACAATTCAATTTGAAAATTCAGCTGGACAAAACGGAGTTTATGAAACGTGAAACAGAATTTTTAGGCCATGTTGTTACGGTCGATGGAGTAAAACCGAATCCAAATAAAATAGCAGCTATATTAAAGTATCCAATTCCGAATACAAAAAAAAAGATTAAATCATTCCTTGGATTGACGGGATATTACCGGAAATTTATTAAGGATTATGCAAAAATAGCTAAACCTATGACGTTAAATTTAAAAAAAGATAAAACTATTAATGTAGACGATTTGGACTATAAGGCTTCATTTGAGAAGCTTCGAAATTATTTAATTAATGAACCGATACTGAAATATCCAGATTTTTCAAGGGAATTTGTGTTAACTACTGACGCCTCGAATTACGCTCTAGGCGCTGTTTTATCACAATTAGGTCATCCTATTTGTTTCGCAAGCAGAACCTTGAACAATAGTGAAACTCGATATAGTACTATCGAAAAGGAATTACTCGCCATTGTCTGGGCCACCAAATACTTCAGGCCATACCTTTACGGGAGAAAATTTACAGTCTACTCAGATCATAAACCTTTGAAATGGTTGAGTTCTTTAAAGGAACCAAACCAAAAATTACAACGATGGAAAATAAGGCTAGGAGAGTATAATTTTAATGTGGATTATATTAAAGGAAAAGAGAATTTTGTGGCAGATGCATTATCAAGGATTGATGTAAACCATAATACCACGGGTCAGAGTAATACATCATTAAATACAGTACATAGTGCTCAGGAGGATAATACTAGGTATATAGAGATTGCAGAAGGTCCTTTAAATTATTATAAAATACAGATAGAAGTAAAGAAAGGTAACCAGAATGAAACTAAAGTAGAAAAGAAATTTAATAAAAAACGAATAATATTCATAAGTAAAAATCCGGATAGAACTTTTTTTAAGTATATCCTGAGAAATCACACCCCGAAAGGTGGAACTATTGGTATAATGATTAACGATGATGAACTTTTTAAGATATTCCAGGAAGTATATTTAACATGGAAACAAGACAACATGAGAGTAACGTTTGTAAGAGCAAAGTACAAATTAATAGATGTATCACTTACAGATTTGATTAAGGAAATATTAGAGACCCATACAAGAAGGAATCATTTGGGTATAAATAAAATTTATGGTATTCTAAAGAATAGAATATATTATCCTAAACTGCAGGAAGAAATTGCCAAGATTATTAATAATTGTAAAATATGCGAACAAGGTAAATATGAGCGAAGACCAGTTAAAATCCCTTTTGAATTAACGGAAACACCAACAGAACCTTTACAAGTGTTTCACATGGATATTTGGTTTTATAATCGAGATAATTTTTACTTGAGTTGCATTGATAAATTTAGTAAGTACAGCTCTCTGGTAAAATTGAAATCAAAAAATTGGGACGATATTATGAATGCAATGAAATCAACTTTTACGATTATGGGTTTACCAAAAAATTTGGTAGTTGATAACGAGGGTGCAATAAAAACCCCAAAAGCTCAGAGATGGATTGAGGACCAAAATATTAAAATTCACTTTACAATACCTAACTACCATACAGGTAATTCAGATATTGAAAGGTTTCATGGAAGTTTAAATGAGCATCTTCGAATATATTTAATCAGACAAAAAAAGGAAACTGAACTAACACTTATGGATCCTATAGTTGAGATATTATTAATTTATAATACGACCGTTCACTCATCAACTGGAGAAGAACCAAGTAAGGTACACCAAAGATTGGTAGACTTAGAGAATGTTAGATTGAAATTAAAAGAAACTAAAGAGAGGATTATAAATAGATTAAATCGAACTCGAAGAGATGAAGAAGTGGATCCTGATATTATTAAAGTAAGAGATCATAAATTAAAACCTAAAGCAAAATTAAGAAAACATAGAGATACCCAAATATACCATAAACAACAACATACAAGGAAAAAGAAATACCAAAAACTAAAAAACCAATATGTCTCTTCTAGGGAACAAAATGTATCAAACAATATGGAAATTGACACTGATGACAATGATGATCAAAACACTCAATTGTCAGGAAATGGAAATAACGAACATTGATACGGGCGATGGCTTCGTTATAATTAGGACAGAAGCAGTAAAACTCATAGAGGAATATAATTACATTTATCATATATTTAATATATCTTTATACGAGGAAGCATTCGATAAACTAAGTAAATCAGTACAATTAATGCAAAATAACTTTGTGGAAACTAGATTTGACAACATTATATATGACATGCACCATTTAGAATACGAAATACAAACCCTTAGGCTTAACCCTATACGACCTAAACCTAGAAGTATACAGCATAAATTAGAAGTATCAAAACTATTACAAGTGCAGCATGAGTTAAAGATATCAAACCAGGAACAATTAGTTACACAACGTACAGAACCAAAGTTAACTGGATGGATTTATAGGATAAAAACACAATTAGATGCTTGGTTAAACGATAAAAATAAAAATGAATGGAATAAAGTATATGCTAAAGAAAAACAAATAATAGACATATTATCAGATTATGAGGAATGTATAAAAACATGTAACAATGAAGTACTTTTAAAAAAACGCAATACTATTAATCCTCAGATATTGGAACTTAGAAGTAAAATTAGAAATGAATTAAGTTTAGGAAATAGATTTTTTACATTGGAATATTGTAAAAAAGAATATGGAATATTTCGTGAATGTACTACAAAAGACATACATGACTTATCAAAAATTAAGAAAAAACGTAGCTTAGCTCCTATATTAGGTTCAATTATAAAATTTATAACCGGTAATATGGACCAGATGGACGAATTACGTATAACAGACCATTTGCAAGTTATTGACAAGAATCAAAATAAATTATTTGAAAATGAAAAAAATCTTATTAGAGTAAACAAAGAATTTGAACAACAAATTAAAGATATAGAGAATAAAATTAATACAGATAATCAAATCTTATCAGATCATATAAATAAACTAAACTCAAAACTTGAATTAATAAAAAGAATGCAATTTCAAGAAAAAATGCAAACAGATATTTTACATAATATTCATGTACTAAATGAAGAAATAGAAAAAATCAAGGAAATTTTACTAAACTCTCACTCAAATCATTTAAATAGATACATTTTACAAGAAGAAGAAATCAATCAATTTAATATTACCATAGATAAGTATCAAGACATTAAGTCAGCAGTAGTATTGAGAAATAGTGACATAATAATAGTTTTAGGAATACCTAGTTATAGTACGGAGATTTATAACAAACTTATGTTAGAACCTGTACCCAATAAAAATAAATTACAATTAATCACTGATATTAAGACAATGCTTGAAAACAACAACACATTGTATTATAATTCTAAAACAAAGCAAGAATTGAAATGGATAGACGACGAATGTATAAAAAATGTAAGAAATAAATTCATGCAAAATTGTAAATTGGAAGAAAATGATAAACAAGAGATTAAACAGCTTACTGAAGCAATTCTTATAACTAAAAATTTAAATAAAATAAAAATAATTAATAATTGTAATTTGAAAAAAATAAATAATGAATTAATATTGAATGGCAATAATGTAGTTAAATTCGAACAGTGCAAAATTAATATAAATAACATAACGTACAGCAATTTCAAAACGCCATACTATTCACATTTGATTTTACACAATATTATCGAAACTTTTAATTATACTAAAATTAATAAACTTACCTTGAAAAAAATTCAAGAGAAACAGATTGAACAATTTCGATTACAAAATCTCGAAGAATTTAGAAATAAAAATCTTTTTGTACAACAAAATTGGATCAATGGATCCATCATAATAATAATAATTATTTGCGTCATTATTGTAATGTTTTTCTATTGTAAAACAAAATTTAAAAAACGGCTTCAAAATAACTTACCTATTAGCCTGGAGTCTAATCCTAGTGAGGGAGGAGTCACATTCGATCATAAAAAGAACGAATGTCGAACACCTACAAATGAGGCAATTACCTTGCGAGACTATGCAAGTCATAGCTAATTGCCTATTTATGTATCTAAGTCTAAAATGTCACATAACACTTCTCAATTAAGAAATTACTGAATTGATTCCAAAAATCAATTATAAAATTCACTGTATCAATTTAAGATGGATCCATTAAGAAATTAATGCCTCAATCTTAAATATCATATAACACCTCGCAATTAGGAAGTTATTGTATACACATATTAAAATGTGAGATCGCACTTCGCGATCTAAGTAATCCATGTCAAATCACACCTAGACATAATGGAATTATTGTTTAGATAAAAATCACTATATAAAGACAAAATTGTAGATTAAGTTCAGATATTGTTTTAACTTCGACCAGAATTATAATAAATGGATAAGAAACCTTTACGTGTTTTTTCATTTGTATCAATATAACCTTTCCGCGTTATTTTGTCCGGTTATTTATTGTTATAGCAAGTCTCCGGAACCGAAATAGGAATAGAGAAAACCTCTCCGCGTTTTTTTTAACCTTTTTGCTTTACTAAACGGTTTCGTTAGCGTACTTACCTGTAATCGAACAGGTACGAGCAAAATTCATCAAACTAACCCTTACGGGTTATGTGATTAGAGGAAGTCAAAGCCGAAGTAACTTGTACTTGTTTTTGTTTAGAATAATTTATGACCCAGCTTTCGCCGGGTACCGCAAAAAAATTAGTTTAGACTCATTCGAGTGCTCCTCTCCACGGAAATCTTTAGTAAAAGGCGAAAGATTTATTCGACACTGAAGAGAAGCCAGAGTATGTCAAAGATAAATTTTCTAAAACTATACATATAGCGGTGCAAACATAACTCGACTGTGAATTATATGAAGTGAAATTTTTACTTCAGATATGTAGCGCACATTTTATTATACTTTTTAAATATCTAGTTGTACCGATTTTTGTAAAAATATATAATTACATCTTTACAGAAGTTGAAGAATTTATCAAAACGCATTTTTGTAGATTAGTGCAACTGTGCACATCCGATTAAAGGAGAGGTAAAAATAGGGTAAACTAGATCATATTTAAGGATATTCGGCCGGATGAGCTGAAAATGACTGTGGACGTTATTGTAAATAAAAGCACTAAAAGAAGATTAAATTCGTGGGGTCGTTGAAAAAATAGCTAAGAACATATTTAAGATTAGCGTGAGAAATTTAGAAATTTTATCGATGATGATGATATGCATAATACCAACATCTATGCACTTAAACGAATCGCTGGTGAACTCACCGAATCAGTCATTTTTTTAGCTAACACTGGACCTGGCGGAATCGCCTTTTGTGCAGAGACAAAGTACCGGTAAGGGGGGAGAGAAGAAGTTAATTAAGGTCTGGGAGGGTTAAGTTGGAAGAGGCGGATGATATTCGCCTTAAACTTTTAGATGTTTCATTGGTTTGGGAACGCATCGGTTGGTGGCGTGTTCCCTATAGATCACGTTATCTGAAAAACGTAGCATAACTACCAATAGATGTCTCTGCATCATATTTAAGTTTTCTTTTCTACAGTAGTAAAAAAACTGTGCAGTGCCGTAGAATATTTAGAGTTTTTGATTTTGGAATTTTCGAATAATTTGTTTCAAAATTTTTTTACTTTTCAAAGTTGTGATGTTAATTAGAAAATGAAAGCAGCTTCAGTGCGAATATTTTACGCAAATATTGGAATTATTTAAAAATAGACATTGCGACAAAAAAGTAACAGGAATTTATAAATAAAATTACTGTGGGGAATGATATTACAAAAAAAAATTTTATTTTTTTTAGTAAGCTGATGTCCTTAATTATTATCCCAAAATTTAGCGCGGTCTGTTAATCAGTTTGTTTACAGCAGCTGGTTAAAGGTGAGGTATTGAGGTGTACCCAAGTTTTTGTTTTGTCCTTGATTGACAGAAAACGGGTTCCACGGAGCGGTAATTTCAGTTTCGAGGATAGGAAAAAGTCGCACGGGGTCAAATCTGGTGAATACCGTGGTTGATTGATAGGATTTGTTGCTTTCTTGGCCTCAAATTCGGTCACAATTGAGGCTCAATGCGATGGCGCATTTTCATCGTGAAAAATCCATGAACTCTCCTTCCACAATTCCGGCCGTTTTTTACGGATTTGCCGACGTAAACGCTTCAATATGGTCAAATAGTACTCCTTATTGATAGTTTGTCCCTCCGGAATGAATTCATGATGATTGTTGACTGGTTTGCATGTCAAACTGGTAGACCCATGTCTCATCACCAGTTATAATGCGCTCCATGAATCGGAATTCGCACGATCAAGCAAGTCCAAAGAGACCTATTCATGGTACTTTTTTTGAAGAAAATTTAGCTTTATCGGAACGATTCGAACAAGGCGCGTTTCATGGCCCAAATATCCACGAAAATTGAATGAACGGACTCGCAAAATGTCGAGGTCTCCTGCTATCTCCCTAATACTGTCAAAACGATTTTCGAGCACCATTTCCTTCACTTTTTGAATGTTTTCGTCAGTTGAAGAGGTCGAAGGTCGTCCAGAACGAGGCATGTCTTCAAGGACCTCTCGACCGTCCTTAAAGGTACTGTACCACTCTTAGACTCGTGTTTTTAATATTACTGAATAACGTTAAGCCTTTTTAAACAATCGCAACGATTCCGCACACGAAATTTGGCTGGAAACACAAAATTTGAGACAAATTTTTTGTTCCATTTATCCATTGTAAAAGTCGCCGTGGACTACTGAGGTGATTCAACCAGCTGCTATAAACAAACTGATTAACAAACCGCGCTAATTTTTGGGATAATAATTAAGGACAGTCCTACCTGCTTACCAAAAAAAATTTTTTTCTTAAATATCATTCACCAGAGTAATTTTATTTACAAATTGCTTTTACTTTTTTGTCACAATGTATATTGAATAAGAAAACTCTAGATTTATTACAACGATAAGTTTCAAACTCCAGATCCTACTTCATAAGCTCCATTATCCATTATTTCAAGGGGAGATGACATTAGGTAAGTTCGAAGAAAATTTTTCGTGTGCTTTCAAACCGTAGGAATTGATATGGGGTCACAGTTGTCATTGGATCTTTTTTTTTTTACAGAATGACCTGTGTTATAGGCAATTTCGGCCTTTATGTGCAATGCACAAACACAGTCATGGAGCGAAGGAATGGGATTGGGAAGGTTTGGGAAGGGGAGTGAGAACGACCGTAGCGAGTGGAGAAGCTGGTATATTGCTCAGTTGTACTGGCTGCTTACTGACAAATATTTGCAGATGTTATGGGGGACTGAATGATAGAAAGCGAACAGAAACCATCTACTGAGTATCTAGGCCTTCTTGAAGTGGAACTGTTTCACTTTTACACCGTTTCCCCATTTTATTGCGAATAATTTTTTTTTTCTTATGCATCTTTTGGACTTGTTTCTGTTACTACTACGCGTGAAATCATCTATAAAATTGCTCAGAAGCTTAAGCCAGATAATGTCACTTGCTTTCTGTGCTTCAAAAGAATTTACTAGAAAACTAAGAAGCTTAGATAAAGTGCCTAGATGGGAAAACAACTGAATTTAGACAGTTCATTTATATTATATACTGGAATACTTGTTTGAAGGATATTGTGGATGCCGATTACTACTGCCACTTTTTGCTTCTACATTGTGCATACCAACTGATGTCCTGCCCTAGAAGTTACTTCAATAGTATTGAAACGGCAAATGCAATGCTAAAAAAGTTTGTGGAATTTTTTTTCCAACAGTAGGAGGTGCTTAGCAAAGATGCAATGCAGTATTAGGCGTTGAAGATTCGTTTTCAGTAATTAGCTCATAAAAATTCAGGGAATTTTTTCTTTATTCCTTTTTTAGACACCTCATCAAAAACATAACTGGCTGAAAATTGATGTTATCAATGAATTGGAAGCCATTAAACAACAAAATAATAAGTTGATAGCTCAAAATGAGGAACTGAAACTGAAACATTTCTTTATCGAGCTTATAAAATTTTGTTGTGCGTCATCAAACATGTCAACGTTCGCGCCCGAAAATCTGTTTTTGCGAGGAGTGTTTCTTCATTACTTCCACAGAAAAGTGCCGCGGAAAGTCATCGCATTTTCGCAGACGCTTATGGTGAATATGCTCTAGCTGAGCACACGTGTAGAAAGTGGTTCGCTCGATTCAAAAATGGAAATTTTGGCTTGGAAGACAAGGAGCGTCCCAGACAGCCGAAAAAGTTTGAAGATGAAGAATTGGTGACAATGCTCGATGAAGACCTGTGTCAAACGCTTGCACAGTTGTCAGAATCGGTTGGAGTTGATTCATCGACGGCTGGAAAACGCCTCAAAGCCGTTGGAATGGTACAAAAGCAAGGAACGTGAGTTGAAGCCGAGGTACGTCGAACGACGTTTAGTCATCTGTGAGCAACTGCTTCAACGGCAGGCAAGGAAGAGATTTTTGCATCGAATCGTCAATGGCGACGAAAAGTGGGTGAGTTACGACAATCCTAAGCGCAAAAAATCGACGGGTTTGCCCGGTCATGCATCAACATTATCCCCAAAGCAGAATATTCATGGAAAGAAGATCATGCTGTGCATATGGTGGGACCAGCTGGGCGTAATCTATTATGAGCTGCTTCAACCGAGCGAAACCATCACTGGGGACCTCTACAGACGTCAACTGATGCGTTTGAGCAAAGCATTAAAAGAAAAGCGCCCCCAATTTAAGGATCGACATGACAAGGTGATTTTGCTCCACGACAATGCCAGACCCCATGTTGCAAAAGTGGTGAAAACTTATTTAGAAACGCTGAAATGGAAAGCTTTATCCCACCCGCCATATTCACCAGACATCGCTCCATCAGATTTTCACTTGTTCCGGTCCATGGCGAATGGCTTGTCAGAGCAGCACTTCGACAACTACGAAAGTACCAAGAATTAGATCGATTCATTCATCGAATCTAAAGACGAAAAATTCTTTCGACGTGGTATTCGTGCTTTACTAGAAAGATGGAAAAAGGTAGTAGAAAACGATGGACAATACTTTCAATAATACCACTGTAATAATATTTTCAGAATAAACCATCAAACTTTGCAAAAAAAACGCTACGAATTAATTCCAACCCCTAATATTATAACTATGTTTCATATCATAACGTTTAACTAGGAAGCTGTAGTTAAAAAACTCATACCTCCAGGAAGCTTTAAAAAAAACTGCAGCAATCATTTGGAAAAGACAGAATTCTGGCACACGGAACGCAAAGGAAGAAAGCATTCATTAAGCTGATTAATATAAACGCTTTGCTGTTTAGTAAGTTATAAAATAATATTATGTATGACGTAGATTTTTGACCGTCTTCTTATAAACTTTCAGATTTTCTCTCAAAAGAATGTGGCTCTGTGTTTGAAGTTTTTTTTCTTAAGTCCATTTTTAAAACTTTTCGACAAAAAATCTTTCACACAACTGACGTTTCGAAAATTCTACTCTAGTTTTTTTGGGCATTGGTGCGTGAAATTTTCGTTCAGTGCTTGTTTGCTGCTGCATTGAAACTCTTGGTGAATTTGTAGCCACGGTAAGGTATACATACTTGATTACAGTTAGTATACATTGTGACAATAAAGTATCGAGAATATGTATTTAAAATTACTCTGCGAAATGATATTTCATTTTTTTTTGATAAACAGGTAGGACTGTCCTTAATTATTATTCCAAAAATTAGCGCGATGTTCCTAGAGTATTAAATAACAAAAAAAATTAATAACGTTTCTTTCTCAAAAAAAAAAACATTTCAATATGTACCTGATTACTTTCATTCCTAAAATCACAGTTATCTCCTTCGCATCCTTCATTATTAACAAAATTCATTCGGTTGCTGCTATTAATTCCGCTCGTTACAACAGGCACACCATTCGAATTACTTAATTCGCTACCGATCGGTACAATTCCATTTCCGCTCTCGTTAATAGCACTACTTCTTGTCGAATTCGATCCGTTCTGATTAATATTATTCATCGAATGCAGACATGGAAAGTCGGCCGATAGTAAATCTTTGGTATCCGACATAGGAAGAGTCGCTCTGAAAAGATAACAACGGAAAAAAGTTTTTGTTAAAATGTTATGGGCACTGGAAATCACCAAAAAAAATATTTCAATAATTTTTTTTTGTATTGTCACAGGGTTAGTGAAACGTGTAGTAAAAAAAAAATCTATATAACTCCTAAATGACATGCACAAATAAAATGATTTTCTTTTTAAAATTTCGTTAATTAAAATGTGTTATAATAATTAAGTAAATTTGTTAGTAGAATTCTGGAAAATTATGAATAGAACATAAAGAAGCAAAAACAGAAACAATTACATTTCGATATTAAAAGAAAAACAAAAACAATACTAAGGAAACATGACAGTAATAAAATCACTCATTCTACAAAAAACTTTTTTTTTTTTGGTTTTGTAATTAGAATATAATTACCTGAGCTTGAGCTCCTCGTCAATATATTGTAAGAGACTCCTACAATTAAAATTTTCAATAGTAGTGTTTACGGAACATAACAAAATAAAAAAAAGGCGTAATAAATATTTAATTAAAAAAATTACCAAGATTTATGATTGAACAAGTTAAAGAAAATCAAAAATTATATGTTTGAGAGAAAGAAAAAAAAACGCCTATAGATAAAAGCACTGCAAAAATACTACGTGCTGTTATTTTGGTTATTGTTTTTGTTAATTTCAAAAGTAAAAAACTCAAATGAAAATGGCGGCTGGTTGAATAAAATGAAGTTAATAATTTAGATATGTAATTTATTATGTTGGGTCTATAGTTAATTTGCCAAGTTACGAAGGGTGTTATAGAAGTACTCGTGGTTGAAGACAAATGGCACCGCTGACGCGAAATATTCACATCTTAAAGCACTGTCAACTTTCAAAACACAACTGCCAGGATTTCTGATACTTTTATTTCGGTAGCTGAACTGAGCAAGTTTGAGTTTTTTTTCTAACTGTGGAGAAATTACAGTACCGGTCGGTGATTCGATTTTTCTTTTTGGATTGTAAGTCATGCGTGAAAACCAAAGATAATTTGGAAGCCGTTTACGGAAATCTTTCACCTTCGATGACAGCCATCAATAGTATTGAATCAATGAAATCAAGCGTCGTCGTAATCGGTCATTGATGAAAAGTGTCTAGCTTGTCCAATTGAGGTGACTACAAATGAAATGGTCAACAAAATTATGGATTTTGTGTTAGCAGACCGGCGAATGAAGATCGGAGAGATTGTTGGGATCGTAGGTATCTCATTTGTTCCTCCATGAAAATTTAGGCAAGGAGGATGCCGTTTAGTCAAGGAGGATGCAATTGAACAGGAGGTCAGAGGAATAAACAAGTCCTGGCAACAGCTTAAGGCCGATGCTCAGGATCACGCCTTGTTGAAGAGAGTTGTTTCTGTCTTAACAGGCATTTGATTGAGGATGCTGTGTTTGCTCACTGTGGAAAAAAAGTGAAATCGGATGACTACTTCGAAACTGTTTTCTTCTTCTTTAATGGCACTACAACCTAAATCGGGGTTTACCCCTTGACCTTCAGGTTCCATAACAATTATTTGTTATTATGGAAGGGTTGTTAACCCTTCGCACAATCCTCTATAACCAGGAATTTTTATTTTCGTATATTGAGGTGACCCAGATATACCAGGCAGAGTGCTGGAATTATTCGTCGAACGAGATTTGAACTTACGACCTTTTTATTGTAGACCGACACGCTATCCACTAAGCCACACCCGTTTAAACGCAATTCGAAGAAGTCTCTGCACCGTTTCTTAACTATGGATGGAATATGGACAGAGTGCTTCATACCTGCTATATTGATAGCACTGTCACATTTTGTAATGTAAATAAAATATTGAGTTTATGTCACTCACAAAAAGGTTGTCTTTGAGTTCGCATGAATACAAAATGTTGACAGCGGTGGTATCGAACCCACAGGTTTAGGTACATTTTCGGGAGAAAATTACATTGAACTACAAGAAGATACAAAACCCTTCGCAATATCAACACTGAGAAATATACTGATCCCTTTGTTGATCAAATTAAAATAAAAATTAAAAAGGATGATGGAGGAGGGAGTAATTACGCCGGTGGAAAATGCCACGAATTGGTGTGCCCCAATGATAGTCGTCCAAAAAAAGACGGAATATGTGTGAACCTGATCGAATTAAATAAGAACGTACATCCGATCCATTATTTACTTGCGCAACTAACTGGTGCAAGAAATTTGATGCCAATTGCGGATTAGAAATAGACAGAAAAGGTGTAAGCGATAATGGAACTGGTGGTCGAAATGGTATACTTTCTGGGTAAATATATTCCCAATAAAGCCACGATATTAGAGCTTACTCTGCAAAAAGGATCCATTCATTTGGAGTTACGATCAAAAGTAAGCATACAAACAGATGAAAGAAAAACTAGTCTCTCCACCATGTCTGAAATTATATGACCCTTCAAAACAGCCACTTTCATGTGACGCATTGAAAGTCGGACTAGGGGCAGTACTTTTACAAGACCACGGATGCGAAAAATTTCCAGTCACTTACATTTCAAGAACGCAGACTTTGCCAGCAGAAAATTATGCAAATATCGAAAGCGTGGCCATTACGTGGGCATGTAAAAAGCTAAAAAAAATTTAATTGGGACAAAATTTGTAACACAGACAGACCATAAGCCACTGCTTCATATATTTAAAACCAACCACCTTGATGACTTATCACCCAGACTACAACGGTTCAGAATACGGATGATGAGATACAACTACGAAATAACATACATCCCTGGAAAGAACCTCATCATTGCAGATAATTTATCAAGGAAACCATTAGAAAATCAAAAGGAATCACCGGAGCTTGAAGAAGAAATAAACGCCCACATTCCCGTGGCGATGCAAAATATACAAACGAAAGATGAAAACGTGATTAAAACTCAAGATCAAACAAACGGCGCCACATGTCAGCTACTTCGTAAATATATCCTACGTGAAGAAGAACTTCCCATCTCAATCAAACCGTTCCACTCCGATAGAAATCAATTGGCAATAATTATTGTTGTTCTCAATAGGCAATAAAATGGTTATGGTTGGACTTATACATATCATAATAAATAAGATACACGAAGGACACTTAGGTATTAGCTAGTGCCGAAAAAGAGCACAACGCAGTATGTGGCAGCCAGGTAACTCCCAAGCGAAGGAAGAAGGAAAGGTAAAATCCTCCCCAATGTCGAATAATATGGAACCACTAATTCCACCGCAACTACCGGAATGCCCGTGACAGAAAGTCGCGATGGACTTGCTAAACGGCAAAAGGTACATAGTAATTACCGACCGTTATTCACGACACTTCGAAATTGAAAAACTCAAAAGGATGCGAACGCAAGATATAATTCAGGCGTGTAAAACAGTATTTAGCCAACATGGAATTCCCGAAATTGTTTATACACATGGTCGTACATGCGAGTAGTTTCAGATCATAGAATCTTCGGAATTTAGAAAATTCGCTGAAAAATGGTACTTTAGTCACATCACAAATTGCCCACATCATCCCCAATCGAATGGAGCTGTTGAAACAGCGGAAAAAATTTTTAAAAACCCTTTTAAAAAAAAATAAGAATAACAAAGATTTAGCCTTACTAGCATACAGAAAGACACCATTGAATTTTTAGTCCAGGCGGCTTCAGAGCTGGTCGATCGATCATGCACCAATTTCTGAGTTAAATAGGTGCTGAATAAGTGTTGGAAATATAACATCGATGTGCATTCGATATTATACGACAGACAGTCCAGGCGGCTTCAGAGCTGGTCGATCGATCATGCACCAATTTCTGAGTTAAATAGGTGCTGAATAAGTGTTGGAAATATAACATCGATGTGCATTCGATATTATACGACAGACACATACTGTAAAAAAAATTATGTTGAAGTTTGAACTTTCACCGAAACCGGTTCGGCTTCCAAGAATGACAATGACAGATTCTCTGTCACAGGTCAGAGTAGAAAACGATCTTACTCCTAGCTTTAGAATTGACAACGGCCAGTCACCAATGATTTTCAATTTGACACTCAAATATGGCTGTTCGGAAGACTTCCCGTTGACACCAAGGGAACACTACTACAAATCCACACAATGTTAGATATGCCGACGACATAAATATCCTAGCACGATCCCAGAAGAGTGCTAAAGAAATATTTGTAAACTTCGATTCGATAGCAAGGAACTGCGTACGTACTGAGCTTATTTATTATTCGGAGCTTCCAATAATTAGAAACAAAAATATGTACAGGAAAACAAAACTTGAGATATTGTTGCATGTCAGCCCTAGTCGTTCATCAAAAATTCGCAATCTTCAGCTGTTCTGCACTCACACACACGCAACTACATGTTGCTCGTCGACTTAGCTTCCCGGAAGCGAGGAATATGAAATGATTCCTAGAAACAGCATAGACGCCGAATAGAAAAATATAAAAAGGGCGAGCGTTTGAGATGAAGAGTTAGTTATCTGTTTATATTGGGACAGAAGAAACTGGGAAGCGAGTAGGGAAGTCGGTAGGCGAGTGTGATCGACAGTCGGGGTTAGTAAGCTAGTAGGTCCTGTGATTGACAGTCGGAGCTCAGCATTAAGCGACAATAAGCGAGTAAATCCTGTGATCGACAGGCAGGAGTAAGTCCTGTGATCGACAGACAGGAGTAAGTCCTGTGATCGACAGACGTAAGCAAATACGTCGTGTGATCGACGTTGGAGATTAGCAATGTCGGAGATTGGAAGGCGAGAACGTCGTGTGAACAACTGAGCGAGGGCTGAGGCGAAATATTGTGAGCGATTTAGTTGAAAGCGATTAAATAAAGAGTTATGGATATTGAAAATTTAAGTGAACTATTTTTATTATTTTTACTTGAAATCCAGTGACCCCTAGCGCACTTTAATATATAAAACGATTATAAGACATGAGCTATGCTATGGTAGTGAAACGTGGACAATAAGTCAGAGTCCGGAGAAATTATTAAGCGTCTTTGAAAGAAAGAAGAATCATCGGACTGATGAGAGAAGACTCCATCTGTAGAATACAATACAATAGAGAATTGTATGCCATTTTGGACAATCCAGAACTATTAGTTCTCATAAAATTGAAGAAGCTACAATGGGCTGGTCATGTGAAGCGGATGGATAACGAAAGAATTTCCAAACGCATAAAACAATAAAGCCATTTGGAAAACCACGGATACACTGATGCAGACAGCAAATCACTGCAAAGTACACTGAGCCGCGAAGAATGAATGTGTATCATACATGAGGCAGCGCCGTCGTAAGTAAGTAAGCAAGGACATGATGAATAAAGTCATCTCGCATGACAGAGCTAGATCTAGTTCCGCCTTATTGAGAATCTTTAGAAGTTGCGTCTAAAACTGTAGCAAGAGGTCAGGCAGGGCTGTCGTCCTAGGGTATAATTTCCTAGAAAAAAGCGTATACCCTCTGGTACCAGAGCTACGGTGGTATACGCTGTTAAATACGTCGTATAGTTTGTGTTTTTCACAGAAGTAGCTTGTAACGCATATTTTTAGAGATACATATGTATGTGTTTTTTGTATGTGTCAGTGTATTATTTGCATCAAAAACACTCGAGTATCAAAGAAACGTCACGAATTCTCATAGCCACTTACTCATCACCCTTTGCACATGCATATCCCACTCTTTTTTTCTTTTTGTCTTATTACGGCCCCAAGTGTGGCTTAGGAGTCATCCTTTAATGCAATGCATAGTTATGTCAGTATAGAAAGTGGAATGAGGCTTATTATGGTGGAGAGACGATAATAACGATGGACATTGTTCTTAAAGCACCGCAGGTTGTACTTTTTGGGAAACAAACTAGCTAGCAAATTGTCCCAAAGTCTTGACGTTCGTGTTTTTTTGAATGCATTGAACTCTTCCCTATTTTTTCCAGTATTAATTTGAAATTCGAGTCCAGTGAACAGAATGACTCCCTACGACTGGAAGTAATAGAATGATTGTTTGATTCCGCAGCAGAGTTAAATTCATAGGAATTGTCTATGGATTGGGTTGAGAGCAGACGACAGAAGGTCGTTTATGAAAACTAAGAAAATTGTTGGAGATAAAAAAGAACCTTGAGGGACGCTGGAATCAAATGGGTAAGTGGAAGAAGTAACGCCATCTAATCTCGTATAGTGCGTTCAGAGAGATAATTCTCCCTAAGCTTAACTAAGAGACATTCAAGTCAAACTTCGTCAAACGCTTTTGCATTGTCAAGTGCGAGAACTTGATCATCACCATATTTATGTAAGCATGAGTTCCAACGCTCCAGAACGGAACCCATGCTGTTGATCATGGATGAACTGTTTATCCTCCAGATATTTGACGATTTTACAATTGACGGCAGTTTCCATTACTTTTGGGAGCACAATGACTATTGGGCGGTAGTTGACGGGTTCGCTTTGCTTCCTTTCTTGAGAATTGGCTGAACATTCGCAACTTTCAACTTATGTGGAAAGCACCCATACGAGTAAGAAAGATAGAAAAGATTGCGAAGAGGTTTAGCTAAAGAAGAGTTTTTAAGGATAACGGGTGAATACCATCCGGACCAGAGGATTTGTGGATATTGAGCTCTTGAAGGATCCGAGAAATAAGTCTCGTGAGAAAATAAAGTGTAGGCAGTGAGAAACCAGAAGGATTTGTATTGGGAGGCGATTGATTTGATGGTGGAAGACGAGAGTTTCTTGCAAAACTGCTAGTAAGTTAGCTTTTTCGCTAAGATCAATCACGGTACGGTCGGAATAAACAAAAAGGACTATTGAAGAAGAAATGAAATTGACCATTTTGACAAATGACCAGTAAGACCTCGAGCCTTTAGGCCACTGAAGAATCTTCTGTTGAAGTTTTTGGTCATGCTGAAATTCTGTGCTCGTGTTGATTGTTTTCGCTATTAGTTGGGTTTATTGCAAATTCGATCACGTTTGCGAAAATTTCTTGGTTATGGAACGAGACAAAACAGTTCCCCCGAAATTTGGAAAGGTTTAAAACCGTCCCCGGTGAAAAAACCAAGTCGGCTATAAAGACTAGCAAACATTTTAAATCTAAGAATATATAACAAAAAATTACATAATAATTTGTTGCTTAGGATAATGAAAAATCAGTTCACTTTATAAATTTAGCAACATTGGTCACCGGTGACCACTAAAGCCTTGCAACAGCGTATACCCTATGCAGGACTTACGACTACAGCCCTGAGGTCACGGTAATCTTAATTTCGAATGTGCGAATCATTGTCTAGCTAAGGATTTTAGGCGAACTAATCTATCGTCGTTTAGAGAAGTCTGTACTGTGTGGAAGTGAGTTAATGTGTTTGATGAATTGGGAGAAGCAGTTAGAAGTGTGCACTAAAAATTTGCAAATGAAACATTGGATGAGCTGCCATTACCACTCTTGAAGAAACGGACGATGTTGCGTTGCTTAGAGAGTCATTAAGAAAAGCTCAGCCAACAAGTTCCTGGAAATGGCAAATCTCAAATCGTGCAACACAGCGAAGACGCTATGTAGTGGGTTCGATAGAGGGACGTCTATTGAAATTAAGATTTCATTCTGGGCACTAATACGTGTATTTACGGGACACACTATCTCCTTAGTAATCATGGTTTTCTGAACAAAGGATGATATGTAGAGACTGTAGTGAGAAAGATAAAACCACAGACCATTTCCTCTAACATTTACCCATGCCTTCGGGCAATTCGAAGACTAACTCTCGGTACTGGTCTCTCACCCCGATGAAGCTCATTAGTTTCAGAACTGGCTAATTGAATGTTATCGTTTTTTTTTGTTCATTATAAAGTAGTGAACGATATCAAGAAATATTTTCAGTTTTCTTTTATTTCGTTCGTTACAAAACTACAATAATTGCAACATAAATACGTACACATACTATCACAAGTTCAGCCCGAGGCAAGAACAAGAAAAATATGAAACAATGACAAGAAAGATACAAAACGAGAATTTAAGACATTTACACTACCGGAATAATAACCTTATTAAAAGTGTGCGCTCTTTTCAAAAAGCCAGCAACAACATTTCCAAATAGCAAAAGTAAAGGTTAAGTGGAAGTACAAGACGTAAAAGGTTATTTCTTTGCAAATTAAAGACAGCAACTTCTTACAATAAGTTCAAGGAAAGAAGAAAACTTACAAGAAAGAGGTTGGAGTTTGCTTTGTTTTTGCAATAACAACAAAAAAAAAACATGGTAAATTCGTAATATTAGAGTAAAACGAAAGAGCACTGTTTTACACCTAAAAAAGAAGAATTGTAATTTAAATAAAGAAAAATATACGTAAACGCTTTCCAGTTATAAGAAATATACGAGACAAGAAAAACAAAAGTTTTAGATAATGAGAGAATCTTGAATAGGCGAACAATATTTCTATGTTAAAAAAAACAACAACAACAACACAAAAAGGGAGTTAAGAGCAACTGTAAATTTCAAAAGAATACATGAAATGCAGACGCTCTAACCTTAAGGGCATGTGAAAGATCATAGTTCCAGTTAGTTTGGGTCGTGGCACTTGTCTATAAAAATATAAAGGGAAGAAAATCAAACTAAAAAATACACGAAATAATATAAAATAATTTTTTGAATACATAAAATAAAAATCATGAGCCGCCTAAAACCATTTAACTAAAACAATTCAAAGAAATCAAATAGTTCACATGACACATAATACGAAATGATGTAACAAAAAAAAAATTTTTTTTGGAAAAAAAAATTATGTATGACACCTAAGAATGCAGATTTTTTTTTTTTTTTTGGAAAATATGTAAAAACTTATTCTTACGTACATGTCACTTGGTAGTGTTTCTGGACTAGATGATCGGTCGTTCCATTGGCTTGATGATGTTGGAGCTGAAAATAATAACACGTGAAAATTCTATTATTAAGCACGACTCCCACTGTACTGCCGGGTTAGAAATTGCGATAAACAATTCAAACACGCAGTTGATGGCATATTCTTGAGTGATCTTAAAGGATAAAGCAATCTTATTTACAACATCTAAATTTAGGCATCTCTTATCTGAGTGAAATAATTTACATAATCTGACGACCTTAAACAAATTATCAAACGATAAGCGTTATAAAAAGCTTTAGTGTATCGCCATGTAGGACTTTGTTTTCGCACAACTAGGTTAAGCTATCAGATTAGTTCTAACTGGTATTGGTTGTTCTCAATTGAATTTTTTTTTTACAGAAGTGAACTAAAATAAAGAGTTTAGCCAGCTGAAAAACTGCATAATGACTAAATAAAACATCAAAAAATAATGCTGCTAAGTAAAAAGATTGTTGCGATATCTAAGACCTTGCTATTGTTTCTTCATCATCGGTAACTAGATTACAGACGGCATACCATCTATAATGATTCGCAACCATGTTATAAATATTTTAGTGAAATTGCTTTAATCAATTATTGATTGTTGCTGAACGTTTGAAGGTTAAAGAAATATTCCAATCTTTTATTCCAACATTGTTACGATCGAAAGTAACTTGATATCAAACTGTTTTTAAGACTCGTCTGCTACGGTGCAACTTTTTACTACATAAACAAAAAATCAATAATTTATCTCAAATCACTTTTTAACTATCCAGCATTAGCTATAAAAACATGTCGGTCCATTTGAGATGATAGTTTTGTAAATAGTATTTCTTTAGTATGCGCATTACAGCTAATTGTTGTCTGTCGGCGTTCTCTCATTAATTACATTTGAAGGTCGTAAATAAATTTACCGCTTTTTCTGCATAATCATTTTGTCAATCGGATTTTTGTTTAATTTTGTCAAAGATCAACGGCATTAAAATTCAAATCGAGTCTTAGCTTAATGAATTTTCACGTTTCGAAACATATTTTTCGATGGGTTAACCACTCCTCCAGCGACGACCGATTTGGGTTGTAGTGTTATGAAAAAAGAATTCTTAATTATATGGAAAGCAATGCTCATGGTTCAGTGAGTTGAGATGCGTACAGACTTCAGTCCGAACACAAGGCTCGACCATTTGATGGTCTAACTTGCGATTCATAGCTTAACTTGAATGTTGAGGAAATTCATTTTCCTTCCAACTAATCTTAGGATACGAGACAATAAGATATGCCGATGACCTCGTCATTATCATTAGAGGAAAATATGATTTAATAATATCGGAAAAGATACAATCAGCCTTACAGGTGATAGTGAACTGGTGTCAGTGTAAGGACTTGAACATCAACCCAAGTAAGACTGAGATAGTACCATTTACATACCATTTACAATAAATGGACCTAATATCCTTTTCAGATGACGTAAAATATTTAGGTATTATACTGGATAGTAAACTCAACTGGAACAAACATATAGAATGGACTCATGCCAAAGCACTAAAGGCATTTTGGGCCTGCAAACACTTATTTGGCAGAAAATGAGGATTACAGTCCAAGATGATCTACTGGTGCTACAGAACAATCATCCTCCCAATAGTCACATAAGCACAGCTTATGCTACGAAAAATCCAAAGGCTAGCTTGTCTTAGTATCACAGGAGCAATGAAAACCTGTCCTACGGCGGCGATGAAAATGTTCCTAAACATCCCTCCGATACATCTCCAAATAAAAAAGGAGTTATCAAAGGGGTATTACGCATACAGAGGGAAAACAATTACAAATCAGGGATTTTAGAGGTCACCTCAAAATCCTAAAAGACCTAAAAATAGAGGTACTAACCTACACACTATCGGACGCTATGCCGACAAAATTAAACTTTGAAATCCGCTTGAAATTTATAATCAGAGAACGCAAGGACTGGCAAACCATGCTACCTGAAAAGGAAGAGGAATCAACCATCTGGTATACAGATGGCTCGCGCACCTCTGAGGGGACTGGAGCCGAAGTCAAAGGTCCAAACTTCTCATTTTCAAAACCACTTGGCAAGGAAGCGACAATCTTCCAGGCTGAAGTAATTGCAATGGAGCTATGCATCCAAGAAAATATAAGGAGAACTCATTGCAACAAATCTATTTATATTCTATCGGAGAGTCAGGCGGTTCTCAAATAAACACGGATCGAGGATAGTTTGGGACTGCCTTCAAAACTTAATCATCC
Organism: Chorisops tibialis; assembly: GCA_963669355.1. Taxonomy (NCBI): domain Eukaryota; kingdom Metazoa; phylum Arthropoda; class Insecta; order Diptera; family Stratiomyidae; genus Chorisops; species Chorisops tibialis. The sequence continues at coordinate 71,329,756 of OY770263.1, read as the reverse complement.
TGGGAAAAAGGAACGATGTAACCAGGATATATGGGAATTGAGGGAAATGAAGAGGCTGATAGCCTTGAAAAAAAAACGGCGCAGAAACAAATTTTGTTGGCCCGGAGCCATTCTGCGCAAAACCAAAAGGGCACTCCAACACTATACTTAGACATTGCGTTGACCAAGCGCATAAAATCTAATGCAATATACTTCCAGGCTTATCAATCTCAAAAAAACTAATCCTACCACAAAAAAACAAAGTGGACGATATTCTAAAATTCAGCAAGAGTTATATTAGACTCCAATCGGCCTAATGACGGGGCACAGTGCAGTAAGCCACCACTTCAAAAATATGGTCTTGGCTGAAACCTACATCTGCCGCATTTGTCTCGAAGACTCAGAAACGACAAAACACATCCTATGCCACTGTGAAGCAGTAGCTAGGAAAAGACACAATCTTCTTGGAAAAGGTTTCCTTTCTACTAGCCAACATGGCTTCCTTAAAGATACTTAGATTAGCCAAAGCTTGCCAAACTTGATTCATTCGCTTCCTAAACATCGACTGACTCGCCGACGGTTTCTGTTAAGAAACGAGAAGTAAAATGTATTTGTAAAAATCGTTTCATTATATTACTATAGCAGACAAGCACCCTTGATGTATGTGTGCGAGCTGTCTTTTCATTTTATCTGAGCTCAGTTCTTCTTTACCGCCCGTATCGAGCAGTTAATAAATGAATTCTAGTTTTGAGTCACGCGTATTATTTTAAGTCATTCTAAAACTTATCAGTTTCAAACCAAACTGACTCTTTTTATATTGCTCTTATCGTACGAATCATTCCCCTTGTCGTGTTTAATCTTTTCCTTCTCGGCCAAGCGCTGTTTGTTGCTGATATAAAAAATTGCCTTGTCGACCGAGTTTTTCCCCTATTGTACGAGTCCCTACGTGTAGTTGTTGTTGCTTTCTATAAAGTATTTCCTCGTTGTCCGAGTCTTTTTCGTGTCGTACGAGCCTTTTTCTTCTCAGTCGAGCGCTGTTAATTGCTTCTATAAAGCATTGCCACGTCGCCCGAGTCTTTTCCCTTTCGTACGGGCGAATGTGATTGTTGTTTCTTCTCTACATTGTCCGTGTAATTTGTTGTTGGTTGGTTGAATGCTCAAGGCCTTGAACATTCGATGATCACGCGTTCTATTTGCTTACCGAGTGTACGTGTTCTTTCATTACTAAATGTTGAGACCTTGAACATTCCTATCGAGTTCATGGAGGTGTTCTTTTCGTTCGCGCGTATTAATTTGTTACAGTGTTGAGTGGTGGATGATAAGCAAATAGAGCTCACAACAATAAGTTCTGAATACCCGATAAAATTAAAACTTTCAAAATTGGAACAAGTTTTTTTTTGCTGAAGGATCTTCTACACTTGTCTTCTTCTTTTTTGGTATTTTTGCTAAATTTTACACTTTTAAAGTTATAATGTCGATTTTGGACTAGACTTAAGTGTTTTAACATTAGTTAATGAACATAAAATTACTCTACAAAATATTAAACCGCAGACCATGTGGAGCACTGGATCTTGTGAGGTCCGAGCTTCGCCAGCTGTGGGGCACCATAGCCATTTCACATCTTTAGCAATTGTTGAGATGTTCGCATCTTTAGTTTTTGGAGCTTCTGAAGTGTAAAATAAGCCTTTCATGATGGTATAAAATTTTATAAACGTAGCTCTTCTGCAATTTCGTAGAAAAAGGCGATATCGCTCCTATTCATAAAATTGGTAACTCACGGAACATTAGGAACTACTGGTCTGTTAGCAATCTTTTATGGTTTAGAAAAATTTGTGGAGCCTGAAGGCATTTCACTTTAAACCAATGTTCTCATCAGGATGGTGTTATAAAGTGTAAATTGACATTCAATAATCTTCTAGAGTTTTCTGGTTATGTTATCAATTCTTTTGAGAGCTGAGCATGATCCATACTGATTTTCGGAAAGCATTCGAAAAAGTTGAAACTGTGGTATTCAAGGGTCTCTCTTGAGCTAACTCAAACATAATCTGTCTATGCGTAGCCAGCTGGAAGTTCTTAATGAATTCAAATCCAGTATTCCGATTATTACTTCTGGGATTCCACAAGGATCCCATCTTGGTCCTCTTTTAGTTCTCTACTTCAACAACTGCTTATTAATATCTAAAGTTTTGCTTTATGCCGATGATCTAAAGTTATTTTACGCGATGTATAGCCCTACTGATCATTTAATGTTTTAATCTGACGTCAACATAATCGGTGTAAAATGTTAGCAAATCTTTACCTTTACATTTTTACGTAAACGTTTATCCCCAGCTAGAGTGTAGCTTAGTGGGTAGCGTGTTGGTCTACACTGCGAAGGTCGTGAGTTCAAATCCCGGTCGACGCATAATTCCAGCACACTGCCTGCTTGGCTATACCTTGGTCATCTCAATCTACGAAAATGAAAAATTCGTGGATAGAGGATTGTGCGAAGGTCTAACAACCCTTCCACAATAAATAATGAAGGAACTTGAAGGCCAGGAAGCCATGGTCCGATTTGGGCTGTAGTGCCATTGTAGTAGAAGTTGAAATTTATCCCCAGTCGTTCATACCTTTTTAATGGCAGTCCGCTAGAATTAGTACTAGGAAAGTTTTGCAATATGACGAAACAAAAAGTTGCGGGAGGCTGCTTTTTGCTGCGTGTTGAGACATGTTCATTGCACAGCTGTAAGTAACCAAAAACCTGTATGCTCAGTTAGTTATTAGCAGTGATAGTTTGAAATTCTTCCAATGGCATTTTGATCACGAAGTGAGCTACGAGTAGTTTTGCGGTATAACTTCGCGAGTGATTTAAACGTAGACAAGTGCTTAGACGAAATGACTCTTGCAATTGGTGATGAGTTTCGACATCGTACGACTATATTCAGATAATGTAGAGAATCCCTACGCAGAAATTTCTCCCTGGAGAACGCTGAAAGGGCGGGAACGCCCCGAACGTCAATTACGGAGGAAAAAATTACTGATGTGAGGAAAATAGACCGAGTGATCTACTAGCAGATAGAGGATACCTTAGGCCTAAGGTCATAGCAATGATTAAAGAATCCTATAAAGATGCAAGGTGTCGCGTCTTGCATAGAGGAGAGCTGTCCGAGAGCTTTCCTGTGCGAACGGATGTCAGACAAGGCTGCATATTATCACCAGCCCTATTTCTGGTGGTAATAAATGACATCGAAAGCTGCACTGGAAGATGGGGAAGGTAAAGGTCTTCAATGGAGACTATTTAACATCTTAAGTCACCTTGACTATGCTGATGACGCGAGTTTGCTTGCACATAACCGTTCGGACTTAGAGTCAAATGGTTGTTCGTTGCATTCTAAATGCAAAGAGGGGAGACTGAAAATAAATGTGCGTAAAACCAAGTACATGCACATGGGTTCGAACGCAAGCACACCGATTGTTCTTAACGGACCAGATGTGGAAGAGGTGCAAGATTTTTGTTATCTCGAAAGCATTGTCAATATGGACGGCGGAGCCGAAAAGGATAATGAGGCTCGTATAAATCTCGTCAGGCCTTGGGATCCATTCCCCTTCCTGGAGGTTAATAGAGACCTATCTTCGCACGAAGTGGCGAGTTTTTGAGTACTACGTGGAAAGTGACCGTTCGACTTACCAAAAAACTACAAACTGTCGTGAACCAATGCCTCCGACGCATTTTAGGAATATTCTGGCCAGAAATTATCTCCAACGACGAACTTTGGAGTGCAACTGGACTGGATTATAATTCCCAAGGAAGACGTCGGGTTGGTCGACCATGTAGCACATGGAAGCGAGCAGTTGAGCAAGAGACCAGAGGAATAAACAAGTCCTGACAACAGCTTAAGGTCGATGCTCAGGATCGTACCTTGTGGAAGAGAGTTGTTTCTGTTCTATGCTCCTATAGGGGGTCTTAACAGGAATTTGATTTAATTGGTTTGACTAGGCCTAAATGCACCTGCAATTCATTCGATTCCGCATGATGAAGATACTGTGTTGTCTCTGGGTGCCGTGTGACTTGTTACCGGAGATGCTAAGAATGTTTGATAAGGGACAATCTCGGTATGTGAACAGCATCTTGATAGGTGATAAAACTTGGCTATACTATTATAATGTGTCGAGTAAGTCTCAAATCAAAATTTGGGTATTTGATGATGCGGACACACTCGTAGCTGTCAGGAATTCTCGATCAGTTAAGAGGAAAATGATAGCTGTATTTTTCAAATCGAGTGGAATTTTAGAACGTGTCGTTTTGGACTCACAAAAGACAGTCACAGCTATGTGGTACACTAAGCAGTGCCTACCTAAAGTCATCAAATCTTTGAAGAATCTGTGGCTTAAGTTAAGAATGGATACCTGGTCCCTCCATCACGACAACGCTCCACCAAATATTTGGCCTTCTTCTTCTTCTTGAGCACCGTCCGTACAGTCTAGACCTTGCTCTTAGTGAATGCGCTGTACTCGTATGTGAAAATGAAGCTGAAAGAGTTTCGGTTTTCCAGAGATGAGGACCTTCTGAGGGCTTGGGATAACGAGTGTGCCGTACTCCATAGCGAAGCTTGGTAGAGCTGGTTTAAGGAATGGTTTCAAGGGATGGAGAAGTGTTTTGCATGTAACGGAAATTATTCTGAAAAAAATCCGTTTCCTAGTACCCTTTGTAAATGAATTTCGAGATCTGGGAGTTCTTCTTAGCAAAAAAAAATCGACTTAACACATATCGATAAGATACTGATATAAGCCAACAAATTTATTTTTTCTTCGAGTCGAATGATCTTGTTCTGTTTGGTTCATCAGCGTCGTCAAATTAAAAATCCAAACAAGATATAAATATTAACAAAACAGTGCTCTCGATCACTTAATTTCTTTTTTTTATCACATGAGGCGATTAATGCTGGAATGGGATATCCAATTTCTGAACCTAGTTTAGATAATCAGGATTCTAGTTTATGTATTTTTTTATGTACACAGAGTTTGAAGAAGCTGATTGTTATTCGTCTTACAGATCTCTTCGGCGTTGAATAAGCTACTCTCAGACCACATTGCGAAGACGGGCACAATCTTCCCTCAAGAGTTAAACAATTTTAGACAGAAATGTGGAATAGTTCTCTCTGGCATCACATAATTGTTCACTATTACTGATGAATAAATATTTGAATTTTCTTTCCCTTCCATAACAATTCCTTAAGCACCGTTCGTGGGGCTCATTCTTAACGCGCTGTAGAGATGTTTCTGTAGATAACATGATTTAAGCATTCAAGAAAAATCATCGAACTGTTCCAACTTATCAATCGATCGCTCAATCCGTTTTATCAGGTTAGTAGAATGACTCAATCCTACGACCATTCTTCACGAACAGTTCCGTATAATTTTGAATGTTTTCAACCATTTACGAATTGTTCTCGTTTGCTATCTTATCAGTAGCAGCGATAAAAATTTATATTCTATTTGAAAGCGAACGATCCGATTTTCGATAAAGCAATTAATTAAGTAAATTATATAAAGTTGACTTGTAATGTAGCAACGTTCAATTTTTTATGCGGATAGGTTATTAGAGCCTTTAAAAATCACTCTTAAAGCAACCCACAATACTGTTTAATTTGAGAAAGTCTCATCCTAGATGATAAAAAAACAAATCGACTTAAATGGTCGTTAAAGGAACAGTTATAAGCTCAATCAGCCTGACCTGTTATCTGTCCCCGTGGCTAAATCTTTTCCCCGAATTGTGAACACGTTGCAAACAGAGAGAGAAACATGAAAAAAATTAAAAACCTAATTGGGCATATAATTTGCCAAAAAAACACACACAAAAGATACAAAAAAAATAGCCCACCTGACTTTAACGTATGATTTTGTGGTGAAATACCATTTGGCCTTGGTGATGTCATTTTGCTGGCTATGCGTTGTGGTACACTGGCGATGGCCTAAAAAAAATGACAACATGAAATATAATATAGAGCGACTCATTAAATATATAATATCAACGCTCTCTGTCTCTCTAAATAAGCCAATGACACCTATTCAAAGTTGATTTCATATTGGAAAGAAGAAGGAAAAAACCGAACGTACTTCATCATCTCCGTCCGAATAGAAGCAGAAGTTAGGACTTAGATACTTTTGTAATAGTTCCTTGGCTACGTGCACCGACATTTCGCTCTGCACGAATGGATGTTGCAATAGGCGTTCAGCCGTAGGCCGCTTCTTCGGATTCTTTGTTAATGCGGTTTTAATGAACGAGTGGAATGTTGGACTCCATTTGTCTTTATCTTTAAGCGTTGGCGGCTTAAAACCGCTTTTTGACATTAAGAATAGTGCACGCATGGGATGTAAATCAAACATTGGAGGTTGCAATTCTGCAAGTTCTATAAGCAAAGAAAATATTAGAAAAATTGATCATGTCTAGTCGATGTCGTTTTATTCATACCGATTGCAGTTATACCGCACGCCCAAATATCACATAACTGATTGTAGCCACCTTTTCGTTCGACTGCTGCAACTTCTGGTGCCATCCAATATGGTGTACCTGTAAACAAAGAAATGTACTTAATGAAAAACGAGAAATACAAATTTCACTACACTCATTAAAATTTCTTTTGTAAATTATGAGGTTAATTTTGTGCAAAAATTAATACCTTACTTTCAAACCTCCTCAGAGGACTGCTTCGTCTACAGACTAAATGTGTAGTGTGTACTCGTGCATAGAAAATGATCCCATTGACATATTAAGAAGTCCCGGTATTGTGAAGCCTAAGAATTTCCTTATTCTTAGGAAATCCTTCTATTTTTCACACTTCTCACTTTAACAGTGTTGCATTAAGTACACCCGGTCTTTGAATGTGGTGACATGATAGGAGGGCTGTTCTTTAAAAATTATGCCAGAGAATAATACACGAGCTGTGTGCCGAGAGTATACTCCTTTTGAATTGTTAAACGTTCTCTAGAATATTGTGTTGTTCCAGTCGGAATAATACGATTTGAATTTAAAAGTGAAAACTAAGCACAAACGGAAATTAAAACAAGTACCATAAGAAAATTTTACGGAAATTCCATTATAAAATTTATTGTTGTAGAAAGGAATGTGCTTTGCAAATGAGTGGCTGTGCTTTGTCTCAAAATTAATTTAATTTTATTTTGTAATGAGCATGAATTGTTAAAGATATTTGCCATAATTAAGACAAGAGCCTTTCGACAGAAATAAAAATCCTGAACTCCAGATATCGAATGACACTCTCGAAATATTTGTATTCAAATCAAAATGTGTACAATTAGCTGGATATTTCTAATAAACAAATGAAACACAAATTTTTCTACACAATTAATAACATACCACGATGCATTTCTTCTAAAACATAACCGCATTGTTCGGAATGCTTAAAATAGAATGATCAATGCAGGAATGCAGTTGATACAGAACAGTCGAGCTGGCACAATGCTCAAAAGTTTCGGGCCTGACCTACTTCTAAATTTCAGATAAAAAGAAAACTATGTGATATCAGTAGTCCAAATCTTCCCTGGTATTTCAGTTAGAGCAACAGTCGAAAGCAGAGCCTGTTCGATGATTTTTAAAAATAATTAAATTGGAGTATTGTGCTGTGATAGAGTTTCTAAGAAAGAGAATGATTCACCAAACCAAAACAAAGCTGGTAATGCGACGTTCTTCAAATGAATGACTGCACAGACGTGTTTTGTCCAGAAAATAACCGAACTTTATTCTTTTAAACTTTATTATTAATGGTCCTTGTTCCCTTTAAGGCACTCCCATCCTCTATTCACATACTTTTCCCAGCGGTGTTTCCATTTTGCAAACCAGTCCTGCACATATTAAAATTTGTTACTAAAACTATTTTATTCAGGCTGGCGTTTTTTCAACTATATTTTTGTTATTAAACGTAGAGTTATAAATGAACATTTAATTATTTGTAAGCTGGGGAGAAAATGTGGAAAAAAGTCTTTAACTTAATCTGACTTAAGCTTAAACTGAACTTAACTTAAAAATTAAACAGATTGAAGTAAAATTCAATAAGTAAGTATGCAATTCAAATGAGTAAAAGTGAATTAAGTTCAAATGCATAAAGACAATATAGCAAGATTTTAACGAGACAGCAAGGATAAGTTCAAGGGATTGTTAGAGTGAGAGCATCGCGAAAGAAATGTGTTACATTGAATTGTCGAGCCATCAGGTATAAGCAGTGTGTCTGCCATAACGTGCAACAGGCGAGTTAAGAAAAGAGTTTAAAATAATCTTTAGACACTTATTCTGCAGGATTTGTAGTTTGCCTTTGTGAACTTCGGCACAAATATTCCAAATCGGTGCTTCGTATAGAATGATAGGCTGCACTACTACTTTGAAGACCAACAATTTTTTGGGTGTACTCAGCGTGGCCTTTCAATTTATCAAGGGGCACAAGGAGTGGATGGTGGTTGGATGGGTATAGATAGGGTAGGCATCTGATTGGCGTCATTAGGCGACAACTAGTGTTGTATTTGTCATATACACATCAATTGTGCTCATCGTGCCTCCACGTGGTAGCTAACGGGTACTGGTCTTGTCCATCTGGACTTGACTTACTGAACTGATAAGCCCGAATGCCAATGAAAAAGAGAAATTCTAGCACTATAACTTGGCTCTCCAAGTTGGTTTGTTGGCGATGTGTTAACAACTCAGCCTAGGAAAAACCAGACTTGTTTCGAAACCTGAAGTACCGCCTTGGAATGGATTGATTCAACGGCAACGACCACGCAAACGAAAAATTAACTATTCCTTCGGATCTTGGAACGTGCGATCTCTGTTCAGAGCAGGAGCAGTGAGAGCGCTTCTGGAACAGGCAAGCAAATACAAAATGAACATCATTGCACTCCAAGAAACTAAATTGTTAGGTAGCGAAGTTACTGACATTGGATCGCACAGAATTTTCAAAAGTGGGAAAAAAATCGGGAAGGTAGGAGCTTGCAGTTGCGTTTATCGTCGACAAGAAGTTAAACACCAAGTTACCAACTTCAAATCCGTCAATGAACGATTGTGTGCAATCCGCATCAAAACAAAATGTTTTAATGTTTGGCGTGTGTCTTGAAAGTTAGTTTTTTTTTGTCAAGATGTAGTCGTAAGTACCTTATGGATTATAACTAGGGAACTGGCTCTCCAAGGATGTTTAAGTTTGGTTTCAGAAAATAGCGTCTTGCGCGCCTTTTGGTGAAAATATAAAGCTTGTGTTTTGCTAGCGCATATTTTTATTTTCCATTTTGTAAAAAAACGTGTGGATTATTACAGCTGCGATTGTAAGCTTTGAATTATGATGCCGGGATCTTCGGAGCTTGTTCAGATACAGGTGTCGTCAGCCCATATAGCTATTTCACAGTTAGGGTCCTTGGGGATGTCTGGGGTGTAGATGTTGAATAGCGTTGGACTCAAGCAAGAGCCTAGAGTTACGCGTACAGGTATTAGATGGTGTGCAGAGGTTCTTGATGAAACTTTTACACTGAACGATGTACTGTTAAGGAATGACGTTATTATTTAAATAAAGTAAGTTAAAGAAAACGTTTCTTATTTATATATCAGACCATTGTGCCATTCAGAGTTGCATTTCCATTAATTGGAGATGAGGCTATATCGGCTACAATAGACTCCCTCGAGCATCGTCGAAATGTCGGAGCACTCTGCATTTACTATAGATACATTGTGACCATAAAGTAAGGGGACTTTGTAAATAAAATTACTTTGGGGAATAATATTTCAAAATTTCTGTTTTTGGTAAGCAGGTAGGACTCTCCTTAATTATTATCCAAAAACTAGCGTTGTCTGTTAATCAGTTTGTTTACAGCTGCTGGTTGAATCGGTACACCTCAGTAGTCTGCGGCGATTTTTGTTTTATGTCCTCGATCGACTGAAAACGAGTTCCACGGAGCGGTAATTTCAGTTTTGAGGATAGGAAAAAGTCACACGGGACAAATCTGGTGAATACGGTGGTTGATTGAAGCAATTTGTTGCTTTTTGGCCTCAAATTCGGTCACAATTGAGGCTCAATGCGATGGCGCATTTTTCTCCTTCCACAATTTCGGCCGTTTGCTAACGCAAACGCTTCAATATGGTTAAGTAGTACTCCTTATCGACCATTTATCCCTCCGGAATGAATTCGTGATGGATCAAATCTCGAATATCGAAAAAAACAATGAGCATCGTCTTAATTTTTGAGCAGGTTTGGCGTGGTTTTTTTGGTTTCGGCTAATTTTTTTTTGTTTTTGTTTGCATGTCGAACTCGTAGACCCAAAATCATCACCAGTTACGATGCGCTCTATGAATATGGGATCAGAATTCGTACGATCAAGCATGTCCAAAGTGACCTGTTAACGGTTTTTTTTTAAAGAAAATTCAGCTTTATTGAAAAGAGTCAACTAAGGACGCGTTTCATGGCCAAAGTATCCACCAAAATCGAACGAACGGACTCACAAGAGATGTTGAGCTCTCCTGCTATCTCCTTAACACTGGCATGACGATTTTCGAGCACCATTTCCTTTACTTTTTGAATGTTTTCATCAGTTGAAGAGGTCGGAGGTCATCCAGAACGAGGCATGTCTTCAAGGATCTCTCGACCGTCCTCAAAGGCATTGAACTACTCGTAGACTCGTGGTTTTGATATTACTTTCCAACATTGGTAATGATTCCGCATACGAAATTTGGTTGGAAACACAAAGTTTGTAAAAATCGCAGTGGACTACTGAGATGTACTCATTCAATGAGCTACTGTAAACAAACTGATTAACAGACCGCGATAATTTTTGGTATAATAATTAAGGACAGTTCTACTTGCTTACCAAAAAAGATATTTTGAAATATCATTCTCCAGCGTATTTTCATTTACAAAGTGCCCTTATTACAATGTATTTCCATGGTAATTGCAGTAAGGAAATAACAGGCCTAATACCCCCTCTATTTAATGCCCCCTAAAATACTCGCCAAGCTGCACGCTCACACGAGTATACTGTGAAGCCCTTGCCATGGAGAACAGTCCTTCATTCCTCGGACGACAGTGATGTGGAATTCATTACTAGGCAATCTGTTTCTAATGGGAGACAACCTCCAACAATTTAAGAGCAACGTTCACCGCAACTTCAAAATCTTTCCTCCTGTGTTTTCCTTCTAATTTTCCCATATCCATTTGTTTCCCCGTACCCATGTCGACTTAACTGTGCATCGCGCATTAAAGGGTGACCCCCTAAGTTATTTTCGATGGCCGTAAAAAAAAGTCAAAAGCTTTTTCTATGCCTAAGGCAATCATGCCCGCGATCTGTTTTAGTTGGAAGTTATCTTTAACATGCTCGGTGACTCTGTGCAATCGGTGGTTGGTGGAAAGACCAGCAACAAAACCAAATTGAAAAAAAAGGATCGTATTATTATTTTCGAGTGTCTTGTATATTCGATGTAGTATGATTTTTTCGATTAGCTTACTCAAAGTAGTAAGCTGATTGGACGATAATTTTGGGAGAACTTGCTATCGCTAGAAGGATCACCTAGGACAGAACCAAATCTATGTGAGTCGAGAAAATTATCCGCGAGAGCTTCGAATTTATCTTTGTTGCTTTTTTTTACAATGGCGCTACAGCCCAAACCGGACCTTGGCATCCTGACATTCAGGTTTCTTAACATCTTTCTTTTACTTATTGTGGAAAGGTTGTTAACCCTTCGCACAACTCTCTATTTAAAAATTTTCCATTTTTCGTAGACTGAGGTGACCAAGGTATATCCAAGCAGGCAATGTGCTGGAATTATAAATTCCGTCGGGCGGGATTTGAACTCACGACCTTCGCATTATAAGACCAACACGCTACCCACTAGGCTACACCCTAGCTAGCTCTTTGTTGCTGTGTTGTGGATTTTGATTGGATTCATATAGGAGTGGAATGTGTTTGTTCCATTTCATTTGTAAGCAAGCGTTGAGTTTCCATAGATTTTGAGAACTTTTTTTCATTTGGGACAGTGTGTTATTCCAGTTTTAGTTTCTTTTCCGAAGAATTGACTTTTAAATATTATCTGTCAGGTCATTTAACAAAGAGCTCTGTTTCTTTGTATTCCTGGATAACTTCATTTGAGTTGGCCTTTAAGGTGTGATAAGTTTGCTTTGATGTCATCAATACTCTGAACATGATTTTAATTTCGGAAATAAAAAGAAATCGCAAGGTGTCAGATCTGGCGAGTAAAGGAGACTGCGGCAGGGCAGCCATCTGATTTTTGGCACAAAACTGACGAATTGACAAAGCATCCAAAGCTGGTCGAGGATCATCTTCAATTGATTGACGACCACTTTTAAATCGTGAAAACCACTCGTAACATTGCGAACGACGCTTGCTTTAAAAGATGAAACATTTTTGTCAAAATTGATCCCAAGAAATTGTCCTAAATTTAAATAACGCTATAAAACTTAATAAAAACTAAAAATCTTAGTAAAAAAAACAGTGAAATGTACTGTCGGGAAACATTCAGTGGAAGAGCCGACAACAGAACAGCACAGCAGAGCAACGAAGAAGATAAGGTACTTAGCGAAATTAATAATTAGCTAATTTGTGTTAGGGATTTGAAATAGCAAAATAACACACATCAAGTATTTAACAGATTGAAAGGAAAGATTTTCAGATTTTACACTGTTTGCTTTATTATGTGTGACGTTTCGGTCTCTACTGTGACCTTCATCAAACATATCGAAAATTGCACACCCAATTAACCCCATTCTGTATAAAATAATAATCTTTTCTAACTGTCGATCAGTTTGATAAAGGTCCCAGCAGAGACCGAAACGTCACGAATAATAAAGCGTAACAGTGTAGAATCCGGAAATCTTTCCTTTCGAAATGCACCAAACTATTTAACAGATTTAAAATCTTCTGTATTTAAAAAGATTTTTGTCAGGCAACGTATAGATATTGACAGAACGCGTAAGTCTTTCCTTAATTATTATTATTCCATAATAATAATAATAATAATGAAGTGTTAAGCCGTACACCTGTGGCCTCGGCGCTAACTCAGGCCGGAGGGCTCTTCAACGGCCGGTAAAACAACTGCCCAGCGCTCGTTAAAATTTTGTATACAGGATGAATATTGTCGCGAAGACTGCAGTTGTAATGATCGCACTGAAACACCAAAATAACTAATATTTGAAGTTTGTGCGCTAGAAATGGCAAATGTGGTAGAAAAAAGGGAGGAATCATCGCTTTCTATATATGTACATATACGGCCTGGTTATAGACAGGATGGCGGTCACTTATTTGGACGCTTATTTTTGCTTTAGTGTGTGAAAAATTTGATCAAACTCGGACATTGTTCATATACGACAATTTTTTTCAGCTACACATTTGCTACTGACGTCATCCCACAGGAATTGTAATTACCACATTCAAAGCTGCGGAGTGAAGTATCGTAGTATTTATGTTCGTTTAAAATGCAACTCGATATTTTTTAGTTAAGGACAATGATAAATAGGTATGTCCTTTCGACAGCATTGTCAGTATTTTACGCGAAAGAAGCGCACCTTGTGCAACGTTCGAGCTATCGATTAGATTCTTCGGGACCGGAAAATAAAAATTATATCACGAGTTTTTGCGGCTCAAAAATTGACAAGAAATTTTCATATTTCTTTGTTTTCTGCGCTGATTATTTTTCGGCTAATTCTAAATTGAAAACGATAAAAAATTTTTAAGCAAAGATATTTCCATTCATAATTAGTGCTCATATAGTTTCAGTTGATAAAGAGTGAGTTTTAAAGTTTTTGTTTAAAGTGCTTAATTAATAGCTGATCGCGCTAGTACCAGGCGTATTATTTAAGTACGTTTGTTCAATTCAAATTTACATCTCTTACCTATAAAACTTCGTCTCTTGTTTATTGTTGCTGTAATTTGTGCTGATACACCAAAATCGGCCAATTTAACATCACCCGTTTCGGTTAGTAGAATATTGGCTCCTTTTATATCTCTATGCATTTTTCCCATCGAATGTAAATATTCTAGGCCTTTAAGCGTTTCACGACACATATAGGCAATTTGTCTTTCGGTTAGTGGTCCAGTTACTTGATAGATATCCTGAAGACTTCCGCCTCCACAATATTCCATACAAATCCAGAGTTTATCGCGACGTAAATATGATCCATAGTAAGCGATAATGTTTGGATGTCGGCAATCTCGCATCATAATGATTTCTTGCTGAATTATCTGTATATCATCGCCTTGTTCCAATTTGATGACTTTAATCGCGGCTAAATCATTGCTTTGGATACGTTTTGCCTGAAAGAAAAAAACAGAAAAAAAACAACCAAATTAGACATATGCGAAAAATTAATCATGAAAAGATTTATGTGTTTCACGAGAGTAAAATTGTGTAACATGTTGAGATCATTACTGATTATTATGTAGTTGTTAATGTTGTTAATTAACAATCCATTCAATTCAATTAGAATACAAATTTGATGTTCACTGTGAAAAGAAATAATCTTAAATAGCTTTCGTATTTCGAATCAAGTTTAAAAGTCTACTTAAAATAATTGAAACAATGATGATTTTGAAATTTGTTTATATAAACAACTTAAAAGATAAAAGCTCATGAAGCGTCTCGCATAAAGTGTTTATTTTGCATGCATTTCAACAATTTAGCCGTCTCAATCAGAATGTCGGCTTTTAAAATTTGAATAGTTATGCATAAGGCACATCTTCAAGATATTCTAGCATTATTATATTATTATTATTTTAATATTACGATAAAAATAAATAAATAAATCGCAATTCTCTAGTAACTTGGATACTTCGAGGAATTGATAGATTTGTGTAACTAATTCAAAAAAGTTTTGACTATATTTGTAAATGAAAAATAAAATAAAAAAAAAATCTGTTAAAAAGAAGGATTTATTGTGCGTGAAATGTCGGTCTCTGCTGAGACCTTTATCAGTTTTTATAAAGGTCTCAGCAGAGAGCGAAACATCGCCCATAAGAAGGCAAACAATGTCAAACTTGGAAATCTTTCCTTTTAATTCAAAATGCACTGTGAGAACATTCACCAAACCAACATTACATTAATTTTTTACGACCGAATACAATGAAGGAGTGGAAATATTCACCAAACCATTCGAGAGCTCTACATAAAGAAAACTCAGCAGTTAGCACTGTTACTGGAAATTACCAAAAACAAAATCGACACCGTTCTGAAACAAATTGCCTTCGATGCAGAGTCAAGAACTTAGTCCCTAAAAGGTTTCAAATTCGTGAGCACATGGAATAGCCATCGTAGTATTTTGAAGGAAGCGAGTCAGCACCTCTTGAAGAATGACATCGAACTCAAGAGTTACGCTGGACTGCCTCAATAAAGAAGCCTTATTCCTCCACCTCTTCCTCGGTAGCCTTCTACCGAAGGATACCTTAGATTATTTTGATTCTTTTATTTCAGAACGCAGAAGAGCAGGATTCAAGAGAAATTCAAGAGTTTAGAATAAACATTAGAAGCAGTGCTACCAATGAAGATGAGAAGCAACAATGTAGTAGTCAACCTCTCATCAATGCCGTTAACCAAGGAGCTTACTCCAACCGGAAAAATCATCCAGCAAATAGAACCGGCAAGCGATTGAAATCAGGCACGAGATTACTCACATTATCAAACCAGTAGTGCCTCCTGCGACTAATTTCACCCCGAAAGAACGGAAAGCTCTAAAACAACTTAAACAAATCAAGGAGATAGTGATTATACGAGCGGACAAAGGAAACGCAACTGTAGTTATAAACAAGAAACAATACGGGAGAAGATACTAGATATTCTACGAACAGGACTCTATACTGAACTAAAAAGAGATGCAACCGCTGGCCTTCACCGGAAATTACAATTTTTCTTCAAGAAAAACCAATCACTTAACCAAAAACTTGGTAAGGCTCTTGCCACTGAGTTACTAGTGGGTAATAAGTCGCACTCAGTTAAAAATTCTGCTCGTCTAGAGAGATACTTCAGATAATCTACTTGGAACCAACGGATATTTTAGTCATTCTAGACGTGGATTCACTTTTCACGAACATCCCGTTTAAGGGTACCTGAAATATCATCAGGAAACTCATGCCGGACAACGGGTATGACTGGATAGAGTTTTTTTAAATAATACTTTACTTTCAGCTTTAGGAAAACTCTACGAACAAACGGAAGGAGCGGCAATGGGATCTCAATTTTCAACATTGGAAGCGAAAATTTTCATGAAGGAATTCGAAAAAAACGCACTAGACTCAGCTGCATTAAAACCAAAATTGTATGTTCGTTATGTGAATGATACTTACTTACTTACTTACGATGGCGCTACAGCCCGTATCGGGCCTTGGCCTCCTGTATGTTTCGCTTCCATCCATCTCGGCTCAGTGACCGCGTCCTCCAGTTTGAAAATCTTAGCAGTGATTTGCTGTCTGCGTCAATAGAATTCTCCCAACGCTTCCGCGGTCTTCCGACCGGTTTTTCTACATTGACTTTCCCTTTTAGTGTGCGTTTGGGGATTCTTCCGTCATCTATCCGCTCCACATGACCAGCCCATTGTAACTTCTTAAATTTTATGAGGGTTGACACTTCTGGATTGTCGAAGATGGCATACAATTCTCTATTGTACCGTATTCTCCAGATCGAGTCTTCCCTCACAGGTCCGAGGATTCTTCTGAGGACCTTTTTTTCAAAGGCGTTAAGTAGTTTTTCGGACGCCTGAGTTAAAGTCCACGTTTCGCTGCCATAGCATAACACAGGCCTTATGATCGTTTTGTTTTCCTGTGTACGTTCTTGTTTTTAATTATTAGAATTACCGAATAATACGTCTTGTTTGCCATCATTATCCTTGCTTTGATTTCGATGGGTTTGCTTCCATCCTTGGAGAGGTTCGCCCCAAGGTATATAAAGTTGTCTACGTTTTCTAGATTAAAGTCTCCTACTGTAATATTTTGTCTGATTGGCGTTTTTTTTCTAGTTTGTGTCATAACATTTGTTTTGTTTTCGTTAAGTCGTAGTTCAACTTCTCTTGCTACCAAGTCAAGGTTTGCAAATTGCTAGGATATCTATGTCGTTGGCATATGCTACAAGTTGTATGGATTTGAAGCATAATATTCCCTTGGTGTCAACGGTAAGTTTTCGAACGATATATTCGAGTGTCAAGTTGAAAAGCATTGGTGCTAGGCCGTCACTTTGTTTAAGGCCGTTGCTAGTTCTAAAGCTGGAAGTCAGATCATTTTCTACTCTGACTTGTGACAAAGACTCGGTCGATACCTTCATCATTTCGCAACATGGGAAAGAAGAGCTAGACAATTTCTTACCCTATCTAAACTCACACCACAAGAAAATTAAGTTCACTATGAAAATATAAAGCAACGGGCAACTGCCATTTTCGGATGTACTAGTGGAAAAGAATGATACGTCGTTAAGCTTCGGCGTATATAGGAAAACAATTCATACCAATAAATATCTTCACGCACATTCTTCCATCACCACCCACGTCAAAAAGCAGGCGTACTAAAGACCCTATTACACGGAGCCAGAAGCATAACTGCAGGACACCCGCACAGTTTTCGAAAGAAATGGGAACAGTTGAATCGGGCATTTGCAGGAAATGGAAACCAAACTTGCAAAATTAGCAAGGCCTGGAAACTAAATCATCCAAAGACAAAAGAACGAGAAGCCACCAAATAAGAAAATACAGACAAGCGATGAGTAAAACTGTCTTACATCCAGGGCAATCCATCATCACGACAACATTCTCTACATCGACTACTATTGGGAATTTTCAGAAACCAGGGCAAAAAAAAACATTGGAAACTGAGTGTGAAAAGTGCCTCACGGCTTATGCGATAAAGTTTACATAGGAGAAACGGGACGAACAGTCCAAATAAGGATCAACGATGCTCACGAAAAAACAAGATACAGTAATCAGCGATCGGGGAACATGCAACTACTGAAGCTTATACAAATTATGACCAAGGCAAATCATTATTTTCAACGGATAGCACGAGAAGCCATAGAAATTTCCAAACATCCACAGAACTTCAGCCGAGACACCAGATACAAGTTATCAGCAGTTTGGCTACTCCATTCTGTATAAAAAGCGTAGTCTTTTGTAATTGTCGATCAGTTTGATAAAGATCTCAGCAGAGACCGAAACGTCACATTTAGTAAGGAACACAGTGTGAAGGGAAATCCAGAAATCTTATATTTCAATTCGAAATGTACTCTGAAAACATTCACCAAACTAGTCGACATCGATCCCCAGTGGTCGATAGAACGATTGGGGATCGATTACTACCAAAAGTACAGGAAAATTAACCTCAGCTGAACAATCCATGAACCCAGAGTGTAGCCTGTTGGTCTGCAATGGGTGCGGATTTCAAATCCCGACGTATAATTCCTGCCTGATTGAGTTGTAGTGCGAAACAACCCATAAACCTGGGGTAGTCTAGTAGATAGCGTGCTGGTCTATAATGCGGTTGACGTATGGTGCCAAAACACCATATACGTGAATATAATTGGGTCACTTCGATTTGCAAAAATGTAAATGCGTCGATAGAGTGTTGTGCGAAGGGCTCTCCAGGAGCCGAAAAAAATAATTAATTCAAAATTTGTAAGAACAATTGATGCAGCTTTGAATCCGACTTTAAGCAATTAATTGCCTGCGATTTAACAAAGGACGCGTTCCAATTCACGCTAAGAACGCTGTAAGTGCGTTTCGACTTAAGTTCATAGGGAGAAATAGTAGTAAGGTCTAGAGGTTGAGCACTTTATTTGGAACACAGCCAAAGTATGCTTTACATTCAAAAAATTCTGCATGAGAATTCAAATGGAACTCTAAATTGACAATTATAATGTAAAACATTTTCGTAAAGCCGAAGCTGCTGCATCGATTAAAGACACACCTTAAATCAATGTTGTAAAACATATAAAAAGGGCTTACTGTTGTTGTTAGCGCATCTAACATAGCAAATGGAGACATTAGGAGTCATTGATGTCGAAAATTCTAAATGTGGTAGTATATTCATATTGATATTCGAAAGTATCTGAATTTATCGCATTTCATCCCGAAATTCACACTTACGAATATTAGAAACAATGCATTCAGAATGAACCGATAAGGTTGATCGGGCTGAACTCTGTTTGCCTAATACTTTGTACGGAAGGAAAAATGCCAGTCGGAAACCCAAGAAAACGCTGGGAGGATCCAATCGACGAAGACAGCAAATCGCTTCAGAATGATCCGATAAGGTTGATCGGGCTGAACTCTGTTTGCCTAATACTTTGTACGGAAGGAAAAATGCCAGTCGGAAACCCAAGAAAACGCTGGGAGGATCCAATCGACGAAGACAGCAAATCGCTTCAGAAATTTTCAACATGGAGGACGCGATCATTGGACCGAAAAAAATTGGAGACGAAGCATACAGGAGGCAAAGGCCCGACTTACACAGTCCAAGTGATGATGATGATGAAGAATATTTTGTGCCTTGGTATGATATATAGAAGCGACTTTTGTTGTATAAAAAATCCGTTTACTTTCGATTTACTTTCAGCATATTTGTATCGAAAGTAATGCGAAATCTATTGATTTATGCAATCTTTTATCCAAGATTGCTGAGGAAATAAATAAAGTTTTAGCAGTCGAATGATCTGTTTTTCGCATCGTTGCTTATTTTGAATATTCAAAAAGCAAAAACAAATATGACGAATGAATGTAATTGGTCACTACCGACAGGTTTTACTGTGCAATGTAAAAAAAAAAGTATTTAATAAGAAAAATATAAATTTTAAACTGAAATCACAATGGAAAGTTCAAACGTTCTTCTTGAAACAAGCCATAAATTTTCTTTTTAAGTTTCAGCAATCATAAGGAATGCGAGGCTGGTATGTTTTTTCAGTTGAACTGACTGCTAGTGATTAATAATAACAAAAAGAAAGCGAACAGAAACCATCTACTGAAAATATTAACCTTCTTGAAGTGGAACTCTTACTTTTCCAATATTTTTTCATTCAGAAGCAACTGAAGAATTCGAACTTTTTAGTAGCTTAGAACTTATAATGCCAAAACTTTTTACTAGAAAGTAAGGCTAAGTACAGGATTTGTCCATTATACAGAAAAAGTCTACATAACTCTTTAGGTTCAAGAGAACCTAACATATGTTCTATATGTTCCCAACCCCCTTCTTTGTTTACAGGAAATATATTCTCCGCTATCACCATGTAAATTACTGACATGATGTCGTGTCTTGAAAACAAGAATTAGAAAAAAAAACAGCATTCGAAAAATTGTCGTTGTGTTTTTCACACAATTAGCGAAAAATTTATTACCCCAATATACTTATCTTCCGTTTAGCATTTCGTTATCAGCTTACTCAGTAGACACTAAGTAAATCGAGGTGTGGCGTTTGCCGAATTCTCTTTGAAACGGTGATTTACTTTACGCAAATAAGTACGGCAGCGATTAAATTCGTAACGCACACTTGGAATTCTTTTGGAATAAAAAGTTAAACACTCATAGTTCTCGGATTACTGAGAATAAATCGTGGCTTTAAATTTGTCATATAATTAAATCCATGTCGCATTACGATTTTTGACGTATTTGCAGTTTTCTGACCCGATTTTATCGGGGCAGATACAGAATTCCTGTCAGTAAGTAACGTATACCATATACCTATAAAATAAGGAAAATCCTACTTACATCCTGTCATGCTCACTAATTAGAACTTTAATAAATCATTGGATGAAAAGGGGTCATCGAGGATGAGAAGACGCTTTGTGGCGTCTGTGAGGTATCAAAGGCAACGACGATGTGTGTCTCGTCACCCATAGGCTAATCATTAAGCAAAGATTATGATTGCCCAGATAGTGAAGCAGCAAGGAGAAGGCAGGAAAATCTGTTGACGAGACACATCTCATGTAGTTACTATGAGTCCTTTTCAGGATGATGAAGAGGACGTGTTTGCAGCCTCTTAGACCCTTTTTGTTTCCCTTTAAGAATAGAGTAAACGAAGTAAAAAAAATTTGAAAAGCTCGTGTACATATAGTGATTTAGATAGTCTGAGGAGGTAGGTATCCATGTAACACGTAGAAGTCGAAAGCTGTGTGAAACAACGATTTATTTTGCAGAATTTGCATAAAAATTATAAAGAGCCTGCCTGGGAATTGGTTATAGTGTGAATAGAGCTTTATGGCAAATCCTGTTTTTAATTACAACAGTGTTATGCAATTATCGATATCCTCTGTAACGATCGTATTAAAAAAAAATTTTTTTGAGGAGTTGATATTTTTTTTGATCGAGTGGGTGGATTTTAGGGAAGAAAAAAATTAAATTTTTTTTTTAGTCAGTTAGATTTTAAGTTTTCGACGGAAAGCAGTTAAACATTTTTTTTTTTTTTGATTAATTTTTAATTAATGAACAATTGAAAAGGGATCAAAGTTAATTAAATGAAACTGAAAAAAAGGAAGGAGAATAAAGAATGGTTTGATGAATATTTTCACAGTGCATTTCGAATTGAAAGGAATGATTGCCAGATTCCACACTGATTATTTATTATTCGTTGCGTTTCGGTCACTGCTAAGATAAAGTTTGATAAATGTCTCAGCAGAAACTGAAACGTCATATTTTTATTTCCTATTAAATTGATAATTCGCAAGTCAGGACGTCGAGAGAACCATACAGGACGTCGAGAGAAGCATTAGTTCACGATTCAAGACTTCTAAAGAATTATACAGGACGTCGAAAGAAGCAATAGTTCTCAATTCAAGACGACGAGAGAATCCTTAATTTGTTGTATCTCAGACATTGTCTTAATTTTGTTAACTAATGTTTCTCTCGACGTCCTGCGAACTATTGCTTTTTTCGACGTCTTCAATTGTGAGCTAATGCTTCTCTTGCCGTCCTGTATGATTCTCTCGACACGAATTGAGAACTATTGCTTTCATTTTTTTTCTTCATTTCCTAAAATCTAAAAATCAAAAAATAAATAAATATATAACCCCTTCAATAAAATTTCTTTTCTCCGATCGTTACACCTCCTTAGTATTTGAACTTTTCGTTAATATTACCGCCTCGAATCTGGAGCTTCGTTTCGTTTTGCACCAGTTTGGGCTTTTCAACCATTCAAATCTGAAATTTGGTGACACCTGCCAAAGAAATCTTTTAAACGAAATACATAATCCCGGACATATGGACGCAGAAGACATTTACTGAGAACACACAAGTATCCAATTTATAAAAAAGATGACAAACGACGCTGCGAAAACCATCGAGGGATATCTTTGTTTCGTCGTGTATGTGTACCTATTTATATTGTAAGCAAAACGAGATCTAGAGAAATTACTTATTTTTATTCAGCACAACGTGGTGAGGATTTTAATTATAAATTCAAGAAACTGAAAGGGAAGCAGTTATAAATTATTCTTTCGAATCTTAACCTGAGAATACTGAGATATGAAATTAGTTCAATGTATCTGATCTGTAAATCAAGCCATATTGAGCTGTTCCCAATTAGAGCTATTCCGTACTATGCCTCATTTTCGTGCGTTAATCGTATGCGTTATAGAATAAAAGCGCATGCCTTTAAGTTGCATGGCACACATGCAACTTATGCGTAAACGCACATAAGAATGCGTCCACACGATGCGCTTTTTCGTTCAATTTTGAGCGCTTGACGCATGCAGCAACGCAAGAGAATGATACCTCAAACGAGCAACTGCTTTTTCTTACAATATGAGAACGCATGCAATAGCGTAAGGCTATTTAGAGCGATTTCCTTGCACGCGGTAACACAAAAAAGTAAAATTTCTGATTGAAATTTTAAGCTGGGAACTTTAATATCTGAGAAATTCATTTAAAAAAAAGCATAAAAGTTCAAGTTAGCTACGCAAACGCGTTCAGTCATTTTCGGTCACTGAGCGCATGCGTTCTAGAAGAAAAGCGCATGCAATAAGTGGTGTGTCGTTTAGCTTAATACTTTCACTTTTCTTCTAGAAGACGTAACGTGCGTACGTAGCAAAGTCACTCCTCCACAGAACATCAAATGTTCTATAATTCTCAATAAGATTGAGAATGTTTTCTTTGTTTTTCATTTTATTTTGTTTTCTATTAGATAGCTATTCGATTGCAAAGAATAAATAACGCCGCGTACAAGCAAATCGCTCTCCATAGCCCATATGATTCAGGTAGCCTTATGCTATTGCATGCGCTATCAAATTTCAAGAAAAAGCGCATGCGCTTGAGGCACCATTCTCTTGCGTTGCTGCATACGCTCGACGCATGCGCAAAATTGAACGAAAAACCGCATCGTGTAGACGTAGTTTAACAACAATATTGACAGTTTAGTTTCAGTTTTGAAGCACATGAAGACAACATAGGAATGCCAAAAACAGGCAAACTTATAGTTTACCTGATTTCAAATGTATGAGTACAATCTCGTACTCATACATTTGAAATCATTTCTATAGAAAATAAATGTGGACATGAATTTTTTAAAATTGACTGGAGCAGTAGTGTTAATGAGTATGGAGTATCTCTAGTCGTACACCAACTTCTTTTCACTTTGCATTAAAATGTATTTGTCAATTACTTATATTGTGTAAAAGTCGTTTCGCGATAATCTGAAAAGTTCTTACACGTTAAAGCTTTGCAAAGTGTGAGAACTTTTCAGATTTTGCCGAGAGACAACTTTTATTTTCAAGCTACAAAATTCAATTTCAAGACTTCTAATTTAAATGTTAACAGCTGTCGGTTATGAGCCCATGTTTCATATTAACACATTTTAATGGTTTTAGATTGTAACCTACCAAATAAGTGAGCGAGACAGTGTTCTTCTCCAGCTCTACCAAGAAGACCTGCGAAGTTCTCAATGAATACAGATAGCTTGAAGTCGTTTCTAGGTAACCAAAGAATTTAATTTCTTCTTTAATAATGTTAAACACGTGTTCGAACCCTGACAACTCGATTTACACCCGACTTTATACTTTCTCGTGTCGCTATGCTTTTTTATGTCGGATGATTCCAGGAGATTTGGCATTACGGATGAGATAATTTAACATGTTATTTCATCGCATATTGAGTTCATAAAAAATTTGCCTACAGAGCAGACATTTTTTTATACATCCACGTGTTCGAATTCTACGGCAATGGCACTCGGACTTTTAGATTTTTTTAAAATGTCAAAACAAATTCCAAGCAATTTCTTCGAATTTCGGTCGTACAATTTGCTTGTCTATAAGTAAATATTTCTCGAATTTATATTTGCTTTACAAACTTGATAGATTTTGGGACCTTCGAACGGAATCAAAATAATTGGAAGTGAATCCTTCAGATTATTGACATTTTTTCGTACATGTGTATTTGATTAGCCATCTCTTCCTCCAACCTCGATTTACATATTTGCAGACTGATGTCCAAATACTAATCACAAGCAGAAATAAACATCATATCCATCTGTGCAAACTATGAAAGAAACTACCCAAATAAGAAAAATGCCATTCTTACGGATAGCTACGCGGCAATACATGCCCTGACAGTGAATTTTGTGAAAGAATGTCAAGGAAAATAATGTAGCATCCGTTTCAACAGACGTTCTCTGTTTTGGAGCTCAAGTCATCAAGACGGAAACGAAACAGCATACCAACTTGCAAGGGATCCCTTCTACGGAATTCCAACCTGCTCTATCAAAAGGAATATTACGCAATAGACAGAACAACAGAGAGGCCTTTATTGGACTGCGTTTCTAGACTTGGACAGGATAAGAAATTCCTACCAAGCCATTTCGACAAACGAGCCCAACAACTGTATCACTTGGACAGGAATAAGGTACGAATTAAAACAACAAAACTGACAGACATTGATACCGACGACCAATGTAGATTTTGCCTAATGTCAATTAAGACCTCCTAGCACATTTTAGGCAGTTGCAAGGCAATAGCCTATCAACGTTATAAGTGCTATGTGGACCACTTCGTAAATGCTAGCTCCATTTCAAATTTAAAGAAAAAACTAAATACGGAACTCTAGAACTTCTTTAGAGAAAGTATCCTGAGGTTTTCCTAGTAGAACCATGGTGGCAATGCTTGAAGGACTAGAGCCTTAGCCTCACAACAATATTCTGTTCTATTGTAACCACTAGGCAATAGGCTATCACTTGCCGAATAGCTTCACATCCGATTTTTATGTGGTACTGATCACAACTTAGGGGATGACAATCAATCAATTTCCTGTTATGCTCCTCTCGGGGGTTCTCTTCCACAAGGTGTGATCCTGATCATCGGCCTGAAGTTGTCGACAGGACTTGTTTATTCCTCTAGCCTCCTGCTCAACTACTCGCTTCCATGTGGCAACCAAACCGACGTCGTCCTTGAGGATTATATTTCACAGCTTGTTCGGTGATGTTTCGCTCTGATTTCTTCAAAGTGTGACTGATCCACTGCCACTTCCGCCTTTGAATCTAACTGCCTTTTTTAGCCTCTCCAGTTGTACTCCAAAGTGTCGTCGTTGGAGATCGCAGCTTCGTGCGAAGGGAGATCTGTCTTAACCTCCAAAAGAGGAAAGGAAATCGAATGCCTGACGAACTTCATTTACACGAGCCTCAATATCCTTTTCCGCTTCGGTATCCATGCTGAGAATGCTTCCGAGGTAACAAAAATCTTGCACCTCTTATCTATTTATTTGGGCTCTTAAACAAAAAGATTACAATTTCAATTAAACAAAAGCGGAAAACAAAAGAATAGCAAAGAGGAAAATTTAAACATTAAATATGATAGATTTAACTCTATTCTTAAGGAAAATAAGAAGCTAAAAAACTAAGTTGGAGTCGATCATGGTTGCTTTGCATTCTTAGCATCGGAGAGTGATGGTATACATCGGGAGAGGCTCGTGAAGGATTAAACACGTCTGAATTCCTTGTTGAGACTATTCCTGGTCTAAAGTTCAGGTCGTCACAGAAGTGGGTATTGAGCAGGTAGTTGCACAGCTTGAAGAGGAAGTAAGCACACCTTATCCGTTAAGAACAACCGGTGCGCTTATGTTCGAGCCCATGTGCATTTTCTTAGTTTTACGGATATTTATTTTCAGTCCTGCCACTTTGCATTGTCAAATGCAACGAACTGGGATTTGACTCTAAGTCCGAATCGTTACGTGCAAGCAAACACACGTCATCAGCATAATCAGAGTAAATTAAGATGTTAAAAAGCACTTTATCCTTCCCATCTTTAAGTGTAGCTTTCAATGATGTCGTCTTGGGTTGTCTTGTATAGACCATAAAAATACCCTACGAATAATATTGGAGCAGTCCGCCGAAATGGGTTCGCCACTACATCTCATGTTTGTGAACTTCGAGAAGGCTTTCGTCGGCGTTAAACGAGATTACATATGGAATGCTTTACGTAGGAGTGGTATTCTAAATGCAATCATATCTAGGATTCCTTACCTCCGAAGATGCAAGATGTCGTAGGATTCCTTAATCTGAGAGCTTTCCTATGCGAACGCTGCATGTCATCACCAGCCCTGTTTCTGGTGGTAATAAATGATATCCTTTAGGGAATTCAGCCTGATAAACTTGGACAGTGCTCTCTACATCACTCATCACTGACACTTTACATTAATGACATTTTTATATAAATTACACAGTTTTGTCGGTATCATTAATTCAAATAAGTTACAATGAACTACTACGTGCTAATTTATTGTAATGACTTTTCACGCATCGCCAAGCAAGCCTCAAGATTAAGAACAATATATGTACGGGATGTTTTTTTAGAGGCCGAGAGCTTTAAATTGAAATAAAACACAGAAAAATGTTTTAGACATCCATGAAATTGGCTTTATGAAAGATAATTTTATGGCATTAAAGTTTAAATATAATTTCGAGCATGTGGCCGCCGCAGCTGGCGTGTACATGGCGTAATCTGAAATTCCAATTTTCACACACTATTCGCAATAAATCAGGCTGAATCTCGGCAATAACGCGTCGAATGTTGACTTCCAAGTGCTCAATAGTTTCTGGTTTATTGGCTTAAACAAGGAAGTTTACATATCCCCAAAAATAAAAATCTAAATCGCTCGAACGAGGTGGCCAGTTAAAAGGTCCTTTCCAGGAAATTAATCGATCATAAAATGTTTCTTTCAGTAAATTAATTGTATCGCGCGCCGTGTGGCGTGTGCGCCGTCCTGTTGAAACCACATGTCTGCGACATTGATGCCTTCCAATTGAGGCACGAAAAAGTTAGTAATCATGTCTCTGTACTGCTCACCGTTGACTGTAACGTTCTGATCATCATCATTTTTAAAGACATGTGGACCAATGATTCAACCTGCCCATAAAGCGCACCAAACGGTAACTTTTTCTGGATGTAATGGTGTTTCCACAATGGCTTCTGGATTATCATCGGTCCAAATGCGGCAATTCTGCTTATTGACAGCCAAAAGAAGTGTGCTTCATCACTCAACAAAATTTTCAAATGAAATTGAACCATGGTTTAAAAAATAAATTTGAACAATTTGCAAACGTTACTCCGGTGTGAGTCTATTCATGCTGAATTGTCAAACCAAACTAACCCCAACACAACCGGGAACTATCAAATCAGCTGTCACAGAAAACAGTGTTGCCAATTTAAAGTTCTCCGCCCAAATATTTTAGCATTTAGGTTTCCAGAAAATCGAATATATAGGCAGGTACTAAGCTTATGGACAGAAGGGTACGCCCTTTAGTTCTTATGTAGCCTAGGAGATAAAACTTTCGGATAGTCCTTTCTTCTGCAAATAACAGTGTGCTTATTTTGCCATAGAATGATTCCTTCATTGATTAGTTATCCCTAATTCTTCACCAAATTCCCGACGATTCTGGTGCGGTAATCAGAATTTTGACTCGTATACTGGCAAAATCAGCTTCAAACTGGACTTCCAGATTTTTACATTTCCTTGTCCTTCACTACAAGGCTTATAGTTGAAAACTGATAATTTTTATAATAATGCTACAGAGATACCGAATATTACCAATGCTCCAATTCAATGATGGAAAACATTCCAAACAACAGAGACTAAGTGAAATACAAATCGATAAAGATACTTAACTAACATTTTTATCGATTACACGATAACTTAACGAGAGTCGCGATTAACGAACATTTCGATAAGCGGTCTCCTTATCGCTTCCTTCTTTCATCACACGAACAGCACTTTAATGGATCGATAGCGACGAAATTTCCCAATCGAAATAATAAAACCTTCTCGGAGCAAAATATTTACACCTGGAAGTGTAAAGCTTTCGCGAAAATGGAACTTTAGGTCAACCAGATATATGTGTACATACATTGGTACCTATAATACTTAACATTTCTCTTCGAGTCCATATACTCGCATTTGAGGCGATAGCGGACGTTGAGCACTTCCGTAGGTAAACATCAATCCGTACCATTTTTCGTCATATTATTTCATAGCAGACTGCCAGCATAGCTGTCTATCAAATATTAAAAATTAAAGCCAAGGAGAAAAAGTGGTGCTTTTGCACCTGGGATTGGCTGTCGGAAGGAGGCAATCAGAGTGAAAGGCTGCTCCAGATTTTTATTTAGAACTCTGTGGATTGATGAAAAAAAAATATGCAAAAAAAACCGAGAGAATCCATAGTGCAGCTGTTGATCAAAGTAGACCATTTTCGATGACGTTGGGCGCTGGCAGAATTTGGTTGCATTGACAATTTCAAAGAAATCGAATATGTTCCAGATGAATTCTGAGAATATTTAATAAGTTGTTATTATTATTTCGTTTGTAGCCGTTGTTTAAGACTAAAAGATAAAATTAAATTATACAGAAATGATTGTTATCGCTTGAATTCAAGAGATCATTTGACTGCATGACGATTAGCAATAATTATCGATCTGTTATTGTTTACGTGAAGTGTTTCTATCGAAATTTTAGGATAAAGTCTATTAGAGTTACCATAACTTACAATTCAAAATAATTCGCAATTGATTAAAATTGTCTCACTCTTTACACCACCTCCCATTAAAATACATAAAATACCGAAAGCCCATTAGAACTATAAAGATTAATAAGAAAAGATTTCTCTTTCACTCAGATTTGAAGGAGGAAGGGAGGGATGTATAGGATCCTGTACTCCCAGTAGATGCACAGTACGTGATTGAAAATTGAAGTCAACGTCAGGACTTATTTATCCTTTTCGGCTTTCATAAAAAGTCTAAACATGAAATCGGCGAGAATGGCTTTTATCTCAATTGTAATCATGTCACCAACTACCTCAATACTTCACCATTTTTTTTAAAAAAAAGTTACTTTTCTTTGAATTATTTTCTCTTCGGCAAAATTCATAAAAATTATTACTACTAACTCAAAATATGTCTCTAACTCCTCCTACCACCTCCCATACAAATATCACCTTATTAAAAAATGATTGCAGTCATTTCCTTGAAGCCTAATTATAAAATTTGGTACAGTATATTATTTTTATAATTCCAACCCCTATATTTAAGAACGTAAAATACTTCGACCACCTCCCATACAAATATCGAAAAGTTAAAGATTTATAAATGATGTAAAATAAATTTTCTAGAAATCTGTAAATAATTTAAATCTAAAATTTGATAGTGATCGGATTGACACAATTCACACCCCTCCAACCACCTCCCATACAAATGCCATTATTGAATTCCCTTAATCAAAGAAGATGACATAATTTTCCTACTGTATTACATTCCTAATTCAAATTGAAACGAAAAATTTCCGAACTGTTATGCTTTATTATTTGTGACATTTCGGTCTCTGATGAGACATTTATCAAAACTGCGAAATTGATCAGAATAATAATATCATTCCAATCAATGTTGCAGTGTTGATAAAGGTCTCAGCAGAGATCGAAAAGTCACAAATATCGAGCATAACATTGTGAAATCCGGAAATCTTTCCTTTTAATTCGAAATGCACTGTGAAAACATTGACCAAACCATTACTAATTCATTGAAAGATATCGCATGTAGTAGTTCATATCTTTTTTATAACACATGTATTAATACACCACTATCTCAGATCTCACAAAATTCCTCGGAAGACAAATACATTAAAGCTGGAATGATAAATTTTCATATATCGTTAACAAGCAAATTACTCGTGAATGCACTATTTTAAATCATCAGGTCTTAAAGAGTTAGTGACATAACGTATAGTGTTCCGGACCGGCACTACCTTTCCCTTGTTTGCCTACTAAACGGTCGAAGTATGTACATACGTCGTCGTCTGGTCATTTAAGGACTCACGATTCTGTTCATTTAAGCGTTAATGAGCGTTAATGAAACCTTTCAGGTTACACTCCGTTCTGTCTGGACGGTGAAATTCTCTACGTCACGATGAAATCGAGCTCAGTAAACACTTCAAAGGTGAAAAATTGATATTGCATGAGATTTGGCTATCGTAAAAGTTAAGATTATGGTGTTGGAACAATTGATAAGGGCTGCTAATTAAACGAATGAATGAGATAAGAAAAAAACATTTACTTTTAGAAGGAGTTGAAATTCAAAATAATTACAAGAATTTTGTTTTGATGATAAACAGAAATACGAAAGATAGTAATGCTTGAATAATGACCTCATATTGTGTCGTTTTCATTTTTGTGGAAAACAGCTCAATCGTGCGATACTCTAGATGGAAGAGAAATTTTTTGATTTGAAGAAATTTTGTAGGGGAAGTGGTGCAGGAGTTGACGACATTGAACTAATTTTTTCTCATCACGCTAAAGTTGCTTTAAAAATGTTTTATACAAATTTTAAGATTCAAAAATTTAATAGGTACAGAGAAAATTAGTGTATTATATTTAGTGAAATTGTGCAGTTTGTATGGGAGGTGGTAGAAGGAGGGACGAGTTCTTAAAGAATTTTTCACAAATAACTATAAACATCATGCTTTTCATGTGTTTTAAATTGTAGAAGAAAATCCACTTTTGTAAAGTTGTGAAATTGTGTCAGATTGTATGGAAAGGGGTAGAAGGGGTGAAGCTTTCAGCTCGATAAATTTTATACGCGCTCTATGGGAGGTGGTGGAAGGAAGTGGTGGAGGACTTAAATAATTTTTATATTGTAGATTGAAATTATCATAAAAGTAATATATTCCAAATTTCAGATCAATAGCATCTATGCTTTTTGAGGAAATCCATTTATTGTCGAATTGCGTCATTTTGTATGGGAGGGGGTAGAAGGGGTAATGCTAATCGTCTAATTTTTTTTGGTCTTACTAATATTATGAATTAGTTATTAGTGCACAATTTCAGCTCGATAAATTTTATGCGTACTGAGTAAATTGGTTTCGAGCATTTTATGAAAAAGTACAGTTTGTAAGGGAGGGGTGGAAGGACAGGGAGAACGCACATACTTTTTATACGAAAGATTGAAATCATCATGAAAGTATTATGTCTCAAATTTCAGACCAGCTTTTATACTTTTCGAGCAAATCCGTTTATTGTCAAATTGTGCAATTGTGTCATTTTGCATGGGAGGGGGTAGAAAGAGTGGAGCGATTTGGCCCGTTCACTTATCGAACTTGATCTTACTTCTTTGTTAAACATTACGTGTACAAAATTTGAACTACCTAGCTCAACGCGTTCTCAAGCTAGAGAGCGCACGGACGGACGGACGTATATCCGATTTTGAGATTTTCGAGTGATTATATGAACTTCTGTATCATTCATTTTTTTCTGCGAGCCTTATTTCTTAGCGTTACAAACTTTAGAGTAAACTTATAATACTCTCAGATTTCATCTAGAGTATAAATATTCAGACCAGGGCTGCTGAAAAAAACACAATCGGGAACTTTTTGCACCATTGCAGAACAGCTTCTACTTTTCTATTCTACAATGGCACTACAGCTTAAACCCGACCTCTTATTGTGGAAGGGTTGTTAGCTCTTCGCACATCCCTCCATTTATGAATTTCTCATTTTCGTAAATTGGAAGAAAGCAGAGTGCTGAAATCATACGTCTATGGCATTATAGACCAACACGATACCCACTAGCTGTGAGCTTTTATTCAATAATACTTTTATACGAAGGATGCATAACATTCTGGATGTCCTGAACAAAAGCATTAACTATTCAATCAATCAATCAATCAATATCCAACCAAAACTCCTAGAACACAAGACAGAAACAGTTTCTTCCACAGGGCGCGATCATGATCATCTGCCTTTAGTTGTCGCCAGGGTTTGTTAATTGCTCTAACCTTCTTTTCAACGACCTCTCCAGAACTTGTTGAGAGATGCTTTTCTTAATGTGATCCATTGCCACTTTCACCTTTGAATCTTCCGTATCTAATGCCTATCCAGTTGTATTTCTTTAGAGATAACTTCTGGCTAGAATATCCTTAGGATTTGTCAGAGACATTGGTTCACGAAAGTTTTCAGTACAGTACAACCATATAACACTGATTAGACGAATGCTTCAAACAATCGCATCTTCGTGCGTCTCATTCTTAACCTCCAGAAACGGGGTACCGAAGGCTTGATGAGCTTTAATTATACGAGCCTCAACATTCATTTCGGCTCCGCCTTCCATGATGGCAATGCGTCCAAGCAAACAAAAGTTTTACACGCTTTTCGCAATATGTCGGTGTGTTTGACCACATCAACAAACATAACAGGACTACGGTTTCGCGTAAAGCCCAATCATACGATACTCTAGATGAAATAGAAATTATTGTGATCTTAAGAATTTTTATATGGGGAGTGATAGAAGGGGTGACAACATTGAGCTAACTTCTTCATCTCATGCTAGAGTAGCTATAAAAATGTATTATACAAGATTTAAGCTTCAGAAATAAAATAGGTACTGCGAAAATTAGTGTATTGGATTTAGTGGAATTGTGCAGTTTGCATGGGAGGTTGTAGAAGAAGTTGTGATTCTTTATTTATTTTTCGGAAATAACTAAGATGTATGTCTCAAGCCTGGCATATAGGTGGTGCTGTTAAGAACAACCTTCAAATGATACATGTCAAAATTTCATATATCGACAATTACTTAACAAGTTACAGTGGTTTTAGTGACGCTACTTTTAATATTCCAAAAGAAATGAAAAAAAAAATTCGTGTGTTGATTAAACATTGCTTTTTGATGGGAGAACCTTTCAAGTAAAAGTTTGGCTTGATAAGTGTTATAGGGACTTTGCTCCATCGAAAGCAACAGTCCAACGTTGGTTTGCTGAATTTAAACGCGGTCGTACAGACACCGATGATGCTGAATGCTCTGTGAAAAAGGTCAAGTTGCAAGAGATAACTGACATCCTAGAGTTAACAAAAAGCAGGGTGTTTGCCATCATTCAGTAACATTTGTCCATGAAAAAGCTGCGCTCAAAGTGGGTGCCGTCCTTGCTCACACTAGTCCAAAAAAAGCAATGCGTCGATGATTCAGAGCGCTGTTTAAAACTGGATGCTTGGATGAAACATCGATCTATCACTGCACTTCAAAATCACAACGGCACTCCACTGAGTGGAGAGCAGTCGGTGAAAATCGCCCAAAGCGATCAAAAACGCAAATATCCGATTTTGGCCTGTATTATGAGATGCGCATAGAATATTGCTCACCGACTGCGCTGAGAAGAGAAAAACCATCAACAGCGAATATTACAAAACGTTGTTGAAGCGATTGAATAACGAAATTGCAAAAAATCGGCCACATATGATAAAGTACAAAGTGCTCTTTCACTTAGACAATGCATCGTGTCACAAGCCGATGGTAACGATGGCACGAATTGAAGTTCGAATTGGTTCGACACGCACCGTATTCTCTAAATCTGGACCCCAGCGACTACTTCCTGTTCACAGACCTCAAAAGGACGCTTCAGGGAAAGAGATGCGCGTCAAATGCTTAAGTCGTAGCCGAAGCAAACCTTCTACTTCTACAATGGCACTACAGCCCAAATCGGGCCTTGGCCTCCTGACCTTCAGGTTCCTTAACATTTTTCATTATTTATTATGAAAGGGTTGTTAGACTTTCGCACAACCCTCTATCTTCGAATTTTTCATTTTCGTAGATTAAGATTACCAAAGTATACTCAAGCAGCGTGCTGAAATTTTGCGTCGACCGGGATTTACACTCACGAACTTTGCGTTGTAAGCCAACACGGTACCTACTAGGGTACACCCTAGCCGAAACATGATTATTTTGATTTTCTATAAAAAAAGGCATCGAAATATTAAAACGGCGCTGATTGTATCAATCTAGAAGGAGACTACGTTGATGAATAAAGTAGAATTTTGTTAAAAACATTTGTTTTTCTTAGTTAGCCTCGGAACTTTCCGACCTATGTGTTACGAGTATAAAAAATTAATCTGCCGTGTATGTAAGAGTACAACGCATTCTAATAACGAAAAAATTCTGTATAAATGCTATCGTATTTATCATTGTGTGCGCGTTCAATGCCTCAACACTATTTATGGAATCTGTGCACAGTAAATACATTAGTGCATAGTCAATACGCGATCTTACATCATAGCTTAGCTTAGCAAACACTCGATGGAACGCTTCGATTCAAAAATCCATCAAGGACAAAACAGGGAAACGACTAAACTATTGATTGTAATTTAAGTTAGGTATAACCCACAAAATTTCACTTTACTGGCTTGATGGTCCTGGTATTGGAATTATTGGCGATTAAACTAAATTTTTAAAATGGTGAATCAAAGCATTAAATTTGCACAGTCACAGTAATTTATCAAAATAATTTTAGTTCCAAGTCGGTCATGAAATTCAAATGATGAACTTTGATTTCACTATAACTCACGTAATATTCTAATTAACGTCTCATTTAATATGCTGATATTGCAATTGAAACGCATTGTTTGGTAATTAAGCGATTAAAAATTTATCACTAACCCTAGACTAGGCAAATCAATAATACTGCTGTTTCTCGATGAAAAATATGCATGCCTATCTACGGAGCTTAAAACTACTTGCGAGACTGGAAGTGACACTGGAATATCGAGAAATCCTTACCAAATCGTGCCATATGAGCTTCACATTCTCTTTCTAGATTTTAAGCACACCATCGTTATCGAAATTAAACTGAAGAGTGGATTTGATCTGTTGTTAATTATTATCTTTAAGCTAGGGTGTAGACTAGTGGGTAGGGTGTTGATCTACAGTGCGAAGTTCGGTAGTTCAAATCCCGGTAGACGTAAAATTTCAGCACCCTACTTGCTGGGGTATATCTTAGTCACCTCAATTTGCGAAAATGGAAATTCGTAAATAGAGGGTTGTGCCAAGGGCTAAGAACCCTTTCACAATAAGAAATAAAATCTGAAGATCAGGAGGCCAAAGCCCGATTTGGGCTGTCGCGCCATTGACGAAAACTTATTATCATGTCATAATACATACAATACTAGCATTATCTCGTGATAACCATCGATTTCTGCCCAGCAAAAATGTTAATGACGCCTAATAAAAAAAACGATTAGGCAACTCGTTCAGTTGATTTGTAGCTTCAGCATCAAGATCAGTGACATCAGGTTGTGAATAACAAAAAACAGACGTGATTTCTAACCTTCATTGCCAATGTTTCTTTCAAGCTATAGTTCAAGTTCAAGAATGCAACTTATTTCACTGCCTGTGTAAGTAATGAAACTTATAACCAGGTCCTTTCGTAACTACTTTAAGTAAATACCAATTTTGTTGTGTCGTTGTCACATATCGCAGCTCAATTATTTCTTAGGTCTAATTACTCGTTTACAAATAGTCGAATTTTCCAAACACAAGAATCTGTCTCAGCAAATCTCAATTGGTGTAAAGGAAACAAACAAATTTTTGATTGTTATACGGTATCAGCATTTCTAAACATTGAGGACTCCGTTTAGTAGTGCGAAATTTCTGTGACTTTTACCCAATAAACGATCTCCTTGGCATTTCCCATGAAAATTTTCGGCTATAAATCTGGTTATTTCGTAGATAAACTGAATTTAATTTCCGAACCATAAAGTTTATAACGCTAAGAAATAAGGCTCGGAGAAAAAATTGATTAATTACATCATTATGCAAGTTAGAAAACGCAAAACTGATATATAAAGAGTTTTATATTATCGAATAAAATTGCAGTCAAACTGAGACTTCCATCGAATTCAATACTTGAGTAAAATAATTAAAGTCCTTTTCATGGTGACCCCGACGATCTGTGATTTTACTTTTATGATGACGTGAATCAAAAAAGTAAAATCACAGTATCTTTGAATCACTCGAACAAAGATGGAGAAATTGTTTGAGCAACTTGGAGTGTACTTCAAGAAGGATGCAAAGGCCAGGATGACCATACAGAACATCCAGACTAGGCTCAATAGACTGGACTTCGAATGGAGACGGTTCGAAGGCACCGATATGAAACTCCAGGAATACGGCATCGATCATCCCGAGCATTCGTACTTCCCATAAAAGTACCATGCAACAATCGAGGCAGTGTGCAAAGACACTGCAGCAAAGCTTTCCGAAGCACTTCAGGCAGCCAGGTAAACCGTAGCACAAGCAGTCTTCCCGAGCGACGGGCTTGACAAACCTCAACAGAGGAACATCTGAAGTCAAATTACCTTAATCACTACCCTGAAGAATCGCCGCAGAGGGTAGTTCTTGGTCTAGAAAGCTTCGGCGATTCCAGTAATTTGCCTTTGAGGTTTGGCGACCCTACGGACCTGCTCGATCGGTAACAAGCAAATGCAGAACGCTAGAACGAAGTGGATGGCGGGAAAACATGTTGCTCGACCATGTATGAGCCAAAACGAAACTCCAGTAGAGGTTATCTAGAACACCGAACCATGTCACATCAGTTTGCTTGAATGGAGGTGCAAATCGTGTGTCGCTCCGTAGGCTTCAGGGCAAGCCTATGGGAGAGTGTTCAGGCAGGGCTGTAGGAGGGCGGATTCGTTGCAAGCCTTGCCCTACAAATGTGTGCAATTGCACATGGTCAATGTTGCCAAAAACTTGACCAAATAAATGTTGAATGTAAGTGATACGAATGCCAAATCGGAGTCTTCTACAATGGCGCTATAGCCCAAATCGGGCCTTGGCCTCCTGACCTTCAGGTTCCTTAACAGTTTTTCATTATTTATTGTGGAAGAGTTGTTAAGCCTTCGCACAACCCTCTATCTACGAATTTGTTATTTTCGTAGATTGCGGTGACCAAGGTAGACCCGAGCAGGCAGTGTGCTGGAACTATGCGTCGGCCGGGATTTGAACTCACGACCTTCGCATTGTAAACCAACACGCTAGCCATTAGGCTAAGCCCTAGCTATCACAAATCTCAGTGCATTAAGTGAATTAAGTGTCAAGGAAAGCCGACACAATTGTATCAGTCTTACGCGCTACAAGCGGAGCGGATGAAAGTAGCAAACACTTGGTGAGCGAAGTCGATACCAGTGCTTGACGATGCAGTAATCCCCGTTTTTCGACCTGAAGGTAGGTGGGTAGGTCCAGGTCGCTGCCCAGACACAATTCCGGGCACACATGGTCCGTTGTTATGCCACAGGATCTCAGAAGAGACTCTTACACTCGGTAAACCAACCGGAACATTCTATGAAGCGTTGAACGCTTCTGGCTTCCACATTTGCCAGATTACCGAGGCTATCGAAGAAGTGTTCACCTAGGTGGCGTCTCCTTCTTCCAGAGAGAGCAGGGCAAATACCCCTCCCTTATATAAGTTCACGCGCAATACTCGTGCTGCTGAACGAGCTCATGAGTATACGGTTGAGCCACCCAAATCACGTACGATGAAATTTAGGCAGTCGTTCATACGTCGAACATCCAAAATGTGGAATTCACTACCCGCGGTCACTTTTCCTAGAAATTATAACATCGCGCAATTTAAAGGCAACATTCAACGATTCCTTTTATCCTGTCCGTTCTTATTCAAATAATTGTTAATTTTCATTTTGTTTCATCCATTCCTAAACCGACTGGACTGTACGCTACAGTATTAAAGGGTGACCCCTAAGTTCAACTTGGTGCGATAAAAAAAAAAAATAAAATACATAACAGATAAAGAATCGTCTCTTCCTCTTCCTCATCTTTGCAGCTCCTGCAAAAATCATTAAGCGGAAGGCCAAGGCTCTGAGCATGTCATCCTATCAGGCATCCCATCGTTGGCTTTATTAATCGCATCCAAATTAAGTTGCAGCTTATAAGTTGCGAAAGGCATACTCAGCTTCTCTTTCTCAGATTGAATCTGGAAGGTTGTTCCGTGACGATCGAGTTCGTCGGCCCTGCAATTCCCAAAATGACCCTATGCCCTGGTACCCAGCATAGGTGAATGTTGAATTGTTCAGCCATCTCCCTAAGAGACGCGCGACAATCAAGAACAATCTTGGATGTAAACATGACTAATTACAGGGATTTAATAGCGGCCTGGCTATCAGTGAAGATGCTAATATCCTAAGCAGATACTACATTACACTTAAGCCAAGGCTTCTTTTATCGCCATCATTTCTGCTTCGAAGACACTATAATGATTCAGAAGACGGAAAGATATGCTTCATTTAAGTATTGCGGAGAAAACACCTCCTAACACTCCACTTTTAGTTTTGGAGCCATCAGTATAGAACGATATGGACTCTTCCGCCCGCATTTCATCTGCCTCCCACTCTTGTCTCGTTCCTGAATATTAGGTTTCCAGATCATTTTCCTATCCAAAATAAGACCCAGATATTTTGCTCTATCTGCGAAAACAAGACTGGTACCATCCAGGTTTGGAGGGTCAACATGGGGAGTTTTGTGTTTCCTTGTGAAAACAACTAGCTTGGTTTTGTGTGGGTTCACTCCGCTCAGAGTATTCGGGTGCTTACCAGAGATGGCTACATCAACGTCGTCCGCATAAGCAATCACTTTACAGCCTACCTCTTCCAGTTTTAGCAGTTTGACTGCCACGTTCCAAAGAAGTTTAAAGAGACCTTGCAGAGTACCTCTATTAATAAGCCTTCTAGCGGATGCAACGCCCAGTTTTGTGCTGTTAATCCTAGATGTTAACATCAAATAAATCAGCACGCCAAGCGAAGCGTCCACCTTCAGAATTGAAAGTGCGTCCGTAATTCTCCTTTTATTTTTCGAAAATATGAACCAATCGTAGACAACTTCTAAAAATAACGTCCAATCAGGGAAGGATGATATCAAAGGTGTTTTGAAATTCGGCAGGTTTATATCATCCGGTCCTTGGGATCTATATGGATTGAAGCTGCGTATTGCCCATAGGATTTTGTTCTGCGATATTACAATTTCAGAATCGCCCACTGGAGACTTGAGCTGGTACTCTTCTCGGTGCAGAGCGACTGTAGAGCTTCTCGGAAAATGAGTATTTAAGAGAAGATCAGACGTGGAATTGCGTTGCCATCGAGCGCCTTGATCCTCAGATAGGCAGAGATGGTAGATAGGTCTCGCATCCAGCAGTATGAATGCCGAACTGAAAATAGGTAGAAATAAACTGCTACTGATCCAGGGGCGTTAATGATAGTCGCCTTAAAAACAATCGGTGGTGCTAAACACAACCGTAAAGTAGGTCATAATGAAGGAACACATAGGTACTGCGCTGAAGAATCTAATTTGTAACATCGGGGCGAAATTACAAGCTCCACGGTCCAGACAATACTACGAACAACGATTGGCTACGCTATCAACTTATTGGAGTGAGATAGCTTCCAATCATTTCATCATTATGGCAGAGGAAAATATTCTGGCTTATTCCGAAGACCTATTTGGTGAAATTGAGAAGAAATATACTGAAAAATCAAATCGCTATTTCAGATATCAGAAGAAAATTACAATACAGCCTGGAAAACACTTCAGGACCGATAATGCAACAAAACGATTATTATAGGAGCGATTAAACTCCTATCAAGCTATGTCAACAGATGTGGCTTCGTCTATTACTCACTCCACGACAATATTAACGAATGCTTATGTAACCTAAAAATCTGGGAGTCTCAATCAAACAAGCGACCCCATCTTACATCATATTATTATTGAAAAGGTTGATAAAGCAACACAAAACCTTTACGAGCAGTCCCTCAAACAGTCGAGGGAATTACAGAGCTTAAATAAACTCTTAAGTTTTCTTGAGTTACTTTTCCAGTCATAAGAAGTATTGGGAACACAAAAACAATCATCAACTATACGATGTCCTTGGCAGAAATCGAATCAAGCAAGCATAATAACCTCAGAAGGACAACAACCTCCATCATGCAAACTATGAAACTATGCGAAGAAACAAGATGGGAAGATGGGATTTACTTGTGCGAAAAATTCCTTAATATGTCTGCACAGTCACGACTCCAAGAAACCAAGGAAAATCGACGAACTTTTTTGTGATCTATCATCAGTAGGTCCATTGAAACTTGGAGATATTTTACCAACAGTGCAAAACACCACACTTGGGTGGGTAATACTTGGAAAGACCACAGGAACCATTTTGCAGTATCAGCAATCAGTAAATCGATCAACTTCTAGAGAAAAAAAATTGGTAAAGGTATTATAACCGAACCAAAAAGATTTTTCGACTTAATACAAAACGTAAAAGTTGGGGTTATGCCCTAACCATGTCCAATGGATCAAGCAACCTTCCTGCCGGCGTGATATCTGCGATAAATTTACTCACCGTTTTTGTGAAGTTGTTGGTGCCCAGTCAGATTCGACCCACAGCGAACCTAATACTTCAGTTCCTTCACTTGTTAATTTATTTCATTGTCGGCTGAGGAGGTATTTGATACTCCAAACAACTATTGATGTTAAAAAAGGTCCAGGACTAGTTCTTCTTTCTCTCTTACTCTTATCAATACCTCCACACTTTCTCTTCAACAAGCCACTGGCACTGGGAATTTTACCTTCAGCCTGGAAATCGCCGCAAATTATACTCATCCACAAGAATGGCGACAATCGAAAGGTTTAGAACAACACAATTTTATCAGATATGCCGAAATTATTCGAAAAATTTATCCGCGATAAAATGACCAATATAATTAACTAGCCGTACTCCAACACCGGCCTTCGACCGGTCTTGTTTTACGTCTGCATAGGCGAATGTATAATACTGTTATAGATCTGGCAATGATCTCTCTCAAATCTGCCAGAACTATTTAGAATATTCTTCCAACATGTAGAGGGCTTCTAGTAACTTCTCAAAGACACAAACAATGACACCCGACGCCATCTAGTAACTTCCAGAATAGTCCAGACTCAGCAGAAAAACATACACCAGAGAAGGTTCGAGACTCGGATAAATCCATTATAAATAGCCAGAGCTCACGACAAGGAATGATTCACTCAGTAACAGTTTCATGGAAAACACCTATCGGTGTAAGTAAGCGAAAGTGATAGATCGCCGGTGTTCCTGGATTGTGCGAATTTAGTTTTTAGAGCGAATTTAGTGAAGTGATCGGGAAATTGTGTATAAAGTGCAATAAATAAATTATCGTTATATTTTAACCAACGAATTGAGTTTTCTTTGGAATCTGGCGAACCCCTAGCTCGCAACAATACTATATAAAACTCATAGGGGTTATGTTTAATTACCAATAATCATTTTTGGTCTTGAATGCTGTGCTAGAATTATAATATTTTTACTCTAGTCAAATCTTAAAGAAAAAAATGTGTATATGGCTAGAATCGAAATCCCAACCGCCCGCACGTCGGGCGAGCATTTTATTACTAAGCCATCGACGCTGATAAACTTATCTCGCCAAAATATCATTTACTTAGTGTTGGCTGTTTTTTTTTTTAAATGGTTTAAGCCCTTTTCGGGGGTTGAGGGTGTAATATTTTTTTGATCCGAAAGTTAATAGTACTTTCATGTTTCAAAGAATTTAATAAGAAAACCCCGCAAGTATGTGGGTGCTGCCGTTTGGTCTGGAAATTTCCATCAGCCGCTTACATCCGATCATAATGACCAGCAGTAAGCGTTAAAAAAGGGTGCTCAAACTTGACTAATCTCATGATTCTTGTATCCTATTCACTCTGCGCACTAGAGCATCAAATCGACGACGCAATATACACTGACTTTAGTTAAGCCTTCGGCCGAGTTGATCACACTATCTTGATTTTCAACTTCCACCGACGATCAAGATGGATCCAGCTAAATTCAAATCTAAATTAAAAGAATAAATATCAAACTTGAACTCATAATTTACATAATTTAACACTTGCTATTACATCTTATTTTTATTTTTCCTGTTTAATATTTAATTTTTCTTGCTCAATTTGCATTTTCCCTTTATTTGTTATTTACTATTAGATTGCTAAATATAATTTATAAATACAATCCATACGAGCTGTGCTCACGGATAATTTTACAAAATAAACTATTTATTATTATTTAAGTCAAAATCCTTACTTGACTGGCTTAAATTCTTTCTTAGTAATAGAACTAAATTTACTAAATTTCAAGGCTTTATTTTCAAGGAAATAGTAATGTAATCTGGGGTACCACAAGGAAATCAGTTGGGACCTCTTTTATTTAATATTTTCATTTCAGATCTATCAGAAGTATCAAAAAATGTTTGACATTTGCTGTACGCTGATGATCTGAAAAT
Source organism: Chorisops tibialis (assembly GCA_963669355.1). NCBI lineage: Eukaryota > Metazoa > Arthropoda > Insecta > Diptera > Stratiomyidae > Chorisops > Chorisops tibialis. The sequence goes on along the minus strand of OY770263.1, from coordinate 71,287,220 downwards.
ATATCATGCCATGACTTCACCATTGCAGCTTATTGCACTAGATGATTGGTGCGGTCGAAACAATTTAGAGCTTAATGTCGGTAAATGCCACGTGATAAGCTTCGCACGTAAGAGATCCACATATCTATATGACTATATCCTAAGTGGAACTTAACTACATCGAGTAGAGCAAATTGAGGACTTCGGCTTACTTCTTGACAATAAGCTTTGTTTTAAATCTCACTACAACTGAATAATCTCAAAAGCCAATAAACTTCTTGGGTTCATTAAGAGAATAGTTAAAGAGTTCAATAATGTATGGGTCACTAAAACTTTGGTCTGTTCTCTTGTCCGCCCTCTTCTGGAATATGTATGTCCCATTTGGGTTCCCATTTTCCAGATACAGCAACAGAATAGAGTTAATCCAGAAGCGATTCCTTCTTTTTGCTGTAAGGAACTTGTATGAGAATTTGAGAACCTTCCATACTACACAGTTAGGGTCCAATTATTAAATCTATTACATCTTGGTTCTAGAAGAACTATTCCAACATCCTTCTATATCTTGAATGGTGACTCAACATATATCCACATCTTACATACAAAATGAACCTATTAATAGAGCTGCTGTAGTGAGTATTGAACAAATTCAGCGTACACTACACACCTCCAATTAGTAAGCCAGTTTTTTAAGGTCCTCCACATCCCGTTTGACCATCCTTTCACCAGTGCCTATCGAACTTATCAAATTAGATTTAATTTAATTAAATAAAATTGGTGGTTGGATGGGTATAGACAGGGTAGGCATCTGATCGGCGTCATTAGGCGACGCCCAGTGTTGTAACTGTCATATACACATCAATTGTGCTCATCATACCTCCTCGTGGTAGCCACCGGATCCTGGTCTTGTCCATCCGGACTTGACTTGCTGAACTGATGGGCGCGAGTGCTAATGAAACAGAAAAATTCTAGCACTATAATAATATGGCCCTCCAAGTTGGGGGTTGGGCGATGTGTTAACAACTCATCCTCGGAAAAACACACCCGTTTCGAAACCTGAAGCAACGCCTCGGACTGGATTGATTCAACGGCAACGACTACGCAAACGAAAAATGGACTATTCCTTCGGATCTTGGAACGTGCGATCCCTGTACAGAGCAGGAGCAGTGAGAGAGCTTCTGGAACAGGCAGTCAAATACAATATAAACATAATTGCACTCCAAGAAACTAAATTATTAGGTAACGAGATTAATGACTTAAGATCGCACACAATTTTCAAAAGTGGGAAATCATCGGGAAGCCGGGAATTTGGAGTTGCGTTTATCGTCGACAAGAAGTTTAAACACCAAGTTACCAACTTCAAATCCGTCAATGAACGATTGTGTGCAATCCGCATCAAAACAAGTTTTTTTAATGTTTGGCTTATTAATGTCCCCGCCCCAACGGAAGACAAAGACGACGAAGTTAAAGACGATTCCTACAGCACCTTAGAATCAACATTCGACTCCCTTCCGTCGAATGATATTAAAATAGTATTAGGTGACTTTAACGCGAAAGTGGGCAAAGAAGAAGCATACATAGGGACAATTGGAAGGCATAGTCTCCATGATATTAGTAACGACAACGGCCAGAGGCTGACTGATTTCGCCAGCAGCAAAAACCTTATTGTAAGCTCGACATGCTTCCCGCATCGTGACATTCATAAGAGAACGTGGGCTTCACCCGACGGAAGAACATTCAATCAAATAGACCATGTTCTAATAGAGAAAAGGACGGCCTCCTGCATTCTCGACGTGCGTACATGTCGAGGGGCTAATTGCGACACAGACCACTATTTGGTAAAGACCAAGTTTCGATGTCGAATCGCAAACCGAGGACACTCAAAAATACAACCGGTTCCTAAATTCGACATAGGGAAACTCAAAAACGAGAAAATAGTTGCGAAATATGCGTTAGCCTTGGAGAGGCACTTCGCGACAATGCTGAATACCACTGTCAGCATGCCTATAGAAGAAATGTGGCAAAAAATCAAAGATGGTATTACATCTGTCGCAGAGGAGGTGATAGGACAACAACCCCGGCGCAAAAGAAATGATTGGTTCGACAAAGAATGCCAAGATGCCTTAGAACGAAAAAATGAAGCTTACAAAATATTAACGGAACGGCCAACACGAGCCAAACAAGACAAGTACAAGGATCTTAGACGATTTGCAAACAAAATATGCAGACAAAAAAAACGGAAGTACAATAATGACGAAATTAAAAACATGGACGAACAATTTAAATTACACAACACAAGAGCCGCGTATTCCCTTGTCAAAAGGATGAAAGAAGGTTACAAACCGAAAACGACCCTATGCAAGGATGCGGAAGGGAACATTATAAGTAACGCGGAAGATATAAAACTAAGATGGGCACAATATTTTGAACACCTTCTTAACCCGAGCCCATCGCCTACACGAACAGCAGCAGCAGATACAATAGCAGGTATAACTGATGTAACAGCTGATGAAGGATCCGCTTTGAGTCCTCCCACACTCGAAGAAGTAAAAACAGCCCTAAGGAACCACCCAAACAACAAAGCGCCGGGCACTGATCAAATCCCAGCTGAACTTCTGAAAGCCGGCGACACCTGCATAGCGCATCTCCTACATAGATTAGTCGCGGACATATGGACGCAGGAAATACTTCCTGAAGATTGGCGCAAGAGCATCATATGTCCAATTTATAAAAAAGGTGACAAACTCTGCTGCGAAAACTACCGAGGAATATCTCTGTTGTGTACGTCTTATAAGATTTTGACGAAAATTCTAGAAAAGAGAATTAAGCCCTATGCTGATAAAGTAATTGGTGAATACCAAGGCGGATTTAGAGCTGGACGCTCAACCACGGACCAGATATTCTCAGTTAAACAGGTGCTGGAAAAGTGCTGGGAATATAATATTGATGTGCACCAGATATTTGTTGACTTCAAACAAGCATACGACAGTATCGACAGGCGCGTACTGTATAAAATCATGTTGGAGTTTGGAGTCCCACCGAAACTGGTTCGACTGACAAGAATGACAATGACTGAGTCTTTGTCACAAGTCAGAGTAGAAAACGATCTGACTTCCAGTTTTAAAACAGACAACGGCCTTAAACAAGGTGACGGCCTCGCACCAATGCTTTTCAACTTAACACTCGAATATGTTGTTCGGAAACTTCCCGTTGACACCAAGGGAACACTATGCTTCAAATCCACACAACTCGTAGCATATGCCGACGACATAGATATCCTTGCAAGATCTCTGGAGAGTGCTAAGGAAGTATTTGTAAACCTTGACTCGGTAGCAAGGGAAGTTGGACTACGCATTAATGAAAACAAAACAAAAATTATGACGCAAACTAGGAAAAAGACGCCAATCAGACAAAATATTACAGTAGGAGACTATAACCTAGAAAACGTAGACAGCTTCATATATCTAGGGGCAAATCTATCGAAGGATGGAAGCGAACCCATCGAAATTAAAAGAAGGATAATGATGGCAAACAAGACGTATTATTTGGTACTTCCAATAATCAAAAACAAGAACGTGCACAGGAAAACAAAACTTAAGCTATACAAAACAATCATAAGACCTGTGCTATGCTATGGCAGCGAAACGTGGACATTAACTCAGGCGTCCGAAAAACGACTTAACGCCTTTGAAAGGAAGGTCCTCAGAAGAATCCTCGGACCTGTGAGGGAAGACTCGATCTGGAGAATACGATACAATAGAGAATTGTATGCCATCTTCGACAATCCAGAAGTGTCAACCCTCATAAAATTTAAAAAATTACAATGGGCTGGTCATGTGGAGCGGATGGATGACGGAAGGATTCCCAAACGCACACTAAAAGGGAAAGTCAACGGACAAAGACCGGTCGGAAAACCACGAAAGCGCTGGGAGGATTCGATTGACGCAGACAGCAAATCACTGCTAAGATTTTCAAACTGGAGGACGCGGTCACTGAACCGAGATGGATGGAGGCAAAGCATTCAGGAGGCCAAAGTCCGATTTGGGCTGTAGCGCCATCGTAAGTAAGTAAGTAAATAAAATTATATTAGGTTACATTAAATTAAATTAGATTAATTCTGTAGCTAATTATATTGTTATGGTAAATAAATAAATAAATTTTGGACAATGGAAGAAGGCCCTATCAGTTCTCGGAGTATCAGAGGATATCGTTAACCAAAAATTGTTTGCGATTGAAAGAACGCTTCAAGCTCGACCTCATTATTCAGCGTTTATGACCGAATACCTTCACCTAAGCCAGATGGAAGAGATCAGGAAAATCGACGTACCACACATTAACTACTTTCTTCCTCATCACTGTATGCTAAGATCCGAAAGCAGTACAACGTAAATTAGAGTGCTCTTTGATGCATCCCCAAAGACTTCAACGAATCTATCCTTGAATGACATCATGGACACAGGTCCCACTATTCAGGATGGCTTTATTTCAATCCGGATACACAAATATGTCTTCACCGCTAACATAACCAAAATATGCCTGCTAATCGATGTATGTTAGTGCCGGAAGATAAGAAATAGGAGCAAATTGATCGTTTGAAGAGACAGGCAAAATGAAGAACTCAAATATTATACATAACGTCTGCGAACTGTCACATATAGGACAACGGTAGCACCTTATTTAGGAAGATAATGTCGCCAAAACCTAGCGATTATGGGAAAAACAATAGAATGGCTAAAAGAAAGCGGAAGATAATACAAGTATGCAAGCATTTTCTACTAAACAACCCAATTTTGCGTTACCGCATCGAATTTTTGTTATTATTATGCAAGTTAGAATACGCAATAAATATGTATAAAAAGTTTTATATTATCGAATAAAATTATATCATAGTTAAATTGGGACTTCCATCGAATTCAATACTTGAGTACAATAATTCAAGCCTTTTTCAGAAAGTATTGTCATATATATTCCACAATTGTGATAGCTACTAAGATCTGTAATTTAGAACGTATTCTTTTTACATTGATTTTAGTTACCTTTGTAAAAAAAACATTAAAATTCCTTCTATCACCTTCCATATAAAAGTTGCAGTTTGGCGATAGTCGTTAATATAATTTTCAAGACAGTCATGCTTCAATTAGGTATATAACATATTTTTGACGAAAATCACCTTTTCTACCACCCTCCTCCATCTCCATACAAAAGAAAATAATTACTAAAGCCACTGAACTCTTAATTTCATCGTACGATTGAGGTTAGTTCTTAGAATATACATATAAAGAAAACGTAGATCCTATAGAGATCCTATAGAGCCCTAAAAGGTCAACTAAGGCTATTCCTATACATAAATAAAACGTACCCAACCTGCAGCCAACCCCTCTCAGGTATCCTAAGACCAGCAAATTCGCTCTCAGCCCTCCGAAAAAACAAGCAAAAGTGCAGTAATCATCTCTATTTTCTCTATCGTAAATCATTTCACTTGCATTTTACCTCCGCAAGCTCCTACAAAAGCGGTATATTTTTAACTGTTTAAGTCCCGCCTTTTTATACTCTAGATGAAATCTAAGAGTATTATAAGTTTACCATAAAGTTTGTAATGCTAAGAAATATGGCGCGGGGAAAAATAAAGTTCATATAATCACTTAAAAGTCTTAAGATCGGATGTCAGCTCCTGATCTACTCCTTTTACCACCTTCCATACAAACTGCACAATTTCGCTAAATCTAATACACTAATTTTCTCAGTACCTATTCAATTTTTTAAGCTTAAATTTTTAGTAAAACATTCTGATAGCAACTCTAGCATGCTATTAAAAAATTGGTTCAATGCCGTCACCCCTTCTACCACTCCCCATACAAAAATTTTTAGAATCAAAAAATTTCTCTTCATCTAGAGTATCGCCTTATCGGCCTTACGCCCAATCGTAGTCCTGTTATGTTTTTTGTTGGTATGATTCACGGGGATCGAAGTTTAGAAGAGACCAGCGAGCAAAATAACATTTCCTGAGTGATTTGTTTTTTTGTAGGTATTAGTTTTTGTGTTTTTCCTGCAGTTTTAATTGAAGAATTAATTTGTGGATAACTCTATTTCTTTGCCATTTTTGTCAAAATGAAAGGCATGGCTTGTTATTAGTTTTCGAGTGGCGTGGTATAGGGTGGTCCAACCATAATGCACGATGTTAATTGTGAGTCACACCTTAACGTCAAGTTTTTCGCCCAACTTAATTTGACATTTCTTTGTTTCAGTGTTTGACAAATTCAACCATGGAGAGGTACACAATTGAGCAGCGCGTTAAGGTTGAACAGAAGTGAATGGTGACTTTACTCTTCAGCGACGAGGCACACTTTCACCTCAGTGGATTCATTAACAAGCAGAATTGCCGCATTTGGGCAAATGAGAATCCACGAGTGATTGTTGAAAAGCCGATGCATCCACAAAGAGTGACTGTTTGGTGCGGTTTATGGGCTGGCGGCGTCATCGGGCCGTACTTCTTCGAAAATGAGGACGGCCAAGCAGTTCTTCTTCTTGTAGCCAGAAATTGAGGATATGGACCTGGACGATATGTGGTTCCAACAGGATGGTGCCACTTGCCACACAGCCAACGAAACAATGGCTCTTTTGCGATGAAATTAACATCGTGCGTTTTGGTTGGACCACCCTATACAAAGAGTTACGATACTGGAGGAAAAAAGTTGCTGAAGTAGGCACTCAGATTTGTATGTTACTTAATACACAAAAGCCGTCATGGAATTATTCAAACTTTAGCGGTGGCACTGGATTTCAAACCGATTTCTCGTCTTTTTTCTTGTTCTTCTTTTTTTTCAACCATCAGAATAGCTTCGATTCTCTTTCAGATTTGGTCTTCCTTTATATGTATATATGTGTATATTCTAAGGGTTAACTTCAATATCACAACAGAGTACCGCTGAAGTAGAAGGGAAAAATGGATCCATGGCTTTGGAGCATAATGGCGGGATGTCGTATTTCTTTGAAAATTTATACAAGATCGTCGGACCTTGACAGAGCAGCTTTTTAAGGAATGGAACAAAAATTACGAGCGCTAAAAGAAGCATGGCTGAAAATTCTTTAAGATTGCTCTAGAGACTGATCTCCATTTTCTGACAAATAAGGTCAATAACAACGTTCCATCTATATTCATGCGAATGGCAATCTGCTATTTTGTAAATAGAGTTATCCGAATAACTAAAGAACCACATATTCCGGAAAGTTATTCCAATTTTTTATAAATCTTTTTTAAGGCAATTAAGCTCGGCTCAAGCTAAGTAAGTACAATACTTTCCTCGTTATGATGCGTGACCCCAATCAATTCAACTCTTCAGTTGCGATTAAAATTTGATAATCAACATCCGTAACATTACCGAATCAATAGGAACAATAGCGTATCGTTAAACAATATTTACAAATTACGATCACCGCCGTAACCATATGTACATTATTATTACTTATTACTTAAAAATGAAAGTTTCAGAAATGGAAAATTCAACAAATATGGAGATATCTCGTTATATTTGCCTGGAACTCTCCATTAAAACAAAAGTTCGCACATTTCGATTATATCATTTGAATGTGTCGCACCCGAGTTTTAATATTAATTTTTTATAGAAACAAACAGGAGGGGCCAAGCTCCAGCTCTTGACATACGCGCAAATAATATGCTCGCCAAATTCTTACACAACTTCAGCACACACTTTGAATTTATTAATAAAATGGATTTTGCCTTGATCGGCGTAATTTAAATTTGGATTCTTGTAGCTCGAGCTTCGATAGCATAAATTTAGCACAATTACCGAGTGCTGATTTTGACCTAAAGATCGCGAGTCGTGGCCATCATCAAACAGAAATTTTCCTCAATAGTTTCAATCTATTTTTGCAAGAAATTCTTTGAAACATAAAGAAAAAGCCAGCATCAAGCAAACTGAAAAAAAAATGCACAATACACGATGAAAAGCTTATAGCTATATCCATTAGATACTTAAGCCGTGACACAATCTCATCAAAATTGGTGTGAGATCATGCAGAGATTTTGCGGGACAAAAAAAATATGCAACAACAGAGAAATCGTTGATCGCGTACACTTTGTAAGAAAAAAACCGATGATGACTTTGTGGTAAAGTGTAAAATTCTAAATTGTAGTTGCAAATATGTCGCGAAATGTGCAATGGTTTCTCTTCTACTTCTATAATGGCACTACAGCCCAAATCGGGCTTTGGCATCCTGACTTTCAGGTTTCTTAATATTTTATTTGTCATTGCGAAAGGGTTTTGTTAGGCCTTCGCATTACCCTCTATCTATGAATTTTCATTTCCGTAAATTGAGGTTACTATGGTATACCCAGGCAGTGTGCTGGGATTATGCGTCGACCGGGATTTGAACTCAAGACCTTCGCATTGTAGACCAACACGTTGCACTAGACTACACCCTAGCGGCAAACCACTCATTTCGATTGCTTCGATCGCAGTTCCAGGTCTTGGGAAGCAGACTTTAGCCACTTCTTCAGGTGGTAGTCATTCTCACTGTATTTAATTTTCAAAAAGATGTTTCTCCAATGGATGCTTCCGAATGATTCACGGTAAGAAATAAAGTGCTCCCCAATTGAATCGACAGTGACCGCGGTCGATTTCTGTTTACATTAGAAAGATTCGATTAAAAAATCGATTCCAGGAAATGTCTTTCAGGCGTCATTATTAAAAATCGAAATAACAACTTTATCGCTTTCTTTTTTTTTCAAATAATCTTCACACCTTGGCAATTTCCTTGATAAGCATGCCGACCAAGGCAAAATAAAATTCTCTTATCAAAGAAGCGGGAAGTTTGAAATTTGTCCGACATATTGGCGTCGTATAATTCGGCCACAAACTTAAACGCAAATCGTTTTAATATTCGCGTGGAATTTATAGCAAAAATTTTTGTTTGGAAGTATGTATTATGCATGCATATAATTACGTGTAAGTATAAATTTAGATTTTCGAAAAATGGAAGTTCAAGGCCTTGTCAATTGATTTTATAGATGGGTGCGGCGTGGATTCATTGTTCCACTTTTTCATCAGTTACCTGTTTTCGTCGGCGGTATTATGCAAGAATTTCGTGAATTAAAACAGCGATTTCCTGTTCACCTGAAAGTTGCTCTGGTGTTATTTGCTAATTTTTCAATTTTATCTTTGAACCGAAAATTTTTATAATGCCCATTTATGAGGATTTGTTTATAAAGCCATTCTATTGCTTCGAGCCTTGTTAAAAACATAAAGCTCGATCCGACATCAGAAATGGAAGTTTATACAAAAGAGATGCATTGTCTTATTTTTCAAAGAAAACACAGAAGTGTTTGATTTAATTCTTTAGTATTTCCTATTGCGTGGTAAGCCATACCCACACTCGTATTTAGTAGTTTGTAGAAGAAATATAAATGAAAAATGTCGGAGTTTTTAATGGAATTGAGAATTGTGGGTCTTACTTATATAAAAATGATTTACGTAAATTGATTTCAATGAAATTTGAAAAGGGAGACACGCGTAATACTGAGTTTCACTTAAATTACAATATAATAACATTTCAAATATATGACATACGTCCTGTTAATGATATTGATATCATTCAGATAAAATATATCGTAGCTTATCGCTGCACATGCACAGTCCCACGATTTTTATGACCAGAAAACAAAATTATGATTATGAGTAAAGCTCAATCATGTGATACTCTAGATAAAATGGGGAGTTTAATGTACCAGAAAATATGTAATCTTAAAAATTCTTTAGAATATTGACTTTTGTATGGGGGGATGGTAGAAGTAGAGTATCCGAAGTACAAATAAAAAAACCGCCGTTTCCCAATAGATGGCGCCAGCAGTAAGTCCTGGTCAAAAATCAGAAACATTACATGGTAAGGTTAGACATCTGTCAACAACTCCTCATTAGTAGATTTGTGAGCTTTTATCGGCATTTGTATAGAAGGTGGCTGAGGAAGGGGAAGGTTTTGGAGAAAATTCGAATGGGAGAGGGTAGAAGGAGTGAAGCAAAGTTGATATTTCAGCATTTATTGCCATTATTAAGAAACGAATTTTGGCAAAATTTTGAGTATCAACCTTTTCTAGCTTCACTGAAAATTGAAATATTGCATTAACAAAAATTATGCATTTGCATGGAAGGGGCATGGTTCCGCAAGGATAATCGCATCCTGTAAGAAAGGCAGAACTGTATGCCATCACGCGTGTCACAGGTCGCTAATGGACGACGAATTGGGTCGGTAAGTTGCCGAATAAGCAAAATTATGCAGTTTGGCAACCGCGGAGAAACAGAATGTTTTAATGTGTCGTCGTTTCCAAATTTCTCCTTCAAAAAACCTTCTTCGTTAAGAAATCCATCTCATACCCAAAATCCCCATTGTTTTCCTACAGTCAAGCCAAGGTCTACAAGTATCATTCTAAGGGCTGCATGATAACAGGTGTCTGACATTATGAACGATTTCTTAGAGGCACCGGGCGAAACCCTTTCGTAAGTCAGACTTACATCCGTAATGGAAGCCCTACGGAGGCCGATTTTCTTTTCTCGCTATACTCCTGGGATCAAAATTGATACAGAAGATTTTTCAGACGTAACTACTTGGCGCCCCCAGTCGAAATGTATTGGGAGTACAAATTGAAAACCGAAATTCGAGCCATTATTGTGCAAAAATGGTTAAATATTTATTATTCAAAGAAATGCCCATCACTAGCCACAACTTTTTTCCCATCTTCCTGGCATTGTACGGATTCCGCGTCGAAAAAACTGCTCTTTTTTTGAGCCGATCTACGAATCGACCTGATTTCTGGCTTCTTCGTAAGAAGTTCTGCTCAGCCAGGCCATGCGTCATCGATCGGAATGGGTGGTGGTCGGAAGGGGCGATATCTGGAGAATGCGGCGGGGGTAGAATGTCTCATTTCAGTAGGTTTTCATAACGTGAGCAACATGTGGCCGAGCGTTGTCGTGCAGCAAAATTACTTTCACCAATCTCTCTTTGTATTGCGGCTGTTTCTCCTTTAATGCTCGGTTCAAACGCATTAGTTGGTTTTTGCAGCGATCTTCCGTGATGGTTTCACTCGGTTGCAGCAGCTCATAATACACCACACCGAGCTGACGCACATCGTCCAAATGCTCCAATTTCAGGAAAACTATGTCCAATTTCTTTGAAAATAATAAAAATTTTAAACTTTAAATTCAGCACGAAACATTTTGCATGCCATGTTCGATGTCATATACAAAAACTACAAATCCTCTGCTTTTACCACCTCCCATACAAAATTTACTATTCACTATTCGAAAGAATTTGAGTTGACACATTTTCTGGTACAATGATTCTTTCTCATTTCATCTAGATTATCATATGATTCGGCTTTACGCCCAATCATAATGTTGATGTTTTTTGCATTTTTAGTCATGAAACGCAAAAAAAATAAAATTTCAAAGCAAAAAAATTTTTTTCTGTGTCGATCACAACATTCTATTATATACATAATAATGAAAAACTGTGCGTATCAAGGAGGATATACAGGGTGTTTGGTACTCCGTACATAACCTTGTAAGGGGTTATTCCTGGATATATTTTGAGCAAAAAATTGTTCTACGGAGATGGCCAATTTTCAATATCCACGGAGATACAGGGTGATCAAGAAAAGTCCTTCGGACCTGTACCCTCACTCACTCAAAACGCTATATCTTGAAAACTAATAATCGCATTTCAAAGTGTTATAACTTGTTTTTTAGGGAATCAAATTATCTTTCATTTGGTGTAATAGTCCGTATTGTACCTGTACCCAATCCTGAGGTATTTGCTTCAGACCACAAATTTTTGATACTTTGACCCTCAAAATTCTGTGATCAATGTAGTTTTTCTCAAGAAAACGCATTATAAAAATGTCATTTTAATGTTGTTTTTTTATGTGCCATATTATTGCCTACAAAAGATGCACACATACTTATGACTTAGGTTTTCCCGTTTTCCAGGTAATAAGCGAAAATACATATGGCTTAAAAATAAAATATGCCATAAACCAACCCTCGTTCTAAAAAAACTACCTGAAATGTTGTTAAACTGAAATATTCTTTGTGTCCTTTAATTACTATTTAAATTATCAATGAATGTCCTTTAGGAAGTATTAAAATTATCGAGAAAATGAATTAAATTAAAATGAGTTTCAACACAACTAGGTGCAGCACTTTGCCCTTTTTAATGGGTTACCTAACAAAATGAAAAGCCTATAAAAGCAAACCATACTTCATATTTTTATCAGTTTTAGTTAAATTTGTAAAAGAACAAGGTGTCACTAAAATTTAGAAAAGAATTTCGAAATGCCTGAGTTCACGAACGAAGAATATGCAGACATAATTTTCCTCTATGGAGAGTGTCAGGGAAATGAGCAAGTGGCGCGATCTTTGTATCATCACAGATTTCCCAATCGTCGAATACCTTACCCGAGAGTATTCCAAGACGTTTACAGAAGGATTAGGAAAACAGGCAGTGTTAGGACAAGCAGAGTGAATGCAAATCCTGCGCCGGTAATCGCTGTTTCAATTGATCAACGAATCCTAGCTGCAGTTCAAAATGATCCATCAACTAGTATACGACGCTTGGCATTGCAGTTTAACGTCTCTACGTGGAAAGTTTGGAGTGTCCTGAAAGCAGAACGTTTGCATCCCTACCACCACACACCAGTGCAGGAGCTGTTACCCATTGATTTACCCAAAAGGATGGAGTTTTGCAATTGGCTCCTTGAACGACAAATAAGTGACGAGAATTTTATCAGCAACATTCTTTGGACGGATGAGTCCCAATTCACCAGGGACGGTATCACAAACTTCCACAACTTACACACATGGGCTGAGAGCAATCCACATACAAGAAGAGAGGCATCATTTCAGCACAGATTCAGTGTCAATTTATGGGCAGGTGTGATTGGCAACGATTTTATTGGTCCTATTAGGCTTCCGCCTACCTTAAATAGTTCCAATTACTTGCATTTTTTGACAAATGATCTACAGGAGTTATTGGATGATATGCCACTGCAACGATTGGCTTCCATGTTTTACCAACACGATGGTGCTCCAGCTCATTACGGCCGACAGATCAGAGATTGGTTAAATTCCAATTATAGCAATCGCTGGATCGGTAGAAATGGACCGATACACTGGCCTGCAAGATCTCCTGATTTAACTATTATGGATTTCTTTGTATGGGGACGGATGAAGGACCTTGTCTACGCAACGGAAGTAGTAACGTTGCAGGATCTAAACACCAGAATCGGACTATTACACCAAATGAAAGGTAATTTGATTCCCTAAAAAACAAGCTATAACACTTTGAATTGTGATTATTAGTTTTCAAGATATAGCGTTTTGAGTGAGTGAGGGTACAGGTCCGAAGGACTTTTCTTGATCACCCTGTATCTCCGTGGATATTGAAAATTGACCATCTCTGTAGAACATTTTTTTGCTCAAAATATATCCAGGAATAACCCCTTACAAGGTTATGTACGGAGTACCAAACACCCTGTATAATAAGGAGTGAATATGAGCATGCTTTGCCTTGTAAGAAAATGGGAATGAAAGTATTTGCCTCCTTTACTGGCGAAATGCTCGAAATTTTTCGAAAAAAAATCGTTTCGCTATCTTTGTCTGGCACACTTAAAAATATTGCAACTAACTCTTTCCCACGTTAAATTGTTCGAAACAATTGTCAAATTTTCGAAAGGATTGTTTCGCTATCCTTGTTTGGCATTCTTAAACAAAAAGTAACTATCTCTGTTCCGCGTTAAATTGTCCGTTGCTAAAGTGTTTAGCTTAGACATGAACCAAAAACTAATAAAAATTGAAAAAAATAAAAATTTCTGAAATAAAACAGTAAACTCCATTCTACTGAAAATTATTTTATTGCTGACTGAATATTAGCAACCAAAAAAGAATACAAATTATTGAAAGAAGAGATTTCTGGATTCTACACTGTTACGTTTTATTATTCGTGACGTTTCGGTCTCTGCTGAGACCTTTATCAAACTGCTTGAATCCTGGCAAAATTTGAAGTTTGTACTTTTTTTAGTTTTAATGGAAATCGATAAAATGCATTTAACAAAAATTGTGCATTTGTATGGAAGGGGTAGAAGGAGTGTACGGATCAAAACAAATTTTTTTTCGCATTATTAGTATTTCTATTTGTATACTTTATACAAAATAAAAAAGTTGGTAGCTTAAACAGTTTCGAAGAAAATTAATTTAAATTTGTATGGGAGGGGGTAGAAGGAGTTAGGTGATGTTGATAATTATTTTTAATTATAGTAGAATTAATTCTGACAAAATTTCATCTTTTCAGCTTTACTAGTTTCAATGAAAATCGAAAATATGTATTTTTCAAAATTGTCCATTTGTATGGGAGGGGGTAGAAGGAGTAAGGGGATCGGGTCGTGATATTAATGACATCTATATCATAATACTTTGACCTAAATTTCATGTCGATAGCTTAAATAGTTTCAAAGAAAAATCAATTTCTTAATATTTCGAAATTTCATGAAATTTGTATGGGAGGAGGTAGAAGGAGTGGAGGGATGTAGCCCATTCACGAACTTAAAGTTACTTTCTTGCTAAAAATGACACAAAAAAATTTTTAGCACTATAGCTCAAAGTTTTCGAGAATTATGCTGTAGACAGACGCACAGACGGACAGACGGTCAGACGGTCACTCGGAATCGAGGTTTTTGAGCGACAAAAAATATTTCTGTACCCTTGGCGGCTCTGTGCGAGCGTTATTTCTTAGCGTTACAAACGGTAAGGCAAACACAATATACTCTCACATTTCATCTAGAGTATAAAGAAGCATCAAAGCCAAATGCTTTGAGCTTAGAAAGTAGGGATTTATGCCAAACTCTATCAAACGCTTTCGCAATGTCTAAAGCAAATACTTGGCCCTCGTCAAATTTATGTATGCAAGTATTCCAACGTTCGGTTAAGTAAACCAAATCATCTGTGGATCTTCTCGACCGAAAACCATATTGGCGACCATCTATAAGTTGATTCCTCTCCAAGTATTGCATGACCTTGCGGTTGACAGCAGTTTCCATAACTTTTGTAAGCACGGAAGTGATGGCTATTGGGCGATGATTTGCAGGGTCCGACTTGATTCCCTTCTTGGGTATAGGGTGCACATTCGCTTGTTTCTAGCTATTTAAAATTTTCCTGAAGAGTAGGATATAGGTGGAAAAGGTTGCCAAAGACAAGAAGCATTTTTTAAGGGTTATGGAGGAAATACCGTCCGGACCAGAGGATTTATTAATATTGAGATCCTGAAGAATTTTAGCAATAACAATGACTGCGACATTTTATGGGTGGGTCGAATTCCTCGCAAAACTCGCTGCTAGTAAATTGGCCTTTTCAACTGGATCAACGACTGAGCGGCTGCCGTCAGAAAGTGGAGGTGGGGACGATGAAATAAAACTATTACTGACGGCATTGACAAATGAACAAAAGGATTTAGATCCTTCAGTGCATTCAAGAACCTTTCGTCTTAATTTTATTAGGCGTACAAATAAGTTTCCGCCGATTGAAAAAAGATGGCTCCACCAGAAGGTTATATTGAAATTCTCAGATGTAAAGCGTAATACCATATGTTTGGACATCTGGTAACAACATAACCTTGAAGTATTACTGACTCCGTATCAACATCACATAATTTTGTTCGTGCGAAAATTTCAAGTATTGTGCCGAATAAGCGTCATTTGCGGGAACTTTTGATTTACTTCTTTAACTTGAAAAAATCTCATATGGTAAGACTGCTTTAAGTGAGAGAAGTTGTCGTGAGTGGTTTCAAAAGTTTAAAAACAGCGAGTTTGACGGGAAAGACAAAGAACGTAGTTGAAGGCCGAAAGTAAATGAAGACACGGAATTGGACGCATTATTGGAGGAAGATTCGCGCCGAATGCAAGAAGAACTTGCGCTTACATTAGAAGTGACTCAACAAGCGATTTCACATCGTTTAAAATCGTTGCAAATGATTCAAAAACAAGAAAATTGGATTCCATATGAAACCAAGAGACGTTGAACGCCGATTTCGCATGTGTGAAATGCTGCTTGCCACGCATAAAGAAAACGTTTTTTGCATCGTATAGTCACTAGTGATGAAAAATGGATCTACTACGATAACCCAAAGAAGAGAAAATCATAGGGACCACCTGGCCATGCTTCAACATCGACAGCCAAACCGAATATTCATGGAAAAAAAACTCATGCTGTGTAGTTGGTGGGATCAGCTTGGTGTCGTGTATTATGCGTTGGTCAAACCGGGTGAAACCGTTACTGGAGCTCTCTACCGAACACAATTAGGTATTGTGATTGAGGCGAGCCCTCAAGGAAAAACGCGCCCATTACTACTCCAGACACGACGAAATTATTCTCCTGCATGATAATGCTCGTCCGCATGTTGCGGCGCCGGTTAAAACCTATTTGGAAACACTTAATTGGGAAGTCGTACCCCACCTGCCGTGTTCACCAGACATTGCCCCTTCCGATTATCACTTGTTCCGGTCGATGGCACATGGCCTGTCTAAGCAGCGCTTTACATCATAAAAAATTGGGTCGATTCGTGGATAGCCACAAAAGATGAAGAGTTCTTCCGACGTGGTATCCGAATGACGTCAGAAAGATGGGCATATGTAGTGGTTAGTGATGGACAATATTTTGAATAAAAGGTAATGTACCGTTCTTTCACAATATATTCCAAATTTTTGATAGAAAACGACGGAAGCTTAGGTGGCTGAACAATTCAACAGCTGGATACCAGGGCATAGGGCAATTTTGAGGAACTGCAGGGCCGACGAACTTGCCTGACACGGAACCACCTTGCAGATTCAATCTGTGAAAGATAAGGTAAGTATGCCTCGCGCAACATATAAGCTGCAATTTAAGTTGGATGCAGATGCAGAATGCAGATGAACCAATAATTCAGTACCTGGTTGACATATATAAACCATCCATCAGTCTTTGCCACATACCGAAGCTACGGTAAGAGGTTAAGGTAGTTTACCTAAGCCAGGCAGAGCCTCCCACAACATCCCGAAGGCTTTTCGACCCATTAGCCTGACTTCGTTCCTTCTTAAAGGCCTGGAAAGACTGGTGGACAGCTACCTACGGGCAAATCTCAACCTCTTGGTCAGATGCCCCCACCAACCCGCCTATCTGAAATGTAGGTCCACTGTCACCGCCTTGCCTGTGATGGTAGCCGCCTCATAAAGAGGTTGCACTCGTTGCCTTTCTAGACGTGGAAGGCGCTTTTAACCACGTCAACATTGATGCCATACTTGAGGCCTTGTGCAGCCATAGTGTGACACCTCTCGTGACTGCATGGATAGCTAAGCTTCTTCGCTCACGAAAAATCGTAGCACGGATGGGTGACGAAACAAGAAAAGGCTCTGTACACAAAGGAACGCTACAGGGCGGCATAATATCGCCTCTCCTGTGGGTCCTAAAAGTGAAAGAACCCCTTTTCATTTTAAATCGGAACGGCTACCCCACAATAGCATATGCAGACGATCTTGTCATCATGCTAACTGAAAAGTTTGAACACGTTCTAGGGGCTCTTATGCAGTCCGCTTTACAACTGATAGACAGCTGGGCACTAAATAAAAGACTTACCATTAACTCTCAAAAAACAGATCTGGTCCTCTTTTCCAGAAGAAGAATCCCCCAGGACCACGTCCAAACTAGTGTCCATTTGTAGATACAATTTGAATGGCCTAGTGGCCACAACCGAAGTATTTCTAATTTGGATACCGGGTCATCGCGACCTGTTAGGAAACGACGTAGCAGACACGCTTGCATGGCAAGGATCTGCAAACATTAACTCCACTAGGAAGTAAGTCAGTCGATGTAGCACCAACAGTGCTCAAGACTAGCTTCAAACAAACTATTTTGGATTCTTTCTTGGCGGGGTGGCGGCAGCTGGACAGTTGCAGAACGGTCCTTTCGAGAATAACCGAATAAAGATATTACAGCTCAGCTGTTACAACGTAGTCGCTATAGCATCCGAACTATTGTTGGCCTGACCACAGGTCATTGCTTGCTAAAGCATTTAGGATACGGATCGCGAGCAACAGCCTTTGCAGAGGTTGCGATGAAGACAAAGAATTAATCGAACATTATCTTTGTCACTGTCCGCAAATCTCCAACAGTCGTCTCCTTTGTTTAGGCTCTAGATTCTTTTCAGAACTAGACGTCCAACATTCGAGCCTGCTACGGATCGCAAAGCGAACCAAGTGGTTAGCACAAGAGGAGTGACTTCCATGTTGTAATAAATAGGGGGAGTACATGGGCTCAACTAGATGGCCCCATTGCATTGTGGTTCTATGTCATCCCCCCCCCTGCAACCTAAACCTAATTTGGATGCGATTGGCAAATCCAACGACAGATGGGCAAACGGTGTTACATGTAATACCACCATACATATTGGATCTGAGCTGGATCTAAAACGCTTTGGTAGACTGATTTCGCTGAGCGAGCAGATGATTAGCTTCGTATCGGATTCCTTACAGGACACTGCTTGTTATGCTCACAGGTTTGGCCTCTCGCTTAATGATTTTTACAGGAGCTGCAAAGATGAGGAAGAGACGATTCTTCATCTGTTATGTACTTGCCCTGCTCTCTTTAGAAGGAGACACCACCTTCCGCAAATGCGGAAGCTAGGAGCGTTCAACGCTTCATAGAAAGCTCCGGTTTATTCACCGAGTAAGAGTCTCTTCTGAGATCCTGTGGCATCACACAGGACCAACTTATACTCCATGTGCTCCCCGACTTGTGTTTGGACAGCCACCTCGACCTACCTACCAGGGGTGTAAATATGAAACCGGAATTTTTTTGCAAAAAAAAAACACTTATTGGTTGGAAATGAAAAGGAGTATTTTATTCAAAGTATAGCCCTTCGCTAGCTATACATTTTCCCCATCTCTCTGGTAATGTGTGGATGCCTCGCCAAAAAAGCTGTTGGTCTTTTGATGAAAACCAGTCATTGACCCTTATTCGTACATTTTCGTAGGAAGTGAAGCGCTGCTCAGCAAGTGCGTGTCCCATCGATGCAAACAAATGGTAATCAGACGGAGCCAAGTCTGGTGAGTAAGCGGCATGGGAAAGAATTTCCCAACTGAACGACTCTATCATTTCCTTGATCAGTCTTGCTGAGTTTCATGGTGCATTGTCATGAAGCAAAATCGTTCAGTGTTAACGGTTTCACCAGGTTTCAGCAGCTCATAATAAATTACACCCTTCTGATCTGATCCCGCCAAACGTAGAGCATTGTTTTCCGGCCATAGCGATTTGGTCTTGCAGTTGATGTTGGTGGTTGACCTGGAGTTACCCATGATTTTTTCCGCTTCGGATTCTCAAAATAAATCCACTTTCCATCGCCAGTCACAATTTGATGGAGAAATGACTTTTGTTTTGTATCTGGCGAGCAGCATTTCGGGAGTGGTTTTTCTGTTTTCCTGCTGTCTTTCGTTGAGATCATGTGGGACCCATTTTCCCATCTTGTGGATCTTTCCCATGGCTTTCAAACGTATGGCGCCGGCTGCTCGTGTTACGTTTAACTGATCTGTCAGTTATTGTTGCGTTTAAGCGTCGTCCTCATCCAACAATACTTGCAATCTGCTGTCTTCAAACTTTTTCAGTGGTTTTCCACGTTCCTCACGTCAAAATTTCCACTTATGAATTTTTTAAACCACTCAAAGCACTGTGATTTACCAAGAGCATGATCACCGTAAGCATCGACAAGCATTCGATGGAATTCAGCAGCAGTTTTCTTCAAATGGTAACAGAAAATTAAAGCTGCCGGCAAATCGTAGTTTCGCGGTACAAAGTTGGACATGTTCACTGTTATTAGAAACTATTCTGTCGTATAAAACTTGTTATGAGTTGACGATCTTTGTCCGATGTCAAAACAAGAAAATGGCGCCACTGACGCGTGTTCACAATAACCACATCGACCAGTGAGGCCCTCTATGATCAAATTCCGGTTTCATATTTACACCCCTGGTACCTCCACAGCCTTAAACATCCGATTCTATCCCAGCTGCAAAAACGCTAGAGTTTCAATACAAGTGAATTATCTGAACAGCGCCAAGAGAACGAAAATGAAAACGCATTACATAAAATTGATGAGTTCGTTTCAAGTGCACATGGTCAAGTTGCCGGTTCAGAATTCAGATTTCAACGAGGCCAACTTCTAGTTATTCGAATTTTAAATCAAAATCAATTTAGCACAATGCCACTTTAGGTCAAACAATCAAGTTCGATGTGCGAGCAAGATCACGATCACTAGTTTAGTGTTGCTTGGCCGAAATAACAATCTTCCCCTAAGCCATATAAGGGGAAACATGATGGAAAATATTATAGACGACCAGTGGTCAAAATAATATTATTGTTTCAAGTCGACTCCTACATCCTTTCAATAAAGCCAAAATAGAAATTCCTGATCAGAGGTTCGGTGAACATCGAAAGTATGCTGCAAATCTGTGAGCAGCAGAATGTGTAGAGAAGTTTTTTGTTAAAGACGATCCCCGGTTGACCATAATCGTTTATCACGTTCTTTCTGAATCACCCAGTACAATATGAGACGATTGTGTTAGTCATTTAGTCAAGATTGTAAATTGAAGCAAGGTTGATTGTTGTCTGCACTCAAGTACAAAGATTTGATCAAAACTTTGCTGTCAGTATCGCGAGTCCGCGCTGTTTTAAAGAATGAAACAGGCGGCGAAAGAATTAGAGAAAATCCTTTGACACGTTACGGGGTTTGTTTATTATTTTCAATTGGGAGTCTTTACGATTTGGTGTTAAGGTCGAACTTCCATGAAGCCCCCTCCTTCGACAGTTTTCAAGCGTTTTTATAACGAAATACGAGTGTGTCTCAAAGTTCTTCAAAGAAATATTTCGATCCTCTTCCACAACACAAAAAAAAAATCTACAGAATTATTTTAAGAAAAGCAACACCAGGCTTTCTTCCATCTCAGATATCAGAGACAAATATTCGATTACAAAAATTCTTTCGCCGAGAAGTTGTTTTTTAATTTTGCTTTTCCAGTTTCCAACGCCCTACGTAAGTCTTGGAATTTTAGTCGCTGGCACTAGATTTCATTATTACAGAAAGAAAAAAAATATCGGCACCGCTCCAATCAGAAGAAGATTCTTCCATCGATGACTGAACGTTCCGAAAAGCTTAGGGCTGTTCGTTTTTTGGCGAGACGTGTTTCTGTTTACAGGCAAAACTGTCGCGTAGCCACAGCCATTCTACATCTAACGAAGACGATTTGAATGACTACAGGTTAATGGCCGCAAGTTCCGCACTTTTGATTCCAGCCAAGGTCGTCGTCATCATCATCGTGAAGATCTCCGTTGTCGTCGTACTTTACAAGCGTACACGATTGTCGTATGAGGTGACGACTTACGCTGGAAGATGAGATGGGATTCAGAGGTGGGCGCTCTTAAACCGGCCGCTCATCGCTGATAAAAATATGCTGGAAAAAAAAAACAATGGCACGGATCAGCAGTTCTTACACTGACTGGGGCAGCACAACATGCAAGCACCTGAAATAAAATCGATAAAATGACCAGCGGACGAAACAATGAGCACTGGTCATAGGCGTACAGAAAACCGTAATCAGGTCACAACAGCTCGAGTGCAATCGGAAGTGGCCGAGAAGGTGTCATGCCTTATGCAACTAGGGCGCACATATGGACGGCGTGACACTGCCCACTTTCAAGTAATTAGCAGCTCGAGTTCCAGCAATTATTGCTGGTTCAAGCCGATTGCTGGGCAGCTCGCTCCGTCGAACACACCTTAGTAACCTTGAACGGAATTCGGTCGGACTCCGACCGAACAGAGAGTTCCTGTAGAGGTGTTGCGCAAACCGATCTTACACGCCCAGGCTTTGACAGCCTCACAAGGCCATTTCACACTCACCTTGTAAACATCGCCGTATGTTCCGGATCCGATTTTCTGGATCAGCTCGTACTCGTCCTGCGGATTCCGTCGCGAAATATCCGAGCTGAGGAGGTTCGATCCGTGCGCCATCCTCCTCTGGTATTTATTGTGGCCGCCAAACTAAACGAAAACGCTCCACAAATCGACCGAAAAACAAAAAAGAAAAATGCACAATCGGGCTCTCTTAAGTGATTCCCGGCAGAAACAAAATTGAGGACGTAGACGAATTAAAAACAACAACAACAACTACAGCCACCAGGACCGAAAGTGCACCTGTAAAACGCGAGTGCGGAGCACAAAGTTTTTCACTTGTTTTGAATCGCACGACTCCGCTTTTCCTACCACCCCGTTCAGGCGCCAAACAAAACAACAACAAAAAAAACAAGACCACAAAAACCACTTGACAGCGGGTTCAATTTCACGTGTAAAAACTTCTCCCGAAATTTCCAACTCACGACATTTCCAGCACTTGGGCAAAGCTCCGTGACGGCACAAAAAAAAAACTCTGTTCCCGTTTTTCTTGTTTTGGAAAATTCCAGTTGCTTCGCCGTAAAGGCCGATAGTCGAGACGAAATTTAACTCGAAATTACTGTGAACACCGAAAAACACACAATCGAACCGCAAACACAATTCACTAATTATTTACATTCGGGCCGCAGTTCTGGAATTTCACACTTCTTAACCCGTTCGTTTCGCGGTGACACGGAATTCTATCAAGTCCGCGCTTCGACACGACGTTCTACGCCATTTGCAAAATGACTGCGGCCCGAGCGATGTGAAGTTAGGCCTGACAACTCCAACAACTGATGCCCAGCAGAAATATTGTCATGAGTTAGTTACATCAGCTCACAATAGCAAGGGTTCATGTATAAGCTAAGCTAAACCAAGTTTGAGCCGCGAAAAATTTGAATGCGATTTTCTTAATTGCACACAATTAAAAGCGAGCATTGACTGTTAAAATAATTTACAGTTACGGAAAATTATTATAAATAAACAAATCGTTAGATATGTGTAAGGGCGTGCTAGCCGCTCCATGTTCCACTTGGAACATTGATGAGTTTTTTTTTTTTAAGGCACCGAATATTACTTAGGGGGTCACCCTTTAATGCAATTGCACAGTTATGACGGTATAGGAAGAGGATGAAACTTGGTAGTGTAATGGGAATTTTGGGGGAGAGAGACGGAAGTGGCGATGGACATTTTTTTTGAAATGCTGAAGGTTATACTTGCTTGGAAATATGCTAGCAGGCAATGCGTTCCAAAGTCTGGACGTTCGGGGGATGAATGACTGTCTATATTTCACTGTACGATTAGGATTATGGTAAACTGTTGCGCGCGTTTAGCTTGACGAATTTTTCGAGGAAAACTGTAAAGTGGTGGATAAGTGATCTAAGTTCCGCACTACATTTACCATGAAAGTAGCGATAGTAAATGCTAAGTACTGCAACGTTCCTACGATGCTCGAGGGAGTCAATAGAAATCGTAATGGTGTCATCTCCAATTAATCGCAACGCATGTTTTTGGATCGAGCAGCGCAAGGTGTGTTTTGGGAGCCCCAGCCCACAAATGCGAATTGTACTCTAAACGAGGTCTAATGTAAGCCTTGTAGATGGTAGCTAAGTCGTGAGGCGTAAAATAATTTTTGCATTTGCGAAGAATACCTAGGAGTTTGGAGGTATCAAGTGCAACATCATAGATATGTTTGCTCGAATCAAGATGGTTATTTAACTTTAAACCTAAAACGATAAATTCCTCTAAAGGGCTAATTGGTACGCCATTAAAAGCTAAATTAGACGACGACGCTAGAACATCACGTTTAAGAGAAAGATGACAGACCTGTGTTTTAGCAGCGTTGAACTCTACTCTATTTTTCCTGCCGCATTCCAGGGTTAAGCCGAGGTCGGAGTCCAGCGAACTGAATAACTCCCTGCGTTTGGAAGCAATTGATTGCTTGTGAGAATCCGCAGCAGAGTTAAATTCAAAGGTGGTATTTAAAGTACTGTTATCTGCAAAACTATGGATTGGATTGAGACTAGATGACAAAAGGTCATTAATGAATACTAAGAGCAGAGTAGGCGATAGGACAGAGCCCTGAGGAACACCACAATTAGTTGGGAAAGAAGAAGAAGAAACGCCATCTAAAACGACTCGTATAGTACGTTCAGATAGGAAACTCTCAATCCATCGAATGAGGGTAGCATCGAGGCCAATGGCCTTTAGCTTAACAAGAAGAAATTCATGCCAAACTCTGTCAAAAGCTTTTGCAATGTTAAGAGCAAGAACTTGACCTTCGCCGTATTTGTGTAAGCAAGAGTTCCAACGTTCTGTTAGGTAGACCAAGAGATCTCCCGTCGACCTTCCAGAACGGAAACCGTATTGGTGATCGTGGATAAGCTGCTTCGAGATAGTGAATTATTTTGCAATTGACAGCAGTTTCCATCACTTTCGAGAGCACTGAAGTGTTAGCGGGGTTCGCTTTGCTTCCTTTCTTGGGAATTGGCTGAACATTCGCGACTTTCCACAATCGTGGCAAGCACCCAGAAGAGTAAGATAAATAAAAAAGATTGCGAAGAGGTTTAGCCAGAGAAGAGGAGCACATTTTAAGGGTAATGGGGGGAATGCCTTCAGGGCCAGCGGACTTGTGAACATTGAACTTTTGCAGGATCCTAGATATGAGACGCGTGCGGAAATGTAGCGGCGGCAGCGAAAAACCTGATGGTGATGCGATAGGAGGGGTTTGGTTTGAAGGTGGTAGCGTTGAGTTTCTTGCGAAACTTACCGCCAATAGGTTGGCTTTCTCAACTGGATCAATAACGGTACGGTCACCATCGACGAGTGGTAGTGTTGATGAAGATATGAAATTATTATTGACCGTTTTGACAAAAGACCAGAAAGATCTTGAGCCTTTTGGACTCTGAAGGATCTTCCGCCGAAGTTTTTGGTCGTGATCAAATTTAACACGTTTAAGGATAGATTTGCAGGTATTTCTTGATACATTATAAAGCTCTCTGTTAGCTGGAGTTGGAATATTGAGAAAATTTTGAAACGATTGTTTCTTAGCCTCAATTGCCGCGAGACACTCATTTGTGAACCAAGAGTCCTTCGACGGCCGGATTCTCTTTTGACTAGAAGGTATGTAGAGCTTCATACCTTTCAGGATGGTCTCGGTGACAAGTTTGCAGGGTTCATCGCAGTCATTAGAATCAAAGCACAATTTCCAATTAAAGGCATTGAAGAACTCGTTCAGCGCCCCCCAATTCGCTCTTTTGAAATGCCAAACAGTTCTGCGAGGTGCCTTAACTAGCAGCGATTTTAGTGCTGCAACAGGAAATTGTGCACGAATCAAGAAGTGATCCGTATTTCCAATTGGCGATGGGGATATTACAGGGAGAGAGTATTTCTCAGGTTGGCTGGTGAGAAATAGATCAAGAAGATTGGAAAATTGACCTGCAATTTCAGGTGAACGAGTGGGCTCATTTACCAGCTGTGTTAGACCGTTTAATGAGGCAAAGAGCTCAGTATCACATCCCTCTTGGTCCGTGCAGGAGGAATACTGAAGCCGCAGTGTTGTGAACATTGACATCGCCCGCGATAACAATTTCAGCGTCAGGGTGAGCAGTGTAAATGGACTGGATGGATTCAGACAAATCATCACAAGCTGTTTTAGCTGCATTCAATGCCGGGCTTCTATAAACGTAACAAAAATACAGGATGTGCCCTTGGATTGAAAGTTTTATCCAGATATAATTAAATTCCGGATTGGAGCAGGTACCCAAATGCGGAACCAATTGGAAGGGCACATCATCGCAGATGTAATGAGCGATCCCCCGCTGACGAAAAAATGCTGGGATAAGGTGGTAACCGGGAACAGAATAAAACTACTTTCCAAGTAGCACCTTGCACTCGCCAAGTGCTAGTATTTCTGGCTTAGCAGTTTGGGTGTAAATGTACAGGGAGAGGTAGGCAGAGCTCAATCCCCGAACGTTGACTTGGTCAATCGTAAAGGTTGTCATTTAAACAAAAAAAAACAAGCGCGTACGAAAAAGTTAATAAATAAGTAAAAAGAGGACTCAAATTAAAAAATTTAAAAGCCAAAAACAGAGAACTAACTAAAAGGCAATGTAAAATTGAGAAAACAATTCAAGACAAAACGAGTAAAATTAAAAGAAACAAAAAAATAAAAGTAAATTAAAGCGCGATAAAAACAAGAAAAACTAATAGCTAAAATTTGTCAGGATGTAAAAAACAAAAAAATCAAGAGTAAATAATAAAACACCAAATGACAGAATAAAAATAAATGCATTGCAGAGAAAAAAAACCAGCAGCATAAACCAACAACACAAACGAAAAATAATTAACGGCCCGGGATCCGCAATTGCAATGCCCGCGCAAGTACTATGCCCATACGCGGACAACCAATACAACGAAGATCCCGGACCGCTAGGCGACACTTAGCTGGAGATTGAATGGGATTGAATATCCGACGGCGATGTGACCCCCTCGAAGAGATCACTATTTATTAAGAATACAAAAAAAAAACACTCGCGGTTGAAATTAATAATAATATGAAAACATTATAACAAAGCGAATAACGAAAAAAAAAAGGAGAGACGGCGAAAAGCACGTCCGGCACCGAACACGAACGTGGAATATATGGTATGTTGTATACACAACAAGAGATTTCAACAATACCATTGGTATTATTGAAATATCTACGGTTTATTGCGCCCTAATACGAAACGCACGGGTGTTTCTCTTCTTAAGATTTAACGTGAACATTTTATTGGGAGTACAAATTGAAAACCGCCGTTTTTTTTTTAATTCGAGCCATTATTGTGCAAAAATCGTTAAATATTTATTATTCAACGAAATGCCCATCGCTAGCCAAAACTTTTTTGCCATCCTTATGGCAACATACGAATTTCGCGTCGAAAAAACTGCTTTTCTTTTTAGCCGATCCACGAATCGACCCACTTTTTGGTTTCTTCGTAAGAATGAAAGTGCTGTTCAGCCAGGCCATGCGTCATCGGTCGGAATAGGTGGTAGTCGTAAGCGTGATATCTGTTGAATACGGCGGGTGGAGAGGAAGTCCGATTTCAGTGTTTCCAGGAAGGTTTTCACAACATGAGCAACATGTAGCCGAGTGTTGTCGTGCAGCAAAATCACTTTGTCGCGTCTTTCCTCGTATTGCGGTCGTTTCTCTGTTATAAAGACAATTTCCTTTATTAATATAATGTTTATTTATTAGTTTTACTTAGACTGTAATTTGCTCCGACCGACTTGTTCTCGTCTTCGAAAACGGAAGAGGTCGATCTAGCGTTGCCATATCGCATATTCTTTAGAATAAAAATATTTATGCCATATGGAGCAGCTATTCGCATATGAAAAAACGCCGTTTGACGTTTCTTGGCTTCAACTCCTATGGCACTCAATTTCATTGTTTTTGTATCATTCCCAAGCTTTCAAACGATGTGATATGGCTTGTTGAATCACGCCCAATGAATCTGCAGATAGTTGTTGCATTTGACATGAATCTACGTCCAGCAATGCGTCCAATTCTACGTCTTCAAACTTTTTAACCGCTCCGGGACGCTCTATGCCTTCCACGCTGGAATCACCCATTTTATAACGTTGAAACCATTCACGACACGTTCTTTCACTAATAGAACCCTCATCATAAGTTTGAACAATCATTCGACGCACCTCAGCCGCAGATTTTTTTGAATTGAAGGTAAAAAGCAAAACTTCCCATAAATGCCACTTATTTGGCTCAAAAAAGTATATGACGCCGATGAAATTTCTCAATGATGCCTAAGTTTACTATGTGCCGTTTCCGATTCGCCATTGTTGATTAGCATTTACTGCTGGCGCCATCTATTGGGAAATGGCAGGTCCCAATTTGTATTCCCGATACCTGCTAGCTATTTCTAAGAAGTGTATCAACAAGAAGTGTAAGGTTTGCTTCTATGAAATCAGAAAACATATAGCGCTGCTGGTGGTCTGCCGGCTGCAGTTTTTGATTCAATTGGAGCTAGTACGAATTCAGAGCTAAATCTTTCGTCAATATTCGCAGTGTAAACGTGAAGAGGTCGAGTTCTCGAGCACTGTGACGACTGGAGGTGTTTCACTGCGGCGATGTTTGCGGTGGAACGTCCGGGCGAAGTCGTTTCGGTGTCTTCACATCTTGCACTGATCCAGTCTCTGGGAATTTTTTGTTTAGGTAGCGCACACACGACTCATGAAGCACATGATAACGATCAAATTTTGGGCATCGTAAATGCGATTGAACTCGAATTTTCGTTATAAAATTCAACGACTGTGTAGTATAGTAGAGATAAGGTCATATCTATAATTGAAGAATCCTACGAAGAAGCAAGGTGTCACGTCTTACATAGACGAGAGCTGTCCGAGAGCTTTCCTGTGCGTACGGGTGTCATACAAGGCTGCATATTATCACCAGCCCTGTTCCTGGTGGTAATAAAGGACATTTTGAAAGCTGCATTGGAAGGTGGGGAAGGTAAAGGTCTTCAATGGAGACTATTAACATCTTAAGTCACCTTGATTATGCTGATGACGTGTGTTTGCTTGCATATAACCGTTCGGGCTGAGAGCCAAATGTTTGCTTGTTCGATTCTAAATACAAAGAGGCGAGACTGAAAACAAATGGGCGAAAAACACACCGATTGAACGGACAAGATGTGGGAGAGGTTCCCGATTTTTATTATCGTGGAAGCATTGTCAGCTTGGAGGATCTGGTCTCTTTAGGAACGAGCAGAGAATATCTGGAGACGAAAATAACAAAAATGAACAATGACAAAATTTATCACTGGACGAAAATTTGAAGAAAAATGACGTGGGCGTAGCATTTAATACCGTGAAAGAAATGAAACAAGGTTAAAAACCGCAAACTACATAGTAGCTAGGGTGTAGCCTATTGGCTAACGTATTGGTCTACAATGCGAAGGTCGTGAGTTCAAATCCCGGTCGACGCATAATTCCAGCACACTGCCTGCTTGGTCACCTCTATCTACGAAAATAAAAAATTCGAAGATAGAGGGTTGTGCGAAGGTCTAACAAGCCTTCTAAGACTAAATAAATGATGAAAAATATTAAGGAATCTGAAGATTAGGAGGCCAAGGCCCGATTTGGGCTGTAGTGCCATTGTAGAAGAATAAAAACTGTAATACAAAAATAACAATTGTCATTCAATACATCAGATGCACCTGTGCAGATTGAAAAAAGTTTTTTAATGATTTTACTTTTTACCGACGTGATAAATATTTCTCCATTTAAAAAAAAGTATTTTGTTCGTTTGGAGGCAGCCAAGGGATACTAAAGAACGGCAATTTTACTTTTTTTTCGTTCTCACGGTCTCATATATTCTACCCAGTGGAATATGATGTTGACCAGATAATCAAAAAACCAGCGAAACGAGCAAGGTGTTGCCTTACATCGAAATCAAGCAAAATTCACGCAATTCATCAGGCAACAAACGGAAAAGGTCATCGAAAATCGCATACAACCCAGCAACTTTCCATCCATAACACAACGAGCAGCCATCGTAAGGTCAGTAAAAATAAAGTCAAGTGATAGTGAACCTCGTGCGAAAAAAAAGGATTCATCCATCCCGTATAATAAACGGAAAATCGTAACAGGAACGCATCGTGGACTGCGGTAAAAGGTAGATTTCAAGGATATTTTTTTTTTGCAATTAATTTTTCTAATGATCCAAATACTAACTCCGCCATAGCCGGTCCCGATTGAGAAATGAGAAGGGAGCATGGAGTTAACCTGAATGGTAGCACCAGTGCGTCTCAGGAAGTAGGCAAAATGTATGACATGTTTGGACTCGCAACATAGCTGTGAGAACTCCAGCATGTCATATTTAGCTGAAAACTGCCACCCTTTTTCTACCAGGGTGTAATAAATAAGTAGGACCGGTCCTCCAGGTCGGGGGTTGGGCGAGGCACCAACAATGCATCACCGGAAAAAAATACTGTCCAAAAACCTGAAGAACAGCCTCGGAAAGGATGAACTCAACGGTAACGACGCCGCAAACGAAAAATGGACTACTCTATTGGATCTTGGAATGTTCGATCCTTAGTTAGGACAGGAGCTCTGAAAGAGTTCCTCGAAGAAGTGGCGAAATACAACATAAACATAGCTGCCATCCAAGAAACGAAATGGCTCGGTTACGAAATCATGGACATGAGATCACACACAATCTATCCAAGTGGAAAATTGTCGGGAAGCAGAGAGTTTGGAGTCGCTTTTGTCGTTGACAAAAAATTTAAACAGCAGGTCACGAGCTTCAGACCAGTAAGTGAAAGATTGTGTGCAATTCGAATAAAGACTAAATTTTTCAACACTTGGTTGATCAACGTGCACGCACCAACAGAAGACAAGGACGATATAACTAAAGACGATTTTATGCCACCCTAGAGACAACCTATGATTCTTCTTCTTCAATGGCGCTACAGCCCAAATCGGGCCTTGGCCTCCTGAACTTCAGGTTCCTTAACATTTTCATTATTTATTGCGGACGAGTTGTTAGCTCTTCGCACAACCCTCTATCTACGAATTTTTTATTTTCGTAGATTGAACCTATGATTCACTGCCCTCGAATGACCTAAAAATTGTCTTAGGGGATTTTAATGCAAAAGTCGGAAAGGAGGAGGCTCATAGAGTAACAACAGGAGGGCACAGTCTCCATGCCATAACCAACGACAATGGCCAACGTCTTATTGATTTCGCAAGCAGCAAAATGATCATAGTAGGCTCTTCCCACATCGCGATATTCACAAACGAATGTGGGCATCACCTGATGGGAACACCTTCAACCAAAAAGAACACGTGCTAATTGAGAAAAAGGTTGGTTCCAGCATACTTGATGTATGAAGCCTTCGAAGGCGAATACAAAGGTGGACTCAGAACCGGACGATCTACAACAGAACAGATATTCTCGGCGAAACAGGTGCTTGAGAAATGCTGGGAATATAACACAGAAGTAGATTTTGAACGAACATACGAAAATGTCGACAGGCGATAGGAAGGTACTATACCAAATCATGCTTAGCTTTGGAATTCTCCCAAAACAAGTCCGACTAACAAGACAATGACGAACACTTAATTCCAAGTGAGAATACAAACCGATTCCACAACCAGTTTTCGAACGGAATGTGGCTTAAAGCAGGGAGATGGTCCAGCCCCCATGCTTTTCATTTTGGCACTAGAGTATGTCGTCCGAAAATCCCAGTCGACACCAATGGGACACTGCTATTCAAGTCCACCCAACTAGTAGCATACGCTGACGACATTAACATCCTAGCAAGATCCTTCCCTAGTGCTAATGAGGTATTTGCCAATCTTGCCTCCGCCGCGAAAAAAATTCGGGTCGCGCATTAACGAAAGCAAAACAAAAGTAATGACGCAAACAAGAAGGAGAACGCCAATCAGACAAAACGTACTATAGCTATTATCTCGTATATCTTGAGGCTATTCTAGCAAAGGATCGCAATGAAACGGACGAAATCAAACGACGGATAAGACTAGCAAATAAGACGTATTACCCGGTACTTCCAATAATGAGATCCAAGCTGCGGATGCAGCTTATTGTTTCGGTGCACTCAACTATTACACGACCTGTGCTCTGTTATGGCAGCGAGACGTGGACATTAACGTTAACTTCCGAAAAAGCAGTTAACGCATTTGAAAGAAAGGTCCGCCGAAGAATTTTGGGACCTGTAAAGGAAGGAACGGAATGGCGAATAAGATACAACCATGAGTTGTATCAACTTTACGACGAACCAGAAGCTTCAACGTTCATAAAGTTACGTAAACTGCAGTGGGCTGGCCATGTGGAGTGAATGGAAGACAGAAGAATCCCCAAACGTGCTCTTAAAGGCAAAGCGAATGGTAACCGGCCAGTAGGCAAACTACGCAAGCGATGGGAAGGCTCGGCTGATGAAGACAGCAAAGCCATTCTAAAAATTAACAGCTGGAGGACGCGGTCTTTGGATCGAGACGATTGGAGGCGACGACTTCAGGAGTCCAAAGCCCGATTTGGGCTGTCACACCATTGATGATGATAATGATGATACGATAGTGTCGACCGTAATGCTCTGTACAGAATAATGATTGAACTAGGTCTCCCATCGAAACTAGTTCAGTTAATAAAACTCACGATGGAAAACAATGAGTGTCAAGTAAAAATTCAAAACGAGTTGACTCAAAGCTTCACATCAGGTCTCAAAAAAGGAAATGGTCTCGCCCCATGCTCTTCAACTTGGTACACGAGTACGTCATCAGGAAAGCAACTTCAGTAACCTCAATGGACACCAGAGGTAAATCCGCATAGTTGGTGGCGTACGCAAACGACGTGGATATTCTGGCCCGATCAATACTTTGTGTTAAGGAGGTATTCCAGGAGTTGGAGTCGGCAGCGGATGAAGTAGGGCTCAGGATCAATGAAACGAAAACTAAATACATGACCCAGATACGAGAGACTGTCCCAGAGAGCCAGAATATTACTGTGGGCTAATACAACTTCGAGCGGTTGGATGAACATCTGGGAGCCCTTCTCACAAAGGACGGCAATGGACGATATGAAATTCAAAGAAGAATCACGGCAGCTAACAAAGCATTTTGTGCGGTCCTCCCCATAATGAAATCATGGAAGGTCCATCGAAACATTAAACTGCTCATCTACAAGATATTAATTCGTCCTGTGCATCTAAGGTCCGTTTCATATTTATAAGGTCACTTAATATTTTCAAAAATATGAAACGCTTACATGAATTTGTACACTACGGTTTCTGTAAAATATTCCATGCAATGATGCAAATGGTACAGTGTACAAATAGGCAGTTATTCACTAATGATATTCCCGTTATATGAACGGACAAAATTTGCTATTGTTTCATATTTATAAGGTCAAAAAACTTCTCTC
Source organism: Chorisops tibialis (assembly GCA_963669355.1). Lineage (NCBI taxonomy): Eukaryota > Metazoa > Arthropoda > Insecta > Diptera > Stratiomyidae > Chorisops > Chorisops tibialis. The sequence continues at coordinate 71,254,294 of OY770263.1, read as the reverse complement.
GTTTAATTCATTTTTCATTAAGCATAAACATAAAAAATAAACGCCAAATTACATAAAATCATCAGATAATATTGCCCCCATTCAAAAATACTTTATTTACTCTCCCTTCCATACTGCCAACGAGGTTTGTGATAATCCCAGGCTCTATTCTACACCATTCCACTTGTATTGCGCAAAATTAGCTCTGCAATTGAGTTGAATTGGCGCAAATCCGTTGTGATAATATGACCCATAGATTTTCTATTGGATTCAAGTCAGGTGAGCAGGCAGTTCGCTGCATAAGCTGAACCCCTTTAGCGGCAAACCTACTTTTTGTTTCCAGCTTTCTTTTTCTTCCAGATCGTTCGAATCTGGAGAATGCAAATAATTTTGCACAACACACAAACTTCTATTAATTCTTCGCGAAATCTCTTTCAAACCATAGTTCTCCGCATGAAGGGCGTTAATAAACTCTTTTTCTTGTTCACTCAGAACTTTCCCACGTGGCATTATGAGTAAACTTACTGAATTAGAAAAAACAAATAAAAATCTAGCTCTTAATTTCCGTGTTGTTAGTACTTCCGTAGTTTTATCACAACTGACCTTACAAATATTGTTATAGATCTGGCAACCACGCACTATTGATCTTTCCCGAATATGCCAGAACAGTCCCCTAATATGTAAAAAGCCATAATCAAAGATCTAGAACCTTCCAGTATAGTCTAGACATACACCGACGGAACGATATACTCCAAGATGTAGACAATTAAAGATCTAGAACATTCCCGAATAGTCTAGACATACACCCAACGACACCTGACGGAAGCTTCGAGAATTAGGGAAAAATGGTTTAAAAGCACGAAGCTGTCAGACGGGAGGCAGTCATTCAGCGACATCTGTGGAAGAACGCGAACCGGTGCAAGAACGCGATAGAACAATATCGGTGGTGCCATATAGTGCAAATTAAGTTAAGGCGCGAATTAAGTCAAAGTGCGAATAAATAAATGATCACTTATTTTTAAACGAATTGTGTTTTACTTGAAATCCCGGCGAACCTCTAGCTCGCAACAATATGAAACAAGAGCAAATTTTGTTCGTTCAGATAACGAGAATATCGTTAGCGAATAACTGCGTATTTCTACACCGTGCCATTTGCACCATTGCATGGAATATTTTAGAGAAACCGTAGTGTACAAATTCATGTAAGCGTTTCATATTTTTAAAAATATTAAATGACCTTATAAATATGAAACGGATCTTATATGGATGAGTCAGAGAATTTAATCTACACGTTTAAGTGAAAAATTCTTCAGAAGGTGTACGGAGTAGTTAAAGAAGGAGATGATTGGCGAATCCAACCATGAACTGTATCAACTATTTGACGACCCACCACCATTTATCTTGATCAAACTCCGCAAGCTATAATGGGTTGGCCACGTGGAGCGAATGCACGAGGAACGAATTCCAAAACCAGTGCTCAAAGTAACCGACCGCAGGCGAGGCCACGATAGCGACTCAGTTGAAGCAGATTACAGATCAGTTCTCGATTTTTCAAACTGAAGGACACAGCCGTTGGACCGAGACAAGTGGAGGTGGTGCATCCGTGAGGTCAAGGTTCGATATGGGCTGTAGCGCCATTGCATCATCAGAAGGAGTGAAAGTAATCGTGAAATTTTTTTCGGTCGTAATTGTAAATAAATATTGTGTGTACAATTTCAGCTCGATATATTTTATACGTACTAAGTAAATTAGTTTTATATTACTTAAAAGTGCAGTTTGCATGGGAGGTGGTGGAAGGAATGTAGAATTCAAATAATTTGTATACTCACATTTATGATAAAATAATATATTCAAAATTTCAAATTATTCGCTTCTATGGTTTTCAAGAAAATTTGATTATTACATATTTTTGAAAATGTGTCATTTTGTATGGGAGGGGGTAGAAGGCGTGAAGTTATTGAAATGAGACCAAACGCAGATTACGTTTTGAAGCATATATAATAAACTGTGAAAGTTTCATTCACCGGTTCAGCAGTTTTTGCGTGAAAGCCGGACAGACAGACAGAGAAGAATTTTGAAAACGTGTGTTTCTGCTTAGTTATTTAATAAAGCAGAACACTAACTTATAGTAATTTATTAACAAATAACAGACAGACACTACAATTATATTTATATGTATAGATTAATTTGTTGTGAGCCACAAACAAATTCAAATAATAAAAATTACGCAATCAATTAGATTTTATGATCGAATTTTTATAGTAATTTTTTTCCCAGTCAGATCCTGGCCACCCAGCTAATAGGATGGTTCCTTATCAGCCAATTTATTACTACTACAACTGTTTTGAGCTATTGACATAATTTTCCAATTCGAAATTATCTCACCTTATCTTCCTTTTGGTAAGAAAAAAATAAAACAACATTTTACCCTTTTTATACGACAATTTAATTTTGTTTATGCCATCATCATTTTTCATTGAAATTATTTCTCCATATTATCGATTGCTATTAAAAAAAAATCCTAAATTGTGCTTTCTTTTGCCATTTGCCAGTTATAATTAATATTTTTCTGCATTATCATGGTTTTTTTAATATTACGAAATCCCTTACCAGTTTTAATAATGTTTTTCTTAAATATTTTTTTAATTCAATAAATTGAGTTTATAAAAGAAAATTTTTTTTTTTATAGTTTGTTTTTCGTTTCAACATTAATATTTCGTTATTATTTTTTATAAATAATTATTTTTTTTTATTTTTTTCCCCTCTAAATATATTAATTTTCACGTTGCACGTTTTGTTTTTGTAAATACATTATATAAATATGAATAAAAACATTTTTTTTTCAATAACATTTTAAGTTTTTAGTTTTCTTTTTTATTTCGATTCACTTAATATATTTAAAATTGTGTTTGCTGCTTTATTCTAAAATGCAGAATTTTAAAAAGAATATTTATGCAAATTAAAACGATAAATTGAAAATTTTCTTCCCGTATTTTGTTGCGGATTCAAGGAGGTAGGTAATTTATTTATATAAAAAAAAATGTATATATTTATATTTAATTTTTTTTCTGTATAAAATTAGCAACAAAACAAAATATAAATAAATTGTAAATAACAGGTTAAAATATTTAATATAAAAAAAAAATGTAGAGTATTATTGCGCCGTGTTAAGGAAACTTTATGTCCGAATTTTGTTTGTATCACTTTTTAAAATGTTTGTCGTTTTATACTTTACATATCGTGATTTCTTTCATTTCTTAAAGTTTTCGTAAATAAATTTGTTCGTGCTTAGAGACATTTAATTCTAGTTTGTTAGGAAACGATTGATGTAATTCGAAGCTTTTGTTAGTTTTAAGGAACAATTGAGGCAGTTAAAATTTGTGGGTATTTTAATTTGAGATTAGATTTAATTTTTGATGTTTAAATAATATCTATAAGCTCACTCGATAAGTCTGAGTCTTACGAAAATACCAAAGAGTTTAATATAAAGACATGAGTTTTAGATATTCCGGCTAGATTTAGTGCTGATGTATTTTCCGCAATTCTGCTATCTCAAAAATATTGACTCAAATTTGGCATTTTCATTAACTAATTTTAATTACGCATTGTTTCATTTATTTTTTCTCGATAGATTTGACATCTAAACGTCCGTTTTTATAATATTTTCTAAAATTCTTAAGGCAGTTTATTGTATAATTAAGTGTTTTGAAAAATTAAAGAAATTTGTTGAAAATGAATTATAGTAAGCCTCGCGGAAACATTTCCTTGCAGATTTAACATTAGATAATGCATAAAATTCATTAAAAAAAGTGCCCTGTTGATTTGCCTCAATTGTCCTTTAACTGAAATTATTATTAATTTTTGAAATCTAATGCTAATAACATAATTAAAAACATATTTTGGCATAAAAAAAAATTTCCAAAAATAACATAAAATATTTAAATCTAAAATCTAACAATTATAATTTTATTTTATAGTGATTTTTTTTTGTTTTATTTTAGCAGAAATTATCATCATTTTCGTTCGGTTATTTTTATTATTAATTAGCAAAGAGAGCAACGCTTCGAATAGGTTTTATTTTTGATGAACTATAAGGCTGGTAATTTATGAAATGTTTGTTTTTACACATTTTAATTTTTTTCTTTCTCTTTTTTAAAAAAATTATAATTTTCGTATGCTTCGGTCTGCTACTGCTGTGTTTAATTTTGATCTGAAAAAAATAATTATAAGAAATAAGATTATTAGAAATTGCATTTTGTGTGGGAAATTTTTATTTAGTTTTCAATTAGGAGACAAATAGAAGGAAAGTAAAACTTAAAGGATGAAAAAAAAGGTCAAACTGTTGTTGCGAGAAAATTTAAATTAAAATAAAACAAAAAATTAATATATAGATTATTGAAACATATATAACAAACCTAGAATCGTGCAATTCGGTTTATGCGATGTTCTTCAGATTTACATAATTTTTCAAGGGAATTACCACTTTGGTTCAAGAAAGATAAAATTCACATATGTAGATATCATTTATTATTGGATTAGTTTCACAGTCCTGTCGTTTTCGATAAATATAGTAAAAATATCTTTAAACATTTGAACGAAACTATTCGCATAAAATTTTTGGATAGATTACCAATATAGACCTAATACTTGTAGAACTTTCTATTCAGATATTTAGTTCTGCCTTGAGCGAGGATTCTGTCCTCAATTTTTTGCAGTTTTGCCAGTTTCAGGAAACTTCGAAAAAACAAAAAGTAAACTATTTTTTGTTACTGTTTTTTTTCAGAATCAACTCACTTTTCAGATTATCAATTATTCGATTTACTTTTATATCCTTTCAAATCGAATATTTCGTTCTTTTCGGAAAAATTTTAGAAATAATTGGGTTATGTTGACATGGTCGTCAATTGAGTTACATCAATAATTTTTTTTAGTATTCGTCGGAACATTAAATAATAGAGAAATCTTCCTTCTTCTACAATAGCGCTACAGACCAAATCGGACCTTGGCCTCCTGACATTCAGGTTCCTTAACATTTTTTTCTATTACTTATTGTGGAAGGGTTGTTAGCCCTTCGCACAACCCTCTTTCTACGAATTTTTCATTTTCTTAGATTGAGGTGACCAAGGTAAATCCCAGTAGGCAATGTCTACTTCTACTACAATGGCGCTACAGCCCAAACGGACCTTGGCCTCCTGATATTCAGGTTCCTTAACATTTTTTTTAGTACTTATTGTGGAAGGGTTGTTAGCCATTCGCACAACCCTCTTTCTACGAATTTTTCATTTTCTTAGATTGAGGTGACCAAGGTATATCCCAGCAGGCAATGTGCTGGAATTATATTTTGCGCCGGCTGGGATTTGAACTCACGACCTTCGCATTACAAGATCAACACACTACCTACTAGGCTATACCCTACCAGGCAATGTGCTGGAATTACATTTTGTCTCGACCGAGATTTGAACTCACGATCTTCACATTACAAGACCAACACGCTACCCACAAGGCTACACTCTACCTAATAGAGAAATGCCTTTCATGAATTTCTAATATAGAAATCTGTATGGAAGGTGGTAGCAGGAGTGTGATGAAATTGATGATTTTTTTTATCAATATTTATTGCAATTATTAAGAGACAAATTCTGGCAAAAGTTTAAGTTTCTATTATTTCTAGTTTCAATGAAAATTGATGTAATGTAGTTTTTGAAATTGTGGATTTGAATGGGAGAGGCTAGACGAAGTGAGCGGATCGAAACAACATTTTTTTTTACTTTGATTATATTTACTTGAACTTTGTTCAAATTTTTACACTGATATCTGAAATAGTTCTGGAACATTTCTTGATATTTAGAAATTTTATGAAATTTGTATGGGAGGAGGTAGAAGGAGTGAGTGATGTGGGCCGTTCACGAAATTAAAATTTCTTTTTTGCTAAAAATGACATAAAAAAAATTCAGGTCGATAACTAAAAGCGTTTGGGAGCTTTGTTGTAGACAGACGGACAGATGGACAGATGGACAGACGGTCACATGGAAACGATATTTTTGAACGACAACCTATATTTCTGTACCCATGGCGACTCTGAGTGAGTATTATTTCTTAGCATTACACACGTTAGAGCCACAATAGTCTCAGAGATTTCATCTAGAGAATAAAAATCCCAAAAGTTTGAATATTGTTACAGATCTGGCAACCACGCAATTCGATCTCTCTCTCGAATCGTCGAGAATTACGTAGAACATTATCCCCTACTGTGTAAAACGCCATCTAGAACGTTCAAGCAAAACCTGGAATAGTCTAGACACACACACATACCCACCCGAAGAATACACCACAAGGTTCGAGAATTGGGAAAAACCCAATATAAATACCGCAGCTTTCAGAAAAGAGCCAGTGACTAAGCGACAGTTTTATGGAAAACACCTGTCGGTGTAAGTAAGCGAAAGCGATAGATAGATCGGCGGTGTTACCGTGTTGTGCGAATTAAGTTTCTTTAGAGCGAATTAAGTGAAGTGATCGGGAAACTGTGTAAAAGTGCAATAAATAAATTATCCTTATATTTTAAAACAAATTGTGTTTTTCTTGAAATCGGCGAACCTCTAGCTCGCAACAATTGGTGTCAGAAGAGTGGGATTTCAAGGATAAATTCAGGTTAAAAATCTCGAGTGAAATTAAAATTCTCGAACGGATAATTTTGTGAGATCGAAAAAGTGAAACTAAAATTCTCGAACGGACAGTGAGAATTTTCTGAAATCGAATATTCTCGAGTGCTCTAGTGAACAGTGACTTTAATTAGCGAAGTAAAATCGCGGAACTAAAATTCTCGAACGGACAGTGAAAAATTTGTGAAATCGAATAATCTCGAGTGATTTAGTGAGCAGTGACGTGAATTTAAGTGAATTCGAATCGCGGAAAAACTGGAAATAATCGGTAGTAAAAATGCCGCGTTATTTAAAAGACTTAAAAGTAACGGAGCTGAAGGAAGAGCTCAGTAGACGCGAGTTATCTACAACAGGGAGCAAGTCTGAACTTGTCAGCCGTATGATCGAGACACTCCAGGCTGAGGGTGAGAATGCAGATAGTTTTGAGTTCCAAATCGAAGAAACTCGTAAAGAGGAGTGTTCTGGTACATCGGATGCCTTAACACAGTTAATGCAACAAATGATGAACAAATTAGATCAACAATCTGCGGACATGAATCAGAAATTAGAGCAACAATCAGTGGACATTAAACAACAATCTGCGAACATTAAACAACAATTAGACCAGACCTCAAAGGAACTCAACCAAAAATTGGAGTTGCAGAATAATAAAATAGACACCATGGGTAAGGCAATAGAAGAAAACGTAGAGAAGAAACTTCGAATCTTCGAAGAACAAATTACGGAAAGGATATCCGGGATTGTACAAGAAGTCGAACGCCTAAAAAGGGACTTGGATAACGTGAAAGCAGTCGGAGTCATGAAAGCAGAGCACGTTACGCATAAGGGTTTCAAAGCTCCAATCTTCGATGGACAGACACCGTGGGCTATTTATAAGATCCAATTTGAGGCTGCCGCCAGAAACAACCATTGGAATGATCTCGAACGAGGAACGGCTCTTATATTGGCGTTAAGAGGTCCACCAGCGGAGGTTCTTCAAACGATTCCGCAGGAGCAACAACAAGATTTTTCAACGTTAGTCCAAACATTGGATCTTCATTACGGCAGTGACCACATGCGAGAGATCTACAAAACGCAACTGTACAACCGAACTCAAAAGAATGGTGAAACACTTCAAGAGCTGGCATGCGATATTGAATGACTCACATTATTATCGCTGCCCAATGCGCAAACAGAGCAACGCAACGATACAGCTGTTTTCGCATTTAACAATGCTGTACAGGACAGAGAGCTGCAACAGGCGTTGAAATTGGCAGGTAAGAAAACGATAGGCGAAGCCTTGGTATATGGGCTGACGTTCGAAGCTGCCAAGCAAAGCTCACGGACTAATTATCGAGTCCGAGAAAGAGCAAAAGAGTGTATGTGTCAGAAAGCAGAGTACACCAAACGGAGCGAAAGATTTGGTGCCCCCCGATGCTGGAATTGTGGACAGGCAGGACACTTGAGACTCGACTGCCGAAAAGCGACCAACTATTGTTCCGGCTGCGCTGCTAACCAATGCGAAGATGGAAATCGGGCAGGTAGTTCGTGGTCAAGAACTAGTCGTCAGAGTTCAAATCTTACACACGGTTTTGATAAAAGACGCCGGAGTCGATCGAAAACCCCGAGTCGGCAAGCTCGATTGCAACAAGAACAATACATCGGGAAAGATCATGGAAGCAAAGATGGACAATCGAATAAGGATCGCGAACGAACGGGTAGAAGTCGTGACGGTCAAGTAGTTCATGCGAATAATCGTGACAAGACCAAACATGGGAAGCGATATGATCGAGAAGATCGCGAAAGGAAGAATGCGGAACGAGAAAAGGGAAGTAAACGTGCCGCTAAGGAGGAGAATGAGCGCGAAAAGGAAACGGAGAAAGAACGCGAACGTGAGAAGGAAAAAGAAGCCGGAAAAACCATTCGGAGGATAACGATCGAACCAGAGGATGGATGGAATCAGCGAAAACCTCGTACCAAAATGAAAGTGGTACATCTCGACCGATTAACAAAGTACCAGGGTGCCATGGAGGAAGTGAACAACTCTGTTCGGGACGAACAGGGACTAAGGAGAGGGTAATGTTACAGATCTGGCAACCACGCAATTCGATCTCTCTCTCGAATCGTCGAGAATTACGTAGAACATTATCCCCTACTGTGTAAAACGCCATCTAGAACGTTCAAGCAAAACCTGGAATAGTCTAGACACACACACATACCCACCCGAAGAATACACCACAAGGTTCGAGAATTGGGAAAAACCCAATATAAATACCGCAGCTTTCAGACAAGAGCCAGTGACTAAGCGACAGTTTTATGGAAAACACCTATCGGTTTAAGTAAGCGAAAGCGATAGATAGATCGGCGGTGTTACCGTGTTGTGCGAATTAAGTTTCTTTAGAGCAAATTAAGTGAAGTTATCGGGAAACTGTGTAAAAGTGCAATAAATAAATTATCCTTATATTTTAAAACGAATTGTGTTTTTCTTGAAATCGGCGAACCTCTAGCTCGCAACAATATTATTTTATTATTCTAATAATAAAGTATTGTGACACAGAAAAAAAAATTTGCTATGTTAATTTTTGGGTGGATTGTTGATTGGGTAAGTGAGTTCTATTTTCTCAATTTTGGGAGAGGTTAGGTGGAAGGGGGAAGCGGGGGAGGGAAATAGTCAAAAACTACACTTGCTAATATCTCCACCACGAATGCAGATAGGAAGTTGAAAATCAGTACAGATATAGAGAGGGTTGTGGGATAACCATTAAAAATAATTAATTTTTTTTGTCCATTGGCGTCCGAAAGGGGGAGCTAAAAACAAATTGTCAGCCGAATTTGTTCTTCAAATGATTATATCTTCGAAATTACTTATTGTAAAAAATTCATATTTTGGGACCATTTAGGTGGTATATAGTTCCATCGGAATAAGCTTAGAGAGTGACTAATTATTGTAAGGGGGAGGGTCAGGGTATGCAAAGAAAAACACTTTAAAATTAATATCTCAACTATCTCTTAAGCTATGTAATTGAAAATTGAATCATATATTAAGCTATACTAGAAAAATAAGAAAAAAATATAACATATTGGAATAATAGTAGTGGGGGGAAATGGGGAGCATTTCAAAAATGGCGCACTTTTCAAAATTACAAATCGTTATATCTCAAAATCAAGTACAAATGTCAAATCGAAAATTTGTCAGATTGTAGAGCTATATAGTTGTAAATAAAAAATTTTAAGTCGGGAGGTGTAAGGCGAGGGAGGTGATAAGCAAACATGTCAAAAATTTGAGTGATTTTTTTAGGGCTCTGGTGAAAGATACAAAGTTTAAATTTTGCATGTGAATACATCTATTTGATATACATTGAAAAACAATAATCATTTGTTCTATAATTGTTATAAACCGACCCCCCCCGGTCCAACGTACACAAGGTGTTTCGTGTCCATTGAAAAAAACACATAAACTGAAAATTTTTGAGTGAAATTTTAAAGTAGAAACTTGAAAATTTAGAAAATACATTTAAAAAAAATCCCTAAATATACGAAATATTAACTGGTCGAAAACCTTTAAAACTTCTACCCCTTCCCATACAAAATTATTTTTTCGACCATTTACAAGAAATCAATTATCACCAAACTATTAAGAGCTATAGAGCTATCAATTTGAAATTTTGCACAAAAACTTTTAAAAATATTTGAAATAAAATTGCGTCAAAAGTCTGGAAATCGCTCTTGCTCTTCTACCCCCTCCCATACAAAAGTATGATTTTGACCAATTTCAATAAATCAACTAATAACCAACAAATTAAAAGCTACGAACTTAAAATTTTGTACAAGCACCTTACAAGGAAAATGAAATAAAACTGCAAGTTTTGTGATTCCCTTACTCACTCTACCCCCTCCCATACAAATGTTCGTTTTCGTGAATGTAAAATATAGCAAAATTCTATGCAATTTCGTCTATGAAACACATTCTATACAGACAATATTGGACGAGATTCATGCAATCAATTAAAAAGCTATTAACATCCACCCACCCTTACTATTACCACTCCTCCTCCCCTCATAAAAACCCAAACTTCCAGAAACGAATGGAATATTGTTATATTGACAACAGCCATGCCCAAGAAGTCACTTTCACTTAGTCTTCCCTACCCACTCTTACCTGCATATTGACTTTCCACTCATCCGCAACTCGTCCCAAGAATAATAAAGTTTCGCCCGACTTGTTGGCAGTTTATTTATTTTGTAATGTAAATTATATTTATATTTTGTAAAAAGAATTTTTTAATTGGAATACAACAAGTCGAAAATTTTCAGAGTTGCGTATGCGGTAGACCTACGTCGACGCAAATATTTTTGTTGTAGTTCTCTTACGTAGCCAATTACATTCTAAATTTTGTTATATTGTGGTTACTAAACAGAATAGAGCTAGGAGTAGCCTTGTGGGTAGCGCGTTGGTCTACAATGCGAAGCTCGTGAGTTCAAATCCCGACGTATAATTCCAGCACGCGAAGGTGGCCAAGATATGCCTGCTTGGGTATATCTTGGCCACCCAATTTACGAAAATGAGAAATTCATAGATAGAGGGATATGCGAAAGGCGAACAACCCTCCTATAAAAAATAATGAAAAATGTTAAGGCACCTGAAGGCCAGGAGGTCAAGGTCCGATTTAGGCTGAAGTGCCTTTGAAGAAGAAGAAACAGAATAGAGAGAGAGCTGGTCACTCAATATATATAAATAGAGAGTCCTTGATATGCATTGATTTTGCTTCCAACCTTTTATATTTGAAAGAACGTTCCTTTACGCAAATTCCGAAGAGTTTTAATTCCTACGAATGGGCAGTTCTTCTCCATTACCCACTGAATGCTAAAGCTGCACGCATTTAGGATGCGGATCGCGAGCGACGGCCTTTGCAGAGGTTGCGAGGAAGACGAAGAAACTATCGAACATTATCTTTGTCACTGTCCGCAAATCTCCAACAGTCGTCTTTGTTTAGGCTCTAGATTCTTCTTAGAGCTAGACGACTTCAGAGGCGTCCAACATTCGAGTCTGCTACGGTTCGCAAACCGAACCAAGTGGCTAGAACAAGAGGAGTGACATCCATCTTATAATGAATATGGGGAGTACAATGGGCTCAACTGGATGGCCACATTGCATTGTGGTTCTATGAAACCACCCTTCTACAAGCTAAATCTAAACCTTACCCACTGAAGCAAAATATGTGTAGCACCAACGCCTTTTAAATTTGTTGTTACCACGTCACGTTCGACTTCACCATTACTCCCAGAACTTTGGAATTTTCAATGATTGTATCTTCTGCCAACCCCTGTTAACTTATTCAGTATCGATTAGGTTTTGTTTTGTGTTCTTTTCAATAAATTAGAGAATAAGCAAACTTACAAAACAGACATATTGGCCACAGTGGATACCTGAAGGTATAAGCATCTCAGCAACATTAAGCATTCGTTGACTGCGTTGTCATTTTGGGAATTTCCCTGCTTCAAATAACGTGCAAGCTAGAGTGTAGCCTAGTGGGTAGCGCGTTGATGTACAATTCGAAGACCGTGAGTTGAAATCCCTGTCGATGTATAATTTCAGCACACTGATGGTTGCATATAATATCTTGGTTACCTCAATCAACGAAAATGAAAAAAAAAATCGCCGAAAGAAGGTTATGCGAAGGGCTAACAACTCTTCCACAATAATTAACGAAAATGTTAAGGAACCTGAAGGTTAATTGTGCAATGGATGGATTGTCCAGTGAACTAATTGTCCTAGAGATGAATTGTCCAATGGATAAGCTGTCCCATAGATGAATTGTCTTATACTAATTATCCTGGATGAATTGTTTTTGGAGAAATTTTCTAGGTAGATGGGTAGAAACATTGAGATGATTCTGCTGCCAAATAAGCTATTTTTTGAATAACCAGCCGCGGAAAAATAGAATGTTTTTCATCCAAATTTTTCCATTTCTTCCCAAAAACCATTCCCTAATCCCAGTAGCCCATTTTCCTTATCCTCCATAACATCAAATCCCAAATAACGACTTTTTTTGCAGGTTGGTAGACAAAAAGGAAAACCGGCTCGGGAAAACCCACCATAACGGACGCAAGGAAAAAAAGCGGAGAGGAATGTTTATCTAGGTGTCGGTAGGAGCTGCGACTACCAGCGATGGATCGGGAAGTAATGACACCTCCTTAGTCACCAGCAGAATAGGCTTCACGTCGGCCAGATCGTGAAAATGATCACGTTACTAATCTATCCAATTCAGTAGCAATAAAACAGGTTGGTGCAATAGAAACTTCCACTGCGAGAGTACGCTCTTTTGAGCCATCTTCGAAAGACATTACTCTGCCGAGGAGACTTTAAACAATCAAAGTCAATCATTCTTGAGGACTCTCAAGCCACTGGTCACATTCGATAAACGACCATCATTGGAGGAAGCGCATTCGAACGTAATTCGGCAAGACTACGAGAGAGAAGAGATGCCGCCAAAGCTGTGGATATCATCACTTCTTCTTCCAGTGTTTTATGCGCTGATTCTCACTCGACGCTACCTGATCCTTCCGGCATCAGGGTGAACAGTAGCGAGTCGAAGCGAAAGTCGGAGAAGACTGTAACTGCAAAGCACCCACGACATCTGAATCGATAAGCACTAAACGAAAGGAGCGAATAGACGATAGTGCAGAGATCCCTGCTGCGAAGAAAGGCAGACTCAATAGCCTTAAAATGGCACAGACTTGGTAAACCCCGAGAGAAAAATCGATGAAGAAAATCAATTCGCTATAGAGGAGTACGTCAGAAACTTACTGCACAAATACATGGAAGGAAGTGCAGGAGGTGTTCCCAAAATCAGATTCGATTGGAGCGAATGGGTGCACGGTATTTTTAAAAATATCTTATACAGACTAGCGATCAAGGGATTTCCCAACAGAAGCAGTAAGTGGAATGAATCCACCTTATGCAAGGCTGGCTACGGTCCATAAGGACTATGTTCCCCATCTGATCGACGCCATTGTTACAGTCAAAGACCGAAATATGGAGTCATCGCGCTTTCAAAGGCGGATCATGAATCAGAAAGACCTCGATACAGGAAGATCCGTCAGATGACGTAGTCCGAAAGGGATATCAAAGTGGAAATCGGTATAGATCGAAGTTAAACTCTCTCAATTTTATAGTGAGGACCAAAGGGTTGTAGTTTGGGAAAGGATAGTAAACGGTTACAATTGAGCCGTTCTCCTAGCCTCAATCTACATGCCGTAAGACTCACCAATACTATTACTATGGGATCTGTGGCGGCAGCTAGTAAGTTTCGTGGGACAGAACTGATTTGATCTGATTCAGGTTTGTGATGCAAATGCGTAGATACTAATAAAAGAGGTGAGTCACCTGTTAAATTTCTAGCAGGAACAACGAGTACACGTTTGTTACTAAAGCTAGGGTAGAGGTTACTGTTGTGGTATCCCTTTCGTCGACCCTTGGAGTGAAAGATTGCATGGTTTCTCGAGAAGAGTCACTATCCTACCACAGATTGAAAACTTTCACAATAGACCGTAATGCTCCTAGCATCGTCTCGTATAGAAATCCTAGAGCAACAAATTGGCAGACTTTTGGAATCCACCTAGAAAACTTGTTGGGTCACTCACCACCACTTGCTACATAAGGGACCGATGCCATTCAGAAGGACGTTAATTTCTTAATAACTGCGGTTATAAGAAATTATGATATGGATTGTCCTATGAAAAGAACTAAACTGAAAAAGGAGCAAAGTCCTAGTGGAACGCTAGGAAGCTTCAAAATAAAGCACGAAATAGTGAGCAAGAAATTGACAGGGAAATCTATAAAGTCGCTTTGGGTGAATTTAAGCGTTTTTTACGGACGGCAAAAGGGTAATCTTGGCGGCAGTTCTGCGCAACTATTGACTCAGTAAATGATGACTAGACTAGACTTAAGAAAATTCAGTCAAAAGCTCCTTCTATAGACCGTCTCGTCAACAGAAACACTGGAGCTACTTCTGGTTAGTCACTTCCTGGGTGTGGAAATTGAGACAAGACTCTAAATTGCTTTGACTATGACAGAGGTATATGTATGTATATAGTGACGATTTATCCACGCATAGTAGATGAAATTATTACCAAGAAAAAAATAACATAACACAATAAGCACCTTGCCAACATGCTTACATAAATGGACTGTCTGTGGAAATGGCACTGCAAATTGAAAAGGAGTGTACCTTGAGTGCTTTTGTGGATGTAGAGCTCGCGTTTAATAATATATGAACCAATGCGCTAATAAGCGCGTAAGTCGCATATGGTGTAAATTCAATGCACACCGAATGGATTCATAACATGTTGGTGGGCAGAAAAATTGCTGCCGTAGTAGGAAACGACTTCAGGACAGAACAGGTGGATAGGGGAACTCCACAAGGAGGGGGCTTGTCACCTTTACTTTGGCTGTTAGCTGTGAATGCCATCCTCTTGCAGCTTAAATCTGCCAGTTATTGCACTGTCGCCAATGCAGGTGACTAAACGTATGTCCAGATGATGCGCTTTTTCGTTCAATTTTGCGCATGCGTCAAGCGCATGCAGCAACGTAAGGAAATCTTGCCTCAAGCGCAAGTGCTTTTTCTTGAAATTTAATGGCTCAGTAGAGCAAGGCAATCTGGCGGATGTGGGGATCACATGCGCTTTTGAGAGCGATTTACTTATACGCGGTATGTACTCTTTGCAATCGAGTAGCTATCTAAAAAAAAGTAAAGTGATATGAAAAGAATGTTTTCTTTACTTTTCATTTTACTTTATTCTGAATTTTATTGGGAATTATAGAACATTTGATGGTCTGTGGAAGAGCGGCTTAGCTACGCATACACGTTACGCCATTTTCGTGCACTTAGGGCATACCTTCTAGAATAAAAGCCTAAGCATTAACATGAACGTCAGACATGCAACAACATAGCGCAAACGCTTCATTTGCATGCGCTAAGCGCATGCCGTCTAGAATAAAAGCGCAAGCATAAATATGAACGACACACACGACAGATGACGTGTTACTGTGCAGAAGCGACCTCAATTACGCACGTGATCCCAATATCATTCGAATACCCTTGCACTATTGCATGCGCCTAAGACATCAAGAAGTGCAAGTTTTTGTAGCAGCATTCTCTTGCGTCGCTGCTTGACGCATGCGCAAAATTGAACGAAAAAACGCATCATGTGGACGCATTTTTATATGCATTTAGGCATATGTTGCATGTGCGTCATTCAACTTAAGGCATGCGCTTAGCGCATGAAAATAAGGCATACTGTGGACGTATCTTTAGTTATTCAAATTAGTGTGGAAAAGCGCAGAACTTTAAGCGAACTGATGCAAAGTGCATTAAATTTTATTGCGAGTTGGTCTAATTAGAATCAACCCTGACAAAACTAATTGAGAATCAACCCTAACAAAACTACACTTATACTCTTCTCTAGAAGACGAAGTATGAAAAGAGTCAATCTGCCATCCATTGGAGAGTAGCTCTAAGCCTTTCAGATAGAGTAACTTATTTGGGAATCATCTTGGACAGCAAATTAAGGTGGGGTCTGAATGCCGAGAAAAAAATTAAGAAGGCAAATAATGCCTTGTTCAATATGTAAAAAAAAACTTTTAGCAAAAAATTGGGACTGAAACCAAATATGGCAAAGTGGATTTATGTATATCAGTATCATACTACCATATTACTACGGTGTTGCTACTAAGGTGGGAAAGTACCGAACTGAAACATGTTCAATCACTATTGAGTCACCTTCAGAGAATGGCCTACAAAGGCATAACGCAGGCATTGTGTATAACGTCCATAGGAGGTTCGGAAGCCATTTTGGGTCTTATTCCACTGAATGCTGTAATTCCGGAGAAGGCAGGCATTACAGCTGTAAGACTTAAAATTTTTCGTGAATTTTTAGGACCAATTTAAAAAAGTTTCATGCCACCATCCTGGAGAGTATGAAAAGGGAGTCTTCTTTTCTAAGCTATAGCAGTGATCCAATGCTGTCAAAGATGCGTTTTGTGAAGCTCTTTGAAGTCACTATACCTGAAATGCAATGACTGAGTGTAATGTTATACAGAATAACGAGATGGTGATATTTACTAATAGTTCGAAATTGGAGGAGGGAGCAGGTTATGGCTTCTTTTCTGAAAGTTTTAATCTGTAAATCTCCAGGCATTTGCCAGAGTATGCCACGGTCTACCAATCGAAGGTACTGGCTATCGCGATAGGGGCGTAAATGGCCTTGCGTGCAAGGGTAAGGTAAGCGAGTATGATTTCGCCCGAACAGCCAAGTACCTCCTCGCTTGCAGTTGCAATTCAAGATGCAATACCTGTTGGGTTCCGGGTAATCGAGATATATCTGGAACCGAAATGGCGAACAGGCGGGCCAGGAGCGGATCTATCGCTGCCATCGTTGAAGAAAACGGATAATATTGGCATTGCTTTGAGAGTTATTAAGGCAATCTACACCAACAAAGTGTGGGGAAGGGAGAATTTCAAATGGTTACAAAGCGACTTGTGTAACATAACGAAGATGCAATGGGGTGAGTTTGATAGATGAAAGTAAAATTTTGAGACTCGATAGAAACTTCCTGCGGGTACTAGTGGGTATACTCATGGGCCACTGTCTTCTTAGAAAACGAATGATATATGCATATGATCGGAGAATACTTCTTCGTCGAGCTGAATGATCTCCGGTTCCTTGATCCCATGAAGCTCAATAGGTTAGAGATAGAGCAGACTGGAAAGGATCGCTCTTTTGAATTTTTTTCTTGAACCCACATTCAAGAAGCACTTAGACGTGACTAATTTTGCGCATATGTGCAGTTCGGAAACCAATTTAATTTTTTTTTTGATAGAATGACTGGAGCGACAGAAAAGCTAGAAGTAGTTTTGATATTTTGCTCGCAGTCATACATTTGAATTCAGTCAAACTACCAGTTTGAATGTTTTTTTCATATGCCCATGTTGGCTTCATGTCTTTCAAAACTGTACATTGGCCAGACTCTGTTAGAGGAGTTTTCGCGTATGGAAGTATCGATAATCATCATCAACTAATAATACTGTTATATGCAGAACTGGCAACCCCGCAACTCGATCTCTCTCGAATAGACAAGAATTATGTAGAACAGTATACTCAACTGTGTAGAAGGCCACAATTAAAGATCTAGAGCTTTCCAGTATAGTTCAGACATACACCCCGACGGAAGCTTCGAGAATAGTCATGAATAGGGGGAGAAATAAAAGCACGAAAGCTTTCAGTTGGGAACCAGTCATTTGATAACCGAGACGCGAACCAGTGCGAGCGATAGAAAAAGTACGCGGCGGTATTGCCGTTAAAGTGCGAATAAATAAATTGTCACTTATTTTTAAACGAATTGTGTTTTACTTGAAATCCCGGCGAACCCCTAGCTCGCAACAATACTTTCAAGTCAGCTCAATCAATCAAAATAGCTTTTGATTCATACATCATTTCCATTTTATGAGAAATTAAATGCAAAATATAGAACTTAATTGATCCCTTAGATTCAGTTTATTTTGGTTTGGTGAATGTTTTCACAGTGCATTTTGAATTGAAAGAAAAGATTTCCGGATTCTACACTGTTACGCTTTATTATTAGTGACGTTTCGGTCTCTGCTGAGATAAAGGTCTCAGCAGAGACCGAAACGTCACTAATAATAAAGCGTAACAGTGTAGAATCCGGAAATCTTTTCTTTCAATTCAGTTTATTTTGTTGATAAATTCAAGTTTTTAACTTTGAGTTTTGAAAGCTTAAATTTCATGCTCTTTAATTGCAAAACAACGACTTGATTAGAAAAATATTCAAAAGTGACTTCAAAAATATATCAATCATGCAGATTTTCAATAAAACATTTTGATTTAATACTAAGCTTAATATTTTTTTTCCTCTCATTATTAACTAAAGCACACATTTTAATAAAAAAAAATATATATATAAAACATATTATTAAGCTTTTAGTGAACGAGTAGCACGCATTGATTTATTTTATTTCATTTTAATATAAAAAAAAAATTAAAGAGATATCTTCCGATTATCTTACCCAGTGAAATACATTCGTAAAGATGAGCCGGGCAATATTCGAGAAAAAACGGTCATATTTGCTCTTTTTTAAACCCTAACTTTCATTTAGTTTTATTTTTATTTTAATTTTTAACTTTAACTAACATCGCTTGAAGCATTATTATTGGCGTATATTTGATTCTCTTCTAACATATAATAATAATGATTGTTTGTTTATTTTTATGTACAGACGTCGATTTTATTGAACTATATTATTGCTGAATAATATTTTATTTTATTTAATTTTTAGTCGATTTTTATTAAATAAAAATGAAATAAATAAAAATTGTTTAAATTTAGATGCAAAAAGCTGCAATTTTTTTACTGTTTAATTTTTTTTAAATAATTATTTATATAGAAGGCATACAGTTCTTTTTTTTTAAACTGATTAACGCCCACAAAGCACCAAAATAAGGGAAGCAAAATTGTGAATTATACTCTAGTTTTATTAAGAAGCAAGTGATTAGAGAAAAAATTCACTTAGTTAAATTTTGACTTTTATTTTTTATAGATTTTTTTTTGTTTATAAAAAGACTAAAAATTAATAAAACTCTTTAAAAGGCAACGTTTATGACCAACATTGTTTTCGTTTTTGTTTTTTTTAAGTTGAAGCTTATAGAAAAAATATTTTTATTCAAATTTTGTTTTATTATTTGTTTGTGCAGTTGTGTGTATGTGTTTTTTTTTTAATAAATTTAAATTTGATTATCATTGAGTACGGGAAGTGTTGACCTTTTTAATTTAATAGGAAAAGAAAGAAAGAAAAATGATTTTTTTTAAAATTTGGTTTTAATTTTTTTCTGCCGTTTCGATACAAAGGTATACTGATAGATTATTTACTTATTTAAGACGTTGAGAACGGAACCAACATTTGATAACTTTCACGTGGCCCGCTACAAATATTGGAAATAGTCGATTATATATGAGAACAACAGTGGCCTAACCCCAATAGAAATGTATTGGGGTTAGGCCACATATAATAATAAATTCCGCGCGACTAATAATTTGTGCAAAGTAACTAGATAAAAATAGTGATTTTTGTTGTTTGAAAAATTCTTACTTTTTCGATTTGATTTCAGTAATTTGGCATCGAAAGTAATACGAAAATCGTCGGTGTGTACAGAATATAAGACTGCTAGCTACTTCTAAAATGCTAATCAAACATTTAAAATAGCTCTGTAAGAATATCAGTACCGCAAAAATTGCAATTATGGTTTATTATGAATTGGAAATCTGCCTTCTGTTCTAAATATAAAATTTTTTTTTCTAATTTCCATTAATTGCTCCCATACCTTTGTATCGTGCATTATTCTATTGAGTAAAATATTAATAATTTAAAGAATACTCACAATTCCATAGAGAGAACTGTCGGATTCGAACAGGCTTGTGGTGCACGTATATGACACTGTTTGTGGCATATCAGTTGGCAATCACGGCACTCATATCCTTGTTTGCCGGGCCGTCTAGGTATCGATTTTGTGCAAATGCCACACAAAAGGCCACCGCTAAAGTTATTGAAATCAAAAAGAATCAAAGTCGTTAGTTTTTTTTTAATGTAGAATATGTTTAAATTATTTACTGTACTTACCCACTAAGATGTTTGGCGACAAAGGTATGATCGTTGTAAATATGCAATTTTGTACCTTTACGACGCCATCTCGGTCGCTGGGCAATTGCTAGTGGAACTAAGAAATGCCTAGAAAATAGAATGAGAATAAAATAAGAATTTCTGATAATCATAATTTAATTCTAACAAAAAAAGATACGCTTTCACACTAAAAGGTTTACTGCATGGTTCCAAAGGATCCACGGATCAAGAGAATATAAAATCACATACTGTCGTCTTTCGTCCTGACACTGAATTTGTTTTCTTAAAATCTTCACATTCTTAAAACCTTGGAGTGTCTCGTTATCCGTGCTTACTGGGAGAGGATAGCTGCAGAGATAAATGGCTGAAATAATGGGACCTCCCAGATACCGGGAATCCTTAAAGAATAGACAACTAACAAGTCCTAGCTTTACTGCGGTGAAGCAGAGCATTAGGATAGTGGAATACTAATTCCATAGCTGCAAAAATCTTATAGTGTCTCGCGATCCGTGCGTACTGGGAGAGGATAGCTGCAGAGATAAATGGCTGAAATAATGGGACCTCCTAGATACCGGGAATCCTTAAAGATTAGACCCTAACGAGTCCTAACTTTACTGCGGTGAAGCAAAGCATTAGCTGCAAAAACCTTGGAGTGTCTCCCGATACGTGCTTACTGGGAGAGGATAGCTGCAGAGATAAATGGCTGAAATAATGGGACCTCCCAGATACCGGGAGTCCTTAAAGATTAGACCCTAACGAGTCCTAACTTTACTGCGATGAAGCAGAGCATTAGGATAGTGGAATACTAATTCCCTAGCTGCAAAAACCTTGGAGTGTCTCGCGATCCGTGCTTACTGGGAGAGGATAGCTGCAGAGATAAATGGCTGAAATAATGGGACCACCCAGATACCGGGAACCTTAAAGATTAGATCCTAACGAGTCCTAGCTTTACTGTCGTGAAGTAGACCATTAGGAGAGTGGAATACTAATTCCCTAGCTGCTCGTGGGCACCGGATGAGAAGAGAAATAAGATAAAACGAAGAGCAATAGAGAAAGTGGCAGTAGCCCCTACGCAAAAGAACAGAAAGCGAACCTCTCGCACGTAGACGGTCCCAGAACCATATATTCCCTATACAGGCCGCCTCAGCATAAAAGGTGAAGGTCCGAAGAGGTCATCGAGGATGATTTTCTGAAGAGGCAACAGACTCGAACTCGATCTCCGCAAGAAAGAAAGGACAGGACACCAAGGGCAGGACACCACAAACCAGAGCTCCTAAATCAAGCGGCGATAACGCTCCAGCTGCAGAATCGACAACTTAAGCCAAAGCAGTGAAAGGGGAACGTGTGGGAACTCTTCTGGACGGATTCCCGAGCACACTGTTTACCACGAACCAGATGACTACTATCCAGGATGTCATCTTTGAAGCTATCTTGTTGTTTCGGCAGGAAAACAGCGATTTCAAACCGAAATTTGAAGATATTCGCTGCAAGAGCGGATAGATGCTAATCGGCTGCAAAGATAGCGATACGTTAACGATAAAGTCATGGGACAAAGCCAAGCTCACAGCGGTGACAGGTGAGTGAGGAAATTTACCGTCTACATGTCGTTACCGCCTATGGAGGAAGATTATTTAAGATCGGTTTCAATAACTTTCCTTGTATTGGATGCCTAGCCATCAAGGAATAAACGGAAATGAAACAGTAGATTAGTTTACGAGAGAATCCCTTAGGTCCTGAACCGTTGCACGGAATTCCAACCTACCGCATGAAAAATAACATTATGCAATGAACTCAAGAACAGAGAAGCCATTATTCAACTTCCAAAACTTAGAGTAGCTACGGGATTTCTACCAAGCCATTTCACCAAACTAGTACAACAACTGCTCCACTCGGGATACAATGTGAAGATCACTCATACCCGCTAACACGAAATTTGAAAATTTGCGCGCAGGAACATTCAAATTGAAATTGAGAGGAGCGAAAAATGTGGAAGAATAGCGCTCCAACCAGTCGTGCTGTTTTTTTTATATCGATTTTACCGTCGCGAGAGGACGAGGTGCTCCACAAGGGGGCACTAATCGATCACCACATTGCCGGTTAATTTTTTTATCAATTTTATTGGAAAGGAAGAGATCTCCGCAAAGGGGGTGCTAATCGATCGCCATATCGCCGATTCCTTTTACATAGATTTTACGGTTGTAAAAGGACGAGGTGCTCCACTGCTTATCGATCGCCACATCGTCAATTTATTTTTTCATCGATGTTACCGTCGTGAGAGGAATAGGTGGTGCTCAGCAAGGGGATGCAAATCGATCGCCACATTGCTGATTCATTTTTTCATCGATTTATCCATTGTGAAAGGTCGAGGTGGTCCGCAAGGTGGCGCTAGTCGATCGCCACATCAGTCACGTTGGCGATACAGCGTCAGACTTATATCCCAGTACCAGCGGGAAAGCACTTTTAAGCAGGGAGAACCCTCCGCAGTCCAGCAGAGTCAGTAAGCCGCTATATTTTTAAGAAATTTAATTTTTATTTTATTAATCTATTGTTCTTCTTCTACAATGGGACTACAGCCCAAATTGGGCCTTGACCGCCTGATCTTCAGGTTCCTTAACATTTTTCATTATTTATTGTGAAAGGGTTGATAGACCTTCACACAACCCTCTATCTTCGAATTTTTCATTTTCGTAGATTGAAGTGACCAAGGCATATCCAAGCAGACAGTGTGCTGTAATCATGCATCGACCGGGATTTGAACTTCACGACCTTCGCATTGTAGACCAACACGCTACCCATTAGGCTACACCCTAGCTTAATCTATTGTTATGGACTTGTGATTTGAGTTCAAGAAAGGAAATCCCACTGCTGATAGTTTGCGATGAGCCGTCGTCGGGTGCAGGGATGTTTCTATTTGTCACTCCGGGTTTCGGTCGTGCCTTCTTCGTCGCGATCTGTCTGTGTTCTCGGAATCGGAATTCCATTTGTTGTCTCAGATATTCAATATCTGAGACAACAAATGGAATTCGGACGTGTCCATATTAGTTGTGGGTGATTTTGGGGCTTGAGAGTTCTGTGGGGTTTATGTGGTGGGAGGCAGAGTGGTGCACGCCTTGTTTTTGATTTATAATATTTAATGATATTTTTTATTTATTTATTTTTTTCTAATTAAATAAAGTTATTTATTTGTTTTTGCGGTTGAAATGTCAAAGAAAGTCACTTTGTGGTTGATCTAAAAATATGTAGGCCGCGTCCGGTGCAAAAAACACAATATATAAAAATTTGGGCTAGGCTCGTCTTTTGACCTGCACTGGGGGGTTCCGCCTGGGCAGATCACGATCCCTTTCATCAGCATGCATGATATATAGTTCCTCTTTAGCGTTAGCTTGTTTTTGGCTAGTTCCCTCCAACCTCTCCTCCCTTGTGGGTTCAGTAAATCAAATTTCTGCAAAGACCCCCTATAGGGGCATACGACAGAAACAACTCTCTTCCACAAGGCGCGTTCCTGACTATCGGCCTTGTTGCCTTGGGGGTTGCTCAGAGTTAAACGGTACCCCTCGTAAGCCAAAGTTCAGGATAGTTTTGATGCCTTAGAAGTTACATTAGCCCCTAAGATTCTCTGGTGATATGGTTGTGAAGCGTAATAAGCGGTTAAGCAGGTATAATAATCACTGCGGTGCATTCATTCAAAAATTAATTTGATGACCCCGGAAGTATTATGCCATCAACAGCGAAATTTGTACCTATGCATTTTCGTCGCAAAATTTCAGAATCAGTTTCGAGCCCTAGAGTTACTCTAACACCTAAAATTATCTGGTGATCTAAGTGTGAAGCATAATACGCGATTAAGCAGGTATGTTGATCTCAACGGTATCTTCATTTAAAAATTAATTGTATGGCCCGGAACTATTACGCCACCACCAGCGAAATTTTCAACCTAGACATCTGCGTAGCAAATGTCTGAGCAGACTTCTTATCCCATATAAGTAGGCAACCGAAAGGATATCATTCATTATTTGAAGAATATGGGAAACTTACTGTGGCAAGGTTTTCTCGTTGATTTAAGATTGAAAGTAAGAAAGCTGATTCAACAGTCTACCTGACTCACAGCAGAGTCACCGTATACGGCGCGCCCTTTGATGTGTTGCTTGGCCGCCGAGTTCCACGACTAGGCGGTTTTTTTCCAACTAGAATATTATTTCGACCTTGCCCTCCACGATCGGTCCCGAACCCGTCGGTCAGGGGTAGCTCCAGTCTCTTGCGAGCCACAAAGGGTTCGTAAATTGCAACGCCACACATCTATCCAAGCACGAAAATCACCAAATCCGTCGCAGAAAATCACCAAAGGCGGAAGAGGTGAATACAATGCGATTGCGAGCTACCTCACGGCCCGACGAATCAAGCCTCAATCAATTAACCAGCTGCCCTCGATATCGCAAGCTTCTTCCCTCCCTCCGCGCAAGCCACCACTCCTTGATCATTCAAGCACCATGTGTAGCATAAATGGCCATTTTTGCACTCCCGAATCGTCCAACTAAACAAATAGAATTCCACCCCAGCTGCACCACAGAATTCAATCAAATTAATAAACAAATAGATACACCTCATACTCAAAAAGCATCCGGAACCTGGAATACAGATGAAACGCACCCAACAATCTGCCGCATCTTGCTGTTTTTGTTGGTGTGGCCCCCCAACTACCGTACTCACGGAAAATAAATTCTGTGAATTCAAAAAGTGACAAAGTGGAGGATATTCTAAAATTCAGCAAGAGTGATATTAGTACACTAATCGGCCTATTGACGGGGCATAAGTGGAGTAAACCACCACCTCAAATATATGGGCTTAGCTGAAGCCGACATCTGCCGCCTTTGTCTCGAAGACTTAGAAACCCTAGAACACATCCTACCATATGTCACTGTGAAGCAGTAGCAAGGAAAAGTCACAATCTTCTAAGAAAAGATTTCATTTCTACCGAGAAACTAGCCAACATGGCTTCCTTTGAAGATACTTAGATTAGTATTAGTAATAAGTAGTAAGATATCGAGTTATGGTAGGGTAAAAGGGCAATAAACGTACAATAGGCCGGGAAGGTCCCCAAATAATACAAAAAAAGTCAAAAAGTGTACGGAATTCGCAGTTTACATGAAACGTTAAATTTTGTTCAACAAAAAAGCAACGCAAATCTGTCGCTGAAGAGCCAAAATCATTCCCCAAGCAGCGCACCCACCATATACGGCTCCGCGCAGGAAGGTCTCGTGAAACCGTATCCTTACAAGGTTCAAAACACCTCTTCGTGGAAAGCGTTCCCTGACGATTGAGAAAACAAAAGAAAATTCGCAGATGGAGCCAAAAGACTGGAAGAAACGCTGGCATCCGTACACAGCATCCAATGGGAACCACTTTGAAGAGGGGCTCCAATCTATTAATTTCGAGTACCTTCCGAGCGTGAAGTGCCATAAGAGTTCCTTTAGGGTGCTTTAGCAAGCAGAAGGTTTAGAGAAAGGGGGCTCAAGAATGGGGATGGCTGCCCTTTGTGTATGAAAAATGTAGTGGAGATGAGGAGGAAGCGTAAAATTTCCCAACAAGGCTGTAGAGTGCACATGGGCACTGAGTTGGGCAGTCAAACTGTTCAGAATTTTGGTCCTTTATCCAGTGATGTCAAGGACTCAGATTTGACTTTTGGCGAAATTGGCTCAATTTTGTCGGCTTGCGTCACATATGGAATAGATGAGTCGGAGTGGGAGTCAAACAATTTGATGTTTAGTATCTAGGTGATCGTTATGGTTTTGGTAAGTAGTCCCTAAGTCAAATTTGAAACTTATAACGAATTATTTCACTTTTTACCTATACTTTGTGTCCATTTCCTTTGTGTTGTGCCGTCTTCCCTACACCTATGTATACGGACGACTGTAGCAGTGATCGCCGAGTCTGATCTCATCCATATTAAAGGATCATAGCTGCACCTGGCCCTAATGCAGGATGGACGTAACGCTGTGCTATGTTTTCGAACGAATGAACTGCTGAATTATAAACTCGGGGGCGAATCCCTGACAAAATTGCCAATCTTAAAGCGCCGTCTTTATAAGCTGTAGATTGGTTAGAAATACCACGAATTTGGGTTGCAAGACAATTTTTTTTAAAGCAAATAAAGGATTAATTCGAGAAACTATGAGTCGTTTTCGCCGTTTATTCTAAATACACATCCCGTAAGACTTCGTACAGTGCGCACACAACAAGCGATTGATAGTGTGCAGCGTAGTTTTGATGATGATCCAATTGTGTCAATTCGTTATCGTGATCAACAATTAAACGGGGTCTCCCACATAATTAAGCGAACATTGCCTTCTGCGACTAATATTCCCCCGAAAGAACGGAAAGCCCTAAACGAACTTAAAGAAATCAAGAAGGTAGCAATTATGCGAGCGGACGTAGGAAACGCAACTGAGTTCATAGAAAACGAGGTTTCAATCAGACGGAACGCATATTTTGGGATACGATCGAGCAACACTCATGAGATTTTAGGGCCCCAGCCCAAACATGTGACTAGTACTCTAGATATGGCTGGATATAACCTTTATACATGGAAGTTGAGACGCAGAAATGTATTTCTTACTTTTCCGCAGAATACCTAAACGTTTCGAGGCATCCAGATCGACTTCGTAGATGTGTTGACTCCAGGCAAAGCGAGTAATGTAAAATCTAATGAAGTAAAAATCTGTACGCAATCGAAGGAGAGCGGACGACGTCGTGATATTATGTTTAAAAGATAAATGACAGGACTGAGTTTTCGAAGCACTACTCTACTTTTTCTAGCTAGGGTGTAGTCCGGTGGGTGTTCTACAATGCGAAGGTCGAGCGTTCAAGAACGTTACAGTCAATGTTGAGCGGTACAGAGACATGATTACTAACTTTTTCGTGCCTCAATTGGAAGGCATTAATGTCGTAGACATGTGGTTTTAACAGGACGGCGTCACATGCCACACAGCGCGCGATACATTTAATTTACTGAAATGTACAGTTGATGATCGATTAATTTCACGAAATGGACCTGTTAACTGGCCATCTCGTTAAGCACTTGGAAGCCAAAATTCGACACGTTATTGCCGAAATACAGCCTGATTTACTGCGAAGAGCCAGCCGCGGTGACCACATGCCCACAACCATATTCAAACATTAATGCCATAAAGTTATCTTTCAAAACAAGTCAATTCATAGATATTAAAAACATTTTTCTGTACTTTATTTTAATGTAAAGTTCTCCGCCTCTAAAAAAACACTATTCATATAAAATTAGAGAATTTTGTATTAATGAAGAGGCGCTCCAAAGACGTACTGTAATAAATATTTTGGATTAACAGTAGGATTAACTTTAGAAAATTCGTATCAGTAAAGTGGCGCTCAATAAGCACAAATAGTTATTCTGTAATCAGTTCTTAATAAAGACAGTATGCAGTTTCTGTAAGAACTGGAATTTCAACTCAGCATACAGTTTCTCCTTTCAGGACTTACGGTAGACAGATTGAGAGAGCTCCCGCCGTTTCGTAAGAGTTTGAAAAAAAGCAGTAGAGTGATCCTGGACTGAAGAACGTAGGCTCAGCAGATACCATCCATCAGTCGCAAAGGAGTTTCAATGTTAAGCTCCGTATTACTTATCCTCTCCCAAAAATCGCCAAACACCCTCACAGGGTTTTGCCTTCTGAGAATTATCCGCCCTTTTCTTGAGTTCAGCTAAGCCTTCAGCCAACCATACCTTTTGGTCCTTAAGAAACCCGCTTTGTATTTGAACGTTATACACTTGCTACATGAAATTTTTGTAATGAAGGAGATGGCAAGATCCACCATGGTTGCCAACAAGCGTGCAGCAGCCATATACTCCACCTTCCATTCCAGCATCATAACAGGAGTACTGACAGGGCACTCTCGCCTGAAAGGAGACCTTAACACGATGGGCATTGATATCGACGACCAATGCAAATTTTATCTAATTTAAATTGAGAAAACCGAGCATATTCTTTGCAACTGTGAAGAAATAGCCTACCACGTCGTAAGTGCTTTGAAAAGCTAATTAAGACCTCGCACAAATCATCCAACTTCTCAAGGAATTCAAACTGGACGGGAACTCCAGGACTACCTTAGACGAAGTATTTTGAGGTGAAGAACAATGAACCCATGGCCGCAGTGCTTGGAGGATTGAATCCTTTGCCTCATAATAATATTCAAATCCTAGTCACCTTTTATACATTAGTCCTAATGCTATCAATTTATTATTTTCAATAATTGATCTTCACTCACCTTTTAACGCCATTTTCGATTGTCTCCAGTACCAGAGTTGAGGCTTCATGTAAATAAGTTTTCGTACTAGCTGATGAAAAACCTGAGATTGCGGACGATTCTGAAAGTGAGGATCGTCTTGATTGATCAAGTGTCGGCACTACTAATCTCGGTCCTATTTAACGTTTTACAATATACAAATAGATAATTGTTTTTTCCAACATGTGTTTAATTTCGAATTTTGTGAAGAAGTGCAAAACATAAAAAGATTTTAATCAAATGATTTTTTTTATAATTTTACAATACGTATTACACCATAATAAACGATCATAAATGATCGTCAGTTATTTTGAATAATTTGTATTGTAAAAAGTACAAATGGACAAAACAAATTTTAGTTATTTTTGATGATTTTTTGTTAAATTCAGGACAGTTTTGAATTGTTTTTTTAATTTATCCAATTATTTTTAAAATTATCAAGTAATGTAGAATAAAGGTACAGTATGTTACATTGAAATGAAATAGAGAAAAAATGAAAAGAAAAAAAAAAGATATTACTACCACATCCAAATAGATTATTTTAAATGAAAATTTCGGAATTACCTATGGATGAACTATTGGTAAGGCCACCACGATCGGCCGATATTGATCGTAATTCGCCATGTGGATTATTGGCATCGATCGGGATCATGCCACGATCAGCTGATTTTGCTCGACTTTTCGATCGCCCCAAGCGTCTTTTCAGCGTTCCAAAGAAGTCCCGCTTCTTTCGGCTACGGCCACGATCGGCATCCTGCAAGCTGGAATCGAGTGAATGCTGATGCGGTAAGGTATTCGAATGGTGATTCATTTGGGGAGCACCATGCCCATTGGTTTGCGGATGATGTGGCGACGATTGGGCATTTGGTCGTCCTAGCTATATTTTTCAATACCGAAATAAAATGTTAGACTGAGAAATATAAAATTATTTCTATAGAAAAAGGCATCTAGAAAATTAGTTGCAAAAATAAAAATCTGCTACAGTAACTACTTGAAAACTGTTTGATATTAAATAAAGGACAACATTCGACAAACTTACCGAATCATCCTTTTCAATATTCTCACTGTCGTTCTCAACTGATCCATTGAGCACTGTACTTGCCTCGTTATGGACTTCAGCCGAAACGGACGTTTGAAAATTATCTGTTGGTGGCAAACTATCGGTTGGACTTGCTGTTACATCCGTAACCGACGCTTCCTGCTGACCATCAACGTCATCGATCTCATCGACTTGAATCTGACCATCTTTGTTTAGTTCAACCTGTGTTAGGATTGTTAGCGAAGACAATAACAAATAAAATTGCAGAAAAAAACTTCTTTGGTTATAAATCGAATTAATTAATTATTTAAATGGCATGATCATTGAATTATCTGATCTTTGGAATGATTAATGCCAATGAAAGCGTCATACATATATTTACAAATTATTGAACATTATAGAAATCATAAATTTTTGGAATGATGCTACAAATTTTAGATTAAATAAGCGTTTAGTTCCAAGATAGACTACAGAATTGTTTGTGGAACGAACTAAATCAGACTGGTAATTTTTTTTTTTCAATTTGATATATTTAGCTCACGAACGAACTATGACTTTCTTCTTTTTTTTTTTTTTGTTATCCTCCTTTACTCACTTGTATATATTTCGAGAACAGATATTCGAAATGAATCGAGTGCTACTTTTTTCCACTTTTTCGACTCGAGATATACATATCTTAAATTGAATTGACTCGATTATCTGCCAAAACTGAATTTATTAGTTTTTTGCACGAATTTCGAGAACAGCTATTCGGATTGAGTCAGACGTGATCTTTTTAGTAATACTATCAGCAAAAAAGTGAATTTAAATTCGATTGGGTGTATTTTTTATTCATCCTATTTCCTCTTTTTACGCAAGATGTCTGCAAAAAAACCATCTTTGAAAAGTTTCGCATATGTATGTCTCGCGAACGACTGCTCGAATCGCGACGAGCATGATTTTTTTCTTTCTACATTTTTTTTGTACCCGAATTCCTGCAAAAAGTTGAATATCTATCGTAATCGAACTAAAAGAACTAACACAAAGAACTAGTCCTTTTAGTGAATAAGAACTAGTGAACTAGTTCAGTAAAAGAAATTATTTTGCCCATCTCTTGTTAATTATGCAAAATGTTTTTTTTTATATGGAAGGCGGTACAAGAATATATATTATAAATTATGGGATGATTGGATCTGAGTTACTAAAAATTGTGAAATTATGACATTAGCATGGCAAGTGGTAGAAGCAGTAGCACAATTATTTGTGAATAATATTCTTTTCAAAAATGTAATACATATGCCATTCATAAATGGAGTCCTGTGGACAGCCCCGCCCTACATCCCTCCACACAGTATCGCGTAATCCCCTTACGAATGCTGACCTGTCAGAAAAATAGCCCTGCCACAGGGCCTCGACTATCGCAGCTCTGTAGCTTATCAAGCACGGCATCCCAACTCAAATAGTCAAACGCGCCCTTGGAATCTACACAGATCCCAAAGACGTATTTGCTAGCACTCCTCGCAACTGATTCTTTAACATGCATCCACGCATCTTCCGTGCATCTACCGGCTCGGAAGCCGTACCGCCATTCTGAGGCCACATGGGTCAGTTTTCTGCCCATAATCATCTGCAGGACTTTGCTGAGGACCGGGAGCAGAGATATACCCCAATAGAACCGAAGTTACTTCTGACTTTCTCTGTTGACTTCAGCAGCACGACCACGCGCTATCTTCCAAGCTGTATGAAAAACACGATCTTGAAAGCATCGGTGGAAAACGCAAGTTACATACTCAGGAATGGCGCGCCAGATGCTTTTACACATCTCGCTCGTCATTCCGTTGACCTCAGGTGCCTTACCGGACCTGATCCGATAAAAGCTTGCCTTAATCTCCTCGGGTTCCAGCTCGGGAATTTCTCCCTCTGGTGTTACACGACCATGAGCATTCTTCGTCGGATCCGGATTCAGAAAGAATTCTTCCAACAGTGCTTTTACACACTCTTTCCATGTCGACATAATGTTGCGTCGAACATTGACGCCAGACATTTCAGCCTCTGATCCCTATCTTATAGACCTGACCCCTGGGATCGCGTGAGTTTGATCGGACGAAACACCCCCAATCTTATTTCTTTGATGACATGATCATTGCTTGGTACTCGTACATGCTTCTCTGATATCCAAGTTTGAGCTGGGGCGGGTTTGGTTGACCTCTTGCACGAGCCCTTTGGAACTTCTTCCTTAGAGCCTGTACTCGAGTACGCTGACCTGCTAGTTCTGCGTTCCATCACTTAACACGTTTCAGATTCACCTTGCGGATCCTACTAAATCTGCTATCTTTTACTTTTACTGTCTATTCTTGGATTTTTGCTATTTGACTATCGAAGCGCCATATCAACTCGAAGGCAAACCCAGCCGACTTGGTGTCACGAGGATTTCCTCCCAGTGAGTTCCTTAAAAAACCACATTTGGTTCCAAAGGGGCACCGTTTCTGCATACAGAGTTTAAGTGGGTATGCGATTCCACAAGGAACTTTATTAGAGACCCCATGAGATCAACTAAGATATTTGTACTTCATATGAGCAGGGAAGAAGATTGCAATAGAGAGGTGGTAGTCCCAATAGGTCACAACTAACAAGGTCAACATGTACCACCATAAGCAATGCACCAGGTCGAAAATTGGCGTTGAATTGTTAACTTGAATTGACCCAACTTTAGTTTTTTTTCTCCAATTCCTATACCGACACAGTTTATACGGTGACCCCCTAAGTTGTGTTCGGTTCCTTAAAGAAAAAAAAAATGTCCTAGTTTTACAAAGCCCGTTAAAAATGCGCATCATTCACAAAATTATGATTACAAAAAAAAAAAAACAATTTCAATCTATTTACAAAAAAAAAACAAAAAAAATGTAAAGCGTAAAAACAAAATTTTGAAAATAAGAAAAAACTTGTTTAGTTGACTAAAAATTAAATTAAATTAAAAAGAAAATAAAGATGAAAATTACCTTGAACATGGAACGGTTATTCTAAAAATAAAAAAAAAATAAAAACAACAGGGATTGTAAACAAATTAATTCCAAACCAGTCGAAATGGTTAATTAACTTAAGGGATTTGGATATGTTTGGGAAGAGGGAAAACCTTTACAGAAACCACTGGAAAATAAACTGAGGAAAATTACGATAAAACCAGGACAAGCAAAGGAAATGACCATAGAGTGAAAAATATATGATGGACCTTAACCAATTTCCGTCTTTTAAATTGAAATACGAAAGCAAAATAATACTCACCCTTTGCACACTATGAATAATCAGAGTACTCTTGCTCGCGTTTCCGCTCGTATTTAGCGCACCATCTTCTAGCGCTTTAATAGCTGCATCCGCTAAATCGGCGCCATTTTTTAAATGCTCATTTATCATTGGCGTACTTATTCGAAGTGCCTCCTTTAGCTTGTACGGACGTCGTCCGGCAGGAACTTCTGCACCTTCAATGAACACAAATTCTACAGTTATAGCACCATTCACATTCTCCGTTTCGTATGGACGGGGCTGAAGGGCTAGAACTTGCGTCGAGGCCGGACCGACAGCCAGCTCATCGATTCCGACCAATCCTAGGCCAAGGAATTTTGGCGGATCGTTTGAATTTGCTGGACGATCATAGACTTCGAAGAGAATTTCGGCAGATTGTGATGAAAGATCGCTGAAAAATCAATGAATCAAGATGAATGTTTGGATTATGATCGACGGATTACTTCATTTCCGATGAACCAATGAATAATATTCTCACTCCTCATGGTGTTGAGCAATAACAACCACTTCACTAGCTCATAGGAAATGAAATAACCACCAATCATCGTAACATAATACTAACAATAAGAAGTGCTCATCCCAGTACGGATTCATCCCTTGACGGGCTCCTGTTTGATTCTTCTGCGGTGGTTCATCCATTTCAACGACACAGAAGGGATCTTGGGCTTTTAGGAGTCCTTCGCCCTTAACGATTTTCACCAGCAATCGTTTACCCGACGAAATGTGCGAACCGGATAAACGGTTTTGCGAGTTTAAGTGTTCCATGTTGTACTGATTGGGGATGGGAATGATTTTCAAAAATTTTATAATGTTAATTTATCGTGGAACTTATACACGAATTCTTTAGCTGATTAGATAGAGCGAGGATTGCTTTTCGTTTTGTTACTGTTTCATATTGCGGAGTTTAGAATTATTAAAAAAAATATATAACTGAAACTGATTCATAAATTATATTTTGAAATTTGTAAAGATTTAAATCAATTAATTTTAGATTTTAATAATTTGTTTGATTGACCTTTATTTCTAGCCCATTCCAAATGTGGTGTAAACGATCATAACAAAATTGTACGTTACAAGTTCAGTGAATGTTTTCACTATGTTTTTTGAATTGAAAGATAAATTTCCGAACCTCACACTGTTCTGATATAATAATTCGTGACTTTTGGGTCTCTGCTGAGAGCCACATAAAACTGATAGATAGATCAGATGTGAGATCCAAAAAACTTTTCCTTTAATCATGCCTGTGTGTAGTGTATTTTAAAATCTACTACGTGAACACTTTAATGTAGTTTTTTTTATTTTATTTTTTTATGTGACACCGGAACTAGAGGGGTTTGTACTGAAGCACAGCTCCGGTGAGAGGGGAAGAATATTCTTCTTCATCAATGGCTCCACAGCCCAAATCAGGCATTGGCCTCAGGATCCTTAACATTTTCATTATTTATTGCAGGAAGAGTTGTTAGCTCTTCGCATAGCCCTCTATCTACGAATTTTTCATTTTCGTAGATTAGGTAACCAAGGTATATTCAAGCAGGCAGTGTGCTGGAATTATGCGTCGACCGGGATTGGAACTCACGACCTTCGCATTGTAAACCAAACACGCTACCCACTAGGCTACACCCTAGGGGAAGGATATTGGTTTTTGGGAATTAAGGGGATAGAGACGGAATTGGCAATGAATATTTCTTTTGAATTGCTGAATGTTGTAGTCATGCATTTACGCATGACTACTGAGATGGGCAGCGATTTCCGTATTCGAACGAATCACGAAATTTGACAGTGCGACCGAAGATAGGGTTGAGAGAATACTTATGAGCGCGTGAAGCAGCTTGAGTATTACGGAGTAAAGGCACTCATGGGGGTGAGAGATTAGAGATTTCGTTCGAACAATCTCCATTGTAGTAGCGATACAAAAGCGTTAGGGAGCTTACAATTCGTCTATGCTCGAGTGAATCAAGCAATGAAGTGATGTCAGAATCTTCCATAATTTTAATGGTCCGAGACTGGATACTATCCAGAAAGGAGAGAGAAGTTTTTGCAGCTCCCACTCATAGGTGGGAATTGAATTCAAGACGTAGTCTGATATAGGCCTTATAAATTATCAATAACACAGAAGCGGCGAAGGAGTTTTTACAATGTTTTAGGTAACCCAAACACTTAGATATTTCCTTCGCGATATTAAATCTATGATCGTTTCAAGATAAGTTATCTGTAATTTAGATACTTAACATCTTAACACTTGAAGAGTTGGTTAATGGCTGGCCTCCGAAGGTGATTGGATCAAGGTTAGAGTAATGTTTTTGGGACACAAGACAGCACAGGGTTTTCGAATCATTAAATTCGACTTGATCATTGTTGCACCAACTAAGAATTTTAGACAAGTCGTCATTTAATGATTGAGCCATGTACCTACGTTGTTCTACTTAGCTAGTACATCGGGGTCAGTGATAGAAGAAGTGTAATGTGCTGTCATCAGCGAGGCTATGTATAGGATTGAAAGTTGAAAATAGCAAGTCATTAATAAATATTAGAAAAAGGAGCCCTGGGGGACACCAGCATTAATTTTATAAAAAGAGGAAACCACACAATCCAATACCACAAGCATTGAACGATTGGCTAAAAACTTTCAATTCAGGGAATAAGGTAGTCACCCCAACCAATAGCTTGAAGTTTGATTAAAAGGGCGCTGTGCCATACTCTGTCAAAAGCCTTAGAAATATCGAGAGCGATAATATAAGATTCACACTGTTTGTCGTCAATAATATCACTCAATATTCTATTACTCTATTGTTGATGATTGTTTCCATGATTTTCGACAGAAGTGAGATTATTGCAATTGGGCGATAATAAGCGGGATTGATGCGTTCTCCTTTTTTCGGGACTGGCTGAACATTTGCAAGCTTCCATGAAGATGGGACCGAGGAGGACAATAAGGAGAGACGGTGATGTTAATGTTATGTTACAGTTTTTACAAAAGATCCGAAAGATTTTGAGCCTTTTGGACTCTGGAGAATCTTCCGTCGAAGTTTTTAGTCGTAATCAAATTTAACACGTTTGAGGATAGAATTGCAGGTGTTTCTTGATTTAAAATTGAGTTCTGTGTTAGCTGAGGTTGGATAATTTTTGAAAGTTTTAAACGACTGTTTCTTCGCCTGAATTGCAACAGAACATTCATTTGTTAACCAAGAGTCCTTCGACGGCCGGACTCTCTTAAGACTGGAAGGTATGTAGAGCTTCATACCTTTTAGGATGGTATCGGTGACAAGTTTACAGGCTATATCGCAGTTATTGGAATCGAAGCACAATCTCCAATTAAAGGCGTTGAAGAACTCGTTTAGCACCTCCCATTTGGCTCTTTTAAAATGCCAAACAGATCTTCGGGGTGCCTTAGCTGGCAGTGGTTTTAGTGTTGCAACTGGAAACTGTGCGCGAATCAAGAAGTGATCCGTATTACCAATTGCCGAAGGAGATATTACAGAGAGAGAATATTTCTCAGGTTGGTTGGTAAGAAATAAATCAAGGATATTGGAGAATTGTCCTGCAATTCTATTAAAGTATTATGAAAAAGAACTGAACATTTTGTTTTCCAATTCTACTTATATTTGTATGACATATTTCTATTATATCGAGACCAATTTAACTATAATTACTTATACAGTAGTTAGGCAGCGCGATAGACTTGGGAGGATTCTTCCTAATTGCAAATAAGGATTTCAGTCAAAACAGTTTTTAGGTCATATCTAATTATATAAGTTTACATAAAAATGAAATTTTTTTAGTCATCATTACAACGTCACTCTTAATGTTTAAAACGATATTTTTTCTGAAAGAATAAATAAAGAGAAAATTTCAGTTTCAACAATTTTGTTGAAATTTTAATTAAGTTTAATTTTAAAACGTCTATTTTCGATAACCAATTGCGCATGTTTTTATTGTTCCATTCGAATTATTCATGCAAAAAGTACGCCATGAAACTAAATCAATAATAATGAAAATATGCGATATGTTAACATGACCGTATAATAAATGATGAAACGATTCTGATTTATAGAAAGATTTGATTTGATTTAAAATAGTCTTAGAGCATATCGACAGGACCCAAACAGTAGTTGGGCCGTAGTGTCGCAACAACATTTTATTTCTTATTGTGAAGGGTTGTTGGTCCTTTGCACAACCTTCTATCTACGAATTTTCATTTTCTCCGATTGAGATGGCCAAGATAAACCCACACAAGAAGTGTGCTGAAATTATATGTCGACCGGAATTTGAACTCCCTAAACTGTATCACTAGCAGCTATGTATAATAATATAAATGATAGTATGGAAAATGTAATCGGGGAAATTTAAGTCTAGGAATCGTTCCGGACCTCGAGTGGAAAGCCATGATTGCCCCATACGTATTGTTTAAGCAATATTTTAGATCACATATTATACTAGTTTATGCTGACGCCAGCAACACTAGAAGTAGAGTGGGAGGACGAGTTTTCTCCGGAATGCATAACTAAAGCATATCTTTTCGTCTTCCCGATCATTGTAGTTTTTTCCAAGTCCAAATAGAAGAGAAGTGGCTTGGCTGAAGTATAACGAAGTATCTACTAAGGATAATGACATCTTCATTGATAGCTAGGCGGATATTAAATCCCTAGAATTATCATCCAAAACTACGACATCCAAAACTGCTCTTGTTTGTTGGGCGTCTCTGAGGGAGATGGCTGAACAATTGAAATCACCCGGAATGGAACCACCATGCAGTTTCAATCTGAGAGGAAGTAGCTGAATATGCATTCCGCAACTTATAAGCAGGAACTTAAGCTGGACGCGATTAGCAAAGCCAACAGATGGGCGAATGGTGTTACATGTATTATCAACAGACAGATCTCACCTATGCTGAATCTAAAACACTCTAGTAGACTGATCTCGTTAAGCAGGCAAATGATTAGCTCCGAGGGAGGACTCGTTACAGGGCTCTGCCTGATAGGGAGCCATGCTCAGCGGCTTGGCCTTCTTTGAAAAACCTTTGCAGGAGATGCAAAGATGAGGAAGAGGAAAGAACGATTTTTCATCTATGTTGTACTTGCCCTGCTCTCTCTAGGAAAAGGAGATGCGAACAAGGCGCACCCTTCTTCGAAAGTCTCTGTAACACCGTACGGAAATTTTTTTTCGAGCCCACTATTCCTACTGATTCTTATGTAAAATGACCTCCTGAGTCCGAATATTACCCCCGTTTTCACCCACCGTTTTCGGAAGAGGCTCCCCTCATATTTTTATCAATTTTCCATAATTTAGAGGGATGAAAAGGATTATATTAGTGGATTCAGGAGGTTATTTTACATAAGAATGAGCAGGAATGGTGTCAGGGCTTATTTTCGCCGTACAGTGTAATCTGGCAAATGTGGAAGCTAGGAGCCTTCACCGCTTCATGGAGAGCTCCATTTGGTTCACCGAGTAGGATTCTTTTCTGAGATCCTGTGGCACCACAACAGACCAGCTTACGGTCTATGTGTGCCCGGACTTGTGCCTGGGCAGCCACCTCTCCCTACCTACCTACCTAGATCCTATAATAACACAAATCTGTTGAGAGGAGATCTACGTAAGAGTTGGCATGATCGTACATCCTATTTTTTTATCGAAAAAAGGATCAACGGTTTGGTGAATGTTTTCACAGTGCATTTCGAATTGAAAGAAAAGATTTTCGGATTCTACACTGTTACGCTTTATTATTCGTGTCATTTCGGTCACTGCTGAGACCTTTTTCAAACTGGATCAACGCTTGAGCTAACCACATTTTAAGTTAAAAAAACGTTAAAATTGATAGATTATATTTCAACACGGGAGAATAAAATTGAGCTCGGAAACAATGAGTGCAATCTCTTATCCACGATCAATCTGATCAAATGTTTTTGCGTTTATCCGTGCGAAGTTACCCGATTTATTTATTATTTTATTTGTTTATTTTTAGTCAAATTAAATTTAAAGAAAATATAAAAAACTGGGTACTGATTAAAATTTCAAATTTACCGCCGAGTTAAACATACCGAAGAGCTACAGATATTACAGAAATATGGCAGACTTAATTTTATGTAGGTGATATGAACTAATAAGTAAACTGAAGTAAATCAAAAAGCAACCCTTGCTCCCCTATTTTGGTACGGCATTAAGGGAAGAAATGAGCGCAATAACTAATTTTGATTTTCCATTTGATTAGAAAATATATGATAAATCGATAATGTTTATGTTTATGCTCTTTTTTTTTACATAATGCATTATGTAAAGCTAAGCGAAGCAAAAACTTAAATTCTTTTTTTTTGTGTTTTGTTCAAGCATTTCTCCCCTCACCGCTAACGAATCATAGTGAATTGGTAAATTTACTGGATATTCGGGCGGTTCCATTTCAATAGCACGAGGACACGTTGAATAGATGGAAAAATCTATAGGGTAGGTGGTATTTCTTAAGGCGCTTGTGATTATTTCGCTGAAAACAAAAATTTCGGAATAAAATTAATAACATATATGTGAATAAGAAATATTAGATTCGAAACAAGGACGGAATGATCCGTGTATACCTTATAACTTCTTGCAATTGTTGCTCATCCTGATCCATGGGTTTTATAGCACCGACGCTATTCATTGTGATGCGAATCTATTGAAGAAGACAAGATAATTGTACCATGAGGAAACAAAAATTTAGAGATAATACTTACATCGGGATATCCCTCGATTTTCATATCTCCTTTTAGTGTATTGTAGTTCATTTGTGTCGAAAGCCGTGCTCGAAAACGTGATACTGTCACCTTGTAATGTGATGTATCAATTTTACCGGACTTTTGACGAATCGCCTTGACTTGAAGGACTGGTGTCGATTCGCAGTCACATGTTATAGTCTGAAAATTTAAAGAAAGAAGAAAGTTACTTCAAAGATGAAAAATATTCGAAAGATATACGTCTTTATGTATAAGGACCATAAAAATGTAACTCCTTGCTCTGTTCCCCTTAACGCTAAAGTGCAGTACACATCACTAAAACTGAAATCATGACTTAAGACCCCCTATAGGGGCATAGGAGGGAAACAACTCTCTTCCATAAGGCGCGATCCTGAGCACTGGCCTGAAGCTGTTGCCAGGACTTGTTTATTTCTCTGGTCTCCTACTCAACTGCTCGCTTCCATGATCTACATGATCGACCAGCCCGAAATCTTCCTTGAGGATAACCAAAAGGATGGTATATTTAAAAAAAAGTTGGTATCAGTGGGTTGTCGGATAATCTTAAACGTTTGTAGATCGTACACCCTAGTAAAATGATGACGGCTGTACCAATAACCTTATGATAAGAGCTTAATTATATGTATAGGTTAGTGATCTAATTGCAGCTGAGCTTCTAGGATACAGCTACACATATTAATCACGGGCACAGGAGTCATCAATCAATCAATCAAATTCCTGTTAAGACTCCCTATAGGGGCATAGGACAGAAACAACTCTCTTCCACAAGACGCGATCCTGAGCATCGGCCTTAAGCTGTTGCGAGGACTTGTTTATTCCTCTGGCCTCCTGTGTTACATGGTCGACCAACCCGACGTCTTCCTTGAGGATTATAATCCAGAGCCTGTTTGGCGATGTTTCGCTCTGGTTTCCTCAAAGTATGACCGATCCACTGCCACTTCCGTCTCAATACCTATTTCAGTCTGGCCAGTTGTACTCCAAAGTTCGTCGTTGGAGATCACTTCTGGCCAGAATATTCCTAAAATGCGTCGGAGGCATTGGTTTACGAAGTCTGTAGTTTCTTGGTAAGTCGAACGGTCAGGAGTATAGTATGTCCAATTTATAAAGACATGGAAATTTCTGTTGCGAAAACGTCTTACAAAATCTTGACGTATTACAAAGCCGGAAACTCACTCCAAAGGAGATGAAGGATCTATCCTCTGCCAAAAGCGGAGCTCTAGGAAAAAAGGGGCCGTGAAAGCAAAAGACCGATTTTTAGCGAAAATGTTGAAGAAAATGTGTTTAGCCGTGTAGAAACTAAGAATACCTCTTAGTTTCTACAGAGATCGAAAGAGGAGAACTAACTCCGTTTGTTGTCTAGAAAGATCAAGCATAGCCAATACAAATCCAGAGACTCAGAAAGAGTCGATGGCAGATGTCACTAAAAAAATACCTCATTGTAGCTCTTGTCGACCATAGTGACCTGCCCAGAAGGATGAACCACGAAAAGTGAAAAATAGTGGAGATGAAGCTACTGGACGAAATCGTGAAACACATGGAGACCAACGTGGATCAACCCAAGCTCTGGTTTTAAGGAGCGCGATGGTTCAACAAGGTCATAATTGTAAAATTTTACGACCGATTCACCCTAAACTGGTGCAGGAAGACAGTGAGCACTCTCGAAAATACGTGGGAGGGAGCGAAACTGGAGATAGTGGACAGAGCGAGTATACCTTCAATACCAAGGCCTAGGTATTTCTGCCTAGGGTAAGGCCCGCAGATACTGCTCTGAAGCTGAGAGAACCTCGACATTCCGACAGCCGGTTGGAGAGTTATTAAAGTCGGCGCACCACTGCTTGCGGCCAAGTATTAACCCTCAAAATAAATTAAAATGCCGAGTATATACTCTTACCGCGCTTCGAAAAAATGGCCTAGGGAATCGGAAGTGTTTAAATACGCCTTAAAAAGTTATAACCAAAGTACGGTAACAAAAACATCCTCGAGGTCAACGAAGTGAAAAGGAATCTGGGGAAAGAAACTCTGGATGAAGAGAGCAGAGGTGAGACAGCTGATCCCAATGCTACTCCTACCCTGTCCGCAACACTGAATCTTACTCGAACTTCTCAGGATGCTAACAGAGATTCAGATAAACTTTCATCAAAGTAAATAAGCTT
Source organism: Chorisops tibialis (assembly GCA_963669355.1). Lineage (NCBI taxonomy): Eukaryota > Metazoa > Arthropoda > Insecta > Diptera > Stratiomyidae > Chorisops > Chorisops tibialis. The sequence goes on along the minus strand of OY770263.1, from coordinate 71,212,483 downwards.
CGGCTGAACTACTACTCACACTGGAAGATGGAAAATTCGAGGTGGTTCTGATACAAGAGCTATGGATCTCCGGGAATAGAAGCATCAAGGGCCTTACGTTACAAAACTAAGTACAAGCTATTTGATTTTCAAGAAGGTAAGAAACGGCCATTATGATCAAAAAGAATCTTATTGTCTTCCTAAAGTCAAAAAATAGTACAAATGACTTAACGATGGCACTGATTGACAACAAAAACCAAGAGCAGCAACTGTTAATCATATCGATACACATGGCACATGACATGTCATCTCCCACGGAGAAGCTGCGAAAACTAGCGAAGGAGGCCGCAGACTGAATTTGGAGTACACCACAACCTTTCTAACAAACACTCTGAAACATTCCTTTGAAAAGGCATGTCCTTTCGAAAACCCGTCAAAAAACATCTGAACCACGGAGCATGCTGTCTAACACCACAAAGTGCACTGGGCAATCCAAAGTATGGGCTGAATATAAGAGTTCGTTAAAGAGGAATTGAGGAAAGCTAAAGGAGAAAGCTGCAGAAATTTCTGCAGGCAGAAAGAGCAAATCTCAGAAGCTTCTAGACTTAGGTTTTGGTTTAGGTTGTAGGAGGGTGGTTCCGTAGAATCGCAAAGCACTGAGGCCATCTAGTTGGGCTCATTGTACTCCCCCTATTTATTATAAGATGGAAGTCACTCCTCTTGTTCTCGCCACTTGGTTCGGTTTGCGAACCGTAGCAGGCTCAAATTTTGGACGCCTCTGAGATCGTCTAGTTCTGAGAAGAATGTGGAGCCTAAACAAAGGAGACGACTGTTGGAGATTTGCGGACAGTGACAAAGGTAATGTTCGATAGATTCTTCGTCTTCCTCGCAACCTCTGTAAAGGCTGTCGCTCGCGATCCGCATCCTAAGTGCGTGCAGCTTCAGCAAGCAATGACCTGTGGTCAGGCCATCAATAGTTCGGACGCTATAGCGACTACGTTATATCAGCTGAGCTGTAATATTTTTATTCGATTCTTCCCAAAAGGATTCGGCCGTTCTGCAGCTGTCCAGCTGCCGCGGCCCCGCCAAGAAAGAATCCAAAATAGTTTGTTTGGAGCTAGCCTTCCGCACTGTTGGTGCTACATCGACTGACTAGTGGAATTGATGTTAGCAGATCCTTGCTGTGCAAGCATGTCTGCTGCCTTTCCTAACAGGTCGCTATGACCCAAATTATATAAATACTTCCGTTATAGCTGCTAGGCGATTCAAATTTTATCTACAAACGGACACTAGTTTGGACGTAGTCCTGTAGGATTGGAGTGCCAGAAGCGCAGCCCTGCTGTCCAAGAAAATGTAACAATATCCGAGACTGTTCTGCGTATCTAATTTTTGTACACTCGTTAATAGCTAACACTTCCGCTTGGAAGACTGTTGCGTGTTCTGGAAGATGTGGAAGATGAGATGAAGTGTGTATGTCGAGGTCGTGGGAATAAATCCCTGCACCTGTCCCTAGGTTAGTTTTAGATCCGTGCGTATAGAGATGAGGACCTGTACAGGTGCTGAATATCGTGTTTGTTGCCCATTCGTTTCGTTCAGGAAAATTAATGTGAAACTTCCGTTTCTCAACCTGCGATTCGTTCATGCAATCATACTCGCAGTCTAAAAGAGATTTTTCGTCTCTAATGACGTTTAAAATTTTGCCATGACCAATTTGTGGTGCTGACCATGAATTAGTGGTTTTAATCTCATGGCAGCTAGACCCACTGTTTGTTTTATAAAAAAGATCAAGTGGAGGTAGTGACAGAATTACCTCCAGGGCTGCAGTTGGTGTGGTTCTAAGAGCACCGTTGGATTAGCTGTAAAAGTGCTAGGATGTTTTTACCGCCACTGGCCACCATACCAGCGCGCCATAGCAAATAATTGGTCTGACAATACGAGTACACACCCAGTGGATGAGGTGTGGCTTAAGAACCCATCTCAAACCGAATGTCTTTTTGGAAGCGAAGAAGGCTACGTTAATCTTTTTTGCTCGTTCTTGAATGTTGGCCTTCCAGGATAATTTGCTATCAAGAATAAGATTTAACTTGGTTCGAGAGGATCATAGTGATACCACAAATGTTTGGTGGATTGAAAACCTATGGTTTTCTTTTTCTGGAGAAGAGGACTAGATCTGTTTTTTGAGGGTTAATGGTAAGTCCTTTATCTAGTGCCTAGCTATCTAACATTTGCAAAGCGGTTTTTATAAGGTTCCCCAGAACTTTATTAAGCTTACTAGTTAGCATGACGACAGGATCGTCTGCATATGCTAGTGTGGGGTATCCGTTCCGATTTAAAATGAAAAGGGGTTCATTTACTTTAGGACTCACAAGAAAGGCGATATTATGCCGACCTGTGGCGTTTCTTTGTGGGCAGAGCCTTCTCTGGTCTCTTCACCCATCCGTGCTACAATTTTTCGTGAGTGAAGAAGCTTTGCTATCCATGCAGTCAGACGAGGTTCCACACTATGGGTGCGCCAGGCCTCAAGTATGGCATCAATGTTGAAGTGGTTAGAAGTGCCTTCCACGTCTAGAAAGCACCGAGTGCAACCTCTTTATGATGTAAAACTTTCTCTACTGCGGCTACCGTCGCATGCAAGGTGGTGTCAGTGGACCTACCTTTTAGATAGGCGTATTGGTAGAGACATCTGACCGAGAGGTTCAGATTTGCACGTAGCTAACTGGCCTTTTCAGGCCTTTAAAAAGGAACGAAGTTAGGCTGATGGGTCGGAAAGCCTTCGGGATGTTGTGGGAGGCTCTGCCTGGTTTAGGTATGAAAACCACCTTAACCTCTTGCCATAGCCTGGGTATATAGCAAAGAATGACGTTCAAATAGCCATAAAATCTAATTGGTTACGTAGTTTTTATAATTTTTATTTTTTTGTGGCTCACAACAGATCAATCTTAATACTAATAAGGAAACAGGGCCGAAAAAAATATTATTTACATGAAAAGAATTTAAAATCAAAATCAAGGGTTTTCAGTAAAAAAAACAGCAATTTCAAAATGTACTATTATTAATAAAAACTTTGAAATTTGGAAAACGATTTCCTCCGTGAAAAAGTTTATATTTTGATTATGGGAAAAAAATTAACACTTCCTCCCAAAATATAAGAAAATATTTGTTTAAAAAAATTCCCCGTACGATAGTGTTATTAGCTTCAAAATCAAGCAACCAATCACGTTGCCATTAAATGAGTTCCCTCACCAAGGTTTTGATTTAAGAATATTCCAAAAAAAAGAGTTTCCAATGGCTTTGGCAAAATTGACTGTTTATAAAACACTACATTGCCTGTGTACACCCCTTTAAAACAATTACGTTACATATGTATGTCGTTGATAGCCAAAATTGTTTTTGCAGATTTCTGTCAAAACTATTTCAAGCCAAAATTTATGACGCTAGTAAGTCCAGGGTAGGCCATAAATCTGATATTTGACTCCACAAATTTCATAAGAGCCTTTTTATACTCTAGATGAAATCTGAGAGTATAGTGCTCGCACAGAGTCACCAAATGTCCAGAAATATTTGTTGTCACTTAAAAACCTCGATTCCGAGTGACAATCTGCCCGTCTACCTGTCTGTACTTCTGTCTGTCTACAACAAAACTCTCGAAAACCTCGACCTATCGTGCTGATTTCTCATATGTTATTTTTAGCAAAAAAGTAACTTTAAGTTCGGGAACGGGCCACATACCGCCACTCCTTCTACCCGCTCCCATGCAAATTTCATGAAATTTCAAAACTTAAGGAAAATAATTTTTCTCCGAAACTATTTCAGCTATTGACTTTAAAATTAGGTCATAGCATAATGATGTAAATATCATTAACGGCAAAAAATATTATCTGATCCCCTTACTCCTTCTAAGACTTCCCATACAAATGTACAATTTTCAAAAATTCACTTATTCTGTTTGCATTGCAACTAGCAAAGCTAAAAGAACAAATTTTTGTCATTATTAATTTTATTATAATTGCAACTAATTTTGGTAAAATTATCAACTTCATTACACTCTTTCTACCCCCTCCTATACAATTTTCACGAAATTTCGGAATTTCAATTAAATTATTTTTCTTCTAAGCCGCCAAAGCTAATTTTGAGAATAGAATACTATTGCAAATATCATTCATGTCGAATAATTTGGTTTTGATTCGAATACTCTTTCTACCACCTCCCATACAAATCCACAATTTGGGCAAATGCATTTAATCGATTTTCATTGAATGTTTAAAAAAATATGAACCTGGCTTCACTCCTTCTACCACCTCCCATACAAATTTTTGTATTGGAAATAGAAGACAAGTTTTTCTCCTTCAAACATATGAGAGCTATCGACATTCAAATTGTAATAAAGCAATGTGATTGTGATGTTGATAAGCAGGTTCAAAATCATCAACTTCCAACATTCTCTGCCACCTCCCATACAAATGCCATAAATTCAGTCAAAAATGGTTCAATTTCCTTGAAAACTATGAAAGATATAAACTTTAAATTCAGCATGAAACATATTGCACACTACGTTCGGTGTTATATACAGAAATTAAAAATGTCCCCTCTTTGCTTTTACCACCTCCCATACAAAAGTCACTGTTCACTATTCGAAAGAATTTGAGATGACATAATTTCCGGTACAATAAAATCTTTCCTATTTCATCTAGAGTATCATATGATTGGGCTCTACGCCCAGTCGTAATTCTGTTATGTTTTTTATCTTCATTTAAAAAAAAAAGTTATTGGAATGTAAGATAAACTGAAATGATCGGATATAACCTTTTATGTAAAGTTTACGTTGAAGCTCAGCCATTTTGATTTGGTCACCAAAATCAACAACATTTGTTTTTGGTACCTTTTGAATATGGGGCATTCCCAAATTGGCAGTCAACCCCAACGCTAAATACCTGAATCACTGAAAATGACCATGAAGAACAGATCTGTAGCTGATTAACTGCAAACCTCATTAAAATGTATCAATCAAGTCCGCATAAACGCTGCACTATACGCATGATTGGCTCAAGCCATAAGAAAAGTGAACGCATTCTCGATTGAATGCAATTCCATAGTCTTACATCACGTGTGGCACATTTTACACCTTATACGTCTCGTAATGTTCGCAATTGCAAAATCTTCAGAAAGTTTTGCGTAATTGAATCCTCCATCGGAAATTACTTGAACTACAGCTTTAACTGCAATCCAACCGGCATACGGAAAGGTAGACGACCTAAGGCATTTAATTCTGTCTTATAGGTTTTTTCTTATTGCCCGTCAAGAAAAAATTAAAAAAAAAATGACGGAAGAAGGCGGTACACCATTAAATAAAAAAAAATCTATTTAAAATTATCATTCCAAAGATTTTGCTCACCATTTCACTCGGATTCGTTTCGGTGCTGTTGCAGAAGATATTGGCCAATGTTGGCGGCGGACTATCGGGCAGAATTCGAACGATTTCGACGGCGACTCCTTGCTGCAAAAGAAAGAAAAATTAATTAGTAAATGTTATTATCATAAGTTAAAACATTAAAAATTTACTGCTACATATCTGAAAGGAACTGGCAAGAAAACTTTTTTTTACGGCGAGCTGTGAGATTTATCGTTCGCATTAGTCGTTAGAGGTAGGAGGCGCCAAGATCTTAACAAGTCTAAGATAAAAAGATTCGTCTTCGATAGTTTTTTTTGTTTGAAAAGTTACACTGACTGACCTATCCCATCACATAAGAGAGGTCAACGTTTGCATATGATCCGTAAGAAAGCTGATTCAACCAGTTTTTTTTCAGCTTTTTTTTCTGTCGAAGATGTTTGCCAAATTTTGAAGAACGCCGAACATCGATTATTCCAATCGTAATTGGAAAGCTGTAATTGCGATTTTACAAAGAGCGTTGTTACGAATTTAAATTAGATTCGAAGAGATGTTTTATTAACTTTTTCGCAATTTTACTTAAGGTGAAAGTTTGGATTTTCTGCAATTATTCCGTTGGGTCAATGAACAGAGTTTTTTTTAGAAGATGTTAAGATTTGTTTAAAGAGATTCGAAAGTTTCCATAATCAATTAATCAATCAATTATCTGTATAGGAGCACAGGACAGAAACAGTTCTCATTCAAAAGGCGCAATCCTGTGTTAGTTTTCGGCAGGACTAAGTGGTCGACCAACCCGACGGCTTCTTTGGAGGCATTAATCCAGATCTTGTTTAGATATGTTTTGCTCTGGTTTCCTCAAAGTGTGATCGATCCACTGCCACTTCCGCCTTTGAATCTTAATGCCTATTTTAGTTTTTCCAGTTATACTCCTTAGTTCGTCGTTGGAGATGACGTCCGACCAGAATATCCCCAAACTGCGTCGAAGATAATGTTTCACGAAAGCTAACAGTTTCTTGGTAAGCTCTATGCCAAGACCGGATTTGACGCATGCGTCAAATGCTCACGGGTTTGTGCAAAGAGTTTCAGAAAATACTTTACCAATTTTCTTGAAAACTACACAATCAAGATATGTGTATGTATGAAATATTTAGCCAGATTTTTTATATATTAATTTTAATTAATTATCAAAAAGTTTTTTCACTCCACTCTTCTTGCAAACAACTTTCCCATATTTTTTTCAGTGTAATAGCACTGGGCCAAAATTACGCAATTTCGAGCCGGTAATTTGTAAATGGCGTGAAAGTGTGAACACTGCACCTACACAATTTCGTTTGACACTTGTCAATTCGCCATACCGTTCGAAGTACTACAATTATTGCTAAATTTCAGAAATATCACTGAAATTTTGAATTTACGTGCTGAATTTGAAAATCTGAGTGCGTTCAACCCGCGGAAGGTAAAAATGGGCTGAATTTCGATAAAATTACATTAAAATTTGTCATTTTATAACATTCAATAATTTAACCATTTTGTAATAAATCCTTCTCGTACCTCTTAAAAAAAAGCCCTTGCGGCGCCACTGCCATGGCTACAAACAAATTTTATTATATAAACCGTGGCCAGGGCCCTCAGCAGTCATTCTAAGCTCATGCACTGCACTGCGAACAGCTCTTGATCGGTCTTGAAAATAAAATCATTCTAAGCCATTGTAGTGCGCTAGGAACAGCTCTTGGTCGGTCTTGAAAATAGAATCTTCCCAATAAGAAAAACCTTGTGTTTTCATTTTTTACCCGATACTCCTACGTCCTTTACGCGGTACCATACAACATAGTCTGCATCTCGCCTCTTTTTCTATCTCTCCTAAAATGTCGCTACTTATGCTACGAACCGTCCATACGCCCCGTAAAGATAAACGTGACAATTTCGAAAGGACTTCAATGTGTGCGAAATTAATTATTTGTAATTTCGTCGATTTGGACGAAATCACGTAATTTTGGCGCACTAGAAACGCGCTATTAAGAAAGCATACATTTCTTGCGAATAAATGAAAGCCACTCGTACCGACTTGAAAATCGGTACAAAGCTTAATAATGGGAGTAGCGAGTAGGAGTTTCAAAACTAATAAATTTCTCCCACTCCTTATGCCATCTTCCATATAAATTGGACAAATTTACGAATTTCAAACACTTTTATTCGAATATATTGAAGCTATCCACAAAATTAGATAAATTATTTTCATGGCGGTCGTATTCAATAGCCACTGATGTTTCAAAATCCGACCACTCCTGAGTTTAGCAACTCAGGGGTGGTTGAAGGGACCGGAAACAAGTAAAAATTAGTTACATTGATATTTTCCATATTAGTATGTAAAAACTGTGCATATATTTGAAGTCACGTGACTAATGTATGTCACGTGACTTCAAATATGGTAGATGGCTACATTTTGGCACGATAAGTTCATCAATACCGGACGTACAGTGGTAGAATGCACGCCTGCAACGTGGGCGGCCCGGGTTCGATTCCCCATTCCCAGTTCATGTTAATTTTCTTACGAATATTTTTTTTACGATTTGACTAGGGTAAAAATATCATAATTTCAAACAATTTTTATTCCATGCTTGAGTTGAAAAAATTCTTCATTTGATGGAATCAAGGAGAATTATTGAGATCGCGGCATCCGGTTTTCGACGGATTTTGACTTTTCGCAGTCCCAAGAATTAGAAAAAGTAGCTTTCGACGTACACCTGTGTGCGTCTATGTCTGCAAATCTCAACAGACGAGAGTAGGGGTGGTCACACAATTTCAGAAACTTCGTTGAACAGAGAGCGTTTAATAAAACAAAATTTGCAAATGTAGATTACAGAGTACAATTCACATTTATAGGCTGGGGCACCCAAAACACACCTTGCGCTGCTCGATCGAATCCATAAACACGCGTTCCAGCTAATTGGAGATGACACCATTACGATTTCTGTTGACTCCCATAGGAACGTTGCAGTACTCAGCATTTACTATCGCTACTTTCATGGTAAATGTTGTGCGGAACTTAGATCACTCATTCCTCCACTTAACAGTTTTCCCCGAAATACTCATCAAGCTAAACGCGCACACGAGTATGCTGTCAACCCTATTCCTACTCGTACAGTGAAATATAGACAGTCATTCATCTCCCGCATGTCCAGACTTTGGAAGACATTGCCTGCAAGCATATTTTCAAGCAAGTATAACTTTCAGCTAAGGTGTAGACCAGTGGGTAGCGTGTTGGTTAACAATGCGAAGGTAGTGAGTTCAAATCCCGGTCAATGTATAACACCAGCACATTGCCTGTTTGGATATCTCAATGGTTACCTCAATCTACGAAAATGAAAAATTCGCAGATAGAGGATTGTACGAAGAGCTAACAACCCTTCCACAATAAGTAATGAAAATGTTAAGGAACCTGAAAATCAGGAGGCCAAGGCCCGATTTGGGCTGCAGTGCCATTGAAGAGAAGAGACAAAACCTTCAGCACTTCAAAAATAATGTCCATCGCCACTTCCGTCTCTCTCCCCCAAAATTCCTATAACACTACCAAATTTTATCCTCTTCTTATACCGACATATGCAATGCACTAAAGGTTGACTCCCTAAGTTATAATCGAAGCCTTAAAAAAGATTAGAGTCCTCCTCCTCTGATTTCACGCTGACAACGCTTCAATCTAGGTAGGGGTAGTTCTAGCATCCTGCAGGAGCTCAATTTTGACAAGTTTGCTGGTCTGAGTGGCATTCATCTATTGGCCTCAATAAATGCGCTTTCTCTCTGACTAAACCACTCTGCGGATTCGCGAATGTTTAGCCGATTTCAGAAAGCATGAAAAGTGAGCCCCGCTAACTACGGCCCTATTGTCATTACTTCAGTGCTTTGAATATCTTTGAGATAATGAAAGTAGCTGCTAATTGTAGAATAGTTAAAATACTGACTGTTTTCGCTCAGAACGCTCTATGGAAGATCTTCTGAACGTTGAAACTCTTCCATGCACAATTTCGGCAAAGGTCTAGTACTTATGCATGACATCGTGAAAGCGTTTGATAGAGTTAGGCATAAATGTCTCATAGCTAAGCTTAAAGTCTTTGGCTTTAACTTGTCCTTTCTAAAATGGACTGCGAGCTTCCCGTCCAGTTGCTCTATACTATTCGTATGAGATGGTGATATGTCTGCCCCCTATTCCATTGAGCTAGGGTGTAGCTTAGTAGGTAGCGTGTTGGCCGGCGTAATACATAATTCCAGCACATTGCCTGCTTGTATATATGTACCTTGGTCACCTCAATTTACGAAAATGAAAAAATTCACACCTAGCGTCACTCCATAGCATCAAACAACATGCGTTTTCTCTGATTGGAAATGTAAACGTCTCGGCTTCTTTAAACTTCCTTGAGCATCGACTCTAACTCTGCATTTATTGTAGACAGATGCTGTAAGGAACTAAAAGATTTAATACCTCCTCTCTACCTACCTTGTAATACTCATCAAGCTGTACGCGTCAAAGAGTATAATTATCGTGAAAAACAGTGAAATTTATGCAGTCCTTCATCCATTGGATACCAATGAGGTGGAATGCATTAGGCTTTGATTGTAGGAGGGTGGTCCCGGAAAGAGAACCAAACTGCGCTCTAGTTGGCTTCCCCTATTTAAGAATATGAGATGGATGTTACTCCTCTTGTGCTAGCCAATTGGTAAAATTTCTGAACTAAAGCAGGCTCGAATGTTTGACGTCTTTGAGGTCGTCCAGTTCTGAGTAGAATCCTAGAGCGTAAAGAAGGGAGACGACTATTGGAGACAGTGACAAAGATAGTGTTCGATTGATTCCTCGTCTTTCTCGCAGCTTCTGCAAATGCTGTCACTTGCAATCCGCAGCCTGAATACATGGAGCCTAAGTAGGCAATAATCTGTGGTTAGACCGACGATAGTAAGGATGCTATAGTGACTACGTTGTAACAGCTGAGCTGTAATGTTTTTGTTGTGGAATGCATTGCCGGGCAACCTATTTCTAGCGAAGTAGGATTCCCAGCAATTCAACGTTCAATAGAGACCATACGATGTGAGCGATATAGACGTGAACTTGGCTAATTGTTCAGTGATGGTCTTTCAATCTGGGTGGAGCGTCATTGCGAGATGGGAAACCAGCGATCAGATCCTTGTCGTCGCACCAAGGTTAGTTGCTGGGAAGCCCATGGTGAGTCTGAGTCCTGAGACAAAAAGGATTCAGCTATGCGATTTCGCGCTGCTCAAATCTCCATTGTCCAAAAGTGGGTGGTGCGGTTTAATGAGTGTGGTGGAACGCAGAATTGGCAGAAAAATTGAGGAAGAAATTTCAAATGCGCCATAGCTTAAACTCGACTACCAGTGTGACATGTATGATTTCCGTAAGTTGATTATGTCATCGAAGGAGGACGATTGGAGACGCTTCGTCCGTGCAAACTGTCGTGATCCCTGAGGTCATGTCCAAAGATCTGCAGGGGAAAGCGATCAGGGTATAAAGTTCCTGGCATTAATGTTGGAAGCAGCATTATGTCAACATAGATTGAGTGTATAAAAGCAACATTTGAAGAATTCCTTCCGGGTCTAGAGTCAAGGGAGCTTGTTCACGATCGAGCAACAGCAGAGGGAGAAATCCCCGAGCTTGAGCCCGAGCAAGTTTTAGTAGGGTCAGATCCGGCAAGGTGCCTGGTGTCGATGGAATGACATTCGAGATTTGTAAGATGATCGGACGCCATTCCCGAGTACGTAATATTCGTTTGCAATCGATGCTTGTGTCTTCCCTGCAGGTCGGAAGATAGCATAGGGTGCTTGTGCTGTCTCCGGAGAAACTCAGGAGTAATCCCAGCACCTATCGGAGCATATTTCTTTTCCCAGTCCTCGGCAAGGTCCTGGAGAGCATTATGAACCAAAATTTGGAGGAAAAACTGATTCATCAGCCGTGTGAAAGGCAGTTCGACTTCCGTGCCATAAAATGCGCGGAAGATGTGTGATGCACGTGAAAGACTGCGTTGGAATCTTTGTAAATTTCAAGGGCACATTTGACTATTGTGGGTGTAGCCTAATGGGTAGTGTAATGGTTTACAATGCGAAGATCGCATAACTCTACCACAGAGATCTGGTTTACTTTAATCTACTAACATGAAAATTTGTAGATAAAGCGTTGCGCGAATGGCTAACAACCCTTCAACAATAACAAAATACAAATTTTAAGAAACCTGAAGAGCAAGAGGCCAAGATCCGATTTGAGCTATAGTCCCATTGAAGAAGAAGATTTGACTTTAAGCTGAGAATTAGTGATTAGTTACGAATATGTGACTGTCAAAAAATGGTCCTGTTGGAGAGCTATTTCTCTGATAGGTTAGCATACGTTAGGAGTTTGCGTGATACTGTGTGGAAGGTTGTGGAGTGTAGCTGTCTACAAGCCTCCACCAGTGGTCCATTCACATCAAACCGATTGATGGATGACCTTCTCGCGAAGTCATGCAATGTCGCGGCGCATGCTGATGATTCGCAAATCCTGGTGGAGGGAAACTCCAGGAATGAGCTCGAGCGCAAGGGTTACGCCCTAATGACAACCGTTCAGGAGTGGCGATATCGAAGGATAAGACGATGAAAATGATGCTGAACGGCTCATTGTCACACACATATCAACCTTCGGTAAAGCTAGAGCGGAGACGGCCCTGGCACGCGACACAAATACCTATGCGATTGAGATTCGGGCTTCATCTGCGAGAACTCAAGGGGCGTCTTCCACTTCTTCTACAATGGCGCTACAGCCCAAATCGAACCTTGGCCTCCTGACATTCAGGTTCCTTAACATTTTTCATTACTTATTGTGGAAGGGTTGTTAGCCCTTCGCACAACCCTCTTTCTTCGAATTTTTCATTTCCGTAGACTGTGGTGACCAAGGTACATCTAAACAGGCAATCTGCTAGAATTATATATTGCGCCGACCGGGATTTGAACTCACGACCTTCGCATTACAAGACCAACACGCTACCCACTAGGCTACACCCTAGCTAAGCAAGGGGCGTCTGCTTACCAGTATTAACCAGATCCGCAGAGCTCAGCGAGGCCTCACCAGACGGTCGGCTCATTTCATATGAACTAATATGCTGCGCAAGCAATAGACTGCTATTGCTTGCGCAGCATATTAGTCGGCGATACAGTACGAATCTTTTGCGACTGGTGAGGGCACTCGTTTGATTACCTTGCGCCAAAGAGTAATCTTGAGTGCATGTTTACCTGTATGTTGTACAGTTGGGCACGGCAGTTTTAATGCTTTCTTGCTTGAACATGGTTCATGAGGAGAGGAGAGCGCTAGCTGCTTGTGTGGAGATCCATGCGGGGATTGGAGGCACGTACTTGTCACATACGCACTATATGCGGATATTCGAGACCTTGAAGCCGTGGGCGTCCAAATAGTCGGCTGGCATGCGGACGTTAGTAGGGTACTTTCCTCCAGAGAGCACTATGAGGCTATCATTCGCACGAGAAACATTCGAAAAGAGGAAGGAACTACATCGAACAAATTGATTCCTCCCAGGCTCAACTGTCTCGACTGAAGGTTGTCGTCCATTGACTGTTCTACGATGTTGAGTGATAGCTTGTGTCGTCTTGTACGTCCTCTAAACGTGGTGACCGATCATGGTCAATTCCGGTATAACCTTTTGGGAAATACCGTCCCCACGTTTCCCGAAGCGGAGTGTTGCCAGTAACGAGTTTCAAGGAACTCAACTGGTAGTAATCTTCAATTACGAAACCTGACCGGAGGTTTTCTGGTATCATGGGTGTCGGAGAGCCCATGGAAGGTTGCTTCTATCTCCGGCAATGGAAGAAGGCCCTTCGGGGAGTATTGTGGTGGCTGTGGATACCGCCCATATCGCGGGTAGAGATTTAGATAGGTCTCGCATCCAGTAGTATGAATGCCGAACTTACATTTGGTATAGACTGCTACCTTCATGTGCGTTAATGATTGTCGTCTCAAAACAATCCGTGTTACTGAAGACAACAGTGCAGCAATGCCCTGGCGGTGGAAGCCTTAACCGGCGGTGAGGTACACGTTAAATAAGACCCGACAATTCTGTATGTCGTACAGTGTCCACTGACACCATGAGTGCTCTGCCGATGGATTTGGAGGTGAAGCGTCGTGTTATTACCTATAAAATCCAGAAAGGACTGCCGTTGCTGGTTAATGATTCCTTCGTGAAAGCAAAGAACTTCTCGAACTTAAGGCCATGCTATTGTGGTAGGGCAGTTGGGTAGAGTGACGCACAGGTTTATTGGTGCTGTAAACTTCGCGAGAGATGACCTAGACTTTGAATTTTCCCTCAGTCTGGGCTACCTCTTGATGGATCATGGCACCAGGAATGTGTTCCTCCACAGGGTGGTTCCACCTGAGGAGCGCTGTCTGAAAGCTGGCTGTCTATCTTAGCCGAGTGTCCAAGATATGCAGATCTCAGGCAGCTGGACAACATGAGGATTTTGTGGAGTCGAGATGGGTTGGAAGTGAGGAGGTACCTCGCAAGTAGAGAACGTTTTGAATGACTTTGAGTCATCATACGCGAGGCATTCAACAGAAGAAAGGCCGAAAGAGGACGTACGGGACGAGCTAGGATGATTAATAGGTAAAAAGATATTACCGATTCCACGTGTTCCGAAGCGGAGTGCTACCAGTCACAGGTTTGCAATGGAACCTAAACTGAAAGTAATTCTCCAAATTATGAACCCTAACCGGAGGTTTTCTGGTACCACGGGTGTCAGGGAGCCCATGCTTCCGCCTCTGGCAATGGAATATGGGCATTCGGGGAGTACAGTGGTTGCTGTGGTTACCGACCATATCGCGGGCATTAAAGGATTACTTTATAAGTTATTTCGAAGACCGCAAAAAAAAGGTCTGGAGCCACGCTTTCAATAAAAGCATAGCTATCAGTCAGTTATTGCATTATGGATGTTTTTCTGGTTTGCTTACCCTAGCGAGTATGCGTGCATCGCATTGTGAAATCTTTTTAGAAGTTGTGGTATGTAAAGGGCGAATATTTGAGAAAGGGACACAGTCGAAATATGGAAAGCAATTAAGTCGTGTGATCGACAGCGCGAATATTAAAGCGACATATTGTGAACAAAAATTGTTAAAGTGAAATTTTTGAATGACGAATAAATAAAGTTTGCGTTTATTTATTTTAAAGTGAACTAGTCTTTCAATATGATGTGTCTTATCGCGAATAAATAAATCGTTATATCGACGAAAATTTGAAATAGTACTAAATTAAATTTTTTTATAAATGTACCTTCGAAATGTTAATTAGATGAATGTGATCTACGCTCATGAATATGTTAATAAATTTACAGTTGGAACTTCAATCATCCAATTGGCAGGTGCCATATCACAATAAAATTCTTATTAGCCATTCGGGCATTGGACAAAGTTGCGTTCAATTCCCAATTGACTATCACAACAATCCGACGAATTTGAATACCAAATGAGACCGGGCCCGGTGAATTGCGTAATTTTTTTTATATATTTTTTTTTGTATATTTTAATTTGAATATTAACCTTGAGCTGATAGTCAGACTAGCTGACCTTTCTATTAGCGGAAGAAGATAACAACAACGAAAAGCCGCAAAAACACTTAAAATAACGAAATACAGAGATGTAGTCATTCGAGTGAAACTAGCAAAAGCGAGATGACAGCACCCATGGGACAAACTCGTCCAAATTTTTATTTCATCGATTCATGCTTGGCATATCATGACTCGATTTCGTGACTCGAGAATCTTAAAAATCGCTAGTGATGTCATCGTTGTGATGGTCCAAGCCTTGGACTCGAACGAAACTTAGCTACAATAAACATGTGGTCGGCTGGTTCTGTTTTAGATTCTTTTTAGATATTTTAGTTAGGACAGTTGTTGTTTCTGTTTACAGCAAGGTGTGTTATTATTCGTATGACCTTGTTATCGCACTTTTCCAAAATTTTCATCAGTAGGTGAAATAATTGAAGCTAAGCGTTATTTAGTTCATCTCTTCAAAAAAAAAAAAAAACTTTAGGATATCTTAATTGTTTCAGTTTTTCCACAACGAAAATAACTCTCTTAATTGTAATTAGAAGGTCACGAAGGAAACCTCCTTAATGAATTGAATTTTTTTTATTAAGTTCGCGTGATTCTGTATAAAAATTCGCGCATAAAATTCTAAACCAGCATGTTTTAGTTTTGTTTTTTTCCATCGTCGGCAAATTTCATAAACATTGGAATAAAATATGAAATTTACCTCCTGTAAGTTATTTTTATCGCAAGTAGTTAAAAACATTTTTCAGTAAACATTGTTTATCCGTTGTTGTTTATTTATTTGGACGTAAACAGTCGATGTAATTGAACAATCTGTACGTGCTCTATTCTAGTGTAGCAATGCAATGTTATCAACAACCAGGTGCTTCCAGGCCGACCATGAAATCGAAAAAATGCGCAATTTTATTCGAAGAAATTTTTTTGAAAATAGAACCAATGATGCCGTCATAGATAGTCATGTAAACTGATTCGCGGTTACCACCACTATGGCAGCATCAATTCGAGTATGGATGGCTGCACTAAATAAGGCGTGGGAGCGATCGCGGTGGAATCATTGATGACGCGTGGTTCATTCGATACGTCAGGCCCTGTTTTGTTTTTATAACAAAATATTTACCGAAAATTCGGGCGTAACTTTATTATTCTTGGATGATTGGATGGGTATAGATAGGGTAGGCATCTGATTGGCGTTATTCGGCGACACCCAGTATTGTAACTATCATGCACATAAATTGTGCTCATCACACCTCCACATGGTAGCCAGCGGGTACTGGTCTTGTCCATCCGGACTTGACTTGAACTGATAAAATCCTAGCACTATAATATGGCGCTCCAAGTTAGGGGTTGGGCGATATGTTAACAGCTCAACCTCGGAAAAACCACACTTGTTGCGAAGCCTGAAGCACTGCCTCGGGCTGGATTGATTCAACGGCAACAACCACGCAAACAAAAAATGGACTACTCCTTCGGATCTTGGAACGTGCGATCCCTGTGCTGAGCAGGAGCAGTGAGAGCGCTTCTGGAACAGGTAACCAAATACAATATGAACATCATTGCACTCCAAGAAACTAAATTGCTAGGTAGCGAGGTTACTGATGTTAGATCGCACATTTTCAAAAGAGGAAAAAAAATGGGAAGCCGGGAGTTTGGAGTTGCGTTTATCGTCGACAGTTACTCCGCAAGGTGGTAGTTGTAGGATGAGGTTTTACCAATTCCTGCAACTATCTTTGGAGACTAGCGACTTCACAGACCTGAGCTAACTATCCCCCTGTGGGATGGGGGCTATAGAATTCACCCACAGCGCCAGTCCTGCTTGCCCTAAAAATGGCAAATGGACACTCACTAGATCATGGGCTTATCACCCGTGATCTTAAGACCTAAATGATACGAGAAACGGATACAGCGCCTCGGATACGGACTTATTCTACGGTAACGACTTTTGGCATTCGAAAACGAATTATGATTGGTTTAACAAGTCCTGGAAACAGCTTAAGGCCGATGCTCAGGATCGCGCCTTGTGAAAGAGAGTTGTTTCTGTCGTATGCCCCTATAGGAATTTGATTGATTGATTGGTTATCGTCGACAAGAAGTTCAAACACCAAGTCACCAAATTCAAATCCGTCACTGAAAGATTGTGTGCAATCCGCATCAAAACAAAATTCTTTAATGTTTGACTAAATAATGTTCATGCCCCAACGAAAGATAAAGACGACGAACACGATTTCTTCAGCACCTAAGAATCAACATTCGACTCCCTTCCGTCGAACGATATTAAAATGTGACTTTAACGCGAAAGTGGGCAAAGAAGAAACGTACATAGGGACAATTGGAAGGCACAGTCTTTATGATATTAGTAACGACAACGGCCAGATACTGGCGGATTTCGCCAGCAAGAAAGATGTTATTGTAAGCTCTACATGCTTCCCGCATCGGGATATTCATTAGAGAACGTGGGTATCACCCGACGGAAGAACATTCAATCAAATAGACCACGCTCTAATAGAGAAAAGGACGGCCTCCTGCATTCTCGACGTGCGTATATGTCAAGGGGCTAATTGCGACACAGATCACTATTCACTAAAGACCCAGTTCCGATGTCGAATCGCAAATCGAGGACACTCAAGAACAATACCGGTTCCTAAATTCGACATAGGAAAACTCAAGGATGAGAAAGTAGTGGCGAAGTACGTATCAGCCTTGGAGAGGCACTTCGCGCCAATACTGAACAACAACGCCAGCTTGCCAATAGAAGAAATGTGGCAAAATATCAAAGGTGGCATTACATCTGTCGCAGAGGAGGTGATAGGACAACAACCACGGCGCAAAAGAAATGGCTGGTTCGACAACGGATGCCAAGATGCCTTAGAACGAAAAAATCAAGCTTACAAAATATTAACAGAACGGCCGACATGAGCCAAGCAGCACAGATATAATATGCAGACAGAAAAAATGGAAGTAAAATAATGACGAAATTAAAAACATGGACGAACACTTTAAATTACACAACACAAGAGCCGCGTGTTCCCTAGTTAAAAGGATGAAAGAGGCCAACCAAAGGCGACCCGCTGCATGGATGCAGAAGGCAACATTATAACTAATGCGGAAGATATAAAACTCAGATGGGCACAATACTTTGAACCCCTTCTCAATCCGAGCCCATCATCCGCGCGAATAGCAGTCATAACAATACGTATAACTGATGTTACAGCTGATGAAAGATCCTCTTTGAGTTCTCCCGCACTGGATCATGGGCTTATCGCCTGTGACCTTAAAACCTAACTGATACTGGAAACGGATACAGTGCCTCGGATACGGACGGATTCTACGGGAATGACTTTTGGCATTCGAAAACGTACTATGATTGGCTTCTGGAACGTTCGAACATTGAATAGCGGGGAGTGGCTAGGGTCACTCGGTCCTTGCATCGCTAATCAGTGATCGACCATGAATTGGAGCACTATAACATCCAAATCTTGGGCTTGAGCGAGGTCAACTGGGCAGGATCAGGAGAAGAACGAACCCCGAGCAGAAACACCATTCTGTACGTTGGTCCTGAGAGTGAAGCCAAAAATGGCGTAGCGGTCGTCCTTACACCGAGAGCGAGAAACAGTTCATCAGCTGGGAATCAATCTCTTAAGTGTTAGAAACGTCACAAGTTTGCTGTGCTATGCACCAACTAATACCGCAACACCTGGCGACAAAGAGGAGTTTTATAACTAACTGAGTGCCACTTTCGATCGTGTTCCAAGAGGTGATATTATTATCATCTCAGCATCTCAGGTATAACCGCCCAGGTTGGCCCTATCAACACTGGATTAGAACACTTCATGGAGAAGCATGGTGGGTCGACGCGTCACGACCTTGGATTAAGTGACCCGAAAACGGCGAATAATTTGTGGAGTTTTGCAGTACTTGGTAAATGGTCATCGGAGTGACCCTTTTTCCACACAAGAATTCCCATAAAACATCTTGGCTTTCCCCTGATGGTGTTACTCAGAACCAGATCGACCATTTGGCAATAAGTCGCCGGTGAAGAAAATGTCTCCTCGATGTGCGAGCGAAGCGTGGAGCTGACGTGGGGAGCGATTACCACTTGATGGTTGCCTGCTTGAGATTATGCACAACAGGTATTCGATAACCACAAATTCTTCAAATGAAGCGCAAGCTTAATGTGGATAAACCTAGAGATCCCAACAAAAAGCGCGAGTAGTCATCTAAATTGCCCGGATGTGAAATGCGCACACTGGAAGCCAATTGGGAGGCAACCAGAAACACGTTTCTAACTAGTGCTGAAGAATCTGTGGGATATGTGCAAAGCGCTGAGAAATCCTGGATGTCGCAAGACACATGGGACACGGTTGGCGATCGGGAAAGCCAAAGTGGTAATCATCTCTCAACCCGATATTAACCAACGAACACCCGAGTTGAGACAGAACTACCGCGATGCTCTTATACAGCTTAAAAAGGCAGTTAGTCGCGACAAGAGAAAGGCCATTGAAGATCTGGCCAATAAGGTAGAATCTGCGACTTTCTTGGGGATATGGGTTCACTATTGAAAATAACGAAACAGTTGACGAACAGGTATTTCACCGCCAACCACCTGATGAGAGATGTCAACGGAACTCTCCTTAATATGAGTGAACACCAGTTGCGGTGATGGAAGGAATACTTCTCTAATAATTTAAACATTTTGCAATAGAAAGATATTCTAGACACAAAACAACTACCAACAATCCAACTGCAACAATCCTCTATCAGGGACAATCCCCCAGATAAGGAAGAGATAGTTCCCGCCGTTCGGTCAATGGTGGGAAGAAAAGTCCCAGGTATAGACGGACTACCAACCGAACTCTTCGAAGCGGACCCGCAAATAACAGCCGATATACTCCTCCCACGCTTTAATGAGGAGTGGAATGGAAGGAGGACATCATTGTGGAAATTGCGAAGAAGGGCGACCTTCGGGATTGTGGCAATTGGCTTGGTATATGTCTACTTACTAATTTATCGAAAATCATGGCTAGGGTAATTCACAAAGGACTAGTAATGTCGTGGAGAGCACTCTCGAAGTTTATCAGGCTGGATTCCATAAAGAGTCGTCTTGTACCAACCACACAAATATCCTACGGATAATATTAGAGCAGTCAGCCGCAATGGGTTCGCCACCTCATCTCATGTTAGTGGACTTCGAGAAGGCTTTCGACAGCGCTAAGCGAGATTACATATGGAATGCTTTGCGTAAGAGAGGTATTCCAGATAATGTCATAGCTATGATTAAAGAAAACTGAGAAAATGCAAGGTGTCGCGTCTTACATAGAGGAGAGCTGTCCGAGAGCTTTCCTGTGCGAACGGGTGTCAGACAAGGCTGCATATTATCACCAGCCCTGTTTCTAGTGGTAATAAATGACATCTTGAAAGCTGCACTGGAAGGTGGGGAAGGTAAAGGTCTTCAATGGAGACTATTTAACATCTTAACTCACCTTGACTATGCTGATGACGTGTGTTTGCTAGCACATAGCTGTTCGGACTTAGATTCAAATGTTCGCACGTTGCATTCTAAATACAAAGAGGCGGGACTGAAAAAAATGTGCATAAAACTAAGGGCATGCACATGGGTTCGAACACAAGCACGCCGATTCGTGTTCTTATATGGTCTACGTGAGAAGTGACTTACTAAAACTGCAAACTTTCGTGAACCAATGCCTCCGACTATTTAGGAATATTCTGGCCAGAAGTGTGCTCCTACGACGAACTTTGGCGTACAAATGGACATATGTTTCAAAACTGCTTCAGAAAATGAAAATTTTGGCCTTCTAATAAGCACTTCGAAAACAAATATCTTGACGAACAAGCTTATTTTGTACTAGCGATCCCCCGAGACTTTGTCCGCGTAAGAATCGCAATAGTGAGCATTTTTTGAAAAAGTAGTTAGTAATACATTATGTGGGATATATAATCTGGTTAGCTTAATGGCTTTTTGAACACAATGCTATGTATTTTGAGCTATAAATTCAATACAACCATGAGCTGTATCAACTATTTGACGGCCCACCAGCATCTATCGTTATCAAACTGCTCAAGCTACAATGGGCTGGCCACGTGGAACGAACGCACGAAGAACGAATTCTAAAACGAGTGCTTAAGGGTAAAGCTCAAGGCAAGCGACCGCAAGGGAAGCCACGAAAGCGACGGGAGGACGCAGTCGTTGGACCGAGACAACTGGAGGAGGTGCATCCGGGAGGCCAAGGCTCGATATGGACTGTAGCGCCATTGCCTCATCATCATCATCATCAGAGCCATAAATTGTTAAGAATGAAACCGTGATGCTCGCATTTGTATGGAGCAGGCTCGTGATCAAATCAATCCCATGATTCGAGATCATATACGTTTTGAAGAGCGCTAATAGTTGTAACTTGTATTAATTAAACAAAAGCCTAAGCAAAATAAAATTCAGCTTAAAAACATACTAGGACTACGATTGTGCGTAAAGCCCAATCATTCGATACTATATGTAGATGAAATAGAAATTTTTGTGTTCTTAAGATATTTCATATGGAGGGTGGTAGAAGGGATAACAGCATTGAAACAATTTGTTTCGCAAATACTAGAGTAGCTATAAAAATGTTTTGTTTCAAATTTAAGCTTCAAAAATTGAATACACACTGAGAAATGAGTGCATTGGTTGTAGTGAAATTGTGCAGTTTGTATGGGAGGGGGTTGAAGGAGTAGGGGGTTTTTAGTGATTTTTTGAGAAACAAGAAAATCGAATTTTTGAAAAGATGTGATATTGTGTCGCATTGTATGAGAGGAGGTAGAAGTGGAGAAGCTAATCGGTTAACATATCCTCGAAATTAATTATAATATTAGTTAAGGATTAAATACAAAATTTGAGCTCGATAAATTTTAAACGTACTGGGCAAATATTTCATAAAAAAGTGCTGTTTGTATGGGAGGTGGTGGAAGGAGTGGAGGGATTCAAATAATTTGTATACCATAGATCGGATTTATGGAAAAAATAATATATTGTACATTTCAAATTATTCGTTCCTATGGTTTCCAAGAAAATTTGATTGTTATATATTTTTGAAAATGAATCATTTTGTATTGGAGGGGGTAGAAGGCGTGGGGTTATTGAAAGAAGGCGAAACGCAAATTACATCTCAGGGCACACTGAATAATCTGTGAAAGTTTCATTACAATCGGCTCAGCTGTTTTTGCGTGAAAGCCGGAACGACAGACAAACAGAGGAAATTTTTAAGAACGTGTGTTTCTGCTTAGTTATTGTCGAAATAAAGGAAAACACTAACTTATGACATTTATAAACAAATAACAGACAGACACTACAATTAAATTTTACTATAACCTACGGTGTAGCCTAGTTGGTAGCGTGCTGGTTTACAATGCGAAGGTCGTGAGTTAAAATCCCGGTCAACGCATAATTCCAGCACATAGCCTGCTAGGATATACCTCGATTACCTCAATCTGCTAAAATGAAAAAATCAGAGATAGAGGGTTGTGCGAAGAACTAACAACCCTTCCACAATAAGTAATGAAAATGTTAAGGAACTTGAAAATCAGGACATCAAGGTCCGCTATGCTGAGTATCAATCGATCGCATAGACAAAAAAATTTCCTCCCTTAGGAAACGCATTGGAATTACAAGCAGCAAAAGAAGGGCAAGGTCTTTGAAGTGGGAGTGGGCGGCTCACATCGCAAGTTACAAGAGCAATAGATGGACATGGCTAGTGACCGAATGGTATCCAATAGATGAAACGACTAGCCGGTAGGTCGTGGATAAGATCGGCACGCGAAAGAGAAATTGGAAGACGGTCAAATAAAGGACACGTCATACAACAAGTATAAATACATTAAAAACAAAATAAAATTTCATAAAAGATCAAATAGAATTAATAAATTTAACATAATAAGAAACATGGTTAACAGAATACAAATATTGATTAAACACGAAACTTTAAATAATACAATAGAACAATAATAGTAGTAATAAAAAATATATACAATATAACAAAATTAAAATACCAATTAATAGTAATGAATTTGAAAAACACTGAATATTAATCAATCAAATTATGAAGTATGAGAAAATAAAGGCAATTGTAATTTTTTTTTATTAAGGTAAGAAGGCAAAGAGGATAAGGTGGTAGTAGAAGCTAGGGTGTAGCTTAGTGGGTAGCGTGTTGGTCTATAAGGCGAGGTGGGAAGTTTAAATCCCAGTTGACGTACGATTTCAGCACACTCCTTGCCTGGGTATATCTTGGCCATTTCAATCTGCGATGAAAATTTGTATATAGAAGATAGTGGGAAGGGCTAACAACCCTATCACACAGGTCACAGGTCAAGAAGTCAACACCCTCTTCGGGCTGGAGTGACATTGAAGAAGTAAAAAAAAGTTGTTTTAAATCATATTTTCTAAAATATCTTCAATGTAAAGACTTCTTTTTGCCTTGTACGATTCTATTAGTGTAGATATGATCAATTCTACTACGTTCAACAGTGAAGCTATATCGGAAAAAAACGCACAACGAAAAATATGTTACATAATAGTTGCTTGTCAAAATTTTGATAATCGCATCAATTAGAATTAATTTGTTTTAATTGATTTTTCCAACAATCCATACTAAACGCAATGGCAATTAATTTTATCCGTAAAAACTTAGATATTACCTAAAAATTTCTGAGAATTATTGCTGCCAATCAGCGTGCATAATTTGGTAAGAATTTCTCTTACTGAAGGCGAATAATTATTTTCGACATGAAATAATGGATTCAGCTTAATAACCTTGATAATAAATTGCTTTCACTCAACTAAGTACATAACTGCAAACTATGAACCGATATCCAAAGTCGCTTATTCAAGATGATTAAATATTATTTCATGCTAATTTTCAAATAAGTTTTAGCAATTTTTTCTTATATAGCAACAAAGCTAAACTGTATTTAGCATAAATAAATTTCTCATATTCTTAAAGCAAACGCCAAACAATAATTCCAGATTGTTCACAGCTAATTATAAGTCATTAAGATCAAAGGTCTGCTACTTAAATATAAAATATATTTCTTGATGCAGTCATACTACATGCGATATAGGTTTACATTGTACGAGTACGTAGATAGTAACTTTTTTATGGGAGATACTAATTATATGTGGTTTATCACATTGGCCAAAGAAAAAAGTGAAATGTGCATTTTCAAGTTTGTGGCGTTATGGAACAATTTTATCATAAAATCAAATCGGGTAATTCACGCACAGTCGAGTGCAAAAGCAGCTCGGCAGCTGCAGTTACTATGCTTCAAGTAGTTGAGATTTTTTCTGCAACGATTTACACGAAAATTGCAAGCCGACAAGTGGAAATGCAGGTCATGAGCATGACTTGCATGGGATTTATTTCACTTTGCTTATAATTAAATATTACATGTATAGGCTCATTAAAAAAAATGGCAGAACTACTTGAAATTCAGGTAAACAAGTAAGAGAGTTCACGAAAAGCATAAAAAATTGTGTGAAAAAAAATTAATATCATACAACGATTTAAGTGAAAATGTTGTATTTTCGAAACAAAAATTTTTGCCGAAACCGTCAGAAAATCAAACTTTGTTTTTCGAACATCCCATAATCAAAATGTTGGTTAGGGAACTAGTTTACTGGCAATGTAATTAGTTGATTCGTTTTGAAGTTATTAACAGTTTCGTGCATGAAGTTTTGTGAAAAAATACAAATTTTATAAAACAATTTCTTTTTATATTTTATGAGAAAGTGTTAATTTTTTTCACATAATCGAAAAATAAACATTTTGACGGAGCGAACTCATTAAAAAGTTTTCAAATTTCAATTTTCTTATTAATACTATTGCAGTCTGAAATAGCTGTTTTCTTACTGAAAAACCTTGATTTTGATTTTAACTTCTTTGGAAGTAAATGATATTTGTTCGACCCTATTTCTTAATTTGTATAAAGATTGAATTGTTGTGCGCCAAAAAAAAAAAATGCAAACAATAAAAATAACACCATCAATTAGACTTTATGGGCAGTGTGCCTTTTGCGAGATAGGCGATTTTTAAGTTGAATTCTCTGCAAAATCTCAATTAATCAAGTCGTAATTCGAAATTTGAGAATTAAATTGACTCACTTCTAAGATTTCGAATTACAGCACGACAATTTGTGTCTTTGAAATAAAAGGTAGCTAAAACAGTAGAAAAAACCGCAAAAGAAGAAAAAGATTAATGTTGCTCCTCAGAAACAAAATCGAAAGGGCTGCTTTTCTGATCATCCCTCACACTCGATAAACCAATTTCAACGACCCCATTAATTAATTTATTTTTTACTTTATTTTTATAATAATTAAAAAAAATATAAATATTTATGCAGAAGAGATTAAAAAAAAAACATAACAGGGCTACGATTGCGCGTAAAGCGCAATCCTACAATACTCTAGATGAAATAGAATTTTTTGTGATCCCAAGAAATTTCGCATGGGAAGTATTAGAAGGGATGACAGCATTGAACTAATTTTTCCCCATCATGCTAAAGTAGCTATAAAAATGTTTTGTACAAAATGCTTACTCCAAAAATTGAATGGGAACTGAAAAAATTAGTGAGTTAGATTTAGTGAAAATGTGCAGTTTGTATGGGAGGTGGTAGAAAGAGTGGGGCGATTAGAGTGATTTTTTTCAGAAATAACTAGGAATATTGTAAAATTGACATCCCTGAAATTTCAGACTAGTGCCATTTATACTTTTCAAGAAAATCGATTTTTTGTGAAGTTGTGAAACTGTGTCATATTGTATGGGAGGGGCTAGAAGCAGTGAAGCTAATCAAATATTTTTTTCTGATCTTAGTGCTAATACTAATTAAGTATTTATTACAAAATATGAGCTCAATAAATGTTATATGTTCTGAGAAAATCGTCTTAGAGCATTTCATGAAAAAGTGTAGTTTGTATGGGAGGGGGTGGAAGGAGAGGGAGAAAGCAAATAATTTTTCTACTGTAGATTAAAATTACTATGAAAATAATATATCCGAAAATTCAGACTAATAGCTTTTATACTTTTCGAGTAAATCCGTTTATTGTCAAATTACGAAATTGTGTCATTTTGTATGGGAGGGGGTAGAAGGGGTGAAGCTAATAGTCTAAATTTTTTTGGGCTTACTAACAATTTCAAATAAATATTTGGTGCACAATTTCAGTTCTCTAAATTGTATACGCAATGAGTAAATTGGCTTAGAGTAATACATGACAATTACAGTTTGTATGGGAGGTGGTAGAAGGAGGGGGAGGATACGCATAATTTTCGTACGGTAGATTGATATTATCATAAAAGTAACATATTCCAAATTTCAGGCCAATAGCTTTTATACTTTTCGTGCAAATCCGTTTATTGTCAAATTGCGCAATTGTGTCATTTTGTATGGGAGGGGGTAGAAGGAGTGGAGCGATTTGGCCCGTTCACGAACTTGACCTTACTTTTTTGTCAAAAACGACGTGTACAAAATTTGAACTATCTAGCTCAACGCGTTCTCAAGCTAGAGCGCGCACAGACGGACGGACGGACGGACGGACGGACATCCGGTTTTGAGATTTTTGAGTGATAATATTAATTTCTGTATTCATCATTTTTTTCTCCGAGCCTTATTTCTTGGCGTTACAAACTTTAGAGCAAACTTATAATACTCTCAGATTTCATCTAGAGTATAAACAAAGTAATAATAATGAAAAAATTGTTGAAATAAGATAATACAATAAATTAATACATAAATTCAAGAAATAGTGATTTTTAAAGAATTAAAGAATGAGCACAACAGAAAAACGGTAAGATGGGCACTAGCTATAGGGACGCTCAAAATCTTAACTCCGGAGCAGCTAGTTAAAATCCAAAAATCCATCCTAGCCGAAATTCCTAAAGCGACCAAAGAGGGAACAGAGCCACAATTTGGTGGTCTAAGTCTCAAACCCGGGTGGATGCTAATTGTTTGCCGGGATGAGCAAACGGCATCTTGGCTGGAACTTACAGCGAAGAATATCAAGCCAGACGGCTCCACCAACATCAGGGCTGTCCGGGAGGAAAATATTGCACGATTAGAAATAATCAAGGGATATTTCTCCCACGAAGAAGACTCGACAGAGAAAATTACCACCCTCATCGATGCTCAAAATGATGGTTTGTGCGCCTCAAATTGGAGTGTCCTCAGTAGGAGGAAAGAGGGCACAAATACTATAATAACCTTTTCCATCGACGGCCAATCGATGGAGGGGCTTAAGCAGAAGGGGCACCGAATCTGCTTCAAATTCTCGAGTGTGTCTCTACGCCCTCAGGCCAAGGAGGGTAGTAGCGGCTAGCCGCAATCAACCGAAGATGGCCAAAAGCCTGAATAACCTAAAAGTTATTCAGGCGAATCTCCATCGTGCAGCAGCGGTCATGGACGCACTGACGTGGAGATTAGCAAAGGAGGAATTCTATGTTGTCCTCCTACAAGAACCAAGGGCTGCACAGGGTAAAATTATTGGAGTTCCTGAAAAAATAGGTAAGTTGATTTATGATAAAAGAAGCAACAGGCCAAAAGCTGCACTTCTTGTGTCATCTGAAATTAAATATCTAAGTAATCCTATTTTCATTAGAACAGATTTAGTTGCGATCCTAATGAAAATTCCAACAGCAGGAGGGGTGCAAGAGGCGATATTCGCCTCAGCATACTGTCCTGGTGAGGAGATAGATGCTCCACCTCGAGACGTCAAGGAGCTAGTGGCATATAATAAGATCCACAACATACCAGTCATCCTGGGCTGCGACGCTAACGCACACCACACAATTTGGGGAAGTAGTGATATTAACAAAAGAGGTGAGTCACTTATGGATTATCTTACTACTAACAATCTTGACATAATAAATAGAGGCAGCACCCCGACCTTCATGAATAGTGCCAGGCAAGAAGTACTTGATCTTACCAGAACAAGCCCGTGCCTGGCTGACAAGTGTCACAATTGGCACGTATCCAAAGAAGTACTACTTTCAGATCACAAGCATATCTGTTTTGAGATAAAGACTTCACTTAGATAAATAAGTCAATATAGAATCCCAAAACGTACCGACTGGAATCTTTACCAGGCAATTCTTGAGTACGAAGTACTCAACAATCAATAAGCAGCCCAGACTACATTGATCATATAGCGAACGAACTCGTTGACAATATAATATATGCCTCCGAACAAAGCTGTCCCGTTCAACACAAGAAAAGGGCAAAACAAGCACCTTGCTGGAACGCGGAATTAGCGGCAAAACGCAAAGAAACTAGGAAATTGGTCAATTGAGCAAAACCATTTAGTAACTGGGACGAATACAAAAACTCCCCTACTGAATACAATAAACTTCTAAAGAAGTCAAAAAGACAGTCATGGAGAAGATTTTGTGAACAGATAGATTATCTCCCAACAGTTTCGAGACTCCAAAAGGTGGTTTGGTGAATGTTTTCACAGTGCATTTCGAATTAAAAGAAAAGATTTCCGGATTCTACACTGTTACGCTTTATTATTCGGGACGTTTCGGTCTCTGCTGAGACCTTTATCAAACTGATCGACAATTACAAAACACTTAGCAAAAGACACCCCGACTGATATCCACCCGGAGAGCCGAGTTCGTACAGGCCGCTGTGCATGCTTGACTCACTGGGGAAAATCCTGGAATGGTTAATTCTTAACAGATTAGAACAACATCTACAAGAGAATGGAAACATTTCAGAAAATCAATATGGATTCCGCAAAGGGCGCTCTACACTCGACGTAATAAAAAAAGTGATAGACATTGCTGAAAAGGCCATTGAAGGCAGTAGATGGAAGAATGGTTCTAAGAAATACTGCGCTATAATAACATTAGACGTCAAAAATGCATTCAATTCGGTGACGTGGTCTCACATAATTAATGCTCTATCAAAATTGGAAACTCCACCATACCTCCTACGAATGGTCAGGAGCTATCTCGCAGATAGAGTATTACTATATGACACCGAAGAAGGAGTGAAGAAGTATAGCAAAACATGTGGAGTCCCACAGGGCTCAGTACTAGGACCCGTGTTATGGAATATACAATATGATGGCATATAGCAATCACTGAGGTAGCAAAAGACTTACAGAGCATCAAGAACGTAAGCACCAACCTGATTTCTGACATTAAGAACTGGCTTAGAGCATCTAATCTAGAGCTAGCTGCACAAAAAACAGAAGTACTTCTTATTACAAGCAGAAAACAAAGAGAGCATAGAAAATTAAATATAGATGGGCTTGAAATCGTATCCCAACACTCCATTAAATACTTGGGTTTTATGATTGACGCAAGATTATCCTTCAAGACGAACATCGAGATAGTCTGCGCAAAAGCAGGACGAGTGAACTCCGCCCTATGCAGAACAATGGAGGACCAAGTCAAAATAGGAGGATACTTCTTTCAAGAGTGACGCGAAGTATTATAATGTATGCTGCACCGATATGGAGCGAAGCACTACGATACAAATCTTACGCGAATATTTATATTTATATGGAGTAAGTGCGTTAAGGGTATGCAGTGGATTTCGCACAATTTCATATGGCGCCGCGAATGTCATAGCTGGTTTACTGCCGCCAGACATACTAGCTGCTACTACAACGATTGTATCACAAAAAGAATACGATAAATCGATGCTTAATAGTGGAAGAGAAAAAAGAAGAGCAACGGATAAGTACCAATGCCTGGCAACTGCAATGGAATACGGTAAACAAAGACCGCTGGACGTATAGACTCATAAGAGACATAGATAAGTGGGTCGGACGGAAGCATGGTGAAGTAGATTACTACATGACCCAATTTCTGTCAGGGCATGGCTGTTATAGAAGCTATTTGCACAAATATGGCCATGATTCCTCTGCGTCATGTCCAAGTTGTACAGATGCAATAGAAAATGCAGAGCATGTATTCTTTCACTGCCCAGTCTACGAAATGGACAGAAGGAGAGTCGAGGACATCGTTGGAGTAAATATTAACCCCGACAACTTAGTTCCACATATGCTGAGCAGCAGCGAAATCTGGAATGCGGTGACTCAGATGTGCGTGAAAGTTCTCACCGAGCTGAGGAGACTCGAAAGACTGCGTAGGAAACCATCTGAGATAGAAGTGCCTACAACAGCTAGAACAGTTGGTACTTGAATAAGATCGGCATATACAGGGTGACATAAGACACTTTGACAGTAAATTGACATTTGAGCATTTGAGCTCCTCCCTCCTCCTGACGAAATACTTAACGGTTGTCCCGGGGGGTAGTGGGTTAGGCGAGGGGTTTTAGCGGGTTCAAGTCCCGCACTTTAAGGCTTTCGATGCTTTTCCCCGCGTTAAAAAAAAAAACCCCCGACTGATATCGGACTTTTAGAGAGATCAGATGGATCCTTAACAAAAAGCAGCATGGAAACACTTGAACTGTTACAGGCAACACACTTCCCAGGCTGTAAGCTAATTAACAATAATGAAGAGTTAGAAGAAGAGGAAACTCCATTCAGCAATAGTATTCCTGGTAAAATCTTCACTCCAGAAAAGATAAGATGGGCGATCAATACTTTTAAGCCGTACAAATCAGCCGGAGTAGATAAAATCTTCCCTGGCTTACTGCAGAAAGGGTTAGAGATCTTAATGCCAACAATGATTAAGATCTTTAAAGCAAGTCTTACATGGGTATATATCCCAATTGTTTGGAGGAAAGCAAGGGTGGTATTTGTACTGAAGACAGGGATTCGTCCCATAGATCAGCCCAAGCCATATCGTTCTATAAGTCTCACCTCCATCTTCGTCAAGACGATGGAGAAACTGGTCGACCTTCACATAAGAACAGGACCTAGCAAAGTATGTCTTAATAAGAAAACCACATGCCTACCAGAAAGGCAAATCAACAGAGTCAGACCTGCACGGTCTAGTTAAACAAATAGAAAAGGCTAAAGATTACAAAGAAATTGCCCTTTGTGCATTCCTAGATATTGAAGGAGCTTTCGACTGCCATACTAGCGGCAGCTAGGAAAAAAGGACTTGAGTCGGCTACGATAAAATGGATATGCCATGCTAAGGAGTCGATTGATAACCGCGGATCTAGGTGATAGCACATTAACGGCACAGACCTATAGGGGCAGTCCCCAGGGAGGAGTATTAACTCCACTTCTTTGATAAATCGTAGTAGATGAGCTTCTAGACCGTCTAATAGAACAAGGCTACGAGGTAATAAGATATGCCGATGACCCTGTTATTATCATGAGAGGCAAATGTGTTGTAACTTTATCAGAAAGGCAGCAATCTGCCTAGGAATTGATAATGAACTAGTGTCAGTCTAAGAACTTGAAAATCAACCCAAGTAAGACTGAGAAAGTATCATCTACAAATAGAAGAAAAATTTGCATAATACTTCCTTGTATAAATAGAACGTCGATACCCTTTTCAGATGAGGTGAAATATTCAGTTGTGATACCTGGTAATAAGCTCAACTGGAATAAACATTTAGAATGAACTCACGCCAAAGCGTGGGCCTGCAAAAGCCTAATTGACAGAAGATGGGGTTCACACCACGAGGCGATATACTTGTACTACAAAACAATCATCCTTCCAATCACATACAGATCAACAGTCTGGTGGACTAAAATGTTTCAACAAAACGCACAGCTTATACTACAAAAAATTCAAAGACTAGTATCACTGGTGCAATGAAAGCAATGAATAACCTACTGCGGCAATGAAAATATTCCTAAAAATCTCTTCGATACATCTCCAAATAAAAAAGGAGGCAATTAAAGGGGTGTTACGCATACAGAGGGAAAATAATTACAAATCGAGAGATCTTAGAGGTCACCTCCAAATTCTAAAAAATCCAAGAATTAAGGTTCTAACCTCAACACTGTCAGAAACTATGCCGACAAAATTCAACTTTGTAGCCCCATTCAAAGTTATAATCAGAGAACGTAAGGAATGGCAATCCATGCTACCTAATATATCTGGTACACAGATGGCTCGTGCACATCGGAGGGGCCTGGAGCCGGTCCTAACTTCTCGATTTCGAAACCTCTTTGTAAGGAAGCTACAGAACTCCAAGCCGAACTTATTGCAATGGAGCTATGTATCCAAGAGAATATTAGGAGAGTTCATTGCAACAAATCTATTTATATCTTATTGGATAGTCAGGCAGTTCTTAAAGCTCTTGCACCCAGCAAACACGGATCGAGGCTTGTTTGGGACTGCCTTCAAAACCTAATCATCCTGGGAAGGTGGAACAGAGTAACATTAATGTGGTCCCAAGACATACGGGGAATGAGGCAAGGTTAGGTTAGGTTAGAGTGGCGGCCTTAGCCCACATAGACCCTTTGGGATCCATAGTGATACCACATCGGACAATAGGGAGAACCTAATGGATCGCTGGTTCCTTGTTGAGCTCAAAGGATTTCGCTGCTGCCGCAAAGTTCAGAACGTTTCGCATACTACAGCTCGATACCGGAATGAGGCAAATGAAGAGGCAGACCGCCTCACAAAAAATGGTGTAGAAACTAGTTTTATTGGACCAGAACCGTTCTGTGGAAAACGAAAAGGACACTTCAACCTTATACTTAGAGAGTGGATTGGACAAGAGCATAGAATCTACTGGAATAGACTTCCAGGCTCATCAATTTGAAAAAAAAGCTAATCCAACCACAAAAAACAAAGTGGAGATATTCTAAAATTAAGCAAGAGTGATATTAGTACTCTAATCGGCCTATTGACGGAGTATAGTGGAGTAAACCACCACCTCAAAAATATGGGTCTAGTTGAAACCGACATCTGCCGCCTCTGTCTCAGAGACTCAGACCCGACAGAGCATGTCCTATGCTACTTCCTCGCAGTGACAAGAAAAAGATTGAATCTTCCAGGAAAAGGTTTCCTTATAACTGATAAACTAACCAACATTAAAGACACTTAGATTAGCCAAAGCTATAGAGTTATGGTAGGGTAAGGGGGCAATAAACGCACAATATACCAAAAAGGTCGCGGTGCTCTCAAGTGTTAAATAAAATAATAAAGTTATAATATAAATAAAGAAGTGATGACGCACTGCGGAAAGGCTTAGTAATCCGAAAGATGAAACCTATCATTTAGGAAGATCTAATTGATATGTACGAAATACGAGCCTCGAAAGTAAATTTAGCATCAAATACAACACCCAAAATTTTTTTTTCTCAAAGACACGACATAAAGAAACATGATACATTTCATAATCAAAATAAATAAAATTTCGCTTCCTGGAAAAAGAAAGGACTGAACATTTCTGCACGTTTGTTGGGAGATCATTCGCCACACGCCATGATACTAAACTATATATATCTTTCTGAAGATAGATACAGTCACGAACGTTCGAAATAGTTCTATAAATTTTGAGATCATCAGCAGAACAAAAAGCATCTGAAGAAGAATTGTCAGTAATATCATTAATATGTACAAATAGTGAATAAAAGAGGACCCAATATAGAACCTTGAAAAACATCGGAAGAGGGAGTGAAAAAATTGGAATAAGTATTAATGTGTTGCAGGCGGTTCCTCAAATAAGAGTCACTATCAAATTAAAATTGCAGCGGCCAGGGAAATATCTGTAATAGATGCTGAGTAGGAGATAAGATTCAGCCTTCACAGACGTCAGTATTGATAGATAATTGAGACGAAAAACAACTTGTAATGTTCGAAAGGAAGCTCTCAATCTTTCTTAAATGCTTCGAGCTTTGAATGTACAGATTTCTGCCAAATTGTGTCAAAAGGCTTTGGGTACATCAAGCACAAGGATTTCACCTTTTCCGAATTTCCGTATAGTTGCATTCCAGCAATCAGCTAAACAAATCAAAAGGACACCTGTGGATCTCCCTGACCGATAGCCAGATTGACAGTCATCAATAAGTTGGTTATTCTCCAAGTACTACTACTACTAGATTGTAGAGCTAAATTTGTCGCTCTTGATAATGTCGTTCTTTAGCATGGTAAACGAAAGTTTGCAGGAGTTCCTTGCCATTGTCTTGGGTGTCATTGAACATGTAAACGCTTTGATGTCTTCCTGATCGTGCTTAAATTATAATAAAGATTCTAAGATAAATTTTTCCAATGAAAGATACTAATGATACAGTGGCGGGTTGACACAGGTCGTTATCTGCTGAAAGCGAATACTCGGAACCTGTCTCAGGTCTTGATGTTCATTTGCTGAAGAACGAGCAAGAAACTTATAACCATATGGCATGGGCAAGTACCGACATAAACGATAGAGGTGATTTGCTTCTTGAATTCATTTGTGGACATAAGCTAGAAACAATGAATGTTGGTAATGGTCCAACATTCATAATCAAAGTCAGGCAAGAAGTCTTAGATATAGTTCTTTGTACCCAATTCCTGAGTACGAAGGTAACCAACTAGTATGTCACCAATAAGACTTCAATGTCCGGTTATAGGCATACAATGTTCGGCATTGAATCAACAACTAATGTATCTGATACGATCAGATGAGCAGAACCAACGAATTGAGTTAATTTTGAACAATATCTATATTTTTTTTTTTTTGCAGAATGACCTGTGTTATAGGCAATTTCGGCCTTTATGTGCAATGCACAATCACAGCCATGGAGGGAAGGAATGGGATTGGGAAGGTTGGGGAAGGGGAGTGAGAACGACCGTAGCGAGTGGAGAAGCTGGTATATTGCCCAGTTGTACTGGCTGCTTACTGACAAATATTTGCAGATGTTATGGGGGACTGAATGATAGAAAGCGAACAGAGACCACCTACTGAGTATCTAGGCCTTCTTGAAGTGGAACTGTTTCACTTTTACACCGTTTTCCCATTTTATTGCGAATAATTTTTTATCACCAGTAGCAACTGAAAAATTTGCGCTTAAAAAAATCCCGTCTGGAGTGGGAATCGAACCCACGACCTATTGACTGAGAAGCAAGCACGCTGCCCACTACGCCACGGAAGCCTCATATGAGGCTCTGATCGGAACAATACAAAATATAAAAGATATAAATTCCATTGAGATAGCGTCAGAGCAAATAGCAACAGAAGCGTTGCTGGATTAAAACTTTTATTGAACTCAGAGTAAAAACAAGGAAGTTATTCAATAAAGCTAAACAACACATTATCATTAAAGGTAAAATTACAGTTGAATAGTACGCTTAAAACACATACTTTGTCAGAACGAAGTAAAGAGCATCCATCTACAACATAATCAAAATTAAGTGATATTCTCTTCTTAGAATGAGAAACAGTAGGTCACTTATTAATGTTGAGATGTAAATTGTTAAGTAAGCATAAGTCATGAAAACGCAACATATCACTTTGCAATAATAAACAATTATTGCTGCTAGAGATAATCTTGAAGATTTCGCATCATAGAGACAAACGAACTCACGTTATTAATAAAGAGAATGAATAGAAGTGGACACAGATGGCTACCTTGCGGAACGCTTGAAGTATTAAATATTTCAGAAGATAAGGCTCCGCGAATGTGTACTTTCCGAATGCGATAACTAAGATACGACTTAATCCAAAAGACGAAAATATCAATAAAACCTAGCAGGTGGAGTTTATGAACAAGAATATTGTGGTCAATTTTGTCAAAAGCTTTACTAAAGTTAGTGAATATGCAATCCATTTGCTGCCCGTTTTCGATAGCAGAAAGACAGAAGTTCGAGAATTCCATAAGATTAGTTACAGTGGATCTGCCTTTGACAAAGCCATGCTGGAATCATCCAATAATCGACTTGGAATGAAAATAAATCACTCATATGGATTCAAATAGCTTAGCATGTGTTGGAAGATTCGCTATAGGCCCATAATTGCTTACATAATGTATTTCACATTATGCTAGAGCAGCTATGAAAATGCTTTGTACCAAATTTAAGCTTCAAAAATTGAAAACATCGTACAGTGGATTTAGTGAAATTATGCAATTTGTATGGGAAGTGGTAGAAGGAGTGGCAGGTTTTTGGTGATTTTTCGAGGGACAACTATAATCATCATGAAATTGATATGTTTTAAATTTCAAATCAGTAACATTGACACTTTTTAAGAAAATCGAATTTTCGAAGAGCTGTGGAATAATTAAGGATTTAGTACAAAATTTTAGCTCGATGAAAATTATACGTACTGAGAAAATTGATTAATAACATTTCATGAAAATTTGCAGTTTGGTGGTGGAAGGAGTCGAGGGATTTAAATAATTTGTATTCTTGAATATCACATTTATGGCCTTGAGTGCAATGAACAAGCTGGTTCATTGACCAGGAAAATATCCGATCTGATTTTTCAGATCCTTTTCCTAGAATTGAAGACCAATGTGATTGCTTTAATAGCTAACGACCCATCCAGACAGTCAAATGTTACGAAAACTGCACGTCACCTAGCTAAAGTCCGATTTTATAGTTCCATTACATAAGAACAGGAATATTCTCAAAATTATATTTTTGAAAATTCTGTCCAACTTAATAATTTTTTAAAAAATTACCAAAAAAAAAAAATTGTATCAGCGATCAAATAAACAACAGGAAATTCCGAGATTATTTGATTTTACAAGAACATGAAAAAGTGCCCATTTGTCTGATAATAGGAAAAGGAAACGCATCGAATCGTCGCCGCCATCTGGTGAAAACCACACTGTGCATTTTCAATTGTGCGCAACGACCGAGAGATGAGGTTTGCGTAATAATTTGCCTTTTAAATGAGATGAATGATGGACAGACAGGCCCAGTCAGTAATGATCTTTTAAGAATCCGATGAGCCTTTGCAGCTTTAATCGCGAGTAAATCTCATGCAGCTGGCATATGATTAATTTCTTTACAAATGTTTCTCTCATGTTGCTTGTTTCCTGGGAGCGTTTCCTTTTATTTTCCCGCCAATTGAATACGAATGACGACACGCTGACATCATAGTGAAACATTCAGATTTAAATTAAACAGCCCGAATCTGTCGAGTGTTTGATGGCGAATCAACTATCTAGTCAGCCTGGCCTCCATTTCAAACCAATAAGCTCACAATTAATTTTGATTTTGTGCTTCTCTATAGTTCGTTAGATTTAACGACCTTAATTTTTTTTACTTCACCCATCCACTCCCAATTTTTTTTTCTTGATTAAATCATCGCCTGGAATACTTGAAAAAAAAAGCGCCACGCTATCGGAGCAAAACTGCGAATTAAGTAGCTTTGGAATTCTGCGATGATATTGATTGTGTCCACATTTCGGGTGAGAGGTTAACTCAATTTGAATAACTTTAAGACGGAGCCTGGCGGATGAAATCAAAGAAATTCGCCATTTCTTAGGAGGTCATTGGTTATCGTGCGAGGAACTATGGCGAAAAATCGCTCGAAAGTAATGGAAGGAAGTGCATTTCGAAAACAAGCCCAGTAAGATTTTCATTTTGGAAGCGAGTCAATTTCACGAAAAGCACGACAGACTGGCGCCACACTATTCGTATTGTCTACGGAAGCGAAGCACTACCGAATCGGCGGCCTTCAGTGGGATGAGCGATAATAATGGGTGGTGGTGAGGCAATTCTCTTAATAAAAGTGCGGAATAGAAGTTTGTCATTGTGACAAATTGTTCGGGCTTGTGTCGCCAGAGAAACTTACTTTTGAAATTTAACAATTTATTAGAGAGGAACGGTGAGCTTGCAGTTTGTAAGAAATGATGAGGAGGCCAAAATGTTCGTATGGATCGATTTGATTATTTTCAATTTTCTTAGTTATTTGAAATTTTGATTATTATTGTAAAATATCAACACATTTTTCGCTTTAGTCGAAATCCGGGCAAGCTTTACAACTTATCGAAAGTAGAGTTACTGACACTGGAAGCATTCCGGAAAACAGATCGTTTCATTTGAAATTCAAAAAAGTTCTAATTCAATTAAAATAAAACTATTTTAATTTAATTAACGTTACTTTTTGTGAAGTTCATGATTATAGGGAATAAATTACTTTCGTTTAGATCCAATAACATAAACGTAGCGGCCCTTATTAGTAATTAATTAATTAGTAGTTACTCATTGTCTTAATCGTTAGTAGGAGTAGAATGGTGGCACAAAGCAATTTTCCAGTGACGTTATGTACTCTTCCGTAAAATTTTTAATTTAAATCGATGACCTTTAAAACTATAAAAGGAATGAAGAAGAATAATTAGACCTGTTGGAGCCTCTTGCATGCCATCTTATACAGGGTCATTATTATTTATTAGGGTACATGTGAAAGCGCTGGGACTTCTTCGGCCTGTTTCATGTCAGCCATAGGCACTCATCGCAATCTTCCACTATTCTCGACCACAACAATTACACGCGGGCATAAATTCCGATCATGTACATTCCCACACTATGCCATGTTCAAGGTCTTCAACCAATAACAATTCTGCAGTAATAACAAAACATCAACTATCATCTATAAGGTTCTATCCGACCACGTCTTGAGTACAACTCGTATGTTTGGCCTGGGGTTCCAAAATCACATCTGGCTCTACTCGACCGTATCCATAAACATGCATTCCGATTAATTAAAGATGATGCTATATCGGCTTCAATAGACTCCCTCAAGCATGCTAAATGCAGGAAGGAACTGAAAGACCTAGTACCACCTCTATGCAATGCCCCAAAATTCGCCAAGGTGCATGCTCACACGAGTACACTGTGAAACCTTTGCCGAGGAGAATAGTAAAATTTAGGCAGTCCTTCATCCCTCGGACGACAGTGTTGTGAAGTTCATTACCAGACGATCTCATTCCAATAGAATACAATCTCCTGCAGTTTAAGAACAACATTCACCGCCACTGCAAACTCTTCCCTCCTATGTTTCCCTGCTAATTTCTCTGTGACCACTCGCGCATTAAAGGGAGATCCCCTAAGTTTATTTCGATAACCGTAAAAAAAAGCAACATTTTTTCATATAGGAATTCCCCGGTACACGATTTTTGCAGTTTTTCTCGCGAAAGTTTATCAGAAAATTTTAAGGAATCTTCACAAATCGACAGCATGCTTGGCGATGTCCAGGGAATGGGTAAGCGACAGTCTTTTTTTTTTTTTATCAAGTACTTGCATAGTTTTGGTATGATCGTTTCATCGGAACTTATGATTTGGAAAGGTTTAATGGTTGTCACCGGGAGCGAATCTCCAAATGTAGTAGCACTTTGTGGAAAAAAGGAGCTAGCGTTCCGTCGAGGTGATCTATTGTTCCTCACAAATTATTGCGAAGAACCTGTCCGATTTGGAGAAATTGTTGTTTTTAAAGTCGAAGGACGAGATATATCTATTGTTCATAGAGTAATTAAATTACACGAAGGAAGAAAGAATGCAATTGTCAAGTTCCTGACAAAAGGCGTTGATGATGGAGGGATCTACGCTCCCAGTCAATTGTGCCTTACCAAAAAAGACATTGTGGGGCGAGCACGAGGATTTTTACCATATGTGGGCATGATAACGATATACCTGAGCGAGTATCTAAATCTAAAGTACGCTACTCTTGGAATTCTTGATGTTTATTTACTTCTGCATCGAGAATAAAACTCGGATAAGTTTTCGAGTATAGTTCCTTTCGCAGCATAAAAACATTAAGTGACTGAAAATATGCATTTTTTCTATTCTTCAAACCGAAAATTTCAAATTTCTTCCCTTTCTTTAATCCTAATTTTTTGCGTAAGAGAGATAGAGCTCAATGGTACTGGACACTAGGATTTGTATTGTGTTTTCATCACCAAGAACTGATTTGAAAATTGTATGTAAATGACTTGAAATTGTGTTAAATTTGATTTTATCATAAAATTATTCTTGTGTTCTTTTTGTTTTAAAAGAAAAAGAGTAATAAATGGTGAACAAAAATATCAACAAATACACACGCACACAAATTCCGATACCGACACACATTGGAGTACTCATTAATAGAGATGGTATGCTATTTTACATACCTGCGATTTTTTCAATGCGGCATATTGCACTTGAAAATTTAAAAGACCTGCGATTAGAAGAGCAGAGCAAATGCGTACTGCTTAAGGTCTGTCGCCAATAAAATTGCCGCAATGATCATCGCTACAAATCCCAAAGATTTGTTCGCAGTCGCACATTAATAGCGCAACCCACACATTTCACCTCACCCGGACGAGATCGTAGCTCATAATAAGGTTCGCCAAACAAACCGCCGCTTATCCATCGCATGTACTCAAACCAAATAAATAAAAGCACCCGATCATAGAAAACCGAACGAAAAGGGTTTAATCTTTTCTTTTTCTTACACGATATTACTCACACAAGCAATTTCATCATGAAGAACGTAAAGCTCTTATCGACACAGCGGAACTTGCAATAGCCGCAACTCATATGTCCCACCTCGCCCCGACGAGATCATACCACAGAACAAAGTTCGCCAAACAAACCGCCGATTAACCACGAAAGCGCATCTCATTGGCCATTTCGTACGTCCCACTTTACCGACCAGATCACAAAGCCCATCGATCAGATCAAAGCTCGCTAAACAAATCGCAGTCGCACTTCACCCAGCTCCAGTGCTAAGCTTACCAATCGCTCGATTGCCGCTTGGGATATCTGATAAATTCTATTATCTTTCTTCGTATCTGTTAAATCGCTCGCGCTCAACAATATCTGCAAACTGTTCACTGCACAGCTCAGTGATATCAAAAACTATCAATAATATATGCTATCCCAAACCTAATTGATAGTCTTTGGTGATATCTACACCATCTACACACTGCTCGAGCTCTCAGTGCTATTGTTTTACACTGAGGGAATATAGTAATGAATGAATAGGTCATAGGTGAAGTGCGACTGAGATTTGTTTAGCGATATTTGATCTGCTCGGTGAGTTTTATAATCTGATCGGTGAGATGGGACGTGCGAAGTGGTCAATGAAGTGTGCTTTCTTGGGTAAGCGGCGATTTGTTTGGCGCGTGCTTTGTTCTGAGTTACGATCTCGTCGGGGTGAAGTGAGACATGTGATTTGCTGCTATTGCAAGTTCCGCCTATTTACGCTGCAGTCCACTGTGTCGATAAGAGCTTTACGTTCTTTATTGATGAAATTGCTTGTTTGATTAATATCGTATGAAAGAAAGTTCGGTTTTCTATGACCGGGTGTTTCTTTTTGTTTGGTTTGTGTACATGCGACGCGATTGACAATTTAAACATCCTGACTCGATTGCGTTCGATTGTTTTGTCGTACTTTGGATAGTAACAGAAAACTTTTTCATTCCGAGGGGGAAATTGGGGAAATGTTCGCTATGCGCACTAAGCTGGTGGTATTGAGCATGAGTTTGGGTCTGCCTTGTTAGATGCAGGATTTCGCAGAAAATTTCTGTTTCCCTGTTTTTTTTATTGAGTTGTGTTATTTTAAACAGCATGTAAATAAATACCCGTAGTTTGAATTTTTCGGACTTTATTTTATTTCAGTTTTCTATGCTTTTCCATTTAATTCATTTTGTTTTCCTGTTTTAATTTGAATCATTGCTAAATTAAAAAAAAAATTAAATAGCAGCTCTTTTCGAAGATATTTTTCATACTGCAATAGTAGTTTTTGCCATCCTTCTACACTAGCATGGAGAATAGAGACGAAAAAAATCCCTGCTATTAGAAGAGCTGCTTTTTTTTCACAAATATTGAAAAAGAGCAATCGCAGTTGATCACTGCGATTGGAAAAGAGCAAATTTTGCCATCCCTACTCATCGATAGTCGACAAGGAAATGATTCGGTCAAGAGCGTTCAACAAGAAAATGATTCGGCCAAGAGCATTCGACAAGAAAATGATTCGGCATGATGGGAAAAAAACGATTAAAAAGAGTTCGCGGAAAAGAGCAGATGGAGATCAGGTCATCGAGTGGTAAAGTTGCGATAGAAACAGTCGAGGTCAGATCATCGCATAGTGTCGTGAGAAGAGCAGTCGAAATACGGAAGAGTAAGAATAGAGACTAGAAAGCGAAAGAGTCGTATGAACGACGGTGCGAATTAGCTCGAATACGAAAGCGACATAAAAAGTGTAAAAGCGAGAAATAGAGTTCGAGTGTAATTCAAATTAAAGTGAGCTTGTTTTATTTTTACTTGAAATCCAGGGATTCTTAGCGCACTTCAACCTATTCTGCGTTTATTGGCTCCTTTATCCTACTACAACTTGACAGCTTCGGCTAATTTAAGTATGTCTAAGGGAGCCATGTTTGCTAGTTTATCAGTTGTAAGCAACACTTTCCCTAAAGGACTTTGTCTTTTTGTAATGTTTCGCAGTGACATAGAACGTGTTCTGTCTTTGAGTCGTTAAGACAGAGGCGGTAGATGTCGGCTTCAACTAGAGCCATATTGGTGAAGTGATAGTTTCACTCCACTGTAACCCGTCATTACGCCGATCACAGTTCTGATATCACTCTTGTTTAAGTCAAGGTTTTCAGCTTCATCACTCGTCACGGTCGTTCTCACTCCCCTTTCCCTACCTTCCTATTCCCATTCCTTCTCTCCATGACTGTGTTTGTGCATTGCACAGAAAGGTCCAAATTGCCCAAAAGACAAGTCATTCTGTAAAAAAAATTTGATTTTTTGTGATAGGATTAATTTTTTAGAAATTGACAAGCGTGAAAGTCTACTTGAGTAGATTCTATGCTCTTGTTCAATCCACTTTCTAAGTATGAGGTTGTAATGTCCAGGGCCATTAATTCAAAGCCAAAAAGTTTAATTGAAGGGAACTCTTCTTTTTGCTACCAAATGAAAGATCAAAATAATGTTTCTTCATCATTATAGATCTAATGATGAGAAAAAACACATCATTAGCTGTTCTCGATATGACCAATATTTAGGTTTTCATTGTAGCAAATAGTGAATGACACACAGTCGGTTAATGATCATTTAGGACTATTGAATAACTTAGCTGCGGTATATTTTATGATAATGATATAAAATTCACATAGCAGCCTTAATTCACCTCTAATTGCTATCTTCGAAAATATTCGTATGCTTATTAAATCCAATCGAATTAATAGATTTTCAAATCTTGCCAGTATTGACCTGATTATCTCAATTTGCCATAAGCACAATCATAATTTTTTATAACAATAGATTAACTGTTAATACGATTAGCTAATTGGCTATAAGCTATGCTATCAGTTCTATATTTAACTAGAAACATCGTTTTATAATATCGTATTGTAAATATTATGAAATGGGGTCATTGCAAAAATATTCGATTTGTTCGTGATAATTTTCGTGGTGAGCAATAACGAAATTCTTTGCCTAAAACGAAAACACTTTGCTCAAGGGGTCAGTTACTGACCTTTCGAAATAAATCATAATAATTCTGATTTTATTTCGAAATCGTATATTTAGGCCTATCACTGATAGCAACCGGTTCAGGGACTTTGCATAAGATTTCTTTTATTTGATTTGTAATTTGCAAATATGGGTAAACTTATGACATATGTACTTACATCTTCTGTGCATTTCTTCGTATATTCATTGAGTGATTGCACCCAAACATTGAGCAATTCATTGATGATGACGAGATCGCTGTACAACCAACGGAATACTTGGCTTGTCCATGTGACAGAGGTCTGAAAAAAAAAATATTAACTAAGAAAAATGTTTTAAAATTTACTGATACTTAAATGTTTATTCATTTTATTTATTTATTTGAGCTCTTGAACAAAAAGACTACAAATTCTATTAAACAAAAGCAAAAAATAAAAGAACAGCAAAGAAAAAAATTTAAACATTAAATATGATAGTCTTAACTCTATTTTTAAATAAAGGAAAAGAAGAGGCTAAAGAACCAAGTTGAAGTCGATCATGGTTTCTTTGCATTCTTAGCATCGGATAGTAATGGAGAGAGGCTCAAGGAGGGTAGAAGGTGTCTGAATTCCTGGTTGAGATTATTCCTGATCTGAAATACAGGTCGTCACAAAGGTGGGTATTGACTGCAAAGCTTGATGAGGAAGCAAACATCGAGGAAGGTCCACTGACTGTCGTACGGAGAACGAAATCACCAAGTCTGTACGCCTTATTAGTAATCTTGGAGAAATGACTGACGAATTTAAGTTTGCGACCAAAGACCACTCAGCACACACACACATTCCAATTATCGAAAGTATTCAGCAGGAAAATTATTCAACATGACGAAAGCTTTCGACAAGAAAAGTGATTCGGCATGAGTCAGCAACGGTTGTACTGGCATAAAATGAAAGGGCGAGCATTCGTGAAAGTAGTTAGTTGGTAGTGGATATTTGGACGAGTCAGTCTAGTTTGGAGCGATCGACGTGTCAGTCGATATTTAGAAAGTGAAAGATTGACAAGCGATAATTTGTGATCGAAATAGTTCAAGTGGGAAGTGAAAAGCAATTTAACTGAGTTAAATAAAGTTTTGTGGTTGAATTAAAGTGAACTTATTAAATTGTTGGTTTTATTTTTACTTGAAATCCAGCGACCCTTGCGCACTTCAATATTCAATTAGAATGTAATAGTTTCAGATCAATTTCACTCTTTCCTTTAAAATTGCATCACTTTGCAAAATTTGACTGACAGAACTAGATTTAGTATTTATTAAAATTTCAACTTGAGGCTGCGTGAGCTCTGAAAAGGCTTTTCCGTTGAAGATGAGGTAATTTTGAATTAAACAATTATGCGAATAGAATAAAAGAGCCACTCGATTAGCTGGATGGTCAGAAGCTGATTGGAAAAAAATGCTATGAAAATTCAATGATCTAATTGATTGCGTGAATTTATTTCCAATTTTTTCACCAAGTCTAAAAATACATCAAATTTACGAAATCAAAAGAGATTTTTTTTTTTCAAAATCTACTATATAGAAAAGGAGCACTAGAAAAATATAAGAAAATTCAAAATGAAACGTCTTTA
Source organism: Chorisops tibialis (assembly GCA_963669355.1). Taxonomy (NCBI): domain Eukaryota; kingdom Metazoa; phylum Arthropoda; class Insecta; order Diptera; family Stratiomyidae; genus Chorisops; species Chorisops tibialis. The sequence goes on along the minus strand of OY770263.1, from coordinate 71,167,651 downwards.
TTTATTAACTTATAAAAATTGCAAATATTTTCAATACAAGCCCAATTCGTGACCTTGTTCTATTGTTATAGCAGGAAAAAGTAAGTAATCATCTTTTGAAATATATGTAATAAATTTGCTCGAAAATGGTCATTATTTGCAGTTTTTAAAAACTAGAAGCGAATTTGAAGTCATATGTAGGTATCTCATTTTAGAATCAAAATTTTTCGAATTTGTTTAAAACAAACCCTTGTAAATTTATTAAGGATTAAAATTAAAAACATAACGTTTCATTATCTTGTACCATTAATCAGGAATATTCGTTCGGAAATCGGTTATTTTCGCAAAAAATAATTGCGATATTATTGGTTTCTGGCCCAATTTTTAATTTGGTTGTTGTTATTGTGTACGCTCCACAGTCTTTATAATAGTTGAAATGCTTACTTCATGCTTCTCATCGAGATTGTAGTACCCAATGAATAGGTACAGCGAATCAGGGATGGCACTATCTAATTAGTGGACAACTCGAAGTCTGCAGAGTTCGAAATGGTTTTCGTACATAAATTATAATAGCACACAAAAAAAAAAAACAATTTTGTTAGTTGCACATTTTTACGAGAATGTCCCAATTCCTAAAATCATTTTGCATGAAATTGTCTTCAAATTTTGTAGTTCCTTTCGAAATCTCTGACCTTTACCCGATTGTGCTTTAAAATATACTGCATACACAAATCACTTTGGCCTCCTGTATACTATGCCAACATCCTTCTGGGCTCAGTGATAGCGTCATCCAGCTTGGAAGTCTTAGCAGTGAATTGCTGTCTGCGTCAATAGATAACTCCAAATGGCCTGCTTATTGAATTTTTCATTTAGTCTGCTTTTCGGAATTCAGCCGTAACCCATCTGCTTCACTTGTAAATTTTACAAATTCCTCTATAATATCGCGATCTTCTAATCGAGTCCTCCCTCAAGGGTCCAAGGATTCTTCTGCGGACCTTTCTTTCATAAGCGTTAAGTAAGTTAAGTCCACTATTCGCTGGCATAGCATAGAATAGTTATCATAATCGTTTTTTTGAATTCTTGGAGGTACCGAATAATACCTCTTGCTCACTATCATTAGTCTTCTAATTTAATTTCGTTCAAGTAATCATGAAAAACCCGCAGGGGAGTAGTTGTAGGATGAGATTTTACCAATTCATGCAAATATCTTTGGAGAATAGCGACTCCACGGGCCCGAGCTAACCATCCCCCTGTGAGATGGGGGTGGCAGAATTCACCCTCAGCCAGTCCTGCTTACCCTAAAAATGGCAAATGGACACTCACTAGATCATGGGCTTATCACCCGTGATCTAAAGACCTAACTGATACGAGAAACGGATACAGCGCCTCGGATACGGATTGATTCTACGGTAACGGCTTTTGGCACTCGAAAACAGACTATGATTGGCTTCTGGAATGATCGAACATTGAATGGCGGGGGAAGGTCTGGGGTCACTCGGTCCTTGCACCGCCAATCAGTGATCGACCGTGAAATGGAGCACTATAACATCCAAATCTTGGGCTTGAGCGAAATCAGGTGGACAGGATCAGGAGAAGAACGAACCCCTAGTGGAAACACCATTCTGTACGTTGGTCCTTAGAGTAAAGTCAAAAATGGCGTAGCGGTTGTCCTTACACCGGAAGCGCGACACAGTCTCATCAGCTGCAAATTAATCTCGGATGGGATTATCGTCGTTAGGCTCGGGACCAGTGTGTTCTACGCATCAACTAATACCACAACACCTGGTGCAAAGAGGAGTTTTATAGCCAACTGAGTGCCACCTTCGAGCATATTCCAAGAGGTGATATTATTATCACCTCAGGAGATAAACGCCCAAGTTGGTTCTGACAATACTGGACTACTACTGGTGACCCTTGGGTCGACGCGTCATGACCTTGGATTAAGAGACTCGAAAACAGGGAATTATTTGTAGAGTTTTGTAGGACTCAGCATATGCGCAAAGCGGTGAGAAACCCTAGATGTCACAAGACACATGGGACATGGCGATCGGAAAAAAAGCCAAATTGGCAATCATCTCTTAACGCGATGTCAATCAACGAACACCCAACTTGAGACAGAACTACTGCGATGCTCATATACAGCTTTAAAAGGCTGTTAGACGCGACAAGAGAAAGGCCATTGAAAATCTGGCCAACAAGGCAGAATCTGCGGCCTACCTTGGGGATATGGGTTCACTATTTAAAATTATGAAACAGTTGATGAACCGGAATTTCACCTGGGGGGAGATGTCAATGGAACTCTCTTTAATATGAGTGAACACCAGTTGCGGCGATGGAAGGAATACTTCTGTGATATTTTAAACATCTTGTCAGGGGAAGATATTCCAGAAACAGAACAACTACCAAACATCCAACCGCAACAATCGTCTATTAGGGAGGATCTCCCAGATAAAGAAGAGATAGTTTCCGCCATTTGGTTAATGGCGGGAAGTTAAGCCCCAGGTATAGATGGACTGCCAACTGAACTCCTCAAAGCGGACCCTGAAAAACAGCTGATGTACTCCTCCCACTCTTTACTGAGGTGTGAAATAAAGGAAGATATTCGACTGAATAGAAGAAGGGCGTCATTGTGAAAATTCCGAAGGGCGACCTTCAGGATTGTGACAATTGGTGTGGTATATGTCTACTTACTGGCGTATCGAAAATCAGGCTAAGATAATTCTCAATAGAATTAGTGATATCATGGAGAGCACTCTCGAAGTTCATCAGGCTGGATTCCGTAAGGGGTCGTCTTGTACAGATCACACACGGATAACATTGGAGCAGTCTGCCGAAATGGGTTCGCTCCTACATCTCATGTTTGTGAACTTCAAGAAGGCTTTCGACAGCGTTAAGCGAGATTACATATGGAATGCCTTGCGTAGGAGAGGTATTACATATAAGGTCTTAGCTATGATTAAAGAATTCTACGAAGATGCAAGGGGTCGCGCCTTACATAGAGGAGAGCTGTCCGAAAGCTTTCCTGTGCGAACGGGTGTCAAACAAGACTGCATATTATCACCAGCCCCATTTCAAGTGATAATCTTGAAAGCTGTACTGGAAGGTAGGAAAGATAAAGGTCTTCAATGGAGATTATTTAACATTTTAAGTCAGCTTGATTATGCTGATGACGAGTGTCTGCTGGCACATAACCGTTCGGACTTAGAGTCAAATGTTCGCACGTTGCATTCTAAATGCAAAGAGGCGGGACTGAAAATAAATGTGCGTAAAACCAAGTACATGCACATGGGTTCGAACGCAAGCACACTAATTGTTCTCAACGGACAGGATGTGGAAGAAGTGCAAGATTTTTGTTATCTCGGAAGCATTTCCAACATGGAACGGCGGAGCCCAAAAGGATATTGAGGCTCGTCTAAATAAAGCTCGTCAGGCCTTCGGTATCCTTTCTCCTTTCTCCTTTTTGGAGTTTAAGAGAGATCTTTCTTCGCATGAAACTGCGAGTTTCGGACGCATGCGTCAAATCCGTGTTGTTATATGGTTGTACTACGGAGAAAGTGACCGTTCGTGACCAAGATATTCTGGTCAGAAGTGATCTCCAACAACGAACCTTGGAGCACAACTGGACAGACTAAAATAGGCATTGAGATTCAAAGGCAAAAGTGGCAGTGGATCAGTCGCACTTTGAGAAAACCAGAGCGAAACATCGCCGGTCCGGATTATAATCCTCAAGGAAGACGTCGGGTTGGTCGGCCTAGTTTCATATGGAAGCGAGCAGTTGAGCAAGAGGCCAGAGGAATAATCAATTCCTGGCAACAGCTAAAATGATGCTCCGGATTGCACCTTGTGGAAAAGAGCTGTTTCTGTGCTATTCATTTATAGGGGGTCTTAAAAGGAATTTGATTGACTGAATCATGAAATCGAGTAATCGAACTGGAAGGCAAGAACATATTGTAAAGTACTGGTGGTAACTTATGTCCAGCATAGAAACAGTACCTTCTGCAAGACGCGATCCTGAACATCAGCCTTTAGCTGTCGCCAGGACATGTTTAATCCTTGGGCCTCCTTGCTATCATTAAATAAACAAAACGAATTTTAAGCATATGCAACACAAAAGATTTTTATGATCGCTGCTTTCGAAAGTGATATCAAAAATGTGTGTCCCACAGAATTCGAGCGTTCGACCACTCCCTTGCTAAGTAGGATCAGTAGAGATACATATTATGCTACTGCACTTTATGCAAAAAGATTGACGGGACATTCTGTTTATATGTCAAATTTATCTCAGGGCTGCATTGTATAAGCACACTCTACTCAGGTTATCATACCTCAGATTCTATTTAGCTAATAAATTTCAAGAAAAATCAAAAACGTTTTGGCATTACTTACAGTTTCGGGTCCAACAACATTCGATGGAGGTACAATGCTACGTGATTTTCTCAGCTCCGGTCCAGGACTCTTTCGTGATAGTCGTTTTCGTATTGGCGGTGTCGGTGGCACATATCCACTTCCACCGGATTTACCAAGAGAAGAACGTATACCGCCCTTAGCACCTAAAGGCTTGCTTGAGAGATCCTGTAAAATTATAAAAAAAGAAAAATAAATAAGAATAAAGTTTTTTTTTTTTAATAAATTTCATACTAACCTTAACTTCCTTACTCGCAAGCAATTCCCTTGGCTCGGAACGTCTTAATTTATCGCCAGTTATATCTAATTTATTAGCACCAGACGACAATAAACTACTACTACTGCCAATCACTGTTGATGTTGTTGTCGGTGTTGTTGTTGAAGTTTTATTTTGATCCTTTTTCACATATTTATTATATAAAAATTTGCACAGCCATAATAAAAATAAGGCCAATACGGCCCAAACAAATATAAACATTGCTAATGTATCCATTGTTAAATCACCAATACCCTCAAAACTGCAGATATAATCATCGATTTGATCTGCCAAATCCATTTTGTGGTTCGATCGACATCATTTCTTTAAAATAAAAATTTTTAATAATTTATTTTATAATATTTTGTTGATTTATTATTATTATTATTTTTTTTAGCACTTTTTTTTAATTTCGAACTATTAGAAAAGATTTTTCTGTTGAAGCTAATATGCAGGAGTTGTAGTTGAAATTGGAAAGTCTTCATTGTGTTTTCGGTCGTACACGTTCGAGTAAGGTTTTCGAGCATTTTTTTGTGAAGTTATATTTAAGAGATACTTGCAGGTGTGTGGCGAAGAGTAGGTTCGAGTCATCAGGTCGCTATATTTTTCGAAATATTTTGATATTTTTCGAGTCGAGCTACAAGTCACCAATGAACTTACTACCGTTGGCTCTTTTTTTCTTTATGGTTATCGATATGAACTTAGGGGTCATTCTTTAATGCGCGATGCACAGTTAATTCAATATTAAGGGAAACAAGTGAAAATAGGGAAAATAGCAGGGAAACACAAGAGGGGAGAGTTTGAAGTGGCGGTGAACGTTGTCTTTAAACTGCTAGAGGTTGTATTCAGTGGGGAATTGCCTAGTAATGAATTCCATAACCGTGTCGTCCGAGGGATGAAGGACTGCCTAACTTCACTGTTCTTCACGGCAAAGGCCTTATAGTGTACTCATGTGAGCGTGCAAGTTGGCGAGTATTTCGGGGGCATTGAATATAGGTGGTATTATGGCTTTTAGTTCCCTGCTGCATTTACCGCGGAAGTATCTATAGTAAATGCAGCGTACTCCGATATTCCGACGATGCTTGAGGGACTAAATTAAGGACGATATAGCTTCATCTCCAACTAATCGGAATGCATATTTCTGGATACGGTCAAGTAGAGCCAGATGTGATTTTTGGGCCTCAGCCCAAACATGCGAGTTGTAGTCAAAACGTGGTCGGATATAGGCCTTATAGATGGTAGCTAGTTCGGAGACGACGTTTCAAAGCATCAAGAGCAACTTCGTAGATGTGTTGACTTCAATCAAGGCGATTGTTATATTTTACACCTAGTAACGTGAAGTCTACAAAAGATGAAATCTGTATGCCATTTAACGACATAATAGCGGCCGACGTCGGAACGTTATGTTTAAGAGATAGATTACAGGACTGCGTTTTAAGGCATTAAACTCTACTCTGTTTTTCCTGCCCCATTCCGGATAAAACTGAGGTCAGAGTTCAATGACTGTATTGACTCATTACGGCATGAGACCACTGATGGTGGACGTGCCTTCGCAGGGAAGTCAAATTGGAAGGTATTATCCAAAGTGCTGTCATCTGCGAAATAATGAGTAAGATTGAGAGTAGATGACAGAAGGTCGTTTATGAAGACTAAAAATAGGGTAGGAGATAAAACTGAGCCCTGAGGGATGTCAGAATCAATAGAAAAGGGTGCAGAAGTTACTCCATCTAGAGCGCTCGGAAAGAAAATTTTCAATCCATTTAAGAAAAGTTATGTTAAAACCATAGGCCTTCAGCTTGGCTAAGAGGCATTTGTGCCAAACTCTGTCGAATGCTTTAGCAATGTCAAGAGCAAGTACATGACCTTCTCTGAATTTGTGGATGCACGACTTCCAACGCTCGGTAAGATAGACAAGGAGATCGTCAGTAGAACGTCCCGAGCGAAATCCAGATTTGCGATGTATATGAAATTTTTATCCACAAAAAAGTTGACTAGCCTGTGACTGACAGCAGTTTCCATTACTTTTGAATGTTAGTTAAGAGTATTTAGGTCAAACTATCTGCGCTGCCTCGAATATTAACTGGATTGGGGAGAGAAACAATTATTTTCCGAAAATTTATAATTTTATTTAAGATGAATCAGTGATATCCCGAAAGTTGTTTATCTCCAAGATGAAATTTTCCAACGTAAAATTAAATTGTTTTGACATAACTAATAAGTTATGTGAAACCGATTTAATTGTTAAGCAACAATAAAAGCTCAATAAGTGCGGAATATTTGCTCATAAGTTGAATTGTTTCAAACAAATCTCTGTCTAGAATTTCGATCCAACAGAATTTGTTTAAAATCGTTTACAATTTTTTTTTTGCCTAGGACTGCTAAACTCACTATCAGAATGAAAATTGATTTTCAGCACCACCTGATGACCACTCTTTCACCTATTTTTAGACCGAACGACAAACACAAATTATAGTTTATCCACTCAAACAACTTAATTATAAATAAATATATTATAAAAGAAAATCAACTAAGTTCCAAATATTTTACTTATTTATGCAAGAAAATAGTTTTGTTGTTTTGAAAATTACCCTTGCATCAAAAACTTTTCACCATTTCACCGTACTCGAACGCCATATTTCCTTGTCGATCACAGCCACGATCGTTAAAGAAAAATTTCGGTTCGAAGAAAAAATGCGGTTTTCGTTAAGATGACGAGAGCGAGAGTGTATAAGTTGAGTGAAAAGTCGGTTTTATGAAAACTAAATTTTCATGGCGGAAATTTCAGCCAGCTAGCTAAACTCTCAAAGTTGTGCTCGAATTCGTACGAGATCACTTTATTTTTGGATGAGAAGAAAATTTTAAATTTGGACTATCGCCCAGCAAGATGTCTTCGCCGATTGGGGGATTTGTAAGTGTGTATGACGTATGAATTGAAAATGCGAAAAGCTTTTTTATCGTTACGATAATAATTTCACTTCTACCCAGCGGGAGAAATCGAAAGTGCTTCATATGAAGCATGTTTCAAGCACTCTTTCTTCATATGCTGATGAAAGCGCTTCCAAATCGCTTTCAGAGAAGATGGATCAAATCTCAACTATCGAGCGGAACGTCATTTGCTGCGCTTCCTGATTATATAACCTTGAAAGTGGTAGGGCAACATTAGAAATGAAAAAAATTAAAATCCAATATATTATCGTATCAAGTTAATTTTAAGTTAGAATTTTGTTACTTTTAGTTTACGTAAATTTATTGTAATTTGATTTTTAAATATTTTTGTGTGAAGGTGCGTTTTTTACGACTCTTTAATTTTGTTTTAAAAACAAAAACTATTAAGCTGTCGATATTCTATACACAAAAGGTATTTCAAATCTTCGACACGCAGATTTAAAACAATCTTAGGATGTGCTTCAAAGGAAGTACATTCTACGTGAAGCGAGCCTTAAGCGTACTTCACAAGAAGCAGATTATAAACATGCTTCAAATCCGGAAAGCAAATTTGAAGCTTGCTTCATGCTTTAAAAAAGCAAATTTTGAGCATGCTTCAAAGGTGATTCAAATGAATTTTATTGTCATAGCTTACTTAAAAGGACATGCAATATTAAAATTTATATGAAATGTAAGGGGATTTGGAGCACTTCACTGTTTCGAATATTACGCTCTGGAATGCCTTTTGGAGCGCTCAATTTCCCGCTGGGTAGTGATAAAAATTTTCATGTGTGAAAAACCTCGTATTGGCAGTTTTTCAATTAGAAAATTTCGCTCCTCGCCAGACGTTAATCGTTACATTCTGTCGCGAAGTGAAAGCGATCGTATTGGTGTTTTTTCCCATAAATACGATGTCTGAGTGCATCCGAACGTATAACATTTATTTGTTTAATACATTTATCATTTTGTTACCGAGAAATTTGGCGAACATACGGCAAGAATTCTATGTAGAATTCTTAACCCATGGACCCTGGTCGTCGGCGGTCAAGCGTGCGGAAAGCTGTCTCAACTGAATGTCAACTTTCAAATCTTGGCGATCGACAACAACTGGTGTCACGCCACCGTTGAAATATTGGCTTTTTCTCGTTGAATGCATAAATTCATTAATCAAAAATGATAGGTAAATAATGTTTCTGTTTGCTGGGATGTTTTTCTACTCTAGATAAAATTTGAGAGTTAAGAAACAGGCGAAGCTAGGGTGAACCCTAGTGGGAAGCGTGTTGGTTGGTCTACAATGCGAAGGTCGGGAGTTCAAACCCCGGTCGACGTATAAATTCAGCACACTAGTTGCGTGGGTACATCTTGGTCACCTCAACTACTGCAAAAATTAATATGCGTAGATAGAAGGTTGTGCGAAGGGCTAAGAACCCTTTCACAATAATAAATAAAATGTTAAGGAACCTGAAGGTCAAGAGACCGAAGTCCGATGTCGATTGTAGTGCCATTGAAAAGGAGAAGAAACGGAAATGTCACATTTAATAAAGCACAAAAAGGTGAAATCGGAATATCTTTTCTTTAAGATTTTCGTCCTTACTATGCTCCGGAAAAGGTTGTATTTAGAGGCGGACTTAGACTTGCGGCCGACATATGCTCCAGAAAATTTCTATATTCTGGTTGAACTTTGGGGATAGGGATATATTGTATTTAGATTTTAATTTACTGTTTGTAATGCAAAGCACCAGAAAGGGCGCAGAAATGTTGGCTGTAAATTAAAAACGTTAAAGAGTGACTGTGTTTGAACTATCGAATTAAATTTTTCCATATTAACGAATCACAACCCCTCAGCCCTTCTACCACCCATATGCATTTTTGGAAATTAGAAGAAATCTGAATTTCTTTAACCCTACGAAAGTTTCTAAATTGAACTACCTCAGACCAAATTAAAAACATAACAGAATTATGATACTCTAGATGAAATTGGAAAGGGTTAAATGTACGGAAAATATGTCATTTAAAATTTTTTCGAATAGTGACTTTTGTATGGGAGGAGGCGGTTTGTAATTTTTATCTATGACACAGAACATGGTTTTTGTTTCGTGGTTAATTTAAAGTTTGCAGCTTTTATTATTTTCAAAGAAATCGGATATTCTTTTCTTGAAATTGGGGCATTTGTATGGGAGGGGGCAGAGGAAATGTAGGGTCTAGATAATTATGAAACTGCTTATCACCATGCATTGTATCAATTTTAAAGTCGATCACTCTCATCGAAAGAGAAATGCTTATCTTGAATTTATAATATAACACATTGTATGGGAGGTGGTGAAAGCAGTGAAGTGAAGCTGATACTTTTCTTTAGCATTTATTACAATTATTAAGGGACAAATTCCGCCAAAATTTTAAGTATGTACTTTTGTAGGTTTAATGGAAATCGATATGATGCATTTAGAAAAATTATGCATTTGTATGGGAGGGGGTAGAAGGAGTAAACTCATCAAATTTGTACGCCAATGATATTCCTGTTATTATACTTTGCGCAAAATTTCAAGTCAATAGCTTTGACAGTTTCGAAGAAAAATAATTTAAATGAAATTTCAAATTGTATGGGAGGAGGTAAAAGAAGTAAGGTGAAGTTGATAATTTTTTTAAAACGGATTTTGATTATGATGAATTCCGGCAAAAATGTGTTCTTTAGATTTGCTAGTTGCAATGAAAATCCAAAAGTACCATTTTTCAACATTGTGAATTTGTATGGGAGTGGTGGAAGCAGGGAGGGTATCGGATCAATATTTTCTGATGTTAATGGCATTTACATCATTATACTTTGCCCCAATTTTCAATTCGATAGCTAAAACATTTTCGAAGAAAAATTAATTTGTTAAAATTTCGACATTTCATGAAATTTGTATGAAAGTTGGTAGAAGGAGTGGAGGAGTAGCCCGTTCACGAGCTTAAGTTACTTTTTTGTTAAAAACGACACACAACAAATTTCAGCACGATAGCTCAAAGTAGAGAGCTATGTTGTAGACAGACGGAAAGACGGTCACTCGGAATCGAGGGTTTTTGAGTGACAACAAATATTTCCGTGCCCAGTGTGAGCATTATTTCTTATCGTTAGAAACGGTAAGGCAAAAACAATATACTCTCAGATCTTATTTAGATTATAACACTTGCAACATCTACAACAAGTTCTGTTAGAACCCACTTAATCTTTCGATTCCCATGAAAATCATAAAATTAGGTTTTTCTCGCGTCACCATGATTGTGTCTTGCACCTCTTGCCTCATCTTCTTCTGCAATGGCGCTACAGCCTAAATCGGACCTCGGCCTCCTGATATTCAGGTTTCTTAACATTTTTCATTACTTATTTTGGAAGGGTTGCTAGCCCTTCGCACAACCCTCTTTCTACGAATTTTTTCATTTTCTTAGATTGAGGTGATCAAGGTATATATATACCAGCAGGCAATGTGCTGGAATTATGTATTGCGCCGACCGACATTTGAACTCACCACCTTCGCATTACAAGATCAACACGCTACCTACTAGGATACACCCTTGCCTCATAGTACTTCTTCAAATTTGCGCCTAATTGCACTGTGAATCCATCGTCGGCAACATAAAAATGGAGATAACACTCCTCTCTGCGAACAAGTTTTCTTTAAACGTTGTGGTTTCGATGCCTGTAGTCGTCATAATTCGCGAGAGGTCAGCATTTCGCATATCCATCTTAAAAAAGTTTCGCCAATTCCCAACAATCGCAGTTCTTATGTGCTCCTAGTTGAATATGACTTGGAAATGTTATAAATAACAGTTTTGTCGCTTTGAAGAATGCTACAAGCTAAGACTATCAATAATATAAGATATACCAAGTCTATGAAAGAAATTTTATCCATTGAGATACGTTGAGATTGATCGAAAAGGCTTCAAACACCCAAAGCAATGGTTGCCGATTGAATCGTCTGCCTGTTGAACATGGGCTTGCAGGTAGCGGCCAATGAACGGGAACCATGGACCGAAATATTGTCGTTACCACTATAGTCATCATATTACCATGTAAAAGTTCATTTTGTCCGATGGCAATGTGGTATTGACAGTTACGGTTTTTAATATAATTTAAACCGAAGTTATAAATGTTTTATAATGGACACCATCATTACTAACTAGAAAAGATGAAAGTTTTGTCATCGTAACATTCATCGCGAAGTTATACCCAGTTTTAAACAAAACGTTTTATAACGGCTACATTCGTTACTCCATTTTTTGTGGCAGTTGTCGTATTATCAATGGTACGACACAAATGTGAACATATTTTAAAAATGAAAAAATCATACCATTACATGTTATTTAATCGTATTACAATGAAAATGATAGTACGATGTAAGTGCGAAAAACAAAATATACTAATTTTGTACAATTAGTGAATTTGATACTGGTTCTAACAAGGGTAATGGGAATATGAGACAATTTTAACGCTTTATTTTAAAAATGTTTTCTTGATATTCCTTGAAATTATCTTTGATTAAAATATGTGTATAAAACTCTTTGGAACTATTATTAAAAATCTTCTTCTTCGACGGCACTAAGGCCCAAATCGGGCCTTGATCTCCTAACCTTCAGGTTCTTTTCTTCTTCTACAATGGCGCTACAGCCCTAATCGGGCCTTGGCCTCCTGACCTTCAGGTTCCTTAACATTTTTTCATTATTTATTGTAGATGGGTTGTTGGTCCTTCGCACAACCCTCTATCTACGAATTATTCATTTTCGTAGATTGAGGTGAGCAAGGTATATCTCAGCAGGTAGTGTGCAGGAATTATATTACGTCGACCGCGATTTGAATTCACGCTATCCACTAGGCTACACCCTAGCTTCACCTTCAGGTTACTAAACGTTTATTTATTACTATGGAAGGATTATTAGCCCTGCGTACAGCTCTTTACCTACGAATTTTCATTTTCGAAGAATGAGCTTACCCAGATATACCGAAGTAAGCAGTATGCATCAGGGCCGGTTCTACCAAGGTGCAAGTGGAGCAGTTTTACTGGGCATAATGCTTGAAAGGGACGACATCATCAACATTCCGAAATGTGTTAAAACCAGTGTAAGGAAATGGGGGTCTCCATTCCGCCAACAGATAATGGGCTTCCTCCGTGCATGGGATAGAGGATTTGGTATGATGATGACACTGTCCTTGGAAATTCGCGATAAGGGTGAAAACAAAAGAAGACGACAGGAATACATTTTACTTACCGGTACAATCTCCACCTTAGGAGCCACTTTAACGAAAAGTAGGACTCCATTCCGCGAACAGATAATAGGCTTTCACAGGACCTGGAAGCTTGGTGAGGGCGTTAGAGATAAGCTTTGTTCCCGGTTCCGCCATCGCTCAATATCGGAAAGCCCCCCTTTACAAGACATTCTGGCAATGAATTGCACAAAGCAGACTTGCAAACTGAACCCCAACCAACAATTTCTGGTAAAATTATTCCAAACACTTCTGGTGTACCTAAGGGTAGCCATATTGGCCCACTTCTGTATATTTTATTTATTAATGACGTCAGTCAACTTCAACTCAAATATTCTTTTGTATATGCTAACGATGTGGATATATTTCGTACTATCACGACGAACGATTATCTACTTTGAAAAAATAATTAATTTTTTTCTTATTTTTATTTATAATTTATTTAATAATTTAATCCATTTGAATTTATCTATGTGTTAGAGGGAATTGCTTTACAGAAATTACGCGATTTAGGTGCTCTATTCAATCATAGAATTATCTTCGACGACCATGTCGACTGTATTGTTAGGGAGGTTAACTCCATCTCCTTGTAAAACGATTATGTAAGGACTTTAATGACCTTATATACACTGTACTGTGCCTTTTGCATGCTCAATTCTTGAATATGCCTGTCCTGTTTGGACTCCTTAATAAGATAGTTATAAGAATAGAATCGAATCTGTACAGCGAAGATTTTTAAGATTTGCTCTTAAGGCTCTTCCCTGGTCCGATCCAATATGTCTTCCATCTTATCGCGAACGACTTCAACTGTTTTCGTTAGAACCACTCAAAGATAGACGATTTCTGATGGAGTCGCAGTTAAATTAATTTCAGGTGAAATTAACTATCCCCCTTGCTCGAAGCTCTCTCCTTGAAAATTCGTCATCGATCCTTGAGAAACTACGTACTTCTCAACATTCTATTCCATCGAACTAATTACGGTCAGCACGAACTGATAACTTCCATTTCACGGACCTTTAACGTTAATTATAGCATCATTGATCATACTTTAGATGAAATCTGAGAGTATTATAAGTTTTCCACAAAGTTTGTAACGCCAAGAAATAAGGCTTAGAGAAAAAAATTATTGATACAGAAGTTTACAAAATCACTCGAAAATCTCAAAACCGGATGTCCGTCCGTCTGTCCGTCCGTGTCCTCTCTAGCTTGAGAACGTATTGAGCTAGAAAGTAAAAATTTTGTACACGTCGCTTCTGACAAAAATGTAACGTCAAGTTCGTGAGCGTTCCACTCCTCCTACCCCCTCCCATACAAAATGATACAATTTCGCAATTTGACAATAAACGGATTTGCTCGAAAAGTATAAAATCTATATGTCTCAAATTTGGAACATATTACTTATATGATTATTTCAGTCTCCTGTATATAAATTATTTATGTCCTCTCCGTCCTTCCACCACCTCCCATACAAACTGCACTTTTTCATGAAGTGCTCTAAACTAATTCACTCAGTGCGTACATTGTGACCATAAAGTACCGGGATTTTGTAAATAAAATTACTCTGTAGAATGATATTTCATTTTTTTGGTAAGCGGGTAAAACTGTCCCTAATTATCATCCCAAAAATTAGGGCGGTCTGTTAATCAGTTTGTTTACAGCAGCTAGTTTAATCGGTACACCTCAGTAGCTCAACAATTTGAAATATCATTCCCTAGAGTAATTTTATTTACAAAATCCCGGTACTTTATGGTCATAATGTATAACATTTATCGAGCTGAAATTGTGCACTAAATATCTATTCAGAATCATTAGAAAGACCAAGAAACTACTCTACTTCTACTCCCTCCCATAAAAATTGACGAAATTTCGGAATTCGACAAAAAACGGATTTGTCCGAAATGCATAAAAGCTATTGATTTGAAATTTGGAATACATTGCTTTTATTATGATTTAAATCTACTGTATAAAAATTATGCGAGCCCCCTCCCCCTCTTCTTCCACCACCTCCCATACAAACTGCACTTTTTCATAAAATACTCTAAACAAATTTACTCAGTACGTATAAAATTGATCGAGCTGAAATTGTGCACTAAATATTTATTTAGGATTATTAGTAAGACCAACATCCAACATAATTGGACGATTTAAGCACCCCTTCTACTCATCCCATACAATCTGACACAATTTCATAAATTTATAAAAAGTGAATTTTCCTGAAAAGTATGAATGCTACTGATCTGCAATTTAAAACGTGTCAAAAACATAATGTTTTTAGTTATTTCTGAAAAAGTCATTGAGATTTCGCTTCTCCTTCTTCTAAGAAATAGTTTCTGCCAGTTAATGACGGTTAATGACGCGAGAGAATGGACTATCCGAACTCCTCAAAGCAGATCTGGAAACAACTATTCCTCTTACTCTTTACTGAGATGTGAAATGAAGGAAGATGGCTAAATGGAAGGAGGGCGTCATTCTCAATAGAATGTTGTACAGAAACGGATTGTCCCTTTCTGGAGGTTAAGAGAGATCAAATCCGTGTTGTTATATGGTTGTGCGAACGGGTGTCAGACAAGGCTGCATATTATCACCAGCCCTGTTTCTAGTGGTAATAAATGACATCTTGAAAGCTGCACTGGAAGGTGGGGAAGGTAAAGGTCTTCAATGGAGACTATTTAACATCTTAAGTCACCTTGATTATGCTGATTACGTGTGTTTGCTTGTACATACCCGTTCGGACTTAGAGTCAAATGTTCGCTCGTTGCATTCTAAATGCAAACAGGCGGGACTGAAAATAAATATGTGCGTAAAACCAAGTACATGCACATGGGTTTGAACGCAAGCACACCGATTGTCCTTAATGGACAGGATGTGGAAGAGGTACAAGATGTCAGCATGGACGACGGAGCCGAAAAGGATGTTGAGGCTCAGCTAAATAAAGCTCGTCAGGCCTTCGGTATCCTTTCCCCTTTCTGGAGGTTAAGAGAGATCTCTCTTCGCACGAAGCTGCGAGTTTTTGACGCATGCGTCAAATCCGTGTTGTTATATGGTTGTACTACGTGGAAAGTGACCGTTCGACTTACCAAGAAACTACAGACTTTCGTAAACCAATGCCTCCGGCGCATTTTAGGAATATTCTGGCCAGAAGTAATCTCCAACGACGAACTTTGGAGTACAACTCGCCAGACTAAAATAGGTATTGAGATTCAACGGCGAAAGTGGCAGTGGATCGGTCATACTGTGAGGAAACCAGAGCGAAACATCGCAAAACAGGCTCTGGATTATAACCCTCAAGGAAGGCGTCGGGTTGGACGACCATGTAACACATGGAAGCGAGCAGTTGAACAGGAGGCCAGTGGAATAAACAAGTCCTGGCAACAGCTTAAAGCCGATGCTCGGGATCGCACCTTGTGGAGGAGAGTTGTTTCTGTCCTGTGCCCCTGTAGGGGGTCTTGACAGGCATTTGATTGATTGATTGATATGGTTGTGCTACATGTAAAGTTACCAGTTACCGTTAGGCTTACTAAGAAGTTCCAAATTTTCGTGAACTAATGCCTTCGACGCAATTTAGGGATATTCTGGCCAGAGGTGATCTCCAACTACGAACTATGTAGTTCAACTTCTATTTCAACAAAGACACAATAGGCATTGAGATTCAAATGCGCAAGCAGAAATGGATCGGCCACACTTTGAGGCAACCAGAGCCAAACATCGCCAGACGAGTTCTGGATTTTAGTCCTCTTGGAAGACGCCGGGCTGGTTGACCATGAAGCACATGGAAGCGAGCAGTTGAGGAAGAGGCCAGAGGATTAAGCAAGTAGTCATGGCGACAGATGAAGTCCGATACTCAGGATAGCGCCTTGTGGAAGAGACCGTTTTCAGTCCAATGCCCATATAGGGGCTCTTAGAAGAAAATTAATTGAATCAACGCTTTCTCAAGCTAGATAGCACCCGGATAAAAATCTAGAATTTGGAAAGAGACGAGATCTAGGTTAACCTAGGTTATCATATTTTAATTACAATAGTTCCAAGAGGAATAATTTTATACTTACACTACTGGTATACAATACCTGGTATAGCAGACATGGTATAGCATTCTAGGAAGACTGATACACTGTCCATACGTGGTATGGTTTGATATCAGCTGTTTGTGAATTGAAATCTGACTGAAACGTATCTTTGGCACGCATGCGATGAGTCGATGTCATAAGAATTAGTGTCAACCTTTTCTCTAGTAGGCTTTATCGCATTCGATAAGGATATGATATTACGGCGATGGGCGATAGTTGCCTGTATGATATCGATTCGCTATGTATTCTTACCGCCATATTTGCTGGGATTTGACACTATGTAAATACCAGGATGTATACCACGCTGATGGTATTGATAATACCAGATATTGCATACCAGCAGTGCATCATAGCTATTATGTATGTTTCTAAAGTGCTTCATTTTTATAAGAACTGATGTAAAAAGGAGTTGCCAATGGTCCTATAGCCATGGACAGTTCTATTCAAATCCTACCTTAATCCATGAAAATATGAATTGCTATTATGCTAGTACTAGATAAATCGTACTATATTAATATGCTTGAGCCATGTATTTATTTAGATGGAGCCATTCACCTGAAAGATATTGCATCATACATTATGTATGTTTCAGGCACACAGCTAGTACAGTTCACCTAGGATATAAGTGGTAGTCTATGACCCCCGAGAGAGGCTACGTTAACCGACTGCAAATACGTCGTCACACAATTAATTGGCAGCCACTTATACGATGCCTACAACACATAATGAACTATGGTTTCATGTTCAGTGAGGGGCTGCAATCCACAATATTTTCCAAGAAACAGTGTGGTTTTTAGTTTACTCTATATCATAAAAAAATGTCCGTGCTACTGTAGCGGAATAACACTTAAACTAATATTATCTCTGATTATCTTGTATTCCATAACATAAGAGTGAAAGTACCTTCGAAATCGGTTCAGTGACATCGTAATTAACCCGGAACAAACAAACAGACAACAGCAATTTTATTGTACACATAAATGAATAGGATCTCTGTAATTTTCAATTTGTTCATTGTTATTTCGAATAAGAAAATAACGAGGTGTTTTAGACGCAATCGATCGTTTTTGAAACTATTGATCTGCTTGCTTTATTTCGATACTAAATCATCCCTTTTACACCTTTACATCTTAAATATAGGATTACACAATAATAATAGAGAAAACCCATGGATTAGGAACATATTCAACCAACAACTTTAATGTAATGTAATTAAAATAAATTCCTCGTTGTTATTAATTATTCAAATCACTTTCTCTTGCCTTGTGCGTACCGCAGTGCAATTATAGTTCTATCTATAGAAGGATTTAAGCAGTTAAATTCAATTTATTGATGTGTCGTCTGAAATAATCATCTCTAATCGGTTTTCACTGCCAAATTTCGACCAAATTTCACTCTCAATTTCATTTGGAAATTTATGGCCGGTATTCAAAGCCAGTGTCGCTCTGGTACGAATAGTAAATTAAAAGGTGCATGCAACCGAAGCCCAAAGCGTTTAAAGCTACCACATCGATCGCTATCAATCGCTTAATCTTTGACCTCGTTTAATCGTCGATAGTTCTAAGTCGTCAAGCGTAACCCCATTGAAATTTGATCGAGGAGAATTTTCAATTTTCGAACAATTCAAGTATGTACATAAATAATACGTAAATAAATAATAAAATACAATGTCAACTCTCTCACGTTGGATAAATAAATAAAGATTTCCAAGTTAAATCAACAATCGGCTCATTTTTTCCAGGAGAATGATGTTGAATCATTCTCGCGCAGTAGATAGTTGCTCAATATACGTGGTATCGTAATGAATTAAATGCAAAAAATTTTAGGCTTTGCTGATGACTTCATCGTTGCATGATGAATTACAACAATATTTTGCCAAATCGACATTTTTATTTCAGTTATTTAGTCATTCGGATCTCCTACGTAAACACAACTGTGATTCCATAAAAATGCAATCATAAATTTCGTTATTTTTATCTATAAATCGCGATTTGTGTTGATTTTTTACACAGTTTGAAAGCAATGCAGCGAGGAGTTATTATCGGTTATCTGTTTCGCAATGATCAGCGATTTCGAATTTTTCGCGGAGCGTAACTTATCAGAGTATTTAATCGATCAATTCTTGACCAAGCAGTCTTCATTCATCACGATCAATATCACAAGATTGGTTAATTCACCTCATATCTCCTATGGTCGAATGCTGCAATTGAATTTTTGTACTTTAGTTCGGACCCAACGACTGGCAAATTTCAATTTAGATTTTGACCATAGTTGCCTAATTTGAGTGAATAGAAAATCTTTTTTGACAAAACTACGCTACGACTATTCAGTGGAAGACAAGGCCACCATGGATTAGATACTTCGAGCCTCCCATATAGCCTGGGAGTCTGAGATAGATAGCTTATACATATAAAGAAATTGGTTATATGATTATGTTACATGTCAGTACTAGTCGCTCGCCGTATGTTTACGTCTTCAGTTATTTTCATTCCGTGCGAGGAAGACGAAGAATCTATCGAACGTTCTCTTTGTCACTGTCCGCAAATATCCAACAGTCGTCTCCTTTGTTTAAGCTCTAGATTCTTCTCAGAACTAAACGACCTCAGAGGCTTCAAACATTCGAGCCTGCTACTGTTCGCAAATTGAACCAAGTGGCTAGAACAAGAGACATCCATCTCATAATCAATAGGGGATTACAATGGGCCCAACTAAATGCATTGTGGTTCTACGAAACCACTCTCCTGTAATCTAAACCTATTTTCATCCAACAACAATTCTGTGCTAATAAAAAGAGCACCTGTGAGTTCTTTGCCGAGAAAGAAAAGTAACGAAAATCGCATGCGCACATTCTGATGTCGACACATATTGTCGATCAACAAGAAAGCGATTCGGTGTAAGGAAAAGCAACAACAACCACACCTATACATTCCGATGCCGACACAGATTGGATTACTGGCAACAAAAAGGCACCTGGAGCCGATGGCATCCCAAATATGGCAGTAAAAGTTGCTGTTCAAAAGAGTTCTAACATCTTTATAACACCGATGCAAAAGTGTTTAGGAGTTTTTCCGGAACCATGGAAGCTCCAACATTTGGTACTGTTTCCAAAAGGAAATGAAACTCCTGTAGAAACATCGTCATATCGCCCAATATGTTGAGAAAAATCATCATCATTAATGGCGCAACAGCCCAAATCGGGCCTTGGCCTCCTGAAGTCGTCGCCTCAAATCGTCTCGATCCAAAGACCGCGTCCTCCAGCTGCTTATTTTTAAGATGACTTTGCTATCTTCATCAACCGAGTCTTCCCATCGCTTGCGTGGCTTGCCTACTGGCCGGTTATCACTCGCTTTGCCTTTCAGAGCACGTTTAGGGATTCTTCTGTCTTCCATACGCTCTACATGGCCAGCCCACTGCAGTTTACGTAGCTTGATGAACGTTGAAGCTTCTGGCTTGTCGTAGAGTTGATACAACTTATGGTTGTATCTAATTCGCCATTCCGTTCCTTCCTTCACAGGTCCCAAAATTCTTCGCAGGACCTTTCTTTCAAATGCGTTAACTGCTTTTTCGGAAGTTCGTGTTAATGTCCATGTCTTGCTGCCATAACAGAGCACAGGTTGTACAATAGTTTTATATATCCGCAGCTTATTGTTCCTGTGCACTTTCTTGGATTTCATTATTGGAAGTACCGAATAATACGTCTTATTTGCTAATAATATCCGTCGTTTGATTTCGTCTGTTTCATTACCGTCCTTTGTTAGATTAGCCCCAAGATATATGAAATTGTCCACATTCTCCAAATTATATTCCGCAATTATTATGTTTTGTCTGATAGGCGCTCTCCTTCTTGTTTGCGTCATTACTTTTGTTTTGTTTTCGTTAATGCGCAACCCGACTTCTTTTGCGGCGGAGTCAAGATTGACAAATACCTCCTTAGCACTAGGGAAGGATCTTGCTAGGATGTTAATGTCGTTGAGAAAAATCCTTCAACGAATTATAAACAACAGACTACTTGTAATAGCAGAGGAGAAAGGAACATTGTCAGACCACCAGTTCGAATTCAGGAAATAGCGTTCCACTGTTGATGCCATAAAAGTGGTAGTCGATACAGCAGCTGAGGCAGCTACAACGAGAAAGATGGCATAGGGACAAAGAAATATTGTGCAATAGTGACACTGGACATTAAAAAAAATTTAACTCGGAAGATTGGTCACTTATAATAAGATCGTTGGCCAGGATGGATACAGCATGCTACTTGTTGAGAATAATTACACCAACAAGAAGTTGAAGGGTAAGGTACTATCACGTCACCGCGGGAGTCCCACAAGAATCGGTACTAGGCACTCTCCTGTGGAATATTATGTACGACGGAGTTCTTCGATTATCGTTACCGCGAGGAGGAGGTTCACTGATGACATTGACGTTATTACCGTGGCTAAGCACACCCACGAAATAGTCAGTAACAAACGAAGCAGTATCAAAAATTAAGGACTGGCTAGAGTCCGCCAGTTTAGAACTAGCTGATCACAAAATGGAGGCTGTTCTAATAACAAGTCGAAAGGAAATTGAATACGTGAACATTGAGGTCGGCAGTCAAGCCATCAGATCCAAGGAAGCAATTAAATGTCTAGGAGTTATGCTCAATAATAGACTAAAAATTAAAGTTCAAGTTGATTTTGCGAGCAAAAAAGCGTCACAAATGGTGGCAACCCATTCCCGAAAACTACCTATCCTTGGTGGACCAGAATATGCAGAAGAATTCTACTTTCTAGGGTAGTCAGCACAGTCCTACTGTAAGCTGCTCCGGTTTGGGCGGCGCCGTTAGCGACAAAGAAACAAGGAAAATACTGTCGCCAGCTTATAGGCTCTGCGCGATAAAAGCAATCAGCGGTTTTCGAAAAATATCGGATGAAGCAGCCTGTATCACAGCCGCAATGATACCCATCGACATTCTCGCGAAAGAGATACTAAGGACCTACGAAAGAAGAGCTTCGATCTAACAAGGCAGCTGTTGTCGGAAAAATAAAAGTAGAGGAAAAGGCAACATCAATAGCTATGTGGCAAACCAGGTGGGACAACACTACAAAAGGCAGATAGACCCATAAGCTAATCCCCGCAATTGAGGTCTGAACAACGCGAGTGTATGAGACTGCAACTCACTTCACGCAGTTCCTATCAGGTCACGGCGGCCACCGCGAACACCTACACAGATTTGGGCATGATAACTCACCATTTCATCCAGTTCAAGAACAATACACAGAACACGCAATTTTCAACTGCAATCGCTTCGCAGAATGGAGAAATAACATGCTGAGTCCACCATTCATCGCAGACTACATTATGGAATCAGTGGAAAATTGGATGGGAATTTGCGCACTCGTAACGAATCTTCAGAGAATCAAGAGAGAAAAGAGAGTAGAAGCAATAGAAGGAGCATAGCATAAAATGCTAGACAGGCGCGCGAAGTAATACCAAATGGCAGTCCCGCGGGGAGAGTGGTTGAAGTTTGTGTGCGGGGGTGTGGCTTAGTATGCTGGCGCATGTTGGCGTATCGACAGTTCTCTGTCAGGATCAGGTATGTGAATCGTGCATACCAATGGCACGGGCTATTGGTATCTAATAAAGATTCCACACCTCCCTGGCGTAACGATTATGCGTAAAGCCCAATCATACGATACTCTAGATGAAATTGGAAAGAGTTTAATGTACCGGAAAATATGTCGTTTCAAATTCTTCGAAGAGTGAACATGAACTTTTGTATGGGAGGTGGTAGATGCAGAGGGGGAAGGTTCGTCATTTTCGAATATGACTCTGAGCGTGGTATGCAAAATGTTTCGTGCTGAATTTAAAGTTTGTAGCTTTCATTTTTTTCGAGGAAATAGACGAAATTAGTCTGAATTTATGGCATTTTTATGGGAGGTGGCAGAGGAAGGAATTTTGAAAATGCATATAAACATTCTAATTACATTGATTTGCTATAATTTTAAAGTCGATAGCTCTCTTATGTTCGAAGCAGAAACACTTTTCTTGAATTTCCAGTACAACAAATTATATGGGATGGGTTAGAAGGAGTTAAGCAAAGTTCATATTTTTTATAACATTTATTGCAATTATTTAGGGACAAATTCTTGCAAAATTTTAAGTTTCTACTTTTTTTAGTTTCAATGAAAATCGATTAAATGCATTTACCGAAATTGTGCATTTTTATGGGAGGGGCAGAAGGAGTATTCGAATCAAAATCAAATTTTTCGACAGCGATGCTGTTTGCAATAGTATGATATTCTCAAAATTCAAAGTTGGTAGCTGTTACGGTTTTGAAAAAAAAAAAAAAAATTATAATAATTTAATTAAAATTTTGAAATTTCGTGAAATTGGTATCGGAGGGAAAGGGATTAAAATTTGGTTGCAACTGTAATAAATTTAATTCTGGAAAAAAATCGTTCTTTCATCTTTGCTAGTTTCAATGAAAACCAAAGAAATTCATTTTTGAAAATTGTGCATTTGTATGGGGAGGAGGCAGAAGGAATAAAGAGATCGGATCAATATTTTTTTATCGTTAATGATATTTACATCATCATACTTGGATCTAATTTTGAAGTCGATAGCTGAAATGGTTTCAGAGAAAAATCAATTTCATTAAATTTCAAAATTTCATGAAATTTTTATGAGAGGGGATAGAAGGAGTGCGGGGATGTTGCCTGTTTACGAACTTAAGGTTACTGTTTTTGCTAAAAATGATATATGAAAAATTTCAGCACGATAGGTCAAAGCTTTCGAGAGTTATGTTGTAAACAGATGGACAGATAGACGGACAGACGCACAGACATACGGACATATGCACATACAGACGGACTCGGAATCAAGGTCTTTAAGCTACAACAAATATTTCTGTACCCTTGGCGACTCTGTGCGAGCATTATTTATTAGCGTACGGTAAGGCAAACACAATAAACTCTCGGATTTCATCTAGAGTATAAAAATAATTTTGGATACTCATCGACATTCGGCAAGGAAAAGCAACAACAACAGAAAGGAGCGACCGTTCGTGAAACAGTCAGTAGAGATTGAGCAATCGATGGAAGCAGTTGGAGATTATAACGCGATAGAGTCAGTCGACGTTTTGGAAAGCAAAAGAGTGAAAGTTTGGAAAGCGAAAGAGTCGATAAAAGGAAAGCATTATAGTTAACAAAAAGTGTTTAAATTAATATTTAAAGCGAAAAATAAAGTTTGTGGTGATTTTTAATTAACAGTGCCTTAGTTTTATTTTTACTTGGAATCCAGCGACCCCTTGCGCACTTCAATAATTTTATAAGTTTGTCATAGGTGTAATGCAGCATGACCAACCGTATGATTTAAATCGTATTTGAACGATTTTTCAGACGATGCATTATTGTCGACGCCCAACAGCATTATTATGTTCCCTAAGCTCATGGTCAAGGTCCGATTTGGGCTGTAGCGCCATTATAGAAGAAGAAGTAAACTCATGTTTGAATTATCAATATGTGAGGCGCCATGGCAGAAGGGACCTTATCTTGCCAAAGCCAAATGTTCAGTACAGGCCAAAACAAGAGTTTGGGTCAAAATTTTTTTTTGCATTTAGGAGGCGAAGGGGAGGGAGGGGGATGGGTAAAAAGTTATGGGGTGAGCTTAGGAGAGCTTTATTTGTTGAAATTATGTTGACAATTAATACGTCCACATATAGGGTGTATCACCGAGAGGTGTAGGGTTGGAAAGGCATTTCTGTCAATATTAATTGCAATTTTTTGGGCATATAATACAAAAACTATGTCAATCT
Organism: Chorisops tibialis; assembly: GCA_963669355.1. Classification (NCBI taxonomy): domain Eukaryota; kingdom Metazoa; phylum Arthropoda; class Insecta; order Diptera; family Stratiomyidae; genus Chorisops; species Chorisops tibialis. The sequence goes on along the minus strand of OY770263.1, from coordinate 71,142,992 downwards.
GCACCGAATAGAAAAACGCCGATTGGGCAAGAGTTTTTATTGGCTCGAATCAACACAGCATACCAAGTTTTCTGTAATCTATGCCATTTCTATGGATTAAAATAGAGATTTGTGCAAAGCATGCGACATTTCCCTGTTATTATGCAGTTGTACCAAAAGTAGGTACACATTTAAAAGTATTATTTGCAATGAATAGGTCAAACCACACCTTGAACACCTTATAAAAAAAAACTTATGCGTCCAGGTTTTTGAACTTAGAACCTGTTATAAGTTAAAGTTTGAAATGCTATGAAGCAAGGCTTGGAGAAAAAAATGAATGATACAGAAGTTCATGTAATCGCTCAGAAATCTCAAAACCGGATGTCCGTTCGTCTGTCCGTGTACTCTCTAGCCCGAGAACGCGTTGAGCTAGACAGTTCAAATTTTGTACACGTCGGTTTTGAATGGGCTAAATCGGGTGAAGCAATTTTGCCCATACAAAATAATATATTTCCAAAAATTTACAATAATCAGATTTTCTTGAAAACTATAAAAGATATTGATTTGAAATTTGAATCATATTATTTTTATTATAATTGAATTTACAGTTTAAAAATTATTTGAATTCCCTTACTCCTCCTACCACCTCCCGTACAAACAGCACTATTCCATAAAATACTATAAACCAATTTGGTCAGTATGTACACAATTTATCAAGCTGATTTTGCACACTAAATATTAAGTTAGCATTATAAGTAAGATCGGAAAAAAATTAACTGATTAGCTTTGTTCCTTCTACCCCCTCCCATACAATATGACACAATTGCAGATCTTTACAAGAAGTACATTTTCTGGAAAATTATGAACGCCCCTGATCTGCAGACATAAAAAGTTACGAAAATTTCTAGTCGGCTTTACGCGAAATCGTAGTCCTGTTCTATTTTTAACTTGTACTGAGATATACGTACATAACAATATCTACAGCATACTAAATTTCGGCAAAAATAAAATAGCTCTCTACATTTTTAAATTATCATGCTAAAAAGAATTCCATGTAATTTTTAGCAAAAAAGAGACTTTATGTTTATGGATGAGGCGCATTCCTCCATTTCGTTTACCACCCCAAGCTGTTTCAATCTGTACACCTCTTCTACTCCCACACATATGCACAACTTTCGAATAAAAAACATTACATCAATTTCGTTTTGTTAGACGGGAATGCAATTTTAACAGAATTTCCTTTATCATATGCAATCGAAAAAGACTTCATTCTTCGAAGCTATAAAATTTAAAATTAGTACGGAGCATTATAATAACCCTAGGAATTAATTGTTTCAAAATGAGAGAAATCCCTTTAATACCTCCGTGCTGTTATTTAGTCATTGTATAAAATTTATATAATCAAAAATTCTCTCATATCCCTGACAAACTTTTCTATTCCAAGTCCGTCTTTAATTAATAGTAATCTTGCAACTCACACTTTCTCGCATCCACAATCCATTAATATATTATTTACTTTCAAATACCTTCTCAAATATCATCTTAATTTTTAATGAAATACCCACACACAAATGTATGGTTTTCGCCACCATTTTAATCGGTTCGGTTGACTTCTTCGAAAATTACATAATCGAAATGTTCGTAGTATAAGTCAACAAATTAAAAGTCAAAAGAACCAACCTACTAGCAAATTACCACCTCCTTGGAGCACGGCTTTTTTTTTTCATTAGACGCAACAACACTTTGTTAGTACTTTGTAAGGCGAGCTTTTCCTTATAATATTGATTTTCTTTTCTTCGCACACGTTTTCCTTGCATTAAACGCAGTTAGTAAAGTTTTAATAGCCCCCTCCCCTCCCAACATACATCCGGAAAATCGATATATATATATCAAAGTAAATGTGTAGGTTGATTGGCCTTTATTAAATATGCTCAAACTATTCAGGATAAATTGATCCAATGTGGACTTTGGGGGCAGTAATTACTATCACTATGCCTCAGGTTATTGATCAAAAATGCCAAAGGATAGGCTACAGCTATTTACTAATGGGACCATAATTAAATTGGATAAAAGCTTAAATCTTAGAAAGGGATGTTTTACTACATTCATTACTTATTCGACGTTACGCGGTCTATTGGAATTATAAGGACAACGTCACATTAGAAATTTGGCTGTTGAAAAAGTTTTTCATCTTTTGTAAAGTTGTATTTCTTTTTAAATTCTAAGAAGCCGTGCATAAAGATATTTTGAAACAGAAAATTTTTAAGAATTGGTGTAATAAAACGAAATCTTTTGTAATAAAAAAAAAACCTTTGTGTAACAAAAAAAAATTCAAAACTTTACAAAATTTTCTGGAATACTTTATATTTTGAATTTTTTAGAACCTGATATTTTACTACCAGGGCCGTGTAGAGTGGGGAGGTTCGAAGGGGCACCGCCTTGAGAGGATGCCAACGGGCTGTTATGCACAGATAACGAGAACAGAAAGACGCCAAGTTCAACTGTTAAATCGAATAAAAATTAAATTGATTTTATTTACAACATGCCATCTATATTTAAAAAGTATATTTGAATTGAGGAGATTTATATGAAACAATCAAAAGGATTTATTGCGGACGAAAGCAAGCACCGAGTGTGCAGATTCAAAAAGGCAATTTACGGACTAAAGCAATCGGGGAGACAATTGAACTTAAATTTGGACAAAAGACTTAAGGAGCTACATTATTTAAGATCAAACTACGACAACTGTCTTTTCTTCTAGCACGATAGATTCAAATTAACGCTTATAGCCCTATACGTGGATAACATCTTGATCGCTTCAAATTCTTCGAGTACAATCGATGAATTGAAGAAAAATTTGAATAAATCTTCAAGATTCGTGACTTAGGAAAACCGTCACTTTTTATCGGTTTAGAAATTCAACGAAATAAAGGAACTGCCGAAATATCAATTAGCCAACAAGGATATATCAAAAATTCACACTCTTCCAGCAAACATTAGATTAAAGAACCCTAATTTGAAGGAGAACAAGTGTAGATTACGGAATACCAGAAACTGATTGGATCGCCCCAGCATCTTAACGTGTTTAGTAGACTAGATATAGCATACAGTATTAATTTACTACCTCAGTTTCCTCAAGATCCAAGGAAACAACATCGAAATGGTGTCTTTGGTATTCTACATTATTTGAAAGGAATCGTCAATGCAAAACTCATCTTCAGAAAAACTGGAAGACCTTTACATGGATACGCGGACGCTAGTTGGGCAGAGGATCTGAACGACAGAAAATCGCACATTGGACTTATCCTTGGTGGTGCTGCAATCTCATGTGAGTCAGAGAGAGCGCAGAAAATCGTTGCTGCATCAAGTGCAGAAGTAGAATATATATTTAGATAGCACTTACTAATGCTGCGAAAGAAGCTACATATATGAGGAATCTACTTTCTGAGAAAAACCTATGCGCAAATGAAGCTGCAACCATATTCACCGATAGTCAAAGTGATCAACATCTTGCAACGTACGTGGGCAGACACGCAGGAACAAAGCATATTCATTACAGATGCCATTGTATACGCGAAGCAGTTGAAAATAAAAACGTCGAGCTGCAATATATACCAAGAAGATGCCAGCGAATATAAATAATAAAAGCTTAACAGGACCTAAACATAAAGTTTTTTTAATCAGTTAGTAATAATTTTTTAATTATATCTTGAATTCTATTTTCTATTCTACAATGGCACTACAGGCCAAATCGGACCTTGGCCTCCTGACCTTTAGGTTCCTTAACATTTTTCATTATTAATTGTGAAAGGGTTGTTAACCCTTCGCACAACCCTCTATCTACAATTTTTTATTTTCGTAGATTGAGGTAACTAAGTTATGCCCAAGTAGGTAGTGTGCTAGAATTATGCATCGACCGAGATTTGAGCTCACGACCTTCGCATTGTAGACCAACACGCTACCCTCTAGGCTACACCCTAGCTCTTGAATTAGTATAAGATATACCCAAGCAGGCAGTGTGCTGAAATTATACGTCGACCGGGATTTGAACTCTCGGTCTTCGCATTGTAGACCAACACGCTACCTACTAGGCTACACCCTAGCTCGTAGACGTATATCCGACCGGCACTCCAATAATAAATTTTTGGAAAGCAACACGTCTCATTTTTTTTATTCTCGATTGCCACAGTAACACCAACTTATGCCCCGGGTATCATTTTCCTCCACACGGCCCTGTACCTATGACTTTCACATAAATTTGCTTCAGTAGGTTTTTGTAGTTCGAAAGAATTAAGCCAACTAGAAAGTATTCCTCAAAGATGGTTCTGAAAAATGGTTCGTTTTGAACATTATCGATAAATTTGTAAATACAATTCTCATAATAAATTTTTGCTCGAAAGTAAATGTATCTATAAGTTAACAAATTTGTCAATAAAATATAACAGAATTATGATTGGGCGTAAAGCTCAATCACACGATACTCTAGGTGAAATGGAAAGAGTTTAATGTACCGGAAAATGTATCATCTCAAATTCTTCAAAGAGTGAAAAAAGAAGAGAAAATATACCACCTTCTCCACTCGTTACGGTCGTTCTCACTTCCCTTCCCCTACCCTATTCCATTCCTTCCCTCCATGAGTGTGTTTGTTCATTGCACATAAAGGCCGAAATTGCCATAACACAGGTCATTTTGTAAAAAAAAAATATTCGAAGGAGAAATACTTTTCTTGAATTTCCAATACAAAAATGTGTATGGGGGGGGGTAGAAGGAGTGAACTGAAGTTGAAAATTTTTTAAGCATTTATTGCAATTATTAATGGACAAATTCTGGCAAAATTTTAAGTTTCTACTTTTATTATTTCAATGAAAATCGATTCAATGCATTTACCGAATTTGTGCATTTGTATGGGAGGTGGAAGTAGGAGTATTCGAATCAAGACCAAAGTATTCGGTATTAATGATATTTGCAGTAGTACATATACTTTTTCAAATATTTAAAGTTGATAGCTTTGATGGTTTTCAAGAAAATAGTTTAATTGAAATTTCGAAATTTCGTGAAATTTGTATGGGAGTGGTATAAAGAGTAATGTGAAGTTGAAAGTTGTTCCGAAATTGGTTGCAATTGTAATAAAAATGATTCTGGCATAAATTTGTTCTTTTAGCTTTGCTAGTTGCAATGAAAACCGAATAAATGCATTTTTGAAAATTGTACATTTGTATGGGAGGGATCAATATTTTTTGACGTTAATGACATTCACATCATTATACTATGACCAAGGAGGATATATAAAATAGAGTGCCTGATAGGCTGTCTCATACGGGAATACTTTTTGATTCGGAAATTTTTGAAAATGGTGTCAAGGCTTAACTTGACTACAAACTTTTACAAAAAACATAAAAGAATTATGATTGGGCGTAAAGCCCAATCATATGATACTCTAGATGAAATGAGAAAGAGTTCAATGTACCGGAAAATATGTCACCTCCAATTCTTTTAAATAATTAATAGTGACTTTTGTATGGGAGGTGGTAGAAGCAGAGGATGAAGGTTTTTAATTTTTGGATATGACACCTAATGTGGTATGCAAAATATTTCGTGCTGAATTTAAGGTTTGTAGCTTTCATTATTTTCAATTGGACATAGTTTTCCTGAAATTGAGGCATTTGTATGGAAGGTGGCAAAGGAAGTGCAGCGTTTAAGATGATTTTGAAACTGTTTATCATCATCCTTATCACCACGCTTTGATTCAATTTCAAATTCGATAGTTCTAATATATTCGAAGGAGAAATGCTTTTCTTGAATTTATAATACAGATATTTGTATGGGAGGGGGTAGAAGGAGTGAAGAGAAGCTGATAATTTTTTTTAGCATTTATTGCAATTATTAAAAAACAAATTCTGGCAAAATTTCAAGTTTATACTTTTTCTAGTTTTAATAAAAATCGATATAATGCACTTAACAAAAATTATACATTTGTATTGGAGGGGGTAGAAGGAGTGTACGGATCAAAACACATTTTTTTCTCGTTATTGATATTTCTATTTTTATACTTTATGCAAAATATTAAGATGATAGCTTTAACAGTTTCGAAGAAAAATAATTTATTTTAAATTTCAAAATTTCGTGAAATTTGTATGGGAGGGGGTAGAAGGAGTGAGGTGAAGTTGATTATTTATTTAATTCTGATTGAAATTATAATAAAATTAATTCTGACAAAAACTCGTTTTTATAACTTTGCTAGTTTCAATGAAAATCGAAAAACTGCATTTTTCAAAATTATGCATTTGTATGGGAGGGGGTAGAAGGAGTGACGGGATCGGATCAACATTCCGTCATAGTCATATTAATGACATCTACATCATAATACTTTGACCAAATTTCAAATCGATAGCTCAAATAGTTTCAAAGAAAAATCAATTTCTGAAAATTTCAGAATTTCGTGAAATTTGTATCGGAGGGGGTAGAAGGAGTGGGGGATGTGGCCCGTTCACGAACTTAAAGTTTCTTTTTTGCTAAAAACGACACACAACAAATTTCAGCACGATAGCTCAAAGCGTTCGAGAGTTATGCTGTAGACAGACGGACAGACAGCAACTCGGAATCGAAGTTTTTGAGCGACAACAAATATTTCTGTACCCTTGGCGGCTCTGTGCGAGTATTATTTCTAAGCGTTACAAACAGTAAGGCAAACACAATATACTCTCAGATTTCATCTAGAGTATAAAAATACCACAATTTGTATTCTCTCTTGGTTTGATAATATTCAGTCAGCAATAAAATAATTTTCAGTACAATGGAGTTTGCTGTTTTATTTTAGAAATCTTTATTTTTTCAATTTTTATTAGTTTTTGGTTCGTGTCTAAGCTTAGCACTTTAGCAACGTACAATTTAACGCGTAATAGAGATAATTGAACTGGGTTTAAGTATGCCAAACAAGGATAGTGAAACAATTCTTTCGAAAATTTAACAATTGTTTCGGACAATTTAACGCGGGACAGAGTTAGTTGCAATAGGCATAAGTGTGCCAGACAAAATTAGCAAAACAATTGTTTCGAAACATTTCGTTCATTCCGCCAGTAAGGGAGGGAAATACTTTTCATTTCCATTTTCTTACAAGGCACACTACTTATAATTTATCTTCCTAGACTATGACCTTATTTTAAAGCCGATAAAATTTTATTTGCAGGGGTTGCATGCCCTAGTATAAAATAAGCAAAATGGAGTGCATAGAGTTTCCAATATTAATTTTCAGAAAAAATAACAAAAAAAAATCATTTTTCATAAAAAATAAGAAAACCTTGAAAAATATTACAAATATAAAAATGAAATGAAAATAATGTTGCCCTAGTCGTTATATTCGCGATCTTCGGTAACCTAGTTTTACACGCACATACGCACACATATAACTCATCTACAATATCCGACGGGGCCGACAATATCCAACGGGGGCCGACAATATTCGACGTGTGCCGAGGGGGGGGAGGGGCAACAATGTCGGTGGCTAAGGTGACAGTCTGGGACGTGTCATCTTATGGGCGACAGTAAAAACACATCGTAAGTGAAGCGACTACCGGTGACAGTCAGCGAAATACGTCATTGAATGGGCGACGATCGGCAATGGTCGGCGACAGTCAGCGAACACGTCGTAGGGCTGTAAAAGGGGCGAGCATCCGTGAAAGCAGTGAGCTGTGAGTTGATATTTGGATGGGACGGTCGAAAGTGGGAAGCGAGTAGGGGAGTCGGCAGGCGAGTGCGATCAACGGGCAGTAAAAAGTCCTGCGACCGACAGGCGGAGAAAGACACAGTCGATGTTTAGAGTCGGAATTTCGTTAATTCTGACTCTAAACATCGACTGTGTCCTTCTCTGTACGACAACGCAAATATTAGGGCGATCAAGTGTGTTAATGTTAATCGTGAAAGCGATAAATAAAGTTAATAAGCCACCCCTTGCGCACTTCAATAACTTTATAAATAAAAATATAATACTTATTTTAAATAAATATTTTCCATAGATTTTCCTTAGTATAGCTTCTTCAATTTTTCTTTGATACTCTCGATCATTTGAAGCATGTGAAAAGGGTGATGGGAACTTGCCACGTTTCTTTGATACTCGTTTGTTAGATTGATATTTTCTCGTTTCACGATTGATGGAGTCGAATTTTTTGATGCGAATAATGCACACTGTATACATAAATATCTCTACGTAAAAAATATACATTACAAGCTACTTCTATGAAAAAAAAAAACAGGGTATATAACGTATATAACAGCGTATACTTACATATGGCACCAGAGGGTATATGGGAAATTAGCAGAAGTTATACGGCATATAACCCGTATACTCTAGAACAACATCCCTGACTAGACGTACGAAGCAGATTTATTGTTTACTAAAATTTACAATTCCTCAGGTTATAGTTTATATGTATGTATGTAAATATATAAAAAACTACTTGTGGTTTGTTCAATATTTTCACTGCGCATTTCGAATTGAAAGAAAAGATCTCCGGATTTTACACTGTTTGCTTTATTATATGTGACGTTTTGGTCTCTATGAGTCTCAGCAGACGCCGAAACGTCACATATAATTAAGCAAGCAGTGTAAAATCCGGAAATCTTTCCTTTCAAAAATCTACTTATAATTTCCAATACAACGAGACTTTATATAAATGTTTTACAATTTAAAAAAAAAAAGCACTACTAAATTATTACAAGTATTGTGGAAGAATCTGCCGTCTCAACTATCATGATTCGAAAGAAGCTAAATATTTTCCTTACCTTACCACAACCAAAAGCAACCGACCATTCAGCCTATCTAACTAACATTAAAGAGCTCTAAAACATAACATTAACCACCGAATCTAAATAGTTTAAATATCCGATTGAGATAATAATTTTTCGAGCCAAAACTGAATCATACCGCATTCAAAATTTGATTTATAATGACAAAGAAAACCAATAAACTGAATTATAATTAAGACGAAAACACTGAAACATCACATTTCCAGCTAAACTATTTTCAGATATAAAATTTTCTGCATCTAAATTTATATTTGGAATTTATAAATTTAGATTTTACTGCGTGTCTCGGAATGAAGTGTAAGCAATTCGGTCACCTCATCAGACAAAAATTGTTGTTGTCGTTGGAGCACTTGAAGAAAAGCTTCTTAAGTTCACTCGAATAAAGTTCGTTTTCTTCACAAAAATTTTCGGTAAAGATTTAAGGAGTATAGTTAGATATCTGTAGCTATTCAGAAAATAACTTTTACAAGTACGCCGCAATTCGAAAGCATGACTAAATATTATTTTATGCAAATGGATTTAGTTTCGATTGCGAGAGGCATAACTTTTTAAATATTAAGTAAGTTATTAGCGACTTTAGATGGTTCCTTTGAAAGACCATGTCACAGAAAACCTGTTTCTAGATTTTTTTTTCTCTTAATTTTAGATATGAATCGGAGCTTCGCAGAAAAAAAACTGGAAATACGTGGAGGTATAATAACATATAGGTACACGTTTCTTGTATTTTTGAATAAAGCAGAGAAACATTACGTAAGTTTGAGCTGATGAGGTCAGTGTTCTTGAAATGGTCGTAACATTTCTTTGACCTACACAAAGTGATAAGTTCGATTGCGCCGAGGTCCGAGGTGATTTTGAAATATAGCGTAGTTGAGTTGCTTCTTTATTATCCGCTAGATGAAATCTGAGAGTATTAGTTACACTCCAACGAATTTTGTATGGTTTAAAAATAATGCTCGAATTTCTTAACAGAATCTTATATCGTCACTCAGAAAGATCAAAACCGGATATCTGCCAGTTCATCTGTTCGCTTTCTAGCATCAGAACGTTATATTTGTCGAAAAGGTAAGGTTAAGGTCACGAATGTGCCAATTCCTTCCATACCTCTCATACAGAATGACGCATTTTTACAATTTCAAAAAAATCACATGGAGTAAAATGTCTTATAGCTGGTTTAAGAATTCTTATACGTTACTGATCCATCCAATACGGCAGTGATCGAGCAGGGTGTTGCAGTGGAAAATGCAAATGCTTCGATTGATGGCGAGAACATCCGCGAGAGTATGATCCTTGGCAGCATATCTGATAGTGATGTATCGCTGGAAGATATCACTTTGACTGGGGATGACTTGTTAAGTGACGAAGAGACTTTGAACCATCAAAGTCGTCCTTGACTCTTGCGTCACTGATCGTTGTCGATAAACGATCGTCATTGAAGGAATCAGATGCGAAGAAGACCGACTCTAGAAAAAAAAGCCCAATACGCGGACTATTGGACGCAATCAACGCGCGAAAACAGCAACTAGTAACAATTCATCTTCAAGTGTAGTATGCGCTTATTCTGCACCGACGCTATATGATCATTCAGGAATCTGGCAGTCAAAGCGAAAGCCGAAGAAAATGGTAACCGCAAAGCACCCACGCGATTATATCGTAATCTGAATCGGTAAGCGCCAAACGAAAGAAGCGACTGGAAGGCAGTGCAGAGATCCCAGCTGCGTCAAAAACCAATTCTGTAGCTCGGCCTCTCACTGCTATGGCTACGAATAGTCTTAAGATTGCACTCGCAGCCTTAGGAGATCCCGAGGGAAAAATCTCTGAAGGAAATCACTCCGCCATAGAGGAGGAGGTCACAAACCTAATGGATGAATACATGGGCTCAGGAGGTGTTCCCAAAATCAAATTCGATTGAAACCAATGGGTGCGCGGTATTTTAGAATATCGTATACAATTTCGCCCATCTGATCCACGCCAGCGTTATAGTGAAAGAAGGTGGATTATGAATCAGAACGACCTCCATATGAGGACCTGGAAGGTCCGTCAGGTGACGCAGTCCGAGAAGGATAGCCCGAAGTCCAGCACTAACCAGAAGGCGGATGAAGGGTTTATTGCACATCGGAGTACACCAGATCCACTATATCCTGGGAAAAAAGCGTAATGACGACCAGAGTGGTGCAGCGACGACTGTGAATCTGCAAGCCCATCTACGTCAAGATAGGGGCGACTTAGCGCTCATCCAAGCGCCAAGAGTGAGTAGCGACAACAAGATCATTGGATGGAGCGCCAGTATGCTTAATGTTTACCATGGTACTGCAGCGAGTAAGCTGCGTTCATTTAGCAAAGAAAGCTTCTAAATTAACCAAACTCCCTCAGTTTTGCAGCGAGGCCCAAAGGATGGTAGTTTGGAAAAGGGAAGTAAACGCTTCCAATCGAGCCATTGTCCTTGCTTCAATCTACATGCCCTACGATTCACTAACACCGCCACCACCGAATCTATGCCGGCAGCTAGTAAGTTTCGTCGAACAGAACTGATTTGTTCTTATTCTGGGTTGTGATACAAATGCGCACCATTCATTATGGGGAACATCATCGGCACTTGTTCAATTTCTGGCAGGGACAATTATGATGATAGCGAAGAGAGGTAAGCTAGGGTATAACCTAGTAGGTAGTGTGTTGGTCTTGTAATGCGAAGATCGTGAGTTCAAATCCCGGACGGCGCAACATATAATTCCGGCATATTGCCTGCTTGGGTATACCTTGGTCACCTCAATCTAAGAAAATGAAAAATTCACAGAAAGAGGTTTGTGCGAAGGGCTAACAACCCTTCCACAATAAGTAATGAAAAATGTTAAGGAACCTGAATATCAGGAGGCCAAGGTCCGGTTTGGGTTGTAGCCATTGTAGAAGTAGAAGTGAGGTAACGAGTACACCTTTGATACTAAGGCCAGGGCAGAGGTTATCGATATTACTGTGGTATCCCTGTCGTCGACCTTCGGAGTGAAAGATTGGATGGTTTCTCGAGAAGAGATGGATAACATTCACGATAGACCACGATGCTTCTAGGATCGTCTCAACTGCGGTTATAAGGAATTATGATATGGCTTGCTCCATGAACAGATTTAAAGTGAAAAATGAAGCAAACTCTTGGTGGAACAGTAAGCTCCACGTATAACGTCGTAAAGCTGAGAAACTTCAAAATAAAGCACGAAATAGTGAACAAGAAACTGACTGGGAAGTCTATAAAGTAGCGTTGAATGAATTTAAGCACTCTGTGTGGACGACAAAGAGGCAATCATGGAAGTAGTTCTGCGCAACTATTGACTCAGTAATCGAAGCGGCTAGACTTAAGAAAGTTCTCTCAAAAGGCCCTTTCATGGTCGGGTTCTTGCAAAGGAGTGGTGGTACAAGGACCAGCTGGTCGACAGAAATATTGGAGCTGCTGCTGGATAGTCACTTCTCGGGGTGTGGAAATTCACACGCAACTCTGGCACGCCTAAATTGCTTTGTAACCGAGGTACAGATAGTGATAATTAAGCTGCTCCTCGCATAGTGGATGAAATTATAACCAAGGTAAAATCAATATGGGCATTAAACACCTTCAAACCTTTTAAGTCGGCGGGACCAGATGGAATAATTCCTGCGATGCTACAGCTTAGCCTGGAAAACATCGTTGTAAGGTTGTTTAACATTTTTGAGGCCTACCTTCATCGAAGCGGAAAGAGGTGAAGGTGGTTTTCATACCGAAAGCAAATAAAAGTAGTTATACACAGCCGAAGGACTACAGGCCTAGAAGTCTGACATCTTCCTTTCTTAAAACTTTTGGAGCAGCCTAGTGGGTAGCGTATTGGTTTCCAATGCCTCGAACGTGAGTTATCGTCAATATATGTATTTCACCTGCGTGGTTACATCTGGGCCATCATATTCAACGAAAAATTAAAAAATTCGTTGGTATAGGCTTGTGCGGACGGCAAACAACGATTTCACAACCGCTAATTAAAAATCAAGTGTTAAGGAACCTTAAGGTCAGACGTCCAAGACCCGAATTAAGGACTTTGATTTTGTTAACCCAATCAATCCACCGCTTCTAACATTTTCAATACAATGTTTTGGAAGTTTTTCTCGAGTCTGTGGAACATACCGACTTAAGAAAAGACTTAAAATATCTGTCGGGCGCAATTGTATTATTTTTGGGATTGGTTCCGTGAAAATTTAATATGCACGTTAATTTGGTAGTAGACAGAATAGAGAGAAGGAAGTACTATAGAGCGGGGTGCCGTCAATTATTTAACACTCTAATACTAATATGATCAGTAGCTAGTATGTTCAACATTTCATTCGATTACTTTTCCAAGTTTTTTATGGAGGGTGGTAGAAGGGATAGGTGGTTGTTAGCGTTTTGCAATTCATTAATGAATCGTTAAAAGTAATTCGTTAACGAATTTTCATTTAGTCCACTTGATGTATCGTTAATGACTCGTTAACACTCGTTAATATAATTCATTAACGATTCTTTAACGAATTATTTTGTTTGCTGGGTAACCACTATCTGAAGCTAACCTGAAAATTACCTACTCAATCTGCAACCCACACAAAAACGAGATTTGAGTCGCTGAAATTTAAAATTCATACCCAGCAAACAATTTAACGAGCGCTCGCAAGTAACGATTTTAAAACGACCATGAAATGTCACAAAACAAATATACTGCGTGATGGTCTTAAGCAAACCAAGCAAAAAGGGTCGCCCAACGTCGATCTTAGTATATACCAGCAGTTTTCATTTCACCACGTACATGAACAGAGCCAAAAATTGTTTCGTGTTGATATTTCAAATGCATACGGTGAAAAACCTGGAGTTTCCAGTGGCGAGCGCGTGTACTTATGTGTCAAGTTCTTTAATTAATCGTCAATCTTTCATAAAAATATCGTTTATGAATCGTAAACGATATTCATTAACGAATCAAAATAAGAATCATTAGCGATGCTTTAATGGTTTGGTGAATGTTTTCACAGTTCATTTCGAATTGAAAGAAAAGAAAGTTTGATAAAGGTCTCAGCAGAGACCGAAACGTCACGAATAATAAAGCGTAACAGTGCAGAATCCGGAAATCTTTTCTTTCAATTCGATGCTTTAATGATTCATTAATAACGATTATATAGGTACTTGCTTATATACTTGTTTTTTTTTTTGTAATCTTTTTTTACGGTTTAAAGTAATTCATTAACGAATGTCCGTTAAGTGTGCTTGGTGAATCGTTAAAAACTTGTTACCGAAGCTCGTTAACGATCAAATCGCTCGCTAATATAATTCATTAACGATTCTTTAACGAATTAATTAATTTATTTCCTGAGTAGACAGGGAAACTATTATTCTCTATTTGATATCTAAAAGTATCGTATATTGTGTCCGCTCCATAATGTTTGTGATGCTAAGACATAAAGTTCGAACACAGTCGCCAAGGGCATAGAAACGTTTGTTTTCGCTCAAAAGATTCGAATTCGAGTGACCGTCTGTCTGTTCGTTTGTCCGACCACACACAATAATTCTTTAAAGACTTGAACTATCCGTTTCCATGTCATTTTTTAGCAAAAGGAGTGCAGGAACGGTGTAATGATCGCTCCTAACTACCAAAACGAATTTCGCGCGCCGCAATATTCAAATTTCTTGAGCAAGAAAACGGCAATTGCGCTATCCAGCTTGGCTTGGTTTTCGGGCGGATCCTTTCTTTCGGCTGGAGTCCAGGTGCGCAGTAGTGGTGACACGGTGGGAAGTGATCAAAGAAAAAAAGCAGGAAATGAAGTCATAACTAGAAAGGAGGCACAGATGAGGAATCGAAAAATATCACAAGGACGAACATTAATCAGGGGTTTGTGGTAGTAAATTCGTTGAGGTGATATGGTAAAGCCCCGGAATTACAACAAATATTCTCGTGGTCGTCTCGTAATGCGAGTATTCTATTCTATTCTACAATGGCACTACAGCCCAAATCGGACCTTGGCCTCCTGATCTTCAGGTTCCTTAACATTTTTCATTACTTATTATGAAAGGGTTGATAGCCCTTCGCACTACCCTCTATACACAAATTTTTATTTTCGTAGATTGAGGTAACTAATGTATATCCAAGCAGGTAGTGTACTAGAATTATGCGTCGACCGGGATTTGAACTCACGACCTTCGCATTGTAGACCAACACGCTACCCACTAGTCTACAGCCTAGCTCGCGAGTATTTTTTAGTGCATTTCAATTAAAGGACGAACAACACAAGCAGAGATTGAAGAACGTCCCGACGGTGAAATTGAGGTGGTTCTGAGGTTGAATTGCTAGCAAACCAGTTTCGCCAGCCCTACAGAATTATCCGTGGCAATCAAGTCAGTCGCACCAATGCTGCATACCAACATCCATATCAGCAAACCAGTCGCACCAGCGCTCATGATCTGTAGCTACCGGACTCCATCACCAGAGGAGATGTGACGTCCGTATATTGGTACCATCTCAGATGTCAAGCAGGCGCAGCGAGACTTTAATGTCAAGTAGTGGAAAAGATATAATTTTTTTTATATTTTGGGGATTGTAAGTTGTCTATAAAACGTCCTCGCCATAGCAGCATCCCATTGATTTTTTTAAAAAAAGGATGAAGTAATACGCGTATAGCCAAGCGAAATTTGTAACGTTAATGGATAGACGAAATTTATAGCGTTTATAAGATAGGCCAAATTGTAACGTTAGAATGAAATGCGAATCATTTATTTGGAATTCAGGAAAAGGGTAAAGGAACTACCCTCTGTAATGTAGAACGGTAGAAAGTAGGCGACAGAGTTATCCCTAGTAGTTGCAGGCCGGATCAGTAGCAATATTCCTTCAGTCCTTAGAGCATAGGTGCAGAGCTACAAATTCCCGTCCCTCCCAATGATCTTGTAACTCCTCCTCCCCCTCTCCCCACTCACACAAAGAGTTTTCCTTCTTCGTCTACTTTGGTTCATTTCATCTGGGCCTTCAGCCAATTTTATTTTTGGACCTTAAGATATCCAGTTTTAATTTATCGGCTGTACTTGTATACCGGCTCCACGAAATATTTGTATGATGAGGAGATGGCAACGATCCAACCCGGTTGCCGACGAGTTAGTCCGTGTTGGCCACCGAGCGTGCAGCAGCCATTCTCCAGCTTGGTCCAAATGGGTCAAATAACCACGCTCATTCACTCCCTCCCATGCAAATTTCACAATTTAACGATATTAAAAAAAAAGAGTTTCCTTCGAAACTATCGAAGCTACCGATTTGAACCTTTGTTTTCCCCCCTCCACCTCCTCCAATACAAATACACAATTTTCAAAACTGGAGTAGGTACAATTTCACTAGAATTTCTTTTACAATAATTTCTAGTTTTGAAACAAATTATCAACGTCACCCTACTACACAGTCTCACATTATGCAAAATAAGAGCACAAAAAGCTTAATATCACGGTAACTGAATATCAGTTGTCTTTTATCTAAAATTGTAGAAAGTTCCACGGAAACAAAGTTGCATTCGTCGGTGTCATCCTAATACCTCGTAACCCACTCTTTTGATCCTGGTGTGCCAGAAATTCGCATGGTTGAGAGTGTGCTGAATGGAGTAGATAATGCCTCGAAAGCCGTAGGAGATTCCCTGAGAGGGGATTAGGTCCAGCGTACCCTTCACCATCGGAATGGCTCGTGATCCTAGGATCGGAAAAGTGGATTACGAGGTATTAGAATTCCACCGATGATTATGTATTTTTGTTTGTTCTTCGTTCTTTTCAACAATGAATTCATGTTGGTTTTATTTGATTCTGATCATGTGCAAATTGTTCGTATATTTTGGTATGTTGTGCACTGAAGGCTTTTGTTTTTCTTTGTACACATTTCCTTAAGAATTGAGAGCTAATTTTAATTCATCGAATTAAATTTTACTTCCTTTTTGCTGTCTATCCAACACATCGTATTTCAATTAAACGTTGCCTAATAACAATTCCTAACCAGTTAAATAATATTTATGAATCCGAAAACATTAGAATATGAAATACGAAGTGCCGCCGAGACCAAGAACAAGAACAAGACACACACCCAATCATCGAGTGGTGAATTTAAATTGCATTTTGAATCGAACGCTTCATTAAAATCCCATCGGATCGCTTTACCATTGAATAAATTACCAAAGGAAATGATGGGGATATGCGAGCTATAAAATAAATTCGAATGGAAATGATTTTCTTTGATACCACAGTTCTATAGTGAATCAATGCGTCACGCTGTGGATTTTAGATTATCAAGAAGCGCTTCAAGTGTATACGTACCCAAATGTTTATACTCGTGCAAGGACATTTCGGGGTGCCGATATCGATCGAATATGTGTCCTCGATTCGTATCAACAATCCACTCCTAGTCCTTACTGTAGTCGGACTGCTCCTATCAAAGCCTTTAGTTTTATATTATCTTAGGGTTGTATGTATTTGCGAAGTTTTTATACACAGAGCTGAATGGGGTGTTAAAACGAACGCGATACGTTGCGACGTAATGGCGTTGAACTTTTTCGAGAGCAACCACCCAACATATAAACACAACTTTCAGGTCAAATACAGTCTTTTCTGCTTGAATAGAACCGTCAGAGATCTCCTTCACCCTTCCACCGTCCAAAACTATGGATTAGGCTAATAAAGTTACCCGCTTCTATACGAACTAAGTATTACGCCGTTCCGGTTTTTTTTCCGGAACATCGCAGTGAAATAAGAATCGAAGAACGGAGGTTTTTAATGCGCACCCTATTCATCCGTATGGTAAGTAATGCATGAGGGATACAAGCAAACGAGGAACTATTGTGGATGACTACCAAGAATACGTTTTGCAGTAAATTACATTCGAACACGAAAGGGAAGAAGGTAAGAGCTACTGCGCATAAGAAATGGAACCATTCCGAAAAAAAATATTTCTAGGTCGCAAATATGCTGGAATTGAAAAAATGTTATGGAATTGGAGAATTATGCGGATCTACATGTTCCAATTTGAAGACGATGAAGAGTGATACGTTGAATGTGTATCAAAATTACGAAGCAATATTGGAATTTACTTATTCAGAAATTTTAGCAAAACAATTGTTGTCCACGGCAGCATTGAAGTGCTTAGTATAAGCACTTACTTACAATTATATAATCAGTTCATATTAAGTCAGATCATACTTTCACTCTCCTTCCTCTACCTTCCCAACCTGGTAAAACCCTTACCTCAGTGATTGTGTTTGTGTATTGCACATAAGGACAGAATTGCCTACAACACAAGACAAACTTATAAAAAAAACAATCATGAAATAAAATAGAACCCTATCCTTGAGTATAACAATCCATCGCCAATTTTAATTCGGGGAATGCTTCTTATACCAAAATAAGTAACTTGTAATATGAAGGATCTTTTCGCAAGTGAATTGAAAAGCTATTTACAATAAAGTTGTAGTGGTTGAGCAATTTTTAACACATATATTTCCATGACGGCCCTATTCGCTCGCCGAATGTTTGCGTCTTCTGGTGTCTACTATTCTGCACACACACACGCACATAATGACTTAACGACTCGCGAGGTAAAGCAAATTGGTAGCAGTTGGAAAGGTGGTATCGAGAGTCAGAGGGACGCAAAACGGAGAGCTCCTGATTCAACTTAAGAAGACGGAAAGCATGACTGCCAAACTCAAAACCATTAGCGAAGCCTAAGCGGAGCAAGCGAGTTCTATCACCATTCTATTATCGAAATTAAAGATGTTAATGAAGTCACCACAAAAGATGATATAAGCGAAGCAAACAAAGCCCAGTTTGGAGTCGAAGGAGTTTCGCAGGCAAACATCTTAAAACTCAAACAATAACAGTCAGTCTTCATGCACAAAACGTTGTTAGAAGTTGGAAGAATTAAGATCGGCTGGGTCAACTGCCGCATTCGCGAACGAACGTTACTTACTCTAGAGTTTGGCCACTTGGCCAGGCAGTGTAAAAACGGAGAAGACCGCTCCAAGCTTTGTAGGAAATGTGGAATGGAAGGCCACATTACGAAGAGGTGCGACAAATAGCCATCATGCATGTTCTGCAGGAAGGATCATCCAGAAAATGCGAAGCACGTAACCGGCAAAAGCAAATGTCCGATAAGGAGAGTTATCACAAGTAAAAATCATGAAGATAATACAAATTAATCTGAGCCACTGTGGGGCCACGCGGGATATCCTGACACAATTGCCGTACAAACTCTCGACGGCAATATCTGTGACAGAACAAAGCTAGCGGCAATATGGGTATGTGGAAAACACGCCTTCCAACAAACCAGTGAACAGATGGAGGGCTTCGTACGAGCAAAATAAATGGAATTCACTTCTACACCTGTTATGATGATCCAGCTGGACGACGAGTGAATTTCAGGCAATTTGAGATAATCTAACGGCCGACGCACGGGGTCCAGTAGTCATAGGCGGTGAATTCAATGCATGGGCAACAGACTGGAGTAGCAATCTCACCAGTGTTATAGGACGTATTCTGCTGGAGACATTTGCACCACTGGAAATAGGAATTGCAAACATCAGCCGGCCAAAGACGTTTCGCAAAGCAGGAATGGACACCATCATAGACATTACCTTTGTAAGCAACTCCCTTCGACGGAATACAAAACGGCGACTAAACGAGGAATATACATACAGCAAACATCAGGCAATTATATTTGATATAAAACAAAGTTAACAAGCCTAAAATGGAAAGATAAACTCTTCGACATGTTCGAAGAAATGATGAATACCAACATCCAACTCGAATCGAAACAGCAAAGAGCCTCAACTCACCTACACTATCATCATAGCGTGCGATGCAGCGATGCCTTGAAGGTGAACTAGTGGAAGAGGTGCACCATGCTACTGGTGTAACGAAAAAATAAAGACACTCAGGGAAAAGTTCTTACTTGCCCGACGCAGAGTCCAACGATCAAGGGAAAGAGCAGATTTTCAGGACCTATTACACTTGCAAAGTCGCGAGACGAGCCCTAAAGACGGCGATTCTTTTTCAATGGCACTACAACCCAAATCGGGTCTTGACCTCCTAACTTTCCGGTTCCTTAACATTTTATTTGTCATTGTGAAGCCCTTCGCACAACCCTCTATCTACGATTTTTCATTTTCGTATATTGAGGTGGCCAAGGTATACCCAAGCAGGCAGTGTGCTGGAATTATGCGTCGACCGGTATTTGAACTCACGATCTTCGCATTGTAGACCAACACGTTACTCACTAGACTACACCATAGCAGCAAGGCGATTAGGTAAGGCAACTTATTTCAAAAATCTCTTTAACGAAGCGGATATAAATCCCGGGGTGACAGCAAGTCTGAAGGGTCATAGGTCCGCACAAATAACATGCCCAATAATGCTAAGATGCAATGGTAGAGCACTTGTTCCCCACAGGCCAACTACTATGTATAGCATAACCAGAGAGATCAGCATAGAGTTCATTCCTGCAATTACGTCGGAGGAACTATTTGAGGCATGCAGGAAGATAGGAAACAACAAGGCACCTCGACCCGATGGCATCCCAAATATGGCAATAAAAGTGGCTATTCAAAAGAGGTCCGACATCTTTATAACAATGATGCAAAAGTGTTTACAGGTTCCTACCTCTGAACCATGGAAGCTTCAACAGTTGGTACTGTTACCAAAAGGAAACAAGCCTTCTGGAGCACCATCGTCATATCGCCCAATATGTTCACTTGACACGTTAGGAACATCCTTGAGCGACATATAATCAACAGACTGCTCGTAATAGCAGAGGAGAAAGGAGCATTGTCAGACCACCATTTCGGATTTAGGAAATCGCGTTCAACTGTTGACGCCATAAAAGTGGTAGTCGATACTGCAGCGAATGCAATACAAGGAGAAAGATGACGATGGGGGACAAAAAAATATTGTGTAGTAGTGACGCTGGACATTAAAAATGCCCTTAACTCGGCAAATTGGTCACTCATAAACAGATCGTTAGTCAGGATGGATATACCATACTGCTTGTTGAGAATAATTTAAAACTAATTCACCAACAGGAAGTTGAGATACCAAACTGATGAGAGTCTAAGGTACTACAACGTCACAATGGAAGTCCCACAAGGATCGGTACTGGGTCCTCTCCTGTGGAATATTATGTACGATGGAGTTCTTCGATTATCGAGAAAAATTAATCGGGTTCGCTGATGACATCGCCGTTGTTACCGTGGCTAAGCACATCCACGAAATTAAGTCAGCAACAAACGAAGCAGTATCAAAAATTAAAGACTGGCTAGAGTCCGCCGGTTTAGGTTGACTACGAAACGGAGGCTGTTTTAATAACAAGTCGAAAGAAAATTGAATACGTGAACATACAAATCTTTGAGGGATAAGAGCAATCAGCGGATTCCTAACAATATAGGACAAAGCACCCTATGTCATAGCCGGAATGATCCCCATTGGCATTCCAGCGAATGAGATTCTAAGGATCTACGAAAGAAGAACCGCGATCCAATAAGGCAGCTGTTGTTAGAAAAATAAAAGACGAAGAAAAGGCAACATCAATGGCTATGTGTCAAACCAGGTGGGACACCACTAGAAAAGGCAGATGGACCTATAAGCCAATCCCCGCATTTGGGACTGCAATTATCACCTCACGCAGTTCCTATCAGGTCACGGCGGCCACCGCAAATACCTACACAGTTTCGGGCACGATAACTCACCTCTTTGTCCAAATTATCCAGATCAAGAAGAACACACAGAACACGCGGTTTTCAACTGCAATCGCTACGCAGAATGAAAAAATAATATGCCGAGTCCTTTTTTTTGTTTTTTACAGCAATGAGTATAACTTAGGTGGTCACCCTTTAATGTAATGCACAGTTATAACGGTATAGGTATAGACAATATGATGAAATCAGAAGGAAATTGGATGGAAATTTGCGCATTCGTAACGAATGAGCAAAAATATCTTCGGAGAGTCAAGAGAGAGCAGAAGCAATGTAAGGAGCACAGCATAAAATGCTAGCCAGCCCCGTGAAGTAATATCTAATGGCAGTCTTGGGAAGAGAATGGTTAAAGTTTGTATGCGAAGGTGTGGTTTAGTACGCAGGCGCATATCGGCTGACAGTTCTCTGTCAGGATTAGATATGTGAATCGTGCATACCAATGGCACGGGCTATTGGTATCTAATGAAGATTTCACCTCCCTGGCGTAACCAGAAAAAAAAAATAATCGACTTGAAGGCGGTTGACAGTGGCCGAAACAGCTGAGAAGGCTGACAGTGGTTGACGTCGGCCAAAAAGAACGATATAAAAAAGCGAGCATTCGCGATTAGTAAGTCAGCCGGTATTGAAAAGCCGATCGAGTCGTGTGATCGACAGAGTGCGAGGGTTGATGCGACATATTGTAATCAGTTGGGATTGAGAAGCTGATCAAGTCGTGTGATCGACAGAGCGTGCGATTAATGCGAGGGTTTAGGTGATATATTGGAGTCAGTCGGGATTGAAAAGCCGATCGAGTCGTGTGATCGACAGCGTGATTAGTGCGAGCGATGAGGCGCCATATTGGAGGCAGTCGAAATTTAGTCGTGTGACCAACACGGGACTGAAAAGCCGATTAAGTCGTGTGATCGACAGAGCGAATATTTATAGCAATATAGCAAACAAAAGGTGTTAAAGTGATCACAAGAAAAGTGATAAACAAAGTTTGTGGTTATATTAATTGAAAAGCGAAGTGGATTTATTTAACTTGAAATACAATAACCCCGAACGCACTTCAATATCACTAATACATATAACAAGAAACTATAATTATCTTGACCCATTACAACTTATTTTTCATTGCATATAGCCGATTTACATCTCCACAATTAACCATAATGCATTTATAAAGTTATTAACACAAAACTAAAAAATATACTAGGTTAATGGATGCAAAAAAACTTAAAATTACGTCACCACAACTCTGATTCACACGAAAACTATCATCATTTATGTATAGTTAACTAAACTACGTGGCTCATTAAAAACGCGTAAGCCAGGTAAGCCGGGTAATAGATCTCGTGGAAGTTCTTATTGTCTGATGTACTTATTTCCAGCTATTTTGCAAATCTTTCGAGCGGAAAGAGTTGGACGAACTTGTACAACAGCAACAACGAAAAAAAAAATATATATGAAAGAAACACGTTAAAGCGTACACGGTTCTGTAACTTTAGACTTTTAACCTTTAATAATTTTTTCTTATCCACACAAGAAATAAACGAGAACGTGTCTTGTAATTTTATAGTAGTAAAGCCGTAACGACCGGTGAGAATCTATGGAAAAAGTAATCGGAAGTTGAAATGCATGCTTTCCATTCATCGGGGTTTTGTCGGTAAGAAGGCTGCGATATATGCCAGTGCAGATGCGTACGATGCGTCGTAGATACGCTGAGATTTCAACAAGATAATCTTGACACAATTCACGTTAATGTAACAATTTATGATCTAGAACACCTAAGAATAATTATTATTGTATTAAGATAGCCACTTCTCATATTTAATGCGCGAATTACGAAATGTTAATCCATTAAAATCCGAAACACAAAATTTTAAATTTGGAAGAGTGCTTTTTCGTATTTGTTATTTAAAATTCGCATTTTGGTTTATTACTTTAAACTACAAAATATTCCAGATATGTAATCTTGTTTTTTTGGTTAAATTAGTTCATAGCCAACCGTGGAATAAAACCCTAGAGGTAGAAGTCCACGTTGCTTCATCAAGATATGGCTCTATGTTCCAATTTGTTAATCAAACTGATCATATTGATACAATAATCAGCCTGATAAAGATTTGAACAGAAGAGTACACGGATCAAATCGAAATTTCAATTTGTGTGATCATATTTCGCTAAAACTTCAATTCGATATTTGTAACAGTTTCGAAGAAAAATAAATTAAGTAAAATTTAACTAAAACGAATAACGGACTTAATCAAGCAAGTGGAAAGTCTGAAAGAATCGTTAATGAATTATATTAACTACGATTTGATCGTTAACGATACATTAATGATTCATCGAGCGGACTAAATGGACATTCGTTAATGAATTACTTTAAACGATTCATTAATAAATTGTAAAACGCTTAGAAGAATCGAGTATATAAGCAAAAATATAATCGTAGTCAATGAATCATTAATGTATCGCTAATGATTTTTCTCTTAAATCATTAATTTAAGATTCATAAACGATATTATTTATGAAAAATTAACGAATTACGATCATTCCCGCACAATTCACAGGTATATTAAAATTATATACATACGTATATCAGAAAGATAGTTCAGGATCAGACATGAAGACGAATATTCCGAGCTAAAGGAGATCGGAGCGGGAATTCCACAAGGTAAACCTATGACATTTCGAACTTTTACTTACTTTTTCTAGTTTCAACGAAAATCAATTAAGTGCTTTGACCAAAATTGTACAATTGTATGGGAGGTGGTAGAAGGAGAATACCGTTCAAAACAAAAATTTTTCATCGTCAATGATATTTCTATTATTAAGCTCTCAACAAAACTTCAAGTCGATAGCTTTGACAGTTGCGAAGAAAAATAATTTAATTGAAATTTCAAAATTTCATGAAATTAGTATGGGAGGGAGTAGAAGGAGTGAGGTAAAGTTGATGATTCTTTTAAAAACTGGTTGTAATTATAATGAAATTAACACTGGTAAAAACTGGCTTATTTAGCTTCGCTAACTTCAATGAAAATCGAATAAATACATTTTTGAAAATTGTTCATTTTGGGAGGGGGTAGAAATAGTGATGGGATCGGATCAATACATTGTTATACTTTGACCCAAGTTTCAAGTTGATACCTTAAATAGTTTCGAAGAAAATTAATTTCTTAAAATTTCGAAATTTCATGAAATTTGTATAATGAGTGGAGGGATGTAGCCCGTTTACCAACTTAAAGTTTCAGCACGATAGCTCAAATCGGTTGAGAGTTATGGTGTAAACAGACGGACAGGCAGAAGGATAGACGGTCACTCGGAATCGAGGTTTTTGAGTGAGTACGGTAAGGTGAACGTACTCTCAGAGTTCATATAAAGTATAAAAATGTCGACGGTTTTTTAAATTTCGCTACAAATATAGGCAGTGACGTGGCGTCCATTGATGCAAGGGAAGCACTGTTTCCCTTGCGTTCTGCCTTCTATTGAATATTGAAATATTAAGCTGAAATCAAAACAAATATGTAAATTTATTCTAAAGTTTATAAAAGAAGGCACGGATTATATTCGTTTAACACAGTAAACAACATTTACGTGCACAGGACAGCGTTTTTCGGATGCTTTTTCTAAACAAAAGCGTTTGGATGAAAATGCAAAGCTCAGTTTAACTAAACGTACACAGTTTACAGACTGGAGAGAACCCAGCAAACAAAATAATTCATTGAAGACTCGTTAATGAATTATATTAACGAGTATTTTGATCATTAACGAGCGTCGTTAACGATACATGAACGAGTCATTAAGCGAACATAATGGACATTCATTTATGAATTACATTCAACTATTCATTAATGAATTGTAAAACGCTTACAAGAAACGAGTATATTTTTTTTATATAAAACAGAACACATCTTAGGGGGCTACCCTATAATGCAATGCACAGCTGTGTCGGTATATGAATTGAAGAAAAAGAAAAAAAAAAAAAAACAAAGTTGAGTCAATTAAATTCGGGAGGACAAAGACGAAGGTGACGGTGTACATTACCTTTGAAGCATTGGTGGTTGTAATCATTGGAAAACACTCTGGTTGGCAATGTGTTCCAAAGTCTTGATGTCCGGGAAATGAATGACTGCCTTAATTTCACTGTTCGAGAAGGTTTAACGGTGTACTCGTGTGCGCGTTCAGCTTCACGAGTATCTCGGGGAAAAATTATAAACTGGTGGAATGAGTGCGCTTATTTCCACAATGCATTTGCCATGGGAGTAGCGATAGAAAATGCTGAGTACTCCGATATTTCTACGATGCTTGAGAGAATCGATCGAAGACGTGATGGTTTCGTCTCCAATCAGTCGGAACGCATGTTTATACTCTAGATGGAATCTGAGAGTATTATAAGTTTGCTCTAAGGTTTGTAACGCCAAGAAATAAGGCTCGGAGAAAAAAATGAATGATACAGAAGTTCATTAAATCACTCAAAAATCTCAAAACCGGATGTCCGTCCGTCCGTCCGTGCGCTCTCTAGCTTGAGAACGCGTTGAGCTAGAAAGTTCAAATTTTGTACACGTCGTTTTTGACAAAAAAGTAAGGTCAAGTTCGTGAACGGGCCAAATCGCTCCACCCCTTCTACCCCCTCCCATACAAAATGACACAATTACGCAATTTGACAATAAACGGATTTTCTCAAAAAGTATAAAAGCTATTGGCATGAAATTCGGAATATATTACTTTTATGATAATATCAATCTACCATTTAAAAATTATGCGTGTCCTCCTCCTCCTTCTACCACCTCCCATACAAACTGTACTTATCATGAAATACTCTAAGCCGATTTCCTCAGTGCTTATAAAATTCAGCGGGCTGAAATTGTGCACCAAACATTTATTTAAAATTGTTAGTAAGGTCAAAACAAATTAGATGATTAGCTTCACCCCGTCTACCCCCTCCCATACAAAATGACACAATTTCGCAATTTGACAATAAATGGATTTACTCAAAAAGTATAAAAGCTATTGATCTGAATTTTGGTATATATTACCTTTTTAATGATTTAAATATACAGTAGAAAAATTATTTGCTTCCTCTCTTTCCTTCCACCCCCTCCCATACAAACTACACTTTTTCCTGAAATGCTCTAAGCCGATTTTCTCAGAACATATAACATTTGTTGAGCTCATATTTTGTAATAAATATTTAATTAATATTATTACTAAGATGAAAAAAAAAATATTTGATTTGCTTCACTGCTTCTACCCCCTCCCATACAATATGACACAGTTTCACAACTTCAAAAAAAATCGATTTTCTTGAAAAGTATGAATGGCACTAGTCTGAAATTTGAGGGATGCTAATTTTATAATATTCCTAGCTATTTCTGAAAAAATCATTAAAATCCCCTCACTCTTTCTACCACCTCCCATACAAACTGCACATTTTCACTAAATCTAACTCACTAATTTTCTCAGTTCCCATTCAGTTTTTGGAGTAAGCATTTTGCATAAAACATTTTCATAGCTACTTTAGCATGATGGCGAAAAAATTAGTTCAATGCTATCATCCCATCTAGCACTCCCCATACAAAATTTCTTGGGATCACAAAAAATTCTATTTCATCTAGAGTATCGTAAGATTGCGCTTTACGCGCAATCGTAGCCCTGTTATGTTTTTGAATGCGGTCGAGCGACGCGAGGTGTGATTTGGGTGCCCCAGCCTAAACATGCGAATTGTACTCTAAACGTGGTCTAATGTCTGCCTTATAGATGGTTGCGAGGTCGTTCGGCGTAAAATACTTTTTGAACTTTCGGAGAGCACCAAGACGTTCCGAGGCGTCGAGGGCAACATCATAGATGTGCTGGGCCCAATTCAGGTGGTCATTAATTTTAACGCCAAGAAGAGTGAAGTTTTCTGAGGTGTAAAGCTGTGCGCTACCAAAGGTCACATTTTGAGATAACAGATATATATAAGCAAGTATGAAATTGAAGAACGCAATAGCTTCTCTGTTTCTGTTGTTTATGCTTTGAACATTTCACGCACAAACGAAATATGTGATATGCCTATATACATAGCTATGCCGACATCATTTTCGGACTCCCATATCGCACGTGTGATGTGAACTCTGCCGAATTTGGTTTACATAATTTTTTTTTACTCTCCTGCTCGGTTTTTGAACGTTTAGATTACTCATGTTTTTCAAGCGATCGTTTTTCGATCATAAATTTATGAGCGCTCGTTAAAGTATTTGCTGGGGAACTTTTCGAAATTATCACACCAATATGCGTACAATCTGCATGCACACATGCGAATAATATATAAATATGTCTCAATCATCAGCTGTTTATTATTTTTGGAAGGGACAAACATGGAGCGAGCCAATCAAAATCGTTCATTTGGAGGTAGGAATTTTTTATGCGAAATATTTTTGAATTTATGGGCAAGATAGAAAGCTCGTGGACTCTGTGAAATATTTTGACTCTGGTCCAAAGCCTTCTATAGAGAGAAAAATCGGTAAGATATAATGGTTTTGTGAATGCTTTCATAGTGCATTTCGAATTGAAAGAAAAGATTTCCGGATTCTATACTGTTACGTTTTATTATTCGTGACGTTTCGGTCTCTGCTGAGACCTTTATTATATTTGATAAAGGTCTCAGTAGAGACCGAAACGTCACGAATAATGAAGCGTAACAGTGTAGAATCCGGAAATCTTTTCTTTCGGTAAGATATAATTTGAAAAATTTATATACGGGATTGCCGGCCAGAAGGTTGGCAAAATGTTCGCGCCCGACAAGCGCAAATTCGACTTCTAAACGAAGGGTAGATGCGTTAAGGCAATTGCTTCCACCCAGTGCTTTCAGTGGCAAGCTCATTCCTTCGATCACTTTATTGCCAGTATTGAAATCTCGGTACTGACCGAAAATCGATCAGGAAGTAAAGCGTGAAGAGATAAATCTGGCAATATTGCCTACATTTGTCGCGCTATGAGGGTAAACAAATCAGTTTAAACTTTTGCAGATCGGGCGACTCTTTTCGTCATTACTTTTTTTTCTCTTGTTTAATAAGTTTTAAGCTAAAGTTTACATTAGATGTTCAACATTTTTAAACATATTTAATAAAAATATTGGGTGAAGGGTTTATCAAAATAAGATGACGCTATCAAATTTCATCACGTATTCACCCTAATAAAATTAAGGCCATCTTTTGTTAAGGGATTGAAATGTCCGTTTATTTATGAATTCAAAAGTTTTAATTTTTTAATAATGTTTCAACGTTGTATTAATTCCATTATAAATTTTTCAATCGCTTTTAGCTTAGCTTTCTTCTACATCTTCTAAAATGGCGCTACAGCCCAAATCGGACCTTGGCCTCCTGACATTCAGGTTCCTCAACATTTTTCATTACTTATTGTGGAAGGGTTGTTAGCCCTTCGCACAACCCTCTATCTACGATTTTTTTTTCATTTTTCGTAGATTGAGGTGACCAAGATATATCCAAGCAGGCAATGTGCTGGAATTATACATTGCGTCGACCGGGATTCGAACTCACGACCTTCGCATTATAAGACCAACACGCTACCCACTAGGCTACACCTTAGCTTAGCTTTCTAGTAGGCAATAAGGTGCAATTTTACTTTATTATTCTAATAATAAAGTATTGTGATCGACAGAGGAAAAAAAAAATTTGCTACCCGGGAATTTTTTTTTTCGCGTTTCATGACTAAATTAGTCTAAAAATCCAAAAAGAAATCCGTCCCGCCGTACGCCGTCCTCCGTACATAAGAACTCATATCTCCGAGACCGTTAAAGGTAGAATGTTCATTTTTGGGTGGATTGTTGATTGGGTAAGTGAGCTCTATTTTCTAAATTTTCGGTGCTGTTAGGTGGAAGGGGGAGGCGAGGGAGGGAAAAAGTCAAAAACTACACTTGCTAATATCTCCACCACGAATGCAGATAGGAAGTTGAAAGTAATTAGAGATATAGAGAGGGTTGTAGGCCAACTTTAAAAATAATTTGATTTTTTTATCCATTAGCTAAAAACAAATTGTCGGCCGAATTGTTTTATCAAATGATTATATCTTCGAAATTACTTATCGTAAAAATTTCATATTTTGAGACCATTAAGATGGCATACAGCTGCACCGGAATCAGCTTAGAGACTGGCTAATTATTGTAAGGGGAAGGGTCAAGAAGTTGCAAAGAAAAACACTTAAAAATGAATATTTCAACTATCTGTTAAGCTATGTAATTGAAACTTGAAACATATATTCAGCTATACTAGCAAAATCCAAAAAAAATATAACATGTTGAAATAATAGTAGTGGGGGGAAATGGGAAGCATTTCAAAAATGGCGCACTTTTCAAAATTACAAATCCTTATATCTCAAAAAAGAGTGCAGATATCAAATCGAAAATTTTTTAGATTGTAGAACTGCATAGTGGTTAATTTTGTTAAAAATTTTAAGTTGGGAGGTGTAAGGGGAGGGCGGTGATAAGCAAAAATGTCGAAAATTTTGAGTGTTTTTTTAGGGCTCTGGTGAAAGATACAAAGTTTAAATTTTGCATGTTGATACACCTATTTGATATACATAGAAAAATAATAATAACTTGGTCCATAATTGTTATAAACCGACCATCCAGGTCTAACGTGCACAAGGTGTTTCATGTGCATTGAAAAAAACACATAAACTGAAAATTTTTGAGCCAAATTTTAAGGTAGAAACTTGAAAATTTGCGAAATGCATTTAAAAAACATAACAGAATTATTGCTTAAAGCCCAATCATATGATATTCTAGATGAGATGGAAATGACTTTAATATACCGGAAAATATGTCATCTCAAATTCTTTCGAATAGTGAATAGAGACTTTTGCATGGGAGGTGGTAGAAGTAGAGGGGTAGGTTTGTATTTTTCGTATATGACACCGAACATGGCATGCAAAATGTTTTTTGCTGAATTTGAAGTTTTTAGTTTTCATTATTTTTAAAGAAATTGGTCACAGTTTTCCTGAAATTGGAACATTTGTATGGGAGGTAGCAGAGGGAGTGGAGTGTTTAAGATGATTTTGAAACTGCTTATCATCATCCTTATCACCATGATTTGATTCAATTTCAAAGTCGATAGCTCTCATATACTTGAAGGAGAAATGTTTTCCTTGACTTTATAATACAGATATTTGTATGGGAGGTGGTAGAAGGAGTGAAGCGGAGCTAATAATTTTTTCTACCACTTATTTCAATTATTAAGAAACAAATTCTGGCAAAATTGGAAGTTTATACTTTTCTAGTTTGAATGGAAATCAATAAAATGAATTTAACAAAAATTATACAGCTGTATGAGAGGGGGTAGAAGGAGTGTACAAATCAAAACAAATTTTTTTCGCATTATTAATATTTCTATTTGTTTACTTTGTACAAAATATCAAGTTGATAGCTTTAAAAGTTTCGAAGAAAAATAATTTAATTTAAATTTCAAAATTTCGTGAAATTTATATGGGAGGGGGTAGAAGGAGTGAGATGAAGTTGATAATTATTTTGAAAATAAATTGCAATTATAGTAGAATTAATTCTAACAAAATTTCGTCCTTTCAGCTTTCAATGAAAATCGAAAATATGTATTTCTCAAAATTGTCCATTTGTATTGGAGGGGGTAGAAGGAGTAAGGGGATCGGGTCAATATTCCGTGATATTAATGACATCTATATCATAATACTTTGACCTAAATTTCAAGTCGGTAGCTTAAATAGTTTCATAGAAAAATCCATTTATTATTATTTCGAAATTTCATGAAATTTGTATGGGAGGGAGTAGAACGAGTGGAGGGGTGTAGCCCATTCACGAACTTAAAGTTACTTTTTACTTTAGCTTAAATCTTTCGAGAGTTATGCTGTAGAAAAACGCACAGACGGACAGACAGACAGACAGACGGACAGACGGTCACTCGGAATCGAGATTTTTGAGCGACAACAAATATTTCTGTACCCTTGGCGGCTCTGTGCGAGTGTTATTTCTTAGCGTTACAAACGGTAAGGCAAACACTATATACTCTCAGATTTCATCTAGAGTATAAAAATCCCTAAATATACAAAATATTAACTGGTCGAAAACCTTTAGCTCTTCTACCCCCTCCCATACAAAATTATTTTTTCGACCATTTTCAAGAAATCAATTATCACCTAACTATTAAAAGCTATCAATTTGAAATTTTGCACAAAAAGTTACAAAAATAATTGAAATGAAATTACGTTAAAAGTTTTGAAATCGCGCTTGCCCTTCTACCCCCTCCCATACAAAACTATGATTTTGACCAATTTCATTAAATCAACTAATAACCAACAAACTAAAAGCTACGAACTTGAAATTTTGTACGGGCACTTTACAAGAGAAACGAAATAAAACGGCATATCAAGTTTTACGATTCCCCTACTTTCTCTACACCCTCCCATTCAAATGTTCGGTTTCGTGGATGTAAAATACAGCGAATCTGACATTCTATACAGAGAATATTGGACGTGATTCAAGCAATCAATTAAAAAGCTATTAACATCCATTCACTCTTACTATTACCCCTCCTCCACTCCTCATAAAAACCCAAACTTGCAGAAACGAATGAAATATTGTTAAATTGACAACAGCTCCGCCCAAAAACTCCCTTTCACTTAGTCTTCCCTTACCACTCTAACCTGCATATTAACTTTCCACTCATCCGCAACTTGTCTCAAGAATAATAAAGTTTCGCCTGACTTGTTGGCAGTTTATTTGTTAAGTAATCAACATGGATGAATAATTTTACAAAAAATGGAGAAATTATTAAAATTTTAATTGATATTGTGTACCATTTAGGATGCCAAGAAGAGGCATTTCGTGGTCACAATAAAAATATAACTTCTTCAAACAGACGTAATTATGTTGGATTAGTAAATTGTTTAGCTAAGTACCATATACATATGTAGTAATTGTAATTGCTTCCCTTAGCTATAAAATCACGCCACGGCACTAAATATAAGGCTTCAGCTTTGGCAAACTATGGTAAAGCTCCTCTAGTGTCCCATGGAGTAACTATAGCCTGGTGGGAAACCCGACCCTGGATTTTGGTTTTGAAACGCCTTCGTTTGCTTTAAATCAAGGAAGGGTGTTTATAGATATGAAATAGTTCAAATTCGATTTGTAAATTCATTAATTTTTCGAAGTTTTTTTTATTGGATTGGTTAAATATTTTCCCAGTGCAGTTTGAATTTAAATGAAATATTTCTGGATTTCACACTACGTTCACGTTCATTATTGAATGTGATGTTTCGGTCTTCGCTGAAACAGTTCGAAAAAAGTTTCAGCAGAGACCGTAACGTGTCGTTAAACAAACCACAACAGCGTGATTAAAGTTTTGATATTCTCACCCTTCGGTTTAAATTTCGAGAGCCATATCGTAGTCCGCACAAAAATTATTTAACGAGATTGATTCAGTGGCTTATGTGTTATTTATTAACATCGAACAACAACAAATATTATGTATTCAGCTGTTGGTACAATGCCAATACAGAGATCTATCTTCTGTCGTATATACGTCACTTCCGGTTACAACGTGCGAAGGACATAGATAATTTCGACGTATTCGATTAGATTTTCCGGAAAGGAACAATCAGACCTGAAAATGCCAAATTAAGTTGATTTTGGAACCTTAACGCCTCGATCCTAATCATTTTCGAATGAAAATATTTCACACCGGCTGCTTTCTAGGAATGTGGCGGCTCGAATCATCTCGCTAAACTCACACCGTAAACTTTTCTATTCATTTTTGAATTTTTTTTTCCTTCCAACAACCTGAATTCGAGCCAAAACTAAATCTCCCATTACCGCCATAACGTTAATTTCTTTCTTAAATATTTACCAAGCCAAAATACGACAGTCGTCCCCAAAGACCTCTAACTAAAACTCTTGTACGGTTTGTTGTGTTTTATTTGTTAAACATAAGAAAATTCCCCAATACAAGATATACGAGAAGTACACAAAAATAAAAAAAGGAATTTTCGAATCGAATCAGGACTTGCGCACCGTTTCGATATCGAGTCCTTGTCAATATTTTGTTTACTATTGTGCTCACCAGGATATGTTGCTGATGGTGTTATTGTTGTTGCCAGCACAGGACATTGCAACAGTGACTACGTATTATTACACTTACCTGGGTCGTAGGAGCGCTTTCTTTTCGAGAAGAGTCACTTTGAGGCGAAATAAATTTAAATTTTCCCACTGAGAAACTCAATCTATTTCCGGACATTCAACACTCTAGACAAGAATGAGTCCCGACGAAAAAAGAAAAGAAAAGAAAAAGAAAATTTACTTGAGATTTTCGTCTATTTTCAAAAATATAACAAAAACCACCAAGCGTTCTCCCATTTCTTCGCTCGATTTTATTGCTTTCCAACGGAAAATGTGAAAATTCTTGTGCTTGAAAATGGCCTGAGTTGACTTTTCCGCAATAGTTTAGCTGGGATTTTGAGAATTTTTTTAAATTTCTTACAACGCTCTCGTCAAGATTGGGTGAAATTTTTTTTGGGGAACATTCAACCTACACTTGAGCAACCGAAATGAAAAATCTTTTCCAATAGCACTTCGTTAAGATATTAATTTTTTTTCTGTGGTTTGATTTATTTATTTTTTCATCACTAAACACTCTTGAAACTCACTCGAATTATAAACAAAAAAAAAATTTAATTAATTATTTCTTTTTTTTTTTTATGGAAAAGAAATAAAAAGGTTTACGTGTAAATGCAATCTGTTCGATTATGTCTTCGGTAACAGAGAAATGAAAACTTAACACGAGATAAGGACAGAAGTTACATTAAAATTGCGATAACTAAAAATTTGGAATTAAATAAAAAGTCGGTAAAATGAAAATAATAATAAAAGATGGGCTAAGCCGGCGCACTAGGTCACACCGCGTCCGGGGATTAGAGTGAAATAATCGCGAATTGGAAGCCGGACGTCGTCGGGCGAGCGACGAAAACGGTCGCGGTTACTACACGGCGTGCTCGCACAATTACTTAGCGCACACGTTTCGGTCAATCCGGTATCGATAAGTACGCTCCGTCCGTTCACGAACGTTTTCGGCAATGGTGGCAAAGGTAACACAACCAGAGACGGCTACTGAGTGCCCCAGCAAAAACCAATGTCGTTTCCACACGGCGAAAATAAAAGCAAGACTGCCCGCCCGATTCAAAGTGACGAACCCAAAACCCCCCCGGAAGGCAATAACACTACAGAAAATTTTTCGAACATCGAAAGCTTTTCGAAAGCTAAGAAAAAGCTACGCAACGTTATCGAATAGTGTGAAGGAGATTGGGTGGCGGCGGGAGCAGTGTGGGGCCTTGAACCCAAGCAGAAGAAGATCGGACAGCTGTGCCTGTTTCTAACCGAAGCTTCGAATTTCGGCCGACCTTACCACCCAAAAATTTCGCGCGTTTTGCTCCCGCTGTACACGCACTGCATTGGAGCTTTTCGACGTTGCTTCGAATCGGGCCGGGCGTGTGGGTGGCTGCTTCTCACGCTACAAACGAGCCAACCAAGCTTTTTTCGCATCATCATTCTCGATAGTTTGACTTGGGAGAAAAGCTGCCCACTTCCGAGCCCTGATTGATTGTTTGTGTGGATTTTGATGCCCGAAGGCGTCGGAACAGTCAATCTTACTTTGCCGCCACTTTGCGCAGGCCACGTAAGTTGCTTTTGCCCATCGTACTCCCCACAAGTCACGAATCCCGTGCGAAATCAACATTGGACTTGTCTCGTGTTTCGCACTCACATAGGGGCACTGTACTTATAGTCATTAGTTAATAACTAAGTGCACCTAATTACATAGCTATAGCGCTCAGTGTTATTACACAACACTGAAACTTAGATTTAACGATGCGTCATAGTGGATATAACGATTTGTGCGTCGTTAGTTGAAAGCGTACGATAGAAAGGAAATTGTTTTTCGAGCAATCTGAAAAACAAAACTTAATTCTCAAGTTCAATAATAACAATTCATGATTAGATTCAATCCAGTTTGATAAAGGTCTCAGCAGAGACCGAACGTCACGAATAATAAAGCGTAACAGTGTAGAATCCGGAAATCTTTCCTTTCAATTCGAAATGCACTGTGAACACATTCACGAAATCATTAGATACAATCGATTTAAAAAGAATATTAGAGGAAGGTCATGCACCTTTTTGTTTTTGAATGCATTTCCTCATCATCATCATCAATGGCGCGACAGCCCAAATCGGGCCTTGGCCTCCTGAAGTCGTCGCCTCCCATCGTCTTGATCCAAAGACCGTGTCCTCCAGCTGCTAATTATACTCTAGTTGAAATCTGAGAGTATATTGTGTTTGCCTTACCGTTTGTAACACTAAGAAATAATGCTCGCACAGAGCCGCCAAGGGTACAGAAATATTTGTTGTCACTCAAAAATCTCGATTCCGAGTTGCTGTCTGTCCGTCTGTCTGTCCGTCTGTCTACAACATAACTCTCGATAGCTTTGACCTATCGTGCTGAAATTCGTTTTATGTAATTTTTAGCAAAAAAATTACTTTAAATTCGTGAACGGGCCACATCCCCCCAGTCCTTCTACCCCCTCCCATACAAATTTCATGAAATTTCGAAATTTGAAGAAATTGATTTTTCTCCGAAACTATTTCAGTTATTCACTTGAAAATTAGGTCATAGTATAATGATATAAATATTATTAATCTCAAGAAATATTGATCCGATCTCCTTACTCCTTCTACCACCTCCCATACAAATGCACAATTTTCAAAAATGCATTTATTCGGTTTACATTGCAACTAGCAAAGCCAAATGAACCAATTTTTGTCATAATTAATTTTATTATAATTGCAACTAATTTTGAAAAAACTATCAACTTTACCTCACTCCTTCTACCTCCTGCCATACAAATTTTACGAAATTTCGGAATTTCAATTAAATTAGTTTTCTTCAAAACCGTCAAAGCTATCAACTTTAAAATTTGAGAAAAGTATACTATTTGAAATATGATTGATATCAAAAAATTTGGTTTTGATTCGTATATTCCCTAAAAAAATATCACCTTCACCCCACTCCTTCTATCACCTCCCATACAAATTTTTATAATGGAAGTTCAAGAAAACTTTTTCTCCTTCGAACATATGAGAGCTATGGGCATAAAAAATTGTAACAAAGCAATGTGATTAGGATGTTCATAAGCAAATTCAAAATCAACCGAAATTCCCCCTCATTCTCTGCCACCTCCCATACAAATATCATAAATTCAGACAAAAATTGTTCAATTTCCTTGAAAATTATGAAAGCAAGAAACTTTAAATTCAGCATGAAATATTTTATATACTACGTTCAGTGTTACATAGAAAAATTACAAACCTCCCTCTCTGTTTCACCCAAACAAAAGATAAGTAAGTATATCATCTAGAGTATCATACGATTAAAAGTAAAGCTTTTTTTTAAGATGGCTTTGCTATCTTCATCAACCGAGTCTTCCCATCGCTTGCGTGGCTTGCCTACTGGCCGGTTACCACTCGCTTTGCCTTTCAGAGCACGTTTGGGGATTCTGCTATCTTCATTTGCTCTAGGGGACCAGCCCATAGCAGTTTACGTAGCTTGAAGAACGTTGAAGTTTCTGGTTGTACAACTCATGGTTGTATCTAATTCGCCATTCCGTTCCTTCCTTCATAGGTCCCAAAATTCTTCGGAGGCTCTTTCTTTCAAATGCGTTAACTGCTTTTTCGGAAGTTGGCGTTAATGTCCACGTCTCGCTGCCAGAACAGAGCACAGGTCGTATAATAGTTTTTCTTGGATTTCATTATTGGAAGTACCGAATAATACGTCTTATTTGCTAGTATTATCCGTCGTTTGATTTCGCCTGTTTCATTACCGTCCTTTGCTAGATTGGCCCCAAGATATATGAAATTGTCCACACTCTCCAAATTATATTCCGCAAATGTTATGTTTTGTCTGATAGGCGCTCTCCTGCTTGTTTGCGTCATTACTTTTGTTTTGTTTTCGTTAATGCGCAACCCGACTACTTTTGCGGCGGAGTCAAGATTGGCAAATACCTCCTTAGCACTAGGGAAGGATCTTGCTAGGATGTTAATGTCGTCAGCGTATGCTACTAGTTGGGTGGACTTGAATAGAAGTGTCCCGTTAGTGTCGAGTGGGATTTTTCGGACGACATACTCTAGTGCCAAGTTGAAAAGCATGGGGGCTAGACCATCTCCCTGCTTTAAACCACATTCCGTTCGAAAGCTGGTTGTGGAAACGGTTTGTATTCTCATTTGAGATTCAGTGTTCGTCATTGTGAGTCGGACTAGTTTTGAAGGAATTCTAAAGTAAAGCATGATTTAGCACAGTACGCTCCTGTCGATACTGTCGTATGCTTGTTTAAAATCTACGAAGATTTGGTGCACGTCTGTGTTATATTCCCAGCATTTCTCAAGCACCTGTTTCACCGAGAATATCTGGTCTGTTGTAGATCGTCCGTTTCTGAATCCGCCTTGGTATTCCACAATTATTTGATTAGTATAGAGCTTAAGACGACGTTCAATTATTTTTGTCAGTATTTTATAGGACGTACACAACAATGATATTCCTCTGTAATTCTCACAGCAGAGTTTGTCTCCTTTCTTGTAAATTGGACATATAATACTTTTTCGCCAATCGTCGGGTATGATTTCCTCTGTCCAAATTTTGCATATCATGTTGTGCAGTATTTCAGCGATACAATTTCCACCGTTTTTCAGAAGTTCAACTGGTATTTCGTCAATTCTCAGCGCTTTGTTTAGTTTTTGGTCACATAGGGCTGCTTTGATTTCAGCAAGCGTGAGTGGTGTCGATGATGGTTCATCTTCGTCATTTGAGGCTTCAATTGAAGTGTTGTCTGTCGTGATCGGTGCTAATGGGGTGGGATTCAAGAAATGTTCAAAGTAGGAAGCCCATCTCCTTTTGATTTCTTGTGCGTCGCTGATGATGTTGCTCCACGTCTTTGCAGAGACTGGTTTTTGGCTTATATCCCTTTTTTAAGTCTTTTACTATTGCGTATGCGTCCCGCGTTTTATTTTATCTCATATCGTCGTCCATTTTTTGTATTTTGTCATTATGGTACTTCCTTTGTTTTCGTCTGCAGGTCTTTTTCGCATATCGCCTAAGCTCGTCATATCTTTCTTTTTTGGCTCGTGTTGGTCGTTCAGTAAAAATATTGTAAGCCTCGTTCTTTCTATCTATTGCATCGCGATATTCTTGGTCGAACCAATCATTATTTTTTCGCCGTGGTTGTATCTAGGGTGGCATAAAATTCGTTTTTAGTTATATCGTCCTTGTCTTCTGTTGGTGCGTGAACGTTGATGAACCAAGTGTTGAAAAATTTAGTCTTCATTCGGATTGCACACAATCTTTCACTTACTGGTCTGAAGCTCGTGACCTGCTGTTTAATTTTTTTGTCAACGACAAAAGCGACTCCAAACTCTCTGCCTCCCGACAATTTTCTACTTGGATAGATTGTGTGTGATCTCATGTCCATGATTTCGCTACCGAGCCATTTCGTTTCTTGGATGGCAGTTATGTTGATGTTGTGTTTTGCCACTTCTTCGAGAAACTCTTTCAGAGCTCCTGTCCTAAATAAGGATCGAACATGCCAAGATCCAATAGAGTAGTCCATTTTTCGTTTGCGCGGTCGTT
This sequence comes from Chorisops tibialis, assembly GCA_963669355.1. Taxonomy (NCBI): domain Eukaryota; kingdom Metazoa; phylum Arthropoda; class Insecta; order Diptera; family Stratiomyidae; genus Chorisops; species Chorisops tibialis. The sequence goes on along the minus strand of OY770263.1, from coordinate 71,103,813 downwards.
GCCGTTGAGTCCATCCTTTCCGAGGCTGTTCTTCAGGTTTCTGGACAGTGTTCTTTTTCCGGTGATGCGTTGTCGGCGCCTCGCCCAACCCCCGACCTGGAGGACCGGTCCTGCTTATTTATTACACCCTAGTAGAAAAAGGGTGGGAGTTTGAGCTAAATATGACATGCTGAAGTTCTCATAGCTATGCTGCGAGTCCAACTATGTCATATTTTTGCCTATTTCCTGAGACGCACTGGTGTTACTGGCCATTCAGGTTAACTCCATGTTACTCCATGTGTACCACACAAAGCTGTTTTTATTTCTCGACTGGAATACTCGACTACTGAAGATGATGTTCTTCGATACGTTGCTGACAACCTTCGTAATCGTTCTTTTGACAGGGATATTTTCACCTGCTCGAACTTGACGCCTAAAAAATCGCCAATCGCCGCATTTCATCGTTCAAACTAACAGTTCCGCCAAATCTATTAAATATCATCTTATCACCGGATTTCTGGCCTGCAGATATTCTTGTCAAAGAATTTGTTTACTCCAGAAAAAATGTTCGCACCAATTCTCGCCGGCAGCCTCTCACTTAAAATCTTTTGATGGCTCAATGAGAAGTTTTAGTATCTACTATCAGAATGTTAATGGTCTCAGAACTAAAACTTCTCTGCTCAAGTTCAACTCTGAGCTTTCATATTTTGATGTGGTTGCACTTACTGAGACCTGGCTTAATGATTCCTTCATTGACAATGAACTGTTCAACAATTATAACGTTTTTCGCCATGATCGTCATGAGGGTACCTCAGTTACTACTGTTGGAGGTGGCGTCTTGCTTGCGGTAAAAACTGGAATTAAATGCACACGACTCTACCCTCCGAACTCGTTGAAGTTGGACTTAATGTGTTTATCGCTCAAATGCGCTGCTTCGATAATCTACATCATTGTTCTGTATATTCAGCCGAAGAGTACAATCGAGAGTTACAAAGACTATCTTCTGTGTATCGAACACATATCGAACGTTGCGGACTCTAATGATGTTATCATTATTCTGGGGGATTTTAATCTTTCGTATCTAAATTGGAATTACTCTGAATCTGAGGATCATCTATTTGCGACTAATGCATCATCTCGCCTTGAATGTGATGTTATCGACAGGCTTAATGGTCTCGATCTTAATCAAATCAACAGTGTTCTTAATGTACGTAAACGAATTCTTGACCTTGTCTTCGTTTCGGATCCGTCAAATACTGCACTTTTACATTCTGGTTCTCCGCTTGTTCCTGAGGTTCCTGATCATCCAGCTTCAGAAGTTAATTTAATTTTAGAATGTTCTGACGATAGTTTTTCTTGTAAGTAGCATTTTCATTTTCGTAAAACTAACTTTGAAAAATTGCATTCTCTCCTAACTAATGCAGATTGGTCGTTTCTTCTTAATATTAATAATTTAGATGATTCTTTGTCTCGTTTTTATAATATTTTATTTGATTCTTTCCTGCTTTGTGTTCCAATCTCTATAAACAACATCAACTCAGTAAAGCGTGATCCCTGGTTTGATGAACTCCTGTGTCGTTTAAAGCGTGTTAAGAATCGTTTGTGGAAAGCTTACTGTAAGAGTAGGTCGTCTGCTTCTTACAATGATTTCTCAATAGCTAGGCTGAATTTTAAACAATACGCGATTTTAGCCTACAACAGGTACATTGAGAAAGTACAAACCGATATTAAGGCGGATCCTAAATCTTTCTGGGCTTTTATTAATTCCAAACGTAAAAATGATGGTTTTCCGTCGAGCTTATCGTTTGATGGAAACTTTTCTGACGACCCAGATATCATATCTAATTTATTTGCCAACTACTTTGCCCAATCATTTATCCTAGACGATGGTTCATCGGATTTTGTTGCTTTGTCTAGTTCCTTGCCTTGTCATACAATCCCTCGCTGTAATTTTATAACAATCAGTGATGATACTATTTTTCAGTCCCTTAAGCAGATTAAAATCTCCTATAGTTCGGGACCGGACGGGATTCTCAGTGCCATTTTGTATCATTGTGCTGATGTCTTAAGTCTCCCTCTTTCATTGCTGTTTAACAAGTCCCTTGTGTTAGGCGCTTTTCCACACATCTGGAAAAAATCTTTTATTATACCTGTTCATAAAAAGGGTAGCACTGTTGACATTAAAAATTATAGACCTATTGCGAAGCTTTCAGCAATTCCTAAAGTTTTCGAATGCATTTTGACTGAAGTGATTTACTTTAATTTTAAATCTTCACTTTCTGCAAAGCAACATGGGTTCCTTAAGGGACGATCAACTGTAACTAATCTTCTCTCCTTTACCAATTTCGTAAACCGCTGTATTGAAAATAAATCTCAAGTTGACTGTATATATACGGATTTCAGCAAGGCGTTTGATAAATTGTCTCATGAAATTCTACTTCTGAAATTGGATAAATTAGGATTTCCTCCTATACTGCTACGCTGACTTTGCTCATATTTGTCAAATAGAACTCAATCAGTTATATTTAGATCTTGCTTTTCCTATGATATCATGTCTATACGTCCGGTGTGCCACAAGGAAGTCATCTTGGGCCACTACTTTTTATTTTATTTGTAAATGACCTTTCCTTTGTTTTACCGAACACTAACTTACTTTTATATGCTGACGATATTAAAATTTTTAAAAAAATTAATACTGAATCTGACTGTTTATCTCTGCAACGTGATCTTGTTATCTTTCATGACTGGTGTGTTCGTAACAAGTTATTTTTAAATATTGATAAATGTAATGTCTTATCCTTTTCTCGTAAACTTGCACCTAGACTAGGATTTGTCATCGTTTCATTATCTTCTGGATTGGAAAATCGAATTCTTTCCAACCAAACGGCATGGAACTTTTATAGATGAGCTTTTGCAGATTTCGGTAGGCATTTAGTTTTGCAGCTGCAATATGTGAACTTTTCTGCAAAACTGTTCGGAAAGAGTAAAAGTATGAATGACGACGGCAATGCCAACAAGCTTTCAAGGGGGCAACACGCACATCTCAAACTTTCATTTCAGTGCAATTAGTAACAAAACTGCACGGGCAGCCAGTGCTTCTCAAAGCGACTTGGCTTTTGCTTCCCCCTTCTTTTCCAATCATATTCAAAATCGATACCGAATTTTCTGAATAATTCAAGATCGCACTAAACTCGTAGCACTGGTAGTGGAAGCTCAACTTGTGTTAGTTGTTGAGATATTTTGATTATTTTTGAGTAAAGCAAATACTTAAGTGAACGTGGGATTTTCAAAGTAGAAAGAAAGACAGCGAACTGTTAGTTATTGTTGAACAAATAACTGATAAATTAGACATTGTCACAATGCATTTCGGACATTCTAGTTTGAATTGTATAAATATCATCAGAATGTTTTTAAATCGTAAGCAAATTTGAATATCTCTGATTCTTAATTTTATGAATTACACATCAAAATCAGATGTTTATCTACCAATCAGAAACAGAAATATTTCTCTTCCACAAGGCGCGAAAGCATGATAATATCGGCATTTAATTGTCGCCGGACATGTTTATTTCTCTGGCCTTGTATTTACCAACACGAAGTCTTCCTTGAAAGTTATAATCCTAGGCTTGTGTGGAGATGTTTCGCTTAAAAAAAAAGAAAGTAAGTCCGGTCCACTGCCACTTCCGCCTTTAATTTCAATGCCTATGTCTGTTCAGTTCGTTGTTGAAGATGAAATCTGACCAGAATAATGCGTCGGAGCCATTGGTAGACGATAGTTTGCAGTTTATGCCTACGCTTAATCCTTTAAATGTTGAATTTTGTTTCGAAAAACTTTTTTAGCTTGCTCATTTTTTTTACTCATATTTAAAGTCGAATAATTTCATAATATATTTATTTCCTTAAGTTTCTTCATAACATGCTTACGCTAATTATACTCTAGATGAAATCTGAGAGTATAGTGTGTTTGCCTTACCGTTTGTAACGCTAAGAAATAACGCTCGCACAGAGCCGCCAAGGGAACAGAAAAATTTGTTGTCGATCAAAAACCTCGATTCCGAGTGACCGTCTGTCCGTCTGTCTACAGCCTAACACTCGAAAGCTTTGAGCTATAGTGCTAAAAAATGTTGTGTGTCATTTTTAGCAAAAAGGTAACTTTAAGTTCGTGAATGGGCCACATCCCCCCACTCCTTCTACCCCTTCCCTTACAAATTTCATGAAATTTCGCAATAATAAGAAATTGTTTTTTCTTTGAAACTATTTAAGCTATCGACTTGAAATTTAGGTCAAAGTATTATGATATAGATGTCATTAATATCACGGAATATTGACCCGATCCCTTTACTCCTTTTACTTACTTTTTACTCACAAAATTTTCAACCAGATTATTGACATATGTTTGGATTAAATCTATAACAGCCAGTTTGTGGAGGCGTCTTGTTGAAAAATACCAGGGTTTATTAAGTATTAATTTTAGGCATTTGTATCGCGCTATTTGTAATTTTTTTTATGGACTGGAGCGCATTCATTCCAAATAGGACTTGCATATAAAAGACAGGGTCTCATCACAACTTTGTACAGGAGTAGTTTGTTTTCCGTCGATAATTTTGACTTTCGGTTTATCAAGGAGTATAATATCCTAATGAGCAACAGAGTTTTGGAAACAGCATTTGATACCTGATGATGGTATGTTAGCTTTTTGTCTAAGTGCATCCCAAGGTATTTTATGCTGTTGGACCATGTTATATCTTCTCCGACAATGTGGATTGTAGGGGAGGATAGGTACTGGGATGCTCTTCTTTTCGTGAAAAAAATTGATGCAGTCTTGGCTGTATTCATTTTTATTTTCCAGGTCGTGAAGTAAGTGGTAATTTTACAAAGCTGATTCTGTAGGTTGTTGATAATTAGAGCGGGGTCTTCTGATGTTGTAAAAACTGCAGTGTCATCTGCAAACGTAGCTAATTCACAAGTAGAGTCTTTAGGGAGGTCGTGTATAAGTTGAAAAGTAGAGGACTTAGGCAAGACCCTTGGGGTGCACCAGCAGGAATAGAGCGTCTTTCCGATTTAGTGGATTTTAGTATTACTTGAAAAGATCTCTGTGAGAGAAATGAACCGATCAATCGGATTTAATATTCGGGAAACGAGTAGTTCATTAACTAGGATAGGAGTCCATTGTACCACACTGTGTTAAACGCTTTTTGGATATCTAACGTGATCATCCCAACGGATGTTTTGTTCTGGAAAGCCTTTTTGACGAATTTGGTGAGATGAATTTGGAAAGATTCAAACATATAACAAATAAACATATTAAATAACCACCTCAAAGATATAATAGAATCCGTTATGCTAGCGAGACTAAACGTTATATCCAAACACATCCTGAACCCAATTGAACTGTCGGAAATCTCACTTATTTTCAAAAATCAATCTATAGACATTAAATCTGAAGAATATATGTACGAAGTACTCAATCTATTAGGTTGTTCCATATGAAATGTCCGATTTTTCACTTAGTCCTCAATTAGAAGCTGTCGACTGAACATCTGTACAACACAGTGAATTTTTTTTTTATAAGGTAAAGTGGTATGTGTGTTTGATGTGTGCGGCTTTTAGGGTTCGTTACAAATAAAGTTATTTTTTTCTAGCCAAAAACATAAATGACGCATTTGAGAATATAGCGGTAAACGAACGCACCATTCGGCGTTGGTTTGGTAATTCCGTTCGGGAGATCTAAGCCTCGAAAACGAACCGCGTGGGCACACAACATGGGAGTATGACATAGGACCATACCTTGAACGCTTAACGTGAACGTACCGACAGAAAGCCAAGAGTTCACGGCTGTCTTTCGCAGTCACAGATTGTTTCTGACGACATATCCCCCATGACAATAATTCGATACTTATCTCAAATAGGAAAAGTGAAAAAACTCAACAAGTGGGTACCCCATGAATTGAACGAGGCCCAAAAACTACGCCGTTTAGAAACCTGTGCATCGCTGAATCTAAGGCACCGAAATGCACCGTTCTTGCACCGTATAATCACATGTGATGAAAAGTGGATTTTGTATGACAATCGTAAAAGATCTGGGCAGTGGTTGGATGCAGACGAAAACCCAAAGCACACCCCCAAACTTGGTCTTCACCCAGAAAAGGTTATGGTGACAATCTGGTGGACATCGAAAGGACCAATCCACTTTTCATTTCTTCAACAAGGGGAAACGATCAATGCAGTCAAATATTGTGAGGAAATCGACATAATGCATAAGAAATTGGTTGAAAAGTAGCCTGCGTTGGCAAATAGGCATGTGTCGATCCTGTTGCATGACAATGCCAGACCCCATACCTCACACGTAACGGTGCAACCAGTTGGGATTCGAAATTCTTCCGCATCCACCGTACTCTCCTGATACTTCTCCAACGGATTATCACCTTTTCCGAAGTCTGGCGCCATTTTGTCGGCAAAATGTGTTCCGAAACCGAGCAGAGGTCATTGAAGCCTTCGAAAACTTTTCAGCGTCAAAAAATCAAGCCTTCTATAAAAAAGGAATAATGGACCTTGAATCACGATGGAAGAAGGTTATAGATGTCAATGGTTCATATTTTGACTAAATAAAATTTTATAAAAAGAAATATTGACTTTTAATATTTTACAAAAAAATCGGACATTTCATGTGGTACAACCTAATACAAGCCTATTACAACGATTCTAACATAATTTTTAACATTCAAATTCCCGTAATGTCTAACGACACTTTTAACCGCTTCAAATTATCCCATTTCCTATTCAAAGAAACTTAAAAATAATCACAAAGCCATATGCAATCCTCAATTTCGATGAAATTTAATATTTGAAAAAAAAAAATTTCCAAAGATACAAGGCACATATCACTGTACAGAATCAATCCATCACGAGAACACTCGAGATTCCAAATGCATCGGTAAACTAATAAACAACCTACCTGCAAGTTGTAAACTAACGCAAGGATCGGAAATCAGCGAAATAATACAGCCAGAACCAAACTTCATCGTCCTTATCAACATTCCTAAAACAACTTTGAAATCTACTTGCGGATTCAACAATCAGACAATCCAAGGGACAAAACTTATCCATTTCGAAAACTGCCTCATCGAAATCAACGATATTCAATACGAAAGTCGTAGCAGCAGGACGAGATCTACGAGGGCCGCTATGAAACGACGGTAATTTCTTATTGGAAATGACTTTATTGTTTTTCAAAGTAGTCTCCATGATGATCGATACACTTTTGCATTCGCTGATAAACCAATCTTCGTAACACTTTTTCCACTCCGATTGAGGTACCTCCAAAACATGGTTTTCGAATGCATCAACGGCTTCTTCAGGCCTCGAAAAACGTTGACCGCGCAATTTATTCTTGATATTCGGGAATAAAAAGAAGTCATTAGGTGACAAATCAGGGCTATACGGAGGATGACCCATCAATTCGACGTTTTGACCAGTCAAATAGGCGGTTGTTGCAGCCGATGTGTGAGAGCTCGCATTGTCATGATGAAGAATGATCCTTCGTTGCCGCTTCCTTTTTCGTATTTCGCCAAACACTTTTGGCAAACAAATGGCTGTGTACCATTCAGAATTAACCGTTCTTCGTTCCTCTAACGGTACGGTTGCCACATGTCCAGTTATTCCGAAGAAACAGGCGATCATTTGCTTCGAAGTGCTCCGCGCACGAACAACTTTTGTCGGATTTGGCTTGTCGTGGAAGACACATACGGTGAATTGGCGTTTTGTTTCAGGCTCATATGCATAGATCCAAGATTTGTCACCTGTGTAGATGTTATAAACAGCTGTTGACGCATCGCGATTGTATTTTTTGATCATTTCCTTGCACCACTTGACACGAGCATCTTTTTGATCTTGTGTCAAGTTATGTGGGATCCAACGTGAACAAATCTTCTTCAGAGCTAAATGTTTATGCAAAATCTTGTTGATGGTCGTCATACTGATGCCCACGGATGCCTCAATCTCCCGATAGGTCACATGACGATCTTCCAATATTAGTTCGCGAACAGCAGCAATGTTTTCTGGCACAACAGCTGATTTTGGACGACCTGCACGACTTTCGTCCCTGATCGAACTACGGCCACGATCAAATTCTTTGTACCAGCGTTTTAATGTGGCCACGGATGGGGCTTCATCACCAAAAGTCGGAGTGAGTTGATCAATGCACTCCCGTCGTGATAATCCACGTCGAAAATCGTAAAAAATCATCGCACGAAAATGTTCCCGAGATAATTCCATTTTTTCGCTGAGACAAAATTTTGAACAGACTATAAACAACAGAAGTTATGCTCCAATGTCAAAACGCTCTGAAGTACGTTATGATTGAAAAGATCATACTTTTCATTTGAAACGTCAGATGGCGCCTATCAACACTGCGTATAGGTTAGGCTCAAAACTTAAATAGCGGCCTACGTAGTTGGAGGCCTTGTGGTGATTATAGGGCTTTAAATGCTATAACTACCCCTGATACTTATCCTATCCCTCATACTCAAGACTTCTGTCAACAGTTGGAAGGATGTACATTTTTTTCAACCGTTGATTTAGAAAGAGCTTACCATCAAATTCCCATTAATGAAGATGATATTCCGAAAACAGCCATTACTACGCCTTTCGGACTTTACGAGTTTGTGCGGATGACCTTTGGTCTTTGCAATGCAGCACAAACTTTTCAAAGATTAATTTTCTTAATTTTAAATGATTTTGATTTTTGTTTTGTCTATATCGATGACATTTTAGTTGCTTCTAAATCAGAAAGTGATCATTTAACTCATTTAGAGAAATTGTTCGAACGACTTAACTCTCATAATTTGGTAATTAACCAAGCTAAATGGTCGTTCTTTAAATCTTCGGTCGATTTCCTGGGTCATTCGATTGACAAAAACGGAATCAAACCAATCGCTTCACGAATCGAAGCTATATTAGCATATCTACGTCCATCTACTGTAAAATAAATGCGACGATTTTTGGGAATGATAAGTTTTTATCGCCGATTTATCCCTCACGCTGCCGAAGCACAATCAATTCTTGACAGCTTCACTACTGGTAGTAAAAAAAAGAATGATAAAACAGAATTGATTTGGACGGTTACTTCAATCGAAGCGTTTGAGCGTTGCAAAAATCAACTCGCTCAAGCTACCACTTTGGCTTTTCCCTCCACTTCTTCATCTCTTTCATTAGCAGTGGACGCTTCAGACACAGCTTTGGGAGCCGTTCTTCAGCAACGATTTAGAAACGACTGGCAACCGCTAGCCTTTTTCTCGAAGAAACTTTCTTCAGCACAAAAGAACTACAGTGCATATGACAGAGAACTTCTAGCAGCTTATGTTGCCATTAAACATTTTAAATTTATGCTAGAAGGCAGAGACTTTATTTTGTTTACGGATCATAAGCCGTTAATTTTTGCTCTAAAGCAAAATCCTGAAAAAGCTTCGCCACGTCAGCTCAGACATTTGGATTTCATTAGTCAATTTACTTCAGATATTCGTCATGTTTCCGGTCAAAACAATGTTGTTGCTGATGCTTTGTCGAGAATTGAAGCATTAAACCTTCCAACAACTATTGACTATTCCGAAATTGCTGACGCTCAATTAATTGATTCGGAATTAAATAAAGCTAAAAATTTACCTAGCTTAAAAATCATTCCGGTTGTTATTGAAGGCACCATGAATCCTCTTTGGTGCGACAATTCCTTGCATAAACTTAGACCTTACATTCCTTTAAATTTACGAACTCGCGTTTTTCGTACTGTTCATGATTTGTCGCATCCAGGAATTAAGGCTACAGTTAAACTTATGCGACAAAGATTCATTTGGCCTTCAATCAATAAAGATTGTCGTAAATGGACTAAGGAATGTATTGCCTGTCGAAAAGCAAAAATTTCTCGACACGTCGCAAGTCCTTTAGGACATTTCAAACCAGTATCAAACAAATTTGAAACAATTCATATTGATCTGGTTGGTCCTTTACCAACTTCGAACGGTTTCAGATACTGCCTTACAGTTTTGGATCGTTTCACCAGATGGCCCGAGGCTTATCCCCTTATAGATATTCGCGCAGAAACTGTTGCCTCTACTCTATTCAAAGAATATATTCCACGTTTCGGAACGCCAGTTTCTATTATTACGGATCAAGGTCCTCAATTCGAATCGCGATTATTTCACGAATTAGGAAAAATGATAGGATTTAAACGCTGCAGAACTACTGCATACAATCCCAAAGCTAACGGCATGTTGGAAAGATGGCACAGAGTTTTTAAAGAAACTTTAAAATGCATGCCAAACGAAAGTTGGTCAGTGCATCCGACCAACTTTCGTTTGGCTTGCATTTACACTTCTCGGCTTACGAACAGTAATTCGAGATGATGCCAACGCGACACCCGCCGAATTACGAATTACTTTACGATCAGAACATTAGACTTCCTTATGATTTTGTTCAAAACGAGAACAAATCGAGCACAGTGTTCGGAAGTGATTATGTAGAAATTCTTCGTGATCGGATCAGCAAATCGAGTCCACGCCCCCCGTCAAGACATGGTAATGAAACTCCTTTCATTTTTGAAGATCTCAAAACATGTACCCATGTTTTCGTGAGAACAGATTCAGTTCGCTCCTCTCTTCAAACTCCATATGAAGGCCCTTTCGAAGTCATTCAAAGAAACAAGTTTTTCGTCGTTAAGATTAAAGACAAATCAACTTCAGTGTCGATTGATCGTCTTAAACCTTGTTTTGTTAGTTCTTCCGAAGCATCAAACCCGCCAAGAATTAAGAAAAAAGTTTCTTTTGTCAACTAAATACAGAAATACGTACCATAGACATTCCTTTTTGTTTATTCTTAAATGTATATAGTATATATAGTATAATTATATAAGTGTTATTAAATACTAAATAATATAATTTGCTTATATTAAATTAAAAATAAATTTTGTTATTTTGAGTCTGACATTTCCATTAAATATTTGACGAGATTCTAGTCACTAAAAATCCAAGGGACAAAACTTATCCATTTCGAAAACTGCCTCATCGAAATTAACGATATTCAATACGAAAGTCGTAGCAGCAGGACGAGATCTACATCTATCCTTCGTTCTTTAGTACAATAAACACCACTGACGTCATAAAGGACGCCAATCTCCCGAAATTCGAAACCTACAAATTGGAAAACAACGAAATCATCAAGCTCCTGCAGACTAATACTCACGAGAGAAGTATCCTACTATACGGAACTATATTCGTAATTCAAACAGCAGTCCTCGCCATCATTAATATATTTATTTATTTATTCATTTAGAATTCATCAACAAATGATTACTTACAAATTATACTACCATATATATTACAAAGATTACAGTGAAAACACCATATTGTTATTTTAACAAAGCTGATTTTATCTGAGCATTATTAAGATTAAAATCAATGTTGCTATAATTAACGTTAAAAGCCCGTGAAATGGAAGTTATCGGTTCGTGCTGGCCGTCGAGAAGTACGTACATAGTCTCTCAAGGATCGATGAGGTATTTTGAAGGAGAGAGCTCCTAACAAGGGCGGAGAGTCAATCTCACCTGAAATTAATTTTACTGCAACTGCAGCACTAAGAATTAATCGCCTATGTTCGAGTGACTCCAACGAAAGAAGTTGAAGTCGTTCTTGATAAGGAGGAAGACATATCTGACGAGGGAAGACCTTTCAGAGCAAATCTTAAAAATTTTCGCTGTACAGACTCTATCCTATTGATATGGATATGTATCATAGTACGGAGTCCAAATAGGGCAGGCATATTCAAGAATTGAACGAACAAAAGCACAATAAAGTGTCTTTGTAATGTAAGTCGTTAAAGTCCTTACACCATCGTTTTACAAAGCCCCAAATGGAGTTAGCCTTGATAACTATATAATCGACATGGTCGTCGAAAGTAAATTTATCATTGAATAGTATACCTAAATCGCGTACTTTGCTTATTTTTTGTAAAGCAAATTCCTCTAAAATATAGATAAATTCGAATAGATTATTTTTCCTGGAGAAAGATGCCATAGTGCACTTTTCAACATTCAAAGGCATACAGTTTAAGGTACACCAGTCAAAAAATAGCTTTAAGTCATTTTGCAAAAGTAGATAATCATTCGTACAGGTAATAGTACGAAATATTTTTGCATCGTCAGCATACAAGAGAATATTTGAGTTGGAGATGAACGAACTTACGTCATTAATAAATAAAGTAGACAGAAGTGGACCAAGATGGCAACCTGAGGTACACCAGAAGTGTTAGGAATAATCGATGAGAAAGTATCTTGAAATTGTACTCGTTGGGTTCGATTAGAAAGATAGGAATTGATCCACGTAGTAAAAATAGCAAGAAATCCGTGTGAGCAAAGCTTGTAAATTAGTAAGTTATGATTAATTTTATCAAAGACCTTACTAAAATATGTATATATACAGTCAACTTGTTTGCCTGCTTCAATCGCTGGAATCACAAAATTTGAAAATTCCAGCAGATTTGTTGTTGTGGATCTACCTTTGGTGAAACCGTGTTGGGTTGGGCTAATTATTGATTTGCAATGAAAGTATATTACATCACAGACAATTGCCTCAAATAATTTTGGAACACTACACAGCCTAGCTATAGGCCGGTAATTACATACGTCATTCCTTTTGCCTTTATTGAACAGGGGAGTTATTGTTGACGATTTCCATAAACTAGGGAAAACCCCACAACGAAGAGATGCGTTAAATAAGGAGCTCAGTGGAGATAAAAGTGCAGAGGAGTACCTTTTAAGCACAATGGACGGTATACCATCTGGGCCGCTATTGACACTCTCAGAGATGTTCGTGATGAACTTCGATATAGTGGGCTCATCAATAAAGAGATCCTTCATCTCTAGTGTATTAGATGAAAATTTTGTCAAGTATTGAAAATTCTTAAAATTAATATCACAGTCTGGGGCGTCAAATGCAGCACGAAAATGATCCCCAAAAAAGTTGCTAATTATTTTGGGGTCGTTGCTATCTTCCCCGTCAAAAGACAGAGTCGCAGGAAAACCATCTGTTCGCCTTTTAGAATTGACGAAATTCCAGAACTGCTTAGGCTTGTCTTAAATTTTTTTTTTTCGTATCAATCAGATAACCTTGATAGGCCGATTTAGAATTAGTAATAAATGAATCGCGTAACTCAGAGTACCGCTTATAGTCAGATTCACTCCTTGAGAGACAGTACGTCTTCCATGCTTTAGTTTTCAAATTTTTTATAGTGATTTCTATTCGGCAAAAAAATGTGACCTGTTTTTGCCCTTTAAAATGCAAAATTATTGCAGTTTTGCACTCATTTTTCTCAGTTCCGTCAGTCAGGTCAATTTACAATAGAACAAGTTAAGTGCAAGTTTTTTGCATTTTTTTTTATCATGTTGGCTGAAGCATACTGAACATCTGATTGCCTTTCGAAACTGTCAAAACAAACCGTTTTAATTTGTCTTGTTAGCTCTAAACGATCCTGTGAAGATTTTGGAAAAATTATGACAAGTTACGTATGCACTCATATCGCATGCTTCATGAAAAGTATTAAGTCCTTTTAAGTAAGATCTATCCGTAAGAATTTGTTGCCAATGTTGTCAAAGGATTTATTTTTTTCATGTTGTTGTACATTACAGGTCAATTGAGTTGCACCGCCGAAAAATTCGGGGCAATAAATGTGCATTTCCAGGTCAAGTTTTACCTAGTGCGCAAACCATTTTTCTAGCAGGGCAGAATTTTTTTTTACAATAGAACATAGGAACTGCTAGAAAAAATGTTAAGGGCAAAAACGGGTCACATTTTTTTGCCGAATAGAAATCACTATAAGATTTATTAAATCGTCATCAAACCATGGAAATCTTTTACATGAACCATGACTCGTAACCGGCACGCACCAAGTGAAACAACCAAACATAATATTGTAAAAATTATTAACAGCAATTTCAATGTCTGTTTCGTTAAGTACGCACGATCAATCACGTTTTGAAATATCTTCATTCAAGGCAACAAAGTTGGCTTTATTAAAGTTAAAACGATGAGAAATAGCATTCACTTCTGACATCGGAAATGCAAGTATGCAGTTCCTATAACCGTCGATTCATCTTAGAGGGAAGAAGTCACGGAACGCAACCTGACTCCAATCCTCAGTGACCAGCCATCAGCATATTCCCAGGCATTACCTGGCTCAGCAAAACCGATCGGGTCAGCATATTTCTGGAACCTGACCCCAGCAACACGACCGGCACTTGCAACGTCAACATTTAATTTATAGTAAATTTCAAATCTATACATATTAATATAATTGTAGTGTCTGTCTGTTATTTGCTTATAAATGGCTATAAGTAAGTTTTTGCGTTATTTTAGCAATAACTAAGCACAAAACCACATTTTTGAAATTTTTGTCTGTCTGTCTGTTCGGCCGCTTTTCACGCACAAACGGCTGAATCGATTGTCATGAAACTTGCACAGTTTGTTAGGTGTCCATAGGGATGTAATCTGCTTTTGGTTTTATTTCACTCCCCTCTCGCCATCTACCCCCTCCGTACAAAGTGACTAATTTTCAAAAATATATATCAATCAAATTTTCTTCGAAACTATAAAAGCTATTAATTTGAAATTTGGAATATATTATTTATGTTATAAATGCAGTCTTTTGGTATACAATTTATTTGAATTCCCTCACTCCTTCCACCACCTCCCATACAAACTAAACTTTTTCATGAACCACTTTACACCAATTTTCTCAGTACGTGTAGCTTCCATCGAACTAAAATGTTGTATTAAATACTTAATTAACATTATTATTAATATCGGGAAAAAATTAACCGATTAGCTTCACTCCTTCTACCCCCTCCCATACAATGTGACAAAGTTCCACGACTTTATAAGAATTCGATTTTCTTGAAAAGTGTGAATGATACAGATCTGAAATTTCAATTATGTTAATTGCATGATAATTATAGTTGTTTTTCGAAAAATCACCAAAAAGCCCCCACTCCTTCTACCACCTCCGATACAAATTGCACAATTTCATTAAATTCAATGCACTAAGTTTCTCGGTGGTCAAATGGTAGTAAAAGGTCTCGGGTCTGCATTGGTTTACTGGTTTCCAATAAAGTATTAAAAGCCGAGAAAAGCCTACTGTAAGAACATCGTCAGCTCTGCTACCGAATCCTACCTACACCTCCTCGTGGTGGCCGCTGGGAACACTCACTTGAGAGTTGCTAACGTAGGAGGGTGAAGGCGAGTTTTCCGCGCCTGATAACGGAAACAACAATAATACCCACTCCTCCAGAGCGGAGGTTGGGCGAAGGGTTAACTCCCCTGTCACCATAAAAAAATTTTCATTGTTTTGGAACCCAAGACGAAGCCTCGGATAGAATTGGACCAACGGAAACGACCGCGCAAACGTACAACGGACTATGCTTTTGGATCCTGGAATATCAGATCATTAAACAAACCTGGTGCTGTTAAAGAATTACTACAACAGGCCAGTCAGTACAAATTAAATGTGTTGGCAGTCCAGCAAACGAAATGGACTGGTAGCGAGATTCAGGACATGAGATCGCACACAATTTTTAAAAGTGGGAAGCCCTCAAGAAGCCGTGAATTTGGAGTCGCCTTTATTGTGGATAGGGAATTCAAATCACACGTCATCGACTTCAAGCGAATTAACGAACGGATGTGTGCGATCCGCATCAAAGCGAAATTCTTCAAAATATGGCTAATAAATGTACATGCCCCGACGGAAGAAAAAGATGAGGAAATGGAAGATGCCTTTTATACGAGCCTTGAAAGGCTATTCGACTCATTGCCCTCAAACGACGTTAAAATAATACTTGGCGACCTCAACGCTAAGGTCGGGAACGAAGAGACTCATCGTGGAACAAATGGAGGGCATGGCCTCCACGACGAAAGTAACGACAACGGCCAGCGCCTGATAGACTTTGCATGCAGCAGAGACATAGTTATAAGTTCGACATGCTTCCCACATCGACGCATCCATAAAAGAACATGGGCATCAACAGATGGCAATACCTTTAACCAAATAGACCATGTCCTTATACAGCGGAGATGGGCCTCCAGCATCATTGACGTTCGAACATTCAGAGGAGCAAATTGTGACTCGGACCACTACTTGGTCAAATCCAAATATCGATGTCGTATGTCAAAGGCGTATCAAACAAAGACTAGCCCTCTTCGTAAGTTCGACATCGAAAAGCTCCAAACGGCGTCAGTTGCGGAAAATTACGCAGCAGCACTTGAAAGAGAGCTCACTCCGATTCTGCAGGATGACATACCGAAGCCTGTGAGCCAAGTTTGGATGGATATAAAGGCAACCATAAAGACCGTTGCGGAACAAGTGGTTGGGTATGAAGCTCGGCGCAAAAGAAATGACTGGACGAATGCCAAGATGCGTTAGATAAGAAAAATCAGGCGTACAGACAGTTTCTCGAAAGGAATACCAGAACGAAGAGAGAAAAATACGAAAATCTCCGACGAGTAGCAAATAAGGTCATTAGATGTAAGAAAAGAAAATATTATGACGACCAATTGAGAAATATCGATGACAATCTAGCGAGCAATAAAACAAGACAAGCCTACAAAGTAGTGAAAAGCCTAAGACGTGGATATCAGCCTAAGACAACCCTCTGTAAAGACAGAAATGGCACTATCATCGCCGAGGATAGTCAGATTAAGGAAAGATGGGCGTCATATTTTAAAGAACTCCTTAATCCCGCACACGGCTCCCGAACATCGGAGCTGATAGGTCTCCAAAACTCCGACGAATGCCCACTGGAACCTCCAACGTTGGAATTTGCCATCAGAAGCCAGAAAAGCAATAACGCGCCGGGCATCGACGAAATTCCAGCGGAATTAATTAAATATGGCGGAAGCTGCACCCGAAATGCCATCCATAAAGTGATTCAGTACATCTGGAATCAGGAGCAAATACCGGAGGAGTGGTGCCAATGCATTATTTGCCCTATCCACAAAAAGGGAGACAAACTGCAGTGCGAAAACTACAGAGGTATCTCACTACTTTGCACGTCATATAAGATACTGACAAAAATATTAGAAAATAAGAATAAAATTTACGCTCACAATGTGATTGGGGGAGTACCAAGGCGGTTTTAGAGCTGGTCGATCAACGACTGATCAACTTTTTACGGTCAAGCATACGACAGTATTGATCGAAACGTACTGTACAAAATAATGCTGCATTTTGGCATCCCAACAAAACTAGTCCGACTGACCAAAATGACGATAACATCAACAACATCACAAGTCAGAGTCAACAACCAACTAACTGATGCCTTTGACACAAATGTCGGACTAAAACAGGGTGATGGGCTGGCCCCTCTGCTTTTTAACCTAGCTTTAGAATACGTCATCAGAAAGTTACCCGTTGACACAAGAGGCACGCTGCTTTATAAATCCAGCCAGATAGTGGGTTATGCGGACGATATCAACATATTATCACGCTCTTTCACATCCGCAAAAGAAATTCTACTAAGCCTCGATCAAGCAGCAAAAGAAGTTGGCCTGAAAATCAATGAAACAAAAACGAAAATAATGACACAAACAAGGAAAAGGACCCCCAATAGACAAAACATTACAATTGACGAATATAATTTGGAAAATGTGGACGAATCCATATATTTAGGCACAAAATTGACAAAGAGTGGAAATGAAACAAACGAAATAAAAAGACGAATCCAGCTCGCAAATAAAACGTATTATTCAGTCTTAGCTATTCTTAAGGCCAGCTGCGTACACAGGAAGACCAAACTCCAAGTCTACAAATCAATAGTAAGACCTGTGCTTTGCTACGGATGCGAAACATGGACCCTTACACAAGCATCCGCAAATATGTTGAACGCTTTCGAAAGACGGGTCCTGAGACGAATAATTGGAGCGAAACGTGATGGTGACCGATGGCGAACTAGATACAACATATATTATATATTTGACGAACCGGAGGTTTCCGCTATCATCAGACGGCGGAAGCTGCAATGGGCTGGCCATGTACAAAGGACGGACGAAACTCGAATACCTAAAAAGGTATTCGAGGGAAAAACGGAGGGCCGGAGGCCAGTGGGAAAACCCAGGAAACGCTGGTCCGACTCTGTTAACGAAGACTGTTCATCGCTGCTCGGATTTCAAAATTGGAGGACGCGGTCACTGGACCGAGATCGCTGGAGACTTCGGCTACGGGAAGCCAAGGCCCGAAAGGGGCTGTAGCGCTGCGACGACGACGACTAAGTTTCTCAGTACCTACTCAATTTTTGAAGCTTAAATTTGGTACAAACAATTTTTATACATAGCTACTCTAGCATGATGTGAAACAAATTAGTTCATTGCTGTCACCCCTTCTACCACTTCCCATACAAAATTTCTTAACACCGCAAAAATTTCGATTTCATTTATACATAGTATCGTATGATTTGGCATTACGCACAATCGTAGTCCTGCTATGTTTTTAAGCTTAATGTTATTTTATTTGTTTTTTTTTTTTTAATTAATACAAGCTATAATTATTCACATGTCGTTAACGCTCTTCAACACGTATATGATCTCGAATCATGGGTTTGATTTGATCACGAGCCTGTCCCATACAAATGCGAGTATCATGCTTTCATTCTCAATAATTTATGGTTCTGATTCCAACAAAATACAAACCATTTTCTTCAAAGAGCCATTAAAGTAAGCAGATTTATATCCTACATAATGTCTTACTAACTACACTCTCAAAAATTGCTTATTATTGCTATTTTTACGCGGACGAAGTCGCGGGCGTTCGTCAGTAATGTAATAAAATATTAAGTCTGTCAATTTTTGTATCTCTCGCGGAATAAACGCCTTTATTATCTTTAAAATTTGTTCTTTTTTTTTAATTTAAAAAGTAGATTAACTTAACTCTTGCGACATCCAGAGTTTCTCACCGCTTTGCACATATCCCACAGATTCTTCAACACTAGTTAGAAAAGTGTTTCTGGTTGCCTGCCAATTGTCGTCCAGTGTGCGTATTTCATATTCACCCAATGTGGATGACTTTTCGCGTAGAATGGTGGTGTACTCGCGTTTTTTATTGGGATCTTTGAGTTCATCCACATTAAGCTTGCGCTCCAGTCGAAGAATTTTTGATCAGCGGATAGCTGCAATATTTCAAGCAGGCAACCATCAAGGAGATCGCTCACCACCTCAGCTCCACGCTTCGCTCGCACATCGAGGAGACATCTTCTCCATCGGCGACCTATAGGTTCTGAGTAACACCATAATTTTGAAATATACATAGTTGCATTGTACTCGAAGAAACCTACACTATAAGGATCAATGAGGAAAGGAAAGGCAAATAAAAATAAATCAATTTAATTTATTTATTTGTAAATTGAATAATATATTTACTCATCAGTAGTTTATGTAACAGACGCAAATCCTGCTTTCCAATAAAATGTAAATTTTGTCTAAAGTATTTCGTTTTCATTTTTTTTTCTTTTATTTTTGTAATCTTTGTTGCAGCTATATAAACGAAAAACAAAAAATTTCTCATTTTGTAAAATCGTTAGTAAAAAAAAAAGAACTAACAATAAATTAAAAGTATTCTTTCCGTTAAATAAATACTGTAAGAAAAAAAAAAACCATTTAAAATAGGAAATAAATCGGAAATTTGTTTTCTTTTAATTTTTTTTTGGAATTGTAAAATAAAAATAAATTAAACTTTAGATACATTTTTTTCATATTTATATTTTTAGTCTTAGTAAAGATTTTCATCCGCGCTGTATTTACTTATTTCTTAAATATTTATAACCATTTGCGTGTGTTTTGTGTCTCATTTTATATATGTTTTAATTGTTTTTTTTTATCACAAAAAATAGATTTATTTTTATAATATATATTTCGTTTAAAATTAATAATAAATTTAAAAGATACAAAAAAAAAAATACTTAATACAGTGGTAATGTATAAATTTATGTATAAAAAAACAAGAGGAAAATCGCTCGTTTAAATATTTAAATACGTTTAGTTTTAATTTTAAATGAGGTAAAAAGATTTTGTTCTTATTTTGTTTTTTTTTTTTTTGTGTGTAGAAAATTATGGTTCAGAAAATTTATGAATTTTAATCACGAGTATCGTTATTCGATTAATGCATTTTGTTTTAGTAAGAAAATGATTGTTAGTTGGTTTTTCGATGTTATGTGATGTTTTACATTGAGTTTTTAAGAACAGTTCTGTTTTATGTAATGGTGTACAGAAAATGTTGAATCAGTCGTATTAGATGTAAATGCTTTATTATTCTATTAGTAAAGTATTTTATATGGTTTGGTGAATGATTTCGCAGTGAATTTTGAATGAAAGGAAATATTTTTGGATTTTATAGGTACGCTCTTTTGATTTATTAATCGTGAGGTCTACGCTGAGATCTTTATCAAATTTATGGATCAGTTTTATAATGATTTCAGCAGGGATAATCGCGATTAATAAATTAGAACAGTACAAAATTTCGATAATCTTTCCATTAATTTAAAGTTTTTATAGTAATAGTTGCAAGATGTTCGAATTCAATCGAAACAATTAGACATGAAGTGCCTAATCAACTGATGGTACACAAGTCCCTATAAGGAAATTTTTATTTTGACTTTCTGTTAGAAAATCATAACCACAGAATTCAGAATACGAGTGTTTCTTTTGGAAACGGACTACTGCCCAAATCAATGCTCTAAAATAAACAAACTAAACAACATTAGAAAGGTATTTTCATCAAGGTGTGGGTTTCTGGATTCCAGGTCTCTACCTGTGTCGGTTATGGATTTCGGCTGAAATACGGCAACACGGTGAAAGGGAAATTGCAAGAAAACATCCCGTACTGCAATCAGATCATGACATCCGCCAAGCTTACAAGAACTTGAAGAAGGGCAGGAAAATTTGCCCAAAATTTTCATGCGTACTGTACTCGGACGTTTTTTTATATATACATAGAAGGCACAGTGATCGACATCAAAAGTTGGACATTTAGCGTTCTTACTTTGTTTTTAACACGGTTTCCTTTTCAGTTGTGCGAACGTTATAGGTACACATAATGCCTTCGCGGATTTGACTTACAAAAAACAATACTATGGCTCATATTCTCGTTTACGGTACGGGTCGTTCGTTTCGAATCAATCTTAGTATCTGTCCAACATTTTGTAATGCGCACTGTCCATTTGTTCTCCGTGAAAAACTATGAAAGAAAAAAGTATAAACCCAACTGGAAATAAAGCGCTTCAATGCGGTTGAAGTAGCATTAATTTATTTTTGTATGATCCCAATCGTTTTATTCATCTGTTTCAATTTTTTATTGACACCATTTTAAAATTGAGCCATTTGCTTCTCTCCAACGAATAAGAACGTCTTGATTTTACAGTGGTGGACAAAAGTCTATATACAGCACCTTATATTGAGTTTCTTGGTGATTGGAAGCTTTAATCAAAAAACCATTGATGCAGTTTTTTTTTGTCACTATCGAAAATATATTTATTAAGAAATAAAAACAAAAAGTTTTCAGAAGAAACTTAAAACGGGATTTAAAATAAAAACATAAAAAAATTACTTGACAAAAGTCTACGAACAGTCAATGCTTGCTTACTTATAGACGAAATGTTGGACAAGTATTTGTTTATTTGTTGTACATGTGCAGCTACAATGCTATTATACATAGTTTTATCGCTAGTTTTGAACTGTAAAGTCGAAAAAATGTCATCGGGAAAGGAAATCTGCAGTGATGTGCGAAAATTGGTCGTTGAATACAAATTATTGAAATTCAAATGAAGTTCAGTGCAAACTTTGAAAACACCGGACCTATTGAGAACAAGCCACGAACTGGTCGACCGAAAAAACTTTCGCGGAGAGACCTCAGCCTGATTTTGAAGGAAGTGGACAAAAATCCTAAAGCAAGTGCTCCAGATTTGGCGGAACGAATCGCTACGGTGAGTAACAAAATTATCCATCCAAGGACTATTACGCGAGCGTTGAATACAAATGGTTTTCGAAACAGAACTCAGCTAAAAACCGACTTCTGCGCCTAGAATTCGCAAAGGCTCATATTAACAAGGACATGGATTTTAGGAAGCGAGTCCTTTTTACTGATGAATCTAAATTCAACATTTTTGGATGTAATGGTCGCGCCAAAATCTGGAGGAAGAACAATACTGCCTTAGATCCCAAAAACTTGGTACCTACGGTCAAGCATGGTGGAGGCAATGTTATGGTTTGGAGAGCCATAGCAGCATCTGGGGTCGGAAGATTAGCATTTATTGAATGCACTATGGATCGCTTTGCATATAAAAGCATGTTGGAATAATATTTGAAGCCATCAGTGGATACGTTGGAAGCAGTTGAATTTTTCAACAAGACAACGATCCAAAGCACACAGCTCATATCGTCAAAGATTGGTTATTACATTACGCTCCCAGACAGCTAAATCATCCTCCCCAAAGCCCGGATTTGAATTCGATAGAGAATATATGGGAGCTCCTTGAGCGAAAAATTCGAAAGTGCTCTGTAAAAAACAAGAATTCGCTGAAGGATGCGCTCATAGTAGAAAGCGAGAAAATAACGCCAGAAGAAACTGGTAATTTAGTCGCCTCTATGCCCCGAAGACTGCAAGCAGTAATTGATACTCAAGGGGGCCCAACAAAGTACTGAAAAGAAAAATATTTGGAAAAATACTGTTATGTTTACCCGAACATTTTGTCTATAAGTAAGCAAGCATTGACTGTACGTAGACTTTTGTCAAGTGATTTTTTACGTTTTTATGAATTCCGTTTAAGTTTGTTCTGAAATGTTGCTGTTGGTACAACGTAAATATATTTCCACGCCTTGCACTCTTTTACTATCACAGCCCAACGGGGAAAAAAGAGCTTACGAAGTATTTAAAATGCGCTTATTTTGTCGCGAGGAAGAGTTTCGAACCTGCTAACATTTCATATCCATTTTACCATTGCATATCCGCTGAAGTCAGCTCTCCGCTTTAGCTTTAATGGAAGCGATTTCAATGCGTATTTTCAAAGCTATTTTAATTTTTTTTTGTTGGGCAAAAAGTGAGATGGAGAGCACATAAGTGTGTAACGAATAAGCAAATAATTTTTTTTTCGTCGAGAACATTCGAATGTGGGATCCTAGATTGCAAAGCAGACGTGTTAACCACTGAGCCATCTCCACCCAACGTTTAAATCGGTCAAAAGCGTGTTATCATAAGCCGCTAATAAAGAGCCTTTCCCCAACATCTTTAGAAGCTGAAGCATGTGTCCTGTTGTTTGAAAACAGAGGATCAGATTAGCATTTACAGATCATTTATCAGTATTACATAATAAGGTATTGTATAGCCTCATTCAGCCACGTTATAAAATTTAATTTATTTTCACTTAGTAAAAAAAAGACTTCCTTTTCCGAAAGAGAACCAGTGACGATTTTCAAATTGCACCAACTTTTTATGAACCTTTGGAATTTAAAAAGAATTGAACATTGCCATGCAAATAGATTCTTGCCGTAATACTAGCTTTTACAAATCATGCTATCTGAAAAACGTCACAAAGAAAGTAATAGAATTAAAAGGAAAGATTTTCGGATTTTACACTGTTATGCTTCATTAATTGTGACATTTCGGTCTCTGCAGGCAAAAATGGAGCAGTTGCATGCTTAAGGGGCAACATAATCAAAAGACCTTAATACCATATTACAACCAGTGTCACGAAATGGGGGACGCCATTGCGCCAACAGATAATGAGCTTTCTCCATGGTTGCGGGAAAAACACCCATTCTTAAATAGCCGTGATGAAAGGGACGAAAAAAGGAAGACGGTAAGGGTACGCGTTACCTACTGGTACCATTTGAAGCCCCATATTAAGCGCCACTGCAACGAAATGAAGGACTCCATTTCGCCAACAGATAATGGGCGTCCATCATCAAAAGAAGACGCAATCATGCCAGCATATAATGAGTTTCCTCCATGGTTTCGGGGAAAAAACCCATCCTTAAATAGCCGTAATGAAAGGGGCGAAAAAAGGAAAGCGGTAGAGGTACGCATTGCCTACTAGCACCATCTGAAGCCCCATATTGGGCGGCACTGCAACGAAATGAAGGACTCCATTCCGCCAACAGATAATGAGCGTCCATCATCAAAATACCAAAATATTAGAACCAGTATTACAAAATAGAGAGCGCCATTGCGCCAACAGATAATGAGCTTCCTCCATGGTTGCGGAGGAAAAAAACCCTTCCTTGAATAGCCGTGATGAAAGGGGCGAAAAAAAGAAGACGGTAGAAGTACGCGTTGCCTACTGGTACCATCTGAAGTTCCACGTTAAAGAACTCCATTCTGCCAACAGATAATGGGCATCATACGGACCTCACAGCATGGTGAGTTAAGTTAGTTTTGTTGCCGGTTCCGCAATAACTCATCATCAGGACGTCCTGCTTCATAAGACGTTTTGGCAATGATTTGTCCAAAGCAGGCTTTCCGTTTTTTGCCCCTTACATCATAGCTCTTCCAAGGATGGTATTTTCCCCGGCGACCGAATTCTCCTCCCCACGCCCTCAGCCATGACTTTTCGTACAATGAAGTACCAGATGATTGCGTCAATCCCCACCAGAGTAAAAACAAAAATTGTCAAATTACTTTCTTCTGACTTCCATTAAAATATCTTCCGACCTGTATTCGAAATTTGGCATGACGTTCAAATGCGACAATCTTTCACACAATAGTGGTTCAAAATTTATTGTTTAGAAATTTGTCACAAAATTCCACTAACAAAATTTTTTCCCAAAGGATTACTGACAAAAAATGTCAAATGTAATCTTAAAAGTCACACATTTAAACTTATTTGTCATACTATTCTGTCGACGTTTCTTGGGAACATTCAAAACCAAAACTATGATGAGATCTGCGTCGGATAGAAATATACCAAACGTCCTGTAGCAATATGAGCAAAATTTTGTTTTGGTTCACTTTCTGGCGAAAAAAAGAGGTTAACCTTCGAGTGCGAATCGTGCACCAATACAAGTCGACGGGACCAGAAGAAATAATACCAGCCATGATTTAAAATGCGAAAAGGATGGTGATTCCGTGGCTGATAACGATGTCTCAACCTAAATTACGTGCTTTAATATGGAGGGAAGCTCGAGAAGTATTCATACTAAAACAGGCAAGGGTAGTCACGTTAACCCCAAGAACTACCGACCTATAAGTCTTCTTTTTTTCTGCAAACGCTAGAAATAAATGGCTAGATATCACGGACCCAGGGCATCTCTCACAAGCGGAACAAGAGTACACAAAAGGGAAATCGGTAGATTCAGCTATTCATGAAATGGTGATTGGCATCGAAAAATCCTTACAATATTACGAGTACACTCTAAGTACGCTTTCAACAATGTAACGACAGAAGCTTTTGCGGAGGCTCTCCGCTTTGCTGAAGTAAATAAAACGATCAGCGTATGGATCGAAACATTGCTTAGACACAGATCTTAGCGTCGGAAAGGGGCAAAGCACACTTCTGCAAATGCACCAGTAGAGGAACGCCATAAGGAGGAGTTTTATCTCCACTTTTGCGGGTACTGACTGTGAATGACATACTCAAGGATCTGAGAAGTTCAGGAACAAACGTTGTGGCTTATGATGATGACGTAGTGATATCAGGTAAGTACACAAGCACAATATCCGAACTCACGTAAGGAGCTTTCAAGAAACTGCACGATTGAGCAAAAAGGACTGGATTCAGCGTAAGCCCGCAAAAAACGGAACTGAGGAGTTTAGGCTATCGAAAATAGAAAGCACGGAATTGACTCTGTCCAACCATGCAGAGTACCTGGTTGTTCGGAAGAAACTAAGGCCAATTCTGCTGCACGGCATACTGGGAAGGTGGCCTGCACTGAATAATGTAACATAACGACAAAGATTGGAAAAAACACAAAGACAAGCATGTCTGGGAATCATTCGGATTCTTAAGACGACATCCTCAGTTTCCCTGAATGTCTTACTATCTTTGCCATCAATCGACATGTTCGCAAAAAGAGTGGCATCCAAGTGCGCTCTTCGACTCAAGGTCAAGCAACTTAAAAAGCGCACATACGGACATAGTATAAGCCTACATACAATAACAACAGATTCTGTGGTTACTAAGTCTGGGTTCGATAGGAAATTCTGGTGGTATACCAAACAGAGAACACTGGGAAACACGAACCGGGGAACCTACAGGATCCAACGGGCTCGTTTTTCAGATTAGATTGCCGAATGACTGCAGCATTTTTCAGGCGGAAAATCTAGCAATCCAGAAGGCAGCCAAAATCACCAATACGTTGCGGACCAGTAACGGAAAAATTAATGTCCATAACGATAGTCAGGCTGCCTTGAAGGCACTGCAATCATGTATAATACAATCAAGTTTCAGCTGTCACTACAGAATCTCCGTGTTAAAAGAAAGGTCGAACTATGCTGGGTTCCGGGCCACAGTGGCATAATAGGTAATGAAGTAGCGGACGAGCTAGCAAAAAGAGGTGCTAACCTTGAACTAGATCCGCAGAAATCTTACCACCGCCCATATATATCGTTAAAGGCTCTATAGGCACACAAATGATAAATCTAGACGAAGACAGGTTGGAAAAAAGCCAAAATCTGTAAAACCACGAAATTAATGTGGAATGTGGAATTACCCAGGAAGCAATGTATGACAGTAGTTCGTTTGGTTACCCGCCATCGCCTTATTGCAGCACATGCTTACAGGATGCGTTTGGCTGTGCATGATCTCTGTAGGAATTGCAAACAGTCAGGATAGAGGGAGGCGGTGGAGCACGTGTTATGTAACTGCCCGGTTGTTGCTAGAAGAAGGCTTAAGACACGGCGTTCTTTCCCGACTTCAAGCAGATCTCGAGCTGCGGTATGCGGAATCAGTTAAATTTCGCCGCGGCAACAGAAACCTTTGAGTTCAACAAGGAACTCGTAACATCGCTGGATGATAGACATCATCACTATAGATCCCAAGAGATCTCTGTGGGCTAAGGCCGCCTCTCTAATCTTACTTTAAATTAAATTATGCTATGACCCCGTATAATCAACGAAGAGTAAGCCAAAGCAGATTATTCAGAAAGGCCACTACTGCTATTGTACTGTAACACAAAGAATATATAATGTTTGATTCCGGTATAGGACATGTATCTTCTTCAGGACCTGCGACAGACAATCAGATCACAGCTGTCTGACGGCTGAATGTAAAATATCGAACGAATTTCAACTTTTTGTCCAACAGTCGTGTCGGGTTTCGAGAAATGTTAAAATAATGCTGAATTTAGATATGCGACGTTTTTCTTCGTCAGACCGAACGGCAGACTAGTCAGTCATTTGAAGCTGTCGGACGAAAGTCTAATAGCATTTTCCACTGGCTGCACTAGCTCCAGCTAAGCTCAAACTTTTTCATATTTCCGTTTTCACTGACAAATTTCTGTGTGACCTACTCTAGAGTGCTGCGTTCCACTGAACGAAATACTTGCATTTTGCTCGCTCTGAGTTCGAACTGGAGTAGACTACAGATCGAGTATCAAAAGAAAAAAAATCTTGATAGTAAAAAATAAATGTTAGCTTTCATCAATTTCCATTGCTAAGCGAGAAAGAAAACTGTTTTTCACAGAAACTGAGCAGTGCGGTCTGTAATTGCTCCGTGCTAGGTGCATTGTAAAAGTACCAGTGGAAAACGCTATAAGACATTTAAATTTTTTCTCAGGCAGCCGTGCGGAGAAATTTCAAAATTGTTTCGTTTGTTAAATTGTTTCGTTTTGAAAAATTCTTCCTCGTAGACAAAGGTTCACACCGAATCTTTTTGCTGTTACCTGCTTTTATGAGAGATGAGCTGTGCAGAAATCTCTCATAAAATAACCGTACCGCAAATGTTAAGGCCGGTTTTCCTAGCCAGCGTATTTTGAGCGCCGCGTACAACGTAATACGCCCAGCGCAACATGCCGGCACTTTTCTGAAGGATTACAGTGCAAGCGTTCTCTTACAGAGCGCAATATGTTCCACGCCAGCGTTGTATATCTGGCCTAATAAGGCCGACTGCATTCGGAGGACTCTATTGCGTCGTACGCTAAGTATCTTCATTATTTTGTGATTCTGACTGTTGCGATGTCAAAAAAGTAACTATTCATTACACCAATCAAAATCCAAAGTTAACATATATTTGAAAGAAAAGTATTCCGGATTCTACACTGTTACGTTTTATTATTCGTGACGTTTCGGTTTCTGCTGAGACCTTTATCAAACTGTTTGACAAAGATTTCGAATAATAATGCGTTTTCTTTCAATTCGAAATGCCGTGTGATAGCATTCACCAAACCATTAACATACATATATTTGTTACTTAAGTAACGAAATGGCTCACAAGCAGGGCATAACTCACGGCAAATAGTCTCAGCACGGTAAAAACGTTTCGTTACTCGAGTGTACCTGTACTTGACCCACATCAAATGGATAAAAATGCCTATGCTGAAAGTAACGTTTGATTGCAAAACCTATACAATTGCATAACGCCGTACCATGCCATTTCGACCCAAGAATGAGAACGAATATGTTTAACTATCGACAAAGATTCTACTGATATGGTTTGTTTCCACGTTTCTATCAACACCAGAGGGGAGAGCAGTGGCGCTCGGCTCGGGTGGCGGCCGTTACTAGTGTGAGGGTTCTGCACACGCGCTTGACCGGCGAAATCTATAGCGATTCATGATTACCTCTAGTATCTAGTAACGACAAAAATTTAACTGATTCTCTAAAAGTAACGAAAACTAACGAAACTTGACATCACTATTGGCTGTTCGTTTTTGGTTGGTATTGTTAATATGTACATATAATAATCCGTTCCCTAGGAAAACAGAAATGCGCAGCGTAATAAGAAATACGCTCCTGCCGACGTGAAGTTTTCCATTCAGTTCACGCTGGGTATTAGATTTGCTGCTTAGGAAAACGTCGGATATCGCTTCCAATTCATTTTTTTTTCTGCAATTTTTTGTTATCGTGTAGTTGGTCAGAATTCAAATCGCAAATGTCAAAGCTTTCCAGAGCTCAAGCTGGGCACAATTGTCGTAGCGGCCATCTTGAGTGACTCCAGTGGGTATGAGGTCATGAATTTTCCCATTTCAAAAGACCACCTGTTTAATTTTTCATGATCTTGTCGTAAAAACACATTTTACCGAAAACAACACAAGCATAATTAAATAAAATTAAGCACGGAAATATTACGCGAGTGCATACTTTTTCGTAATAGCTAAAATTCTATAGTTTTCCGTGTGAAAATTAATCTGGGAATTCTGCAAAATATGAATGACACATTCTCTTCGATGAGAGAAACCGAGATTTGACTTTGATTGCACTTTTTTCAATTAAAAATCTATTGCACTGATATTAACATGCAATAATTACACGCCAAGCACTATTAATAAAGTACCTTAGAAATCTTAACTATGGCTTAAAGAATGCTTTCACAGTGCATTTTGAAGTGAAGGAAAAGATTCCCGGATTCTACACTGTTACGGTTTAGTATTTGTGACATTTCGGTCTCTGCTGAGACCTATATCAAACAGTTTGAAAAAGGTCTCAGTAGAGACAGAAACGTCACGAATAATCAACCTCAACTATCTTTAACACTGCATTTACAAATAAACGTGGATCTCACGAAGACCGCCGTAACACGTCTACATAATTCTTCACCAACAAAACATTTAGCGGAACTGTGTGGATTAAACATCGAAAGTTTTTTTTGTTTGTTGATCAATTCACAACTTTAAAATGCGATTCATTTAAGTAAAAAAAATTATGTTAACTCTTAAAAAAAAAAAATAACAGATTAGCAGTAAATGGAAGTAGAAATAAAACCTACACAGGAATAAAACGTTATATTGCGTGAACATTTTCAAAATTACTTCATCAATGGTTCGATTTTAGCGAGAATTTAACTTCAATATTTTACAAACAGGAAAGGTTAGGACTATCTCTTTCTCTCGATGAAAGATAAAAAACTGTGAACACAATTATTATTATTATTATTATTTTTTTACAGTATGAAATTGAATTCCCACTCATAATCGAATCAATTGAAAAAGGAATAATTCATTTGTTCGTCCACAATATAAAACGTTAAAAATAAATAATACATGTTTAGTTTTAATATTATGAAAAGAATATTTTTGTTTTGTTTTTTCTTCGCGGTTCTTTTTCTCTATATAATTATTTTTGTTTTCTTTATTAATAACTAGATATTTTCATGAATTTAAATTTGTTTTGTTTTTTTTTTCATCATCGATTAAGTTAAATTTTGTTCTTTACTTCTGTATTTCGCCTTCTCTTCATTATTTTTATCTTCAATAAAAAAAACGATTCGATTATTACCACTAAAACGAGTTTATAGTTAAATATCTTTTTGTTTTTCTTTTATTTAATTTCATATTTCTGCGCTTTTCCAATACTTTGCTTATTGATATTTTTTTTATCGAATAATTCGCAATGTTAAAAAAAATCGGTTTATTTAAATAAAAAGATTAAAATACAAAATTAAAAATTTGTTTTTTCCGTTGTTTATTTGTTTTGTTCGAATAACTTCAATAGTATGGGCATGGGGTTATATTAATTTTTTTTATTTATAATGATTTTTTGTGTATATAATTCCTCAAGCGTTTTTTTTAATTATTTTATATATTTATAGTTCTTTAAATAATTTCACAAAAAAAAAAAATTTAATCATCGTTTTCATTATCATTTTGCCTTAAAATTTTAGACATAGAAAATCTAATTATTAAATTAATTGTAATTAATTATTAGGGTTTTTTTCATGTTTAATTTAAAATGTTTACTTTTAATTTTATTTTTATTTTATATAAACAATATTTTTTTTTAAATTTATATTTATAACGTTACTAAAGCCTACTTTAAATTAAATTAATATTTAATTATATATATAATTATTATTCTTTCGGATAAAATAATAATTCTGCAGTAACATTTTGCCTTAAACTTTTATCATCAACGTGTCGGCTTAATTTTATTCAGTGGTTGATTATTTTCTTATTTTGCTTTAATATGTGTTTTTTTTTATTAAACACGTTATTTTCAGTATATTTTAATTAAAAAAAATGTTTTTTTTTTGTGAAAGACAATTGCGATGTCTTTCGTATTGTGTGTATATAAATGTATAGCTTACTTACAGAGTAAATTGGGTTAATGCTTTCAGTTCAGTTTGTTGTTTTTTTTGATTTTAATTATACTTTGTAGTACCAACACATTTTACCTTACCTTCTATTAAATTCCGATTTAATAGCTGAAAAAATAATGAATAAAATAGATTAGAAAATGTTTTGAAAGGTTTGAACGTTTCTATCGTTTACCATCTATAATGTCCTGTTTGGCTTTCTGAATTTCTAATCGCATTTCTCTTACAATGTCAGCCTTTAAACTATCCAAATCAGCAGAAAGGGCTAGAGATAAACCGTCACCATTTACTTGCTAGAAATAAAAACGAAAAAATTAATCATCATTGTGTTCGTATCCAGTATTTTGTGTATTGGTTTCATAAGGCTGTTCCGCAAGAAATTCCACTGTTCAATATGACAGCAAATTGAGGAAATATTCATTAATAGTTCGATAAATGTCGATCAGGCACAGCAACATTGAAAATGGTAAATTGAAACCATCTCAAGCGGATGGTCTGTTGGGTAGATTGCCTCCTCATGGTGCAGACTGGATAATGCTAAAAGGTTTACAGATAGGGAGGAAATAAGTCGAATAGCTCGCTGTCGGCTCCGTATCCTATCAAGATAGGGGGGAAGGAATAAAGCCGAACAGCTTACTGTCGGCTCCGTATCCTATCTATGGTTTTTGTCGGATGTGATAGGGGGGATTGAAGTCGTTCAGCTAGCTATCGGTTCCATATCCTATCACAGCATCGATCCTTTTGAAATCTGGACTGGTCATGTTTCAGTTCTATGGTTCAATCAAATCAATCAAATTCCTGTTAAGACCCCCTATAGGGGCATAGGACAGAAACAACTCTCTTCCACAAGGCGCGATCCTGAGCATCGGCTTTAAGCTGTTGCCAGGACTTGTTTATTCCTCTGGCCTCCTGCTCAACTGCTCGCTTCCATGTGTTACATGGTCGACCAACCCGACGTCTTCCTTGAGGGTTATAATCCAGAGCCTGTTTTGCGATGTTTCGCTCTGGTTTCCTCAAAGTATGACCGATCCACTGCCACTTTCGCCGTTGAATCTCAATACCTATTTTAGTCTGGCGAGTTGTACTCCAAAGTTCGTCGTTGGAGATCACTTCTGGCCAGAATATTCCTAAAATGCGCCGGAGGCATTGGTTTACGAAAGTCTGTAGTTTCTTGGTAAGTCGAACGGTCACTTTCCACGTAGTACAGCCATATAACAACACGGATTTGACGCATGCGTCAAAAACTCGCAGCTTCGTGCGAAAGGAGATCTCTCTTAACCTCCAGAAAGGGGAAAGGATACCGAAGGCCTGACGAGCTTTATTTAGCCGAGCCTCAACATCCTTTTCGGCTCCACCGTCCATGCTGACAATGCTTCCGAGATAGCAAAAATCTTGCACCTCTTCCACATCCTGTCCATTAAGAACAATCGGTGTGCTTGCGTTCGAACCCATGTGCATGTACTTGGTTTTACGCACATTTATTTTCAGTCCCGCCTCTTTGCATTTAGAATGCAACGAGCGAACATTTGACTCTAAGTCCGAACGGGTATGTGCAAGCAAACACACGTCATCAGCATAATCAAGGTGACTTAAGATGTTAAATAGTCTCCATTGAAGACCTTTACCTTCCCCACCTTCCAGTGCAGCTTTCAAGATGTCATTTATTACCACCAGAAACAGGGCTGGTGATAATATGCAGCCTTGTCTGACACCCGTTCGCACAGGAAAGCTCTCGGACAGCTCTCCTCTATGCAAGACGCGACACCTTGCATCTTCGTAGGATTCTTTAATCATAGCTATGACCTTATCTGGGATACCTCTCCTACGCAAAGCATTCCATATGTAATCTCGCTTAACGCTGTCGAAAGCCTTCTCGAAGTCCACAAACATGAGATGTAGTGGCGAACCCATTTCGGCTGACTGCTCTAATATTATCCGTAGGATATTTGTGTGGTCGGTACAAGACGACCCTTTACGGAATCCAGCCTGATAAACTTCGAGAGTGCTCTCGACGACATCACTAATCCTATTGAGAATTACCTTAGCCATAATTTTTGATACGGCAGTAAGTAGACATATACCACGCCAATTGCCACAATCCCGAAGGTCGCCCTTCTTCGGAATTTTCACAATGACGCCCTCCTTCCATTCAGTCGGATATCTTCCATCATTCCACACCTTAGTGAAGAGTGGGAGGAGTATATCGGCTGTTATTTCCGGGTCCGCTTTAAGGAGTTCGGTTGGTAGTCCGTCTATACCTGGAGCTTTCCTTCCCGCCATTGACCGAATGGCGGAAACTATCTCTTCCTTATCTGCGGGATCGTCCCTAATAGAGGATTGTTGCGGTTGGATGTTTGGAAGTTGTTCTGTTTCCGGAATATCTTCATCTGACAAGATGTTTAAAATATCAGAGAAGTATTCCTTCCATCGTCGCAACTGGTGTTCACTCATATTAAGGAGAGTTCCGTTGACATCTCTCACCAGGTGGTTGGCGGTGAAATTCCTGTTCGTCAACTGTTTCATGATTTTAAATAGTGAACCCATATCCCCAAGGTAAGCCGCAGATTCTGCCTTGTTTGCCAGATCTTCAATGGCCTTTCTCTTGTCGCGTCTAACAGCCTTTTTAAGCTGTATATGAGCATCGCGGTAGTTCTGCCTCAAGTCGGGCGTTCGTTGGTTGACATCGGGTTGAGAGATGATTGCCAATTTGGCTTTTTTCCGATTGCCAACCTTGTCCCATGTGTCTTGCGACATCCAGGGTTTCTCACCGCTTTGCGCATATCCCACAGATTCTTCAGCACTAGTTAGAAAAGTGTTTCTGGTTGCCTCCCAATTGGCGTCCAGTGTGCGCATTTCATGTTCACCCAATGCGGATGACTTTTCGCGTAGAATGGTGGTGTATTCGAGTTTTTTGTTGGGATCTCTGAGTTTATCCACATTAAGCTTGCGCTTCATTTGAAGAATTTGTGGTCGTCGGATAGCTGCTGTACACAATCTCAAGCAGGCAACCATCAAGTGGTGATCGCTCCCCACGTCAGCTCCACGTTTTGCTCGCACATCGAGGAGACATCTTCTCCATCGGCGACTTATAGCCAAATGGTCGATCTGGTTCTGAGTAACACCATCAGGGGAAACCCAAGATGTTTTATGATGACTCTTGTGTGGAAAAAGGGTCCCTCCGATGACCATTTGCCGAGTACTACAGAACTCCACA
The DNA here is from genome assembly GCA_963669355.1 of Chorisops tibialis. Taxonomy (NCBI): domain Eukaryota; kingdom Metazoa; phylum Arthropoda; class Insecta; order Diptera; family Stratiomyidae; genus Chorisops; species Chorisops tibialis. Next base: position 71,069,359 of record OY770263.1, on the reverse strand, counting down.
AATAATTCGCCGTTTTCGGGTCTCTTAATCCAAGGTCGTGAAGGGTCGACCCAAGGGTCACCATGCCTCCCCATGACGTGTTCTAGTCCAGTGTTGTTTGACCCAACCTGGGCGTTCATATCTCCCGAGATGATAATAATATCACCTCTTGGAACACGTTCGAAGGTGGCACTCAGTTGGCTATAAAACTCCTCTTTGTCACCAGATGTTGCGGTATTAGTTGGTGCGTAGCACTGCAGAATTGTGACGTTTCTGACACTGGTCCCGAGCCTGACGACGATAATCCTATCCGAGATTGGTTCCCAGCTAATGAGACTGTTTCTCGCTCTCGGCGTAAGGACGAACGCCACGCCATTTCTGGCTTCACTTTCAGGGCCAATGTACAGAATAGTGTTTCCGCTAGGGGTTCGTTCTTCTCCTGATCCTGTCCACCTGACCTCGCTCAAGCCCAAGATTTGGATGTTATAGTGCTTCATTTCACGGTCGATCACTGATTGGCGGTGCAAGGACCGAGTAACCCCAGCTCTTCCCCCGTCATTCAATGTTCGAACGTTCCAGAAGCCAATCATAGTCCGTTTTCGAATGCCAAAAGTCGTTACCGTAGAATCAGTCCGTATCCGAGGCGATGTATCCGTTTCTCGTATCATTTAGGTCTTAAGATCACGGGTGATAAGCCCATGATCCAGTTCTATGGTTACAAGGGAATTTATCCCTAAAATGATTCACAAGAGTACGCACTACTTACATATATGGTAACTATTATAAAATACGACGCTAGAGGAGTAAGCCTCGTATATAAAGATCACCTAATCTATGGTGGAACAGCATATGCCAATGGATGAATGGTTAGTGGGTAACTAATCCTTAATATACGAATTTTGGACACCAGATTCCCTCCGGTTTTAATCACCCTTCCTCTGGTAATGCGAAGCTCTGCCAGGGGTGACTCTACTTTCTCGCGCTACTCGTGGGATTTCTATGAATAACCTAATAAATAAACAAGGGGCTGATACTTCCCCAAGGTATCATAAACAGCGGCTAATGTAAAAGAGGTGGTAAACGGAACAATTACCCCTCCAGAAACCTCGCTTGTAGTGACTGCAGAAGCTAACCCTTCGGTCACTAAAAGGTTCAAGAAACTGCCACTTAGAGCGGACAGGAAAAACGCCAGCAAGCCTCAAATAGACGAACAACTGCTATCAGCAGAGCTGATGAAATTGAGTGTAATAGAAAATAAAAACAGGTTAGGCGGTGCCGCTAGAAGACTTACACGTACCACCGTAACCACGGCAAATATACGAACGAGGCCTGCATGCCAAAGCAAGATACCATAGAACCGGCACAGAAAAAAACCATAAAAAGAGGTTTTACCAATTCATGCAACTATCTTTGGAGAATAGCGACTTCACGAGCTAATCATCACCATGTGGGATGGGGCAGTAGAATCCACCCACAGCCAGTCCTGCTTGCCCTAAAAATGGCAAATGGGCACTTACTGGATCATGGGCTTATCGCCCGTGTCTGAAGACATAACTGATACGAGAAACGGATACAGCATCTCGGATACGAACGGATTCTACGGTAATGTAGCACGTCATGGAGAAGCATGGTGACCCTTGGGTCGACACGTCACATTGGATTAAGAGGCCCGAAAACGGCCAATTATTTGTGGATTTTTGTAATACTCGACAAATCGTTATTGGAAGGAGTTTGATAGTACTCGGCAAATGGTCATCGGAGGGACCCATTTTCCACACAAGAGTCACCATAAAACATCTTGGGTTTCCCATGATGGTGTTACTCAGAACCAGATCGACCATTTGGCTATAAGTCGCCGATGGAGAAGATGTTTTCTCGATGTGCGAGCGAAGCGTGGAGCTGAAGTGGGGAGCGACCACCAATGGATGGTTGCCTGCTTGAGCTTGTGCACAGCAACTACCCGACGATCACAAATTCTTCAAATGAAGCGCAAGCTTAATGTGGATAGGCTTCGAGGCCTCAACAAAAAGCGCGAGTACGCCACCATTCCACGCGAAAAGTCATCCACATTGGGCGGATATGTAACGCGCATACTGGATGCCAATTGGGAGGCAACCAGAAACACGTTTCTAACTAGTGTTGAAGAATCTGTGGGATATGTGCAAAGCGGTGAGAAATCCTGTAGCAAGATACATGTGACAAGGTTGGCGATCGGAAAAAAGCCAAATTGGCAGTCATCTCGATGTCAACCAAAGAACACCCGACTTGAGACAGAACTACCGCGATGTTCATATACAGCTTAAGAAGGCTGTTAGACGAGACAAGAGAAAGGCCCTTGAAGATCTGATCAATAAGGCAGAATATTTAAAATTATGAAGCAGTTGACGACCAGGAATTTCACCGCCAACCACATGTAAGAAATGTCAATGGAGTTCTCCTTAATATGACTGAACACCAGTTGCGGCGATGGAAGGAATACTTCTCTGATATTTTAAACATTTTGTCACAAGAAGATATTCCAGAAACAGAACAACTACCAAACATCCAACCGCAACAATCCTCTATTAGGGACGATCCCCCTGATAGAGAAGAGATAGTTTCCGCCATTCGGTCAATGGCGGGAAGGAAAGCCCCAGGTATAGAACTCCTCAAAGCGGACCCGGAAATAACAGCCGATATACTCCTTCACTCTTTACTGAGGTATATTCGACTAAACGGAAGGAGTGCGTCATTGTGAAAATGCTGAAGAAGGGCGACCTCCGGGATTGTGGCAATTGGCGTGGTATATGTCTACTTACTGCCGTATCGAAAATCATGGCTGAGGTAATTCTCAATAGGATTAGTTATGTTGTGGGGAGCACTCTCGAAGTTTATCTGGATTCCGTAAAGGGTCGTCTTGCACAGACCACACAAATACCCTACGGATAATATTGGAGCAGTCAGCCGAAATGGGTTGGCCACTACTTCTTATGTTTGTGGACTTCGAGAAGGCTTTCGACAGCGTTAAGCGAGATTACATATGGAATGCTTTGCGTAGGAGAGGTATTTCAGATAGGGTCATAGCAATGATTAAAGAATCCTACGAAAATGCAAGGTGTCGCGTCTTGCATAGAGGAGAGCTGTCCGAGAGCTTCCCTGTGCGAACGGGTGTCAGACAAGGCTGCATATTATCACCAGCCCTGTTTCTGGTGGTAATAAATGACATCTAGAAAGCTGCACTCGAAGGTGGTTAAGGTAAAGGTCTTCAATGGAGACTATTTATCATCACCTTGATTATGCTGATGACGTGTGTTTGCTTGCACATACCCGTTCGGGCTTAGAGTCAAATGTTCGCTCGCTTCATTCTAAATGCAAAGAGGCGGGAGTGAAAATAAATGTGCGTAAAAACAAGTACATGCACATGGGCTCGTCTAAATAAAGCTCGTATCTTTTCTCCTTTCTAGAGGTTATGAGAGGACTTCCTAGTATTTGACACATGCGTCAAATCCGTGTTGTTATATGGTTGTACTACGTGGAAAGTGACTGTTCGTTGTTTACCAAGAAACTGCAAACTTCCGGAAACCAATTCGTCCGACGTATTTTAGGAATATTCTGGCCAGAAGTTATCACCAACGACAAACTTTAGAGTACAACTGGACAGACTAAAATGGGCATTGAGATTCAAAGGCGGAAGTGATAGTGGATCGGTCATACTTTGAGGAAACCAGAGCGAAACATTGCCAAACAGGCTCTGGATTATAATTATCAAGGTAGACGTCGGGTTGGTCGACCATGTAGCACATGGAAGCGAGCAGTTGAGCGGGAGGCCAGAGGAATTAACAAGTTCTGGCAACAGCTAAAGGCCGATGCTCAGGATCGCGCTTTGTGGAAGAGAGTTTTTTCAGTTTTATGCCCCTATAGGGAGTCTTAACAGGAATTTGATTTATTGATAGACCTGCAGAAGAGGCTTAGCAGTCCACTTCGGGCACTAGCTATAGAGACGCGGTCAAAGGAATAAGGACAGGTATCATACATATCGAACATCCGCTTAAGATCCTAATTCCGGAGCAGCTAGCTGGTATCCAAAAATCCATTCAACAACAATTGTGGAAGGGTTGTTAGCCCGTTGCACAACCCTCTTTCTACGATTTCTTTTTAATTTTCGTAGATTGAGGTACCCAAGGTATATCCAAGCAGGCAGCGTGTTTGAATTATACGTCAACCGGTATTCGAACTCACGATCTTTGTATTGTAGACACGCTACTCACTAGGCTATGCCCTAGCTTATCCAAAAATCCATCCTGGCCGAAATCTCAAAAGCAGCCAAAGAGGGTACTAATTCACAATTTAGTGAACTTAGCCTCAAGTCAAAGTGCTAATTGTTTGCCTGGATGAGCAAACTGCATCTTGGCTGGAACGAATAGCGAAAGCAACTCTACCAACATTGGGGCTCTCCGGGAGGAAAATATTCCAAGGTTAGAAATAATCACGGGATCTTCTTCTTCGTGAGGGAAATCACGAAGAAGACTCGTCAGAGAATATTAATACCCTCATCGATGCTCAAAACGCTGGTTTGTGCGCCTCGAATTGGAAAGTCCTCAGTACGAGGAAAGAGGGCATAAACACAATAATAATCTTTTCTATTGATGGCCAATCGATGGAAAGTCTTTAACAGAAGGGACACCGAGTCTGTTTCAAATTCTCGAGTGTGACTCTACGCCCTAAAGCCAAGGAGGTCAGAAGCGGCAAGCCGCAACCTACCAAAGTTGGCCAAAAGCCTGAATAACCTAAAAGTTATTCAGGCGATTCTCCACTGTGCAGCAGCAGCCATCTCAAAACTTTTTTCCCCATTTTTATAATTTATCGAGAAGAGCTGTCAAAATATTGGTAATTTTGTTTGATTGGCTTTACTTGCATGCCTGTTTTTAGCCCAATTCGGTACCAGAGCTCTTTTATGACTAAACTCCTACCAGGAATCATAATTTATGTATCCGCTTTTGTCCGCCACTGCATATTTGGTTCCTTTTCTTATTTTTAGGAGATGACTTATGTAGCCACTAAATCAATCACTAACATTGCTTAAAAGTTTCGCAGTTATGCCTTTGTCGAGATATGTACTGAAATTCAAAAACTAAACAATAGTTTTGCGTTCTCTCGAAAATTTGAAAGATTGTTTTGCGAGCGATCGCCTCATTTAATGTAACTCCTAGTTTATAGCTTTACTATAGTCAATGATTCCTGTTATACGAAATAAACTAAGTAAATTGTTATCAGATTGCTCGACTAGCTTGAAACAAAGTTTTGACTAATTAAATCTGCTTTATATTAGATTGCGTTTACGATCGATGTGTGCTTTATACAGTACAACTTTTATATTCAATGCATACGAATGTTGTACTTAATTTGCTTTAGCGTTCCTGATATTGATGCTGATTATTAGATTTTCCATTGGCATGAATTTCGTAACAACTTTTAACTACTTTTTGCCTTAAATTCTCTGTTCAATGCGTTCCTGGATTTGACTAAATCATCTCCGAAATAATTATGTATAAGAGGTCGAGATTGAAACACCAGCCGTCAATTAACATCTTGAATTTGAAAAAAAAAAATTCGAACCAAAATTTACCTTAAGTATTGTTTCCTCGCTAGCACTACCAAAACGTTTTCGTATAGGTCGTGGTGATTCACCATTACTATTAGTATTATTTGAATTGCCCGATGTTCCATTACCGCTCGATCCTGTCCCAAGCTTATGAGGTAAAGTATTCGATTTTTCCCATGGTCGTTGCCGCACGTCTTCGTTAGGTTCCGGCTAAAAAAAAATAAAATTAAATTCATTTTCAAATTGAAACGCATCAAGAACTCAGTAAAGTACTTCTTTCTTTTCAGCCTGTGCTCTTCGTCTTGCTAACGTTTTAGCCATTTCGTCCATCATCGAGGCCATTCCTTTTGAAGTACGTCCGATCGTTCCATAGTTTCCGCTGCCACCACTCGACGTACTGCTGCCACTATTTTCAGCTGGTGGAGGTGTAGTCTAATTGTTGCAATCTTAAATTAATTACCAATTTTAAGTGAGAATTCTTGCAATACCGTTACCTTATTGTTTCTCTTAAGTTTTGCGCTCTGCAATTGTGCAGCAAGCGAGCTCATGTCCATGCCACCGCCGTCATTTCGGGATGCAAGACCGGCCATTGGTGGCGGGGGAGGTGGTGGCGGTGCCGCACCTAAAGGTGGGGCTGCTGAAGCCGTAATTGGCGGTTGCATTGGTGGTACTGGAATTTGTGGCAACGGTGTATTATTGAAATTCGGTCCGCCACTGCCGAATGCTGGTGGCGGCGGTGGAGCTTGCGGTGCTGCTGCTGATGGTGCTACTGTTGTCGATCGTCCTATTGTTCCGCCAGCGGGTGGTATAGGAACATTACTACCGGCACCACTAATCATTGATGGCAACATTGGCGGTGCAGCTGGAATTTGAGCGTATTGTGACTCATTGATCGAGGCGTTGCCATTCGTTTGGGCATAGACGCCCGACGACGATAGATTTTGTGAAGACTGTTGCTGAAGTTGTTGTGGAACGAGTGTTGGAAGCTGTTGTGACTGTTGGCTAGCATAAACTACACTATTTGAACTGGCCGAAGATGGAATTCCTTGGGCTTGTGAAGCCACATAGATTGGACCGTTCTGATGTGGCGGAGGTTGCGGCGGCACTTGTTGCAACTGCTGATTTAGACTTTGATTAGAACTAGATGACACGTAAATTGGCTGCTGATACTAAAAGAGATGCGCAAAAAATAGAACAAAAAAGAATGGGATACTATAAGAAGCAGTTTAGCGGCAGTGTCATTACAATTATTAAACTAAGTTGCAAAGAAATGCGTCAACATAAAAACCATACAACTACGAACAAAATAAAAATAATGCTCCACCTGATTTGTATATGAATTATTAAGAGGCTGGGAAGAGTAAACGGGATGATGCTGAGTTACCGATTGTGGTGGATGATATTGTGATTGTGGTTGGGCTGGAGGCAAAGGGGCTTGCTGTTGTTGTTGTTGTTGCTGCTGCTGCTGTTGTTGTTGCTGCTGCTGTATCATTCCCGACCCGCCTCCCGGCTGACTATACATTTGTGGTGGCATTGACATTGGCGGTGGCTGTGGTGCTGGTGGCGCACTGGATAGTTTTCAGTAAAACAGAATCAATGTAATTTCTTTCTTAAGTTATTTTTTATTTTAATTTCAATGAATTTACCTGCTTGTGCGATGATGACCCTGTGGTGTCGGTGGGCTCTGTGGAATATTTTGATTACTTTGTGATGTTGGTGTTTGTGGTGACGGTGTTACGGTGCCGGATATATTTTGTTGCTGCTGTAATATTGCAGCATCTTCACGTGTCATTGTCCGATAGCCCATATCTTCATCGTATGCATTGCCGTTGGTGGGAAGCGGTTGACCGGATGGAACGCGACCACTTAGAACCTAAAATTGTCAACGTAAAAGTATGGAATAATAAACTATACGAATTCAGCTGATGGATTTATTCTTGGAAGAATTGATTGGGACACATAGGAAGTTCAGGGAAATCAAAATTTCTGAATCACATTTGTGTGATATCATCAGATTTCTGAGTTAGACTAATCATGTACACAGACATAATCCTTGGAACTACGGAAATGTTCATCAACTATAAACATTTGCCACCTCATCTTAACTATCAATACGCACCTCTAATGCGTGCATCATAGCTCGGGCGAATGCTTCGGCATCTTGTTGACTCGAAAAGTTCAATCCATAAACAAATTTCGAATCTCTCCATTGATGAAATGTGGCCGTTGCTTGATTATATTTCAATCCTTTTAATATCGAACAGTTTATTACGACTTCATGATCATGTAATTTACGTCCAACAACTCGAAATGTATTATTCTGCTGATGATGATATATCTGTACTTTACTGAGCCCGGACGACGAACCAGATGGTACCCATTTCTTTTGGGCATCATCGTAGACCATTACGGAGGCCCTGGCGCTTATGATACTCTGTTCACTGGAATTAGAAGAAAAAAAAAATATAAAAATAAAAAGATTAAAGAGGAAAAAAAAAATGTATAAGAAATTGATTGCTTTGATGATGATTAACTAGCTCAAATGATGAGAAAGTTTTTTTCTTCTTCTTTTTCTATTAAATTGATATTATATCCAGATTTATCAGTTGTAGTCAGGTGCGAAGTTTTCAAATGAGAGTTCAAGGCTAAATTAGACGAACAATCGATTATGTAAATTACAGCTAAAGCAATAACGTTTTTATTGGGGGAAAGAACTATTTTCAGATTCATTAAGAAATCAGCAAGAGATTAGTTATGATTTAAACATTTTGTTGCTTTCGAGAAGCTTAAATGAATTGAGTGTGCAATTAGCTTTATATTAGCACTTGGTGAGTTTTTTTGCGATAAAATTAACTCCCACACAGTTCGATTGTTTATGGCTGGCGAGCGTGATAGCATTGTTGATAATTAAAAAGAAAAGAACAACAACGCGAGAGAAGGAATCGTTTCGATGGTTTGTATGCAGGATAAGTTTTCTTCCACACCATTTAAGTATTAGGTATTCATTTTTAGCAGGAAGATATTTAAAAAGGAAAGAACATTCTACGTAAGTTTTTTTTTTCGTATAACTTAGGCGCTACCGTTCAATGCACTTTACAACTAAGACGATTTTTGGTAGTAGATGAAATTGTATTATATTAAGATATTTTCGGTGGTGAGAGACGAAAGTGACGATGGAGATTGATTTCGAACACTGAAGTTTTATATGTATGCTTGGAAATATGCTAGATGGGTGTTCAAGGAGTGCTCGTTCGGGAAATGAATACATTTCACTGTACGGAATGAGAGAGGTTTGAATAGTGGGGTAATGATTTAGTGTCTGGCTGTGTTTGCCATGGAAGTAGTGATGATAAATGCTGAGTTGTGAGTCTTTAAGGCGATTAAATCGAGCCCGCCTTATTTTCCATAACTCAGTATTCAGTATGGGGAGGATAAATTATTACATGTATTCAATTGACTTTGGGCTCTTCAACATTCTATAGTTGGACCTGTTTTGTTCAAAAAATCTTTTGGATGAGTTTTTATAACTTCACAGTCCTTAAGTTGCATGATCCATCGATTGATTTCATCCGTTTTATTGCCGTCCTTTGCTAGATTTGCCCCAAGGAATATGAAATTATACACACTCTCCAAATTGTACTATGCAATTATTATATTTTGTCTGATTGTGATCTCTTTATTGTTTGTGTCATTGCTTTTGATTGGCTTTCGTTAATGCGCAACCCGATTTCATTTACGGCGGAGTCAAGGTTGGAAAATACCTCCGTAGCACTAGGGAAGGATCTTGCGAGGATGGTTATGTCGTCAGCGTATGCTACTGGTTGGACTTGAATGTTGTGTCGACATACTCTAGCGTCAAGTTTAAAAGACCTTCTTCCTGCTCTAATCCACCTCCCCCTGGAAAGCTGGTTGCGGCATCGGTTTGTATTCTCACTTGGGACTGTTCGTCATTGTGAGTTTCTTTAGTTGGACTAGTTTCGGGGGAATTCCAAAATCAAGCTCGATTTGGTACAGTACCTTCCTGTCGATACTGTTTAAAATATACGAAGAAGTTTTAACCTGCCCAAATTTTGTATATCATTTCGTGTAGTATTTATGAGACTTACCGTGGGGATATGGGTTCGGTTGAAAAACAGAAATTTCATTGCTTATAGTTTTCACCTTTCGGTCAATGACGGGAAAGAAAGTGCAAGGTACTGCCGGACTATCAACCGAACATTTCATCGCCGACCCGGAAATAACAGGACATATCCAGATGAATGGAAGGAGGGCGTACTATCACGAAAAAGGGCGGTGACTTACGGAATTATCGCAATTGGCGTGGTATGTCTATTCAAATATGGTTAAAGTAATCCTTAACAGGGTTAGTGATGTTGTAGAGAGCACACTAGAAGTCATCTTATATTAGTGAAGTGAAATTAGTTGCGATTTACATGTCTCAAACTGCCACCAGACGACACTGGTGGTATTGAAGATTGAAGTATGAATACCCTGCATTTGCTCATGGAATTATTACAGTTTTGGACTTCATTGGGATCGGATAGAAAAAAATATAAAGTCGGGTCAAAAACGGTTACTTTTTCTTTAGGAATTTAAGCTTGGGCACAACGCAACAGGGCATTTGGAGCAGAAACGAACGATGGTTCGAAAAATTCGGATCAGAAGATATTACCCCTCAAAGCGAGCCAGGTGGACCCCAGGACCATCGACCGACAACGACAAGCTGCATTTACTAGTGGAGAATGACTTACGGCAAACTGTAAGGGACATTGCATAGAAATTGAGGGTATACTATTGGACATTCCCGACATTTGTATCGTTTAAAAAATCAAGATGCTTGATTAGTAGGCTCCGCATGTCCTTACTGAAATAAGCATAACGCGTCGAATGGAAACTTGCGGTTCTTTGTTCTCCCGAAACAGAGTATTGACATGTGAAGAAATATAGACGTTGCGTGACAATTGTCGCCGACCGGCACAATGGTTAGATGCTGATTAGGCCTCAAAACACGTGACGAAACCATTAATTCAACCGAAGAAGATAATGGTGACTGTTTGATAGTCTGTAGTGGGAGTTATTCACTATTTCTCTTTGCAACGTGGTGAAACCATTAACGCAGAGAAGTATTGCACTCAACTCGATGAAATGCATCAGAAATTGCGTGTTCAACGGCCTAGATTGATCCACAAAGATAAAGTTATAACACATCAGTCAAAAAGTTTCGGGGCTAACTACGCAAAAAGAATTTTTTTTTGGAAAAATTCGACTTTATCCAACAAAGTCTCCTTTTAAAGTGATACAATCATTTCAGCGCCGCTCTAACTTTCCGGAGCCTTTTTTATAGAACGATTTCACTTTACCCTCAAAATAAGCATTTGTTTCGGCTACGACTTCAGCATTTGACGCAAATCTCTTTTCCTGGTGCATCCTTTGAGGTCTGCTGATAGTAGTCGCTGGGGACCAGATCTGCAGAATATGGTGGGTGTGAAAGCAATCCGAACTTATATTCGTACAATTTGACCATAGTAACGATTGCATTGTCTTGCTGAAAGAGATCTTTTTTCTTCTTCATATGGGGCCGATTTTTTTGCGTTTTCTTCTTTCAATCACTGCAACAACGCTATGCCGCATTCGGTTTGGTTTTTTTCTTTCTCAGCGTAGTCGATGAACAATGTTCCATGCACTTCTCAAAACGCTGAGACCAAAACCTTACCGGCGGATATTTTTGTTTTTTGATGGCTTCGGGCCACTTTCACTGGCTGCTATCCACTCATCCATGTTTCCACCATTGTCACATATCGACGCAAAAAATCATCGACGCGTTGCTGTTTTTGGTCCACTGTGAACAAACGCGGTACTTACTTTGAACACAGCTTTTTCATGGACAAATATTCATGCGCGATGGTGAACATACTACCTTTTCATACCTTTAGGGTGTTAGCTATCTCCTGTAACTTCACTTTACGGTCTTCCGAAACGATTTTGTGCACTTTATTATGTTTTCTGGAATAACAGCCTTATTTGGACGTCCAGAGCGTTCAGCATAATCGGTGTCTGTACGACCGCGTTTATTCAGTTGTTGCTTTCGATGGAACAGAGTCCCTGTTGCACTTACCAAGGCAAACTTTTGCTTGAACGGTATTTTCTTGCATCAAAAAATAATAATTTATCAACACACGAAATTGTTTTCCATTGTTTCGGGAATATCAAAAGAAAGTCATTAAAACCACTGTAATGTGTAAAGTAATGGTGGAAATGTTATGTATCATGTGAAGGTTGGTACTCCCTGAAAATCATAAGGATTTGTCAAAAAAATCAGTTTTTATTAGTAAGCCTCGGAACTTTCTGACCGATGTGTAAATGCTTCATGACAACGCACGGCCTCATGTATCCAGAACAACGGTCTAAGAATTGGACAAGTTGCAGTATGTGACTCTTCCTTATCAACCATGTTCACCAGACCTCTGGCCAACCTACTACCACTATTTTAAACATTTTGATAATTTTTTGGCGAACAAATAATTTAACAATGAAGCAGCCATCAAAAATGCCTTCGAGGAATTTCTTCAGTTTAGGAAGTCGGACTTCAACGAAACTGACTTAAATGCACTTGTATCTCGTTGGGAGAAGTGTATTGTATCTGCTGATTAATAAAATTTAGTTTTATAAGAGTTACAGGTTTTGAAATTTTCCTACGAAATACGTCATTTCATCTGCAACAATCTAATACATCCCACAGAAATACCCTACGTGTGATACTGGAGCAGTCTGTCGAAATGGGTTCGCCATTACATCTCATGTTAGTGGACTTCGAGAAGGCTTTCGACATCGGCAACGAGATTACATATGGAATGCTTTGCGCAGGAGAGGTGTGGCGGCTTATAGTGCGACGCTACTGACCGACTAAATCGTTGGGTTTAGATAGGTTGATGGTCAGCACGGTCAATTGGTAGCTCTAGATCTCCGAGTTCTAAGCAAACTAGCTACACGGTATTCACTTAGCGTCTAAGGCAAGGCCTGCTTACACACGCCTTACATACGAGTCCGTCGTAACCAGGCCTGGGACGAAACGCACAAGGCACAGTATCCGCTCATTCGCTACAAAGGTATTTCAGATAAGAGCATAGCTATGATTAAAGAATTCTAAGAAAATGCAAGATCTCGCGTCTTACACAAAGGAGAGCTCTATATTATTGCCAGCGCTATTTTTGGTGGTAATGAAAGATATCTTGAAAGCTGCACGAGAAGGTGGAGAAGAAAAGGGTCTTCAGTGGGGGCTAATTAAAATCTTAAGTTACGTCGATTAAGCTAATGACGTGTGTTTGCTTGCACATAACCGTTCGGAATCAAATGTTCGATTGTTGCATTTTAAATGCAAAAAGGCACGATTGAAAATAAATGTGCGTAAAACCAAGTAAATACACATGGGTTCGAACACAAGCACGCCGGTTGATCTTAACGGACAAAAGTATATTGGGGAGCTCATATAAATAAAGATCGTAAGGTCTTAATAATAATAATAATAATAATAATAATTTATTTCATCAAAAATTGATTACTACATTTACATATGTACAGAAACAATAAAAAAGAATCAGATACACAAATATTAAAAAATTTTAAATAATCATAATCGATATACTTTCCCCTTTCTAGAGATAAAGAGACATCTCCTTTCGCTCGAAGCTGCGAGTGTTTGACGCATGCATCGAATCTGTGTCGTTATATGGGTACAGTACTTGCAAAGTGACTGTTAAGCTTACCGAAGACACATGTGATCTTCAATGACGAACTTCGGAGTACACTAGGCAAACTAACATAGGCATTGCGATTCAGAGGCGAAAGAGGCAGTGCATTGGTCACACTTTGAGGAAACCAAAGCAAAGCATCTTTAAGATTATAATCCTCAAGGAACATGTCAAGTTGGTCGACCATGTAGAGAGCAGTTGAACAGGATAATAGAGGAATAAACAATACCTGGCCTCTTAACTCGCAACTGATTAATTGATAAAATATGTTCAAGGCAAGACATCCCTGTCATGTTAAGGGTAGGGAAAGCTTTATACGCATCTTTCGAACTTCAAATAAATTTTTAATTTAGAAATTGAACAAAAAGTAGATGGGCGGATTTCGATTGCAACAAAAGCTTCCGGTCGACTCCTACCAACCCATTTTAAAAGCATATTTATCTTTATTATTGTTTATAATAAATTCTTTAATAAATGAACCTGATAAAATATTGATTATATTTATCGATAATTAAAATTTAAAGTATAAAAAAAAACAACGACCAACGATAAATTCTGCCTCTAAAGTGCACATGTTAATAACAAAATCTACAAAAAAAAAATTAATGTGTGCGATTTATGAAGCTATTAGAGCTCCATTTTAATAAATTTCATCGGTTTTTTGTGGGATTAAATTTTTACATGCATGCAACTTTGCTTTCCAGACCACACGTAGGGGGCGTGTAGCTTTATATACTCGTACTTCATATGCATGTGATTTGAATCAAAGTCAAGAGCGAGATCAGAAATTGAACATGACCTAGAGAAATTTGATCACGAATATATTTTTTTTTAATATTAGACACCTAGTCGAATAAATATTTTCTATTTTTAGGTTAATTGAGAACGGAAACAAATCGATAAATCATTTAATTTTTAGCTCTTATCAAAAATATTGATGATTGATATTTTAACAAATAGAACGTATGATTCAATTCGAGATAAGGCAGTGTGCATATTTTGACAACGATTCATTATTGCGAGTTTTCAGAGTCGTAGAATTTGTTTAAGTGAATTATTTTTTTTTTGTGTGTTCTTGATAAGTATATGAAAAATAAAGTGTATAAAATTTGCAAACAGAAAATGAATATTGTCGTACGACGCGTAAATTGTATAAAAAATTATTGTAACTCACTTTCTCTTATTTTACTGAGAAAACAAAAATAATAAAATATGTATAGGAAAACGAAGTGAAAAGACAGGGAAGGATGGTGTAAAGTTGTAAATAGACATTTTAACTAGTGAAGCAATGAGTACGAATACTGATAGTCGTATACGAATATTTATGCTCGTATTCGCCGAATATCAGTCATTAAATGGATATTCCGAATCACCGAATATATTTCTTCTACAATGGCACTACAGCCTAAATTGAAATTCGACCTCCTGATCTTCAGGTATCTTAACTTTTTATTTGTTATTGTGGAAGCAATGTTGTTCCTATCTACGAACCGAATATATTTGCGAATGCCAAATATAAAATGAATCAATAGAAGTTGTGCGTATTCCTACTACTTATTCAGAATTGCAACGTCAATAGGGATCTTCTCGGGGAGTGAAAACTTCATTTGCTCGTACGAAAGAATTCATTCGTCTGCAATGCGGTCACATGTGAAACGATTTCACACTAATAAAGAATTAAGGGGCCCTGCATTAATCAATTTATTGACAGACGGTTTATCGATGGTTTTACACATATTTCATCACACTTGGGAATGAATCTTAACACGAATATATAGAAAACTCAGTACGACAAAATATTTAAAAAGTGAATTTCGTTGATGTAGTGAAGATTGACGATTTTGAATACTATCTCGGATTAATGTTTCATATTCATTCACTATTGAAGAAATCCAGTATACCAATCCCAACCAAGCTAGAAGAAAAGGAAATAGTTGAAAATCTGGGTTTTCGCGAGAAATAATAAGAACTCGATGCAAATAAGATATTTCATTTCAAAAACTATTTAAGTATGAAAAAACATGCTTTTTATTATTTGCTGGAAAGTACTGAACGGCACAAGTTGCATATACATGGAACAAAACAATTGATAGATCCTCAACAGATCCGTGTAATCTTGCATCAGCTTAGGGATTCATCGCTAACTGTTTGACAAACCAATCGACCGGGTCATACAATTTTCGATTTAGCGTCAACTCAATAAGTTTGTCAACGGTCTGTCGATAAATGGACAAATATATGGAGCCTTTTAGGTGACATATAAAACAGTTCACATCACCAAAGTATGCTGCAAAAAGTATTCGTTATCAATGTATTAATACTCGAACAATAAAAATTACATGCGTCCTTAATAAAGGCTGTTTTCAATTTCTGGTAATATTCAGTCAGAAAAAACAATTCGTCTAAGCACCTTAGTATTTAACAAAGTTACGATTTTACGAAAAAACCGCATATAATCATAACTTTTTTCGTTTTTTATAAACACACCAAGTTTTTTTTTTTTAAATTCGTAATTAATGCAACTATTAATATTTGTATTCGTACTTTCCGAATAGTGGCATTTGTATTCATATTCGGTAAAGTGGTATTCGTTGCATCACCGATTTTTACTTCATAAATGTATAAACCTGGGTTGACAAATTGCTAGATTTTAATTTGCTTGTTGCACCTGGAGCTAAGAAGCATCAGATGTTAGTAGTGAAAATCTTAAAGAACTAGCTCGTCACCAGATTTATTAAGAGCACTGTCAAAACTTGTTACTTTGTATCTTTTTTTTTTACAGAATGACCTGTGTTGTAGGCAATTTTATGGCATTCATGTGCAATGCACAAACGCAGGAGGGAAGGTATGGGATTGATATTTAGCAGTAGAGAAAAGTCATAGCTGTTTCCATTCAAATTTCTTCTTCTCCTTAAATGGCACATTAATGAAATCGGACTTTGACCTCCTGACCTTCAAGTTCCTTAGCTTTATTTTTTTTTTTTTTTGCTTTTGAAGAAGTGTTGTTAGTCCTCTATCTATAAATTTTCATTTTCGTAGATTGAGGTAACCAAGGTATATCCAAGCAGGCAGTGTTCTGTAATTGTACGTCGACCGGGATTTGAGCTCACAACATTCGTCTTGTAGACCAACACGCTACCCACTAGGCTACATCAAGGTTTGTAAATTTGCAATATAATAAATATTTGAATTTTAGCTGCCACTAGAATTCTTTATTCTATGTTTTTAAAGTTTTGATACATTTGAAGAAAATCGGCATACTGTAAATTGAAGAAATCTTTATAATTGATATGGGAGGTGATAGAAGTAATGCTTTTGTTACATGTCAACACTGAGCCGTTCATCGAATGTTCGCGATCTTAAGCTGTCTAATATTCTCAACACATACGCCCACACATTAGACTACACATCGGCTTACGACTTCCAGTACCGTGAGGTGTACAAATAATCCGCCATTAAGAACTGGTTTAGAGCATCTAATCTAGAACTAGATGCACAAAAAACAGAAGTAGTTCTTATTACAAGCAGAAAACAATGAGCATTTGAATATGGATGGACATGAAATCCTATCCCAAACCTCCATTAAATACTAACGCAAGATTATCCTTCAAGACGAACATCGAAACAGCCTGCGCAAAAGCAGGACGAGTGAACTCTGCTCTATGCAGAACAATGGCAAACATTAGAGGACCCAGCCAAAATAGGAGGTAGCTTTTTTCAAGAGTGACGCGATGTAAATTATTGTATGCTGCGCCTATATGAAGTGAAGCACTACTATAATAAACTTACGCGAAGATATTAAAAAAAAGTTCACAGAGTGAGTGCGTTAATGGTTTGCAGTGGATTTCAAACAATCTCATATGACGCCGCGAATGTTATAGCTGGTTTACTGCTGCTAGATATATGTACATACTAGCTGGCGAAGCACAACGAGTTTATTTCAAAAAGAATACGATAAATCGATGCTTAACAGTGGAAGATAAAAAAGAAGATCAACGGATAAGTACCAAAGCCTGGAAACTGCAATGGTTACCGCAAACAAAGGACGTTGGACGCATAGACTTATAAGAGGCGTAGATATGCAGTATCGGACGGAATCACGATGAAGTATCGGTAGTACAAATTGAAACCCGCCGTTTCCCAATAGATGGCGCCAGAAGTAAATGCTGGTCAAAAATGGCGGATCTGAAACGTCACATGATAAGGTTAGGCATCTGTCAACATCTCCTCATCATTAGACTTATCAACTTTTATCGACGTCATATACTTTTTTGTGCACGAATGTGTCGAAGATTGATCCTAACAAGCGTCATTTGCGGGAAGTTTTGCTGGAAACACTAAAATAAGACATCCTATCCTCCCCGCTGTATTCTCCCGACATCGCCCCTTCTGACTACCACCTATTCCGATCGATGACGCATGGCCTGGCTGAACAGCACTTTTATTCTTACGAAGAAGCCGAAAATTGGGTCGATTCGTGGGTCGATTCGGCTCAAAAGAAAAGCAGTTTTTTCGACGCGGAATCCGTATGCTGCCAGACAATGGGGAAAAGTTGTGGCTAGCGATGGACAATTCTTTGAAGAATAAATATTTAACCATTTCCGCACAATAAAGGCTCGAAAAAAAACGGTGGTTTTCAATTTGTACTTCAAATAGATTACTATGTACCAGATCCAATTTCTGTCAGGGCAATGCTCTTACAGAGCTTATCTCAGCAGAGACCGAAACGTCACGAATAATAAAGCGTAACAGTGTAGAATCCGGAAATTTTTCTTTCAATTCGAAATGCACTGTGAAAACTTTTTGTCACAAATATTGCACAAAATTTGATCTTTTTATGACTATGCGTTCTCAAGACGTGCAGGTTCCTTAACATATATTTATTATTTTTTGCAGAAGAGTTGTTAGCCCTTCACACAACCCTCCCTGTACGAATTTTTCATTTTTTAGATTAAGGTTACCAAGTATACCCAACCGGGCAGTGTGCTATAGGGTGTATCAACAAGAGGTGTAGAATTGGAAAGACCTATTAGCTGTCAAGCCACCAGCTGTCAAATGTTGACATTTGTCATCTATATATAAACGTAGGTAATTTACCATGGAACGCTACGCAGTGAAAGAAAGAACAGAAATCGATGAATTTGATTACGAACATTCGCGTGCAATCGCAGTTACGATGCGTAAAATTCGAGCAAATTTTGATCGTAATCATGTGCGTTCTGAGACGTGTGTGCTCAACCTAATCAAAAAATTTCAAGAGACTGGCTCAGTGCAAGATGTGAAGACACCGAAACGACTTTACCCCGGACGTTCGACCGAAAATATCGCCGCAGTGGAGGAAAGTGTCAAAAACGACCCAAAGACCTGCATTCGTCACCGTGCTCAAGAACTCGACCTCTCCACGTCCGCACTGCAGCGAATATTGACGAAAGATT
This sequence comes from Chorisops tibialis, assembly GCA_963669355.1. Lineage (NCBI taxonomy): Eukaryota > Metazoa > Arthropoda > Insecta > Diptera > Stratiomyidae > Chorisops > Chorisops tibialis. Next base: position 71,050,616 of record OY770263.1, on the reverse strand, counting down.
AGGCTCAGCATGCGGAAAAGATCGAATTAATTCAATTTGATCTGCAACCGACGAACTCTCAGCAGCGCCGTACGTTCTCTGATTGAGTATTGGGAAACATGAATGATGATGGTGATTTTTGCACAAAAAAATCATGTTTTCAGACGAAGCACCTTTTCACGTTGGTGGTTACGTTAATAAGCAAAATTGGAGCAATTGGGGATCCAAAAACCCGCGAGTGATTCAGGAGAAGCCAACGCACTCCTAACGATTGACTGTTTGGTGCGGATTGTGAGCAGCAGGTGTCATAGGGCCCGCACTTTTTCGAAAATGACCACGGAAGAGCCGTTACAGTCATTGGGGTGCACTAAAGATGCATGATAAACATTTTTTTGTGGCCGAAGATGGAGTAAATAGACACGGGCGACCTCTGCTTTCAAAAGTATGGTGCTACGTGCAATACAAGTTTCGAAAGAATTGAGTTATTGCCCAAGAAGTACCCTAGTCGCGTAATTTCGCGTTTTGGAGACACCAATTGGCCACCAAGATCTTGCGATTTAACAATTTAACACAGCTAGAATTCTTCTTTTGGGTTTATGTTAAGAATAAGGTCTACGCTAACCATTCGCGCACAATTCAAACTCTGAAAGCGAACATTGAAGCCGCCATCGCCGAAATATATATGTGAAATCCGAAAACATTTCCTTTTAATTTAAACGAAAAATGCCTTTTTAATTTCTCTGAAATTAAATATTGAATATTTTTCATAAATTCCAATCAGTGCAATTAATCATTATGTTACTCATTTACTGAGCTTTGTAAGTTTTAAAATCAACATAGCGAACAAAAATGAACTTCCCTGTGAGCACAAGTATTCAATTAGTCACTAAGGTAAGATATCTTTTTAAACAAAAAAAAACCAGACCGCACAAAAATCGTTACCACTGTGTGTTTTAGCGAAACAGAGCGTAACAGACAATTTCCATGTCCGATAACACATCCGTAGACTAGTTCGGTCGGATTGCTGCGCTCTATAGGAAAGTTATGTACGATTTATACGAAAGAGATAAGCATTCCAGAATGAAGAAAAAAAAAACACAAAGATTGAATAAGTACATATTTATAAGATACAGACCAGCTCCAGTATTCCAGTACATGTTTGCTATAAGCCTTGTTTTCATCAGAAGCTCTTTCACTTCCTTCATTTTGGTCGGTGCAGGATTGATATATTCCTAATGAAGGCGTCGATGTCATTGAGGACAAGATTTGGTATTGGGGAATCGAGTAATATTCGTTTTCGTCGGTATTATTAGCAATGCTCCTCTCAATCGATCTGTTTCCATCCGATCGCGGCCACTGATGGTGTTCAGCACCGATGTAGGAACTATAGCGTTGCACCAATTCGTCACTATCACTTTTCTTATTATAACTCATTTTCACTATCGAAAGCTTCACTAAATCAACAATCTTGCAAGACACTTGGAAAATTTATTACTGAAAATCGTTGGGCGAAACACTGCACGAACACATTCTCGAAATAGACTGGGACTGAAACAATAAAACTTTTCGAGACGATAGTTTGAGAAGTAATCACGAGCCTCAACGCAGGATTGCAAAATGGAACACACAATGCTACTGGCGAATAGGACTGGACTATAGTGGTGGCGATTTAATTCCAACTTGATATCCAGTGATGCAATTGTTTGCTGGCCAAGCAAAAATTCAGATATCTGAGTGCATTTTGTATTGTTCGTCAGACGAGTGGAACACTCGATTCGGTATGGGAAGTGACTACATAATCGAATCCGAAAAAGTCGAGCGCCTTGTAATGTGCAACTATGAAATTTCGGTGAGCAACTAAGGCGTATGAACATTTAATGCGTATGTTTGTGGGCTTTTTTTGATAACGCTTTAACGTATATAAAGATAAAGAACTCTGGGATTTTGAATCATTTTTTTTTCTCCATAATTATCATAATTTATTACGTTTTATCGCAACAAGAGTCGAATATTATGAAAAAGAGAATGAATAATGATGTTATTTGTGAGAAGCTTTCAGAGATATAACAATCTGCGGTCGCATACAAGTACAGCTCCTCCCTCTCAGAACAACATTCACTGTCCTCTTGCGCTACCTTCACCTTACACCCTACCTTATCTGATGCCCTGCACCAAATTCAATTGTTTCGACCCTTCTTACATATTATACAGATCAGGGATGATCAAAATTTCGACGTCTACCAATCGCCCGCAGAATTATTTGCGATTTACCCATGCATTGCAAATATTATACTTAAGACATTTGTAAATTACTGTGTATAACCGCATTAGCCAAATGTTGCTTTTTTAGAAATTAAAATGTAGTCAAACTTTTTTGTCCCACATTATAGTCTTTCGCTTTTGTAACAAAAATATTGTGACAAGTATAACGTCACAGTATTGTACTGACAACAAATTTCGTCAAAGCTTTTGTTCGGTCATTTTATTTTTGACCATTGCGTCGCATATGATGTCCCAAATATCATGCTATGTGTCGCATGAACACTGGTCATTATTTTCTAAAAGTTTTGTCGCATTTGTCACATTTAGGAATTTTTTTTGTTACATTCGAATGTCTTATCGATATTTCAAAACAACAAAAATGCAATGATTGGCAGTTAAATTAGATTAGAAACTATTAGCAACTCTAAGAGTCACATGATTTTTGAGAATTAAAATTGATTCAGAGCAGCTGTTATAGCAACTGGATCGTAATCAGAAAAAATGTTGGGAGTTTCTTACGGGTGATTTATAGAAAACATCGGAATTAGAGAGATGAAAATTAGTCATTGAACCAATAAATCGAATTTTTGTTAAGACCCCCTATAGGGGGACAGGAACAGCTCTCTTCCGCAAGGCGCGATCCTGAGCATTGGCCATTAGCTGCTCCCAGGACTTGTTTATTCCTCTTGCTTAACTGCTAGCTTCCATGTACTACATGGTCTATCAATCCGACATCTTCCTTGAGGATTATAATCCAGAGTCTGTTTGTCAATGTTTCGCTCTGGTTTCCTTAAAATGTAACCCATCCAGTGCCACTTCCGCCTTTGAATCTCAATACTTATTTTAGTCTGTCCAGTTTTAATTCATAGTTCGTCGTTGGAGATCACTTCTGGCCAGAATATCCCTAAAATGCGTCGGACGCATTGGTTCACGGAAGTTTGCAGTCTCTTGGTAAGTCGAGCGGTCACTTTCCACATAGTACAACCATATAACAACACTGATACTCACAGCTTCGAGCGAAGGGAGATCTCTTTCAACCTCCAGAAAGGGGAAAGGATAGTGAAGGTCTGGCGAGCTTTATTTAGACGAGCCTCAATATCCTTTTCAGCTCCGCCGTCCAAGCTGATAAATCTTCCGAGATAACCAAAATCTGGCACCTCTTACACATCTTGTCCGTTAAGAACAATCGGTGTGCTTGTGTTTGAACCCATGTGCATGTATTTGGTTTTACGCACATTTATTTTCAGTCCCAACTCTTTGCATTTAGAATGCAATGAGCGAACATTTGACTCTAAGTCCGAACGGTTATGTGCAAGTAAACACAAAGCATAATCAAAGTGAATTAAGATGTGAAATAGTCTCCATTGAAGAGCTTTATCTTCCGATCTTCCAGTGCAGCTTTCAAGAAAAAAAAATATTGTGCAGTAGTGACACTGGACATTAAAAATGCCTTTAACTCGGCAGATTGGTCACTCATAAACAGATCGTTAGTCATGGATGGATACACCACACTACATGTTGAGAATAATTGCAAATTACTTCACCAACAGGAAGTTGAGGTACCAAACTGATGAGGGGTTCAGGTACTACAACGTCACCGCGGGAGTCCCACAAGGATCTGTATTCGGCCCTCTCCTGTGGAATATTATGTACGATGGTGTTCTTCGACTTTCGTTGCCACAAGGAGTAAAATTAATCGGGTTCGCTGACGACATCGCTGTTGTTACCGTGGCTAAGCACATCCACGAAATAGAGTCAGCAACAAATGAAGCCGTATCACAAATTAGAGACTGGCTAGAGTCCGCTGGCTTAGAATTAGCTGATCACAAAACGGAGGCTGTTCTAATAACAAGCCGAAAGAAAATTGAATACGTGAACATTTAGGTCGGCAGTCAAATCATCAGATCCAAGGAGGCAATTAAATATCTAGGAGTTATGCTCGATAACAGATTAAAATTTAAAGTTCACGTGGAATTCGCGAGCAAAAAGGCGTCACAAATGCAAGCAGCCCTTTCCCGAATACTGCCAAACATCGGTGGACCAGGATATGCCAGAAGGATACTACTTTCGAGAGTAGTCAGCTCGGTTCTCCTATATGCTGCTCCGGTTTGGGCGGCGGCGCTAGCGACAAAGGAAACAAGGAAAAAGATGTCATCAACATATAGGCTCTGTGCGATAAGAGCAATCAGCGGTTTCCGAACAATATCGGACGAGGCAGCCTGTGTCATAGCCGGAATGATCCCCATTGACAGGAAAAGGCAACATCAATAGCTATGTGACAAGCCAGGTGGGACAACGCTACAAAAGGCAGATGGACTTATAAGCTAATCCCCGAAATTGAGGTCTGGACAAAGCGGGTGTATGGGGACTGCAACTATCACATCACGCAGTTCCTATCAGGTCACGGCGGCTACCGCAAATACCTACACAGGTTCGGACACGATAATTCGCCTCTTTGTCCAAATTGCCCAGATCAAGAAGAAGACACAGAGCACGCGATTTTCAACTGCAGTCGCTTCGGAGAATGGCGAAATAACATGCCGAGTCCACCATTCATCATTTACTATATGATGGAATTTGAGGAAAATCGGATGGAAAGTTGCACAATCGTAACGAATGTGCAAAAGGATCTTCGTAGAATCGAGAGAGAAAGGAGAGCAGAAGCAATTTAAGGAGCACAGCATAAAATGCTAGCCAGCCCCGCGAAGTAATACCTAACGGCAGTCCCGCGGGGAGAGTGGTTGAAGTATGTGTGCGGGGGTGTGGTTTAGTACGCAGGCACATATCGGCTGACAGTTCTGTTAGGATCAGGTATGTGAATCGTGTTGGTATCTAACGTAGATTCCACACCTCCTTGGCGTAACCAGAAAAAAAAAAAAAAAAACTTTCAAGATGTCATTTATTATCGTCAGAAACAGGGCTGGTGATAATAAGCAGCTCATTTTCTAAAAAAAAAAAAGCGTATACCCTCTGGTAACAGGACTGTATACGGTGGTATACGCTATTACGTTCGTCGTATGCCCTGAGTCAATGTAATATTTGCTCAACCGTAAGAATTTTAGGTGTCTTAAAATCCAAAAGAGCGCGAATTTCTGAAGAAAGGAGTAGTAATTTAAGTGACGCATTTGGGAAAGATCGGCTAAATAAGTTGTCAAATATTCGTATTAAACTTAAAAAAACACAATCAACCTAAAAGTCATAATCTAGCGGAAAAAAATCTGCACTGATGGTCTTAAGAATCATATTGAAGAGAGTGTGGATACGATGGATGTTGGAGCAAAACATAAGACTAAGAACTGCTTACTTCATTGCGCAAAATAGACCCTTTTCTGATTATAAAAATTTTATTTAACTGCGGCAAATTATTTGCTCAAAACTTGGTTCAATTCTTCGTTCTCGACGCTTAGCTACAAATATAATTAATTACCTAGCCTGTGAAATGAGAGAAAGAATTATTTCTCAAATTGTTTATTTGGAATCAAAATTTAGTGTAATGATTGATGAATCAACATCGTTAAGTAATAAATAAACCCTAATGATTTATTTGAAAGTAAATTTAGGTCACAAATTATCGCTTTCCAAACTTGACTCTTTCGCTTTCTAAACAAGGACTGACTCGTCGACTGCTCCAAACCAGACTGACTGTTCATCAAAATCGCTCATCTTTTCATATTGTCGGACGAATCGTTCTGCTTGTCGTGTGAATCTTTTCCTTCTTGGCCGAGCGGTGTTAATTGCTTTTATAAAGCATTGTCTCGTCGACCAAGTCTTTTCCCTGTCGTACAAATCTCTATGTGTAGCGGTTGTTGCTTTCTATAAAGTATTTCTTCGTCGTCCGAGTCTTTTTCCTTTTGTACGAGCCCATACATTGCTCGTGTAATTATAGTTTGTTGGTTGAATCTTCAAAGTCTTCAGACCTTGAACATTCGATCATCGCGCGTTCTAGAGTGCACGTGTTCTTTCATTACTGTTTGTTAATATCTTGAACATTCCGATCGAGTCCCTGCAGTTGTTCCGCACAGTGTTCGCACACACTCAATTATTTGTTTCAGTGTTCAGTGGTGGATAAAAGACAAGTAAAGCTGACATGTAATATTATGTTTCTCGAGTTACAAAACAGTTAAGGCTGTATGGGAATCTTATGAATCAAGAAATAGTCATTTTAAAAACTAGTGTGATCATCCAAGTTCAACTTACTTCAGTTAAAAAAGTATCAGGAATCACACAAGCGTGTGGTGCTCTCAGTAACTCAATTTGAGCTCTTTTTGTTCGGTTATCACAGCTATTATTGACATCACCATCAAATTTCAGCGCCAAAGCTGCACATTTGTAAAAGTTACTCCGTCTCTGCGCGTGTTTTCGATTTTTTTACGATTTTAAAAATGGAAGTTTGTATTAAATTTTGCGTCAAAAACGGATTCAACGGTGCGAAGACTTAAGAAATATCGGAGAAGTATTTCGGTAACGATATTCTATCGAAAACAAACGTTTAGGTATGACACGAACGTTTCAGAAGTGGTCGTGAGTCCACAGGCTGCCGATATCAAAAACCGACGAAAACATAGATAAAATCAAAGAAATTATGGCAGAAAATTGCAAATTGACCATGAGAGAGCTAACAGGGGACTTGAGACTCGCTTCGGATCCATAAGACATTTTGGTAAATGATTTGGGCTTCAGACGTGACCTGAATTTCGTGCAGAAAACGGACTGCGTTACCAATATTATTGGCAAGTTTTTGACAAAGAACGGAACGAATACTATCCAACAGCCACTGAATTCGCTTCATTTGATTGATTCCTGATACTTTTTGATCCAGCTAGTATTTTTGAAAGTTTGTCACACAAAGCCCTTTATATTTTTATCGATTTTCAGGTTTCTAGCTAGAACCATAGTTGGGATATTCGAATTTGTAGTTTTTGGTTCAACCCTTTCCCCCACATACTCCTTACACCCTCCGGAAATGGAGCCTTGTCTGAGTTATAGGTACATGTGTACATATAATTTACACAAAAATAAAAGTCTTATCTTCACTTACTAACTCTCAACTATGCCCTTAGCATAAATGGTTTGCAGCAATTTTTCCCCAAGTCGATCGTATTGGCAGTGGTGAAGGAAGTGAAGAAATGTCAACAATTTTTAAATATATAATTGTACTTGATGTGAGAAAAAAAAATCAGGAATTGTATATTATCTTTGAGGACCAAGAAGTCTCTACTCTCATCAAACTTCGAAAGCAACAGTGGGCTGGTCACGTACATCGAATGGTACTCAAACGTGTACAAGAAGGAAAAAGGCCAGTTGAAAAGCAAAGAAAATACTAAGAGGAGTCAATCGCCCATGACAGCAAATCGCTTTTGAAATTTTCGTAATTTTCGCGGACATTGGACCGAGAAAATTGGATATGAAGCAGATACAGAAGCGCAACGCCGACTGCAGCGCCATTTATGATGAAGATGAAATTTCAGCTTAGTAGCTCAACGCGTACCAGCTATGTTAGGGCAGACGATTCTTCAAAAATTCAAGGTTGTTGAGCGTCAACAACTTTTCTGAATCCTTATTCCTTGGCATCATAAATATTGGATTAAACAAAGTACACCATCAAATTTGATAAAATATTTTGTACAAAAGCGAAATAATTTTTTCTCTATAAGTTTCATTGATGATCATGATTTACGTACGTTAAGTATGACATATTAATGACACAAATTTCTATTAAATTCGAAAACCAAAATTTAAAAACGATTGATTTACAATGAATATATTCTCGACAGACATCTATTGTGACTGATCCCTCTCGTTGTCGATAAAAGCCACAAGCTCCCAACAATAATGATCGCATTTTACATAATTGAATAAAATTATTATCAAGCAATGAAAATTTAATCGATGGGGGTTAATAAGTTCTCGATTCTTCAAGTTATCATCATCGTGTCGTCCCAATCAATGGTCACAAAATCTTAATATAAAAGCCAATCACGAACACGATTTGGAACAACTGAATAAGTTCTAATTGACTATGAGAAGTTTTGTGTCTTCACCCCGAACACTTGACTTCATAAGTACCTACAGTCGAGCTGATTATCTTGATTCGAGGGCAAAAATATAGTTTCGAGCTTTTCAAGTAATCCGGTTTGATTTGGTTTTTCGTAGTCATAAGGCCAATATGAAAAAAAAAAGTTTCTTTTCCTTTTCATGAAAACCACACAATGGCGAAAATATTTTTGTTCAGTTTTCTGAAAAGACGGGATGTTTGAATAAAGTTCGGTTTGAAGAGAAGTCGTTCGAGAAAAAGAAAATATATATATTTGAAGTTAATTGTGTCCCAGTGTAGTAAAGTAATATCCAAACTATACAATAGAAAGTTAAGATATTTAAGAGGGATTAACGGTCACTACATCGAAAGAAAATACCAGTTTGGATCTCTTCCAGAAAATTATTTGATGATGGTTTTTATTGAAAATGTTTCATAGGTAATTACCAAACGGTCATATTGCAAGAAAAAAAAAAGTTTAACAAAATCAGTGAACTTCATGATTAAATCACTTGAAACTAAAACACACGTAAGTTGGCTATAAATTGAGGCGCAAGATTATAAGTGACAAGAAAAATGTTAGTTAAGTTCTATGGTAGTGAAGAGTTCTTAGTCTTTTGCACAACCCCCCTTTCCCCATTACTTTTATATATTTTGGAAAAGCCCAGATATACTCCCGCTGAAATTATGCGTCCGCCGAAATTTAAACTCACAACCTTCGCATTGTAAATCAACGCGTTAAACACTAGGCTACACCCAGTCTGTTCATTTAGGTTAAACATAATACATAAACATAACAGAATTATGATTGGGCTTAAAGCCCAATCATATGATACTCTAGATGAGATGGAAAAGACTTTAATCTACCGGAAAATATGTCATCTCAAATTCTTTCGAATAGTGAATAGAGACTTTAGCATGGGGGGTGGTAGAAGTAGAGGTTCGTATTTTTCGTGTATGACACCAAACATGTCATGGACAATGTTTTTTGCTGAATTTAAAGTTTTTAGTTTTCATTATTTTTAAAGAAATTGGTCATAGTTTTCCTGAAATTGGGGCATTTGTATGGGAGGTGGCAGAGGAAGTGGAGCGTTTAAGATGATTTTGAAACTGCTTATCATCATCCTTATCACCATGCTTTGATTCAATTTCAAAGTCGATAGCTCTCATATACTTGAAAGAGAAATGCTTTTATTGAATTTATAATACAGATATTTATATGGGAGGTGGCAGAAGGAGTGAAGCGGAGCTGATAATTTTTTTTAACACTTATTTCAATTGTAAAGAAAAACATTGTGTCAAAATTTGAAGTTTATACCTTTTCTAGTTTGAATGGAAATCGATAAAATGCATTTAACAAAAATTATGCATTTGTATGGGAGGGGTGTAGGAGTGTAGGAATCAAAACAATTTTTTTTCGCATTATTAATATTTCTATTTGTATACTTTATATAAAATATCAAGTTGATAGCTTCAACAGTTTCGAGGAAAAATAATTTAATTTAAATTCCAAAATTTCGTGAAATTTGTATGGGAGGGGGTAGAAGGAGTAAAGGAATCGGGTTAATATTCCGTGATATTAATGACATCTATATCATAATACTTTGAACTAAATTTCAAGTCGATAGCTTAAAGAGTTTCAAAGAACAATCAATTTCTTAATATTTCGAAATTTCATGAAATTTGTATGGGAGGGGGTAGAAGGCGTGGGGGATGTAGCCCATTCACGAACTTAAAGTTACTTTTTTGCTAAATATGACACACAAAAACTTTTAGCACTATAGCTCAAAGCTTTCGAGGGTTATGCTGTAGACAGACGCAGAGACGGACAGACGGACAGACAGACAGACGGATAGACGGTCACTCGGAATCGAGGTTTTTGAGCGACAACAAATATTTCTGTACTCTTGGCGGCTCTGTGCGAGCGATATTTCTTAGCGTTACAAACGGTAAGGCAAATACAATATACTCTCAGATTTCATCTAGAGTATAAATACATAATCTAACCAATATTAACACGCGATTAAAGTTTGCAGCAGAATTACAGATTTAATTTTTGTGGGTCTAAATATATTGCCATAGGTTACAATAAATCGATAACCTTAGAAAACATAACAGGACTACTTTGGGGCACAAAGCTCAATCTTGCGATACTCTAGATGAAATAGAATTGTTTTGATTTTAAGAAATTTTGTATGGGGAGTGGTAGAAGGGGCGACGGTATTGAACCAATTTATTCACATCATGCTAGGAATTGCTATCAAAATGTTTTATATAAAATTTAAGCTTCAAAAATTGAACAGATACTGAGAATATTACTGTATTAGATTTAGTGAAATGATGCAGTTTGTATGGGAGGTGGTAAAATGAGTGGGCAGTTCTTAATTGTCAGAAATAACTGTAAGCATCATGAATTTGTCATGTTTTAATTTGCAGATCAGTAGTATTCATAGTTTTCAGGGAAATCGATTTTTCGAAAAAATTTGTCAAATTGTGTCATATTGGGAGGGGGTAGAAACCGTCAAGCTAATCGCCTAATTTTTTTCCGGTCGTAATAATAATTTTAAATAAGTACTTAGTGCACAATTTCAGCTCGATAAATTTTATACGTATTGAGTAACTTGGTTTATAGCATTTCATAAAAGAGTGCGGTTTGTATGAGAGGTGGTAGAAGGAGTGGGGCGAATCGAATAATTTTTATAGCGATGATTGAAATCATTATAGAAATAATACATTTCTAATTTTAGATCAATAACTTTTAAAATTTTAGAGGAAATCCGTGAATTGTCAAATTCCGGGGGGGTAGGAGTGCAGCAATTTGGCTCGTTCACGAACTTAACGTGTATAAAATTTAAACTTTCTAGCTCAACGCATTAGAGAGGACACGGACGGACGGACATCGGGTTTTGAGATTTTTAAGTGATAATATGATCTTCTGTATCATTCGTTTTTTTTCTCCGAGCCTTATTTCTTAGCGTTACAAACTTTGTGGCAAACTTATAACACTCTCAGATTTCGTCTAGAGTATAAGAAGCTACTAAATGAGAAAAAATCCGAGTCCGGCTTGCCGATCTGCATATATAAAATTTAGCATCCTAGATATATCCACGATTTTCATTTTGAACCCTAATTACACTTCCCACATCCAATTAACTTCATTCTGTGGTCTGTTATGTAGATCGCCTTCTTGCGGTGCAGACTGGGTAATGCTAGGGGGAAAAGTCGGAGAGCTTCGTGTCCTATCTATCGCAGAGAAGTTAGTGCTGGTCCAGAAAGCTACGGCGATTTCAGTAACTGCTTTTGGAACGTGGCGACTTCACGAACCTGAGCTGTTCGATCAGTAGCAAAGTCTTGTGTGAACTTAGACTGAAGTGAGGTTGCCCTCACGAAGGTCCTCATCAAGGACTTTAAACTTGGTATTACGGGAGGAAGTTTTGACAACCCCGTACCAGGTTGGATCGATTCTCAACTGGAGGATGTAGAAGATGAAACAACTGAATTAATGATACGTATAATAAGTAGTAAACGGATGGATGCGAAAATTGATGCAAGAACAATGAGAATAAACTAGCAAACTGAAGAGGCGAGAGGCAGGGGCTCGGTATATCCTGGACGGCCCAGTAGCTGACTGAAGGATGTAATGATGCAATTTATGTAATAGTGGGTGATAATAGTAGCAAACGGAAGGATGCGAAAAGCAGCGGCTCAGTATAGCCTAGTAGGGGCTCGGTATAGTCGGGACGGCCTAGTAACAGCTGACTGAAGTTAATTCGAAGCAAGAAAACACGAGCTATTTGATGAAATGATGGTTAATGGTCAATAACGAAAAAGTAGCAAATAATGTATGAATTAAACAGCTGAAGATCATGCATAGAGAGAAGAGGAATTGCGGCTTATCGACATGGTGTGGGCAAACCAATACAGCCATGGTTGAGGTCCCTTCGGGGTACACTTAGTGGCTGTGGTTTCCGACCTACATCGCGGGTGGAGCGTTCTCCGTTTTGCTGTACTTGTATAGTATTTCGGTGTTCTTGGAATGCCTAGTGCAAACCTTGTGCTCAACGTGGAGTTGCTTATCAACCGGGTCCCATGACCCAAAGATTGGGAAAGGTGTTAGATAGGCTTCGCACTTACCATTGTGAATGCTGAGCACACAACGAAGTATAGACTGGTATCATCCGTTGTGATACATGGTCGTCCTTACGACTATCGTTAACCACAATGGATGTAGACGTTAATGATTGTCGTAACAATAATAATCCGTGTTGCTAAAGACAAACGTGAACTTGCGGCTTAATGTCGGGCTATACACGTAAAGCGATCAAGATATGGTTCTAACCCCAATCTGTTTAACGCAAGGGGATAAGTGCTGGTTGAGAAAGCTGCGGCGATTCCAGTAACTGCCTTTGGAGAGTGGTGCCATCATGGACTTGGATTTAAGTGGGGCGACCCACGAAAGCCGGACCAAAGGCTTAAAACCTGGTATTACATGGGTTGTGATGGATGCCCCATCATATCATATCAGTTGGTTGGTATAAAAGGTATACGGGCTTTTTAGTCGCAACCTGGGGAGGGATTAGGGTTGTTGGTTTTGACGATACAGTTCTGTGAAGCTGGGGAAGCACGGTACAATTGAGGGTATTGCGTTAGTAGCGGAAGGGGAATAAAATAGGAATCAGCGGTTGATTCAGTTCCCAATGTGGCCGAAATCTGGATAAGAGATGCAACAGAAAAGCAAGAGAGCAAAATTCGAATGCAGAACACGTAGACGGAGGGTATTGGTGATTTTCGGTAGAAAGTAATGAACCAAAATGAGTAAAACATTAATTAGTAGCGAACTGAAACAAATGAAATTTGATGTTAACGGGTCTTATGCATAAAGGGTTTGACGGAAGGTGGGTTTCTCCAGAAGAAAATAGTGACCAGAGGCGAGGGCAATGTTCGCAAAGTACCTAAGACCCAAAAGGATCGTAATCGAAGGAAAATATTTTGTTGAAGGCAGGCGGTAGGATGGTGGGATTGTCCAGAAGAAAATAGTGACTCGATGTGAGGGTAACGTTCGCAAAGTACCTAAGACCCAAAGGGATCGAAATCGGAGGAAAACAAATAGCTAGTGGAAGGCGGCAGGACGGTGGGTTTTTCCAAAATAAAGTAGTAACCGGAGGTGAGGGAAACGTTCGTAAAGTACCTAAGGGATCAGAAAATCAGAGGTAAACGATGTATGATGGAACTGCCGGAAGGTTATTCTTGAATTACCAGAAGTTGGAATTGACGGATGGATCAAAAGTTGCGATGTGATACGGACGATTCAATACAGTCATGATTGAGGTCTCTTCGAGATACACGTAGTGGCTGATGGTTGACGTCCATATCGCGGGCAGAGCATCTTTTGTTAAGCTGTGCTATGCTATGCGTAGTACACGGACTTCTTGGTTTGATACTTTATATATGTAAGTCAAGCCTTGTCATCAACGTGGATTTGCGTATCAAACAGGCGCCAAGACCCAGAGATTGGAAAAGATTTAGATAGGTCTTGGATCCTCTGTTGTGAAAACTGAATTTCGTTAATGGGTCATTGCACGGCTCCATTCATCTGAAATTACTGGTTCGAATTAAGTAAATTAAATTAAATTATTTTATTGATGCTTGAACTATTGAGTTTATGAAATTTTTCTTGGCCTTTCTTTTATTTATTTATACAAAACTTAGTTATATTTTAATCGTAGAAGTAATCTTCAGCTTCGTCTACACATTATTGCCATCTATTGGGTAGAAGGAAAACTATTTATCGGTGAAAGGACGGCAGTTTCGAGCCCATAAATTCGGTGATGCATTTTTCGATCTTTTCGATCGTTTTGAAGTGCGAGTCTACCCAATGGTGTTGAAGGGATACGAAGAAATATAAATCCGTTGAATACGCCGAACTTATCAAAATTTCCCAACCTGCCGTATACACAGTTTCCTTCGTCGTGTTTGCTGTGTATGGCCCTGCCTAGTTGTCAGCAGATAAGATCGTAATGCTGCAGCAAGTTTCGCTTGTATTTGGCATCATCATCTTTGATGCTCAAATTTTCATTCGTCTGAAAACCAGTTTAACAAGTGCTATAGGACACAACATCTCCTAATGCTATACAAATCATTTTTTTGGCTTCGAAGACACTTTTCTTTAATTAAAATGTGAAAAGCAGATAGTGCCTAATCTGCTGTAGAGTCAGTCCATGCAAGAAGGAGACACACTGTATCAGAGTCTGGCAGAAATGTAACAATCGACACCTGCGAATTCACCATCCCCAATGCACCATTCGTGCAGTGGTGAGTTTAGTGGTTTTCTTTGGTCAATTTCATACATCCTAAGATAAATCATACTTTAAAATTTTTGTTTGAAACTTTTTATTTAAATATTAAAAACTTTGCACAGTTCTTGATTTTAAGAACGCACCAGAAAAAAAAGGTTGACACTTTTTTTAAATTTCGCTCCAAATATCGGGCTTCACATTTTCCAATCTATGGTAAAGCGCCTCTAGCGTCCCATGGAGTAATTATAACGACATCGAGTTTACTGCACTAATGGCAAACTTTTTGTGGTTACATGCGGTTTTCTTAGCCCTGAACTTGGCAGGAAAAAGTTTCCGCTTAAATAAGTAAAAAAAATGATTCAATGGTAGGGCTGAGAATTAATTGGTACACCTACACCCTATAGTACCAACAAGAGGTATAGGATTTGTTTTCTAGACAATCAGAGAACGCACGGCGCTGCTGGTGATCCGCCGGCTGCAGTTCTTGAGTCAATTGTACTATGTACGCATGCTGAGTCAAATCTTTCGTCAATATTCGCTGCAGCGTGGACGTGGAGAGGTCGAGTTCATGAGCATGGTGATGAATGGAAGTGTTTGGGTCGTTTTCAACACAGTCCTACACTACGGCGATATTTTCGGTCCGGGGCAAAGTCGTTTCAGTGTCTCATCTTAAACTGAGCCAGTCTCTTGGCATTTTTTGAGTAGGTTGCGCACACATGTCTCAGAAGGCACATGATTACAATCAAAATTTGCTCCAATTTTGCGCATCGTAACTGCGATTAAAAAACAAAAAAATTGAACGACTGTGTAGTCTTCCATGGTCAATTCCCCACGTTTATAGATGCTAAATGTCAATATTTGATAACTTTTAAGCGACCAGCTGTCAAATAATAGGCCTTTCAAACCCTATACCTCTTCCTCACACACCCTATATATACAATCATGACAGCTTATGGATTTATTAAATGGGAAGTGCCGACCCAGCCTAACTTAACGAGCCGCCACTGCGTTTGAAACATTGTAATCAAACTTTTCGGCCGCTCTTTGTAGTTTTAGAAAGATACCAACACTGCAATCCACATCAAAGCATTGAGGAATTCGCAAGATGTTAATAAAGTATTACGTGCTAGAAAATGGCACTTTCAAAGATACCCAGAGTGATCAGGACAATTAATAGGGCTGTATTGTTCTGAGAAAGTATTAAGAAGAAAAGAAACGATTTACGGAAACTATACAATACACTTACATGAATCAAAAGCTTTTTTCTTTCGGAAATACCAAATACTGACCAAGAAACACAAATGAACAACCATTTCTCAAGATTACGAATTCCACCCCCTAATTTCTTGGCTACACTCGAAAAAAAAACATATACCACAAGAAAATGACCCCAAACGTCAATGAACTGTTCCCATAAAATTCCCAACTAAACCGAAATATCACCCCGATGAACCATTTCTGGGATTCACTCACATTACAAATTTTCATGGAAATGCACACCAATCGCTAGCACATAAAATGCAAATGACACGCAAGCTTTTCCCTTAGGTGAAATGAAATTCGACCCAAACAAAACTCCACCGAACACGTCACTATGACGGCATTAAAGGAAAAAGAAGGTGGCTATCATGGCTACGAAATTAAGCTCGGTGCTAATCGCTGACCTAATCTAGTCCAGTCAGGTGACGGAACATTAACTGGAAAACTATTCACAGGGCTATAATTAACACTTCAGTGTTAACTGCAGCGCCGTGCCTATTTCGATACGGCGAGAAATCAATGCGCAAATTGTAGGTTACTGCAGCGGTTTAATAATGGACAATCAATGATACTTTACGTTTTCCAGATTTATATGCGGGAATAAATACAAATTGCCTCGTACTATTTTTTTTCCCGATTAATAAAGCAAACAATGTGGTTTACATTTCAAATAAAGTTAAATATGTCTACTACAATTTTTACGTTTAAGGGGCCGAAAAGGCGTTTTCGTTGAAAATGGCGTAATTTCGAATCGAAAAATTATGCTGCTATCTCAAAAATAGTTGTACTAGTGATAAACTGACTGAAAAAGATCCATCCGGTTAGCTGAATGGCCCGGAGCTGACTCGACAAAAATCGACTTTGAAAATTCGATGTATCTTTAAATGATCATAAAATCTAATTGGTTGCGTAATTATACTCTAGATGGAATCTGAGAGTATTATAAGTTCGCTCTAAGGTTTGTAACGCCAAGAAATAGGGCTCGGAGAAAAAAATGATGAATACAGAAGTTAATATTATCACTCAAAAATTTCAAAACCGGATGTCCGTCCGTCCGTCCGTCCGTCCGTCCGTCCGTCCGTCTGTCCGTCCGTCCGTCCGTCCGTCCGTCCGTCCGTCCGTGCGCTCTCTAGCTTGAGAACGCGTTGAGCTAGAAAGTTCAAATTTTGTACACGTCGTTTTTGACAAAAAAGTAAGGTCAAGTTCGTGAACGGGCCAAATCGCTCCACCCCTTCTACCCCCTCCCATACAAAATGACACAATTACGCAATTTGACAATAAACGGATTTGCTCAAAAAGTATAAAAGTTATTGGCCTGAAATTCAGAATATATTACTTTTATGATAATGTCAATCTATCATATAAAAATTGTGCGTGTCCTCCCCCTCCTTCTACCACCTCCCATACAAACTGTACTTATCATGAATTACTCTAAGCCAATTTCCTGAGTGCTTATAAAATTCAGCGGGCTGAAATTGTGCACCAAATACTTATTTAAAATTGTTAGTAAGGTCAAAAAAAATGAGATGATTAACTTCACCCCTTCTACCCCCTCCCATACAAAATGACACAATTTTGCAATTTGACAATAAATGGATTTACTCAAAAAGTATAAAAGCTATTGGTCTCAATTTTGGTATATATTACTTTTTTAATGATTTAAATCTACAGTATAAAAATTATTTGCTTCCTCCCTTTCCTTCCACCCCCTCCCATACAAACTACACTTTTTCCTGAAATGCTCTAAGCCGATTTTCTCAGAACATATAACATTTGTTGAGCTCATATTTTGTAATAAATATTTAATTAATATTATTACTAAGGTGAAAAAAAAAATATTTGATTTGCTTCACTACTTCTATCCTCTCCCATACAATATGACACAGTTTCACAACTTCACAAAAAATCGATTTTCTTGAAAATTATGAATGGCACTAGTCTGAAATTTAAGGGATGCCAATTTTATAATAATCCTAGTTATTTCTGAAAAAATCATCAAAATCCCCCCACTCTTTCTACCACCTCCCATACAAACTGCACATTTTCACTAAATCAAACTCACTATTTTTCTCAGTTCCCATTCAGTTTTTGGAGTAAGCATTTTGTATAAAACATTTTCATAGCTACTTTAGCATGATGTCGAAAAAATTAGTACAATGCTATCATCCCTTCTAACACTCCCCATACAAAATTTCTTGGGATCACAAAAAATTCTATTTCATCTAGAGTATCGTAAGACTGCGCTTTACGCGCAATCGTAGCCCTGTTATGTTTTCTATTATTTTCGATTCACAACAAAACAATCTTTATACTAATAAAGAAACAGGACCGCAATCTTTTCAGTAAAAAAATAGCTACTTCAGAGTGTAATATTATTAATAAAAACTGGGAAATTTGGAAAACTTGCCAACCAGTTCCCTCCGTGAAAAGGTTTATTTTACGGTTATGGGAAAAAAATTAAGAATTCTCACAAAATATAAAAAAAAAATTGTTTATAAAATTTACAATTTTTATTTTTTTTACAAACTTCATGCACTAAAGTGTTAATAACTTCAAAACCAATCAACCAATTACCCTGCCATTAGACCAGTTCCCTCACTAAGATTTTGATTGAAGGGTATTCCACAAAAAAAATGTTCGAGTGTCCAATAGCTTTGTAAAATATTTTGCTTAGAAAACATTTTCACTTAAATTGGCAAATTTCGAGTATTCGGTGTGCTGCGCTCTAAGTAAAAAACACGTGAAAACTCGAAATATTGGAAAATGCAAAACTAAGCACTCCTAGGGATCCGCAAAGCTATTAAGGGTTTCGGCGAGAGATGGTTTTAATTTTGTTAAACTCTGAAAGTGTTTACACACCCTTTAACGGAAACAGATTCTAACTTTGAAATGATAATAATATACACAAATTTTTTCCGGCAAAAACCGCTTCACAATTTAATTAGAATTTCCACGATGCAGATGCTTAGTTCCGAAGTTAGCACATGAATATTTACAACATACAAACTTCATTTCCTCTAATATTGCCACTACTCTTTGATCAACATTCGCATCCTTTAAATGGATTTTTTGAAGAGTCATCATTTCACGGTAAAAAATTATTTATTTGAAAACCATGATGAAATCTTTATAATCGAAATTAGGTATTAATAAATTAAATTTCACCGTTCCCGCCCTTTTTAACTAGAGTGTAGCCTAGTTGGTAGCATTTTGATTAACAATGCGAAGGTCAAGAGTTCAAATCCCGGTCGAAGTGTAATTTCAGCACACTGCTTTTGTGGGTATCTTGGCCACCTCGATCTGCGAAAATGAAAATTCGTAGGTAGAGGATTGTGCGAAGGGTTGAAGTGCCATTGAAAAAGAAGATGCCCACCCTTTAAAAAACCCGTTTCATGACTGAACCGTCCTTTCGTGTTCCCAAATTCCTTATTTGTTAATTGGCAGCTTGTTCTTTTCTCTAGAACTTGTTTATTTCTCTAGCCTCCTGCTCGCTTCCATGCGCTACATGTTCGAACAACCTGGCGTCTTCCTTAAAGGTTGCTTGTTCAGTAATGTTGTGTGGCTGATCCACTGCCACTATCGCCTTTAAATCTGAATGCCTTTCGTAGTCTGTCCATTTGCACTCCAAAGTTCGTCGTTGAAGATGAGATTTGGCCAGAAGCAAGATCTCTCTTAACCTCGAGAAAGGCAAAAGGACACCGAGAGTCCAACGAGCTTCGTTCATAGGAGCTTCTCTTTCGGCTCTGCCGACCATGCTGACAATATTTTCGAGGTAGCACAAATCTTACACCACTTCACATATTTTTCGTTTAGGATAGTCAGTGTGCTTGTGCTCGAACCCATGTACATACATGTAATGCAGTCCTGCCTCTTTGCATTTGCAATGAAAGGAGCGGAAATTGGTCTAAAATTTAAGGTATTTGTTTGGTCTGCACTAGACGACCCTTTACGGAATCCAGCCTGGTTAACTTCGAGAGTGCTCTCTACAACATCACTAATCCTATTGGGAAGTACCTTAGCTAAAATTTCGAACCCGAAAGTCGCTCTTCTACGGTATTTAGACAAAGACACCGTTCTTCCATTCAGCCGCATATCTTCCTTCATACCACGTATCAATTAACAGTGACAGAAGTATATCGGCTGTTATTTCCGGGATCATCCTTAATGGGGGATCACTAATAGACGGTTGCGGAAGGATGTTTAATAAATTTTCTGCTTCTGGAAAATATTCATTTGACAAATTATTTAAAATGTCAGAGAAGTATTCTTTTCATCGCCGCAACTCCTAAATAGTAGAGTCACTCCATGCAACACACTCTTTTGCAGAGTCTGGCAGATAAGTCACAATCGATACCTGCGAATTCACCTTCTCTAGTTCACCATTCGTGGAGTGGTAAGTTCAGTTGTTTTCTTTTCTAAATTTCATCCACCGTAAGATAAATTCTATCTAATCAATCAATTACCTGTTAAGACCCCCTATAGGGGTATAGGATAGAAACAACTCTCTTCCACAAGGCACGTTCCTGTGCATCGGCCTTTAATTATCGCCAGGACTTATTTACTTCGTTGACCTCTTGCTCAACTGCTCGCTTCCCGATCAACCCGACGTCTTCCTTAAGGATTATAATCGACAGCCTGTTTGGCAATATTTCGCTCTGGTTTCCTCAAAGTGTGACCGATCCACTACCACTTCCGCCTTTGAATCTTAGTGCCTATTTTAGTCTGTCCAGTTGTACTCCAAAGTTCGTCGTCGGAGATCGCTTCTGGCCAGAATATCTCTAAAATGCGTCGGAGACATTGGTTCACAAAAGTTTTTTAGTTTCTTGGGGAGTAGAACGGTCACTTTCCACGTAGTACAATCATATAACAATACGGATTTGATGCATGCGTTAAGATAAATTAATCCTTCAAAATTTTTATTTATGATTTTTTAATTAAGGCCTTTCTGTACCAGTCTTTTTCTTCCTTTGAGTTTTTCGCTAACTTTTACAAATTTTACTTTCGGTTAGTCTTAACCACTCTTTCTACCAAAATTTTATAATTTAATTCGAGGCTAAAGCTCAACTACTCTGCCGTAATTTGAAATTTAGAGAGCGAATTTTCAAATTATAACGTGAACACTTCTTCATTTGCGATGATTGAAACTACAAAGCCTCTGTATCTAATGTAAGAACACATAAGACTAACCGAAAGTAAAAATTTAAACATTAGAGGTATAATATTGTTACATGACAGCTCAACTTGTTCGTGATCTACCATTGTTCTCGAAAGCCAATAAATGCTCGCGTGGAAACACTACTCAGCGAATATTCAAGGTCTCCAACCACAACACTATTCAGTAATGAAAGAACACCTGCTCTCTTGTCATCGAATGAAAGCATCAATAAAATACATGCGAACACGAATTCCGATCATTTACGTGTCGCTCATCAGTGTTCGATATCTTCAACCGGGAGCGGTCCTGCAGTAATGAAATAACACTTGCATTCTTGTCCTTGAATGAAAGCAACGACAAATATTCGGTCGAGGAAGAAAAGATTCGGATGAAAAGGGAATGATTTACAGAAACAACAGCCAGCGAACATCTGCAACTCTTTTAATGAATGAAAGTATTACACGCACGCATAAAGTCCGATCAAGCTAAATGGCAGTCAGCGAACACCTGCAATGGTTGGTTGGCCTGGATATAAAAATAGCGAGTATTCGTGAAAGTAGTTAGTTGATATTTGGACAGGAGTACTGAAGCTGGGAAGCGAATAGGGGAGTCGGCGAGTGTGGAATGCGATCGATGGCCGGGATGAGAATGCGATTAAGACCTGTAATCGACAGGCAGGGGTAAGTCTTGAGATCAACAGGCGGAGTTCAGTAAGCGGGGAACTCCTGTGAGCGACTGGCAGGAGAAAATCCCGATTTCAATAAACGGGTAAGTACTGTGATCGACAGGCAGAAGTGAGTTCTGAGATCGACAGGCGAAGTTCAGCAAGCGACAATAAGCGAGTAAGTTTTGGTATCGACACGCTGGGTAACTTCAGTGATCGAGGCAGAATCCAATAAGCGAGTACGTCGTGTAACCGACGGTAAAGATCAGCAATTGCAGAGTAGAACACGAAAGTGACAGTCGAGATTGAGCAGTAGACGAGGTGCGTTGCAGATTAGAACGCTCAAGTGACTGTCAAGATCGAGCAGTCGACAGAGTGAGTTGCAGATTAGCACGTGAAAGTGACAGTCGAGATCAAGCAGTCGACGGAGTGAGTTGCATATTAGAACACGAAATTGACAGTCGAGATTGATTAGTCGACGAAGTAAAATGCAAAGTAGAACGTGAAAGTGACAGTCGATGGAGGCAATCGAACTTTTGGAAGCGGCATAGTGAACCAAAAGTGCTTAACTAAAGCATTAAAACGAAAAATAAAATTTGTGGTTATTGTTAGATTAAAAAATGAACTTGTTTCTTTTACTTGAAGTCCAGCGATCCCTTGTGTACTTTAATATTTAGCAAAAATAATACTAAAGAAAAAGAAGACAAGTATAAAATGAGTACAGCTATTTATGCTAAAAACATACCAAAATAAGAACGACACTTCTTTCAATTTCGCTCCAAACATAGGATTTTACGTTTGCCAAACTATGTGTCCCATGGACACTCCACTCCACTATACTGCATTTCAAAGCGGGTTCTGCTGACATCTCTCACAAAGTAGTTGGCAGTGCAATTCCTGTTCGTCTACTGTTTCATAATTTTAAATAGCGAATCTATATCCCCATGGCAAACCACAGAATCCGCCTTATTAGATCTTCAATGACCCTTCTATTGTTGCGTATAACAGCCTGACGGGATTTCATTCAGAGTTCAGCAATAATTGCCAATATCGTTTTTTTTTCGATTGTGTACTGTCATTAATTCATCCTTAGGACAATATAAGATTTGATCGCGTAGCATTTACGAGTTCTTAACAATTCCTGCCCTTGTCATTAAAAATTGCTGCACTTCTCTTGAATATCTCAACATCAATGATATTATTGACGACGAACAGTATGGATTCCGACAAGAACGTTCACACGAGACCTTTACACCACCATCACAGAACGTTGGAACAATACCATTCATCAGTTTGGTGCATTTTGCATTGTTGCTGTTGATATTTGCAAGGCTTTTGACAGAGTATAGAACAAGGCAGTTTTGACCATTGTTTTGGAGACTCTATTATTATCTGAAATTGAAAGTTTTTTAGCCAATTGGTCAATTCGTGTCGTATGGTTTCCCCTTCATATATAACTAACGTTGCTGTCCCTCAGGGCTCGGTTCTTTCTCCCACCCTTTTTCTGATATTTATTAATGACTTGCTATTTTCAACTTTCAATACTTTACATTGCTTGGCTGATAGCAGCACATCCGACTTCTCCTGTCACTTCAAGACTGCGTCCTTAGCCCGATGTACTAGGTTAGTAAAGTAACGTAGATCCATGGTTCAATCATTGGGTAACAACTTGGCTAAAATTCTTAGTTGGGACAATAAGAATCAATTTAATAGAAATGGAAACCGAAGAGTAACTTGTGTCCTACAAACATGACTCTAACGTAGATCCAATCACATTCGGAGGCCAACCATTATCGAATTCTACAAGTGTTAAAATGTTAACTCTCCAAATCCAAGATAAATTTTCTTGGAACGATCATATATTTAACATCGCAAAGGAAGCATCTAAATGTTTGGATTACATAAAACGCTGTAATAGCTCCTTCACAGCTTCTGGATTCATGACAATTTATAGGGCCTATATTAGACCACGTCTTGAATTTAATTCCCACCTGTGGGAGGGAAAAACTTCTCTCTCCTATTTGGAAAGTATCTAGTCTCGGGCTATTAAAATTATAAGAGCGTCTGACATCTCTTCATCGTTCGATTCACTTGAGCATAGACGAACTGTAAGCTCCATAATCCTATTGTATCGATACTACAATGGAGATTGTTCGATTGTGCATGACCTTACCTCGCAATACTCGATCTGCTTCACGCGCTTATAAATATTCTTTCAAACCTATCTTCGGTCGCATTGTCAAAATTTCGTGATTCGTGTTTAAACCGGACTGCTCGAATATGGAACTCGCTACACATCTCAGTATCCCCGCAATACAATATTCAACAATTGAAGAATAATATTTATAATCATCTTCCATCCCCTTAATTCCTAAAAACCAATATCCTCCCACCTCACCGGAGCTGTGCTTCAGTACAAAAGAATAACCGTTCCGGAATCGAAAAAAAGACATACATTTAGAATTTCTCACCGCTTTGCACATATCCTATAGTTTCTACAGAAGTTTCCGGTATCCTACCACTTGGCATCCAGTATGCGCACTGCATATTCGCTTGCGCTTTATCTGATGAATTGGTAGCCAGCTGCTGTACGCAATCTGAAGAAGAAAACCATCAAGTAGTGCTCGCTCCGCACGTCAGCTCGACGCTTCGCTCGCACTTCGAGGAGATATCTTCTCTTCTGAGTACCACAATGGTTACTTTTGTGTGGAAAAAGGGTCCCTCCAATGATCATTTGCCGAGTGCTACAAAAATCCACATATGGTTCGTTTTCGGGTCTATTAACCCTAGGTCATGACACGTCGACCCAAGGGTCACCATGCTAGTGACCAGTATTTTCATAGCCAACCTGGGCGTTCATATGTCTAGATCGTACAACCTCGAAGATGGCACTCAATTTGCCATAAAACTCCTCTTTGTTGTCAGGTGTTGCGGCATTAGTTGGTCCGAATTGTGACGATTCTGACCTTGGTCCTGAGTTTGACGACGATAGTCCTATCCGAGATTGGTTTCTAGACTATGAGATTGTTTCTCGTTCTCGCTGAAAGGTCGACAGCCATGCAATTTTTGGCTTCACATTCATGACCTACGCACCAAACAGTATTCTCGCTCGGGATGCGTTCTTCTCTTGATACAGTTCACCTAACCTCGCTTAAGCCTAAGATTTGGATGTTATAGTGCTCCATTTGTTAACCCAACCCTTCAACCGTCGTTCAATATTCGAACATTGTAGAAGCCAATTAATGGCTCCAAAACTAGAAGAGGAGTGGAGGTCTTTCCGTTCTGGATCATTGTAGTATGTTCCAAGCAGAAGTGATGGCAATTAAAGAAGCATTGACCGGACTGAAGTGTGATGTATAATTGTATCTGCTAAAGATATTGGCATCTTCACTGATAACCAGGCCGCCACTAAGTCTCTGAAATCAGTCAAGTCTACATCCAAGACTGTTTTTGATTATCGCGCATCTCTGAGGGATGGGGCTGAACATTTCAAAATTCGCCTGTGCTGGGTACCAGGGCATAGGGCCATTACAGGAAACTACAAGTCCGACGAACTCGCGTGGTACGAAACCTCCTTATATGTAGATTCAATCTGAGAAAGAGAAGCTGTGAATACTTTCGAAACTTAAGTTGGATGCGATTGAGCAAGCCAACGACCGATGGGCAAACGATGTTACATACAATACCAGCAGACAGACTTGGCCTGTGCTGAATCTAAAACGCTCTGGTAGAGTCTCGCTAAGTAGGCAGATGATTAGCTCCGTAGTATGAGTCGCTACAGGACAGTGCCTAATAGGGAGACATGCTCAGATGCTTGGCCTTCCTTTAAATGATGTTTGCAGGAGGTGCAAAGATGAAGAAGAAACGACTCTTCATATATTAAGCACATTTCCTGCTCTCTCTAGGAAAAGGAGACGCTACTTAGGCGCACAATTCTTCGATAGCTTCGGTAATCTGGCAAATGTGGAAGCCAGGAGCCTTCAACGATTCAAAGAGAGCTCCTGTTGCTTCACCGAGTAGGAGTATTTTCTGAGATCCTGTGGCATCACAACGGACCAGCTTATAGTCTATGTGCGCCCGGACTTCTGTTTAGGCAGCCACCTAGAAGCCAGTCATAGTAGTCCGTTTTCCGAGGCAGTGTATCTGGTCTCGTACCAAAGTTTTGTGTTGTGACAGAATGGGTGATGAGCCTATGAACCATTTTTAGTGTGAACTCTACTACCCCCTAACTCACAGGGAAGTCGGCCATTAGTCGTCTTTTACGACAATTAGGCCTGCTGTGAAATAATTTTAGTCCTATTTGCACAGAGGACATTGCATCATATTGTTCTGCCAAAATTAAAAATTCGGATAATGAGAGAAATAAATGTCTTAGAAATCTGAGGAAGAAAAAAGAGCAATTACTGCCCGGAAAAAAGAAAAGAGCTCTCACACTCCAGATACCTATCATGTGGAATACCACAAGAATTCATAAAAGTATGAAATCCAGTGAGGCATTCATGCCAACCACTAGCTGCAAACAAGCTCGAAATACCATTCACCGCCGAGTACCGAGTTCATCGTAAACTAAACCAAATTGCATTGAAAGTTAACCCACAGAAGTTCCTCCCACTCACCAAATTGATTATGCCAATTGACATAGAAGCCTACTCGGAAAAACCAATCAATTAATTTTCATTTATGGCCGCCATATACACATAAGTTCAGATTTGCGCAAGATAGGCGATATAAAGGTACCTGCCATTGAATAACGACAGAAAATATCCTGCTCCACGCCTATATTCAAATTCTGTGTTTCTAGGGCGAACCAACAACTCATTAAATAAAAATTTCACTGCAGGCTTTTCAAGGAAGACTATTTTCCTTTTTTTTTTATCATTCTACAGAGCAGGGTGATATGCTGGCTTTTTACGCTACTAACGACCGAACGGAATTGAATTAACGCAGCGCAGGGCAGAAACCGGAGCTTTGTTTTAGTTGTCCTCAAAACTTCTTAAGCTGCATATCTGCTCCTATAACCCAGTGTGAATGAGGATATGATGATAGTCTTCTGCAGACCCTAGGGTCCGTATTTTTTTTTTTTTTTGTGGAGGATGGGTGCGGCTCATTTACCATTTTCATTCATAGTACGTCCAGCTTCGTATTTCCGAAGCTCGCAGCAACTAGCACTTCCCGTCTCAGCCTCCGATTCCTTGCAATGTGAATGTACTTTACCCGGGTCGGAATCCACTACGGAACATTGCCAGGATGAAATGAATATGGCCGCACACATGCACAGACGAAGCACCTAAATGGGTGTATAGCTTAGATGGATGACTGACTACTGACAGATATATGTTTCCGAGAAATTATGAAAAATTCATACGGGATACTTTCGCGTCAGCCTCGACTCACTACTGACTGAGTTCCTGAGGATAATGGCGTGTGCTTGCTAGGTATGTAGGTGCTTTCGACATGTTCTAGATGTATACGGGACGAAACAATTCACCAAGTTGCTGTGTTGCTCTTGGGAAAATGCCTGGTAAATAATCCGTCTGGGATTATGATTATAGACGTTTTCCAGAAGGATTTCGTACCAGCTGTAATGATGTGCGGATTAGATTAAGAGCTATTCGCTGCTGTATAGCAGATACTTGAGTTTACATCCTGTTTTAAGTTTACCCGTTTCGTTTGAATCGTTACGCCTGGTAGTTTCTTTTTAAATTGCTATGCTTATCAGTGAAGGACCATTCATTAGTAAAACAAGTTGGATGTTATACTTTTTAGGTGAATTAGCAATCGATATAAATAATAGAGTAGGAGAGACCGGAGTTATTTGGCATAAGGGGCTCGTTGGCATACAGCTTCTATTTACTGGCACCGTGGAGCTAGAGCGCTGTCATCTTGATAGTGAGAAGTGTATGTAAAGATGCACTATCTAACTTTAGTTTCCTTGGAAGCGTCACGAAGGAACGACCCCTGTTTCATCGTTTTTCTGACTGGTGAGGAAATTTTTTCATCGTAATTTTTTTTGTTCTGGTGAATCTGTAGGTGGAGTTGAGGCGCTGCTTAAGGCGGTTTCGAAAGAGTGGTTTACTGTGGTTGTGGCATGTCTCATTATCTTTTGTTTCTGATGTTTGGGATTATCTGATTCTTATTTTAAATATCCTTGTGGGGCCAGCTAACATCGCTAATTGAAAAGTGTCAACCCTCATAAAATTCAAGAAGCAACAATGGACTGGTCATGTTGAGCGGATGGATGACGGGAGAAATCCCAAAATCACAGTTACAGAGAAAGACACTGACGCGCTGGGAAAATTCTATTGAAGCAAACTGCAAATCACTGCTAAGATTCTCAAACTGAAGGTTACTAAACCGAGAAGGATAGAGGCTCCTGTATACTCCAGGAGGCGCCATCGTAAATAAGTAAGTGGGGCTAGTTGGCATCGTTAGGTATAGGGTCAGTCGGCATAGATATGACAACTTGCCACACACCTATGACAACCAACTTCTCCATTACTGTTCATTAATAAAGAAACAAATTCAGTAAAAAAACAGTAAACAACATAACAGGACGACGATTGGGCGTAACGCCAAATCGTGCCATGCTCTAGGTGAAAGAGAAATTTTTTAATTTTAAGAAACTTTGTAGGGGAAGTGGTAGAGGGGGTGACGACATTGAACTAATTTTTTCATTTCACGATAGAGTTGCTATCAAAATATTTTAAACAAAATTTAAGATTCAAAAATATAATAGGTACTGAGAAAAATAGTGTATTGGATTTAGTGAAGTTGTGCAGTTTGTATAGGAGGTGGTAGAAGGAGGGGCGAGTTCTTAATGACTTTTTCAGAAATAACTATAAACATCATGCTTTTGATATTTTTTAAATTGCAGATTCATTCTTTTCTGGAAACTCAACTTTTCGTAAAGTTGTGAAATTGTCAGATTGTATGGGAGTGGGTAGAAGGAGTGAATCTAATCTCAAATTTTTTTTGATCTTACTAATGACTTTAAATAAATAATTAGTGCACAATTTTAGCTCGACACATTTTATATGTACTGAGTAAATTTGTTTCGAGTATTTTATGAAAAAGTGCAGTTTGTATGGGAAGTGGTGGAAGGGAGGGGAGGACTTAAATAATTTTTATGTAGTAGATTGCTAGAAGCTAGCCTAGTGGGTAGCGTGTTGGTTTACAATGAGAAGGTCGTGAGTTCAACGCATAATTTTAGCACACTGCCTGCTTGGATATACCTTGGTTACCTCAATCTACGAAAATGAAAAATTCGAAGACAGAGGGTTGTGCGAAGGTCTAACAATCCTTCCACAATAAGCAATGAAAATGTTAAGGAACCTGAAAATCAGGATGCCAAGGTCCGATTTGGGCTGTAGCGCCATTGAAGAAGAAAAGGATTGAAATCATCATAAAGGTAATATATTCCAAATTTTAGATTAATAGCTTTAATACTTTTCGAGCGAATCCGTTTAATGTCGAATTGCGAAATTTTGTATGGGAGGGAGTAGAAGGGATGAAGCTAATCATGTAATTTTTTTTGGACTTACTAATCATTCTAAATAAATATTCAATGCACAATTTCAACTCGATGAATTTTATACGCACTGAGTAAATTGTTTTAGAGTATTTCATGAAAAATTGCAGTTGGTATGGGAGGTGGTGGAAGGAGGAGAAAGACACAAATAATTTTTATATAGTAGATTGAAATCATCAGAAAAGTATTACATTCCAAATTTCAGATCAATAGCATTTCTACTTTTCGAGCAAATCCGTTTATTGTCAAATTGCGAAATTGTATCATTTTTGATGGGAGGGGTTAGAAGGGGTGGAGCGATGTGGCCCGCTCACGAACTTGACCATATTTTTTGTTAAAAAACACATGTACACAATTTGAACTTTCGAGCTCAGCGCATTTTCAAGCTAGAGAAGACACGGATGGACAACCGGCTTTGAAATTTTTGAGGTATTTTATGAACTTCTGTATCATTCATTTTTTTCTACGATCCTTATTTCTTAGCGTTACAAACTTTGTGGCAAACTTATAATACTCTCAGATTTCATCTAGAGTATAATAAACCGAGGAAATCGACCAATTGAATGGGTGACCGAGGCCGTTCACGCTCACAATGTTGAGCTTTGCTCAAGTAGCTAGTGACTTTAACTTCTCAGTTCGGAGCTTACCAAAATATTGCAAAAAGGCAAGGGATGTTGCTATTACCGTCACCATTGCAGCTGAAGGTGAAGAATCAATTGGATCGAGAAATCTGAGCGGATCTGGAACTTAAGGTAGGTATCCACGAATTACCAGTTTTTGTTAGTTTATGATAATGGTACGAGCCCTCTCAATCTACCTAACTATTTGCACTTATCTATTGTTAGGTAGTACCTACCTATGTAGCACATTTACAGTTTTTTTTCCGTTACAGGTGTTCCACTTCAACAAGAATTCGAGTTGAGCGAGTATTTGAAAATCAAATCAGGAAATTCGCGAATCAGTATGTGGAAAAAAATCACGTGGACATGTCTGAGCCCTGGGAACGCAAGAAGATCACCGGACCTGATTGGCTTTATTATTTTATGAACAGAAACATGTCCTTATCTCTCTGAACACCTGAGGCCACTAGCCTAGCTCGAGCCACCAGTTTCAACAAGACTAACGTCAACCACTTTTCGCTTTGCGCCAAACAGAACTGAACAGAATCGATACACAGATCATCTATGTACATGGACGGGACAGGAATTACAAGCCAAACAAGATTATATCAAGGAAAGGGTCTAGGCAAATTGGACAGACAACCTCTGCTGAAAGAGGTACCCTTGATCATTTTACTTATACTTTTTTCCTCCATTTTTCATTTTTCCACGAGCCAAGTTCAAGGAACATTTCGTGCGAACCAGCAGGCCAGAGTGCTCCGGCGACGAAGCCAACAAGTCAATTTTGTGAAGCTTTCTCAACATTTTATCAACTTTACCTGATGTATTGGACCCCTAAAAAAATACGTCAACACATCTTGTGACGCTTGGATGACCAGTCATCCAGAAAAAAAAACCGTAAGCCACTACGGCATCGCAGAAATTGTGAAAACAGTCTTTCAATTAGCTATGATTCCGTCCAACATTACATCTGGATTTCAAGCGAGTGGGATCTAGGGACCCCAATGAATCTACTCTAACAACAAATGACCTTCCAGGCACGCTGCTATTGGTGACCACTCCAACATCTTCTCGATACATCAACTCAGAGGAAATTCGCCCTTTTCCCAAAGCCGAGCCACGACTGCAATCCAACCTTAGCCGAAAAAGACTTTTCACTGGTATTCAAACAGAAATTTCCATCAAAGATATAATTGCGGAAAATAAGAAGAAAAAGCCATGTACAGTAAAGAAGGGCAACATGGCTATGGTTGAAAAGTCGAAGGAAACTTCTACAATGGCACTACAGCCCAAATCCAGCCTTGGCCTCCTGACCTTCAGGTTCCTTAACATTTTTCATCATTTATTGTGGAAGAGTTATAAGATCTTCGCACAACCTTCTATCTACGATTTTTTAATTTTCGTATATTGAGGTAACCAAGGTATACTCTAGCAGGCGATGTGCTGGAATTATGCGACGACCGGGATTTGAACTCACGACTTTCGCATTGTAGACCAACACGCTAGCCACTAGGCTACACCCTAGCTAAGAAGAAACTTTCCAGACTTAAATTCTTTTTTATGGATTCTAATGACAGTGTGTCAAACATTAGCTACGACGAAAGTGATAACAGCTTGACCGTCCTTAATGATAATTCAGGCTCTACATGGCAAAGATCTTTCACCCTCAGCCTCCTGCCAAGACGATGGTGAAGGTCCTCTCATTCGATAGTTCCCACGGACCCTGCAGAATCTTAACAAGATGCCAACAGGTCAAATCGAACAAAAACCAACGACGAATCCCCCACAATCTCAAGGGTGTCCTGATTATCTTAAATACCATGTAAATGACTTTGTTTTGGTGAAATACCACGTCCGCCAGTATCCTGGGAAGATTGTCGAAACCGATGGTAACAAGATTCGCGTGGAAATCGTCAGAGGAGGATGATTCGATGCGGTACGACCAAAGTAAAATTATGCGTTCCAATAATCGAGCCTGCATTCATGATTGATATCAAACATTGAGCTAATTATATTTGACTAACAATCGGTAGCTATAACAATAAGTACAACTTTTTTTTCGTGAAAAATTCATTGTTTGTTTATATATTTAACTTTATACATTTAAGCAGAATTATTCTATAAAAAGGAAGCTATCCGAGTTTTTATAAAATAAAAGGTTTTTTGGTCTAAGTATCCCTATCCATATCACGTTATGCCAAATCACCCCAGGAGTATGTCACAACCGGGGCTAGTTGGCATAGTTATAAACTTTTTGGAAAAATGTTTTAAATCCAAACACGGATTTAATTAACGGGTCCTACATGATTTTGTAGTCAAAAAGTTAAGCTATCCGCCGCATTCACCATAATCTCTTCAAATAAGGAACAGAAAAATCAAAAACCAAAATCTATGACAACTCGTACCGGTCCTCCCTACGGAAAGTTAGCATAAGCATAAGCATACAATCGGCACTGTAACTTATAAATCGGAAATTTCGAAAAGGACAGAAACATGGCAAGAGTTATATTTTAAATTGGGCTAACGGAAAGCCGATGTTCAGGAGCTGAGGGAGTCACCCTGTAATGCTATGCACAGTTGAGGCGGAATAGGGAGGAGTTTGAGTGTGGAGAGGCGAAAGTGTCGATGGACACTACTCTTGAAGAATTGTTGGTTATAATCTTTAGAAAAAATAAACCGAGAAATGAAAAATTGCCTATATTTCACTATACGAAAGGAAGAAGGTTTGACGGTATACTTGTGTGCGCGTTCAGCTTGACGAGTATGACGCGGGAAAGTGGAAAAAGATTAGTTCGCGAAGTTCCATACTGCATTCACCGTGGAAGTAGCGATAATAAATGCAATTTCATTCCTTCCCTCCATGACTGTGTTAGTGCATTGCACATAAAGGCCGAAAGAGCCTAGAACACAAGTCATTCTGAAGGTGGTTATTAATCTTCATGCCTGGTAGAGTAAAATCTTCCGAAGAGCAAAGTTGTACGCCGCAAAAAGTATAAATTATTGGACGACGCCAGATCATCACACTTGAGAGATAGATGAGACAGGACTGTGTTTTTGTAGCATTACACCCTACTCTGTTTTTCCTGCCCCATTCCAAAATTAACTTGAGGGCAGAGTTCAGCTAACCAAATAACTCGCTGCGTTGGGAACAAAAAAAAATTACAGAATGTGGATTGGATTGAGAGTTGACGACAGAAAGTCGTTATTAAATAGATGGAATAGATCAGGAGATAAAACTGAACCTTGGGGGACGCCGGAATCGATTGGGTAGGTAGACTTAAAAGTCCCCCGTAGACCTTCCCGATCGGAATCCGTATTAGCGGTCGTCGATGAGGTAATTGTCCTTAGTAGTTAGGGGGTTCGCTTTGTTCCCTTTCTAGGGGATTGACTGAACGTTCGCAACTATTCACAATCGTGGAAAGCACCCTGGAGAGTAAGATAGATGAAAAAGATTTTGAAGAGGATTGGCCCGAGAGAAAGAGCATTTTTAGGGGTAAATCGGGGGCAACTATTAGGACAAGCATATTTGTGGAGTCGCGAAACTCGCTGCCAATAGCCAATAGATTACCTTTACCTATAGGATAAGTCACGGTGCGGTCACCGTCAATGAGTGGAGGTGTAGCAGAAGAACTAAAATATGTTGTTTTTGTCATTCGTTCGCTTGGACGTGAGATTTCGAGCCTTTGGGCAATCAAGAACCTTCCACCCAAGTGTTTGGTTATGCTCAAATTTAACACGCTTAAGTATGGATTTGCAAGCATTTCTTGATGCATTGAAGTATTTTCTGTTAGCAAGTATTGGGTTGACCTTAAAAATTAGAAATGCTTGTTTTTTGCCCGGCATCGAGATATTCTTTATTGACCCAAGAGTCCTTCGATGGTCTTACTCTCTTACGGCTTGAGGGTATGTAGAGCTTCATACCGTTCAAGATAGTTTCGGTGATAAGCCAATAGGCTTCGTCGCAGTCTTTGAAATCGAAGCAGAATTTCTAATCAAAAGCACTGAAGAGTATGTTTAGCGCTTCCCAATTAGCTCTTTTACGGTTGTTCTTAGTGCCTTCGTTGGCCGCTAGTTTATTGCTGCAACTGAAAATTGTGCACGAACCAAGAAGCAGTTCGTATTTTCAATTGGCGAAGGCGATATGACAGAGACAAAATAATTCTCTAGCTGGTTTGTTAGAAATAAGTCAAGAAGTTTTGAGGACTGCGGCGTCTGAGCAGGTTCTTTTACTAGTTGTATTCAGCTGTTTAGGGAAGCAAAGAACTGAAATTTGAAAAGTATTTTTACAAAATTGTTTGGTCACAGTTTCTATCATGTTGGAGGTAATTAATTTTTTTTTATAATAAAGAAAAACTGTGCATATATTTGAAGTCACGTAAAGTAGGTGACTAAATTTTGCCGCGATATTTTGTCGGAATCAGTGGTTCAAAGGAAAACTGGCCTGCCACGCGGAAGGCCCCGGGTTCAATTCTCGGCCGATATTCTTTTTTACGAATATTTTTTTTTTGCGATTTGATTAGAGTAAAAATATATTAATTTCAAATAATTTTAATTCCATGCTTGAGTTGAGGAAATTGCTTGAGTCAAAAAACAAAAATCCATTAGAAAGAAGAAATATATTTTCCAACGAGCTGGGTGCCCTTGTCGTTAATAGTTGAAATTTTATTTTTGTATGGGAGGTGGTAGATGGGGTTTGTATGAGAACAACTTCTACAATGACACTGCAGACCAAATTGGGCCTCCTAAACTTCCGATTCCTTAACATTTTCATTATTTATTGTGGAATGGTTGCTAGTCCTTCGCACAACCCTCTATTTACGAATTTTTTTCATTTGCGACTAACTAATAACCTTAAGCTTTTTTGTTGATGTTCTAGCTGTTTTAGCTTCTAAGCTGTAAGGATCCCATGCTTCCATCTTAAACTAAAGAAGACAGAAGTTTTCTTTTTTTTGTTCTGCAAAGCTATACATAGATTCCCAATGTAGCTTAGTGCACTTTAATTTAACAAACAAGCATTCGAAGAATTTCCAAACGGTATTTATCAAGCGTGCACCTTAATACCATATTTATCTGATTTAGGCGCACGCTATATGTTTATTTTTTCTGAAATTAATATATTTTACAAACCATCCTAACTGATCCAAATTAACTAAGAGCGTGATGTTGTAAAGCCTAAACCGGAACCAAACGAAAATGCCATTGACGCATTACATACCTATTTAATGATTGCATGCCATAAACTATCTTTTATACTGACCACTTATCAACGTCCATTTTTTTTTAAATTATTTATAATCACTCCTCGAATAACACCAAAGTGTTGTTGCTTTGAGCACGATAGTTTTTTTTTTGTTTTTCTTTCCTATAACAGTTCCAATTGTGAAATTAAAATGTTAACGTTACAAAGTTTCTGAAGGTAACAGGCCAGATCTACTAATTAATTTAAAAATTAAAATAACGCGTGCATGCATACAATTTTATCACGATAGATTTTAAAGAACAAAATTATAAGACATCGTTAATGAGGAAAAACATATCTAAAATTTTGAATCAACAAAGCGATTCATAAATAATAATAATTTCGAATTAATTAAAAATAATTTTTCCATATTTGAAGCTTTGCAACTTAATTAATTTTGAAATATATGGCGATAAATGTGTTTTTGATTGATTTATAAGATCGATTACTTACCTCATTACTAAAACGTAGTTAAAAGTCGAATATTGTAAAAATAATAAAATAAAATTTGTATAAATAGTTGCAGTAGCAGTTACAATGTCGTAGTTTCAGACTTTTTAAGAGCGTGTTTGTTTTCCTTTTTGAATTTCGATGACGTTGAACAGTAGTCGTTGCGTGATTTTGTGAAAGCCGCTTAAAATTATCCGAGCCTTTTCTGAAAAAAATAGAGAAAACAATAATTAATTAAGGAAAATCGTATTGATATATGCAAAAATGAGACTTAAAAACTCAACGGACAAGATGTGGAAAAGGTGCAAGATTTTTGTTACCTCGGAAGCATTGTCAGCATGGACGGCGGAGCCGAAAAGGATAGTTAGGGTCGTATAAATAAAGCACTGTCAGACCAACACGCTACCCAGTGAATTCACGACCTTCGCATTGTCAGACCAACACACTACCCAGCAGGCTATACCTAGGGCTAAGTTGGCTTTACACGATAAAATTTTTGATCGCATCGCAGAAAACATCGAAGTTTTGTATTGAAAATTATCAAAAATGTGATACAATGAAAAATGCGACCGAAAATTCGGATTGTTTAGGGTGAGGGCCGGGCTGGGTGTAACCTAGTGGGTAGTGTATTTGTTAACAATGTCAAAGTCATGAGTTGATATCGCGGTCGACGTATAATTCCTGCATAAAAATGAAAATTTTTCGATATAGGGCTGGGGCGAAGGGCTACAAAATTAGTGTTAAGAGAGATCAAAGGCCGATTTGTGCTGCAGTGCTATTGAAGTAGGAGAAGAAAGTGGGATTGATATATCCATTTGTGACGCGCCATGGCAAAAGGTACCTTGTCTTGTCAAAGCAAAATTTTCAATACAAGCCGAAACACGAGTTTAAGTCAAAATTTCATGGATTTTTTGCATTGGGGAGCAGATGGGAAGAGGGTGGTGGTAAGCGAAATGATGGAGTGCACCGCTTGTTTAAGTTAATTCGCCGTCCGGTCTATTTTATTGATAGAGCGCCCTTAAATATAACTTTTCTTATAGACAAGAGCTATCGGGTACAACATAGTATAACAAGTCAGGGGTTAATGGCGTGTGAGGGGGGGGGGAATGGATTTAGTTCACGGGAAGACACCATCTTCGAAGAGCTGTGATGAAAGGAAGACAAAAAGGAAGAAAAAAAGGAAGACGGTAGGGGTTCACGTTGTCTACTGGTACATTCGCAAGACTCTACTTCTACAATGGCGCTACAGCCCAAATCGGACCTTGGCCTCCTGACATTCAGGTTCTTTAACATTTTTCATTATTTATTGTGGAAGGGTTGTTAGCCCTTCGCACAACCCTCTTTCTACGAATTTTTCATTTCAGTAGATTGAGGTAACCAAGGTATATCCAAGCAGGCAATGTGCTGAAAATATATATTGCGCCGGCCGAGATTTGAACTCACAACCTTTGCATTAGAATACTAACACGCTACCCGCTAGACTACACCCTAGAGCTTTGGAAAAATCATTACCAGAAAGTCCTGAGAAACAGACCCTCCCATCTCTCACGCCCTCATCATGCTGTGAGGTTCTTAGGAAGCCTATTATCTATTGGCGGAATGTAGTTCTCCATTTCGCTACAGTGGCGCCGAACGTAGGATTTAAGATTGTAACGGTAGGCAACGTGAACCCCAAGAGTTTTCTTTTTTTTGGCGCCTTTCATGATGGCTTTTCAAGGATGGCGTGTTCCCCAGACCAAATCATCGCCCCATGCCTTGACTTGCCGGCAACCATGCTCTGAGGTCCGGAGGAAGCTCATTTGTTGGCGCAAATTTTTGATTTTTTCTCGCGGTTTCGCCGTTTTCTTCAAAATTTTGTGTTTTTTTACATGGTGCCAAAAGCTCAGTTTTGACCAATGGCAGGATAAGGTCTCTTCTGCCATGGTGCGTCACATATTAACAAAATTTTGATGGTTGTTCTTGTAAAAGGTCCAACTTGTGGCTATTGTGTTAGTAAAGCAGTAGGAGAAAACTTCTTAGGTACTACTATTATCTACAAAAAAAAAACTATGTAATTGGGCTTAGATGGAGAGAGATGAACACGATATTAAGCATAGTTTTTGAAGCAGTACATGTTGCACTCGTTGGGAAACAATTTTGCTGGTGAAGCGTTTCAAAGTCTGGACGGTCGGGAAATGGATGACTATATACAAAAAAAAACAAAGGTTTCTTAACATTTTTTTTTTG
This sequence comes from Chorisops tibialis, assembly GCA_963669355.1. NCBI lineage: Eukaryota > Metazoa > Arthropoda > Insecta > Diptera > Stratiomyidae > Chorisops > Chorisops tibialis. The sequence continues at coordinate 71,012,903 of OY770263.1, read as the reverse complement.
CTACTGTGTCATTCGCATAACCCTCCATCTTCGGACTTTCACATTTTCACAGATTGAGATGACCAAGATATGCCCACGCAAGTAGTGTGCTGAAATTATACGTCGACCAGGATTTGAACTTCCGATTTTCGCATTGTAGGCCAAAACGCATTCCACTAGGCTAAACCCTAACCGGTCTATGCCTTATATGGACAGTTGCTAGATCGTTGGGCGTAAAATATTTTTCGTTCTTTCGAAGAAAACCCACATGTTCAGAGGTGTGGAGGACAACATAAAAGATGTGAAATTCAGGTGGGCATCAATTTCAACGCCTAGATGTGTGAAATAAAACGAATTGCAAAGTTGTGCGCCAACACGTTTGTGGGATAGATGACAGGCCTGTGTTTTGGAAGCGTTGAACTCTGCTCTATTTGTCCTGGATTACGTTGATATCAGAGTTCAATCGAAAAAGACTCTGCGGTTGGAAGCAATAAGATGTTTGTTTGGCTACGCAGCAGAATCAAACTCATAGGTGTTGTTTAAAGTACTGTCAGCTTCGCAAAACTATGGATTTGAGGGAGAACAGATGATAAAAGGTTGTTTAAAGCTACGAAAAGCGTACCACCACAGGTTGGGGATAGTGGACGGTTCGGTTAGTTGCCGAATAAGCAAAACATGCGAATATGTAACCGCGTACAAAGAGAATGTTTTTTCCATTATTTCGTCATCGCTTTCCAATTTCTCCTCCTAAGAAACCTTCTTCTAACTATGAAATCTATCTTCTTCCTAGGATCATCATTCTCTTTTACACACTGTAAAAGCATCGTACCAAGGACTGCATGATATTAGGTGTATAAAAGTGATAACCTAGGGACACCGGACGACACCCACTGTTGAGTTAGCCTAACACCTGTAATGAGATGCAGATGTGGACGTTCTATTCTCGCTATAATTGTGGGATCAAAATTGAGACACCATATTTTTCAGACGTGGAATCTACTGGAAGTGGCGCACCAGTTGATGTGGAATTAGCTGAAAGCATATTGGGCAAGGACGGGATGGAATATGAAAACATTCTATTATTAACACCTGCAGACCAATTAAATCAGGGCAATCTGCTTGTTTCATCTGTAATGAGAGTGGAAGAAGTTATGGTAGAGAAAGTCAACGACTTGTGACAGACGACATTAGTATGTAATAAAACCGAGACATCTCTTCAGAAACCTGGCTTCTTGAAGAGTAAATTGAAGTACTTCTCAGGAGTCTCCAAGAGACGTGTACAAGTCAAAAAAACTTCTAAATGTCTGCAGTTAAACAGAAATTAGACTAGGCTCTTGACTGGTGTCCTAACTAGATACTGTCCTATGAAAAAGCATCTGCATAGAATTGGATTGTCAGAAGACAATCTTTGCAGAATGTGCAATGAAGATGAGGAAATACTAGTGCATATTCTCTGTGAATGCGAACCACTGGAGAACAAAAGAATTCCTCACTTCAGTCAATGATTCATAAACCCAAGTGAATTTTTGACCATTCCTCTACGTGATATCCCAAGGTTAATTAATTGCACGGGACTCGATGAGGAACTTCAAACTGTATATACCGAGGGATAACACAATAGGCAAATTAGTGGCCGCAGTGCTAGAGGAAACGAAACCTATCCCACCATGTAGTTCCAATGTATTCAGTTTAACATGAATGCTTGGGCCGAAGCCTTCCTCCTTTACGGGTTTACTTAGCGCCCCCGAAGGTCGCGGTCTATTGGGAAAAGCGTAAATCCCGCGATTTGGGCTAACCACAGCCACTACGTGTACCTTTAAATGGATCTCATACATAGCTGAGGGTGGAAGTAACCTTCCATGGGCTCCCCGAATCCCGTGGTACCAGAAAACCTATGGTCAGGCTTCGTAACCGCAGTTACTCCAGTTGAGTTCCACGCAACTTGTGACTGGTCGCACGCCTCACGTACGTGGAGACGGTACTCTCCAAAGGTTGTACCAATTGAGTGTACCCGGAAAAGGGATATATTGCTCCCACCTCCTTTCGTGTAAACATATAACATTTAAGGGACAGACACGACAACATAATAATACAACATATAGAGCAATAAGGCAGCCAGTGTCTCATACCGACGGGAGGCCAGTGAATAGACAAGTTTAAAGACCCACTCTCATCATGAACGTCACCCTCTAATAGGTGGTGGAAGTCCCGCTTAACAGTAGCGGCACCTCTGCCTACAGCTCGGTGAAGAGCGAATTCAACCCATAATAATCTACACACCCACCACCGATTCGCACAATAGTAACGTGCTGCTCCCTTGGCAAGCATGACCGCGTAAATTGGACAGCTCTTCGATTTCAGCAGGTGGTCCCCACATGGTGCCACCTAAGCTCGCATTTTTTGATGGTATACTCGTATGCGCGTTCAGCTTAACGGGTACGACGCGGGAAATTGAAAAGAGGGGGAATTAGTTCGCAGAATTCTACACTGGATTTACCCTGGAAGTATCAGTAATAAATGCTGAATACTGCGATATTTCCACGGCGAATAAACAGATTGAATCTTTAGTACTACACTCTGCAACCCCATGATCGAAGCCTTGGCACCGGTAGCACGAGAAGAGTGCATCATGACGCCTGACATCATATGAATACCACTTCACGTAAACCCTTTCAGCGGCAGCTAGTTAGTTCAACAGTGATTCTATGCCCTCAAGACCAACATTGGCCACTTCCTTTGCTCAGTCTTTGACACCCTTCTGGAACTTCTTCAGAGAACTTTCCCTTGAAATTATTTGTGTACATCTCTTACAACAATATCTAGGTCTATTTCTTCAAACTTCTTATTCGACGCAAACGTTTCCCTTTTCCACTTGGATCGAACAGTTATCCAATCTTCACCATCATTCCTGGGGTTGATTCCGTGAAATCTTACCCCTAATGTGGCTACCGCAACGTCAAATCTAATCTAAGGAAAGTGGAGATAAAACAGAAGCTAGAGGAACTTCGATATCAATTGAGAAGTCAAACGAATACCGCCATTTAAAATTACTCGGGTAAGGCGTTCAGAGAGAAAAGTATCCATTTATTGAATAGCCAATACTATTAATATTAAGATCTATGGCCCAAGCGTAATTAAGAGATATTCATGCCAAACTTTATCAAAAGCCTTCTACAACGTCAGGTGTGGACTGAAGTAATGTCTATCGGACAGGGCTAAAAAATCGCAAATTTCCAGATAAATGCAAGTTGAGATAAGAGCTGTCAATTAATATTATAAATATTTCTTGTCGCTTAAAACCTTGATTCCGAGTGACTGTCTGTCAGTCTGTCTACGAAATAATACTCGAACGTTTTGAAGTAACGAGCTGACATTTTTATACTCTAGATGAAATCTGAGAGTATATTATATGTGCCTTACCGTTTGTAATGCTAAGAAATAATGCTCGCACAGAGTCGCCAAAGGTACAGAAATATTTGTTGTCGCTCAAAGACCTCGATTCCGAGTGAACGCCTGACCGTTTGTGCGTCTGTCTACAACATAACTAATTTTTTGTGTATCATTTTTAGCAAAAAATAACTTTACGTTGGTGAACGGGTTACCCCCTCCCATAAATATTTCATGAATTCGAAATCTAAAGAAATTGATTTTTCTTCAGAACTATTTCAGCTATTGACTTGAAAATTAGGTCATGGTATAATGATGTGAGTGTCATTAACGTCAAGAAATATTGATCCCATCCCCATACTCCCTTTATCTCCTCCCATACAAATGCACAATTTTCAAAACTGCATTTATTCGGTTTTCATTGCAACTAGCAAAGCTAAATGAACAAATTTTTGCCAAAATTATTCTTATAACAATTGCAACCAATTTTGAAAAAATTTATCAACTTCACCTCACTATTTCTACCCCCTCCTCCCATACAAAATACACGAAATTTCAAAATTTAAATTAAATTATTTTTCTTCGAAACCATCAAAGCTATCCACTATAAATTTTGAGAAGTATACTATTGCAAATATAATTTTTTTTTTTTTTAGTGAGTTTTGATTTGAATACTCCTTCTACCCTCTCCCATACAAATGCGCAATTTTGGTAAATGCATTTAATCGATTTCCATTGAAACTAGAAAAAGTATAAACTTAAAATTTTGCCAGAATTTGACCCTTAATAATTGCTATAAATGCTAAAAAAAATATCATCTTCGCTTCACTTCTTCTACCCCCTCCCATACAAATTTTTGTATTGGAAATTCAAGAAAAGTATTTCTCCTTCGAACGTATCAGAGCTATCGACTTTGAAATTATAACAAAGCAATATGATTAAGATGTTGATAAGCAGATTCGAAATCATCCAAAACTTTCCACTTACTCTGCCACCTCCCATACAAACGCCATAAATTCAGACAAAAATCGTTCAATTTCCTCGAAAATTATGAAAGCTACAAACTTTAAATCCCGCATAAAACATTTTGCATACCACGTTCGGTGTCATATACAAAAATGACAAACCTCCCCCTCTGCACTATTGACTTTTTTTATTCTCGGTGCATTAAACTCTTTCTAATTTAGTCCAGAGTATCAATCATGTGATTGGTCATTACGCCCAATCATAATTTTATTATGTTTTCAAGTTCAAATGAAATCTGCATTCTATACCATAATTGCAAAGAGCAAGGTCAATGAATCTTAATTATGACGTAAGCTACAAAATAACGAATAAAAGCGAACAGAAGACGTGCCGAAATCGCAATTTCCGGGCAAACTCTAAAGAAATCAGAAATCATTGTGGTTTTCCATCATACCGCACCGAAATAATGACCGAAATTAGTTCCTTACACCTAACAAAAACGAGAAAACAAAGAACATCTTTTGCCGCCAGCCATAATCAAGTCCTCCCTTCGATTCATCTTTCATTCACCATCCGTCCACCATCACGATTACTTAATCACTTTTTATGGTGATTTATTCAAGCAACTAATTTACCTATTCAGTATCGTCCAATGAATGATACTCTCCCGTTTATAGAACAGAATCTATCGGAACTTTCTTATTTCGTTCAAGCGTAAAAGCAAGATTGCCCAAAAATAGATTTTCCTCACTTCGAATCTTTTCGTTTTTCGAACGAAACCAAGAACCAAAATCATGTTCATCTTTTGACATGGAACGTATAGGAAGTTGCTTACAAATAATATCAACAAAAAAAGAAGAAAAAACCAAGTCGAAATTGCTGTTGCACTTCACCCATAAAGAATTAGCACATCTGGCAATATGTCTTAGATCACAAGGCATGTTGGACGAAGATATGAGTAAGAGTCTTTTTTCTAAGAAGAAATAAATTGTATGTGAGATGGAGCAACATGCGAGAGAAGACCACGGACCACTAGGTTTTTCTTTCTTATATGGTGGGCATGTTCGCTTAGAGTCGAAGCCACAGCGCCATCAGCACTTCCAGCATATCCAAGGCCTTCAGGTGTCTACCTTGTCCGGTTCTTAGAAAACTTGTTCTTTCTTTTCCCACATGGTGAATGGAACTACTCGAGTTGATGCTGTTGCTCTTCGACGTCATCCTTCGATTGCTTCTTCGATGCAGAGCGTTGATTCCTATTTCCGTCCTTGATGACGCCTATATCTTGACATTAAGTCAAGATGATCTCGCCTCGTTGTGTTTCCATGCACTTGACGCACTTCTCCACCAGGAGATTTCATAAGAAAAGAAAATTCACTTAAGTGTTCTGCTGGGGTAAGTAAGGTCGGTTTGTATGAACTCCTTGGGTTGTTTTGTTTGTTGCTTTAAAACTGTAACCGCTCTGATTTATATTTGGAAGGATTTAGCGAAGAAAACAACAGCAACATAAGACATTCGGGAGGAGTTCAGGAAATAAAAAGAAAGTAGTCGTGTCTTCATTACCAGCAGATTTATGAGCAAGAAACCATGAAATACATACATGTAATTGTATCTAGTAATGTTCAGACCTTTAGTAAGTAATTGCAAGAAATTAGTCACAGTCTACTTTTGCGATAAATTAGTCTTAGTCTGTTGATATCATATATTATGCGGTCTATATCATGCAAACGAGTTCTTTCGCACGATTACTTTAAGGATTTCTCCACACAAAGATATTTAGCTCCTTATTATCTGTGTACTACTGACGCAGCACAGTTTTTCTTCCATGCATTTGGTAACAGTTTTAAGGGATTTTCTAGGTAAAACGTATGCAAAATTACACCAGAAGAGGAGCTACATCTCGTTATTAAATTTAAATCATTTTCATAGAAATTTTTCATGTCGAAAAATAAAGGAAAAACCTTCGTCCGTGCACTCCCTAGCTCGCTAACGTACTTATTTTCAAATTCATCAAAACAATGATTACTTAGTAAAAATATGTACATAAAAAATATATCAAACGAGTATGTATATTTAAAATTTAAAACAATTAACAATCAATAAATTATTTATCGCAAAAGGCTAACTTTAACGAGAAGCCATTGGTTCGTTTTGTCCATAGTTGGTGCAATGATGCGGAATGTAAAGTGGCAGTCGAAGGTCCACCTTAAATGCAGAGGCTGTCGGTGAAGTACTTCAAATCTGCCATTGTATCGATCTGAGGCTTTCTTGATCTGAGGCTTTCTTAATCTGTAGCAAAGAGTTCGAGTGAATCTACGCTGAACAGATTCGATGGCCCCAACATGGCAAGAATGGTGAGGGTTCCAGACGATGGAACAGTATTCTAAAATACTACGGACGAGAGTGCAAAATAGGAAGGCAAATGTTCCTGGACTTAAACTGGACTGTCGTACGGAGGAAGAAACCAGCGATAATGTACGCCTTATTAAAAATCTCGGAGAAATGATTGACGAATTTAAGTTGGCGACCAAAGACCACTCCTAGATCCTTTATTGTGGTTACTGCTGTAAGAATGGATCCATTAATAGAATAAGAGAGAACAGAGCAGGTAGCCTTATACGGATACTCCATGGTAAAACACTTTTCTATGTTCAAGAAGTTATCGTTGTTTGAACACCAACGAAAGACAGCAGACAAATCAGCCTGGAGGATCATGTCATCAGAGACGGAGGAAATTTCCCGGAACAATTTGAGGTAATCAGCAAAAAAGAGACAGTTAGAAGATACAAATTGGGGCAAATCATTTATGAAGAGAGTAAATAATAGAGGGCCAAGGATCGATCCCTGCGGTACACCAGGATTAGCAAGAAACTCAGTAGAAGAGTACCAGTTGAACGAAATTCGGAGACGGCGATCCGTAAGGTACGAATTGAACCAGTTTAGGAGAGAGCCAGAGACACCGTGCCTCTCAAATGTTGCAATAAGAATTTTACAATTAACAGTGTCGAAAGCTTTCGAAAAATCGGTATATATGACTTAGACAGTATTATGACGATCTAAGGATAGAGCAACAAAATTAGTAAATTCACATGTTGGGCTGGTGATTAGTTTTTCCCAGACTACATTATTAACTAATCTTTCAAGAACCTTGCCAAAGCAATTTAGGGTGGAAATCGGGCGAAAGTCCAAGACATTTTCGGTATCTCCTTTCTTTAAAATGGGTAATATGTTAGTTAACTTCCAGCAAGCAGGAAATGAACCTTCTACAAGTGACTTATTGAACAAGATAGATAGTGGCACCGAAAGCTCCGAGGAGAGTTTTACCAAAAAGATTCGGGACCACATCCGGTCCGCCACCGGTTTTTGAATCTAGAGAATTGATGATTGATATAATGTGATGATTGTATAAAGTCCTGGCAACAGCTTAAAGCCGATGCTCAGGATTGCGCCTTGTGGAAGAGAGTTGTTTCTGTCCTATGCCCCAGGAATTTGATTGATTGATAATGTCCCCTTCACTAATGGATATCTCAGTGATCAATTGGGATGAAAAAGTCATAAGACAGATCATTACTCGAGTGGTATTTGGCAAAAGGTTCACACATTTCTTGTGGAGAGGTAGTGGCAGTATCACCAAACTTAAGTTGTGAAGGAAAAAAATTGTTTATTTCTACGCTTTCTAACATGCGACCAAAACAGTTTGGTCTCATTGCACGACAGTGCCGCCTCCAGCTGAGAAATATATACAGAGAAAGCCTTCTTGATCTCCGATTTGACCCGCTTACGCTGAAGGGAATAGTTATAGTAATCAGATAGAAGACATAAACGTTTATACAGGGTGGGCCATCCAGTGGTTTCTTTTTAAATCATTGGTTATTTTGACACTGAAAGCTGTTTCCCTCTCATCTTACCAGAAAGTCAGTATCATACCTCCGCAGAACGAAATGAGTCGCTTTACGCTTCGCAGCTTGAATTGGACAACGATTTTGGGCGAAAAATCATCTTTTCTGACGAGGCGCATTTTCATCTCGGAGGCTACGTTAACAAACAAAATCGCCACATCTGGGGCTCGAAAATTCCGCACGTTATTGTCGAGAAGCCAATGCATCCACAGAGAGTGACAGTTTGGTGCGGATTGTGGAGTGGTGGCATCATTGGACCATTTTTCTTCGAAAATGAGGCTGGGAACAACGTTTCGGTCAACGGTGACCGTTACAGAGCCATGTTATCCGACTTTTTTTTACTGAAATTGAAGACATCGATTTGGACGACCACTGGTTCATGTAGGATGGCGCGCCATGCCCCACAGCCCATGCCACAATCGATTTTTTACGCACCAAATTCCCAAATCGTGTTATAAGCCGTCTTGGCGATGGCGATTGGCCGCCTCGGAGCTGCGATTTGACCCCTTTGGACTTTTTTTTTCTGGGGAACCGTGAAGGACCGATGTTATGCCAACAATCCAGGAACGATTCAAGCACTTAAGACCAATATCATCTAAGTAATCCGTGAGCTACAGCCCGAAACCATCGACATGGTCTTGGAAAATTGAAGTGACAGAATGCGCTACTGCGAAACCAGCCGAGGCAGCCACTTGAACGAAGTTGTATTTCATCATTAATGGGAATATTTGCTCTTACTAATGAAGCCAAAATATATGGCAAAAAAATTTAATTTTGTTCATTGTATTGCATTTTTAAAAAGAAACTTGTATTTGGCCCACCCTGTACTTTTTATGAAAGCGCATTTTTTTACCAAGAGCGAAAATAATCGAATGGTTAAACCATGCAAGAAAGATTAGCAATAGGTCGATAGCTACACACAACAACTCTTTTACCTTCCTTGAGCAATGGTCTGATAGTGGAGTTTCTCCACAAACTAGGAAATATCTCCGATTTGTGAGAAGCGTTAAATAGATGACATAAACGTAAAACTAGAGAAGTGCTACAACGCTTTAATACGACAACAAGGATGTCATCTGGACCTCTAGAAAAATTATCCGCAATGCTTAAAGCATTGCCTACCTCGAAACAGTCGCTTCATCAATATGAAGATCTTTCATCTCTCATGAGATAGAATGGAACTTCGGCATTTATTGGAAATTCTCAGGACTAACAATTCGATTCGAGGTAGTGAAAGCAGTACGGAAATGGTCGGTAAAAAAGTTGCTTATAACTAAGGGGTCATCACTGACTAAACAGTCAAAGGACATAGAAGCGGGATAACCGTCGGTGCGCCTATTGGAATTCACAAAATTTCAGAACTGTTTAGGCTTATCTTTGATTGATTGCTTGATTTTTTTTTTTTTTTTTTACAGAATGACCTGTGTTGTAGGCAATTTCGGCCTTTATGTGCAATGTACAAACACAGTCATGGAGGGAAGGAATGGGATTGGGAAGGTTGGGGAAGGGGAGTGAGAACGGCCGTAGCGAGTGGAGAAGCTGGTATATTGCTCAGTTGTACTGGTTGCTTACTGACAAATATTTGCAGATTTTATGGGGGACTGAATGATAGAAAGCGAACAGAAACCATCTACTGAGTATCTAGGCCTTCTTGAAATGGAACTGTTTCACTTTTACATCGTTTCCCTATTTTATTGCGAATAATTTTTTATCACAAGTAGCAACTGAAAAATTCGCGCTTAAAAAAATACCGTCTGGAGTGGGAATCGAACCCACGACCTATTGACTGAGAAGCAAGCACGCTGCCCACTACGCCACGGAAGCCTCATAATTATTATACGCCGCAGTAGACTGGCTAACGAATAAAACGCGAAGCTCAGAGTAAAAAACGTAGTCCGCATCAGTCCTCAAGGGACAGTACGGCTTCCATGCTTTAATTTTTTAAATTTTCCAAATGAGCCAAATAGTCGTCAGACTATGGAAATCGTTTTACCTGTAGGGGAACCCGGGGTAGAACGGGGTACTAAATTGAAAAATAAGGTTTAAAAACACAACCCTTTTGGGAGGGTTTAGAAAACTGCAAATTTTTGCATAAACACATTATAATATACTTTGTGATCATAAAGTACCGATAATTTGTAAATAAAATTACTCTGGGGAATGATATTCCAAAAAAATTTTTTTTTGGTAAGCAGGTAGGACTGCCCTTAATTATTATCCCAAAAATCAGCGCGGTCTGTTAATCAGCTTGATTACAGCAGCTGGTTGAATCGGTACACCCGAGTAGTCCACGGCGATTTTCACAATGGATAAAAATATTGAACGAAGAATTTGTCTCAAATTTCGTGTTTTCAATCAAATTTCGTGTGCAGAATCATTGCGAATGTTAGAAAAGGCTTACGGTGATTCAGTAATATCACAAATACGAGCTTAAGAGTGGTACAATGCCTTTAAGGACGGTTGAGAGATCGTTGAAGACATGCCTCGTTCTGGACGACCTCCGACCTCTTCAACTGAGGAAAATGTTCAAAAAGTGCAGGAAATGTTGCTCGAAAATCATCATGCCAGTCTTAGGGAGATAGCAGGAGAGCTCGACATCTCTCATGAGTCCGTTCGTTCGATTTTGGTGGATAATTTGGCCATGAAACGCGTCCTTTCTCGACTCTTTCCAATAAATCACCAGGTTTGGCCCTGTTTGACTTTTTCCTACCCTCGAATTTGAAATTACCGCTCCGTGGAACCCATTTTCAGTTGACCGAGGACATAAAACAAAAATCGTGTACCAATTCAACCAGGTGCTGTAAGCAAAGTGATTAAAAGACCGCGCTAATTTTTGGGATATTAATTAAGGACAGTCCTACCTGCTTACCCAAAAAAAAAAAATTTTTTTTGGAATACCATTCCCCAGAGTAATTTTATTTACAAATTATCGCTACTTTAAGGTCACAATGTAAGTTCATATACAAAATCTTTATAACTTTTGTATAATCAAAGTTCAGCATCCTTGAAATTGGCACAAAGACATTTTTTAGTAATACATCAAAACAGGACGCACCATCTGCGACGTAAAGTTGTCTCGTTTCTTAACGTATGTCGTTCAAGTTGTCGTAATAAATTGAAATGGCGTGATGAGCTTTGCGACCAAGTGGCAGGAATTCACGTAGAATTGCAGACGGTAGCCAATAATTTCAGTTTATGACCGCGTTGAAGCACGGCATCGGTAAAACAATCCTGAATGAAGCAACTGGGGAACTATCTTCCCGCGCTGACCGACTGACCGATTTTTGTACTCTACATAAAATTTGAGAGTATTATAAGTTTGCCACAAAGTTTGTACGCCAAGAAATAATCCTTGCACAGAGGCGCCAAGGGTACAGAACTAATTGTTGTCGCTCAAAAACCGAATGTCCGTCCGTCCGTTTGTGCGCTCTTAGTTTGATAACGCGTTGAGCTAGAAAGTTCAAATTTCGCATACGTCGTTTTTGATAAAAAAAAAATAAGGTCGGGCCAAATCGCTCCACCCCTTCTACCTCCCCCCATACAAAATGACACAATTTCGGAATTTGACAATAAACGGATTTGCTCTAAAAGTATAAAATCTATTGATCTGAAATTTAGATTATATTACTTTTCGGATGACTTCAATCTACCGTATACAAATTAATTATGTTCTCTCCCTCCTTCCACCACCTCCCATACAACCATGCACTATTTCATGAAATGCTCTAAGCCAATTTACTCAGTGCGTATAAATATATGTATAATCGAGTTGAAATTGTGCACCAAATATTTATTTGGAATTATTAAGACTAAAAATAATTAGACGATTAGGTTTACCCTTTTTACTCCCTCCCATACAAAATGACACATTTTTGCAATTCGACAACTAACGGATTTGCTCGAAAAGCATTAAAGCTATTGATCTGAAATTTTGAATATGTCTTTGCTATGACGATTTCAATCTACTGAATAATTTCAGTTCTCCTCTTCCTTCCACCACCTCCCATACAAACTGCACTTTTTCATGAAAAAATTTAATCGAGCTGAAATTGTGCACTAAATATTTATTTAGAATTATTAGGAGAACCAAAAAAAATTAGACAATTAGCTTTACTCCTTCTATCTCCTCCCATACAATATCACACAATTTCACTATTTTATAAAAAGTCTATTTTCCTGAAAAGTACGAATGCTACTGATCTGCAATTTCAAACATATCAAAAGCATGATGTTTGTAGTTATTTCTGAAGAAGTCATTAAGAACTCCCCCCTTTTCTACTACCTTCCATACAAACTACGCAATCCCACTTAATCCAATATACTAAACTTCTCAGTACCTATTAATTTTTTGAATTCTAAATTTTGTATAAAACATTTTGATAGCAACCCTAGCGTGATATGAAAAAATTAGTACAATGTCATCGCCTCCTCTACCACTACCCCTACCAAATTTCTTAAAATCAAAAAATTTCTCTTTCATCTAGAGTATCGCACGATTGGGTTTTACGCCCAATCGTAGTCCTGTTATGGTTTTAAATGGAATATCTGTTTCGGTGGCGTTCGGATTTAAGCGTGAAACAAATAGCAACTTTGGCCTTTTACCAGTTTTCAAAATGCACAGCAGGTCCCGCGGAGAATCAGTAGAACTATTGTTCACTGCAGAAGCACTGCGACGTTGCCCAATAACATTTTAATTATAACCACTGTGATTTGTCGTTCGTCTCCCTATTATTGTTTGTCTTCCTTATTAAGGGTGTGGAAACTACCTCTTTCGGAACCATAGTGGATTCATCCGTCTAACATGAAACATGATATTGAACTAGAGACTTCAAATTTTGTTCCCGATATTTTTATTTAAAAAGCAAGGTCACAACGATTTCAGCCCCCCATTTGAAAATGAACTAACTTTCTCCTACACCTTTTACCACCTCCCACGTTTCACTACTGAGCATTTCGTAGGAATTAAGAAATTTTCTAGTACAGTAAGCTTTTTTCCCATTTCATTTACACTTTCACACGATTGAGCTTTAAAGGCAATCGTCATTCTGTTATGTTTTTATCATTTCATTACTTTGTTAATAACAAAATATTATTAAGTAATTTCTTCAATTGATCGTAATGCATATCGATCATTCCGGCTGTATCAATATTACAGCACAATATTGATTAAGATCTATAAATCGTATCTTCCAAATCTTTTGAAACAATTATATAAAAATTAATCTTTTCAGATACTCGTTCAAAAAAGTTTTCTCTGATTTCGTCATGATGCGATCAGTACGCGATCGAAGCATTAACCAATAAATCTTTATTTCATTGATCCAAAGAGGGAAAAAAACGCATCAAAAGGCCTTAAAAAGACCGATCGGACAGACAGCTGGCCCTCGTTCAAAGAAGATCATAAAAAATTAATAAAGAAACGATTATTTCAAGAACTACCTCTGACGGCAGGCGCCAGAGCCACCAATCTTGCGCAACTAATCGGGGCCAACACCAAATGCTGCAATTAATTTCCGATGATAGAGGATTGGAAATTTAAGATCAGGAGAAAAGGTCAACAGCATTTGAATGCTTGAATAATGGAGGATTTCCGAAGTATTTTATGCACGCATTTTACTTTTGGGCTCGATTACGCGAACATTTGCAGACTTTTAATTATGTGTTTTCGATGGAAAGTATCTATGAGTTTATGATTTGAACTTCTCTAAATTCGAAGATATACGGATATTTATAGATCGTCTCACAACTTCCTAATTAAGAATTTGTTTGGGGGTACATTCGGATCATTTGTTTGTAATCTCGCTTTTCAGTTTCGTATAGTGAGCGCTTCAGAAACTCATTAAAAAATATGACTGTGGCGAGGAATCGCTTCTCCTCTATATTTAGAGATGTTCGATATTATGAGACTAATTTGTTTAGCATTAATGTTCCAATGCTTGTGTTTTTCTGATTTCCGTTGCTTGTTTCGATAAGGTTAGTCGTCATAAACAAATAACACATGATGATAATGAACTAAGTGAATTTTGCGCTGTATTAAATTTTAATGAGTATCGGAGTCTGGTTTTATTTTGAGACGAAAAAAACGAACTGTTAGAATAAATGTCAGGCAGTATTGATGACGAGTCTGGGTATAGTCTAGTCGGTTGCGAGTTGGTCTACAATGCGAAGGTCGGGAGTTCAAATCCCATTTGACGTATAATTCCAGAAAAAATTGCTTGCGTGGGTATATCTGAGTCACACCAATCTGCTAAAATTTAAATTTAATTTTCAGGCTCCACAAGGAAAACCCGTTCACGAACTTAAAGTTACCTTTTTGCTAAACGAAGGAAAGAAGAAAATAGTAAAATCATACGTATAACTTCTCCTACTGATTTTAACTCATGAACATAAAATTCTAATAATTTGTCACTCAATATTTGTTATCACTTATTTATCTGTTTATTACAAAAACATTCGGGGAATGAGCACAAGAACTCATGAAATTAAACGGTCCATTCTAGGTTCTAATTTCGATATTCTATGCATTACCGAAACATTCCTTATTACGTCAGTCAAAACTTCCGGATTCAAGTTTGTAGGAAAGATATAGATTCGATTGCATCGGCAAAAGATGAAGGTGATATGGTATTCTTGTAGGAATGAAACAGGAGACATCCTGTTAAGGGAAATTAAATTTTGAGACTATTCATGACGGACTATGATTGTCGCTTGAGCTTAAGTATAAAACTTTAGATATGCTGCTTGTATCTTAGTCAATCTACTCTAGCAGATATGTATATACAAGCTTGTCTATGATAACCTAGCGTTGGTTCAAGAAGAATTACTTCCAGATTCGGAAATATTATACCCTGGAGACTTCAATCTCTGTCAACATATTCCGAATTCTATCGTATTTCCCCATTCCTCCATTACAAATTAACATTCAAATAGATAAAACTACTAATATGCCAGAAGTCCTTTCATCAAAACGGAATTTCAAAAATGCTGATTTCAATGCTATAGCCAATTTTGTTAGTGATCAAAATTAGATGTACCTACTGAATACTAACACTACGGGCTCCTTTTAATACCTCGAGGATTTAATTAATCGTTGAACCAGTATTCATGTGCCTTTAAAAAACATTAAGCATATAAAGTATGCAGTTTAGTTTTCACCACAAGCTTTATTCGCGCTAAAACCTGCAGGGGCGGTATTGATTTTATCAACAAAAAAAAAACCAATTCGTGTTGCGAAAAACAACCGTAGGACAAAGCCCTAGCGGCAGCCTACGACGTTGAACAAACAAGATAAGGTTCCATGTACTTTCTATTATGATTTTAATTATTCCGATAAAAATCACTAAAATTCACACTCCATCTACCACCTCCCATAGAAACTATATATAATCATTTCATGAGATATAATACAGCTACATATTTTCATTAAATTTTCAATCTTAAACCAATTTTGAAGGTAATCGTACTCTGATTACGCATATTTTATAATTATAGTTATTATAAAAAAAATCACCCCTTTTACCACCCCAGACAAAACATAATATACCGTCTAACTTCCATAAGTCGAACGTCTATAACTCGAACTAAATCATGTCAATAGCATTTAGAGAGCAAATTATATAAAATGTTACTTCCATAAGTCGAACTTCCATAACTCGCATTTCTCCATAAGTCGAGTAAAAAAATGGCACGCGTATTCAATAAGTCGAATAATTCAGGGAGATCCCCAATAGCCGAGAAAATTTTTTTTTTTTTTTTTGGGGAATCCCTCATTTTCTGACATCAAAGTAAGTGGTTTGTTGTTTTGGGTTTTTATAGTTGGGGAAGTCCCTATTTATAAAGAAATGTTTTATGAGGTTGCCGCTTGGT
The DNA here is from genome assembly GCA_963669355.1 of Chorisops tibialis. Lineage (NCBI taxonomy): Eukaryota > Metazoa > Arthropoda > Insecta > Diptera > Stratiomyidae > Chorisops > Chorisops tibialis. Next base: position 70,996,809 of record OY770263.1, on the reverse strand, counting down.
GCACATTTCAGTTGCGCTTGTAAGTGAACACGAATTCAGTTTACATACTACGGTATATTAACACAAAATCGGTTTTTCATGGCGTCGAAACGTGTTCTAACAAATTTTCAAATGACGAAAAGTATAAATTAATTCGAGAAATAGAAAGTGGATTAAAGAAAAAGGATGTAGCTTTTAAATACAGTGTTCCGGCGAGTACAATTTCAACGATTTTAACAAATAAGGACACAATTATTGCATCAGTTTGGAATTTGATGCTGGATGAAGGAAAAGAATTAAAAATCCACTATTCAAAAATATCAATAATGCAGTTTTCGATTGGTTTAAAGAAGCAAGAAACCAAAACATGCCCATATCTGGAGGAATTTTAAAGGAGAAGGCATTGGAATTTGCGAAGCGGTTTGGAGAAAACGATTTTAAGGCAAGCACTGGTTGGCTTGATAAATGGAAGCAAAGGTATGGACAAATATTTAACTAACAAAAGGTTAACCAAATTGTGTGTCATACGTATGTATGTTGAATTGTAGGCATGGTGTGTGTCATAAAAAGGCATGCGGTAAAAGCAGTGATATTCGTGACGAGGACTGCGATAAATGGAAAACCGACGTTTTGCCCCATCTATTAAAAAAGTATAATGAACGCGACATTTTCAATGCAGACGAGACAGGACTGTTCTTCAAATGCTTACCAGATAAGACACTGACTTTCAAGGGCGATAAATGCCATGGAGGCAAACATAGTAAGCAGCGAGTTACATTATTGTTGGCAGCAAATATGGATGGAACAGAAAAATTGAAAATTCTCTTGATTGGCAGAACTAGCAAGCCTCGTTGCTTTCGTGGGGTTAAGTCGCTACCCGTTGATCAAGCTTCAGGGCGTGGATGATCGGAAAACTTTTTGAAGAATGGATTTGCAAATTAAATAAACAATTTTTATGAGCTAGACGAAAAGTCTTATTATTCATTGATAATTGTCCTGCCCATTCCAAAAGACTTACAAAGAAAATTGAAATCTATTGCATTGGCTTTTTTCCACAAAATATTACCTCCAAATTGCAGCCGCTTGACTAGGGAGTAATTCAAAATTTAAAGTGTCACTATCGAAGCAGGATCTTAAAAGAAGCATTAAAGCGTTTAGAGACAAAGAACAAACATGGTATTACACTTCTGGATTGCATTAACCACATAACAAAAGTATGGGATATTGACGTCAAAAATCAAACGATTGCGAATTGCTTTAAAAAAGCTGGATTTTGTCAGCATTCTACATACATGGGATGAAGAGGATAACATACCTTTAATTTTCTTAAATAATATTGATCAGGAAAGGAGCTTGATACAAACTGATTACGAAGCATGGATAACGTTGAACAATATAACTTCCAATGCTACTCTTGATGATTATATTGAGATGGACAATGAAATTTGTACAGAAGGTTTTCTTACAGATGACTTGATGAGTTATAATTCTGAATCAGTGACTCAGACTTTAATTGCAGTGGAAAGTGATGACGAGGGTTCCGAAGAAGAATTTATTCAACAGCCTTGTACGAATGATATAGCGGATTCCTTGAGAAATTTGAATCTATATTTACAAACAAATGAAAACGCAACTGATGAACACTATAAGGCTTTAAATAAACTGAAATCTCTTTTTATTGAAAATAATAAAGCAAAAGGAAATTTTCAGCGACAAATTACTAATTATTTTAACCCACTGTAACTATGTAGTATGTAGTACTTAATATGGAATAAATAAAAATGTGAATTGAATATATGTAGTGTATAATTGTAGTGTCTTTCAATAAATCCGGTTTTGATAAACTGTTCTATAACTCGAAGTCTCTATAAGTCGAACTATTTTTGTGGAGAATGGTGATTCGAGTTATGGAAGTTTGACTGTATTTTCAAAATTACAAAAAAATCTAGAGAATCGAAAGATTGAGATTTCCCCGCAATCGCCGTTCTATTAAGATTTTAGTTTTATTTTTGTGGTATTCGCGTCCAAATCTTTTATTTTTTATCTATAAGATCAGTGGATTATTATTTTGAAATTTTCGAGAATTTTAGAATAGTTTTGTTCCCTTGTTTTAGAGGTTAGGTGTTTTTTTTTACAAAGTTTCATAACACCATTTTGCCATTCGATGATAAAACTATTCAAATTAACTGAATTTTATTCGTTTGCTGCTGATTTGCGCTTGTACGTATTTTGAGGGTCTCTCTGCAGCGCCCAGCAATAGTCGGCTAGCTTAGAAGGGATCTATTTTCCTTAGTATCGCTTTTCAATAGACGTAATATCCTGATGAAAGCGCTTTCAGAAATCAAGATGAGAGTGTAGAAAATGAATTTTTCATGTCTTTATAGGCCGTGCGCATTTCGGACACAGTACTGATATAGTCTTCGCTTTATGGTTTCCGAGGAAGTATTTGACTTCGTTCTTGGAGGCTGACCAAGCGGCTAGCTCAAACTGTCGCAATACTGAATTGAAAATCAGAGCAGTTAAAACCTCCCTTATGGTCCCACAAGGAATCCTTCTTATAGTTTTGCATCGCTGATCCTGGGAAAATTTTTTTCTTCAATCCCATCTTTAGACAAGCCTTTGATAAAGTGTTTCATTAAGCCAAACTTAATGTGTAAGGGTGGAACAAGGATGTCATCAGATTTGAGTAACACAGGGAAAACATTCTTTGCGCCAGGGATGAGGTGCTCTTTGGCGGTCCAATTCTTCCTGTTGTAATGATTTTTCCTGTCCCTACTAATACAGAAAACATTGATACTTTGTATATCCCGTGTGCATACGGAGTAATAGACCTACTACTTTCAGGTCGCCTCATATTTCCCATCCATATTTTTATAATCAAGATGAAATCTGAGCGAATTATCAGTTTGCCGCAAAAACTAAGGTCAAGTTCATGAAAATCGTCAAATCGCTCCGCCCCTTCTATCACCTCCCATACAAAATGACTCTTTTTAAAATTTTACAATAATCAAATTTTTGCTTGGAAACTATAACAGCAAATAATTTGAAATTTAGAATACATTATTTTTATAATAAATGTGATCAATGGTATACAAATAATTCGAATCCGTACTCCTTCCACCACCTACCGTACAAACTTTCTCATGAAATACTATAAACCAATTTTTTCAGTACGTATAGCATCTTTCGAGCTCAAATTTTGTACTAAATACTTAATTAGGAATATTATTAAGATTGGAAAAATTAACTGCTCCTACCCCTTCCATACAATGTGACATAACTTCATAAGTGTACAAAAAAACGATTTACTTGAAAAGTATGAATGTTACTGGTCTGAAATTTAAGAGATGTCAATTGCATATAGTTCATAGTTATTTCTAAAAAAAACCCCTCCACGCCTTCTATCACCTTCCATACAAACTGCACAATTTCACTAAATTTAATACACTAATTTTCTCAGTACCTTTTCAATTTTTTAAGCTTAAATCTTGTATAAAACATTTTTGTAGCTACTCTAGCATGATGTGATAAGACTTAGTTCAATGCTGTCTCCCCTTCAATCGTGGTCTTGTATGTTTCATACTCAATTGTTGTCAACAGCAAGTTCATGTTGTCTTAAGTCTCTTTGAGATTTGCAATATGGTCAATAAATACGAATGGTTGAGAACTTCCATTGTGAATCAAAACAGTTTTCAAACTCACTTTCGAGGAGTCGATGAAATGTCTCCACACTGTACTCTATGTTACAAGCAAAGAGCTGTGAACAGAACTTCAGTGTCCCGACAGAAGCAAAACGTGTCTTCCATTAAAAAATAAGGAACTAAAAGATGATGCCGGTTTCTAAAGTAAGTAATTTTGATATGCTTGTCGAGAAAATTCCATTACAACTTCGAGGCTTGGGTATGTGATGTACTTCTTCTTCTTCTTCTTTTAACACTCCGATACGTTTGTCAGGCAGAAGTAGCAATCATTGATGTAATCCTTCGGCTCCCTTCAAGCCCTCGGAGCCATAATCAACATAGCTTTGTATGAACCTCGTAGCCAACCACTGAGAGTACTTGTACATCGTACAATAACAAAAAGAGTTAGCACTGTTTTTGCACTTTTTGTACTCTACATACATAGAATCTGAGAGTATTATAAGTTTGCTCTAAGATTTTTAACGCTAAGAAATAAGATTTGGAGAAAAAAAAATAATGATACAGAAGTTCATATAATCACATAAAATTCTCAAAACCATTTGTCCGTCCGTTCGCTCTCTAGCTTGAGAACACGTCGAGCTAGGAAGTTCAAATTTTGTACACGTCGTTTTTGGCGAAAAGGTAAGGTCAAGTTCGTGAACCAGCCAAATCGCTCCACCTCTTCTACCCCCTCCCATACAAAATGACTCATTTTCAATAAATTACATAAATCAAATTTTCTTGGGACACTATGAAAGCTAATGATTTGAAATTTAGAATTTATTATTCTTATCATAAATATGATGTATGTATGGTATAAAAATCAATCAATCATTAAGTCCCCCCACTCCTTTCACCACCTCCCATACAAACTGCACTTTTTCATGAAACACTCTAAGCCGATTTTCTCAGAGCATAAAGCATTAGTCGATCACACCTCCCATACAATATGACACAGTTTCACACCTTCAGAAAAAATTGATTTTCTTGAAAAGTATGAATGCTACTAGTCTGAAATTTAAGAGATGTCAATTTTATGATATTCTTAGTTATTTCGGAAAAAATCCCTAAAATCCCCCCACTCCTTCTACCACCTCTCATACAAACTGCACATTTTTACTAAATCTAACACACTAATTTTCTCAGTTTTTATTAAACTTTTGGAGTTAGCTGATGAAGGGGAAAAAATTAGTTCAATGCTATCGCCCCTTCTACCACTCCTCATACAAAATTTCTTGGGATCACAAAAAATTCTATTTCATCTAGAGTATCGTAAGATTGCGCTTTACGCACAATAGCAGCCCTGTTATTTTTACAATATTTTTCCGCTATTTACGTACAAAAACACATCAAAACACAGGTTCAGTGAAAGAGAGGTTAGAGAAGTGATAGCGGAAGAGACAGTGGAGTCCGGTGTTGCCATAGGAAATATCGAAATCGGTGTAGGTTCCCGAGAAAAAAAACAAGTTACACATATTTTGCAAAAATTGGAATTCCACAAAAACCTGACGTGCTAGAAACAATTTTTGTACGTTTCTGAAATCAATCGGAAACAGTTATTCACGTCAAAGGGACGAAATTTGTGTTGGCCAGAGTTACATTTTATTTAATTCCAATTATATTGGACATCTTTTGTGATGTCTTAGCAATTATACGTAATATCCCCGAAACACGAAAAATCCAGCAATACTCCAGGTAAGATGACAAAAAGTTTAACACACCGGAAAAAATGTTAACTCAAATTCTTTGCAATAGTGAATTAAGACTTTTGTATGGGAGGTGGTAAGACTACTATATTGAACTTGATATGGAATTGTTTCAATTAATATTTTAAGAATTCATGATGTTCAAGGAAAATGATGCATTGTCTTTTTGAAATTATGAAATTGTATGAGAGGTGGTAGAAGGAGTGGATGGTTTTGAAAAGTTTTAAAATTGCTTATCAACATTCTCTTTGCTTATCAACATCTTCTCCATGCAGTCTATAGCTCTCCTATGTTCGAAGGGGAAATTCTTTTCTTGAATTTCTAATACAGAAATTTGTATGGGAGGGAATAGAAGCAGGCGAAGATGACAATTTTTCTTAAACATGTTGAGCAGCGGCTTAAAAGCCCCCTAGTGAAGAAAAATAATTTTCTCTTCAATTAAAATTTCGTGAAATTTGTATGGGAGGTGGTAGAAGGAATGGGGCGAAATTGACAAAAAAAAAATTGTTCTATTTTAACACGATAGTTTCAATGAAAATCAATACAATTTAAAAAAAAAAACGCAAGCCTGTAGGTGCTACCGTTTGATCTGCGAATTTTTATCATACATCCGAGCTTATATATGTATATTGTTATAGATCTGGCAACCACGTAATTGATCTTTCTGGAAAATACAAGAACATTATTCCCTAATGTGTAAAACGCCATCTACCTAGTCCTGCCATAAGTTCTGTCACATAATTTCTCACATTCGCAACAACTTTATTTTATGAGTGACATTTCAATATCGGCCAGTTTTATAAACGTCATAATGTTGTTGACAGTTGATGGTCATTTAAAGTGTGTTCGTTAACGTGTGAAGATGGAATGGGGTGTAATAGAAAACCGAACTGCAGTGATTGCACTACATAAGTGTGGAAAATCCGCGAGTGAAATTTTCAAGTTGTTGTGCCCGTTAAAAATAACGCAAAGATTTGTGTATCGTGCGATCCAGAGATATAACGCGATCCAGACTATTGAAGATCGACCTCGTTCTGGACGTCCGCGTGATGTACGTTCTTCTGCTGCCATCAAAGCGGTCGAGAGTCGAATTCGTCGAAATCCGCTTCGTAAACAACGAATCATGGCTCGAGAGATGAACATCTCCACCCGAAGTGTGTCTCGCATCATAAAATCTGACCTCGGGATGAGTGCCTTTCGACGATCAACGGGACATTTGCTGACTGAGCAGTTGAAGCAAATTAGGAGCACCAGATCGAAAGAGCTCCTTCGGCGGTACGGCAACAACAAACATCGAGAAATTTTATTTACCGATGAAAAAATTTTTACGGTGGAGGAACATTTCAACCGCCAAAATGATAAGGTGTATGCCCACAGCTCCATAGAAGCCCGAGAAGTTGCCACTAGGGTACAGCGAGGACATCATCCAGCATCAGTCATGGTATGGTGGGGTGTCAGCTACGAAGGGGTCACCGAGCTTCATTTTTGCGAAAAAGGCGTAAAAACTGCAGCGAAAAATTATCAAACGGACATCCTGGAGGGATGTGTGAAGCCGCTGAACTCTACGCTATTCAACAATCGACATTGGGTTTTCCAGCAAGATTCTGCGCCAGCCCACAAAGCTCGAACCACACAAGCGTGGTTGGAAACCAATATTCCACAGTTTATAAGGGCGACGGAATGGCCTTCTGGGAGCCCAGATTTGAATCCCCTGGACTACAAACTGTGGGCGGAGTTAGAGTCCATGGTGTGCACGAGACGACACCCAAATATCGAGAGCCTTAAGCGATCTTTGACAGAAGCAGTAGCTAATTTTCCGCTAGAAACAGTGCGTACTGCTATCGATGACTGGCCCAACAGATTAAAGAGCTGTGTTAAGGCTAAAGGCGGCCACTTTGAATAATTTGTTGCTTATTTTACTTCCATTAGTATGCCAAAATAAAATATATTTTCCTTTGTCAAAAACTCTTTTTCATTTATACAAAAATTGCCCATATACGTGTGACAGAACTTATGGCACGACTAGGTAGAACGTTCAAGCAAACACCCGACGGAACTACAATAGTTAGACACACACCCGGAAACATCCCAGCAGAAATTTCGAGAACTTGGATATTTAGTATAAATACACACCACTTCCAGACAGCAGTCAGTCAGTCAGCGACATCTGAACGCGAACGGTAGTGAAAGCGATAGAAAGCGAAATATCGTCGGTTTTGCCAGATAGTGCTAATTAAGTTATAGAGAAAATTAAATTAAAAGTGCGAATTAAAGTGAAACGTGCGAATAAATAAATTATCCTTTATTTTTAAACGAATTGTGTTTTTCTTTAAGTCCCGGCGAATCTTTAGCTCGCAACAATATAATATATTAGATTGTCGCTTAAGGTGACCGATTTGCAGATCATCAAAATCTTTTAAGCGAATTATTTTGAAAGTTATGGAATGTCGTCCAGCCCGAAATTGCAAGTTGTCAAGGCAGGGATATTAATGTTAAGGAGCCTCAAGGTCAGAAAGTCAAAGCTCGATTTGGGCTGTAGTGCTTTTGAAGTTAGAAGTTAAGTAAGGGATATTCATAATATGTTGTATTCGAACATTTCTACTGTGCAAAATACACACATATTGTGTGTGTATGTATAGAGTGCCTTTCACCCATTATTTCAAAAGTTTGGCTTCCTTTTAATTATGTTACAAATGTTGGTTCTTTTCATATAATACACTACTTACTAAGTTAAAATAGCTTAATTTATGCAACATCGTCCTTCCGTACCTAGAACTGAAATGATTTCATACATATTTGTGTAGAAGTTCTAAACTCAAAACCATCTTAATTAAAAAGGAAATGACGAAAATTACTAAGAAACTAAACGTTCGAAACACATAGAAAACAGGTGAAAAAAAAATATGACTAACAAACGCGTTTCAACCCAAACTAAAACGGAAGTGAGTCAGTCCGCCGTATACAGTGACATAGCAAAGTTCAATTCACCCATTTTCTTGAGTCCTTTTTTTCCAAGCAGGGGTTGTCTACAATTACACTAAAAATATTGGAATAGAAAGAGAATTTCTGCGTCCATGTCGCATGTTAAATCCGAAAGGGAAATAGGTCAGGACGACGGCAAAGAAAAACGAGACACCCTCTTTTGCGCTATGTTCTAATCCGTCCATCAAGGATAACGATTTATAATGCATACATATTTGTATGTTTCATTGAAGAAATGACTTTTCGTCACAATTTCGCAAAAATAGAGAAAATTTCCGTCGTTTTAAACGGGATTCAACCAAATTGGATTTATGAATAGCATGAAAATGGGCGAATTTTCCAGTGAAAAACATATCCCTTCGGCCATAATTCTCAATTAGGGTGTCTGTATATGGTGTCCCTAGATATCTATTCCTTAATTTCTTTTTTCCCTACATATATATTTATTTAATTCCTGTCGTATTTAGTTAATCGATTTTATGGTAGTGTTTTGGGTGAGCTGTATACTGAAAATGTATACAAAGTTGACTTTTATTATATCATAGATAAATTTAAAGAAAAGAACATCATCCGATACGATTTTTGAGCCGGGAAAAGATTTATAGATACAAAGTATTTTTCTATAATGTAAAAAGTTTTCATAGAAAGGTTCTTTGAACTGTTGGAACATTATATCTGGAACGGAAGTGTATGATGGGTTCGATATGTGTTGGCTTTCATATTATAATGTGATTTTGTGAAAGCGGTTTTGACATTAAATGTTTCCTAAACGTTAAGTTAAGTGCTAGCTACCCTTCTTTAGTTGGGTTTTAGAGGTCAAAATAGAGCTTATCTGTTTGACCTTTAAGTTTCGGTGAGCTTGTACTACTCAATCAAATTCCTGTTAAGACCCCCTATAGGGGCATAGGACAGAAACAACTCTCTTCCACAAGGCGCGATCCTGCGCATCGGCTTTAAGCTGTTGCCAGGACTTGTTTATTCCTCTGGCCTCCTGCTCAACTGCTCGCTTCCATGTGTTACATGGTCGACCAACCCGACGTCTTCCTTGAGGGTTATAATCCAGAGCCTGTTTTGCGATGTTTTGCTCTGCTTTCCTCAAAGTATGACCGATCCACTGCCACTTTCGCCGTTGAATCTCAATACCTATTTTAGTCTGGCGAGTTGTACTCCAAAGTTCGTCGTTGGAGATCACTTCTGGCCAGAATATTCCTAAAATGCGTCGGAGGCATTGGTTTACGAAAGTCTGTAGTTTCTTGGTAAGTCGAACGGTCACTTTCCACGTAGTACAACCATATAACAACACGGATTTGACGCATGCGTCAAAAACTCGCAGCTTCGTGCGAAGGGAGATCTCTCTTAACCTCCAGAAAGGGGAAAGGATACCGAAGGCCTGACGAGCTTTATTTAGCCGAGCCTCAACATCCTTTTCGGCTCCGCCGTCCATGCTGACAATGCTTCCGAGATAGCAAAAATCTTGCACCTCTTCCACATCCTGTCCATTAAGAACAATCGGTGTGCTTGCGTTCGAACCCATGTGCATGTACTTGGTTTTACGCACATTTATTTTCAGTCCCGCCTCTTTGCATTTAGAATGCAACGAGCGAACATTTGACTCTAAGTCCGAACGGGTATGTGCAAGCAAACACACGTCATCAGCATAATCAAGGTGACTTAAGATGTTAAATAGTCTCCATTGAAGACCTTTACCTTCCCCACTTTCCAGTGCAGCTTTCAAGATGTCATTTATTACCACCAGAAACAGGGCTGGTGATAATATGCAGCCTTGTCTGACACCCGTTCGCACAGGAAAGCTCTCGGACAGCTCTCCTCTATGCAAGACGCGACACCTTGCATCTTCGTAGGATTCTTTAATCATAGCTATGACCTTATCTGGAATACCTCTCCTACGCAAAGCATTCCATATGTAATCTCGCTTAACGCTGTCGAGCTTGTACTACTATTGAACTAATATTGGGCCTACATCTGCATTTAAATTTCATTGTAAAAGTCGAAAAATTATTATCGCGGAGGATCTGAATTCTTTGGTGCACAATAGCATCAAATTTATAAATGTACAAAATTGTTCAAAGATTTAGTTCTAAGGCTTTACTATCTCACTGAATCATCCTGATGGAACATTTGGTCATATGCCGACAATGGAGAAGATGTTCCCTCGATGTGGGAAACGAACACCACATAATGGTTACCTACTTGCATAGCAGCTATACGACGGTCACTAATTCTTCAAATGAAGCGTAGGCTTAGGATAAACTAGGAGAATGCAACAAAACGCGAGTATACCTTCATTCTACGCAAAAAGTCAATACTTCCCGTACAAACTATATCATTTCATTAAATCCAATACACTAATTTTCTTACTATCTATTAAATTAATAAAACTTACATTTTGCATAAAACATTATGATAGCAACTCTAGCATGGCGTATTCCCTTGATACAAAAAAAATTTCCTACATTACAAAAATTTCTATTTCATTTAGAGTATCGCAAAATGGGGCTTTACGCGCATTCGTAGTCCTGTTTTGTTTTTCATACTGTAGTTGTATCACATATTTCGTCTTATGCAACTCTCAAGAAAAGCATTTCATCTTCGAACATATGAGAGCTATCATGTTTAAAATTGCAACACAATAAAGTGGCAAGAATGTTGATAAGCGGTTTAAAAATTGCCCCAAACTCCTTCTACCACCTCCCATACAAATAACTTTATTTAAAAAAAAAATTTCCTTGAAAATTATGAAAGCTCCAAACATTCACTTCAGCACGAAATTTTCTTATTGCTAAGTTTAGTTTCATATTCAAATGTTACAAAACTTCTTCCCCCCCCCCCCCTCTTTCGACCACCTCTCATAGTTCATTAAACTCCGCCGCATTTCATCATAGAGTTTCGCATAATTGTGCAGTCATAATTCTGTTATGTTTTTGTGTATTATTTCTTATTGTGACAGCTAATTGTTTACTCGCGAACATGTTATGGATAAATATCGCTAATACATAATATGATTAAATTTCAATTTTCTCTTAAGATAGTTCCTTAATTACAAAATATCACACCACGAACAATCAAAAATGAAAGCTAATAGCAATACCAAAACTCGAATTTTAATTAAAGCCCTGAGAAACTTTGTGAACGAGAAATTTCAACAAACGTTTTTATTGGTCTTCTATGTTCTAATTGTCCTTAATAAGCTCTTGTCTCCGTTGAAGTATCAACGATTTTTTTTTCTCTTCTTGCAAACAACCTTTTGCACGTCTTTCAAGTTTCGATTTTGCGAATATTTAAACAAAATTCACAATTAAATTAAGTTCGCTGTTTGGTAGTAGCTATGCGCGGGGTGATCATCAAAACGCAATTAATTACTTTGGTAGGAGAATAGGTATGCCAAGAAATTTATGGTGTTACGTCGGAACCTTTCTATGCCATTTAAAAAAAAAAACCATCTTGAATAAATACATCATAGGTATACTATCCAAGTACCTACCTGTACAAAGTTCCAAGCAGGTATCTATGGATTTGCGCTACTCAAATGTACACCAAAGTGCATGCAACATCAGCAGTTAAGTGCAAACAATGTTGATTGCTTGTTAGTCTATCGCATAATTTATATAGCAACCTGTGAGCCTTAGCTACATAGGAGAAAGCTTTAATTATGGCCAAGTTTCCTTTTCTTCGGTCTTTTAATAGGCAACGACGAGGGCATCTCACGAATCAAGCATTAACAAGATGAGAAATTTTGTTTCACCGGAAGTAAGAGCTTAAGGAAGTATCCTTTGTCGATCTAAAGTGGAGTGAAGGAGGTCCCATTGACTTCAGTAAAGTTATTAAGGCTGAACGAGGTAGCTAATAGGTTCAGCTAATGGACGAGATCCTTTTTACAATATCAAAGGAAATATGTACTGGTTTTTTATTTAATTCTAAAAGGCAAATATAACTTACTTGTCAAGGAAGCGAAAGGACATAAGTTGCAATCTTGAGTCGAATCAAGTTACTTGAAATTCGAACGTTGCTGCTTACATAGGAATGGTTTGGAAAGGGAATGCAAACCAATTGGAAAGGATTAGTTATGTAATCCTTGAATGTTCCATGACATTCACACTTCTCGTTTGCAAGTTTCAAAATGAAATGGCAAAGTTTAGAACTATTTTTTGAATGTGTGACTATAAAATAATTAGTAGGCTCCCAAAATTGGATTTAGCACAACAAAAATATGAAAATCTGTCAACTTACAATGGTTGGTAGATAAGTTCTCATGTTCCCAAAACAGATGGCGCCACTGATGCTAATTTTGTATATCATCGTTTAGTGTTACCTTTCAAACAACGACTGTTAGAATTTCAGTAAAATTTTTGGGTACATTTGCTTTGCTAGTTGTTGAGAGTGAGCAAGTTTGCGTCCAATATGCTTCACTGAAGTGACTACAGATACCATAAAATTGTCGAGAAAAACAATGATATGGTGCTGTTCCACCATGACAATATGCCGACACACTCATCCCGCGTCGATATAGCGACAACTGTAGAATTGGGCTATGAATCACTGCCGGATCCATGGTATTTTCCAAAAATGGTCCCTTCTTTTCAACATCTTCCTGTTTCTAAACTTGTAAAATTAACCTGGCATCTAACGAGATCACCGCCAAAACTGAAACTTATATCGAAGAGTTGATCCAACCCTATTTTTACACTCTAGATGAAATCTGAGAGTATTATAAGTTTGCTACAAAGTTTGTAACGCTAACTAAAAAGGCTCAGGTTCAAATTATCACTCAAAAATCTTAAAACCGGATGTTCGTCCGTCCGTCCGTGTTCTCTCTAGCTCGCTCGAGAACGCGTTGAGCAAGAAAGCTAAAATTTTCTACACGTCGTTTTTGATGAAAAAATACGGACAAGTTCGTGAAGGGGCAAAATTGCTCCACCCCTTCTACCACCTCCCATACAAAATGACTCAATTTCGGAATTTCACAATAAACAGATTTTCTCAAAAAGTATGAAAGCTATAGATCTGAAATTTAGAATATAATATTTTTATGACGGCATCAATAAACAGTATAAAAGTTATTTGAGTAGCCCCACTCCTTCTACCACCTCTCAAACAAACTACACTTTTTCATGAAATACTATAAATCAATTTACTCAGTACGTATAAAATTTAGGATTATTTGTAAGATCGAAAAAAAATTAACTGATTTGTTTCACTTCTTTTAACACATTTATTTAAATAAATTTTCTTAAATAAAAGTTATTTCAATCGCTCCACTCTTTCTATCACCTCCCATACAAACCTCACTTTGTCATAAAATACTATAAACCAATTTACTCAGTACGTATAAAATTTATCGAGATGAAATTCAGCACGAAATATTTATTTAGAATTATTAGTAAGATGGAAAAAAATAAAATTTTACATAAAATCGATTTTCTTGAAAAGAATGAATGTTATTGGTCTGAAATTTGAGAGATGTCAATTGCATATTGTTAATATTTATAACTAAAAAAAACCACTGACCCCCCCCCCCCCCCAGCACAAAGCTGGGGTGTAGCCTAGTGGGTATGCGAAGGTCGTGAGTTCCAATCCCGGTCGACGCATAATTCCAGCACACTGCTTGGATATACTTTGCTCACCTCAATCTACGAAAATGAAAAATTCGTGGATGGAGGGTGGTGCAAAGGTTCAAAAACCCTTCCACAATAAATAATGAAAAATTTTAAGGAACCTGAACGTCAGAAGGCCAAGGCCCGATTTGGGCGGTAGTGCCATTGAAGAAGTAGAATTTTTTCAAAACCTCTCAAATTTTATTTAAGCTTAAATTTTGTATAAAACATTGTGATAGCAGCTCTATCATGATCGTTCGTTCGGGCATTGCGCCCATCCTGGATTATGGCCAGGTCCAGCTATGTTCCTGTAATATAGAAAACACATGGATATTGATGTAAGGAAATTGGGAAAAAATGGATGAGGATAAGAACAGACCTGGCGATCACCGCTCCTGTCGTCTGTATAGGGTAGACGGCACAACATAAAACAAACACAAAACAAATTGACTCGAAGTAGATAAATAAGTGATTAAAGGAGCAGCTACCGGGAAAAAAAAGAAAGCTAAATATGACACATACCCATGCAAGCCTGGGTCTGTTTTGGGGTGACAGAAAGGCTGGATAGATGCCCATACTCATTCAATTGATTAGTCGCATTACGCCCAAATCGTTCGTACAGAATGCTTCACACACGAAGTTTGATAGACCTTCCACGAATTTCGGCGAATTTCAAACTCACATCCGAACGAGAGGAGGTAGATGAGACGAGAAAGTTGCAAAATCCGTAACTCAGCCCCATTCCGCCTCACCCAAATGGTCAACATCAAGCTCGCAGCCCTGAACTCAAAATGAATTTGACAAATACTTTAATACGCCAATCAAAAAGACTGAGCTCCCGTGTCTCTTTCACCACATACGAATCACCCACGCAGGCCACGGCCCGCCTTGGCGCACAAAAATCCCGGTATAATCCACCACTCCTCTTCATGCACATCAAATGGGTGCATGAACCCGTAAAACCTGAACCCTGCATCCCCAACCAGGGCTCAACAGAACCATCCAAGGTCGCCGACACTCCGATCTACTAAATTTTCAAATTTTTACCGACAATCCGTTTCCAGTCCCTCTTTCGGACCACCATCCGCACTCGCAGTGGAAACACCTCCGAACGCAGTCCGCGATTGCATCCTTCCCCCGCCTGCCTCACCCGGCACTCCCAAAACCCAGGCAATGGAATTCGCTCACCCAGTTGACTATCCACCCAAAAATGAACCTTCAAACACATGAGCCCATACGTGTGGCGAACGACGGACAGCGCATAGTCGGACCGACCTTTTCCTTTCCGCATTGGCCTATAGCCAATCCAGCCATGAAACGCAAAAAACCTCAGGGCAGCAAATCCTTTTTTCTTTCTTTTCCGTGTCGATCACAAAACCTCACTACCAGAACAATAAAGTAAAATCAATTTTATGGTCCTGGAACCATTATTTCTCCAGCTGCGAAATTTCTACCTAGGCATTTGCATAGCAAAATTTCAGAATAAGTTTCGTGGCCCTTGCATTACATTATCACTTAATTCTCTGGTGAGCTGCGTGTGAAGATTAATAAGCGGCTAAGCAGGTATAACAATCTCAACAGTGGCTCCATTCAAAACCCAATTTTATGACCCTGGAACTATTATGCCAACTTCGAGATTTCCTATCCCACATAAGCAGGGAACAAAAAGGACACCATTCGTTATTTGAAGAATATGGAAAATCCACACAAGCAAGATTTTCTCTTTGATTTAAGCAATAGGGTCGAAAACCTTGTTAGGGCACTTGCCCTTAGAAGGACCCGAAAAATTATCAAATTCCTGCAATACAAGTCTCCTCGCAATGGCGTATAATTGCTGAGACAAACGTATTTCTCCTGCTGTCTCTTCGTTTGCCCTTCTCCAACCTGAGAACACCTCGAGCCAGAAGCCCCAGACTCTGAACAAGCCACCTCCGTCCAAAAAGCAAGGTCAAGCTCATCTTTTACTTCTACAATGGCACTACAGCCCAAATCGGGCCTTGGCCTCCTGACCTTCAGGTTCCTTAACATATTTCATTACTTATTGTGTAAGGGTTGTTAGACCTTAGCACAACCCTCTGTCTATGAATTTTTTTCAATTTCGTAGATTGAGGTGACCAAGGTATACCCATATATATAATTCCAACACATTGCCTGCTTGGATATACCTTGGTCACCTCATTCTACGAAAATGAAAAATTCGTAGAAAGAGGGTTGTGCGAAGGTCTAACAACCTTTCCACAACAAGTAATGAAAAATGTTAAGGAACCTGCATGTCAGGAGGCCAAGGTCCGATTTGGGCTATAGCGCCATTGTAGACGTAGAAGGTATACCCAAGCAAGCAGTGTGGTGGAATTATGCGTCGACCGGGATTTGAACTTACGACCTTCGCATTGTAGACCAACATACTACCCACTAGGCTACACCCTAGCTAGTGTTCGCACGCGTGCACTTATTTGCGAGATTGTGAACATGCGATGGGCGACTAGAGCTGACATGTCCCAGCATTATGTTCGTTTTTTTCTTAAAAAAATTGTTTTAAACTCAAAGCTCTAGAAACAATGCGTAATTGAGGTAATCGGACTTAACACCCTCTAATATGTACGCAAAAGATAAACAATTTTAGAAAACAGATAAAAAACTTAATGTCTTCTCATCATCTCAGAACTTACTTTCAAATTTAAAATACATTTTCCCCAAAGGGCCCAAAAATAGATCAATCAAATTATCGGCACCTCTTCAAAATATATATTTCCTAATAAGCGCTCGCAAAAAATCAAATCAAAATTCGAAAATGAAATTAAAATAATATTTTCTAAAAATAAATATCTATCTAAAAATGATTCTCCCGCTGCTACTTTTTTAAACAAAAAAATTGTTTTTCAAGTTATGGCAATATGGTAAACAGATAATTTGTTTATCTACATATCGCATTTCAAAGTCGAGTAAAAATGTGTTACACGACCTTACTTTGTAAGAAATACATAAGTAATGTGGTAAAAAAAATAAAAAACTAAAGACGGAACTTTATTGCACCATTGATAAATTTTGCGGATGTTGACAAACAAATTCGTTGAAATAATGTTGAAACAGCAGAAATTTTGCAAATTAAAAAAGAATTCGGCGGAAGTTGTCATACTGATCTATCGTAATCGACATTTTTTTTAAGTTAATTATAGCTTACTGGTGGTATACGGAAAATAGATTTATCATTCGGTAGATTTGCGTTTTTTTTCCAATTTTTTCAATGTAACCTGGATATGTTCTAGCCTAGTGGATAGCATGCTTACAATTCGAAGACCGTGATCTCAATAAATACCGTGTGTGACTATGTTTGGATCACACTAATTTGTAAAATAAAGTAGGAGCTCGGCAGTTCGGATATATCAGTTCGTGAGTTCAAATCCCAGTCGACGCATAATTCCAGCATACTTCCTGCTTGGGTATACTTTAGTTAACTCAATCTACGAAAATGAAAATTCTTATATAGAGGATTGTGCGAAGGGCTAGCAACCTTTTCACAATGATGACAAATAAATTGTTAAGGAACCTAAAGGTCATAGATAACCATCAACCAGATAAAATCTGGCCCTGGCCTCCTGAAGACGTCGTTTCCAATCGTCTAGACCCGTAGACCGCGTCCTCCAGCTGCTTATTATACTCTAGATTGTATCGGGGCATAATCTTCTCCCAGTCCTTAGTAAGGTCATGGAGAGGATTGTGATCTGGTGACTAGAGGAGAAAACTGCCCATCTGACGTCGGAATGGCAGTTCGGATTCCGTGCCGGGAAGTGCACGGAGGATGCACGTGAAAGACTGCGTTGCTCGGATTGCTAGCAAGTACGTCCTTGGAATCTTTGTAGATTTCAAGGGCGCATTTGACTATTTGAACTGGGATGTAGTGATTGACAAGCTACGATTCTGTGACTGTCAGAAGATGAGCTCTGTGGTGGAGTTATTTTTCTGGCAAATCAGATTATGTGAGGGGTCTGCGCGACACTGTGTGGAAGGTTATCGAGCGTGGCTGCCCTCACAGCTCCATCAGTGGTCCATTTATTTGGAACCTAATGACGGATGACCTGTTGATGCAGCTCGCGAATTCATGCAGTATCGCGGCATATGCTGACGACCTGTTAATACTGTTGAAGGGAAACGCCAGAATTGGGCTCGAGCGTAAAGGTGAGACGTTAATGACAACAGTTCAGGAATGGAGGGGAGGGTAGGCGTGGCAATATCGAGGGAAAACACGGTGACAATGTTGCTGAAGGGCTCATTGTCACAAACACGTCATAGAGGGCAGAAGGCTCAGGCATGCGACGGAAGTAAATACCTGGAAGTAAGAGTTTCTGAGCGGCTTGGACTTACGCCTCACCTGCAAGAGCTCAAAGGACGTCTCCTCACCAGAGTTAATCAGATCCGCAGGGTGCTGCGATGCGGTTAGTGTCATATATGACGCTCTATTTGTTGCTTGTGCAACAGACGTCTCGGCGGTGTGGTACGAATCGTTGGCGACGGGAGAGGGCTCTCGCATGATTAACTCGTGCCAAAGAGTAGTCCTTAGTGAATGTTTGCCTATATGTCGCACGGTATCTACTGTGGCCATGCAGGTTCTCATGGGTGCTCTGCCGTTGGATCTGGAGGTGAAGCGTCGTGCAATCACCTACAAGATCCGGAGAGGACTCCCATTGCTGGTCAACGATTGGTTAACTTCAGATGAAGCTGGTGAGAGGAGCATTGGCGAATGCAAAGAACTCTTCGAACTTAAGGTCACATCATTGTGGCAAGCTAGGTGGGACGGTGACGATAACAGAAGGATGACGCACAAATTTGCGCGTGCGAACTTTGCAAGAGATAACCGAGATTTTGACTTTTATCTGAGTCTGGGCTATCTTTTGACGGGCCGTGGTAGTTTAAATGAATTCCTCCACAAAGTTGGGAAGTCCGAAACGAAGGGCTGCACATGTGGAGCGCAGGTGGAAAGCTGGCTGCATATCTTGGCCGAATGTCCAAGATATGCAGATCTAAAGCAGCTGGATTCCACGGGAGTTGTGGCTGGTGAGGTAGGGCTGGACCTAGAGAATTGCCTTGCCAGCATGATGAGTTTTGAATGCCTCCGCGTCTTCGCACGTGAGGCATTCAAAAGAAGAAAGGCGGAAGCTGGCCACTGAGGGAGTAATTTGTTGAACCTTTATTACTGTGTCGTCCTGTTTTGTCCTCTTAATGTTATATGTTCTTCACCACGCAAGGAAGTGATAACTTCGGTTATCAAATACCGGGTGAACTACCCAGGTCAATTCCGGTATTACATTGTGGGGAGTGCCGCCCCATGTACCTGAGGAGTGCGATCAGTCACGAGTTGCAAGAAACTCAACTGGAGTAACCATTATGGTTAAGAAACCTCACCGGAGGTTTTCCGGTACCACGGAAGTCGGGGGGCCCATGGAAGGTTGCTTCCAACCTCCGGCAATGGTTGATGATCGCTTAACGGTACACGTGGTGGCTGTGGTTACTGCCCATATCGCGGACAGAGTTCTTCGGAGCTTGGTGTTTAGGTGCGTTTTCCAACCCGTTGCCATGACCGAAAGACTGGCAGAGATTTAGATAGGTCTCGCATCTAAACTTGTATTTGGTATAGACTGCGACCTTCGGCGGCTTTAATGATTGTCGTCACAAAAACAATCCGGGTTGCTAAAGACAACCGTGAACTTGCGACTGAGTGTTGGGTGTTGCCGATCAAGATATGGTTATACTCCAGATGAAATTTGAGAGTATTTGTTTTATCCTTTGTAACGCTAAGAGCGTCTGCTTTGAGCTATGGTGCTGAGATTTAGTTCTTGTCAAAAAAAAAAATAAATAAATAAAAAAAATACACCTTCTACCTCCCCCTATACGAATTTCATGAAATTTCGAAATTTTAATAAATAGATTTTTCTCCGAAACTGTTTATAACGACTTGAAAATTTTGTCAATATATAATGATGTGAACATCATTAATGTTAAAAATATTCATCCGATCACCCTCACTCCTTCTACCACCTCCCATATAAACGCACAATTTAAAAAAAAAATGCATTTCATTCATTTTCACTGAAACTAGCAAAGCAAATTTTTGTCAATCAATTTCGAAAATTATCAACTTCGCTTCACTTTTTCTACCCCCTCCTAAGCAAATTTCTATATTAGAAATTCAAGAAAGGCCTTTCTCCTTTCAAGATATGAGAGCTTTCGACCTTAAAATTGAAACAAAGTATGACGACAAGGATATTGATAAGCAGTTTCATCCAAAAACTTCCACTTCCGCTGCCACCTCCCATAGAAATGTCCAATTTCATAAAAACAATTTTCTTCAATATTATGAAAGCTACAAACTTTAAATTCAGCACGAAACATTTTGCATACCAAGTTCGGTGTCACATGTAAGAATTACAAACTGCTTCTACCACCCCCCATATAAAAGTCACTACTCGCTACTGGAAAGATTTTGACACCTCAACTCATAAACCCTTTACCATTTCATCTAGAGTATGATTGGGCTTTACGCACAATTATAATTCTGTTATGTTTTTTAAGATGGCTTAGCTTTTCTACAACCGAGTTTTACCACCGCTTGTGTGGTTTGCCTACTGGCCTGCTACCACTCGCTTTAGCTTTAAGAGCACATTTGGTGATTCTGTTATCTTCATTTGCTCTAGGGGACCAGCCCATAGCAGTTTACGTAGTTTGAAGAACGTTGAAGCTTCTGGTTGATACAACTCATGATTGTATCTTATTCGCCATTCCGGTCCTTTCTTCGCAGGTCCCAAATTTTCCAGAGGCCCTTTATTTCGAATGCGTTAACTGCTTTTTCGGAAGTTCACAATAGTCATTCCTTCTCTGAGAAACAGAACTTTACTTCTTATCAGTTTTTAATATTTTTGTTTCTCTGTAAATATATCGCATAGATTCGTATCTCAATTGATTTTCTTGTGTCCTCAATTCAAAGGATTTTTCGCGGAATCTTATTGTGTTCCATGAATTCTTTTTGAGATTTTCATCAACTGAATTTTTCTAGATCCCATTGAAGATTTTTATAGCATTTCTTTGCAATAGCATCGGAAAAATGTTTTCTCCGTAGTTCCATTGTTATGTAGTGCACAAGTTAGTTGAGTATGATCTCATTCTTGACCATTTATTGAGTATTCCCTTCTGCTATTTTTAATAAAACACGCTTTAATTTCGTTCAAATTCAATTCGAAGACAATCGAGATTCCCGAAGATCGTGAAACATAACGCCACACACCATAAGCTCCATTCGAAACATTCATTTAAATTCTGGGTCACATCTTTTCTGGTTTCCTTCGTCATACACCAATTACTCGCACTCCAGGATCGGTTTTCAGTAATCTAAAAAGTTTCAAAACAATTTAAACTTCTCCAAAAAAGAAAATTCTTAAAGTTGCTTTTTAAATTGCGCCCTGGCTCGAATCGCTGGAAAGGTTATTGCTCTTTGGCCACATACAAAAACAGGAAACATCCGAAAAAGCTTCGGGAATCGAGCAGAGTCAGATAGAAGCCGAATCCAAAGTAGAAGGACGTTATCGATTTTTCGCCAAATACTAGGCGTTTGCAAGACAACCAACGAAACGAAAACGACTAATACTGCAATGACAGACGAGAATGCTCGCAAATTTGGCTGGATTGTGTGTACCTAAAAAAGGACAATACTCGTCGAGGTTGAGATATGGTCTGCTTTCGTTGCACAATGTGAAGTCATTCCCGTAAAGGATACTTACATATATACTACCTTTGAGCATGCAACAAACAACAACTTCTCATCCTTTTTAATTTAATGGTATTAAAATGCAATGCGGTACTTCTCTACCCAAAGGACAACCACAAAGCTCTTTCATAATTTTGAAAACATATTTCAGGACGCGAATGATGGATGCTTGTTTGTCTCTCTTCGTATTCCCTTATCGCTGGACGATGTCAAAAGGTATGAAAGAAGGATTCAGGTCAACTAGAATCCTCTCGACTTTAATTCTTACGTGTCGCTTCGCTGAGGAAAAAAATCCGCTTGTATAATGAAAGCATCACAAACATTCGCAGCAATATATCAGGAAGATGTCATCGTTGTGCGTCGCATTCGTTGTCACTCTGGCGACATTATCATCTCGAGGAATTCGAAATGAAAAGACAATGCCATGATATGATTAAGTCATGGGAAGAAAATGGAATCCATTACCTCCTATTCAGTGGCACGACAAAGAGTGAAAGCTGAAAGTATTAGGAAATAAACGACATCTTCAGCTCGTAAATGCGGGAAAATTTGTAAGGATGAGTGCATAGAATTGGAAGGAGCTAGTTGCAATGGATTTATTCAGTTCGTATTTGAATTGTTTGATACAAAGTTCAGTGCACTCTGAACTGATAAGTGATTCAATGAACTTTGTTTTATAACGTTTGATCCATTTGAATTTCGAGTTGGAAAGTATTTTGACATTTTTCTTCTTTCTTGACCATCATATCGCTAAGATAGGTCGAAATTTTATAACATGAATAATAAACAAAAATTCTTAAAGTCCAATTAGTTGAAAAGAAATACTACAAAAAAAAAATTTCGTGACAGAAGGTCCACAGATGGCCTGCGAGAGAAAATACTTTTATCCCTTGATTACAGAAAATTGGCGAAGGAATTAAGATATTGCGATATTTTCATTATCTGCTGAGAGGATCTCTTTAAAACACGCTATACAAGCAGTGCAAAGCGTTTCTTTGTCCTCGAACCATATAAATTCTGGCGTCCCTCAAGGCTCAGTATTGTCACCAACACTGTTTTTAATTTTTATAAACGAAATTCTGATCTTGACACTCAATCCTATTCACAGTTTGGCAGATAACAGTACACTAACAGCTCCGACTCAATTATCTAAATTATTTGGTGCATTAAATTTCGACTTAGGAAAAATCGTAGAATGGGTCACGGCTACCCGAGACATCAATGGCATAAAGATATAAATCTGGCATTTTTCTTTCATCACAAAATCTCGGTGTCTGATCTGACCTTTGATGGTGTGACAATTGCCTTCTCAGAGTATTCCCATCTTTTATTAATAAAAAGAAATTTGATTGAATCCAGCAAACCTGGATTTCTTCGAAGATGCAAGAAATACCTTACACTATCAGAGCTTGAAACCATTTACAAGTAACATAGCAGGCCTCAACCTACAGTACAATTCGCATATTGCACTCGCTGGTGAACTCAAAAATCAGTAAGCGTTACTGGAACGTATTCTAAGATTTGCGTTTCGACTTTTTGGAGGTGATGCCATCACAGCATCTTTAGACTCTTTAAACTCCGTAATATCGCAGTTCTCAGTCGTCTTATTCCTCCATTGCTTTAATTCCCATGTAATACTCGATCTGCTAAACGTACTCAATAGTAGTATACAGTCGAGCTTAATAAATCGCAGTTGGTTCTCGCTCGATAAAGCAGAATGTGGAATGCACTACCCACATCAGTCTTTGCAACTACTTACAATCTTAAGACGTTCAAGACTAATATCCGCCGACTTCAGTCATCCTATCCGCTCTATTCCATATAAAATGATTTTGTAATTGTTTTTTTTTATACTGGCTAAACTGTACAGTAAACAGTATTCAAGGGTGATTCCTAAGTCTAGTTCGGTAACTTCAAAAAATTATTGAGATCCCTTTTCTTACGGTATACGAAATAATTTAGAGGGTAACCCCTGAATGCGTAATGGACAGTTAAATCGACACGGGTAAGGGAAACAAGTGGAAATAGGAAAGTTAGAAAGGAAACGTAGGATGGATAAGTCTGAAATGGCGGTGGACGTTGTTTTTGAATTGCTAGGGATTGTACCCCGCTGGAAATAGACTGCACCGAAATGCACTCCACATCATTGACTTCCGAGGGATGAAGGATGCTTAAATTTCACTGTTCTCCACAGCCGCCTCGGCTTCTCATAAAATTTTCGATCACTCTTTCGCATAATTGGGGCTCTATTTCGGCGATAGCGGCTTCAATGTTCGCTTTGAGAGTTTGAATTATTTGCGGATGGTTATCGTAGACCTTACTCATAACATAACCCCAAAGAAAGAAGTCTAACGGTGTTAAATCGCTAGACCTTGGTGGCCAAATGATGTCTCCAAAACGCGAAATTGCGCGAACTTCGTGCGCAATACCTCGACTGTTTCGGAACTTGTATGGCACGTAGCACCAACTTATTGAAATTAGAGGTCGTTCGTGTCCATATACATCATCTCTGGTCACAAAAAATTGTTTATTATTCGTCTGTAGCGCACTCCATTGACTGTAACGACTCTTCTGTCCTCATTTTCGAAAAAGTACGGTCCTATGACGTTTGAGTCATTTTCAACACTTTCCTTCACTGCGGCGAAATTTTCGGTCGAACGTCCGGGGTGAGGCCGTTTCGGTGTCATCACATCTTGCACCGAGCATGTTTCTTGGAATTTTTGAGTAGGTTACGCACATACAACTCAAAAGACACATTATTACGATCAAAATTTGCTCGAATGTTGCGCATCGTAATTACGATTGAAAGCAAATTTTCGTAATAAAATTCAACGATTTCTATTTTTTCTTTCACTGTGTAGTAAATGTTCCGCGTTTATAGATGACAAATGTCACAACTGTCAAGCGACCATCTGTCAAATAATAAACCTTTCCAACCTTACATATCTTGTTGATACACCCTATAGCACACTGCCCGCTATGGTATACTTGGTTACCTCAATCTACGAAAATGAAAAATACGTAGATAGAGGGTTGTGCGAAGGGCTAACAACTCTGCTACAATAAATAATGAAAATATTTTAAGGAACCTGTAGGTAGGAGGTCAAGGCCCGATTTGGGATATAGTGCCACTGTAGAAGTAGAAGTAACCCAGCAAACAAAATAATTCATTAAAGAATCGTTAATGAATTATATTAACGAGCGATTTCGTTATTGAGTCATTAACGATTCATTAAGCGGACTAAATGGACATTCGTTGATGAATTACTTTTAACAATTCATTAATGAATTGTAAAACGCTTACAAGAAACTAATTGATCTAATAATCAATGTACTCGTGAGCGTGAGCAGCTTGGCAAGTATTAAATGGGGCATCTAAAATGGAGATATTAGACACTTTAGGTTTATGCTAAGTTAGGAGGGTAGTTTCAAAGAACCACATTGCACTGGGATCATCTAGTTGGGTCCATTATACTCCTCTATTGGTTATGAGATGGGTGTTACTTCTCTTGTGCTAACCACTTGGTATATTTTGCGAACCGAAGCAGGCTCGAATGTCTGACGACTCTGATTTGGTCTAGCTCTGAGAAGCATCTAGAGCCTGAACAAAGGAGACGACTGCTGGATATTTGATATTCTTATTCGGTTCTTCCCAAACGAATTTGTTCGTTCTGTACGTATCCAGCTGCCGCCATTCGTCAAGAAAGAGTTCAAAATAGTTTGTTTGAAGCTCGTCTTACATTGACTGGCTTTCTGGAGTTTAATGTTTGTGGATCCGTACCTGGCAAGCGTGTCCGCTGCGTCGTTTCCTTACAGGGCGCTATGACCCGGTACCCAAATTAAAAACACTTCGGTTAGGCTAGGCGATTCAAATTGTGTCTGCAAGTCCATTAGTTTGGACGTGGTCCTGTATGATTGGAGTAGCAGAAGTGTAGCCCTGCTGTCCGAGAAAATGAAATAATTTCCGTGACTGTTCTGCATATCTAAAAGCGGGAAATCCTTTAGTTACTAACTACATGAAAATAATAAATGCAGAGTACTGCGACATTTCGGCTCAAGGTAGTCTATAGAATCCGATACGGTTTAATCTCCAATTAGACAGAACACATGTCTTTTGATACGATCGAGCAACGCTAGATATGATTTTAGGGCTATAGCCTACACATAAGCCTTATAGATGGATCTTCCGTAGAACATCTTAAACTATATTGGCGATGGTGGATCAGGCAGTTAACTAATCTGCGATTAACAGCATTATCTTTGAAAGCATTGACGTGATGGCAATAGTTAAGGTGTCTAGTAGGTAGCGTGTTGTTCTAAACTGCGAAGGTCGGAAGTTCAAATCCTGATTGACGTATAATTTGAGCACATTGCCTGCTATCTTGACCATCTCAATCTGCGAAAATGAACATTCGTAGAAAGAGTGTTATGCGAAGGACTAACAATCCTTTCACAATAACAAATAAAATGTTAAGAAACCTGAAGCCTGATTTGGGCTGCAGTGCCATTCAATAAGAAATAGACCAGCGATCTAAGAACTTTTTCTTCTGAGTGTTTTTCCGTTTGAACTAGTGATGTCAAGTTCCGTTACTTTTCGATACCAGTAACTATTCGTTACTTTGAGGAAAGTAATCATTACATTTTATTCGTTTCTAGGTACTCGTTTTTATAAATGACTGAAATCTCATGTTGCAGGGATGGGTAAGCCAGTTTTGCAGATCGGGGATTCAAATAGAGGTAAAACCTAGAGGAAACAAAATTTGTACTATGACAAATCTAAATTTTCTTCAACAAAAATCCCTCAAATTGATAAAACAAAATCCCTTTATCACCCCAAATATTATAGAATTCTACAATCTGCTAACACTGATCCCACAATCCTAACACTAGTAACGAACAACTCCCTGCCCTTGCCCTGTCACTCGAGCCTAGCGCCACAATTTTACTCGCCGACATTCTTGGTGTGGAAGAAATGAATCGAAAAAAATAAAACATTATTTTCTCAGTAGACTTTGCTGAAAGGTATAAGTATTCCTTCTCGTTGTTACTTTCGAATGGCGGTACGGCGTTATGTTGTGTAGGTTTCCCTCCCGTAATGTAACGAAAAAGAAACTAAACGTTACTTTCGGTGCAGGTACTATTTTTTTCTGGAACGAATACTCGAGTAACGAAACGTTCTGACAGTTCAGTTACTTTTTCGCGAGTTCATTTCGTTACTTAAGGGACGAATACAAGTCTGCTCATTTCGTTACTTAAGTAACGAATATAATTCTGCATCGGTACTCGTTACTTCGGATTTCGGTCGGTAACGAGTACTCCTGTAACGAATAGATACTTTTTTGACATCACTAGTTTGAACACGGCAACATTCATTGAACAAACAATTGAAGCCGACCGAGTTCCCTTCAGCCCCTTCTTCTACAATTCAATTTATTTCATGTATTGCCGCATAAAGTTGTTCTTGAACAGAATGTTGTTGTGAATTCTTCTTGCACAATTAATAAATTTCAATGATATGTCTTGATTCAATCTCAATTTTTTTATATATCAAAATATCCCATATTCATCCAAATTGGTAATTTTTAATTAACAGCTCCTTAAGATAATATCCTCCGGCGCATGAATTGACGGGTTTCCGAAAGCCGGTCGACTACTTTATTAACAGAATAATAAAGAAAAACATCCTTCAACGGATAAACATCGTGCCATTTGCATGATTACGTGCTCCTTTAACTGTAATCCTTGAAATACATAAACATATGAATTGTCCTTCTCGAGTTGTTAGTTCAGAGTAAAGCGAATAACTGCAATCCAAACACAACATCAAGGATATTTTTGTTATGGACTTGTATTCATGCCTTGGAACGGCGAGAAATTGAAACGAGACAAAATCAACACCGAGGTACCTGCAACAGAAATAGCATTCTAGAAAAATGAGCTTGAGGTCGGCAAAATGTTGACATAGTCCAGATTTATTTTCAATTTTATTTTAATTTGTCCAAAAATAGATGTAATTTTCGTTGAAACGAAAAACTTTTTAAAACTTCAATTGTACGTGTTTTGGGAGAAAACTCAGAACGTAAAATGTATTTTATCGCATCTAATTAGTACAACACATTCGTTAGTATGCCAACTCGTCTATATGGTTTCATTCCAAAGATTGTGGGTTCAATGGACGCCTTAGGCACAAATGTGGGAAGCTACGCGCTATTGAGCTATATTTCACCATCTACTGCCCTTCTCCCTCTGGGATGGGAGTAGTAGAATACACACACAGCCAGTCCTGCTTGCCCTTAAAATGGCAAATGGGCAACCACTGGATCATAGGCTTATCACCAGTGTTCTTAAAATCTAACTGATACGAGAAACAGATGCAGCGCGTTGGATACAGATATCCACAGTAACGACTTTTGGCATTCGAAAACGGACTATGATTGGGTTCTGGAACGTTCGAACATTGGATGATGGTGGAAGGGCAATACCGCCAATCAGTGATCGACCGTCAAATGGAGCACTATGACGTCCAAATCTTGGGCTTGAGCGAAGTTAGGTGGACAGGATCAGGAGAAGAACGAACTCCGAGCGAAAGTACCATTCTGTACGTTGGCCCTGAGTGTGAAGCCAAAAATGGCATGGCGGTCGTCCTTACACCGAGAGCGAGAAACAGTCTCATCAGCTGGGAACCAATCTTGGATAGGATTATAGTCGTCAGGCTCAGCAGCATCAGTGTCAGAAACATCACAATTCTGCAGTGCTACGCATTAACTAATACCGCAACACCTGGTGACAAAGAGGAAATTTATGACGAATTGACTGTCAGCTTCGAGGGTGTTCCAAGAGAGGATATTATTATCACCTCAGGCGATAGGAACGCCCAGGTTAAGTCTGACCACACTGGACTAGAGTACGGCATGGGGAAGCATGGTGACCATTTGGTCGACGCGTCACGACCTTGGATTGAAACACCCGAAAACGGCAAATTATTTGTGGAGTTTGATAGTACTCGGCAAATGGTCATCGGAGGGACCCATTTTCCACACAAGAGTCACCATAAAACATCTTGGGTTTCGTCTGATGGTGTTACTCAGAACCAGATTGACCATTTGGCTATAAGTCGCCGATAGAGAAGATGTCTTCTCGATGTGCGAACGAAGCGTGGAGCTGACGTGGAGAGCGATCACCACTTGTTGGTTGCCTGCTTGAGCTTGTGCACAGCAACTACCCGACGACCAAAAATTTTTCAAATGAAGCGCATGCTTAATGTGGATAAACTTGGAGACCGCAATGAAATATGTGAGTATACCACCATTCCATGCGAAAAGTCATCCACATTGGGCGAATATAAAATACGCTCACAGGACGCTCAGTGGGAGGCAACTAGAAACACATGCTTAACAAGTGCTTAAATCTGTGATATGTGCAAAGCGGTGAAAATATATTTACGCAAATCAAGTTGTGTTCTTCGAGATTCCCATGATTTATCTGCATACATGTGAACTACGATCATTTCTACTTTTTGGTATTCTGAATCATGAGAGTCGCTTCTAGGTTTACAGAGTATGAGAAACTTTGAGTATTATAGTTACTCCATTGGACCCTAGGTTTCTGAGTTAAGCGCCGAATACGATACATGTGTGACATACTTTTCATGTCGCCATACATGTATGCCGGTGTATAGTGCACTCTTCAGTCTCATCACACTTGTGCATAGGTTTTCAAAAACTTTTGAATATTTGGAGGCGAAGCTTAAAGTGCGGTGACATGTACATAGCACAGTTTGTGTTGCGGCATGTCATACTTTCATACATTTGCTCAGTATCAAAACAGCATTCGACCTGATCGCATCGCGCTCGTTGTTGTTGTTTTTTGCCATCTCAATGGGAAATCCATGAATACGTGACAATAGCAATGCATGATCACATCGATGATGGCTGTTGGTGATTGGAGATAATGAGGGAGGGGGACGGGGATGGGAAAAACACAAGTTTGCTTTGAATGGAGCACACTGCGATAAATATAGCTACATGTAGTTCACACAAGCGGCATGGTGTATTCGGCGCCTTAGGCAAAGTTGAAGCCGTAAATGGAGCAACATTTTTTATCAAAGAGTAGTAGAAAGTGAATTCTCACTTATCGATTTCTACATTTCAGCTGAACTCTAGCATAACGATAACATTGAAACTATTTTTAGGCAGTGAGTTTTAAGGCACAAGAATTATGATAATAAAGTGCACTAGAGGTCGCTGGATTTCAATTAAAAAATGAAACTAGCTTTCTTGAAACTAAAATAACCGCAAACTTTATTTAACGCCTCCAATAATCATTTTAACACTTATACTGTTTACTGTCCACGACTTAATCGCTTTTCCAACATCGGCTGACTGCACCGTCGATCGCACGACTCGATTCTATCACAAACGCTCGCCCTTTTCATTTCGTTCTATTCGGCCGCTTTTCGGCTTCCATTCGGCCTTCTATGCTGTTTCCATAAATTATTTTCCATTCGGCCGCTATTCGGCTTTCTATGCTGTTTGTAAGTACGCGCGATCAAATCGAGGTCACAAGCAATTGATGATCGACAGTCGATGAGTAATTAAATATGTGTTCGTGTGCCAGTTGAAGATCGCGAATATTCGATGAGCGAATAGGGTTGAGACGCAACAATACATAAAGTAATGCTGGTAAAATGACTACTAAATGACATTAACCTTAAAACAGTGCCAGTTTTGCGAAAATATTACGAGAATTCCGGAATTTCCAAGATTACTTAACAACTTCAAAACACAATTTTCAATAATTTTCAAAGCGATCATAATTTCACTTTTTTTTTGCCGCATAACAAAACGAGCGTGATGATTCATTGAGAAAAAATTAAAACAATTTCTACCTAAACAGCCTTGTAATTTTCACGATGACTCTCTGAATCAAGCAAAGATTGTCTATAAAATAGTTCTCATAAAACCTGACTAATTCAGAGCTATTAACATTCCTGATAAGATATTTTTGTATCTTTTTTTTCATAGTTACGTATTAAGTCATTTTAAGATACAAAACGCATTTTAAACTGCAGACAGAATTCCTTACATACAGAATTTTAATCGACGTTGAATTGTCGGGTTTTTGGAGTAGAAAATCTGCAGTCAGCAATAAATGAAAAATAATTTAGTTTTAAGATTTTTTCCATAGCTACGGGATTAAATTCGTTCAGAATATGTCAAGTTTAAGCAGCTTTGAAAGCCCTATCTTTCGCTTTCTACCGCATCCATTCAGGTGAGTTTCAGACCTTCATATACAGATAAAGAAATCTTGAGCGAGTTTTATTAAGTAAGACAATAATAATAATCTAAATAACGAATTGTTTTTTTCATTTCTGTACGCTTCAAACATGTATTGTTGTTGAATTTTTTCTGTTGGTTTGTAGCTAGATGTTACTTAATAGACCATTAAATTAATTTATTTTGTTGTGATATTCTCGCAAGATAAACAATACGCCAACTTACATAATGAACGTTTATACGAGCAACTGTATATGCGATAATTTGTTTTGCCCAAAAGGAAAAAGCCTTTGTTGTCGATGGATATTTCTGCCAAAAATTAATTATTTTCCCTTGATTGTTTGGATTTGTTTCGTGGATTTCTTTTTGTTCTATCTAAATTCGGGCTTCCGCAACAGATTTCGTAATACAAAACTTCCTTTTCACAAACCACCTATATAATCAAGATTTAAAATTCTTTTACATCGGACGACTTTATTTATATTTCAAAGGTTTTTTAGTACAGTTTAAGTCGTTAATGCGATCTTAATCTTGATTTAGATTCGAATTCGGCATGATGAAATTCGACTCGAGTAAACATTATTTTTTTTTTATCTAGTTCATCATGATCACGAACTCAGCAAAAAGAGGAAGTCATATCCAACACATCTGCCCGTTCAGTAATTGAGAAAAACAAACTAGTGGTCAAAAGCGAACCTTGTGGGATTCCATTTTTTCTTTGAACTTATGTGAGAGTTGGAGAAAAACAAATAATCTAAAGATCATCTTAAGGAATACGAGTTTTTCAGGAAAAAAAAAGAAAGAAAGTAAGAAACTTGGAATGTCATTCATTATATCATAATTTTCAAGTATGATCATATCTTCATACATTACATAAACAAAAAATATACCAGCAGTACTTTCTTCAAATCTACATGATACTTAATTGTCTCATCAAAGAGATCTTGTGCGCGTTTTATTAGATTGATCGTGCTTATATGGGATGCTGCCTGCCTGCTTCAATTTCTAAGTAGAATTGAACTTAAGCATTTCCGGTCTATGGAGGCACATAGAAGAACTAAAAAAAAAAATCACGGATGATAATCCATGTGGGCTGGATTGTAGTAAAACTACTTGATGGAAGTAATGTCGAATCATAGGACTACTAGTCCGAAATTATTGGTTCAAATTAACTTTAGAATGCCCATGTGCATTGTTCAGTTTCAAGAATCTTAATACCTTTCGTTTTGGGTTGTAGGTGGCAATTGATAAGAATAAGGAAATCTTGTTGGATTACAACATTAAAGGAACTTGAGACGAGTTTTAAATGGGTTTAAATGACAAAACTCTCTCGGAGTTCAAGAAACGTTGTTGAGCAATTTAGGGCCAGTAGAAAAGTTATATTGTTTTGAATGTTGTAAACCACTTTTTTTTTTTATAGCACCGAACATAACTTAGTGGGTCACTCTATATTGCAGTCAAGTCGGTGGTGAGGTGAGCGATGGGGTTACAATGGAGTTTATGAAGGGGAGTGTCAAAACTGTCGGTGGATGTTAACATTGAAACACTGAATGTTGTAAGGTAATGGGAACATGTGGGACGGAAATGCATTCCATACACTTGATGTTCGGGTGATGACGGACTGACTATACTTTACAGTACGCGATATTATATTATTATTACAAACGAAAGGCATCAAAAGTGGTGAAATAATATCGACTGCGAAATTTTCAGAGCCTCGCCCTCCCCCACAGACACTCGTATTGCAATAAAATTTTGTGAACAAGTTTATAATGCAAAAATGAAGCAAGCGTATTGCAAATTTTTAGCAAATGTACTCGATTTTCCAAATCAAATGTCTGTCGACAGGTTTAATAATAATTTTTTTATCAGGGAACTTACGGAATGTATCATCTGTGGATCCATCGACATGTGAAGAGTGTATGGATACCTTCAACATTTTCTATCTCGCATAACAGATACGGCTCAATAACAATTTTTTTTTTAAATAACATTTCTTTTCAGACAAAAAGGTGGAAATATAAAAAGGAAGAAAAGGCGAAGCAATAAAATCTTTAATTTCACCAGAAGTAGCGGAAAATTTTATGGAAGAAATCAATAAGACTGCCCTGGACTCAGCACCATTAAAACCGAAATTGTATCTTCTTTATCTGGATAATACGTTCTTTATTTGGTAACGTACCACAGGAGTGAATCTTTGGCCCGCTATTGTTCCTTGTTTTTAAAAATAACCTGCTCCGGTTTCTGTCTTCCAAGTAATTCATTTCCCTTCTGATCGTAATATTTCACATCTGATCTTAATCGTTAATTGATAAATATATACCTAGATATAATTTAGATTTAAACATTGATGAATGCTTTACAATGTTAGAACGGAACATCCTGATTGAAGATGAGTTTCACTACACATTGAGCAGATTGATAATCAAGAATATCGACTCGCTGCCTTAATCCTTCGAGTTTCTTTCTCGTAATAGTACTGCTGTTCTGCTTTCCATCTCACTAGTTCACCATAAGTTTCACTCAGCTGCAATAGGATCTTTACAACGTAAGTTTACGCAAACTTTATCCTTTCCGAAAAATCGAACGCTAACTACTCTACTAGGCTAACTGGACTTCATCTCTATCCTTTAGACATACGTAGAAGTCGTAGCCTTGGTGAAGCCTAATGGGTAGCGTGTTGGTCTACTATGCGATGGTAGAAGTGTCATGCTTGAGTATATCTGGACTACCTCAATCTGCGAAAATGAAAATTCGTAGATAGAGGGCTGCCCGAAGGGTTAACAACTCTTCCACAATAAAAACACGAAAATAAAAAACGAGTTAAGGTACCTGACGGTCAGAAAGCCAAGGCCCTATTTAGGCTATTGTACTATAGAACAAGAAGAAGTTACATTGAGGAGTAGTTTCTATACAAGGCTTTTAATAAAATCACAAAGACTAACATTGTAGATGAAGTCATTTCCAAAATGCAAAAAGTTAATACAAAAAATCTAAAAAAAAATCATCTGCGACGTGCTTTATTTTAGGTTTATTTTCACTCTCGGGGCATTAGACTTCATGATAAATTTCAACTTGGATCTTTGACCAATTCTTTCAGTACCTTTTTTATGTTTGCCGAATTTCAATGGATTACTCATTGACATTCAGCAAGGAAAAGTAACAACAGTCACACACACATTCCGATGCAGGACACATTCGGTATTCAAGAACAAAATCATTCGTCATGAAGAGCCGAAAGCATTTGACAAGGAAATCATTCTGCGTGGAGGGCCGACAAGACGATATAGGAAGGGGCGAGCGTTCGTGACAGAGTAAGTCTGAATTGGGAAGCGAAAGAGTTGAGATCAAGCCGTCGCGCGGTAAAGTCGCGATAGTCAGTTGACATCGAGCAGTCGACGTTTTGGAAAGCGTTCCGATGCGAAAGAGCCGGAAAAAAGATAAAAGCGACTTAGTGAATAAATAAAGTTTCTGTGTAGTTTAAATTAAAGAGAACTTGTAATTTGATTTTTACTTAAAATCCACCGACCCCTTGCGCACTTTAATTGGTGTCAGAAGTAGGATTTCAAGTAAAAACCGTGAGCGACAATTACGAAAGTTCAAAATTGCGAAATCGGAAGATTGTGAAACTGTGAAAGGGATAAAATCGTGAGTGACGATTGCGAAATTCTCTTGTTTCCGGGGCGTGATATTGTGAAAAATGCTTCATGGACAATACAAGAAATTTGTGTCGTGAAATATAGGTAGATAAAAATACCAGGATAAAAAGTCTCCGAGTTGAAATGGGTAAACGTGAGAAACAAGACAGAACTTGTAAGTCGCATGATGGACGCGTTGGATGCTGAGGGACACAGTGCCGAAAGCCATAAGTTCATAATCGAACAAGAGACCGAATAGCAGATCGACAAACAAATCGAACAACAAATCGTTCAGCAAAGTGTAGCGGGAAGCTCTAAATCTTTAGACCCGATGATGTAACTAATGCAACAGATGATGACGAAGATGAATGAAGATCACATTCAAGAGTGCACGAAAATGGAGCAGCAAAGTCAACAGAGCAAAACCAATAGTTGAAGGAAGAAATAAGTCTACAAACAAACGCACTCGGTAAGCAAATTGAAAAACAGTTTGAGGCGAAACTTTTGGAACAACGGAATGTCCTAGAGCAGAAAAACGCCGAAAATACTGGACGGATCGAGCATCTCCAGTGAAGTAGATCGACTGAACAGAGAAAAACAACTGGCGTTATTAAATCCGAAAGCGTGGTCCACAAAAATTTAAAGGCTCCATTCTGCGATAGTCAAACACCATAGATTATCTACAAGACCGAATTTGAGGCGACAGCCAGCACCAATCATTTGGTCGGATCAAGAACTAGCATAGGTCTTGATATTGGCGTTACAAGGATCTGCAGACGAAATTTTGCAGATGACCCCCGCCGAACAACAAAGCGACTTTCAGTTCATGGTGCAGACCTTGGACCTTGGATACGGTGGAGATCACATACGGGAAACCCATGAGATGCAACTTCGCAACCGTACACAGGAGTCCGGTGAAACTCTACAACAACTTGGACAGGATGCTGAAAGGCTGACGTTATTATTCTTCCCCAGCTTGGAGCCGGAAAATCGCAACGAACTGATAGTGGACGCATTCACCAACGCTCTGCAAGATAGAGAGCTGCAACAGGCACTAAGATTGCCGGACGCTTTGATGTATTCTAACCTTTGAAGCTGCGAAACAAGTGTCGCAAGGTAATTGGTAGGTCCAATAACTGTGAGGATCAGGGAATGCTTGTACCAGAGGGCAGAACAAAACGAAAGTCACCGTACTACGTTGTAGCGACTGTGGAAACATAAAACTTGAATGCAGCAGGAAGGCATTGCTCAAGATGTTTCGCCGAAAGATAGACGAATTCGAAAAGCTACGGTCGGAACTGTGCAAAGACTGTGCCAGACGGAAGAGCCCAATAAGCAGAGCGATAGCAACAAAGGACCCCGATGTTGGAATTGCAGACAGACAGGACACTTACGACGCGATTGCTGTAAGCCAAGGAGAACATCAATATCTTGCGCAGTATGCGCCTCCAGAACAGTTTTGCGAACCAATTGGCGGGAACAGGGAAACATGACCAGGGCGAAATCCCTAGAGGCGAGTTTAAAACTTGGATCTCTACGATATTGGGATTGCGGACGCCCAGAACATTTAAGATGCAACTGGCGCCATCTGAGAAAGACGCCGAACGATTGTGCAGACTGTACTGCTCATCTCGATACGCAGTACTGAAGACACGGTCATTATCCAGAGAATAGTTTGTGGCGGATAGCGGCAAGTACAACGGTTGAGCGAATGAGCGGAGGTTGAGGGATACTGCCAAGAGGAGCATGACCAAAAAGAGCAGATTTGAGGGACCGCAGAGCAAAAGTGGCCTGACCAGAAATAAAAGATGCGTCGACACCGAGCACATTAAGTGCCGACAATACATACGATGCAACGCTTCAAGTTTTCGAGAAAGCAATTCGGTAAGGCTGTGTAATCATCGACATGAGAAAAGAATATCACCAAGGCCTCAGCGAAATGGGAAGAAACATTGACATTGAATGTTCAAGGACTCCAATAACAACACTATGCTAGGAAATAAAGAAACTTGCGACAAATATACGGCCACATATATTCCGATGCCGAATGTCCATAGATTACTCATTGGCATTCAGCAGGGAAAATCAATAATAGTCATACGCAAACATTCTGATGCAGTAAGCATGCAGCATTCGACAAAGAAATCATTCAGCATGAAGAAACGAAAGTATTCGACAAGGAAATCATTCGGCATGAAGGGCCGACAAAACGATATAAAAAGGGGCGAGCGTTCGAGACAGAGTAAGTCTGAACTGAGAAGCGAAAGAATTGAGATCTGGCTGTCGGGCGATAATATTGCGATAGTCAATAGAGCTTGAGCAATCGACGGAGTCAGTCGACATTTTGAAAAGCGAAAGAGTGGACGTTTGGAAGTGAAAGAGTCGGAAAAAAGATAAAAGTTATTACATTGAAAGTGAAGAAATTGCTGCGTAATTTAAATTAAAGTCAAATTGTTTCATTTTTACTAGAAATCCAGCGCCCCTTACGCACTTCAATACATTTTTGTTCAATGGTCGCTTAAATATATGAATATATGTTAAAAAAGGAAATTTTCAAAAAATCCTACTTCAGAACACTATAGAGGGAATTTTAATAGAGCAGAAGGAAAAATAACCATTGCATGCCTTTGCAAAGTACATTATGGCTCATTCAACACAGTCTACTTAGGAGCAACGGGATGCATGGTTCAAACAAGGATCAACGAACATCAACGATGTACGCGGAAAAAGCAGATAGTTGTTAGCGACCGTGGAACATGTAACGACAGAATACATTGGCAGTTTAACTACCAGTCCTAAAATTTAGTAAAAACAAAATCCGTATCTAGAAGTCGTCAACTAATCCATTATTCCCCACTAATTGATTATTCTATATTCCTTTTCCAATTTATCCCCTTGTTTATGAACATCATTGAATTTGATTTGGTGAATGTTTTCACAATACTGTTACGCTTTATTATTCGTGACGTTTCGGTCTCTGCTGAGATAAAGGTCTCAGCAGAGAATAATAAAGCGTAACAGTGCAGAATCCGGAAATCTTTCCTTTCGAATCATTGATTTTTATCGGTTATCGATCAGTGTGATAAAGTTCTTTGCAGAGACTGAAACATCACGATTAGTAAATCAGAATAGTAAATCAGAATAGTGCGAAATCCGGAAACCTTATTCGAAATGCACTGCGAAAATATTTCACAAACCATCTAAAAAGATTATCACCGAATCTCAAGGTCGATCAATTGCGTTCAAAGGAATCTGATCTTCTTATTCTTCGTTCAGTACTCTACCACCCACGACAACATTTCTAATTATATTGCAAAAAGTGAGAGCACTAGCTTTACTTAACAGTCAAAGAAATTTTAAATCCTCTTTATGTCAGCCCAGTCGTACATCGCTCGTTCGCAATCTTCCACTATTGTCGATCATAAAAATTACACATTCACATTCTCACACTATGTCGCTCATCGAATGTCCAAGGTAATCAGCCAACAACACTTCTGCAGTAATAAAAGAACATCTGCGAGTTCTTTGTCGAGAACGAAAGCAACGACAATTACACGCGCGCACAGAATCCGATCAAGTTACATGCCGACACACGTTGGATTACTGATCGACGCCGCTGTAGACGTTGCAATGGACGGCGAGGTGTGCACGAAGTGAGGAACAACGAACATTTGTGCTGGGTATAAAAAGAGCGAGCGTTCGTGAAAAAGGGAAGTCGAAGCCGAGATCAGATCATCGCGTGGTGTACCCGCGATAGAGTCAGTCGAAAGGTGGAAAGCAAAAGAATTAGAGATAGAAAAGCGATAATTGGTGAACGGAATAAGTGTTTGTCATATTTAAAGAAAGGGATTAATAAAAGTTTGCGGTTATTTTAATTTTAACTAAAACTATTTTCATTTTTACTTGAAATCCAGCGACCCCTTGCGCACTTCAATATAAAAATCTGAGATGTGAAGACTCGGATAATTACAGGAATTTGGAACAATACCGATTTTCATTGACTACTATTTAATTTGAGTGCAGTATGATAATTAATAATTAAAGCTAGGATATAGCCTAGTTGGTAGCGTATTGGTCTACACTGCGAACATCGTGAGTTCAAATCCCGGTCGACATATCATTCTGGCACACTGCTTTTGGGTATATCACCTCAATCTGCGAAAAAGAAAACTGCCAAAATCATAAATGTTAAGAAACCTGAAGTTCAGGAGACCAAGGTCCGATTTGGTCCAGAAAAATTCCAAATCCGATCTTCACTTGAAAAGAAATTTCGAAATCACAGAACCTTTCAATGATAACTTTTAATGAAAACGAACAGGTACGAATATTTGGCGACAAATGGCTACCAACTACCAAACATATCCTGAAATTCACATTCAGTAACTATTAAATCTTTCAGCTTCACATTATCTTGGATTGTCTCTTCCATCGAACCTGTCAACAATACATAAAAATTTAATTCCCATTTGGACAGATTCATCAATTCCGTCCCCATTAATTTCTCGTCGTATCTGAAACAGACTTCGTTTCAGTATTCATTAAATGAAAGCGTCATGATGTATTTGGGGATACAGAAATTACGTATCTAAGAGTGATAAGGTCGACAGAAAAATATAGTTTCTGTAGACGACAGGATACTGGATGTATCCAGTTTTATGGAATTGAACTTAAATCGTTATTGATATTTTGCTTCGTAGGTACCTTTTATCATATCAACGTTTCGTATACCTACAAGGGCTTCCCTCGCAAACGCAATATCTAGACGTACGTACATGGCTGGTTGTTTGTATTTCATGACCCTTTTACTTCGAATAAAATCGATTGTTAAGGACACGAAAACACACCCCAACTACGCCATTGAATAGCACCTGTATTTATTTATGTATGGAAAATCGAACTTGAGGCAATCTTGAGGGTGTAGGAGGGTTTTATGTTTCAAATCGACAACATCAACATCATGGCGCGAACGAATCAATCTTCTAGTTGATAAAAACCATAGATAAAAATGTTGTCAAACAGTGCTCCCTCTCGCTCTGGAATCATTCAGGATAATAAATGTCTGGTTTTTGATCATTTCATATAAAATCGGAAACAATAATGCAGAAAATTTTTCACAATTTTTTTTTAATGTAAGGCATGACATAAATTGTTTGGTGAACACAGAGCATTTCGAATTAAAAGGAAAGATTCCCGAATCTCATACTGGTATACCGCAAGGGGGTAGTTCCCGCAGGGGGTAGTTGCAGGATGAAGTTTTACCAATTTATCAACTATCTTTAGAGAATAGCGACTCCACGGGCCTGAGCTAACCATCTCCCTGTGGGATGGGGGCAGTAGAGAACACCGACAGCCAGTTCTGCTTGCCCTCAAAATGGCAAATGGACACTCACTGGGCTTATCACCCGTGGTCTTAAAACCTAACTGATACGAGAAACGGATACAGACCCTCGGATACGAACGGATTCTAAGGTAACGACTTTTGCCATTCGAAAACGGACTATGGTTTCTGGGACGTTCGAACATTGAATGACGTGGGAAGGGCTGGCCACACACGGTCCATGCTCCGCCAATCAGTAATCGAACGCAAAATGGAGCACTATAACATCCAAATCTTGGGCTTGAGCGAGGTCAGGTGGACAGGATCAGGAGAAGAACGAACCCGAGCGGAAACACCATTCTGTAAGTCGGTCCCGAGAGCGAAGCCAAAAATGGCGTAGCGGTCGTCTTTACACCGAGAGCGAGAAACAGTCACATCAGCTGGAATCCAACATCGGATAGGATTATCGTCGTCAGGCTCAGTACCAGTGTGAGAAACGTAACAATTCTGCAGTGCTATGCAACAACTAACACCACAACACCTGGTGACAAAGAGGAGTTTTATAACCAACTGAGTACCACCTTCGAGCGTGTTCCGAGAGGTGATATTATTATCCTCTCAGGAGATATGAACGCCCAGGTTAGCTCGTACAACACTGGACTAGAACACGTCATGGAGAAGCATCCTTGGGTCGTCGCGTCACGACCTTGAATTAAGAGACCTGAAAACGGCGAACTATTTGTGTAGTTTTGTAGTACTCGGCAAATGGTCATCGCATCGGAGGGACGCTTTTTCTCCACAAGAGTCACCTTAAACCATCTTCGGTTTCCCCTGATAAAGTTACTCAGAACCAGATCGACCGTTTGGCTATAAGTCGCCGATGGAGAAGATGTCTACTCGATGTGCGAGCGAAGTGTGAAGCTGACGCGGGGAGCGATCACCACTTGATGGTTGCCTGCTTGAGATGTGGACTACAAATTCTTCAAATGATGCGCAAGCTTAATGTGGACAGACATAAAGACCCCAATAAAGAGCGCGAGAACACCACTATTCTACGAAAAATCATCCACATTGGGCGAATATAAAATGCGCACACTGGACGCCAATTGGGAAGCAAGCAGAAACACTTTTCACACTAGTTCTGAAGAATCTGTGGGATATGTGCACAGCGGTGAGGAACCCTGGATGTCGCAAGACACATGGGACAAGGTTGGCGATCGGAAAAAAGCCATTTTGACAATCATTACTCAACCCGACGTCAACCAAAGAACTCCCAACTCTGATCCGGAGCTACCGCGATGCTCAGATGCAGCTTAAAAAGGCTGTTAGACGCCATTGAAAATCCTCCCAAGAAGGCAGAATCTGGGGATATAGGTTCACTATTTAAAATTGTGAAACAGTTAACCAACATGAACTTCATCGCCATCCTCCTGGTGAGGGATGTCAACGGAACTCTGCTTAATATGAGTGAACACCAGCTGCGGCGATGGAAGAAATACTTCCCAGATGTTTTAAACGTTTTGTCAGAGGAAGATATTCCAGAACCCAACAATTGCCAAACATCCACCCGCAACAATCTTCTATTAGGGACGATCCATCCCCCAGATAAGGAAATATCGGAAACTAGATATTCAACTCTGAAACCCCATTCAAAGTTATAATCAGAGAACGCAAGGAATGGCAATCCATGCTACCTGAAATGGAACATCTGGTACGCGCACCTCGAAAGGGACTGCGGCCGGAGTCATAAACCCTAACTTCTCGGTTTTAAAACCTCTTGATATGGAAGCCACAATTAATTGGCATCAGGGCTCCAGTTAAACTTACGAAGAGCATATCTAGAGAAATTACGTTGCATTCGCTAAATTCGTAGTACATGAATCTGATACACAGGATCCCAAAACACACAGCAATATTCCAAAATAGGTCTCACAAGAGAAACAAAGGGTACTTTGACAGTGTATGGGTCAATGAAATCTTTAGCATTACGTTTTATAAATCACAGATTTGAATTAACTTTTGAGATTATGTAGTCGAAATGAGAATTAAAGTTAAAATTAGAATCGATCAACACGCCAAGATCCTTTACCTCCGAGAATCTCTGAAGGGATATGTTTTTTAAGTTCTAATCAAATAAAATAGGAAAAGATTTTCTGTAAACAAAAAATATTTTGCAATTATCAAAATTAATTTCTAACAAGTTCACGTCACACTAATTATAGTGCTCAGCAATATCTGCCTGAAGTTCAAGACAATCATCCAAGCTTGATATCTTAGAAAAGAGTTTAACAACGTCAACGTACAAAAGAGCTAGAAAATTTAAATATTGAAGGAATGTCGTTTACCAATAAAACAAAGAGTAAAGGGCCTAAATGGATTCCTTGGGGAACGCCAGATTTAACATCAAAACACAACGAAGAAATTTCATTTAATTGAACAGCTTTTCTTCTATTGGTCAAGTTAGATGAAAACCAGTTTAACAGACTAGAATGAAACCCTAGTGCCTTCAATTTCTCAGTCAAAAGACCATGATGAATCCGATCAAAACGGAAGATTCTGGCCAAAAGTGATCTCCAACGACGAACTTTGGAAGTACAACTGGACCGACTAAGATGGGTATTTAGATTCAAAGGCGGAAGTGGCACTGGATTGGTCACACATTGAGGAAACCAGAGCGAAACATCTTAACAGGAATTTTATTGATTGACGCCTTATAAAATGTAACGTTTCGATATCTACTGAGAGCTTTACTTAGGAGTATACTGAATATAGTTACTTCCACCGTTCACCCAAAGTTGCTTCCCAAGAGAGAGTTATGGGTACTACCGGTGTTTACTTGAACCCATTCAATTAAGGTTCGATTTTGAAGCGTTGACTCAAGTAATGTCAACGTTTCAAATTCGACTGTTTTGCATTAGCACACTCTTCGAGAGAAATAAAAGAAAGTAAACAACTTCAAAACTTCGAAAAACAATAGTTCGGAGCCAGAAGAAGACAACCAAAGATGATTGCGGTTGAAAGTTCCGTCCGAACCAAAGAATGGCAAAAGTTTTTTGAACCGAACCCAACTATCGACCGGTGAATTAATTAGAACACAGTCCACTTATGTTTAATGTAACTTGACATGATTTCAACTACGACCATACAAATGGGATGAATATATGATGATCTCCAAACTACACGTAGCTAGTTGCAGAGAAGCTTCAATCTGTTACACATGATGTTCCACTTTAGAACTGGTTTGTTTATTTGTACAACAGTGCAAGCTCAACAAGCAAGCAAACACTTAGCAAGCGTACTAGTGGATTAGGTTTTTTTTTTGTTATCATTATTAATTCTGTATTTTTTTGTACGCGTATATTTTTTTCCAGTTTCATTAACCAGTTGCATTGTTTTACTAACTCATGAATCGCCTTTCGTTCTGGACATGAGATACACAAACCGTGTTTTACATAGATGGCCCCATAATCAGTCGGTGAATGGGTAATTAATGGTTTCCTGCCTTCAGACTGGGCCTTGACATCTAATAAAGACCATTCTGTGCTTTTTTGACGCTTCTACATAGTCGATAACGTTGTGCTATTAAAACTCTTAAGGAATCTTGAATTTCAGCGCGACATTTCATAAGTCGATCGATTGATCACCTCCACCCCTTCCATAGAAACATATATTGCCTGTCTGAGATATGCATCATCGACTGGAAAGTATACGACTGGCCGGCTCTTGGAGCAACGAAAGTGAAAGTCACTTTACTTCTGGCCGAACGACTTTGATATTGGATAAAGGCCCAGAACACTAGCTATAGCACACACACACACGTCATTTGGTTCGAGCATAGTGGAAACGAGTCATAGGGATTTTCTATGAGTGGATTTTGATTATGGGATTCAATATTTTCGGAGTGATTATTTGGATTGGGGATGGCGGTAGAGGCGTTTTAAATAGCGCTATGTCACCAGGAAATTAGAAAATTAATAGATAGGACAGAATAATGTAATGACAGAGAAGGAAGGACTTGGTAGGTGTTGACTTCAATACCAGCCAATTAATGGTAATCGTAATAGCATCAAGGTGAGTTGGTCATGTTTTGAAAGCGTGTATAGTGATTCATTCGGTACAATGAAACTGGATGAATTAATCCAACGTACTGCTTGGCTGTAGCGCTTATCATTACTCTCATAATTATAAGAGGGTGTGAGAACCAAACTGACCCAAGTCACATTTTTTTGGAAAATGAGTTAAATTTTTAATAAGCAAGCTCTTGATACATAGATTCCTATTTACTAATAATCACGTTGTTACAATTCATCGTTTCTTTATAAATGAACTGCCATCAAGTCGGGCGCAACTTTATTATTCTTGGGACAAGTTGAGAATGCGTGGAAAGTCAATATGCAGGTTAGAGTGATTAGGGAAGACTAAGTGAAAGGGGGTTTTAGGGCAGGGCTGTTGAAAATTTAACACTTAATTGCGGATACTATCAATAGCTCCAGTATATATAATCAATATTTCATGTGTTTATTTATGCAAGTTTGGGTTTTTATGAGGGGAGGGGTTGATGTTAATAATTTTTTAATTGATTGCTTGAATCACGTCCAATATTCTCTGTATAGAATATCAGTTTCATAGACGAAGTCTCCGCGAAAAGTCATCTACATTGGGCGAATATGAAATGTCCACTCTGGACGCCAATTGGGAGGCAACCAGAAATACTTTTCTAACTAGTGCTGAAGAATCTATGGGATATGTGCAAAGCGGTGAGAAACCCTGTATGTCGCAAGACACATGGGACAAGGTTGGCGATCGGAAAAAAGGCAAATTGGCAATCATCTCTCAACCCGATGTCAACCAACGAACACCCGATTTGAGGCAGAACTACCGCGATGCTCATATACAGCTTAAAAAGGCTGTTAAACGCGACAAGAAAAAGGCCATTGAAGAACTGGCCAAGGAGGTGGAATATGCACCTTACCTTCGGGATATGATTTCACTATTTAAAATTATTGCATTGTATATTATAATATAGTTCGCTCGTTGCATTCT
Organism: Chorisops tibialis; assembly: GCA_963669355.1. Taxonomy (NCBI): domain Eukaryota; kingdom Metazoa; phylum Arthropoda; class Insecta; order Diptera; family Stratiomyidae; genus Chorisops; species Chorisops tibialis. The sequence continues at coordinate 70,951,821 of OY770263.1, read as the reverse complement.
AAATGCAAGGAGGCGGGACTGAAAAAAAATGTGCGTAAAACCTCGTACATGCATATGGGTTCGAACCCAAACACACCGATTGTTCTTAACGGACAAGATGTTGAGGAGGTGCAAGATTTTTGTTATCTCGGAAGCATTGTCAGCATGGACGGCGGAAAAGGATATTGAGGCTCGTCTAAATAAAGCTCGTCAGGCCTTCGGTATCCTTTCCCCTTTATTGAGGTTAAGAGAGATCTCCCTTCGCACGAAGCTGCGAGTTTTTGACGCATGCGTCAAATCCGTGTTTATATGGTTGTACTACGTGAAAAGTGACCGTTCGACTTACCAAGAAACTACAGACTTCCGTAAAAGTCAAGTGAGATTCAAAGGCGGAAGTGGCAGCGGATCGGTCACACTTTGAGGAAACCAGTGCGAAACATCGCCAAACAGGCTCTGGATTATAATCCTCAAGGAAGACGTCGGGTCGGTCGACCATGTAGCACATGGAAGCGAGCAGTTGAGCAGGAGGCCAGAGGAACAAGCAAGTTCTGGCAACAGCTTAAGGCCAATGCTCAGGATCGCGCTTTGTGGAAGAGAACTGTTTCTGTCCTATGCCGCTATAGGGGATCTTAACAGGAATTTGATTTGATTGACTTGACCCGACCAGTTTAACAATTGCCATGGACCAGAACATTGGTCAGCCGACAAGCGTGTTCGTCGTTATCAAAAGCGGACGATTGAATACGTGCTCGCGTACGGGTCTTCAAACTTTTCGCTTATTGGTTTTGTTAATGCTGATTGAGGCAATTGTGCTTAAGGCAGACGATACCATACCGAATTTATTTTCGATCTTAGTGGCTTCGCAGTAACGTGGGACTATAGGAAGCAGTAGTACTTTTATCAGTCGAAGCAATTTATTTGAAAAGGTTTCTTATCGAATTAGGATTCCAAGTATTAACTGGAATGACATTATTTAACGACAGCGCCGGAGCTCAACGACTTGCTAATAGCCCGGTGTTTTGCAGCCGAACAAATATTCGATACAATTTTATACAGGGTGTTTGGTACTCCGTGCATAACCTTGTAAGGGGTTATTCCTGGATATATTTTGAACAAAAAATTGTTCTACGGAGATAGTCAATTTTCAATATCCACGGAGATACAGGGTGATCAAGAAAAGTCCTTCGGACCTGTACCCTCACTCACTCAAATCGCTATATCTTGAAAACTAATAATCACAATTCAAAGTGTTATAGCTTGTTTTTTAGGGAATCAAATTATCTTTCATTTGCTGTAATAGTTCGTATTGTAACTGTATCCAATTCTGAGATATTTGCTGCAGAACACAAATTTTTGAAAGTTTGACCGTCAAAATTCTAGGATCAATGTAGTTTTTCTCTAAAAAACCCATTATAAAAATGTCATTTTAATGTTGTTTTCTTTTGTGTCATATTATTGCCTACAAAAGATGCATACACTTGCATTGCATAAGTATTATAGTTTAGAAGAAATTATCATTCCAATAATTTAGCACTTTTGTCAAAAAAGCAAGAATAGGTTGATCAACACTCTCCGCTTGAACTAAAAGAACTTAAGAATGGTTTTTATGGTTTATTTCAAATTTCCTTAATTACAATAAATGTTCAAAATGGCTACCTTCATTTTGAATGCACGCTAAAGCTCGTTTTGCCAGTGTTCTCTTTGTGTTCATACTCCTCAACTGCTGCCTTACTTCTGTTGCTGCCGCATCGATTCTGGTGTTTAGATCCTGCAACGTTACTACTTCCGTTGCGTAGACAAGGTCCTTCATCCGTACCCATACAAAGAAATCCATAATAGTTAAATCAGGAGATCTTGCAGGCCAGTGTATCGGTCCATTTCTACCGATCCAGCGATTGCTATAATTGGAATTTAACCAATCTCTGATTTGTCGGCCGTAATGAGCTGGAGCACCATCGTGTTGGTAAAACATGGAAGCCAATCGTTGCAGTGGCATATCCAATAACTCCTGTAGATCATTTGTCAAAAAATGCAAGTAATTGGAACTATTTAAGGTAGGCGGAAGCCTAATAGGACCAATAAAATCGTTGCCAATCACACCTGCCCATAAATGGACACTGAATCTGTGCTGAAATTATGCCTCTCTTCTTGTATGTGGATTGCTCTCAGCCCATGTGTGTAAGTTGTGGAAGTTTGTGATACCGTCCCTGGTGAATTGGGACTCATCCGTCCAAAGAATGTTGCTGATAAAATTCTCGTCACTTATTTGTCGTTCAAGGAGCCAATTGCAAAATTCCATCCTTTTGGGTAAATCAATGGGTAACAGCTCCTGCACTGGTGTGTGGTGGTAGGGATGCAAACGTTCTGCTTTTAGGACACTCCAAACTTTCCACGTAGAGACGTTAAACCGCAATGCCAAGCGTCGTATACTAGTTGATGGATCATTTTGAACTGCAGCTAGGATTCGTTCATCGATTGAAACAGCGATTATCGGCGCAGGATTTGCATTCACTCTGCTTGTCCTAACACTGCCTGTTTCCCTAATCCTTCTGTAAACGTCTTGGAATACTCTCGCGTAAGGTATTCGACGATTGGGAAATCTCTGATGATACAAAGATCGCGCCGCTTGCGCATTTCCCTGACACTCTCCATAAATGAAAATGATGTCTGCATATTCTTCGTTCGTGAACTCAGGCATTTCGAAATTCTTTTCTAAATTTTAGTGACACCTTTTACTTTTAAAAATTTAACTAAAACTGATAAAAATATGAAGTATGGTAGGCTTTTCATTTTGTTAGGTAACCCATTAAAAAGGGAAAAGTGCTGCACCTAGTTATGTTGAAACTCATTTTAATTTAATTCATTTTCTCGATAACTTAAATACTAATTAAAGGACATTCCTCGGTAATTGAAATAGTAAATAAAGGGCAATAGAATATTTCAGTTTGACAACAATTCAGGTAGTTTTTGTAGAACGGGGGTTACTTTATGGCATATTTCATTTTTAAGCCATATGTATTCTCGGCTATTACCTAGAAAACGGAAAAACCTAAGTCATAAGTAGGTGTGCACCTTTTGTAGGCAATAATATGGCACATAAAAAAAAAATAATAAAATTACATTTTTATAATACGTTTTTTTGAGAAAAACTACATTGTTCCCAGAATTTTGAGGGTCAAAGTGTCAAAAATTTGTGTTTTGAAGTAAATATCTCAGAATTAGGTACAGTTACAATGCGGACTATTACATCAAATGAAAGGTAATTTGATTCCCTAAAAAACAAGCTATAACACTTTGAATTGTGATTATTAGTTTTCAAGATATAGCGTTTTGAGTGAGTGAGGGTACAGGTCCGAAGGACTTTTCTTGATCACCCTGTATCTCCGTGGATATTGAAAATTTACCATCTCCGTAGAACAATTTTTTGCTCAAAATATATCCAGGAATAACCCCTTACAAGGTTATGCACGGAGTACCAAACACCCTGTATATGAAGCAATAGAAAATGGTAGAAAATGGCGAAGTTCATCTTGAGTGCACACCGACAGAGCTCATGATTGCCGATGTACTCACGAAGGGACTTTGCGGATCAAAACACCAAAAATGCGTCGAAATCATCGGTCTGAGTTATACACATTCAGAAGAAACTGGCATCGCACCTGTTGAGGAGAAGTACTGGATTTCCGTACAGCAAAACCTCAATGCCGTAAATGCATCTGGCCACACTATACACGCTGACAACTTCACACGAAAATATTATAACCTCAAAAATCCTTTTTCTACTAATAAACTTTTACAGCCTCGTATCTACTACATACTTCTCCTTCTCTTCTTCTTCTACAATGGCGATACAGTCCAAATCGGGCCTTGACCTCCTGACCTTCAGGTTCCTTAACATTTTCATTATTTATTGTAGATGGGTTGTTAGACCCTCGCACAACTCTCTATCTACGAATTTTTCATTTTCGTAGATTGAGGTGACCGAGATATACCCAAGTAGGCAGCGTGAAATTATGCTTCGAACGGGATTTGAACTCACGACCTTCGCATTTTAGACCAACACGCTACCCACTAGGCTACACCCTAGCTAGATACACGTCTTTTTATTTGAGTTGCCTCCACTTATCCCGGATCTCCTCAACACATAGAACTATCAAAACTTATAGAAGTTAACCTTATCCGCAGTATCCACAGTATCTTAACTACTGTAAATTATAAAATAACAGCCTAAACCAAAACAGTCGTTCAATGCCGTTCAACTGATTCCCTACTTCTTCTATAATTTCCACAGTTACTACGGTTATTACCCAATTAATTATTAGTAATTTTTTATGCATCGGAACTAATTATGAGTCTAAAACTGAATTTAACAAAAAAAAGAGAAAAACTACCTCAACAACTTCACGAAATGTTCAGTGGAATGAGACGACTCATCACAAACGTCTAGAACGAAAGAGTCTTGTGCGAAATTTTCTAAGAAAACCAGTCAGTCATGTCCAACAAAAAAGAAGATGAAAGAAAATTATATATAGCTCACCTAGCGAAAAGTTTTATAATGTGAAGAAGAGCGTTTATAAAACACTTCACCTTGGACTTTTATGGGTCAATAACTAGAGAAACATTTCTAGAAAGAAGACAAAACAAAAACTTCTCAAGCAACACCAATCTGACTCTATACCGTCCACTTTAGACATAGGACAGGCCGACGACTTTATACCTGTAAAATTCTGACATATGAAGACCAAGACTCGTTGGAAGTTACTACCCGAGATGTTGGGTGCCTCCTATCGAGCTATCCACATGGTAGATTGGCTGGAGATTCTTCAAAAGATACCCAGATAGCCTAACCTGGTGAAAAGAAAAAGGCAATCGGGCACGGTGTGAAATGTTATTTTCTGGGATTCTCTGGAGAGAATGTAACAAGATGTCAATTATGGCCACACTTACACAATTAGGTAGACGCCGATAATCATTAAGAGAAATTTTAAAAAGGTTGCCTTTTCACACGTGCCGGCAGGGATTTATTGATCGTAAACAATAATCGTGTACAATTTCGTATATAGGTTACCTGCCTGCAGCAGATTTTCGGAGCACTACTTTATTATTCTAATAAAATTTTGCGAACAATTATAATCGAAGAACTCGAAAAAAAATTGTTTTTTTGTAACGAGATCCTCTGTGGTGATCGCGCTGAAACACAAGAAACCAATATTTCAATTTCGCGTGCGGAATTATTCAAATTTCGCGCGATGTAATGTAATAAATCATTGTGCTATCCAGTCAGAAATTTAGTTTAGCAGCGAAGAGAAGAAAAACAAAAAATCACATCAGCTTCACGGAAAAACAAAGCAAAGAAAACATTTTTAATTTTATTGAACATCATAGAACATTTGATGTTCTTTGGGAGAGCGACGTAGCTACATACACATGTTACGACATTTTCGTGCGCTAAGCGCATGCATTCAAGTAGAAAAGCGAATGCGTTAATATCTTCTTCCAGAAATCATGCGCTTGGCGCGCGAAAAAGACACAAAGCATGTGCATAGCTAACTTGAAATTTTATGCATTTTTTTTAAAATGAGTTTCTCAAATTTTGAAGTTTCAATCAGAAAAATTTAGTTTTTGTGTTACCGCCTACAGGAAAATCGTACTAAATAGCGCACGTGATCCCGATATCAGTCGGACGGCCTTGTGCTATTGCATCAGTCATCAAATTTCAAGAAAAAACGTATGCGCTTGAAGCACCATTCTCTTGCGTTGCTGCCAGCGCTTGATGCATGCGCAAAATTGAATGAAAAAGCGCATCGAGTGGACGCAATTCAAATTAATGCATGCGTCATTCAAATTAATGCATGCGCTTTTATTTTAGAAAGCATGCGCTTACCGCATGAAAATAATGCATCGTCTGGACGACGTACCTTAAGGAGCATAGATAGTCTTTGCATATATTTATGAACATATATTTTTTTAAACCATTTATTTCAATAAAATTTCTTCATTATAAATTTTTGGTTTTATTTCCGTTAAAATAGTGAACGTCTTCTCAGGATTCTTCTTTTAGTTTATATACCTTCCCGCGGTTTATGATGTGAAATGGACGCACACAAATCATATCGCCCCTTCCCCCTCTCGGTTAAAAATCAAAACATACCAGAAATTTTGATGTTCCTCATATGAAGTTCGACCTGAAATACCAGACACCCATCACTAGGCAGTGAGCAAAAATCTCGCCCGGTCAGAAAAAATGCGACCGGAAATTTTGCGCCTTCCCGTTCAAAATCGGACCTAAAACACCTGGCGGGCTTAATTCAGCAGCAAGCAAAGGCATCGAACAGCTCTGCCGCCCGGCAGAAAAAATTCTACCTAGTGTTCCGTCCTCTCGCTGCGCTCGGTTCGGTGTGGAAGGGTGCGGATTTTTTGGCTGGCTGCGGGTGCGTTTTTCGAAAGGAAGAAAGAGAGAGAAAGGACAATGGACTCGAACTTCGGTTGCTTGCTGTCGAGTTCCGCGTGCCGGAGTTTTCAGATTCGGTTCGGAATGAAAAATTGCGGATTTTTGGACGGTTGCGAGCGCATGTGCAGAAATATGAAGATTTTTAGAGAGACAAAAAGAGAGAGAGAGCAATGCATTCGAGCTTCCGTTGCTTGCTGCTGAGTTATAGTCGCCGGGTTGCTCAAACTCGACGGTAACGAGTTTCGTGACGCACAAAATTTTTGGTCGAGTCCAGCCATTAGACATATCCATGTCAGGAAACTTGAAAGAAAGAAGTGATGAGATGACGGAAGAAAAAAATAACGTGGTGACATGCGTGGAGAGAGTAGGAAAAGAAAGACGATAGGAAATCGAGGCAAATTCGTGACGGTAGGCTGGATCGATGCCCAACGAAACGGAAAGCTTGGGCAAAACATGTGAAATCACCAAATTTTTATTAAATTTGGGTGCGCGAGGTAGTGGACGGTGAATCGCACCCGTCGTCTACCAGTCAGCCAGTGCTGCGAACGAATCTTTCAGCTCAATTCTGAGACCGAGGTGCTCTAAAAAATAGGACGCTGAGATTGAAACGCAGCCGTCGTCTGCCAGTTTCCCGGTCGTATCTATTCTCTCGATATGGAGACCGAGGTGCTCCAACAATGTCACTAAAATCGTTGCTGCCATCAACGTAAGTTTCTGCAAACAGCCAATTACGGGCGGCTGCATACACAACGTTTCAAAAACTTGCTGCCAATTCTCAAGATTTTACTTGATTCCCCTTGAAAACCTCGTCACGGTGAACCTTATATAGTAGCAAGTTCTGCTCTAAAGCAAATAACTCAAAGAACACTACATATCTTTCTTTTCATAAAATCTTTATAACATCACTTTGACAAGAAATGGTTTAGATCCCAATATACTATAATATTCGAGTGCATCCATAGTATGTTTGAGCAAGAGGTGTAGGGTTGGAGGGGCCTATTATTTGACAGCTAGTCGCTTGACAGTTGTCAAAAGTTGACATTTGTCAACACAACGCTACACAGTCGTTGATTTTTATTACGAAAATTCGCGTTCAATCGTAGTTACGATGCGCAAAATTCGAGCAAATTTTGATCGTAATCATGTACCTTTTGAGTAGTGATGGGAAATCTGACTCTTTCTATTGTGTCAACTCATTTCAACTCACTTAACTGAGTCGATCTAAATAAGTGCTTTAAAAAAGTCACTCACAAGATTTCAGCACCACGCATACGTAGCATAGATAAAAACGAAAAGCGCACACTTACCAAACTTTCTGTGATGCTTTGATCTTTCTTCTTTATTGATTAGCTCTAGCTTGCTGTGTCTTCCTTCACTCAGAACATCAACAACTCAAGACAATTGCTCAGCAAAAAACAAACCATCATATTATGTTTGTATGCGCGGCCACCCATAAAAGTCATGTGCCCATAGGTTTCTTCAAAATTGTGAGAGAAGGAGCCATCATTGCACCGACCCAAAAGGGCACATTGCATTACCACATCAAGGAGCCCCAAACATGCGAGTTGTACTCTAAACGTGGTCTAATGGTTGTGAGGTCGTTCAGCGTGAAATATTTTTTGCACTTTCGAATAACAGCTAGACGTTTAGAGGTGTCGAGGGCAACATCAAAGATGTGCTGGGCCCAATTCAGGTGGTCATTAATTTTACCGCCTAGAAGTGTGAAATTATCCGAAGTGCAAAGTTATGCACCACCAAAGGTTACATTTTGAGACGACACTGGAACATCACGTTTAAGGGATAGATGACAGGCCTGTGTTTTGGAGGCATTGAACTCTACTCTATTTCTCCTGCCCCAGGATCAAGTTGAAATCTGAGTTCAGCGAACTGAATAACTTCCTGCGATTGGAAGAGTGCTTGTTTAATTCCGCAGCAGAGTTAAATTCATAGGTGTTATCTAAAGTGCTGTAATTTGCAAAACTATGGACAGAAGGTCATTGATGAAAATTAAGAAAAGTGTTGCAGATGAAACAGAGCCTTGAGGGACGCCGGAATAGATTCCGTTGGATTGATTCCCAATAGATTGGGAAAGAGGTAGAAGTAACGCCATCTAGTACTAATCGTATAGTGCGTTCAAAGAGATAACTCTCAATCCATTAAACAAGGATAACATTAACACCTATGGCACTAAGCTTAACTATGAGACATTCATGCCAAACTCTGTCAAAATCAATGTCCAGTGCAAGAACTTTTTCCGTGTTTATGTATGCATGAGTGCCACCGTTCTGTCAAGTAGACTAAAAGATCCCCCTCTCATCGAACTTCCAGTACGGAACCCATGCCTCAAGATATTTAAGTGTTTTGCGATTAACAGCAGTTTCCATTACTTTCGAGAGCACTGAAGTAATGGCTATCGGGCGGTAATTGGTGGGGTTCGCTTTGCTCTCTTTCTTGGAATTCGGCTGAATATCCACAATTTTCCACATACGTGAAAAGCACCCAGAAGAATATAAAAAGTAGAAAAGACTGCGAAGAGGTTTAGCTAAAGAAAAGGAGCAGTTTTTAAGGGTAATGGCGGGAATACCGTCCGGACTACCAGATTTGTGAATAGTGAGCTCTTGAAGGATCCTAGAAATAAGTCTTGTGCGAAAATGTTGCGTGGGCAGCAATACAATTAATGCGTTCCATCAGTCGGCTAGGTGCACAACAGGCATATTTTGATTGACTCACTTATGAGTTACCCATCTCTACTTCTGAGACATGAGTGCGCAACCTACTCAAAAAATTCCAAGAGACTGGCTCAGTGCAATATGTGAAGATACTGAAACGACTTCGCCCCGGACGTTCGACCGAAAATATCGCCGCAGCGAAGGACAGTTTTGAAAAAACTCCTCTCCACGTCCACACTGCAGCGAATATTGGCGAAGATTGGGCTCTGCATGCGTACAAGGTTCAATTAACTCAATAACTGCAACCGGCGTACAACAAGCAGCGCCGTACGTTCTCTGATTGGGTCTTGGAAACAAATCCTACACCTCTTGTTGATACATCCCATATTTATGAAATAAAAGCCGCATAATGCTAATACATCAAACGGAAATACCAAAAAAACAGAGTCGCAATAACTTCCAAGCTTTTAATTGAAACAATCTAAAAAATTACTAGGGCCACCCAATCTCGCGTATTTCTCAAACTATCTACCCAGTGTCTGTGATTCACGTGCACCAACCGGAAACTGACCATAATACGTCTTGAGGTGCGCGCAAACAAACTAAAGTATCGTATTATGTATTTCTAAAAATATTCGGTGAGCAGTGATTATCGATCAAAATGATTCGCGCCGTCACACGATGTTATCATTAATTTTCGAGCTGAAGTAAAATGTTTCATAATTACGACACATCGACGATAAAATTCCTTGGACAACAATAAATTGATTGCGAGCTAACGAGCAGTGCTACGTATGGAGGGGAGTGCTTCGAATTGAATATTGAATATTTTGATAAGATTCTCTTTTGGGACTCCCATCCGCATTCGAATTAACCCTCGAAACTCGAAACCATCTGTCGTTTATTTGCGTCCGTTATCAGGTAACCGTGTCCGTAATACGTAAATATACGTTAAACAAGCAGATTGCTTGTGTCATGGCACGGTAGTTACTCCATTTCCGATTTATTACTTGATGCCACGTTCTCAAATTGATCCAACGTTGGACTATCTATCAATGGGCTCAGAGTTGTGTTGAATTATAGATAAAGTAATTTTGACATTTTCAGCAGAAACGACCGCTAATTTGTGATTCGATTCATCCCAGTAATGAGAGGCTTCGTTGTAACGAGTTTTACTTTTATCGAACTTTTATTTTAGAAACGAGCAAAGCTTTGGTGGGCGGTAATTACATCTACCTTTCATTTGGCCTGGTTCCTTGGCCCACATTATGTTGTTCTCCTTTTTGGTAAATGAATACCATAACTCTCGAAGCATCCTCTTCACATTTATGATGGTACCTGGCATTGGTTTCTTGAGTGTCCCAGTTGAGATGTTGTTTTATGTCTCTGCCGAGCTTAGTAGTGGGAGCATTGAAGCCCCTCAAGTTGGTTTAGCAATTCTGCCCTTCGCCGAACTAAGACCAAGCTAAAAATACAACAGGACTACGATTGGGCGTAAAGTCCAATCATGCGATACTCAAGATGAAAGAAATTTGTTGATTTTAAGAAATTTTGTGAGTGGTAGAAGGGGTAATAGCATTGAACTAATTTTTCTCACATCATGCTTGAGTAGCTTTAAAAATATTTCATACAAAATTTAAGCTCCAAAAATTTAATGGGTTCTGAGAAAACCGGACTATTTCATTTACTGAAATTGTGCAGTTTGTATTGGAGGTGGTAGAAGGAGTGAGATTTTTTAGTAATTTGTTGAGAAAGAACTGTAACCATGCAATTGATGCATTTTAAATTATAGATCAGTAACATTCATACTTTAAAAAAAAATCGAATTCTCGCAAAGTTGCTAAATAGTGTTATATTGTATGGGAGGTGGCAGAAGGAGTACAGCTAATTGTCTAATTTTTTTGGTCTTACTAATAATTCTAAATAAATATTTAGTGCACAATTTTAGCTCGATAAATTTTATACGACCTGAGCAAATTGGTTTAAAGTATTTCAAGAAAATGTCCAGTTTGTATGGGAGATGGCGAAAGTAATCATGGTAATAGAACAATTTTTATACCGTGGATTGCCATCATCATAAAAATATTATAATCCAAATTTCAGATCAATAGCTTTCATACTTTTCGAGGAACCCGTTCATTGAGAAATTCTGAAATTGATGCATTTTGTATGGGAGGAGGTAGAAGGGATGGAGAACTTTGGCCCGTTCATGAACTTGAATTTACTTTTTGTCAAAAACGACATGTATAAAATTTGCACTTTCTAGCTCAACGCGCTCTCGAGGTAGAGAGGATAGGGACGGACAGACAGACAGACGGACGAACATTCGGTTTTAAGATTTTTGAGTAAAAATATTGTGTTTGGGAAGTAGTTCGTGGCGTTTTTTCCCGACAGATGATGTCAATTGCAAATAATTCAGGAAACACAGATCGCAGCGACACCATTGAACGCTCTTTGGAAATATGACACTTCGAGCATTACTTTGAGTGTATAAACATCGAAATTGGTGCATGGGTTGGAAATTTGTTTGCGTTTGTAAATAGCGAAAAGTAATGAAAAATTGTGCTATATTTTGCAATATTATTACGACAAATTATGCGGCCCTCCCCATAATGAAATCAAGGAAGGTCCATCGAAACAATAAACTACGCTTCTACAAGATATTAATTCGTCTTGCGCCGCTATATGGATGCGAAACATGAACCTTGACGCGGGTGTCGAAGAAGGCAATCGACATGTTTGAGCGAAAAATTCTTCGGAAGGTGTACGGACCAGTTAAGGAAGGAGATGATTGGCGAATTCGATACAACTATGAGCTGTATCAACTATTTGACCAGCATCTATCGTGATAAAACTGCGCAAGCTACAATGGGCTGGCCACGTGAAACGAATGCACGAGGAACGAATCCCAAAACGAGTGCTCAAGGCAACCGACCGCAAGGGCAGCCATGGAAGCGATGGGAGGACTCAATCGACGCAGATTGCAAGTTGCTTCTCGATTTTTCAAACTGAAGAATGCGATCGTTGTACCGAGACAACTGGAGGAGGTGCATCCGGAAGGCCCAGGCTCGCTATGGGCTGTAGTGCCATCGCATCATTATTACGACAAAGAGAAGAACGCTGCACAGGCTGTGTACGGTGAAGGTCCTTTACCAAAATCTGCTGAGCGGAAATGGTTCACTCACTTCCGTTCAGGTAATTTTGATGTGAAAGATGAATCACGCTCTGGTCGCCCATTCACTGAAAAAGCTGATTAAATTCTTGAAAACGTCCAGCAAGATAAGCATATTAGCAGTATCGATATTGGTATGGAGCTAGGTATTGACCACAATGAATCATTTACACAAAGCTGGCTGCAAAAAGAAGATCGATGTATGGGTTCCTCATGAGTTGAGCGCGAAAAACATGATAGGCCCAATTAACATCTGCGATGCGCTGTTGAAACGCAATGAAATCGAGCCATTTCTGAAACGCGTCATAAGCGGTGATGAAAAATGGGGCAATCACGATCATCGGAAGCGTCAAATATCGTGGACAAGGCATGGTGAGCCGTCACAAGCATTCGCGAAGCCAGAATTGACGCCGAAAAAGGTTATGCTGTGTGTGTCGTGAGACTGGAAGGGAATCGTTCACCATGAGCTACTTCCAGTTGGTCAGACGATTGATTCTCAACTCTACTGTGGACAACTAGAGAGATTACGCCAGGCAATTGAAAGAAAACGGCCCGAATTGAATAATAGGAAAGGTGTTGTATTCCATTATGAAAACGCCCGACTACACACTTCTTTGATGACCCGTCAAAAATTACGAGAGCTTGGTTTGGAAGTTTTGATGCATCCACCGTATAGTCCAGGCATAGCACTCTCTGACTATCAATTGTTCCGATCTCTCTGAATGAAATTGCTTCGAATAGCGCTGTGGTACGGAAGCTGTCGGCAACGGAAAGGAGGAACATGCTCACAAGGGCAACTCAAACGGGTCCCCAAATAACTGCCACTCCTAGTTCGCAGAAGTCAGTGGAAAATGCCGAAGTGTCACTTTCATCTCCGGTTGCGTCAGAACGATCGGTTCGCAGCAATGCCAAAGGACCATCGTCGTGGAGACCATTGTCTTAGGTCATAGTGCGCAGCAACTTGCACCACCCCTTTCTCCCCTGTAATGCAGACCTGTCTAAGCCGAGCTTGGTAGTGGAAGCATCCAAACCCCTCAAATTGGTCTTAGCAATCATGCCTTCGCCGAGCTAAGATCAAGCTAAAAAGAAAAGCTGTCAAAGTAAGAGAAAGCGGTAGAGGCTAATGTGGCTGCAGTTCTACGAGCAAATCGCAGGCTCCACGGTCAGCCAGCGGACCTGCCCAAGTAGTCAGCAGGGAAACGAAAAGAACCTCAGCCACTTCTCTGACGCGAATGTGAACAGCCTACTGCGCAGGAGTCTTTGATTGTCCCGAAAACATTTCAGAAGGTAGCGTCAAACAATGCTCCGAATAGCGCTACGGTTCAGAAGCTATCGGCAACGGAATGGAGAAACATGCTCAGAAGGGCAGCTCAACCGAGAAACTCCCAAAGCTTGACGCCAGGTCCCCAAACAGCTGCTACTCCTACTACAGCGACGTCGCTAGAAGTATCTTCCAGGCAGCAGTCATCAACACCAATGACTTGCTCTTATCGAAGTCGGTAAGACCCTATCACAGACTTGTTAGTTTACCAAAGCAGTTTAACCCTAGTCTGCATGGATAGCTAAGCTTTTTCGCTCACGAAAAATCGAAGCACGGATAGGTGAAGAGACAAGAAAAGGCTCTGTCCACAAAGGAATCCCACAAGGCGGCATAATATCGTCTAAACATTGAATTTTTCATATCATGATGAGTAGGATGACATTCATTCGAAAATTCAATTGATCTCAACAGACAAAAACTATCCGCAACTACTGAACTAAGTTAAAGAAAAAAAAAAATAAAAATATTCCATTTATTCGGCAAACTCGGAGCGCAAATACTTCATAACAACCAAAGTATACAATTTTACTTGCTACAAGAAAATTCAGCGCGAAACGACCGAAAGCCAAAACATTTTGAATTATCTATCGTTTGACGAAAACAAAACAAAAAAAAAAGAAGAAAACTTTCCCGACAATCGTACCGAGTCAGCGAAAAGTTTTCGGTGAGTAAGCGGTTTTGTATGTTTTCGGAATTTATTTTTGTTGTTCAATATCTTTGTCATTTATTCGAATCGTGAATGCTATGAATATTTCGACTAAAATCGAACCGAAAATCTTATTTGCCGAATAACTTTATCTTTTGCATCTCATTCTCAGGCTCATGTAAGCCCGAAACTTGAAAGGAAAGTTTCGAATCCATTGGTTCTCGGTCGGATGCATGCGAAGCTCTATGCACTTCCGAGCTATAACAAAAACAGGAAACTCCGGAATGCAATCCTTTTTAGATTCAAGACTCGTGCAACTTGCAACCGAACTACCATACCTTGGGGCGGATCCGACCACTCGATTTATCTTAGATTCCGATCCTGTGAAAAGATACAATGAAAAGGAACGTAGTCTTATTATTTTCGATTAGATAACAACAAGTACATGGGAATTTATGTTGCCGATGTATTTTTAATTACTTGAAAGCTTCAATTTTGCTCGGTTACTTGAAGGAGAGAGGGAACAAAAAAACACGACAAAACAGTGTTTTATGCGGCTTGGGAAAAAGCAATGATATTACGGGAGACACCCTAATTATGATTTCCTTGTCTACTGCTGCTGCTGTTCTTGACAATGTCTTGTGAGGTGTATGAGATCGTGATAAGGTTCGTGGTGACTGCTTATGAAATGGAAGGTGTCAGTCAGGTACGGTGAATCTTAAGAAGAAGAAAAGAGGTTGTTTCAACCTCGATGTGTTTATGTTTTCATTATTAAATGAGACGTTTTTTACAGCGCACTGAACTATGTGAAATAAGATTTGATGAAACATGCTTCAGGTATACTTTAAATTAGATTATATTGCATAATGGGGTTGCTTTGGTTTCTTCTAACACTGCTGCCTATTGTGATGCCCCTAAAATAGTTTTAGAGTTCCCCTTCGAGTCCTGTCCTATTAATAAAACTTAGGATAACTCGAAGACTTGAGTCTATGAACCTTTGGCTGAAATGAAAGAAATGTTTTGGTTACAATGCCCAAGAATATGTTCAGGAGTTAGGGTATAGCCTAGTAGTTAGTGTGTTGGTCTTTTAATGCGAAGGTCGTGAGTTCAAATCCTGGTCGGCGCAATATATAATTCCGGCACATTGCCTGCTTTAATACACCTTGGTCACCTCAAACTAAGAAAATGAAAAATTCGTAGAAAGAGGGTTGTGCGAAGGGCTAATAAGCCTTCCACAATAACTAATGAAAAATGTTAAGGAACCTGAATATCAGGAGGCCAAGGTCCGATTTGAGATGTAGCGCCATTGTAGAAGGTAGAAGATGTTCAGGAGTTTCCTCTTTCTTATTGAAAATACTGTCATCTGACATGAAGATGTGTTTTTTTGTTTGATTTGGATATCCACTAGAAGTTTATCTTAGCATGCTTATTACTTGGTGCCGAACCCCACAGCAAAATATGGATTTTAATCCCATTTAGATGTAAATTTTCGCTGTACTGAGTGGTATCGCGCAACAAAGAAGGGGACCTGCGAAATTAGATTTAGATCTCTTCCTGGCCAATTAATCAGTTTGTTCATTTTCCTCAAAACCACTGTGGTGTTCTTTGATCAAAATCAGGGTTTCTCCGTTTTTGTTTCGGGCGGACTAAATGCCTCCAACCGTCCTA
This sequence comes from Chorisops tibialis, assembly GCA_963669355.1. NCBI lineage: Eukaryota > Metazoa > Arthropoda > Insecta > Diptera > Stratiomyidae > Chorisops > Chorisops tibialis. Next base: position 70,935,915 of record OY770263.1, on the reverse strand, counting down.
ATTGGAACTCACGTTATTCGTACATGTCTGGCTGGTAATCAAGTTTAAGCTGAAATACATTTGCTTTACTTGAAGAGCTCCTTGGAATTTTTTTCTCAAGGTCTACACTCGTGTGAGCTTTCCAGTGAATTCCTCGTTCCATCTCTCGACACGTTATCCATTCATCTTGCGGATTCTTCGAAACATCTCGTCACTAGCACGTACAATCCACGTTTGTGCGCTAGCCATAAGGCTAGGCCTTTTGTCGACGCCCTCACACATCAGGCTGTGGTCGCTAACTCCACGGAAGAAGCTCAACCTGGTAGTCGGCGCGGAAACAAACTCTCACCAGACAATACGGTGAGGTAAGTACATCGACGAAAGATGTGAGTATCTACTACTCTTCATACAAAACACTAACGTACCAATTGGTAGCGTTCTCGATATAACACTCTATATGAACTCGGACGGATATAGGTTCGAAAATTGGAACGTCCTTGGCAAACCATCGATCTCCGACCACAGATAAATAGGATTTCACACGGCGTTTATTCCAAACAAAAGTGTAAAAGCGTACAGAAATCTGGGAAAAGCGAACTGGAATCTGGACTCGAATATAGTAAAAAGCAAACTAGCCGTGCAAATGTTAACCCTAAGAACTACCGGCCCACAAGTGTTACGTCTTTCTTTAAAAAAAAAAAAAATACTAGGCAGGATGCTAGGATGTATATGTGCAGTGGAGTACTAAAGCGAACTAGGTTCACCAACCTATTAGCTATTAGGAGTACAAATAAGTGTCCGCCGTTTTCTATCAAAAATTAGGAATGCATTGTGAAAGAACGGTACATTACATTTTATTCAAAGTATTGTCCTTCACTAACCACTACTTTTTCCCATCTTTCTGAGAGCATTCGGATAACACATTGGAAGAACTTTTCATCTTTTGTGGTTATCCACGAATCGACCCAATTTTTAGTATCTTCATATGATGTATATGATGTAAGGCGCTGCTTAGACAGGCCATGTGCCATCGACCGGAACAAGTGATAATCGGAAGGGGCAATGTCTGGTGAATATGGCGGGTGGGGTAGGACTTCCCAATTAGTAAGCGTTTGTTTCCAAATAGGTTTTGACCATTGCCGCAACATACGGACAAGCATTATCATGCAGGAGAATAATTTTGTCGTGTCTAGAGTATTAATGGGCGCGTTTTTCCTTGAGTGCTCGGCTCAATCTCATTAATGGTGTTCGGTAGAGAGCTCCAGTAATGGTTTCGCCCGGTTTGAGCAACTCATAGTACACGACACCAAGCTGATCCCACCAAATACACAGCATAAGTTTTTTTCTATGAATATTTGGTTTGGCTGTCGATTTTGAAACATGGCCAGGTGGTCCCTATGATTTTCTCTTCTTTGGGTTATCGTAGTGGATCCATTTTTCATCACCAGTGACTATACGACGCAAAAAAAACCCTTTCTTTTATGCCTGGCAAGCAGCATTTCACACTTGCGAAATCGGCGTTCAACGTCTCTCGGCTTTAGTTCATATGGAATCCAATTTCCATGTTTTTGAATTATTTGTAACGATTTTAAACGATGTGAAATTCCTTGTTGAGTCACTTATAATGTAAGTGCAAGTTCTTCTTGCATTTGGTACGAATCTTCCTCCAATAATGCTTCCAATTCCGTGTCTTCGTACACTTTCGGCATTCCACTACGTTCTTTGTCTTCCACGTCAAACTCACCGTTTTTGAACTATTGAAACCACTTACAACAACTTCTCTCATATAAAGCAGTCTCACCAACTTCTACAAGCAATCGATACACCTCAACTGCAGATTTCTTCAAATTAAAGAAGTAAATCAAAAGTTTCCGCAAATGACACTTATTCGGCACAAAACAACAAGAATAAAATTATGTGATGCTGATACGAAGTCACTAATACTTCAAGGTTACGATATTAAGTTTTACATCTGACAATTTCAACATAACCTTCTGTTGACGCCATATTTTATCAAACGACGGAAACTTATTTGTACTCCTAACAGTTCGGAGGCAACAAAGTATTTCTTACACTTCCGCACCTAGACGTTTCGAAGCATCAAGAGCAGCTTCGTAGATGTGTTGGCTCCAATCAAGACGATTGTTAAATTTTACACCTATTAACGTGAAGTCTGCAGAAGGTGAAATCTGTACGCCATTTAAGGACATATTAACGACTGACGTTGGAAGGTTATGTTTCAGAGATAGCGCCATTCCAGGATTAAACTGACATCAGAATTCAGTAATTGAATCGACTCATTACGACAAGAGACCACCGATGTCGGACGAGCCGCCGCAGGCGAGTCAAATTGGTAGATGTTATCTAGAGTGCTGCCATCTGCGAAACAGTGAATACGATTGAGAGTAGACGACAGAAGGTCGTTTATGAAGACTAAAAAGAGCATGAGAGATAAAACTAAGCCCTACGGGACGCCGAATCAATGGAAAAGGGTGCAGAAGTTACTCCATCTACTACGAGAAAACTCTCAATCCATTAAAGAAACAAGTGTTAAGACCAAAGGCCTTTAGCTTGGCTAAGAGACATTTGTCAAACGGTTTGGCCTTCACCAAATTTATGGATGCAGAAATTCCAACGCTCAACCGAGTCTTCCCATCGCTTGCGTTGTTTGCCTACATGCCGGTTACCACTCGCTTTGCCCTTAAAAACACGTTTGAGGATTCTTCTGTCTTCCATTCGCTCTACATGGTCAGCTGATTACGTACCTTGATGAACGTGTAAGCTTTTGGCTAGTCGTAGAGTTGATACAACTTATGGTTGTATCTTATTCGCCATTCCGTTCCATCCTTCATAGGTCCCAAAATTCTTCGGAAGGCCTTTCTTTCGAATGCGTTAACTGCTTTTTTGCGTTTATGTCCACGTCTCGCTGCCATAACAGAGTACAGGTCGTATAATAGTTTTATATATACGCAGCTTATTGTTCCTGTGCACTTTCTTCGATTTCATTATTGGAAGTACCGAATAATACGTCTTATTTGCAAGTATTATCCGTATTTGATTTCGTCTGTTTCATTACCGTCCTTTGCTAGATTAGCCCCAAGATAAGTGAAGTTGTCCACATTCTCCAAATTATATTCCACAATGTTATATTTTGACTGATTGGCGTTCTTCTTCTTGTTTGCGTCATTACTTTTGTTTTGCTTTCATTATATCCACGATAAGCTATTCGACATCGATACTTAGCTCTGACTACATAGTGATCAGGATCACAATTCGCAGCGCGGAGGGTTCGTACTTTAAGTATATTGGAAGTAGCTCTTTTCTCAATTAGATCGTGATCTATGTGGTTGAAGGTGTAACCATCTGGTGATGTCCACGTTCGCTTGTGAATATCGCGAAGTGGGAAGCACGTAGAGCTTACTATGACATTTTTGCTGCGAAATCAGTAAGACGTTGGACATTGTCCTTGGTAATATTATGGAGACTGTGCCCTCCTGTTGTTCCTCCATGAGCCTTCTCCTGTTCGACTTTTGCATTAAAGTTCCCTAAGCCAATTTTTATGTCATTCGAGGGCAGTGAATCATAGGTTGTCTCAGGCATAAAATTCGTCTTTAGTTATATCGTTCTTGTCTTCTGTTGGTGCGTGGATGTTGACCAAGTGTTGAAAAATTTAGTCTTTATTCGGATTGCACACAATTTTTCACTTTAAATTTTTTGTCTAGGACAGCAGCGACTCCAAACTCTCTGCTTCCCGACAATTTTCCGCTTGGATAGATTGTGTGTGATCCAATGTACATGATTTCGTTACCGAGCCATTACGTTTCTTGGCGATTATGTTGATGTTGTGTTTTGAAGTGGCAAAACAACGAGGAACTCTTTCAGAGCTTCTGTCTTAAATAGCAGTATCCTGGATAACATATATGAATTCGAATCGATTACTAACGCTCACCGTGTTACAGTAACATCTAAACGTGCCGAACTATTATGGATCATTGAACTCTGACCTGGACCTAATCCTAGAATGGGGCAGGATAAATAGAGTAGAGTTCAACACCTCCAAAACACAGGCCTGTCATCTTTCCCTTAAACGTGATGCTCCAGCGTCGGCCTCTAATGTAACTTTCGGTGGCGTTCAACTAAACTCTTCCGAATAATTCTCACTCCTTAGCATTAAAATAAATAAAAATTGGTACCAGCACATACTTGACGTAGCATTTGACGCCTCCAAACGTCTATGACTTCTCCGAAGATGTAAAAACATTTTTATTCCCAGCAACCTAGCAAATATCTATAAGGCCTACATGAGACCTTAACTCGAGTACAATTCGCATTTATGGGCTGGGGCATCCAAAACACCACCGTATCCAGACACAGGCGTTCCGACTAATTGGAGATGAAGCCAACAGGGTTTCTATAAACTCCCTAGAGCATCACAGAAAAGTCGGAGTAGTAAGCATTTACTACCGCTACTTGGATGGTAAATGCAGTGAGGAACTTGCTAAACTTATTCCATCTCTGTACACATTTTCTAGAAACACTCGCCTAGCTTCAAGCGCCCACAAGTTAACTGTTAAGCTTCCAACTTCCCGTATAGTGAAATATAGGCAGTCATTCATATCCCGAACTTCAAAGCTTTGGAATGCATTACCAGAGGCTGTATTCCCATTGTCATAGAACCTTCGACGTTTCAAACTCAACGACCACCGGCATTTTAGGCTTTTTCCCTTCGTTTAATCCCGTTTTGCCTTTTTTTTGCTCCGACAAGACTGTGTGAATTGCACTAAAGGGTGACCCCGTAAGTTTTGTTCAGCTACGTAAAAAAAGCTTGGAGTTGACGAAAGGCAATGAGTGAGCTTATCGCAAAATTAGATGATCGGGCTCCACTTGCAGTTTAGAGGCAGCGAAAGTTTTTATCGATTCGGCTGTTGTAATTGTGCAATCGAGAAACATGCAACCAAAGAAGGCACGACCTTGAATGCACTGCTTGCGAAGACGACGGCTTTTTCCAAGTTGCACATTACTGCTTGCTTGAATAGAATCGACGTTCGGTAATGACACTGGGCGATTCGTATATTTATTCTCGGTGATCGACGGTACATCAGATGACGAAAGAGTAGCAGGTGATTTATATGAAATTTTTGAGGGTTCCTTTATTGCAGCGGAAACAGTTGGGGAAGATCTGACAACCGGTGCAGAAGAAACAGCCACAGTGGCGCTCCGCGTTTGGCGGGTGCCACTGCCAAATCAGTATCCGGCGGAACTGATACCTGTTCAATAGCAGGTTTATGAGGATGAATAGGTTTCACTGTCAATTTGGCGACACTCGATAATAAACTCGAAACTGTGGATGTCAAAGCATCGAGCTGGCGATTTATTAACGAAAAACCGGTGCCACGGCAGTCGGCGCAAGGCCAAATCATGCCCGGCAAACTTGCGTGGAAAGCGCTTGCGCAAACACATCCACAACAGACTAACATGACAGAACTGTTTATCGCGATTTTGCACTGCATATTGTTTTCAATTTTCAGCTAGAGAGTCCAATGAAGCCGACATACAATCCAGATACCATTATTGACATTTGAAATATCACTCCATCCGGTTGCAAGCCACAAAGATGATCAATGATTTCGCCACTCCGTCTTAGAATTACTGGAACCTAAACACAATCAAAACTCTTTTCATTCGTCGAGTTGCGATTTAAAAAGTGGAAACACCAGAAGCACCTGGCAAAGGTGCAACCCTTACTGTCTTCCTTTCAAAGCAAGATCACTTCGTTTTTTAAGAGTGTATTCTGCCTTAAAATTCTTCACATACCTCAAATTTGCATTGGATTTCATCGCATGAATCTTCTGGATTTTTGTGGTTTTATGTTATGCAATCTCCAGAGCCATGGTCAACAACAAAGCAGCTCCATAGTCGACTACAATCTCCATAGATGCAATTTCACTTCGGTTTACTGTTCTCAAGACAATTTTCTGAAATGATTGGAGCAAAAGAATTGCCAGCCTTGCACAAAGCAGAAGTATTGTGCAAAACTTGGACAATTAGGGAACTGAACAGTAGGGAAGGTTTTAAATTGGACCTGTCGTATCGCGGAAGGGGGTTTCAGTCTTATTGCTTTATTTGACCCTTAGCACCTTCTGTTCACATTTGGAGAGACGTCTGCATAGGAAGTCTGCTTAAAGGATTCGATTCCAATTGGTGCATTTTGCGATGAATAAAAATAAACACGACCACCTTAATCGCGACTTAGCTTACTGCCCTCCTGGCATCGAAGAACGAACCAGAACTTGACCCTCTCTTCAAGTACCCGGAAAGGGATTGCATTTTTCTCCGTCGTTCCCAAAATTGAACGACATAAATATCACGATGGACTCCGTTAACAGGCACTGCCGGAGATTGACAGATTCTAGAATTACGCGATCAAGGAGCGACATGGCCTAATTGGAGACCGAGAAGTTAATTAACTCCGTTCCCATTTGGGAACTGTACACCATCCACCCACATCCTGAGTTGAGGTGCGTGGACACACGGCACATCCCTGCCTGAAATCTTCAATGAATCGGGAAGGGTGGCTGAGGTCGTGGGGGAGGATTTGCAGCAGCAGCTACTCCGAACCGAAGTCGACCGTTCACTGACTCAGGAAGAAACCGAAAATCGTCGATAGATGCGGAAGCCCGCATGTTTTTTTTTGTCAAGGGCTGGTCCATCCCAGTTGAACAGTGAAAAAAAAACTTCAGAAATTTATTGATGGAGCCCGACAGGGGAGCAGGCATATGGCTCGCTCATTCTTTTCTTTGCGGATTTCTCGATAAACAAAAACACCCTTTCGTGGCCCAGACGACAAGAAGAAATTTGCAGTGCACCACAAAGAACCGTGTGAGCAGACTCGTTCCAGGAAAGCCCTGCCGTCGTCGCAGGTGACAGATGAGCGCTCCCTTCGCCAGCCAGTCGATCCTTTGTGGACGAAACAACACCTTAAAATCGACTCGACTCACCACATATTTCCGCTTGCGGAGTGATTTTTGCAGCTTCTGTCGTATCCGTTTTTCCTATCCTTGGCTGCGATTTCGACGAAATTGCACCGCACAAAATATCACTGACCGAACACGATCAAGGATCCGAGAATTTCCTTTTATTTTCTCTGACTTTTCTTTCACAAACACCACCCGAAGGAAAAACCTCTTTTCTTGTGGACTCGGGGCGAGCGACTCTTTCGCACGGTTTTCCTCAATTAAAAGCACAGAACTCGCGAATTTCATGCAAAGCACTCGACACAGCGATTTTTTCGGCGTCCTTTTCAAATGGAATTGTCGGATTTTATCATTGCTGCACGCAAAACGCTGGATCGGAACAGGAAAAAATTTCTTTGCGGGTTTCTTCTTAAACGCGACAACACAGAACCGTCTCCGCAAACCGACCGACAGCCATTTTTGATTATCGCCGTAGCGCGAGAGCAAACGAGAGCGAGGGCAGCTGCAACATGCTGCTAAGTTGACGTACTTTGGAGTAAATTTCCGGCAACATAAGTCAAAAAAAATTTTCGCTTTCCAGCCTGGAAGAAATTCGAAATTAGAAATGACAGTTCGAATGTCGAATGAGCATCGCAACTGTCACTTCTTAGATGGCATTAGTCTCGATTGACCGGAAATGGTTTACTTTTTCCGTTGAGTTTTTTAACGGAATTCATGTCAATTTTCAAATTCTCCCGGGAAAAAATTATTAGTTACGCTGTCTGGTGTCGTATCTGTGTCCCGAAAAAAAATATTTTGCTGCCTGAGTCTGCAGCGTCCTCTTTGTGTCGAAGGTTAGAAATGGAAAAACAAAATCAAAACGTCAAAGCAACTTGCTGTGTTTTTTTATTCGGAAATGATTAAAAAACCGTGTATAGAGACATTGCTGCAGTGAATGCAACTAGCTTAGTCGAATTTTGTCGAAGGATACAATAAATTTATAAGTAGTATTAGTTTTGAATTCTGAGTGATAGGAGATAACACAGTTATTTCTCATAGTACGAAGACGTGATGGCACGATTTTTAACTTAGATAGATGGTTAAATTTCGTGTGCAACGCACTCAGTAGGCAAAAACAACCTGCCTCAACAACTCAAGTAACGATGTCATAATTTAGATTTCAATGCCAAAACTTTTAAAGAAATCCGAGCGATAAAGCACGTCAGTTTGAAGTGCTACTAGAACAGCCAGAACGCTATCCGTGAGTCTTACGGAAAATTATCGCCCTAGCAATTTCCGAAGTGTCGGAGTTGAGAAAAAAAAGATAAATAAATAAATTATAGATTTGCAGCTCGAGGCGTTCGCCCTGCATTTTGCAATTTTGGCAATCGTCGCGTGTGGGAAAGCAACCAGCGGCAGTTGACGGCGGAATTTTCATCATAAACAGTTAACTGAAATACAGTAATCGCTAACACAAAAAAAAAATATTCATAACTGTTGGTTTGCTTATTTATTCTGAAAATACCGCTTTCTTTGTTTATTTACAACATCATCGCCGCGTTTGTGTGTGTGTAGTTGCCAATTTATTTATTTATATTTGCTTTGCTTCGCACGAGAAATATTCCTCATGTCGACATGCCCAGCAAGGATGTCGAAAGTGGAAAATGCGGTAACTGTAAGAAAATGGTTAAAGACAGCGATTCAGCAGTACAATGTAGGCTGATAAGCAGTCAAGATGAAAATTCTTCCATAAAATTCTGTCAAAATTAAGCTGATAGTCTCAACAAAATCATAGAGATGACAGAAATAATAAATGAGAAGGTTTGTATTCTCGAAAAGAAAATAAATCACACTGAACAAAACAATAGTGGAAAGCTATCATACGCGACGGTTGCTAAAGCGGCATCAGTACCTACAGATAAACGAACAAAATATTAAAATGGTGGAATAGTTGTCAAACTGAAGACACAACAAAACTCAGATTGCACCATGTCGCTGATTCGCAATGAAATAAAACCCTCGAGTTTAAAGACTCCAATAGTTTTCAGAAAGCCACTATCCAATGGAGCAGTCATAATAAAAACGGACAACAAAGCGAATAATGCGATACTTATTAAAGAAATGGAAGCCAAACTTGGTCACTCCTGTATTATTGAGCAGACAAGGCAACGTGCCCCTCGTATAATAATACACGGACTTAAAAGGGAGTATTCCAGTGAAGAGTTATTGTCTCAAATCAAGTCACTTAATCAAAATGGAGATCCTGCTTCAGAGATAAAAGTAGTTCACACTAAAACTAATACAAAAACAAACAAAAATATCACGTTTGTGGAAGTAAACGGCTATTTATACAACCGTATGGTCAATAAATATATAAACATTGACTTTAGTAGTCACTACTGCAAAGAAGACTTCAACTTACTGAGGTGTTACAGATGCCAAAGTTATGGTCACTCTTCGAAAACGTGTAAGCAATCACAGGATACATGTGCGAAATGTTCAGGATCGCATAGAGCAAGTGATTGTATTCAGACCTCAGTCAAATGCAGTAGTTGTTTTTCCAAAAGGTCTGTCAATTGTCTCCACAGAGCTGACAGTGCATAATGTCCGGAATATCAAAAAGCTTTAAAGGTTGTGCGGAATAAAACTGACTATTTCTGTATAAAATTATAAAATTATAAACATGGATAAATGGATAAAAAATTTATATGCTAATCTACGAAGCATCAGAAATAAAATGACAGAATTAGAAGCACACCTTTTGCAAAACAACGACATCCAGGTTTTAATATCCGCTGAAACATGGTTATACAACTCAGAACAGCAATATTTTAATCTGAAGGGTTTTACTGCTATACACAACTGCCGTGATTCTGGTCAAGGAGGAAGCACTGCTATTTGCATTAGGAAAGATATCAAATTTCGAACTGTCCTGATTGATGATACTTACCATAATACCAGTAATAGTCGAGTTAATTAATGACAATTCACCATTAATGCTAGCGACTTTTTATGATCCACCTTCTGCCTCAAAGGATCAATTTGTTGAATACCTTGATGCAATCTACTTAAAATATCCAAGGATTCTATCAGTGGCGGACATTAATATTGATATACTATAAGCGAACCTGACAACGCAAAACAATCATGAAATGCTAAAGATCAACAACATTGAGATTCTAAATCGGGTCTCTCCAACAAGATACACGGAACAATCTGGCACATTACTAGACCATGTATCTACAAATACTCAAAAAATTATTGCCAATCATAGCGTCCAATACGATGACTGGCCAGAACTTGACCACAAAGTGCTGACACTGACAATCAAACATACTAAAAATGTAAAGATTAAAATGGAAAAAGACACATCAAATTACTCGATATTGAAGCTTTTAAAACTGAGGCAAACTTGAATATTAACAAAATAAATGATCTGTCAATAAAAACGATAATCAACGCTATTATATTATAGCAAAAGAAAAAGCAACTAGACTCAAAACGAGGCGTACGCGCAATTCTAATTGGATAACGGATGAGGTGTTATCTCGAATTGATAAGAAGCGTAGATTATACAAAAGAATGGTAAAAGACCCTTTAAATCAAATCTTAAGAGCAGAATACGCACGAATCAAAAATGAAACGACCAAAATGATACGGCTGACCAAAGAGAAGTTTTATAATTCTCGCTTTGCGTCGACAGTCGGTAATCCAAGGAAACTATGGACTCTTATCAAAGAGACTCTCGGTCAAAACAACAGCTCCCATTACCAACCGGGATTCCATGAATTGGACATGAATCCAGGATTAACGACTGACCATACCGAAATTGCAAATCGGCTCAACGATCACTTCGTGTCGATAGCAGACACCCTTGCGAAAGACTTAAAAAATTCTAATGGAGAGTATTATCCGAAATACAGTTGTCCGGTAACTGATAAAACCATGTTTCTATATGCTACCTGTACAAAAGAAATTAGTACAATAATAGCAGAGCTTAAGAACAACATAGCTCCAGGTATTAACGGAATAACAACAAATGACTTAAAAACTTTGGCATCGTTTATATCGTCACCACTTTCTAAAGCGATTAACGTTCATATGGCTGATGGCACATTTCCATCCTGCTTAAAGACTTCTTTAATTACCCCAGTGTTCAAAAGTGGCTCTAATACAGACCCCAACAATTATAAGCCGATCGCTCTGACAAGCTCTATCAGCAAAATCTTCGAAAAAATTAGCAACAAAAGAATCACAAAATTTATAAGCAAAAATGGTGGATTCGATCGGAATCAGTATGGATTTCAAGAAAAGAGCAACACTACATCAGCACTGATCGCTGCGATACAATTCATAAATAATGGTCTTGAAAAAGCTTCTATGTTACGTCAGTCTTTATAGATCTTAAGAAGGCATTTCACACGGTAGACCATAAAATATTGCTTCAACGTCTAAATGAACTAGGTATAAGAGTAAAATGTAATGATTTAATAAAAAATTATCTCCTAGGACGTACTTACATAACAAAAAATGTGGGCAAATTCAGTGATCCTAAATCCATTAACATTGGAATTCCGCAGGGTTCAATTCTTGGCCCTACTCTTTATCTACTTTACATCCACAACATACAGTACATCTAAGAGCGAAATATATAGTATATGCGGATAACACACTATTGCTCTACGAAGCAGAAAATCAGCCAGAATTGGAACTTTTTATCAACACTGACCTCAAGCTATTTAAGAAATGTCTGTTGGGCAATATGTTAACTCTAAATACATCAAAGACTAACTTCATGATATTTAAGCAATCGAACAAAGATGATATTAATCTAAAACTCAATATAGATGGAATTGAATTATCTAGATCAAAACAAACCAAGTATTTAGGATTAATGATTGATGAGAATCTAACATGGGCTCCGCATATTAATAACGTACGCAAGAAAATAGCACCCATCACTGGAGTCCTTCGGCGCAGACAATTTTCTACCAACACCAATAAAAGAAATTTTGTATAACTCGTTTATTCTATCTAATGTAACCTATGGAATTGTAATATGGACCCAAACATCTATGTATAACATGGAAAGAATATCGAGGATTATGAATAAAAGCATCAAGGCCGTATATAATTTACCACATCTGACACCATCAGCCGATCTATACGTAACCTACAACAAGTTAAACCTGCAGCAAACATTAAACCTAGAGAGATCAAAATTAATGTACAATTTAATAAATCAATGTCTAAAATCTTCAATAGTCATTACGTACAACGAAGATATTCACAATTACAATACACGGAATGCAACTTCGATAAGAAATCGAAATTGCAGGACGAATCGTTTGAGGAAGGATCCCATCTACGAAGCAATTCGATACTTCAACTCCTTGCCAATTTATATTAGACAGGCGAAGAACATCAAGTGTCTCGAGATTGCAGTAAAGAAGTTTATACAGCAATCGTAAATATATTTAACTTTATCTGTATTATTCACTATTTTCTTATACATATATGATCGCTTGATATTACGAAAATTTTCCTAATACCAGCTAGTAGCTGTCTGGGAAACTATTCATAGAATGTGGACAAATCCATTAAATTTATTTAATTTGATTTGTGATGGTTAATTCCAATGAACAGATGAACACCCATAATACGGATTCGGGTGAGCTTCATCGTTCATTGTAATGTAATCAACCCAACCATTTCCTTTTTTTTTGTTTTTCTTATCTATTTATTTTATTCCTATAACTTATCTTAAATTTTTTTTTTTTGCTTTGCTTTTATTTTTTCTTCTTATTTCGATTGTACATTCTTTTTACCTTTATTTATTTATTTTTTTTTAAATTATATCGTTTTAAGTAAGGTTTAGTTTATTTAAGATGGATTAAATTTAAATCATACATAGCCACCGATAAGCTTAAGCAACGAAATTTACAAATACGAAGTTTTCAATGTTAAGTCACATATGAGGAGCTGGAAACAATAGTAATAGAAATTGAGGCAATTAAAATTGAATTCCAGACCACTAACACCGATGTCTACGGACCCCAAGTATTTAACGGCGCTCACCCCAGGGCATTTTTTGATTGACGAGCCGATAACCAGTAGTATCGACACTCAAGCACAAATTGTCTCAAAAATGGAAACTTGTCCGAGATATAACGAACAAATTCTGGCAAGGATGGTCGATCGATTACCTAAGCGAGTTACAACATCGCTATAAATGGAAGCACTATAATAATATGACCCCCCTAGTTAGGCGTTGGGCGATGTGTTAACAACTCATCCTCGGAAAAACTACATCCGTTTCGAAACCTGAAGCAACGCGTCGGACCGGATTGATTCAACGGCAACGACCATGCAAACGAAAAATGGACTATTCCTTCGGATCTTGGAACGGGCGATCCCTGTACACAGCAGGAGAATTGACAGCACCTCTGGAACAGGCAAGCAAATACAAAATGAACATCTTTACACTTTAAAAAACCAAATTGTTAGGTAGCGAAGCTACTGACATTAGATCGCATACAATTTTCAAAAGTGGGTAAAAATCGGGAAGCCGATGTAAAACTAAAATGGGAGCAATACTTTGAACATCTTCTTAGTCCGAGCCCATCACCCGCAACAGCAGCAGCAGACACAATATCAGGTGTGAGTGATGTATCAGCTGATGAAGATTCCACTTTGAGTCCTCCCACACACGAAGAAGTAAAAACAGCTCTGAAGAACCACCCAAACAACAAAGCGCCGGGCCAGCTGAGCTTCTGAAAACCGGCGACATCTGCATAGCGCGTCTCCTACATAGATTAATCACGGACATATGGACGCAGGAAACACTTCCTGAAGATTGGTGCAAGAGCATCTTATGCCCAATTTATAAAAAAGGTGACAAGCTCTGCTGCAGAAACTACCAAGGAATATCTCTATTGTGTACGTCTTACAAAATCTTGACGAAAATTCTGGACAAGAGAATTAAGCCCTATGCTGACAAAGTAATTGGAGAATACGAAGGCGGATTTAGAGCTGGACGATCGACCACGCACCAGATATTCTCAGATAACGCAAGCACACCGATTGTTCTTAATGGACAAGATGTTGTAGAGGTGCAAAATTTTTGCTACCTCGGAAGCATTGTCAGCATGGACGGCGGAGCCGAAAAGGATATTGAGGCTTGTCTAAATAAAGCTGGTCAGGCTTTCGGTATCCTTCCCATCGTCAAATCCGTGTTGCTATATGGCTGTACTACGTGGAAAGTGACCGTTCGACTTACCAAGAAACTACAGACTGTCGTGACACATTTTAAAACTATTCTGACCCGAAGTGATCTCCAACGACGAACTTTGGAGTACAACTGGCCAGACTAAAATAGGTATTGATATTCAAAAGCGGAAGTGGCAGTGGATTGGTCATACTTTGAGGTAAGCAGAGCGAAACATCGCCAAACAGGCTCTGGATTATAATCCTCAAGGAAGACGTCGGGTTAGTCGACCATGTAACACATGGAAGCAAGCAGTTGAGTAGGAGGCCAGAGGAATAAAGAAGTCCTGACAACAGCTTAAGGCTCAGGATCGCGCCTTGTGGAAGAGAGTTGTTTCTGTCGTATTTCCCTATAGGGGGTCATAAAAGGATTTTGATTGATTGATTGATTGATACATATTCGGTTAAATATTTAACAAAATGTACTTGGGGCTCGATTATGTGCCCTGAAAAATTAATAACATTCTGCCATTTCATTAAAAGCAGCCGAAAATTAATTTTTCATTGGAAATTTCCCGCACTCACACATCTTCAACAAACAGCTGTTGGCTCCAGTTTACGCTTCTATCTTTTGACACTTGGCAGAAAAAACATCCCAATAGGGATTTTCGTAATCCCTTTTCAATGCTTGAGGCTTCCGTGGCGTAGTGGGCAGCGTGCGTGCTTCACAGTTAGTAGGTCGTGGGTTCGATTCCCACTCTAGACAATGGAATTTTTTTAAGCACGAATTTTCAGTTGCTACTGGCGATGAAGAATTATTCGAAATAAAATGGGCAAACGGTGTAAAAGTGAAACAGTTCCACTTGAAGGATATATACTTAGTAAATGGCTTCTGTTTACTTTCTATCATTCAGTACCCCATAACATCTGCAAATATTTGTCAGTTACAGCCAGTACAACTGAAAAATATGTATCAGCTTCTGCACTCGTTACGGTCGTTCTCACTCCCTTTCCCAATCGCATTCCTTCGTGTAAAAAAAAAATGCAAGAAATCATTCATTTTGACCTAAGAAATATGCATTGCATTCCAAAGTAATGTGAGGGCATTGCATAAAGTAGCAGTTTAATTAGGAAATGTGATATGCATTGCAAGGTAATGTGAGGAGATCGCATAAAGTAAATGATCATTGTTAAAAACATCAATGTCATAGCTCGTTTGTTTTCAGCATAAAAATTTTATAAGTCGTTCGTTTATAAAGTACGTTACGCAAGAAAAAAATTTTATGTTTTTTTTACTTTTCCAGCAACAAAATTGGATAAATAATAGCAACAGAATTTAAAATACTGAGTACTAAGAGAAGGATCTAATTTCACCACATTTTTCGTTATTAATTCAAAATTAACCGCTCCTTCAATATTAAATTCAATTCCTTCGTAACGATTACGTTTTCTATTCATTTGCAACCACTCCATCATTGATCCTTTTTCTACCATTATGTTGTCGGTTCTTTTCCAACCTTTACATTATTCACTCTTTTCCATAGATTCCAATGTCAATTCTTTGTATTGCAGAAAGTAGCAAAAAGGGTTGCTTGCCTACAACATCGCAATGTTTAAGTAAAGTAAAGTTTTATGGCAGAAAGTATCTATAGTAGCTTCAAGGAATGAATTGCACCATCGGTGCGATAATGATTGCATTCCCTACTGGGATTTGTCAGAATGACTATACAGTCTACACCTATTTTAACTAACACGTTGATCGTAACATTGGGCAAATTTTCGTATTAAATTTTTTAGACCGGACAAACTTTGAACTAAAATAGTCATATGTCAGACTCCTAAACCAAGGAAGTTCCTCAGTTATACAGTGACTTTACTCCAGTGAAGAATTATTGTCTCATATCAAGTCCTTTAATCAAGATGTAGATCTGCATTCAGAAATAAGTAATTCACACTAAAACTAACACAAAAACAAATAAAAACATAATAGGACTACGACTGGGCGTAAAGCCCAACCGTGCGATACTCTAAATGAGAGAGAATTTTTTTTATTTTAAGAAATTTTGTAAAGGGAGTGGTAGAGGGGGTGAGGACATTGAACTAATTTTTTCACATCACTCTAAGCGTGCTATCCAAATATTTTATACAAAATTTAGGATTCAATAATTTAATAGGTACTGAGAAAATTAGTGTATTGGATTAAGTGAAATTGTGCAGTTTGTATGGGAGGTGGTAGATGGAGTGTGAATTTATTAATGACGTTTTTAGAAATAACTGTAAATATCATTTAATTGACATGTTTTAAATTCCAGATTAGTAGCATTCATACTTTTCAGGAAAATCGTTTTTTTGTAAAGTTGCTGAATTGTGTCAAATTGTATGGAAGGTTATGGAAAGATTGGAGCTAAGCACCTAATTTTTTTTGGTCTTACTAATAGTTCTAAATAATTATTTATTGCATAATTTCAGCTCGATAGATAAATTTCGTATGTACAGAGTAAATTTATTTAGATTATTTCATAAAGAAGTGCAGTTTGTATGTGAGGTGGTGGAAGGAAGGGGAGGAATCAACTAATTTTTATACAGCAGATTGAAATTATTAGAAAAGTAATATATTCCAAATTTCAGATCAAAAGCTACTAATAATTCCAAATAAATATTTAGTGCAAAATTTCAGCTCGCTAAATTTTATACACACTGAGTAAATTGGTTTAGAGTATTTCATGAAAAAGTGCAGTTTGTATGGGAGGTGGTAGAAGAAGGGAGAGAATACGCCTAATTTTTATATGGTTATATAAAAGTAATATGTTCCAAATTTGAGACATATAGATTTTATACTTTTTGAGCAAATCCGTTTATTGTCAAATTGCGCAATTGTGTCATTTTGTATGGGAAGGTGTAGAAGGGGTGGAGCGATTTGGACCGTTCACGAACTTGTCCTTACTTTTTTGTCAAAAACGACGTGTACAAAATTTGAACTTTCTAGATCAACTCGTTCTCAAGCTAGAGAGGACACGGACGGACAGACGGTCAGACAGACGGACAGACGGACGGACATCCGGTTTTCAGATTTTTGAGTGATTATATGAACTTCTGTATCATTCATTTTTTTCTCCGAGCCTTATTTCTTAGCGTTACAAACTTTGTGGCAAACTTATAATACTCTCAGATTCCATCTAGAGTATAAACAGGCTTCCGTGGCGTAGTAAGCAGCATGCTTGCTTCTCAGTCAATAGGTCGTGGGTTCGATTCCCACTCCAGACAGGGGATTTCTTTAAGCGCAAATTTTTCAGTTGCTACTGGTGATAAAAAAATTATTCGAAATAAAATGGGGAAACGGTGTAAAAGTGACAACAGTTCCACTTCAAAAGGCCTAGATACTCAGTAGATGGTTTCTGTTCGCTTTATATCATTCAGTCCCCCATAACATCTGCAAATATTTGTCAGTAAGCAGCCAGTACAACTGAACAGTATACCAACTTCTCCACTCGCTACGGTCGTTCTCACTCCCCTTCCCCAACCTTTCCAATCCCATTCCTTCCCTCCATGACTGTGTTTGTGAATTGCACATAAAGGCCGTAATTGAAAAAAAAAAAAAAATTAAAAATAAACATAACAGAATTTTGAGTGACGTAAGGCCAAATTTCTGTCTTAATACTCCACAGACAAACAGTAAAGGATTTAAAAACAATCAATCTGGGCAAACTTATTGCAAAAAATGTACATGAAATAAAAGATTTGACTGAAGAGTAGCTGAAGAAATAAATTTTTTGGATAAAACTGCCAAACCATTGCCGCAATTTGTTAAAGGCATAAACAACAATGTGGTTGAAGGTATTTTTGGAACTGTGACACTTCCTTAAGTTGTATACTTAATATACAAATGTGCAGTACCAGGGAAATTTGTAATGTCTTATAGATACTACGATGGTAGTACAGCCCAAATCGGGACTTGGCCTCCTGAACTTCAGGTTCCTTAACATTTTTCATTATTTATTGTGGAAGGGTTGTTAGACCTTCGCAAAACTCTCTATCTATGAATTTTTCATTTTCGTAGATTGGGGTGACCAAGGTATACCCAAGAAGGTAGTGTGATGGAATTATGCGTCGACCGGGATTTGAACTCACGACTTTCGCATTGCAGACCAACACGATACTCACTAGGCTACACCCTTTATGGATGCTTTTGTTTAAAATGAAAACAAAAAATAAATTTGCAAAATTTTCAATCAGCAAATTTTATTTTATCTGCCAAAAGAACAAAATTATGTGGAAATCCTAAAAAACTTGTGCCCTGTCTTTGGTGTCCGATGAATTTGATAGCAATGTCCTTCCCATATTTCCAATATCGAATTGAATCAATAAAACCAAGTAAGTTGAAGTACCGGACATCACTGTCATGACCAAGCTCCTCTTCAATTCAAAAAATCCGGCAGCGAAGAGTTGAAACTTCTTCAAGATCAGCTGCAGTGAGTAACCTTCAATCTAATAAGAAAAGTTCGTTGCAGCAATTGAACCAATTAGAATAGTTAACTTACACTCCGATCCAGTCGATCTTCTTGATACTCCAAATTGGTAAGTTGGGTGAGAATTTCACGAGCATCACTGGATGCTGCAGTTATCAGCGACGCATTGGAAACTAGCAGGATCGTATCCAATACATGCCAGATCACGCCAAAGCCGAAAAACACGACCATGTTGAAGTCCGCCTCCTTGTACATTTTCGGTATCATAAAATATGAATAAAATAACATAGTGACGCTATTAACAAACGTGAAAAGGATTGCAGTAAGAAGCTGAAAGGAAAATATTTCATTCAGGCTCATAGCCACTTGATAGATTCTCGAGTTGAGCACAGCAATCCGATCGATCGAATCGCTAAGGTCACAACACTTTTGTAACGTCAGAGCTGCAATTCGTCCTGCCCGTTTCCGATAGGTGACTTTCCGGTCTTCTAATTCCTTAATTTGTTTCTGAAGTCCGTTATTAAGTGCGGCATAGAAATCCCGAAGTATTAAGCCGAACAAACTAAACGAATGTAATATTATGTAGAGCATGTTAAATCCCAGCAAGGATACACACCAGATGGCCATAATCCAGTGATTGCTCTGTAATTCTTCCTGCGTGACAGCTATACATAACGACAATGTCTGATGAACGGGCAAAATCATTTTGAACACTATAAACACGAGCATTAAACTTTTGGGATTGAACTCATAATCCTTGCTCAGAATTTTCGCGATTGCCAGAATTTCATTGACCAGTAAGGGAAAGCGATATCGGTTTTGAATTATTGAGATTGATCCCGTACACAGGATGATATAGACCGTAACATAATCGAATATATTGATGAATTGGAAAATCACAACGTCGGAACTGAAAGAATCGCTCATGGTGATTTTGTACAGATTATAGGACATTGTACTAATCACAAGTGCACAAGCTATGAACGTGTAAATCGCGAGAGTTTTTGGGGTATCTAAATTATTAGCGAGCTTATTGTATTTATAAGGCATAACACCCATTATCCGGAAGTACCACATGGTGATGATAAGAGAAGCGTACGTAGCACGAATCAAAATTGAAGACATTTTCAAAAATACACCTTTACGCGAGCATGTAATCGATTCGACTGCCATTAAGGGACATTGTGACCAATTATGTTCATATGCGTTATATTTTGGTCGTGCTTAGTTCTGTTTTGCTTATTAGCTAATGCCATCGATTTACTACTGTTATCGAGAACCTTCAAAAGTAATGTGTTCGGTAAAGGACGGAATTCGTAATGAAGATTAGAAAGACTAGACTTCGAATTTGACTACTGATTAAAGAAAAGATGAAGTTGGATAGCCAAAATCAACGATTGGTCATAAGAATCTGAAGTTGAATTTTAAACAAGAAGACGGTTTGTACTTCATTGCTTTTTGTTTTTTAAATACACAAGGATATGATCACTTAACACAGTTTGCCAGACCTTCCCACTTTCTTGAAAATTAAATAGGCAATTTTTCAGAGTGAATTTCGGGTTACCAAGAAACTGCAGATTTTTGAGAACGTATATTAGAAGTAAGGGCGCCAACAGGGTCGGGCAGGGGATTGAAAAAGTAATATCTGCTCTGCCCTGAATTTTATTCTGAGCCTGCCTTAAAAAAATGTGTAATATATTGAATATCAAATGTTTACAAGACGTTGCCCTTTTATTAAAATGCTGTAACAGTGTATATACAAAACCATTAACTAAAAATTGTGTGCACTTTGCATAAAGATAACATTTTTTATCATCCGGATAATTAATATTCACGCCCTAATGGAAGACTGGGACGAGGCAACTACGGATGAGCTTCATAGTCGCCTTGAAACAACGTATGGCTAATTGCCCTCAAATGACATCAAGATCACTTTAGGTGATTTCAACGTGAAGGTTGGGAAGAGGAAGACACATAGAGGAACAACCGGAGGGTACAGTCTCCACTAATGACAACGGCCAACTTCTAGTTGATTTCGCCTGCAGTAGAAATATCGTAGTAAGCTCAACATGCCTCCCGCATAGGGGCATTGTTTTACCAAAATTGTGCATTTGTATGGGAGGTGGTAGACGGAGTTTGCTGATCAAAACAAAATTTTTTGTCGTCAATGATATTTCTATTATTATAATTTCAATAAAACTTCAAGTCGATAGCTTTTACAGTTTCGAAGAAAAATAAATTTAATTAAAATTTTGGAGAAGAGATAGAAGGAGTGAGGTGAAGTTGATGATTTTTTTTTAAAACTGATTTAAATTATAATGAAATTAACACTGGCAAAAATTTGTTCATTTAGCTTCGCTACACTCAGAGAAAAAAATTATTATATTAACGAAAAACTACAGTTAAATCAATGAAAATTTACATTCCATACGAGCCTATGCGAACTTTTATTCATTGTAAGAAATTATTTTCTTTAAAATAATAAAAACTTTTTTTAATTCAAATAAAGTATACTTACTTACTTACGATGGCGCTACAGCCCAAATCGGACTTTGGCCTCCTGAATGCTTTGCCTCCATCCATCTCGGTTCAGTGACCGCGTCCTCCAGTTTGAAAATCTTAGCAGTGATTTGCTGTCTGCGTCAATCGAATCCTCCCAGCGCTTTCGTGGTTTTCCGACCGGTCTTTGTCCGTTGACTTTCCCTTTTAGTGTGCGTTTGGGAATTCTTCCGTCATCCATCCGCTCCACATGACCAGCCCATTGTAATTTTTTAAATTTTATGAGGGTTGACACTTCTGGATTGTCGAAGATGGCATACAATTCTCTATTGTATCGTATTCTCCAGATCGAGTCTTCCCTCACAGGTCCGAGGATTCTTCTGAGGACCTTCCTTTCAAAGGCGTTAAGTCGTTTTTCGGACGCCTGAGTTAATGTCCACGTTTCGCTGCCATAGCATAGCACAGGTCTTATGATTGTTTTGTATAGCTTAAGTTTTGTTTTCCTGTGCACGTTCTTGTTTTTGATTATTGGAAGTACCGAATAATAAGTCTTGTTTGCCATCATTATCCTTCTTTTAATTTCGATGGGTTCGCTTTCATCCTTCGATAGATTTGCCCCTAGATATATGAAGTTGTCTACGTTTTCTAGGTTATAGTCTCCTACTGTAATATTTTGTCTGATTGCCGTCTTTTTCCTAGTTTGCGTCATAATTTTTGTTTTGTTTTCATTAATACGTAGTCCAACTTCCCTTGCTACCGAGTCAAGGTTTACAAATACTTCCTTAGCACTCTCCAGAGATCTTGCAAGGATATCTATGTCGTCGGCATATGCTACGAGTTGTGTGGATTTGAAGCATAGTGTTCCCTTGGTGTCAACGGGAAGTTTCCGAACAACATATTCGAGTGTTAAGTTGAAAAGCATTGGTGCGAGGCCGTCACCTTGTTTAAGGCCGTTGTCTGTTTTAAAACTGGAAGTCAGATCGTTTTCTACTCTGACTTATGACAAAGACTCAGTCATTGTCGTTCTTGTCAGTCGAACCAGTTTCGGTGGGACTCCAAACTCCAACATGATTTTATACAGTACGCGCCTGTCGATACTGTCGTATGCTTGTTTGAAGTCAACAAATATCTGGTGCACATCAATATTATATTCCCAGCACTTTTCCAGCACCACATAACAACATCGCACAGTGATCGTGTGCAGACGCGCTTCGTTTTATTTAGTTTTGTTTTTTTTTTTAGTTCTGTTTTAATTTCTTTTGTAGTTGTTTTTATTTATACATTTTTCGGTTTTAATTTCAAAATTTTAATGCAGTGTGGTTTTCTACTATGTTTTAATTTAATTGATTTTTTTATTATGTGCGCGTCGGCTTCACTTCTAATCTCGAAGCTAAGTATAAGCTAACGGAGTCTGCAGTGTTTTTGTTGTTGCCCGTGCGAAGGCATAGAACTGCACGGGTAAATAACAGTTTAACGCTGTTGATTCCGATCTAACTAAATTACTTTGTATTGTTGTATCTCTGTTTGTGTATTGTCTCAGTTTGGTGTTACCAGAGCGTTGTGTTTATTTTAATTTATTTGACTTTTTTATTTATTTATTTTCTTGTTATTCCAATTTTTTTTTTTTTTTAATTGTTGTAGGCAAATTTTATAGCAAAATTTTTTTTTTTCCGTGAATTGTCCTAGGAAATTTGTTATATGTATAGTCTTTAGTCTTTTTTATTTTCGTTTTCTTACGTTCCAATTTTGTGTTTTTTTTGTGTTCTAGCTAAATTTATTAGTAAAATTTTTTTTTTTTTTTTTCGTACATTTTCGTAGATATTTTTTCGCTTCTTATCATATTTATATTATCATATAATATTGATCATGAGTAGCTTTACTATTGATCAAGTCAATGTTCGGGGACTGAACTCTGCCTATCTCTCGCTGTATATCCATACCCAAACTAAAAGACCGGATATACTAGCACTAGGCGAATGCAAGGTGGTACCGGGAAGTAAACAGTTTTATTCTGTTCCCGGATATCACCTTATTCCCGCATTTTTTCGCCAACGGGGTGTCGCACTCTACATCCGCGATGATGTGTCTTTCCAATTAGTTCCCTATTTGGGGAACTGCTCCAATCCAGAATTTAATTATATCTGGATAAAATTGCTGATCCAAAGACATGTCATGTACTTCTGTTATGTATATAGAAGCCCAGCAATGACTGCAGCGAACACTTTATTAGAACTGGATGGGTTAACTGAATCTATCCAGTCAATAAACACTGCAAACCCTGACGCTGAAATCGTTATCGCGGGCGATTTCAATGTTCATAACATTGCCTGGCTTAAACACTCCTCGACTACGGACCAGGAGGGGCGTGATACTGAGCTTTTTGCTTCTATAAACGGTTTAACACAGTTGGTAGATGAGCCTACTCGTTTACCGGATGTTGCACAGCATTCTTCTAACCTTCTTGACCTTTTTCTCACCAGCCACCCAGAGAAATATTCTGTCTCTGTCATATCACCATCGCCAATTGGGAATACGGATCATTTTTTGATTCGTGCACAATTCCCAGTTGCAGCACTAACACCGCTGACAATCAAGGCACCCCGAAGAAATATTTGGCATTTCAAAAGAGCCAATTGGGAGGCGCTAAATGACTTCTTCAATGCCTTTAATTGGAAATTGTGCTTTGATTCCAATGACTGCGATGAAGCTTGTAGACTTGTCACCGAGATTATCCTGAAAGGTATGAAGCTCTACATACCTTCCAGTTATAAAAGAGTTAGGCCGTCGAAGGACTCTTGGTTCAACAATGAATGTCTCGATGCAATTAAGACCAAGAAACAAGCATTTCAAACCTTTAAAGGTAATAAAACACCTGCCAACAGAGAACTCTTCAATGCGTCAAGAAATGCCTGCAAATCCATACTCAATCGTGTTAAGTTTGAGCATGACCAAAAACTTC
The DNA here is from genome assembly GCA_963669355.1 of Chorisops tibialis. Lineage (NCBI taxonomy): Eukaryota > Metazoa > Arthropoda > Insecta > Diptera > Stratiomyidae > Chorisops > Chorisops tibialis. The sequence continues at coordinate 70,911,853 of OY770263.1, read as the reverse complement.
GACGGAAGATCCTTCAGTGCCCTAAAGGCTCGAGATCTTACTGGTCATTCGTCAAAACGGTCAACAACAATTTCATTTCTTCTTCAATACCACCTCTTGTTGATGGCGACCGTACCGTTATTGATCCTGTCGAAAAAGCTAACTTACTAGCAGCAAGTTTCGCTAGAAACTCACGTCTTCCACCTTCAAACCAATCGCCTCCCGCTCTAACTGATTCTGGTTTCTCATTGCCTAAACTACATTTTCGCACGAGACTTATTTCTAGGATCCTTCAAGAGCTCAATATCCACAAATCTGCTGGTCCGGACGGTATTCCCCCCATTACCCTTAAAAAGTGCTCCTCTTCTTTAGCTAAACCTCTTCGCAATCTTTTCTATCTTTCCTACTCTTCTGGGTGCTTTCCACGTTTGTGGAAAGTTGCGAATGTTCAGCCAATTCCCAAGAAAGGAAGCAAAGCGAACCCCGCTAACTACCGCCCTATAGCCATTACTTCAGTGCTCTCGAAAGTAATGGAAACTGCTGTCAATCGCAAAATCGTTGAATATCTCGAGGATAACCAGCTAATCCATGATCGACAGTATGGGTTCCGTTCTGGAAGGTCGACGGGAGACATTCTGGTCTACTTGACAGAACGTTGGAACTCATGCATACATAAACACGGCAAAGGTCAAGTTCTTGCACTTGACATTGCAAAAGCTTTTGACAGAGTTTGGCATGAATGTCTCATAGCAAAGCTTAGGGCCATTGGCCTTAATGCTACCCTTGTTCAATGGATTGAGAGTTTTCTTTCTGAACGCACTATACGAGTAGTACTAGATGGCGTTACTTCTTCCTCTTTCCCAATAGATTCCGGCGTCCCTCAAGGCTCTGTTTTATCTCCAACTCTTTTCTTAGTTTTTATCAACGACCTTCTGTCGTCCACTCTCAATCCAATCCATAGTTTTGCGGATGACAGTACTTTAGATAACACCTATGAATTTAACTCTGCTGCGGAATCACACAAGCATTCTATTGCTTCCAATCGCATGGAGTTATTCCGTTCGCTGAACTCGGACCTCAGCTTAATCCTGGAATGGGGCAGGAAAAATAGAGTAGAGTTCAACGCTTCTAAAACACAGGCCTGTCATCTATCCCTCAAACGTGATGCTCCTGTATTATCTCAAAATGTGACTTTTGGTGGCACACAACTTTGTACCTCGGATAACTTCACACTTCTTGGCGTTAAAATTAATGACCACCTGAATTGGGCCCAGCACATCTTTGATGTTGCCCTCGACGCCTCTAAACGTCTGGGAGTGCTCCGAAAGTGCAAAAAGTATTTCACGCCGAACGACCTAGCAACCATCTATAAGGCATACATTAGACCAAGTTTAGAGTACAATTCGCATGTTTGGGCTGGGGCACCCAAATCACACCTCGCGTTGCTCGACCGTATTCAAAAACATGCATTCCGACTGATTGGAGACGAGACCATCACGTCTTCTATCGATTCTCTCGAGCATCGCAGAGATGTCGGAGTACTCAGCATTTACTATCGCTACTTCCATGGTAAATGCAGTGCGGAACTAAGCACACTAATACCCCCACTCTATAATTTTCCCCGAGATACTCGTCAAGCTGAACGCGCACACGAGTACACTGTTAAACCCTTGCCTTCTCGTACAGTTAAATATAGGCAGTCATTCATTTCCCGAACGTCAAGACTTTGGAACTCATTACCAGCTAAAGTGTTTCCCAATGAATACAACATCCAGAGCTTCAAGAGGAATGTACACCGTCATTTTCGTCTTTCTCCACCTAAATTAAACTAATCTAACTTGAGTTTTTTTCTCCAATTCCTATACCGACACATCTGTGCATAGCATTATAGGGTGACCCCCTAAGTTGTGTTCGGTTCCTTAAAAAAAAAAAAAAAACCTGTTTAACTGAGAATATCTGGTCCGTGGTTGAGCGTCCAGCTCTAAATCCGCCTTGGTATTCACCAATTACTTTATCAGCATAGGGCTTAATTCTCTTTTCTAGAATTTTCGTCAAAATCTTATAAGACGTACACAACAGAGATATTCCTCGGTAGTTTTCGCAGCAGAGTTTGTCACCTTTTTTATAAATTGGACATATGATGCTCTTGCGCCAATCTTCAGGAAGTATTTCCTGCGTCCATATGTCCGCGACTAATCTATGTAGGAGATGCGCTATGCAGGTGTCGCCGGCTTTCAGAAGTTCAGCTGGGATTTGATCAGTGCCCGGCGCTTTGTTGTTTGGGTGGTTCCTTAGGGCTGTTTTTACTTCTTCGAGTGTGGGAGGACTCAAAGCGGATCCTTCATCAGCTGTTACATCAGTTATACCTGCTATTGTATCTGCTGCTGCTGTTCGTGTAGGTGATAGGCTCGGGTTAAGAAGGTGTTCAAAATATTGTGCCCATCTTAGTTTTATATCTTCCGCGTTACTTATAATGTTCCCTTCCGCATCCTTGCATAGGGTCGTTTTCGGTTTGTAACCTTCTTTCATCCTTTTGACAAGGGAATACGCGGCTCTTGTGTTGTGTAATTTAAATTGTTCGTCCATGTTTTTAATTTCGTCATTATTGTACTTCCGTTTTTTTTGTCTGCATATTTTGTTTGCAAATCGTCTAAGATCCTTGTACTTGTCTTGTTTGGCTCGTGTCGGCCGTTCCGTTAATATTTTGTAAGCTTCATTTTTTCGTTCTAAGGCATCTTGGCATTCTTTGTCGAACCAATCATTTCTTTTGCGCCGGGGTTTTTGTCCTATCACCTCCTCTGCGACAGATGTAATGCCATCTTTGATTTTTAAAATAAAGTATATTTTCATTGAAGTAAGAAAATATTTGATTGTTCAAAAAAAAAAAAGGATTGTGATTGGGAAGGTAGGGGGAAGGGAAGGAGTGAGAACGAACTGTATCGAGTGGTGAAGAAGCTGGTATGTTTTTCCATTTGTACTGGCTGCTAATGCCAAATATTTGCAGATGCTATGGGGAAACTGAATGATAGAAAGTGAACACAGAAACCAATGTTTCACTTTTACATCGTTTGAATAATTTTTCCTTATCAGCAGCAACTGACAAATTCGTACTTAAAATCTACTGCCCGGAGTGGGAATCGAACCTGCGACCTATATGACTATGAAGCGAGCACGCTGCCCACTACACCATGTAGCATTTTTTTTAAAGTGGCCTGTTTAAAGTGACGTGTTTCTTCTTTCACACACAAAAAGGGCGTACTTGGATGATATTTAATGAAATTCTTGTTTTTAAAATAATGTAGTCTACATTGCACTTACAAAACTTATTTTCGTTGCAGTTAAGACTTTTTTCATAAATTGTTTGAAATTATTATTCAATTAAAGAAAAATTTGTTTCTTTCTATGAAAAATGCAGTATTGTCAAATTAAAGACGATTTTTCATTAATTCTAAGTAATTAATTTTTCTGAGTGTAGCTTCAATGAAAATCGAATAAACACATTTTTCAAAACTGTGCATTTTTATGGAAGGGGTTAGAAAGAGTAGCAGGATCGGATTAATATTTTCTAACCTTAATGATATATATTTATTGTTATAAATGGACCCAAATTTCGAATCGATACCTTAAATAGTTTCGAAGAAAAATCAATTTCTTAATATTTCGAAATTTCATTAAACTTGTATGGGACAGGGTAGAAGGAGTGGGGGGATGTAGTAGGATGTAAATAACACAAAGCAAATTTCAGTACGATAACTCAATGCGTTCTAGAGTTATGTTGTAGACAAACGGACAGAGTTACTCGGAATCGAGATTTTTGATCGACAACAAATATTTTTGTACCCTTGGCGGTTCTGTGCGAGCATTATTTCTAAGCGTTACAACGGTAAGACAAACACAATATACTCTTAGATTTCATCTAGAGTATAAATATAACAAATAAAAAAACTAGCAATAAATAAATAAATAAAATAACATTATGAAAACAACAATTTATTAAGTTTAAGTTAAGAAGCATTTAGAGAACTAGACAAAGATCCAAATTGCAGTTTGTCATGATTGCGCTGAAGTCTTACGCACGAGAGTGAAAATAAACCTCTGGTAAGGCGCGTGGAGGATAAAAAATATCGGAATTTCTTGTACTAACAATTTCCATTTAGAAATTCAGTTCATCAACAAAATTAGACCTGATGGTACTATTTATAATTTTGTAAAGAAAGCACTCATCAATGTAAATTCTACGTATGTCTAAAGGATGTAGTTGAATTACCGTAAGCCTCGTAGAGTAGTCAACGTACGTTTTATTAGAACGAAAGAATAGAGTCCGCGTAAACTTAGGTTGAACAGATTCAATAGCAGCTGAGTGACACTTACGGTGAGAATTCCAAACTTCTAGAATACTACGAACTAGAGAGATAAAACGCAGAACAGCAGTACTAGTACGAGCGAAAGTTGAAGAAATTCGAAGGCGAAGCCGGTAAGTCTATAGGCTTGGCTATTAATCTTCTCAAAATGTGTAGTGAAGCTCAACTTCACATCAAAAGTCACAAATAGATCCTCCATAATTGATACTTCTGATAGTATAGTACCATCGATCAAATGAAGTAGCTCGGGAGGATCCGTTTTAAGTGAGAATGACATTGCGTAGTATTTTCCAATGTTTAAGTTTAGGTTATTCGATAAACGCCACCGTCATTTATAAAAAATAGGAATAATAGTGGGCCAAGAATAGACCCCTGTGGTACACCAGACCACGAAATACATACGACTCATGACCCTTAAAAGTTACACGCATGTTGCGAATAGATAAATAGGAAGGAATCCAGTCTAGTAAATTTCCTGAGACGCCATATATTTTAAGTTTCTCAATTAGAATCTTGGGGTTAACTGTGTCGAATGCCTTTGCAAAATTCGTATAAACAATATGAACAGAAAGATGGAGATCGAAAGATTTGGCGATAAAGTTTGTAAACTCGCACAGATTGGTAGTTGTAGTTTTTCTTCTAACAAAATCATGTTAACAGGGCGAAATCTGATGGCCAAGTTGGTCACATGTTACATTGCGAACGAGCCATTCAAAAAATTTCTAAAACAAGTAAGAATGGAGACAAGGCGATAATTTCAAGACGTCTTCAGGGCCTCCTTTCTTGAAAATAGGGGTAACGTTAGCAAGTTTCCAGACTTTTCGAAAAGTACCTTCGGAAAGTGATTATTAAAAATAAACGAGAGAGGAAAAGAGAGAGTGCTCTGACGAAAAAGTTAGAGATGCCATCGCAACGACCGTTTATTTTAGAATCTAGCGAGTTAATTACCTTTAAAACATCAAAGGAGGAAAGATAAATAGAACTAATGGATTCATGGCTAGAAACATTAAAAACATAATTTAGTTTCTTGTCTGGAATTTTAAAAACGGAAGAAAAATATTCAGGAAAAATATCACATATACGTAGCTTGGGTATCCGAGGTAGTATTATTTTGATATCTCAGAGCAGACTGAGCGTGCTGAGTCTTTTTATACTCTAGATGAAATCTGAGAGTATTATAAGTTTGCTCTAAAGTTAGTAACGCCAAGAAATAAAGCTCGGAAAAAAAATGAATGATACAGAAGTTAATATTATCACTCAAAAATCTCATAACTGGATGTCCGTCCGTCCGTCCGTTCGCTCTTTAGTTTGAGAACGCGTTGAGCTAGAAAGCTCAAATTTCATACACATCGTTATTGACAAAAAAGTAAGGTCAAGTTCGTGAACGGGCCAAATCGCTCCACCCCGTCTACCCCCTCCCATACAAAATGACACAATGCGCAATTTGACAATAAACGGATTTGCTCGAAAAGTATAAAAGCTATTGGTCTGAAATTTGGAATATATTACTTTTATGATAATATAAATCTAATGTATAAAAATTATGCGTGTCATCTCCCTCCTTCCACCACCTCCCATACAAATTGTACTTTTTCATGAAATCCTCTAAACCAATTTACTCTGTACGTATAACATTTATCGAGCTCAAATTTAGGAGTGATAATTTATTTAAAATTATTAGCAAGAACAAAAAAAATTAGATGATTAGCTTCACCCCTTCTACCCCCTCCCATACAAAATGATACAATTTCGCAACTCGACAATAAACATATTTGCTCGAAAAGTATAAAAGCTATTGATCTGAAATATGGAATGTAATACTTTTATGACAATTTCAATCTACTGCAGAAAATTTTATTTGACTCCTCCTCTTCTTTCCACCTCCTCCATACAACCTACACTTTTTCATGCAATGCTGTAAACCAATTTATTCAGTACGTATAAAACGTATCGAGCTGAAGTTGTGCATTAATAACTTATTTAGAATTATTATTCAGCCCAAAAAAAAATTAAAAGATAAGTCTTACCCCTTCTACCACCTCCCATACAAAATGGCGCAAATTTGGAATTTGACAATAAACGGATTTGCTCGAAAAGCATGGATGCCATTGATCTGAAATTTGTAGTATATTACTTTTTTTAATCTATCATATAAAAATTATTTAAGTCCTCCCCTGCCTTCCACCACCTCCCATACAAACTCTACTTTTTCATAAAATACTCTAAAACAATAACTCAGTGTGTATAAAATCTATCGAGGTGACATTGTGCACTTAATATTTATTTAGAATTATTAGTAAACCCAAAAAAATTCAGCTATTATCTGTACCCCTCCTACCCCCTCCCACACAATCTGACACAATTTCACAACTTTATAAAAAGCGGATTTTCCTGTAAAGTATTAATGCTATTGATCTACAATTTAAGACATGTCAAAAGCATGATTAAGGACTCGCCCCTCCTTGTACCACCTCCCATACAAACTACACAATTTGGCTAAATTCAATAACCTAATTTTCTCAGCAACTATTAAATTTTTTAATCCTAAATTTTTTGTGAAACATTTTAATAGCAACTTTAGCGTAATGGGAAAAAATTGATTCCATGTCGTCAACCCCTGTACCACTTCCCCTACAAAATTTCTTGAAATCAAAAAATTTCTCTTTCATCTAGAGTATAGCACGATTGGGCTTTGTGCCCAATCGTAGTCCTGTTATGTTTTATATCCCATTTGTCTTCAAATCTACTTTAAATAATGTCTCTTAAGGCATAATTTTAGGCGTTTCAGTAGAAGGCATTTTCGGAAACGGTAATTTTTGTTCTTTTGTGTACATTTGCACTTGAATATTCATGATACAAATTTATTCGTCACATACTTATGATATTACACCTGCATTGGTATCACGAAAATCGTTTGATTAACACGTGAATCTTAATTTCGTTTTCCTCGCCAATAGTAGTAATTCCTGTTATCAAGTTAATTGGAGCAAAATTATTTTTATTGACTTCTAAAAGTACTTTGAAAGTAACAAATTCTGGTACATACACCGCTGGAAAAAACATTTGCAAACGTAGTCAGAAACAAACTTTTTTGTTCAAAACTTTCTTTATTTTGAATTAAGCTTAACAATTTTTTAACATAATGATTTCCTGTAATGTATTAAACACAAAAGCTAAACAAATACTAATTTTTAACTCTCAGAAAAATACAAATTTCGATTGAGTCCCACTTTTAGTTGGACAATACATTTGCAACTTTTATTTTAAATGTTTCATTTTTACTTTATTATTCTAATAATAAAGTATTGTGAAAACTGCTACCCTGAAATTTAGTTTTTTCGCGTTTCATCACTAAATTAGCCTAAAAATTCAAAAACAAAAATTCCGCACCGCCGTACACCGTACATATGGACTCATATCTCCGAGACCGTTAAGGGTAGAATGTTCGTTTTTGGGTGGATTGTTGATTGGGTAAGTGAACTTTATTTCCTATATTTTTGGGTGTTAGGTGGAAGGGAGAGATGGGGGGAGGGAAAGAGTCAAAAATTACACTTGCTAATATCTCCACCACGAATGGAGATAAAAAGTTGAAAATCAGTAGAGATATAGAGAGGGTTGTGGGACAAACTTAAAAAATAATTTAATTTTTTTATCTATTGGCGTCCCAAAAGGGGGGCTAAAAACAAATTGTCGCCCGAATTGTTTTTTCAAATGATTATATCTTCAAAATTACTTACCGTAAAAAAATTATATTTTGAGACCATTAAGGTGGTATATAGCTCCACCGGAATCAGCTTAGAGAGTGGATAATTATTGTAAGGAAGAGGGTCAGGGGAGGGGTGTTCAAAGACAAATACTTAAAAATGAATATCTCAACTATCTCTTAAGCTATCTAATTGAAACTTAAAACATATATTAAGCTATATTAGGGAAATACGAAAAAAAATATAACATGTTGAAATAAAAGTTGTGGGGGGAAATGGGGGAGCATTTAAAAAAAGGCGTACTTTTCAAAATTACAAATCCTTATATCTCAAAACAGAGTACAGATATTAAATCAAAAATTTGTCAAATTGTAGAACTACATAGTCGTTAATTTTGGTAAAAATGTTAAGTTGGGAGGTGTAAGGGGAGGGAGGTGATAAGCAAAAATGTAGAAAATTTTAAGTAATTTTTTTAGGGCTCTGGTGAAAGATATGAAGTTTAAATTTTGCATGTGGATACATCTATTTGATTACATAGAAAAATAATAACAACTTGATCCATAATTGTTATAAACCGACTCCCCGGTCTAACGTACACAAGGTGTTTCGTGTCCATTGAAAGAAACACATAAACTGAAAATTTTTGAATGAAATTTTAACGTAGAAACTTGAGGATTTGCGAAATGCATTAAAAAACATAACAGGGCTACGATTGCGCGTAAAGCGCAATCTTACGATACTCTAGATGAAATAGAATTTTTTGTGATCCCAAGAAATTTTGTATGGGAAGTGTTAGAAGGGGTGATAGGATTGAACTAATTTTTTACCCATCATGCTAAAGTAGCTATAAAAATGTTTTATACAAAATGCTAACTCCAAAAATTGAATAGGAGCTGAGAATATTAGTGTGTTAGATTTAGTGAAAATGTGCAGTTTGTAGGGAGGTGGTAGAAACAGTGGGGGGATTTTAGTGATTTTTTCAAAAATAACTAAGAATATTGTAAAATTGACATCTCTTAAATTTTAGACCAGTAACATTTATACTTTTCAAGAAAATAGATTTTTTGTGAAGCTGTGAAACTGTGTCATATTGTATGGGAGGGGGTAGAAGCAGTAAATCTAATCAAATATTTTTTTCTGATCTTAGTGATAATGCTAATTAAGTATTTATCACAAAATGTGAGCTCGATAAATGTTATATGTTCTGAGAAAATCGGCTTAGAGCATGTCATGAAAAAGTGTAGTTTGTATGGGAGGGGTTGGAAGGAGAAGGAGGACGCAAATAATTTTCATACTGTATATTGAAATCATTATGAAAGTAATACATCCCGAAATTCAGACTAATAGCTTTTATATTTTTCGAGCAAATCCATTTATAGTCGAATTGCGAAATTGTGCCATTTTGTATGGGAGGGGGTAGAAGGGGTGAAGCTAATCGTCTAATTGTTCTTAGCCTTACTCACAATTTTAAATAAATATTTAGTGCACAATTTCACCTCGCTAAATTTTATACGCACTGAGTAAATTGGCTTAGAGTAATTCATGACAAGTACAGTTTGTATGGGAGGTGGTAGAAGGAGGGGGAGGGCACGCATAATTTTTATACGGTAGATTGATATTATCATAAAAGTAACATATTCCAAATTTCAGACCAATAGCTTTTATACTTTTCGAGCAAATCCGATTATTGTCAAATTGCGCATTTGTGTCATTTTGTGGGAGGGAGTAGAAGGGATGGAGCGATTTGGCCCGTTCACGAACTTGACCTTACTTTTTTGCTAAAAATGATACACAAAAATTTTTAGCACTATAGCTCAAAGCTTTTGGGAGTTATGCTGTAGACAGACGCACAGACGGACAGACGGACGGACAGACAGACGGACAGACGGACAGACGGACAGACGGTCACTCGGAATCGAGGTTTTTGAGCGACAACAAATATTTCTGTACCCTTGGCGCCTCTGTGCGAGCATTATTTCTTAGCGTTACAAACGGTAAGGCAAACACAATATACTCTCAGATTTCATCTAGAGTATAAAAATCCCTAAGTAAACGAAATATTAACTGGTCGAAAACCTTTAAAGCTTCTACCTCCTCCCACACAAAATTATTTTTTCGACCATTTTCAAGAAATCAATTATCACCAGTTAGGTCGCAAAATAGTCCGCTATCTTGAAGATAACAAACTTATCAATGATCGCCAATACGAATTCCGTTCCGGACGATCTACAGGTGACCTCTTGGTTTATCTGACTGACCGTTGGAACTCTTGCATCCATAAATTTGGCGAAGGTCAAGTTCTGGCGCTTGACATCACTAAAGCGTTTGACAGAGTTTGGCACAATTGTCTCCTAGTGAAGCTCAAAGCAGTCGGCTTTAATAATAACTTCGTAAAATGGATCGAGAGTTTCTTGCATGAACGCACCATACAAGTCGTATTGGATGGCGTAGCATCTTCTCCCTTTCGCATAGATTTATCACCCACACTCTTTCTTATTTTTATCAATGACCTTCTGTCGTCAACGCTCAATCCAACACATTGCTTTGCAGATGACAGTACCCTGGATAATTTCTATGAGTTCGACTCGATTACTAATGCTCACTGTGTCCCGGTAGCATCTAAACGTGCCGAACTATTTGGATCATTGAACTCTGACCTGAATCTAATCTTGGAATGGGGCAGGAGTAGAGTTCAACACTTCAAAAATACAGGCCTGTCATCTTTCCCTTAAACGTGATGTCCCGGCGTCGGTTTCTAATGTAACCTTCGGTGGTGTCCTAGTAAACTCTTCCGAATACTTCTCACTCCTTGGAATCAAAATGAATAACCACCTTAATTGAAACCAGCACATACTTGACGTAGCACTTGACGCTTCCAAACGCCTAGAAGTTCTCCGAAGATTTAAAAAATATTTTACTCCCAGTGACCTAGCAAATATCTACAAGGCCTACATTAGACCACGCCTCGAGTACAATTCGCATTTATGGTCTGGGGCACCCAAAACGCAACTTGCGATGCTCGACTGTGTCCAGAAACAGGCGTTTCGACTAATTGGAGATGAAGCCAACACGTTTCTATAGACTCCCTTGATCACTAATTTCATGGTAAATGCAGCGAGGAACTTGCTAAACTTATTCCTCCTCTGTACTCATTTCCTAAAAACACACGCCTAGCGTCAAGTGCACACGAGTTAACTGTTAAGCTTCCAACTTCCCGCATAGTGAAATATAGGCAGTCATTAATACCCCGAACTTCTAAGCTCTGGGAAACATTGCCTAAAGATGTATTCCCATTGTCATACGACCTTCGACGTTTCAAACTCAACGTCCACCGGCATTTTAGGCTTTTTCTTCCTTTTAATCCCGACTAACCTTAACTCCTTAATTCCTTTTTTCCCTTACCGACATGACTGTATAATTTACATTAAAGGGTAACCCCCTAAGTTGTGTTCGGCTACTTAAAAAAAAACTTAAAGCTATCAATTTAAAATTTTACTTAAGGGCTTTTAAAATAATTGGAACAAAATTGCGTCAAAAGTCTTGAAATCACTCTTGACCTTCTACCCCTCCCATACAAAAGTATGATTTTGACCAATTTCATTAAATCAACTAATAACCAACAAATTAAAAGCTACGAACTTGGAATTTTGTACAAGCACCTTACAAGAAAAATAAAATAAAACTGCATCATAAATTTTATGATTACCTTACTCGCTCCACCACCTCCCATACAAATGTTCGGTTTCGTGAATGTAAAATATACCAAATTTTATAAAAATTCTATACAACTTCGTCTATGAAACTGACATTCTATACAGAGAATATTAGACGTGATTCAAGCAATCAATTCAAAAGCTATTAACATCCACCCACCCTTACTATTATCCCTCCTCCTCCGCCCATAAAAATCCAAACTTGCAGAAACGAAATATTGTTAAATTGACAACAACAAGAACTCCCTTTCACTTAGCCTTCCCTAACCACTCTAACCTGCATATTAACTTTCCATTCATCCGCAACTGATCCCAAGAATAATAAAGTTTTGCCCGACTTGTTGGCAGTTTATTTAATATTTACTTGAATGGCCATGACTTTTGACAACTTGTGCACATCTTCTGGGCATAGATGAAATCAAGTTATCGATAATGCATTTTGGAATTCTTTCACACTCTTCTTTAACGGCTGTGTATATGTCTAATTTATAAGAGAAATTCTGGTAACGAAGATTATATGTTACAGTCTCCCAAAGATTCTCAATTGGATTGAGATCTGGGAATTGTGCTGGCCAATCAAAAAGCCTGACTCCATTATTCCCAATCCAACTCTTCACTAATTTTGAAGTGTGTTTAGAATCGTTATCATGTTGAAACGTCCACAATAAATCCATATGCTCATCAGTATATGGCAGCATCGTTTCCTCTAAAATTTCCTTATATTTAGCGGAATTCATTATACCATCAATTTTAAAAAGAGGTCCAAGGCCATGGCCAGAAAACATCCCCAGAACATTAAGTCACCTCCACCAAATTTCACTGTTTTAATTCGTCGGCCTAATACTAAAACCTCTTAACTCCAAAATCATAAAAAATTGGATTTTGAGCGAAATAATAAAAATACATAACGCTCGATATCCGAATTCATCTAAAATTATACTTTTGTTTATTTTCTGAAGCTAGCCTAATAGTAAATAACTTTTTGACATGAGCGGCATACATGCAGTGCGAACAGCAATAAGTTTTTTCTGTCTTCTGTAAAGTTCTATTTTTGTGAGTTACGAGATTTTAGCATTAGCCCTACGATCTGTGTACCGAGGATTCAGTCTTTCACCTTTAGGCCTTCTCACATGACGTAATCCATCAGTACCTCTTAAGTTAAATTGGAGAGCCGAGAATTATCTTATTTATTTATTTATATTAGGGGACCACGTGAGAACACTGCGGCCTTTTTGGCCTATTGTGCGATTATTGCCCCTATACCCTACCATAACTCAATAGCTTTAGCTAATCTGAGTATCTGTAAGGGAGCCATGTTGGCAAGTTCGTCGGTGGAAAGGAAACCTTTCCCAAGAAGATTATGCCTTTTCCTTGCCACTGCTTCACAGTGGCATAGGATATGTATTGTCGTTTCTGAGTCTTCGAGACAGAGGCGGCAGATGTCGGTTTCATCTAAGCCCATATTATTGAGGTGGTGGTTCACTCCACTGTGCCCCGTCATTAGGCCGATTAGAGTACTAATATCGCTCTTTCTGATTTTCAGGATATCCTCCACTTTTTTTTTTGTGGTATAATTAGTTTTTTTGAGGTTGAGAAGCCTGAAAGTCTATTCCAGTAGATTTTGTGTTCTTGTTCAACCTACTTCTTAAGTATCGAGCTTTGATGCCCTTTTGATTTTCCGCAGAATGGCTCTGGACCGATAAAGTTTTTTTCGCATCATTTTTTGCAAGGCGATCAGCTTCTTCATTTCCCTCAATTCCTATATGTCCTGGTACCCACATTAAGGTTACGTCGTTCCTTTTCCCCAGGATGATTAGGTCTTGAAGACAGCCCAAATTAACCTCGATCCGTGTTTATTGGATGCTAGGGCTTTTAGAACCACCTGACTATCTGATAGGATATAAATTGATTTGTTACGATGAGCTCTCCTTATATTCTCTTGGATACATAGCTCCATTGCAATTAGTTCAGCCTGGAAGATTGTGGCTTCTTTGCCGAGTGGTTTTGAAACCGAGAAGTTAGGACCTTTGACTCCGGCTCCTGTCCCCTCAGAGGTGCGCGAACCATCTGTATACCAGATGATTGATCCCTCTTCTATTTCAGGTAGCGTGGATTGCCAGTCCTTGCGTTCTCTGATTATAACTTTGAAGGGGGTTTCAAAGTTAAATTTTGTCGGCATAGCGTCCGATAATGTAGAGGTTAGAACCTCCAATTTTGGGTTTCTTAGGATTTTGAGGTTAATCTAAAATCCCCTGGTTTTTACTTGTTTTCCCTCTGTATGCGTAACACCCCTTTGATAGCTTCCTTGTTTATTTGGAGATGTATCGGAGGGATGTCAAGGAACATTTTCATTGCCACTGTGGGACAGGTTTTCATAGCTCCTGTGATACCAAGACAAGCTAGCCTTTGGATTTTTTGTAGCGTAAGCTGTGCTTTTCTTTGTAAAGTCTTAGTCCACCATATCGTTGATCCGTATGTGACTATTGGAAGAATGATTGCTCTGTAGCACCAGTAAACCATTTTGAGCTTTAGTCCCCATTTTCTGCCAAATAAGCTTTTACAGGCCCAAAATGCCTTTAGTGCTTTGGCATGAGTCCATTCTATATGTTTATTCCGGTTGAGTTTGCTATCTAGTATGACACCTAGATATTTTACCTCATCTGAAAAGGGTATTATTGTACCATTTATTGAAGAGGGTATGATGTACATTTTTCTTCTATTTGTAAATCGTACTAACTCAGTCTTACTTGGGTTGATGTTCAAGTTCTTAGACTGACACCAGTTCATTATCACTTCTAAGGCTGATTGTATTGGTTTGGTGAATGTTTTCACAGTGCATTTTGAAATGAAAGAAAAGATTTCCGGATTCTACACTAATAAAGCGTAACAGTGTAGAATCCGGAAATCTTTTCTTTCATTAATTAAATCATGTTTGCCTCTAATGATAATGACGAGGTCATCGGCATATCCTATAGCCTCGTATCCCTGTTCTGTTAGTCGATCTAGGAGTTCATCTACTACAATTGACCAAAGAAGTGCAGATAGTACCCCACCTTGGGGACAGCCTCTATAGGTCTGTGCAGTCAATGTGCTATCACCTAGATCCATGGTTGTCATTCGGCTCCTTAGCATGGCATGTATCCATCTAGTCGTTACCGTTTCCAAACCCTTTTCCTAGCCGCCGTATTATGGCTTCATGGGGAGTATTGTCAAATGCTCCTTCTATATCTAGGAATGCACAAAGTGCAATTTCTTTATAGTCTTTTGCCTTTTCGATTTGTCTTACTAGACCGTGAAGGGCTGACTCTGTTGATTTGCCCTTTTGGTAGGCATGTTGATTAGTATTAAGACGAACCTTGTTGGGTCCTGTTCTTACGTGTATGTCCACTAACTTCTCCGTCGTTTTGACGAAGAAGGAGGTAAGGCTTATAGGACGATATGACGTAGGCTGATGAGACGATTGCCTTCGGTACAAATACCACCCTCGCTTTCCTCCAAATTTTTGGGATGTATCCCCAAATGAAGCTGGCTTTAAAGATCCTTATCATTATTGGCATTAAAATCTCTAACACCTTCTGCAGTAATGCGGGGAATATTTTATCTACTCCGGCTGATTTGTAAGGCTTAAGGGTGTTGATCGCCCATCTGATCTTTTCCGGAGTAAAGATTTTACCAGCAATGCTTTTGCTGTGCGGAGTTTGACGATATGTCCTTTCCTCCGCCTCTAAATCCTCATTATTGTTTATTATTTTGCAGCCTGGGAAATGTGTTGCCAATAACACCTCAAGGGTTTTCATACTGCTTTTAGTACCCAACCGGTCTCTCCAAAAGTCCGATATTTATCGGGGTGTCTTTTAATAACACCTTTTGAAGTCTTGAGGCTGTTGGGAGATCATCTATCTCTTCACAAAATCTTCTCCAATACTCTTTTTTCAACTTTCTTAGAAGATTGTTATATTCGGTTAGAGACTCTCTGTATTCGTCCTAGTTTTCAAAGGTCTTTGCTCTGTTGAACTATTTCCTAGTTTGCTTGCGTTTTGCCGGTAATTCCTCGTTCCGACAAGGTGCTTGATTGGCCCTTTTTTTGTAGAACAGGACAACTTTGTTCGTAAGCATTAATTATATTATTTACGAGTTTGTTTGTGATTTTATCAATGCAGTCTGGGCTGCTTATTGATTCTTCTTCGATACCTAGTTCAAATTCTAGGACTGACTGGTACAGATTCCAGTTGGTGAGCTTAGGGTTTCTGTATTGTCCGATATATTCAAATGAAGTCTTAATATCAAAACAGATATGCCTATGATCCGATAATGAGGCTTCCTTTGATACGTGCCAATTTTCGCACTTGTCAGCCAAGCAGGGGCTTGTTATTGTTAGGTCAAGTACTTCCTGCCTAACTGAGTTTACGGCGTGTTACCTTTATTTATTACGTCTAGGTTGTTAGTAGTAAGATACTCCAAAAGTGACTCACCTCTTTTGTTGATATCACTGCTTCCCCAGATAGTGTGATGAGCGTTAGCGTCACAGCCCAGAATGACTGGTATTTTGTGGATTCTACTGTATTCCAGCAGCTCCATGACGCCTTGACGCCATGACGCCATGACGTGGCGCCTCTTGCTCCTCCCCCGGAAAGTACGCCGAGGCAATTATTACCTCTTGGCTTCCTCCTGCCTTTGGTATTTTCACCAGTACCGCTATCAAATCTGTTCTAAATATGCCTATTTTCAAAGGCATATTTAGGTAATTAATTTCTGATGATATTAGAATTGCAGCTCTTGGCCTGTCACTTCTTTTATCAAAGATCACCTTACCCATTTTTTTAGGAATCCCAATAATTTTGCCCAAGAATAGCCAAGAGTAACCAACTACTTCTTCAAAATCTCATTTCGACCGTGAAATATGGTGGTGGTTTATTGATGGTTTGGGGCTGCATGTCGGCTGCGGGTACTGGAAATCTAATTTTTATTGAACCTACAATAAATAGCCGAGATTATTTGCATATATTAAAAGACAATTTATGCACTAGTGTTGAAAAATTGGGTCTTGTAATACCATGGGTCTTTCAACAAGACAATGACCCAAAGCATATTGCAAAGATTGTCAAAGAGTGGCTATTGTGCAGGGTTCCTAAGCAATTACATGCACCTCCGCAGTCGCCTGACTTGAAGCCTATAGAGCATCTATGGGAGATTTTGGACCGAAAAATAAGGAATCGAGTCATAAAATCAAAAAATGATCTGCGAACGGCATAAATTGCATTTTAGACCCATTTTTCTGCTATCGCATCTTTTCAGACACCCAGGTTTGCAGCAACAATGCATTTTTTTTCAATCAAATCTTGAGGGATTAAGCTTTCCTTGGAGAAAACGGGTTCAAGAATATTTCCATTTTTTCTCCATCCCCAGTTTTGTGGGTCAAGATTATTTTGCAACCAAAGCTGGCACTGCAAGTAAGCCCTTAACGCGTGCTGGCTGACGTAGGGCACCTTCGGTGCAAGGCAGTGCGCTTAAATCAATATTTTTGAAGGATCTGCAATATTCAAATCGAAATTCGTTCAATGTCATGTTACAAATATTCTTTTTAGAGGAGTATAGCGTTAATACTAGAGAGCAAGAAACTTCAAATAACTTTACATCAGCTTCAGGCGAGTTAAAGATTTCCACTTCTTGTAATAATTTGGCATTTTTATTCAGCATTTTCATAAGCTTTATTTTTCCATGATTGAAAAATGCTGACGTGGTATCACAGCCACTGAAAGCGTGAGCAAACAGAAATACCCTCTTCAATGATTTTAGTTCAAAGCTTGATGGTCCACACGTAGCTGCAACTTTTGAACCTCTTGTAGGTTTTTTCAAATAAACATTTGAATTTTCGCCAGCTAATTATGTTAGTAGCACAAGTAAATCAACGTCTTCTCCAATAATGTAACTTCGAGTTTTATTATTGGATTTTAATATAGCTGTTGTAACTATTAGCAAATCTGCGTCTTCCTCCGCTTGAAGAGTTTCTATATTTAACTGTGCACACTTTTCCCTAAGCATCTTTATTAAAAGATTTTTATTATTATTATTGCTAAGGAAGTTTTCTTTCTGGTTTTTCTTCATTTAAAAACAGCAATTGATTTGAAAAATGTTTACTTCCTCTTCTCGATCTTTCGTAACTTTTTGTGCTAGGCTCTAGAGGATATCCATCGAATACAACTATACACGGAGAATACAAATTAATGTATGTTAAATATTTGGCACAAATTGTTTTAAAGGTATCGCTTGAATGCCAAATTAATTTATGGAGTAAGACAAGTAACATCTGCAAATATTTGTCAGTAGCAGCTAGTTCAACTGAAAAATATACCAGCTTGGCCACTCGTTACAGCCGTTCTCACTCCCCTTCCCCAACCTTTCCAATCCCATTCCTTCTCTCCATGACTGTGTTTGTGCATTGCACATAAAGGACGAAATTGCCTATAACACAGGTCATTCTGTAAAAATAAAAAATAAGTAAATAAAGAATTCCGATTTGAATATTGCGTCAAAAATATTAATTGAAGCATTGAAGGTACCCTCCACCAGCACGCGTTAAGGGTTTACTTTCAGTGCCAGCTTTAGTTACAAAATTATATTTTCATCCCCTAAGTTGTAGCTATACGGCAATTTAAGAACAATATGTTTGCCTCCCTCAAAGGCACTTTTTACGAGTAAAAATAACGTTGTTATTACAAAAACTTAAAATCTGGAAGAAAAAGTTCGATATCTCGGCTCCGGATAAGTCAAATTGAACTTCAAGCCCCGCAAATTCCTTATCAGAATGTCCACAATACAACGTGACTATAAAAGTTTGTTGTAAATTTCATTTAGTCCTTCTGTCTTAAAAAGGAGTTAAGAAAAAATTTACTCGAAAAGTAATTTTCTAATAAATTCATCAGGTGAAATTTCTATGAAACCGGCTAAATTTGGGCTGAATTTTGATTCAGTTATTTAAAGTGCATTTATCAAGAGGCAATGCCGCAAGTTTTGGTAGTATATCTTTTTTACAGTCTATGAGATCATTTCAACTCATTTCCTTCCAAAAATACAGATTCTTTGAAAATTGTCAAAAACGTCTTGAATAACAGTCTATATCTCAGGTTTAAATAAACCGAATTTAACAATGTACCATTCAAATGAAAGGTCTAAGTGTCTGCAATCGAAGTTAGTTTTTCGATACTGTTTAGTATAACGTAATAAAACTCAAAAAATCTCTAAAACAGACGAAAATTTTCGAATTTTGCTATTTTTCAAGTCTTTCCCCCACTCCCCCAGTGGCCGAAATATTTTTATCGTAATCTAGGCAAAAAAACAATGAGGCTAAAAAAAAACATTTTGATCTAATCCGACTGGACTAATTTACTGTGGAAGAAGCATACTCAACACCTCCACATTGACCAATCAAATGAATGATAAAATTGCTCAAGACTGAACCAATCGGCACTTCCGTAATGCCATACCAACTTTTTTAGAGTTGGTGCGATTGGCTTCAGGATGGAGACTGGTAAGCGGGTGGAAATTAAGCAATGGTCTGAGCTTCCGACTGGAGAATTAACAGAAGTCGAGTATTTAGCTGGGTCTGAGCTTAAGATAAGATCAAGAAGATCGTAGCCAAAATATTTCAGAACAAAAAAATTGTAAAGATTCATGCAAAAGAAAAATAAATTTGCAAAATTTTTAATCGCCAAATTTTATTTCATCTGCTAGAAGTACAAAATTATGTGGAAATCCTAAAAAACTTGTACCCTGTCTTTGGTGTCCGATGAATTTGATATCAATGTCCTTCCCATATTTCCAATATCGAATTGAATCAATAAAATCAAGTAAGTTGAAGTACCGGACATCACAGTGATGACCAAGCTCCTTTTCAATTCAAAAAATCCGGCAGCGAAGAGTTGAAACTTCTTCAAGATCAGCTGCAGTGAGTAACCCTCAATCTAGTAAGAAAAGTTTGTTGCAGAAATTGAACCACTTAGAATAGTTAACTTACACTCCGATCCAGTCGATCTTCTTGATACTCCGAATTGGCAAGTTGGGTGAGAATTTCCTGAGCATGACTGGATGCTGCAGTTATCAGCGACGCATTGAAGATCAGCAGGACCGTGTCGAATAAATGCCAGATCACGGCAAAGCCGAAAAACACGGCCATATCGAAGTAAGCCTCCTTGTACATTTTCGGTATCATAAAATACGAATAAAATAACATAGTGACGTTATTAACAAACGTGAAAAGGATTGCAGTAAGAAGCTGAACGGAAAATATTTCATTCAGGCTCATAGCCACTTGATAGATCCTCGAGTTGAGCACAGCAATCCGATCGATCGAATCGCTAAGGTCACAACACTTTTGTAACGTCAGAGCTGCCATTCGTCCTGGCCGTTTCTGATAGGTGACTTTCCGGTCTTCTAATCCCTTAATTTGTTTCCGAAGTCCGTTATTAAGTGCGGCATATAAGTCGCGAAGTATTAAGCCAAACAAACTAAACGAGTGCAATATTATGTAGAGCATGTTCAATCCTAGCAAGGATACACACCAGATGGCCATAATCCAGAAATTGCTAATAGTTAAATCATCGTGCATGATAGCCATACATAATGACAATGTCTGATGAACGGGCAAAATCATTTTGAACACTATAAACACGAGCATTAAACTTTTGGGATTGAACTGATAATCCTTGCTCAGAATTTTCGCGATTGCCAGAATTTCATTGACCAGTAAGGGAAAGCGATACCGATTTTGAATCATTGAGATTGATCCAGTACACAGGATGATATAGACCGTAACATAATCAAATATATCGATGAAGTTGAGAACCAAATTGTCCCAACTGGAAGGATCGCTCATACTGATTTTGTACAGATTAAAAGACATAGTACTAATCACAAGTGCACAAGCTATGAACGTGTAAATCGCATGACTTCTTGAGGTATCTAAACTATTAGTGAGCTTATTGTATTTATAAGGCATAACACCCATTATCCGGAAGTACCATATGGTGATGATAAGAGAAGCGTACGTAGCACGAATTAAAATTGCAGACATTTTCAAAAATACGCCTTTACGCGAGCGTGTAATCGATTCAACTGGCAATAATGGACATTGTGACCAATTATTTTGCTTTGAGTTATTTTGGTCGTGCTTAGTTATGTTTTGCTCATTAGCTAATGCCATCGATTTACTGGTGTCATCGAGTACCTTCAAACTTATGTATCCGGTAAAGGACGGAATTCGTAATGAAGATTAGAAAGGCTAGACTTGGAATTTAGCTGCTGATTAAAGAAAAGATGAAGTTGATAGCCAAAATCAAAGATTGGTCATCGAGTACCTTCAAACTTATGTATCCGGTAAAGGACGGAATTCGTAATGAAGATTAGAAAGGCTAGACTTGGAATTTAGCTGCTGATTAAAGAAAAGATGAAGTTGGATAGCCAAAATCAAAGATTGGTCATAAGAATCTAAAGTTGAATTTTAAACAAGAAGATGGTTTGTACTTGATTGCTTTTTTGTTTAAATACTTAAGGATATGAACACTTAACACAGTTTGCCAGACCTTTCCACTTTCTTAAAAATGAAACAGGCAATTTTTCGGAGTGAATTTCGGGTTAGTAAGAAACTGGAGGTTTTGGCGAACGTATATTAGAATCAAGGGTGTCTGCAGGGTCGGGTCGGGGGTCGAAAAGTTACATCTGCTATGCCCTGGATTTTGATCTAAGCCTGCCTTAAGAAAATGTATATAATACATTGAATATTAAATGTTCACTAGACATTCCCCTTTTATTAAAATTATGTAACGGTGTATATTCAAACCCATTATTGAAAAATTGTGTGCCCTTCGCACAAAGATAATTTTTTTTAACATCTGGCTAATGAATGTTCACGCCCCAACGGAAGAAAAGGACGAGGCAATTAAGGATGAGTTTTATAGTCATATTGGACCAACTAATGATTCATTGCCCTCAAATGACATTAAGACCATTTTAGGTGATTTCAACGCGAAAGTTGGGAAGGAGAAGACATATAGAGGAACAACCGGAGTGCACAGTCTCCACGACATTAGTAATGACAACGGTCAACATCGACTTCGTCTGCAGTAGAAATATCGAAGTAAGCTCAACATGCTTTCCGCATCGGAGCATCCACAAAAGAACTTGGGCGTCATCCGATGAAAGGACGTATAATTAGATAGACCACGTTCCCGCAGACAAAAGGGCAGCCTCAAGCATCCTCGATGTAAGAACCTTCAGAGGTGCTAATACTGGAGACACACTACGACGTAAACCTCTTCCCAGAGCCGCAAATAGCTTTGAGCTTTTTCAAGCTGCAATAGGTGACATACTGCACAAGATCGAGTTTACCAGATCAAGTTTTCGAACTGCGTGTTAAACGTCAAATTTCGTTCGGATTGAATTTAATTTTAAATTTTTTTTTAGAGACTCTTTAGTAGTGCTAGTTTACGAGAATTCCATTTTAAATATTTTGAGAAATGTTCGCATGCAGTTTGCTTTGAGCGTCTTAGCAATAAGCGTTGCGCGTAATAAAAGTCCTCGATTACGAGCCGCAAGGTTGCTTCGAATTGCAGCAAAGAGAAGTGCACATAGGTTACACCGTACCATTTGGGTCCAAATAAGTGCACAATCAATCCGCAATAACGCATTCACAAAATGTTTTGAATAATAGGCTCGAAGTGGAATGTTCTGGGAAAAAGATGTTCTCACTTTTGATGACAAAAGATTCAAAGACAGCTTCAGGATGACTCGAAAATCTTTTGAGTGTGTAATTCGTACCGTCGCAAGGCAATACCCCTAGCAAAAAGAGTGACGGTTGCTCTGTATGCTTTGGGCTTTTCGTCTGAATACATAACTCTTAGTAACATGTTTGGAGTTGGCTGCACCACAATTGGAGAAATTGTTTTGGACTTTTGCGCCAACTCTTATTTCTGCATAAATATGCGAATTTTTTTTGATTTTCGCAGGTCGTCAAGCCTCCTCTTCCATGCTTCTAGTAATTTGGCCTCCATCGTTGGAGACCAAATACATTTCTGCTTTCTTTTTTTCTGAAATATTAACAAAATAATACTTAAAATTGAGTTTAACGCCAAATTCATTTTACTTACGCTTGCTCTGCCTTCCATTTTGCAACTGTCAAAATCAAAATACGAGTGACAGTTCAAAAATTTCCTCTGGGTATTTTTAGGTATATTTTTCAGGGATGCGTAAAATAAATCTTTTTCAGGGTTTGACATAATATGGGAAGAGGTTATTGTTCTCAAACCTCATTCTGAAGCCAACTACCACGAAATGCTAATAGAGCAGTTACTGCTCTCCATCAAAAATGGCCGTCGCAGATAAGGTTAAAGGCGACCAGACTCGGCGAAAGAAGAATGATTTGTTCGATGATGAATTACGAGATGCAATAGACAAAAATAATGCAGCTTACGAACAATTCCCGAACGACCATTGAGAGCCAAGGAAGACATATTTAACGAGCTGCTAGCAAAACATACAGAAAAAAAGAGAAGTATCCCAATTATTGATGTCAAGTTTCGTTACTTTTCGGTACCAGTGAATATTCGTTACTTTAAGAAAAGTAATCGGTACATTTTATTCGTTACTAGGTACTCGTTTATTTGAAATGACCGCCATATCATATTGCAGGGATGAGGAAGCCAGTTTTGCTATATCAGAAATTCAAATACAAGAAATTGCCTGTAGTACCCCATGCAGTAACTCTTTACACCAAGAAATCGCTTGTGGCCTAGTACTTATATATCGGGTTTTCCAATAGGGACTTGACAACTTTGAATTCAATTTGTGAACGCACCCTTTCACTAATCATCGAACTGTTACTGTCAATTTATTCAGTAAACTTAACATTTTTATCATGGTAAATAATAAAGTTTTTGAAATATCTCAAATGGTTTGCATTTTATTTTGAAAAAAAGTTGTCAAGTCCTTATTTTCCAATAGGGACTTGACAACTTTGAATTCAATTTGTGAACGCACCCTTTCACTAATCATCAAACTGTCACTGTCAATTTATTCAGTAAACTTAACATTTTTATCGTGGTAAATAATAAAGTTTTTGAAATATCTCAAATGGCTTGCATTTCATTTTGAAAAAAAGTTGTCAAGTCCTTATTGGAAAACCCTTTATATCAACACAATAATGCCAAGTCTGATTTTTTAATTATACCTCTTCCAAGAAGAAAATCACCTTAAACACTAACATAAGTCTTTTCAATATTTCACACATTTATCTTGTCCAATAAATTTTTCTTCAAATTAAAGAATAAACCGACAAAAAAAAATCCCGTTCGGGGTGATGAACATTAAAAAATTCTGCAATATGGTATCACTGATCCCACAACACTAACACTGGTAACGACTGCCGCTCGAGCCGTGCGCCACAACTTTAATCGACGACATTTTTGGTGTTGAAAGAAACGAAATAAAAAAAAAATAAAACAAATTATTTTCTCAATAGACTTTGCTGAAAGTAGAGTAAGAGCATACCTTCTCCTTCTTGCTTTGGAATGGTGGTATCAACCGGAGCACAAGTGTAGGTTTCTCTCCTGTGATGTATCGAAAAAAGCAACTAAACGTTACTTTCGGTATAGGTACTTTTTTTGTATGTGGAACGAATACTCGAGTAACGAATCGTTTTGATAGTTCAGTTACTTTTTGGGGAGCTCATTTCGTTACTTAAGTAATGAATATAAATCTGCGTCGGTACTCTCTACTTCGGATTTCGGTCGATAACGAGTACTCGTCGTTTCACATTTCGATAGTTACTTTTTTGACATCACTTATCTCAATGACGAACTATGCAAAATGGATGAAGATTTTAAATCCAACAACACGAGAGCGACTGACTGACGCAAAAGCATTATATTTCCGATCTACAAAAAGGGTGACAAAATCTGCTACAAAAACTATTCAAGAATTTCATTGCTGTGCACGTCTTACAGAATCTTTACAAGGATTACAGAGTCCAGAATTAAACCCTACGCTGAAAACATAATTGGAGAATACCAAGGTGGATTCAGAGCCGGACGATCAACTACGGATGAAATATTCACAGTGAAACAGGTGCTAGAAAAATGCTGGGAATATAACATCGACGTGCACCAGATATTCGTAGACTTTAAGCAAGCATACGACAGTATCGATAGGACTCTACTGGAATTAGGAATACAGTGAAACTCGTCTGGCTGTCAAGGCTTACAAATATGAACTCAACATGCCAAGTAAGGTTCCAGAACGCCTTGACAAAAAGCTTCCAAGCACTCCGGTCTGAAGCAAGGGGATGGCGTTGCACATACACTTTTTAATCTGGCTTTGGAATATGCCGTAAGAAAACCACTGGCGGCTTGCACTGCATCGCTACTAACAGACTACGCCGTAGGGTCTAGATGGCTCAGTGGCACAACCACTTTGATATATATTCTTGCCAAGTATCATTGAAATTCATCGAGTGCTTCTACGGAAATCGAAAGTTCAGTCGATTATTCGTCAAACTTTGGGGTGGGATGTTTCACCCTTTAAATGATCATCACTGCCGATAAGAAAATACGTGTCCCTTAGAATTTCGAGCTCTACAACATGTATGAAAATTGTCAAAATCGGCGTGAGACACTTGGGAATGTTTCCTTGTGAGTGAATCTTAACCCCACACACATTTGGCCCAGACGGCTTATCAAGTAACCCCAATATTGGTGGTCGATTTTTAGCGGGAAGCTAACCCAACCAGTGAGCATTATAGGACACCAAATAGGTTAAATTTGGCCCAGAAGCATTATGCCACGCAAGGACTTTCAGCTCCAAAAGGGAAATAGTGTATATGATAAGAAGAAGAATAAGGCTGTACTTGTCGAGTCCTCGATGGAGTGTGGGTCCTCGGGTCCAGTTCTGAAGCTAAGGAACGTCCCGGTTATGACCATTAGGATGACGGAGAAAAACTCCGAGTCCAATTTCGTGGTGGAAGAGAGTGACAGGGATTCCTCCCGGCTAAATATTGGGGCGGTTCTGGCTAAAATCTCTCTTTCTTTTCTTATAAAAAAAGAAAAAAACACGTTTCTGAGAAACCTTTTTTATTACTTTATTATTTTAATAATAAAGTATTGTGATCGACTTGGAAAAAAAAATTGCTCCCTTAAAATTTTGTTTTTTCGCGTTTCATGACTAAAAAATCCTAAAAATGAAAAAAAAAAAATTCGTCTGTCTGTACGCCATACGTATATTACACGACACTAGCAAAATGCTAAATAAATATAAAATTTGAATATTATTGTAGTGGACGAAAATAGGGAGCATTTCAATAATGGTGTACTTTTCAAAATTTCAAACCGTTTATCTCAAAACTGATTGCAGATATCAAATTAAGGGGAGGGAGGTGGTAAGCAAAAATATCGAAAATTTTGAGTGATTTTTGTAGGGCTCTGGTGAAAGATACAAAATTTAAATATTCCATGTGGATACATCTATTTGTTGTACATATAGAAAAAAATATAAAAATTTCACAATTGTTATGGACCAACCCAACTGATCTAACGTGCACAAGATGTTTCATGTGCAATGAAAAAACAAATAAGCAGAACATTTTTGAATGAAATTTTAAGGTAGAAACTTGAAAATTTGCAAAATACATTAATAAAATCTCTAAAAGAATAAAATATCAACTAGTCAAATACCTTCAAAACTTCTACCCCCTTCCATACAAAATTATTTTTTCGACCATTTTTGAAAAAATCAATTATCACCTAACTATTAAAAGATGGTTTGGTGAATGTTTTCACAGTGCATTTGGAATTGGAAGAAAAGATTTCCGGATTCTACACTGTTACGATTTATTATTCGTGACGTTCCAGTCTCTGCTGAGATCTCTATCAAACTGATAAAGGTCTCAGCAGAGACAGAAACGTCACGAATAATAAAGCGTAACAGTGTAGAATCCGGAAATATTTTCTTTCTATTAAAAGCTATCAATTATGAAATTTTCCTCAAAAACTTTTAAACATAATTGAAACGAAACTACGTCAAAAGTTCTGAGATCGTACTTGACCTTCTACCCCCTCCCATACAAAAGTATGATTTCGACCAATTTCAATAAATCAGCTACTAACCAACAAATTAAGAGCAAAGAACTAGAAATATTTTGCGAGCACCTATGCAAGAGAAATGAAATAAAACTGAATCACAAATTTTACATTTCCCTTACCTCATCTACCGCCTCCCATACAAATGATTGGTTTCATGAATGTAAAATAAACCGAATTTTATGAAAATTCTGCGCAACTTCGTCTATGAAACTGACTTTATATGTAGAGAATATTTGACGTAATGGAAGCAATCAGTTAAAAAATTATTGACATCCACCCACCCTTAATATCACTCTTCCCCCCTCCACTCATAACAACCCAAACTAGCATAAGCGAATGGAATATTGATTGAAAGTACTGGAGTTATTGATCGTATTCGCAATTAAGTGTTAAATTGACAGCAGCACCTTCACGCCTTCTACCCCCTCCCATACAAAATGACTCATTTTCATAAATATGTGATAATCAAATTTTCTTAGACAGAAGAGCTAATAATTTGAAATTTAGAATATATTATTTCCATCAAAAATGTAATCTGTAGTAAAAACATAACAGGGCTACGATTGCGCGTAAACCGCAATCTTACGATACTCTAGATGAAATAGAATTTTTTGTGATCCCAAGAAATTTTGTATGGGAAGTGTTAGAAGGGGTGATAGCATTGAACTAATTGTTTCCCCATCATGCTAAAGTAGCTATAAAAATGTTTTATACAAAATGCTTACTCCAAAAATTGAATAGGAGCTGAGAAAATTAGTGTGTTAGATTTAGTGAAAATGTGCAGTCTGTATGGGAGGTGGTAGAAAGAGTGGGGGGATTTTAGTGTTTTTTTTCAGAAATAACTAAGAATATCATAAAATTGACATCTCTTAAATTTTAGACCAGTAACATTCATACTTTTCAAGAAAATAGATTTTTTGTGAAGCTGTGAAACTGTGTCATATTGTATGGGAGGGGGTAGAAGCAGTAAATCTAATCAAATATTTTTTTCTGATCTTAGTGATAATGCTAATTAAGTATTTATCACAAAATGTGAGCTCGATAAATGTTATATGTTCTGAGAAAATCGGCTTAGAGCATGTCATGAAAAAGTGTAGTTTGTATGGGAGGGGTTGGAAGGAGAAGGAGGACGCAAATAATTTTCATACTGTATATTGAAATCATTATGAAAGTAATACATCCCGAAATTCAGACTAATAGCTTTTATATTTTTCGAGCAAATCCATTTATAGTCGAATTGCGAAATTGTGCCATTTTGTATGGGAGGGGGTAGAAGGGGTGAAGCTAATCGTCTAATTGTTCTTAGCCTTACTCACAATTTTAAATAAATATTTAGTGCACAATTTCACCTCGCTAAATTTTATACGCACTGAGTAAATTGGCTTAGAGTAATTCATGACAAGTACAGTTTGTATGGGAGGTGGTAGAAGGAGGGGGAGGGCACGCATAATTTTTATACGGTAGATTGATATTATCATAAAAGTAACATATTCCAAATTTCAGACCAATAGCTTTTATACTTTTCGAGCAAATCCGATTATTGTCAAATTGCGCATTTGTGTCATTTTGTGGGAGGGAGTAGAAGGGATGGAGCGATTTGGCCCGTTCACGAACTTGACCTTACTTTTTTGCTAAAAATGATACACAAAAATTTTTAGCACTATAGCTCAAAGCTTTTGGGAGTTATGCTGTAGACAGACGCACAGACGGACAGACGGACGGACAGACAGACGGACAGACGGACAGACGGTCACTCGGAATCGAGGTTTTTGAGCGACAACAAATATTTCTGTACCCTTGGCGCCTCTGTGCGAGCATTATTTCTTAGCGTTACAAACGGTAAGGCAAACACAATATACTCTCAGATTTCATCTAGAGTATAAAAATCCCTAAGTAAACGAAATATTAACTGGTCGAAAACCTTTAAAGCTTCTACCTCCTCCCACACAAAATTATTTTTTCGACCATTTTCAAGAAATCAATTATCACCAGTTAGGTCGCAAAATAGTCCGCTATCTTGAAGATAACAAACTTATCAATGATCGCCAATACGAATTCCGTTCCGGACGATCTACAGGTGACCTCTTGGTTTATCTGACTGACCGTTGGAACTCTTGCATCCATAAATTTGGCGAAGGTCAAGTTCTGGCGCTTGACATCACTAAAGCGTTTGACAGAGTTTGGCACAATTGTCTCCTAGTGAAGCTCAAAGCAGTCGGCTTTAATAATAACTTCGTAAAATGGATCGAGAGTTTCTTGCATGAACGCACCATACAAGTCGTATTGGATGGCGTAGCATCTTCTCCCTTTCGCATAGATTTATCACCCACACTCTTTCTTATTTTTATCAATGACCTTCTGTCGTCAACGCTCAATCCAACACATTGCTTTGCAGATGACAGTACCCTGGATAATATCTATGAGTTCGACTCGATTACTAATGCTCACTGTGTCCCGGTAGCATCTAAACGTGCCGAACTATTTGGATCATTGAACTCTGACCTGAATCTAATCTTGGAATGGGGCAGGAGTAGAGTTCAACACTTCAAAAATACAGGCCTGTCATCTTTCCCTTAAACGTGATGTCCCGGCGTCGGTTTCTAATGTAACCTTCGGTGGTGTCCTAGTAAACTCTTCCGAATACTTCTCACTCCTTGGAATCAAAATGAATAACCACCTTAATTGAAACCAGCACATACTTGACGTAGCACTTGACGCTTCCAAACGCCTAGAAGTTCTCCGAAGATTTAAAAAATATTTTACTCCCAGTGACCTAGCAAATATCTACAAGGCCTACATTAGACCACGCCTCGAGTACAATTCGCATTTATGGTCTGGGGCACCCAAAACGCAACTTGCGATGCTCGACTGTGTCCAGAAACAGGCGTTTCGACTAATTGGAGATGAAGCCAACACGTTTCTATAGACTCCCTTGATCACTAATTTCATGGTAAATGCAGCGAGGAACTTGCTAAACTTATTCCTCCTCTGTACTCATTTCCTAAAAACACACGCCTAGCGTCAAGTGCACACGAGTTAACTGTTAAGCTTCCAACTTCCCGCATAGTGAAATATAGGCAGTCATTAATACCCCGAACTTCTAAGCTCTGGGAAACATTGCCTAAAGATGTATTCCCATTGTCATACGACCTTCGACGTTTCAAACTCAACGTCCACCGGCATTTTAGGCTTTTTCTTCCTTTTAATCCCGACTAACCTTAACTCCTTAATTCCTTTTTTCCCTTACCGACATGACTGTATAATTTACATTAAAGGGTAACCCCCTAAGTTGTGTTCGGCTACTTAAAAAAAAACTTAAAGCTATCAATTTAAAATTTTACTTAAGGGCTTTTAAAATAATTGGAACAAAATTGCGTCAAAAGTCTTGAAATCACTCTTGACCTTCTACCCCTCCCATACAAAAGTATGATTTTGACCAATTTCATTAAATCAACTAATAACCAACAAATTAAAAGCTACGAACTTGGAATTTTGTACAAGCACCTTACAAGAAAAATAAAATAAAACTGCATCATAAATTTTATGATTACCTTACTCGCTCCACCACCTCCCATACAAATGTTCGGTTTCGTGAATGTAAAATATACCAAATTTTATAAAAATTCTATACAACCTCGTCTATGAAACTGACATTCTATACAGAGAATATTAGACGTGATTCAAGCAATCAATTCAAAAGCTATTAACATCCACCCACCCTTACTATTATCCCTCCTCCTCCGCCCATAAAAATCCAAACTTGCAGAAACGAAATATTGTTAAATTGACAACAACAAGAACTCCCTTTCACTTAGCCTTCCCTAACCACTCTAACCTGCATATTAACTTTCCATTCATCCGCAACTGATCCCAAGAATAATAAAGTTTTGCCCGACTTGTTGGCAGTTTATTTAATATTTACTTGAATGGCCATGACTTTTGACAACTTGTGCACATCTTCTGGGCATAGATGAAATCAAGTTATCGATAATGCATTTTGGAATTCTTTCACACTCTTCTTTAACGGCTGTGTATATGTCTAATTTATAAGAGAAATTCTGGTAACGAAGATTATATGTTACAGTCTCCCAAAGATTCTCAATTGGATTGAGATCTGGGAATTGTGCTGGCCAATCAAAAAGCCTGACTCCATTATTCCCAATCCAACTCTTCACTAATTTTGAAGTGTGTTTAGAATCGTTATCATGTTGAAACGTCCACAATAAATCCATATGCTCATCAGTATATGGCAGCATCGTTTCCTCTAAAATTTCCTTATATTTAGCGGAATTCATTATACCATCAATTTTAAAAAGAGGTCCAAGGCCATGGCCAGAAAACATCCCCAGAACATTAAGTCACCTCCACCAAATTTCACTGTTTTAATTCGTCGGCCTAATACTAAAACCTCTTAACTCCAAAATCATAAAAAATTGGATTTTGAGCGAAATAATAAAAATACATAACGCTCGATATCCGAATTCATCTAAAATTATACTTTTGTTTATTTTCTGAAGCTAGCCTAATAGTAAATAACTTTTTGACATGAGCGGCATACATGCAGTGCGAACAGCAATAAGTTTTTTCTGTCTTCTGTAAAGTTCTATTTTTGTGAGTTACGAGATTTTAGCATTAGCCCTACGATCTGTGTACCGAGGATTCAGTCTTTCACCTTTAGGCCTTCTCACATGACGTAATCCATCAGTACCTCTTAAGTTAAATTGGAGAGCCGAGAATTATCTTATTTATTTATTTATATTAGGGGACCACGTGAGAACACTGCGGCCTTTTTGGCCTATTGTGCGATTATTGCCCCTATACCCTACCATAACTCAATAGCTTTAGCTAATCTGAGTATCTGTAAGGGAGCCATGTTGGCAAGTTCGTCGGTGGAAAGGAAACCTTTCCCAAGAAGATTATGCCTTTTCCTTGCCACTGCTTCACAGTGGCATAGGATATGTATTGTCGTTTCTGAGTCTTCGAGACAGAGGCGGCAGATGTCGGTTTCATCTAAGCCCATATTATTGAGGTGGTGGTTCACTCCACTGTGCCCCGTCATTAGGCCGATTAGAGTACTAATATCGCTCTTTCTGATTTTCAGGATATCCTCCACTTTTTTTTTTGTGGTATAATTAGTTTTTTTGAGGTTGAGAAGCCTGAAAGTCTATTCCAGTAGATTTTGTGTTCTTGTTCAACCTACTTCTTAAGTATCGAGCTTTGATGCCCTTTTGATTTTCCGCAGAATGGCTCTGGACCGATAAAGTTTTTTTCGCATCATTTTTTGCAAGGCGATCAGCTTCTTCATTTCCCTCAATTCCTATATGTCCTGGTACCCACATTAAGGTTACGTCGTTCCTTTTCCCCAGGATGATTAGGTCTTGAAGACAGCCCAAATTAACCTCGATCCGTGTTTATTGGATGCTAGGGCTTTTAGAACCACCTGACTATCTGATAGGATATAAATTGATTTGTTACGATGAGCTCTCCTTATATTCTCTTGGATACATAGCTCCATTGCAATTAGTTCAGCCTGGAAGATTGTGGCTTCTTTGCCGAGTGGTTTTGAAACCGAGAAGTTAGGACCTTTGACTCCGGCTCCTGTCCCCTCAGAGGTGCGCGAACCATCTGTATACCAGATGATTGATCCCTCTTCTATTTCAGGTAGCGTGGATTGCCAGTCCTTGCGTTCTCTGATTATAACTTTGAAGGGGGTTTCAAAGTTAAATTTTGTCGGCATAGCGTCCGATAATGTAGAGGTTAGAACCTCCAATTTTGGGTTTCTTAGGATTTTGAGGTTAATCTAAAATCCCCTGGTTTTTACTTGTTTTCCCTCTGTATGCGTAACACCCCTTTGATAGCTTCCTTGTTTATTTGGAGATGTATCGGAGGGATGTCAAGGAACATTTTCATTGCCACTGTGGGACAGGTTTTCATAGCTCCTGTGATACCAAGACAAGCTAGCCTTTGGATTTTTTGTAGCGTAAGCTGTGCTTTTCTTTGTAAAGTCTTAGTCCACCATATCGTTGATCCGTATGTGACTATTGGAAGAATGATTGCTCTGTAGCACCAGTAAACCATTTTGAGCTTTAGTCCCCATTTTCTGCCAAATAAGCTTTTACAGGCCCAAAATGCCTTTAGTGCTTTGGCATGAGTCCATTCTATATGTTTATTCCGGTTGAGTTTGCTATCTAGTATGACACCTAGATATTTTACCTCATCTGAAAAGGGTATTATTGTACCATTTATTGAAGAGGGTATGATGTACATTTTTCTTCTATTTGTAAATCGTACTAACTCAGTCTTACTTGGGTTGATGTTCAAGTTCTTAGACTGACACCAGTTCATTATCACTTCTAAGGCTGATTGTATTGGTTTGGTGAATGTTTTCACAGTGCATTTTGAAATGAAAGAAAAGATTTCCGGATTCTACACTAATAAAGCGTAACAGTGTAGAATCCGGAAATCTTTTCTTTCATTAATTAAATCATGTTTGCCTCTAATGATAATGACGAGGTCATCGGCATATCCTATAGCCTCGTATCCCTGTTCTGTTAGTCGATCTAGGAGTTCATCTACTACAATTGACCAAAGAAGTGCAGATAGTACCCCACCTTGGGGACAGCCTCTATAGGTCTGTGCAGTCAATGTGCTATCACCTAGATCCATGGTTGTCATTCGGCTCCTTAGCATGGCATGTATCCATCTAGTCGTTACCGTTTCCAAACCCTTTTCCTAGCCGCCGCTATTATGGCTTCATGGGGAGTATTGTCAAATGCTCCTTCTATATCTAGGAATGCACAAAGTGCAATTTCTTTATAGTCTTTTGCCTTTTCGATTTGTCTTACTAGACCGTGAAGGGCTGACTCTGTTGATTTGCCCTTTTGGTAGGCATGTTGATTAGTATTAAGACGAACCTTGTTGGGTCCTGTTCTTACGTGTATGTCCACTAACTTCTCCGTCGTTTTGACGAAGAAGGAGGTAAGGCTTATAGGACGATATGACGTAGGCTGATGAGACGATTGCCTTCGGTACAAATACCACCCTCGCTTTCCTCCAAATTTTTGGGATGTATCCCCAAATGAAGCTGGCTTTAAAGATCCTTATCATTATTGGCATTAAAATCTCTAACACCTTCTGCAGTAATGCGGGGAATATTTTATCTACTCCGGCTGATTTGTAAGGCTTAAGGGTGTTGATCGCCCATCTGATCTTTTCCGGAGTAAAGATTTTACCAGCAATGCTTTTGCTGTGCGGAGTTTGACGATATGTCCTTTCCTCCGCCTCTAAATCCTCATTATTGTTTATTATTTTGCAGCCTGGGAAATGTGTTGCCAATAACACCTCAAGGGTTTTCATACTGCTTTTAGTACCCAACCGGTCTCTCCAAAAGTCCGATATTTATCGGGGTGTCTTTTAATAACACCTTTTGAAGTCTTGAGGCTGTTGGGAGATCATCTATCTCTTCACAAAATCTTCTCCAATACTCTTTTTTCAACTTTCTTAGAAGATTGTTATATTCGGTTAGAGACTCTCTGTATTCGTCCTAGTTTTCAAAGGTCTTTGCTCTGTTGAACTATTTCCTAGTTTGCTTGCGTTTTGCCGGTAATTCCTCGTTCCGACAAGGTGCTTGATTGGCCCTTTTTTTGTAGAACAGGACAACTTTGTTCGTAAGCATTAATTATATTATTTACGAGTTTGTTTGTGATTTTATCAATGCAGTCTGGGCTGCTTATTGATTCTTCTTCGATACCTAGTTCAAATTCTAGGACTGACTGGTACAGATTCCAGTTGGTGAGCTTAGGGTTTCTGTATTGTCCGATATATTCAAATGAAGTCTTAATATCAAAACAGATATGCCTATGATCCGATAATGAGGCTTCCTTTGATACGTGCCAATTTTCGCACTTGTCAGCCAAGCAGGGGCTTGTTATTGTTAGGTCAAGTACTTCCTGCCTAACTGAGTTTACGGCGTGTTACCTTTATTTATTACGTCTAGGTTGTTAGTAGTAAGATACTCCAAAAGTGACTCACCTCTTTTGTTGATATCACTGCTTCCCCAGATAGTGTGATGAGCGTTAGCGTCACAGCCCAGAATGACTGGTATTTTGTGGATTCTACTGTATTCCAGCAGCTCCATGACGCCTTGACGCCATGACGCCATGACGTGGCGCCTCTTGCTCCTCCCCCGGAAAGTACGCCGAGGCAATTATTACCTCTTGGCTTCCTCCTGCCTTTGGTATTTTCACCAGTACCGCTATCAAATCTGTTCTAAATATGCCTATTTTCAAAGGCATATTTAGGTAATTAATTTCTGATGATATTAGAATTGCAGCTCTTGGCCTGTCACTTCTTTTATCAAAGATCACCTTACCCATTTTTTTAGGAATCCCAATAATTTTGCCCAAGAATAGCCAAGAGTAACCAACTACTTCTTCAAAATCTCATTTCGACCGTGAAATATGGTGGTGGTTTATTGATGGTTTGGGGCTGCATGTCGGCTGCGGGTACTGGAAATCTAATTTTTATTGAACCTACAATAAATAGCCGAGATTATTTGCATATATTAAAAGACAATTTATGCACTAGTGTTGAAAAATTGGGTCTTGTAATACCATGGGTCTTTCAACAAGACAATGACCCAAAGCATATTGCAAAGATTGTCAAAGAGTGGCTATTGTGCAGGGTTCCTAAGCAATTACATGCACCTCCGCAGTCGCCTGACTTGAAGCCTATAGAGCATCTATGGGAGATTTTGGACCGAAAAATAAGGAATCGAGTCATAAAATCAAAAAATGATCTGCGAACGGCATAAATTGCATTTTAGACCCATTTTTCTGCTATCGCATCTTTTCAGACACCCAGGTTTGCAGCAACAATGCATTTTTTTTCAATCAAATCTTGAGGGATTAAGCTTTCCTTGGAGAAAACGGGTTCAAGAATATTTCCATTTTTTCTCCATCCCCAGTTTTGTGGGTCAAGATTATTTTGCAACCAAAGCTGGCACTGCAAGTAAGCCCTTAACGCGTGCTGGCTGACGTAGGGCACCTTCGGTGCAAGGCAGTGCGCTTAAATCAATATTTTTGAAGGATCTGCAATATTCAAATCGAAATTCGTTCAATGTCATGTTACAAATATTCTTTTTAGAGGAGTATAGCGTTAATACTAGAGAGCAAGAAACTTCAAATAACTTTACATCAGCTTCAGGCGAGTTAAAGATTTCCACTTCTTGTAATAATTTGGCATTTTTATTCAGCATTTTCATAAGCTTTATTTTTCCATGATTGAAAAATGCTGACGTGGTATCACAGCCACTGAAAGCGTGAGCAAACAGAAATACCCTCTTCAATGATTTTAGTTCAAAGCTTGATGGTCCACACGTAGCTGCAACTTTTGAACCTCTTGTAGGTTTTTTCAAATAAACATTTGAATTTTCGCCAGCTAATTATGTTAGTAGCACAAGTAAATCAACGTCTTCTCCAATAATGTAACTTCGAGTTTTATTATTGGATTTTAATATAGCTGTTGTAACTATTAGCAAATCTGCGTCTTCCTCCGCTTGAAGAGTTTCTATATTTAACTGTGCACACTTTTCCCTAAGCATCTTTATTAAAAGATTTTTATTATTATTATTGCTAAGGAAGTTTTCTTTCTGGTTTTTCTTCATTTAAAAACAGCAATTGATTTGAAAAATGTTTACTTCCTCTTCTCGATCTTTCGTAACTTTTTGTGCTAGGCTCTAGAGGATATCCATCGAATACAACTATACACGGAGAATACAAATTAATGTATGTTAAATATTTGGCACAAATTGTTTTAAAGGTATCGCTTGAATGCCAAATTAATTTATGGAGTAAGACAAGTAACATCTGCAAATATTTGTCAGTAGCAGCTAGTTCAACTGAAAAATATACCAGCTTGGCCACTCGTTACAGCCGTTCTCACTCCCCTTCCCCAACCTTTCCAATCCCATTCCTTCTCTCCATGACTGTGTTTGTGCATTGCACATAAAGGACGAAATTGCCTATAACACAGGTCATTCTGTAAAAATAAAAAATAAGTAAATAAAGAATTCCGATTTGAATATTGCGTCAAAAATATTAATTGAAGCATTGAAGGTACCCTCCACCAGCACGCGTTAAGGGTTTACTTTCAGTGCCAGCTTTAGTTACAAAATTATATTTTCATCCCCTAAGTTGTAGCTATACGGCAATTTAAGAACAATATGTTTGCCTCCCTCAAAGGCACTTTTTACGAGTAAAAATAACGTTGTTATTACAAAAACTTAAAATCTGGAAGAAAAAGTTCGATATCTCGGCTCCGGATAAGTCAAATTGAACTTCAAGCCCCGCAAATTCCTTATCAGAATGTCCACAATACAACGTGACTATAAAAGTTTGTTGTAAATTTCATTTAGTCCTTCTGTCTTAAAAAGGAGTTAAGAAAAAATTTACTCGAAAAGTAATTTTCTAATAAATTCATCAGGTGAAATTTCTATGAAACCGGCTAAATTTGGGCTGAATTTTGATTCAGTTATTTAAAGTGCATTTATCAAGAGGCAATGCCGCAAGTTTTGGTAGTATATCTTTTTTACAGTCTATGAGATCATTTCAACTCATTTCCTTCCAAAAATACAGATTCTTTGAAAATTGTCAAAAACGTCTTGAATAACAGTCTATATCTCAGGTTTAAATAAACCGAATTTAACAATGTACCATTCAAATGAAAGGTCTAAGTGTCTGCAATCGAAGTTAGTTTTTCGATACTGTTTAGTATAACGTAATAAAACTCAAAAAATCTCTAAAACAGACGAAAATTTTCGAATTTTGCTATTTTTCAAGTCTTTCCCCCACTCCCCCAGTGGCCGAAATATTTTTATCGTAATCTAGGCAAAAAAACAATGAGGCTAAAAAAAAACATTTTGATCTAATCCGACTGGACTAATTTACTGTGGAAGAAGCATACTCAACACCTCCACATTGACCAATCAAATGAATGATAAAATTGCTCAAGACTGAACCAATCGGCACTTCCGTAATGCCATACCAACTTTTTTAGAGTTGGTGCGATTGGCTTCAGGATGGAGACTGGTAAGCGGGTGGAAATTAAGCAATGGTCTGAGCTTCCGACTGGAGAATTAACAGAAGTCGAGTATTTAGCTGGGTCTGAGCTTAAGATAAGATCAAGAAGATCGTAGCCAAAATATTTCAGAACAAAAAAATTGTAAAGATTCATGCAAAAGAAAAATAAATTTGCAAAATTTTTAATCGCCAAATTTTATTTCATCTGCTAGAAGTACAAAATTATGTGGAAATCCTAAAAAACTTGTACCCTGTCTTTGGTGTCCGATGAATTTGATATCAATGTCCTTCCCATATTTCCAATATCGAATTGAATCAATAAAATCAAGTAAGTTGAAGTACCGGACATCACAGTGATGACCAAGCTCCTTTTCAATTCAAAAAATCCGGCAGCGAAGAGTTGAAACTTCTTCAAGATCAGCTGCAGTGAGTAACCCTCAATCTAGTAAGAAAAGTTTGTTGCAGAAATTGAACCACTTAGAATAGTTAACTTACACTCCGATCCAGTCGATCTTCTTGATACTCCGAATTGGCAAGTTGGGTGAGAATTTCCTGAGCATGACTGGATGCTGCAGTTATCAGCGACGCATTGAAGATCAGCAGGACCGTGTCGAATAAATGCCAGATCACGGCAAAGCCGAAAAACACGGCCATATCGAAGTAAGCCTCCTTGTACATTTTCGGTATCATAAAATACGAATAAAATAACATAGTGACGTTATTAACAAACGTGAAAAGGATTGCAGTAAGAAGCTGAACGGAAAATATTTCATTCAGGCTCATAGCCACTTGATAGATCCTCGAGTTGAGCACAGCAATCCGATCGATCGAATCGCTAAGGTCACAACACTTTTGTAACGTCAGAGCTGCCATTCGTCCTGGCCGTTTCTGATAGGTGACTTTCCGGTCTTCTAATCCCTTAATTTGTTTCCGAAGTCCGTTATTAAGTGCGGCATATAAGTCGCGAAGTATTAAGCCAAACAAACTAAACGAGTGCAATATTATGTAGAGCATGTTCAATCCTAGCAAGGATACACACCAGATGGCCATAATCCAGAAATTGCTAATAGTTAAATCATCGTGCATGATAGCCATACATAATGACAATGTCTGATGAACGGGCAAAATCATTTTGAACACTATAAACACGAGCATTAAACTTTTGGGATTGAACTGATAATCCTTGCTCAGAATTTTCGCGATTGCCAGAATTTCATTGACCAGTAAGGGAAAGCGATACCGATTTTGAATCATTGAGATTGATCCAGTACACAGGATGATATAGACCGTAACATAATCAAATATATCGATGAAGTTGAGAACCAAATTGTCCCAACTGGAAGGATCGCTCATACTGATTTTGTACAGATTAAAAGACATAGTACTAATCACAAGTGCACAAGCTATGAACGTGTAAATCGCATGACTTCTTGAGGTATCTAAACTATTAGTGAGCTTATTGTATTTATAAGGCATAACACCCATTATCCGGAAGTACCATATGGTGATGATAAGAGAAGCGTACGTAGCACGAATTAAAATTGCAGACATTTTCAAAAATACGCCTTTACGCGAGCGTGTAATCGATTCAACTGGCAATAATGGACATTGTGACCAATTATTTTGCTTTGAGTTATTTTGGTCGTGCTTAGTTATGTTTTGCTCATTAGCTAATGCCATCGATTTACTGGTGTCATCGAGTACCTTCAAACTTATGTATCCGGTAAAGGACGGAATTCGTAATGAAGATTAGAAAGGCTAGACTTGGAATTTAGCTGCTGATTAAAGAAAAGATGAAGTTGATAGCCAAAATCAAAGATTGGTCATCGAGTACCTTCAAACTTATGTATCCGGTAAAGGACGGAATTCGTAATGAAGATTAGAAAGGCTAGACTTGGAATTTAGCTGCTGATTAAAGAAAAGATGAAGTTGGATAGCCAAAATCAAAGATTGGTCATAAGAATCTAAAGTTGAATTTTAAACAAGAAGATGGTTTGTACTTGATTGCTTTTTTGTTTAAATACTTAAGGATATGAACACTTAACACAGTTTGCCAGACCTTTCCACTTTCTTAAAAATGAAACAGGCAATTTTTCGGAGTGAATTTCGGGTTAGTAAGAAACT
This sequence comes from Chorisops tibialis, assembly GCA_963669355.1. Taxonomy (NCBI): domain Eukaryota; kingdom Metazoa; phylum Arthropoda; class Insecta; order Diptera; family Stratiomyidae; genus Chorisops; species Chorisops tibialis. Next base: position 70,871,769 of record OY770263.1, on the reverse strand, counting down.
GGAGGTTTTGGCGAACGTATATTAGAATCAAGGGTGTCTGCAGGGTCGGGTCGGGGGTCGAAAAGTTACATCTGCTATGCCCTGGATTTTGATCTAAGCCTGCCTTAAGAAAATGTATATAATACATTGAATATTAAATGTTCACTAGACATTCCCCTTTTATTAAAATTATGTAACGGTGTATATTCAAACCCATTATTGAAAAATTGTGTGCCCTTCGCACAAAGATAATTTTTTTTAACATCTGGCTAATGAATGTTCACGCCCCAACGGAAGAAAAGGACGAGGCAATTAAGGATGAGTTTTATAGTCATATTGGACCAACTAATGATTCATTGCCCTCAAATGACATTAAGACCATTTTAGGTGATTTCAACGCGAAAGTTGGGAAGGAGAAGACATATAGAGGAACAACCGGAGTGCACAGTCTCCACGACATTAGTAATGACAACGGTCAACATCGACTTCGTCTGCAGTAGAAATATCGAAGTAAGCTCAACATGCTTTCCGCATCGGAGCATCCACAAAAGAACTTGGGCGTCATCCGATGAAAGGACGTATAATTAGATAGACCACGTTCCCGCAGACAAAAGGGCAGCCTCAAGCATCCTCGATGTAAGAACCTTCAGAGGTGCTAATACTGGAGACACACTACGACGTAAACCTCTTCCCAGAGCCGCAAATAGCTTTGAGCTTTTTCAAGCTGCAATAGGTGACATACTGCACAAGATCGAGTTTACCAGATCAAGTTTTCGAACTGCGTGTTAAACGTCAAATTTCGTTCGGATTGAATTTAATTTTAAATTTTTTTTTAGAGACTCTTTAGTAGTGCTAGTTTACGAGAATTCCATTTTAAATATTTTGAGAAATGTTCGCATGCAGTTTGCTTTGAGCGTCTTAGCAATAAGCGTTGCGCGTAATAAAAGTCCTCGATTACGAGCCGCAAGGTTGCTTCGAATTGCAGCAAAGAGAAGTGCACATAGGTTACACCGTACCATTTGGGTCCAAATAAGTGCACAATCAATCCGCAATAACGCATTCACAAAATGTTTTGAATAATAGGCTCGAAGTGGAATGTTCTGGGAAAAAGATGTTCTCACTTTTGATGACAAAAGATTCAAAGACAGCTTCAGGATGACTCGAAAATCTTTTGAGTGTGTAATTCGTACCGTCGCAAGGCAATACCCCTAGCAAAAAGAGTGACGGTTGCTCTGTATGCTTTGGGCTTTTCGTCTGAATACATAACTCTTAGTAACATGTTTGGAGTTGGCTGCACCACAATTGGAGAAATTGTTTTGGACTTTTGCGCCAACTCTTATTTCTGCATAAATATGCGAATTTTTTTTGATTTTCGCAGGTCGTCAAGCCTCCTCTTCCATGCTTCTAGTAATTTGGCCTCCATCGTTGGAGACCAAATACATTTCTGCTTTCTTTTTTTCTGAAATATTAACAAAATAATACTTAAAATTGAGTTTAACGCCAAATTCATTTTACTTACGCTTGCTCTGCCTTCCATTTTGCAACTGTCAAAATCAAAATACGAGTGACAGTTCAAAAATTTCCTCTGGGTATTTTTAGGTATATTTTTCAGGGATGCGTAAAATAAATCTTTTTCAGGGTTTGACATAATATGGGAAGAGGTTATTGTTCTCAAACCTCATTCTGAAGCCAACTACCACGAAATGCTAATAGAGCAGTTACTGCTCTCCATCAAAAATGGCCGTCGCAGATAAGGTTAAAGGCGACCAGACTCGGCGAAAGAAGAATGATTTGTTCGATGATGAATTACGAGATGCAATAGACAAAAATAATGCAGCTTACGAACAATTCCCGAACGACCATTGAGAGCCAAGGAAGACATATTTAACGAGCTGCTAGCAAAACATACAGAAAAAAAGAGAAGTATCCCAATTATTGATGTCAAGTTTCGTTACTTTTCGGTACCAGTGAATATTCGTTACTTTAAGAAAAGTAATCGGTACATTTTATTCGTTACTAGGTACTCGTTTATTTGAAATGACCGCCATATCATATTGCAGGGATGAGGAAGCCAGTTTTGCTATATCAGAAATTCAAATACAAGAAATTGCCTGTAGTACCCCATGCAGTAACTCTTTACACCAAGAAATCGCTTGTGGCCTAGTACTTATATATCGGGTTTTCCAATAGGGACTTGACAACTTTGAATTCAATTTGTGAACGCACCCTTTCACTAATCATCGAACTGTTACTGTCAATTTATTCAGTAAACTTAACATTTTTATCATGGTAAATAATAAAGTTTTTGAAATATCTCAAATGGTTTGCATTTTATTTTGAAAAAAAGTTGTCAAGTCCTTATTTTCCAATAGGGACTTGACAACTTTGAATTCAATTTGTGAACGCACCCTTTCACTAATCATCAAACTGTCACTGTCAATTTATTCAGTAAACTTAACATTTTTATCGTGGTAAATAATAAAGTTTTTGAAATATCTCAAATGGCTTGCATTTCATTTTGAAAAAAAGTTGTCAAGTCCTTATTGGAAAACCCTTTATATCAACACAATAATGCCAAGTCTGATTTTTTAATTATACCTCTTCCAAGAAGAAAATCACCTTAAACACTAACATAAGTCTTTTCAATATTTCACACATTTATCTTGTCCAATAAATTTTTCTTCAAATTAAAGAATAAACCGACAAAAAAAAATCCCGTTCGGGGTGATGAACATTAAAAAATTCTGCAATATGGTATCACTGATCCCACAACACTAACACTGGTAACGACTGCCGCTCGAGCCGTGCGCCACAACTTTAATCGACGACATTTTTGGTGTTGAAAGAAACGAAATAAAAAAAAAATAAAACAAATTATTTTCTCAATAGACTTTGCTGAAAGTAGAGTAAGAGCATACCTTCTCCTTCTTGCTTTGGAATGGTGGTATCAACCGGAGCACAAGTGTAGGTTTCTCTCCTGTGATGTATCGAAAAAAGCAACTAAACGTTACTTTCGGTATAGGTACTTTTTTTGTATGTGGAACGAATACTCGAGTAACGAATCGTTTTGATAGTTCAGTTACTTTTTGGGGAGCTCATTTCGTTACTTAAGTAATGAATATAAATCTGCGTCGGTACTCTCTACTTCGGATTTCGGTCGATAACGAGTACTCGTCGTTTCACATTTCGATAGTTACTTTTTTGACATCACTTATCTCAATGACGAACTATGCAAAATGGATGAAGATTTTAAATCCAACAACACGAGAGCGACTGACTGACGCAAAAGCATTATATTTCCGATCTACAAAAAGGGTGACAAAATCTGCTACAAAAACTATTCAAGAATTTCATTGCTGTGCACGTCTTACAGAATCTTTACAAGGATTACAGAGTCCAGAATTAAACCCTACGCTGAAAACATAATTGGAGAATACCAAGGTGGATTCAGAGCCGGACGATCAACTACGGATGAAATATTCACAGTGAAACAGGTGCTAGAAAAATGCTGGGAATATAACATCGACGTGCACCAGATATTCGTAGACTTTAAGCAAGCATACGACAGTATCGATAGGACTCTACTGGAATTAGGAATACAGTGAAACTCGTCTGGCTGTCAAGGCTTACAAATATGAACTCAACATGCCAAGTAAGGTTCCAGAACGCCTTGACAAAAAGCTTCCAAGCACTCCGGTCTGAAGCAAGGGGATGGCGTTGCACATACACTTTTTAATCTGGCTTTGGAATATGCCGTAAGAAAACCACTGGCGGCTTGCACTGCATCGCTACTAACAGACTACGCCGTAGGGTCTAGATGGCTCAGTGGCACAACCACTTTGATATATATTCTTGCCAAGTATCATTGAAATTCATCGAGTGCTTCTACGGAAATCGAAAGTTCAGTCGATTATTCGTCAAACTTTGGGGTGGGATGTTTCACCCTTTAAATGATCATCACTGCCGATAAGAAAATACGTGTCCCTTAGAATTTCGAGCTCTACAACATGTATGAAAATTGTCAAAATCGGCGTGAGACACTTGGGAATGTTTCCTTGTGAGTGAATCTTAACCCCACACACATTTGGCCCAGACGGCTTATCAAGTAACCCCAATATTGGTGGTCGATTTTTAGCGGGAAGCTAACCCAACCAGTGAGCATTATAGGACACCAAATAGGTTAAATTTGGCCCAGAAGCATTATGCCACGCAAGGACTTTCAGCTCCAAAAGGGAAATAGTGTATATGATAAGAAGAAGAATAAGGCTGTACTTGTCGAGTCCTCGATGGAGTGTGGGTCCTCGGGTCCAGTTCTGAAGCTAAGGAACGTCCCGGTTATGACCATTAGGATGACGGAGAAAAACTCCGAGTCCAATTTCGTGGTGGAAGAGAGTGACAGGGATTCCTCCCGGCTAAATATTGGGGCGGTTCTGGCTAAAATCTCTCTTTCTTTTCTTATAAAAAAAGAAAAAAACACGTTTCTGAGAAACCTTTTTTATTACTTTATTATTTTAATAATAAAGTATTGTGATCGACTTGGAAAAAAAAATTGCTCCCTTAAAATTTTGTTTTTTCGCGTTTCATGACTAAAAAATCCTAAAAATGAAAAAAAAAAAATTCGTCTGTCTGTACGCCATACGTATATTACACGACACTAGCAAAATGCTAAATAAATATAAAATTTGAATATTATTGTAGTGGACGAAAATAGGGAGCATTTCAATAATGGTGTACTTTTCAAAATTTCAAACCGTTTATCTCAAAACTGATTGCAGATATCAAATTAAGGGGAGGGAGGTGGTAAGCAAAAATATCGAAAATTTTGAGTGATTTTTGTAGGGCTCTGGTGAAAGATACAAAATTTAAATATTCCATGTGGATACATCTATTTGTTGTACATATAGAAAAAAATATAAAAATTTCACAATTGTTATGGACCAACCCAACTGATCTAACGTGCACAAGATGTTTCATGTGCAATGAAAAAACAAATAAGCAGAACATTTTTGAATGAAATTTTAAGGTAGAAACTTGAAAATTTGCAAAATACATTAATAAAATCTCTAAAAGAATAAAATATCAACTAGTCAAATACCTTCAAAACTTCTACCCCCTTCCATACAAAATTATTTTTTCGACCATTTTTGAAAAAATCAATTATCACCTAACTATTAAAAGATGGTTTGGTGAATGTTTTCACAGTGCATTTGGAATTGGAAGAAAAGATTTCCGGATTCTACACTGTTACGATTTATTATTCGTGACGTTCCAGTCTCTGCTGAGATCTCTATCAAACTGATAAAGGTCTCAGCAGAGACAGAAACGTCACGAATAATAAAGCGTAACAGTGTAGAATCCGGAAATATTTTCTTTCTATTAAAAGCTATCAATTATGAAATTTTCCTCAAAAACTTTTAAACATAATTGAAACGAAACTACGTCAAAAGTTCTGAGATCGTACTTGACCTTCTACCCCCTCCCATACAAAAGTATGATTTCGACCAATTTCAATAAATCAGCTACTAACCAACAAATTAAGAGCAAAGAACTAGAAATATTTTGCGAGCACCTATGCAAGAGAAATGAAATAAAACTGAATCACAAATTTTACATTTCCCTTACCTCATCTACCGCCTCCCATACAAATGATTGGTTTCATGAATGTAAAATAAACCGAATTTTATGAAAATTCTGCGCAACTTCGTCTATGAAACTGACTTTATATGTAGAGAATATTTGACGTAATGGAAGCAATCAGTTAAAAAATTATTGACATCCACCCACCCTTAATATCACTCTTCCCCCCTCCACTCATAACAACCCAAACTAGCATAAGCGAATGGAATATTGATTGAAAGTACTGGAGTTATTGATCGTATTCGCAATTAAGTGTTAAATTGACAGCAGCACCTTCACGCCTTCTACCCCCTCCCATACAAAATGACTCATTTTCATAAATATGTGATAATCAAATTTTCTTAGACAGAAGAGCTAATAATTTGAAATTTAGAATATATTATTTCCATCAAAAATGTAATCTGTAGTAAAAACATAACAGGGCTACGATTGCGCGTAAACCGCAATCTTACGATACTCTAGATGAAATAGATTTTTTTGTGATCCCAAGAAATTTTGTATGGGGAGTGTTAGAAGGGGTGATAGCATTGAACTAATTGTTTCCCCATCATGCTAAAGTAGCTATAAAAATGTTTTATACAAAATGCTTACTCCAAAAATTGAATAGGAGCTGAGAAAATTAGTGTGTTAGATTTAGTGAAAATGTGCAGTCTGTATGGGAGGTGGTAGAAAGAGTGGGGGGATTTTAGTGTTTTTTTTCAGAAATAACTAAGAATATCATAAAATTGACATCTCTTAAATTTTAGACCAGTAACATTCATACCTTTCAAGAAAATAGATTTTTTGTGAAGTTGTGAAACTGTGTCATATTGTATGGGAGGGGGTAGAAGCAGTAAATCTAATCAAATATTTTTTTCTGATCTTAGTGATAATGCTAAATAAGTATTTATCACAAAATGTGAGCTCGATAAGTGTTATACGTTCTGAGAAAATCGGCTTAGAGCATTTCATGAAAAAGTGTAGTTTGTATGGGAGGGGGTGGAAGGAGAGGGAGGACGCAAATACTTTTTATACAGTATATTGAAATCATTATGAAAGTAATATATCCCGAAATTCAGACTAATAGCTTTTATACTTTTCGAGCAAATCCATTTATAGTCGAATTGCGAAATTGTGCCATTTTGTATGGGAGGGGGTAGAAGGGGTGAAGCTAATCGTCTAATTGTTCTTAGCCTTACTAACAATTTTAAATAAATATTTAGTGCACAATTTCAGCTCGCTAAATTTTATACGCACTGAGTAAATTGGCTTAGAGTAATTCATTACAAGTACAGTTTGTATGGGAGGTGGTAGAAGGAGGGGGAGGACACGCATAATTTTTATACCGTAGATTGATATTATCATAAAAGTAATATATTCCAAATTTCAGGCCAATAGGTTTTATACTTTTCGAGCAAATCCGTTTATTGTCAAATTGCGCATTTGTGTAATTTTGTATGGGAGAGGGTAGAAGGGGTGGAGCGATTTGGCCCGTTCACGAACTTAAAGTTACTTTTTTGCTAAAACTGACACACACAAATTTTTAGTACTATAGCTCAAAGCTTTCGGGAGTTATGCTGTAGACAGACGCACAGACAGACAGCCAGACAGACAGACAGACAGACAGACAGACAGACAGACAGACAGACGGACAGACGGTCACTCGGAATCGAGGTTTTTGAGCGACAACAAATATTTCTGTACCCTTGGTGGCTCTGTGCGAGCATTATTTCCTAGCGTTACAAACGGTAAGGCAAACACAATATACTCTCAGATAAAAATTATTTAAATCCCCCTACTCCTTTCACCACCTCCCATACAAATAGCACTTTTCCTCGAAATACTATAAATCAATTTTCTCAGTATATGTATATAACACTCGTCGAGCTCAAATGTTGTACTAAATCCTTAATTAGTATTACTAATAATACTCCCCTCCCGGACAATGAGAAAACCCTATACTCCTTCTATCACCTCTCATACAAACTGCAATATTTCACGAAATCCAAAACACTAATTTTCTCAGTACCTATTCAATTTTTGAAGCGCCCTTGAGCACTCATTTTTTAATGCGAATTTGTAGCTTGCAGAGTTTGATCACGATAGTTGCTGGTGGGTCGTTAAATAGTTGATACAGCTCGAGGTTGTATAGAATTCGCCAATGAATTTCATCTCGTTTATTGCCGTCCCAGATAAACGAATTCATCCACCTGCTCGAAGTCGTATTCGCCCATAGTAATATTCTGCCTCTCTGGGACAGTCTTTCGTGTCTGTTTAGTTTTCGCTTCATTGATCCTGAGCCCTACTTCACACCGCTGCCGACTCCAACTCTTGCAATACCTCCTTAACACAAAGTATTGATCGGGCTAGAATATGCACATCGTATGCGTACGCCACCAACTGCGCAACTGTGCGGATCTTACGAGTAGCGTACCTCTGGTATCCACTGAGGTTACTGAAGTTGCCTTTCTGACGACATACTCTAGCACCAAATTGAAGAGCACGGGGGCGAGACCATCTGCTTATTTGAGTTAACTCGTTTTGGATTTTTACTTGGCACTCATTGTTTTCCATCGTGGCGGTATTCGACTCGTGAGCTCTGTTCCACCTTCTTCACGGATTCCGTCAGTTCCGGGCACCATGTTCGGTCTTAAATTATGTAGTGCTGTCTCTTGGAGCAATGGGCAGTTGATCTCCATCTGGATCTTCCGGAATTACAAAGGGTTCAGTCTGTGATGACGTTTTATTTAACAATGTTCGGGAATACTGAATCCATCGTGCATTGATTTCGGTAGCGTCGCTTATGAGGTTGGCTTCTTCGTCCTTACAGACTGTATTGAATGCTACATTTTTCGAGAAACAGTCCAAAGGCTTCGTTTTCTTGCTGATCGCTTCTTCGCTCTAAATGTCCTAAAGTGTCTTCAGTGATGCCCTGAATACCATCCTTAATGTTTCTTCACATTTGGTTAATACTTTCCTCAGGCTCAGCCTGAGGTAATGCTTCAATATGTGCTTTGATTGTGGTCATATATTCCACTTTCGTTGTGTCGTCCTTCAGTTTTTGCACATTGAGCTTCGAAGCCCAGCTCCTTTTAGTATGGTCCTTGTTAGCTATGCGACAGCGGTATTTAGCTCAAATAAGAAAATGGTCCGAGTCACAGTTCGTGCTACGTAGAGTACTGACATCTAAAATGCTGGAGGCAGCCCTTTTTTCGATGAGAACGTGGTCAATTTGATGGAAGGTGTGTCTATCTGGTGATGCCCGCGTCATTTTGTGGATGTTTCTATGCGGGAAGCAGGTGGAGCTTATGACTAAGTTTCTACTGCTGGCGAACACAATAAGTCTTTGGCCATTGTCGTTCGTTTAATTATGCCCTCCTGTTCCACCCCCTAAGAAACAGTTCGTTGTCAATTTTACCATTGAAGTTTCCTGTTAGAATTTTGATATTTTTGGAGGGAAACCTATCAAAAGTGCTGTCAAATCGGGCATAGAATTCGTCTTTAATGACATCATCTGAGTACCATAATGATAAAATACAAAAAATGGACGACGGCATGAGAAAAAATAAAACGCGGGACGCATACGCAATAGTAAAAGACTTAAAAAAGGGATATAAGCCAAAAACCAGTCTCTGCAAAGACGCAGAGGGCAACATCACGATTGGAGGCGACGACTTCAGGAGGCCAAGGCCCGATTTGGGCTGTCGCGCCATTGATGATGATGATGATGACATCATCTTTATCCTCTGTAGCAGCATGGCGGTTGATACACCAAACACTGAAGAGCTTCAACTTGAAGCGAATTAAACAGATCGGTATAAATTTCGTTACGAGTTGTTTGAAAGCATTATTTTGTGGTAAAGTGACATCGAATTCTCAGCTTCCTTGCTTTTTGCCGCTGGTAAAAATCGTGGGAGATCTGCAAGATCTGAAATTGTTAACTTGAGCTGATGTTGTTACGAGACCTCTCCTGAAGAAGTTCCCGAAGTGCACCCTTCGATGTAGTGAATGCACATTCCAAGATCCTAAAGAATAATCCATTTTCCGTTGCCGTAGTCGTTGTCGTTTGATCCGTTCAATACGAGGCTGTACTCCGGTTTCTTGGATACGCTAGTTTTTTCTGGGCAGACGTTGTCAGCGTTTCGCTTAATCTCGCTTTCACCCTTCTCCGTTTGCTGTTTTGAACAAACCATCCGGTGTTACCGCGAGTAGGTGGAGATAGGATTTAAAAGCAGACCTGTTGATGTTATTAAAAGTGGGTTTTTCACAGAATTTATGCTATGTCGCGTATGACCACGATTACGCTCTGTGACCGTTACTACCATTCGACTACCAATGTTTTATAGATACCTTTGTTTAAAATGTAAACAAGACACCATTATAACACCTAGCCAATAAGACTTTCGAAAAAAGATATGTTATTAGTCCAAGAGCCCTGGAACAAAAAATAACAACGGAAAGCGACATGGGTTTGATAAATATATAGTATAATCATAGTAACTCAGACGGAAAAATTTGTTTTCAAATCTGGTGTCAAACGGGTCCAGTATAGTAGAGCGAAAAAATAATTCGAAGATTTTCACACAAACTTGGTGTCATTGGAAAACCCTTGAGGAGCTTTATACGAATATCCAACTTTTTCTCGCAGTTGTAAAATGTTTTGTAAAAATTTTACACAATATTTTATTAAACATATAATATCGATTTACGATTTTTGTATCGAAGAGAGCAAATTATCAGGAAACAAATTATATTTTCGTAAAGTACTCAGCGACATCTTTTAAAAGACATAAGATTGAGTCTCTATCTTCAAAATATTTTTTTGTCTCACTACGTAGTATCCGTTTGGTACCTGTTTTCAAAATTAATTTTTCGTCCATCGTCTTAGTTACACTGCGTTCTATTATTATATGCATTTCATATCCTTGTCACTTTTCGTTGTTATTTTTTGTTTTAATGCACTTGCTCTAAAGGTTCATAGAGAATTATCTGGGTTAAAAACAAGCAAATTTCAAAGATTGTAACCAAAATATTTAAGAATAAATAAATTGTAAAGATTCATAAACAATAAATTTTGAATCGTAACATTTTATTGTAACTGCTACAAAAACAAGGTTATGGCGAAATTCTAAAAAACTTGTGACCTCTCTTTGGTGTCCGATGAATTTGATATCAATGTCCTTCCCATATTTCCAATATCGAATTGAATCAATAAAATCAAGTAGGTTGAAGTACCGGACATCACAGTGATGACCAAGCTCCTCTTCAATTCAAAAAATCCGGCAGCGAAGAGTTGAAACTTCTTCAAGATCAGCTGCAGTGAGTAACCTTCAATCTAATAAGAAAAGTTCGTTGCAGAAAATAAACCAATTAGAATAGTTAACTTACACTCCGATCTAGTCGATCTTCTTGATACTCCAAATTGGTAAGTTGGGTGAGAATTTCACGAGCATCACTGGATGCTGCAGTTATCAGCGACGCATTGGAGATCAGCAGGACCGTGTCGAATACATGCCAGATCACGGCAACGCCGAAAAATACGGCCATATCGAAGTCAGCCTCCTTGTACATTTTCGGTATCATAAAATACGAATAAAATAAGATGGTGACGTTATTAACAAACGTGAAAAGGATTACACTAAGAAGCTGAAAGGAAAATATTTCATTCAGGCTCATAGCTACATGATAGATTCTTGAGTTGAGCACAGCAATTCGATCGATCGAATCGCTAAGGTCACAACACTTTTGTAACGTCAGAGCTGCCATTCGTCCTGGCCGTTTCTGATGATAGGTGACTTTTCGGTCTTCTAATTCTTTAATTTGTTTCTGAAGTCCGTTATTAAGTGCGGCATAGAAGTCGCGAAGTATTAAGCCAAACAAACTAAACGAGTGCAATATTATGTAGAGCATGTTCAATCCTAGCAAGGATACACACCAGATGGCCATAATCCAGAGATTGCTCTGTAATTCTTCCTGCGTGATAGCTACACATAATGATAATGCCTGATTAACGGGCAAAATCATTTTGAACACTATAAACACGAGCATTAAACTTTTGGGATTGAACTGATATTCCTTGCTCAGAATTTTCGCAATTACCAGAATTTCGTTAACCAGTATGGAAAAGCGATACCGATTTTGAAATATTGAGATTGATCCCGTACACAGGATGATATAGACCGTAACACAATCGAATATATTGATGAAGTTGAGAATCACAACGTCGGAACTAAAAGTATCTTTAATGGTGATATGGTACAGATTGAAGGACATTGTACTAATCACAAGTGCACAAGCTATGAACGTGTAAATCGCGAGAGTTTTTGAGGTATCTAAATTATTAGCGAGCTTATTGTATTTATATGGCATAACACCCATTATCCGGAAGTACCACATGGTGATGATAAGAGAAGCGTAGGTAGCACGAATCAAAATTGAAGACATTTTCAAAAATACACCTTTACGCGAGCGTGTAATCGATTCGACTGCCATTAAGGGACATTGTGACCAATTATGTTGATATGTGTTATTTTGCTCATTAGCTAATGCCATCGATTTACTACTGTTATCGAGAACCTTCAAAACTAATGTGTTCGGTAAAGGACGGAATTCGTAATGAAGATTAGAAAGGCTAAACTAAAAATTTGGCTGCTGATTAAAGAAAAGATGAAGTTGGATAGCCACAATCAAAGACTGGATATAAGAATCAAAAGTTTAATTTTAAACAAGAAGACGGTTTGTTCTTCATTACATTTTTTTCCAATACTCAAGGATATGAACATTAAATACAGTTCGCCAGAGCTTTGGCATTCTTCGCACTTTCTTGAAAATAAAAAAAACCTATTTTTTGGAGTGAATTTCAACCTACCAAGAAGGTATAGGTTTTGGCGAACGTACATTAGATGCAAGCCCGAAATTTGCTCTGAGCATACTATAAAAAACATAACAGAATTATGATTGGGCGTAAAGCCTAATCATATGATACTCTAGATGAAATAGGAAAGAGTTTATTGTGCTGAATATCAAATTCTTTCGAATAATGAGTAGCAAAATTTGTAAAATATTTGGTAAAAGCGGAAGGAGGAGGGGGGTTTCTAATTTTGGTGTATAACATCGAACGTAGTATGCAAAATGTTTCATGCTGAATTTAAAGTTTGTAGCTTTCATAATTTTCGAGGAAATAGAACAATTTTTGTCTGAATTTATGGCATTTGTATGGGAGGTGGCAGAGAAAATGAAAGGTTTTGAATGAATTGAAATATGCTTATCAACATTCTAATCACATTGCTGTGTCATAATTTTAAAGTCGATAGCTATCATGTTCGAAGGAGAAATACTTTTCTTGAATTTCCAATACAAAAATTTGTATTGGAGGTGGTAGAAGCTGATATTTTTTTTAGCATTTATTGCGATTATTAAAGGACAAATTCTGGTAAAATTTCCTGTTTCACATCAGCAATGATATTCGCAATAGTATATTTTTAACAAAATTTAAAGTTGATAGCTATGACGGTTTTGAAGAAAATTAATTTAATAGATATTTCGAAATTTCATTTATTTATTTATAAACCGACAAACTGCCCATAATCTTCAAAATTATTACATGTGATTGTTACGATTCAATATAAAGACGGGATAATAAATTACAAAATTTGAAATTAAATTGAATGTTCATATTACTTAATTAATAAAATTAGATTTTTGGGCCTAGGAGGGTGGACGCGGTGACAATTAAAACACTGCGAGTACGAATTAAATAACAATTTATTAAATAAGAGAGCGCGCGAAACATAAACTGTCGAAGTATGATGACTGAATCTGAAGACTAAGAACGACTGTCGATGTTAGGCCAGCGCGACTGCTTTTTACTCGCGTCAGAATGCTGACGCTGCGGCGTGTCTGGCTGGCATACTTTGTTGCTATATTTGCGTGATAAGCAACAAAGTAATTGCTTGATTGCGCGCGTCGTCGGGCATGCCACTTGATCCGTTGCATATCTGGCGATATGCAGAAGGTGACGATTGCGCGATCAGCAAATCTGGATGTATGGAAATGAGGACGGATTTGCTTGTGTGTCGTCAGCGTAAATCCGTCCGATTTCGATGCGGCTGGAATGTGCCGACGACGTCGTATCGCTACATTAATCCGACGTCGTGTCGCCACAGATTTATCGCTTTACAATGTTATTTTACAATTTTAACAACTTTTATCGCTGGTCAAGCATACATTTCCCAATTTCAAAGTTAGATGTACTAAATAGATCAAAAGAATTAGAATACTTGTTTCCCTAGCCCACTAGTCTCTCAATTATAGAGTTCCTACCATAAATTGTTCCATGATGTTCGATTCGAAATAATTCATTTGATCTCGTAGGGTATGTTGGGATTTTTAATGCTAGTTCACTTAAGATATTTGGAGCATCAATGGTATTATTTATTAAACTATATAGGAAAATTATATCAAAATAACACCGTCTTTTTTCAAGGGATGTAATATACCACTACTAATTGTACTAATTCCATTAATGCATTATATTTAATGTTTTCAACAGTTTATATGCAATAAATCTAAGAAATTTATGTTGAACCGTTTCCAATAAATAACTATGTATATTATAACAGAGATTCCATATGACTGATAAATAGTCTAAGCTAGAGTGTAGGCTAATGGGTAGCGTATTGGTTTGCAATGCGGAGGTTGTGAGTTCGAATCCCAGTCAACGCATAATTCCAGCACGCTGCCTGCTTGGTTACCTCAATCTACGAAAATGAAAAATTCGTAGATAGAGGGTTGTGCGAAGATCTAACAGCCCTTCCAAAATAAGTAATAAAATTGTTAAGGAATCTGAAAAATCGGGAGGCGATGGTCTGATTTGGGCTGTTGTGCCATTGAAGAAGAAGAACATAAATACTCTAGTTTGCTTCGTACAAAAGATATGTATAGGGTTTTAATAGCCCTGATATTATTAAAATTATAGGACACTCGCTTAATGAAACCTAACGCTCTTTTGGAATTATTGATAATATGTCTAATATGCTCAGCAAACGATAAATATGAGTCCAGCAAGTCTCGAACAACTTTAACTTTAGTTATAGCGAGTTTGTCTAATTTATAATTGAAGTCTATGGGATTTTTTGATCGAAAAAAGCTAATTGCATGACATTTTGAAGTATTGATCTCCGAACCGTTTTCTGTGCAAAATTTGGAAAATTTATTTAGTTTTATTTGAAAACTTTCGCAATCAGATAAAGATGTAATAGCATTGTATATTTTGCAGTCATCCAGTAAAAATTGATTTTCATCCAAGATAAAATTTAAGTCATTAAGAAACAAATTAAAAAATAAGGGACTGAGATCAGATCCTTGAGGAATACCTGAAGTACTTACAAAAGGGTCTGATATGTGACACTTCAATATTTGCATTTCATGGCCCTGAAGGTAGTCAGAAATCCAATTCAGAAGACTTCCATAAATTCCATGTTTGGAGATTTTATTCACGAAGAGATCATTATTGACTTTATCGAATGCTTCACTGAAATCGGTATATATAGCATCTACTTAGATGGATTTCTCCACATTTTTACTAATAAATTGGGTAAAAGAGATTAAAATTGTGGCAGTAGATTTGCCTTTTCGGAAACCATGCAGGTTAGGAATAATAAAATTATGAGTTAAAGGACTAATTTGGTCATAAATAAGACTCTCAAAGATTATTATATATTATTCCTTAATAGCTGACTGGAGTTATTACTTCTTTTCTATCCCCTGCTTTATGGACAGGAACTATAAAAGATTTTTTCCAGGTGTGAGCAAATTTACCTAATTCCATGGATCGGTTAAAAAGATAAACCAAGGGTAAACAATTTCTTCACTACAAGATTTTAAAATTATAGAGGGTACATTATCCGGCCCTGCGGATTTCTCTACTCTTAAATGTAATAAAACATTAGTACTGACAGATTTAGATTATTTTTTCGTTCGATAGGAATGAAAGAGCATGTTTTATCAGAATAGGTTTGAGAAAAGTATTCTGCAAAAATGTAATTTTGAGTGGATTATCCAAGGAGATATTATTAAAGTGCATGTTAGATGGTATTGTGTTATTTTTAACAAATGAATTAATGTGATTCTAAAGGCGCTTGGGGTCATGTGCAAGGTTCTCCAGAATTTCTGTGATATAGAAACTATCACAGATCACAATGTTTAAAGCTTTCTAGGCAGGTAGGAAAGCTTTAAATATTGTGATCTCAATTCAGAAAAACATATGTAATCATCATGAGTTCCATATATGTATTTTCTGCGCACGTTTTTATACTCTAGGTGAAATCTGAGAGTATTATAAGTTCGTAACGCTAAGAAATAAGACTCGGAGAAAAATTGAATGATGCAGAAGTTAATATTATCGCTCAAAAATCTCAAAACCGGATGTCCGTCTGTCCTTCCGTCCGTCTTTCTGCTCGCTCTCTAGCTTGAGAACACGTTGAGCTAGAACGTTCAAATTTTGTACACGTTGTTTTGGACAAAACAGTAAGGTCAAGTTCGTGGACGAGCCAAACCGCTCCACCCCTTCTACCCCCTCCCATAAATGACGCTTTTTCGAGATTTGACAGTCAACCGATTTTCTCGAAAAGTATAAAAGCTATTGATCTGAAATTTGGAATATGTTATTTTTATACCAATTTCAATCGGTATAAAAATTATTTGAACCTCCTTACTCCTTCTACCACCTCCCATACAAACTGCACTTTTTCATGAAATACTGTAAGCTAATTTACTCAGTTAATAAAAAATTTATCGAGCTAAAATTGTGCACTAAATATTTATTTAAAATTATTAGTACAACCAAAAAAATAAGATAATTGGCTTCACTTCATGTACCCCCTCCCATACAATATGACACAATTTCACAACTTTCAAGAAGTTTATTTTCCAGGAAAGTTTGAATGCTGATCTGCGATTGAAAACATGTCAAATCCATGATGTGTACAGTTATTTCTGAAAAACTCACTAAGAACTCCCCACTCCATCTACCACCTCCCATACAAACTGCACAATTTCACTAAATCGTATACACTAATTTTCACAGTACCTATTGAATTTTTCAAGTTTAAATTAAAAAAAAATATTCTGATAGCAATTCTAGCAAGATGTGAAAAAATTGGTTCAATGCCCCTTCCACCACTCCCCATATAAAAAAATTTTTAAAATCCAAAAATGTCATCTAGAGTATCGCATGATTGGGCCTTACGCCAAATCATATTCCAGTTATATTTTTATATAAAATCAGTTTCTTAAGTTTAGGTGTATACCAGTTCGGAAAAAGAAAATTACAAATAGTTATAATAGGAACAAAACGATTAAACGCGGAGTAGAGAGTATTATAAAATATATCTACTGCTTCATTTAAATTTAAAGTATTAAAAATGTCATCCTAATTAACATCACTTAAAAATGTTTTAAAATTATTAAAGTTTGTTTTTTTAAAGTCATATATAGCTGTTTTAAATGGTTCAAACTTAACAATTATATCTAAAGATGTATGGTATAAAAAGTCTACTGGAAGCAAAACTAAGCTATTACCAATAGATTCAACTTGTACTACAGAAAAGGTTGAAAAACAAAATCTAATAAATTATGACTACTGTGATTACTACGAACTGAAATAGTTGAAATAAAATAGCGCCAAAAGTTTTAAGATCGCGCCTGCCCTTCTACCCTCTCCCATGCAAAAGTATGATTTCGACCAAACAATAACCAACAAATTAAAAGCTACGAACTTGGAATTTTGTATGAACACAAATTTTACGATTCCCTTACCTACTCTACACACTCCCATACAAATGTTTGGTTTCGCGAATGTAAAATACACCGAATTTTATGAAAATTCGATGCAACTTCATCTGTGAAACTGACAATCTATATACAGAATATTGGACGTGATTCAAACAATTAATTAAACATCCTCCCACCCTTACTATCACCAGCCCCCCCCTCCCGCCTTTTCATAAGAAACCATAAATAAACGAATGAAATATTGATTACATGTACTGGAGCAATTGATGGTATTAAATTGACAACAGCCCTGTTCTGGAACCCCCTTCCATTTAGTTTTCCCTATCCACTCTAACCTGCATATTGACTTTTCACGCAAATCTCAACCTGTCCCAAGAATAATAAAGTTGCGCCCTACTTGTTGGTAGATTTTTTTTATTTTATTAACAAGATTTGTTTAATATAATAATTAGTAATGAACAATTTTAACATACTGGAAAATACGTTCTAAACATGAAATCCTAAAAAATTTCAATTGTTTCCTTGAGCTGCGATGAATTCAATGTCACTGTCTTACCCACGTTTCCAATATCAAATTGAATCAATAAAATCAAGTAAGTTGCAGTACCGGACATCACGGTTATGATCAAGTTTCTCTTCAATTCAAAAAATCCAGCAGCCATGGGTTGAAACTTCTTCAAGATCAGCTGCAGTGAGTAACCTTCAGTCTAGTAAGAAAAGTTCGGCAATCCTTATACAAACACAATTGAATTAATTAGGATCGTTAACTTACACTCCGATTTAGCCGATCTTCTTGATACTCCAAATTGGTGAGTTGAGTGAGAATTTCACGAGCATTACTGGATGCTGCAGTTATCAGCGAAGCATTGAAGATTAGCAGGACCGTGTCCAATAAATGCCAGATTATTATGAAGCCCATAAGTACGATCATATCCAGTTTAGCCTCCTTAAACATTTGCGGTATTATAAAATACAAATAAAATAACATTGCGACGTTATTAACAAACAAGTAAAGGATTGCAGCAAGAAGGTGAAAGGAAAATATTCCGTCCAGGTGCATAGTCACTTGGTAAATTCGTGCATTGAGCACAGCTATCTGATCGATTGAATCGCTAAGATCGCAACATTTTTGTAACGTTCGAGCTTTAATTCGTCCTGCCCGCTTTCGGTAGGTAACTTTTCGATCGTCTAATTTCTCAATTTGTATCCGAAGCTCGTTATTAAGCGCACCGTAAAAATCACGAATAATTAATCCCAGCACACTTAAGGAGTGTACTATTATATAGAGAATGTTAAATCCCAGCAAGGATAAACACCAAATGCTAAAAACCCAGACATTGCTTCTCATATATTCTGAGGTGATAGCTGCACATAATGACAATGTCTGATTCATGGGCAAAATCATTTTGAATATCATGAACACGATCATTAAACTTTTAAAATTGAGATGATAATCCTTGTTTAGAATTTTCGTGATTGCCAACATTTCATCAACCACTTTGGGAAAGCGATATCGATATTGAAACACTGAGATCATTCCCGTGAAAAGGATAATATAGACCGTAACATAAGCGAATATCGTGATGAATTTCAGGATGATATTGTTGAAACCGAGTGGATCGCCGAGAGTAAGATTATATAGATTGCAGGACATTACAATAAGACCCAACACGGCAAATGTGATGGTATAAGTCGCATAGATCCTTGAGAGTTGAACACTATTCGTGGACTTAATGTAATTGTATGGCATGATACCCATTATCCTTAGGTAGTAGAACGCGATGATAAGAGAAGCGTACGTAACACGGTTTAAAACCGAAGCCATTTCTTAAATTTCACCTTAACGCGAGCGTTTAATCAAACCGACTGACATGAAAGGACATTGTGACCCCTTACGGTGAAATAAGTTATTTTAGCTTAATTAAGTGTGACTTATTAGTTAATGATATCGATTTATTATCGAAATCTACTTTCTTTAGATTTACATATTTGAAGGGAGGGGGAGGTATTATTAATGAAGATTAGTATGGCTAGACATGGAATTTGACTGCGTCGACAGTGCAAAGACCCGAAAAATTGGAGTTAATTTCTACTCTAAAAGTTTTACCAAATTAATAGTTGTTTCAAGTAGCATATCAAATACGAGAAGTAAAAAGATTAAATTGCCACTAATGGTGGCTGTATATGCGCGACACTTTTGTCCAACAAAGTTTCGTCCCATCGGGCTATTTTCTATACATTATACCATCGGTACTGCTGGTATAAAGTGCCTGGTTTCACCAATACCATATACGAGGCATACATAGATCCTTTTATTTACGTGGTAGCGAAATTCATGTGTCTGTGATTAGAATAATCTCATCCTATAAGAAAGGCATCCGCACGTATTAAGGATTCCCAAATGAATCCCAATACAAAAAAATAATAATAATGAAAAGATTACTTTATTTTGTAAGTTCGTTTTTGATTTAGCTTTATAATACGACTGCCGACTCTTTCTTTAATTCTGTCTTTTTATTAATTTACTAAAAATCCTCCGCGACTTTGTCCGCGTAAGAATCGGCATAATAAGCAATTTTTGAGAATGTAGTTAGCAATACATTATGTGGGATGTATGTATAATCTGCTTAGTTTAATGGCTCTTTGAACACTATGCTTTTTATTTTTTCGGAATCAGAACCATAAATTATGAAGAGTGAAACCACGATACTCGCACTTGCATAGGACAGACTTGTGATCAAATCAATCCCGTGATCTGAGATCATATACGTATTGAAGAGTAATGTGAATAGTTGTAGCTTGTGTTAATTAAAAAAAGTTGTTTTTTTTTACTATTGTATTTTGAAATATTTTCATATAAATTTTTATTTTAATCTTTAATGTTTTTTGGATTAAATTATTTTTGATTTATTTTTCTTTCTGCAATGGCCGAGTGAACTGCAATGTCATGTGTCGACAAACTAAATAAGACACCACTTATTTGCTGTTCCGGTTTTTGTGGAAAATTTTTCCACTCTACTTGCATCGGTTTTTCCGGTACTGTTGGAAGTGTTTTGAAGTCCGCTAGTGGATTGCACTTTTTTTGTCTTGCGTGCCGCCCAACCTCCCCATACACATATGCGGCTAAACTTTTATCGGCTAAAACAGCCCTGCATGTCTTAAGCAATGAATTCGCTAGTATTCAAATCAAGCTACAAGCCACACTTAGTGAGCTAGAACAGGTTTGTGCGAACATTCCTGCAGATCCTATGAATCATAGCAATGGCATCGCGTTGCGGCCTAGAGTACTTCGCCCTAGGCCAACTGCACCTAAAGTACCAGTGGTTAACTCCAATGCACTGTCGCCGTCTCTACCTATGCCGATTAGCGCAGAGTTAAGGGATGATGTTTTACGCACTGATCTATTGACTAGTGTGAATGCAGAATCTAGTAATCAAACAACACCATCCGATAGTAGTGCTTGGAAGCTTATCAGGAAGAAACGGCCTACCGAAAATAGAATCATCGGAAATGGAAATGCTTGTGATAAACTGAAAGTGTTATCGAGCCAGAAATGGCTGCACCTTTCTCATTTTGATGCCAATACTTGTGAAACCGAACTTATCAACTTCGTTGCCAATAAATTAGGTTCAACGCCTGATAATATAAAATGTGTGAAATTAGTCAAAAATGGTACTGACACAAGCTGATATCATTATTCTGACGGAAGCCTGGTTGAATGATTGTTTCAACTCATCCGAGCTGCTTGATTTCTTTTATATTGTCTATCGTAAAGATAGGTCAGTGAAGACCAATATGGTGAGAGGTGGTGGGGTCCTTCTTGCTGTCAATGTAAGCTTCGGTAGCAAAGAGATTATTTTTCCACAGTATACTGACGTTTATCTATCCGAAATTGTGGATCAGCTCTGCATCTTCGTGCAATTTCCGTCATCTATCGGAATTTTCTTCATCATAAGTTATATTCTGCCGCGCAGCAGCTTACAGTTGTTCCAGCGACACATCGACAATATTAATTGGGTTGCCGATCATCTAACAAAGGATCAACAGATTTGTGTTGTTGGAGACTTTAATCTGGAGAATGGACAAGATGTTGCGAAGATAATTTATTGATTCCATTTAATGTTAGATCAGATATTGAATTTAATTTTATTGACTCCATGTTTTCTAATAATCTGCAACAATTGAATGATATTTTTAATAGTAATGGAAACATTTTGGACTTAATTTTTGCAAATAATGATTTTTCTTCCTTTAATATTATTGACGTTAATGAGGCTAATGTTAATCTTTTAAACAACTCGGTCAATCACAAAGCTATTGATTTTAAAATCAAGTTTTATAAATTTCGTAATGATCCTAACAATGATTTTGACAAATTCTACTGTTTCTCTAGATTATTTTGAGTTAAATAGATACTTTAGCACAATTGATTGGCACATTCTTTCAATAATTTAGATTTAAAAGCTATTAATGCTACTTTCACGTTGATACTTAATGAGGGTATCGATCGGTTTGTTCCTAAAGTCAAGAAGAGTTCGACCAAGCTTCCCAGGCAAAACTCTCGCCTCTCTAGGTTGAAAAATGCAAGAAATAAAGCATATAAACTGTTTATAACCACGAATAACATTGCGCATCATAATAACTTTTTTCGTTTACGTAGGGAGTATGAGGTTCTGAATAAATTTTTACATCATATTTACTTAATGAATGCCGAATCAAAAATAAAATCAGATAGCAGATATTTTTGGCATTTTGTAAACTCGAAGCGTACACACAATGGTATCTAGTATGGAGTACAAAGGTCAAACTTCAATGGATGCATCTTCGTCTTGTGAATTATTTGCAACTTTTTTTCAATCAGTTTATAATAACAACAACATATCTTTTAACCCAAATCGATATGCTAGCATCAGTCCTATTGCTGACATTGGCCTTATTGGAGTATCTGATGAAGATGTTTATGTCACGCTTTGTAACTTAAAAAGTAACACTTGTCCAGGCCCAGATAATATTCCAGCATCTCTATTGAAGCATTGCCGAGACTCTCTGCTTTTTCCATTGAAAACTATTTTTAATCTCTCCTTGTCAAATGGTGAATTTCTAGACCATTGGAAAGATTCCTACATCACTGCCATTTTTAAATCAGGCCCTAGGCATTTAGTGGAAAATTATAGAGCTATCTCTAAACTATCCGCAATTCCTAAACTTCTGGAAAGTATTGTCAAAGACAAGCTATATTTCTTAGTTCGTGAACATATTTCAACCTGTCAACATGGTTTTGTTTCTGGGAGGTCGACTCTAACTAATCTTACTTTATTTAGTAATTTTTCTATAAATTCGCTAGAAGCAGGGTTTCAAGTTGATGTCCTCTATACAGACTTCGTTAAAGCATTTGATAGAGTGCACATCAACCTTCTTCTGTCTAAGCTATATGCTCTTGGCTTTCATTCCAAGATGCTTGATTGGCTTACTTCGTACCTGTGCAATAGAACTCAACATGTCAAGATTGATTCCTTTATATCTAAAAGCATTTTTGTCCATTCTGGAGTTCCTCAAGGGAGCCACTTGGGACCTATTCTGTTTATATTGTTCATAAAAGATGTTTTCTCAATTTTTCAACACTCTTCTTATTTGGGCTATGCGGATGATTTAAAGATTTACACAAGAGTGAGTAGTCTCCAAGACTGCCATAAATTTCAAAGAGAAATTGACGCATTTGTTGATTGGTGCAAATTCAATCTCTTAGAGCTAAGCCTTCCTAAATGTAAGATTATGTCTATTTATCGTTGTCGTTCACCAATATTGAATATCTATTATATGGATAATTCAGTTCTATCTCGTTCACGTGAAGTCGATGACCTAGGTGTATTGCTGGATCATAAACTAAGTTTTGTTTCGCATATTGATCGTATGGTTGCACGAGCTAATTCTCGCTTGGGTTTTGTTAAGAGAAATTCAGTTGATTTTCAGGATCCTTATACTTTGAAATCTCTGTTCTGCTCTTTGGTAAGACCTCTTTTAGAATACTGTTCCGTTGTCTGGGATCCATCATTTGAATTCACAGTAGACGAATTGAGAGTGTTCAGAGAAGATTCACTCGTTTTGCTTTGAGGAGGCTGGATTGGGCAAATGATTTGCCTTGTTATGAAAACCGCTGTAAGTTAATCGACTTACGTTTTCTTGATCTTAAAAGAAAACAACTTTCGATAGTGTTTCTGCGAGATATTCTTTGTAATAAAACTAGCTCTCCTGAGCTGCTTTTTAAAATATCCATTTATGTTCCTGAGAGACCCTTACGAACTCGTGATTTTTTAAAACATCCTGCACATAAAACAGTTTATGGATCAAATGAACCCTTAACTCGTAGCATATCTAATTTTAATTCGGTTGCCAATGTTATCGATATTAGCTGTACGAGGGACTGCTTTAGAGAAATGGTATTAGAAGCTTTCAATCTTTAGCGATCTTATTGTTGATTTATGTTCTTATTATCCTTATGTTTAAGTTTTAAGTTTCGTTTTTAATTGTTAATTTTTTTCTTTTTAATATTATTTTCAAGTACCAATTGTCGTTACATTTGTTTAATTTATTCTCATTATTAATATATATATATTATATATATTAATAATGAGAATAAATTATGTATACAAATTTATCATCAGGCCTGTAAGGACTCTGTTCGGTAGGCTAAATAAATAAATAAATAAATAATTCTCACAGCAGAGTTTGACTCCTTTCTTGTAAATTGGACATATAATACTTTTTCGCCAATCGTCGGGTATGATTTTCACTGTCCAAATTTTGCATATGATGTTGTGCAGTATTTCAGCGACACAATTTCCACCGTTTTTCAGAAGTTCAACTGGTATTTCGTCAATTCCCGGCGCTTTGTTTAGTTTTTGGTCACTTAGGGCTGCTTTGATTTCAGCAAGCGTGGGTGGTGTCGATGATGGTTCATCTTCGTCAGTTGAGGCTTCAATTGAAATGTTGTCTGTTGTGATCGGTGCTAATGGGGTGGGATTCAAAAGATGTTCAAAGTATGAAGCCCATCTCCTTTTCAGTTCTTCTGTGTCGCTGATGATATTGCCCTCTGCGTCTTTGCAGAGACTGGTTTTTGGCTTATATCCCTTTTTTAATTCTTTTACTATTGCGTATGCGTCCCGCGTTTTATTTTTTCTCATGTCGTCGTCCATTTTTTGTATTTTGTCATTATGGTATTTCCTTTGTTTTCGTCTGCAAGTCTTTTTGACATATCGCTTAAGCTCGTCATATCTTTCTTTTTTGGCTCGTGCTGGTCGTTCAGTAAAAATTTTGTAAGCTTCGTTCTTACTCTCTATTGCGTCGCGACATTCTTGGTCGAACCAATCACTATTTCTTATTTTATTTTTTTTTTGTGTTATTTTTATATCCATTTCAATCGGTATAAAAATTATTTGAATCCCCTTACTCCTTCTACCACCTCCCATACAAACTGCACTTTTTCACGAAATACTGTAATTTACTCATACATAAAAAATTTATCGAGCTGAAATTGTGCTCTAAATATTTATTTAAAATTTTTAGTCCAACCAAAAAAAATTAGATAATTAGCTTCACTACTCATCTACCCCCTCCCATACAATATGACACAATTTCAGAACTTTCAAAAAGTTGATTTTCCAGGAAAGTTTGAATGCTACTGATCTGCGATTGAAAACATGTCAAATGTATGATGTGTATAGTTACTTCTGAAAAACTCACTAAGAACTCCCCACTCCTTCCTACAAACTGCACAATTTCTCTAAATCGAATACACTAATTTTCACAGTACCTATTGAATTTTTCAAGTTTAAATTAAAAAAAAAAACCTTCTAATAGCAATTAACAATTATATATAAAGATGTATGGTATAAAAAGTCCACTGGAAGCAAAGCTAAGCTATTATCAATAGATTCAACTAATACAACAGAAAAGGTTGAAAAAATAATAAATTATGACTACTGTGATTACTACAAACTGAAATAGTTGAAATGAAATTGCGCCAAAAGTTTTAAGATCGCGCTTGCCCATCTACCCTCGCCTATGCAAAAGTATAATTTCGACCAATTTCAATAAATCAACTAATAACCAAGAAATTGAAAGCTACGAACTTGAAATTTTGTATGAGCAGCTTAGAAGAGAAAAACGAAATAAAATGCATTACAAATTTTACGATTCCCTTACCTCCTCTACCCACTCCCATACAAATGTTTGGTTTCGCGAATGGAAAATACACCGAATCTTATGAAAATTCGAAGCAACTTCGTCTGTGAAACTGACATTCTATATAGAGAATATTGGACGTGATTCAAGCAATCAATTAAAAAAGTATTAATATCCTCCCACCCTTACTATCACCCCCACCCCCTTCCGCTCCCCTCCCCTCCTCTCATAAGAACCAAAACTTGCATAAATAAGCGAATGAAATATTGATTACATGTAATGGAGCAATTGATCGTATTAAATTGACAACAGCCCTATTCTGGAACCCCCTTTCATTTAGTTTTCCCTATCCACTCTAACCTGCATATTGACTTTCCACGCAAATCTCAACCTGTCCCAAGAATAATAAAGTTGCACCCTACTTGTTGGCAGAATTTTTATACTCTAGATGAAATCTGAGAGTATATTGTGTTTGCCTTACCGTTTGCAACGCTAAGAAATAATGATCGTACAGAGCCGCAAGGGTACAGACATATTTGTTATCGCTCAAAAACTTCGATTCCGAGTTGCTGTCTGTCCGTCTGTCCGTTTGTCCGTCTGTCTACAGCATAACTCTCGAACGCTTTGAGTTATCGTGCTGAAATTTGTTGTGTGTCATTTTTAGCAAAAAAGAAACTTTAAGTTCGTGAATGGGCCACATACCCCCACTCCTTCTACCCCCTCCCATACAAATTTCACAGAATTCCGAAATTTTCAGAAATTGATTTTTCTTTGAAACAGTTTAGCTATCGATTTGAAATTTGAGTGAAAGTATTATGATGTAGATGTCATTAATGTGACTGAATATTGATCCGATCCCTTTCACTCCTTCTACCCTCTCCCATACAAATGCATAATTTTGAAAAATGCAGTTTTTCGATTTTCATTGAAACTAGCAAAATTATAAAAACGAATTTTTGCCAAAATTAATTTTAATATAATTGCAATCAGAATTGAAAAAATTATCAACTTCACCTTACTCCTTCTACCCCCTCCCATACAAATTTTACGAAATTTTGAAATTTAAATTAAATTATTTTTCTTCGAAACTATTAAAGCTATCAACTTGATATTTTGCATAAAGTATAAAAATAGAAATATCAATAACGAGAAAACAATGTGTTTTGATCCGTACGCTCCTTCTACCGCCTCCCATACAAATGTATAATTTTTGTTAAGTGCATTATATCGATTTTCATTAAAACTAGAAAAAGTATAAGCTTAAAATTTTGCCAGAATTTGTTTTTTGATAATTGCAATAAATGCTAAAAAAAATTATCAGCTCCTCTTCACTCCTTCTGCCCCCTCCCATACAAATGCATAATTTTGAAAAATGCAGTTTTTCGATTTTCATTGAAACTAGCAAAGTTATAAAAATGAATTTTTGCCAGAATTACTTTTATTATAATTCCAATCAGAATTGAAAAAATTCTCAACTTTACCTCACTCCTTCTACCCCCTCCCATACAAACTTCACGAAATTTTGAAATTTAAATTAAATTATTTTTCTTCGAAACTGTTAAAGCTATCAACTTGATATTTTGCATAAAGTATAATAATAATATATACCCCTCCCATACAAATACCAGTATTATAAATTCAAGAAAAGCATTTCTCCTTCGAATATATTAGAACTATCGAATTTGAAATTGAATCAAAGCTTGGTGATAAGGATGATGATAAGCAGTTTCAAAATCATCTTAAACGCTCCACTTCCTCTGCCACCTCCCATACAAATGCTTCAATTTCTGGAAAATTATGTCCTATTGAAAATAATGAAAGCTACAAACCTTAAATTCAGCACGAAATATTTTGCATACCACATTAGGTGTCATATCCAAAATTCACAAACCTTCCTCCTCTGCTTCTACCACCTCCCATACAAAAGTCACTATTAATTATTTAAAAGAATTGGAGGTGATATATTTTCCGGTACATTGAACTCTTTCTCATTTCATCTAGAGTATCATATGATTGGGCTTTACGCCCAATCATAATTCTTTTATGTTTTTATTTTATTAACAAGATTTGTTTAATATGATAATTAGTATGAAGAATTTTAACATACTGGAAAATACATTCTAAACATGAAATCCTAAAAAAATTCAGTTGTTTCCTTGGGCTGCGATGAATTCGATGTCACTGTCTTACCCACATTTCCAATATCAAATTGAATCAATAAAATCAAGTAAGTTGCAGTACCGGACATCACGGTTATGATCAAGTTTCTCTTCAATTCAAAAAATCCAGCAGCCATGGGTTGAAACTTCTTCAAGATCAGCTGCAGTGAGTAACCTTCAGTCTAGTAAGAAAAGTTCGGTAATCTTTATACAAACACAATTGAATTAATTAGGATCGTTAACTTACACTCCGATTTAGCCGATCTTCTTGATACTCCAAATTGATGAGTTGAGTGAGAATTTCACGAGCATTACTGGATGCTGCAGTTATCAGCGAAGCATTGAAGATTAGCAGGACCGTGTCCAATAAATGCCAGATTATGATGAAGCCGATAACTACGATCATATCCAGTTTAGCCTCCTTAAACATTTGCGGTATTATAAAATACAAATAAAATAACATTGCGACGTTATTAACAAACAAGTAAAGGATTGCAGCAAGAAGCTGAAAGGAAAATAGTCCATCCAGGTTCATAGTCACTTGGTAGATTCGTGCATTGAGCACAGCTATCTGATCGATTGAATCGCTAAGATCGCAACATTTTTGTAACGTTCGAGCTTTAATTCGACCTGCCCGCTTTCGGTAGGCAACTTTTCGATCGTCTAATTTCTCAATTTGTATCCGAAACTCGTTATTAAGCGCACCGTAAAAATCACGAATAATTAATCCCAGCACACTTAAGGAGTGCAATATTATATAGAGAATGTTAAATCCCAGCAAGGATAAACACCAGATGCTAAGAACCCAGACATTGCATCTCATATATTCGGAGGTGATAGCTGCACATAATGACAATGTCTGATTCATGGGCAAAATCATTTTGAATATTATAAACACGATCATTAAACTTTTAAAATTGAGATGATAATCCTTGTTTAGAATTTTCGTGATTGCCAACATTTCATCAACCACTTTGGGAAAGCGATATCGATATCGAAACACTGAGATCATTCCCGTAAAAAGGATAATATAGACCGTAACATAAGCGAATATCGTGATGAATTTCAGGATGATATTGTTGAAACCGAGTGGATCGCCGAGAGTAAGATTATATAGATTGCATGACATTACAATAAGACCCAACCCAGCAGCTGTGATCGTATAAGTTGCATAGATCCTTGAGAGTTGAACACTATTCGTTGACTTAATGTAATTGTATGGCATGATACCCATTATCCTTAGGTAGTAGAACGCGATGATAAGAGAAGTGTACGTAATACGATTTAAAACCGAAGCCATTTCTTAAATTTCACCTTAACGCGAGCGTTTAATCAAACCGACTGACATGAAAGGACATTGTGACCAATTATGGGGAAATGAGTTATTTTAGCTTAATTAAGTGTGACTTATTAGTTAATGATATCGATTTATTATCGAAATCTACTTCTTTAGATTTACATATTTGAAGGGAGGGGGAGGTATTATTAATGAAGATTAGTATGGCTAGACATGGAATTTGACTGCTTCGACAGTGCAAAGACCCGAAAAATTGGAGTTAATTTCTACTCTAAAAGTTTTACCAAATTAATAGTAGTCTCAAGTAGCATATCAAATACGAGAAGTAAACAAATTAAATTGTCACTAATGGTGGCTGTATATGCGCGACACTTTTGTCCAACAGTACAAAGTTTCGTCCCATCGGGCTATTTTCTATACATTATACCATCGGCATTGCTGGTATAAAGTGCCTGGTTTCATCAATACCATATACGAGGCATACATAGATCCTTTTATTTACGTGGTAGCGAAATTCATGTGTCTGTGATTAGAATAATCTTATCCTATAAGAAAGGTATCCGCACGAATTAAGGATTCTCAAATGAATCCTAATTAAAAAAAATAATAATAATGAAAAGATTACTTTATTTTGTAAGTTCGTTTATTTGATGTAGCTTTATAATACGACTGCCGACTCTTTCTTTAATTCTGTCTTTTTATTAATATACTAAAAATCCTGCGCGACTTTGTCCGCTTAAGAATCGCCATAATAAGCAATTTTTGAGAATGTAGTTAGCAATACATTATGTGGGATATATAATCTGCTTAGGCTCTTTGAAGAAAATGGTTTCTATTTTGTTGGAATCGGATCCATAAATTATGAAGAATGAAACCTCGATACTCGCACTTGCATAGGACAGGCTTGTGATCAAATCAATCCCGTGATCTGAGATCATATACGTATTGAAGAGCAATGTGAATAGTTGTAGCTTGTGTTAATTAAAAAATGCCCAAATAAAATAACATTAAGCTTTAAAAACATAACAGGACTACGATTGTGAGTAAGGCCCAACCATACGATACTATAGATGAAATCGAAATTTTCGTGATCTTGAGAAATTTTGTATAGGGAGTGGTAGAAGGAGTGACTAATTTGTTTCACATCATGCTAGAATAGCTATAAAAATGTTTTGTACCAAGTTTAAGCATCAAAAATTGAATAGATACTGAGAAAATTATGTTTTTAGTGAAATTGTGCAGTTTGTATAGGAGGTGGTTGAATGAGTGGGAGGTTTTTAGTGATTTTTCAGAAACAACTATAACCATCAAGCAATTGATATATTTTGAATATCAGATCAGTAACTTTCATGCTTTTCAGAAAAATCGAATTTTGGAATAGATGTGATATTGTGTCACATTGTATGAGAGAGGTAGAAGGGAAGAAGCTAATCGGTTTACTTTTGCCCGATATTAATTATAATACGGATTTAGTGCAAAATTTGAGCTCGATAAATATTATACGTCATGAGCAAATTGGTTTATAGTATTTCATGAAAAAGTGCAGTTTTTATGGGAGGTAGTGGAGTGGAGGGATTTAAATAATTTGTATACCATAGATCACATTTATGATAAAAACTATATATTCAAAATTTAAAATTATCTGCTTCTATGGTTTTCAAAAAATTGTATTATTATATATTTTTGAATGTGAGTCATTTTGTATGGCGTGGGGGTATTGAAAAAAGACCACACGGAGATTACATTTCGGTGCATACCTAATAAACTGTGAAAGTTTCATTACAATCGGTTCAGCCGTTTTTGCGTGAAAACCGGAAAGACAGACCGACAGACAGACAAAGACAATTTTTAAAAATGTTTGTTTCTGCTTAGTTATTGCTAAAATAAAGCAAAAAACTTACTTATAGCCATTTATAAAGAAATTACAGCATTACATTATTTTACATTGCTACCTAAGTGTTTACAGGTCAATGTGCAATGTGAAACAAATTTAGTTGAATGTGCAGTATGAAACTTTATTTCAATGAGAATTTTGAATTTGTTCAATTCTCATGGGAAAATATGCTTAACCGAAATATGCTTAGTGGTGTGCTGGGTTACTGGATATGTAACTTCTTCCCCCTAAGAGTGGAGCGCCTGCCACAGCCACTGATCCTTTGAAGTTGCTGCGGTTGAAGCGATGGGAAGCTGTGGTGGAAGAGTGTTGTTGAACCAATACTTCGAGCACTGTCCCATTATTAGGTAAGTTAGGATGACGATGGTGATGATTCCGACCACCAAAAATGAGGTGCATTTGACGTAATCTTGTTTCCGCGTTCCAATCCTTATTACTTCGATAGCCTGTTTAGTAGGCTTTCAATTTTTGAAGGTTTAAAGATGCTATCTCGTTCAAAGTTGATGAGTAGATATACACGTCGTCCCAATACACATTTGGATTGTCTTCGTAGGTGATGCCGTTGATTCTGATCTCGCAGTTAAGGAAGTGTAGAAGAATTGTTGCAATCAGTTTTAGTTTATTGTTTTTGCATTTAGATTCTACTATTGTTTCTGGAATGCTAATTAGTAGTATGAAGTTGAGTTCTGGTTGGAGAATGACAGTTGTTATCTCAGTATCTTTTTTGATGCAGTGTACTGGTTTATTCTGCATTAGTTGACCCATTGCAAGATGATTCGTTGGATTTTTCTTGGTGTAGGGACTCATCGCAATAATATGTGCTTTCAATTTTGGGGCACATTTTGTCCAGTTATTGAATATTCATAGAATTTTTTAATATATAATATATGGTTAATAAATCTATGTTGTAATTGATTTGTGTTAGATATTGAAAATGAATAAGACGATCTTCGCCGATGCGTATGTGATTATTCATGTGGTCTTAGTAGTGTTTCAAATACTTATTTATTGTATCTTGTTCTTTGTTTATGTGGATGGTAACATTTTCAAAACGTTGAATCGTTTGATTATTAATTTTGGTTTGGGTGTTCAATTCAACATGCATTTTTGTTTGTTCGGAGTTTAAGGCGTCAATTTGTTCCAGGTTTCCTGTAATGTTTATACTCCAGATGAAATCTGAGAGTATTATAAGTTTGCCACAGTAATGCTAGTAGTAACGCCAGTTTTTAAGGCTCGACGAAAAAATGAATGATTCACGTAATCACTCAAAAATCTCGAAACTGGATGTCCGTCTGTCTGTCTGTGTCCTTTCTAGCTTGAGAACGCGTTGATCTAGAAAGTTAAAATTTTGTACACGTCGTTTTTGACAAAAAAGTAAGGACAAGTTCGTGAACGGGCCATATCGCTCCACCACTTCTACCACCTCCCATACGAAATGACACAATTTCGCAATTTGCCAATAAACGGCTTTCCTCGAAAAGTATAAAAGCTATTGATCTGATGTTTGAAATATATTACTTTTATAATAATTTCAATTTACTGTATAGAAATTATTCGAGTCATCCACTTCCTTTCACCACCTCCCATACAAGCTGCATTTTTTTATGTAATACTATGAATCAATTTACTTAGTACGTATGAAATTTATCGAGCTGAAATTATATTTATTTAGAATTATTAGTAAACCCAAGAAAAATTAGGCGAATAGCTTTACTCCTTCTACCTCCTACCATGCAATTCGACACAATTCAACAACTTTACAAAAAGTCGATTTTCCTAAAAAGTATGAATGCTACTGATCTGCAATGTAAAATATGTCAATTAAATGATGTTGACAGTTATTTCTATAAAAGTCATTACTAAATTCACACTCCTTCTATCACCTCCCATGCAAACAGCACAATTTCACTATATCCAATACACTAATTTTCTCAGTAACCATTAAATTTTTGAATTCGAAATTTTATATAAAACATTTTGATAGCAACCTTAGCGTGATATGAAAAAATTAGTTCAATATCGTCACCCCCTCTACCACTTCCCCTACAAAATTTCTTAAGATAAAAAAATTTCTCTTTCATCTAGAGTATCCCACGATTGGGCTTTAAGCCCAATCGTAGTACTGTTATGTTTTTTATTATAGTTCCCAGTCCGTTGCTCTCTTATTTCGTAATTTGGGTATTAAGGCAATTAGTTTTTGATTTTATTCTCTAAGCTTGACTTTAGTGATCCTAATCGTGTCTCGTATCTAGTATATCATAGTTATTCAGGGTATGTGTAATTTTGTCAATGTTCTGTCTGTACGTGTCTTACTATGTGGTGTAAATTGCTGTAACTAAGTATTGTCCTTGCGTTTCCAAGTTGTAGAAGGAAAATCCGTTGTCCATTAGTCAGATGTTGAACTTCCATCTTCTGCGCGTATACTATCGATAGCCTGTCAATCAAATCAATCAAATTCTTGTTAAGACCCCTATAGGGGCATAGGACAGAAATAACTCTCATCCAGGAGGTGCGATCCTGAGCATCGACCTTAAGCTGTTGCCAGGACTTGTTTATTCCTGGCCTCCTACTCAACTGCTCGCTTCCATGTGCTACATGGTCGACCAACCCGACGTCTTCCATGAGGATTATAATCCAGAGGCTGTTTGGCAATGTTTCGCTCTGGTTTTCTCAAAGTATGACCGATGCACTGCAACTTTCGCCCTTGAATCTCAATAACTATTTTAGTCTGGCCAGTTGTACTCCTTGATTGATTGAGTTGTACTCCAAAGTTCGTCGTTGGAGCCAGAATATTCCTAAAATGCGTCGAAAACATTGGTTTACGAAAGTCTGTAGTTTCTTGGTAAGTCGAACGGTCACTTTCCTCGTGGTACAACTAAATAACAACACGGATTTGACGCATGCATCAAAAAGTCGCAGTTTCGTGTGAAGCTCCAGAAAGAGGAAAGGATACCGAAGGCCTGACGAGCTTCAATATCCTTTTCGGCTCCGCCGTTCATGCTGACAATGTTTCCAAGATAACAAAAATCTTGCACCTCTTCAACATCTTGCCCTTTAAGAACAACCGGTGCCCTTGCGTTCGAACCCGTGTGCATGTATTTGGTTTTACGCACACTTATTTTCAGTCCCGCCTCTTTGCATTTAGAATGCAACGAGCGAACATTTGACTTTAAGTTTGAACGATTATGTCCAAGCACAATGTACGTGTGCTCAGCATAATCAAGATGACTTAAGATGTCAAATAGTCTCCTTTACCTTCCCCACCATCCAGTGCAGCTTTCAAGGTGTCATTTATTATCACCAGAAACAGGGCTGGTGATAATATGCAGCCTTGTCTGATACCCGTTCACTCAGGAAAGCTCTCGGACAGCTCTCCCCTATGCAACACGCGACACCTTGCATCTTCGTAGGACTCTTTAATCATTGCTATGACCTTATCTGGAATACCTCTCCTACGCAAAGCATTCCATATGCAATCTCGCTTAACGCTATCGAGAGCCTTCTCAAAGTCTACAAACATGAGATGTAGAGGCGAACTCATTTCAGCGGACTGCTTCAATATTATCCGTATTATCCGTGTGTGGTCGGTACAAGACGACCCTTTATGGAATCCAGCCTGATAAACTTCGAGAGTGCTCTCGACGAAATCACTAATACTATTGAGAATTACCTTAGCCAGAATTTTTGATACGGCAGTAAGTAGACATATACCCATAGACATATTGCCACAATCCCGAGAGTCGCCCTTCTTCGGAATTTTCACAATGACGCCCTCCCTCCACTCAGTCGGATATCTTCCTTCATTCCACACCTCAGTAAAGAGTGCGAGAAGTATATTGGCTGTTATTTACGGGTCCGCTTCGAGGAGTTCGGTTGATAGTCAGTCTATACCTTCCTTCCCGCCATTGACTGAATGGCGGAAACTATCTCTTCCTAACCTGGGGGATCTTCCCTAATAGAGGATTGTTGTGTTTCGATGTTTGGTAGTTGTTCTGCTGCTCGAATATTTTCCACTGACAAGATGTTAAAAATGTCAGAGAAGTATTCCTTCCACCGCCGCAACTGGTGTTCACTCATATTAAAGAGAGTTCCGTTTACATCTCTCACCCGGTGGTTGGCGGTGAAATTCCTATTCGTCAACTGTTTCATGATTTTGAATAGTGAACCCATTTCCCCAAGGTAAGCCGCAAATTCTGCCTTGTTTGCCAGATCTTCAATGGCCTTTCTCTTGTCACGTCTAACAGCCTTTTTAAGCTGTATATGAGCATCGCGGTAGTTCTGTCTCAGGTCGGGCCATCATTGGTTGACATCGGGTTGAGAGCTGATAGCCAATTTGGTTTTTTTCCGATAGCCAACCTTGTCCTATGTGTCTTGCGACATCCAGGGTTTCTCACCGCTTTGCACATATCCCACAGCTTCTTCAGCGCTAATTAGAAAATTGTTTCTGGTTGCCTCCCAATTGGCGTCCAGTGTGCGTATTTCATATTCGCCATACGTGGATTACTTTTCGCGTAGAATGGTGGTGTACTCGCGTTTTTTGTTGGTATCTCTGCGTTTATCCACATTAATCTTGCGCTTCATTTGAAGAATTTGTGGTCGTCGGATAGCTGCTGTACACAATCTCAAGCAGGCAACCATTCAGTAGTGAACGCTTCCCACGTCCGCTCCACGATTCGCTCGCACATCGAGGAAACATCTTCTCCATTGGCGACTTATAGCCAAATGGTCGATCTGGTTCTGAGTAACACCATCAGGTGAAACCCAAGATGTTTTATGGTGACTCTTGTGTGTAAAACGAGTCCCTCCGATGACCATTTGCCGAGTACTACAAAACTCCACAAATAATCGCTGTTTTCGGGTCTCTTAATCCAAGGACGTGACACGTTGCCCCAAGGGTCACCATGCCTCCCCATGACGTGTTCTAGTCCAGTGTTGTCAGATCCAACCTGGGCGTTCATATCTCCTGAAATGATAATAATATCACCTCTTGGAACACGTTCAAAGGTGGCAGTTAGCTATAAAACTCCTCTTTGTGACCAGGTGTTGCGGCATTATTTGGTGCGTAGCACTGCAGAATTATGACATTTCGGACAGAGGTCCTGAGTCCGACGACGATAATCCTATCCAATATTGATTCCCAGCTGACGAGACTGTTTCTCGTTCTCGGTGTAAGTACGAACGCCACGCCATTTTTGGCTTCACTCTCAGGGCCAACGTACAGAATGGTGTTTCCGCTAGGGGTTCGTTCTTCTTCTGATTCAATGCTATTTATAGAGTTTCTCGAACTCCACCATACCCACCCAATACTATTTTATAGGGTTCCTCGAACTGGACAGAACTAGACTGTGGTCCTACGAAACCACCCTCCCACAATTTAAACCTAATCTGCTTAGGAGATATGCTGTTCAGGTGTCGCCGGATTTAAGAAGCTCAGATGAAATTTGCATCAGGGCCGATTTTACCTCCTCGAGAGTGGGAGGACTCAAAGAGGATCCTTTATCAGTTGTAACATAAGTTATACCTGCTATGATGTCTACTGCTGTTGTTCGTATGAATGATGACCTCGGATTGAGAAGGTGTTCAAAGTATTGTGCCCATATTAATTTTATATTTTCCGGATTACTTATAATGTTGCCTTCTGCATCCTTGCAGAGGGTCGCTTCTGGCTGGTATTCCTCTTTCATCCTTTTAACAAGGGAATATGCGGATCTTGTGTTGTGTAATTTAAAAAATTCGCCATGTTTTTAATTCCGTCACTATTGTTCATCCGGTTTTTTTTAGATTAGCACTCTATGTCCACCACTAATGTCCGGGCGTTGTTTAACACCCTTTATATAGAAAATTTGTAGGTACGGTTAACGATAGAATGCGAAGATTTCAATCCGTGTAAGTAATTTCAGATGAACCAAATAAACGCACTGAAAAAATATACTTTTCCGGGCCCTAGTAATTACTTTCGGTATTCTAGATAAGGTTCTGTTGGCTACTTTCTTGACCATGCCGTCCCTGGTCTTAGCATCCTAAGATTCTCGTCGGCTCGCTATCAACCTGCAACCAAATATCCACTTTCGCAATGCATCGAACCCTGAAAGCTTTGCCCCTACTTACAGCTTATATACTACAAAGCTTTGTTATTTTTCAAGGTTTTGCTGCAAAGCTTTCAGGCAGGGAAAAATAACCCTCCTCCAAGGAAAACAACTGTCGCATTCACATCGCTTCGCAAATAAAAGCATCAGCTGTAGATGGTGCACAGCCCGACGGCCCACAGCAAGGTCGGATGCAACTAGCCGAGTCTTGCCATAGCATAGCAAGAGTTTCCTCCAGTTACCGTCAGTCGCGTGTGATTCCTTGCTTAGGTCGTGTCAGGCGGTCGGTGTCCTGTCCGGTGAAGAAAGTTTTGAGTGTGTGATTTGGTGGTCTGGTTGAAGGAAAATTAACCGATGTGAAAGTTTTCCCCGAGCCGGCTTTTACACATTTCTCTCGCTGTTTGTTTCAATTTTTCGATCTTTGTATTTAAGTGTGTCCTGCTGTTCGGGAAGTGTGTTATCCTTGAAAAAAAAAATAAACAAAATATTTCGTGTGTTGATGGTGGCGCATCCGGTGGGCATCTTGGGCCCACGATTCCTTAAAAAATGTTCTGAAACGGAACGCCGAGGACGAGGTCGTTGCTGAAATGATTTTCTGCTGAAATCATGGGCGAACGAGCGTTAAGCGGTCGCCACAGTCGAATCAGCCCTTCGCCCGGCCGAAGCAGTACAGTGGCGTACTCACCGTGTCCACGATCCGATCCTCAGGAGATTGAGATGGCTGGAAATGTGCTCGCGATACCGTTGTCTGCTATCCAGACGGGAACTAGCACAGGTTCCTTACAACTTGGTTTTCTTCTTCTTCTTCTTTTCTTTTGATTTGAATTTTCTGTTCTGTTCTGTAACGTCTTGCGTTTTAGTGAACTTGTGTAGTATAGTGGTCGGGAGTGTTGAGATGTGCAGGAGTTGCATTCAACATCCCGTCGTCTATCCAAGGACATGCTTGTTTGGAATGTTTTTATGTTCAAGGAGTTATACTGCATGCTAAAATTGGAATTTCCAGGTGCAGGGATTCATTGTCAACTCGAAAATGAGTGCTTTTCTCGAGTGCACTTCATTTAATTCTAACAGCAAGAATAAATCTTTTCAAATTAAATATTAAAATTAGAAATCGTAATGTCAATACGACGACGTGAGACATAAGTGAAAAAGAATTTTTTTTGTTTAATTAATTTTAAGTTGGATTGAAGAGGAAACAAATTGTTTTGGAAAGTTTGGACGTTTTACAAAATTCATCTCGAGAAACTTTTCCTATTACTTCAGCGGACAAGTTAGTTATCAGAACTATAAAACTTTATTAAACTCATTTAGTCCAAAATATTTCATTTCCATATTAAATTTTATTTGTGTCTGTCTAAACTTGAGATAATAAAAGCATTCGCCTCTCAACATCTATTATTCAATTAAAAGAAAAGATTTCTGGATTCTACACTGTTACGCTTTATTATTCGTGACGTTTCGGTCTCTGCTAAAACTGGCAGTTTGATAAGTTTCGGTTTCTGCTGAGACCGAAACATCACGAATAATAAAACGTAACAGTGTAGAATCCGGAAATCTTTTCTTTTGATTCGAAATGCACTGTGAAAACATTCACCAAACCATCTGTTATTCAATTATGTACTAATAATTGAAACTTTCAGGAAGAAGCGTTTGCACATTGAAGATATTTAAAAAAAAAAAAAAATAGTTAGCAACGACTATTTAGGTTTTTAAAGCCAAGATTTCCGGATTTAACACAGTTTGCTTTATTTTGAGTGACGTTTCGGTCTCTGCTCAGACCTTTATCAAACCGCTTGATAAAGATTTCAGCAGAGATCGAAACGGCACTCAAAATAAAGCAAACTGTGTTCAAAATGCACTGTGAAAACATTTACCAAACGAAGAAGAACTAGAAGAATGCGAATTGGAAATTTTAGTTGTTTTGTCTATAAAATCATCACTCTAAACCTGCGAAACGAATTTTCATGTTTCATCATTAGATAGCTCACTATTCTACATGGCATTTAAATATTGGAACGGATTAGTTGAACAGTAAAAATCAAACCTTAAATTTTTTAGACTTCGTTTTTTTTCCAAAAAAGTAATCTCATCAATACCACAATTTAACAGATTGAAACATTTTTTCTGTCGATATCAAAGCTATATTTTTGAACTCTAATTTGGAACCTTTGACTTTAATCT
Source organism: Chorisops tibialis (assembly GCA_963669355.1). Lineage (NCBI taxonomy): Eukaryota > Metazoa > Arthropoda > Insecta > Diptera > Stratiomyidae > Chorisops > Chorisops tibialis. The sequence goes on along the minus strand of OY770263.1, from coordinate 70,832,583 downwards.
ATACATAGAAATATAATTGAAATGTCTGTTTACTATTTGGCTATAAATAGGTATAAGTATTAATAACTTAGCATAAAAAACATAACAGGGCTACGATAGCGCGTAAAGCAATACGATAGTGATACTGTAGATGAAATACAATTTATTGTGATCCCAAGAAATTTTGTATGGCGAGTGGTAGAAGGGGTGATAGCGTTGAACTAATTTTATCTCCATTATGCTGAAGTAGCTATAAAAATGTTTTACACAAAATGCAACCTTCACAAATTGAATAGGAAATGAGAAAATTAGTGTATTAGTTTTGTTGAAATTGTGCAGTTTGTATGGGAGGTGGTAGAACGAGTGGGGGGATTTTACTGATTTTTTCAGAAATAACTACGAATATTATAAAATTGACATCCCTTAAGTTTCATAATTAATTATTTCGTACAAAATATGAGGTCGATAAATGTCATACATTCTGAGAAAATCAGCTTAGAGTGTTTCATGAAAAAGTGCAGTTTGTATGGGAGGTGGTGGAAGGAGTAGGGGGATTCAAATAATTTTTATACAATACCTCATATTTATGATAAAAAAAAACCCCAATTTTAAATCATTAGCTTTCATAGTTTCCAAGAAAATTTGATTAATGTAAATTATTGAAAATGAGGCATTTCGTATGGGAGGCGGTAGAAGGGGTGGCGCGATTTGGCTGGCTCACGAACTTGACCTTACTTTTTCACCAAAAACGACGTGTACAAAATTTGATCTTTCTAGCTCGACGCGTTCTCAAGCTAGAGAGCGAACGGATGGACGGACACACGGACAGACTGGCAGACGGAAATACGGACAGACGACACACGGACGGACAGCTGGTTTTGAGATTTTTGTGCGACAACAAATATTTCTGTACCCTTGGCGACTTTGTGCGAACATTATTTCTTGATGTTACAAACTTTATTTTTTATTTTTATTTTATTTTATTGAATGTACACAGTTATAGTATAACCTTTTATAAGCTAGTATTACGAAATTTTTCTAAAAAAAAAGTATATTTGCAAAGAAGAGACCAAAAAAAAAGTAATAATAATGAAAAAATTGTTGAAATAATAATACTAAGATATATTAATAAAATAATACATAAATTCAAGAAATAATGATACTTAAAGGATTGAAGAATGAGCACAAAAGAAAAGCGGTAAGATGATGTATTACAAAAGACGGGGAAGATCAATGAATGTTTGTATGTTAGTAAGCTGAGGAAACAAAAATCCAAAGTGTTAAAGTGTGAGCAACATATTGGACTTTTGCCTTGGTAGCGGAAGGTGGAGGGTACACGATTAGAGCAATAACAATTAAAATTAACATTTGCAAGTAAGAAAGGGCATGAAATTAATCCTCGTATTAGCTTGAAAAGAAACAATTCGTCCAAGAATACACACCGTTGGCATAAGGATTGCATATCCAACATGAATATTCTAAACGAAATTTGAAAAATAATTGACGAGTGAATCTTTTCTGTATGTTCTCGATTTTGTCACGATAAACAATACACATTGGGTTCCTAACCGAACAAGCGTATTCAAGGAGACTAAATAAGCTATATTATAAATAAAGAAGTGATGATGTACTGCAGAAAGGCTTAGTAATCCGAAAGACGAAACCTATCATTTTGGAAGATTTAATAGATATGCACGAAATATGAGCCTCAAAAGTAAATTTGGCATCAAATACAACACCAACATTTTTTTCTCATAATCACGACTGAAAAAAACATGATACATTTCATAATCAAATGAATAGGACTTCGCTTTCTAGAAAAAGAAAGGACTTAACAATTTTGCACATTTATTGGGAGATCATTCGCAGCACACCATGATACTAAACTATCTATATATTGCTGAAGACAAATACAGTCACGAACGAAAAATTATCAGTAATATCATTAACATAAATAGTGAATAAAAGGGGGCCCAATATAGAACTTTAAGGAACACCGGAAGAGGGAGTGAAAAAATTGGAATAAGTATTCCCAACAGTAACGCGTTATACAAAAAAAAATATCAGCTTCGCTTCACTCTTTCCACCCCCTTCCATACAAATATCTATAGTATAAATTCATGAAAATATTTCTCCTTCGAACATATGGTACAAATGCCCCAATTTCAGGAAAACTATGTCTATTTTCTTTGAAAATAATGAAAACTTCAAACTTTAAATTCAGCATGCAACATTTGGCTTGTCACGTTCGGTGTCATATACAAACATAACAGAATTATGATTGGGCGTAAAGCCCAGAGCATGGGAGGTGGTAGAAGGAGTGAGGTGAAGGCGATATCTTTTTTAACCATTTATTACAATTATTAAGGGACAAATTCTGGCAAAATTTCAAGTTTCTACTTCTTCTAGCTTCTATGAAAATCGGTTAAATGCATTTACCAAAATTTTGCATTTGTATGGGAGGGAGTAGAAGGATTATCCGAATCAAAACCAAATTTTTTGACATGAATTATATGCAAAATAGTATACTCTTCTCAAATTTTAAATTTGATAGCTTGGACGGTTTTGAAAAAAAAACTAATTTAATTGAAATTCCGAAAATTCGTAAAATTTGTAAGGGAGGGGGTAGAAGGAGTGAGGTAAAGTTGGTAGTTTTTCCAAAATTAGTTGAAATTATAATAAAATTACAAATTGTCGCAGTCTGACCGCCGAATCGGGCGGATCAACTCAATTTAACTTAACATCGGTGTTTATAGTTCGCTAATTCAGCTCCGTTAGCTACTGCAGCTACTTCGGGTGCATCTCAACGTAACGCTGCATAGCCGCTCCAGTTCAGTTTTAGTGTTAAAATTAAATCTAACATTAATATAAGTGCACAATAGATCCGAAATCGACCACAAAACGGGGTCGGGAGGTTTCTCCGCCCGGTAAACTGCTTAGGGATAAGCTGAAAATTCCTCGAACTAACGGCAACATCATGCCGAACAACAACAGCAATTATTACGCATCTCTTGCTAAAGACACGATGGACTCCGATGCAGCAGAAAGCACGACACCAATACCAACTCCTTCTAAGAAGCTGAAGATACCACCCATCGTGGTTCCAGACCTGCCCCGGTCATCAATAATAGCCATCATGGACTCATTGAAGATAAGTAATTATCGGGTAAAATTAATGTCTACGGGTATCAAAATTTTTCTCGAAACCACCGAAAATTACGATGAAGTACATAGCCACCTATTAGCTAGGAAAGTACACTTCTTTACCCACCGTCAAGCGGACATGCGGCCGACGAAATTCGTCCTCTCTGGACTCCACGATATGTCTTGTGGAGAACTCAAAAATCACCTGAAGTCAGCACATGGAATCAGCTGTCTTGACGTCAACAAATTTATTATTAGGAATACGCATACATACTACATAGTCTATTTTGAGCGCGGTACCGTTAAACTGCCTATGCTCAGGGAAACTAAAACCTTAATGCACACCGTAGTGCACTGGAATTTTTACTCGCGCAATCGAAACGGCCCAACACAGTGTCGTAATTGTCAATTATATGGCCACGGGTCAACGTACTGTCACCTTCCAACCAGGTGTTTGATATGTAGCGGACCGCATAAACATACTGATTGTAATTCTGAAAACATTGAAGAGATCAAATGCGCAAACTGTGGAGATAAGCACCTTGCTAACGACCGCGAATGTCCGAAGAGGAACGAATTTAGTCAGATCAGACAAAAGTTATCGTCGCATAGAAGAGACAAAATTCAAAAAAACAACCTTACAATACATTTACAAAATTCGACACCAATTTCCCACCTATACATGCAAGTCGAGCCTCAACTAATCCAACACAGAGCAACAAACCTGGCAGCTCACTGCAATATAATACGGTGGTTAAGCAACTGACAGTTCCCCGCATCGATAATTCAATTACCGCTAACGAAACTCTGCTATCACCACAGCAGCTGATCCAGATGTCTACAGAATTGATAAACAACCTTGCCAAGTGCACCACAAAACACGACCAATTTCTAGTTCTTACTAATTTAGCTATTAAGTTTGTTTATAATGGATAATTTTAAGAATTTAAAAACTCTCCTTTGGAATGCGCAAAGCATCCGAAAGAAATCTGTCGAGACATTCGACTATATTGTAGCCTCAAACATTGATATTGCCATACTAACGGAAACCTGGCTCAAACCGCACGACAAACTCTCGCATTCCAACTTTGTAGTCCACAGAAACGACAGGATTGATGCAACCGGCGGAGGTGTCGCTATCTTTATTAATAAAGGCATCAAACATTCAGTTGTACCCAGTGCCAAGACCAAAATCATCGAGACCATTGCAATCAAAATTGAACATTCCAATACGGTCATCGTTGCAGTCTACTTTCCTGGGACAAAACTAAATGCAACTAAACTAAAGTTTTTCGAAGACGATATTAAACTTTTGTCAAATTATAATCAAAAGTATTTACTCTGCGGTGACTTCAACTCCCGGCATCGCCATTGGAACTGTGCCAAGGCGAACAAAGCTGGAAAAATACTTTTTGACCTTATTTGCAAACATAATCTTTTCATTCATGTTCCTTCTGAACCAACCCTCCATTCACCAAGGGGAAAGGCCTCAACTTTGGATTTCGTCATTAGTAATGGCCTCGTCCCAATCTCCCAACTAATCACGTTACAAGAGCTATCATCTCCCCATCTTCCTATATCATTTATTATTGAAATCGATACTCCGATCACTGAATTCAGCAACTCTTTTTACTGCTTCAATAAAACAAATTGGAGGAAATTTCATAGAGTACTAAGCAATGTTACAGATACCACTACTCTTGACCTAAGCACAGTTTCAAGAATCGATCAAATCGATGACCTTCTCCAAACACTAACTACCAACATCTGGAACTCTGTCGAACTCTGTACACCCAAAACAACAATATCCAATCAGCACAAAATCAGCATTGACGAGAACACTAAAGCCATGATCAGGGAACGAAACACATTACGAAGACAATGGCAGAGATCAAGAGATCCGCGTGTTAAGAACCTAGTAAACCGTCTAACTAAAAATATTCAGGCTAGTCTATTAGAAACCAGAAATAAACAATGGAATAACATGCTCTCATCCCTAGATAAAAGCTCCAAAAAAATATGGCATTTAAATAAGATACTCAAAAGACGGGACAAATATATTCCACCTCTATTAGACGAAAACGGTATGACCATATTCAATGACAAAGACAAAGCTGAATCGATAGCAACGAATTTCCAAGCGGCCCATCGCCTTACCGAACACTTAGGCAGTCACATCAACAACTTCTCTGTAAGGAACGCAATATCAACCATTCCCGATTCTGTTAACTTACCTCCCAGCACTCTCTGCAAGCCGCGCGAAATAATGAAAATACTGAAAACTCTCTCGAACAATAAGGCTCCAGGTGTCGATGGTCTCCCTAATTCGTTGATAAAGCGACTTCCCAAAAAAACACTGATTTTATTGAATTTCATCTATAACAGCTGTCTTAAACTAAGCTACTTCCCAATTACCTGGAAACTCGCTCACATATTCCCCATTCCTAAAACCGGTAAGGATGCAAGCTGCCCTAAAAACTATCGTCCCATCAGCCTCTTACCTACGTTAAGTAAAATCTTTGAGCGAATTATCTTACACCGGATAAACGATTTCCTCGATCAAAACGATATCATACCCAATTTTCAGTTCGGTTTCAGGGCAGGACTCTCGACCACTCATCAACTTTATAGGGTAACTAACGACATTAAGGCATCACTAAACGCAAAGGAATCAGTCGGAATGATAGTACTTGATATCGAAAAAGCGTTCGACTCGGTCTGGCACGACGGGCTCCTAGCAAAATTAATCAAGCTATCCTTCCCCCTATACTTAACTAAGATCATAAAATCATTTTTGAGTAACAGGTCATTCATTGTTAAACTTAAATCCCAATTATCCACAAAATATTCAATTCCTGCAGGGGTACCCCAAGGCTCATGCCTAAGTCCCACCTTATATAACATATATACTGCCGACGTCCCTACTGGAGACAACTGCGAAACTGCTATTTTCGCAGACGATACCTGTATCTACTCACGGTCCATTTGCCCCAACACCATCACACGGGAGCTCGAAAGACAACTCGATCGCCTATACCAATACTACAGTCGTTGGAAAATCAAAATTAACCCTTCTAAAACACAAGCAATTTTCTTCACAAAAAAAAGGAAACGAAGTAATCTTCCAAGCCACCCTATCAATTTTATCGGACAAACCATCGATTGGAGTGACTCTATAAAATATCTTGGCGTGATCCTAGACAAAAAACTTATCTACAAAGACCTTGTAGAAATTACGTGCTCCAAGGTCTCAAAAAGTATTCATGCTCTTTACCCCCTAATTAATAGGAAATCTAAGCTTTCGGTGCATAACAAACTCCTGATTTTCAAGCAGGTCATCCAACCTATAATTTCGTATGGCGCTCCTATATGGCGTCAATGTTCCGCTACACACAAAAAAACGTTGCAAGTCACCCAGAACAAATGCCTAAAAATACTATTGAATTTACCCTTCCACTTTTCAACTAAACGCCTACATAAAATAGCTAACGTGCATAACATAAAAACACTAGCCGACAAAAGACTTGAGTCCTTTCTAAAGCGATGCCAATATATACGTAACCCGCTGGTTGCATCTTTCCTATAGATCGTGCCTTACAATGCATTCTTCCTTCATCTCACTATATCCTGCAGCTTGTCACACATAATTATAGCCCGGGACTCATGCAAATAGATTGGTAACCGTTTAGTTGTAAGTTAGTTTTTAAGTAACTTAATTTTAAACAGGCAAGGTTTTTGCTCTTTAATTTTCCTTGGCAAATTATAACATATAGTAATTATTCAATTATTTCTTTTCTGTTTGCCTAGTGCTATAAATCTACAACTTAGCTGTTAAGATGATAAGTCTAATCTCTGAAACATCATTGTTCTGTTAATGCAATTTGAATTATTATAAATAAATATTGTTTGGAATTTGGAATTTGGAATATAATAAAATTAAGTATGACAAAAATTGGTTCATTTAGCTTTGCTAGTTGCAATGCAAACCGAATAAATGCATTTTTGAAAATTGTGCATTTGTATGGAAGGTGTTAGAAGGAGTAAAGAGATCAGATCAATATTTCTTGAGGTTAATGGTATCTATATCATTATTCTTCTACTTATACTTCTACAATGGCGCTACAGCCCAAATCGAACCTTGGCCTCCTGATATTCAGGTTCCTTAACATTTTTCATTACTTATTGTGGAAGGGTTGTTAGCCCTTCGCACAACCCTCTTTCTACGAATTTTTTTCATTTTCGTAGATTGAGGTGACCAAGCAATGTGCTGGAATTATGTATTGCGCCGACCGGGATTTGAACTCACGACCTTCACATTACAAGACCAACACGCTACCTACTAGGCTACACCCTAGCTCTATATCATTATACTATGACCTAATTTTCAAGTCAATAGCTGAAATTTCCTTAAATTTCGACATTTCATGAAATTTGTATGGGAGGGGGTAGAAGAAGTGGGGGGATGTGGCCCGTTCACGAACTTAAAGTTACTTTTTTACTAAAAATGACACACAACAAATTTCAGCACGATAGCTCAAAGCGTTCGAGAGTTATGTTGTAGACAGACCCACAGACGGACAGACAGCAACTCGGAGTCGAGGTTTTTGAGAGAAAACAAATATTTCTGTACCCTTGGCGGCTCTGTGTGAGTATTATTTCTTAGCGTTACAAACGGTAAGGGAAACACAATATACTCTCAGATTTCATCTAGAGTAAACAAATTACAAACCTCTCCTCTCTGCTTTTGCCACCTCCCATTCACTATTCGAATGAATTTGAAATGACAAACCTAATTGTCTGTTTTAAAGCTGGCTCTACTTCGGCTTAGACTTAGATTTACTTAGACTTACGATGACGCTACGGCTCAAATCGGACTTTGGCCTCATGAATGCTTTGCCTCCATCCATCTCGGTTCAGTGTCCGCGTCCTCCAATTAGAAAAGCTTAGATTTGCTGTCTGCGTCAATCGAATCCTCCCAGCGATTCCGTGGTTATCCGACCAATCTTTGTCCGTTGACTTTCCCATTTAATGTGCGTTTGGGTATTCTTCCATCATCCATCCGCTCCACATGACCAGCCCATTGTAACTTTTTAAATTTTATGAGGGCTGACACTTCTGGATTGTCGAAGATGGCATACAATTCCCTATTGTATCGTATTGTCCAGATGGAATCTTCCCTCACAGGTCCGAGGATTCTTCTGAGGACCTTTCTTTCAAAGGCGTTAAGTAGTTCTTCGGACGCCTGAGTTAAAGTCCACGTTTTGCTGCCATGGCATAGCACAGGTCTTATGATCGTTTTGTATAGCTTAAGTTTTGTTTTCCTGTGCACGTTCTTGTTTTTGATTATTAGAAGTACCGAATAATACGTTTTGTTTACCATCATTTTCGTTCTTTTGATTTCAATGGGTTCGCTTCCATCCTTCGAGAGGTTCACCCCGAGGTATATAAAGTTGTCTACGTTTTCTAGGTTATACCGTAAGGTTTTGTCTGATTGGCGTCTTTTTTCCCAGCTTGTGCCATAACTTTTCGTTTAAACGTAGTTCAACTTCCCTTGCTACTAATTCAAGGTTTACAAATACTTCCTTAGCACTCTCCAGAGATCTTGCAAGGATATCTATGTCATCGGCATATGCTACGATTTGTGTGGATTTAAAGCATAGTGTTCCCTTGGTGTCAACGGGAAGTTTCCGAACAACATATTTAAGTGTGAAATTGAACAGCATTGGTGCCGTCGCTTTGCTTAAGGCCGTTGTCTGTTTTAAAACTGGAAGTCAGACCGTTTCCTACTCTGACGCGTAACATAGACTCGGTCATTGTCATTCTTGTAAGCCGAACCAGTTTCGATGGGACTCGAAACTCTAACATGATTATACAGTACGCGCCTATCGATACTATCGTATGCTTGTTTGAAGTCAACAAATATCTGGTGCACATGAATATTATATTCCCAGCACCTATTTAGCTGAGAATATCTGGTCCGTGGTCGATCGTCCAGCTCTAAATCCGCCTTGGTATTCACCAATTACTTAGTCAGCATAGGGCTTAATTCTCTTTTCTAGAATTTTCGCCAAGATCTTATAAGACGTTCACAAAAGAGATATTCCTCGGTAGTTTCCGCAGCAGAGTTTGTCACATTTTTTATAAATTGGGCTTATAATGCTCTTGTGCCAATCATCAGGAAGTGTTTCCTGCATCCATATGTCCGTGACTAATCTAAGTAGGAGATGCGCTATGCAGGTGTCGCCGGCTTTCAGGAACTCAGCTTGAATTTGATCAGTGCCCGCCACTTTATTGTTTGGGTGGTTTCTAAGGACTGTTTTTAGTTCTCCGAGTGTGGGAGGACTCAAAGCGGGTCCTTCATCAGCTGTTACATCAGTTATACCTGCTATTGTGTCTGCTGCTGCTTTTCGTGCGGGTGATGGGCTCGGATTAAGAAGGTAAAGAAAGTATTGCGCCCATCTTAATTTTATATAGCCGCATTACTTACAATGTTCCCTTCTGCATCTTTGCAGAGCGTCGTTTTCGGTTGGTATCCCCCTTTCATTCTTTTAACAAGGGAATACGCGGCTCTTGTGCTGTGTAATTTAAAATGTTCGTCCATGTTTTTAATTTCGTCATTATTGTACTTCCGTTTTTTTTTTTGTCTGCATATTTTGTTCTCGTCCTTTTCTCTATTAGAACGTGGTCTATTTGATTGAATGTTCTTCAGTCAGGTGATGCCCACGTTCTCTTATGAATGTCACGATGCGGGAAGCATGTCAAGCTTACAATAAGATTTTTACTGCTGGCAAAATCCGTCAGTCTCTGGCCGTTGTTGTTACTAATATCATGGAGACTGTGCCTTCCAATTGCCCCTATGAAAATTTCTTCTTTGCCCACTTTCTCGGTAAAGTAACCTTATACTGTTTTAATATCATTCGACGGAAGGGAGTCCAATGTTGATTCCACGATGCTGTAGAAATCGTCTTAAACTTCGTCGCCTTTGTCTTCCGTTGGGGGATGAATATTAATAAGCCAAACATTAAAAAAACTTGTTTTGATGCGGATTGCACACAATCGTTCATTGACGGACTTGGAGTTGGTAACTTGGTGTTTAAACTTGTAGTCGACGATAAACGCAACTCCAAACTTCCGGCTTCCCGATGATTTCCCACTTTTGAAAATTGTGAGCTATCTAATGTCAATAATCCATTTTATTGATATTGTATTTGCTTGCCTGTTCCAGAAGCGCTCTCACTGCTTCTGCTTTGTACAGGGATCGCACGTTCCAAGATCCGAAGGAATAGTCCATTTTTCGTTTGCGTGGTCGACGCCGCTGAATTACTCCAGTTCGAGGCAGGACTTTAGGTTTCGAAATAAGTCTGGTTTTCCCGAGGATGAGTTGTTAACATATCGCCCAATCCCCAACTTGGAGGGCCATATTATTATAGTGCTAGAATTTTTCTGTTTCATTAGGATTCGCGCCTATCAGTGCGGATGGATAAGACCAGAATATTCCTAAAATAAGCCGGAGGCATTGGTTTACGAAAGTCTGTAGTTTCTTGGTAAGTCGAACGGTCACTTTCCACGTAGTACAACCATACAACAACACGGATTTGACGCATGCGTCAAAAACTCGCAGCTTCGTGCGAAGGGAAATCTTTCTTAACCTCCAGAAAGGGGAAAGGATACCGAAGGCCTGACGAGCTTTATTTAGCCGAGCCTCAACATCCTTTTCGGCTCCACCGTCCATGCTGACAATGCTTCCGAGATAGCAAAAATCTTGCACCTCTTCCACATCCTGTCCATTAAGAACAATCGGTGTGCTTGCGTTCGAACCCTTGTGCATGTACTTGGTTTTACGCACATTTATTTTCAGTCCCGCCTCTTTGCATTTAGAATGCAACGAGCGAACATTTGCCTCCAAGTCCGAACGGGTATGTGCAAGCAAACACACGTCATAAGCATAATCAAGGTGACTTAAGATGTTAAATAGTCTCCATTGAAGACCTTTACCTTCCCCAGCAGCTTTCAAGATGTCAAGATGTAGTAATCATAATTCTGTTAGGTTTTTTAAATGTATTTTCCGAATTTTCGAGTTTCTATTTTGAAATTTCATTCAAAAATAATCAGTAATTGTGTTTTTTTTCATTGCATATGAAACACCTTGTGCACGCTAGACACCCCCACCCCCACCCTTCGATGTCTAACAATTGTGGAACAACTTATTATTTTTACTCTGTGTATATCAAATATATGTATCCACATGGAAAATTCTAACTTAGTATATTTTACCAGAGCCCTAAAAAAATCACTGAAAATTTTCGACATTTTTGCTTACTACCTTCCTCCCCAACTTAAATTAAAGACTATGTAGTTCTACAATCTAACAAAACAAAATTTCAATTTGATATCTGTACTCAGTTTTGAGATACAACGGTTTGAAATTTTAGAAAGTGAACCATTTTTCAAATGCTCTCCATTTTTTCACACTCTTATGTCCAAATCTTATATTTTTCTTGTAAGTCGCTAATATAGCTTAATATATGTTCCAAGTTGCAACTACATAGCTTAAGAGATAGTCGGGATATTCATTTTTCAGTATTTTTTTCACCCCATCCGCTCATCCTTCCTCTTACAATAATTAGCCTCCCTCTAAGCTGATTCTGGTGGATCTGTATGCAACCTTAATTATCCCTATATATGATTTTTTTATGGAAAATAGTTTCGAAGATATAATCAAAAAAATTTGGCCGACAAATTGTTTCCCCCCCCCCAGCCATTTTTAGGCTATTTAAGTCAAGAAACGCGAAAAAACAAAATTTCAGGGTAGCAATTTTTTTTTCAAGTCGATCACAATATTTATACTCTAGATGAAATCTGAGAGTATTATAAGTTTGCTACAAATTTTGTAACACCAACAAATAAGACTCGGAGAAAAAATTTAATGATTCAGAAGTTAATATAATCACTCAAAAATCTCAAAACCGGATGTCCGTCCGTGTCCTTTCTAGCTTAAGAACGCGTTGACCTAGAAAGCTCACGTCGTTTTTGACATAAAAGTAAGGTCAAGCTCGTGAAAGGGCCAAACCGCTCCACCCCTTCTATCCCTTCACAAATAAAATGAGACAATTTCTCCATTTGACAATAAACGGATTTACTCGAAAAGTGTAAAAGCTATTGATCTGAAATCTAGAATGATGATTTCCATCTACCATAAAAAAATCATTTGTCTGCTCCCACTACTTCCACCACCTCCCATACGAACTGCACTTTTTCATGAAATGCTCTAAACTAATTTACTCAGTGCATATAGATTCATCGAGCCGAAATTGTACACTTAATATTTGAAAATTACACGACTATCTTCACTCCTTCTACCCCCTCCCATACAATCTGACATAATTTCACAACTTTACAAAAAGTCAAATTTTCCTGAAAAGTGTGAATGCCACTGATCTGCAATTTTAAACATGTCGAAATCATGATGTTAACAGTTATTTCTGTTAAAGACATGGAAAACTCACTCCTCCTTCTACCACCTCCCATACAAACTGCACATTTTCACTAAATCCAATACACTAATTTTTTCAGTAGCAATTAAATTTTTTAATTTTTGTATAAAACATTTTGATAGCAACTCTAGCGTAATATGAAAAAATTAGTTCAATGTCGTTACCCTTGCTATCACTTCTCGTACAAAATTTCTCTTTCATTTAGAGTATTGCACGATTGGGCCTTACGACCAATTTCGGCTCGAATCAATAAAGCATAGTAAGTTTTCTGTACTCTTCACAATTTCTTTAGATTAAAATAGCAATTTGCATAAAGCATGCGTCACATCCTTATAATTGTGCGGTTGTACCAAACGGAGGGATACATTTGAAAACGTAAATGGAAATGAATAGGGTACACCACACCATTACGATCTACTTCTACTATCGCGCTACAGCCCAAATCGGACCTTGGCCTCCTGATATTCAGGTTCCTTAACATTTTTTCATTACTTATTATGGAAGGGTTGTTAGCCCTTCGCACAACCCTCTTTCTACGAATTTTTTCGTTTTCGTAGAATGAGGTGACCAAGGTTTATCCAAGCAGGCAAAGTGCTGAAATTATATATTGCACCGACCGGGATTTGAACTCCCGACCTTCGCATTACAAGACCAACACGCTACCTACTAGGCTACACCCTAGCTTTAGCATCATTAAGATACAGAGCACTAAATAAGCTCTCAAAAATCTCCAGGATTAGGTTTTTGAAAGGGCGTAGAATTAATAAAATGATCCGAGTGGAAAATTAACTGGGATCGGCACTGTCTTCGCCGAGCTGAATGATCACCGGTTCTTTGATTCAATCAAGATCACGGGTAGAGCAGACTGTGTAAACTATTCACGTGGTATTAATAGGCCTACGTACAATGGTGTCCGATCCCCCCACAAACCTAAACCGGTATTCAAATCGTTATACTTAGGCCAAAGTTTCAAGTCAGGATTGAAATTTATATGGGAGGTGGTAGAGTGAGTAGAGTTTACGAACTTAAAGTTAAATTTTTCTAAAAACAAAAAGCAGTCATATTAGAGAGAGTCATTTTATTCAGTTGTTCATAGAATTTATTTTCGTTCAAAGCTGATTTTTGTGATAATTTCTTACTGCACTCTGTAAAATACTGCGTATGGGTCGGTACATTCATCCTGCAGGCGGCGGATTTGGATTCTTCCTTCTGGACGTTCGATCGCAATTTCTATTTTTTCTAACTGATCCTCCTCAATTTTTTCGAGTAATTCTTGGTTCTTGCTGTGGGTTCGAATGCTTGCATCCCGCACCCATTCTTGAATTCGAAAATTGTGATACATATCGTCTTCTCGATTAGAAAGTGAATCGCAGAAACCAAATGGTGCTTGGCAGGTGCAATCATTATTAACAGTCGGAGTCCTTTGAATATATTTTTTGGGTTGCGTATTTCTGGTCGATGGTTGTAGTAATTCTGGTGGAAGAAAATCAGAAAGTTTTATACTTTCCCGAAAGTTTCGTGGTTTTCCTTGATATTTTCGATTCATTTTTGAATAATTTTCAAGATGTATCCGTGCTATCTAAATAACTTTGATTGATTTTGAAACAATCGAAGCCTTGGTATTTATATGATTCTTAGAGTCATAGTTAATTAATATATGGAATTTATTGCTGTCCCTTTTCGAATAATATTTACAGGTCAAACTACCTATGTCATCCTACATAGCGATAATTAACGAGGCATATTTTAATTTAATTTTTTTTATTACCCAGGGACTAATGAGATATGAGTTCTTTTAATTTAAAACAGTTTGAAAATTTTCCTGTTTATCAGGCCTGAAATATTTTCCTGTACAAATAATTTTTTTTTGTTAGATTTACAAACATATTTGGTTTTATATTTTTTTGGATATCTATGTTCTCCTGCCACGGATCGCTTTTGCTATCTCAAGTTTTGCACGCTTCCGCCGCTAATTGTATAAACAGAATAGTGCATCGGCATCGACATATTTTTATGCGATTAAGTGTTGCATCACAGAATGAAAATACAAAAAACTCAATAATGTCTTTTATAAGACAGGTGAAAAAAGGGTAGAAAACATTTTAATTTTTGCAATTATTATAAAAAAAATCCTGGATTCGACTTGTTTGTGGTCATGGAAATTTCAACTCGATTCTAAAAGTCTTCGAGAGTCGAATGGTCGGACTGATGGTCTTTCGAATTTGAGCTTTTTCAGCAACAATTAATGTTATTGAAAATTTACGATTTGTCCGAGTCTCATTCTCTAGCATAATGAATGTTGAGTTACACGCAATTTACTCTCACATTTTATCTATACAGTATGATGGTGATCGTAGTTTCCCCCTGATTGACCGTATTTTCTGTATGCCCAAAAAAAATTTGTTTGTTGGAATAGATGTTAACTCCAAACTGCATTTTGCGCTTTTAATCGGCCAAACAATATCTTTTTTTTTAATAATAATAAGTGGAGTAGAAACTCTTTTCGCTGACAGATGTTTTGAAGTTTTCGAAGAATATCTCTGGTAATACCAAACAGAATTTTTGAAATAAATACATGTTAGAAAGGTGATATTTATTTTTTGCCAACAAACTGTCCAATTTCAATCAATCAAATTCCTGTTAAGACCCCCTATAGGAGCAAAGGACAGAAACAACTCTCTTCCACAAGGCGCGATCCTGAACATCGGCCTTAAGCTGTTGCCAGGACTTGTTTATTCCTGTGGCCTCCTGCTCAACTGCTCGCTTCCATGTATTAGATGGTCGTCCAACCTAACGTCTTCCTTGAGGATTATAATCAAGATCCTGTTTGGCAATGTTTCGCTCTGGTTTCCTCAAAGTATGACCAATCTACTGCCACTTCCGCTTTTGAATCTCAATACCTATTTTAGTCTGGCCAGTTGTACTCCAAAGTTCGTCGTTTGAGATCACTTCTGGCCAGAATATTCCTGAAATGCGTCGGAGGTATTGGTTCACGAAAGTCTGTAGTTTCTTGGTAAGTCAAACGGTCACTTTCCACGCAGTACAACCATATAACAACACAAATTTGACGCATGTGTCAAAAACTTGCTGCTTCGTTTGACGGGAGATCTCTCTTAACCTCCAGAAAGGGGAAAGGATACCAAAGGCCTGACGAGCTTCATTTAGACGAGCCTCAATATCCTTTTCGACTCCGCCGTCCATGCTGATAATGCTTCCGAGATAACAAAAATCTTGCACCTCTTCCACATCCTGTCCGTTAAGAACAATCGGTGTGTTTGCGTTCGAACCCATGTGCATGTACTTGGTTTTACGCACATTTATTTTCAGTCCCGCCTCTTTGCATTTAGAATGCAACGAGCGAACATTTGACTCTAAGTCCGAACGGTTAAGCCCAATTTCAATAAACTACTTAAAAGTTATTCAAGTTTGAAAATGAAAGTTTCCTTTGAAGTAATTAGTGGCATTTTGAAGTTTGACTTCCATAATGGCAAGAGTGCGTTGCAGGCTCGTGACGATACTCTATCAATAAGTGTAGCATAATAATGGTTCAAGCGATTTTGTCCTGGAAATTTTTATGTCAAAGATGCACCTCGTTTTGGCCGTCCTATAACGGAAAAAATCGATGAAATTCTTCAATAAGTCGATTAAAATTCACATTCGTCTTTTCAGGAGATCGATGCGAAGCTAAACGTTGCTAAAAAAAATTGAGTCATTTGCAAACTAGAGGAGCTTGGTTGGGAAGTTTTAATTTATCCACCTTACAGCCCTGACCTCGACTACCATTTATTCTGATTTCTACCAAAGTCCCTACAGGGAAAAAAATGTAATGCACAGAACAACTTCAAAATTCACTTGTCGGTGTTATTTGGCCAGAAATCACAGAAGTCCTATAAGGACGTAATCATAGCCTACCAGAAAGATGGCAAAAGATCATCCATAAGAAAGGACTATATTTGGATTAAACATGTTTATTTCAACCAATGAAAAAATACGGTTGGACTTACTCGAAAAACACGAAAAGATTTTTGACTTCACCAATAATATATTAACATGGGGTTCCACTTTCAGAAAGGGGTGATGGGGACAACGAGCTGGGTCCTACTAGATCTATGCCTCAAGTCGGCACTGCCACCCAGTAATATAATATAATTTTTCGTTGATTTTCAGAACTCGAAAGGACTGTATACAGAAAATATTTGTTGTTGCTATCAAATTCCTTTTAAGATTCGCTACAGAGGCATAGGACAGAAACAGCTCTTTTCCACAAGGCGTGATCCTGAGCATTCGGCTTTTAACTGTTGCCAGAACTTGTTTATTGCTCTGGCTTCCTGTTCAAATGCTCGCTAGCATGTGATACATGGTCGACCAACCCAACGTCTTCCTTGAGGATTATAATCCACAGCTTCTTGTTGAAATATAACGAGCAAATCACCAAAATTATTGGTCAAATGCCATTCTTCAATAATTAAAAAAAATCTTTCGCCAAACTTAAGCCAACCCTCGCTGGTTCCCTTAGTAATTTCCCGGAAACCTAGAAGAGGAAAACTTTGTAATGCGTTTTATTTCGGTACCAGATCTCTGCTGAGACCTTCATCTATATAGAGGGAGAAAATACCGAAATGTCACGCTTATAATAAACTACAATAGTGTGAGATATTTTTTGTATCTTATCTTCTGCTCACAATACTCACAAAAAAATATTTCAAACCTTATAAAGAGGCATAATTCTAGACAGTTTTAATTTAAAAAGGACTCATATCTCGTTAATCCCTTCGTAATAAAAAATAAAATATGCCCCTTGTTAATTATCGCTACTTAGGTCGGTTCATTCAAACTACCTGAAAACATTCTTCAAAAGACGACAGCAATAATTATCAAATCTTAATTGACAACGACTCCAAAAATGATATAAATACCAAGGCTCCGATCGTTTCAAAATTAATCGAAGTTATTTAGATAGCACGGATACATCTTGAAAACTATTCAAACATGAATCGAAAATATCAAGAAAAACGACGAAACTTTCGGGAAAGTTCAAAACCTTCTGATTTTCATCCACAGCCACCGACCAGAAATGTGCAAGCCAAAAAATATATTCGAAGGACTCCGGCCGTCAATAATGTTTGTTCCTGCCAAGCAGGTTTCTGCGATGCACTTTATAATCGAGAAGACGATATGTATTACAATTTTCGAATAACCGAATGGGTGAGGGATGCAAGAATTCGAACCCACAGCAAGAACCAGGAATTACTCGAAAAAATTGAGGACGATTTAGAAAAAATAGAAGTCTCAATCAAACGTATCGAAGGAAGAAACCGAATCCGCCGCCAGCCGGATGAATATAACAATAGTTTTTCGGAGAAAGGAGCGCGGCATAAGCAGTACTTCACTGAGTACAATCCGAAATTATCACAAAAATTAGCTTGTAATAAGAAAAATTCCAGGAATATCTGAATAAAATACCTCCCTAAAGTAATTGCTGTTCTTTTCTATTAATTTCGATGGACTGCTCCAGCATTATCCGTAGAGTAGGGTTGTCTAGTCTATACAAGTCAACCCTTATATCGGCTATCCTAACTGGGAATTTCTTCTGTAGCTTAGTGGGTAGCGTGTTGGTCTTGTAATGCGAAGGTCGTGAGTTCAAATCCCGGTCAACGCAATACATAATTTCAGCACATTGCCTGCTTGGATATACCTTGGGTCACCTCAATCTACGAAACTGAACAATTCGAAGAAAGAGGGTTGTGCGAAGGGCTAACAACCCTTCCACAATAAATTATGAAAAGTTTTAAGGAACCTGAATGTCAGGAGGTCAAGGTTCGATTTGAACTGTAGTGCCATTGTAGAAGAAGGGGATTTCTTTGGTAGAGAGATGATTGCCAATTTGGCATTTTTCCCGATCGCCAAACTTATCCCATGAGTCATGCAACATCCAGGCTTTCTTAGTGCTTTGCACATATCCGTCAGACTATTCAGCACTTGTTCAGAATGTGTTTCTAGTTGTCCACTACTTGGCGTCCCCTGTGGGATGGGGGCAGTAGAATTCACCTACTGCCAGTCTTGCTTGCCCTAAAAATTGCAAATGGATACAAACTGGATCATGGGCTTATAACCCGTGAGACTTAACTGATACGATATAGGGGGTCTTAACAGGAAAGATTGACCACTTGGCGTCGATCGTGCGGTGTGAGCTACCCCTTCCGCCGTCAATGTTCGAACGTTCCAGAAGCTAATCATAGTCCGTTTTCGAATGTCAAAAGTCGTTACCGTAGAATCAGTCCGTATCCGAGGTGCTGTACCCGTTTCTCGTATAAGATAGGATTTAAGATCACGGGTGATAAGTCCATGACCCATAAAGTGATCATTTGCCAGTTTTAGAGCATGCTGGACTGGCTGTAGGTGTATTCTACTGCCCTCATCACACAGGATGAATCTAATGATCTTTAGTCAATATACTACAAAAAACATTTTTAATTCCTACATCATATTATAAAGAAATTTGATATTGATTATATTTTGAGCGTCTTTTGTATGAATTTTGGTAGAGGAATGAAATAATTTTTTTTAATGAAATAAATTGACACTTTTTGGATATTTTGGAAAATATATGTAAACTAGCCGTACTGCTAAACTTTTTCTACGTCGCATACGAATGTATAAAACTCATGGGGGCTGTGATTAATGGCCAATAATTATTGTTGGCCTTGAATCACACGGGCACATCTGCTGCCTTGCTTCGATGAAATTATGATATTGTTATGGATCTGGCCATCACGCAATATGAACTTTCTCTACTTAAAAGAAAGTTTTCGAATAATCTTCTAGTATCGTTATAGATCTGGCAATGATCTCTCTCAAATTTGCCAGAACTTTATAGAATATTCTTCCAACATGTAGAGGGCCATAGTAAAAGATTCTAGTAACTTCTCGAAGACACATACCCACCCGAAGAATACACCACAAGGTTCGAGAATTGGGAAAAACCCAATATAAATACCGCAGCTTTCAGACAAGAATTAGCCATAGACCGACACCTATCGGTGGAAGAATGCGAACCGGTACAAGAAAGCGATAGTATTACACGCGACAGTGTTGTGAAAGGCAAAGTGATCGAGAAATTGTGAAAAAGTGCAATTAAATAAATTATCCTTATATTTTTAAACGAATTGAGTTTCCTTTGAAATCTGGCGATCCCCTAGCTCGCAACAATTGGTGTCAGAAGTGGGATTTCAAGGATAAATTCGGGTTAAAAATCGCGAGTGAAATTAAAAATTCTCGGAACGGATAATTTTGTGAGAGCGGAAAAAGTGAAACTAAAATTCTCGTACGGACAGTGAGAATTTTCTGAAATCGAATATTCTCGAGTGCTCTAGTGAACAGTGACTTTAATTAGCGAAGTAAAATCGTGGAACTAAAATTCTCGAACGGACAGTGAGAATTTTGTGAAATCGAATAATCTCGAGTGATTTAGTGAGCAGTGACGTGAATTTAAGTGAAAATGCCGCGTTATTTAAAAGACTTAAAAGTAACGGAGCTGAAGGAAGAGCTCAGTAGACGCGAGTTATCTACAACAGGGAGCAAGTCTGAACTTGTCAGCCGTATGATCGAGACACTTGAGGCTGAGGGTGAGAATGCAGATAGTTTTGAGTTCCAAATCGAAGAAACTCGTGCAGAGGAGTGTTCTGGTGCATCGAATGCTCTGACACAGTTAATGCAACAAATGATGCACAAATTGGATCAACAATCAGCAGACATTAATCAGAAATTAGAACAACAATCAGCGGACATGCATCAGAAATTTGAACAACAATCGGTGGACATTAAGCAACAATCTGCGGACATTAATCAGAAACTAGAGCAACAATCTGCGGACATTAACCAGAAATTAGATGAGACCTCAAGGGACCTCAACCATAAATTATAAATAATAAAATAGACACCATGGGTAAAGCAATAGAAGAAAACGTAGAGAAGAAACTTCGAGTCTTCGAAGAAGAAGTCGAACGCCTAAAAAAGGACTTCGATAATGTAAAAGCGACCGGAGTCATCAAGACAGAGCATGTTGCGCACAAGGGTCTCAAGGCTCCAATCTTCGATGGACAAACACCGTGGGCTATTTATAAGACCCAATTTGAGGCTGCCGCAAGAAACAACCATTGGAATGATCTGGAACGAGGAACGGCTCTTATATTGGCGTTAAGAGGTCCACCAGCAGAAGTTCTTCAAACGATTCCGCAGGATCAACAACAAGATTTTTCAACGTTAGTCCGGACATTGGATCTTCATTACGGCAGTGACCACATGCGAGAGATCTACAAAACTCAACTGTACAACCGAACTCAAAAGAATGGTGAAACACTTCAAGAGCTGGCACGCGATATTGAACGACTCACACTATTATCGCTGCCTAATGCGCAAACAGAGCAACGCAACGATACAGCGGTTTTCGCATTTAACAATGCTGTACAGGACAGAGAGCTGCAACAGGCGTTAAAACTGGCAGGTAAGAAAACGATTGGCGAAGCCTTAGTATATGGGCTGACGTTCGAAGCTGCCAAGCAAAGCTCGCGGAGTAACTATCGAGTTCGAGAAATAGTAGAAGAATGTGTGTGCCAGAAAGCCGAGTACACCAAGAGGAGCGAAGGATCTGGTGCTCCCCGATGCTGGAATTGTGGACAGGCAGGACACTTAAGACGCGACTGCCGCAAACCCAGAAAAGCGATCAACTACTGTTCCGGCTGCGCTGCTAAACAAAGAGGAGGAAGGGGCGAACCGTCACGAGATCACGCTTCGCCTAATGACAGTCCGGGAAACGAGTAAAGGCCAACTTCATGGGGCAGAAGTTGGCTGGTAGAATCGACGCCCCCGGAACCATCATCGCAGTTTCTCGACTACATCGTTGTGAAAACGACTTATGTATGAGTGGTCGAGTCGACAAATTAAACTGCATCATAACAGTCGACACAGGCGCAACACGGTCAGTGCTAAGATCTGACCTCGTAGATCGTACTTGGCTTCACAACACCAAGAAGTACGCACTTCGCACCGCTACAGGAGAAACTACAACGGTCCATGGAGAAATAGCTCGTGACATACAACTTGGGAATTTGACCTTCTCGCATGTATTCGTGGTAGCTGACATTACCGATGAGTGTATCCTTGGAATGGATTTTCTGAAACCACACGGCATCCAGCTGGACTTAGGACAACGAATAATGAAGTGGCGGAATATTGAAATCCCGATGGAAATAACATCCTCCAAAACAACAAAGCTGCGAGTTGTATTATGCGAAGATGCGGACATACCAAAGTCATCTGAGAATGTTATTTGGGCAGAGCTCGATGGTGATCCCGGGAACCACCGATTCTACCTCATAGAACCGGAAACGACACCTGCATTACGAAGTCTGATACTAGGAAAAACACTCGTAAAAAGGAATGAGAAGATGATGGTACCAATAAGAGTCCTCAACGTTTCGGACAGCACTACCAGCGTAAAGAAGGGAGATGTGATTGGCAGCTGTGAACCAATATCGGCGGTGACGAGTATCGACAAGGCAAAACCACATGACGTACCCTCTAAAAATAAGCCAAGAAGGAGGGACAATGTAACATCAACACTTCTTCAGTCAAGCAACCTTAGAGGGGAACAACACAAGCAAGCAGTAGATCTAATCGAACGATTCAGCGACGTCTTTTCCACCGGTGATGACGACTATGGCAGAACAAACTTAGTGAAACATCGCATAGATACCGGAAGTGCTACACCGATACGTCAACCTCCAAGAAGAGTACCGTTAGCAAAACAAGGAGAAGTAAATTCAATGGTTAAAACTATGGAGCAGCAGGGAATCATCGAAGAATCAAAGAGCCCGTGGATATCGCCAGTAGTGCTGGTAAAGAAGAAGGATGGCAGTACCCGTTTTTGTGTGGACTACAGGCGACTGAATGATGTTACGAAAAAGGATAGCTATCCACTACCAAGAATCGACGATATCATGGACACCCTGACTGATGCTAAATGGTTCTCAACGTTGGATCTGAAAAGTGGTTACTGGCAGGTGGAGATAGATGAAAAAGACAGAGAGAAAACAGCATTCTCTGTCGGCAGTGGACTGTGGCAGTTCATCGTAATGCCATTTGGCCTGTGCAATGCTCCAGCCACGTTTGAAAGACTAATGGAATTCGTTTTGCGTGGCCTGAGCTGGAAAACTTGTCTCGTTTACCTGGATGATGTGATCGTTATCGGCAAAACATTCAAGGAACATCTAAAAAATCTACAGGAAGTCTTCCAGCGACTGCGAGCGGCAAAATTAAAGCTGAGTCCGAAAAAGTGCACTTTGTTTAGTGCAGAAGTCAAGTACTTGGGTCACATCGTTTCAGCTGATGGCGTAAAGACGGATCCGGAGAAGATACTGGCGGTAAAAAATTGGCCTACTCCGAGTGATAAACACCAGTTGCGCAGCTTCCTAGGCTTAGCGACATATTACCGTCGATTCGTAAAAAACTTTGCCAACACGGCGAAATGTCTGCATCAGTTAACGGAAAAAGGAAAGTCATTTACATGGAGTCAACAGTGCCAGGAAGCATTTGAGAAAATAAAAGACCAACTCTGCGACTCCCCAGTTCTGGCGTACCCAAAACCAGGTTACGGTTTCATCATAGACACTGACGCCAGCAATGTCGGTATTGGAGCAGTGCTATCACAGGAGATCGACGGGCAGGAGAGAGTGCTATCATACTACAGCCGAGTACTCTCAAAAGCAGAAAGGAACTATTGCGTAACTCGCCGAGAGCTACTAGCCATAGTAGAAGCAGCAAAACATTTTCACAAATATCTCTATGGTCAAAAGTTCCTTCTTCGAACGGATCACGCATCGCTTAAATGGCTACTTCAGTTTAAGAACCCCGAAGGCCAAGTAGCCAGATGGATCGAAAGGCTCGAATCCTACGATTTCGAGATTGTTCATCGAAGAGGAAGAATCCACGGTAATGCCGATGCGCTTTCACGTCGTCCTTGTCCACCGAACTGCAAGCATTGCCACCGTGTAGAAGGAAAAGAGGCCGGAGAAACCATTCAGAGGATAACGACCGAACCAAAGACTGGATGGAATCAGCAAGAACTGGAAGATGCCCAACGTAAAGATGCAGATATTTCACCGATCATGGCATGGAAGGACGAAATGAAACGGCCTGAGTGGAAAGACATCTCACAATTCAGCGAAACCCTGAAGTGTTATTGGGCACAATGGAACTCCCTTCACCTAGACGGCGGATTATTAAAACGGAAATGGGAAAACGCTGACGGAAAGTCGTATCACATGCAAACCATCGTCCCGCATTGTAAAGTCGAGGAGGTTTTAAAGGAATATCATGGAGGTACCTCCGGTGGGCATTTGGGTGTAAATAGAACCTTGGCAAAGATACGAGAAAGGTTCTATTGGATCCATCTCCGAGGTGATGTCGAAAATTGGTGCCGTAAATGTACTACGTGTGCATCAAGTCAGGGCCCACACCGCAGATCCAGGGGAGAAATGCAACAATACAACGTGGGAGTCCCATTTGAGAGAATTGCTGTGGATATTGCTGGACCATTTCCGGAATCAGAAAATGGTAATCGCTACATTCTAGTGGTCATTGATTATTTCAGCAAGTGGCCTGAAGCCTACGCAATTCCAAACCAAGAAGCAGTAACCGTCGCCGAACAAATTGTTACCAACTGGGTGAGCAGATTTGGAGCTCCACGTGAACTACACTCCGATCAAGGGCGCAATTTTGAATCTCAAATATTCAAACACGTGTGCCAAATGCTGGGAATAAACAAAACCAGGACAACTCCATTACATCCACAGTCCGATGGAATGGTGGAACGTTTCAATAGGACATTGAACTCAAACCTATCCAAACTCGTCAGCGAGAGGCAACAGGACTGGGATCAGCACATCCCTCTATTTTTAATGGCCTACAGAACATCGGTGCATTCAACAACAGGAGAAACCCCGTCCCGAGTCATTTTCGGAAGGAATATTCGAGTCCCTGCGGAATTAATGTTTGGAGTGCCACCAGACCAACCAACGAATGCCAAAGATTACGTCTCGGATCTTCGATGTCGACTAAACACAATTTATAACCTGGTCAGAGATAAAATTGATTTGGCGACCGACCGCATGAAGACGAGATATGATCAACGGCCGAATTCATCAGGATTCCAAGAGGGTGATTTAGTTTGGCTATACAATCCCAAACGACAGAAGGGCAGATCGCCGAAACTACAGCGCAACTGGGAAGGCCCTTACCAGATCATCAAACGGTTAAACGATGTCGTCTATCGGATTCAATTACATCAAAAACCCCGTACAAAAATGAAAGTGGTACATCTCGACCGACTAACAAAGTACCACGGTGCCATTGCGGAAGTGAATGACTCTGTTCGGGACGAACAGGGACTAAGGAGAGGGTAATGTTATGGATCTGGCCATCACGCAATATGAACTTTCTCTACTTAAAAGAAAGTTTTCGAATAATCTTCTAGTATCGTTATAGATCTGGCAATGATCTCTCTCAAATTTGCCAGAACTTTATAGAATATTCTTCCAACATGTAGAGGGCCATAGTAAAAGATTCTAGTAACTTCTCGAAGACACATACCCACCCGAAGAATACACCACAAGGTTCGAGAATTGGGAAAAACCCAATATAAATACCGCAGCTTTCAGACAAGAATTAGCCATAGACCGACACCTATCGGTGGAAGAATGCGAACCGGTACAAGAAAGCGATAGTATTACACGCGACAGTGTTGTGAAAGGCAAAGTGATCGAGAAATTGTGAAAAAGTGCAATTAAATAAATTATCCTTATATTTTTAAACGAATTGAGTTTCCTTTGAAATCTGGCGATCCCCTAGCTCGCAACAATATTTTTACTCGGGTTAATTCTTCAAAAAATATTTGTAAGAAAAAAAAATTCGAATCCGGCCGGCCCGCACGTCGGACGAGCACTAGGTCACCAATGCTAATAAATTTTCTTCGCAAAAATGTGCTCAATTACTTAATGTGCACGGTTTTTTTTATATGGGGAACGCTTTAACTAGTATATACTAGTTTTTGGATCTGAAAGTTTTACTTTATTATTGTGATCAATATTGAAAAAAAAAACAATTTGCTACCCTGAAATTTTGTTTTTTTTCGCTTTTCATGACTAAAATAACCTAAAAATGCAAAAATCCGTCTGTTTACACGCCGTCCGCCGTACGACGATGTGAACGCTCAGCGCACATTAACTCCCAAACCCTTCAAGATATAAAGTTCATTTTGGGGGGATTGTAGGTAGTTGCGGATCTCAGCCGGACACCCATTTTGGGGTGTGTAAGGGTTCAGGGGGAGGCAAGAGGAGCACTAAAACCGAAAACCAAGAATTCAAAAAGGGGGGGGGGGGCTAAGAACATATTGTCCGCCGAATTTTTTTCAAATGATTATATTTTCGAAATTACTTACAAAAAAAAATTCATATTCCGGGACCATTAAGACGTATACAGACCAATCAGAATCAGCTTTAAAGGAGTTTAATTGTTGTAAAGGGTGTTGTAGTATGTGTGTAAATGAAATCCGAAATAAATTCAGTCAGCAACTCACAGTCGGTAACACAACGTGGTTTCTGAAGTGCGAGTTAGAATTAGAGGAGGATAGCTCATTTTTATGTACTTTCAATACACCATATGGAAGATATAGATTTACGAAGTTACCATTTGGAGTCAATGCAGCTCCTGAGATATTCTATGGTTACATGATGGAAATATTTGGTGATATTAAAGGACTTATGATTCATATTGATGACTTTCTCATTTATGGTCGAACAAAACTCGAACACAATGAATGTCTAAAAAAGGTTTTTCAGAGAGCTAGAGAATATGGTTTAAAATTTAATAAGTCAAAATGTAAATTTGGAGTTCAACAAATTAAATATTTGGAACACATTTTTAGTTCAGATGGTGTTACACTAGATCCTTCGAAAATTGAAGCAATTAATAAATTACCAAAACCTCAAAATATAAAAGATTTACAACGATTTTTAGGAATGAATAATTATTTAGGGTTTTTGTTAAAGATTTGTCAGTAGAGACATTTAACCTGAGAGCACTGTTACGGAAAAATTCACTTACTTACTTACGATGGCGCTACAGCCCAAATCAGACTTTGGCCTCCTGAATGCTTTGCCTCCATCCATCTCGGTTCAGTGACCGCGTCCTCCAGTTTGAAAATCTTAGCAGTGATTTGCTGTCTGCGTCAATCGAATCCTCCCAGCGCTTTCGTGGTTTTCCGACCGGTCTTTGTCCGTTGACATTTCCTTTTAGTGTGCGTTTGGGAATTCGTCCGTCATCCATCCGCTCCACATGACCAGCCCATTGTAGCTTTTTAAATTTTATGAGGGTTGACACTTCTGGATTGTCGAAGAAGGCATACAATTCTCTATTGTATCGTATTCTCCAGATCGAGTCTTCCCTCACAGGTCCAAGGATTCTTCTGAGGACCTTTCTTTCAAAGGCGTTAATTAATTTTTCGGACGCCTGAGTTAATGTCCACGTTTCGCTGCCATAGCATAGCACAGGTCGGATAATCGTTTTATATAACTTAAGTTTTGTTTTCCTGTGTACGTTCTTGTTTTTAATTATTGGAAGTACTGAATAATACGTCTTGTTTGCCATAATTATTCTTCTTTTAATTTCGATGGGTTCGCTTCCATCCTTCGATAGGTTTGCCCCTAGGTATGTAAAGTTGTCTACGTTTTCTAGGTTATAGTCTCCTACTGTGATATTTTGTCTGATTGGCGTCTTTTTTCTAGTTTGCGTCATAATTTTTGTTTTATTTTCATTTATACGTAGTCCAACTTCCCTTGCTACCGAGTCAAGGTTTACAAATACTTCCTTAGCACTCTCCAGAGATCTTGCAAGGATATCAATGTCGTCGGCATATGCTACGAGTTGTGTGGATTTGAAGCATAGTGTTCCCTTGGTGTCAACGGGAAGTTTCAGAACAACATATTCGAGTGTTAAGTTGAAAAGCATTGGTGCGAGGCCGTCACCTTGCTTAAGGCCGTTGTCTGTTTTAAAACTGGAAGTCAGATCATTTTCTACTCTGACTTGTGACAAAGACTCAGTCATTGTCATTCTTGTCAGTCGGACCAGGTTCGGTGGGACTCCAAACTCCAACATGATTTTATACAGTACGCGCCTGTCGATACTGTCGTATGCTTGCTTGAAGTCAACAAATATCTGATGCACATCAATATTATATTCCCAGCACTTTTCCAGCACCTGTTTAACTGAGAATATCTGGTCCGTGGTCGAGCGTCCAGCTATAAATCCACCTTGGTATTCACCAATTACTTTGTCAGCATAGGGCTTAATTCTCTTTTCTAGAATTTTCGTCAAGATCTTATAAGACGTACACAACAGAGATATTCCTCGGTAGTTTTCGCAGCAGAGTTTGTCACCTTTTTTATAAATTGGACATATGATGCTCTTGCGCCAATCTTCAGGAAGTACTTCCTGCGTCCATATATCCGTGACTAATCTATGTAGGAGATGCGCTATGCAGGTGTCGCCGGTTTTCAGAAGTTCAGCTGGAATTTGATCAGTGCCCGGCGCTTTGTTGTTTGGGTGGTTCCTTAGGGCTGTTTTTACTTCTTTGAGTGTGGAAGGACTCAAAGAGGATCCTTTATCAGCTGTTACATCAGTTATACCTGCTATTGTATCTGCTGCTGCTGTTCGTGTAGGTGATGGGCTTGGGCTAAGAAGGTGTTCAAAATATTGTGCCCATCTTTGTTTTATATCTTCCGCGTTACTTATAATGTTCCCTTCTGCATCCTTGGAGAGGGTCGTTTTCGGTTTGTATCCTTCTTTCATTCTTTTAACAAGGGAATACGCGGCTCTTGTGTTGTGTAATCTAAATTGTTCGTCCATGTTTTTAATTTCGTCATTATTGTACTTCCGTTTTTTTTGTCTGCATATTTTGTTTGCAACTCGTCTAAGATCCTTGTATTTGTCCTGTTTGGCTCGTGTCGGCTGTTCCGTTAATATTCTGTAAGCTTGATTTTTTCGTTCTAAGGCATCTTTGCATTCGTTGTCGAACCAATCATTTCGTTTGCGCCGGGGTTGTTGTCCTATCACCTCCTCTGCGACAGATGTAATGCCATCTTTGATATTTTGCCACATTTCCTCTATTCACACTGGGCTTGAAATTGATCACATGATGCTGAATTTAATAGACTAAAAGATATCATTTGTGAGGCACCAATTCTCTGCTATTATGATCCTAATAAACCAGTCACACTTTCTGTAGATTCTTCAAGAGATGCAATGGGTGCGGTATTATTACACGGTAAAAATGCAATAGCATATTCTTCGACAACTTTGAATAAAAGTCAAATCAATTACGCTCAAATTGAAAAAGAGCTATTTATTATGGGTGCATTAAATTTCATAGATATGTATATGGTCAATCAGTTTGCGTAGAAACTGATTATAAGCCACTCAAGTCATTAGCAGATATACCTCCAAGATTACAACGAATAATGCTTAAACTGCAATTATATAATTTAAACGTTATACATATTCCTGGAAAAAATATGTATATTGCTGATACTTTGTCTAGATTTTTTAACCAAAAGCAGCCTTTAATGCCTCATCCTTATATAAATTTACCATGGCAAAAGGTACGAATTGATTTTTTTTACTTTGATGGTATATCATATATGTTAGTTGTTAATTATTTTTCTAAATGTATTGAACCAGCGAAATTAAATAAAAGTATTTCAGTTGCAGTTATTACACATTTGAAATCCATTTTTGCTCGACATGGTATACCGAAAATGATTATTTCTGTTAATGGACCACCTTTTAATTCAATAGAATTCTCGGAATCTGCCAGGTCATGGGATATAGAATTAATTAAGTAAAGTCCGTATTACGCAAAGTCGAATGGATTAGTAGAACGATCTGTTGGTATATGAAAAAATTATTACAGAAGTGCAAGAATTCTGCCAGCATTCCAAAAATGGTGCACATTCCAATATATGATACTCTAGATGAAATACTTACTTACCTTTTGTTTGGGAGGTGGTAAAAGCAGAGGGGGAGGTTTGTAATTTTTGCATGTAACACTGAACGTAGTATATAAAGTATTTCATGCTGAATTTAAAGTTTCTTGCTTTCATAATTTTGAGGAACTTGAACAATTTTTGTCTGAATTTATGGTATTTGTATGGGAGGTGGCAGAGAAAGTGGGAGATTTTGGATGATTTTGAATTTGCTTATCAACATCCTGATCGCATTGCTTTGTTACAAATTTAAAGTCGATAGCTCTCCTATGTTCGAAGGAGAAAAACTTTTCTTGACTTTCCAAGGTAGTAGACGGAGTGAGGTGAAGGCGATAATTTTTTGCATTTATTATAATTACTAAGGGACAAATTCTGGCAAAATTCCAAGCTTCTACCTCTTTTAGTTTCTATGAACATCGGTTAAATGCATTTACCAAAATTCTCCATTTGTATGGGAGGGGGTAGAATATCCGAATCAAAACCAAATTTTTTGACATCAATTATATGTATTTAAAAGAGTATACTTTTCTCAAATTTTAAAGTTTATAGCTTTGACGGTTCTGGAGAAAACTAGTTTTATTGAAATTCCGAAATTTCGTAAAATTTGTATGGGAGGGGGTAGAAGGAGTGAGGTAAAGTTGATAATTTTCCCAAAATTAGTTGCAATTCTAATAAAATTAAGTATGACAAAAATTGGTTCATTTAGCTTTGCTAATTGCAATGCAAACCGAATAAATGCATTTTTGAAAATTGTGCATTGTATGGGAGATGGTAGAAGGAGTAATGAGATCAGATCAGTCTTGAGGTTAATGATATTTATATCATTATACTATGACCTAATTTTCAAGTCAACAGCTGAAATGGTTTCGGAGAAAAATCGATTTCTTTAAATTTCGAAATTTCATGAAATTTGTGTGGGAGGGGGTAGAAGGAGTGGTGGCCCGTTCACGAACTTAAAGTTACTTTTTTGCTAAAAGTGACACACAATAAATTTCAGTACGATAGCTCAAAGCGTTCGAGAGTTATGCTGTACACAGACGCACAGACAGACAGACGGACAGACAGCAACTCGGAATCGAGGTTTTTGAGAAACTGGTCGAATACCTTCAAAACTTCTACCCCCTCCCATACAAAATTTTTTTTTACCATTTTTAAGAAATCAATTATCACCATCAGCATTAAAACCTATCAATTTAAAGTTTTACATAACATTTTTAAAAATTCAAATGAAACTGCGTCAAAAGTTTTGAAATCGCGCTTGCTCTTCTACCCTCTCTCATGCAAAAGTATGATTTCGACCAATTTCAATAAATCAACTGCTAACCAACAAATTAAAATCTAAGAACTAGAAATGTTGTACGAGTACCTTTGCAAGAGAAATGAAATAAAAGTGCATCACAAGTTTTACAATTCCTTTGCCTCCTGTAGCACCTCCCATGCAAATGATTGGTATCGTGAATGTAAAATGCACCAAATTTTGTGAAAATTCTATGCAACTTCGTCTATGAAACTGATAGAATGTCAGTTATCATGTCTCTCAATGTCTGCAGAGATTATTCGGCGTGATTCAAGCAATCAATTAAAAAGTTATTAACGTCCACCCAGCCCTCCTTTCATAAGAACCCAAACTTGCTCAAACGAATGAAATATTGATTACATGTACTGAAGCTATAAATTGTATTCGCAATTAAGTGTTAAATTTACAGCAGACCTGCCATAAAGGGGGTTCCACTTGAGAAAGGGGATTCCACTTAGTCTTCCTTAACCACACTAATCTGCATATTGACTTTCTAAGCATCCTCAACTTGTCACAAAAATAATAAAGTTGCACCCCACTTGTTAGCAGTTTATTTATATTACTTTCATGTTTCAAAGAATTTTATAAAAATAAACGCAAGTCTGCAGATGCTACCGTTTGGGCCTGGGAATTTCTATTAGTCACTTACATCCGAGCATGTAATAAGATTAGATTATATATTTCATAATCCTAAACCAATTTTCCTAAATGTAAAAGTTAGATCTGGGTTGGCCGGGGTTTGCGCCCACGATCTTCATATTGAATACCAACACGCTTATTACTAGGCTATATGCAGATTATGAAGTAGTAGTAGTAGTAGTAAGTAGTAGTTTGATTTTTTAGTGAATGAGGCAGTCTTATTTGCAATCCTTACAATCGATTATTTTTACCTTGGAAATATTACTAAATTGACCACAGTATCCCAAAGAGCTAACTCGAATCTACTGAAAAAAATGGAGCAAAGCCATTATTGACACATATACAAAGTACTTATTGTAATTATTTCTTGCTGAAAGAAATTTGTTTCTTTACTTAGTTAACAATGACATTAAATGTTCTTACAAAGGACATCAATAATTATTAGAAACATTGATTTACCTGCTGCATAAAAGGAAAAGAAAAATTATGATTGTCGGGGTCGATAGTAAATACGAGAAGATGGGAATATCTTAGAAGTTGTTAAATTCAGAAAAAAATATAACTCCAATAATTTTTTCAATACTCGAAAGTCCTGATTATCTGATTTCAGAGCTTATATACTCACATCAAGGCTATGTACTTACATCGCAATACTGGGTAAAAAACATAACAGCACTGCGATTGGGCGCAAAGCCCAATCATACGATACGCTAGATGAAAGAGAAATTTGTTGATCTTAAGAAATTTTGTATGGGGAGTGGTAGAAGGGGTGACGGCATTGAACTAATTTTTCCACATCATGAAAGAGTTACTATCAAAATGTTTTATACAAAATTTAAGCTTGAAAAATTTGATAGGTTTTGAGAAAATTAGTGTATTAAATATAGTGAAACTAAGCCGTTTGTACGAGAGGTGGTAGAAGAAGCGGAGGGGTTTCAGTGTTTTTTTCAGTAATAACTATTAAAATTATGCAATTGCTCTAAAATTGTTGACCATACTTTTCAAGAAATTTGATTTTATGTAAGTTCTGGAAATGTGTCACTTTGTATGGGAGGAGGTGGAAGGAGTGAAGATAATCAGTTAGTTTTTGTCGATCTTACTAATTCTAAATAAATATTTAGTGCACAATTTCAGCTCGATAGGTCTTATGCACCTTCGGAGGCCAGCCATTAACCAACTCTTCAAGATGTTAGGTATCCAAACCACAGATAACTTATCTTGGATCATATATTTAATATCGGCATAATGTTTGGGTCACCTAAAACTCCTTCACCGCTTCTAGTTTACTGACAATTTACAAGGTCTATATTTCATTGCCACATATGGGCGGTAGCTGCAAAAAATTTACTCACCTATCTGGATAGTATCCAGTGTCGGACCATTAAAATTATTACATCACTTCATCGCTCGAGCATAGACTGCAATGGAGATTGTTCGGACGAAATCTCTAATCTCTTACCCCCACGTACGCTTTTACTCCGTAACACTAGAGCTGCTTCATGCGCTCATAAGTATTCTTTCAACCCTATCTTCGATCGCACTGTCAAATTTCGTTATTTGTTTTTAAACCGGACTGTTCGAATACGGAACTCGTTGCCCATCTCAGTATTCCCGCATGACTACAACATTCAACGATTCAAAAGAAATATTCATAGCCACTTCCGTCTCTATCCCTTTAATTCCCACAAACCTATATCCTTTCTCCCTCACCTGAGCTATGCTGCAGTACTAAAGGGCCACCTCTCTATTTCTGGTGTCAAATAAAAAAAAACGTACTGAGCAAATTGGTTTTTAGAATTTCATGAAAAAGCGCAGTTTGTATGAGAGATGGTAGAAGGAGTGAGCCGATTCAAATCATTTTTATCCTTTGCCTTGATGCCTTAGAATATCAGTTTATTGTGAAATTTTGAAAATGTGTCATTTTGTATGGGAGGTGGTAGAAGGGGTGGAGCGATTTGGCGCGTTCACGAACATGACCTTACTTTTTCGTCAAAAACGATGTGCACAAAATTTTAACTTTCTTGCTCAACGCGTTCTAGAGCTAGAGTGGACACGGACGGATGGATAGACGGACGGACCAGTGGCGTGCCGTCCATTGATGCAAGGAAAGCAATGCTTCGCTTACGTTTCGCCCTTTATTCAGTTTAGAAAAGCTAAAATGAAATCTGCATGGATATGAAAATTTATTTAAAAATTTCTTTAAAAGAAAGCGCGCATTATTTTCGTCTACCACTGTTTACAGCATTTACGTGATCAGTACAGCATTTTTTCTCACGTTTTTTCTGGCCAACGAAAGTTGAAAGCCTTCTACAGGGAAAAAGATGCGATTATAAAAACGCATATACAAGACCGCAGGACAATGCGAGCAAAATTTTCTCGCGCGACTTTAATAGGAAGGGGAGATGCGTAGCATTAAAATGCTTCCACCCTTCCTGTCATTGCTCTTAGTCGCATATACAAGAGAACGAGACAGCCTGCCAATACCAAAAAAATATTCGAGCGCAAGTTCCACTTCTATACGAAAGAGAGATGCGTTAATGCAATTGCTTCCAGCCAGTGCTTTCAGTCGCAAGCTCTGGCTTTCGATCAAAGTGTTGCCAGTGTTGTAATTTCTGTAGAAGCCGAAAAATGATCAGGAAGAAAAATGTGAAGAGGTAGATCTTGCAATATTGCCCATATTTGTCGTGCTTTGAGTGAAAATAATCGGTTTCAGGGGAGCACTACCTAAGAAATTAAAAAAAAATCTTTTTTTTATTTCCGATTAATAATGTAGACTGGATTCTAAATCGATTACCGAAAATCGCACGCTCCTCGGATGACTAGAAGTGTTTCAAATAATGATGTAAACTTTTGGAGTCATGCATATTGGCGCAGCGCTTGAAGCTTGGCTCAAAATAATTGCTCCCCCTAGCTATAAAGTCATGCCACGGACATCCGGTTTTAGATTTTTGAGTGATTATATGAACTTCTGTATCATTCATTTTTTTTCTCCAAGCCTTATTTCTTAGCGTTACAAACTTTGTAGCAAACTTATAATGCTCTCAGATATCACCTATACTCTAACCTATAGTAGCATAGGATACCTATAAGCTGTATATACATAAAAACATGAGGTCCGTCAATCTATAGGTGTTCGCTAAATGATTTAGAGGACCCGCAAGGGGTGGCTTGAATTTGAAGAAAAACATTTTTTTATAATATTTTATTTATTATTAATCATAGCGCGAAGGTGTTATGCCTTTGATCCCAACTTATTGAATTTTTTTTTGTTGGTTACAACAACAACAAACATTTTTTTGTATAGAGTCCTTTCCAGTTCTCATTTTCAACGAATAATTGAGAAATGTACTCTTACGCATTTGAATTTATGAAATAGTAATATGGTTTAACTTCTATAATTTTTTTTAAAAACGTTATCTTGAAAAATTGCCTGTTTTAAGCTGTGTCACCATTTTTTATATACATATTATGGAAACTCCGATATCAGTTAGCCATCTTTTACAGTCTTGGAAACCTGTCAACTTCTTGAGTTTCATTTAAATCTTTACATCGTAAGTTAAACGCAGCTAGGGTGTCGCCTAGTGGATAGCGTGTTGGTCTTGTAATGCGAAGGTCGTGAGTTCAAATCCCGGTCGACGCAATATATAATTCCAGCACATTGCCTGCTTGGATATACCTTGGTCACCTCAATCTACGAAAATTAAAAAAATTCGTAGATAGAGGGTTGTGCGAAGGACTAACAACTCTTCCACAATAAGTAATGAAAAGTGTTAAGGAACCTGAATATCAGGAGGCCAAGGTCCGATTTGGGCTGTAGCGCCATTGTAGAAGAAGAAGAAGAAATTAAACGCCAGCCTGCTAACTTACTACCAGATATGTCGCGTTACAAAAGCAATCATGTACGCAGTAAGGGTTTACAAATATCTACTTAAAGTCATGCCCCACATTTTTTAAACTAAATTTTATTTTATGAAGCTTCTGAAGAAGAGTATCAGATGAAATGGTTCTGTTTCAAGGATACGAGTATCCATATCGAATTGCTCCATGTATCATATTGCAATCGGAACTCCCATAAATCATTTATTTTTCCATTTCTCTATTTAATTCAAGTTCAAAAAGAAAGGAATTGTGGCGAGAATTTCCCGATGAAACTCAGATTGTAATAAATTCGACGACCACATACCACCGTATAAGCAGAAATTCAGGACTCGATTACGATGTGTGTGCAGTGCGCATTCAGGCGCGAATAGTGTTAATTGAAACTTGAAAGAGTAGCTGCCTACTTTCGATTGCATTCCTGAAAAGGCTGCCAAGAATTTACGGAAGCGGAAGTGTCAGCACTAAAAGCTCATTAATCATTTGCTAATCTGATATGGCGTAAAAGCTGCTCTATGATTTACCAGTTGATACCGATCTTTGAACACTGGTACAAGGACATAGGTCGATTTTATTGTTTTAAACAATGAAATTATTATTATTATTATTTCATGTTTCACATATCGAAATGCACAATTGCCTTATTAATGAATAACAATGCGGCTAAAACCCTAATTCTGTGATTCACTAAAATATTGAGTGAAATTGATTTGGTGTGATTTTTAGAATGTTTTATGTATTATTTGGGGGTAGATATGGATTTATTATCAAAGTCATTATTCATGTAAAACGTTAAAAATAAGAACACGATAGACTTGCTCTATACTAAGAAAATAAGTTTAATGTGTACTGTCGAGTTATTTTATGACATTAATATCATGGTTAAGGTAATTCTCAATTGGATTGGTGTTGTCGTGGAGACCACCCTCGAAGTTTATCAGGCTGGATTCAGTAAAGCGTTGTCTTGTACCGACCACACAAATACCCTACGGATAATATTGGAGCAGTCAGCCGAAATGGGTTCGCCCTACATCTCATGTTGGTGGACTTCGATAAGGCTTTCAAAAGAGTTATGCGAGATTACATATGGAATTTTGCGTGGGAGAGTTATTCCAGATTAGATCATCGCTACGATTAAAGAATCCTACGAAGATGCAAGGTATCGCGTCTAACATGGAGGAGAGCAGTCCGAAAGCTTTCCTGTGAGAACTGGTGTCAGACAAGGCTGCATATTATCACCTGCCCTATTTCTGGTGGTAGTAAATGATATCTGATAGTTGCACTGGAAGGTAAAGGTCTTCAATGAAGACTAT
The DNA here is from genome assembly GCA_963669355.1 of Chorisops tibialis. Taxonomy (NCBI): domain Eukaryota; kingdom Metazoa; phylum Arthropoda; class Insecta; order Diptera; family Stratiomyidae; genus Chorisops; species Chorisops tibialis. Next base: position 70,795,745 of record OY770263.1, on the reverse strand, counting down.
TTAACATCTTAAGTCACCTTGATTATGCTGATGCCGTGTGTTTGCTTGCACATAACCATTCGGACTTAGAGTCAAATGTTCGCTCGTTGCATTCTAAATGAAAAGAAATGTGCTTAAGACCAAGTACATGCACATGGGTTCGACAACGAGCACACCGATTGTTATTAACGGACAAGATGTTGAAGAGGTGCAAGATTTATATTATCTTGGCGGAGCCGTATATTGAGGATATCGTCTCAATAAATCCTGTCAGGCTTTCGGTATCCTTTCCCCTTTCTGAAGGTTAAGAGAGAACTCCATTCGCACGAAGCTGCGAGTTTTTGACGGTTGTACTACGTGGAAAGTGACCGTTCAACTTACCACGAAACTGCAAACTTTCGTGAACCAATGCCTCCGACGCATTTTATAAATATTCTGGCCAGAAGTGATCTCCAACGATGAACTTCGGAGTACAACTGGACAGACTAAAATAGGCATTGAGATTCAAAGGCGGAAGTGCATCGGTTACACTTTTAGGAAACTGGAGTGAAACATCACCAAACAGGCTCTGGATTATAATAGTCAAGGAAGACGTCGGGTTGGTCGACAATATAGCAAATGGAAGCGAGCAGTTGAGCAGGAGGCCAGAGGAATAAACAAGTCCTGGCAACAGCTAAAGGCCGATGCTCAGGATCGCACCTTGTGGAAGAGAGTTGTTTTTGTCCTACGCCCCTATAGGGTGTCTTAACAGGAATTTGATGTTGGGAGGGGGGGGGGTGGTAGAACTAGGGTGTAGCCTGGTAGTTAGCGTGTTGGTCTGCAATGCGAAGATCGTAAGTTCAAATCCCGGTCGACGCATAATTGCAGCACACTGCCTGTTAGGGTATACCTTGGCCACCTCAATCTACGAAAATTAAAAATTCGTCGAAAGAGGGTTGTGCAAAGGTCTTCCAGCCCTTCTTCAATAAATAATGAAAAAATATTAAGGAACCTGAAGGTCTGGATGCAAGGGCCCGATTTTGGTTGTAGTGGACTTAGATAATTTTATTCTATTGCTGGCCCAGTTTTTATACTTGCATTTCTAATGAATTGCTTTTATAGATTTGACAAACTTGTAGTTTCCATGGAGTTTGGCAGTTTTCAAATGTATGGACACGAGCACAAACTTGCGTTGAATTACAAGTTTTCGAGTAGATCGAAAATAAATCTGACTTTCGTAAGTAAAATTTCATTCCGATTTCGTTTACATCAAAATAGAAAAAGAACTGATAAAACTGATAAAACTGATAATTTAGACAAAATTCCCCGCTCATTCGCTGAATTTGTATTGGTTAAACTCTACTGAAGACTATTGTTTATTATTATTATTATTATATGGGGAACGCGTGAGAGCACTGCGACCTTTTCGGCCTATTGTGCATTTATAGCTCCTTTACCCTACCACAACTCAATAGCTTTGGCTAATTTGAGGATCTTTAAGGGAGCCATGTTGGCTAGTTCTTCGGTAGAAAGGAAACCTTCTCGAAGAAGATTATGTCTTTTTCTAGCTACTGCTTCACAGTGAAATAGGATGTATACTCTCGTTTTCGAGTCCTCGGGACAGAGGCGACAAATGTCGGTTTCAGCTAAGCCCATATTTTTGAGGTGGTGGTTTACTCCACTGTGCCCCGTCATTAGGCCGATTAGAGTACTAATATTCTTCTTACTGAATTTTAGAATATCCTCCACTTTGTTTTTTTTTTTGTGGTAGGATCAGTTTTTTTAAGATATACAAGCCTGGAAGTCTATTCCAGTACATTTTATATTCTTGTTCTATCCATTTTCTAAGAATGGGGTTGGAGCACACTTTCGGCTTACCGCAGAATGGCTCTGGACCAATGAAATTTGTTTTTGCTAGGCGACCAGCCTCTTCATTTCTCTCAATCCCCATATGTCCTGGTACCCACATTAAGGTTACATCATACCTTTTTCCCAGGATAATCAGGTTTTGAAGGCAGTCCCATACTATCCTCGATCCGTGTTTATAGGATGCTAGGGCTTTGAGAACCGTTTGACTATCCGATATGATATAAATAGATTTGTTGCGATGAGCTCTCCTTATATTCCCTTGGATGCATAGCTCCATTAGTTCGGCCTGGAAGGTAGTGGCTTCTTTGCCAAGTGGTTTTGAAACCGAGAAGTTAGGACCTTTGACTCCGGTTCCTGTCCCCTCAGAGATGCGCTAGCCATTTGTATACCAGATGGTTGATCCCTCTACTATTTCAGATAGCATGGATTGGCAGTCCTTGCGCTCTCTGATTATAACTTTGAAAGGGGTTTCAAAGTTGAATTTTGTCGCCATAGCGTCCGATAGTGCGGAAGTTAAAATCTCTATTTTTGAGTCTTTTAGGATTTTGAGGTGACCTCTAAAATTACCAGATTTGTAATTGTATTTCTCCTGTATGCGTAACACCCCACTCCCTACTTTTTTATTTGGAGATGTATCGGAGGGATGTTATGGAACATTTCCATTGCCGCTGTAGGACAGGTTTTCATTGCTCCTGTAATACCAATGTAGGCTAGTCTCTGAATTTTTTGTAGCGTAAACTGTGCTTTCGTTGTAAAGTTTTAGTCCACCATATCGTTCTTCCGTATGTGACTATTGAGAGAATGATTGTTCTGTAACACCAGTAAATCATTTTGCGCTTTAATCCCTTTTTTCTGCCAAATAAGGTTTTACAGGCCCAAAATGCCTTTAGTGCTTTGGCATGAGTCCATTCTATATGTTTGTTCTAGTTGAGTTTACTATCCAGTATAACACCTAGATATTTTACATCATATGAAAAGGGTATTGGTGTTCCATTTATTGAAGGAGGTATGATGTAGATTTTCCTTCTAATTATAAATGGTGCTATCCCAGTCATACTTGATGTTCAAGTTCTTAGACTGACACCAGTTCATTATCACCTCTAGGGCTGATTGCATCGTTTCCGATATTATTGAATCATATTTGCCTCTAATGATAATGGCAAGGACATCAGCATATCCTATTGCCTCGTATCCCTGGTCTGTTAGACGGTCCAGAAGCTCATCTACTACAATTGACCAAAGAAGTGGGGATAGTACCCCACCTTGGGGACATCCTCTATAGGTCTGTGCAGTCAATGTGCTATGACCTAGATCCGTGGTTGTCATTCGGCTCTTTAGCATGGCGTGTATCCATTTTATCGTGGCCGTTTCCAATCCCTTTTTCCTAGCTACCGCTATTATGGCTTCATGGGGAGTATTGTCAAATGCTCCTTCTAAATCTAGGAATGCGCAAAGGTCAATTTCTTTATAGTCTTTTGCCTTTTTTATTTGTTCCACCAATCCACGAAAGGTTGACTCGGTTGATTTGCCTTTTTGGTAGGTATTAAGACAGACCTTGTTAGGCCCCGTTCTTATGTGAATGTCCACTATCTTCTTCATCGTTTTAATGAAGAAGGAGGTAAGACTTATAGGGCGATATGACTTAGGCTGATCACTGGGACAATTTCCTACCTTCGGTATGAATACCACTCTCGCTTTCCTCCAGATTTTTGGGATGTATCCCCATTCAAAGCTGGCTTTAAGAATCCTTATCATTATTGGCATTAGGATCTCTAAACCCTTCTGCAGTAATGCGGGGAATATTTTATCTACTCCGGCTGATTTGTAGGGCTTAAAGGTGTTGATCGGCCATCTGATCTTTTTCGGAGTAAAGATTTTACCAGCAATACTTTTGCTGAACGGAGTTTGACGATACATCTTTTCCTCTACCTCTAAATCTTCATTGCTGTGTCTGTTGACAACACCTTTTGGAGCCTTGAGGGCGTTGGGAGATCATCTATCTCTTCACAAAATCTTCTCGAAGACTATTTTTTAACTTTTTTAAAAGTTTTTTATATTCGTCCCAGCTACCAAAAGTTTTTGCTCTATTAAACAATTTCCTAGTTTGTTTGCTTTTTGCTGCTAATTCCACCAAGGTGTTTGCTTGACCCTTTTTCTGTGGAGAACAGGAGAACTTTGTTTGTAAGCATTAATAATATTATTTACGAGTTTGTTCGTGATTTGATCAATGCGGTCTGCTTATTCCTCTTCGATACCTATTTCGTACTCTAGGACTGACTGATAAAGATTCCAGTTGGTACGTTTAGGGTTTCTGTATTGTTCTATGTAACTAAATGAAGTCTTAATATCAAAACAGATTTGCCTGTGGTCTGATAATGAAGCTGACGTGCCAATTTTCGTACTTGTCAACCAGGCAGGAGCTTGTTAAGGTTAGGTCAAGTACTTCCTGCCTAGCTGAATTTATGAAGGTCGGTGTGTTACCTTTATTTATTATATATAAGTTTTAAGGTACTCCAAAAGTGACTCACCTATTTTGTTGATATCACTGCTTCCCAGAAAGTGTGGTGCGCGTTAGCGTCACAGCCTATAATGACCGGTAATTTGTGGATTCTTCTGTATTCCACTAGCTCCATGACCCCTTGAGGTGGAGTATGTAGCTCCTCACCAGGAAAGTATGCCGAGGCAATTATCACCTCTTGAAACCCTCCTGCCTTTGGTATTTTCACCAGTACAGCTACTAGATCTATTCTAATGAAAATTGAAATATTTAGATATTTAATTTCAGATGACACAAGAAGTGCTGCTCTTGGCCTGTCACTTCTTTTGTCATAAATCATTTTCTGTGGAATTCCAATAATTTTACCCTGCGCGGCGCTTGGTTCTTGTAGGAGGGCAACATGGAATTCCTCTTCTGCAAATTTTCGCGTCAGTACATCCATGACCACTGCTGCACGATGGAGATTTGCCTGAATTACTTTAATGATATTCAGACTTTTGACCATTGTCGGTAGATCGCGGCTTGCCGCACTATTGTTAGTTTGAATGGAGAATTCCTATTTGTCAGAAGCCAATTGCGTATGCCTCCATCGCGTTGTCATCATCAAATCGATAGTCTCCCAGTGTTTCTTTCAGCGGCCTAAAGCAATGCCCTCTCTATAATTATCAGGCCAGCCAGTAGCTGGGGAGAAAGGTTAGTGACGTCACTGCGAATATGCAAACAATATCAGTCTGTAGTAAATTTTGCTGCCGGTTGGTTGTTGTTTACTGTGTTTTAGCACAAAAATTGGTGACTTTTCGGTAAATAATACCAAAGATTAAGAATAATATCGGATATTCCAAGTCTATGTAAATTTTACCGCATTGGGATACGTTGAGATTGATGAAAAATGTTTCAAACACCCGAAGCTTATGATCCCTGCTCTTTGGCCGCTAGCCACGCGCTCATATCCAACAACCAAGCGATTCAATCGTCGCTTTGGGTGTTTGAAATCTATTCGATCAATCTCAACGTATCTCAATGGGTAAACTTTTTTTCATTGGCTAGGAATATCTTATATTATTGGTAGCCTTGGGTGATACTTTAATAAAGTGGGTGAAATTGTTTTTATTGTTATTAAGTGATATGGGCAAAAAAATTGGAAGATTTCCGTGAGAAATTTGCCCGATTTAGACGTTTTTCACCGGCGCCGAGAGTTAGGTGTTTTTATTTTTTGTTTATTCTTCACAGACAATATTCGCGAGTGAATATTTTCAATATTGTTGATACTCCATTATCCGAGAAATTGAATTTAATCATGTTTGCCCTGTGGAAAATCCCAATTCTCTATTGTTTAAAGTTTTCCTAAACTAAAAAGGCACACAGTCCGGTAGAATTTTTCGAACAGTTTAATGTTGTTTATTTGATATTCCATAATGAATTTCGAAAATATATGTTTACAAAATTATATGATCAGCACCAAAGAGTTCGAAATAAATTCTGCTGGATTTTCTTTTTTTAAAGCTTCTACTGTATACCTATACATATAAATATAATTGTAGTGTATGTCTGTTATTTGTTTATAAATGAATATAAGTTAATGTTTTGCTTTATTTGGACATCAACTAACCAGAAACACGTTTTTAAATTTCTTCTCTGACTGTCTGTCTGTAATCTGCGTTTGGTCTTATTTTCATAACCCCACTCCTTCTACCGCCTTCCATACAAACTGCACAATTTCGCTAAATCCAATACACTAATTTCCTCAGTATCTATTCAACTTTTGAAGCTTATATTTGGTACAAAATATTTTTATAGCTACTCTAATATGGTGTGAAACAAACTACTTCAATGCTGTCACCCCTTCTACCACTCCCCATACAAAATTTCTTAAGATTACAAAAATTTCGCTTTCATCTCTACTATCAAATGATTGCGCTTTATGCACAATCGCAGTCCTGTTATGTATTTAACCTTAGTATTATTTTATTTGGGATTTTTCTCAATTAACAGAAGCTAAAATTATTCACATGTCCTTAAAGCTCTTCAATACGTAAATTATCTCAAATCACGGAATTGATTTGATCACAAGCGTATCCTAAACGAATTCGATTATCATGATTTCATTCTTAATAATTTATGGTTCTGATTCCGAAAAAATACATAGCGTTGTGTTCAAAGAGCCATTAAACTTAGTAGATTATCTACATATTCCGCGAAATGGATTACTAACTACATTCTAAAAAATTGCTTGTCAATGCGATTCTTACGCGAACAAGGTCGCGGGAGATCCCCAGTTAAAAATATACACAATACAAATTTGTCTACAACTTTCTCGCAATATTTGCGTAATTTTTAGGATATGTTTTAAAATGGGAATATTAAATCTATTTACGCAAAAGTAACATGAAAGAAGTTTTAAATCCCACAGAAGTCTTGCAATATTCTATTCCGTTTCTTCTTTTTATACTTACGAGTATTACGAAAAATCTTTATCGCTCCCAGAAATGCCTTCGTATTGTCGTGTACCGCGATGTAGTTCAGCATTTCAAAAGATGAAAATCTTAAACTTAACTGGATTCGAAATATTCCGCGAAAAAATTTGATAAGGCACATTAGTCTGGAATAAGCATATTGAGGAGCCATTAATTAAAAATGGGGATCATTTCAAAAATGGTGCAATTCTCAAAATTTCAAACCATTATATCTAAATATTCAATACAGGTCAATCGAATTCCTGTTCAGACCCCCTATAGGGGCATGGGACAGAAATAACTCTCTTCCCCAAGGCGCGATCCCGAGCATCGGACTTTAGCTGTTGCCAGGACTTGTTTATTTCTCTGGCCTCCTGCTCGCTTCCATGTGCTACATGGTCTTCCTTGAAGATTATAATCCAGAGCCTTTTTCGCTCTGGTTTCCTCAAAGTGTGACCGATCCACTGCCACTTCTGCCTTTGAATCGCAATGCCTATTTTAGTCTGTCCAGTTGTACTCCAATGTTCGTCGTTTGAGATCACTTCTGGCCAGAATATTCCTAAAATGCGTCAGAGGCATTGGTTCAAACAAGTATTAAGTTGAAATTTTATCAAATTGTAGAGAGGGGGTGTTAGGAGAATGAGTTGGTGGGCCAATGTGTCGAAAATTTTCATTAATTTTTTTTTTTTTGGACTCTGGTAAAAGATACAAAGTTAAAATTTTGCACGTAGACCATACAACCAAGCAAATCGACTTTGGGTGTTGTGTGTTGGGCTATTTCAATTGTGAAAATTCGTGTCCAGAACTACTTCATTGGCTTGTCGCATGTCAGAAACTATCAGTTCCCAAAAAGATAAATGATATCGACGCTATGACCTTATGATGGCAGGAAAATCAATCAACCAGAAAAAGCGTGAACTAATAGTGTCGGAGGTCGTGTGGTAGGAGTCCGGAAGTCGCTGTTGTCCCGTTTTCCGGACACGAAGAAGCAATTCCAACACATATCCGCAGTGCGGATAATGTATCACATTAAAGATACGTATCTATATATCTATATGCTTTCGCTATACGAGGACTCCATTCTCTCTTTTTATGATGTTACCGTTTTTACTTCCGAACAAGTGCATGCCCGGGAAATTTTGAGGAAATTAAACCGAACAAGTGAAAATCGATAAGAATTCAGTAGTGAAAAACTGCTCCAAATCTTAAGCTACTTATGCGATATGCGGATGGTTATCATCTCGATTGGTACACAATTGATGGCGAAGAGTAATTTACAGCCAAATGGGAGCCGTAAGAGAATATGACGAATAATAGAATTTAACAAAAACTCGAAATGTAAAAGGAGACTCACAATTGAATAATGCGATATCCTTCTCGACTGCTACAGCCGAAGTGTGCTCTTCACCTGCAACTTTTCGTTGCAATGCAGCAGGATACAAGTAGTACGGAGATGGTGCTTTTTCCTACTTTTACCGACTGAAAGTTGAATCGACGTGAATTACACATGCATAAAATAGTGCACATACATACATGAATAACACTATTTCAATGTTAGGATTATCCGGTTTGCGAAATTTGATTTATGAAAGTAATTTTGTGTGCTCCTTGATATTGAGATTAACATAAATAAATTTGCAATCGAGGGTACATACACCTGAATATGAAAATTCATAAGCTAGGCAAGGATATGAATTCAACAAGTATTGATTACGAAATTCTTACCTTTTCAAAACCTATTATGAGACACTTGATAATATCCCTGTTAGCTTCATTACATTATCTCCACCATTCTCATTCACATTTTCAATTTTTGTCGTACTTCGTGTGAATGCTTCGTACTATAAAAAGAAAGCTAAAATGATATCCAACCTAAAATCGTGCCATCCTTGCTCCTATTGCGACTTTTGCCCTATTAGAGAACTGCGTGCTAGTTTTAAAACCTTTGAAATCATGCCATCGATTTTCTTCTCAGACTTTCGGAAAGATCACAGTACTACTAAAGCTCTTCTTCATATTAATAGTTAAACGTCCTTAACAAAAAAAAAAATCAATACCCCTTCTCCTTGACTTTACGAAAGCCTTCAAATCGGTACGGCATGCCTTCCTAAGTGCAATAATCAAGAATCAACACAAGGGGAGGATGCTCTCGGTGGCCCAGGATCAACTTTTAAAAGGGGTCGCTGGATTTCAAGTAAAAATGAAACAAGTTCACTTTAAATTAAAAAACCGCAAACTTTATTTTTCACTTCTCACTAACTCTCACAAACACTTTTTCCGTTCATCAATTGTCCCTTCTCTATCTTTGATTAATTATCTCGATTTTCCACGATCTTTATTCTTTCGCTTCTCAATTCAGACTGATTCTTTCGTCGCAAATGCTCGTCTTTTTATATGGTTCTTGTCACCTGCGATTCGTCTGGTTTTTGTCCGCCTAGCTTTCGTCTGCATTTCGCCCGCTTGTCACCTGCTATTCTCCTCCTTATCGTTTGTCTGCTTTTCAGTATCCAAGTGATCCCAAGTAATTGATAATCGCGAATTGTCAATGATGTGCGTGTGCAGAATACTAGGCAGCTGAAGATTGCGAATATTCCGCCGTTCCACTAGGTTTGACATACAACATTATTATTGCAATATCAATAAGCCGAACAACCCTAAGAGACCTGGGCTAATACGAATGGTTTGTTTAGAAATAGTGAAATTAGTATACATTTTAAATTAAAGGCTTGTATTATATTTACATGACCCATCATAGCCCGTCAACTTTTTGCATCCGAGCCCCATCTGCGATGCTCAAGAGAATCTATACGGGTGTTTAGTTTTTTACAATTTAGTGGTTTAAAATTTAATTTTATTTGGATAACAATTAGATTAATTGGGGGGGTAATAGCAAAATTAATCTGTGTGTGTCAAACAGATTTAAAGGCTTTAATTGCTTATTCTTCACTAGCTCATATAGGAATTGTTTTAGGAAGATTAATAACTATAACATATTGGGGGATGATAAGATCTTATTCTTTAATAATTGCTCATGGATTATGTTCGGAGAACACCTAGGCGTTTAGAGGTATCAAGGGCAATATCAAAGATATGCTGGGCCCAATTCAGGTGTTCATTAATTTTGACGCCTAACAGTGTGAAATTCTCCGAAGTGGTAAGCTGTGCACCATCGAAGGTTACATTGTGAGACAATACTGGAACATCATGTTTGAGGGATAGATGACAGGCCTGTGTTTTGGATGCGTTGAACTCCACTCTATTATTCCTGCCCCATTCCAGGATTAAGCTGAGATCCGAGTTCAGCGAATTGAATAACTCCCTGCGATTGGAGGCAATAGTATGATGGTTTGATTCAGCAGTAGAGTTAGATTCATAGGTGTTGTCTAAGGTACTGTCTTCTGCAAAACTATGGATTGGATTGAGAGTGGACGACAGAAGGTCGTTTATGAAAATTAAGAAAAGAGTTGGAAATAAAACAGAACCTTGAGGGACGCCGGAATCAATTGGGAAGGAGGAAGAAGTAACGCCATCTAATACTACTCGTATAGCGCGTTCTGAGAGATAACTTTCAATCCATTGAACAAGGATATCATTAAGGCTGATGGCCCTAAGTTTAACTAAGAGACAATCGTGCCAAACTCTGCCAAAAGCTTTTGCAATGTCAAGTGCGAGAACTTGACCTTCGCCATATTTATGTAAGCATGAGTTCCAACGTTCTGTTAAGTAGACTAAAAGATCCCCGTCGACCGTCCAGAACGGAACCCATACTGACGATCATGGATGAGCTGTTTATCCTCCAGATATTTGTCGATTTAACGATTGACAACAGTTTCCGTTACTTTCGAGAGCACTGAAGTAATGGCTATTGGGCGGTAATTAGCGGGGTTCGCTTTGCTTCCTTTCTTGGGAATGGGCTGAACATTCGCAACTTTCCACATACGTGGAACGCACCCAGAAGAGTTACAAAGAAGGAAAAGATTGCGAATAGGTTTAGCCAAAGGAGAGGCCACTTTTTAAGGGTAATGGGGGGAATACCGTCCGGACCAGCGGTTTTGTGGATATTGAGCTCTGTAAGGATCCGAGCAATAAGTCTCTTGCGAAAATGCAGTGCAGGCAGTGAGAAACCAGAGGGAATTGCAGCTGGAGGCGTTTGGTTTGAAGGTGGAAGGAGAGAGTTTCTTGCGAAACTTTCTGCTAGTAAATTGGCTTTTTTGCTAGGATCAACCACGGTACGGCCGCCAACAACTAGAGGTGGTATAGAAGAAGAAATGAAATTGTTGTTGACCGTTTTGACAAATGATCAGTAAGACCTCGAGCCCATAGGGCACTGGAGGATCTTCCGTCGAAGTTTTTGGTCATGCACAAATTTAACTCTGTTAAGTATGGAATTGCAGGCATTTCTTGACGCATTGAAAAGTTCTCTGTTGGCAGGTGTTTTATTGCCTCTAAATGTTTGAAAAGCTTGTTTTTTGGTTTGGATAGCATCGAGACATTCTTTATTGAACCAAGAATCTTTCGACGGTCTGACCCTCTTTTGACTGGAAGGTATGTAGAGCTTCATACCCTTTAGGATAATCTCGGTGACACCTCTACAAGCTTCATCGCAGTCATTGGAATCGAAGCATAACTTCCAATTAAAGGCATTTAGCGACTCCCAATCGGCTCTTTTGAAATGCCAAATATTTCTTCGAGCTGCCTTGACTGACAGCGGTGTAGTTGCTGCAACTGGGAATTGAGCACGAATCAAAAAGTGATCAGTATTTCCAATTGGCGATGGGGATAATACAGAGACAGAATATTTCTCAGGTTGGTTGGTGAGAAATAAGTCAAGACGGTTAGAAAAATGCCCTGCGATGTCTGGTAAACGAGTAGGCTCATCCACCAGTTGAGTTAACCCGTTTAGGGAGGCAAAAAGCTCAGTATCACGTCCCCCCTGGTCCGTAGTGGAGGAATGTTTACACATAAATATATTTGTAGTGTGTGTCTGTTATTTGCTTATAAATAGAAGTTAGTTTTTGTTTTATTTCAACAATAACTAAGCACAAAAAAACGTTTTTCAAATTTTTGTCTGTCTATCTGTCCGGCCGTCTTTCGGATCTTGGATATGGGCACGCTGGTAGAAGCCAATGAGCGGGGATCATGTGCTTTGGGTGATTAAAACCTTTTCGTGGCTCTCAATGCAATAGAAATGGTTATAATTATAATTTTTTCCATAGGCTTGGAATATCTTATATTATTCATAGACTTTGAAATTAGCTAAGTCATGACGCGCAAAATACTTTTTAAATCTTCGAAGAACACGAAGTCTTTTGGAGGCATTACTGGTCCAATTGATAGGTTTGTTAAGCTTTATGTCAAGTAATGTAAATTCTTCTGATGAGTGCAATTGCTCGCGCTACCGCAGGCTACAGTTGAGCGACACGGCGGATCATACATTTTAAAGAATAGATGATAGGCCTAATTTTTTGTTGCATTGAGCTCAACCCTATTTTTCAGCGCCTTTTCAGGACCAAATCGAGTTCAAAGAACCATATAATTCGTCGCGTTTACAATTCACTGAAGTACGATGAGCTCCAGCAACAAGTAGAATTGAAAGTACTGCCGTTTGCAAAGCTATGCATTGGATTAAGTGATGTCGCTACAGTGGAATACAACAATAACACATTGGTCAACAAGTCCCAAGGCTGATTACGAAAAGCAGAATTTTTTGAAAAAATTCGATTTTATTCATCAATAAAATCATAGTCTCCTTCTAGAGTGATACAATCATTCCAGTGCCGCTTTAACATCTCGGTACCTTTCTATAGAACGATTTGCCTTGACCCTCAAAATAAACATTTTGTAGGCTACGACATCAGTATTGACGCAAATCTCTTTCCCTGGAGCATCCCTTTGAGGTCTGCAAACAGGAAGTAGTCACTGGGCGCTAGATCTGAAGAATACGGTGGGTGTGGTAACAATTCGAACTTCAATTCGCTCAATTTGGCCATCGTTACCTGATATAGCTTTTTTTAAGTATTGTCAGTGGTGGCGTGGCGTCCATTGTGCAAGGGAAGCAATGCTTCCCTTATGAAATCAGCACGAAAATGAAAATTTATTAAAAAATTTCTTTATAAGAAAGCGACCCTTATTTTCGGCTACCACTGTTTACAGCATATACATGCTCAGCACAGCTTTTTTTACGTTTTTTCTGACCAACAAAAGTTGAAAGCCTTCCACAGGGAAAAAGATGCGATTTTAAAAGCGTATATACAAGACCGCCGGCCAAAACGAGCAAAATTTTTCAATTTCAATAGGAACGGAATATGAGTCGCATTAAAATGCTTCCACCTTTCCTCTAATTGCTTTTAGTCGCATATACATGAGAACGAGACTGCCGGCCAATAAGAAAATTTTCGTTTGCAGCGAGCGCAAGTTTGACTTCGATAGGAAGGAGAGATGCGTTAACGCCGGCCAATACGAGCAAAATTTTCTCGCGCAACGAGCGCAAGTTCAACTTCAATAGGAACGGGAGATGCACTGCATTAAAATGCTTCGACGTTTTCTTTCATTGCTTTTAGTCGCATATACAAGAGAATGAGACCGCCGGCCAATACGAAAATGTTCGCTCGCGGCGAGCACAAGTTCGACTTCGATAGGAAGAAGAGATGCGTTAACGCCGGCCAATACGAGCAAAATTTCCTCGCGCAATGAGCGCAAGCTCAACTTCAATAGGAACGGGAGATGCGTCGCATTAAAATGCTTCGACCTTTCCTCTCATTGATTTTAGTCGCATATACAAGAGAACGAGACCACCGGTCAAAAAGAAAATTTTCGCTCGCGGCGAGTACAAGTGCGACTTCTATAGAAAGGAGAGATGCGCTAACGTAATTGCTTCCAGCTAGTGGTTTTAGTCGCAAGTTCTGGCTCTCGATTAAATTATTGCTAATATTGAAACTTCTGTACTAGCCGAAAAATGATGAGGAAGAAAAATGTGAAGAGGTAGATCAGGCAATATTGCCCATATTTGCCGTGCTTTAAATGGAAACGAATCGGTTTAAGCTTCGGCAGATTGGGCGACATCTTTTTTTGGACGTCTTTACATTTTTTATTAAGAAAATAAAAACTAGAAGCCTAAGCTAATGCTTGAAATAATTAATTATTCAAATTGTTAAAGCTTACATATAATAAAAAAGGCTTATATTTAATAAGAAAACAAAAAGTTTGAAGGGTCTGTCAAAGCAAGACGTCACTAAAATATATCTTCGAATTTCGGTCCGATTCCACCATTGGAAATAAATATTGAAGAGATTGAACAATATGGATTGTCCGTTAACGTATTAATTCAGGCGCTTTCAGCTCCTGTATGGGAGTAGGTGTGAATGTAAATCGTGCTTTCAATATTAATAATGTTTCAAGAAGCTGACGAGATAGATTTTAGTAATATTTATAATATATTGCTTGAACGTAATAAACTAATATATTTAAAAAATAATTGCTCCCACTAGCTATAAAGTCGCGCCACGCCACTGGTTGCCAGAACCAGAAAACGATAAATTTATTTAAAATTGTTTTGCCAGTATTAGCGTTTTAGCGCCAGCATCCATCAAAACAAAATGTTCTTGCAAAATCTGTATCTACAGACTGTTTTCTTATTCTTCGATTTCTTATCTCTTTAAACACTAGATGAAAACTGAGAGTATTATAAGCTTGCCACAAAGTTTGTAACGCCAAGAAATAAGGCTCGGAGAAAAAAATGAATGATACAGAAGTTCATACAATCACTCCAAAATCTCAAAACCGGATGTTCGTCCGTCCGTCCGCCTGTCTGTCTGTCTGTATGTCTGTCTGTTCGTTCGTCCGTCTCCTCTCTAGCTTGAGAACGCGTTGAGCTAGAAAGTTCAAATTTTGTACACGTCGTTTTTCAAAAAAAAATTAAGGTCAAGTTCGTGAACGAGCCAAATCGCTCCACCCCTTCTACCCCCTCCCATACAAAATGACACAGTTTTGCAATCTGACAATAAACGGATTTGCTCGAAAAGTACAAATGACATTGATCTGAAATTTGGAATGTAATACTTTTATAGTGATTCCAATCTACTCTATAAAAATAATTTGAGTCTTTCACCTCCTTCCACCACCTCCCATACAAACTGCACTTTTTCATGAAATGCTCTAAACTAATTTACTCAGTGCGTATAATAGTTATCAAGCTGAAATTATGCACGAAATATTTATTTAAAATTATTTGTAAGACCAAAAAAATGGGACGATTAGCTGTACCCCTTCTACACAATTTCGTAATTTCACAATAAACGGATTTGCTCAAAAATGCTATTGATATGAAATTTGGAATATATTACTTTTATGACGATATAAATCTACTGTATAAAAGTTATTTGGGTCCTCCCCTTCCTTCCACCACCTCCCACACAAAACTGCACTTTTTCATGAAATGTGCGTATAAAATTGATCGACATGAAATTGTGCACTAAATATTTGTTTAGAATCATTAGTAAAACCGAAAAAAATAGACGATCAGCTTTAGCCCTTCTACCCCCTCCCATAAAAAATGACACATTTTCACAACTTTATAAAAATTAGATTTTCCTGAAAAGTATGAATGCTACTGATCTGCAATTTAAAACATGTCAAAAGCATGATGTTTATAGTTATTTCTGAAAAGTCATTAAAAACTCGCCCCTCCCTCTATCACCTCCCATACAAACTGCACTACTTCCCTACATCCAATACACTAATTTTGTCAGTACTTATTAAATTCTTAAGTCCTAAATTTTGCATAAAACATTTCGATAGCAACCTTAACGTCATGTGAAAAAATTAGTTCAATGTCGTCACCCCCTCTACCACTTCCCCTACAAAATTTCTTAAGATACCAAAATTTCTCTTTCGTCTGGAGTATCGCACGATTGCCCAATCCTACTCCTGTTATGTTTTTTTTACAAAATGACTTGTGTTTTAGGCGATTTGTTCCTTTTGTGCAATGCACAAACACAGTCATAGAGGAAGGGATTAATGGGAATGGAAAGGTAGAGAAAAGGTAGTGTGAACGACCGTAACGAGTAGTGGAGCTTGTATATTTTTCAGTTGTTCTGGCGGCTAGTGACAAATATTTACAGATGTTATGGGGGACTGAATGATAGAAAGTGAACAGAAACTATTTACTATACAGACCTTCTAGAAGTGGAACTGTTTCCCTTATACATCGTTTGTTGATTTTATTTAAATCATGCTTAAAAAAATCCTACTGCCTGGTATGCCTCAACATGATAATGCTGTAAACCTGGCATAAGAGTGAGTATATGTATATTTCACCTTAAAGATATTTAATCCTTGACGGCAACGGGGAATCTCTCTGACCACATCCATTTTTACTTTGACTTTCAATACGTATACCTCTGAAATTGGGAAAGAGAGTACCATCTGTTGGTATCCAAACCTTAACACTTTATGGTTTGCTTTCGATTTTCCGAATCATTGATAAATTATCTCCTTCCCGAAATTACCTTTAATTTCTGCTGGGTCAGCAATTTAAATTGGTGGAGTTACTGCGTGAATATTATGAAATTCCAGAGAGGAGTGAGCGTTAAAGGTTAAAAAGAAGAAGGTTCCTAAGTATTTTCAGCTTAGGGCCCCTCTGAGACACAAACTCAGCACTGATTATGTTCATAATTCTACAGGATTACAGGATTACACCGCATTAATTTTTAATAATTTAGGTTATACGAGTACTTCCCGATTTAAATGTTCATAAATGTCTAACCAAACTGGACATTTTTATCTCAACAATACTCGAAACTGTATTAAAAATTCATCGGTTTGATTATCATACTCGTATTAAATGAAATCTAATTTCGTTAAAGTAGGTCCTTCAAAAAAAAAATCCTAAAAGATCCTTTTTACGTAACGTACCGTTAAATAAGGTGGAATATCCCTATGCTAACTAAGGGTGGGTGCAAACTAAAATCATATCTTGTTTATTCGTTTATTGCGTGACGGGGCCACTGGTTCTCTGCAGGAAACATTTTACTTTGCTCACTCTGTATATGGAACGAATCAACTGACCGCAAAAAAAATTTTCAACCAGGAATTTTTGTGACACAAAAACGACCTCTTTTCAAATTGCCGGGAATTTCCATGATGATGAATTGTGTTTTATTTATAAAAGTTGTAAGAACTTTTTTCTTAACATTTTCATGCAAATTTTTCTAATGTAGTGAACAATCCACAGGTTTATGTTTTCGCTATATATGTAAGGGAAAATTTTTACGGAAACTAATTGTCTGCCTTAAATGGGTTAATAGCTAGGAATGTTTAAAGTAGTCATATTGAATATTTTCTAAGATTAATCGATTGCAACCTCGTTTTCTAAGATATCTTGACCGAAATGGCCACCATATTAATTCACTAAGCTGTGTAAACTAATGAAATCATTACGCTACAATCCAAACTGAGCCACTGAGTGCCTGATTTCGAAACATACATACTTTAAAGTTTATTGATTTTTCTTTGCAAATTCCATCTATTGGGAGTGGAAATTGAAAACCGCCGTTTTTTTTTTCTTTTTTTTTGCAAAAATGGTTACATATCTATTATTCACAGAAATGCTCTTCGCTAGCCACAAGTTGTTCCCATCATTCTGGTATGCTGCCACAAAGATTCCGCGTCGAAAAAACTGCTCTTTTGAGCCGATTCTCGAATCGACCCAATTTTTGGCTTCTTCGTAAGAATGTAAGTGCTGCTCAGCCAGACCATGCGTCATCGATCGGTGATAGTCAGAAAGGAGCGATGTCTGAAGAATACAGCGGGGAGGGAAGGGGGTGGGTAAGATGTCTCATTTCAGTGTTTCCAGATAAGTTTTCCAATCTAAGCAACATGTGGCCGAGCGTTGCCGTGCAGCAAAATCACTTTGTCGTATCTCTTTTGGTACTGTGCTCGTTCTCCTTAAATGCTCGGCTCAGTTATCTCCCATGATAGTTTTACTTGGTTTCTGCAGCTCATGAGATACCATACCCACCTTACTGGTCCTCAACGTCAAAATCACCGCTCTTGAAGCTTTAAAACCACTCACGACATGTTCTCCCACTAAAAGCAGCCTCGACGTAATTGCTTGACAGCAACATATCTCAGCCGCAGATTTTTTTGAATTGAAGACAAAAACCAAAACTTCTCGCAAATGATGAAAATTTGGCTCAAACTTCGAAATATTCGCGCACAAAAAAGTATATGACGCCAATAAAACTTTACGAATCTAATGATAAGCAGTTGTTGACACATGTCTAAGTTTGTCAGGTGACGTTTTTGATCCGCCATTGTTGTTCATCATTTACTACTGGCGTCATCTATTGGGAAACGGCGGTTCAAATTTGCAATTCTGTTACATTTAAATAAATTGTTAAAATGTTTGTCTTATGACTTTTAATTTTAGTATTGTAAACTTGGTGTTACGAACGTACCAAAAATTAAAGCTTTTATTTGTTTATCATAACAAGATATTTAGTTACATAATACCATAATTAACTTATATTTTTTAATTTAATTTAATTTAGTTTAATTTATTGTAACTTAAAACAATTTAACTTACGTAACTTAATCTAAACTAGTAAGATGGGCACTGGTAGAAGGATGGTCATACAGGGTTCCGGATACTTTATGTGTAGTGTGCACTGAATTTGTTAAATACTCTGCAACATCTGTTAATAGGCTCATTTTGTCCGTAAACTGTACTATGCGGATATTCCTTTAGTAGTCCTGAATGTCTCGTCAGCCTGACATCGTCATTGAGTCTGAATTTATTTGAGATGTGATCTACCATAATATCGCCATTCAAAACATCTAAGGTAAAACAGAATGTGAGCATAGTTCTTCTAGAACTAAGAGGTAAAAGATTTAATATTTGGAGACTAGTTGCGTACGGTGGATGGTTCTCAAAGTCTCTAGGATCATACAAGTCCCTAAGAGCAAAGAGAAGGAATTGCTTCTGTATTGACTCTATTCTGTTGTTGTATAACTGGAAAGAGGGATCCCAGATGGGACATGCATATTCCAGAAGAGGACGGACAAGGGAACAGAATAATGTTTTAGTGAACCATACATTCTCATACTTTAGCTCCTAAATATAAGACACATGCCGTGATGTAGCCTAGTGGGCTGCATTTTGGTCTACAATGCGAAGGTCGTGAGCTAAAATCCTGATCGACTTATATTTCCAGAACACTGTCCGCTTGGGTATATCTGGGTTACTTCAATCTGTTAAGGATTCTAAAGGCCAGGAGGTCAAGGACCGATTTGGGCTGCTGTGTCATTGAGGAAGACAAGCAAGATATAAGCCACCATTTAAAGAGTTTGGCCTCGTCGTTCTAAGTCAAATGCTCTGCTTATTTTCGGCTGGTGGATCGATGGCGTTTGAAAATTTTCGGCTGGTGCTAAATACAATTTTACTGTACAAATATGACCCCGTTGGTGTGTAGTTACTGGGGTATAAAGGTCCGGCAATTCCAGTAATTCGCCTTTGGAACTATTTCGAATGTTTATTTATTTATTTGGGCTCTTGAAGAGAGTGATGGTGTATATCGAAAGAGGCTCGTAGACTATTCCTGGTCTAAAGTTCAGGTCGAGTATTGAGCAGGTAGTTGCACAGCTTGAAGAGGAAGCAAGCATCGAGGAAGGTCCGCCTTAAATGCAGTGGCTGTAGGTGAAGTACTTCAAGTCTGCCATTTTAGTCGATGTGAGGCTTCCTTAATCTGTAGAAAAGGGTTCGATTGAATCTACGCTGAACAGATTCGATGGCCCGAACATGGCAAGAATGGTGAGGGTTCCAGACGGTGGAACAGTATTCCAAAATACTACGAACGAGTGTGGAAAATAGGAGAGCAGCTGTTCCTGGATGGTTAAACTGAACTGTCGTGCGGAGGACGAAACCAGCAAGTCTGTACGCCTTATTAGTAATCTCGGAGAAATGATTGACGAATTTAAGTTTGTGATCAAAGACCACTCCTAGATCCGTTATTGTGGTTACTGCTGTAAGGATGGATCCATTAATAGAGTAAGAGAGAACAGAGGAGGTAGTCTTATACGAGTACTCCATAGTGAAACACTTTTCTATGTTCAAAAAGATATCGTTGTTTGAGCACCAACGAGAGACAGCAGACAAATCAGCCTGGATAATCATACCATTAGAGACGGAGGAAATTTACCGGAACAATTTGAGGTCATCAGCGAAATCATTTATGAAGATAGTAAATAATAGAGGACCAAAGATCGATCCCTGCGGGACACCAGAGTTAGCAAGAAACTCAGTAGGGGAGTATCCGTTGAGCGTAGTCCGGAGACGACGATCCGTAAGGAACGAACTGAACCAGTTCAGGAGAGAGCTAGAGATACCGTACCTTTCAAAGTTTTGAAATTAGAATTTTACAATTAACAGTGTCGAAAGCTTTTGAAAAATCGGTATATATGACTTGGACAGTATTATGACGATCTAAGGATTGAGCAACAAAACTAGTGAATTCACATAAATTAGTAGAAGTAGATCTACCTTTTACGAATCCATATTGGGCTGGTGATATCAGTGATAAAGTTTTTTTCCCATATTACATTATGAACTAATCTTTCAAAAACCTTTCCAAAGCAGTTCAGGGTGGAAATTGGGCGATAGTTCAAGACATTTTCGGTATCTCCTTTCTTTAAAATGGGTACTATGTTAGCTAACTTCCAGCAAGCAGGAAACGAGCCTTCTTCAAGAAATTTATTGAACAAAGTAGATAGTGGCACTGAGAGCTCCGAGGAGAGAGCTTTCACAAAAAGGTTCGGGATCCCATTCGGTCCACCACCGATTTTTAATCTAGAGAATTGATGATTGATATAATGTCCCTCTCACTAATGGATATCTCAGATCAACTCCTGGGGTGGGATGAAGAAGTCATAAGACAGATCATTACTCGAGTGGCTAAACACAGAGGAAAAGTATTTGGCAAAAAGCTCACACATTTCTTGTGGAGAGATAGTGGCAGTATCACCAAACTTAAGTTGTGAAGAAAAAAATTGTTTATTTCTACGCTTTCTAATATGCGACCAAAACGGTTTGGTCTCATGGCGCAACAGTGCCGCCTCTAGCTGAGAAATATATGCAGAGAAAGTCTTCCTGATGTCCGATTTGACCCACTTACGCTGAAGGGAATAGTTATGGTAATGAGATAGAAGAGACGACCGCTTATACTTCTTATTCAAGCGCGCAAATAATAGAATGGTTAAACCATTCAGGGTAGTCACGACTAGAAATGACACGATAGGGAACATTCCGATGATTAGAGCTTTTGCTGCTAGAAAGTTCAAACCAGTTAACATTACCGAGGTCACAGCTCATTTGCTCGTAATTTCCCTTATAGAAATTGTATTTCTTATCCGTACAAATAAGAGATGGATTACATAACTCTCGGGTGGCACTAATCCACTAAAGGTGTGAACATTTATCCGAGAAGCACTGACGTTGGAAAGAATCAAGTCTAGGATCTTCACCCGATGATTTGTGTTAGTGTTTTGTTGAGTAAGTGAAGACAGGTTCATAAACTGATCAACACACAAGTCTATGCTTGATAAAGACAACGTAGGGTGTGACCAGTCTGCTTCCCATTGTATGTTGGGGATGTTGAAGTCACCACAGATAAGAAATGTCGAGGTAGCGCCAGCTGAGTTGACAGTTTCCGAAAGGCTGTCAAAAAACTTTTCAATAATTTCCACTGCACAGCAACAAGGAATATAGACACAGCATATATATATGTAGGTATCGGCCATGAGAGACTTTAATTTTGAGGAGAAGGTGCTCTATGGGAAAAGCATCAAAGTGTGGATAACGCGACGTTGACAGGATATTTTTAGCCGCAATGAGGACACCGCCACCATCCTTTTTGATAGGGCGATTAAGATCACGGTCATGCCTGTGAACAGTGTAGTAATTCGGGGAAAATTGAGAGTTAAGAATTGAAGGCATTAACCAGGATTCGGTGATACAAAGAATATCAGGCATACTCTCCAGAAGGAATACCATGAAGTCATCCAACTTGGTTCTAAGGCCACGCACATTTAGGTGGAGAATAGTGAGATTATTATTAGATGAGCTAGAAATGTTAGCAAAGCCTGATAACATTAGAGAACATTAGATGATGATGGATTGATAGCAGTCAAACATGAAGTATTTATGCTGCTTTTCGCTGATTGCTTCTTCGACGAAAATTCCGTTGAGAGCTATTTCTTGGGTTAAAATCCTGAACAATGACGACTGGATACCAAAATTCAGCTGAGTTGGCAGCAGTAAGGTTTGCTGGCAAGCAAACTTTGAATGATGCAATAATTTTATCTGGAAGATTGTCCTGAATCAGCTTAGTACAGCTGGAGTATAGCTCAGCTTCGACGTGATGTATTCAGACACTTCTCTCGTAGACGTATCGTAGGCCAAACGAGACACAAATAGCTGGGAGTTCAACGACACGTAGCGTAGGTGATGAGTTAGAACTGGCCGGTACATTCGCCGATGAATTTTTGAAGACGTCAACCACCAACGAATTAGGTCGCACATTAGAAGGCGTATTAGTAGATGGCAGGGACAAAGCTACAACTGCAGGGTTCGGCGAAAGTTTCGGTTTTGCAGTAGTAGGTGTCTTAACTTGTTTTTTCAAACCTTTAGAACTTGCATCAGCACTTGAAAAAGAAGAAGATGCAGTGGCAGCAGTAGCGCTCCTGATGATTCGAACACTATGTAACGCCTCCTCCGATGACGGCAGAGAAACGGACGGGATCATATGGATCTGGCTCTGCGAGATCGCGCCACACTAGCTGCCAGCTCACAGATTGAAGTTTTCAGTTCGTCAATTTTTTTATAAATTATTGAGAGGCCCGTTGCTCGGCAATCTTCACAAGTCCAGGATATACCAGGAAGATTCATTACTGCGAAAAATTTCGGCACAGTAACAGAGTCATCAATGCAGGTGATATGATATGCACAGGCACAGATGCTGCTACAACGGACCGATACGATGTTGATTCTAAGATGCTGTAGAAATCATCTATAACGTCGCTGTTTTTGTTGCGTTGGTGTGTTGCCATTAATTAGGCCACCATTAGAGAATCTTGTTTTGCAAACCTTCATCAAACTCTCTCTTAGCAGAGACCGAAACGTCACGAATAATAAAGCGTAACAGTGTAGAATCCGGAAATCTTTTCTTAAAATTCGAAATGCACTGTGAAAACATTCCCCAAACCGTTGTACACAATCGTTTATTGACGGGTTTGAAGTTGGTATCGACGATACTCGTAACTCGAAACTCCCGACTTCCCGAAGATTTCCTACTTTTAAATATTCTGTGCGATCAAATGTCAGTAATCTCGCTACCTAGCAATTTAGTTTCTTGGAGTGCAGTGATGTTTATGTTGTATTTGTTCACCTGTTCCAGAAGCGCTCTCACTGCTTCTGTTCCGTACAGGGATCTCATTTTTCCAGATCCGAAAAAATAGTTAATTTTTCGTTTCCGTGGTCGTTGCTGTTGAATCATTCCAGTCCAATGAGATGCTTCAGGGTTCGAAACAAGTCTGGTTTTTCCGAGGATGAGTTGTTATCACGTCCCAGCTTCCAACCTGGTGGACCCTATATTTTGATGGTAGAACCAGTTCACGAGCTGGTTACACACGTGTACCCTCTCCCACATAGCACCGCCTAGAAGGTGATGAGGTCCCGCGTGGTATCCGGTCGAGTGAACGAGCTTCTTGGAGACGAAGAATAGGATTCGCTTACCCAGTTTTAAGGATATAACGTAGGGTATGATGTCCCTTATGACTATTTACCAGCATTTACCACTGAAAATAAGGTCGACACTATTTCGGATTGCGCTCCGAACGTAGGGTTTTTGCCAAACTATGATAAGGTGCCTCTGGTATACCATATAGGAGGTGGAATTTGCAGGTGTCGATTTTGATATTCCAGTCAGACTCTACTATAGCGTGTTTCCTTCATCTTGCATTGAGTGAATAAGTCGAAAAAACCTAAAATACTTCTTGAGATTCAATTTGATATACAATACGTAACTGCTACGAAAATCGCATCTGTACAGTATGCACTAGGAATAGCTTTAGATTTATCGACTTCTCCACGAAAGAAAACCATTAACTGCATCCATGAAAAACTGGTAATGTACTCGTAACACTAACAGCAAATACATTGAAAGAATAAATCGTTTCAGGGACATTTTTCTCCATTGACATTCATCGACCCAAATGAATAGATGTGGATTCATTTAAGACGCAAGGAAAAGCTGCAGCGAAAGTTAGGAACGGAGAACGTGAAATATAAGGCTTTGAGTTATTCAAGCAGAGCATATTCTTGGCATTGAGCTTGGATCCCAGATACCAAGGATAGTCTTGAGCATTTGAAGTAATCTTAGTTGAAACAAAAAACGAAGTGTCGTCTGATGCAAGGAAAAGTGGGGATCCTCACGTCTCGCAGCCTTCAAATTGTACACCAACTCACCAGTCAACAATAACATTGATTGCGGGCTACTGTTAGGTAATTTTCGAATAATCCTTTTTCGATTACCAATGTAATCCATTTATTCGAAGTGATTGGTAAAAATTGTGTAGGCAGTACCGATTTTAAACATCCTGGACCAATAGGGAATGTTTTCATTGCAAAATTTGTCCTAGGTAAGCGATTTTGTTGGCATTTGCAATAAAATATGCCGCTGGTTTGAGTGATTTTAATGTTAACCAGAATTTATAAATAATAATGTCCTATGGAACAGAGTGATTTGTTTTTTCTTTTCTTAAAAGACCAGAAAAGCGTTTTTCTTGAACAAAGCGTGGAACTGAAAAATGGTTTTGTAGCGATTGAAAATCTAAAAGGTTACATGAATTTACTAACCAAAATTTTATCTAGAGAACCAACAAATCAATCATTTAAATTTAGAGTGGATCCATCATAACAGATATACTTATTTATTTATCTAAGAGATGCAGCTACACATGAATGTGTAGGAGCAATTGAAAGCCAGCGGCAATCAGGCCATTTTAGGCTTAACGTACTTTTGAAAGTGTAGAAGAGAAAAGGACTCAATTAACTGACGTCTTAATAGGGCTTAAGGGACTAAGTTGGAGCTTTTGAATGGTGTTCTGAGCGCTTCAATTTTCGGAGAGATGGGTTGGAGCAGTTCAAGTGACTTTTTTTATGTGACACCGGAACTAGAGGGGTTGCCCTTTTATACTGAAGCACAGCTCGAGTGAGGGGGAAAGAATACTAGTTTTTGGCAATTAAGGGGAAGTGGCAATGAATATTTCTTTTGAATTGCTGAATGTTGTAGTCACGCGGGAATACTGAGATGGGCAGCGTGTTCCATATTCGAATACCTTACCCCGTAATACTCGAGCTGATACATGCGCTCATAAGTATTCTCTAAAATCCTATCTTCGGTCGCACTGTCAAATTACGTGATTCGTTTTTAAACTGGGGTGGATGATACTGAGATGGACAGCGAGTTCCATATTCGAACAGTCCGGTTTAAAAACAAATCACGAAATTTAACAGTGCGACCGAAGGTGGGGTTGAGAGAATACTTATGAGCGCGTGAAGCAGCTCTAGTATTACGGGGTAAGGGCATACATAGGGACAAGAGATTAGAGATTTCGTCCGAACAATCTCCATTGCAGTAGCGATACAAAAGAGTAAGGGAGCTTACAGTACGTCTATGCGCGAGTGAAGAAGTTATGTCAGAATCTCCTATAATTTTAATAGTCCAAGACTGGATACTATCCAGATAGGAGAGAGAAGTTTTTGCAGCTCCCGCCCATAGGTGGGTATTAAATTCAAGACGTGGTCTAATATAGGTCTTATAAATTGTCAGTAACCCAGAAGCGGTGAAGGAGTTTTTACACCGTTTTAAGTAGCCCAAGCATTTAAATACTTCCTTGGCGATGTTAAATATATGATCGCTCCAAGATAAGTTATCTATGATTTGGACACCTAATATCTTAACACTTGAAGAGTTAGTTGATGGCTGGCCTCCGAAGGTGATTGGGTCAAGTTTAAAGTTACGTTTGTGGGACACAAGATAGCAGTGGGTTTTCGAAGTATTAAATTCAACTTGATTCTTATTGCCGCAACTAAGAATTTTAGCCAAGTCGTCATTCAATGAGTGAACCATGTAACTACGTTGTTCTACTAAGCTAGTACATCGGGCTAAGGACGCAGTGTTGAAGTGATAGGAGAAGACTAAAGTGCTGTCATCAGCAAAGCTATGTATAGGATTGAAAGTTGAAGATAGCAAGTTATTAATAAATATCAGAAAAAGGGTGGGAGAAAGAACCGAGCCCTGAGGGACACCAGCGTTAATTTTATAAGAAGGGGAAACCACACCATACAATACCACACGCATTGAACGATTGGACTTACATATGATAGGGATCTGGACAGCTAGAAAAGATGTGTTGGACAGACGGAATGCATGTTGGTAGAGAATTTCACGCAAAATAATGCATTTTGCTTACAAAGACATGTCCTAGCCTTAGTCGGATGTGATGGATAATAATGCGATGCGGTACATCGGGATAATAAATAAGAGACGCCAATGCGTTTCAAGAAAGGAGGATGAGGAATTCCCTTGTATTGAGCTTTTAGATTTAGGATTTGTGTAATTTTACCGGTAAAAGGTGATATTTCTGGGACATCCGATATTAAAAAGATTAATCAAGAATCTGAAGCACATTGATCCGTAAACGCATTGCCGGGTATGCCCACATGACCCGGACAGCACTACCGTATAATCAATCCGTTGTTTGTAGCGTTTTTAATTGCTTCTAAACTAGGTAGACTATCTGATAGGATACCAGTGAGAGTGTTTAAGGTAAATATAATTATTACGGCCGTAAAGATGGCCAGCTTAGCTCCAAACACACTAAACCATTCCGACAGGAGATATTACTTGTTCATTACTTTGGACAACTCCGAATCCTACTCCCTCGTTTGTTTTTGAGGCATCTGTAAAGAACTATCTCTTATTTTCAAGATGGAGGCTGTTATAAAGCCTACGATAGGTGGACGCCTGAGTTGTGGATTTATTGCTAACAAAAGGTTGACACTTCTGTATGTTGCAAAGGTAGGTACGTATGGGTAAAGTTAGGTGTGGGATGTTCTGAAACGAAGCGAGTTGAAGATTGAAAGTTTGTAGCTGTTATGTCATGCCGAAGGAAACTTGGGCTGATTTAGAGTTATTTCTTGCGTATAACTAAATAATAGCATTTTCGAGTTAAGGGCATTTTTGAACAAGATTTACAGAACTAACTTCTTCCTTCTATGTCCAAAGGATGGAAAACCAGCTTCAACTTGAAGGCCGTCTATTGGAGACATTCTAAGCGCGCCAATAACGAGTTCTAACAAATGGATGATTTGCTGATACTTTGCACTACCCTGTCTTCTCGATGTGCGAGCGAAGCGCGCAGCTGACGTGGGTAGTGACCACCACTTGATGAATGTCTGCTTGAGATTTTGCACAGCAGCTACCCGACGACCACAAATTCTTCAAATAAAGCGCAAGATTAATGTGGATAAACTCAACATCAACAAAAAGCGCGAGTACACCACCATTCTACGCGAAAAGTCATCCACACTGGGCGAATATGAAATGCGCACACTGGACGCCAATTGGGAAGGAACAAGAAACACGTTTCTGACTAGTGCTGAAGAATCTGAGGGATATGTGCAAAGCGGTGAGAAACCATGAATGTTACAAGACATATGGGACAAGGTTGACGATCGGAAAAAAGCCAAATTGGCAATCATCTCTCAACCCGATGTCAACCAACGAACGCCCGACTTGAGGCAGAACTACCGCGATGCTCATATACAGCTTAAGAGGGCTGTTAGACGCGACAAGAGAAAGGCCATTGAAGATCTGGCCAATATGGCAGAATCAGCGGCTTACCTTGGGGATATGGCTTCACTATTTAAAATTATGAAACAGTCGACGAAAACGAATTTCGCCGGCAACCACCTGGTAAGAGATGTCAACGAAACTCTCCTTAATTTGACTGAACACCAGTTGCGGCGATGGAAGGAATACTTCTCTGATATTTTAAACATCATGTCAGAGGAAAATATTGCAGAAACAGAACAACTACCAAGCATCCAACCGCAACAATCCTCTATTAGGGACGATCTCCAAATAAGGAAGGGATAGTTTCCGCCATTCGGTCAATAACGGGAAGGAAAGCCCCGGGACTACCAGCCAAACTCCTCAAAGTGGACCCGGAAATAACAGCCGATATACTGCTCCCACTCTTTACTGAGGTGTGGAATGAAGGAAGATATCCGGCTGAATAGAAGGTGGTCGTCGTTGCAAAATTTCCGAAGAAAGGCGACCCTCGGGATTGTGACAATCGGCGTGGTATATGCCTACTTACTGCCATATCGAAAATCATGGCTAAGGTAATTCTCAATAAGATTAGTGATGTCGTGGAGAGCACTCTTGAAGTTTATCAGGCTGGATTCCGTAAAGGGTCGTTTTGTACCCACCACACAAATACCTTACGGATAATATTGGAGCAGTCAGGCGAAATGGGTTCGCCACTACATCTCTTTTTTGTGGACTTTAAGAAGGCTTTCGACAGCGTTGAGCGAGATTACATATGGAATGGTTTGCGTAGGGGAGGTATTTCAGATAAGGTCATAGCTATGATTAAAGAATCGTACGAAGATGCAAGGTGTCGCGTCTTACATGGAGGAGAGCTGTTCGAGAGCTTTCCTATGCGAACGGGTGTCAGGCAATGCTGCATATTATCACTAGCCCTGTTCCTGGTGGTAATAAATGACATCTTGAAAGCTACACTGGAAGGTGGGAAAGATGAAGGTCTTCAATGGAGACTTAACATCTTAAGTCACCTTGATTATGCTGATGACGTCTGTTTGCTTGCACATAATCGTTCGAACTTAGAGTCAAATGTTCGCTCGTTGCATTCTAAATTAAAAGAGGCGTGCCCGTTTTTTTCTGGTTACGACAGAGAGGCTTGGAATCTTTATTAGATACCAATAGCCCGTGCCATTGGTATGCACAATTCACATACCTGATCCTGACAGAGAACTGTCGTCAGCCGATATGTGCCTGCGTACACCTCCGCATACAGTCTTCAACCACTCTCCCCGCTGGGCGGCCGTTAGGTATTACTTCACGGAGCTGGCTAGCATCTTATGCTGTGCTCCATATACATCCATTCTCCGAAGATCCTTTTGCACATTCGTTACGAGTGTGCCAATTTCCATGCCATTTTCCTTTGATTCCTTATAGTCTATGATGAATGGTGGACTCGGCATATTAGCTCTTCATTTTGCGAAGCGACTGCAGTTGAAAGCCGCGTGTTTTGTGTTTCGTCTCGATCTGGGAAATTTGGACAAAGAGACGAGTTACCGTGACCGTAGCCGCTATGACCTGATAGGAACTGCATGAGGTGATAGTTGCAGTCCGCAAACGCTCGTCCAGACCTCAATTGGGGGGATTAGCTTATATGTTCATCTGCCTTTTGCAGTGTTGTCCCACCTGGCTTGCCACATAGCTATTGATGTTGCCTTTTCTTCTTCTCTTATTTCTCTCGTTGGATCGAGGATCTTCTTTCGTAGATCCGTAGCATCTCATTTGCGATAATGTCAATGCGGATCATTCCGGCTATGACACAGGCAGCTTCGTCCGATATTGTTCGGAAACCGCTAATTGCTCTTACCGCACAGAGCCTATATGTTAATGACATATTTTCCCTTGTTTCCTTTGTCGCTAGCGCCACCCAAACCGGAACATCGTATAGGGGGACCGAGCTGACTACTCTAGAAAGTAGTATCCTTCTGGCATATCCTGGTCCACCGATGTTTCGCAGTATTCGGGAAAGGGGCTGCCTACATTTGGGACGCCTTTTTGCTCGCAAAGTCCACGTGAACATTAAATTTTAATCTATTATCGACCATAACTCCTAGATATTTAATTGCCTCCTTAGATCTGATGGTTTCACTGCGGACCTGAATATTAACGGATTCAATTTTCTTTCTCCTTGTTATTAGAACAGCCTCCGTCTTGTGGTCAGCTAATTCTAAACCAACACACTCTAACCAGTCTCTAATTTTTGAAACTCCTTCATTTGTTGCTAACTCTTTTTGGTGGATGTGCTTAGCTACGGTAACAACAATGATGTCGTCAGCGAACTCGATTAATTTTATTCTTTCCGGCAACGATAGTCGAAGAACTCCATAGTATATAATATTCCAAAGGAGAAGGCCTAGTACAAATCCTTGAGGGACTTCCGCGGTGACGTTGTAGTACCTTACCCCCTCATCAGTTTGAAACCTTCATTTCCTGTTGGTGAAGTAATTTCCAACTATTCTCAACAAGTAGTGTGGTGTATGCGTTCCTGGCTAACGATCTGTTTATAAGTGACCAATCTGCCGAGTTAAAGGCATTTTTAATGTCCAGTGTCACTACTGCACAATATTTCTTTGCACCTTATCGCCATCTTTCGCTTTGTATCGACTCAGCTGCAGTATCGACTAACGCTTTTATTACGTCAACAGTTAAACGCGATTTCCTAAATTCGAACTGGTGGTATGAAAGTGCTCCTTTCTCCCCTGCTACGGGCGATATGACGATGGTTCTCCAGGAGCCTTGTTTCCTTATGGTAAAAGTACCAAATGTTGGAGCTTCCATGGCTCAGGAAAGACTCCTTCCTCGAAACATTTTTGCATAGTTGCTATAAAGATGTCGGGTTTCCTTTAAACAGCAACTTTTATTGCCATGTTTGGGATGCCGTCGGGTCCAGGTGCCTTGTTGTTTCCCATCTATCCGCATGCCTCAAACAGTTCCTCCGACGTGATTACATGGATAGACTCTTGCTGATCTCTCTGGATATGCTACTTATAGTAGTTGGCCTTTGGGGGAAATAGGTGCTCAACTATTGATCTTAGCATTATCGGGCAAATTATTTGTGGAGACCTATGACCCTTCAGCCTTGTCGTCACCATGCTGTATGCTATACTCCGGGGATTTATATTCGCTTCGTTACAGAGATTTTTGAAACAAGTTGCCTTACTCTGTTTAATCGCCTTGTTTAGATCTTGTCTCGCCACTTTGAAAGTGTTTAATCGGTCCTGAAAATCTACTCTTCCCCCTTTGAACGTTGGACTCTGCGTCGGGCTTGTAAGCACTTTGTCCCCAGTGTCTTTATTTCTTCGTTCCACCAGTAGCATGGTGCACCTCTTCTACTAATTGCCCTTCTGGGCATCGCTGCATTGCACGCTGTGATGACAGTGTGGGTGAGCTGTTTTGCAAGGATCTCTGCTGTTTCGCTTAGATTTATGATGTCAGTGTTCATCATTTCTTCGAACGTGTCCCTGTCGAAGAGGTTATCTTTCCATTTTGTTAATTTAGGTCGTAGTACGGCTTTTCTTTGTTTTATATCAAATATAATTGCCTGTTGATCACTGTGTGTATATTGCTCGCTAAGACGCCATTTCATATTCCGTAGAAGAGAGTTGCTTACGAAGGTTATGTCTATGATGGAGCCCATTCCTGCTTTGCGATACGTGTTTGCCCGGCCGATGTTTGCAATTCCTATTTCCAGTGGTGCAAATGTCTCGAGCAAAATACGTCCTCTAGCATTGGTGAGCCTGCTATCCCACTCTGTTGCCCATGCATTGAAGTCACCGCCTATGACCACTGGAGTTTCACCGCGTGCGTCGGCCGTTAGATTATCTAACATTGTCTGGTATTCAATCGTCGTCCAGCTGAGTCGTGCATAACAGCTGTAGAAGTGAATTCCATTTATTTTTGCGAGTATGAAGCCCTCCGCCTATTCACTGGTTTCTTGGAAGGCCTGTTTTCCACATATTCATATTGCCGCTAGCATTGTTCTGTCACAGATCCAGATATTGCCGTCGAGAGTTTTGTATGGTTTGCTAATCAAGACGATATCCGCTCCTTCGTCCTTAGCAATTTGTATCAGGATATCCTGCGCTGTCCTACAGTGGTTTAGCTTAATCTGTATTATCTTCATGATTTTTACTTGTGATGGCTCTTCTAAAAATCGGGCATTTGCTACTGCCGATTACGTGCTTCGTATTTTCTGAATGATCCTTCCTACAGAACATGCATGATGGCTCCTTGTCGCAGCTTTTCGCAATGTCGCCTTCCGTTCCACATTACCTACAAAGCTTGGACCGGTTTTCTCCGTTTTACACTGCCTGGCTAGGTGACCAAACTCTAGACATTTAAAACATTTTGTAAGTTCCGTTCTGGCTAGGGTGTATCCTAGTGGGTAGCGTGTTGATCTTTTAATGCAAAGATCGTGAGTTGAAATCCCGGTCGACGCAATTTATAATTCCAGCACATCACCTGATTGGATATACCTTGGTCACCTCAATCTACGAAAAATGAAAAATTCGTAAATAGAGGGTTGTGCGAAGAGCTAACCACCTTTCCACAATAAGTAATGAAAAATGTTAAGGAACCTGAATATCAGGAGAAGGTCCGGTTTGGGCTGTAGCGCCATTGTAGAAGAAGAAATTCCGTTCGTTCGCGAATGCGGCAGTTGACCCAGCCGATCTTAGCTCTTCCAGCTTCTAACAACTTTCTAGCACTTTCTGCAGGAAATGAATGCGGCTGTTTGTGTTTCGCCGTACGTCTTTCGTAGAGATAAGATATCTTCTTGCGAAACTCCTTCGATTCCAAACTGGGTTTTTATTGCTTCGGTTATATCATCTTTTGTGGTGGCTCATCAACATCTTTAATTTCAATGATAGAACGGTGCGTGAGGGACCTTACGCTCGCTTGCTCTGCTAAGGCTAAATAAAGAGGTCTCCTTTTTGCGTCCTTCTGATTCTAGTTACCGCCTTTCCTACTACTTCCAATTTAGGATTACGTAGTATCTGTGCATACGAAAGTTCACCCTTCGCTTCGATTACAATAGCGTGACTATTTTCTTCCTGATGGCTTTTGTCCTTCCATTTTCTCCTGTCGTCTGCTTTTCTCTCTGCTTTTTGGCCTTCTTTTGAATGGCTATTGTCCATCCATCTTCTACTCTTATTTGCTCATTAATCAGTGGAGCCGCAGTGAAGGCCATGGCATCCTTCCTCAGGTTTTTTTTCTACAGATGGATGTTTCTGCTTCCGCTTTAGCTCCGGGGTTTCGCTGTCCGTAACCTGCCTTTTTTTGTTTCTAGGCTTGGTCTTAGCCAGGGAGAAGTTTGAAAGGAGTTGTTTTTTCGGATCACCTCCTTTGCTTTCTCGTCGTGTAGCTGAATCGGGGGAGCTCGTAGAGTGCTCTTATGCTGTCAGTGACGTCTCTCTTCGCTTGGTGGATCGAACGCCTTTTTCCCTCTTCCAGCATTTCTACTAAGCTCCCGATTTGCTCGCCTAGCTTCTGGAAAGAGGCGGGTCTGAAAATAAATGTGCGTTAAACCAAATACATGCACATGGGTTCGAACACAAGCACACAGATAGTTCTTAATGGACAAGATGTGGAAGAGGTGCAAGATTTTTGTTATCTCGGAAGCATTGTCAACATGGATATTGAGGCTCGTCTAAATAAAGCTCGTCAGCCCTTCGGTATCCTTTCCCCTTTCGGGATGTTAAGAGAGATCTCCTTTCTCACGAAGCTGCGAGTTTTTGACGCACGCGTCAAACCCGTGCTGTTATATGGTTGTCCTCTGTGAAAAGTTACCGTTCGATTTACCAAGAAACTGAAAACTTTCGTGAACCAATGCCTTGTACGCATTTTAGGAACATTCTGGCCAGAAGTAATCTCCAACGATGAACTTTGGAGTACAACTGGCCAAACTAAAATAGGCATTGAGATTCAAAGGCGGAAGTGGCACACTTTGCGGAAACCAGAGTGAAGCATCGCCAAACAGGCTCTGGATTATAATCCTCAAGGAAGACGTCGGGTTGGTCGACCATGTAACACATGGAAGCGAGCAGTTGAGCAGGAGGCCAGAGAAATAAATAAGTCCTGGCAACAGCTACAGGTCGATGCTCAGGATCGCGCCTCGTGTAAGAAAGTTGTTTCTGTCCTATGCTCCTATACCCCCTATAGGAATTTGATTGATTGCACTACCCTAGAATTTCTCAACCATTGATTTCTCGTAGCTTGCTATGGACCAAGGTACAAGTAATAAATAAGGCCAAGGCACAAAGATGGTATCTAGCGCTGTAAAGTAAACCAAGCAGTAGTACCAAGTTACAATAGGTCCAAGATACACGACCTTCCCCTACATGTATTTATTTATGTGAACCGAAAATTGCAAAGTAATCCTTGCAATTCCTATTGCCATTATGTTCAATTATCAGGGCAGCCGACGACGTGCACGTAAGCAATATTCCTAAAATGAAGGAAATCAAACGAAATATCATGTCGCGTAAATATGCCGAAGCCATTAATAACGAATAAAAGCAATGGAGCTTTACTGCAGACGACAGGTCGGTTAGTGAAGGTTGTTTTTGTTTGTGACATGCCAACGAATAAATCGATTGGCCAAGGATTTCCGCAGATTTCGACTGGAATTTGATTTGATGGGTGGGTCGATCCGAAATCAGAAAGTTCCATGTCGAAATTGGTCTTGAGAAGGAACTAGGAAGCACAGTGATTCCACCGTCAGCCATTTGCCCAAGTGTTATTGGCGGCCATCAAAATCATAAACCGGAAAATGAATTCATTCCAATCTGCACGGTATGCGGAACTGTATGAAAAGTTGTTTTCAACGCTCAGGTTTTTTTACGATTTTGTATATAGTTGGCCCATTTCCAAAAATTGAATTCAAATATTGAAATTGATGGCGTTATTTCTTTCGGTCAGGCATAAAGAAGTATCGCTCGCGGCTTGAATTCTTCCCAGTTCTGGCTATAAAGATGCATTTCAGCGACAAGGATTCAGACATTTAAAGACGACTCTAAATTTTTGAGCTTTTCAGGCATTATGTCGTCGTGTTTGCTGTTGTTATGAGAAGATTTTCATCCGCATCTCTCGAGCATTAAATAATTGAAGTCGACTTTTGGCTTGGATGGATATGCGGAATGAAGTACTCAAACTCAGCATATTCTTACGACAATGTGATTCGTTTTAAGAGTCCGTGTATTTCTAGGAACATCCCTGTCTTTCTCTTGCTTGACACGTTGCTAGTCGGACGGGCAACAATAGCAAGCCTTAATGGGAAGAGAATCCTTTATTTTGCTGGTTCACTTTTCAGAAATGTCTCGAGATTTTATAACTTGGACTCACAGTCGCGCAGTGTGCTCCACATTCGTTCTAAGATAGGCAGAGAATGTGACTTTATTATGATGCGGTTTTATCTTTATGCAACGCAAAAGATTCTACGTTGCCGCTGGCCTTAATTAAGGTTCTGTATTCATTTTATGTTGTATGCCATATACTTGCAAAACCTATGAAATTCTTTTGTTATCTGTTACTGTCAATGTATGAGATTTGTAGGTTGTTTGAAATTTCTAATATGTATAATTAAATTTACCAAAAACCATAAGTGCACATCACCAAGCTATAAACATAACAGGACTACGACTGGGCGTAAAGTTCAAACTCTAGATCAGTGGTTCCCGTGGTTGCCTGGCGCCAATCATTTTATGTGTCCTACCTCTGTGAGGTAGGGGAATAAACAAGTCCTGGCAATAGCTTAAGGCCGATGCTCAGGATCGCGCCTAGTGGAAGAGAGTTGTTTCTGTCCTATGCCCCTATAGGGGGTCTTAACAGGAATTTGAATGACCCCTGTGCGATGGGGGCAGTAGAATTCACCCACAGCCAGCCTTGCCTAAAAATGACAAAAGGACACTCACTGGATCATGGGCTTATCACCCGTGATCTTAAAACCTACCTGATACGAGAAACGGATGCAGTGCCTCGGATACGGACGAATTCTACGGTAACGACTTGTGGCATTCGAAAACGGGTAATGATTGGCTTCTGGAACGTTTGAACAGCAAATGACATCAGAAGGGCTGGGGTCACTCGGTCCATGCACCACAAATTAGTGATCGACCGCGAAATAGAGCATTAAAACTATCCAAATCTTGGGCTTGAGTGAGGTGGACAAGGTCAGGAGAAGAACGAACCCCGAACAGAAACACCATTCTGTACTTTGGTCCTGATAGTGAAGCCAAAAATGACGTAGCGGTCATCCATACATCGGAGCGAAAAACAGTCTCATCAGCTGGAAACCAATCTCGGATAGGATTATCGTCGTCAGGCTCAGGACCAGCGTCAGAAATGTCACAATTGTGCAGTGCTACTACCACAACACCTGGTGGCAAAGAGGAGTTTTATAAAAAACTGAATGCCACCTTAGAGCGTGTTCCAAGAGGTAATATTATTATCATCTCAGGTGATATGAAGAACCAGGTTGACTCTGACAACACTGGACTAGAACACGTCATGGGGAAGCGTGGTGACCCTTAGGTTGACACGTCACGACCTTGGATTAAGAGACCCGAAAACAGGAATTATTTGTGGAGTTTTGTAGTACTCGCAAATGGTCATCGGTGGAACTCTTTTTCCACACAAGAGTCACCATAAAATATCTTGGGTTTCCCCTGATGGTGTTACTTAGAACCAGATCGACCCTTTGACTATAAGTCGCCGATGGAGTCCTCGATGTTCGAGCGAAGCGTGGAACTGACGTGAGGAGCGATCACCACTTGATGGTTGCCTGACTGAGATTGCGCACAGCAGATATCCGATGGCCACAAATTCGTCAAATGAAATGCAAGCTTAATTTGCATAGACTTAGAGGTCCCAACAAAAAGTGCGAGTACCCCACCATTATACGTGAAAAATCATCCATAACGGTCGGATATGAAAAGCATACACTGCAAGCCAATTGGGAGGCAACCAGAAACACGTTTCTAACTTGTGCTGGAGAATCTGTGAGATATGTGCAAAGCGATTAGAAACCTTGGATTTCGGAAGACACATGAAAAAAGGTTGGCGATCGGGAAAAGGCCAAATTGGCACTCATCTCTCAACCCGATGCCAATCAAAGAACTCCGGACTTGAGACAGAACTACCGCGATGCTCATATACAGCTTAAAAAGGCTGTTAGACGTGACAAGAGAAAGGCCATTGAAGATCTGTCATCTTGCAGTGACCATACAAATACCCTACAAATAATATTGGATCAGTCCGTCGAAATGGGTTCAGCACTACATCTCATGTTTGTGGACTTCGAGAAGTCTTTCGACAGCGTTTTGTGAGATAGGAGAGGTATTCCAGATAAGATCATAGCCATGATTTAAGAATGCTACGAATGTGCAAGGTGTCGCGTCTTACATGGAGGAGAGCTGTCCAAGAGCTTTCATTTGCGAACGGGTGTCAGACAGGGAAGCATATTTTCACCAGCCCTGTTTCTGGTGGTAATAAATGACATCTTGAAAGCTGCACTGAAAGATGAGTCAAATGTTCGCTCGTTGCATTCTAAATGCAATGAAGGGGGACTGAAAATAAATTTGCGTAAAACCAAATACATGCACATGGCTTCGAACACTAGGAAGTATTGTCAGCAAGGACGGCGGAGCTGAAAAGGATATTGAGGCTCGACTAAATAGAGCTCGTCAGGCCTTAGGTATCCTTTCCCCTTTCTGGAGGTTAAGAGAGATCTCTCTTCGCACGAAACTGCGAGTTTTTGACGCAAGCGTCAAACCCGTGCTGTTATATGGTTGCACTACGTGGAAAGTGACCGTTCGGCTGACCAAGAAACTACAAACTTTCGTGAGCCAATCCCTCCGACGCATTTTAGGAATATTCTGGCCAGAAGTGATTTCCAACGACGAACTTTGGAGTACAACTGGTCAGACTAAAATAAGCATTGAGATTCAAAGGCAGAAGTTTCAGTGGATCGGCCACATTTTGAGGAAGCCAGGGCGAAACATTGCCAAACAGGCTCTGGACTATAATCCTCAAGGAAGACGTTGAGTTAGTCAGCCGTGTAGTACATGGAAGCGAGCAGTTGAGCAGAAGGCCAGAGGAATAAACAAGTCCTGGCAACAGCTTAAGGCCAATGCTCAGGATCGCGCCTTTTGGAAGAGAGTTGTTTCTGTTCTATGTCCTTAACAGGAATTTGATTGCTTGAATGGTATTAAGATTATCATACTTTGCTTACATTTTTAAACAAAAGAACAAATGAACCCGAGGTTACTCGCAATCTAGAGTTTTATTAGATTGTTGGAGATGAAATGTCGACTTGTGCGATGAAGTGAAGTTAGTTGCGATTTTCATGTCTCAAACAGTTTTGGACTTCATTGAGATCGGAGAGAAAAAAAAATAAAAAAAACATGGAATCGAGTCAAAAACGGTTACTTTTTCTTTACGAGTTTAAACTTGGCTACAACGCAAGGGAAGCAACCAAAAACATCAACAGGGTATTTGGAGCTGACACATTAAGCGAACGAACCACACAGCGATGTTTCGAAAATTTGCGATCAGGAGATATGACCCTTCAAAGTGAGCCATGTGGTCACCCAGGACCATCGATAGACAACGACGAGCTGCGTTTACTAGTGGAGTCTGACTGCTGCCAAACTAAGGGGCATTGCAGAGAAACTGGGCGTTTAGGTTTAGGTTTAGGTTGTAGGAGGGTGGTTGCACGGAACCACAAGCACTGAGGCCATCTAGTTGGGCCCATTGGGGAGTACAATGGGCCCAACTAGATGGCTATAGTTATAAGTTGGAAGTCACTCCTCTTGCTCTAACCACTTGGTTCGGTTTGCGAAACTTAACAGGCTCGAATGTTGGACGCCTCTGAGGTCGTCTAGTTCTGAGAAGAATCTAGAGCCTAAACAAATGAGACGACTGTTGGAGATTTGCGGACAGTGACAAAGATAATGTTCGATTGATTCTTCGTCTTCATCGCAACCACTGCAAAGGCTGTTGCTCGCGATTCGCATCCTAAATGCATGCAGCTTTAGCCAGCAATGACCTGTGGTCAGGCCAACAATAGTTCGGATGCTATAGCGACTACGTTGTAACAGCTGAGCTGTAATATTTTTGTTCGGTTCTTCCCAAAAGGATTTGGCCGTTTTACAGCTTTCCAGCTGCCGCCACCCCGCCAAGAAAGAATCCAAAATAGTCTGTTTGAAGCTAGTCTTCTGCACTGTTGGTGCTACATCGATTGCCTTCCTAGTGGAATTGTTGTTAGCAGATCCTTGCCGTGCAAGCGTATCTGCCGCCTCGTTACCTAGCAGGTCACTATGAGCTGGTATCCAAATTAGAAAAACCTTCGGTTATGGCCGCTAGGCGATTTAAATTGTGTCTACAGATGGACACTAGTTTGGATGTAGTCCTGTAGGGTTGGAGTGCCTGAAGCGCAGCCCTGCTGTCCGAGGAAATGTAACAATTTCCGAGACTGTTCTGTATATCGGGAATAATTTTTGCACACTCATTAATGGCTAATACTTCTGCTTGGAACACTGTCGCGTGCTCTGGAAGATGAAATGAAGTTTGGATGTCGAGGTCGTGGGAATAAATCCCTGCACGTGTCCCCTGGCTAGTTTTAGATCCGTCCGTATACAGATGAGAGCCTATACAGGTGCTGAGTATCGTATTTGTTGCCCATTCGTTTCGTTCAGGAAACTTAATGTGAAACTTCCGTTTCTCAACCTGCGGTTGGTTCATGCAATCATACTCGCGGTCTAAAAGGGAGTTTGCGTTTCTAATGACGTTTAGAATTTGTCCATGACCAATTTGTGGCGCTGACCACGATTTAGTGGTTTTTAATCTAATGGCTGCCAGGCCCGCTGCTTGTTTTATAAAAAGATCAAGTGGGGGTAGTGAATCACCTCCAGAGCTGCAGTTGGTGTGGTTCTAAGGGCACCTGTTATGCACAGACATGCCATCCGTTGGATCAGCTGCAAGGGTGCCAGGTTGGTTGTTAGTACCACTGCCGGCCACCACACCAGCGCACCATAGCAAATAATTGGTCTAACAATACTGGTATACATCCAGTGGATGAGGTGCGGCTTAAGGCCCCATCTCAAACCGAATGTCTTCTTGCAAGCGAAGAAGGCTACCGTAGCCTTTTTTGCTCGTTCCTGAATATTGGCCTTCCAGGATAATTTGCTATCAAGAATCAGACCTAAATATTTAACTTGATTCGAGAGGACCATATTGATTCCTCGAATGTTTGGTGTATTCAAAACATATGGTCTTCTTCTTCTGGAGAAGAGGACCAGATCTGTTTTTTGTGGGCTAATAGTAAGTCCTTTATCTAGTGCCCAGCTATCTAACAGCTGTAAAACTTGCTCAAACTTACCAGTTAGCATGATGACAAGATCGTCTGCATATGCTATTGTGGGGTAGCCGTTCTGATTTATCTGGGCGTATACTATGCAACAGTTTCCCGACACTTGAAAAAGCTTGGAAATTTCAAAAACCTTAATAAGTGGGTTCCGCATGAGCTTGTTGAGCAAAACATGACACGTCGAATGGAAATTTGCAGTTCTTTGCTCTCTCGGAACAGAAGGAATCTGTTTCTGAACAGAATAGTGACATGTGATGAAAAGTGGATATGGTACGACAATGCTGATGAGGCCCCGAAACACATGCCGAAACAAAGTCTTC
This sequence comes from Chorisops tibialis, assembly GCA_963669355.1. Taxonomy (NCBI): domain Eukaryota; kingdom Metazoa; phylum Arthropoda; class Insecta; order Diptera; family Stratiomyidae; genus Chorisops; species Chorisops tibialis. Next base: position 70,755,342 of record OY770263.1, on the reverse strand, counting down.
ATCCGAAGAAGATAATGGTGACTGTTTGGTGATCTGCAGCTGGCGTTATTCACTATTCCATTTTGCAGCATGATGAAACCATTAACGCAGAAAAGTATTGTACCCAACTCGATGAAATGCACCAGAAATTGCGCGTTCAACGGCCCAGATTGATCAAAAGAGATGGAGCTATATTGCTTCATGACATCGCACGGCTTCATGTACCAAGAATAACGGACAAAAAATTAAACGAGTTGCAGTATGAGACTTGTCCTCATCCACCATATTCACCACACCTCTTGCCAACCGATTTCCACTTTTTAAACACTTGGATCATTTTTTGGCGGAGAAACAATTTAACAGTTAAGCAGCCAGCAAAAATGTCTTCGAGGAATTTCGTCAGTCTAAAAAGTCAGACTTCTACGAAACTGGCATAAATGCACTTAGTATATCTCGTTGGGATAAGTGTATTGAACGAATAATATTTCTTAGTATTACAGACGTTAAAGCAACCGTGATACTCTCGGATTTTATTTAGTACTAGCAAACGCCCGCGACTTCGTCCGCGTGAAAATAGCAATAATATGCAATTTTTGAGAGTGTAGTTAATAATACATTATGTGGGGTATATAATCTGCTTACTTTAATGGCTCTTTGAAGAAAATGGTTTGTATATTGTTGGAATCAGAACCATAAATTATTAAGAATGAAAGTATGATACTCCCATTTTTATGGGACAGGCTCGTGATCAAATCAAACCCGTGATTCGAGATCATATACGTGTTGAAAAGCGTTAAGGACATGTGAATAATTGTAGCTGGTGTTATTTAAAAAAAAAACAAATAAAATAACATTAAGCTTAAAAACATAACAGGACTACGATTGTGCGTAAAGCCCAATCATACGATACTATGTATAGATGAAATCGAAATTTTTGCGGTGTTAAGAAATTTTGTATGGGGAGTGGTAGAAGGGGTGACAGCACTGAACTAATTTGTTTCACATCATGCTAGAGTAGCTATAAAAATGTTTTGTACCAAATTTAAGCTTCAAAAATTGAGTACGTACTGAGAAACTTAGTGCATTGAATTTAATGAAATTGTGCAATTTGTATGGGAGGTGGTAGAAGGAGAGGGGGGTTTTTGGTGATTTTTCGAGAAACAACTATAACTATCATGCAATTGATAAACTGTAAATTTCAGATCTGTATCATTCATACTTTTCAAGAAAATCGAATTATTGTATAGTCGTGGAATGTGTCTCATTGTATGGAAGGGGGAAGAAGGAGTGAAGCTATTCGGTTAAGTTTTTCCCCGATATTAATAATAATGCTAATTAAGGATTAAGTTCAAATTTTTACCTCGATGAAATTTAAATGTACTGAGAAAATTCGTTTAGAGTATTTCATGAAAAGTGCGGTTAATATGGGAGGTGGTGGAAGGAGAAGGGGATTTTTGGTGATTTTTTGAAAAACAGCTATAATCATCATGCAATTGATATATTTGAAATTTCAGATCAGTAACATTCAGACTTTTCAAGAAAATCAAATTCTTGTCAAGTCGTGAAACTGTGTCACATTATATGGGAGGGGGTAGAAGGAGTGAAGGTAATTGGTTAATTTTTTCCCGATATTAATAATAATGTTAATTAAGGATTTAATACAACATTTTAGCTCGATGAAAGTTACACGTACTGAGAAATTTGGTGTAAAGTAATTCATGAAAATGTGTAGTTTGTGTGGGAGGTGGTGAAAGGAGTGAGGAAACTCAAACAATTTGTAGACCAAAAGACTACACTTATAATAGAAATAATATATTCCAAATTTCAAATTAATAGCTTTTATGGTTTCCAAGAAAATTTGATTAATATTTATTTTGAAAATGAGTCACTTTGTATGGGAGGGGGTAGAAGGCGTGAGGGGAGTGAAATGAAACCAAAAGCAGATTTCATTCCGATGGACACCTAACAAACTGTGCAAGTTTCATTACAATCGGTTAAGCCGTTTGTGCGTGAAAAGCGGTCGGACAGACAGACAGACAGACAAAAATTTCAAAAATGTGTTTTTATGCTTAGTTAGTGCTAAAATAACCCAAAAACCTAACTTATAGCCATTTATAAGCAAATAACAGACAGACACTACAATTATATTACTATGTATAGATTTAAAAACGAATGGAACAGAATTTCATGTCGTCACTCAGAATGTTCAAACCGGAAGTCTGTCCATTCGCCCGCAGTCGAGCTAGAGAACACTTTGAGCTAGGAAGTTCAAATTGTAAACACGCAATTATTGTCAAAAAATTAATAACTAGTTTGTGAATGTACCAAATTGTTCCACCCCTTGTACAAAATACAAAATAACATATTTTCCCAACTTCATATGGAGATGATTTTTTTCGGAAAGTACTACTAGAACTGAAATTTGGAATATAATGCTTTTGTCAATATTTATGAAACTAATAAACCTGAAATCTAATGAAACATATTTTGGTAATAATTATTCTATTATGAAGAAAAAAGTATTTCTTCTTCTACAACCTCCAGATAAAATAAAGGGTATCCCATTAAGACCGCCTATTTTGAGTTATTTTGAATTTCGCCCCATTTTTTTTTGTGCCGGTGTAGTAATATTAAGATACAATTGTATTAATATTAAGATACAATATTATATTATTAATTTAGTGTGGCATTAATAATGCCTAGTAGTGTATAAGAAATACGGCATGTAATATGATCAACTCTAGAGTAACGATGATCAACTCCAGAGTAATCATAAAGCCAGACAGTAACATGATCAAGTACTATGACGATCATAAAGCCTCGCTTTGCAGCGACAGCAATTTATTTATATATAAGGAAGGTCGAATGAGACCAGAGACAAGATTCGTCTACGTTGCCTGGCCATACAGGCAACATTACCGAAACGATTACGTTGCCTGGCCATACAGGCAACTCACAAAAAGAAACCAAGATTATAATAAACCTTTAATAAACTAATAGATGTTTTTAACAATACATGGCGAACCTGCCAGTTTTTAACATATCGATCTCGCCAGTTTTTAATATATTGATTTCTTAATTTCATGTGACTGCCACATCACCTATTCGATGAGCGACGGCAAGCCACGGACGGTTCCGATTGTGCGCTTGACAATCGAAGAATATAAAGCTCGACTAGCCCGGAAGAAGGAGCAGGAACTAACCCACATCCCCAAAATAAAGATACCGAAACGAGGTGGACAGCTCCTACGGGACAAGCGACGCATCAGCTTCATTAAGAAAACCATATACGGCGAGAATCCACCCAGCTGGGAAGAAGGAAACCGGCTACAAGAAGAATTATCAGCGCTCGAGAAGAAATTCAAAGAAAGGCGTGTACAAGCACAAGAAAAAAGAACAGCGACAGCAGAACCAGCAAAACCGGCTCACAATAAGTAAAACTAGAAATAAATATTATAAGAAAAAAAAATGTTCAAGATACCGCGGTGCCAAAACTGCGGATCTTTTAGAGCACAAACCGCCTAATCGCGTGTGCAAAACCATAGGTAGGAATAAATGTAGAAATAAATACATATAACGAAAAAAAAAAATTTATATTTTTTACTCTTTAATATGGGAGGTACAAAGTCTAAAATAGAAAATCCAACCGCGAATGTAATAAACGAGGTTGAGATAAAAGAAGAAATAAAATTTGGACCATCAGAGCATATGCTCTTAATAATAACATGTATATTAGTAATAAATCTGTTACTAAAAATATATAGTATTCATAAAAAAACAATTAAAAAAGAAGTATATGACTAGGACAGAGTCAACAGACAAATTGTAGGGTATGGACAAAAATACTAAATCAATATACAAGAAAATACAAGTAACTAGGAAACAATTCGATAACGCTTACAAAAATTTAAACAGAAGAATTCTGAAAACTACTGAGGCCAAAATACGAAACATAGAATCTTTATTTAAACATTATAATGACATTAGAATACTTCTAAACGACAATTTTTCAAAATTTTCTAACTCACAACAATATCAAGCTAATGTATACTTTACCAAAATACGCACTAAACTTTTATCTACAGTAGTATTTTATGACGTAAACGTAACGATACCAAACACATTGCACGAACCAGCAATAATCAATACTCCAACAGAAGACAACACTCAAGAACACGCAATGAACCAAACAGAATTCCTTAAATTGGCAACCCAAATCTTAATAGATTTCGATGGGCAAGCCCAAAATTTGAAACCATTTTTAGATTCACTCGAAATCATCAAATTAATAGTTGGTGACAATGAGGCGTTGGCCATTTCATTGATAAAAACCAAACTAAAGGGTACCGCAAGAGATTTAATTAGTACAGAATCAACTATACAACAGGTGCAAGATAGGTTAAAAATAAAATGCAAGGGAGAATCTATACCACTTCTCCAAGCAAAAATAAAAAATGTTAAACAAAATAAGAAAACCGCAAATGAATTTTGCAAAGAAGTAGAAGAGTTATCCAAACTCCTAATAACTGCTTATATAACAGACGGTCTAAGCCCAGATAAGGCTTCAGAATATGCTGCTAATGTAGCTGTCGAAGCAATGAAAACAAATGCTTCGAATCCTGAAGTAAAATTAATAATGAAGAGCGGTCAGTTCACTAATGTGAATGAAGCAATCGCAAAATTCGTGGATGCTAGCAATGACACATCTAGCCAACCTAGCTCCATAATGTTTTACAACAACAGACAAAAAGTAAACAACAATTACCGTCATAACGGACGGAATAGTCATGGCAGAAACCGAGGTCGTGGCAGAGGTAACTACCACAACAACCGGTACTCCAATACTCACTATAACAACAGAAATAACACCAATAATGGTTCTCGAAATGGTAATAACCGAACTATTCGCAACGTTAACAGCGAACAACAGCCGGAAAACTACCAAACTCCACCACGAAACACACAGTAAATAGCACAACCAGATCAGTCTATGTATTTAATTTACACCTTAATAGCTATATATCAACGCGAACAACACTTAATAATGAAGTTTCTACTTTTCTAATAGACACAGGTGCAGATATATCCGTTTTCAAAATTGGACAAGTAAATAAAAATATCCATATAGATACTTCAAAAACAATACACCTAAATGGTATTGGACAAGGAACCATAAACACCCTAGGATTATTAAACTCAGATCTTATATGTGATGATCTTCTCATTGAACACAATTTTCATGCAGTACCAGACAGCTTTCCTATTAATTGCACTGGCATAATAGGATTAGATTTTATAAAAAAATATAATTGCATTCTAGACTATCAGATAAATCAAGACTGGTTAATACTAAGACCAGATGATTATCATGAAGACATTGCCATTCCTATGCGCAATGCCCTTAAAGTTAACACACTAACAGTACCTGCACGGTCAGAAGTAATAAGATTAGTAAAAATAGAAACAGAAAATAATGAAATTTTCATTCCACACCAAGAAATACAAAATGGTGTATACATTGCCAATACAATAACTACAAAAGCACAAACATTTATCAGGATAATCAACACAACTGATAAAAATGTAACAATAGATAATGTCAACATAAAACATGAAAATATGCATGACTATGACCTAATATACAATAAATCGCAAAATTACAATAATAAAGAAAAATTAGAAAAATTAAGTAAAAATTTTCCAGAATTCGTCATGGTTAAGTTGCAAAAACTGTGCTCTAAATATATTGATATATTCGCTTTAGAAAGTGAACCAATCACTACCAACAATTTCTACAAGCAAACACTTCACATGAGTGATAATGAGCCAGTTTACATAAAAAACTATAGAATCCCACAAACCCAGAAGGAAGAAATTTCAAAACAAATAGACAAGTTAGTTAAAGATAATATAATAGAACCATCTGTATCACCTTACAATAGCCCATTACTGTTAGTACCTAAAAAATCTCTCCCAGGTACTACTCAAAAAAGATGGCGAATGGTTGTTGACTACAGAGCAATAAACAAAAAATTAATTGCGGATAAATTTCCACTACCGCGCATTGACGATATTTTAGATCAGCTCGGAAGAGCCAAATACTTTTCTTGTTTGGATTTAACGTCTGGATTTCATCAGATAGAACTTGATACTAAATCAAGGGATATTACTTCATTCACAGCGGATAACGGCACATATAGGTTCAAAAGGTTGCCGTATGGGTTAAAAATAGCACCAAATTCATTTCAAAGAATGATGACATTAGCTTTCGCAGGTTTAGCACCCGCTCAAGCATTCTTGTACATGGATGACTTAGTCGTTCTAGGTTGTTCTGAAAAACACATGTTGGAAAATCTTAAAGATGTTTTTGATATATGCAGGAAGTACAACTTAAAATTGCACCCGGACAAATGTACCTTTTTTAGTCACGAAGTGACTTACCTGGGGCATAAATGTACAGACAGAGGCATTTTGCCTGATGAAAAAAAATATAATGCCATTCAAAACTATCCAGTCCCTAAAAACGCTGATGAAGTTAAAAGATTTGTTGCATTTTGCAATTACTACAGACGTTTTATACCAAATTTTGCCGAACATTCTCGCAAACTAACAAGACTCTGTAGGAAGAATATCAATTTTGAATGGACTGACGACTGCAGTAATGCGGTCGCATACCTAAAAAACTCACTTATAAGTCCACAGATACTACAATATCCCGATTTTACAAAACAATTTTGTGTAACTACCGACGCCAGCGGATTTGCCTGTGGCGCAGTATTAAGTCAGGAATATGGCGACAAGCATCTTCCAATCGCTTACGCCTCAAGATCCTTTACTAAAGGTGAAACAAATAAATCAACAATTGAAAAGGAACTAGCAGCCATACATTGGGCAATTAAATATTTCAGGCCTTACCTATATGGTACCAAATTTTTAATTAAAACTGATCACCGCCCTCTAACATACCTATTTTCAATGAAAAACCCTTCATCAAAACTAACCCGCATAAGACTTGATCTGGAAGAGTATGATTTCGTAGTGGAGTACATATCAGGAAAAGAAAACTATGCCGCGGATGCGCTATCCCGCATAGAAATACAAGATTTACAAAAAATGTCAATAGAAGCAAGTAAAATACTTCAAGTAACAACAAGGTCAAAGACACAGAATACAAACAAATTAAATGACCAACAAAATATCGAAAAATGTCCACTTGAAAATCCCATAATATATGAAGCGCTATACAAATATGAAGTAAAAAGACATGTCGAGCTCATTTTTGATCCTCCGAATTTATTATTCAAAAAAGGAAAAAAAATTTGTAGCTCTATTAATACGACAAACCTGATTGTTCAAGAGAAAATTGACTTAGGACAATTATTTTCTAGGCTTATGATAGAAGCCGGCAATCTAGGAATCGTAAAATTACAATTGTCCTTAGGAGACAAGTTGTTTAATTATACCCGGGTAGAGAAATTTAAAGAAATGGGAAACAAAATACTAAAAGACATTACAATTGCGTTAACGCCCAAAATAACATATGTGAAAGACACAAAACAGATCAACGACATTTTACAAAAATATCACGATGATCCTACTACTGGTGGCCACCCAGGAGTCAATCGAATGATGAACAAAATAAAACAAAAATACCAATGGAAAAACATGACAAGTGACATCAGAAAACACGTAAAACGATGTTCACTTTGTAGCAAAAATAAGTCGACGAAACATAATAGAGAACCCATGATAATAACAGATACGCCAATAAAAGCTTTCGACGTAGTTCAAATAGACACAATAGGACCTTTTCCTAAATCTGAAAAAGGAAATGAATATGCAGTAACAGTACTTTGCGATTTAACTAAATATTTAGTAGCAATACCGATACACAGTAAACACGCAAATATTGTAGCAAAGGGAATATTTGATAACTTTGTTCTTACCTACGGCCCCATGAGGACGCTTGTGACGGACATGGGTACAGAGTACAAAAACAGTATACTACATGAACTTTGTAAATTGCTAAAAATTAATCATGTCACATCTACCCCTTATCACCACCAAACATTAGGTGCGGTAGAAAGAGTCCATCGAACTTTTAATGAATATGTTCGATCATACATATCAATCGAAAAGAACGATTGGGATGAATGGCTTAACTACTTCTCGTATTGTTATAATACAACACCGTCAACTGTACACGGATACTGTCCGTTTGAATTAATTTTTGGTAAAAAACCACATATGTATGAGTTCATACAACACACAACGATAACACCTTTATATAATCACGAAGCATATGAAAAGGAAGTCAAATTTCGACTTCAAGTCGCTCAACAACGAGCAAACGAACTAGTAAAGAAAGCAAAGGAAAGACAAAAACAAAATTACGACAAACATACGAACAGTCAAAAAATTGACATAGGAGACCTAGTTTTAGTTCAAGACGAAACGGGACATAAACTAGACCCAAAATATAAAGGCCCATATAAAATAATAGACATAGATAATAGAAATAACTATACTTTATCAAATAAAAACAAAAAAATAATCATACATAAAAATAGATTAAAATTAACTACTTAAGATCGATTAGTATAAGTAAAACACATATACAATATCCCAAACATATATATTTTTTAACTCTCACTTTACTTAAATAAATCAAAAAAAATGAGAATGATCATACAAAATTACATATGCATGATCATTCTATTAAAAAGGGAGGTGTAGTAATATTAAGATACAATTGTATTAATATTAAGATACAATATTATATTATTAATTTAGTGTGGCATTAATAATGCCTAGTAGTGTATAAGAAATACGGCATGTAATATGATCAACTCTAGAGTAACGATGATCAACTCCAGAGTAATCATAAAGCCAGACAGTAACATGATCAAGTACTATGACGATCATAAAGCCTCGCTTTGCAGCGACAGCAATTTATTTATATATAAGGAAGGTCGAATGAGACCAGAGACAAGATTCGTCTACGTTGCCTGGCCATACAGGCAACATTACCGAAACGATTACGTTGCCTGGCCATACAGGCAACTCACAAAAAGAAACCAAGATTATAATAAACCTTTAATAAACTAATAGATGTTTTTAACAATACACACCGGTCGTGCAGCGTTTGTCGGATATTATGTTCCATACATAACCTCCATGCCTACACGCTTTATGGAAATAAAAACGCCATAGCTTTTCAATTTTTTTTTTTTTTTAATTTCAAAATAGGTGGTCTTAATGGGACACCCTTTATAATATTTTCTTAAAGTCTCAAAAATCCATATATCAAACTCTAGCTATCACATGTTTGGAATTTACGCGCAATCGTAGTTGTGTTTATTTGCATTTTTAAATTCAAAATTCGCTTAATGCCATGTCAACTACCGCAGTATTCGGAATGAAATATTAATAATATGATCGCGTGCCTTCGGCAGCTATGTTTAAAAATTTATTACGAATTACCACCGGATATAGCTCAATGCAATTTTAGCAAGAAGTGTATGAAGTAGTATGGTAATGCACATACAGAGTATGCAGTGCTCAACAATAAAAGCACACAAAATAAGAGAATGTTCATTTTTTCTCGTAGAATGTATCTAAATGTTTGATAGCTTTAAATTATAGACAATGATTGTCTATCGTCCTGAATTTGAAGGCGATTGCCTTAAATAATGGACTCTATTCCGTATTGCTACTAGCTATTACCATGCATAACAAATTCTACTTTATTGTCAACTAATTTCAACGATGAGTGTAAAATCTCAATTAATACAAAATTTAATAATTTTTGTTTATCACACTGAGCATGTGTGCTTCAATTTATTAATAGGACAATAATAAAGTGTGCTAAAAATAAATAAGCTTCGTTGATTTAGTTCTGCGCCCAACGTTTTTTCTCAGCTTGTCCCATGGTAAAAGTGAAAACTTAATTCGAGCAAAGTTGCTTGTAAACAAAATCAAGCGAATCTGGCTATTTTGTCGCATTTTATGAACTTAACGAAAATCGATTGCAAAATCAAGTAAAATTTATTATTTGCCAAAAATGTTGCAAACATTAATCCAATAAATTTCCGATACGGTCGATTATATTTATAGTCCAATCGAAACTAAAATCTCCATTTGGGATTACGTTCAGTGATTTATACTGAAACTCACAAAGGCCATTAAATATTCAAAACACCTAAAAACAATTAAAACGAGTCCGAGCTTTGCATGAATATGAATCTTCCTATGTCGTGCTAACCCGACAATAAAATATAAAGTAACTACGCGCAAGGGGAAATGAGCGTAAGTTGGAAAATCGATTTAATGTTAATTTATGGAATTTGCTATTTTGAACTGAGTGGTTTTTGCACTAATAGGATTGAATTTTCCGGCTGCGTTTTCGGAGAAGCTTTGCTGTTCGATACACAGTTTAAGAGAGTATTCTGGGTTTAATCAAACATTTTGTAAAAGTAGCCGGATCTACTTCTACAATGGCACAACAGCCCAAATCGGGCCTAGGCCTTCTGACCTTCAGGTTCCTTAACATTTTTCAATATTTATTACGGAAGGGTTGTTAGACCTTCGCACAACCCTCGATCTACGAATTTTTGTTTTTTCGTAGATTGAGGTGAGTAAGGTATATCCAAGCAGGCAGCGTGTTGGAATTATGCACCGACCGGGAATTGAACTCACGACCTTCGCATTGTAGACCAACACATTACCCACCAAAATACACCCTAGCAGGATCTACAGTCATTACAATAACTTAGCTTTTTTTAAACTAGATTTATAGCTGATAATCCTGAGAAACGCTCAGTTCGGGCGCATCTCTTTCGAATAATGGTCCTTAATGGGATATAGATTCATAGATCCTAAGCAAATAGCTTATATATAGACAGTCTAGTATCATCGAATTAAATGCAATTTTTTCAGACAAAAGTGAACTCTTTTCAAAACAAAATAATCTTATTAAAATCTAATGAAAACCTTTTGCATACCACATTGCACTGTTTCCATATTAAAAACATAACAGGAGTACGATTGGGCATAAAGCCCAATCGTGCGATACTCTAGATGAAAGAGAAATTTTTGTATCTTAAGAAATTTTGTAGGGGAAGTGGTGGACGGGGTGACGACATTGAACTAATTTTTTCACATGGCAGTAAGGTTGCTATCAAAATGTTTTATACAAAATTTAGGATTTAAAAATTTAATAGGTACTGAGAAAATTAGTGTATTGGATGTAGTGAAGTAGTGCAGTTTGTATGGGAGGTGATAGAAGTAGGGGCGAGTTTTTAATGACTTTTCAGAAATAACTATAAATATCATGCTTTTGACATGTCTTAAATTGCAGATCAGTAGTATTCATACTTTTCATGAAAATCGACTTTTTATAAAGTTGTTGAAATTGTGTCATTTTGTATGGGAGGGGGTAGAAGGGGTGGAGCGATTTGGCTCGTTCACGAACTTGACCTTACTTTTTTGTTAAAAACGACGTATACAAAATTTGAACTTTCTAGCTCAACGCGTTCTTAAGCTGGAGAGGACACGGACGGACAGACAGACAGACGGACAGACGGACGGACGGACGGACGGACATCCGGTTTTGAGTTTTTTGAGTGATTATATGAACTTCTGTATCATTCATTTTTTTCTCCGAGCCTTATTTCTTGGCGTTACAAACTTTGTGGCAAACTTATAATACCCTCAGATTTCATCTAGAGTATAAAAATTTATCAGTATTACGATTGGACGTTAAGCCCAATCATACGATAGGAGAAATTTTTTGGATCTTAAGAAATTTTTTATGGGGAGTGGTAGAAGGGGTGACGGCATTTAACTACTTCCTTAACATCATGCTTTCAAAATATTTTATATAAAATTTGAGCTTTACAAATTTAATAGGCATTGGGAAAATTGGTGTATTGTATTTAGTAAAATTAAGTAGTTGGTATGGGAGGTGGTAGAAGCAGTGCAGAGTTCGTAATGGCTTTTTCAGAAATAACTACAAACATCATTCAGACGTGTTTTAAATTGCAGATCAGTAGCATTCATACTTTTCAAGAAAATCGATTTCTTTTTCGTAAAATTGTGTCATAGCGTGCAGGGGTAGAAGGTGTGAAGCTAATCGTTCGTTTTTTTTCGGTATTACCAATAATTTTAAATAAATATTTATTGCACAATTTCAGCTCGATAAATTTTACACGTACTGAATTGGTTTGTAGCATTTCATGAAAAAGTGCAGTTTATATGGGAGATGTTAGAAGGAGTAGGAGGACTCCAATAATTGTTAAATCTTGGATTGAAATATAATAATATATTCCAAATTTCAAATCAATAGGTTTTATATAATACTTTTCGAAAATGCGTTTATTGTCAAATTCCGAAATTTTGTCATTTTGTACGGGAGAGGTAGGAGAGGTGCAGCGATTTGGCTCGTTCACGAACTTGACCTTACTTTTTCGTTAAAAACGACGTATACAAAATTTTAACTTTCTAGCTAAACTTTTTTATACAAACCGAAATAAACTTTTTCGGTATCATGTCTCTATATCCAATTGTTTTAAGCATTTTCCAAATGTAAACTTTTTCCAATTATTTTTAGTATAAAAGGAGAAGTACTCGAACTTCATGTAAGTTGTAAACTTTTTACTCCTCCTTAGGCGGTCCCAAGCCCGGTTGAGAAAGGAGGAGGGAATATGGAGTTAACCTGAATGGCCAGTAACACCAGTGCGCCTCAGGAAATAGGCAAAAATATGACATAGTTGGACTCGCAGCATAGCTATGAGTACTTCAGCATGTCATATTCAGCTCAAAGCTCCCACCCTTTTTCTACTAGGGTGTAATAAATAAGTAGGACCGGTCCTCCAGGTCGGGGGTTGGGCGAGGCGCCGACAACGCATCACCGGAAAAAGAACACTGTCCAGAGACCTGAAGAACAGCCTCGGAAAGGATGGACTCAACGGCAACGATCCCGCAAACGAAAAATGGACTACTCTATTGGATCTTGGCATGTTCGATCCTTATTTAGGACAGGAGCTGTGAAAGAGTTCCTCGAAGAAGTTGCAAAACACAACATCAACATAACTGCCATCCAAAAAACGAAATGGCTCGGTAGCGAAATCATGGACATGAGATCACACACAATCTATCCAAGTGGAAAATTGTCGGGAAGCAGAGAGTTTGGAGTCGCTTTTGTCGTTGACAAGAAATTTAGTCAGCAGTTTCAAACCCGTAAGTGAAAGACTGTGTGCAATTCGAATAAAAACTAAATTTTTCAACACTTGGTTGATCAAAGTCCACGCACCAACTGAAGACAAGGACGATATAACTAAAGACGAATTTTATGCCACCCTAGAGACAACCTGTGATTAACTGCCCTCGAATGACCTAAAAATTGTCTTAGGGGATTTTAATGCAAAAGTCGGCAAGGAGGAGGCTCATAAAGGAACAACAGGAGGGCACAGTCTCCATGACATAACCAACGAATATGGCCAACGTCTTATTGATTTCGCAAGCAGCAAAAATATGATTGTAACTTCTACATGCTTCCCACATCGCGATATTCACAAACGAACATGGGCATCACCAGATGGTCATACCTTTAACCAAATAGACCACGTTCTAATTGAGAAAAGGGCTACTTCCAGCATAATTGATGTACGAACCCTTCGCGGTGCGAATTGTGACTCTGATCACTATCTAGTCAGAGGTAAGTATCGATGCCGAATAGCTTGTCGTGGATTTTCGAAAACGAGTCAATCATCAAATTCCTGTTAAGACCTATAGGGGCATAGGACAGAAACAACTCTTTTCCACAAGGCGCGATCCTGAGCATCGGCCTTAAGCTAATGCTAGGACTTGTTTATTCCTCTGGCCTCCTGCTCAACTGCTCGCTTCCATGTGTTACGTGGTCGTCCGACCCGACGCCTTCCTTGAGGGTTATAATCCAGAGCCTGTTTTGCGATGTTTCGCTCTGGTTTCCTCAAAGTATGACCGATCCACTGCCACTTTCGCCGTTGAATCTCAATACCTATTTTAGTCTGGCGAGTTGTACTCCAAAGTTCGTCGTTGGAGATTACTTCTGCTCAGAATATTCCTAAAATGCGCCGGAGGCATTGGTTTACGAAAGTCTGTAGTTTCTTGGTAAGTCGAACGGTCACTTTCCACGTAGTACAACCATACAACAACACGGATTTGACGCATGCGTCGAAAACTCGCACCTTCGTGCGAAGGGAGATCTCTCTTAACCTCCAGAAAGGGGAAAGGATACCGAAGGCCTGACGGGCTTTATTTAGCCGAGCCTCAACATCCTTTTTGGCTCCGCCGTCCATGCTGACAATGCTTCCGAGATAGCAAAAATCTTGCACCTCTTCCACATCCTGTCCATTAAGAACAATCGGTGTGCTTGCGTTCGAACCCATGTGCATGTACTTGGTTTTACGCACATTTATTTTCAGTCCCGCCTATTTGCATTTAGAATGCAACGAGCGAACATTTGACTCTAAGTCCGAACGGGTATGTGCAAGCAAACACACGTCATCAGCATAATCAAGGTGACTTAAGATGTTAAATAGTCTCTATTGAAGACCTTTACCTTCCGCACCTTCCAGTGCAGCTTTCAAGATGTCATTTATTACCACCAGAAACAGGGCTGGTGATAATATGCAGCCTTGTCTGACACCCGTTCGTACAGGGAAGCTCTCGCACAGCTCTCCTCTATGCAAGACGCGACACCTTGCATCTTCGTAGGATTCTTTAATCATAGCTATGACCTGATCTAGAATACCTCTCCTACGCAAAGCATTCCATATGTAATCTCGCGTAACGCTGTCGAAAGCCTTCTCGAAGTCTACAAACATGAGATGTAGTGGCGAACCCATTTCGGCTGACTGCTCTAATATTATCCGTATGGTATTTGTGTGGTCGGTACAAAACGATCCTTTACGGAATCCAGCCTGATAAACTTCGAGAGTGCTCTCGACGACATCACTAATCCTATTGAGAATTACCTTAGCCATAATTTTCGATACGGCAGTAAGTAGACATATACCACGCCAATTGCCACAACTCCGAAGGTCGCCCTTCTTCGGAATTTTCACAATGATGCCCTCCTTCCATTCAGTCGGATATCTGCTTTCATTCCACACCTTAGTGAAGAGTGGGAGGAGTATATCGGCTTTTATTTCCGGGTCCGCTTTGAGGAGTTCGGTTGGTAGTCCGTCTATACCTGGAGATTTCCTTCCCACCATTGACCGAATGGCAGAAACTATCTCTTCCTTATCTGGGAGATCGTCCCTAATAGAGGATTGTTGCGGTTGGATGTTTGGAAGTTGTTCTGTTTCCCGAATATCTTCCTCTGACAAGATGTTTAAAATATCAGAGAAGTATTCCTTCCATCGTCGCAACTGGTGTTCACTCATATTAAGGAGAGTTCCGTTGACATCTCTCACCAGGCGGTTGGCGGTGAAATTCCTTTTCGTCAACTGTTTCATGATTTTAAATAGTGAACCCATATCCCCAAGGTAAGCCGCAGATTCTGCCTTCTTTGCCAGATCTTCAATGGCCTTTCTCTTGTCGCGTCTAACAGCCTTTTTAAGCTGTATATGAGCATCGCGGTAGTTCTGCTTCAAGTCGGGCGTTCGTTGGTTGACATCGGGTTGAGAGATGATTGCCAATTTGGCTTTTTTCCGATTGCCAACCTTGTCCCATGTGTCCTGCGACATCCAGGGTTTCTCACCGCTTTGCACATATCCCACAAATTCTTCAGCACTAGTTAGAAAAGTGTTTCTGGTTGCCTCCCAATTGGCGTCCAGTGTGCGCATTTCATTTTCACCTAATGTGGATGACTTTTCGCGTAGAAAAGTGGTGTATTCGCGTTTTTTGTTGGGATCCACATTAAACTTGGGCTTCATTTGATGAATTTGTGGCCGTCAGATAGCTGCTGTACACAATCTCAAGCAGGCAACCATCAAGTGGTGATCGCTCCCCACGTCAGCTCCACGTTTCGCTCGCACATCGAGGAGACATCTTCTCCATCGGCGACTTATAGCCAAATGGTCGATCTGGTTCTGAGTAATACCATCAGGGGAAACCTAAGATGTTTTATGATGACTCTTGTGTGGAAAAAGGGTCCCTCCGATGACCATTTGCCGAGTACTTCAAAACTCCACAAATAATTTGCCGTTTTCGGGTCTCTTAATCCAAGGTCGTGACGCGTCGACCCAAGGGTCACCATGCCTCCCCATGACGTGTTCTAGTCCAGTGTTGTCTGATCCAACCTGGGCGAAAACGAGTAGAGCTCGCAAATTCAATGTCGACAAGCTTAAAGACAAAACGGTGGCGGAGGCTTACATGTCAGCATGAAATAAACACCTGACACCAATATATAAAAACATCCTAAATATGCCAGTGGAGAATGCGAGGATGAAAATATGAGATGGCATCAAATCCTCCGCAGAGGAGGTGTTAGGATATCAAGTACGGCGAAAAAATAATGATTGGTTCGATCAAGAATGTCGCGATGCAACAGACAAAAAGAACGAGGCTTACAAATTTTTCACTGAACGACCAACACGAGCCAAAAAATAAAGATATGACGAGTTTAGGCGATATGCGAAAAAGACCTGCAGGCGAAATACCATAATGACAAGATACAAAACATGGACGACGATATGAGACAAAATAAAACGCGGAACGCATACGCAATAGTAAAAGAATTCCAAAAAGGATATAAACCAAAAACCAGTCTCTGCCAACACGCAGAGGGCAACATTATCAGCGACGCACAAGAAATCAAAAGAAGATGGGCTTCCTACTTTGAACATCTTCTCAATCCCACCTCATTAGCATCTATCACGATAGACAATATTTTAATTGAAGCATCAACTGACGAAGATGAACCATCATCGACACCACCCACGCTTCCTGAAATCAAAGCAGCCCTATGTGACCAAAAACTAAACAAAGCGCCGGGAATTGACGAAACACCAGTTGAACTTCTGAAAAACGAGAGAAATTGTGTCGCTGAAATACTGCACAACATGATATGCAAAATTTGGACAAAGGAAATCACGACTGGCGAAAAAGCATTATATGTCCAATTTACAAGAAAGGAGACAAACTCTGCTGTGAGAATTACAGAGGTATATCATTGTTGTGTACGTCCTATAAAATACTGACAAAAATAATTGAATATCATCTTAAACCCTATACTAATGAAATAATTGGCGAGGTGGATTCAGAGCCGAACGATCTACAACAGACCAGATATTCTCGGTGAAACAGGTGCTTGAAAAATGCTGGGAATATAACACAGACGTGCACCAAATCTTCGTAGATTTTAAACAAGCATACGACAGTATCGACAGGAGCGTACTGTACCAAATCATGCTTGACTTTGGAATTCCTCCAAAACTAATCCGACTAACAAGACTCACAATGACGAACAGTGAATCCCAAGTGAGAATACAAACCGATTCAACAACCAGCTTTCGAACGGAATGTGGTTTAAAGCAGGGAGATGGTCTAGCCCCTATGCTTTTCAACTTGGCACTAGAGTATGTCGTCCGAAAAATCCCAGTCGACACCAACGGGACACTACTATTCAAGTCCACCCAACTAGTAGCATACGCTAACGACATTAACATTCTAGCAAGATCCTTCCCTAGTGCTAAGGAGGTATTTGTCAATCTTGACTCCGCCGCAAAAGAAGTCGGGTTGCGCATTAATGAAAGCAAAACAAAAGTAATGACGCAAACAAGAAGGAGAACGCCAATCAGACAAAACATAACAATTGCGGAATATAATTTGGAGAGTGTGGACAACTTCATGTAACTTGGAGCTAATTCAGCAAAGGACGGTAATGAAACAGACAAAATCAAACGACGGATAATACTTGCAAATAAGACGTATTATTCGGTACTTCCAATAATGAAATCGAAGAAAGTTCACAGGAACAATAAGCTGCGGATTTATGAAACCATTATACGACCTGTGCTCTGTTATGGCAGCGAGACGTGGAAATTAACGCGAACTTCCGAAAAAGCAGTTAACGCATTTGAAAGAAAGGTTCTTCGAAGAATTTTGGGAACTGTGAAGGATGGAACGGAATGGCGCATAAGATACAACCATGAGTTGTATCAACTCTACGACGAGCCAGAAGCTTCAACGTTCATCAAGCTACGTAAACTGCGGTGGGCTGGCCATGTAGAGCGGATGGAAGACAGAAGAGTCCCCAAACGTGCTCTGAAAGGCAAAGCGAGTGGTAACCGGCCAGTAGGCTAACCACGCAAGCGATGGGAAAGCTCGGTTGATGAAGATAACAAAGCCATCTTAAAAATTAGAAGCTGGAGGACGTGGTCTTCTGATCGAGACGATTGGAGGCGTTGACTTCAGGAGGCTAAGGTAAGATTTGGGCTGTCGCGTCATTGATGATGATGATGACTACATTGAACGCAGTACACGTGGCTGTGTCGGTACCCATGACATTACCATGGCGTTGAGACCGGCGAACCTTCTTCGATTTAACTTGATTCCAAGTTCCAATCCCGTCATCATTGGGAATATCGATAACCGGGATATTAGGTTCAGGTACAACAATAGACGAGATGTTGGCAACGGGCACTGATTTAAACATCTTCGACGTGGAATTCACATTCGACACACTCTTTGAGGATGTACTGGTCCTAGAGGCCATTAAACCAGTCTCCACTCCGTCCGAATCATTGAAAAAAAGAGCCTTTAATTCAGAAACTTACCTTGAGAGTTCTGCAATCTTATCCGCTAAACACACTGAGGCGACAACGCAAGAATTACAGCGCCATAAGATGTTTGACTCAGAAGTCAGAGTTTTCTTCACCGCGTCCGTCAGTGCACTTGAAATGTAATTTTAAGCCACACAATGCGGCACACTTGAGATAATTAGCACCAGAAAGGTTTCCATCACAAATTGTTGTCCCTCATTTCAAAAAAGAAATTAGAAACTGAAGTCGTTTCGATATATAGGTATTAGTAGAATCTGCGTATGATTGGCCGCTAGTACAGATTTCAAATCGTTGGATTGCATGGTTTGCTATACTAAGATTGAGCCCATTATAACACACATTGGGCCTTGGCCTCCTGGCCTTCAGGTTCCTTAATATTTTTCATTATTTATTGTAGACGGGTTGCTAGACCTTCGCACAACTCTACCTACGAATTTTTCATTTTCGTAGATAGAGGTGCCCAAAGTATACCCAAACAGCCAGCGTGCTGGAATTATATGTACGTCGATCGGGATTTGAACTCATGACCTTCACATTGTAGAGCAACACGCTACCCACTAGGCTACACCTAGCTTCATTGTACATGCCTCCGAAGATAAATTCTCGGAGAGTGCTTCTTCGCCGAGCTGAATGATCTCCGGTCCCTTAAACGGATGACGCTCATTAGTTTCGCCTTCCAAATGGTAAATATGCGTACAATGAGCACATGCCTACATGCTTTGGAGTCCAACCCCTCCATAAGCCTAACTCAAACTCCCCTTTTCTAATTAATCTCTTTCTTTATAAATATTATCATCATCATCTTTTTAGCCTGTCGATCAGTTTGATAAAGATCTCAGCAGAGACCGAAACGTCACAATTAATAATAGCGATCAGTAGCGTAAAATGTTCGAATCGATTTCTATATCAAAACAATTTCTTGCATCACTAGCGGACAATAAGTTTAACTTCCTCTTACTTACAAATCGAAGACATTTCATTTCGTCGCGACTGTAAAGTGAATTTATTTGAAATAAAAACACGAAAGAGACATTTTCTTGGCGCACAGCACAGTTTTTAACTTGAAATTCTCAAAGATGTTTCATAATTGCTAGTGTAAAAAAAGCTCAAGATCATCGCCGGTCAGTTCCTCGCGATGTTTCCGTTTTGTAGCCACGCACTAGAAATTCAGCTACAACAAATCGTTCGCATCTAGAAGAGTATTTTCGATTGATTTATTCGAGTGAAAAGTGCCCTAAATAGTGTGTGTGTTTTTTTTTCAGTAGATTAGAGTGAAAAGTAAACCCTTAGAAGTTTCTATTCCTTCCGATTCTCTTTTTTCCCAAAGTATAATTTTCTATTATATGTCGATTGCCAGTAGTGTAGCGTTCCTTTAGCAACTATGAAAGCTGACAAGAATGCCTAAGTGCAACCATGAAACCACAGAAAGTAGCAGGAATTAGAGTTGTCCTGTTCGGAGTGATGTTCTCGAATAAAGCGTGTACCGTGCAAAAGGAAACCTCAAAAGGGTTTTTTTTCCACAAAGTAGAATTTTCGACAATTTTGCAATTTTAGAGAGTGTGTGAGTGTGTCGAGTTCGAGTCGTACTATAAATCTCTACTAGAATCCACTAACGTTCGAGGGAAGCTATGAGGCTTATAAAGTCCTGATGGATTTTCTGAAAATATCGAAGGACTAGAGGGACATCGAAGGGTACCCCATGCAATGCATGCGAGCTTTTTGTTTTAGACTTCGTGTATTAGCAAGCATGTGGCGGCAGTTGTGTAGTTTCAATTAGGTAAACGACTTCCCAGCTTGTAGTGCTTAAATAATGTGTGCCGTTGTGTGTTTTCGTAGCCACAACGAGATTTTCCGGCACTGATTGTGCATGAAAGACAGGAAAACGGAAAATGCAAACATTTCCTGTGGGCGGTCGAACAAAGGACTTAACTAATAACGCATCATGCGAGGACAATTTTAATGTAAGAGAATGAAAATCGTTTGAGAGAGATAGAGTCTAATTTTAGAACTGAAAATTGAACGCAGTTTTTTTTGAAAATAATGAGGTGCGTCAAATTTAACCAGTCCGTTCTTATTCAATTATAAAATTTGGGTTATTCGTGTCATTTTTATGGTTATTTTCCTACTTCTAGAGGAATGCGTTGGAATATTTTTAATAACTTTATATTACGGGGAGAGATCTGGAACAAAATATAACAATGACATGAAGTAAATACGATGATGGTGATATGCATTTGTGCTACGCATGATCGATTGTAACCAAATTGAATATTTTTGCTTTTACCGGATCTGGTGATATGAAATAATATTCCAGTTCAAATGAGAGTTAGAGGAATTTCCAGATGGATTCAGCATTCCACGCATTAAGCGCAACATTTATAAGAACTCTCATAAAAAAATTGTTTTCATCCTGAATAACTAATCTGCACGTACTACGTTTAACAGTGACAACAAGTAGATGGCTATGGGTGTACCAAGTGAGTCTGGTCTACAATGCAAAAGTTTTGAGTTCAAATCCCGGTCGACGTATAATTCCAGCACACCACGTGCATGGGTATATCTCGGTCTTCTCAATTGAAAGGCTAATAATCCTTCCACAATAGTAAAAAAAATGCTAAAGGGGTAACTAGTTAATCTGAAATCATAAAAAAAACTGTTTTGTTTTTATTTTTGTGTATTAATCTTCACTCATTTCTGTACAAAACTGGGCTATCTGAAAAGCTCTACGATTAGTAACGAAAAAAACACCAAAATAAAGCAGTCGAAATCAGGAATCGTTAGTTAGTTTTTTCCTTCTCCTGAAAAGTTTTTGGGAGTACAAATTGGAGACCGCCGCTTTTCTTTCAAAATTCGAGTCTTATTGTGCAAAAATTGTTAAATAATTTATTATTCAATGAAATGCCCATCGCTTGCCACAACGTTTTCCCCATCTTTCTGGCAGCAATACGCATTCCAAAAAAACTGCTCTTTTTTTGAGCCGATCCACAAATCGACCCAATTTTTGGTTTCTTCGTAAGAATGAAAGTGCTGCTCAGCCAGGTCATGCGTCATCGACCTGAATAGCTGTTAGTCAGAAGGAGCGATGTCTGGAGAATACAGCGAGTGGGGTTAGTTGTCCCACTGCAGTTTTTACAGGTTTTCCCAAGCAACATGTGGCCGAGCGTTTTCCTGCAAGAAAATCACTTTGTCGTGTACCTCCAGATTTTAAAATATTTCAGTTTGAACTAGATAAGAATACAAAATGTGGAAGAGCTGGTGATTCCATGGCTGATAGCGATATTCAAGGGATATCTCAAACTGAACTACGTGCCCCTAATATGGAAGGAAGCTCGAGTGGTATTCATACCAAAAGCGGGTAAGGGCAGTTACGTCAACACCAAGGACTACCGATCTATAAGTCTTACGTCCTTCTTTCTGAAAACGGGTACTAGATGTATACATTAGAGATACCATAGATCCAGAGCATCTCTCACAAGCGCAGCACGCGTACATAAAGGGAAATCGGTAGATTCAGCCATTCATGAGGTGGTAGTATATGTCGAAAAATCCCTGCAGTATAAGGAGTATACTGTAAGCACTTCCCTAGACATTGAGGGAGCTTAACGACGAAAGCTGCTGTGGAGGCTCTCTGCGCTGCTCAGTTAAATAAAACGACCAGCGCATGGATTGAAACATTGCTTAGAAAGAGATCTATAACGGCGGAATGGGGCAAAGCACAATCCTGCAAATGCACCAGTAGAGGAACGCCACAAGGAGGGGTTTTATCTCCACTTTTGTGGGTACTGACTCTGACTGATGGTGTGGCTTATTTTTTTTTTTTGTTTTGGATGTAGTGATACTATTATCAGGTAATACACAAGCACAATATCCAAACTTACAGACGGAGCTCTAAAAAACTACATGACTGGTCAAAAAGCACCATTTAACGTAAACCCACAAAAATCAGAACTTGTGCTCTTTACTAAGAAAACCAAAACTCAGGAATTTCGGCAAACGAAAATAGGAAGCACGGAACTAACTCTGTCCAACCATGCAAAGTATCTGGAAATAATCTTGGACAGTAAGCTAACATTGAAACAAAGTATTAAGGAGCGATCAACTAAGACCAGCATCGCGCTCTACTCGTGCAAGAGGATGTTCGGTAGAAACTGGGGTTTGACCTGCAATAACCACAAATTCTATGGTCACAAATTTCGGGTTTGATAGGAGCTTCTCGATGGTTATACCAAATAGTAAACACTGGGAAACAGGAACCGGGAGCCCAATAAATCTTTTCACTGGGGGGTCTAAAACGGAAGAAGGAGTAGATGGATTTTCCAACGGGCCGTTTTTAGGTCGCCGAATGACTGCCACATTTTCAGGCAGAAATTCTAGCAATCCAGAAGGCAGCCGAAACCGCCAACACGCTGCGGACCGGCATTGGAAAAATTAATGTCTCTACAGATAATCAGGCTACCTTGAAGGTCGAACTCTCCTGGGTTTCGGGCCACAGTTGCATAACAGCTAATGAAGCAGCGGACGCGCTAGCAAAAAGAGGTGCCAACCTTGAACTAGATTCCGCAGAAAACTTACCACTCCTCATACATATCGTCAAAGACTCTACAGATGCGCTGATGACAAATCCAGCCGAAGCCAGGTGGAAAAGTACCTTCTTCATCTTCTACTATGGCACTATATCCCAAATCGGGCCTTGGCCTCCTAATCTTCAGGTCCCTTAACATTTTTTCATTATTTATTGTGGAAGGGTTGTTAGACTTTCCCACAACCCTCTATCTACGAATTTTTCATTTTTGTAGATTGAGGTGACCCAAGCAAGCAGTGTATTGGAATTATGCGTCACAACCTTTGCATTGTAGATCAACCCGCTACCTTTTAGGCTACACCCTAGGGAAAATACCACATCATGTAAAATTACGAAATTAATGTGGAATACAAGTGACATGAAGAAGATAAAACTCTTGCTATCATTAACCAGGAAGCAATGTGCGAAAATAGTTGGTATGGTTACCGGCCATTGCCCTATTGGGGCACATGCTTACAGAATGGGTTTGATAGCACATAAACTCTGCAGAAATTACAAACAGCCGGGAGTTAGGAGGACGGTGGAACATGTATTGTGTAACTGCCCGACGAATACTAAAAGAAGGCTTAAAATCTTCGGTGCATCGTTCTTCTCCGACCTCAAGTTAGTCTCGAGCTTCGGTAAGCGGAATCTGCTGAATTTCGCCGCGGCTGAATAAGAATCTTATAACTTCGCTGGATGATACACAAAGGTTTTCCTCAAATTCATGTGGTATTACTGTGGATCCTAAGGGGTCGGTGTACGCTAAGGCCGTCACATTAACCTAACCCATTCCGTAAAACACGTACTAAATTTTTTTTAATGCTGTTTTGTGGCTGTTCTCATTTTACAGCCAAGATAAAGCCTTTAATTGCGTTCACTAAGTCCTCTTTCCTCTCACTATCTCGCACCCTTTTAAACCTTCCGAGAAAGCCAGCCCCAAACATTCTCCATAATAGTCAAGTCAGGAGAATATGGAGGCATTGGCAATAAATTCACACTTTCCATCCCAATCCCTGCTAGTGCTCCCTGCGATATGTATTGAAGCGTTGTCTTGCTGAAAAGTCCAAAGTTGTCTACCAAACAGTGAGTGAAATTTCAGAAACGCTTTCGTCAAAGCAGTTTGATACGATATTGCAGACATTCTAGTGTTTTGAAAATCCAAAATGTTCACTCCATAATATGAAATGGCTCCGCACACCAATACACTACCTTCTCTGCTGTGATTTGGTGATATAAAAATTTATGGTTTTCTCAAATCCTGAAAATAATAGTTGATAACCATCAGACCCGTAGTTGTAGGATGCGGTTTTTACCAATTCCTGCAACTATCTTTGGAGATCAACGACTCCACGGACCTGAGCTAACTATCCCCCTGTGGGAACAGTATAATTCACCCAAAGCCAGTCCTGCTCGCCCTAAAAATGGCTAATGGACACTCACTGAATCATGGGCTTATTGCCCTATCCTAACTGATACGAGAAACGGATACAGCGCCTCGGACTGATTCTACGGTAACGGCTTTTGGCATTCGAAAACGGACAATGATTGGCTTCTGGAACGTTCGAACATTGAATGACGGGAGAAGGGCTGGGGTCACTCGATCCTTGTACCGCCAATCAATGATCGACCGGAGCACTATAACATCCAAATCTTGGGCTTGAGCGAGATCAGGTGGACAGGATCAGGAGAAGAACGAGCCCCTAGTGGAAACACCATTCCGTACGTTGGTCCTGGGAGTGAAGCCAAAAATGGCGTGGCGGTCGTCCTTACACGAGAGCGGGAAACAGTCTCATCTGCTAGGAACCAATCTCGCATAGGATTATCGTCGTCAGGCTCCGGACCACTGTCAGAAAGGTCACAATTCTAGAGTGCTAGGCACCAACTAATAACGCAACACCTCGTGATAAAGAGGAGTCTTATGGGCAACCTTCGAGCGTGTTCCAAGAGGTGATCTCAGGAGATATGAACGCCCAAGTTGGATCTGACAAAACTGGACTAGAACACGTCATGGGGAGGCATGGTGATCCTTGGGTCGACACGTCACGACCTTGGATTGAAAGACCCGAAAACGGTAAATTATTTTTGGTGTTATGTAGTACTCGGCAAATGGTCATCGGAGGGACCCTTTTTCCACACAAGAATCACCATAAAACATCTTGGGTTTCCCCTCATGGTGTTACTCAGAATCAGATCGACAATTTGGCTATACGTCGCCGATGGAGAAGATGTCTCCTTGATGTGCGAGCGAAGCGTGGAGCTGACGTGGGGAGCGATCACTACTTGATGGTTGTCTGCTTGAGGCTGTGCACAGCAGCTATCCGACGACCACGAATTCTTCAAAAGAAGCACAAGCTTAATGTGGATAAACTCACAGACCCAACATAAAGCGCGAGCACACCACTCTACGCGAAAAGTCATCCACATTTGGCGAATATGAAATGCGCACACTGGACGCCAATTGGGAGGTAACCAGAAACACTTTTCTAACTAGTGCTGAAGAATCTATGGGATATGTGCAAAGCGGTGAGAAACCCTAAATGTCGAAAGACGCATGGGACAATGTTGGCGATCGAAAAAAAGCCAAATTGGCAATTATCTCTCAACCCGATGTCAACTAACGAACGCCCCACCTGGGCCGAACTACCGCGATGCTCAAATACAGCTTAAAAAGGCTGTTAGACGCGGAAAAGCGAGAAAGGCAATTGAAGATCTAATCAATAAGGCAAAATCTTGCCTTGGAGATATGGGTTAACTATTTAAAATTATGAAACAATTGACGAACAGGAATTTCACCGCCAACCAACTGACATGATGAGTGAACACCAGTTGCGGCGATGGAAGAAATATTTCTCTGATATTTGCAACATCTTGTCAGAAGAAGATATTCCGGAAACAGAACAACTACCAAACATCCAACCGCAACAATCATCTATTAAGGACGATCCCCCAGATAAGGAAGAGATAGTTTCCGCCATTCAGTCAATGGTGGGAAAGAAAGCCCCAGGTATAGACGTACTACCAACCGAACTTCTCAAACTGGACCCAGAAATAGCGATATACTCCTCCCATTCTTTGCTGATGGGTTGAATGAAGGAAGATATCCGACTGAATGGAAGGAGGGCGTCATTGTGAAAATTCCCAAGAAGGGCATTTCATGTTTGTGGACTTCGAGAAGGCTTTCGACAGCGTTAAGCGAGATTACATGTGGAATGGTATTGAGATTCAGTGGCGGAAGTGACAGTGGATCGGTCACACTTTGAGGAAACCAGAGCAAAACATCGCCAAACAGGCTCTGGATTATAACCCTCATGGATGACGTCGGGTTGGTCGATCATGTAGCATATTGAAGCGAGCGGTTGAGCAGGAGGCCAGAGTAATAAACAAGTCCTGGCAACAGCTTAAGGCCGATGTTAAGCATCGCGCCTTGTGGAAGAGATTTGTTTCTATCTTATGCCCCTATAGGAATTTGATTTTGATTTGATCAGACCCGTCCTGGTTACATTTTTTTCATGCGAAAAGATGACCCCGTGCCACTCATTGGTCCCAAGTCATGTCTCTCGCGAATTCTAGCCGCTGCCTCCGACGCTCCCGATTTAATCGTGGTAATATTTCAGGTTGGGTTCTTTCGTGAACGTTTCATATAATATTTATATTTTTTTATAAGTTTGGGTACACGTGAGAGCACTGCGATCTTTTCGATATTTTGTGCGTTTATTGCCCCTGTACCCTACCGCAACTCGATAGATTTAGCCAAAGACTATGAATAGCTAAGCCTATGGAAAAAATTCTAACCAATTCTGCTGCGACGAAAAGGTTTTAAGCACCCATAGCGACGGCCACCGATTGAATCGATTGGCTCTTAGATATGGGCGCGCGGGTAGAAGCCAGTGAACGGGGATCATGTGCTTTGGGTGTTTCAAACCTTTTCGTCGCTCTCAACGCAGTACAATTGGTTATAAGCGATGTTGATCAGATCATCAGATTTAAGGAAATCTTTTTCTAGAAGATTCTGCCTTTTCCTTTCTACTGCTTCGCAGTGACTTAGGATAAGTACTGCCGTTTGTGAGTCTTTAAGGCAGAGGCAGCAGATGTCGATTCCAGCTACATTCATATTTTTAAGGTAATGTTTTCCTCCACTGTGACCGATAATGTGGAAGGATTAATGCGGGATTGATAAACCTGAAAGTCTATTCCAGTAGATTCTATTATCGCGAAAATATTTTTTTAATTTTTAATGGTGGTCCTCTTATCTACCAGTATTAAGCCTATGAAATGGTATTGTCTTAATTACACATTGCATTTTAATTTTACATATGTATTACACCTCCTCATCCAATTACAGTCGTTACATAAGGTATTTTTCATGTGAGTGATTTAAAAACTTTTTAATATTGAATATTTTGAATGAGGATCTAAAATCCCGTCTATAAAACAATCGGAAATTACTTTATATTTGCTAAATTCTTATAAACTGAAAAATTTCTTTGATGAATAAGAACTGTTGTAATGCGGTGCACATTTCACTCATCGCTATGGCCTAGAAAAGAAGATACATTCGAACGTAATATAATGCAAGTAATATACGCGAAAGTTAATCAATGCATAATAAAGTTAACTGCTGAACTATACATATGCATATTCTCAGTGTTCCGTACATGTAAGATAAATATTGATTTGTACATACTATACCCATATATAAGCATTTAATATTTTTTGATTTTATTTAAAAGTAATATTGTAAAGGTCAAATAGATGCTACTTTCTTATTAATAAATTCTACTAATTCTATGGCTTCAAATAACATTGGACAACCGAGAAAAAAATGTGCATTGGAGAATGCTGAATCCCAATGCGTAAACATTTTGCTCTACTACGCTCACTTTTAATAACAATTAAATATTAAGTCCAGGGATTTGAAGGAAAACCGATTGATTCTCAAAAAATAATAAGTCACATAACCTTTTCAGAATACTGAATAGTGGCATTTTTATGGGGGGTATAGAGGGGGTGGCGGAAAGTTTACAATTTTCGAATGTTGTAATTTTACTTGGTATGCAAACCTATCAAGTAATATTTCAACTTTACGAGAATTGTGGCATAAATATGACCAAATTTGGATTCAACGGTGATATTAAAGTTTTTGACTGGGTTTAAGTCTTTTTATAATGCCGTCCCTCAAACGTGCCGCCCGACTCAAGTGATCCCTTTGCACGTTGGTAGGACCGTCCCTGTATTGACATAAGGAAAGTAATGCCATCGGCGCCTAGTCACTGATTTCATTCTTTATTATACGCACAGAGCAACAATTCTTCGTGCTTACATCAATAAAAAACTCGGTAACTTTGTAAACAGCAATCGTTGCGTGTACGACTATCACTAAGATATAATCTTTTAAAACCATAAAACAATCCCTACGGAATTTTCAAAACAGTACCGTGAGCAGCAAAATATAGTTCCATATGAAACAAGCTTCCTGACCTTTGCTACCGAGCTCTTTTAAGTATGTCATCCAGCAGGCAGTATAATTTCTGTAAATCACTGGTCTAGATACGAACCAACCTCACATTAGATATTCTTCGAGCTACTGTCATTAAATTCCTTTTCCACTTCTTTAGGATATATGTAGGCTATATTGGCAATCAATATGACGACAGCGTCCTCATAAAACATTTGCACAGGTACCTTAGCATTCATTCCACCTTGAATTAACACAAAAGAAATCGATTGAAAGGACTCAACTGAATGCTTTGCACTATTGTGACATTGAAACTATTTTCGATGAGCATAGGAACTGACTGGTTAATGGAAGTCAGAGTAAGAGGACGCACGGAGCAAGGACTATGACTGTTTGTGATGTGACTATAAGCAGTCATATCTGCAAAATGCAAACATCAATCATGAGACGCTGACAAGTAATTTATTTTTATGACGTATCAAGTTGAAGAGTCTATCAAAAGATCATTTATCGGAGCTATGCTCCAACGTTACGTGCATGTTATTTATGGTTAACAGCGGTAATAGCAATTTGAGTAGTGTAATTCGTTCAAGAAGAAAATTATTTAGATATGTTAGGTTAGCAGGTACTATGTTGATAGACTTTAGACACGATTCTTATTCAAGTTCAAATTTATTACTATCGATAGATAATTATGTTTATTAGCTATTCTCCATATAGAATTTATGGAGCATATACTTGATAGCATTGTGCTCGTTAAGCCAGCCGGTTAAAATAATTTGCCGAATTTGGCATATTTGATGAAAAAGTTTTTCGCTTTTATACCGGGCTTACATCATGATAATATTGAGATCTCCAAGAATATACGAAAGAGATAGTTTATCGAATTTTCTCTGCAGCAGAAGCATTCACTGATATGACGCTCAGGAATAGTCCTTAGCAATTTTATGGTAAATAATTGTTCTGAAAGAAAATAATATTCAAAAAATAAAGCAAAAGAAGCAAAAATTGTTCATACTTTTCTGAATTAAATCTTTACACAAATTTAATGGTTTGTATCATCATCAATGGTGCGACAACCCAAATCGAACCCTGGCTTCGTAAATTCGGCGCCCCAATCGTCTCGATCCAAAGACCGCGTCCTGCAGCTGCTAATTTCATTTTATTATTCTAATAATGAAATATTGTGCTTGACACAGAAAAAAACATATCCGTCCCGCCGCACGACTCATATCTCCGATCCCATTAAAAGTAGAATGTTCGTTTGTAGGTGGATTGTTTATTGGGTAAATCGATCAATCAAATTCCTGTTAAGACCCTCTATAGAGGCATAGGACAGAGACAACTTTCTTCCACAAGCCGCGATCCTGAGCATCGGCATTAAGCTGTTACCAGGACTTGTTTATTCCTCCTGCTCAACTGCTCGCTTCCATGTGTTACATGGTCGAAACAGCCCGACGTCTTCCTTAAGGATTATACTCCAGAATCTATTTGGCGATGGTTTCCTCAAAGTATGACCGATTCACTGCTTCTGCCTTTGAATCTCAATGCCTATTTTAGTCTGACCAGTTGTACTCCAAAGTTCATCGTTGGAGATCACTTCATATTCCTAAAATACGTCGGAGGCATTGGTTCACGAAAATTTGCAGTTTCTTGGTAAGTCGAACGGTCACTTTCCACGTAGTACAACCATATAACAACACGGATTTGACGCATGCCTCAAAAACTCGCAGCTTCGTGCGAAGGGAAATCTCTCTTAACCTCTGGAAAGGGGAAAGGATACCGAAGGCCTGACGAGCTTTATTTAAACGAGTCTCAATATCCTTTTCGGCTCCGCTGTTCATGCTGCCAATGCTTCCGAGATAGCAAAAATCTTGCACCTCTTCCACATCCTGTCCGTTAAGAACAATCGGTGTGCTTGTATTCGAACCCATGTGCATGTACTTGGTTTTACGCATATTTATTTTCAGTCCCGCCTCTTTGCATTTAGAATGCAACGAGCGAACAATTGACTCTAAATCCCAATGGTCATGTGCAAGCAAACACCCGTCAATCAAGGTGACTTAAGATGTTAAATAGTCTCCACTTAAGACCTTTCCTTCCCCAACTTCCAGTGTAGCTTTCAAGACGTCATTTATTGCCACCAGAAACAGGGCTGATGATAATATGCAGCCTTGTCTGACACTCTTGGGTTGTTCTCCTCTATGCAAGACGCGACACCTTGCATCTTCGTTGGATTCTTTAATCATAGCTATGACCTTATCTGGAATACCTCTCCTATGCAAAGCATTCCATATGTAATCTCCTTTAACGCTGTCGAAAGCCTTCTCGAAGTCCACAAACATGAGATAAAGTGGCGAATCCATTTCGGCTGACTGCTCCAATATTATCCGTAGGGTATTTGTGTGGTCAATACAAGCCGACCCTTTACAGAGTCCAGCCTGATAAACGACATCACTAATCCTATTGAGAATTACCTTACCCTGATTTTCGATACGCCAGTAAGTAGACATATACCACGCCAATTGAAACAATTCCGAAGGTCGCCCTTCTTCGGAATTTTCACAATGACGCCATCCTTCCATTCAGTCGGATATCTTCCTTCATTCAACACCTCAGTAAATAATGGGAGAAGTATATCAGCTGTTATTTCTGGGTCCAGTTTGAGGAGTTCGGTTGGTAGTACGTCTATACCTGGGGCTTTCCTTGCCGCCATTGACCGAATCGCGGAAACTATCTCTTACTTATCTGGGGGATCGTCCCTAATAGAAGATTGTTGCGGTTGGATGTTTGGTAGTTAATCTGTTTCCAGAATATCATCCTCTGACAAGATGTTTAAAATATCAGAGAAGTATTCCTTCCATCTCCGCAAATTGAAATCACGTTGAAACGGTTGCAAATTGTGCTGTGAAGTTGTCACACAATTGCATTTTTGGTCGATTGTAAACAAACGCGGCAACAAACTTGCGGATAGCTTCCGCATGTCCAAATGATTTTTCAAAATATTCCAAACACGTTCATATGAGACGCTTACTGCCTTAGATATCTCACGCAATTTAACTCAACGATCTCCTAGCACGAGATCATGGATTTTGTCGATAATTTCTGGCATGGTAACCTCATTTGGATGACCTGGACTTCTCTGTGCTCGTACCACCACGCTTGAATTCTGAAAACCACTTGTAAATCATTGCAGTCGATGGTGTAGAGTCCCCATAATGTTAATCTAACTTTTCTTTGGTTACTTTAGCTGTTTTCCCTTTTAAAAATCTATGTTCAATCAGCACACGAAATTCGTGTTTATCCATTTTTGAAATTTATTGAAAGCTGACTTGCCTAGACAGCCGTTTCACAAAAACTAACAAAGGTATCAGGCTAAGCCTTTGCAGGTAATCTATTTAAGGATGAAGCAGGTAAAAAAAAATACCAAATTCTTTACGTACCCCGTCCTTCTTCGTTTTTACACGTCATTATCAATCCGCCCTCGTATCTCGGGAACACTTTCGTCGTTCCATTATCGTATTATTTTGGCAACAACAGCCATCAATTTCGGGATGGCTATTCGTCTCGACGATCAGCCAACGACTAAGGTTCTATGAATTTCACCTGTAGAATGCGTATACCTGAACCTTACCAACTTTTCAAAGCATGACCCCACTCAACAGAAGGCCATCAATACCTAGAATACTCGGAAAAAAGAGCGAGAACTCCCGGCTCATAGTCGTTGCTAACCCGGTGGGTTACACAAAGGAAAGGAAAGGATCCAGTTGAAAAGGCAAACTTACTAGCAGCGAGTTTTGCGAGAAATTCAATCCTGCCACCTAGTAATCAGTCACCCCCAACTGTATCGCCTACAGGTACCATATTGCGTGCCATAAAGATTCGCACTCGCGTCATAGCTAAAATTCTTCAGGATCTCAATATCAATAAAGCCTCTGGTCTTGACGGCATTCCCCCTTTAACTCTTAAAAAATGCTTCTCATCTTTGGCTAAACCTCTGCGCAACCTTTTCCACCTATCCTACTCTTCAGAAAAATTTCCAAATAGCTGGAAACAAGCGAATGTGCAGCCTATACCCAAGAAAGGAAGCAAGTCGGACCCCGCTAATTATCGCCCAATAGCCATCACTTCCGTGGTGTCAAAGGTTATGGAAACTACTGTCAACCTCAAGATCATGCAATACTTGGAAAGCAATCAACTTATAGATGATCGCCAATATGGTTTCCGGTCGGGAAGATCCACAGGTGATCTATTGGTTTACCTAACCGAACGCTGGAACACTTGCATACACAAATTTGGCGAAGGCCAAGCACTTGCATTAGACATTGCGAAAGCGTTTGATAGAGTTTGGCATAAATCCCTACTTTCTAAGCTAAAAGCATTTGGCTTTAATGCTTCTTTTTTGTTATGGATTGAGAATTTCCTATCGAAGCGCGATACAAGTTGTTTTAGATGGCGTCTCTTCGTCTCCCTTCCCTATCAATTCCGGCGTCCCTCAAGGCTCCGTCTTATCACCTACCTTATTTCTAATCTTTATTAACGACCATACCGGCTTCTATAGACTCCCTTGAACATCGCAGAAATGTCGGAGTACTCACCTTCTATTACAGATACTTCCATGGCCGCTGTAGCCTTGAGATTAGTCGTCTTATCCCTCCCTTATATAAGTTGCGCGCAATACTCGTGCTGCTGAGCGCGCTCATGAGTATACGGTTGAGCCACACAAATCACGTACGGTGAAATTTAGGTAGTCGTTCATACCTCGAACATCCAAAATGTGGAATTCACTACCCGCGGACGTGTTTCCTAGTAATTATAACGTCACGCAATTTAAAGGCAAGATTAACCGATTTCTTTTATCCTGTCCATCCTTATTAAATTAATGGTTCATTTTGTTTATTTTCATCTTGTTTCATCCCTTCCTAAACCGACTGGACTGTACGCTACAGTATTAAAGAGTGACCCCTAAGTTCAATGTGGTACTTTAAAAAAAAAAAATATTGAGGATCGTCTAAATAAAGCTCGTCAGGCATTTGGTCTGCTTTCCCCTTTCTGGACATTAATAGAGATCTCCCATCGCACGAAGCTACGAAATGAACACACAATGTGAAAATGATTTTTATGAAGGAAAGTAGCGATAATCATCAAAACCGTTTTGTTTTAAGAATAGTAGTGAGGCACTCAAAGTGTTTCCAAGGCAAAATATCAAATATAGAAATAACGTGAAATTAGATTTTTGGTTAGTTAGTTTGTGTGATATTTT
Source organism: Chorisops tibialis (assembly GCA_963669355.1). NCBI lineage: Eukaryota > Metazoa > Arthropoda > Insecta > Diptera > Stratiomyidae > Chorisops > Chorisops tibialis. The sequence continues at coordinate 70,721,311 of OY770263.1, read as the reverse complement.
TAGTGATATTTCTCTGATGTTAAATTAAATACAAAATAATATGTTTCTATTTTTTACACAATACCAACAGGGTTTTCCCATGGGGGCACTCGATATTTGTCAGTTGTAACATACAGTGCGTATCAACTGGCCACCAACATCATTTGGCGCCCTTAAATTTTGGCGCTTCGTAAGGTTGCTGGTTTACGCGAACAAACGATGGTTGCATTCGAGTAAAATTTAAGAAATAAAATCGGACCTCCAGATTGTGCACTGCCAAACGAAGCCGTGGCGGTCATACATAATGCCACTAATTGGTCTTCAAAAGAAACATAAATACATTGAAATCTCTTACACAACTTTTTTTTTATTTAGAGATCGAGCCCCCTCATTAAAAAAGCCTTTATGTTGTTGAGAAACTGCAGACTTTCGGGAACCAATGCCTCCGACGCATTTTAGGGATATTCTGGCCAGATTTGATCTCTAGCAACGAAAATTGGAGCACAACTGGACAGACTAAAATAGGTATTGAGATTCAAAGGCGGAACTGGGAGTGGATCGGTCACACTCTCAGGAAACCAGAGCAAAACATTGCCAAACAGGCTCTGGATTATAATCCTCAAGGAAGACGTCGGGTTGGTCGATCATGTAGTACATGAAAACGAACGGTTTATAAAAATCCAAAAAGTGTCATTTCGAATGGGACGGGATCGAGCTATTTGGCCTGTATAAAAAATTGACCTTACTTGATTTATCCATGTTTCATAAATTGTCACATACCGCATGAAAAAGTCCTTTTTATTGCGCTTGAGAAGCTCCAAGCAGCGCTCTGAACAGTCGACGCGTTGCTGTTTTTGATCGAGTGTAAGCAAACACGGTACCCACTTCGAACAGAGCTTTCTCACGTTGAATGTGGAATACACTGCCTGCTGATATCTTTAATATAGCAGCTACCTAACTATTTTGTGAATTTTTTTTCTACTGCCGAATTTGGGCGACCAGAGCGTTTAGCATCATCGGTGTTTGTACGGCCACGTTTAAAATCAGCAAACCACTTCTCTAGCATTTGTCTCGACGGAGTCCGTATAACACTTGCCTAGCCATTACTTTGCTTGAATGGTATTTTTTCCTATTAAAAAGCAATGCTATATCAACACACGAAATTCAGATTTTTTCATTGTATTGAAAATTACAAGAATAGCGTCACATATATCACTGTAACTTCTGAATTAAACGTGAGATTCTCATGAAATTTTGACATGTATCGTTTGAAGGTTGGCACTTCCTAAAAATCTTATGGATTTGTCAATAATGGCTCCATCTATACGTCATTCTACGAACTTAGTGAACTCTGTAGTACAAATAAACTCACTTACGCAATGCTACATTGTTTTATCTAATACTGAACATCTCTGTAACTATCTATGTAAGCATTCCTGGGTTTTGGATGGAATCATGATACACAATTTTCGCCTTTTTTACAATCACACTCACTTTTCGGACCACGCCTTACATTAACGCTCATCGCTCATCTCAAGCCTTTAAAGATAGAATATTTAATTTTGGATGGTTTTCAATCGGTGTTGATCTCAGGCAGACATCTATTTTGAAGGGTGTAGAGGTTAAGGTGGTAAGTGCAAAGAAAAACAGTTAAAAATGAATATCTCGAATATCTCTTAAGCTAGGTAATTGAAACTTGGAATATATATTACGCTATTCTAGCGAAATATGAGACAAAAATATAACATTTTGACATAATAGTAACGGGGAAAAATAAGGAGCTTTTCAAAAACTTTTCAAAATTTCAAACCGTTATGTCTTATGTAAGAGCGCTTAAGACTAACCGAAAGCACAAATTTAAACTTTAAAAGTGTAAAATTTAGCAAGAAGCACCAAGGACGAAGGACACAAAAAAGTTTGATAAGTTTACTACTCATGAAAGGTAGTGATATGTTTTTAAATTCTAGATGAAGTCAGGGAGTATTATAAGTTTGCTCTAAAGTTTGTACTGCCAAGGAATAAGGCTCAGAGAAAAAATGACTGTCACAGAAGTTAATATTATGACTCAAAAATCTCAGATGTCCGTCCGTCCGTCCGTCTGTGAACACTCTAACTTGAGAACGCATTGAGGTAGAAAGTTCAAATTTGCACACATCATTTTTGATGAAAAAATAAGGCCAAGTTCGTGGACGGACGAAATCGCAACACGCCCTCTACCCCCTCCCACATAAAATGCACCATTTTCAAAAATTTACAATTATCACATTTTCTCGAAAACTATTAGAGCAAACCATTTGAAATTTGCGATATATTATTTTCATCATAAGTGTAATCTATGATTTACAAATTATTCGAATCATCCCATACAAATTGCACTTTTTCATGAAATACAATTTATCAATTTACTCATTACGCATAACAGTTATCGTACTCAAATGTTGTACTTGATACTTAAGTAACATTATTGATTAGCTTCACTCCTTCTACCCCCTCCCATACAATTTGACACAATTTAACAACTTTATAAAAAATCGATTTTCTGGAAGAGTATGGATGTTGATGGTCTGAAATTTAAAAGAAGTCATTTGTATAATACTCACTGCTAATTCTGAAAAAATCACTAAGAAAGCTCCCACTCCTTCTACCACCGCCCGTACAAACTGCACAATTTCATTAATACACTAATTTTCTTAGTACCTATTAATTTTTTGGAGCTTTAATTTTGCATAAAACATTTTTATAGCTACTCTAGCAAGATGTGAAAAAATGAGGTCAATGCCGTCACCCCTTCTACCACTCTCCATATAAAATTTCTTAAGCTCAAATTATTCTATAACTACATATTTCATCTAGAGTATCATATGATTGGACTTTACGCGCAATTGTAGTCCTGTTAAATTTTTTTTATTGGATATGAATAATAACAGGAGATGTTGCTTATGTTTAGTTCGTCGATATCCGTTTTCTATGATCGGGCTGACAAATCAAAGAACAAATCAGAAAAGTAGCATAACAATTTATTTTTTTTCTCTTCTAGCTTCAAATATGGTAAACTTATGATGCTGGCAATCGACAATCTCTCTAAATAAACTTTTCATAAAAAAAAAATAATTTTTCTTTTTCTACATAATAATACTCGATAAAAAAAGCATTAAAAAAAACAATTTCAAAACAAATAAAAACATTACGTACACAAAAGGTTCAAAAGTTCTAAACAAACACATAACTTGTAAATAAAACAGAGAAAAACGAAACAAACAAAAAAAAAGTGTCACGATGAATTTAATGTTTCGAAAAAACTTCCATGAAGGGAAGGCGTCAGCCAGTCACGCTTCGAAGCTGACGAGCAAACCGAACCGTGTTCAGGGAAAGAGGTCCCGCGAAATGTCCTACCAATATGCCGAGGAAGTGCACTACCGGACACACTTATTCTTTTCGCCACCCCGGTCTGGAAACCAAATAGAGCAAGAAGGTTGCATTGAGTTTTCCTGTTTGTTTTGTTTTAATATTTGTTGTTTTCTTTAGCTTACTTTAAGAAATCTATCAAGCAAAAAAAAAAAAATTAAGATAAGATTTATGATACTCTCACTGTTTTTTATAGCGAAGGACTTGGAGTGAGCTTACGAGTTCATTAACACTCTACTGATGCACCTTAACACACAAAGTGTGAGGCACTTTTAACACAAGTAAACAAAAATTAAAACGCAATGTGAAAGTTTGCACATTTTTTGTTTTGATGTGAAAAAGTTTACACGGATCTATGTAAAAAATGAAAGGATTAAATTATTGAAAGATGTCTGATTGATTTAAGGCTTGGTGTTTTTTTAATATTTTCATTGATGTTTTAAGGCTTAATATTTTATTTTTATTTCAATTAAATTAAAATTCTGATATTAAGTGCCATTTATTAAAAAAAATGACATACAGGTTTGTAAATTAGGCAAAAAAAAAATACAGGATAACTGATTTTGCCCATTTTGAAGAAATTGCCCATTAACGTCATCTACTAAAACACTATTAACAGTATTCTAATATTCATTATAACAATTGTTTTATTTATTTCTGATCAGAAGGTAACGCTTGTATAACTAGGGGTTTAATTGAATATAATCTGAGGGAATGCGAACCAGAGTGGCCTAAGCCATATCGATAGGTTTTCGAATAAAATGATAATTGTAACCTTTAATAATTTAACCATTTTGTAATAAACCCTTCTGGTACCTCTTATAAAAAAAAGCCCTTACGGCACCACTGCATTATAAAAGCGCCACCCGACCACATACAAATTTTATTGTATAAACCGTGACCGGTGCACTCAGTAATCATTCTAAGCTCTTGCAGTGCACTAGGAACAGCTCTTGGTCGGTCTTGAATTAGAATCATCCGTGTGTTTTTATTTTTACCCGATACTCCTACCTCCTTTACGCAGCACTATGCAACATAGTCTGCATTCCGCCACTCTCTCCTAAATTTCCGATACTTATGCCACGAACCGTCCACACGCCCCGTAAAGGGAAACGTAACATAATGAAAATTTGACCGCTTTTTAATGCAATATTTTGATTGGAGCAGCAAAACTACGAATCTAAATTTTTGCATTTATGCTGGTTTCAATAAGCAATTTCTGGAAATCGTACGCACACTCCTTTTAGTGTAGTATTTCGGGAGTTATCGTGGCTTATACCATTGACACATAGCGGTCCTAATTATAATTTGGCTAATTCGTAATTTAGCTCGTCTTCATCATTAGTAGATTGGTGACACACAGCACTTTGCTAATTAAGAAGAGCCACTCACTCATCTGTCATATTTTTAAAAAGTTGAATTGCATAGCCAATAGCCAATCAAATTTTGCAAGGAAGGCGACAAAAAAAGAAAAACGATCCTTTGTCCTGTTTTAGAATCGTTTGCGAGTCATTTTTCCTGGCTAGGCGTTTCAATCACGATTCCAAGATTTTGTATAATTCAGAGCTGTCAGAAAATGACTTTTCTTCTCTCTTGCACGACGAAGCTTTTATGAAAGCTCCAACTCTAGTACTACATTCTTCATCGTTATAGCCTAAATTATGAGAAAAATGAGAGGATTTAGCTAAATGAGATAATTTAGCTGAGAGCATGACGAGATGATTTAGCTGCTAAATGATCACTATTTTGGTAATTTAGCTAAATAAGCGTATGACACACAGCCGTTTAATGATAATTTAGGCCTTAATTATAATTTAGCTGCGCTATGTGTCAATGGTATAAGCGGTATGGTTGATTGGTGAAGTAAATTGCATCAACTATATTAAATATTTTTTTTTCGCTGGATATTTTTCTACCTCTTGGATAGATTAACGCCCTTTCCTCAAAGTATAGTTGAATTGTTCCAGTCTTTTGAATCTGTCTGAATCTGCGTACATATTTTTGAAGTAAAGAGTATCGGAATCACTCTTTCTGTAATTCAAAATCGTACGCATATGGTAAAAAAAGTGAACACCTTGTACATGCCCCCCCTTCGGAGCACACCAATTTCGGTTCGAATTATTATTTTTTCTTTCTGTATATCAAATGGATGGAATGGAACTCTGAACGCAGAGAGTTATTCGGTTCGCTGGCCTTCGACCTCGACTTAATCCTGGAATGAGGCAGGAAAATAGAGTAGAGTTCAACGCCATCAAAACGCAGACCTGTCATCTTTCTCTTTACATATCACTATCAGGATTCCTTAATGCAAGGTATTGCCATAAATCGATTCCAAATTTAAAAAATTTAAAATCGATTTAACCTCTGGCTCATCATTTAGTGAAGGGACGAAACAAACATTAACATCCCACACCAAGTACAGATAATAAAAACAAGAAATTGAGAAAAAATTCACATACATCGGTGTCAACTAGCGTTAAGTCTACGTCTTAAGCACTGCTTATCAATAGAGAAGTCGAATACATCAGCATTCTTATTAACTTCTCTCGCGAGACGCGAAATCGGTTCATTCATACCATAGTTTGTCCGGTGAAAACCAATCCGCAGCAATCTAGGACACCTTCGCAAAAATTTACCAGTATCAAAGCACATCAAACCCAAAAGGGTGGAGGAATCAACTAACCCTGTAAGAAGGTTATGAGCGAAAATTACATCAGCTACTTCTCGTCGTTTCGAAAGCGATGACATATTTAATAGCTGAAGTCGATCAGTATAAGGAGGAAGACGAACTCTGTCGTTTTTATTATATAATTATATAATTAACGTGACATAAGGCTGTTCTTACAAATTTACGCTGAATCGATTCGATTCTGCCAATATGCTCATTATAATAAGGAGGCCAAACTTGAGAAGCATATTCAAGGTGAGATCTAACGAAGGTGTTATAGAGACTTAATCTAACAAGCGAATTGTTAAATTCCTTGGATAAGCGAGTAGTAAATCCCAACATTCTGTACTATCTTATTAATATGCAAACCAAAATCAATTTTTTGGTCAAATGTAACACCTAGGTCAATAATGGAGCTGACTCGATCCAAAATACAGCCATTAAGACTATAAATTATCACAAACGGAGAGATTTTTCTAGTAAATGATATAACATGACATTTATCCAAATTCAGTCTAAGACCATTATGGCGACACCAATTACTAAAATTAATCAAATCCGCATGAAGAAAATTGTCAGAGTTGGAATTAAGAGATTTAAAGATTTTAATGTCATCAGCATAAATGAGAACTTCCGAATATTTAAAAACAGATGCAACATCATTAATGGCTAGGATGAAAAGAAGTGGCCCCAAATGACTTCCTTGAGGAACACCAGAATGCGCAACAAATGGTTTAGAAGTATAACCCCGAAAAAGAACTTGGTGAGCTCTATCACTTAGATATGACTTAATCCAATTGATCAACCAAGTAGGAAAACCCAACAAGTTCAATTTCAATAATATAATGGAGTGAGGTAATTTATCAAAAGCCTTACTCAAATCAGTATATATACAATCAACTTGCTTCCCCTCTTCAATAGTTAAAATGGATTTATTTGTAAACTCCATCAGGTTAGTGACAGTGGATCTACTCCTGACAAAACCACGTTGTTTAATCGAAATTAAGGATTTACAGTGAAATGACATACTCTCATACACTATAGACTCAAAAAGTTTTGGAATAGCTGACAGTTTAGCTATTGGTCGATAGTTTACAATGGCTGATTTAGCTCCATTTTTGTGGGTCGGTATGATAAAGGATGCATTCCACACAGCAGGGAAAATCCCAGTTTTAAGAGATCTCTGGAATAGTAGAGAGAGTGGTTCAGCGATAGAGAGACAGCAGTGTTTAAGGACAACAACAACAAAGTCACTACCACTAAAAGATCCACTGAAGAAAGTGGCAAACAAATTACAAATAGTAAATTGATCATTACTATTACTGCCAAGGAATTCAAAAGAAGCTGGATAACCATCAGATTTACGCTTACAATTAACAAATTTCCAAAACCTCAAGGGATCTCTAATAATATCCGACTGCACTTTAAGCAAATATTCAGAATACAAGCGAGAAGATAAATCTTTGAATAAGTCATAATATTCTTCATACAAACGAAAATCAGTGTCATTCTTCGTCCTAGTAAACCTATTCCAGGCAGCACTGCGAGAATTGCGAATTGCACGCAACTCACTAGTGTACCAGGGATAAGACAATGAGATATTTTTGCGATAGGTAAAAGGAACTGTAGCAACAAAAAATTGGTACAGGATATAATAAAAATCAACAACGGCACCCTCAAAATCGGGATTGTCAAAAATTTCATTAAAGTTGAAATTAGAGATAAGGTTGTCCAACTGCGAAAAATCTGCCTTAATGAAATCGAAAGATAGCTCTTTCTCACTAGGACTGAAAGAATGCTCCTCGTCAATTATAAGAAATATATTAACAGGAGGGTGCAAGACATCAATGGTCGAAATTGAGGTTACGCTCTCTTCCACGGAACAGGCACAGTAATCAGAATAAAAAACTAAGTCAAGCTGTCTTCCATAGGAGTTCTTAACAAGGCTAAGTTGCTGGAGACTAAGTGCAAATATACTATCAACAAAAAAGCATTCGAGAGAGGACGAAGCATCAGAAACTAAGAGAGTAGAATCATCGTCAGAGAATGACCAAGAAAGACCTGGAACACTAAAATCACCCAGTAAATTGAGTTCGTCAGAGATATTCATACCATTATGAACAAAAGCTATGCAGTCAACTGTTTTTTCATATAAAGTCCAAGGACTCAAAGAGGGTATATATGTCAAAAAAACATAAATATCCTTCTTAAACGTGATGTTCCAACGGCGTCCTCTAAGTTAGCCTATAATAGCGTACCAATTAGCTCTTCAGATGAATTTATCGTATTAGGCGTAAAGTTAAATAACCACCTTGGACCAAACACATGTCTGATGTTGTCCTTGATACCTCCAAGCGCCTAGGTATACTTCGCAAATGCAAAAAATATTTTACGCCTCTCGACCTAGCCACCGATCTCGTTTCGAGTACAATTCGCATTTATGGGCTGGGGCACCCAAAACACACCTTGCGCAGCTCGTTCGAATCCAAAAACACGCGTTCTGACGAATTGAAGACGACACCATTACGATTTCTGTTGACTCCCTGGTGCATCGTAGGAATGTTGAAGCACTCAGCACTTATTATCGCTACTTTCATGGTAAATGTATTGCGGAACTTAGATCACTCTTCTTCCCAGTTTTCCCCGAAATACTCGTCAAGCTAAACGCTCTCACGAGCTTACCATCAACCCTATTCCTACTTGCACAGTGGAATATAGACAGTCATTCATCCCTCGAATGTCCAAACTTTAGAACTCATTGCCTGCTAGCATATTTCCATGCGAGTTTAACCTACAGCGCTCCAAAAATAATGTCGATCGCCTATTCCATCACTCTCCCCCAAAATTCCTAAAAGAGTACCAAATTTTATCCTCTTTCTATACCGACATAGCTGTGCAATGCATTAAAGGGTTAAAAAACATAAAAGAAAAAAATGCACGTGCAAAATTTGAAGTTTGTATCTTTTACCAAAGCCGTAAAACAATAACTGAAAGTTTTCGAGATTTTCACTCAACACCTCCATCCCCTACACCCTCCAAACTAAAAATTATTAATTAACCAAAATTATAGGCCATATGCTCTACAATCTGACAATATTTCAACTTAATATCTGCATTGGATTTCGAGATGTAACGGTTTGATATTTTGAAAAGTGAACCATTTTTTAAATGCTCCCCATTTCCCCATTACTATAATTTCCAAATGTTATATTTTTCTCATATACCGCTAGTATTGCGTAATATATGTATGTTCCACGTTTCAATTGCACTGCGTAAGAGATAGTCGAGATAAGTGTTTTTATTTGCACCACCTTATAAATTTTGGCCTCCCTATAAGTTGATTATGGTGGAATTAAGTGTCACCTAAATGGTTATGAAATGTGAATTTTTTATGTCAAGTAGTTCTGGAGATAGAAAAAAAAAATTGGCCGACAATTTGTTTTTACCCCCACCCCTTTTCGGTCCCCAATGGTTACAAAATTTAAATTTGTATCTAAGTTTGTCCCACAAATCTCACTATATGTGTGTTAATTTTCAGCTTTCTAACTAAAACCATAGTTAATATATTTGAATTAATAGTTTTCGACTCTTTCGCTAGCACCGCATCCCTCTCAACTCCTACGCCCCCCAAAATTGGTGTTCGCTTGAAATCAGCACCGATCTACTATCCATCCAAAAATCAAGTTTCTAACTTTAATGGATTGGGAGTTAAAGTGTGCTGAGCATTCACGTACGACGTATGGCGTACAGACGGATTTGATGTTGCAGTTTTAGGGTGATTTAGTCATGAAACGCGAAAAAAAAATTTCAGGTGGTAATTCTTTTTCCCATGACTTTATTTTTAGAATAATAAAGTAAAATAGATATTTGCAGATACCTCCTCAAGTAGCTCCCCGAGGAGGTATCTGGGGTCTTCCCCTTCAAATTATTTATTCGTTTCATTATTTAGAATCCTTTTGACAAGGATTTTCCAAATTAATTGTGCGTTCATTGTCGTAGTTTCACAGCGTACTATCATTATATAGCACTAAAAAGGATCAAATCTTGGAAAGATTCGTGGTTTACCAATGAGTGCCTTGAAGCAATTAGAGCCAAGAAGCAGTCTTTTCAAGTTTTCCACAACAAAAATAGGGACTCATTAAAAGTGTCAAGAAACAACTGCAATAAAATCTTAAGGCGTGCTAAATTTGAACATGACCAGAAACGTCGACTTAAGATCATTGAGAATCCCATCAAAAAAATCTTTCTGGGCATTTGTGAAATTTGTCAATAACAATTTCTCCTCTTCCTCTTCTCGATGACGACCGAACCGTTGTTGATCCAGTTGAAAAAACAAATCTTTTGGCAGCAAACTTCGAAAGAAACTCTAAGCTTCCACCGTCAAATCAGAGTCCTCCGTGTTTACCGGACTCGGGCTTCTTGCTGCCACCACTTCGTTTTCGAACTAGGGTTATTTTCAGGATCCTGCAGGAGCTCAACACTCACAAGTCTACTGGCCCTGATGGCATCTCCCCCATTGTCCTTTAAAATTGCGATCTGGTGATCTCCTTGTCTATTTAACTGAGCGTTGTAACTCCTGCATCCACAAATTCGGAGAAGGTCATGTACTTGCTCTTGACATTGCTAAAATGTTCCTTAGCTAAGCTGAAGGCCTATGGTTTTAATACAACTTTTCTTAAATGGATTGAGAGTTTCTCTCCGAGCGCTCTATTAGAGTCGTGCTAGACGGAGTAACTTCTGCACCCTTTTCCATTGATTCCGGCGTCCCTCAGGGCTCAGTTTTATCTCCTACCCTCTTTTTAGTCTTCATAAACGACCTTCTGTCAGCTACTCTCAATCCTATTCATTGTTTCGCAGATGACAGCACTTTGGATAACACCTTTTAATATGACTCCCCTGCGGACGCACGCCCAACATCAGTGGCCTCATGCCGTAATGAGTCAAAACAGTCATTGAACTCTGACCTCAGTTTAATACTGGAATGAGGCAGGATAAACAGAGTAGAGTTTAATGCCTTAAAAACGTAGTCCTGTCATCTATCTCTTAAACATAACGTTCTGCCGTCGGCCGCTAATATGTCCTTAAATGGTGTACAAATTTCACCTTCTGCAGACTTCACGTTACTAGGCGTAAAATTTGATAATCGCCTTGATTAGAGCCAACACATCTACGAAGTTGCTCTTGATGCTTCGAAACCTCTAGGTATTCTGCGGAAGTGTAAGAAATACTTTCCTGCGTCCGAATTGGCTACCATCTATAAGGCTTATATCCTACCACGTCTTGAGTACAACTCGCATGTTTGGGCTGGGGCCCCAAAATCACATCTGGTATTTCTTGACCGTATCCAGAAACATGCATTCCGATTAATTGGAGATGAAGCTATATCAGTCTCAGTTGATTCCCTCGAGCACCGTCGAAATATCGATGTACTCTGCATTTACTATAGATACTTCCATGGTAAATTCACCAAGGAACTAAAAGCCGTAATACCACCTATATTTAATGACCCCCGGAATACTCGCCAAGCTGCACGCTCACATGAGTACAACGTGAAGCCCTTGCCGTGAAGAACAGTGAAGTTTAGGCAGTCCTTCAGTGTTGTGGAATTCATTACTAGGCAATCTTTTTTCCCACTGAATACAACCTTCAGCAGTTCACCGCCACTTCAAACTCTTCCCACCTGTGTTTTCCTGATGATTTTCCCATTTCCTCATGTTTCCCTTACCTATGTCGAATTAACCGTGCATCGCGCATTAAAGGGTGACCCCCTAAGTTAATTTCGATAAACATAAAAACAAAAAGGATTTCAGGGTTACATGCACATGGGCTCGAACGCAAGCACACCGATTGTTCTTAACGGACACGATGTTGAAGTGGTGCAAGAATTTTGTTATCTCGGAATCCTTGTCAGCATGGACGGCGGATCCGAAAAGGTTACTGATGCTTGTCTAAATAAAGTACGTCAGGCTTTTGGTATCCTTTCCCCTTTCTGGAGGTTAAGAGAGATCTCCCTTCGCACAAAGCTGTGAGTCTTCCGTGTTGTTATATGGTTGTACTACGTGGAAAGACCGTTCGACTTGCCAAGAAACTACAGACTTTCGTGAACCAATTTCTCCGAGGCATTTTAGGAATATTCTGGCCAGAAGTAATCTCCAACGACGAACTTTGGAGTACAACTCGCCAGACTAAAATAGGTATTGAGATTCAACGGCGGAAGTGGCAGTGGATCGGAAACATCGCTAAACAGGCTCTGGATTATAATCCTCAAGGAAGACGTCGGGTTGGTCGACCATGTCACACATGGAAGTGAGCAGTTGAGCAGGAGGCCAGAGGAATAAACAAGTCCTAGCAACAGCTTAAAACCGATGCTCAGGATCGCACCTTGTAGAAGAGAGTTTTTTCTCTCCTAAGCCCCTATAGGGGGTCTTAACAGGAATTTGATTTGATCAGGATTCCTTAATGCAAGCAATTGCCATAAATCGAATCCAAATTTAAATATAACAGAAGTATTGGGCGTAAAACCCAATCATATTACACTCTAGATGAAATAGAAAGGTGTTTATTGTACCGGAAAATATGTCATCTCAAATTCTTTCGAAAAGTGGATAGTGACCTTTGTATGGGAGGTGGTAAAAGAAGAGGAGCGAGGTTTGTAATTTTTGTACATAACACCGAACGTAGTATACAAAATGTTTTATGCTGAATTTAAAGTTTGTAGATCAGATAAATGTAGTTTGTAGATCAGATAAATATTTTTTGACGTAAATTATATTCTCATTATTACACTACGACACAATTTTCAAAGTCAATGGTTTCGGAGAAAAATCAATTTCTTTAAATTCCGAAATTTCATGAGATTTGTATGGGAGGGAGTAGAAGGAATGGAGGGATATGACCCGTTCACGAACTTAAAGCTACTTTTTTGCTAAAAATGACATATGAAAAATTTCAGTACGATAGGTTAAAGCTTTCAAGAGTTAAGTTGTAGACAGGCGGACAGATAGACAGACAGACAGAAGATCACTCGGTTTTTGAGAGACAACGAATGTTTCTGTACCCTTGGAGACTCTGTGCGAGCATTATTTCTTAACGTTACAAACGATAATGCAAACACAACATACTCTCAAATTTCATCCAGATTATAAAAATTGAAAGTCGATTTATCCCCTGGATCATCATTTAGTGAAGAGACGAAACAAACATCAACATCCCAACACCAAATACAGATAATAAAATTATATGCAATTCATATCCTTTTTCTTGCCGTTGTTATGCTTTGTTCTAACGTTTTGGACTATAAAAATGGAACGTATAAGATGGCTTATTCCTGGACATTCTATTACACTGGGATACAATGCAGAGTAGCGAGTATGCTCTGGATTAAATTCGTCGTCCTAGATCGTTAAAACTTGGTGAAAATATTGTGCATGGTATCATCATTAACTTAACTAAAAACGATAAAGATTTACCATATATCGTACTGTGCAATCTGAATTGATCAATAAAAGTTATTTATTTCAGAATTTCGTGAATATCTGTACAAAATTTCAATCGAAACATTTGAAAAGTTGAGCAAAATCGAGTTATTTAGAAAGTTTAACTTTAGAGTTAACGATGGGCAACAGTTGCATTTAACGACCGCCATATCAGAAAACCAATAAACGTGATTCTTATTAAATTTTCAAACGAAAGGCAACACGAGGTTTTGTTACGTTTAATTTAAAAACCTACTTCATAAATATTTATGGTATGCAAAAGTTCCTGGTGAATGTATAGAAGTACTCGTAGAGGTACCATCGACTAATTAAAATACTCGTATCGACGTATCCATTATTCTCATATTTGTTGGATTTTTGGCAACACATTTCAAGTATTATTTTCATTGGCCACGTTTATACGGCTCACGCTAATTCGAATTAAACTGTTCTCGGTGTTAACTTAATACGATTCCAGTTTATATCGCAAGATGTTGTATCAAACTAATCTCTTTGCTTTACATGTATGTATTTATTATTAAAATAATAAAGTAAAATGATTTAATTTTTTTATCCATTGGCGTTTTTGAAATGATTATATCTTTAGGACTACTTGATCCAAAAGATTATTATTTTAAGATCAATTAGGTGGCATACAGTTCCACTATAATCTAGTAAAAGGAAGGCCAATAATTGTGTGGGGAAGGATCACAGGGGGGGTGTGGTGGTGGTGGTGCTATGTGTTGCAGCTTAAAACATATGTATATTAAGCTATACTAGCAGAATACAAGAAAAATATAAAATTTGGTCATAATAGTAGTGGGCGGAATGGGGAGCATTTCAAAACTGGCGCACTTTTCAAAATTTCGAACCGATTTAAGATTTAAAACAGGTATTAAGTTTAAATTTTGTCAAATTGTAGAGTTATACGGTCTATAGTTTTCGTAAAATTTATTTATGCTTATTTGGAGTCAACAAATATCTGGTGCCCATCAATAATATATTCCCAGCAGTTTTCCAGCATCTCTTTAAATGAGCAGCTCTAAATCCACCTTGGTATTAACCAATTACTTTGTCAGCATAGGGCTTAATTCTCTTTTACAGAATCAAGATCTTATAAGACATACACAACAAAGATATTCCTCGGTAGTTCTCGCAGCAGAGTTTGTCACCTTTTTTATAAATTGGACATATGATACTCCTACTACGTCAATCTTCAGGAAATGTTTCCTGTGTCCATATGCCCGTGACTAATCTATGTGGGAGATGCGCTATGCAGGTCTCGTCGGCTTCCAGCTGAGATTTGATCAGTTCACAGCACTTTGTTGTTCGGGTGGTTCTTCAGGGCCGTTTTTACTTCGCGATGGGAGAACTCAAGGTGAATCCTTCGTCAGTTGTAACATCAGTTTTACCTGCTATTATGATTGATTATTCAGATCGAAATCTACTCTTAAGCTTTGATCTGATTAATTCATTTTTAATTAATTACTTGAATCAATGGGCTGCACGCAGAGTGCACAGATATATCTTGACTGCTGGACACCTACCTTTAAATAATTCTCGATTTCTTCTTCATTATATAAAGAATTTTCTATATGCTCTTTAGAAACTACACGGCTAGAAATTTTGGTGTAAATTCCATAACAAAATGATATTCATATAAATCCTTACAAATTTTTTATAAAATGAATATTATCCATCTCGATCAATTTTATAATTATTGAGAATGAATTTTTACTTTTACTTATAGAACCATTTTAGTATAAATGTTATTCGCATTATTTATGAAATTATTTTATAAAATAAATGTATAAAATTAATAGTAAGAAATGTTCACTATGTATCCACAGCTCCTATCTAATCTAGCCTTTAATTTATTGAGATCTTTATACCTCTAAAGTATAAACTTAATACTCTTGTAATCCGGATAAAATGTACTTCTACAACATTACCTCTCAATCTGTAATTCTTAACAGTTTTATCAAAAACAATTTTAATATTTCATAATATTTATTTCAATATTAAAAAATAAAATATATTATAATACAAAATTAAATTACAGTTTTAGCCATATAAATATGCTATAGAACTAAAGTATATATTTTTAAAGGACAATTTTCCCGATTTCAACATTTTATTAAACGTGACGTTTCGGTCTCTGCTTAAAACATTTATCAAAGAGTTTCATAAAGTTCTTCAACCAGTTTGATAAAGGTCTCAGCAGAGACCGACACGTCATGATTGGTAAAACCGGAAATCTTTTGTCTAAAGTCAAAATGAACTCTTAAAACATTCACCAAACCAAAAACTACAGGTGTTCAATTTGACTTTATAATATCGACGGTTGACAAGCAGATGTGTTTAAATCCAATTTTTTAGAAATTGTTTTTTTTTTTTAATCAACTTAGAGCGTTTTAAAATATTAAATGTTTATAATTTCGGCTTAAAATTATTCGAAATATGAAAAATATCGACTTATAATTTTTTCCAGTTTAATTATCACAGTGCATTTCGGTTTCAAAACGCGCTGATGAAGAATTTTCATTTTGGGATTTAGACACCCCAGCTTGTCAACCGACGATATAATATTAAAAATATTACTTTGAAGTTATATAGGTATATAAGGCGTTCGCTTGAAAAACTGTCTAAGTGACGATTAGATGCTTTTCAGATAAATGCAATTGGAATGATTGAGTTTTAAAAGCGAATACATCTTTTAATTTTTTTCGAAAATTTTAAATCACTAATACATATTCAGTGTCAAATCATAGTTAAGACGATGTTGCATTAAATAGTAAAAACGTTTTAACTCATAACACAACCAGTAAAAAGTGCAAGTAAAAATTTACAAATCATTAATTACAAACAAACCCAAAATTTTTGGGATGTTTTTGCAATCAGTGTGAGAAATTATAAAATAATAATATTAATTTTAAAACTATCTATCTACATTTATTGTACTTATATAACTACTACTAACAATACCTAACTAGCTAGGGTATAGCCTAGTCGGTAGTGTGTTGGTCTTGTAATGCGAAGGTCGTGAATTGAAATCCCGGCCGGCGCAATATATAATTCCGACACATGGCCTGCTATACCTTGGTCACCTCAATCTAAGAAAATGAAAAATTCGTAGAAAGAGGGCTGTGCGAAGGGCTAACAACCCTTCTAAAATAAGTAATAAAAAATGTTAAGGAACCTGAATATCAGGAAGCCAAGGTCCGATTTGGGCTGTAGCGCCATTGTAGAATAGAACAATACCTAACTGCTATAATGTATGGCGATTAGTTGACCGAATTTCGCACATTAGTTAAAAAAAAAACAATATTGCATAAGAACGTTTTCCATTCTTAGATTTGAAAATTTGTGAATTTCACTATAAATTGGGAAAATTTTTATAAGACTTGGAAGCATATTATACATAGTTGAATACAAAACATCTATTTTATGCACACTTTTCACTGATAAACTTGTCCACCCGCACTATTTTGACGAGAAAAATAAACTGACGTAGTCAAGAATCAATGCAATTATGATGTAAATTCGAAGAGCAAATAAATTTCATCAGCATTTTATAATAAAAAAAAAATAAAATAAATATAAAAATCGTATGCATGGCAAACATTTGTCAATCACACGTACAAAACCTATCCCGCGAAGTTTATATAACGTTGTTATAAGAGCTATTGTGGTTAGTATAAGAAACCCCTTTATTTTGCAACTTTTGAGCGTCTTTAGCAATCCTTAAGATCTAATTTATACTGAAAGGAAGATAAAATTATTAATGACCATATTCTAGTATTCATTCAATAACTATCAGGATAAATTTTATACATAGTGGAACAAAATTTATTTTGCTTAAATTAGAGGCAAATCGTTATATTTAAATCCATATACACACCAAATTAATATAAAACATTTTTATATAATCGTTTTTCATAAAAACCTTACCAATTATCAGATACTTCACTTTTATAACAAAAAAATAATAGATGAGTTTTATCTTTTACACCAATATTTTTAACCGTGTACAAATCATAATACCTTCCATCTTAAGTAAATCGTCGGTTCCTTCCGCCAAAATGTTAGTTTATAGCCTATAAACGATCTTTCAATTCTGCATTACTTAACAACCATATTTCAGCTTCAATAAATACTAAAAATTTTATATTGATACCAAAAATTCTGTATTTTTTCATTAACTAATAAGGTTCATCAACAATATTTCGTATTTTTTCGTTGCAATCCATAAATTGCAAAATTTGCATGCTTCTGCTTACTATGCGTTATAATGCTTTTTGTTAATAGCGATGCTTATCGTCGCTTAAGAACTGATACCGCTTTTAAGCTCCACCATGCCGGATGGGGATTTATATTCTCCATAAAAAAAAAATTGATTTCATCAAAAATGGAGATAGGCGAAATCAGTTCTTCAGCGACATTATTTGTTTCAAGTGTCATTTATGAATTTTCCACATTTTCTTCGTTTTTAGTAACGATAGTAATTAAAATTGTAAATATTAGATTATCAAAATTGTAAATCAACAAAATTTCTAATTATTATTATTTAATTCTTATTTTTTTGTTTAAGATTTTCTATGTTTTGTAGATCGTAAAAAAAAATTTTTTTAATTGGTAAATAATATCAAAATTTATTAGTTGTGGTATTTTATTGTATAGTTGTCAATGTCATCAGTAAAACATTTACAGAGCGTTGTGGCCCTGTAACGGGTGCTGCCATCTCCCTTCCATTACCACCTTCCTGTGATGTGGATGCACCCCAACCCTTAGTCGATCGTAGACCATCTGTGCCATTAATGAAATGGAACGCTAGCAAAAGGAATGATGCGCCTACGCCTATCGCTGCCAGGCAAGGTTTGAGTTGCAGTTTGAAATGTTAAAAAATAATATTAATAAAATTAGATTAAAAAAAAAAATAATAATAATAAGAAATATTTGCTCATACTATTAATTTCGAATACTTCTATTTTTTGTTTTTCGAAAAGTATTTCTTTGTGTTTGTTTTTCGTTGTAGATATTCTACACCTACCATACTTACTATCAAGAAAATAAATACAAAGGAATTTGTGTTTATTTTTTTTATACTTAGTTTATTAACGTAACACTAGCACATTTGGGTTGATAAAATTAAATAAGGAGGTTAAAAGATACAATTACAAAATCTTACAACATTTTTTTGAATATTATGACACTTTCGTACTTGTAAATTTTCAGCCCAGAAAGCCATGGCCATGCCATGAACCAACTTACGGAAAAGTTTATAGCGTATATCTCTCATCTAAATGCTCCTTCAACAATATATCTATAAAAGCGCAAAGGGCAATTTCGTTGTAGACTTTAGCCTTTTTAATTTGTCTAACTAGACCGCGAAGGGTTAACTCTATTGATTTCTGGTCGGTATGTTGATTCCTATTAAGACAGACCTTGTTATGCCCTGTTCTTATGTGAAGGGCCACTAGTTTCTAGTTTGACGAAGAAGTTAAGACTTATAGGGCGATATGACTTAGGCTGTTCCCAGAAGACCACCCTCGCTTTTCCAAATTGTTGGGGACTTATCCCCATGTAAAACTGGCTTTAAAGATCCTTATCATTTTTGGCATTAGGATCTCTAGCTACTTCTGTAGTAATGCGGGGAATATTTTGTCTACTCCAGCAGATTTATAGGACTTAAAGGCGTTAATCGCCCATCTAATCTTTTCCGGAGTGAAGATTTTACCAGCAATGCTATTGCTGAACGGAGCCTGACGATACATCCATTCCTCTGCTTCTAAATCTAAATTTTTGTTGATTATTTTGGAGCCTGGGAGATGCGTTGCCAATAACACTTCCAGGGTTTTTGTGTAACTTTCAGTTAAGGACCTTTTCACAAAGTATTCTCCACGACGCTTTTTTCAACTTTAAAAGTTAATTGTATTCACTAAGGGATTTTTTATATTCATCCCAGTTACCAATTGTTTTTGCTCTATTGAACCATTTCCTAGTTTCTTTGCGTTTCGTCGCTAATTCCACGTTCCACTAAGCTGCGTGTTTCCCATTTTTCATATGTAGAACGGGACAACTTTGTTCGTAGGCATTTAGGACATCGTCAACTACAACTTGTTAACTACAGTATTGTGCAAATTAATGTGAACATTGGGTATTTCTGTGTTATTTCAACGCGGCAACAGTGCTGTGACAATTTTGACAGATCACATTCTGCATTAAGTTATTGTCAATGTCATTTTGTCGGTTCTTTTGACTAAGTTACACGTGTTTTTGTGTTTTCGTGCGAAATAGTATGTACATTTTAGATAGTTTTTCGTGTTTTTTGGCCTCATGGATATTACGCCAAGAAAAAGAGAAAGGATAATTACACTTAGTGATCACACATCCATGACGCAAAGAGACATTGCTAGTGTGTGTTCCGTGAGCTTGGGAGCAGTAAATAAGATAATCAAGTAAAAAAGGGAGACTGGATCAGTTAAAGTTCAGCGAAAGGGCAAATGTGCGAGAAAAAGGAAGACAACACCCCGGGATGAATCTTTTCTTTTAAAAAATAGCAAACTGAACTCCAGAAAGACAAGCTATGATCTTCAGCAAGACTTGCAAAACGCTGGAGTGAAAATTCACGACTCTACAGTTCTTAGACGCCTTTTGGAGGGAGGAAGAAAAGCAATGAGATCTCAAAAGAAGCAGCTTCCGACTGGAACTATGATGAAAAAAAGAATGATTTGGGCCAAAAAGTATGCTCATTGGACAGAAGAACACCGGAGAAATGTTTTGTTCTCTGATGAGACACACTTTTTGGTGCAGGGGTACCGATTACAATTCGTGCGAAAAGGTGTGGATAAAAAGTTGACTGCAGCTCACTTGGTCTAGACAGTGAAACATCCGATTAAAAAGATGTTTTTGTTTGACATGCTAGAAACATGTCTGTCCAGTGAACTGGAAAAAATTCAAGCAGTTGGCGAACCAATCTTCCAGTAAGATTCAGCACCAAGTCATGTTTCCAAGAAGATAGTGAAATATTTCAAGGGCAAAAAGGTTTCCCTTCTAGACTGGCCTGGAAACTTACCAGATCTTAATCCTATAGAGAACTTGTGGTCTATATGTAAGGCCAGATTGCTACAAATGGATTGTGCAAAAGTTAAGATGATTCAATCCAGGTGTGGTTCCGAGATGACAAAATCAAAGAGAGCTGCAAGAAGATAATTGATTCTGTGCCGAAACGAATTGAAGCTGTAATAAAAGCCAAAGGGGGACATATCCCCTATTGAATAACACTTACAGATTTATAAACTATAGTAATGTTTGTATTTTTTTCTTTTAATAAACCATATTAAACATCAATCTGTCTGCGTTCACATTAATTCGCACAATACTGTATTTCATCAATTCAGTACGGACTGCTTATTGAATTTTCTACGCTACGTACTTCATACTCAAGGATTTGCTGGTAAAGATTCCAGTTGGTACGTTCTGGATTTCCATACTGGCTTATATTTTATTATTATTGCAAATTTGCCAATGATTTGAAAGTGATGCTACTTTGTGTACATGTCAATTATCGAACTTGTCAATTAGGCAGGGGCTTGTTATGGTTAGGTCAAATACTATTCATGAAGGTTGTGGAGCTGCCTTTATTTATTATGTCTAATTTTTTTTTAAGGAATCGGACGAACGCACAGCTGTATCGGTGTAGGAATTTGAGAAAAAAAAACTTAAAGTGACGGCATACATTGCTTTTGAAGCACTGGAGGTTGTACTCGTTGGGAAACACTTTGGCTGGTAATGTGTTCCAAAGTCTTGACGTTCGGGAAATGAATGACTGCCTATATTTCACTGTACAAGATAGGTTAAGTGGTGTACACTTGTGCGCGTTCAGCTTGACGAGTATCTCGGGGAAAATTATGAAGTGGGCGTATGAGTGGGATTAGTTTCGCACTAGGGAGCTGTAGTGCAGCCTAGTGGGTAGCGTGTTGGTCCTACAATGCGAAGGTCGTGAGTTCAGATCCCGGTAGACGTAATATAATAGCTGCACACTATCTGCTTGGTTATCTCAATCTACGCAAATGCAAAATTCGTTGATAGAGAGTTGTGTGAAGGGCTTACAACCCATCTACAATAAATAATGAAAAAAAATGTTACCTAGAGGTCAGGAGGCCAAGGCCCGATTTGGGTTGTAGTGCCATTCTGGATGTAGGTAGCTCCACACTGCATTTATCATTAAAGTAGCGATAGAAAATGCTGAGTACTGCGAAATTTCTGCGATGCTGGAGAGAATCTACAGAAGATGTGATGGTCTCTTCTGCAATCAATCGGAAAACATGTTTTTGAATACGGACGAGCAACCCCAGCCCAAACATGCGAAATGTACTCTAAATGTGGTCAGCGTGAAATGCTTTGTGCACTTTCCGAGAATACTTAGACGATTAGAGACGTCGAGAGCAACATCAAAGATGCGCCGAGCCCAATTCAGGTGGTCATTTAATGCCTAAAAGTGTGAAGTTATTCGAGGTGCAAAGTTGTGCACCACCAAAGGTCACATTTTGAGATAACACTGGAACATCACATTTGAGGGATAGATGACAGGCCTGTGTTTTGGAGGCGTTGAACTCTACTCTATTTTTCCTGCCCCATTCCAGGATTAAGCTGAGATCCGAGTTGAGTAAATGGAATAACTTCACGCGATTAGAAGCAATAGAATGCATGTATGATTCTGCAGCAAAGTTAAATTCGTAGGTGTTATCTAAAGTATCCGTAAAACTATGGATTGGATTGAGAGTGGACGACAGAAGGTCGTTGGTGAAAACTAAGAAAAGAGTTGGAAATAAGACAGTGCCTTGAGGGGCGCCAGAATCTATTGGGAAAGAGGAAGTAGTAACGCCATATAATAATACTCTTAGAGTGCGTTCAGAAAGAAACTCTCAATCCATTGAATAAGGGTAGCATTAAGACCTATCGCCCTATGCTTAACTACGAGACATTCATGCCAAACTCTGTCAGAAGCTTTTGCAATGTCAAGTACAAGAACTTGACATTCGCTGTGTTAATATTATGCATGACTTCCAACGTTGTGTCAAGTAGGCCAAAAGATCTCCCGTGGACCTTTCAGAACGGAACCCATACTGACGATCATGGATATTTAAGAGATATTTAACGATTTTGCGATTGATAGCAGTTTCAATTACTTTCGAGAGCACTGAAGTAATGGCTATCAGGCGGTAGTTGGTGGGGTTCGCTTTGCTGCCTTTCTTGGGAATTGTTATTAGTAAGATAGTCTAAAAGTGACTCACTTCTTTTACTGATGTTACTACTTCTCCATATAATGTGATATGCTTTGGCGTCGCAGTCCAGGATGACTGGTAAGTTGTGGGTCTTGCTGTACTTCACTAGGTCCTTGAATTCCTCACCGACAGTAGGCCGAGGCAAGAATCGCCTCTTAAAATTCTCCTGCCTTTGGGATTTTCAGCAGGACTATTACTAAATCTGTTTGGATGAAAAGAGGCATAGGCCTTAAGATAATTAACTTGGGAAAATATTAAAAGTGCAGTTTGAGGCCTGTCGCTATTTTTATCAAAAATTATCTTACCCATTTTTCGAGCAACACCAATAATTTCGTAATTCGCGGCCCTTAGTTCTTACAGAAAGATCACATGGATTTCCTACTTTGCGAATCCCTATATTAATACGTCCATGACCGCTGTTGCACGATGGAGACTGAGATTCGCCTGAATAACTTTCAGATTATTCAGATTCATCTGTGCCGGGCTGCGGCTTGCCTCTTCTATTCTCGTTCACTTTTCTGGGGAGAGTCACACTTGAAAGGATTTTCTATCCGCAATATGGTAAGTGGCGGTCTTTTGTAGGTTTTCGTGACCGTAGAATTAACCTCTACAGTCACTTCACGCACTGTTTCTGAAGGAGTAGTTATTTCGTTTCGTTAGCGTGTTGGTTTACAATGCGAAGGTCGTGAGTTCAAGTCCCGGTCAACGCATAATTCTAGTACACTACCTGCTCCAATATACCTTGGTTACCTCAATCTACGAAAATGAAAAATTCACAAATAGAGGGTTGTGCGAAGAGCTAACAACTCTTCCACAATAAGTAATGAAAATGTTAAGGAACTTGAAAATCAGGAGGCCAAGGCCCGATTTGGGCTGTAGCGCCATTGAAGAAGTTATTTCGTTTACCATCTCTTTAACGGCTTTAGGGGTGGCATCTACCACTAATTTTGGAATACCATGTTTTGCTTCAGTTAATTACCCACGAGTGGTAAGTCACTCCTGGCAGAGCTTCGCATTACCGAGCACTACCAATAATTTTGCACTTCGCGGCCCTTAGATCTTGCAGAAGGACCACATGAGTTTCCTGCTTTGCAATCTGGCACGATGGAGATAGAGATTTGCCTGAATAACTTTCGGATTTCAGATTTTTAGTCATCTAAGGTGGACTGAGACTTGCCACCTCTGGCCTCTTTGACTTTAATGGGGAGAACCACACTTGAAAGGTTTTTCTATCCGCTGTATGGTAAGTGGCGGTAAGGAAAGGGGTGGCATCGACCACCAATTTTGGAATAGCATGTTGTGCTTCAGTTAATTACCCACGAGTAGCGACAGAAAGTAGAGTCACTCCTGGTAGAGCTTGGCATTACCAGGGGAAGGCTAATTGATGAACCATTCATCCTTGGCATATGCTGTTCCATCGTAGATTGGGGTTTTTTTTTATTATTTTCAAGGGTTACTCCTGTAGTGTTGTACTTAAAATTGGTAATATAGGTAGTACGTACATTTGCAAATCACTTTAGGAATAAATCCCCTTATAACCACTGATATCTCGAGGTCTGCCTGAAAAATTGCCAGTTCAGATTTCAAGAGGGCCATTGCTGTGATAGGATACGGAACCGACAGCTACCTGGACGATTTCAATCCCCTGTACTACATCCGCCAAATACCATCGAGAGGATACGGAACCGATGCAAGCAAGCTGTTTGACTTTATTCCCCCCTATCTAGATAAGATACGTAGCCGACAGTAAACTGTTCGGATTGTTCCACCCTATCTGTAAATCTTTTAGCATTATCCAATTTGCACTCTGAGAATGGGATCTAAACAACAAACAATTGTAGAATTCGGTGAACAAATTATTAGAATCCCTCACTTCTTCCACTCCCTCCCATATTAACTCCACCATTTCCCGAAACACAACTAATCCACTTACTGATTATGGGGCCAAAATTGGATGCAAAATATTAGTAAGAACCAAAAATTTAAGCCAATACTCATTTCATCCCTTCCCATTCGAAATGTCATTGATAACAACTCAATTTTCTTGGAAAGTGCAAAGGCCACTAATTTGAAATGATGATTTTAGTTGTCCGGATTTCAGAATGTTATGCTTTCTTAAGTGATACGTTTCGGTCTCTGCTGAAGCCTTTATCAAACTCAATGTATGCTTAAGCAGACACCGAAACGTCATGTTTAATAAAAAATCAGAAATCTCTCCTTTAAATGTGTTAGAGCCATTACTCTATGCCGATCGACATACAACAGGATCCGTAGGTGAGAAGGCATGGAAAGCTATATGTACGTACTTGATTTTTTCGACCAGCTGTTACCTAGCTCAGGTTCCAACAGTTTCTTTTTATCGAGAATGATACTTGATATGAATATACTTTGCGCTTTAGGATAATTGAAATGTTTGAACCTTTTAGAAAAAAATGAATTCTTAGTGGTAAAAACAACCAGTTCTGGTTTGGAATTAACTGCCAGATTTGAGCTTTAAGCCCAACAGCTTACCATTACATCTTTTAGGTTACTTGTGATGGATGAAAGAAACTATACTGAAATTATTTTTTCATCATAGTGACAAGGAGATACGAGTATTACTACTCTGTGGTGATCTCTATCTTATACATCGGTTTAGATGACTTTCGATTAGGCCCGACTGAATAGTTGTAGATCTTACCTTGGATATGGTCTAATAACGAAAAGACTACTCTGCTTCTACTCGTATATCGAAGAAATTGTTTTGAATAGTGATGATGATATTTAGCCAGAGTGTAGTGTCTGCACTGAATTGTCTTTTCCATTAAACACATCAAAAGATGTTCGTCAGAAGGCTAGGATTTGTGGGTTTCATCCGTCCTTGAAGGATGCTTATTTCAATATTATTTCACATGAAAAACGAATGCAAACTTATTCAGATGAACAAATAAATTGAAATGAAAAAATGTCCTTTAGAGCTACAATGATTTAATATGAACGAGAATATTACAATGAAAACTGTTATTTTTGTTGCTCAATTGTTCAAGAACGGAATATGATCAAAACTACATAATGCTTTAAAAGGAGAAAATATTTAGATTGAAGGTAGACATTTTTGAAGGATATAAAAATAGGTAAATACTCGTGCATTATTCGATGATATCCATTTCAGGTAAACAAATAAACAAACGGAAATTTCACTATTGCAGCTTATTTAGGATAATTTTTAAGCGGGCGCAATTTTTACTTAAAATCCCACCTCTGACACCAGTTGAAGGGCGCTCGGATTCGTAACAAACAAACTTTATTCAATTGCCCTTCATTCCCTTTCAGCCTTTTTCGCACTAATTTCGCGCAATCAATAACACGACCCTATCGCCTTCCAAATTCCGACTGATACTGCTGATCGTTCCGTACAGAGTTTTCACTGTGCTCATGGTATTTCGCCAATCTGTCAACGCCTTTCCACTTTATTCAAGTCCTACTCCGTCACTTCTTCCTTCCCAATTTCGCTGAGGCCTTGGCGATCTCTCCTTATGGTATCGATGACTACACAGCCATACCGAATTACCTCCTCGGAAACGGGAAGAGTTGCATCGTACATGTTGTCGGTGATTGATGTGTTCGATGGCCAAATAGCTTTTATTTTTGTTGAGTTTATATTTCCGCTCGGTTCTTTTCAAGTCGATTTTGAAGATCACGGCATTTTCCAATTTCCGATCATTCGTTTCTTGCGACATCCAGGGTTTCTCACCGCTTTGCACATATCCCACAGATTTTTCAGCACTAGTTAGAAAAGTGTTTCTGGTTGCCTCCCAATTGGCGTCCAGTGTGCGCATTTCATATTCACCCAATGTGGATGACTTTTCGCGTAGAATAGTGGTGTATTCGCGTTTTTTGTTGGGATCTCTGAGTTTATCCACATTAAGATTGCGCTTCATTTGAAGAATTTGTGGTCGTCGAAAAGCTGCTGTACACAATCTCAAGCAGGCAACCATCAAGTGGTGGTCGCTCTCCACGTCAACTCCACGTTTCGCTCGCACATCGAGAAGACATCTTCTCTATCGGCGACTTATAGCCAAATGGTCGATCTGGTTCTGAGTAACACCATCAGGGGAAACCCAAGATGTTTTATGATGACTCTTGTGTGGAAAAAGGGTCCCTCCGATGACCATTTGCCGAGTACTACAAAACTCTACAAATAATTCGCCGTTTTCGGGTCTCTTAATCCAAGGTCGTGACGCGTCGACCCAAGGGTCACCATGCCTCCCCATGACGTGTTCTAGTCCATTGTTGTCTGATCCAACCTGGGCGTTCATATCTCCTGAGATGATAATAATATCACCTCTTGGAACACGTTCGAAGGTAGCTAACTTTTAGTTGGCTATAAAACTCCTCTTTGTCACTAGATGTTGCGGTATTAGTTGGTGCGTAGCACTGCAGAATTGTGACGTTTCTGACTCTGGTCGTGAGCCTGACGACGATAAGCCTATCCGAGATTGGTTCCCAGCTAATGAGACTGTTTCTCGCTCTCGGTGTAAGGACGAACACCAAGCCACATCTGGCTTCACTTTCAGGGCCAATGTACAGAATGTTGTTTTTGATCGGGGTTCGTTCTTCTCCTGATCCTGTCCACCTGACCTCGCTCCAGCCCAATATTTGGATGTTTATAGTGCTCCATTGCACGGTCGATCAATGATTGGCGGTGCAAGGACCGTGTGACCCCAGTCCTTCTCCCATTATTCAATGTTCGAACGTTCCAGAAGCCAATCATAGTCCGTTTCTGAACGCCAAAAGTCGTTACCGTAGAATCCGTCCGTATCCGAGGCGCTGTATCCGTTTCTCGTATCAGTTAGGATTTAGGATCACGAGTGATAATCCCATGATCCAGTGAGTGTACATTTCCCATTTTTAGGGCAAGCAGGACTGGCTGTGAGTGAATTCTACAGCCCACATCCCACATGGGACGTTACATATGAAAATAAAAAACGCCCAATCTGACAGGTTGCCCAAACTCTTTCAGGTGCCTTGTTATTTCTTCTTCATAGAGTAACTCTAGGTATAGCCTAGTGGGTTGCGTGTTTGGTTTACAATGCGAAGGTCGTGAGTTCAAATCCCGGTCAACGCATAATTCCACCACACTACCTGCTTGAATATACCTTGGTTACCTCAATCTACGAAAATGAAAAATTCGTAGATAGAGGGTTGTGCGAAGAGCTAACAACTCTTCCGCGATAAATAATGAAAATGTTAAGGAACCTGAAGGTCAGGAGGCCAAGGCCCGATTTGGGCTGTAGCGCCATTGAAGATAACTTTATGGGGCAGTTCTATGTTGAGTACGGTGAATAAATTACATAACTAAATGGTAGATAATTAATCTGAGTGTAGTCTAGTGGGTAGTGTTGGTCTATAATTCTCGGTAGTTAAAATTCCATTCGATGAAGCGCACTGCTTGTGTGGATACATCTGGGCCAGATCAATCTGCGAAAATGAAAAATTTCGTAGATATACGGTTTTCAGAAGGGCTAACAACCCTATCACAGTAACAAATAACGAAATCACGTAAAACTACGAAATATTTTTCTATCATTTGGAGGTGGCAAAGTAAAGCGTACACCAGGCAGAGTATCTTATAGGAACGGCCATGCTGATAAGCTTTCGAATTTGAAGTTTTACTTGACAATTTGTGTTCTGTGACAGCTCAGCTAGTTGCACTCTTTTACAATTATTGTTAATATAAGCGAAAGGTCGAAGTCTCGGTAAATAGTGCAGGTTGAAAAGATCGCAATCGGGGAATAATTATGCTCGAATTTAAAAGGTCGATTTTTTATATTTCTGCAATGGCGCTACAGCCCAAATCGGGCCTTGGCCTCCTGACATTCAGGTTCCTTAACATTTTTCATTACTTTTGTGGAAGAGTTGTTAGCCCTTCGCACAACCCTCTTTCTACAAATTTTGAATTTTCGTAGATTGAAGTGACCAAGGTGTATCCAAGCAGGCGATGTGCTGGAATTATATATTGCGCCGACCGGGATTTGAACTCACGACCTTCGCATTACAAGACCAATACGCTACCTACTAGGCTACACCCTAGCTCCTAGGTAGATGGTACATTAATATTTTATGAATTATTAAAAAAATATAAATTATATGTAGGGGAACCTGGGGCACAACGGGGTACTGGAGCGAAATGAAGTTCGGCATTTTTCGGTGTCAAGGAGGTGCTGCCAGCAAGCGGCTATAAGTAAAACTACAACAAACTGATATTGCTCAACTACGGCAGCCATGTTAATCTCGTTTCCTAGAGCGTTGGTGTGTGAAGTTCTGTGTTTTCTTGCTCCTTCATTGGAACTTCTGATAATTTTCTAACCACGTTATGGTATACATACTTGTTTACATTACAACTATAGTTAGTAGATACTTGAAGTACGTTAAATTGTCTTTTGTTTCGTGTAGTTAGACGTGTATTTTTGTATCTTTCTCGAGTCGCCTTTCTTTCCGAATCGTGTCCCTGGGGAGGAATGGAAAAATATCATTTTCTGAATGAGAATGTTTTTATTGCAGAGAATTTTACGCAAAGTCAGTTGGGCCGCTTGTTCTATATGCAAAAATTGACACACAATTCCTGTGCGGGAAAAGATAGCGGAAATGATGAAGCTCTCTTAGTGTGTGAATTTTGTGAACAGGTTGAAGAAAAGGACACAATCAATGAAAAGTATAGTTAAATCTTCACAGTCACTTAAAACTAAATAAATTGCGAGCAAACTTATTTTGTTGGCACTTCCACCTATTTTATATGGTTTTATAATTACTTGTCCTGACCGCACCGTTCTGCCCTGAACCCGGGGCAGAAAGGGGCAAATTACTATATTTTCTTGAAAACCAAAACACTGTTCTTTTGTTTACTTACGATATTAAAGTATTTTTGGGATTATTACATTATAATGTGTTTATAGACAAATTTGCCGCTCCCTTCATTAGGCCTTTTGAGTTTTTAAAAAATATTTTCAACTTAGTACGCCGATCTGCCCCGGGTTCCCCTATTTATATTTTTAATATGGGGTTTCAATACACTAACACAAAAATTGAATTATTACTTTAGTGAATAATCCAACTTTAAGTACACAAATATCGCCATTAATTTTATTTCCTATTTGCTTATCTGCTTTCTACCTTATTTCTTATATCTATTTAATTAGCATCAATACGAAATTGAAGCAACAAAGACGCGACCAATAAATAATATCAACCAACCCAATGTGCCTAAACAGTAAACTTATTAACCATTAATACATACATGCATGAAATTTTCCTACACACATGGTATTTACTTATGATGTAAAAAAGTAGGTACTTATACTCCTTGAAGCCGTTTTTCTTAATTGGAATGCCTAGCATCTTGTGTTGTCTTTT
Source organism: Chorisops tibialis (assembly GCA_963669355.1). Classification (NCBI taxonomy): domain Eukaryota; kingdom Metazoa; phylum Arthropoda; class Insecta; order Diptera; family Stratiomyidae; genus Chorisops; species Chorisops tibialis. The sequence goes on along the minus strand of OY770263.1, from coordinate 70,691,105 downwards.
GCTTTCAGAAGTGGAACCTATCGTGCTTCTTGAGCTTGGCGCGAGAGACACACACAATTTATCTAGCTGCTCTTATTTGTCTGCATAAATTACACGAAATTTTAAACACATATCGCGGATAAGAAAACATTTCGGAAAATTGAACTTCGTAAAGCAAACAAATAGAGCAGGACGTAATTTTGTTATTTAAATTGCTTGCTGAACGTTTTAATTTGTTTCTGATTGATTCGTTTGAACATAAATAAACTGCCTCTATGCTATTAAACAACAACAGTATTCAGCACGCCGTAACAAACGCAAACTACTTGAGTATGAAGACTTAACAGAAATAAACACACAAATTAAGTAGAATCCAAACACAAGAGGATTTTTTTATTACTATTTTTATTTTTCTTCTATAAACTTTATAATAAAATGTGAAATGTTTAAACAAAAAAAAATTGATTGCATAAAATAGAGTTAATGAATCGTGAAGAACTAATGCAACCAAAATAAACAATTTACAGTGAGCTTCGGAGGAACAGGCTCTGCGCGTACCGAACCGATATCTCTGGCAACACTAGACCGCGATTGTTTCATAATACCCGTACATAGTCTGGAACGATTCTTACCGGCTGGTGTTCCTGTATGTCTCCTTATATAGATTGCCCGATGGTATCACTCAAAGGATGTATTAATGAATTTAATTTTCAGGTACCGCCGCCAGCTGCCGATGGAACGCCGGGCAGTCCACTCAGTGTGCTGGAAGTGTCCGATCCGAAACTCTGCATTCTCGCACACTTGATGAGTCCATTGGAACCTATCGATCCGGTTATGGAATCTCCGTTGTCACACCCTCTCTTGAAGCAGCGAGCGGTTGCAGCGGAATTAGTGAACGAAGTTCAGCAAGCCAATACCGCCGTTGGTGGTATGCTATTAGCTAATATGGAGAGAAATTGTGAGTATATATAGAGTCAAAACTAGTCTTAATCTTTGTCCCGTCTAGGTGTTCCGCCGCACTTTTATCTTCAGTTAACTTCTTTTTTAACGCATCTCTTCGTTTTCAAAATTTTCTCCGGTAAAATCAAGGTTTTCATACTTCAATAGAAAGTCCCTATGTATGTATTTAGTATAACATGACGCTCAGGCCAAGGCCTTCCGTCATTACGGATTTACTTCACGACTGTCTTTAGTAACACGCATTGTTCTTAAGACGACAATCATTAATGGTTCTGGATCGTAACAGTTTGTACCTATTCAGTTCGGCATTCATACTGCTGGATGCGAGACTTATCTAACATATCCCCCATCTGAGGATCAAGGCGCCTGGTTGTAAACGCAACTCGACGCCAAGAGACGAGGAACAAGTTCCAAGCTTCGCTACCCCCAATGTGGACGTAACCAACAAACCAGCACGTGTACCACGAAGGGATCCCAAACATGGCAGTGACGAGTTGCCCTTTCCATGTATCATCAGTTCTCTCTTTCACTCAGTGCTCCTCCTTCGTATGATCACCAATGGTGGATAACCAATTAGAGTCAGCAAAAATAGCCGGTTTTACAGGAATCCAGCAAGAACGGATTGGATTAAATATCAGGAGCTAATAAGCCGTAAACTACCGGCAATAGTTCCTCACTCAATAAAAACACAGGATTCCTTAGATAAAAGAGTGGGTATGTTAACAAATATACTAACAAACTCATACAAGAGCTCCTGCCCTCTGAAGTCTGCCAAAGATAGTAAGAATGCTATCTGGTGGAATAACGACCTTCATATTCTGAAAAAACGAGTAAGGAAACTCTTTAACAAAGCTAATTCCAGTAAATATGGCACAGACAGACAAATACCAAGCAGCAATTTAACGTCAACGCTAGGATAAAGAGGACCCTATCCAAAAACCCATACATGCCTAAACTACTGGATAAAGGTAATGGTTCATCGAAGGGGTATAGCGGCGAGTCACTTGAACCTTTAATGCAAACACATTTCCCCAGATGCTTTCAGCCCTCGCCAAAAAGTTCATATGTCAATCGTATTGTAGCTACCTCAGAACTAGTAGATACAGTCGTAACGCCGAAACTTACAAGTCGCCAGGACTGGATGAGATCTATCTCGTAATGATCCAGAATGTGGATGAAACGATAATTCAGTACCTGGTTGACATATACAAGACATGCATAAGTTTTTGCTACATACCGAAGCTATGGCGAGAGGTTAAGGTAGTTTTCATACCGAAACCAGGCAGAGCCTTCCACAACATCCCGAAGGCTTTTCGACCAATCAGCCTGACTTCATTTCTTCTTAAAGGCCTGGAAAGACTGGTGGACAGCTACCTATGTGCAAATCTAAACCTCTCAGTCAGGTGCCCCCACTAACGGACCTATCTGAAAGGTAGGTCCACGTGCATGTGACGGTAGCCGCCGTAGAGAAAGCTTTCCATCATATGGAGGTTGCACTCGGTGCCTAGACTTGGAAGGCGCTTTTAACCACGTCAACATTGATGCTATATTGAGGCCTTGCGCACCCATAGTGACTGCATGGAAACTGCACGAAAAATCGTAGCACAGATGGGTGAAGAAACAAGAAAAGGACCTGTCCGCAAAGGAACGCGGCATAATATCGCCGCTCGTGTGGGTCCTAACCGTGAATGAACCCCTTTCCATTTTAAATCAGAACGGCTACGCCACAATAGCATATGCAGACGATCTTGTCATCATGCTAACTGGTAAGTTTGAACAAGTTCCAGGGTACCTTATGCAGTCCGCTTTACAACTGTTAAACAGTTCGGTACTAGATAAAGGATCCTCAAAAAACAGATTTGATTCTCTTCTCCAGAAGAAGAAGATCAAACATTCGGGGTGTATCACTATGGTCCTCTCGAACCAAGGTAAATATTTAGGTCTTATTCTTGATAGTAAATTATCCTGGAAGGCCAACATTCAAAAACGAGAAAAAAAGGCTATCGAAGCCTTCTTAGCATGCAAAAAGACATTCGGATTGAAATGGGGCTTTAAGTCGCACCTCATCCTCTGGATGTATACCAGTATTGTCAAATAAATTATTTGCTATGGCGCGCTGGTGCGGTGGCCAGAGGTGATACTAAAAACCAACCTAGCACTAGCTTATCCAACGGATGACATGTCTGGGTGTAACAGGTGCTCTTAAAACCACACCAACTGCAGCCCTCGAAGTAATTCTCTCACTACCTCCACTTGATCCACTTGATCTTTTTTATAAAACAAACAGTGGGTCTAGCTGCCATGAGATTAAAAACCACTAATTCGTGGTCAGTATCACAAATTCATCACGGCAGAATTTTAAAAGTCATTAGAGACGCAAACTCCCTTTTAGACTGCGAGTATGATTGCATGACCCAACCGCAGGTTGGGGAACGGAAGTTTGCCATTAAGTTTCCTGAACAAAACGAATGGACAATAAACACGATACTCAGCACCTGTACAGGTCCTCATCTCTATACGGGCGGATCTAAAACTAACCAGGGGGCAGGTGCAGGGATTTATTCCCACGACCTCGACATCTTCCAGAACACGCGACTGTGTTCCAAACGGAAGTATTATCTATTCACGAGTGCGCAAAAATTATTTTAGATATGCAGAACAGTCTCAACAGGGCTGCACTTCTGGCACTCCAATACTACAGGACCACGTCCAAACCAGTATCCATTTGTAGACACAATTTGAATCGCCTAGAAGCTATAACCGAAGTATTTCTAATTTGGATACCGGGTCATAGCGATCTGTTAGGAAACGACGCAGCAAACGGCAAGGATCTGCAAACATTAACTCCACTAGGAAGTCAGTCGATGTAGCACCAACAGTGCTGAGTATTGTTGACCTCAACGCAGGTCGTTGCCTGCTAAAGCTGAACGCAATCAGGCTGCGGATCGCGAGCGACAGCTTTTGCAGAGGTTGCGAGCAAGACGAAGAATCTATTGAACAATATCTTTCTCACTGTCCGCAAATGTCCAGTCGACTCTTTTGCTTAGGCTCTAGATTCTTCTCAGAACTAAGCGACTTCAGAGGTGTCAAACATTTGAGCCTACTTCGGTCCGCAAAACGTACCAAGTGGCTAGCACAGGAGGAGTGAAAACCATCTCATAATGAATAGTGGGAGTACAATTCTGTGAACTGTGGTTTTACTAAACCACCCTCCTACCCAAACCTTATTATTCGACTCATACTAATTCTCCTGGTTTGCTCGGATTTTATTCCTTTCTGCTGCTACTACGACAGTCCGGTTATAAGGGGACACGAGAACCAGCAACACCTTTATTCACTACTCTCTATCACTTTAGAATCGTCGTCTCCCATTCCGATTTAGCTCACTTAAGATCATGGCTACTGCACTGTCAGGCTCCGGTATCATCTTCGCCCACCAGATGGTTGCTAGTTTTATCCGCTCCACTTGTAGCGCGTAAAACTGATACAGTCGTATCGGCTTTTCTTGGCACATAATTCCTATTGGTAATAGCCCACAGAAAAAGTAATTTGCCATACGAGGAGAGGTCACGGCATGACATGGAAGGGTAGTCATTATTTTTCCTTTTCAATATATTCTTCAATAAACGTAATACGACAGTAATCGGAAGGGGCCAGATCCGGACTATAAAAGGGGTGGTTCAATATTCCGTAGCTGCATTTCTGTAGGGCAGCCATTGCAACGTGGCTCTTGTGAACAGGTGCGTAATCGTGCAGTACATCACAAGTCCACTTCTCGTCATTGGCTCCAGTTGGTACATCGGACCATTTTATTATTCGGGCACAGTTTCCTATCACAGCAGCAAATCCACCGACGACAAAGACACCACGTAGAACGGTCACAAGTCTGCTGGGCCAGATGGCATGCTCCCTATTGTCCTTAAAAACTACGCTTCCACTCTAGCTAAACTTCTTTGCAATCTCTACCATCTTTCATACTCTTCAAGATACTTTCCTCAGATCTGGAAGGTCGCAAATGTTCAGCCAATTCCAAAGAAAGGAAGCAAAGCGAAACCCGATAATTACCGCCCCATAGCCATTACTATAGTGCTTTCAAAAATAATGGAAACTGCTGCCAATCGCAAGATAGTCGACTTTCTTATGGATAAAAATCTCATTCATGATCGCCAATATGGATTTCGCTCGGGTCAATCTTTCCTTCCTGGTCTATCTTAACGAGCGTTGGGATTCCTGCATCCACAAATTTGGTGAAGGTCAAATTCTTGCTTTCGACATCGTCAAAGCATTTGACAGAGTTTGGCACAAATGTCTCTTAGCCAAGCTAAAGGCCTTTAGTTTTAACAATTCGTTTCTTCAATGCATTGAGAGTTTGCTCTCCGAGCGCTCTATTCGAGTCGTACTAGACGGAGTAACTTCTGCACCCTTTTCTTTGAATTCGGCTCAGTTTTATCTCCCACTCTCTTTTCAGTCTTCATAAACGACCTTCTGTCGTCTACTCTCAATCCTATTCATTGTTTTGCAAATCATAGTACTCTAGATAGCATCTAGCAATTTGACTCTCCTGCGGACGCTCGTCCGACATCGGTGGCGTCATGTAATGAGTCGAAATACATTTCAACCTCCGAACTAGCTACTATCTATAAGGTTCATGAGTATAACTCACATGTTTGGGCTGGGGCCCCAAAATCACACCTAGCTTTGCTCGACCGTATTCAAAAATACGCATTCCGATTAATTGGAGATGAGGCTATATATCGGCCTCAATAGACTCCCTCGAGCATCGTCGAAATATCGGAGCACTCAGCATTTACTATAGATATTTCCATGTTAATTGCAGTAGGGAACTAAAAGTTCTAATGCACCATCTGTCCAATGTCCCTCGAAATACTCGCCAAGCTGCACGCTCACACGAGTGAAGCCTTTGCCGTGGAGAACAGTGAAATTTAGGCAGTCCTTCATTCCTCGGACGACAGTGATATGGAATTCATTACCAGGCAATCTCTTTCCAACAACTTCCAACAATTTCCTCGTACCCATGTCGGCATAATTGTGCATAACGCACTAAAGGGTGACTCCTAAGTTATTTAAAATAAAAACTTACTTCTTTTTTCTTTGATGTCATCCTTTAATTTTTGTAGTAGTTTGGCATAGTATCATACTGTGATATTCTGTCCTTTTCCTTTATAGTCGATCATCAAAACCTCCTCTGTATCCCAAAAAATAGTGAACATGATTTTTCCGGCGGATCGTGAGACATTGAACTTCATAGGGGGTGATTCACCACTTGGATTGACTCCTGCTTTGATTCAAGCTCATAGTAAGGAGCCCAAGTTTTGTCGGTACCCATCTTGCGCTAACTTTAGGCATGCTGAGATGATCATGGAGGATATTCCAAATGGTTGTAAATATTTTTGCGATTTGTTTCTTCCTTAAACGAGCATCTTCGAGAACAAGTATCTCCACTTTTTCGACGAATTTTGAGACCGGCCCAAGTGTTTATCATCTTCAATTGACTCTCTACCTTTCCTGAATAAACTATGCCACTTTAATCATCGTTTTTCCAGGGCAAGAGTCCCCGTAAACAGATGACATTTCTTCTAAAATGATTTGTGGCGTTTTTCCTTTCTTGGTAAGGAGCTTTACAACAGCACGAAATTTTGTCCATAGTTAACGTTTTCTTTCCGATTGACGATTTGGAGATAACTAAAATGTTACTGATTCGATTTGACAGAAACTTTGTATTTATACTTGTATTGAGTTTTAGAATACCTCCAGGTAAAAATAGAACCCACTTCCTTCTCCATCCCCTTCATTCCGCGAACTTTGTGACGTTCTATAGACATTACTATAAAAGATTAATCTCATGAAAAATATTCTGTCGCCATTTTGGCTTCTGCATTATCGTACAATATTAGTTACAGTTTATTAATGTTTATTAATGGAAGTATTTATAATACTTTTTTCTTTCATTTTTTTCAGCGGAATTTCCATTTATAGCATACTACGTAATAAATACTATGCAAACAGATCCTTCAAATTTTTACTCGGGGATAAGAGGAGCATCCTTATCTAAATTTGAGCCTAGGAACTTGAGGTGAGTTTTTCAAAGATTTCACATAACATTACTGTTCAACCTTCGAATTAAAAGAAATCAAACGTAAAATACAGCTTTATGCGACGAAGGTTGTATTTAGATTCGCGCCGTAAGCATGTAAACGCCAGTGTCAGTACAATTTATCATGGTGAGATCAATTCAGAATATTGGTTAGGGAGTTACTGTATAGGAACACTAAAATAGTACCATTTACGAATGGGAGAAAAATTCACATAAAACATCCTTCTATAAATGAAACACAAATACCCTTTTCAGATGAGATCAAATATCTAGGAGTGATACTTGATAGCAACCTTACCTGGAATATAGAATGGACTTATGCGAAAGCATTAAAGGCGTTTTGGGCCTGCAAAAGCTTATTTGGCGGAAGATGGGGATTACAGCCCAAGATTTCACATAATCATCATCATCAATGGCGCGACAGCCCAAATCGGGCCCTGGCCTCCTGAAGTCGTCACCTCCAATCGTCTCGATCCAAAGACCGCGTCCTCCAGCTGCTAATTTTTAAGATGGCTCTGCTATCTTCATCAACCGAGTTTTCCCATCGCTTGCGTGGTTTGCCTACTGGCCGGTTACCACTCGCTTTGCCTTTCAGAGCACGTTTGGGGACTCTTCTGTCTTCCATTCGCTCTACATGGCCAGCCCATCACAGTTTACGTAGCTTGAAGAACGTTGAAGCTTTTGGTTGATACAACTCATGGTTGTATCTAATTCGCCATTCCGTTCCGTCCTTCACAGGTCCCAAAATTCTTCGGAGGACCTTTCTTTCGAATGCGTTAACTGCTTTTTCGGAAGTTCGCGTTAATGTCCACGTCTCGCTGCCATAACAGAGCACAGGTCGTATAATAGTTTTATAAATCCGCAGCTTATTGTTCCTGTGCACTTTCTTGGATTTCATTATTGGAAGTACCGAATAATACGTCTTATTTGCAAGTATTATCCGTCGTTTGATTTCGTCTGTTTCATTACCGTCCTTTGCTAAATTAGATCCAAGTTATATGATGTTGTCCACACTCTCCAAATTATATCCCGCAATTGTTATGTTTTGTCTGATTGGCGTTCTTCTTCTTGTTTGCGTCATTACTTTTGTTTTGCTTTCATTAATGCGCAACCCGACTTCTTTTGCGGCGGAGTCAAGATTGACAAATACCTATACAAGATATACAATATACAAGATTTCACATACGGATCAACAATCTGGTGGACTAATATATTAAAAAAGCACAGGTTACACTAAAAAAATCCAAAGCTAGCTTGTCTTAGTATCACAGGAGCAACAAAAACCTCTCCTACTGCGGCAATGAAATGTGCCTAAACATCCCTCCGATAATCTCCAAATAAAAAAGAAGGCTATCAAAGGTGTCCTACGCATACAGAGGGAAAACAATTACGAGGCTTCCGTGGCGTAGTGAACAGCATGCTTGCTTCACACTCAATAGGTCGTAGTTTCGATTCCCACTCCAAACAGTGGGTTTTTTAAGCACGAATTTTCAGTTTCTACTGACGATGAAAAATTATTCGAAATAAAATGGGCAAACGGTGCAAAAGTGAAACAGATTCCACTTCAAGAAGGTATATATACTCAGTAGATGGTTTCTGTTCGCTTTCTACCATTAAGTGCCCCATAACATCTGCAAATATTTGTCAGTAGCAGCCAGTACAACTGAAAAATATACCAGCTTCTCCAATCGTTACGGTCGTTCTTACTTTCCTTCTCCTACCTTCCTAGTCCCATTCCTTCCCTCCATGACTGTGTTTGTGCATTGCACATAAAGGCCGAAGTTGTCTATAACACAGATCATTCTTTAAAAAAAATTACAAGTCAGGAGATTTTAAAGGTCACCTCAAAATCCTAAAAGACGCAAAAATAGAGGTTCTAACCTCCACATTATCGGACGCTATGCCGACAAAATTCAACTTTGAAACCCCCTTCAAAGTTATACTTAGAGAACGCAAGAACTGGCAATCCATGCTACCTGAAATAGTTGAGGGATCAACCATCTGGTATACAGATGGCTCGTGCACCTCTGAGGGTACAGGAGCCGGAGTCAAAGGTCCTAACTTTTCGGTTTCAGAACCACTCGGTAAAGAAACCGCAATCTTCCAGGTCGAACTTAGTGCAATGTAACTATGCATCCCAGAGAATAATAGAGGAGCAACAAAACTATATCTTATCAGGTAGTCAGGCAGTTCTCAAAGCCCTAGCATACAACAAACACGGATCGAAGCTAGTTTGGGACTGCTTCCAAAACCTAATCGCCCTGAGAAAAAGGAACAAACTAACATTAATGTGGGCCATTCTGCGGTAAACCAAAAGGATATTTCAACGTTATACTGAGAAATTCGATTGAACAAGAGTACAGAATCGACTGGAATAGACTTCCAGTTTTATCAGTCTCAAAAAATGAATCCTACCACAGGAAAAAAGTTCAGCAAATTCTTAAACTTAGCAAAAGTGATATGAGATCTCTGATCGGCCTTTTGACGGGCCACAGTGGAGTAAACAACCACCTCAGAAATATGGGTCTAGCTGAAACCGATATCTGTCGCCTATGGCTTGATGATTCAGAAACGACAGAACATGTCCTATATCACTGCGAAGCAGTAGCAAGGAAAATACAAAATCTTCTAGGAAAAGTTTTCCTTACAACTGACGAACTTGCTTACAAAGCTCCCTTAAACATACTTAGATTAGCCAAATCTATCGAGTTGTGGTAGGGTAAAGGGACAATAAACGGACAATAGGCCGAGATTGTCGCAGTGTTCTCAAGCGATCCCCAACTTACAAAAAAGAAAAAAAAATGTATAGGGACGGACCTTTTCAAATTAGAATCTTGACACCAGGTTCCAGCACAGAGTGGGAAATTTTCAAATCGAAGATTGCTTTCACCTTATCTTCTACGACCGATTTGTTTTTCACAACATTTTTAGGCCAAGCATAATTTTAAACTGAAGTCATTTTTAGCGAAATTGCAAGCTTCTATCATCTTTTCAGTACGAAGTTGATGAAACTCGAGAGAGCTGAAAAGGGTCCGTTCGTATGCAGTAACTTTAATTAGGCCTTAGTAATAATTAAACTGCAGTGTGCCACCAAGGCCCTCTAGAAATACCAGGCCGTAATGCTGAAAACGATGACGTAGAATACCAGGTTTTTCTGAACTATACCTAAGGTGTCCGAGCAAGTCGGAGCTCACCCAAGTTTGAGATTTGTCAGTTTGACAATTCGATTTGACAGTCTGCTTCTGGATGTCAGGATTCGCACCGCGCCTGTTTATCAATAATATTTAATATTTTACATTTATTCATCATTGTGATGAAAATAAAATTAAAAACTATAAATTTTAAATAAATTTACCTACCTACTACTTATCTTTCATATTGGCGCGAATCCAACAACAAAGTTCTCCGCAAAATGTCAGTCAAGAGAACTGTCAGTCAAGAGAACTATCAAAGCACAACGTCATCAAAAACCTGCTATATTTCCTGCAGCTGCTGTAAAACAGCTCAGCATTACGGCCTGGTGTTTCTAGAGGGCCTTGGTGCCACCCATTATTTAGCCTAATGTATCAGTTTTTTCGTCATTATTATATTAACCCATAGCTCAGCTAAATTATTCATTAGGGCAAAATGATCATTAACCAACTGTGAATCATCCTCTGATTTAGCCTAATGATCTTGATTTACAATCATTGAGTCTCTAATGATGAAGAATGTTCCAGTGCTAGCCAATTCTTATAAAAGTTTTCATGCTAGAAAGAAGAAGAGTCATTTATTGACAGCTCTGCCTTACATGATATAATGACCCTTCTGTCGAAGGCGTCTTGCAAACGACTTGAATACAGATCTTTTTTTTATTTGGAGACAATGGCAAAATCTTTCAGTTCAGCTTTAAAATTATAACAGATAAGTTCTACATTAGCTAGGGTGTAGCCTAGTGGGTAGCGTGTTGGTCTACAATGCGAAGGTCGTAAGTTCAAATCCCGGTCGACGGATAATTCCAGCACACTACCTGCGTGGATATACCTTGGCCACCTCAATCTACGAAAATCAAAAATTCATAGATAAAGGGTTGATCGAAGATCTAGCAACCCTTCCACAGTAAATAATGGAAAAATGTTAGGGAACCTGAAGGTCAGGAGGCCTAGGCCTGATTTGGGCTGTAGTGCCATTATAGAAGTAGATGTTCTTCATTAGAAACATTCTGACTGACACTACTCTAATTACGATGAAATGCGAGGCTAACTACTAATTAGTTAATTACTAATTAGAGTGGCTATGTGTCAATGGTGTTAGGCTTACAATTAAGTAGAATGTACCAGAACCTGCAATAGCTTTTAACACGTTTTGTTTATTAGCAAGTAGAAGAAGAGTTATTTGTAGACAACTCTGACATCTCCCAACTATTTTGGGCGTGGTTTAACGATTCTGCTGTTGAAGATAGTTTTTTCAACTTCTTTGTACACAAGCCCTAACAAAGAACTTGAAATTAAGAAAATAAGGAGTACTCCTGAGCGAAGCGCTCGAAACTCAATTTTTGAGTGTGTTTTCAATGCAACAGGACACGTGCTTTAAAATCGCTTCCAAGGTACGTAGGTAAAGATGGTAGCCAAGGCAAAAGTCCATCGCATATAGACCATACGCTGGTCCGTTGTGATGGCAAAGGATCTTAAAAACCATAGTCCTACTCGGTGAACCAACCGGAGCTTTCCATGAAGCGCTGAAGGCTCCAGACGTCCACATTTGCCAGGTTATCGAGGCGAAGAAGCATGCGCCTAAATGTCACTTACTCTTTCTAGAGCGATCAGGGCAAGCGCCTAATAGATGAAGAATTGTTTCTTTCTCTTCCTCATCTTTGCAGCTATTGCAAAGATCATTAAAAGGAATGCTAAGCCCCTCAACATGTTTCCTATCAAAAAGTGTCCTGTAACGAACCTACTACGGAGCTGATGATCTGCCTTCTTAGCGAGATCAGTCTGCTAGAGCGTTTTAGATCCCACACAGACCAAATCTGTCTAGTGGTATTACATACAACACCATTCGCACACCTGGTGTTGGCTCTGCTAATCGCATCCAACTTTTTCATACTGAATCTATAAGGTTGTCCTATGCCGGGCGCGTTCGTCAACCATGCAATTTCCCGGAATGTCTTTATGCCCTGGTACCCAGCATAGGCGATTGTGTTTGGAATTCTTCAGCAATATCCTTCATAGATGCATGACAATCAAAAAGTCTTTGATTCCAAAGATTTAATAGCGTCTTGGCTATCAATGAAGATGCTTATATCCTTCGTAGATACTGCATTACACTTCAGCCAGACCAAGACTTTCTTCATCGCCATCATTTCTACTTGAAACGCACTACTATGATCCGGGAGATGGAAAAACATGCTTAAGTTAAGGAGTGCGAAGAAAACACCTCCTCGTACTCCACAGTATAAAAGGATATAGACTTTTCCTCCCGTATTTCATCAACCTTCCACTGTTGTCTTGAGGGGATGGTGGAGAGGAAAATCAAAATTTGGTGAGAGTAGTGCCCTGTGTTTTCGGTTAAATTCTCGAAATCTTTCAGAATAAAGGAGTGACCAGCTTGAATGCCAATTCACTGACGAGTTTCTTTAAGGCGAACAGCCGCAGTTGTAGTTAATTGTTTACCGATAATGTCGAGTAGTAGCAAATGAAACAGTACTTCTAATGCTGCGGGGGCGGTTGTTCCGAGAGCCCCATTTATGCATAAACAAGCTGTTCTCCTCACCTTGCTGAGGAGAGTGCCGGTTTGTCGTAGTCCTTAGGGCAGTCCATCACATAATCTAACCTCGTAGCAAGCTGGATCAGATGACGGCAACGTAGAGCTAATACACTACTTTTATGCATTCCCCATTTCTTACCTATGATCTTTTTGATGGAGTAAAACGCTACAATAGCTTTGCTTACACGTTTCTGAATATTAGGTTTCCCCCATAGTTTCCTATCCAAAATAAAACCCAGATATTTCGCTCTATATACGAAAACAAGATTGGTACCATTCAGAGTAGGAAGGTCAACTTGGGGAACTTTGTGTTTCCTTGTGAAAAGGACTAGCTCAGTTTTGTGTGGGTTACCTCCCAGTACAGAGAGAGAGAGAGAGTGTTGAGAGGTCAGTTTGCGTAACCTGGCCCAGAGTACTAGGGTGCTTATCAGAGATGGCTGTAGCAACGTCGTCCGCGTAAATATTCACTACAGCCTGCCTCTTCTAGTTTTAGCAGTAGTCCATTGACAGCCATGTTTCGAAGAAGTGGAGAACGGACCCCGCCTTGTGAAGTGCCTCTACTTACAAACCTAGCGGGCGACGCCCAGTATTGTGCTGATGATCCCAGATGTCAACATCAAATTAATCAGCACGCCAAGCGAAGGATCCAGCTTTAGATTTGAAAGTGCGTCCGTAATTGCTGTTCATCTTTCTTTTTTTTATGGAATAACTTGTGTTGTAGGCAATTTCGACCTTTATGTGCAATGCACAAACACAGTCATGGAGGGAAGGATTAATGGGAAGGGGAACGACCCCCTCGATATCGATAAACGCTACCATAGTGTACTCTTTAATACTCAGAGATTATTCGATGTAGCATACCAGTAAACAGTGTTTGTAGGGCCGTTTCAACCGATTTTTCTTTCCAGTATGCGTATTGCTCCGTTGATAACATTCGCTGATCCATGTTGCTATGTAGATGGATATCTATCAATCTTTCTTACGTTTTTACCAAGAAAGTAGGTCTTATGTCCTTGGGACATGTAGAGAAGAAGCTCTCACGTTTTGGTGATAAAAGGCACTTGCACCTTTTTTCATATTTCAGAAATATGAACCAGTCATAGGCAACCTCTAATAATAACATACAACCAGGGAAAGAGTTCATTCCACGAGATAATCATTTCAGAGTCTCTCGTTGTAGGCTTGAGTTCGTCCTCTGTTCGGTGTGGGGCAACTGTTGAGTTACCCGGAAAGTGAATATTTATGGTTGCGTTACTAAAGACGGTCTATGACCCATCAGGAGGAAGAGGGAATCGTACGAAGCCTTAACGCTTCGGATGTCTCTTCTAATATGCCGCAAAAATCTTTCCAGAATTTGCACATCGCTTTCGTTAAGTTCTTCTTATAAGAAAGAAGGGCTTCATTATAGGACTCCCAGTCGAAGTTCTTTTTGATTAGTCGCCACCAGCCATTCCTGACATCCCGAATATCGTTGCTCCACAATGGAGGCTTCTGCTTACCTCTTGACTTCTTAATTGGACAAGAGTATGAGATTGCTTCATTTAAAGCCGTTGGATTCACCCTCCATCAAGAGTAGCAGTAGTATACGGAAGGTTTGGATCTTCGAAGGGCAGTATTATTGTCAGGTGGATGGTCATCTAAGCCAAATTGGAAGTGTGATGGAAAGGAAAGCTCATTGGACACCTTCCAGTCCCTAACCAAATGCGCGATATTTGCTGATACTTGGGTAATATCTAAAATTTCCTGTCTATTGCTAGTAACAAAAGTGGGTTTTTTCCTCTTTCGCAGAGCCATAGGTTGGTGCTTAAGAAGTATTTGAGGTCCAACTCGCCTCTTTCGTTGATATCGGAGCTACACCATACTATATGATGTGCGTTAGCGCCACATTCAATAATGAGGTCTGCTTTGATGCTCCGTGCTTCAGCAATCAGATTTCCCAGATTATCCGAAGGGATTGGCCCAAGGGTGATCATTCCAGTTTTTTCCATTTGTTTCGAAGCTGGCTGCGACAATGTCCTGATTGCTGTGACGATGGCATAGAAAAATGTTCAAGGTGCTCTCCGTAAGGGTACAAGATCTAGGTCTGCCTTGATTTCATGCGTAAATGAGAGTAAAGTTAGGAGCCCGCAGATTCATCAAGGCTATGTCCTCTCCTTGCTGATTCAGCTGGAGAAATAAAGAGGCTTACGCAAACTTTAATACCTGGGACATTTCTGCGTTCAACCACAGTGACGTCCGCTTCATCCAGATCGGAAGGCCAAGACTAGTCTTCGCTGAGCAGATGCGATCTAACGTGGATGAGTGTGAGTCATCTTTTCTAATGGGCAAGATCACTTCCAAAGATGTTAGTGAAAAACGCATGCCTCGGTCTTTCACTTTTATGGCTGCTTAAGTCACACCTTTGGGTGTAGATAGCTAATTGGTTGACGCGGCTTTTTGCTATATTATATACCACGTTCAATCGCTTCTCGATTTGAAAAAAAAAAGAATAAAAAAAGGACGCTTCAGAAATGGCATATATTAAAGCTCTAGTGAAGTGCGTACTTCCGCGGACATAGTACATGTAATGTTAAAATGTATATGAAAGAATAGCAAGTTCGAAGCACTTTCTCGCTTTACAAGCGCTCTTTTTTCCCGTTGGGTTACAAACCACTCCAATAAAGTTCTAAAGGTTCTTCTTCTATGGCCTATTTTTTATAAATTTACAACCACCTGGCGATTCAATTCAACATTTAAAATTTTAGAGATAAGTAACAAATACGTCATTAAAACGGTTTTACTACATGGTAGTGAGAACTTTCATCAATACTAGAAAAATATCGTACTTACAGGAATTTCCAATACATCCTGATCCCGAAATGGTATCCCATTCGCCATTGGACACGGAAAACTAATGAACAGGTTGCACATTCCATTAATTACAGGTATATTCCCGAATGTAATGTTCTGTGACACTCTCCCCCAATTGAACATAAAACTTCTCCTTGACTCAATTAAGCTACGATAAATTTGGCCGTTGCGATAGTTGGCTAGAAGTCAAGACACCCACATATAAGTCCTTAATACGCGCACAACTACGAACTGCACTTTCGTAAAGCTCGTATCTTAATTAACTTTTCGGCTTAGGAGTTTCTGGATCGGATTTTAGATAAGATGAAATGAACACAAAGGTCTTAGTTCCAGTTCACTGATAAATAGTGAGGTGTAGCTAAGTCTTTTGTTATTAAGTTCTAGTTTGGTAATAAATTGCCTAAATTATGCATAAAATTAAAAGCTCTAAGCTAAATCGTGTTGGGCATTCGGTGTTTAGGGCTGCGTTTGTAAAGAGTTCTTAGCGAACTAGTAACAAAATATAAAAAAAAAAATATTTAAAATGTTCTGAGTTAATTTTCCGGATTTCTAATAATGGGATTGCATGAGAATTAGTTTGAAGTATTACAAATGGCAATGTTTTTGGTTTTGGTTTTAAAGCGCTTTATTTTTCGTCAATACAAATTGCAATGTCTACTTCTATAAATTATAACTAGAGAATGAATGATTGTCAGAATAGTAATTATACTTTATAGAGGCTTCCATGGCGTAGTTGGCAGCGTGATTACTTCACAGTCAATAGGTCGAGTGCTCGATTCCCACTCCAGGCAGAACGATTTTTTAAGAACGAATTTTTCAGTTGATAATGGCAATGAAAAAATTATTCGAAATAAAATGGTGAAACAGTTCCACTTCTAGAAGGTATATAGCAGCCTGCACAACTGAAAAATATACCAGCTTCACCACTAATTACGGTCGATCTCACTCCCATTCCCCCACCTTCCCAACCCTATTCCTCCCCTCCATGACTGTGTTTGTGCATTGCACATAAAGGCCAAAATTCCCTTTAATACAAGTCATTCTGTATAAAAAAGAAGATTTTTGAATCGATCCCTAGTAGGTAGCAATACCCGGCGAAGTTAGCTGCAACGATGCTGCTACTGCATCTTCAATTCATTAGAATCTATGCGTGTTTAGAGCAACCTTTAGATCCGTGTTTTATGCGATTGCAAAACATGGAAGATGACCGATAAGAAATATTGCAAAGAAACTACAAGCTTGCATGGAGTAATGCCTCCGATGCATTTTGGGAATCAACTTTGGAGTCAGATTAGGCGTAACACCCAATCATGCGATACTCTAGATAAAGTGAGAAAGAGTTTAATGCACTATAAAATACCTTGCCACAAATTCTTTACAATATTGAATTATAATATGTTCAAGGGTGGTGGTTGAAGGAGTAGACGAAGGTTTTTAATAATCTGTCGTTGTACTTGGTATGCAAAATTTTATTTGTGTATAGCGTGAAATATTTTAAAAATTTACTTTTCTGAAATCGTAATATTTGTACGGGAGGTGGCAATAGGAGTGAAGGGATTTGTACGATTTTTAAACTGCTTTTCGACATTTTTATTATCAAACTTTATTTCCATTGTTAAATCGATAACTTCCACATGGTAAAATGGTCAGGTCTTTCTTAAATTTATAAATATGTGTAGTTATAAGACAATTTCGATTTAATAATAGAAAACAATTCAATTTAATTACCTTTAAGTTCAATCCAAAAATAAATTATAATAAGTTTTACGTGTTTTAATTAGTTTTAAAAGCAGTACAAAATAAATATGAGTTTAATGCAGTCCAAATGATTTTAAGATTAGTTTGAAATAAAATAAAAGGTTTAAACAATCCGAAACACATCCACGTTCCACGGCTGTTGCTTGTCAAAAAAAAGGAAGAGCTCTTCCTTTTTTTGTCCAAGCTCATTGATGCTGGAACACTTACTTCCGGTATTCATTTCATGTTAAGTTTGCTATGTTTGCTTTAATGGACTTCGTTCGATTCCCATATGGATGGGAGAGGGCGTAGAAAGAAGTTGATAATCTTTTGAACACAAATATATCTTCCCCATCTTCATCCCCGAAAACCTACTAATAAATACAAGGATGCCCTGATCAGCGTTTGGAAAAGAAAGCTCGCTGGTAATAACTTTCTGCACGAAGTTTCGCACGCCATGGCATAAGTAAATTCGTCAGTTTCGTTCGTTTCTCGACGCATTTCTTCCTTCGTTTTATTGGTTCTCCATTTTCTGAAGGACTTCGTTGGATGCCCACATCACGATGTACAATTGGGAATTTTGAAGGCACCTTCGAGCCAAATCGCATATTTTTTTTAAGATACTTTCAGCCCTTCTTGCTGCATCTCATTTCTGTTTGGAATCCTTCTATGAAAAATCTATTTTTATTTTCTAGATGAAATCTGAGAATATTATAAAGCTTGTAACTCTAAGAAATAAGTTAGTTCATATAATCACTCGAAAATCTCAAAACCGGATGTCCGTCTGTCTGTTCGTCCGTGTCCTTCTAGCTTGAGAACGCGTTGATCTAAAAAATTCAAATTTTGTACACGACGTTTTCGACAAAAAAGTAAGGACAGGCGCATGAACGGGCCAAATCGCTCCACCCCTTCTACCCGCTCCCATACCAAATGACACAATTTGACAATAAATGGATTTGCTCGAAAAGTATAAAAGCAACTGTTCTGAAATTTGAAACACATTACTTCTATGACTACAATTTGCTGTATAAAAATTATTTGCGTTCTCCCTCTCCTTTCACCCCCTCCCATACAAACTGTACTTTTTCGTGAAATACTCTAAGCCTATTTACTCAGTGCGTATAAAATTTATCGAGCTGAAATTGTACACTTAATATTTATTTAGAATTATTAGTAAGGCCAAAAAAATTAGACTATTAGCTTTACTCTTTCTATCCCTCCCATACAATCTGACACAATTTCACAACTTTACAAAAAGTTGATTTTCCTGAAAAATAAGAATGCTACTGATCTGCAATTTAAAACAAATCAAAAACATGATGTTTATAGTTATTTCTGAAAAAGTCTTAAAGAACTCGCCCCTCCTTTCCTTCTACCACCTCCCATACAAACTTCACACTTTCACTAAGCCTAACATACTAATTTTCTCAGTACCTATTCAATTTTTGAATCCTAAATTTTGTATAAAACATTTTGATAGCAACTTTAGCGTGATGTGATATGAATTAGTTCAATTTCGTCAACATCTGTACCACTTCCCTTACAAAATTTCGTCGAATTGAAAAATTTCTATTTCACCTACAGTATCACACCAATGGGCTTTGCGCCCAATTGTAGTTCTGTTATGTTTAACATGAACGCTGCTATCTCTTCTGATGTAAGATTTTCTCGTTCGAGCAAATACTTTCCCAAATATTCCAAATTTTCGGAAAACTCTTTGTTACTGCAGATGATCCTAAAATAAAATATAATAATAGATAATGAGCACTTAAGATCGCATTACTAAGAATTTCGCCGTCCAATACAAGTCTAATATCTCTTGAAAAGGCTGCTGAACTGTTCGGTTCCATGTTCCACAAACCCAACGACTTCCTTGAGGATTATAATCCAGAGCTTGTTTACCGATGTTTCGCTCTGGTTTCTTCAAAGTGTAACCGCTTCACTGCCACTTCCGTCTTCGAATATCAATGCCTATTTTAGTCCGTCCAGTTGGAGATGACTTCTGTCTTGCAAACTCTCCATCACTTTAGATAGCACTGAAGTGATAGCTATAGGGCGGTAGTTCGACGGAAGCGCATTGTTTCCTTTCTTATGGATTGGCTGGACATTTATCATTTTTCCAAATGGTTGAAAAGCAGAGAATGACAGGTAAAATAGATTGCGAAGGGGTTTAGCCAGGGAGGGAACACATTTCGACCAATGTCAATAATTCAACTAATATCCAGCAAACTTAAAGCTACAAACGAAAGAAACCTGCATTAAACATTTTACGATTCCGCTAACTCTTCAGCTACAGCCCAAATCGGGCCTCCTGACCGTCAGGTTTCTTAGCATTTCAATTATTTATTGTGGAAGGGTTGTAAGCCATTTGAACTACCCTCTAAATACGAATTTTTCAAGTTCATAGATTGAGCTAAGCAAGGTATGTCCAATCTGACAGTGTGTACCCACAAGGCTACACCCCATCCAATATGTGTGGTTTCAATTATATAAAATGCAGCGAATTGCATAAAACTTACTTCGTTTATGAAACTGCCAATCTATATCTTCTACTTCTACAATGGCGCTATGGCCCAAATCGGACCTTGGCCTCCTAGACATTAAGGTTCCTTAACATTTTTTTATTACTTATTATGGAAGTTTGGTTAGCCCTTCGCACAACCCTCTTTCTATAAATTTTTCATTTTAGAAGATTGAGGTGACCAAGGTATATCCAAGCAGGTAATGTACTGGAATTATATATTGCGTCGACCGGGATTTGAACTCACGACCTTCGCATTACAAGACCAACATACTACCCACTAGGCTACACCCTAGCTATATATTACCATTCTATGTAGCGAATTTACGTTTGGACTTCAAACAATCAATCAAACAATTATTAAAATCAACCCAATTCTGCAACCGCATGGTCTTGCTTCTGACCCAATTCGTGTATGCAGTGAATGGCACCCAGCGTTAAACTATTGTTAGTTTCGCCTAAAGTTACTGTTCCCATAGTTACCGAGGTCAAGTGCTTACGAAGCTTACAACAGCGTTAGTTATTGTTAGTGGTGCCTAAAGTAACTGTTCCCATAGTTATGCTTAGATTCACCCCAAAGTTCTGCCAGAAATCAACCCCCAAAATCACCTCATGCGCGATCTCCTTAAATATTAGAGCCGGTATAGATTTCACGACACCCTTTCAATCCAGCCAACCTCTAACTAACGTCGAGGATCATTGATCTTGTTTATCAGAAGCGTTCCGTGTCCCCTGTATTTGTCTTATCCCCTCTGATGCCCGATTCGAAAACCCTGGCCTTGTTAGTGAGCTCTTCAACTCGTATCAGGAACGCCATGATGGTTTATCCTTTCAGATCACCAAAGAACTGTAGCCCCAATTTGTATACCGGCACCGGAAGGCAACTACCTCCTGAGTCCGGTCTGTGGCCATTCTTCGGTATTTCTTCGTCCAACGACTAAGCCACAGTTCCTGCCTGTCTTAATTTATCGCTGTTTCTCTACTGGTTCTTGCACCACGCCCAGCCTATCTAGTAAGAACGCTCGCATTAAAGACCATTCTTTCGTTTCGTCCGGACCGTCTGTGGACCACTCGACTTAACTTCCTATTCGTGGAGTCATCCCCCGGTAAGGACATCAGTTCGCCTATTTCCTTCATCTGCTACTCGGTTAACCACAAAACTAAACTTATGGTTTTGAACCACTAGGCTATGGTCCAGTTTCTCTTGCTTTACCGCAACTATTAAGGTGGGTAGTTCTCTGATTAGTAACTCGTTAGTTAATTCGTCCTCTTTCAAGAGATAAACGTCTACCTTATCCATCTTTATATACATATTTTCTTTAAAACGAGATCTAAATTATAATATGAAATTGATCGCAATCCCAGTTGAGTGTCAAATAATGAAAAACAGCGATGCCCTGGAACCACCATTTCCTTAGTCTTACCTATATGCTACCAATCATAATCAGCATATTGACTTCTCACGCATTCTCAACTTGTCCCAATAACAATAAAGTTGTGCCCGACTTGTTGGCAGATATTTCATTGTGATAGAGAGGTATCTTGTGTCAAAAGCTCGCGCAACAATTCTCAGTTCTACCTTTAGGGTAATAGGGCGCAATTATTTAGTTCCAGCACAATAGAAATAAATAACCAAGAGGAAAAAAATATAGAAAACAAAAAGCATGCGGAACTTACCTTTTGGTTTCTTACACAGATCAGCTGGCTACAGTTCCAGTAGGAAGTTGGATTCTTCGTCCTTACCCAGCTATTTCTGCCAATTGCACTTGTATACTAATGCATGTTGTGCTTACCCAGCTTCTACTGAAATCTATATACAGTAAAACATGAGTAAATTAACCACTCAAGGGACCATCACTTTATGGTCGAGTTTGAGAGGTTATCCTCCTGTAGAAAAACATACGAGCTCAAAAATCTTTACCATTTTACAATTTTAGTTACAAATAAAAGGAAATAGTTACAGATACCCTAATAATAATAGAAAGATCATACAATTAGCTAGCTAGGATATAGCCTAGTTAGTAGCGTGGTGGTCTACAATGCGAAGGTCGACAGTTCAAATCCTGATCGACGCATAATTTCAGCACACTGCCTGCCTGGATATACTTTAGTTACCTTAATCTAACAAAATCAAAGTTCGTAGATAAAGGATTATGCGAAGGGCTATAAAATGTTAAGGAACCTGAAGGTCAGGAGGCCAAGACCCGATTTGGACTGTAATGCTATTGTAGATATATATACAGTTAAACATAATATGCGATAGCCATGCATTGTCGCATAATTCTTTCGTGGTGGTCCCTTATCGCAATCAATTATATATCATGAGTTCGTTATATTGTTGACAAGTAAAATTTGGTCAATCTATAAATGTGATTACTTCTGGAGGTTTCAATCTTACCTTGCATTTTCAGATATACAGCAGCTCATACTCTAGATTTGTATTGTGAAGTGGCATCGATTTGCCGGCCACCTTTAGTGTTAGCGCCAACAGAAATGGGTAGCTTCAAGAAAACCCAAACGCCTTCAACCGGATACATCATCAGTGTCTTCAAGGTAATCAAACTTTGATAATTAATCTTCATTAATTGCAATATAACAGCGAACGTCACACTATGCAGGTTTTCGAAGGCGATGATGGTGAACGTTTCGAGAAAAACTGGCTTTACTGGACAGGTGCCAGAATGTTATACAGGTACAATTGCAAACTATCTTAATTTTTTCAAAAATTAATAATTAATAAAATTTTCTTATCACCGTCAGATACTTACCGAGAAAAGTCGGCTTGCGACGAATCTCGCTTCATAAGAGCGTTTCGCAACGCGGCGACAAAATGTATTTACTCGTCTGCGAGTGTGCCGATCTTCTCAAGGATATTTCATGCGCATCATTCTTAATTCCGGCTCTTCGCGCTCGTCTTTGCGGATACACCGGACTCTACCGACCAATTCAAGTTTTTTAAGCTTGAACTTAAATAATTTTTTTTTATCCTTTCCGTTTATTATTCTTCTGGTTGTTTCCGTCTTTATAAAAAAAAATAACGATTCTTCTGTGTTCAAATTAATCTTAATTCAATTTTTACGACTGCACTTTTAAATAATTAATTTCTCTAAGATAACACAATCATTGCGAATAATCAAATCGACTACAGGATTTTATTGTTAGAGCCAAACTCATATCAAAACTTAACGAGGTAAATTCTTTATGAATTTTCGTGAGATTCAAGTCAAGAATTGTGCATTTTGAACATATCGAAGGTTTAATTCGAAAAATTGCTTAGTAAAAGGCAAACAATTTTAGAGTTCTTCCTTTAGTTTCAACTTTATAAATAGAGGATATCAGTAGATTTCGAAAAAATGAAAGATTTTGGAATAAGGTTTATTTTAATTTCGAACCATTCTAATTGTATGCTAGGCATAGAAGTCACAAGGTCCACGTATCCAATTTGATGATCACGTTAACATCAACAAACATACTTTGCCTAAAATCTACTTAGAAGATTTTCGAATTGAGCCATCGACATAGTTCTTTTTCTTTCGATCAAAAAATGGCTATTATTGTTGTTTAATATTTTGTAAATTATCAGCGGACTCCAAATTTGAAATACAAAAACAAAACCGTCCATAAATTGTCCGGAGCAAATCCCTAGATAAACTTATTCGATTTCATTACAGTTCGAAACGTGTTTTCAGAAATATCTAAAGATATGTCAATTCATTACTTTTGAAAAGCATCTAGTTCAAAAATAGTTGCGAAAGAGATAGACAGTTCAATTTACGAAAATACGAATTTTTGGTGTCATCGAGAAATCAAATCTTATTCTTTCGGTCTCATTCCATTTTCGATTCAAGTAACTCTGTAGCACTGGTGGCTCTTATTTCGAGTTCAACAAATCACGATGGACTTTAGAGTCAAACTAAAAGGTTCTATCTACAGTGTTACCATCTGCAAAGCTTTGTATTAATTTGAGAATTACAGGAGAGGAAAAGAAAATGAAGAAGAAGGCGGGTGTTATAACAGAGCCTTGAGGGACGTCCGAGTGAATTGAGAGGAACATGTGTAAAGCGTTTAAACAGAAAACTTTTGATGCTCCTGCCGAAAGTGGTATCAATGCTTTACTTTAAGTTTAATAAAAGCTTATTTATGCCAAACTCTGTCAAGGACTTTCGCAGTAAAAGTTAGTCACTGGTGTCCAGTACGAATCCATATCGCCGATGACGAAAAAGCTTTGTTATTCTCATCTAACTAACTGCTTTGAAAATCATACTTATAACACAGAAGTTCGATGCAATCAACTCGTATCATTTCCAAGAGATTGACTGAACCTTCGCCACTTTCCAAGAGATTGGCAGATAAATAGATTGCGAATGGATTTAGCCTTTAGATAAAGACAGTTCTGAGCGATGCAATCGAAATCAGCACATTAAGTATCCTCGACATAGGGTATATTTGAAAGCTCATGCAAAGTAGCCAATTTTCTGTAGGAACATCGGAGAAGGTGCCATCCTTTAGTTGTCCCTACGACTTCTTTATTCCACTGGTCAACTGTTCGTTTGACTGTGTTCACGGTCGAGCAACCCGACATCTTTCTTGAGGGTTATAATCTAGAGTTTGTTTCGAGATGTTCCGCAATCTCAATGTGGAGACTGTGCCCTCCTGTTGTTCCTCTATGAGCCTCCTCCTTTCCGAATTTTGCATTAAAATCGCCGAAGACAATTTTTAGGTCATTCGAGGGCAGTGAATCATAGGTTGTCTCTAGTGTGGCATAAAATTCGTCTTTAGTTATATCGTCCTTGTCTTCTATTGGTGCGTGAACGTTGATCAACCAAGTGTTGAAAAATTCGTTTTTTTTTTAAGTTCCTTCCTTAAATCACGTTTAATTAAGTTGGAGGGACTTACTCCTGTAGTCGCATTTGGTAGCTTTCGATCATAAATCGGCACAGTTCCTTGTTTTACAATTTGAACGTAACGTTCTGCATGACCGTTGCTGGACGGATGGTATGGAGCAATCTATGCCATTCGATCGTAGAAAGTCATTGAATTATTTGAATTAAATTGTGGTCCGTTATCAGATACTACGGTCATTAGAAGTCCAAATCTAGCGAATATTTCACGAAGCATTGGTTTCCAATCAAATGCTTTAAAGAATACGTTTAGTCCGCCCCAGTTGGCTCTCTTGAAGCGCCAAACGATCCTCTTTGGAAATTTTACTACCGGCGGTTTTAATGCGGATACTGGGAATTGTGCACGAATCAGAAAGTGATCCGTATCACGAATTGGCGTTGGTACAATAACAGATATGTTATATTTCTCAGGTTGGTTTGTGAGGAAAAGATCAAGGAGACTTGCGTAATGGATTGTAACATTAGGTAGCCGAGTAGGCTCGTTCGCCAGTTGTTTAAGTCCGTTGATGGAAGGGAAAATCTCAGTACTTTGTCCCAGTTGGTCCGTGCAGTTAGAGTATTCAAGCCAAACAGTGTTATGAACGTTAAAATCGCCTGCGTTAACGAATCAGGCTTAACAGCATATATCTGCTGGATTAAGTCAGATAACTTATCCAATTCATGGTTGATGTCATCTGACGAAAGCCCTGGACTAGAAAAATATGATGTGCTTACTATGGCTCAATTATTTTCAACAAAAGTTGAATACTGGATTGGACCAAGGTTCGTAAGCAACATAATCGCGGATATATAATGCGAGAAACCTTTGGTGAAAAATGTTTGGAATTAAGTGATATCCAGGAACAGAATAGAATCGCTCACTTCCTGGAAGAACTTTAGTTTCGCCAAGTGCTAATATACCCGGTCTATACATATAGTTTGAGTGTGAATAGAGTGAAAGGTAGGCAGAAGCTAACCCTAGAATATTCAGTTGGTCAATTATAAATGACGGTGACTTATGGAATATGAGCAAATTTTATTATAAAATTTAATAACTGGTAGCATTCCTAGGGTGTAGTCTAGTGGGTACCGCGTTGTTCTAAAATGCGAAGGTCGCGAGTTCAAATCTTATCATCATCATCAATGGCGCGACAGCCCAAATCGGGCCTTGACCTCCTGAAGTCGTGGCCTCCAATCGTCTCGATCCAAAGACCGCGTCCTCCAGCTGCTAATTTTTAAGATGGCTTTGCTATCTTCATCAACCGAGTCTTCACATCGCTTGCGTGGCTTTCCTACTGGCCGGTTACCACTCGGTTTCCCTTTCAGAGCACGTTTGGGGATTCTTCTGTCTTTCATTCGCTCTACATGGCCAGCCCACTGCAGTTTACGCAGCTTCATGAACGTCGAAGCTTCTGGCTCGCCGTAGAGTTGATATAACTCATGGTTGTATCTTATTCGCCATTCCTTTCCTTCCTTCACAGGTCCCAAAACTCTTCGGAGGACCTTTCTTTCAAATGCGTTAATGCTTTTTCGAAAGTTCGCGTTAATGTCTACGTCTCGCTGCCATAACAGAGCACAGGTCGTATAATAGTTTTAAATGTACGCAACTTATTGTTCCTGTGCAAATCTCGGTCATGGCATAATTCCAGCACACTGCCTGGTCACCTTGGTAACCTCAATCTACGAAAATGAAAAATTCGTATACAGAGGGTTGTGCGAAGGTCTAAGAACCCTTTCACAACCTGAAGGTCAGGAGGTCAAGGCTCGATTTGGTCAGTAGTGCCATTGTAGAAGTATTATAGAAGCATTCCTATTTGGTTGATTTGAAAAACTGCATCGAGGTCTAATGCATCCTGTGATTCAGTGGATTGAAGAGAAAATCTCATTGGGAAATCGGCGTTTGCATGAGATTTTGTATTTCGGTTTAACATCGTAAGTGAATCCGGACATGAACTTTGCATAATGCAATAGTCAGGCGGAAGTGAGTGGTAAAATTTTTGAAGGATGTAGGATGCTAGGGTTTGTTGTCTGCGATAAGCGTAATCCTGCGTCCGTACCAATACTGAAAAAATTTCTTTAACGCCCAAACAACCGCAGTTACTTCTTTGTCTAACTGCTAGAAAAATTGTTCGCTTTGGTCAAAGACCGTGACGCAAATGCGATAGGTGGTTCCACTTCGTTTTCTGTAATATGAGAAATCACTGTTCCTTAACCTAAGGAAGAGACCTCCGTTCCCAGGAATAAAAGCAAGTTCGGGTTGAATGTAATTAGTGTCTTTGCCTCCGTAATTTCTCTCATAATCGCTTGTAAAGTATTTTCGCATTCCTTAGTCCAGTGAAACTTAACGTCTTTTCTTAAAAGATTATTTATTAGTTGTAGTATGGAAGAAAGATTTGGTAAGAACTTTTGATAATAATTGATCAATCCCAACAATGCTCGTACTCCTGATACGCTTTGGGGACTAGCCGCTTTTGTAATTGCCTCAACCTTTTCCGATAAGGGTCTTATTCCGTTCTTATCAATGATGTGACCCTGATATTCAATTGAGATCAGGAGGAATTGTTATTTTGATTTGTTTAAATGGAAGTCGTTTCGCGTAACCTTTTAAAAACTCTTTGAAGTCGCTGTAAAAGCTCACGACAAAATTTTCTCTGAATAACTATGTCGTCAAAAAAAGAAGTCGTTCCGTCCAGATCTGTAGCAAGGAATCTATGAAGCATTGCCATCTATTGGGTGCAGCCTTAACGCCAAACACAAGTCTGTTTACTTTGCAATTGCCTTTGTGAATACTAAGTCCTTGTAGCAATGCACTGTTTTCGTCGACAGGCATGTGTAAGTAAGCCTTATTCGGATCTACTTTTGTAAAGTACTTACAGCCGTTCGACGCGTGGTATTAATTAATTAATTATCGTCGTCGATAATAGGATTAATCGTTGCGCATATACGTACATGTCTATTTTTCTTGACAACGAGAACAATAGGTATGCCCCATCCTGTATAAACTTTTTTCCATTATACCCACCTTTTCCAAGCACTCGATCTCGCTTTCATTTCAACAGTCTTGGTCTCATAAAAACTGACTTGCACGACTCGTCTCTTAATTTTAAACTACATTCGAATTTAAGAATTTTACCTACCTTATCGGTGAATATGTCGCTGTAACTTGTAATTATTTAATGAAGCTGATCCTTGACCTAGCCTATAGAACCGAAACCCTTCTGAGGGACTCGAAAGTACTCCATAAAAAGGAGCATCAGGCAGTGGACAGAACATTAAAGTATTCATTACTATATCAATTGAGTTCTCTAAGCGCATTCAAGGCAGCTCTGAGACAATATCCAACATACATAATATAAGACCTCGCCCAAATTATCCAATTTGTCAAGGACGAGGAGCCTAAGAACTCTTAAGAACTCTTTCGGATTGCGGTGAAACAGGTTCCGATTGCTTCAGGCTTGACCCCTTGGGGTCCATTGTGATACCACATGAATTGAGGAAAACCTAATCTGTATCATCTAGCGATTTTACGAGTTCCTTGTTGACCTCGAAGATTTCCGTTGCTACGGCGAAATGACAGATTCTGTATACCGCAGCCTGGCTGTTTGCAAGTCCTACAGAGACCATGCGTTACCAAATCCATTCTGTAAGCATGTGCTCCACTAAGCCAATGGCCGATAACAATACCAACCAATGTCGCACATTGCTTCCTGGGTAATAATAATAAGAGCTTTGTTTTCTTCGCATCCCACACTAAATTCGTAGTTTTACAGGTTGTGGTACTTTTCCACCTGGCTTTGGCTACATTTATCATCTGCGCGTCTATAAGCTCTTTTACGAGATGTAAGGGCGGTGGTAAGTTTTCTGCGAAATCTAGTTCAAGGTTAGCACCTTTCTTTGTAAGCTCGTTCGCTACTTCATTACCTGGTTTTCCACTGTAGCCCGGGAACCAACAGAATTCAGCTTTTCTTTGGGCAAAGAGGTTCTGTAGTGCCCTATAACAGCTGAATACTGTCTAAGATTTGATATTACATGTTTGTATAGATATTACTTTTTCCGTTAAAGGTCCGAGGTTTATTAGCAATTTCGACTGCCTTCTGGATTACCAGAATTTCCGCCTAAAAAATCCTACAGTCATTCGTCAACCTGAAGAACGAGCCCGTTGGAAGGTCACTTAAGAACACTACTCCACCCAAGCTTCCTTCCATTTTAGATCCACCAGCGAATAGATTTATTTATCCTATAGGGTTGATTCTTGTTTCCCAGTGTTTCCTTTTTTTTACGGCACCGAGTATAACTTAGGGGGTCATCCTTTAATGCAATGCACAGTTACGTCGGTATAGGATGTGAAAGTGGAGGTATTAAGGTGGAGAGAGACGAAAATGACGGTGGACATTGTTCTTGAAACACCGCAGGCTGTACTTGCTGGGAAACAAACTAGTTGGCAAATCGTTCCAAAGTCTTGACGTTCGGGAATTGAATCACTGCCTATATTTCACTGTACGAGAAGGC
The DNA here is from genome assembly GCA_963669355.1 of Chorisops tibialis. Classification (NCBI taxonomy): domain Eukaryota; kingdom Metazoa; phylum Arthropoda; class Insecta; order Diptera; family Stratiomyidae; genus Chorisops; species Chorisops tibialis. Next base: position 70,661,809 of record OY770263.1, on the reverse strand, counting down.
AAGGGTTTGACCGTGTACTCGTGTGCGCGTTCAGTTTGGCCGGGGAAAAGTATGCAGTGGAGGAATGAGTGCGCTTAGTTCCGTACTGCATTTACCGTGGAAATATCGATAGTAAATGCTGAATACTCCGACGTTTCTGTGATGCTCGAGAGAATGTATAGAAGACGTGATGGTTTCGTTTCCAATCAGTCGGAACGCATATTTTTGAATACGATCGAGCAACACGAGGTGTGTTTTGGGTGCCTAGCCCAAACATGCGAGTTATACTCTAAACGTGGTCTAATGTAGGTCTTATAGATGGTTGCTATGTCGATGGGTGTGAAATATTTTTTGCATGTTCGGAGAACACCTAGACGTTTAGAGGCGTCAAGGGCTATATCAAAGATATGCTGGGCCCAATTCAGGTAGTCACTAATTTTGACGCCTAACAGTGTGAAATTCTCCGAAGTGGTAAGCCGAGCACCATCAAAGGTTACATTGTGAGACAACACTGAAACATACCGTTTGAGGGATAGCTGACAGGCCTGTGTTTTGAATGCGTTGAATTCTACTCTGTTATTCTTGCCTCATTCCAGGATTAAGTTGAGATCTGAATAACTCCCTGCGATTGGAAGCAATAGAATGGTTGTTTGATTCCGCAGCAGAGTTAAATTCATAGATGTTGTCTAAAGTACTGTCATCTGCAAAACTATGGATTGGATTGAGAGTGGACGACAGAAGGTCGTTTATGAAAACTAAGAAAAGAGTTGGAGATAAAACAGAACCTTGTGGGACGCCGGAATCAATTGGGTAGGAGAAAGAAGTAACGCCATTTAATACTACTCGTATAGTGCGTTCAGAGAGATAGCTCTCAATCCAGAAGGGTATCATTAAGGCCGATGGCCCTAAGCTTAACTAAGAAACATTCATGCCAAACTCTGTCAATAGCTTTTAGTTCCAACACTCTGTCAAGTAGACTAAAAGATCACCCGTCGACCGTCCAGAACGGAACCCATACTGACGATCATGGATGAGCTGTTTATCCTACAAATATTTGACGATTGACAGCAGTTTCCATTACTTTCGAGAGCACTGAAGTTATGGCTATTGGGCGGTAGTTGGCGGGGTTCGCTTTGCTTCCTTTCTTGGGAATGGGCTGAACAGTCGCAACTTTCCACATACGCGGAAAGCACCCAGAAGAGTAAGAAAGATAGAAAAGATTGCGAAGAGGTTTAGTTAAAGAAGAGGCTTACTTTTTAAAGGTAATGGGGGGAATACCGTCCGGACCAGCGGATTTGTGGATATTAAACTCTGTAAGGATCCGAGAAATAAGCCTCGTGCGAAAATACAGTGCAGGCAGTGAAAAACCAGAAGGATTTGCAGCGGGAGGCGATTGGTTTGAAGGTGGAAGATGAGAGTTTCTTGCGAAACTTGCTGCTAGTAAATTGGCTTTTTCGCAAGGATCAACCACGGTACGGTCGCCAACAACTAGAGGTGGTATAGAAGAAGAAATGAAATTGTTGTTGACCGTTTTGACAAATGACCACTAAGACCTCGAGCCTTTAGGGCACTGGAAGATCTTCCGTCAAAAGTTTTAGGTCATGCTCAAATTTAGCACGATTGAGTATGGAGTTGCAGGCATTTCTTGATGCATTGAAAAGTTCTCTGTTGGCATGTGTTTTATTGCCTCTAAACATTCTTCGTTAAACCAAGAGTCCTTCGACGGCCTGACTCTTTTATGACTGGAAGGTATGTAGAGCTTCATACCCTTCAGGATAATTCCAGTGACAATTCTACAAGCTTCACCGCAGTCATTGGAATCGAAGCAAAACTTCCAATTAAAGGCATTGAAGAAGCTATTTAGCGCCCCCCAATTGGCTCTTTTGAAATGCCAAATATTTCTTCGAGGTGCCTTGACTGTCAGCGGTTTAGTATCTGCAACTGGGAATTGCGCTGCTCGGAATACCTCTCAAGAATTTTTTATCAAACCCACAGTGTTTAAACAGAGAATATGTGGTAGGCTTTTGTTATTATGTCCGAGAGTGCGCGTATTTAGTTGCATGGCCTGCTTGAGTCGCGGAGTGCACTTGGATGGCACGCTTTTTGTGAACAGGTCGATTGACGGCAAAGAGAGTAAGGCATTCGGCGAATCTGAGGATGTGGTCTTAAGAGCCCCAATCTTTGCCGGTATGTTACTTTATAGCTAGGGTTTAGCCTAGTGGGTAGCGTGTTGGTATTGTAATGCGGAGGTCGTGAGTTCAAATCCCGGTTGACGCGATATATAGTTCTAGCACATTGCCTACTTGGATATACCTTGGTCACCTCAATCTGCGAAAATGAAAAATTCGTAGATAGAGGGCTATGCGAAGGGCTAACAACCCCTCCACAATAAGTAATGAAAAATGTTAGGGAACCTGAATGGCTGTAGTGCCATTGTAGAGAGAGATGTTACTTTATTCAATGCAGGTCACCATGTCACTATACCATGCAGCAGAATTGGCTTTGCTTTGCCGTTTAGATTCGGATCACCATCGCTCTAGGAAGCACGCTCAAATATCTCGCCTTGCAACCTATGAAATTCGCGGTGAGAAGGATGAGACCGGAGAGCATTTCCTCTGCCTGTCGCTCCGAACAATTCAAAGGCAAATTCTCGAAGAGTACTTCCTTGCCGAGCTGATTGATCTTCAGTTGCTTTAACTGATGGAGCTCATTAGTTTCACTAGTATATCAGGCTGGCTAAATGATATTCAGGTGCTATAAATACGGAGTCGTATAAGGGGACCACAGGTAGTCTACGTGCATTGGTGTCCAACCCCTCCACAAACCTAGCCTAACCTATCTGCAGTGAGCAATCGCTGCACCCATCTTCATACTCTTATTCTTCTTATTCCTCATACATCCAAATGAGATGCCTATGATCTCAGTAATTTCCCTGATCATAGCCCGCCGATCTGTCAATACGATGTCATGGAATTTGTTGACCATTTAATTAGTAGTCATCTTGGGACTATCTGGACACCCTTCATCCAGGACAATGAATTTACTGAACCAATATCTAGGCCCCATAAACAAAAAAACTGATTACCGGTTCCCCACTTTGTTCATAGTTATGAAAACAAAAGTGAACATTGAATTTATATAGAATTCTGATAGTCGTTCTTTGATAGATGACAATAAACGATGATATAAAGATTTAACATTAACACGAGTATTGGTCAATCACTCTCCCATATATAGAAAAATGCACTTTGGCATATTGAATTTCAAACATGCCTGTTGAAATTGAACACGAAACAGTTAGAGGCTCTACCATCTACAATGGCACTACAGCTCAAATCGGACCTTGGCCTCCTGATATTCAGGTTCCTTAACATATTTCATTATTTATTGTGGAAGGGTTGTTAGCCCTTTGCACAACCCTCTATCTACGAATCTTTCATTTTCGTAGATTGAGGTGACCAAGGTATATCTAAGCAAGCAATGCGCTAGAATTATAAATTACGCCTACCGGGATTTGAACTCACGACCTTCGCATTACAAGACCAACACGCTACCTACTAGGCTACACCCTAGCTTAAAGGCGTTAAAGACTCTAAGCTGATATTATTACCTATTCGATAACTTATTTACTTTTATTACATCACATTGAAGCCTCCGTGGCGTAGTGGCGGCGTGCTTGCTTCACAGCCAATAGGTCCTGGGTACGATTCTCACTCCAGGCAGAAGGATGTTTTTAAGCACGAGTTGTTCAGTTGCTACTGGCAATGAAAATTATTCGAAATAAAATGAACAAACGATATAAGTGAAAGAGTTTCGCTCCTAGAAAGTCTATATACTCAGAAAATGGTTTCTGTTCGCTTTCTATGATTACAGGACAAATATTTTCAGTCATCCATAACATATGCAAATATTTGCCAGGTACGGTCGTTCTCACTCCCCTTCCCCTACCTTCCGATTACCATTGACCCTTTCCTTCATGAAAATGTTTGTACATTGCACAGAAAGGCCGAAATTGCCTTGAAGACATGCCATTCTGTAAAAACAAAAACTTACCTATTTATATCTAAATTATTTTTCAAATGAAAATTCGAAAAGACTTACCATAAACAAACAGCCGTCTATATCTTCTGTACCGATAAATCCTCAACAAAACTTGCTATTTTGCTAATCAGCTCCGCCGATGAATTAATTAAAATTTTAAAATGCAAAAAAATTTGATCTCATGAAATCCATAAGTTGAACAATCCAAATTTATTTATAAAATCTTTCATCATATCGAAAATCATACATATTGTCTAGTCCTAAATATTAAATATCAAAAGTAAATCAATCATATCATAAAACATCACAAAAAAAAGATACAATTAAATTTAAATGTAATGCAAATGCCATTCTATAACTAATACTAAAAATAAAGATAAAAATTTTAAATCAAGTAGGACCATTTCGAAAAAAAAATGAAAGAAAACACTTAAAACTAGATATAAAATTAAACAGTTATAAACAATATGTGTACATCTTAAACACAATGCTTAATTTCGATTAACAAAAACAATAAATTACATTATCAATTAAAGAAGATATTTCTACTTTTATACAAAATATATTTGCGCAGTTTCCAATAAACAAATTTTACGCAATATTAAAAACCAATTATACAAGAAATTTGAAGCACGAATCGTTATGATATTTTGGCAGTAATTACAAATTAATTACATAGTAATGATAATTTTAAAAAAAATTGTAAAATTGAGGATTTCTAATAATAATTCGGCTTATTTTAAAATTAAAGATTATAGAAAATTTAATAGTTATTAAAATTAAAAGCCTCTGTGCCAATGAAAAAAAAAATTGATAAAAAAATCGACGTAGTGGCCTTGTAGTAGTTTATTAGTTTCGACCAAATATTTCAAAATTGTAACTAGTAATTTATGTTTTAATCTGAACAATATATTTCCTATTATAGTTCTTTCTTTATTCTCATTTTTGATTTTTAATTCTCTTCATAAATACTAAATAGTTTCTTAAAAATATAATAAAAATTTTCAAACTTAAAGAACAACAGTTTACGTTATTTTATTTTACTTATTTACTAGATATAATAAATACAAAAGGCACTTAAAAAAACTAGTATACTTAAATAATGAAAAGCACAATAATTACTCGATAATAGTTAAACAATTTTCGTTTTTTTTATTATTAAATAGAAACGTATGTGAATTAACAAAAATTATATAAACTAAAAAAAAGATGAAAATAATGCACAATAAAACAAAACTAAGTGCTGTGATAAATAGTGAAATATTTATCTCTTTGAAAATACGTGCTAGGAATTAGATTCAATAAAAATAATGTAAAAGAAATATTTTTGAAAATTAGCAAAAATTAAAACTTCGATAAAATTGGCTTCAAAGAAACGAAAGTAAGAAAAAAAAATTAAATGTATAATAATGATCTGTGGATTGTTGTTAAAAAAATCTCCTTAATAAAATTTTTTAAATCAATCGCAAATGAAATATTGTTTAATTCTGTCAAATTAATTAATACGGACAAGCGTGAACACATTATAATGAGGATTTACAAGTCTCATAAAATTCGAAAAAAAAGTTTAAGTCTCTGCTTTAAGGGGCCGTTATTACAAAATAACCATTTCACTGGCAGATACGGTAATTTGGAATCGGAAAGTGCCAAATTAACTATACAATGAAAGAAATGATTTAGGTTTTTCAACTAAACAAAGTAAGCGGACACGTCATATCATATGGACAACGGTCGGTTGTGCTGACTATAAAAAGGGCGAGCGTTCGTAAGAAGAATCAGTCAGGAGCAAAGTAGATTCATACAGTAGCTCTACTCCCTATACTGCCTGTGTGTTTCGTGAGAGACCTCCAAATTTTGACGTTATTACCTCCAATAAAGGGGGAAACAAAAGCACTAACCGACACGTCCGCGACGTGTCCCGTGTCACTCCTTTTCGTACATGGCGTTCTAAGAGTTTTTATTCGCGTCATATTCAACTTGGACGGCGGATGCGCGAGACATGGTCGGCGATTCTCATCCACTCAATGTTCTTCATATTTTCAATGTCTACCTCTACAATGGCACTACTACCCAAATCGGGCCTTGGCCTCATTTTTTCATTTTCGTAGATTGGGGTGACCAAGGTATACCCAAGCAGGCAGTGTGGTGGAATTATGCGTCGACCGGGATTTGAACACACGACCTTAGCACTGTAGACCAAAACGCTACCCACTAGGTTACACCCCAGCTTATTTATTGTAAAATTTTGATTTTCTTTCGATTTTTTAGTAGATTGTTGAACTGCAGTGACGCGAGTTACATATGCAAATTCTTTATCGAATTCGAGAAATGTTGATATAGCAGATTCTACGAATAAGGTTTCAGCCAAGACAAAACCGTTGGCTTGGTAAATGCTATGTCAACACAAAATTATTATCATCAAAGTTTCCCACGAATTTTTCGACCTCGATGAAGGATCATATTTCAATTCAATATGATTCTGTTTACTTTTAACCGTCACGTTGCTTAACAACGTGACATCATCATTTATGCACCGAAGCGATTTTTGTAAGAAGAAAAAAGCGGCAGTCGATCTCCGGAGTCCGAGAATTAAAGTTAAAGTACGTCTTATTCAAAAAAAGATTGAGTTTTATTTTACATTACTTTTATTTATTCACTTAACCAAAATATAAAAGTCGCGTAAGATACACCCGCAGTCAAGGAAGGAGAAAAATAATCAATAATAAAGTTAGATAAGTTAATAATTTACACAGATTATGTTGTTTTACGGAAGCCAAGTCGAAGCAGAAAAGGTGTTTCATCGACACATCGCCGCAGTCGTCAACGAATGGTCAAACTAGAAAAGTTAGCCGAAATAACGTACCGTCTGGAGCAACAGTATAACCGGAAGTCATGTTGGCTGGGTGAATAATACAGCCATCGAACAGTGCATGGTCGTCACCGATTCTCCTTGTGAAGAAAAAAGATGGTAAATTTCGGTTCTGTGTGGATTTTAGGAAGGTCAGCAAGGCCTCAGAGCGAGATGCGTATCCAATCCCCTACGTGACGGACACACTGGATAAATTAAGGGATGCCAAGTACCTTTCCTCCTTAGATATCAAGTCAGCGTACTGGCAGGTGCCTATGGCAGAATCCTCTCGTCAATATACCGCTTTTACAGTACCTAGACGAGGCTTATTCGAGTTTACTCGAATGCCTTTTGGGCTGCAAAATGCACCGGCAACCTGGCAAAGGCTAATAGATAAGGTGCTAGGAGCTGAAATGGAACCGTACGTGTTTGTTTATTTAGACGACATCATTGTGGTAACGCAGACGTTCGAGAAACACATGGAAGCGCTCCAAGAGGTATTTCGAAGGATAATTGCGGCTGGATTGAAGGTCTCGAGAGAGAAGGGCGAGTTCTGCAGGGATGAATTGCGATATCTAGGGTACATCGTGGATGAAAGTGGGTTGCACGTAGATCCGGAGAAAGTGGAGTGTCTGAGGAGGTTCCAAACCTCTAAGAATGTGAAGGAAGTACGTCAGTTTCTTGGAATGGTGTCATGGTATCGGAGATTTATTCCGGATTTTGCCACCTTCGTCTCACCTTTGACTTCGTTGCTCAAGAAAAACAAGAAGTTCGTTTGGGATGAAGATTGCGAGCGCGCTTTCGCACAAGCGAAAGTGAAACTCGCCACGGCACCAATCTTAACCTGTCCGAATTATGACCTGCCGTTCGTAATTCAGACCGACGCCTCGAATTTCTGGTGGGAGGGGGGGGGGGGGGGGGTGTTGACACAGCTGCAGCCGGATGGAGAAAAGGTGATCTGCTACTTAAGTCGTTCGCTAACTAGCTCCGAACGTAAGTTTTCAACTACTGAGAAGGAGTGTTTGGCGGTCCTGTGGGCCATCGAAAAGTTGAGACCTTACGTGGAGGGAACAAAGTTTAGTGTGGTGAAAGATCATTATTCTTTAATGTGGCTGAATAATGTCAAAGATCCGACCGGACGATTGGCGCGGTGGGCTATACGTCTCCAACAATATGATTTCGAAATCGCACACAGGAAGGGGAAGGAACACGTAGTCTGGTGGAGGTAGTGCAGGTGGAAGGCCAGACGGATCGTTGGTTCGAACGAATGTTGGAGGCAGTACAGAAGCAGCCAGCCAAGTATTCAGAGTGGAGGATCAACGGTAGAACTCTGTGCAAACATATCCCCACCGCATACCCGGACTTGGACGCTGATGAGGCATGGAAGAGGGTGATGACCGGGGCTAATCAAAAACGGTTGGGAATCACCGAATGATTTTCCCGCAAAGAGTTTTGGCGGAAAGTGATGCGAAAAATAACGTCCTCTTGGATTGCCGGATTCGAACCAGATTGGTCGATAACAGATTTCGTCTCGTCGAACTTATAAAGTGTGTTAAATTTGAAAAGTGCCACAAGTAGGTGGCGAGTAAAGTAGAGGCAGTGAACAAACTCGAAGTAAAGTGGAAGAAGTGAACAAACTCGAAGGATTGATTTAACGATTCGTAGTAGAAAACCAGCGAAGCAGATTCGAGGGACAGCGCTGGATAAGCAGCAACGACGGGCCCCAACGGAAGATAATTAAGATAAGTTAGATTTAAGCACAGGTAACATTAAGTTCGAATTAAGATCTCTTCAAGACAATATAAGATCATCTGGTGAAATAAATTTATAAACTTTTAAAAGAGAATAAGTTAAGACTCTCACTGGCAAAAGAAGATTTATGGTTAAAGCGAAAGCTAATATTCCCGCTGTAAAAGAATCGTGTACAGTTTCCTTGTCTGCCCCGCGATCAGTTTTCTTTTGTGCAGTGACGATTTCCCCGGACTCGTAGTTCGGTCCGGAGAAAAATAGGAAGGAACGCGGCCTAAATTGAGAGCCACTGGCGCCCACGACCCCTCTTCAACGGGTTGGCCGGACAGGCAGCGTTCCGCCCCTCTGGTACAAGGGGTTTGAGTTTTCACGTTTTTTCCCAATCGGGGAAAAATCGTAACAGTCATGAGAGATTTTTTTTTTTGGGCCATGTTTGAGAAAAAGATGGGCAAAATGCTGGAGTCCAGCTAAAGGGTGATAACGATTTCTTGAAAAAGAAAATTGAATTGAAAGAAAAAGACTTCCGGATTCTACACTATTACGCTTTATTATTCGTGACGTTTCGGTCTATGCTGAGACCTTTATCAAACTGTCCACAGTTCGTCCGTTGTCCACAGTTTGATAAAGGTCTCAGCAGAGGCCGAAACGTCACAGTGTGGAATCCGGAAATCTTTTTCTTTCAATTCGAAATGCACTGTGAAAACATTCACCAAACCAAGAAAATTGAAACTCTAACAAGCAGATTGAATGCCTTAGACAGACGGGCTCGATGGTCCAACATTGTTTTGAATGGTCTCAAGACATCCAACGTTGATGAAGCAAAAACAAAATTCAGTCAGCTGGTATGATCTGTCCTGAAAGTGAATGCAGGTTTTGAAAAAATCATGAAGCTAAGATTGAAACGGCGAGAAGACGAATGTGAAGGTCGTCGGAACCGGACGTGTAAGTCCGGTGTAGTGTAGTCAGCTCAAGCTTGGAAGGCCCTAGAAGATATTCATCAACCTAAGGGACCAGGTAGAAAAGTTTCATATTTCAAAAAATTAATAAATTTAAAAATGAGTGCAACTTCATCAATGGTAAGCCACTTAAACACATTTTCTGAGTTATGTGAAAAATTGCAAGAGATAGGCATCAAGTTACAAGATGGATTACATGCCATAATTTTCCTATCGAGTTTGCCACAATCGTACGAACCTTTTATAACTGCCATAAAAACCAGGGATGAGTTGCCTAAAACGGATATCTTAAAAGCGAAACTTCTAGAAGAACCACAAAGACGTGAGCGAGACAACAATACTGAAACAGCATTTTTCTCTAAACATAAAAAATCAAATCATCACACCAAACCACCTCAGCAACAACAATACCAGAAAACAGACAGTAACGGTTTCCGAGGTAAGTGCTACATTTGTAATAGAAAGGGACATCTAGCAGCATCGTGTCGCTTCAGAAACACAAATACATTTCAAAGTCGACAACTTCTTTCTCAATGCTGAATGCGGAAAAATTCGATTTCCTGCACCCACACAATTGGATTCTCGATAGCGGGACAACGAGTCATATGTGCTGTAAAAAGTTAATATTTAGTGAATTCGTTTGCCATGAAGAAAAAATAATGTTAGCCCGCGATCATTATACTCTAGATGAAATCTGAGAGTATATTGTGTTTGCCTTACCGTTTGTAACGCTAAGAAATAACGCTCGCACAGAGCCGTCAAGGGTACAGAAATATTTGTTGTCGCTCAAAAACCTCGATTCCGAGTGACCGTCTGTCCGTCTGTCTGTCTGTCTGTCTGTGCGTCTGCCTACAGCATAACTCTCGAACGCTTTGAGCTATCGTGCTGAAATTTGTTGTGTGTCATTTTTAGCAAAAAAGTAACTTTAAGTTCGTGAACGGGCCACATCCCCCCACTCCTTCTACCCCCTCCCAAGCAAATTTCACGAAATTCCGAAATTTTCAAAAGTTGATTTTTCTTTGAAACTATTTAAGCTATCAACTTGAAATTTGGGTTAAAGTATTATGATATAGATGTCATTAATATGACTGAATATTGATCCGATCCCATTACTTCTTCTACCCCCTCCCATACAAATGCATAATTTTGGAAAATGCAGTTTTTCGATTTTCATTGAAACTAGCAAAGTTAGAAAAACAAATTTTTGCCAGAATTAATTTTATTATAATTCCAATCAGCTTTGAAAAAATTATCTTCTTCACCTCACTCCTTCTACCCCCTTCCATACAAATTTCACGAAATTTTGAAATTTAAACTAAATTATTTTTCTTCGAAACTGTTAAAGCTATCAACTTTATATTTTGCATAAAGTATAAAAATAGCAATATCAATAACGAGAAAAAAATGTGTTTTGATCCGTACACTCCTTCTACCCCTCCCATACAAATGTACAATTTTTGTTAAGTACATTATATCGATTTCCATTAAAACTAGGAAAAGTACAAACTTAAAATTTTGCCAGAATTTGTTTTTTAATAATTGCAATAAATGCCAAAAAAAAATTATCAGCTCCTCTTCACTCCTTCTACCCCCTCCCATACAAATATCTGTATTATAAAGCATTTCTTCTTCGAATATATTAGAACTATCGAATTTGAAATTGAATCAAAGCGTGGTGATAAGGATGATGATAAGCAGTTTCAACATCATCTTAAACGGTCCACTTCCTCTGCCACCTCCCATACAAGTGCCTCAATTTCAGGAAAACTATGCCCAATTGAAAATAATGAAAGCTACAAACCTTAAATTCAGCACGAAATATTTTGCATACCACATTAGGTGTCATATCCAAAAATTACAAACCTTCCTCTTCTGCTTCTACCACCTCCCATACAAAAGTCACTATTAATTATTTAAAAGAATTGGTAGTGACATATTTTCCGGTACATTGAACTCTTTCTCATTTCATCTAGAGTATCATATGATTGGGCTTTACGCCCAATCATAATTCTTTTATGTTTTTATTATATCAAATCCTCCGCGGAAGAGGTATTAGGATATCAAGCACGGCGAAAAAGTAATGATTGGTTCGACCAAGAATGCCGCGACGCAATAGATATAAAGAACGAAGCTTACAAAATTTTTACTGAACGACCAACACGAGCCAAAAAAGAAAGATATGACGAGCTTAGGCGATATGCGAAAAAGACCTGCAAACGAAAACAAAGGAAGTACCACAATGACAAGATACAAAAAATGGACGACGACATGAGAAAAATTAATACGCGGGACGCATACGCCATAGTAAAAGACTTGAAAAAGGGATATAAACCAAAAACCAGTCTCTGCAAAGACGCAGAGGGCAATATCATCAGCGACACAGAAGAAATCAAAAGGAGATGGGCTTCATACTTCGAACATCTTTTGAATCCCATCCCAGTAGCACCGATAACGACAGACAACATTTCAATTCAAGCCTCAACTGACGAAGATGAACCATCATCGACACCACCCACGCTTCCTGAAATCAAAGCAGCCCTATGTGACCAAAAACGAAACAAAGCGCCGGGAATTGACGAAATACCAGTTGAACTTCTGAAAAACGGTGGAAACTGTGTTGCTGAAATACTGCACAGCATGATATGCAAAATTTGGACAGAGGAAATCATACCCGACGACTGGCGAAAAAGCATTCTATGTCCAATTTACAAGAAAGGAGACAAACTCTGCTGTGAGAACTACAGAGGTATATCATTGTTGTGTACGTCCTATAAAATACTGACAAAAATAATCGAACGTCGTCTTAAGCCCTATACTAATCAAATAATTGGCGAATACCAAGGCGGATTCAGAACCGGACGATCTACAACAGACCAGATATTCTCGGTGAAACAGGTGCTTGAGAAATGCTGGGAATATAACACAGACGTGCACCAAATATTCGTAGATTTTAAACAAGCATACGACAGTATCGACAGGAGCGTACTGTACCAAATCATGCTTGACTTTGGAATTCCTCCAAAACTAGTCCGACTAACAAGACTCACAATGACGAACACTGAATCCCAAGTGAGAATACAAACCGATTCCACAACCAGCTTTCGAACGGAATGTGGTTTAAAGCAGGGAGATGGTCTAGCTCCTATGCTTTTCAACTTGGCACTAGAGTATGTCGTCCGAAAAATCCCAGTCGACACCAACGGGACACTACTATTCAAGTCCACCCAACTAGTAGCGTACGCTGACGATATTAACATCCTAGCAAGATCCTTCCCTAGTGCTAAGGAGGTATTTGTCAATCTTGACTCCGCCGCAAAAGAAGTCGGGTTGCGCATTAATGAAAGCAAAACAAAAGTAATGACGCAAACAAGAAGGAGAACGCCAATCAGACAAAACATAACAATTGCGGAATATAATTTGGAGAGTGTGGACAACTTCATATATCTTGGGGCTAATCTAGCAAAGGACGGTAATGAAACAGACGAAATCAAACGACGGATAATACTAGCAAATAAGACGTATTATTCGGTACTTCCAATAATGAAATCCAAGAAAGTGCACAGGAACAATAAGCTGCGGATTTATAAAACTATTATACGACCTGTGCTCTGTTATGGCAGCGAGACGTGGACATTAACGCGAACTTCCGAAAAAGCAGTTAACGCATTCGAAAGAAAGGTCCTCCGAAGAATTTTGGGACCTGTGAAGGAAGGAACGGAATGGCGAATAAGATACAACCATGAGTTGTATCAACTCTACGACGAGCCAGAAGCTTCAACGTTCATCAAGTTACGTAAACTGCAGTGGGCTGGCCATGTAGAGCGAATGGAAGACAGAAGAATCCCCAAACGTGCTCTTAAAGGCAAAGCGAGTGGTAATCGGCCAGTAGGCAAACCACGCAAGCGATGGGAAGACTCGGTTGATGAAGACAGCAAAGCCATTCTAAAAATTAGCAGCTGGAGGACGCGGTCTTTGGATCAAGACGATTGGAGGCGACGACTTCAGGAGGCCAGGGCCCGATTTGGGCTGTCGCGCCATTGATGATGATGATTGGTGATGTTAAATTAGAAACTGACAACAGTCAAATACATTTAAAAAATGTACTTTACGCGCCACAATTAAAGTGTAACTTTATTTCGGTAAGTGGAGCAACGAAATCAGAGCTTGTAATTAATTTTTCTAGTGAATGTGGTAAAATTTTAAGTTCGGATGGTAAAGTAATTCTTCGCGCGAGTTATAGTTGTAAATAAGGATATTACAACTAAATTCAATTAAGAATAATTATTATTCTAATTTCATTTCATCAAACCTAAATAACTGCAGACTTGCATAAATAAAATTCTAACGTCCAAAGCATTAAACAAAAGCTGACTCACATAAACAAATCCCGAAATCTAAATCATTGAAAGTTGACTCACATAAACAAATCCCGAAATCTAAATCATTAAAAGATGACTCATATAAACAAAAGCTCGGCTCATCATTAAAATGCTGACCCGTATAAACAAAGTCATCATGGACTTATTGCAGAGTTGCAGAATTGAATTTATTGCAGACTTGCAAGACTAGAGATAAGAAAATAGTATATAAGAACTCAGAAGTAAAGTTGAGCCTCAGTTTTAAGTTTAGTTCTAAGCCAATTAGAATGAATAAAATAACTCGTGTATAAATTTGCTTAAACGAATAAAAGAAACTTCAAAAATAAATTTGTGTTTTTTTTAACTTAAAGTAGTTTAGTAAATTTAACTCGCGGATCAAATCGACGGACTGTTTATAGTTCTCAAAGTCCCGGCTGAAATACATGTAAAATACTTGTTTAAGATGGACTCGCTTATAATAAACATTCGTTTATAATGGACTAAGAAAACCTTGTTCTTGTACGTTATAACCGAAGTTTTCGGGGAATCCCACACTTCTGCGTGTTGCAAAATAAGATGATGCAATCGCTAGCACGAGAATTCTATTGTGGTTATGTTGACAGTTCGCCGTCGGAAGTTTCTGTAGTCGGTAGTTGCTACGTGCATAGTGTTTTGTAAGAGTCTCATAAATAGTAAATGATTTAAAAATGTCGACAAATAAAAAACGTGCGTTTACAGTGCATGAGAAATTGACAATAATAAGTGAAATTGAAAATGGGTGCTCTCAAACGAATATCTGTGCAAAAATGAAATTGAACAAATCCAGTGTGGCGACACGACGTCGGGTTAATGTGGCGATACGACGTCGTCGGCACATTCCAGCCGCATTGAAATCGGACGGATTTATGCTGACCACACACAAGCAAAACCGTCCTCATTTTCATACATCCAGATTTGCTGATCGCCAACGTCACCTTCTGCATATCGCCAGATATGCAACGGATCAAGTGGCATGCCCGACGATGCGCGCGATCAAGCAATGATAATACTTTGTTGCTTATCATACACAAAGTACGCCAGTCAGATAAAACTCATGCATTAAAAGGTGAAGCGTGTAGTGGAGGAAAATTATCAAAAGAACGTATCACTGCTATGGTATGTGCTAATGCCGCTGGTACTGAAAAACGAAAATTATTGATAATAGGTAAGCACTTCTATTCTATAGATACACTAGCTTTAGTAACAATTTCGATAATTTTAGGAAAATTTCAGAATCCTAGATGTTTCAAAAATATTAAAACATTACCTGCCGAATACTGTAGTAACAAAAAAGCTTGGATGACTTCAACTATTTTTGAGAATTATTTAAAAAGGTGGGACAGCGAATTAATAAAACAAAACCGAAAAATTTTATTGCTAGTTGATAATTGCCCGGCTCATCCTGATATTAAGCTACACAATATAAAACTTCACTTTTTGCCACCCAATGCAACGTCAGTCTTACAACCTATGGATCAAGGTGTAATTAGGAGTTTAAAACAAATCTATCGAAAAATGATGTTACTAAAAATTATGGAACTCCAAGATTATACTAGTGTTACTAAGGTTATTTCTATTTTGGAAGCGATAAATTTATTGAGCTGTGCATGGGAAAATGTTTCTTCTGAAATCATTCGAAACTGTTTTCGACATGCTGGGGTAGTTGAAAGCAGAACTGAGACAATGAACTTTGATCCAGAAGATGATCTTCCGTTGAGCGAGTGGTTTACAATACAGAATTTATTGGAGCAAGTTTGGTAATTATGTTAATATTGATAAGGACGTGATAACCGCTGAAGAATTATCTGACAATGATTTAATGAAAGAATTGGAAAATTTTGAGGAGGCTGATGAAAAAATAGAAAACAATGAAGAAGAAGTGACTGTGGTTACAACTGAAGAAGCTTTAAGCTGCATGCGGCAAGTACAACAGTTTTTCCAACAAGAAAATTTCACCGATGACATTTTTTCAAAGTTGAATAACATTCAACAAATAATACAAAATAAATACTTAAAAAATAGAAAAATTCAGACAAAAATAACAGACTTTTTTGAAAATCAATGTATGTGATTGAATTTTATTTGACTTTTGATTAAAAGGATAAGTTTTGGCATAAGTAAGATTGTTTTCTAATTTCTTCACGCATTTTTTCCTGTAGGTTCTCATGAGATGGACACTCGGTTATAGTGAACCAATTACAATGGTCCCTGGAAATCCATTATAAGCGGATTCCACTGTATTTACAATAATATGCAAAAACGAAATGTTTGTAAATTCGCGGACAAAAATGGCGATGGAAGTATCACTTTATGGCATAAACGCTTTGACCATTTAAATATGAACAGTATGAAATTGTTGAAAAAACATAGTATGGTGCGCGGATTAAATTTTGATAACTTTGATAATTTCGATTGTGATATTTGTGCTGCCATTTCCGATGTCGGAATATCGAAGTAAAAAACCACTAGAATTAGTTCATAGTGACGTTTGTGGCCCTATGCAAAAGACATCGCTTAGTGGTGCTAAATATTTTGTATTATTCATTGACGATTTTTCTCGAAAGGTGTTCGTATATTTTTTAAAGGCAAAAAGTGAGGTGTTTGAATATTTCAAAAATTTCAAAGCGATGACTGAAAACGAAACATCTAATAAATTGAAGATCTTACGAAGCGACAATGGAACTGAATACTTAAGGAAGGAGTTTCAAAAAAACGATAGAATACACTCCTCAACAAAACGGAGTAGCTGAAAGAGCCAACAGAACGATAGTCGAGATGACAAGATGTTTACTACTAAACTCGGATCTTCCAGAATCACTTTGGGCTGAAGCAGTGAATACTGCAGTATATATAAGAAATAGATCTCCGACTAAAATATTGGAAAATATTGCACCGCAAGAAGCTTGGAGCGGAAACACTCCAGTCGTGTCATATTTTAAAACTTTCGGATGTAAGACGATTATGTTAGATAAACGACCCGGAGGATCCAAATTTAAAGCAAAAGGAATTGAGTGTAGAATGGTTGGATATTCTACTGAATCTAAAGGCTACAGGTTTGTTGAGTTGTCGCTGGGAAAATCGCGAGAAAGAGTATACATCAAATTCCATGGGACGGCTGCGTTCGATGGGCGAAATTGATCAAGTCTTGAACCTAGCGGCGGCCACGGCAACGACGGAACCGCTGAGAAGAAAAGGGTCCCGTTGTTCGTAAAATGCCGGAAGTGAGGAGCGAAAAAAAAGAAAAAGAAAAAAACGTGGTTTTTTTTTTGGTCTTGTACGTCGCGCCGGTCAGTCGAGTCCCGAGAAAAAAAATTTTTTTTCACGTTTTCCATCAAGTGAAACAAGCAAAAATAGTTGAGCCCGGGAATTTAAAAAAATAAAATGAATAAGTTAATGATGAAACGCGCATGAACGAACGAAACTAGCTAAATTAAATTAAGATAATTTAAATGAAGTATATTTAAAAATAAAATGAATAAGTTAATGATGAAACGCGCATGAACGAACGAAACTAGCTAAATTGAATTAAAATAATTTAAATGAAGTATGATTAAAAATAACTTAAATTACACATACAATACACAATGAGACACGCATGAACGAATTAAATTAATTAGATTAAATTAAATTTAAATTGAAAAAAAAAAAAATATAATAAAAATGCATGAATTGATTTAAACATAAAATAATAAAATATCTAAAGCAAGTAAAAGAATAATAAACAGACATGACAAGACGGACGGACGGATCTAATTTAAAAAATAAAAAAAAAGAAAATGAAATGAAATAAAAACAAAGTATGTAAATCATCTCCGACACGAGTCGTTCCATGAGTGGTTGGTGATGGTACTACAAGTGCCGTTCTTCTTGCCGGCGAATTTCTCAAACAAGTAAGTCAAATTTTGATTCTTTCAATTTCGCTATATTGTTTGTTGTTCCTTTTTTTTTCTTCTTCATTGTCGAATGACAGAGTTCCTTTTATTGTTGGTTATGATGATTAAAGGCTAAAGAGCCGAACTAAAGTGAACCCGAGCGTTTAGCTTTTCGCCCCGAACCTCAACATGGGGCCACGACAAGAATACTTCTTGAGGAAAGTCGTGGCTGAGGTAGGGAGGGCAGAGAGGGCGCTAAAAACCACCTTAGCGCCCTAACACAAATCGCGAAGTCGGCAACTCCATCGCTTCATGGTCTTTCACGACCACTGGGGAAAATTATCCCAATTTTCACCCTAACCCGGAGTAAGCCGACACGAAATTTTGTTATACAGGCCATGGGTTTTATGGTCTGAATAAGGAACAAGTACCCCCCACACTGCCGTAGCTAGTCCCGGCCGCTAGCAAGCGTGTCGCTTCCGTTCGTTATTCAGCCACCAATTCGGAAGTAGGTGGAATTGGCCCTTTCTTGTTCCGAACATTGACGTTTTCGTTTCCTTTCAGAATTATTTTGGCTTTAAGTCAAAATAATTCTTTCCGCAGGCCTTCGTACATAACAGGTTGTATAACCCAAAATCGCGGAAAATTTACAAAGGCCGGGATGTAAAGTTTTTCGAAACATCGGAATTGACTACAATCGATTATTCGAAATTTCTAATTGAAGTGAAGGAGAGCAACAAAGACTTGGAAAATGTAAAGACGGAGTGCGTGAAATTTGATGGAAATGCAATGGATTTAATTCAGAATAATATAGCGTATGTACAGTCTGTTGATATGGACAAAAAAACTTGTGAAGAAAATCTTGAGGAGTGGATGATGTTTTTGCAGCTAAAAATTCAGAGAGAAACGAAAATGACAACGCTGAACCCAGGATACTGCGATCTGGAAAAAGAATTAATTCAACATATTTTATGAATGGCAAGGGCAAGAAATATATTCCTAACCCAACGAATGTAGAAGTGGCAATGCAACGCTCAGACGGAAGAAAGTGGCTCGAGTCTATGAAAAGTTAATATCAATCACTTATCTCAAATGGAACTTGGGAACTAGTGGACTTACCAAATAATCGCCGTGCTTAAAATTCAAAATGGGTATTCAACATAAAACGCGATAAAGATGGCAAAATCGAACGTTACAAAGCTCGACTAGTAGCTAGAGATGGGCAACTCAGGAGTGTGTCACTCGAAATGTGCCAGTCAGTTTACTGAGGCGACTGTTGCGACTCACCTCAAAAGAGTTATTTTGCAACAATTGTGTCACCTCACTACACCAACTCGATGATGCATTTGTATATGGCACAGGAAGTGTGCAAAGTGCGATTACGCTGCGACACAGTTGCCGATGAGTACGAGCGGTATGTGTTGTGAGTCGCCGACATCGAATTGTGGCTTTGCTGCATTGTATGCGTTGAGCTGAGGTGTCGGTTGATGATGCGCTGTGCGTGCTTTGGACACGTGCACAGCAAGACTTTTGATAAGTGGCTGTGTAATACAAACGCAATTTCATTTTTTTTTTTTTGTTCTGCGGTTTTTTGGGATGATTAGGAAAACTCTTTTGTTTAATTGTTTGACACATTCATTAAGTGACATAAGTCGATAACGAATAACGTGATTGGAAATTTTCTGAGTAATTATACGTGTGTTTTGCGTTTGTAAGCTATTAAGCGTAGTATTCGAATACATATATTTGAAATTTCCGAAGGTTTGTAAATTTATGTTATTAGAAAATTTTAAGTTGTGATAATGCTTTCTAGACGGTACAATATAATGTAGTATTATTACAAAAGAACATATTGTAAATTTTCAATAGAAAAATGGATAAAGCCAGCGCCAGGAAGACTAGTATGACTTGGAATTATTTTTCATTATCTTCGAACGAAAAAGCGAAATGCGATCTCTGCTCAGCAGTTCTTTCTACAAAAGGGGGATCAGTATTCAATTTGTCGAGGCATCTCAAAACAAAGCATCCCGGAGTTCGAAATTTAAGAATTTCACCATCTGCAACTGTAGGATCGGCATCTTCTGGAGCTAATAGTGAAACGCCATCTAGCTCATCCTCGCTTGAAAGGGCTGCTGAAAGTGTGGTTTTCGCACCATCTAGCGTAGCCCTTTGTGCAACCTCATCTAGAGGTAGTACTAGTGCAACTACTTCTCGGCCGGGACTAGTGAGCTCCGTTGCGACTTATTTCAACAAGCCAATTCCAGTCAACCGCGCCAAACAAATCGATGATCAATTAATTCGAATGATTGTCAAGGGATATCAACCCTTTACAATTATGGAAGACATTGAGTTCCAGAAATTTGTAGAAATGCTAAATTCTTGATATTCTCTTCCTTGCCGAAAAACTATTTCGAATGGATTAAT
The DNA here is from genome assembly GCA_963669355.1 of Chorisops tibialis. Lineage (NCBI taxonomy): Eukaryota > Metazoa > Arthropoda > Insecta > Diptera > Stratiomyidae > Chorisops > Chorisops tibialis. Next base: position 70,641,543 of record OY770263.1, on the reverse strand, counting down.
TCCTAAACTATTTGAAAAAACAAAGGAAAATGTTAAAATTTGCTTAAAATGTGCAGAAGCAGTAACCGTCACCACCGATGCTTGGTCATCCCAAAACATGCAAAGTTTCATTGCAATAACAGTTCATTACATAGGAGACGACGTTACTATGAAATCTTTTCTGTTAGATTGCTTCGAATACAGTGATAGGCATACAGCAGAAAATTTAGCCCAGGAACTGAAAAGAGTATTGCTCGAGTGGGATTTGCTCGATAAAGTTATAGCTGTTGTGAGCGATAATGCTCCAAATATTGTTGCTGCTATTCGGTTGTGCAACTGGAATCATATTCCATGTTTCGCACATACATTAAATCTGATTGTTCAGAAATCATTGGCAGCATTATCACCTATCACAACTAAAGTTAAAGCAGTGGTGAACTATTTTAAAAAAAGCTCAAAAGCTACGTATAAGCTTTTACAGGCTGAGAAACAAATGGGCTATAAAGAATTAAAATTGAAGAAGGATGTTCCGACAAGATGGAATTCGACGTACATTATGCTAAGACGCATTCAAGAAGTGAAGGAGCCACTGCTATCGACCTTAGGAATGCTGAATTTGGATTTGCCCCAAATTACGGCTCCGGATTGGGAGTCGATTAAAGAGGCATGCGACATTTTGGAAATATTTCACGAGGCTACAGTTGAGATAAGCAGCGAAAAAACGGTTACATTTTCAAAAGCTTACATTTTCATGGCTTCAATTAGAAGCTATATAGGCGAAGTTTCCAAAAACATGCATACCACTGAAATCGATGAATTTATTCAAGTATTACAAAATGAAATTGAGAAAAGATTTCAGAGTTTGGAAACAAATACTTTGTTCTCACAAGCCGTATTTTTGGATCCGCGATTCAAAAAACAAGGGTTTTCAAATGAACCAGCGTTTAGAAGAACGTACGATGAAATTGCAAGCAACGCTAGCTCAGTTCCAACTGTAGCTAGTAATGAAGTCCCTGCGAGCATTGAGCCTTCTTGCAGCAAACTGTCACGACTTGTAACGGCGAGCGGCCGACTTTATCGCGGCAATAATATTAATATTGTCGCCTTGTTGAATTTTGCTGTCCAACCCTACTTTTCATCCATACACGAGAATTCCCTAACCGAAGAACTTTTGCCATAATCTGCGCGATCGGAGATCGCCTGGCAATGCCGAAAAAGGGAGCTTTGAGTGTTCAAGCGGGAGGTCGGCACGAAAAAGTACTGGCTTCGCTCTTATCCATCCAGCCGCGATCGCGGGAGGTCGCAAATTAAAAGAATCAGCAGATAGTTTTCGGGGTTAGACCGCGTGTGTGTGAGTACCGACAAATCGGGCATGATAAAATGCATGCCGAGTTCGCGTTTTTTTTTTATTGGTGTTAAAGAAAGCATAATAATCGATACCAGGTCAGATCTAGTTTGGGTGTACCGATAAATCATTTGGTCGCGCGCCGATCGGTAAATTTTGTCTAGCTGATGCGAAAAAGTAGGAAAAGTGATATCGAACACCGGGGAAACCTCGTGATCTTGTTCCAAGGAACCGGCATCGTCTTAACGGGACCAAAGTCCGGGCTCCGCTCATGGAGTCTGGAGGAGTTTCGTCCCGTTAACCACGAGGGGCCTGCAGACGGCCGTCTCCAAAGGTAAGTGGCATCCATTTTTTTTTGTCCTTATTATCGTGCCTAGAAGACAGAAAGAAAAAGAAAAGGAAAAACAAGGAAAAACATCATTGTACCCGTAACCTTATTGTAAGCTACTGGAGTGGATCGTGGACGAAGACTCGTGAGTACACGCGCTTGGGACTTCTGACGCCGCCGCCCACGTGCCTCGGCGCGTCTTGGTTGATAGCGGAATCTATCCGTACCGTTATTAGGGCTTGGCAACCAGCCTCGAGATCTCTCACCGCGTGGTGACCGGGAAGCACGGCATCGGACCATACCGCGCGTGGCTCGGAAGGGTCAACGCAGGTGATACAGGTGTTGCACGTACCCGAGTGCTTGTCCAACGTCGTTGTCGCCATCGTCACCACCAACATATGCCGGTCCTAAGTAGAGTTGGTTAAATGATTGTAGGTGACTCATCCACTTAGTCGAGCACCCACTCATACAGATCCTTTCATTACCCGTCTCCCGATTTTTTCTGTTTAGCTGTTGCCCTGACCGTCTCTACACGCCGAGAGTATACCCGGGAACGTCTGACCTTCGCGTCCTCCCTCCACAGTTTTCTTTTTGGTCACAAGTCGACGGCATGTAATTAGGACGATGATTCGAAGTCAATGGTTTTCATTAATACTTTAGAGTAAGCCATTTTTCGGCTGTGCATGCAATTATTCAAGTTATTGATCTTATAATTTCGATCAGATTTGCATGAAAGTGTTATCATTTCAGTAGTGACGTTTAAGTTAATTTTAGTGGCATCGTTAGTGCTAAATTGAATTATCATAGGCATACGATTATTTTAGAGTAAGCCATTTTTCGGCTGTGCATGCAATTATTCAAGTTGTTGATCTTAGAATTTCGATCAGATGTGCATACAAGTGTTATCATTGCAATAGCGACATTTAGTGCTTATAGTGATAACGTTAGTAGTTAGTTTGAATTATTATGGGCCTACGATTATTTTAATGTAAAACAATTTCGGATGCACATACATTTATTCAAGTCGTTGAGTGTAAAATTTGGATCTTAGGTGTATGAAAGAGTGATCATTTCATTAGTGGCATTTAATTTGGTATACATTTATGTAGCGATAGTAGCTATTTTTGAGTTTGGATAGACACATTAATATTTGGTTTATAAGGCACGTTCTTTGGTCGTGCATTTATTCATTTTTCTTTATCCCTCGAATTTTTGGTATGATCGGAGAATAGTTACTTTGATATTTAAGTTGTACGGCGTTTATGGTGTCCCAATATAGCGAATTATAGTGTCAAAGCCCACCGAGTTCAGTATTCTTTCCAATAAACGAATGGAGATGCAGGGCTGAGGCTCCCGCTTTAGGGGATTTTGCGAGAAGGAACATGGTTGCCTGTACTAGCTAGAACCCCACGCCGCCTATATATGAGATTCTCCACATTGTTCTCCCCGCTTCACTTTAGGGAATACTTCCCCCCCCCCCCCTTTTTGTCCTTGGCTATCTCGTAGAGGATAGGGCACAGAAACCCTATATTCCCAACCCTCTGCGGCCAAAGTAAGATGCACAACAACATGTACCGTGGAAACCTAGTGACAAGAACCCCCCCCGTCCGACGAGCTAGCACGTGCTGAAAGCTAGGTGCATCGCAGTCACTATTAGGTCATCCACACCTGGTACACTCCGTGAGAAACTGTTCGTTAATCATTCTCATGGATCTGTTCCAGTATAGGCAACGTCAAGTAAGCACGGACGATCAGCCATCATTTTTGCTGATCACGACCGTGCTCGACGGCCTTTTCGTTACAGACTGTGGGCCAAATTTGATACGCAAATGGAAAGCGTTCAATCACAAGAGAACCCAGTTGCAGCTGGTATTACTGAAACCGATAAATTCGTACAAGAACGCTATTTGGAAAGAACTGCCGATCCGTTAGCTTGGTGGAAAGAGCGGCAATTAATATTTCCAAGACTATTCCAAATAGCAAAACGAAGACTAAGCATCGTCGCCACATCGGTTCCATGTGAACGTATATTTTCCAAAAGTGGAAATATTTTAACTGAAAAGAGGTCTAGACTATCACCGCAAAAAGTGACTCAAATTTTATTTTTGCACTGTAATTTGTAGTTTTAGTTTATTTAACATTTTTACTTTAAAAAATATTACATTATGTCTGAATTTATATCTTTTTTTATATTATAGTTTGTAAGCCATATTTTCCTCATATGAGTAATGACTAGTTGTAGAAAGATTTTAGTTTATAAGCTGTAAATATCTATATACATATATTGGTTTGGTGAATGTTTTTACAGTGCATTTTGAATTGAAAGAAAAGATTTTCGGATTGTAAAAGGTCTCAGCGGAGAGCGAAACGTCACGAATAATAAAGCGTAACAGTGTAGAATCCGGAAATTTTTTCTTTCAAATCTATATATATATTACGAAAAGTCTTTTATTTTTGCATCTAAATTTTTTTGTAAAACAATATTCTTAGTTAGTAATATAAAATCGGAAATCTTTCTTTTATGAACAAAATGATTGACGGATGAATATTGATTTATAGACAAAATTATCATGAACTTGTCTCATTTAGAAAGAAAATAGCCTCTAATAGTCTTGTGACTCTTTTGAAGCAGTCTTTTTGATCGACTCAATCAAGTGAGTGAGTTGATATGAGTCGACTCAATGAAAAGAGTCAGATTTCCCATCTCTACTAGTAGCTAAGGGCTGCAGTCAGAAAGTTGGAATTGATTATACGGAAATATTTTCACCAGTTGTACGATACTCAACAATTTGGTTAATTATTTCCTTAGCAGTGGAGTATGATCTGTTCATACACAACCTAGATGTGACATCGGCGTATCTTAATGGCGATCTCGAAGAAGAAATCTACATGATACAGCCCGAATGCTTTATTAACCCCGACTGTCCTACAAAAGTGTGCAAATTAAAAAAGGCGATATATGGCCTAATGCAGTCTGGAAGACAGTGGAACAAAAAGTTGAATGGAGTTTTGAAGAATATCGGCTTCAGTCGATGTAATGCAGACCCCTGCGTCTACACATTGAATCGACAAAGTAATATAAACATAATAGCTGTTTATGTAGATGACATTATCGTAGCGTGTTCAAATGAAGAAGAACTGTACAAAATCAAACACCAAATTGGTTTGGAATTCAATATAGTGGACAAAGGACCTATAGACTATTTTCTTGGGATGGAGATAGAGAGAAATAAAAACTCAATTACAATTGCACAAAAGCAATTTATCTTAAATTTACTCGATACATATAACTGACAGAAACCAGAAAGTGCAGCACGCCATTAGATCCTGGATTAAAATTAATAAAATGTCAGAATTGTAGCTCATGTGTTAAAGCTGATCAAAAATTGTATCAGTCACTAATCGGATCTTTAACATATCTTGCTATTTCAACCAGACCTGATATTGCGCATAGCATCAGTAAATTGGCACAATTCAACAATGACCCTCACATGGAACACATGAAAGCTGCGAAACATGTATTAAAATACTTAAATAACATCATAAATTTAAAGCTCACTTTTAGAAAATCTGGCATAAAATTACAAGGATATGCAGATGCTGACTATGAATTTGAAAAAGGAGAAACACGCAAGACTTACAACTAAATTAGGCTTATATTAAACATTTTACAAAATAATAAGTAGTTGTAGGCATAAGTCCTGAGTCGGGCATGAGAGAGAAAGAGAAGAAACAAAATAAAAGAAGAACAACGGATATGTTTAAGTGTTTATGTAACGATCAGTAGTGGAAGAGCTCTCGACGAATAAAGAACTAAAATTCAATTACGTTCTGTTGTATTTTATTAGTGACTTATATCGGATATATTAACGAAAGAGATTTTTCACTACATAGTATAGTTTTGAGGGATAGTATTGGATTGTTATATATCGGCAACACTAAATTACTTATTATGTATATAGAATTTGTATTATATAATATCTTATACACTTGTGTTCATTTCAACTCTTATAATTGCATTACACATACACTTACATATTGTTCATGGATTTCTGTAACTTATAAGTTTTGTGTTCTGTTCTAAATAAACACCTATCGAGATCTGATGTGTTCCGCGTTTTCTTCTTACTTTATCCCAACACTATTCCTACAACATTATTCACGGACGCTGGGGATAGTGACGACGAAACTATTTTTGAAGACATCGAATATTTGGAAGAAGAGAGCGATTTTTCAATTCTGAATACGCCAGAAATAATTCAAACTGTAACATCTAATAATAGATCTGAAGCTAAAGATTCAGAAATATTATTTTTGAGGTCGGAATTGAAACAAAGTCAAATTAAAAATAAAAATCTCATGTTGAATATTTCAAAATGTAAAAATAAAATTAAAATGCAAGCTCAAGCAATAAGGCGAAATAAAAATGCACAAGCAAAAAACATTTCTAACACGGATCAAATAGCTCATTTGAACGGTAAACGTAATGTGAAATGGTTGAAGGCTACAATTACATCATCATTACAAATCAAATTTGCTTGTGGTGGCAAAGGCTATGCACTTTTGCAGAAAAAAACATATCCTCACCCAGCGGAAAGAACGTTAAGGAAGAAACTTGAATGGGCAAATGACAAATGCCCGTCGGAGAACTTTCGGCACTATTGTAGAACGTCAACGGGCGTTTTGTAGTACGATCGATAAAACTATCCGGAATAATCCTTGCAAACTCTACAATGGGTTTAATGATCCTACTTAAAGTCATATCTAAGGAATTTCCGATGACATAATCCTCAATTTCACAACAAGCGAAATCGGTGACTCAACCGGAAAGCATATTCTGAAAAACTTCCACGAATTCCTTATAGGAAATAAATTGTAATTTGATACTTTTGACCCAAATTTTAAGAAGTAATAAAAATGCCAGTTACAGGAAATATTTTAGATAAGGAAATTAAATATAAGAAACTATATTATTGTGAAGCTTGCAAATCAGACAAGCATAATGTAAACAAATGCCTTTGTGGCGATCTTTATACCCTCATTGGCAACACTAAAAATACAAATGGAATTTCACCATCAGTTGTCGGCACCTGTCAGAGGAGTGTAGTCAAGTATCAAGCAAGAATAAAAAGTTCAATCATAATTTAATTCGTTTTGTTTTAATCAATTCACTATTATGCACTACAAATTGGTGACCCCGAAATAAAAAAGCAGTGAATAATAGTGAACTAGTGCTAAACGCCGCATTTCGATTAGTTTAGTGCATTTTTTTTTTCAATAAAAAAAACTTCAACTTTCGTGTCTCGAATTTCACAACATTTCGTCATCGCACGCCAGAGTGAGACAATCGAATTCAAAGCAGCATTTTTTTTACAATGATCAATGTTGTGACAAGAAATCTGGCCGTTTTATCGTCAGAACATTCGCAAAACATAAAACATTGCTCGAAAAGATAATTGCATAATAAAAAAAAATGACGATACGCTCTAGCTCGAAAACAACAAATTCAAAGCCTATGCGACCAAGCATATCGATATGTAAATATATCAATGCAAGCGCATACGAGCGATACGTATGTCGGTATGTATGAAAATATACGTACCCATGCAGCCGGCATATGAATTGTTAGCCATATGAACGCATATGAAAAATAAGTATAACGGTTTGTAGATATACATAAATAGAAATGCGGTTCGGCTATGAATTATGACTCAAAGAAATGCAGCGGGCAATGTTTTGGGTAATTAAAATTATTACGCGAAGAAAGGTTCGATGACAAAAAAAATGCTGATTTGGTGTTACGGCACTACATGGTATTTTCTTTCGGACGATGAGAAAGAAAGAAAATATTATAAACAAAATAAAATTTAACTGGAACACTTCTTTGACCTCAGTAGAATAAAAAGTTATTCTCGGAATGATCAATTTCTATTACAACAGTATTTAGAATCGTATAAAAAGGCTACAGAAGTCGATAAATTTCGCATTGCAAGTAGAATACGTGAAGTCGCTAGTCGCGCGGATACAAACCTTGGTATAGCATCAAATAATATTTATAGAAATGAAAACATTATTAATCGTCAGCGTGGTGATTTTGGGCGCTATAGTGGTCCTTCGGATAGATCCGGCCTACGCTATCGAGGACGAACTGGAGTCGATGGACACCATAGTGAAGAAATTGAACTCGATGAACTTAACAACAGTGGTAATGTCAGACCTGAACAGACTACATCAGCAATCACAGAAAGTACTGTGGAAAGTACGCCATTACTCGGAAACATTGGACAAACTCACATCGTCGAAGAAACGGGAATTGGAGCTGTGGGAGGAATTGGATCAACTGTCTCGGGATCAGTCCCACTTATTGCGGCAGGTTCGGTTATTGGCGGAGCAGCTCTCTACGGTTTAACAAAAATAGGACAAGGCCAACAAACATATCCTGGACATAATTATTTAGGTCCAGGTAATCCTATAGAAAATGGACCTCCGGTAGATTTAGATGATACAATTGCTAAAGAACATGATATATTGTATAGTAAAGCAAAAACAAATAAAGAAATATTTGAAGCAGATAAACATGCAATTCATGATTTTGTTTCTGATGTCATTGAGAATAAAAATCCCCACTCTGTTGTTGGAGCCGTTGGACTCGGCGCGAAGACTATAGTAGAGCACGCTGTAGGTGAACCAGTATACCCCAGTATGCCGCCGCCTCGCACTCAAGTCGCTCCTTTCGGTTACGATAAAAATAGAAGACCTAAAACTGCTGTTCAGTGGCAATCGGGATTAAAACGCGCATATAATAACGCAAATCGTAGTGGTGAATTACATATTTCTGAAGCTGAATACATAAGACAAAGACATATTGAATTACGTGATCAAATTGGTAGAGACGAATACGAACGTTATTTTAAAGATATTAGAACACATCATCAATTCAATTTAATACGTGAAGAACAACAACAGCGAGCAAACGTCGATAACACTACACCAAGCACATCAAATCAAGCTGGATTTAAGCGTCCGCCTAATAGCGAAGCTGCGAATACTCCTAAGAGGGTTAAAGTCGACATCCATACAACTACAACAGAGACAGCTGAGTCGCCAAATCGACAGGGAGTTGAAGCCACATTACCACGAGAACAGTCGAGAATGTCTAATACTGCAATGGAGATTGAACATGCTAATACAGGAGGAGGAAATTCTGGTAACAATCAAGCAGGAATTGGAAATGGAGGTACTGGAATATCATCAGCAGCTTTGCAATATTATATATCATCAGGATTCAAATACGATGGAGTAAATCTGAACTACCAAAATTCTTTTAGAATGCGTACGTGGGGTAATAAAATATTCCAATGGGATGCCACGGATACTCATCGTCGTGCGTACATTTCTCCTATGGTTTCATTACCTGTTGATCATATTGGATTTTATATGCCTTATGCCGCATTTGAACTTTGTCCACCGGGAACAGATGTCGTAGCCGTTAATGTTAAAGTGACACCAATTGGACAAATGGTTTCGTTTAATACGAATTCTGCAACTTCTTCGGCAAGTACAACGGCTCATACTTTGTATGGTTCTTCTAATATTGGTATAAATTTATGTTTACCGATATGTAATGTAAATATATCTAGATCTGAAGCGAATCCAATGATACTTGCAAGTGTTAAAGAAATAACTGATCAATCTGAATTTTTAAAACGTATATGGGGTCCATGGAACGCATCTAATCCAACCGCGTCTATGCATGAAATTATTAATCCATATGCTTATGTTGGATTTTACGATATTTCAAAGGAAGGAACTTCCAAACAAGCAAATCAAATTGGTGAATCAAATAATTCATATTTATTAAATAAATACTTTGCAAAATATCCTATGCACCCACATACAGGAATACCATGCATAAATTATAATAATTCCTTCGGTGAAAATTATAAAATAAAACCCCGCACTGCATTCAATGCAAATATTAAAGGTGATTACGTTATATTTGACAGACCAAACGAATCATATATACAAAATGGAAATAAATTCGATAAAGGTTATCCTGAAAAAGGTTCAACACCAAAAACACAGAGACGTGAAGCTACTGGTCAATACTACGAAGCAGGAATACCTAATGTATCAAATGCAGATGAGTATTATAAAACCCGAGTTAATAATGCGACTTTTTTCGATCGTATGGGTAAAGTGGTTGAAACTTTTGAAACTGAAATGGCAGGTATATATTTTGGAATTGAAGGAGTTAAAGCAAATACACCAGAAACATCAGCCGATTCATACATAAACGCATCTTGTGATTATTATATCGAAACCGAAATTATTCTAAATCTAGATTTCAGAAATGAATTTACTAGATCAAGTGATTTATTCCCGAATCAACTTAACAAGTATTTAATGTCAGCTAGACCTAAAAGGAATTACACAGTACCAACGATGTTCGGCAAAGTTACTCGTCCCTCAGCAACAACTCAAATCTACAACGATTTTGAAATTCTAAATTTAGACTGTAATGTTTCAAATAATGTAAAAAAAAGAACAATTTTTCATGAATAAAATTTTATTAAATTAAAATAAATTTTGGTCTTTCCAATATTCAATAAAAGACCATGGATGTATTTTTTTCTTAAAAATTAGCTTATCTTCTACATATTTCCAAGTATACTTATTTATCCTAGCCTTAAATATTTCATTTTCTGGAATACATTCTCCATTTGATGCAACAATGCATGGAGTTTTTTCTAAAGAAATATCGTTACAATATTTTTTCGATATTTTTACACTATTTCCAGCGAACAGTAATTTTAACACATCTGTATAAACAGATGGATCGTAACTTAATTCATCTAAAACTATTAATTTTGTGTCTATACAAGAAGACAAAGGGAAATTATTTGTTCTATTCATAATAGAACATCGACCAGTGGAAACGCATAAATTTTCCAATGAAGTAATGAACCATGATTTCCCACAATCAGGAGGACCTAATAACCAAATAGTATTTTTCTTACCATTAATTTTATTTATCCAATAAAATAATGTATGTAAAAATTTGTGTATATTTTCCATATTATCGAATTGAAACATTAAAAATTTTATTAAAATATCTTTGCTTTCGGAAGCAGTATAATATTCAAGCGAAGTATTTCCGTGTATTGTATTAAATAGACACGTTTTATCAAAATATAACTCATATATTTCCATAACAGTTTTATGGAGTATTTTTCGCTTAAATATTTCAATAGCGTTTTTGAAACTATCGTCTGATTCCGAAATATTTCTAAGTGATGGATTTTCAAGGAAAAGTGGACAACGAATACAATTCTCCGGTGGAACAATTAGGACCGTTTCCAAGAATTGAATAACTTGGTCGGTTTCCAATTGCTTTCTTTGTTGGGGTGATTGGTAATTCTGTCTGAAGCAGTTCTCAGTAGATTGTTTAGAGACTGCAGTTGTACTTCGTCCGATATCTTTATTGAAAACGAAGTTTCGATCTTGCGATGTTTCCAATGTAGAGAATTCTCTACATTCTGCACGTTCGCATGATCGTAGACTGTTATCTTCGCAAAGAGCGAACCGTCCGACATCGGACACGTATATTCCTGTGTTCCATTTGGTCGGAAAAAGGATTTACGCTGCAAGCTTTGCGAAGTCTTCTCTACTGAGTTCGGAGCAGAACCTAACCCTTCGAGTTCTCCGTTTAATATTGAGTCCACAAAGGATTGAGCATCGGCATGTTGAATTGCCGAACCGACAGTCGTGGACGACATGTATATGCTCGAAGCCCGGTTTGAGGTGGACGGTCCACAAAAAGAAACTGCCTTGGTATTTGGGCAGCTGATTTTGTGGGTCGGTATAGAACTTGAATCTTCGACAGATTCGAATAGCTTCCTCTTGGCAACTTTTGCGACGGTTCGCTTCGCGGATTTGCTCGAGGGTTTGCTCTTTGACGAATAACTGTCGAAGATCTCGTTTACCTCCTGAAATATTATTCCCAATTCTTTTATTACCGACAATGGGAATAATGTCATGAAGGAGTCTGTCTCTCTTTTCGCTTTTATGTATTGATTCCACGAGATGTTCGAACGACACCCCGTAGGAATCTCGAAAATTTCGACCAGACATACTGCAGATCGACAGACAAAATCACAATCTACTAATTTCGAATGATTGGGCCCCAAAATATAAGAAAGAGTAGTGCGACTCACTTGTCGCCAAATATGATTTATTGTGTTACTAGTATTACTAATATTAAGACTATAACCTAACAATTTTTTTAAAAAGATTAAAAATTGTACAAATTTGTAAGGAGAAACTATGTACGATGTATCCAATCCTTGTAAATTCTCTAGCAGTTCTTCGCACGAAACAGAATCATCAGTATCTTTTTTGTTTGTCAGTTCCTCTATTTGCGTATCACTCGGGAACTTCTGTGCATCTTGAAAAGATTCATTAGAGTCTAAGCTCGCAGTATCCACTATTTCCTCGTTGTTTTTCTCTAATAAAATTGTGTTCGCTATTCTAATTAAATAATTTTTTTTTAATTTTTATTATATAGAATAAAATAAAAATAAAAATATAACCTTACTTACTTCTGCTCACTGGTTGTCAGGTCCGCAAATAAATCCATCTTTTATATATATTTTCAACTTTTGATAAAATTATTAGTTTAAAAAAAAAAATCCTGTTTTTATTCTGAATAATTTTTGCAACACCAACTTTTGTTTTTAATGTTATTTAAAAATACAGTCCACAACTTGCACCTCTGACGAGTACAAAAATATGTTTAATGCACCAACGATCATCATCAATGGCGCGACAGCCCAAATCGGGCCCTGGCCTCCTGAAGTCGTCGCCTCCAATCGTCTCGATCCAAGGACCGCGTCCTCCAGCTGCTAATTTTTAGAATGGCTTTGCTGTCTTCATCAACCGAGTCTTCCCATCGCTTGCGTGGTTTGCCTACTGGCCGGTTACCACTCGCTTTGCCTTTAAGAGCACGTTTGGGGATTCTTCTGTCTTCCATTCGCTCTACATGGCCAGCCCACTGCAGTTTACGTAACTTGATGAACGTTGAAGCTTCTGGCTTGTCGTAGAGTTGATACAACTCATGGTTGTATCTAATTCGCCATTCCGTTCCTTCCTTCACAGGTCCCAAAATTCTTCGGAGGACCTTTCTTTCGAATGCGTTAACTGCTTTTTCGGAAGTTCGCGTTAATGTCCACGTCTCGCTGCCATAACAGAGCACAGGTCGTATAATAGTTTTATAAATCCGCAGCTTATTGTTCCTGTGCACTTTCTTGGATTTCATTATTGGAAGTACCGAATAATACGTCTTATTTACTAGTATTATCCGTCGTTTGATTTCGTCTGTTTCATTACCGTCCTTTGCTAGATTAGCCCCAAGATATATGAAGTTGTCCACACTCTCCAAATTATATTCCGCAATTGTTATGTTTTGTCTGATTGGCGTTCTCCTTCTTGTTTGCGTCATTACTTTTGTTTTGCTTTCATTAATGCGCAACCCGACTTCTTTTGCGGCGGAGTCAAGATTGACAAATACCTCCTTAGCACTAGGGAAGGATCTTGCTAGAATGTTAATGTCGTCAGCGTATGCTACTAGTTGGGTGGACTTGAATAGTAGTGTCCCGTTGGTGTCGACTGGGATTTTTCGGACGACATACTCTAGTGCCAAGTTGAAAAGCATAGGAGCTAGACCATCTCCCTGCTTTAAACCACATTCCGTTCGAAAGCTGGTTGTGGAATCGGTTTGTATTCTCACTTGGGATTCAGTGTTCGTCATTGTGAGTCTTGTTAGTCGGACTAGTTTTGGAGGAACTCCAAAGTCAAGCATGATTTGGTACAGTACGCTCCTGTCGATACTGTCGTATGCTTGTTTAAAATCTACGAATATTTGGTGCACGTCTGTGTTATATTCCCAGCATTTCTCAAGCACCTGTTTCACCGAGAATATCTGGTCTGTTGTAGATCGTCCGGTTCTGAATCCGCCTTGGTATTCGCCAATTATTTGATTAGTATAGGGCTTAAGACGACGTTCAATTATTTTTGTCAGTATTTTATAGGACGTACACAACAATGATATACCTCTGTAGTTCTCACAGCAGAGTTTGTCTCCTTTCTTGTAAATTGGACATATAATGCTTTTTCGCCAGTCGTCGGGTATGATTTCCTCTGTCCAAATTTTGCATATCATGCTGTGCAGTATTTCAGCGACACAGTTTCCACCGTTTTTCAGAAGTTCAACTGGTATTTCGTCAATTCCCGGCGCTTTGTTTCGTTTTTGGTCACATAGGGCTGCTTTGATTTCAGGAAGCGTGGGTGGTGTCGATGATGGTTCATCTTCGTCAGTTGAGGCTTGAATTGAAATGTTGTCTGTCGTTATCGGTGCTACTGGGATGGGATTCAAAAGATGTTCGAAGTATGAAGCCCATCTCCTTTTGATTTCTTCTGTGTCGCTGATGATATTGCCCTCTGCGTCTTTGCAGAGACTGGTTTTTGGTTTATATCCCTTTTTCAAGTCTTTTACTATGGCGTATGCGTCCCGCGTATTATTCTTTCTCATGTCGTCGTCCATTTTTTGTATCTTGTCATTATGGTACTTCCTTTGTTTTCGTCTGCAGGTCTTTTTCGCATATCGCCTAAGCTCGTCATATTTTTCTTTTTTGGCTCGTGTTGGTCGTTCAGTAAAAATTTTGTAAGCTTCGTTCTTTCTATCTATTGCGTCGCGACATTCTTGGTCGAACCAATCATTACTTTTTCGCCGTGCTTGATATCCTAATACCTCTTCCGCGGAGGATTTGATGCCGTCTCGTATTTTCATCCACGCATTATCCACTGGCATATTTTGGATATTTTCATATATTGGTGTCAGGTGTTTATTACATGCTAGCATGTAAGCCTGCGCCACCGTTTCGTTGTTAAGCTTGTCGACATTGAATTTGCGAGCTCTAATCGTTTTCGAATACCCACGACAAGCTATTTTGCATCGATACTTAGCTCTGACTAGATAGTGATCAGAGTCACAGTTCGCACCGCGGAGAGTTCGTACATCAAGTATGCTGGAAGCAGCCCTTTTCTCAATATGCAATATGCACCAACGATACTGCATCGTATTTATATGATTTCTATTGCATTGAATCTATTGATAGCTATAGAAATTAATATTTATGAGACTAACAATCTTGTTTCAATAAATAATTACTAGTTAGCATTTGCAACAAAGTATTACTTTGAATGCAACAAAGTATTACTTTGTATATTCTAATAACATCTATAAATTTTTCTTACATAAATTAAAATACATTTATATATGATGACGTCATCGCCCGCATATAACGTGTTTCTAGGTGCTTGTCGAATAGTTCCTATTTTCCTCCAACTACAACAACAACATACCACGTGGCTTCGCCGAACAAACAAAAAATTTTATTTTTCGTTATCCACCACCATCATGGTACCGGGCCGGCTAACAGCCAATGAGGCCCTAAAATACATAAGAATTTTGTATAAATACCAGAACTCAATATGAGTTCGGGGTGTATTTCTGATTAGCCTCCCCAGCGCTACAATCATAGAGACTTCGAGAGCCTACCTAGTGCTCTCACAGTGAAAAGTAATACTTAAAATACATTTCTCATTAAAGCAGTGAAAAGTAATACTTAAAATACATTTCTGTTAAAACTAAAGTTCACGTTTTTTCTTTCGAGTCAACCCAACATGGAGGTAATTACCTTACTAACCACGTTTTATTTTCAGGGTCTCTAGTAAAATTCTAGCACATCCACGGCCCCACAAGGCCGAGAGTACGGGGTTAGCTCCAATGAGAGCTGACCGGCTAGGTTCACAACATTAGCAACTTAGTCGACAGCGTCGAGAAGCTCGTTCCTGGTTTCAGGACCTGCCTTCCACGGCGCTGATCTATTAGTCCGCGCTTGGGTTATGACAAAAGCCCAAGTCGCCACTTGCGATCACTAGGGACTTACACAAGGTAAATCCTTAGTGAATCTAGAAATTCTCTGCCCAAATTTTGTCAATCACTAGGAATCTACATTGGGTAGATTCTTAGTGCATTGTTCGCATTTCTCTTGGAACAAGCGAACTACGATTCTACATGAGGTAGGTTCGTAGTTCATCTTTTACGTTCCGTTAATTTCTTGTTTGGTTCTGTTGAACCTTAATTCTTAGGGTTATGAATTTGCAACGGGCAGATTCATAACAACCCAAGTAACATCAAGATAGAGATTATTAAAAATCAAGTTATGGGTTTTCATTGAGTAAGCCCATAACCTGATTTTCTTGGCGTTACAATTAATTTGTAACAAGTTATGGGTTTACATTGGGTAAACCCATAACACTAAAATTCTTGGCGTTACAATCAACAACGACGGAGGCGAGATC
This sequence comes from Chorisops tibialis, assembly GCA_963669355.1. Lineage (NCBI taxonomy): Eukaryota > Metazoa > Arthropoda > Insecta > Diptera > Stratiomyidae > Chorisops > Chorisops tibialis. Next base: position 70,625,467 of record OY770263.1, on the reverse strand, counting down.
GCCAATGATGTGAATAATGAACAAGGTGGCAATGGAGGCAGCGAAGTAAATGCTGTCACATTAAAGTTGCCATTTCCCGTACTTCACAGCGCAACGAATGTGGAATCGTTGTTCAACAAACTCGAACGCTGGTTTGAGCTTCACGGTCTCGGCGTTCGAAAGGAAGTCGAGAAATACAACGTGGTCGTTTCGTACGTCGACCAAAAATATTTAGATCCAGTGTATGACATCGCTCACAGTCGACCGGCACTCCTGCCGTACACAACAATCAAAAACGCAATCATTGCGAAATTCAGCGAATCGGAGATGGCCCGTCTCGACAAACTAGCAACTGGCATTCAATTGCGCGACGGTCGTCCCAGCCATTTACTCAGCCAGTTGCAAAGCATCAACGCAACAGACGACGAATCGGTTGTTCGTCGTTATTGAATCAAACGTTTGCCTCCAGCGGCACGTGCAGTTATCGTTGGAATGCTCGACAGCACTCCAAATATATCATTAAATCAATTGGCGGTGACAGCCGACGCTGTCATGGATTCACTCAACTACGCACCACACGATAACGTTGCATTGATTTCCGGCTGTTCGGCCAACAGTAATACAATGTCATTGCCCGACGACCGCGTTGATAAGTTGGCGAAACGTGTCGATCACCAGGATCAGATATTGCAGCAAATCAACAGCAAATTAGGGCAATTGCTCAGCGGCAATAGCAACACCAACTACGGCAATAATCGTTCCCGTTTCCGTGAGCGATCGCAGAGCAACAATCGCAGCAACACTCCACGTCGCAGAACCAACCAACATCAATCGTATTGTTGGTATCACAGCGAATACGGTACCCGCGCACGCAAATGCGAGGAGCCGTGCAATTACAAACAGCTGCAACCATCCAGCGGCGATTCAAAAAACTGAATGCCGCATCCGCCGATAAACAATCGATTGGCAATTTCGGCGGTAAGCTCCCACATCATCACTAGTCAACAACAAACATTAACCCACAACGACCTCAAGGTAAATGCCATCGATATATCAACCACTAATCGACTTTTCATTCCAGACATAAAATCTGGCAACAAATTTCTCGTCGATACGGGTGCGGATGTTTCCGTCGTCCCATTGTCGGGAGCAAATCGAATCAACAAAATCGTCAGCGACAAAACGTTATTTGCTGCAAACGGCACAGTCATAAGAACATACGGTGTAACTCGTCTAACGCTCGATCTCGGGTTACGCCGTCCATTCACATGGACATTCATCATTGCTGACACAAAAAATCCAATCATCGGCTCCGACTTTTTTGCAACAGTTCAACTTACTCGTCGACATCAAAAACGCAAAATTAATCGACGCGCAAACACTGTTGTCTCGACTCAAAACATTCGACACATCCATTGCATTCTCCGATTTACTGGAAGAATACAAAAACATCACTCAACTCAATACAACGGCACTAAAACCCACTACTGCAGACGTCACATTTTTCGGTAGTTCACTGTCGAAGGATTCGAGTAGGTTGCTTATATACCCCATCACATAGCACTTTCAAGCTGGTACCAAAAGAACTTTTCCAAACAATTAACTTCTTAAATCAGTATTTTTTTTTTTTTTTTTTTCAGGAAAAAATAAGAATATCATGAAATTGACATCTCTTAAATTTTAGACTAGTAACATTCGTACTTTTCATGAAAATTAATTAATTAATTTTGTATGGGAGGGGGTAGAAGGGGTGGAGCGATTTGGCCCGTTCACGAACTTGACCTTACTGTAACTAAAACTTAAACTTAACTTTACTTAATCTAAAACTCAAAGAAATGAAAGTGAACAATAGGATAATTTCAAATTTTTCAATTTTTTTTCCAGTGAAATACTGAAACCTATAGAAGAAAGTGAACAATTGAAATAAGTACAATTTGAAATTTTTATTTAATTTATTTTTTTTGCGAAAAAGGTTTAAGAATTGTAACGGATACACGTTTGGAACCACGAGACAAATCGACTTAGCTGTTTTTTATTTTTAAAGACTTAAAATTTTTATTGAAAGTTTTGGAAAAAAAAAAACAGTCACCAATCGAATTACGTATACAATCTTAAAATTTGTAATCAAAATTACACAGCACAACAAATTCAAACTTTTTCACTTCGAAAAAAAAAATTAAAATAACTTCAAGACATTTGTTTGAGAGGTGTCCGATTCTGCTGCAAATTTTTCGCAGTTACAGCAATGGACAGGCATGACGAGGATCGAGGTATGGTGGATAGAGCAGGACGGAAGCGGCGCTCTAATCCGCCATTACCAATCGAAGCAGTAAAGGCGCTCGAGATATCTTTCGGCGACTGCCACTACCCATCGCTTGAGGTCAAAAGAAAATTGGCCGAGGATGGGGGAATCACCATGGATCAAGTATTCAATTGGTTCAACAACCGCAGGAAAGTGGCGAAGAAAGGAACCACATCTTGTGGAAGAAATACCTCGAAAGGTGGAAACACTTCGAGACATCCGAGACCGCCCTTACCAGCAGAGGGAGTCGCCGCGATGAAGCGAGCCTTAGAAGCCGACCGATACCCCTCCTTTGTTGTGAAGCAGAAAATTGCTAGGGAGGAGGGACTCTCCTTCAACCAGGTTACCCACTGGTTCAACAATGCAAGGTACAATCAACAAAAAATAAAGGAACCGCAATTGGAGGCGGATGAAATAGAAATTGTTGGTGTCCCAGAGGATGATGATCCAATCAGTGAGGATACAGAAATTGGAAGTGGTGTTCCTGTGGAACAAACCACGAGTGGTATCCCAGAGGAGGATCTCATCAGAATTCTGGAGGACACAGAATTTGGAAGTGGTGTTCCTGTGGAACAAACCACGAGTGGTATCCCAGAGGAGGATCTCATCAGAATTCTGGAGGACACAGAATTTGGAAGTGGTGTTCCTGTGGAACAAACCACGAGTAGTATCCCAGAGGAGGATCTCATCAGAATTCTGGAGGACACAGAATTTGGAAGTGGTGTTCCTGTGGAACAAACCACGAGTAGTATCCCAGAGGAGGATCCAATCACTGAGGACACAGAAATTACAAGTAGTGTTCCGGTGGAGTTGAGCTCTATACCCAATTTTGTAGACGCACAGGATGCGGGTACGGAGAATTACAATTCCTGCACCCTATTTATAACGGAGGGAAAATCGGGAAAACTATTTATTGAGAGTGCGATAAAGAAAACACTTGGCAGCAAACGCTTCGGAGTTCTCGCCCTGCAGGGTAAACCACCAAAGTATAAGCACTCCGAAGTAAACAAAAAGAGCCACAGGTTTGTCAACTATATACAGACCATCCTCGGTTTGGTTGAAAATACCAACGCGTCTCCACTCCAAAGGAGGTATGGGAAGGTGCTTATATGGGTGGATAGCGACAGCGATGGGGCCCATATCAGAGGTCTCATCGCCAATATATTTCGTGTGAAGTGGCCGCACCTGTTCAGACTCCACTCATTTCTGGGGTTCATGAAAACCCCATACGCGACAGTGAAGAGGGGATCCGAAAAATTGTTTTTCAACAATGATGTCGAGTTGGGGCAATGGTTGGCAGCTACCCCAAACTCAGACCAATACAACAGAACAATCATCTCCAGTTTGTGCAATGCCACCAGAGAGGAGGCCGCTTATTTCTTGGCAAACATTGAAAAATATCGCGTAGTATTCAGTTATACCGGTCAACCTGACGACGAGGCCATGGAAATGGCATTTTCGAAAGAAACGTCGGCAGCTAGAAGAACTGCGATATTGAACCACATCAACGACATTGAAAAATTTGGTTCAGAACATGTAATACCGCCATACCCGGTACGAACACAAACTGTATCGTATGCGGAGTTCATTCAATACGAGTTGACGGCTCACTGGCTGGTGAGCTTGAGGCGATCAATGCCATCCGCTTTCGACGGTCTCTCAGATTTGCAGAGGCGGCTCATGTGGCAAGTTGTGAATTTAGGGGAAGACGATGTAATAACTGTGAGGGAACTAAGCGAGCGTGTTCGCGGAACGCGTGGCTCTAGAATAGGAAATAAAAAATGCATAATGAAGATGGCGCAGATCGATGAAGGTTCGAATAACATGAATCTCATTGAGGGGGAAGGAGAGGTTGGGCCCGGCAAAGCAACAAGCCATTATGTGAACGTCAGTAGGTCTGCGGTGACGCGTTACATATTTCATCCCCTGGACGACGCCATACTCCAATTTCAGATGGATGATGGCGGGGCCGTTGTCGGACCACAAAATTTCATTCCGGTAGTTCCCATACTCCCTATTAATGGGTGGGGCTCGGTGACAGTGGGATGGTCGATCGACGTGCTGAGGTACAACCCGAGAGACATAATAAGAAACATTTGGCAGTTACTAGCTGGTGAACCGCAGTCGCTCCTGCTACCGTGGTACAGGGGCTTCAACGGTGTCATTCGTCCCCTCAAGCGCAGTGGTTCCTTCATTGCGGAGGGTGTTGTCGAAATAATCGAAAACGACGAATTAAAAATACTAGTTTTACCATTTGGCAAGGAAAAAGCCTCATATATTAAAAATGTGTTGATGGAACTAATGAAGAAAAAAATTATTTTGTCTTATGAAGAACGGCCCGCAAGTGATCATGACATTGGGTTAGTTGTTAAATTTCTACCCGGTGGACTTGGGAATATTGCGAAAAGTAAACTTTTTAGAATTTTACAACTGGAGACCTTATTCCCGAGGAGACCCATGTTCCTTCTGGATGACGGGAACAAACCGCGGGAATATAAAACAGTAGATGAAATTTTGGAAGATTTCGTGACGCCGCGGCTCGAAGGATACCGCAAACGAAAGAATCACCAAAATGCGCTGTTACAAGCCAAACTCGCCGCGGTAGCGGAACAGGAAGACGAAGCCGCACGTATTCGCAACGAGTTGGCCAGACTGAGTGAAATGTCTGTACAACAAATGTGGCTAGATGATTTAGAGGCCCTGGAGCAGCAAATCCTTCGCTCGTAAACTTGCTTGTCTCTATTGGCTCAATTCAAAAGCATTTCAGAGTGCCAAAGTACGTTACTATTGGCTCAATTCAAAAGCATTTCAGAGTGCCAAAGTACGTTACTATTGGCTCAATTCAAAAGCATTTCAGAGTGCCAAAGTACGTTACTATTGGCTCAATTCAAAAGCATTTCAGAGTGCCAAAGTACGTTACTATTGGCTCAATTCAAAAGCATTTCAGAGTGCCAAAGTACGTTACTATTAGCTCAATTCAAAAGCATTTCAGAGTGCCAAAGTACGTTACTATTGGCTCAATTCAAAAGCATTTCAGAGTGCCAAAGTACGTTACTATTGGCTCTATTGCTCTATTCTATTGCATAGAAACAAGAGGCGCTCCGCAGGCAGTCGTAGTTTAGCACCCGAGCGCTTCGGTTCTATTTTTCCTAATTGCGAACAAATTAATAAAATACCGTTACGGTTTCATTCGCGCACAAGAGACGCGAACAATCGATCAAATTTATAAAAAAAAAAAAAAAATTGTGTTCAGTGAAGTGAAAAAATAGTTGATAATCGCGATAACAAACTTTTTCCGTTCGTTTTTTGTCATTTGGAATGATAATTCGCTATCATGGCAGACAAATCGATAAACACTAGAAAAAGAAAAAGAAAGGTCTCAGTGACTAAAGACAGTAATGAGTTTTAAACTCAATTCAAATACCGACAACGAATAGATTCGCTTTGCTGCAGAACGGCGGCGACGCTATGGAAACTAACGAACGGCCGAAACAGGCAGCAGCAAAAAAGGTAAACATTTCGCCCATCGTCGTCACGGACCATGAAACGGATTTACACAGAATGCTTTCAACACTGAATTTGAGCTGTCATCTGAAAATAAATAGTATTGGCCGTAAAATTTTGCCAAATTCGGTCAAAGAAAAAGAAACTATCACTAAGTATCTAAAGGATACCAACATTGGTTTCTTTACACACCCTGAAAGAAATACAAAAGCACTAAGGGTGATTTTGTCCGGTTTGCCACTAGTCGACACCGCTACCATCGAAGAAAGTTTAACGGCACAAAATATCACACCGACTAAAGCTATAATGTTCAATACACCTTCGCAAAACAAACTGTATTTGATCCACTTCGACTCGGAACAAGTAAACAAAAAATCATTGGAAGAGGTGAAATACGTATGCCATCATGTAATAAGATGGATACCGTATAAACCAAAACGTAACGGACCGACACAATGCTTACGATGTTTAATGTACGGTCACGGCATCCGATCGTGTAACCGTTCTACGGTATGTATGTTGTGTGCAGGCCAACATCTAACAGCTGAGTGCACAATGCACAAAAATATCACAAACAACACAAACTTTACATGCTTCAACTGCAAGAGCGCCGAACTACCGCACAACCACAAAGCAAACGATATCAACTGCCCGTATCGACAGAAATACGTAGCAGCAAGAAACAACGCACGCATCAAAACACCAGCAAACAAACGTGCGCAAGGAAACACAGCTCGTTTCACTCCAGCCCCACCACCACAGCCGCAACATGTGTCGTACGCAGACAGCGTGCGAACACCAACACCATCAACTTCACGCTCCCGTTCCAGTAGAGCAACAACAACAAGCACACATTCAACAGAACATGCAAACCCAAACACATATTCAAACGAAAATGACAGCACCAACCCCAACAACATGCTGTGGTCATTTGATGAATGTGCTAACACTTTACTCGATAGCATTGAGCGACTGCAAAAATGCAAAAAAAAGTTCGAACAACTAGAAGTCATCGCTGATTTATTAAAACATGCCTGCAATTAAACCATTGAAAAAAGCTTTTTGGAATGCTCAAAGCATCAACAAACTATCGAAAAAACATTCAATCGAATCACTACTAGATTCAAAAGAAATCGACATTCTTCTACTTGCCGAAACCTTTTTGAAGCCACGGGTTCCATTCAAAATTAAATACTTCACTGTGTACCGAAACGACAGACTACAGCGCGGGCATGGTGGAGTTGCAATTGCAATTCGTTCGACTCTAAAACTTAAGCTTGTATCACCGATTTATACACAGCATATCGAAACAGTAACGATTGAAATTGAAATGAATGGTGATCCATTAAAAGTAACGGCAGCATATAGTCCCAAAGCATCGATACATTTCAAAAGTGATTTGCAACGACTGACAGAAACGAACGAGCAATTTATGGTTTTCGGCGATTTCAACGCACACCATCCGACTTGGAACTGCCAATACATAAACACATCAGGTAAAGCGTTATTTGATTTGCAACAAAACGGTGAGTTTTTAATTTACAACACAGCCGACCACACACACTACCCACACTCGGGTCGTACACCATCGAAAATTGATCTGCTACTGTCAAACAGCAGCATACAATTTGATTTGGCTACAGATCATGATCACTTTATGTCAGATCATGAACCGATCATATGTACAACAAACAGTAACGTACATCACACACAAAAACAAATTTTCGACTACACCAGAGCCAATTGGAAGCAGTATCGACGTATTGTCGACCAAAAAATCAATGAATTCCCAACGCCAAACACAGCCGCCGAAATTGATATTACATTCGATAAATTCACCGAATTGATACAAACAACAAAATCGTCATGCATTCCCTTTAAATCGTCGAGGTTCCATTCTCCGATTACACAGGAGAAAAACGCCGTCAAGCGCCGGTGGCAACGGTGTTTGAATGTACAAGAAAAGCGCCAGCTTAAGAATGAACTAAACAGAAAACAAAAGGCTGTCGATTTTAGTGTACGATCCGACTACAACGCATCAATATCAAAACAGATCAAACAATTTTCTAAAGGCTCAAAAAGTATGTGGCAAATGACTAAGCAAATCAAAGGCAAAACTGACAGCAATGCGATTAAAATAAGAATCGATAATCGATCAACAATTGATGACACTGACAGAGCCAACCATGTTGCGAAATTTTTTGAAAAATCACATAAAATCGCGTCCAGTTACAAACATGCCAACGACGATGAGGTTAAAAGTACTGTGAACTCATTCAAAATTTTTTCACATCTGAATTGCCAACCACCCCAAATCGAATTCGATGAGTTACAACAAATCATCCGTTCACTCAAACCGCGCAAATCACCAGGGATGGACGGCATACAAAACATACTGCTGAAAAACCTGCCAAGCGCAGCAATATCTTGGTTGTCAACAGTATTTAACAAATGTATAAGCTTATCATATTGGCCAAAAAGTTTCAAAATCGCAAAAGTCATACCGATTGTAATAGCGGGTAAACCACCAACGGAGGCAGCGAGCTATCGGCCAATAAGTTTATTAAATGCGACGGGCAAACTGCTTGAAAAAACAGTATGCACTAGGCTGACAAATTTTATCGAAGAAAAAAATCTTCTGCCAAATTTTCAATTCGGTTTTAGGAGAGGACATTCAACTGTACACCAAGCAGCCAAAATCAAACAATTCATCCAGCGCAACAAGAGAGACAAAAAATCGACTGGTTTAGTGCTGTTAGACATCGAAAAGGCTTTCGACTAATCAATTCACTATTACGCACTACACCCTTATAGGAAAAATTGTAAAGAAAAAGGAAACAATTAACATAGTAAACTGAACATAGTAAACTGATGAATCATAAAGGATGTTGAATTTAAAATAATAATAAATTAAATCAAAAGAATGTGAAAAATAAACAATAAAAGGGCCAAACTAGTTTAAGCATTTTGCCAGTTGCTCAGCCTAGCGTTCAAATAAGTTCAAACAAGTTACCAGTAATTATTAAAATAATAATAAAAGTTGTAAAAAGGTGAATTAAGAAAAGTGAATAAAAAGTAACAATTTCAAAAAAGGAAAAAAGTGTTTTTTGAAATTAATTTGTAAATTTCTTTTAAAGTGAATAAATCGACTCAAACCACCCCCGAATTAGAATTCGTGGACAAGTCGACTCAAACAGACCCTGAATTGGTATTAGGTGAGGAAATTGCCTTTTTGGAGATAGTAACTACTCAAATAATTTGACCGTCGGATCCGATACTTTTCCCGTTGATCTCCAAATAACTATCTTAGAGGCATTGAATTATATTTTGTTATACCTAATTAACCAAAGTGAAAGAAATGAAATAAATAAATAAATAATTATTCGTGGTTGTTTTCTCCTGAAAAAATATAATAAAAACATAATTTTAAGCATCGATTCAACCAGCAACGTAATCCTCCCTTCAAATCAAGTTACGATGAGAAACTGAAAGCGGGATACGTCTCCCCCGCTGAAGGACATTTCTACATACTTGCTGCCGTCGAGACGATTACATGAATGACACTGATAGTCTTCAACGCCCAAATATTCGCCCGATTATAGTTCACGTTGCTGGGCATTGAAACGGGAGGGGGCTGAGAAAGCGATCGAGTAAATAAAAAGAAAATGTTTTCTTGTTGTCTCGATCGATTCGGCTGCGCAAAACAAAAAAAAAATCAAACCTTTTACAGAATCCCCCTCATGAGCTTCACTCTTCGACTTTCTATGAGTTTAAGTTCATTGTGGAGAATTGCCTAGGGCTTTGATGATCAATCGGCAGGTAGAGCAAGTAAGAGGCGAGCTTCGGTCTTGTCCATCTAGCCGTGACCGGAGTAGGTCGCAAATATAAAACTAACCGAGAGCAATATTTTGTGTGCGTGGTAAAAGAAAAAAAAACCGTGGTTTTTCCTTTTTTACTTTTTTTATTCGTTTAGCCGGGCCGATGGCCGTAGTAAACTGACTAAGAAATACGAGGCTAGGGAAATTGTATGTCGAGTGCGCGTAATTAAAGGAAACAAAGCGAACGAAAACGTGTTAGATCGTGTGATAGAGTAACGGAATTTTTTTTGCGGGTCGTCCGCCCCATATGAAATTTATTTTGCGCTGTACCGATCGAAGGAATTGAAAATTACCCCGAATACCGGTTGCAAACTCTCGATTTGTCGAAGAGAGCCGACATCATCTTATCGGTATCAAAAGCCGGGCTCCGCATATGGAGTCTGGTGGAGTTTGGTCCCGTTAGGGGGCCTGTGGACGGCCGTCTCAAAAGGTAACTGGATCACTCATTTCTTCTATGGTTGAGACGTAAAGAAAGAAAAACATAATTTTATCCCAAAAACAAATAAAATCTACTGGAGCGGATTGTGGGAGGAAACTCATAAGGTTGAATCCGTACGAGTAAGCGTTAATACACGCGCTCGGGACCCCCGGCTCCGTCGACGACGCTTCGAAGAATATTAGTTACTTTAATACTTTAGTTGTGAGGCACCTTCGTTTGGACGTGCATTTATTCATTTTTGATAGTCATCGAATTCTGTTACGATCATGCTCGAATAAAATTAGTTACTAGGATATTTAGGTTATACGGCATTTGTCTTTAGAAGTGCATGAAGGTGTTATCATTTTATAATAGATTTTATATGGATATGATGATAGCGATATTAGCTATTTTTGAATTTCGTTTGACACAGTAATACTTTAGCTATACGGCCTTTCGTTACAGATGGCGCCCAACGTGGGGCACCCACGCTAATTCGGAAAAATATTCCGAATTAGTTTACTTTTCCTATACGGAATTTAAAGATTAAGAAAAGGTACGCCCAGATATTTCATCAAATTTCAGTAAATATCCCATGAATATATGCATGCTACCGGTCACTCAGCCGCTAGGATACTCTACTATTATTTTTTTTGTAAATTTCCTTTAATTTTTTTTTCATTTTTTTCTTGAGAAGGAGGGAACAGACCTTAGCTAATGATTGATCGGGAAACTTGGATTCCTTCCGGATTGCTTAAGCCACGGGCTAGCACTTTCCAACCAGCGGAACGATCATATCTGTGACTGTGGTCACAGAAAGACAATGTCAAGTAAGCACGGTCAGTCAGCTATCATCCTTGCTGGTCATTACCATGCTATACGGCCTTTCGTTACAGCATCACCGAGTGATTCCTTCCGTGCCGAGCCAGTAATGAACATTTCACACCTTGAATGTCGCCTTCTATAATAACGCCTTAAGGATTCCCAAAAAAACCGGCTATCGTATGCATATACGGATGACTGACGTTTGAAAGATGACATTTCTCAACTTCGAAAGTCATAAGAAACTGTTTCGAAAATGTCCGACTTGTATATGTATGCGTGGCACTTTCAGAGATTTTCTTTTGCAAACTTTGTAAATATTTCATAAAATTGTTCCTTCAAAATTTTTGTTTATGACCTTTTAGTCAAGTTTTATGAACTGCGCTTGATGTTAATAACGTACCAAAAAAAATCGACACTTTTTTTAAATTTCGCTCCAAAAACAGGGCTTCAGCCTTGCCAAACTATGGAAAACCGCCTCTAGTGTCCCATGGAGTAACTATAGTATGAGCATGTTGGAAAATGATTAACCACCAAGGAGCGAAGCCCAAGTAAGTTCTATCTGATTTCGGTCGTCAATTTTAAGGATCAGCTGTTACGCTACGCTCTCCGATATTCGTGTTGCCAACTGTTTTAATAATCAGCTGTTCTCGAACTTTAGCTAAGATAATCACTTTTAATTAGTGTAGTTAATTTACAGTGCGTGCCGTAAATAGTGTCAGAAATGTCATCTTCTCTATACGACATAAAGTGCGCGAGTTGCAACGAACCGGAGTCAACGCGTTCTAGATTCATCGATTACAATGGAATCTGCGGTAATTCGTTCCACCTGAAATGCTTGGGATTCACTTCAAGCGTTCTTGATTTGCGTTTGAAGTTCCCGAAAAACATTTCTTTTAGATGTGAGCCATGCTGCAACATGTCTTTAAGTGATGCTATTAATTTGGTCAATTCGCAAACAATCATCATTCGCGATATTAAAAATTAACTATGTGAAATGAAATGCCAGCTTTCTGATATGATGCGAGTGTTTAACAATTCAGTTAAAGCATGCGACACTCCTGCTGTTGATCTTAACGACAAAATCTGCGAAATTCCTTCCGCAATAATTGCATCAGAAAATCGCAATTATAATATGGCTTTGCCGGCCATTGCTGACTTGAGGGTAAACCTTTCACGTCATAGTGAGCAACATAAGGTAACTTCGCTAACGGCTAAGAAAGAAATAATACCTGCAGAACTTAGCCCGAGTCATCCCGCTAACCAGGGAAAGCTAACAGCAAAAAGCACCCAGTTCAACAGTATACGCTCGTCAAAATCGCAGACGGTTAAACAATTTTGAACGGTCATCAACGTTGCTGATTTTTCGAATTGTTCGAATCATCGCCAACAACAAACTGTCAAATCGACTGACTCCAATTCTGATGAACTTGTCGTCACCACTAAAATTGCGTCGCCGCCTAAGCATGCTGCTAGCACCAATTTTGCTTCAAGTTCTGTTGCTAGACCACCGGTATCGAATCACGCTCTGTCAGCTGCTCATTTGGATCGCTGGGTAAATGTCTCCACATGCCATAAAGAGACCTCAGTTGAGTGTATTCTAAACTATTCTCGAACTAAACTTGATCTACCTACGATAACTTTTCCGGCCTTCAAACTAACACGCAAAGATGTAGATGAGGAACGCCTTAACTTCGTCTCTTTCAAAATCAAAGTTGCAGACTGTTTTTACAAGCAACTTACTTCTAAGAATTTTTAGCCTGACGGTATCATCGCTCCGAAGAATTCAAAGAACACAATTTTTCCGCCGGCTCTTCTAGAATCGGCAAGTTCTTAGCTGCTACTAAGTCAAATTTTAAAACTAATAATTCTTCAAACATCAATATTTCTTATCAAAATGTGCGTGGTCTAAAAACCAAGCTGCAGGATTTCTGGTCTTCAGTTTAAGTAGATGCGCCCGACCTATTTTGTGTTTCGGAAACTTGGTGAAATGCTTCCATTAGTGACTCGGAATTGGTTCCTGATAACTATACTCTCTTTAGATGTAATCGCGATTTGGCAAGATCTGATAAGGAGGACGGTGGTAGAGTTATGGTTGGTGTCAACACCCGGTTTACTTGTTATTCCTGCCCTGGCCTCGACACATTCCCGATTGAAAACATTGTGGTAAAAATCTGTTTGTCCTCGTCACATTCACTCTACCTGTGCTGTGTATACATCCCTTGTCAAACCGAGCTCACTGTTTATGAAAATCTCGTTGACGTATTTTCAAATTTCATCAATAATCTTAGTGCCAATGCTTCGTTTTTCATCTGTGATGACTTTAACATGACCGACACCTCATGGTCCAACAATCATACTGTGCCTATACCTACAACTTCCCGTCTTAACGTGTGTGTTTCGTCTTTTATCGAACTCTGTTCCCTCCAACAACACAATAATATTCCCAATTCCAACGATAAACTACTTGACCTTGTATTTTCGAATACGGATGCTCCTAATGTGTTAATTTCGTCTTTCGATGGGTTTGTTCCCATTGACACCCATCATCCACCCTTAAACATTACTGTAACTATTCCTCTCAAAGTCTTTTCGCCATTTATCTCGACGACTTCTAAAAGAAATTTTAGGAAAGCGAACTACAGCGCCATAAAAACGGAACTTGGCTTGGTTGATTGGGACGCTATATTGAATGATCTTTCTTCTGAAAATGCTTTAGCACTCTTTCATAATATACTTGACAAACTCATTGCACAACATGTTCCACTGCAAATCTCTGCTAAGAGAACTTATACTGACTGGTTTTCAAAATCTACAATTCAATTGCTTCGATAGAAAACGATTTTTCGCCGTATGTACAAGCGATCAAATCATATTTGTGACTACCAGAACTATTCTTCACTCAGATTGCTTGCCAAGAACTCCATTAAAAAACATTACAGAATTATGATTGGGCTTAAAGCCCAAACATATTGTTGCCAATAAAAAAACAAATCATTGAACGTATCCAACAAAATCTCAACCAGATTTAGTAACGCCAATGTCCGCACAATCATTGAACGCATCCAACCAAATCCTAACCAAACTTTCTGTCTGCCCCAACTTTGATGTCAACTCGTGCTGGTAATTATAAGCTTAATGTAATAATAATTTTTTTATAAATATTTATAATCATTTTTTCTAGAGTTAATAAGGAAAATAAATTTAAAGAATTTCAACCTGCGAAAATTCTATTAAATTTGATTTATAATTCAACAAACTTTAAATTTATTTCGACATAACCTATTTGGAAAGTATGCCGTCCCATGCATCCGAGACGTCCAGTAAAAAGTATCGATCACCATCGGGACCATCTCAAGCATTGCCGACAAATAGCTGTAAAATTTGCAAACGACCGGACGACAGTGATATGGTCCAATGCGATACTTGTGATTCCCGGTTTCATTTCGGCTGGGTAGATGTTGGGCAATCAATTGCAGAAAAAGACTTCGTGTGCCCTAAGTGCACCATAGAACCTTTAAGTGACCGGAATCCTCAAACGTCAACCCCAGTGAGGCCCGCTGATGACACCTATTCTAAAGTGTCTAAAATTTCTCGGACGACGAAAGGAACTGCGTCTTCAAAAACTAGAGGAGGAACATAACCTCAATCAGCAGTACATAGCCAGGAAATATAAAATCATGGAAGAAGACTCCGACGACAGCGACGGACTATTGGCTCCGTATCTTGTTTTTATCAAAATATTGTTGCAAGACATCTGGCGCTCTTCACTAGACTGAGACGATGATCTTTCTGGAACTCTCTTAGAAAAATGGTTCAAGTGGATTCAAATCATACCACAACTTGACAGATTGCACATTCCAAGATGCTACTCGGGCCTACAAGCAGCAAATCATAAACGTGTCCAACTTCACGTGTTTGTCGACGCAAGCGAAGAAGCCTGCGCAGCAGTCACATACCTAAGATTCGAAAGCGAAGAATTTGTAAAATTGGCACTGGTTTCAGGTAAAACGAAGGTAGCACCATTGAAACCAATGTCTGTTCCACGTCTAGAGCTGCAGGCAGCTTTGATGGGAACTAGACTTGCTAGCACAATTAGAGAAGGACACTCTATAAAAATCGACAGAATCTACATGTGGACAGACTCCAAGACAGTTCTTAGCTGGTTGCACTCTGATCCAAAAAAAATACAGACAATTCGTTGCCTTTCGAGTTTCCGAAATATTAGCAACCAGCGATTTAAAATTCTGGAGATGGGTTCCAACAAAGTTAAACGTAGCCGATGATGCGACAAAATGGAATAAAGTGCCAGAAGTTAACGAAAATATTCGGTGGTTCAGCGGACCCTCCTTTCTGCTTGATGAGGAGAATTTCTGGCCTAAATCCTAAAGCAACCACACATCGGACGAGGAAATCAAACCTTTATATTTTCATCAACTCGAACTGTCTAGTCACATTATTAATATAGAGCGATTCTCCAAGTGGCTGCGCCTGTTACAAGTAATGGCACATGTTATTCGATTCATCAACAATTTAAAGGCAAAATTGCTAAGGAAAAGTCTGTCGCTGCAATCAATTACTTCTGGAGAGATTCTGCAAGCTGAGAATGAGCTATTTAAAATGGCACAGTTTGATTATTATCAAAACGAAATACGTATGCTTCAACAAAATCAACAACGCACTCTCGTATATGCTGCTCAAATCCCGAAATCGAGTGCTATTTATAATCGTTCACCCTATCTGGATAACAATAATTTGCTACGAGTAAAAGGACGAATAGATGCTATCGTCAGAGTGAGATTTGACACCAAACGTCCTATCCTGTTGCCAAAAAGTCACCGCATCACGCAGTTGCTTGTCAACCACTTTCATAATAAATATCATCACCACAATTTCGAAACCGTGATCAATGAGCTTCGACAGCAATTCGATATACCAAGACTTCGGGTGGTTTTAAAGCAAGTAATTAAAGCCTGCCAGAAATGTAAAAATATGCGCGCTAAACCAGCAGCACCAGAAATGGCAAGGCTGCCAGCGCCAGATTAGCTTCATTTACTTCTCCGTTTACTTTCGTTGGCGTGGACTATTTTGGCCCACTATTTGTAACAGTTGGTAGGAGAACAGAAAAACGGTGGGGAGTATTATTTACCTGCCTGACAGTACGTGCCATTAATATTGAAACTGCGCATAGTTTGACCACCGATTCCTGCATCTTGGCTATTCGTAACTTTGTAGCACGAAGAGGTATGCCAAAATAAATTTTTAGTGATAACGGAACAAATTTCAGAGGTACGGACGAAGAGCTACGAAGAGAGCTAGCAAAAATAACGACCAGACCAGATTCAGGAAAATAATTTTCCAGATACACCAATAAAGTGGAATCCTCCCGCCGCTCCTCACATGCGAGGAAGCTGGGAGCGTTTAATAAGATCCGTAAAGACAACTCTTAAAAGCATATTGCTATTAGGAAACACTAATGATGAAGTCTTAAGAACCCTACTCATCGAAGTCGAAAGTATTGTAAACGCACGTCCTCTGACCTCGATTCCTCTAGAGAAGTCAACGGAAGAAGCGTTAACACCTAACCACTTTATCTTGGGCAGCTCTAATGAACACAAACCGCCCGGTGAATTTAATGATGACCCTCGATTATTGAGAAAGAACTGGAAGGTGGCGCATCATTTAATTGACCGTTTTTGGAAAAGATGGGTGAAAGAATATCTTTCGGATCTTCCCAGACGAACAAAATGGCACAAAAGGGAAGAACCTATCAAGGAAGGAGATGTAGTAATCATAGTGGATTATAACCAGCCTAGGAATACCAGGAAGAAAGGCATTGTACTTGAAACTAGCGCGGGAAGATCAGGACAAGTTCGTCAGGCAGTAGTCCAAACACAAACCGGAATACTAACGAGACCTGCAGTCAAACTGGCTGTTCTGGATGTTAACAACAAAGCAGCATAGTCGGTAAGCAGATCATATTCTGATCACCTTACCAGGAGGCGGAATGTTGCCAATAAAAAAACAAATCATTGAACGTATCCAACAAAATCTCAACCAGATTTACGCCAACGTCCGCACAATCATTAAACGCATCCAACCAAATCCTAGCCAAACTTCCTGTCTTTCCCAACTTTGATGTCAACTCGTGCTGGTAATTATAAGCTTAATGTAATAATAATTTCTTTATAAATATTTATAATCATTTTTTCTAGAATTAATAAGGAAAATAAATTTAAAGAATTTCTACCTGCGAAAATTCTATTTAATTTGATTTATAATTCAACACATATGATATTCTGGTTGAGATGGAAAAAAACTTTAATATACCTGTAATGTAACTTCTTAGCGTAGTGCGGGTGTTAGACAGCGAGGCGCTGCGGGCGCGAAGGTGACATAAAAAAGTGACAGAGACGCTAACCTAAAAAAAAGCGCGACATTAGAACTAGTGACGCCAAGTTAAGAATACGTGTCTTTACAAGTCAGTGTAAAATAAACGAAATAAAATATAAGTCTTTATAGTCTTTACAACTCAGGTGTGGGGTGCAAACCAAAATGTGTGACCGCCTATCTCGTGCACAATTAATAGAGGCTCTGCGAAAAGCCGGTATTCATTTTCCGGCCACGGCGAGCACCCACCAATTACGCACTTTGTTCGAGGGAACAAAAAAAATAGAGCCGCTTGCAGATGAATCGTCAGACCGCCGTGATTGCGACGGCAACCAAGATGCCGCTGCTGCCGCCGCCGATAGTCGTACCTTCAGCACCGTTGCCGTAGATATTGCGGCCTTGCAAGCTCCCGCAACTGATGGTTTTAGCCCTTCCGCCGATGCCCCGAGTTCTATTGCTGTCCGTGCACTAGCTTCTTCCGCTGTACCTGCCGCTTTTACTGCCGATGGAACCGATGATGCCTTGGATTATGAAATTGATCGCCTTCAGAAGCGTAAGCGGTTAATCGAACTGCAACGTGAACTGTCCGCCATGGAAAAGGAGTACATGGTCACTCCCACTGTCGGGAGAATTAACTTCGACGACATAGAATGTACTATTTCGAAATTTAGCGGAGATGACACCTATGGAATACATAAATGGATCGGTGATTTTGAGGACGTCGTCTCCAGCGTTGTAGTCGACGAAAAGTTGAAATTGGTGTACCTCCGCCGTATGCTCACTGGCACCGCCAAGTTGTTTTTGCGCACCGCTGTACATCTCACATACAGTGAGCTGAAAGCCGCTTTGCTGCGGGAATTCGGAAGGATGCTCACACGACACGAGGTCTACAAGCAGCTACAGAAACGCGTACTACACCGAGATGAGAGCCTTCTCCACTACGTCCTGACTATGCAGGAGATAGCTGCACAAACCGACATTGGTGAGCTCGAGATCATCGAATTCATCATTGAGGGGCTAAGAGATAGCTCTGGCAATGCGGCTCACCTCTACGGAGCCACAACAATAGCCGAATTAAAGTCACTGCTGATCCGTTACGAACGCCGCCGACCGAAACCGCTTCCAGTTGGCCATGTTCCCATCCCCAATCGGAACAAGCCACTAAATACAACTGCTGATCAACCCAGATGTTACAACTGCTCACAGTTCGGTCACTATCAAAGCGCTTGTTCAAAACCGAAGAGGGTGCCGGGATCATGTTTCACCTGCGGTGAAATGGGTCACTTACATCGTGACTGCCCAAAGAAATCTCCACGTGTTGCCGCCGCAGTCGTACTTACTGACCCCGCAGAAATAGACGTCGAAGATTTGTCGGACGCCATCAGCGCGACGCAAATGGTAAGTGTTGCTTTTTCGAAGGAACGGGGCAAACACACAGAATTTAACGCACTTTATTCCCTCCTTGACACCGGTAGTCCGGCTAGCTTTGTGAAGCAGTCTGTTGTTCCACCTAATTCCTGCGAGGCGTTGAAGCTGTCCAAATTCCGCAGTCTTGGCAACACACAGCTGTACACACATGGACAGATATTTTGCACGGTACAATTCCGAAACCGAATGGAAAGAATTCTTCTCGTTATTTTGCCGGACTCTGCTATGGCAGTGCCACTAATTTTAGGTCGAGATTTTCTCCGAACATATAATATATACTTAAGACAAAGTGCTACGAATTCAAAGTCATGTTTAATTTCTTCTAATACAAATAAATTTTCTGAATTAAACTTCTGTGTGTTTGAACCGCCTGACTGCCATAAGAATGTGAACCGGCGCGACCGTTTTCCTTGCACGCGAAACGCGAGTGAAGCCAAGGGCTCTCTGTGTACAGGGGTGCGATCATCTGGCAGAGACGACGTACCAGATATTCTTGCAATCGATCTTGACTTTTCAGAAACCGTAGATATAGGCCCTACCCTCAGTATTGAACAAACTGATGCTCTTAAGACCGTAATCGAGACCTGTTACTTAAATCCGCACAACATAATTTCGGAGCCGGTTGACTATGAGATGAAAATACGGCTCATTAACGATACCCCATTCCACTGCCCACCGCGAAGGCTTTCGTTCTATGAAAAAAATGAGTCCCAAAGAATTATTAATGGATTACTAGGGGAAGGAGTGATACGCCCAAGTGATTCCCCTTACGCTTCAGCTATTGTCCTAACGAAGCGCAAAACCGGCGACCTTCGACTGTGCTTAGATTATCGGGCTTTGAACAAGTTAACCGTCCGTGACAACTACTCCTTGCCGCTGATTGAGGACTGTCTCGAATACATGGAGGGAAAAAACTACTATACAGCACTGGACCTCCGGAATAGTTTTCACCAAGTGAAATTGTCACCCGACTCCATAAAATATACTGCTTTTGTCACGCCCACCGGACACTATGAGTTTACGAAAATGCCCTTTGGCCTCAAGAACGCGCCGGCTGTATTTCAACGCTTCATCACTTCCATCTTTAGAGACTTGATTGATAGCCATAGTATTGTCATCTACATGGACGACATTGTTATCGCTACCACTGACTTTGATACTCACCTTCGACTGGTGAGAGAGGTCTTACGCCGACTAACCAGTAGAGGCCTTGAACTTAAGCTCACTAAGTGTAAGTTTGGATACGCCGAAATTGATTATCTAGGCTATTCCATTTGCCCCTCAGGAATTCAACCGAGTGGAACTCACATCCAATCGATACGAAATTATCCAATGCCCCGGAATTCAAAGGAACTTCATACCTGCTTGGGTTTGTTTTCATACTTCCGCCGATTCGTGCCTTCGTTCACTAAAATAGCTAACCCACTACTCAAGCTACTACGAAAGGATACCCCATATATCTTTTCCAAGGAATGCTCTGACGCCTTTACCGAATTACGTGAGAGATTGAGTTCTGTCCCAATATTAGCGATCTACAACCCCAAGCGGGAAACCGAATTGCATTGCGACGCAAGTTCTGTTGGATTCGGCGCTGCCTTAATGCAGAAGACTGACGACGGGAAATTCCACCCAATTTCATATTTCTCCAAGGCTTGCACGCCCACCGAAGCCAAATATCATAGCTTTGAGCTCGAAACTCTTGCTATCATCTACGCCCTAAGACGCTTCCGCGTATATTTGGAGGGAATTCCGTTTCGGATAGTCACCGACTGCAACTCACTCACACTCACCTTAGCGAAAAAACACGTAAATCCCCGAATCGCCAGATGGGCACTGGAACTCGAAAATTTTAATTATACAATTCAGCACCGAGCTGGTTCCTCCATGGGACACGTAGATGCACTCAGCCGCTGTCAAACAGTAGCAGCCGTCGACGAAGACGAAACTGACCTCTTCATACAAATGACTCAGAATCGGGACCCCACCGTCGAATCATTGCGTAAAAGGCTCGAAGATAACCCCGTTGAGAGTTATGAACTTAAAGACGGTCTTGTGTATCACC
Organism: Chorisops tibialis; assembly: GCA_963669355.1. NCBI lineage: Eukaryota > Metazoa > Arthropoda > Insecta > Diptera > Stratiomyidae > Chorisops > Chorisops tibialis. The sequence goes on along the minus strand of OY770263.1, from coordinate 70,604,684 downwards.
GCGACCGTAATGATTTACTTCGACTATACGTCCCTCGTGAACTAGAAGATAATGTTATAAGGCTGGTTCATGAGAAATTAGGCCATCTAGGAATTGACAAGTGCTACAACCAAATAAGGAAACATTATTGGTTTCCGGATCTAAAAGCTAAGATAGATCGATTTATAAAGAACTGTATAAAATGCATAATGCATTCAACTCCAGTAGGAAGGAAGGAGTATAACTTGCACAACGTGCCTAAGAAACCCATACCATTTGATACCATACACCTAGATCACATGGGCCCACTGCCGTCAATAAACTCTAAAAGAAAGCACCTTCTGGTCGTGGTAGACGCCTTCACCAAATTTGTCAAACTCTATGCCGTCAATTCAACGAGTACGAAAGAGGTTTGCGCTGCCATGACGAAATATTTCGACTATTATAGCCGTCCAAGACGTATTATTACTGATCGGGGAACTTGTTTTACATCGCACGAGTTCAGCTCTTTCCTTCTTGAGCGCAACATCAGCCACGTAAAAGTTGCCGTGGCCTCTCCTCAGGCTAACGGTCAGGTCGAGAGGGTGAACCGAGTTGTCCGCGCCGCCCTAGCAAAGCTGAGTGATCCTGTCAATCAAGCCGACTGGGCACTTATGTTATCGCATGTAGAGTATGCCATCAACAATTCTGTGCATAGCTCTACCAAACAGTCTCCCAGCTGCCTTTTATTTGGCGTCGATCAGAGAGGGAGGATTGTCGACGAACTGACCGAATACTTAGATGAAAAAATCACCGACCTCCCTGACCGTGACCTCTCCGAGCTACGGGGTAAAGCGGCCGTAGCAATTGAAAAGTCACAAGAATACAACGCGAAGTATTCATTAGAGCACACGGCACCAGCTAAGATATATGCGTTGGGTGACTACGTCGTCATCCGGAATGTTGACACCAGACCTGGCATCAATAAAAAATTAATCCCTAAATACCGCGGACCGTTTGTAATTCATAAAGTACTGCCGAATGATCGTTACGTTGTAAAAGACATAGAAAACTGTCAACTGTCACAGATACCCTACGATAGTGTTATAGAAGCATCACGAATGCGCAAGTGGTTATTACCGAAAGAAAGCTTAACGGTCGTGTCAGGTGATAATGGCGAGCAACACTAACTACTTTCAAAGTTTAATTTTTATCTAGCAATATTTGTTTGATCGAGGCCGATCAAGTGTCAGATTGGCCGAGATGTAATGTAACTTCTTAGCGTAGTGCGGGTGTTAGACAGCGAGGCGCTGCGGGCGCGAAGGTGACATAAAAAAGTGACAGAGACGCTAACCTAAAAAAAAGCGCAACATTAGAACTAGTGACGCCAAGTTAAGAATACGTGTCTTTACAAGTCAGTGTAAAATAAACGAAATAAAATATAAGTCTTTATAGTCTTTACATACCGGAAAATATGTCATCTAAAATTCTTTCGAATAGTGAATAGACTTTTGCATGGGACGTTTGATTCAATTTCAAAGTCGAAAAGCTCTCATATACTTGAAGGAGAAATGCTTTTCTTAAATTTATAATACAGATATTTGTATGGGATGTGGTAGAAGGAGTGAAGCGGAGCTGATAATTTTTTCTAACACTCAATTCTGGCAAAATTTGAAATTTGTACTTTTTCTAGTTTGAATGGAAATCGATAAAATGCATTTGTATGGGAGGGTGTAGAAGGAGTGTACGGATCAAAACAATTTTATTTTCGCATTATTAATATTTCTATTTGTATATTTTATACAAAATATCAAGTTGATAGCTTTAACAGTTTCGAAGAAAAATAATTTAATTTAAATTCCAAAATTTCGTGAAATTTATATGGGAGGGGGTAGAAAGTGTTACATATTGAACGTAGCCAATTGCATTGAACATAGACAAATGGAATGAACTCAGACACTGAACGAGATCATCCGAGTGCAGTGGAATTGGCTACGTCAAGAGGACGTCAGTTCGAACATGGACAATTTTGAGATTGAATAAAATACAACATGGCGCAGTCGTAGTGGAAAACCGAGAAATCGCGAAACAGAAGCAGTTAAACAGTATAAAATCAGTTTTAGTGACAGACCGATGGGAAAATTTGAGGAAAATAAGCGGCTAAAAATTATACAAGCAGGTAACAGAACACGCGGTCGACCAAGGAAAATTCAAATACAGAAAATCAACGAGAACATGGATTATATACGAAAAGTGGACCAGCTTAACCTGGAGGGAAATTTGGCAGAAAACTGGAGAGTTTTTTTTTATCAAAACTTTGAAATTTTCGCGACAGCAATCGAACTAGCAAATAAAGATGAGTCCGTTAGAGTAGCGGTCCTCCTCAATGCCCTGGGTTCTGCTGCGATAGAAGTATATAACACATTGCCTCTCACAGAGGTACAGAAAAAACAATACAGTGCCGTAATAAGTCGATTTGAAAGCTTTTGTATACCGAAAAAAAATGAAGTATACGAAAGCTATGTATTTAACGTAGCCAATTGCATTGAACATAGACAAATGGAATGAGCTCAGACACTGAACGAGATCATCCGAGTGCAGTGGAATTGCCTACGTCAGTTCGAACATGGAGAATCTTGAGATTGAATAAAATACAACATGGCGCAGTCGGTAGGATAAAAAACAAAAACCAAACGAGCCATTCGACAGTTTTTTGATAGACATCAAAAAGTTCGTCAAGTCTTGTGGATACACCAACGTGGAAGAACGTATGAAAAGCGACAGAATAGTGCTTGGCGTAGCAGATCAATCTTTGCAGAAAAGAATGCTGGAGAAAATGAACCTAACGGTGTCAACGGCAATCGAAATGGCGAGAGCTGAAGAAATATCGAAGCGTTTTCATCGAAAAATGCAGAAATACATGCAGTACAACAAACTAATAGCTCAGGTAAACATTTCAATAATATACAGAAAAAAAACAACAGTGTTAATTGTTCATACTGTGGGCAACAGCATCAATAAGGTGCCTGCTCTGCTTATAATAAAATTTGTAAAAAGTGTAAAAAGAAAAATCATTTTGCTATCGTCTGTCGCAGCAAAGCTGTGAATGACATTTGCGAGGTTAGTGCCAAGCAAGACGAATCTAATAATTTTGAAAATTTTTACATCGATTCCATTCAGTCAGGAATTTACCGGAAAATTAAAAATTCATGGTTTGAAAAAGTCCGAATAGGGAATATAATTGTTAATATGAAACTAGATACGGGAGCAGAAGTAAATGTATTACCCCTCAAATATTTTCAGCAATTGGAAAATTGTAAACTGCAAAATTCAAGTTTAAAATTAGTGGCCTACAGTGGAAGTAGGCTAGATCCTGTGGGAGAAATCTTCCTAGACTGCACTGTAAAGAACACAGTAAATAAACAAAAATTTGTCATAGTAAAAAATGATACATGTCCAATATTAGGGTTAGAAGCTTGTGCACAATTGAATTTAGTTAAAAGACTTGACAGTCTTCAAATGCCACAAAAAGAAGAAATACTAAATCGCTGAAAGTCTAACTTTGAGGGTATAGGTTGTTTTGCACACAACTTCAGAATAGAATTAAAAAAAAACAGTATCCCAGTCGTAAAACCGGCTAGGAGAATTCCACTGTCTATCCGTAACACGGTGAGAGAAGAACTGAATAACCTAGAAAAAAATGCATCATAGAGAAGGCGAATGATGCAAGTGAATGGGTGTCTAACCTTGTAGTGGTTGAAAAGCCTAATAAAAAGATAAGATTATGTTTAAACCTTCAGGAACAAAACAAGTGTCTTAGGGAAGAAAATTATCAAATTCCATCACTGGAAGATGTGTTACCGCAATTAGCAAATAAAAATTACTTCAGTGTTCTTGATCTCAAAGACGGATTCTTTCAAATCAAATTAGACAAAGATTCCTCTAAGCTTTGTACATTTGTTCAAGAAATCAAAGCCTTTACATCTACAAAATGTTCGTGTGCAGACTTTGCTTTCTGTGAAGAAGAAGAAGACAAAAATATTTTCTTCTGTCAAGTTTTGTATGTTGGCCTTGATGGCGGTCTTTGTGAATTAAAATTAAATAAAGTAAAGTTATTTAAACTAAAGTTTCGTTTGTTATCGGTGGTCTTGGTTTCTCGTAGTATAAGGGTTGAACGCGAACGGCAATCGCGCGCCACTAAAAGGAAACAACAAAAAGTACCGGAATACAACAAATTTTGCACGTGCCATAAGTGCGAGCCACGCACCCCCCATTGGGGAGAAATCCGGAAAGAGCCGAGAAATCCCCGTCAACAACATTCAACACACCATTTGGTTGCTACAGGTTCTTAAGGCTTCCATTCGGAATTAAAATAGCGCCAGAAGCGTTTCAAAAATATAACACTAGGAATTTTAACGGTATCAAGGGACTTATCATATACCTAGTCCTGCCATAAGTTCTGTCACATAATTTCTCACATTGGCAACAACTTTATTTTATGAGAGACATTTCAATATCGGCCAGTTTTATAAACGTCATAATGTTGTTGACAGTTGATGGTCATTTAAAGTGTGTTCGTTAACGTGTGAAGATGGAATGGGGTGTAATAGAAAACCGAACTGCAGTGATTGCACTACATAAGTGTGGAAAATCCGCGAGTGAAATTTTCAAGTTGTTGTGCCCGTTAAAAATAACGCAAAGATTTGTGTATCGTGCGATCCAGAGATATAACGCGATCCAGACTATTGAAGATCGACCTCGTTCTGGACGTCCGCGTGATGTACGTTCTTCTGCTGCCATCAAAGCGGTCGAGAGTCGAATTCGTCGAAATCCGCTTCGTAAACAACGAATCATGGCTCGAGAGATGAACATCTCCACCCGAAGTATGTCTCGCATCATAAAATCTGACCTCGGGATGAGTGCCTTTCGACGATCAACGGGACATTTGCTGACTGAGCAGTTGAAGCAAATTAGGAGCACCAGATCGAAAGAGCTCCTTCGGCGGTACGGCAACAACAAACATCGAGAAATTTTATTTACCGATGAAAAAATTTTTACGGTGGAGGAACATTTCAACCGCCAAAATGATAAGGTGTATGCCCACAGCTCCGCAGAAGCCCGAGAAGTTGCCACTAGGGTACAGCGAGGACATCATCCAGCATCAGTCATGGTATGGTGGGGTGTCAGCTACGAAGGGGTCACCGAGCTTCATTTTTGCGAAAAAGGCGTAAAAACTGCAGCGAAAAATTATCAAACGGACATCCTGGAGGGATGTGTGAAGCCGCTGAACTCTACGCTATTCAACAATCGACATTGGGTTTTCCAGCAAGATTCTGCGCCAGCCCACAAAGCTCTAACCACACAAGCGTGGTTGGAAACCAATATTCCACAGTTTATAAGGGCGACGGAATGGCCTTCTGGGAGCCCAGATTTGAATCCCCTGGACTACAAACTGTGGGCGGAGTTAGAGTCCATGGTGTGCACGAGACGACACCCAAATATCGAGAGCCTTAAGCGATCTTTGACAGAAGCAGTAGCTAATTTTCCGCTAGAAACAGTGCGTACTGCTATCGATGACTGGCCCAACAGATTAAAGAGCTGTGTTAAGGCTAAAGGCGGCCACTTTGAATAATTTGTTGCTTATTTTACTTCCATTAGTATGCCAAAATAAAATATATTTTCCTTTGTCAAAAACTCTTTTTCATTTATACAAAAATTGCCCATATACGTGTGACAGAACTTATGGCACGACTAGGTATATTGATGATATTTTAATTGCGGCGGAAACTCTGGAAGAACATGACGAAATATTTAAAACTGTAATGGAACGTACCAAATTGTTAAATATAAAATTCAATCAAGAAAAACTTCAATTTCGTGTCCGGCAAGTTAAATTCTTGGGATATATATTTTCTAGAAATGGCATTTCATTTGATGAGACAAGACTGAAAGCAATTGAAGATATAGGCCTACCCAAAAGTAAAAAAGATATCCAAAAGTTATTAGGTATGATTAATTATATGCAAAGTTTTCTCCCAAATTTGGCAGAAGTATTAACTCCGTTACGGGAGCTTCTCAAGAAAAATATCATTTTTCAATCGACATCTGCTCATACAATATGTTTTAATAAAATAAAACAACTGATAATTAAATCACCAGTACTAAGATATTTTGACTCTACGTTGGACATCACTATTCAAGCAGATAGCAGTAAAGATGGGGTGGGTTGTTGCATCATGCAAAATGGCAGACCAATTTCGTTTGCTTCAAAAAGTTTAACGAACAAATGAATTATAGTATTATAGAAATATGTTCAATTAGCGTTTGGTAATTAATCAGAAAACAAAACTTGAAAAAAAAAAAAAAAACTAATTTACATAAGCCAAGTACGATACAAATTTTGGTAGTTCTTAACGAACACATGAATTATAGTATTATAGAAATATGTAAAAAAAAAAAAGAGAGTTTACATATTGAACGTAGCCAATTGCATTGAACATAGACAAATGGAATGAACTCAGACAGAAAATCTTGAGATTGAATAAAATACAATAGAAGGAGTGAGGGGATCGGGTTAATATTCCGTGATATTAATGACATCTATATCATAATACTTTGACCTAAATTTCAAGTTGATAGCTTAAATATTTTCAAAGAAAAATCAATATCTTAATATTTCGAAATTTCATGAAATTTTTATGTGAGGGGGTAAAAGGAGTGGCGGGATGTAGCTCAGTCACGAACTTAAAGTTACTGTTACACCGGAAAGTTAATTCGGTGCGGGGAAAGGGCGGATACCCCGACACCGACACGAAGCGGCGACGACATTAGGCGAAACTTATAAACGTCGAAATTCTTGTCACTTTTTTTTTCTTTATCTTTATTAAAATTAATATGCTTATACGAGTGGAACTTTGATGCTTAAAAAATATTAAAAATATTGTGCTGGTGTTAAATGGGTTTGGTACAAGTTTGGCTAAGAGCTACACTTAATTTTCTAGCCATAATTATGCCGCATGTAAAGGTGTTATACCCGAGCTGTCACCATCTCTGCCACCGGTGCCGCCACCATCTCCGCCACCGATGCCGTGTGTGTGCGGAAAGCAAAACTTCCGCGATACACATGCCCTAAAGGAGCATTCTATAACACATACAGGTAAGTCCAACGGGTTTATTTACCATTCTTACATTTTCATTTCAGATCAGAAGCCGTTCAAGTGTGCCAATTGCAACTCACAATTCAACCGAAAATGGAATTTGGACCGACACAAAAAATCTTGTCTAAGATAAATAAATTTGTTTATTTATATTTATTATTGTTCAAAGCTGAACGGAGCCATAATTAAAATAATTTACATTAAGCTGGGTGAATGATCGAACATGCATTATAATCATATTCAAGTAAGGCATGTCCGATCATTCAACCCAACGTGCAAAAATAATAATTATGTTTACCTGTAAGTAGGTGAACGATCGAGCATAAACACCAATTATGAATGTGTCATCATTTCTTATGCTCGATCGTTCAACTTACGTTCTATGTTTACCTGTGCACATTAATTTTAAGAATTGCACTTTTTATTTGAATATGTAAGTGCCATTCAATTTATTTTATTTTAGTAGCAATCTTACTCGAACAATAAAAGTATTTTTTTTTTATCAAGCATTAAAAAAAGTATCGTTTTAAACAATATTCTACATTCCTAGTCTCCTATTACCCTGCTACCATTGCCTTCAGATCCGTTGGCAACTGTAGCTTCCTTAAAAGTTAATAAGACCGTAATCCTTGACGCCGGCTGGTGTGGCCGATCTCATGGATTCGACATTAGAAACTTTCCATTGGTCCGTCGAGCCGGATTACTCCTGGTTATAACTGTTTTATTTTCGACCTAATTAGCTGACAACAAACGCTATTGTGGCCTTTCCTTGTCGCTAAGTGGAAAATTGCTTCAGCTAAGACCAAAGAGTACTCCAAAGATGAGCAACAGCGTCATCGAAGAACAGCGGGGCATAGCCGAAGCCCTGCTGAACCTCAAAAGAAACTTTAAAAAGGATAGCAGCGCTCGGAAAACCGAGGCATACTATGCTAAAAAATTGGATGAAATTCAACAGCTGTGGCAGAACTTCGGAAGCCATCATACAGGGTTGAGCGAAGAGCTATCTCCCACAGATGCCTACTTCACCGAAGGCATATACGAAGCGACGGAGAAGGTTTACCTCGAGACTAAGACGATTTATCTTGAGGGCCTTCGGTCGCTAAGAGACGAAAGTACGGTAGCCGATCCTCCTGGTCTGCCCAGTAACCTGGCACCTCCGTCTGGCGCACCATTTCAATTGGACTCGCCAAAACCTACGATATTATCGACTACATGGCCATCAGTGTCAACGAACCTACCACAACAAACACCAGTTACTGCTGCATGCAGTGCCAACCTTCTGACAACCACTACTACGCCTGCTCCAATCGCATTACACCCAGAAGGTACTAACCCACACTCGTTGTCTTGGACAGCCAACTACAATCTGCCTAAGCTACCGCCCATTGCAATACCGAAATTCAATGGCGATTACAAGGAGTGGAGAAGATTTATCGACATCTTCAAGACTATTGTCCACGACAATCCAAACATAGGCGGCATCCACAAGATGCAATATCTCCTCAGCTATCTAGAAGGTGATGCAAAAGATTCGATTGCACACCTACAACTGGACGCACTGAACTACAACACTGCGGTGGAAATATTGCAAGAGCGATTCAGCGACAATAAGTGATTTCTTACGTTGACGCCATCCTTGACGGCAAAAGGGTAGAGCATAGATCCGCTGCAGGAATTATGAACCTGTTCAATGTTCTTCGCAACTGTCTCGCAGCTCTAAAGAACATATACCACGATACCCAGACCTAGGATCCATTGATAGTCCGTATAGCAATGAAGAAATTAGACAATGAAAGCCTACGGATCTTTGAAGAAAATCTACAGAACAGGAAAGAGATGCCATCTCTGCAACATTTGTACGATTTTCTTATGAAGCGACATCATGTCTTAACTTCCATCAGAACACAATGCCCAGAAAATCAAATGATAAAAAAGAAGTCATTTTTGGTAATTGCAACTGTTTGCAAATACTGCAATGGCGAGCATAACCTATACCGCTGCGATCAATTCAAGAAATTGAACATTGACAAGCGGCACAATTTTGTTACTTCGAATGAAATTTGTAAGAATTGCTTAAGTCACACTAAAGCAACAAAATGCAACAGTACGCATAATTGTTTTGAGTGCAAAAAACCGCATCATACGCTTCTGCATTTTCCGTTTAAGGAGCAACCTACAAACAAGACTGTTTCTGTCAATTTCGCCACCAACGAGCCGAAATTGCAACCGGAGAATCGAAGCAATATAACAAACCTGAATGTGCTGCTTGCAACAGCACAAATAAACGTGATGACCAGTTCTGGTCAAAGCCTGCCACTACGAGCGTAAATTGACCAGGGATCTCAAACATCGTTCATAACATCTGCGGCTGCTAAAAAAATCGGCATACAGCAAGAAAACATAATGGCAGCTGTATCTGGCATAGGAGGCGTCGGCACAAAAACCGTAAAAAAGAAGGTAACAATCACGATTTCACCAAGATTCGCCGTTCCGAGAAATATAGATCTCATACTTGGTGCAGACGTCTTCGAGGATATCATAGAAGATGAAATAAGACGAGAAAAACCATTACTAGCGCAGCGAACAAAGCTTGGCTGGATTTTATCAGGAAAAACCATGACCAATGCTAAACAAAAGTCAAAAAAGGTCACCTCTCTCATCTCCATGTCCGATTTTCACAAATCAGTGGAAAAATTTTTCGAAATGGACAACGAAGAAGGAAGAAGAGAACCTTCAGAATTAGAGCTCAGATGGGAAGAACACTTTCAGACCACACATGAAAGAAAAAAGGACGGTAGATATATTGTGCATCTCCCATTTAAAGACGACAAATTTTCCAAAGAACTAGGCGACTCTAGAAACCGAGCAATGCTGAGATATAAGCAAGTGGAAAAAAGGCTTCACAAAAGTAAAGAGCTCTCAAAGGATTACAACGACTTCTTACAAGAATATCTTGATCTAGGGTACATGGATAATGATCCCATCTCTCCTGTTTTGAGCAGGAGACTCCTTTTTTCTGGACCGAAAACCTGTGACCTGTGATTGCTCTCGAAAAACCTGTTTTTGACCAGAGATATTTTTAACGCACCAAATTTTAAAATTTCAAACGTGGTAGCAGTCAACGTCACGGCGAACGTCGCAGTGAACGTTGGCAACACGCGGCGAATGCGCGAAACAGCGAACGGTGCAAAAATTACATACGCGCGCACACACATACTCTCTCTCTTTCTGTGTCTCAATCAGTTTACGCGCATAGAACGTCATTCTTTTTATATGCGCCATTAGTTCTTTGTCTCTTTGTGTGTTCGTTTGATTGAAAAAGAAAGAAAATGTCGAACAAATACAGATGTGTTTTTTCTGCTAAACTTAAGGAAAAATATCCGTATCTCGAAAAAACCAAAAGTGAAAGTGGTGTTCGCTGTAAAAAGTGCAACAAAGAATTTTCCATCGCTTCAGGCGGCAATTCAGATATCGTTCGACATCTAAAGACGAACGTCCACCGCGAAGCCTTGAACGCAGCGTCTGGCAGCCAAGCAATCAATGCTTTCTTTTCATCGACATTCGACGCCACAATGGCAGCAATGGAAGGCACTTGGGCATATCACGTCATAAACTCAAATCACAGCTTTCGATCCTCAGACTGTGCGACAAAAATATTCCGAACGTGTTTCAAATTGCAAAAATTTTCGTGCTCGCAAACGAAATGTCAATCCATCGTCGTCAATGTATTCGCTCCTCAAGTCAAACAAATGCTTGAAGAAGAATTGAAGCAGTGCAGCTATGTGTCGGTTTATACAGACGCATCGAACCACGGAAACGTGAAGCTGTTTCCCGTGCTCGTTCGATATTTTATTCCTACAGTCGGCGTGCGTGTAAAAGTCTTGGATATAACGTCGGAACGTGGCGAAACATCAGAAATTATCCACGAGCTCATTTCAGCTGCAGCCGCTAAATACGATCTGAAGAATAAAATCGTTGCGTTCTGCGGAGACAACGCCAAAGCGAATTTCGGTGGCATTACGCGAGGAGGACAGAACAACGTATACTACAGAATGAAATCGTGGCTTCCGTATCTAATCGGCATTGGATGCGTAGCTCACATCGCACACAATGCGCTGAAATATGCTTGCGATGTGTTGCCATTCGATGTTGAATGTGTCATTGTGAAAATATACGCGTATTTCTACATTCACACCACACACGTAACAAAACTGGTCAAATTTTGTGAAACGGTTCGCGTCGAATATATGAAATTACTGGGTTACGCAAAGACACGTTTTCTCGCTCTTGGTCCAGCCATTAAGCGCGTGTTGCAGCTATATGATGCCTTGAAATTACTTTTCGTTGGCTTGCCGAAAGGAGAAAAAATGCTAAAAAATTTCTTCAGCGATCCAATGTCGAAATTTTGGCTACATTTCGCTCAAGAGCAGGTACACAATATAAATTATTTTCGAAAATTAGAATCAATCAATCAATTATTTCGTTTCCGTTTTTTTCGATTCATCGTTTTATTGACTAGGCTCAGTTGTTCGCAGAATATGTGCTTAAAATTGAAGGCGATGATGTCACCGCAATTGATATCACTCAATATTTGGATGAACTGCAAACGTCTTTGCAACTGCGGCGGGAAGATGTTTTCTTATCGCCAAAGACAGCTGCAGAAAAGGTAGCGCTTACCAACGATGGGTACAATGCCGAGATCTTGACCGCCAAATGCACTGAATTCTTCGGTAATTTGTTCTGTTTTTGTACGACTCATTATTATGCTGACAGATATTTGAAATAATTTTGCAGATGATGCTGTCGAATACCTCGAAAAGTGGGCAGCTCCAATTATGGAATTAGAAGCGTATTCTTGGGCAACGTTGCGCAGAGTTCCATCGTGGAAAGACGTCGAAGCGGTCATGCAAAAATTGGATACGCAAAAATTGTACGACGCGAACGAAAATGCAACGAAATTGCACAACCAACTTATTTACGTGAAGAACTATTGTTCAGAGAGTAAAATCAAACAATGGAAAGACGATAAGGTCACGACCACAAACCGGTGGGTCGAACTATTCAGACATTTGGATTCCGAAAGTTGCGACTACAAGGAAATTGCAAAAATCATTGAGTACATTCTTTGCATGCCCGGTTCGACTGCTTCCGTCGAAAGAGTTTTTGCTGCAATGAATAAAACGTGGACGAAGGAAAAATCTCAACTAAAAGTGGATACATTGAAGGCCATTCTAACCGTCAAAGTGAATTTGAAAATGTCGTGCATGGAATTCTTCGAATTCATCAAATCAAAACCGGACATGCTCCGCCAAATCTCAGCAAAAGAAAAATACAATTTGCGCTCCGCTGATGCCAACGAAGAAACAGATGACGACTTGGGCGACGACATTGACCTTGACCTTGAAGATGATTGATGACTCTTCGTAATAATAAGCATTTTTTATTCACATTTTGACGCCATGATATAATCTTTACACCAGTTTTACACCAGTTTTACACCTTTTTTTCAAAATAAAAAACCTGCAAAATGCTACGATTTTGTGAATTTCTCCTGTTTTTAAACAAAAATGTGATGGGATCATTATACATGGATAAAGTCATCCCATATACAGGAGATTGTCGAAATGTTTTTTACCTACCTCATCATCCAGTCATTAAAGAAAGCAGCACCACCACAAAAGTACGTGTTGTTTTTGATGCCTCAGCTAAAACTTCAGAGGGTATCAGTTTAAATGATAAGCTCTATACCGGAGCCAAACTACAACAGGATCTCTCCCAACTTCTGCTTAAATGGAGAAAATATAAATACGTCTACACTGCGGACATAGAAAAAATGTTCCGACAAATCGAAGTTGCTCCAGAAGATCGTGACTATCTTAGAATTTTATGGCGAAGGAATAAGTAAGGAGCTGTGGAGGAATACCGCCTTAACACCGTCACCTATGGGACAGCTTGTGCAACCTTCTTGGCTGTTAGATCTCTAATTCAACTCGCAGACGACGAAAAGTATCAATCTTGCTCGAACAATAAAAGTAGTTTTTTTTTATAATCAAGAATTAAAAGTATCGTTTTAAAGAATATCCTACATTCCCAGTCTCCTATTACCCTGCTACCATTGCCTTCAGATCCGTTGGCAATTGTAGTTTTCCTTAAAAGCTAATAAGACGGCTGGTGTGGCCGATCTCAAGGATTCGACATTATAAGCTTTACAATTATTATATTATTATTAATAATAATAGCTGGACTAGTTTAAATATTTAAAAAATAAAAATTTTAATGTAAAAAAAAAAATTAATTGTGATGTGGACAAGGTTCGAGAGTTGGTAGTCTACTCGGGAAATACCAGCTTCTCATGGAAAAAAAGGAATCTGAAGAGCTCTTGAAATACAGGACAAGTTTTTATAGGGCACAGAACTATCCACAGAATTATCCAGTTGTTACGTACCTAGTTTATCTAACTAAGCAGAAAGAAACATTCTTTATGCAAATAAGCATAAAGATGTTTATTCACCCTGCACAGCATTTCATCGGGTTCTTATCGATGTAGTATCATATTATATCGCGCATGTCGCGACGATATCGTCTATGCCCAATTCAATTATGCTGATATCAGCATCAGCGAAATTCTGTTGGCGAGCTTTAGTTTTAAGTATAGAATTAATCAAAGTAATCATATAAATATAGTAAGCTAATAAAAAATAAATATAAATGATGCTTTGCGACGAAAACATCGAATTTCCGTCCGTTTGGAGAGAGCTACGGGCCCAGCAGAAATTAAGCGACGGCCTGATACGACTTAAAAATGGCGAACAGATAAAAGTGCATCGAGCCATTTTATTGGCGGCTAGTTCTTATTTCGAGGCATCCTTTATGTATAACAGTACGACCGAGAAAATGGACGATACCGTGATAAATGTGCATAGACCTGCAGCAGAGGCTCAGCCCTCAACTTCGGGTACTAGCTACAGAGACGCAGTTAAGGGGATCAGGTTCGGTATTATACATACCGACCATCCTCATAAGATCCTTACATACAAGAAAGTATATTAAAAGAGATTCCCAAAGCGGTAAAAGAGGAGATAATTCCACAATTCGGCGGACTCAGCCTTAAGCCGAGATGGATGCTGATCATTTGCCTTGATGAGCAAACGGCAGCATGGTTAGAAAAAAAAGCAGAAGGCATCAAGCCGGACGAGTCCACGAACATCAGGGCAGTCCGGGAGGAGAATATCCCGCGATTAAAAATAATCACGGGATATTTTCCTCATGAGACAAAGACATCAGAGGGTACAAACACCATCATAACCTTCTCCATCGACGGTCAATCGATGGAAAAGTTTAAACAAGATGGGCACAGAGTCTGCTTTAAATTCTCTAGCGTGACTCTCCGCCCTAAGGTTAAAGATTTCAAAAGCTGAACAAAGATGGCCTTAGCTCTAAATAAAATTAGAGTTATTCTGGGTTGCGACGCTAATGGTCATCACACTATCTGGGGAAGCAGTGATATCAACAAAAGAGGTGAGTCACTTTTGGAGTATCTTACTACTAACAACCTAGACGTAATAAATAAAGGTAACACACCGACTTTCATAAACTCAGTTAGGCAGGAAGTACTTGACCTAACCGTAACAAGCCCCTGCCTTGCTGACAAGTGCGAAAATTGGCACGTATCAAAGGAAGCCTCATTATCAGATCATAGGCATATCTGTTTTGGTATTAAGACTTCATTTGAATACATCGGACAATACAGAAACCCTAAACGCACCAACTGGAATCTGTACCAGTCAGTCCTAGAATTTGAACTAGGAACCGAAGAAGAATCAATAAGCAGCCCAGACTGCATTGATAAAATCACGAATAAACTCGTAAACAATATAATTAATGCTTACAAAGTTGTCCTGTTCTACAAAAAAAAGGACCAAACAAACACCTTGGTGGAACGAGGAACTAGCGGTAAAACGCAAGCAAACTAGGAAAATGTTCAACAGAGCAAAGGCCTTCGGGAACTGGGACGAATACAGAGAGTCTCTAACCGAATATAACAATCTTCTAAAAAAGTTGAATTTTCTAATTGAATTTCTATATTAATTAAATCATGCTGTTTAAGCCCGGTCAACATTTTTTATCATCTTCGAAATGTCCCATCATCCCATTCTTAAATTCAAGGCATTTGTTTTCTATCGTCTTCATTTCAACACCTTCTGTGCATATTGTTTATAATATCATGTTTATAATATCATCCGATAATTTTCGATAATTTTGCATGGCAAGCACCTTCTGTGCGTATCTTTAGTCATTTTAGTAATTTGAAGATCTAGACCGTCCGTCAGTATTTTCTCGCGTCCGTGGTATGTATGTAAATTGTAATACACACGCCGCGGGAAAATGCCTAGTAAACAAAAAAAAATAGAGATAAGTATGACCAATGTAAGAATTTTTGTCGTCAGTCATTGAGTCAGTTCCAATCAGTCGTTGTTCGAGATTCGAGAATAAATGTTATGTTGTTAATTAATCGAAGTGTTTCTCTTGTTAATTTATTTTCGCCGCTGGTATATCGGCACAGGCACCGAAATACCTACAACCCTTCAGTGGATATTGCCTTCACTGAATTCGCGTGTAAATAAATTATCGTGGGCGGAGGAACAAAAGAGTTAACTCGCGGTATAAACACATGCGACATTACGTGTGTTACGTTATGAGTCAGGTTGGTCACCCTAAGATGAGAAAATGTAGTGATGGTAACACTAAATTAGAATGAGAGCTTGATTTGGCTAACTGAGAGACTGGGACTCGGATGCATGGCCGGCAGTCAGTTCTAGACAGCCGAGGAACCAAAATCCGAGGACCAGTGAGTGTGCGTATGTCGCCATCGTATAGTGTAACTGTTTTAATGTGATTGTATGGTAGTGATGGTGGTAGTGGAGAGATTCGGGCGTTTGTCGTCGGCCATTTTCGAGTGTATGTCACTTGCTGTGAGGTGTTTGTCGCCATGATGGCGATAATCTCTCGATCACTATCCTCAATAGTGTGTGAAGGTGTGCGTAATCACTGAGTGAGGTTATACTCACAGTGGATTTTTAATTATATATTTCAGAGTGAGGACGGATCGAGACCCGGCATCTCCCATATAATACACCCATAGATCATTAAGAATAATTAACGTAAAGAGTTTGAAAATTACATATATTATATTTAGTTTTTATTACGTGTTCGTGAATACAGTGAGTATTCACTGAGTATTAATTCGTTGTCTCGGTATTTTTGGTGACATTTTGTTAAGCTCTTTGCTTGATAATCGATTAATAATATGGTTATTGTTACATTTCATTGATTCCTTTCTGTATTTAGGTTTCGTTATTTCCCCTCAATACTGTGGTGAAAAAAAAATGTGTGTACAGAGTTTTTCGAGTTGCACGAAGCGGGCGTTTTGTGTGCACGTGTATTCCCCTAACGCTATTACACACTTGACAATTCATAAGGATATCAAAAATGGGACAGACACATTGCGCGCTATTTCCTCTTGTGTCATTGTACGGCTTAATATTCACGACGTCGGGGCAGGTCATTCCGTGCGTTATTTCCCGAAGGTTTAATGGACTTTGAAACCGAGCCCATATGCAAAACTTTGAATGTCGAGAAAACCGCTAATGTTGCAATGGCTGCAAGTCCAGGAGAGGAACTGACCTCAACAGTTGAGGATCGTCCATCCACGAGAGCTCCTTTCAACTATATATCTAGTGGGGTTGGAAACCCGGAATATTTTGATCAGGCGAAACGGTTAGATGTTAGATGTGGTAGAAGAAAAGGTGAACTGTTTGTTGAAAAATTCGTCAACGGACGAAACGGTAGCTGCATTAGGTGCGAAGATGGAGAATGGGTCACTCCAATGGATTTTGTATCGCGTGGCGGACTGCGCAGTAAGTGGGAAAAATGCATAAGGCATGGGCGTAAAACTTTATCTGAACTTTGCAAAGCAGGGGTGCTGAACAAGTTTTCGTTGTCTGCAGATGGCTCAAGAAAATTCAAGGTCAGCTGTGCAAGCGGAGAAGGAGAATTGTATGTAAACAAATTTTGGAGTGGGCCAATCGGTCGTTGCATAAAATGCAAAGATAGCGAATGGCTTACGCCGACGAACTTCGCAACTCGTTTCGGAGGCACTGCTCGCTGGTCGGCAGCTATCCGGTGTGGCTCTTATAGTTTGAGAGAACTTCGTACCAAAGGGGTTTTGAAACGTTATGAAGGTCCACCAATTTTCGAGCATTGCAATGTGCGCAGTATACAGCACTACGTGGACGCGCATTGGCCTGGTACCGAAAATTCAAATAGATGCACTCTAATTCTTACCAAGGGTGTGTCGGCAATGAAGCTTGTGCTTTCGGCGATAAAGAAACTCGACCAGAAAGAAATATCGTTATACGGAGTTTTAGCGGTGGGGGGCAAGATAAAGAATGTTAGGAAGGCTAAGCCACATGAAATCTCCCATAATGTCTTCTTAAAAAACTTCGTGCAGCCTGCACGGGCTGCAAACAGGGAATAACAGCGGGAATATCAATGATCTTAAAAAGAAGAGGTACGGACGCTTAATGCTCTTGTTCGATCCAGACCAAGACGGTTCCCACATCAAGGGCCTAATGCTAAACATTGTGCACACATATTGGCCGGAACTTTTAAGATGTGGCTTCGTTCAGCAACTTATCCTTCCCAAGTTCATCGTTAGAGGGAGAGAAGAGAAAACTGTCGCCCTCAATTCGACCGCAGACTTGAAGAATTGGCAAGAAGTCAACCCCAACAACACGGACAGCGTGTTTCGAGTAAAAGGTGTATCTATATATTCCACAGAGGAGATGGTGGGGTTTTTGCGCGATGTCCAACATCGCAGGATTACCATAAAGAGCTGCGAAGTCAAGGACGGGGCAGCGTTGGACATGGCTTTCGGTAAAATGAAACAACACAGATCGGAGCGCAGACTTTGTCTCGACGTGTTCCGAAAGCAGAGGGAGCAGAAAAAAACGGAGCATAACCTGTATGGCTCAAATCCGAAAGAAATATCATGCCACGATTTTGTTCACTTTGAATTTATGGCGTACCTGCATTTCGACGTTTTGCACGCTCGTTTTCAGATTTTTGTAACACTATGAAAATCCACATGACCATCAAGAACGGGGCAGATACATTGCGCGTTATTTCCCTTTGTATCATTGTACGCTCGGCTTGGTGATGACGGTCGATCAGAGCGGGGTGACTCGTGCGGTACTTTCCCTTGTCATCCATTGCACGCTCGTCCCCGTAAGGAATAAACGACTCCGATATAATTTGTGTGCAATAATAATACAGAGACCGTAGTACTAGTTAACCAAATTGCTCACCCTTGCTTTTTATCATTTACAGATTCGCGGCAGAAACTCGAGCCCGGAGGTACCAGTTTATAATGATAATAAATGTTAAAATAAAAAAAGGATAGAACTTGTTGTTGTATTCTAAAATTCTGTCTTACACCGTCAATAACAAAACTTTTTTAACATATCCTTTTCCAAAGAGTTTTTCATAACAATCCTGTAACTAGACATATGAACTTTTTCACATTAAATGCAGTGCTTTGAAAAAGGAAACAGAATTTTAAAAAATTAGGCCAAAGGCGTGACCAGTGGAAGTGTAAGGACTGCAAACTCGCATTATAATTGGCCGAGACAAGTATAACCACAAATCGAATGGATGAAAACGATAGTGTGGTGTTAAACAATTTTAGAAGGGAAATTAACATTTTTAAAAAGAAAATAAAATCTAAATTGTGTTGTGTATCCCACTGTGTACCGTTGAGTAGTATTAGAATTGTGTAGCCGACTGTAAAGTAAAAAAGGTGACACGTCACTTGCATTAAAGTATGGCTGACGGACGGTCACGTTTTGCTAATAAAGTGTCATTATTTCAAAACTATAACAAAGTATCGTTATTTTAAAAACATAACAAAGTGGCGACGAGGATAAAGAGCAAACGAATTAAAAAAGCCGTGAACAGTGTAAAAAAAAGGCCGTGCGCAAAGTCGTGAAAATTTTCGTGTGTAAAAAAATTTGGATTATTCAAACAGCTCCGTCGTCGAGCTGCTGTTCTCAGTTCACGACATTTTGTTACGACTTGTGCAAATAAGAAACTGCGAAAAAGCCGATTTTTTTTATTTTGCCTCATCTAAATGCATGAAATTACAAAAAAAAACTCATTGCAGGTTATAAAAAAATGTGTGTGTTAAAAACGAAATCATGGCAAACCTAATCGGAAGGATTGAGCCTGTACCATTCGTATAATTGCACAAAGTTAAGCAACCAGTACGTGCCATTCCTCAGATTGCACATGCCATCGTATTATTGAATGCAAATGTCAGTGACCTACGTACAAGGTAATAAATGCAAAGGTGCATTTATTAACGTGCGTGGGTAAGTGACTAAAATAATTCGATGATATTTATTCTTTACGCTGATGAGACACATTTCCAAAGTTCAAGCATACTTGGACTTTGGCGTATGCTCATCAGCAAAAAGTATGCAATCTATGCAATTATAGTTTAGAAATTTTGTATATAATTGGGATTAAGTTTTGTAAATATCGTAGTTCAATAAAGCTTCTAAAGCGAGAACTGCCTTTTGTTATAACTTAACAGAGCCTTTTGTGCCATGAAGTAATTTTCGGGCGTATGAAGACCGATTAGAACAGTTTTTTCTTGTAAATAAAGTGGAATAAGACATAAAAACTCCACTTTTCATAACAATTGTCGGCGCAGAAATTTATGAAGTCCGAATGTCGTTAAAGGTCCCGAGTTATATGATCATCATCATATTTCGATCATAACGTAGTGTTACATCAAAAAAAGCGAGATGGCGTTGGTCGCAGTGGAAGTATAGCGTAGCAGTACTCTACTCGATCCATCGAACTACGAGATGTAAGGATCGTGCTAATGGACTATAAAAAGAAGGACAGAGAGAGAAGCTCTTCCTGTTCTCACATGACTTGATGACGACGCGCGTCCTTACTTATAGTTACTAAATTTAATTCCTGTAATATTTGAATGTATAATTAAAAAGAGAATCTCGTGGAAGTTAATAAATGTGTCCTTACAATTAATAAAGCAATTGTTTCGCTTTAGAAGAAGTAGAATGGTGATGGGGAGGAAGTTTATACGTGCGGCAATAGGCGATGCATCTCAGTGTACTGGTATCGTTGTTACTTCTTGTGCGCGAATGGCGTAATAAACCGTGTATAATACTAGACCGTACTATTCTTTTATTTAAACAACCCGTAACTCAGAAGTGGGATTGAGTAACTGCGTGCGAGCGTTGTGAAAAAGGAAAACGCGTTCTGTGCTTGGCGATTGTGCGTGTTAAATTACTCAGTGTTGTTCGGCCAAAACAGGAGGTACATTCCCATGTATGTGATAGAGGTTGTATGTCGTATCGTGAAATAGAAACGCGAAATTGTCGGGCGTAAATCCACGTGAAATTTCAGGCGGCCGGAACATTAGAAAATTGTGGCGCATTTTGCCAAGGGCAAATTCGGAGTGGTCGCGCGTGCATCAACCTGTCGACGTCCGTTGTATAGGTGTGTGCGCAAGAAGGTGCTGCGCACATACACAGTAACGAGTGTGCGTGGCTTGGCGCGAAGTGTAAGAAAAGGGCCGCAGCATATTAGTGTCGGGCGTTTATATTACATACACGTTTGGTCGGGCGTTTGTATTACATACACGTTCGATGAAACACGAAGTACACAAGAAAAAACACGACAGGTTCAGAATGGCGACTAACAGAGGCGGAGAGTCGTCGGATAGCGATGTCGTTTCAGGGCTAGACGAAGATATTATATCAAATTCAGGGCGAGGTTACGCTACGTCGAGAATCGGCATTTAAAAGGAAGACTGTGCCGTGTGCAAGGACGGAAATCTATGATACTGTGAAACAGTTAATGGATAGTGGTCTGTCGTCAGAGATTCGGGCAGCTGTTCAACAGCAGGCGGCACTAATATTCGCGGAGCTGTCGGAGGCGCGGGAGTCGGCTAGTGACAACAGAGCATCGAAGTCAATATCCACTGACGTAGAGATGGCCACGACGAGCGGATGTTCCATTGCATTAGGCAGTGAAATAATGGACCGTTTTGATCCTGATGACCAGGACATGAACGTTGAAAAGTGATTAACAAAGATTGACCAGCTTGGAGATGTACAAGCATGGACAGAGTACGTCAGAAGTACCATTATGCAGGCGAAATTAGACGGCGCTGCCAAAACATGGTATCGGCGACTAAAGAACTACGATCTGTCATGGATCCAATGGAAGCGTGAGTTGCGGAGTGCATTTCCGAGGCGGCATGATTTTGCACTGCTGTTGGAAAAGATGGTGAATAGACGGAAGTCGTTGGCGGAAAGCATGACTTCGTACTACCACACGAAGTTGGCATTGTGTAGCAGAGTAGGAGTGAAAGGCGCAGACGCTGTATCATGCATAATACGAGGACTGCCGGACGAGTTACAGGCAAATGCGTATGCGACGGGGTGTAGAGACACCAGAGGCGCTGTACCACCACTTTTTGATGGGGTTGGAACCATACGGCGCCAGGGTTGTGCAGACAACTGAAGTAGCACCATTACGGGAATTTAGATGCTATAATTGTCAGGAGCAAGGCAGTTATAGGAGTAAAGACTGTCCGAAGCCGAAAGCGGAGAGATGCTGGACGTGTGGCGATGTCGGGCATAAAGCACAAGAGTGTGCGAAGCGGCGGAATCCAGATATTCCGAAGCAGGTGAGTCTGTTGATCCAGCCGGATAATGCAATGTTTCGACATGTTGGATATGTGGGCGGTAATCCAGCAAGGGCATATTTAGACACTGGCAGCACGCGGAACATTATGGCGAAAGCAACACCGAAGAGACTGAATCTGGTAATGGAGAAAGAGGGTGAAGGTAACCCATTGAATGGATTCGGTGGTGGAATAGTACAGGCGTTAGGCAAAGTAAGGTTTGTCCTGGATTTGGCGACATTGAGGCGCTGCTCACCGATTGCGACATGGGAAGGATTGAATTGTTGTTGGGTCAGCCAGCAATTAGTAGCCCGAGCGTAACACTATTGGTGCGGAATAGAAAGGCAACTTTGTGTAAAGACGAAGACATCAACGGGTTGCTGAGGAGTTTGAAGTTGGAATCTGAGGCGAATAGGTTGTGTGTTCGCATGGTGGCTGATCACATATGCCATCCAAAGTCAACAGAATGGGTAATGGTCCAGGTGGATGACAGTGTACATAGTCAAACGGCGATAACGACAGCAAGGACCTTTAAAGTAGGAAACGCTATGGTGGCGATACCAGGCGGATTGGTCACTTGTGGCATCATCAACAAGATGGCGATCTTGAATTTGGGCGAAGGCAGCCTGAAACTGGAGAAGGATCGGGTGATCGCCAGGGCGGAACCATGTTGGGTGCGAACACGACCGAACGAACAAAAAGACGAGGTAAGCATTCTAAAAATTAGTGAGAGACCTAGAATAGATTTTTCCAGGATACAAGTAGGCGAAGTATGAGACGAAGTTAGGAAGAAGTTTCAAATATTGCGACAAAAAGCGCATTGTCTCGCGTCAGGTAAGGCTGATGTAGGGTTGACAGATTTAGCGAAAATGAACATTGAGTTGACTACGAATGTTTCTGTATATGGATGGAGTTGCGCACAGGATGTTGTAGCGGCCTTTTAAGCAACTTACGAAGTCCACCACTAGAGGCGCAACGGTCTCTAAGAAGTAAGGTGCCCTGACAAGATCTGACAGGTTGTACTTTTTTCTTGGTTGTCAGATCTCTCACTGTTCGGTTGATTGATAAGTGAAAATTAAATAGAAATAAAGTTACAATAGAATACAAGTCTTGTTTATTAATAAAAAACCATTGTTCCCAAAGTGTGTAGTTTTAAACGCTACAAATTGGTGACCCCGACGTGATAAACGGAAACATTTAAAAATTAATACAAAAACAAAAGACTTTAGTGCGAAATCGTGTACCTCGTTTATGGTTCGTGGCATAACCTAATTTTTACATAGTGAAAATAATCTCGACGATGCCTACCCATCATTCACCAGCTCGTTCTATATCGAATCGGGATTATGAAAAAAAACGAACAACGAGCACGATTCGGATACGGACACTTTCGCTGACGACGCTAGTGTAATATCGAATCGCCACGTGGACAACATCACGGTACTCAAGCTACCACAACCCTTCTGGCGTGATAATCCGGCGAGATATTTTACGTTAGCTGAGATGAAATTCAGCATGTATCGAATCACGACTGACACTACGAAATTTCAACACATCGTGACGCAGATTTACTCGACATCATCGCAGATATCATCGACAATCCACCGGATGAGGGCAAGTACGATAGTGTAAAAAACCGCATAATAAATACTTTATCGGAATCGCAGGAGATTAAACTGAGACGCTTGCTCGGAGGACAACCTCGAGACGATGATAAACCGTCACGTTTTCTGCAGCGGTTGCGAGGTTTAGCCGGTGGTCAGTGTTCTGACACCATTTTGCGCTGAAAAAAAAAGCGATCCTCCAGAAGCGCAGGCGCGAGCAGCGCTGGCGCGAGAAGATCCGGCACGAAGAAAAAGAGAAGAGCCGGCGCGAGCAGATCCGGCGCGAACAACAAGAGCAGAGCCCGAAGGCGTCAGGGGCGTGTTAGCTCTAGGCAAACTCGACGATTTATCGCAACTTACGGAGCAAGCGGATCGAATCGAGGACATCGCCGCACCTCAAATTGTTACTATTAGCAATGCAAGGACCTCAGAATCAACAACTCACACAAATTTGTATGGCGCCAGCTCGCAGACCGTTTCTGCAGGTGATGTGAACGAGATTCGTGCTGCTATCGAGGCTTTAACTCGTGAAGTCAACGAGTTGTCATGCCAACCTGCTCGTAGTAGGAATTTTCGACGCGGCCGGAGCAACAGCAACAACCGTTCACAATCATCTCATCGTCAGGAACAGATGTCAAAACTTTGTTTCTCTCACCGGAAATTCGGAGCACAGGCTCGACACTGCACATCTCCGTGCTCCTGGGAGCCAAATCAGTCGGAAAACTAATATCGCCGACGTTTATAGAGGCTAAAGTCGGCGAAGCTACATCACAACCACAGAAACGCCTCATTATCACAGACTTTTCTTCTGGTACTCGTTTCTTGATAGACACAGGAGTTGACGTGTCCGTCCTCCCCCGAGTACAAACTAGGCCAGTTTCAACCGACACATTTCTTTTCGCAGCAAATGGTACAAGAATTTCGACATACGGCATCGAGCAAAAGATTCTGAACCTTAACCTTCGACGATCTTTTCCGTGGACGTTCATCGTGGCCGATGTTTCACAGCCAATTCTCGGAAACGATTTCTTGCATTATTACCATTTTTTGCCAAATCTTAAACGTAAACGACTCCTCGATGGAACTACGGATCTTTCAACAATAGGGAAGCTTACCGAATGTTCCACTTATAACATTTCCACTATCCCAGAAAACACGGAATTTCATCAAATCCTAAGAGAATACATCGAAGTGACTCATCCTGGTCGACGCCGGGAGCCTCGCCACTCAGTGAGACACCACATTCTCACTCGTGGACCGCCATGTACAGACAAGGTTTGACGCTTATCTCCTGGAAGACTTCGATACGCGAGGAAGGAAATCGATGGTTGGATTGCAGACGGCATCGTTACCCCTTCAGACAGCCCGTACGCGAGTGCAGGTCATATGACTCGGAAAAAGGATAGTTCGTGGAGAATTTGTGAAGATTTCTGACAACTGAACAAAATGACAATTCCCGACAAGTATCCGATTCCGAATATTCAAGATTTCGCTCAACGTTTGAACGGTAATACGATTTTTTCGACGCTGGATTTAGACAGAGCCTATTTCCGAATTCCAATGGCTACTGAGGACCGAAAAAAACGGCAATAATTACACCATTTGGTTTGTATGAGTTTCTCGTCATGCCATTTGGTCTTGCAAACGCAGCACAAACTTTCCAACGTTTTATGGACAACACCTTGAGGGGTATTGGACTTTTGTTTTTGCTACATAGACGATCTCCCGATCACCAGAAGAATATCGCGACCACCTTCGCCAGGTTCTGGAACGCCTTAAGGGTCACGATTAAAGTTGCAAAATGTTCACTGGCAAAACCCTATGAGGAGTATCTTGGGTGCCGAGTCACCGAAACGGGCCTTAGCCCCAGCGTGTCAGCGCAATACAGAAATTTCCGTTACCTCAAACTATTTTTGAGCTGCGAAGATTTCTTGGCGTACTGAATTTTTATAGACGATTTATGAGCCGCGCAGCAGAAATTCAAGCGCCGTTGCATGCACTTACGGTAGGCTCAAAAAAGCGGGACAAGCGACCCGTTCTTTGGACCCCTGAATCTCTACGAGCTTTCGATGCGTGTAACTCTATCGACACGGCGATTGGCGCGGTTTTGGAGCAGACTATCGGCAATGTACGACAACCACTCGGTTTCTTTTCAAAGAAACTTAGCCCAACGCAGGTCAAATATAGTACATATGACAGAGAATTGTTAGCAATGTACTCTGCAGTTAAATTTTTTCATCATATGCTAGAAGGACGCAACGCGACAATCTTTATAGATCACAAGCCACTGGTGTTTGCATTTGATCAAAGACCAGCGAAAGCATCGCCACGACAGCAACGACAATTAGATAACGTTGCACAGTTCACTACAAACATTACTTTCATTGCAGGATATGATAATGAAGTAGCCGATGCTCTGTCACGAATTTTTGATATACAAGTTCCTGTAGTAGTTTCGACTGAAGAAATTGCTGCAGCTCAACACGACGACTCTGAACTTCAGAACCTTTTGCAGAACAAAAATTCGCTTAATCTCAAGGCACTTAGAGTTGATGACACCGAAACACGAGTATTCTGTGACATATCAACCGGTACAATAAGGCCTTACATCTCGAAGACGTTGAGAAAACGTATTTTTGACGTCGTACATGATACTTCTCACAGCAGCGCGCGGATTACTAGGAAGGCAATCGCAAAAAGTTTCGTATGGCCATTCATGCATAAGGATGTTAACGAATGGACTAGAACTTGCATCGCATGTCAGCGTTCAAAAATAATCCGCCACACACGAAGACAACCAGAACACATTGTCGAGGCCCGATTTCTTGATCATCAAAATTCTATTCATTAAATTCGAACGATGATCGGGAAATCGGCTCGATTTACTTTCCTGCTTTTGAATGTGCACTGCTGACGGACATTCACATGAAATATGATCTGTCGGCAGTGCATTATTCAATTACAGGTGAATATTCGCGAGGCACGAGCTGGCAATATCATCGACCTATTGACAAAGGTCGATATCCGCGACACGCGAAGCGATGATATTGCCGGTCAGCAATTATGCATGACAGCGATCCATCATGCCCGGAGAAATTACAGTGAGTTCAAATTAACCACCGGTGATGAACACCCTAATTATAATATATAGTAAAATAATAAAATATAAAAGTCGAATACGAGTGTTTTAATAAAAAGAACTCCCGGGACACAACAACATTCAAGTTCCAGACGATCGATTCCATCACGTGCACTTGGACATCGTTGGACCACTATCAGTCTAACGCGGATTTGGACATTGTTTAACGATCATCGACCGTTTTACCAGGTGGCCAGAGGTAACGCCCAACGAAAACATCAATGCAGATACAATTGTTGATGCCTTTTTTGCAACTTGGGTTTCTCGCTTCGGAACTCCTGCTCCCATCAGTACAGATAGAGGCAGCCAATTTAACTCACAGCTGTTTGACGCATTAGCCAACATGATTGGATGCAAGACGCTTCACACAACCGCCTACCACCCCAGGCAAACGGATCAGTAGAAAGATTGCACAGATCGCTCAAAGCTGAAATTAAATGCCATGAAACACAAGATTGGGTTAAGGTTCTACCCGTCGTTTTACTAGGACTCCGAAACTGTCTTAAAGAGGACATCGGAACATGAGCAGCTGAGCTTGTATATGGGACAACTATCAAACTACCCGGAGAATATTTTGTCCAGGAAGAACCTTCGCAAGATCCCAATTATTTCCTCGAACATCTTCGACAAAAAATGCGATCGTTACGACCTCAACAAACGGCTCATCACAATCGACCAAGAGTTTTCGCGCACAAATGTTTATCAACATGTTCACACGTTTTCGTTCGTGTCGACAAAGTTCAGCGCCCATTGGATCAACCGTATGAAGGACCGTATGCAATTTTAGAGCGCCACGAATCCTTTTTCAAAATTGACGTTAAAGGAAACCCTTGAAACATGTCGATTGACCGCTTAAGACCCACTTTCACCGAATCGAATAGCGAAAACGTTGAAAGCCTTAAGCCAACACCAGCGGAACTCGAAAGAAATTCGCAATCGTCAACTATACCGCAGCCTAGCACAACCAAGCCAACAACGCTTAGAACATACGCAGGACGAAAAACAACAAAAGCAGTCACATTCGCCTCCTACAACATCAACATTTAAACGTAACTTGGACAACAGTTGTCAAAGTCACTCGGAGGGGAGTACTGTAGCGGCCTTTTAAGCAACTTACGAAGTCCACCATCAGAGGCGCAACGGTCTCTAAGAAGTAAGGAGCCCTGACAAGATCTGACAGGTTGTACTTTTTTTTTTGGTTGTCAGATCTCTCACTGTTCGGTCGATTGATAAGTAAAAATTAAATAGAAATAAAGTTACAATAGAATACAAGTCTTGTTTATTAATAAAAAACCATTGTTCCCAAAGTGTGTAGTTTTAAACGCTACAATGTGACTCAAGCCTCGTGCTGTGGTGGCGTGTGCAAATCAAGAAAAAGACCCGTTAGAAATTCTCCCCGAGGAAGAAATGAGGAGAGATCGTTCTGTTTTATTTCCGATTCGGAGGCGTGCGGTTGACTCGGCGATCGTCTAGTAAATTTTCAATTTTAGTAAAAGGAGTGATCTAGCAATATTTGCACGATAATGGAGGTTCTTGTTCGGAAGGCTTAAACACGTGCGAAATAAAATTAATCCGATAAGAATTCTACCATCATTTTCCAAGGTAAATTAGCATTCTGTTTTATTTTCGATTCGGAGGCGTAAGTGTGCTCCGTCGATCGTTAGAAAATGTTTTGATGTAGTCAAATTTGCTCGATAATGGAGATTCTTTTGCGGATCGATTAACTCGTGATCTGAAATATTTGGTTAATAATGATTTTTGATGAGAAATCAGGATTATAATTTAGTTGAATTGAGGTCAAGATCAATCGATCAACACGTGCTATGAAATATTTGATTCAAAATTATTTTATAAAACAAATCAGGATTCGATATTACTTAGAGCAAGGGTAGACATTGAATTACATTGTATAAAAAAGTCATATCTGGCAACTCCACTTTAGATTGTCATACTCTCGTAAAAGTTCAGTTCTGTTTGTCGAGTCAAAGCGTCCAGTCGCAGCGCATAACAATAAATAAATGACATTCTTTTTTAAAAAAATCTTTTCTTTATGCCATTTATCAAGTTAATTTATCAGTAGAACTAATGTACCTATACTTATTATGAAAGTTTGAGTTAAAATTAGTTTAGATATAAGATCAGGATTCGATATCACGAAGAGTAAGGGTAGAACTAATCTATCCACACGTCTTATTAAAGTTGGATTCAAAATTATTTTACATAAGAAATCAGGATTCTAAATTAGTTAAATTGAGGTTAAGAGCAATCGATCAACACGTGATATGAAATATTCGATTGAAAATTATTTTGATGAAAAATCAGGATTTGAGATGTATTAGAATCAATCTATCGACCCGTATTACTTAAGTTAGAGTAAAACTTATTTTAGAGAAGAATTCAGATCTTGCGATTAACTATAGTAGGATTAGAATTAATCGAACGTCAAGTGATATTAAATCTTTGGTTATAAATTAGGTGTTATACGAATTCAGAATTTGAGAGTACGTATGTTCTTTTATCCTGCTGGCGTTCAGCATGCGATAGAGCGCGGTTCGGATAGTCAGCCAGCAGATAGGGCTAGCCTTTTGCTAAACACTAGTGTCGGATTGGCCAGTGAGATGGTCTACTAGTATAACGCCGCCGGAGCGTATCTACCAGTGACGAAGGAGCCATTTGGAGTAGTTTCGGGCTAAGGGAGTGACATGCGGTTTTGACCCAATAACCCGTGAATCTAAAATTAATTAGTGCAGTTTTATTGACAATTAAGTGGCACGCGGTTTCAGTGTAATTAAATCTATGATGTATAACTGAGAGATAACCGGTCTGGTTACGGATAATAAAGGACGTCACACGATCCTTTTGCCTTGAACGTCAAGTTGACTAAGGAAGGCCGATTCACAGTCGGTGGAATTCCTTAGCCAGGCATAGTCGAGAAGAGTTCACAACGGACCTTCTCCCCGGTAAGTTGTTTTTTTCATCGAATGTACCACCTTAACTTGGACATATCCAGTGATATTTGCGAACTTTACGTCGACGTATACGTACTGGAATTGAAGATATTGTCCGTATCAACATCGAATGTATCAAATCGATACGGATGAATCTAGTGAAATTTGCGAACTTTTCGTCGAAACAACAGTCGACGAAATGAGGAGGCTATTACGAGCAACATTAGGTCGGCAAGCAAGTTTCTCGCTACCCGAATACCCTTTCGCGTTCGGAGAGGACAAATCGGCGATAGAGGAAAAAATGAAGGAAATCGAGGGTTTAGTGTCGGTATTCGCTGGCGACGAAAACTCTGCGGACCACAAGAAAATAAATGCAAAATTGGCGTGGATCGTAAGACGTATCAATAAAACAATGGCACTGGAACCAGAACAGAGGGATTATATAGTAAGGACGAGACAGGTAGCAGCCAAACTGTGTATGGAGATCGACGCGAAAGCGATCGAAGACACAGAAGACGTAGAAGAACAGGAAGAAGAGGGCTTTAAAAACCCACAAGGCACGTCATCGCCAATGCAGCATAAAGAAAGCTGCATTGCAACGCACCACTACCCAGACTTCACGACACACCAGAGAGTTGCGCCACCAAAAGTAAAACCCTTCACTCCGGAAGAAGCTATTTCACATGTCATTCAAGAAGATGACAAAAATACTGTACGACCATCAGTGCCAATGTATAAGTGGGGAGTAAAGTTCGCAGGCGAGAACAGAGAATCGCTGAGCGGTTTTCTCGAGAGAATAGAAGAGTTGCGGGAAGCAAGAAGATGTTCCGAGGCAGAACTATTCCAGTCAGCAGTGGATCTGTTTGAGGGGAAGGCCTTAAAGACTGACATGAGTTGGTGTGGAGATTAAAGGAAGAGTTTTTGCTACCCGATTACAACGACAGACTCCTGGAAGAAATTCGCCACAGAACTCAGGGAGCAAACGAATCCATCGGCTTGTTCGTCAGCGTGATGTTGCGACTTTTCGGCAGACTGAGCAGTAATTGTACGGAAACCATGCAATTAGCGTTCATAAAAAAGAATCTGGCTCCATTTTACTCGGCGCAATTAGCACTAATGGATATTTCATCAATACAACAGCTAGTAAGTACTGGAAGGAGATTAGAGAAGGCTCGTTTTAAAGTGGACAATTATGTACCACCACCTCGCAGACTCACTCTGCTTGATCCAAACTTGGCCTATGTAGGTTCAACGAGACTCGAGCCGGGGGAGATAACCCCGACCACCAGCCAGGATTAAACACAATGGATACCGAACGCAACGAACCAACCACATCAAGATGGCAAAGCCAAGCACCTGTAAGAAATTTCCGTTGCTTTAACTGCAATCAGGAAGGCCACCTAGCTAACAGGTGCACACAGCCCAGGCGTTGTTACGGCTGTGGTCGGGAAGGCACAATTAGAAAAAATTGCCGGAACTGTGTGGGAAACGGAGAACGATCTCTTGGCGGCGCAGCCCAACGAGCTCGCGCAGAGTAAAAGCTGCCGCGGAGTTCGGTTTGAGCCGGAGATTTTGGAATAAACGAATACTAACGAACAAGAACAACAACTATGGAAATTTATTTAAGCCAAAGTTGGGGAAAATTTGAGAGGCACCTGGTATTCGTGCCTCTATAACAACATCAACGGGAAATTTTGCAACTAAACGAGAGGCGGGAAAAGTAAATAGGCGGTTAAACAAATTGAGCAAAGAAAGTTCAACAACCATTTGAAAAATTGGAGGAAAAAAAGCCTCTCAAGGCCAAAGAAAGCCGTTGAGGATTCCGGCCTGAAGCCGGGTGACGAAAAACGAAGCCAGCTCGTCCTCTTTTGTTGAGTATCCAGCAAACAGATAGGTCGAACCTAGTTTCCTTTAAAAGTGTGAATATTTTCTTGGTTAACGTAACGAAGTACCACAAGTAGGTGGTTTTGCTTGATAGTTTCGGAGTGTAACGAGGAGTATCAATTGTAAATTAATTCCGGAGTGTAACGACGAGTATCACGCAGCACGAAATTAAAGAATGCGACGAAACGAGGCGGCTTTGATTCGAGGGAGAATTTCTTTGGCGTTTGAACCACGAGATCGAGGACGGGAGCAAGGACGAAACGACGACCAGCGTCTTCTACGGAAACGAGCAGCGATACGCGGGATAAACAAGTAACCTGTAGCCAGGGAAATTGAAATATTTGAAATCGAAAGTGACGACTTGAGATTGAATTAACGTAGAGTTTAGCCAGGTTTTTCTGTTAAATAAATATTCAGCCGGTGGCGAACCATTGCGCCATTGCGCGTTTTATGGTAATCTCTTTTCCCTCTCGTGAAAATTAAATCTACTCGCCAGACTAGCGACTCGGTCTGCGCCGAGTATCGAGGAGCGTGGCCTCAAGTACGAGTCACTGGCGCCCAAGACCCGTCTCCACGGGTTGGCCGGACAGGCCACGTTCCGCCCCTAGTGCGAGAATACGGTTTTTTCCAGTCGGGGAAAAAACGGTAATAAATTCGTCGACTGAAACCATTGTCCGTTTTTATCATCGAATGTAACACAGACGAATCTTTTGTAATTTAGAAACCTTTCCTGCAGTATATGAATCTTGAAGCTGCCTACAGAGCCTTGGCCATGTTATCGTAGTTACAGCCGTGGCACGAACAAGATTATTGTGGTTACGTACATTCCCTTCAACCTTTTTACACGTTGCCATTTTTCCGTCGACGATTTTTTTTTTCACCTCTTTCGACACGAACCTTCTTGTTTGAGGTGGTCCGGCCAACCTGCATACACTAATTATTTATCGAGATACACATAATGTTTTTCTACGATGGCATAGTTGTTCGGTATTTAACTAAGTCTCGACCATACTTCTGGTTATCGCAATTGCAGTCTTTGTAGAGTGCTTACAATCAGACTCCCTGTTCACACATATGTATAAATTTTCTTGATTGCTCTCCATATTCTCTCCTTCCTATGACTGTTCCCATGGAGAATTCGTAGGTAAACGGACTGTTGGGAATGTTTGCTGGGGAAATGATTGTAGTGGAGTGACACGACCAGTTATGGATGGTAATTTCCATATAGCCTGCCTCACCTATTCAGGAGGACCCCTCACTCTCTCCTTTACCTTCAATGATGAACAATTCATCACCAATATTATTGCCTTTGGCTTCCTCGAAAAGGATAGGGCATAAGAAACCCTTGTTCTCAAACCTTTTCGGCCAACTGCGAGGTGAGCAACCTATAATGTAGTTTGGAAAATGCAAGCAATTTCAGGAGTTTCGATGGGGTTAAGGAAAAGCAAAAACAGTTGACTAGAAACATCAACACGGTTGGATTAATCGGATTCGGATTAATAAAAAAAGTAATTGATGGTGAATCAACTTTTTGCTTATACTTATAAATGTGGTAACACTGACCCGCGGAGTTGATCGGAAAGTACGGAAATTAGACAAGGGCATTCGAAGTTTGTCCATCAGGCCGAAAGGTTATAACTAGTGAATTTAATAAAGATTTTAAATATTAAGCCGTGACGTTTTAGTGGTTATACAAAGTACAACAGTTGTAATAAATAGTGTTTTTAATAAATTGTTTGTGTTTAAAGAAATTGCAACACCATTTCGATGAATAAATGTACTTGTACTTAAAAATACTTAAAGTGTGTGTGGCGATACGACGTCGTCGACACATTCCAGCGTCCATGACATCAGACGTATACGTGCTTATCGCGCACAAGCAAACGATCCCTCTTTGCATATCGCCAGAGATGCTGACGATACACTCTGCGCATCTCGCGGACGTATACGTGCTTATCGCGCACAAGCAAACGGTCCCTTCTTGTATATCGCCAGATATGCAACGAAAAAGTTATCAAGTTGCTGTAACGGTGAGCGGGAAGATCTATCACGGCAATAATAAAAATATTGCTGCCTCAATTGAATTTTGCCGCCCAACTCTACTTTCACCCCAGTACAAGAAACCCCAACCACTGAACTTTTAGTCAGAATTTGCACGATCGTTACTTGCCTGGCAATGCCGAAAAAGGGAGCTTTGAGTAATAAAACGGGAGTTAGGCACGACCTAAAAATTGGCTGGTTCCTTCTTGATCAGCAGCCTGTCGACCGAGGCAATCGCGTTCTTTGTAAAGTAGTTATTTCAGGGATAACGGTTATGATTTGAAACCGCATGTCGGCGCGTTGAAAAAAAAGAAAAAATATTATTTTCATTAAGCGAAGTGCATAAAATATTATTAGTCAGTGAAATCGTACCACGAAAATATTTTCTAGTATTCGAGATATCTACAGATGGATTTTTTTGATAGTTGTGTGATATGTTGAGTTCGATAAAACTTGACCACGTGTCGACCGTTTGCAATTTTGTTTCTTCTGTCTCCCCGAAAGCGAGGTATTTAGTCCGGTGCAGCATAAAATTGGATTTCGTGTGATTTGCTGTACGGAAATTAGCGAGTCTATTGATAGAAGAGGCTGGGTTTCCTGTATGGAGCCGGGTTTTTTTAACAGATAGGCCAGGGAAAGTCTGAAGACAACATTCCCTTAAGGTAAGAAGTCCCTCTTTTCCTTATTACTATATGCAATTTATCGTGATCTGCTTTGCCTCGAAGGCTGAAAGAGAGGGAGGAGGGAAATTTATGAAATTTTTTCAGATGTTTAGTATTCGCATGCGATATTGACAGTGTCGATAGTGTATGTTGGGAGTACATTACATCTGTCGTACATTGCAGCAGTAGGAGAAATCTCCTTGGATTGATGCTGACCTGCTTTCTTTTGAGTCTTATTTTATTATGTCTTTCATTCAACTGGTTGTTAACGACTACCCCAATTATAAATTATACATGATGAAAAGTAGCTGGCAGTTTCTTCTTTTATGGAGATATTAAAAGCAAGTATGGAGATGAAGAGCTAAAGTAAACCTCTGCAGGGAGTTTTGCGTGCGGGAAGGAGGAGCATGCCTGGCACAAGATTTTGGAGAATGTAGACTGAGATCCAGCCCACTCATGTGTGAATATCACCATCTTGTCCTCCCATTTGTGATAGGGAATATACAGTTTTCTTATTTTTGTCCTTGGCTACCTCGAATAGGATCGGGCTTAGAAACCCTATATTCTCAACCCTCTTCAGCCAACCCGCGATGAAAAACAAAATTTACCGTGGTGATTCCAGTGACAAGAACCCCCTCCCCCCCTCCGTCCGACGAGCTAGCACGTGCTGAAAGCTAGGTGCATCACAGTCACAAGGGAGTCTTCCACACTCCATGAGAAAAGTCTAGACCGGACATCTGGACCCTCATGGATCTGTTCCAGTCTAGGCAACGTCAATTAAGCGCGGACAATCAGCCATCATCCTTGCTGTCCAAAACCGCGGTCTACGGCCTTTCGTTACATGGCATGTCCGCACAACAGCAGTTAATTTGAGCTTATCGCGCACAAGTGGAGCCAAAGTACGCAGCCAGACACGCCGCAGCGTCAGCAAAAAGAAAAAGGCAGTCGCGCTGGCCTTTTACGAGTTCAGCTGTCTTCAGTTCTCAGTTTTTTAACCGCGGGTCCCAACGACACGTCGACCCCAACACTCAATAAAATATTATTTATTCAAAAGCGTTTTTTACTCGCCACCTCGTCCGCGCTCCCAGGCCCAAATATGTTTTAGTAAGTTATTACAACAAAATGGACGAAGAAATAGAAGAGGAGGAAGATTTGGGTCAACCTGGAGGCACTTCATCACCGTTCCCACGAGAGAAACGAGATGATGGACAAAACTCGCCAAATTTCGCGGCATTAAATCAACTGCCGACCAAACCAAGGCCAACTTTAGACTTAGTAAGCCGACGGGAACATCCAAGGAAACGGCCCAAACTTGCGACTAGAGGATGACACGGCCACCAACAGTGACAATTAACAAATAAGAATTTTCGGGCTCGGCAAGGGAATCCTTGAGCTGCTTCCTGGAAAGAGTGGAGGAACTGCGCGAAGCACGGGGCTGTTCTGAGTTGGATATATTCCAGTCAGCGGTGGACCTGTTTGAAGGCAAGGCCCTGATATGGTTTAGGGTCAACAAACCTTTCCCACAGGACTGGCATGAGTTGGTGTGGAGTCTGAAGGAAGAGTTCTTGCCACCAGACTACAATGACAGACTCCTGGAAGAAATTCGCCACCGGACCCAAGGAGCCAACGAAAGCATCGGCATGTTTGTCAGTGTGATGTTGCGACTATTCGGCAGGTTAAGTAGTAATTGCACCGAAACAATGAAATTAGCTTTCATTAAAAGGAATTTGGCGCCATTCTACTTCGCCCAGATCGCACTACTGGATATCAAGTCAATCCAACAGTTGGTGTCCATAGGTAAGAGACTGGAAGAGGCACGTTTCATAGTGGAAAACTATATATGTGGTGGCATATAGCCAAAACCTGCTGAAACCAGATCTCGCCTAAGTCGGCCTACCAGGGCAACTCGAACGCTTGCACACACACCAGAAAAGGCCAAAGCTAAATCCGGTGGGTGCGAAACGTAATGGAGACGGAGCAAGAGGAAACTTGCGTTATTTCAGGTGCCGGAAGAGAGGCCATCTAGTCAACAATTGCCTAGAACCCGTGAAGTGCTATGGCTGTGGCAGACAGGGAGTGATACGGGCTCGTTGCGGGAATTGTTCGGGAAACAACGGGCCACGGACTCAATAACTGACGATAGGTTAAGTGCTGTGCCGGGACGACGTACCGTCAACGAGGGCAAGGAAGGTGAATGGGGCATCAGGAGCGATCTTCCACATTACACGGGGCATGAATTAGTCATGGTGAAGAAGTTCAATGATCCTCGATTTTATCTAGAGGTAGGAGTGGAAAACGTAAAATTACTGGGACTACTGAATTCGGGAGCTACCTGGACAATTATTGGTTGTTGCTATTGTTGCAGCATTTTAGGCATTAAAAGTTTAGTATAACCGAACTGCTGCAGCATTTCTTGGCGTATACGTTGAACTAACACATAACTCTCGTGTACAGTTCTTCTGTGATTGTGTATAATTTACTAAAAATACAGTGATCGCGCGTTCAAGACAAAAAGTTTATTCTATATAATTAAATTCCGATAAACCTAGAAATTAAACGGTTACGTAGGACATTTGTATAAAAATAATACTACTAGTTCAAATAACAGCACCTTACAAGATCGTCGTGACGAACGTAAAGAAGTCATCGTTAGCGTACGATCGAATAGGAGATTCGTTTTGCAGATGCAGCATCGCGATCGTTTGAAATAATTTTTAATTTTAAAAGACTCGACTTCGCTACTATCATCAGATGAGGCTATCAACAGTGCTCGACTTATAAGGAGCGCTACTGCTGCCTCTGCATCTTCTTCGTCTTCTTCGGTTGCATCAGGCTCGAAATGTAGTAGAAAACAAACAAAAACTTCCACAACACCGACACCGTTGCAATCACCGATTCCTGCGACAAATGCAACTCTACCGCCTTTGCCTGCTAGCGGTTTGCCTAATTCGTTGGATGGCACCGTCACCAAAAAAACACCATCGAACATATCGGTCAGTTTGAACCCTGCGCTTACGCTACGTGTTGTAGACCCCCCAAGCAGCTCTTTGTATCTCGACTGGCTTACGACACGTCAACGAGGGAAGTTACTGACTGGGTTACATTCCAGCAGTCCTCAGCTGTAGTAAGCTAACACAAGATAATCTTCCCGACAAAATTATCGCGCAGATGTGGAGCCAAAGTATACGGCGAGACACGCCGCAGCGTCAGCAGAAAGACGGGGATTAAAAGACTGTGGCGCTTGCCTTTTTGAGAGCAGTTGAGTTAAGAGTTTTCCCGAATGCATTCTTGGAGTTCAGTTACGACAACGCGTCGGCGACATAGTTAATAAAGTTGTTATTTATTTTAAAACTGACTTTCTATTCACCACCTCGGTCCGCGCTCCCAGGCCCAAAAACCCATCAATTTCGAATGAACTCATCAATATGTCTAGCGTTGGCTGTAGTTCTACCTCACTCAATAATAATTTATCGAATCTTACAATTCTCTATGAAAATTTACATGGTCTTAGAACCAAGTTGAATGACTTTCTGGTGTCCACTCTTGAAAGTATGCCTGAAATTCTATGCGTTACTGAATCCTGGTTGATCCCTTCTGTGCTTGATTCAGAATTTTCCGCAAATTGCTACACAGTTTTTAGGCATGACCGTGATCTTCTACGATCGATAAAAAAGGACGAAGATGGAGTACTCATTGCTGTTAAAAACACCTTGCCATCGTCACGTTGTTCGGACTTCAATGCTTTTCCTATTGAGCACCTTCTTCTCAAAATTAAGGTCTGTCGTGGTCGGTACCTCTATATTTGTTGTGTCTATTTCCCATGCTGCTGCGATGTGGGATCTATCGAAAAGTTCTTTGACAACCGTTCCGATTTCGCCAACTCAGCTGGTCCTAACTCCACTTTTCTTATTTGTGGGGACTTCAATCTTCCTGACTTAAAGTGGAATGCTGATTGGACACGCCCTGCACTGCCTTTGTCTACCGCAGACTTATGTGTCGATCACTTTATGAACCTATGTTCATTAACTCAACATAACAAAAGCACAAATCATCGTGGAAAGATTGACCTAATTTTTTCCAATGTTAGTGCTTCCCAAATCAGTGTTGTCACCTCCATTGGATTAGTGCCACCCGACCCTTATCATCCTCCTCTCCAGATTAATGTGCTGATTGAATTATCGAATCCCTCTATTAATAGTGCGATCAAAAAATACAACTACTACAAGGGTAATTATGAACAAATCTGTCGCGAAATTAGTAATGTCGATTGGGTCGAACTCTTTAATAACAAAAGCTCTGAGGAATCTTCTATTCAACTATATTCAATTCTTGATGATATAATCCATCGGAATGTTCCCCATCGAGGGACTTCTAAACAAGAATACCCAGAATGGTTTACACGTAATGCAACCAAACCATTCTGGTCACACGTTAGAAAGCGTAGCAAAAAACATTATTTTCCTTCCCAACTTAAATTTGGGAATATTACAACTTTCAATAACGTTCAATGGACGAATAACATTCAATGGACATTCTTCTGCTGAGTTTCTCTCTAACTCTGGTGTTCCACAGGGATCTATTATTGGTCCACTGTTATTTACGCTCTTCATTAGCGATCTGCCCCAATTCCTATCATCAAATTGTCTCTTATACACGGACGACCTCAAAATGTTCCGTGAAATTTCTTCTCATTCTGACTGCTTGGACCGCCAGACTGACTTGTCTACTTTGTCCAGTTGGTGTTCTAGCAATGATATTTGTCTGAACATTGAAAAGTGTTTTGCTATGTAGTTTTCGTATAAGACTACCTCTCCTGTCCTCACTTACTCTATTAACGGAGCCACCCTTGTAGCAGTATCTACAAGAAAGGATCTAGGAGTGACTTTTGATCGCAAGCTTAAATTCGTCAATCATTATTCTGAGATTACAAAGAAGGCATATAGACTTGCTGGGTTTGTCCTCCGTACGACAGTCCGGTTTAACCGTCCAGGAGCAGAAGCCCTGCTATTTTCCACTCTCGTCCGTAGTATCTTAGAATACTGCTCCATCGTGCGGAATCCTCACCATGCTTGCCATGTTGCGGCCGTCGAATCCGTTCAGCGTAAATTTACTCGCACCCTTTTCTACAGACTAAAAAAGCCCCATATCAGCTACAATGACAGATTTATAGCACTTCAACTCCAGCCTTTGCATCTACGACGGACTTTTTTTGATGCTTGCTTCCTCTACAAACTTTACAACTACTTGCTTAATACCTACCTCTGCAACGACCTGAATTTCCGGCAAGGAACAGTATCAACCAGGAATTCAGATATTTTCTATCTTCCTCGAGCTTCACTCGATAGTTACTACCGATGTTGAGAATGCAAAGGAACCACGATCAACTTCAAATTGGATCTTTAACTACTTCATTTGTTTTATTTAAAAGTAGAGTAAAAACTATAATCTTTGTTGTGTCATCAGATTAGTAACATTAACCGCTAATGTAACTGACCTGATGGCACATGCTAAAATTCTCCGTGCTACCAATGACCTGCTGAGCGTTAAGTTCTAGCCGAAATCGATGACACGATATTGTGCAAGTAGTGCAATATTAGAGGAAGCGATTTCGGCGCAATGAACTTCTCGTCCGGCCGGCAATGTTAGCACGGGCAATTAATTTAATGATGATAATTTTTTAGAGAAAAATTGTAAAATGAAAATCGAGCCTTTTACTGTGTGGACTCCGACCGCGAAACATAAAAAATAAAAAGTTAAAGCGAAGTGTTGATCCGGTCGCTAAATAAATAATTAGTATCTTAAAATAAAACAGTTGTTTCTTATTTATATCATAAGTTAAGTTATATATCAAAACTATATAATATATAACAGTGGCGCAGCTGGTAGGATACGAACCTACGCTCCCAAAGGGAATCTGATTTCGAAACTCACAGTCTTTCAACTAGACTATTAACACGCGGAGCAACAGAGCAACCTTTGAAGACCGAGTAAATAGTTTCTCGTTCGAGAATACATCGGGGGACAGTTTGTTGAGTTGTCGCCGATGAAAAGAAAGTTTCTTTTTAAATATTAACAAAAAAAAAAGAAAAAAAGAATCAACATCAAATTCCATGGACGACTACGTTCAATGGCGGGAACAGGATAAACTAGCGCCCGCAGCGACGAGCACGACAAATTGTGAAGCGCAATCGAGAGGGTCCCGTTATTCGGAGAATGCCGGAAGCGAAAAAAAAAAAGACCGCGTGCAGTCGCGTGGTAGAGATCATCCGTGCCCGTGCAATCACTCGTCTCGCGCGATCGTTTTACAAAAGCAAAAAGAAAAAAAAAAAAAAACGGAAGAAAACTACCATTTCACAATTTTCCATTGGTTTTTTTTGTGAAATGTGCATGAAAAAAAAAGTAACTGAATACATAAAATTAATACATAAAATTAAAAGAAAATAAAAAGGGAGATAAAATTTCAATAAAAGCAATAATAAATTACCTATACCAGACCAAGAGACTAGACATGACAAAACTAACAGACGGACGAGTAATAAGAAAAAAAAAATTAAAATAAAAGTTAAACATAACAAAATATATGTGTAAAACGTGAAAATTAGAAAAAAATGGAAATTCTTTTCTCTTCATGAGTGGTAAGTTTTTTTTGTTTTTTTTTATTTCGTTTTCTTTTCTTTCGTTTTAAAGATTTTCTTTGGATATTTAGTTTTTTTTGTTTTGGAGAAACGATGATTAAAGGCTAAAGAGCCAAATTAAAATGAACCCGAGCGCTTAGCTCCTTAGCCCCGAACCTCGACATGGGGCCACGATATAATATTTTCTTTAGAGGAAGGTCGTGGCTGAGGTAGGGTGGGCAGACAGGGCGCTAAAACACCGGAGCGCCCTGACAAATCGCGGAGTCGGCAACTCCACCGCTTTCCTGGTCTCTCACGACCTGTTCGGAAAATAATCCCAATTTTCACCCAACCCGGAGTAAGCCGACACGAAATTTTTGTTGTCCAGGCCATGGGTTTATGGACTGATCATGGAACAAGTACCCCCCACACTGCCGTAGCTAGTCCCGGCCGCCAGCAAGCGTGTCGCCTCCGTTCCGTGTTCAGCCACCAATTCAGACGTAGGCGGAATTGGCCCTTCTATCCGCGAGCCCTGACGTTTTTTCGTTTATCCTTCTGAATTCTTTCGACTTCGTGTCAAAATAATTCTCTCCTCACATGCAAACCGACGAAATAACAGCAGATTAAGAAAACTGAGATAAGATTGGTTAGTAAAGCGAAGATTTCGCCTATGAAACCCCAATCGATCTGAGTATCATTCTGCGGACAGACACCCTCCCTAAGACAGACGAGACAAGGGCAGAGTACGAACCCAGAGATGCGACTGGTTTGTAATGCAAAGATTTCGCCTATGAAACCTCAATCGATCTGAGAATCATTCTGCGGACAGACACCCTCCCTAAGACAGATGAGACAAGGGCAGAGTACGAACCCAGAGATGCGACTGGTTTGTAATGCGAAGATTTCGCCTATGAAACCCCAATCGATCTGAGTATCATTCCGAGGACAGACACCAAAGGCAGAGTATGAATCCAGAGAACCGACTGGTTTGTAAAGTGAAGATTTCGCCTATGAAACCCCAATCGATCTGAGTATCATTCTGCGGACAGACACCCTCCCTAAGACAGACGAGACAATGGCAGAGTACGAACCCAGAGATGCGACTGGTTTGTAAAGCGAAGATTTCGCCAATGAAATCACATGAAATCAGAACTTCGATTTTGCAACAATCGACGAAGAAAAAAAAACGTTAAAATGGAACAACTACAAGTCCTGGGTATAGTTACTCCATGGGACACTAGAGGCTCTTTTTTTGGCAGAGCTGAAGCCTTGTTTTTGGAGTGAAATTTAAAAAAAAAGTTCAATTTTTTTTTGGTACGTTCTTAACATCAAGAATTGGGCGCAGTTCTCGACGACAGCAAGTAAGTAGAAATGTCCTTCAGCGGGGGAGACGTATCCCGCTTTCAGTTTCTCATCGTAACTTGATTTGGAGGAAGGATTACGTTGCTGGTTGATTCGATGTTTAAGTAGTATCATTAAACCTATTGTAGAGTTTGAAAGGATTATTCCGGATAGTTTTTTTTCGATCGGACCGAGGATATCGATGGGGTTAATGTAAGGATTTTACACTTGCGACTTTGATTCGATTTTATACGATTTTGTTTCCAGAAAATGGTTGCAGACAAATAATCTAGAAATCCATCTAAATGATGTCTGTCATCCTCTTCATACGATGCACTCCTATTATAATCAAAATATTGGCTAACGCAGAGTAACCTTAAGTTCTATTGAAATTGAAGGGCTGAAGTTTTACATTGTTTGGCTCGCACACAACTTAAGATGTTTTCAACACAATCCTGGGAGAATCTTGAAGTTAAAACGAATTTAAAATTACATTCTTTCAACAAGAAATCCGAAAGCTCTATCAAGGAAGTAGTACTTAATGCAACACCGGTTTGAACTGGCTTCCAAATACCCTTTTCGCCAATATTGAGATCACTAGTAATTTCTAAAAATTCATTCAAGAAGCTGATTGCATTATTATACTTCTCGGCAACCCTTAAGCTGAGTGCTAGAGTTTCACCGTGGGAAGTACATATCGAAAACCATTTATGAAGAAGTCTTAGTAACCAAGCTGTCGTTTCTAAGCTAGGATCCCCATGTTCCTTAGCTAAGAAGTCCAAAGCAGCACTAACATCTTGGTTGATTAAGCTATAAGAGTTCTTAACTCGCATTTTTTGGAAAGTATTAGGTTGCAGCATGAACTGCTCTAAATGGGGAGCTAATTTGAAAAGACGACCGTGCTGAAAACTAACTAGTTTTTGTATGTGCTCACTTGTAATGGTGTTAGTAGGAAGCTCATACATTTGATTCATGTCGTTACTGATGGTAAACAATTTATTATTAAGTAAACACTGGGTAAAATTTTTCAGCAAATGTGGGATATCTGCAAAAAAAAGTCGCCAATCACTTCCTACAGGATGGGGAATACTGCAGGTGATATCGGACTTATAATGCCTAATGCCGAATATGTTCCACATTTGCATATTTATTGGCCCCATATCATTAGTAACACAGTGGATTTTTAACTTTATAGCGTATATAGAATGTAAATGGTCACCAGTAGTACATTGGCCAGTGAAATGGTAAACCATCTGTTTCCATCTGCTACTTAGCCCCGCAATTACAAAAGGTAAAGCATTAGCAGCATTCGCACTCCCATCGGGTACTGTAATTTCCCCTATAAATTTATCGAGAAGCATCATATTCGCTCCCCTTCTCCATCTTTATCTCATCTAGATAGAGCCCACAATGCTTCTCTTCTTCTCTCATTCCCTCCACTTTGATTTCTAAAAACCTGAAAACGTCTAAAACTATTCCTGGTTCGAAGTGAAGAGTTTCAAGTTTCTTCCTTAACGTTCTTTTCGCTGGGAGGGGGTATTTTTTTTCCGCAAAAGTGCATAGCCTTTGCCACCACAAGCAAATTTTATTTGTAATGATGATGTAATTGTAACCTTCAACCATTTCACATTACGTTTACCGTTCAAATGAGCTATTTGATCCGCGTTAAAAATGTTTTTTGCTTGTGCATTTTTATTTCGCCTTATTGCTTGAGCTTGCATCTTAATTTTAATTTTAAATTTTGAAATCTTCAACATAAGATTTTCATTTTTAATTTGACTTTGTTTCAAAAATAATATTTCTGAATCTTTAGCTTCAGAGGTATTAGTAGACGTTACAGTTTGAATTATTTCTGGCTCATTCAGAATTGAAAAATCGCTCTCTTCTTCCAAATATTCGATGTCTTCAAAAATAGTTTCGTCGTCACTATCTCCAGCGTCCGTGAAGAATATTGTAGGAATAGCTCCCTTTACTAATTTTAAACGACCGTTTTTGTTTATCGTTATTTGACTCACATTGAAATGTCGAGTGCAAAGGCATGAATTTTTGGTCGGCCTCCAATTTGGTCTGTTTAATAGACTTACCCATTTCTCACGTAGAGTAGCTTTCTGCGGAAATTTAAAGAGCCTATTCCCTTTCTTTCTACTACTGTAACGATCACTCTATAAATTTGTTTTAGGGCGGTGGAAAATATTTTTTTTTTTATCGAGTAGGGAAAAAAAAGGAAAAAAAAAATGATTTTTTTTGGAGAGTCAGTTTTTTGGTTTTAGGCGGATCAACGAGAACGATCGAATACGAAGGATAAATAGCAATTTTTTTTTTTAGATCAAGTTTTATGAAACGCAAAAAAAAAAAAAACCGCAAATGCGCATTTCAACACGCGGCTCATCGGAAAAATGCGTGGAAAAACGTTCTAGAAGACTTGATTGCGGCAAATGTGTTGGTACGTACTTCTGTATTTGAGTAGTATAACGTCTAACTCTTCTTTTTTCATACAGCAAAACCCCATCACGGAAAAATGTTTGTCTGTAAAACTTAAAAACTTTTTAAAACTTTTAAAACGGCGAAAGATAGGCAGAAAAATGGCACGGGTGAATGTTATCAGCCCGTGCCATTCGAAGAAGAAATGAACGAAATATTTGG
Organism: Chorisops tibialis; assembly: GCA_963669355.1. Classification (NCBI taxonomy): domain Eukaryota; kingdom Metazoa; phylum Arthropoda; class Insecta; order Diptera; family Stratiomyidae; genus Chorisops; species Chorisops tibialis. The sequence goes on along the minus strand of OY770263.1, from coordinate 70,559,915 downwards.
GACGGCTCCAAACATATCCAGCGCAGCGATGCTCGATGTGTCAACACCGGGGATACAGGCCCTACAACCTCTCACGATTCCATCGCCTTTATCCTCGGTGTAATCCCAAGGCACTTCGTCCTCAAATTCACCTGTACAGATGCACTTAGTCTCGCGCAGAGGCTCCCCCGGCGACTCTCCTTCGGGCAGTAAGGCTGGTGAGCGAAGCGCTACGAGCTGAAAGCTTTGAATGAGGAGCGCAGATCAGTTCTGCTCGAGTATCAAATCGCCGAGTTGCAAGAAAAAAAAAGGGAGGAAAAAAGCAGAGAGAAGGCGATGCAGAAGGAAGAAAAGGCGAGAGAGAAAGAGGAACGCGCAAAACAGAAGAAGGAAATGTACGCAAGTATTAAAATAGCCCTTATTTATTTACTGTCATCCGACATGAACAGCTGATGAGATGTCGAAATGTCACTTGAAGGGAAATTTTGATCCCAGTGTCGTTTCATTCACCAATGATCGTGATCCAATTGAAAAAAACACGGCTATTGAATACAAGAAAAGGAATTTACAGTAGTGTTGGGTTACTCATACAAGAAGTGGTACAAATGTCCCATTCATGCACTTCAAATGTCCCATCATTACAAAAATTTTTTTTGTCCCACTTCAAAGTTTTTGTCCCACTTCAGAGCTTTTGTCGCATCTGAATTAAAATCATGCATTTGTATGGCTGCTGTACCAACACATTTGTAACACTCAAATCGCACTCACACTCACTTCACCGGATTTCGTTCCATGCATTTGTATGACTGAAAGCAAAGCTCTCTAGAATGAAGCACGGGAACGGGACGGAAATATTACGAACCGGAGAACTCTGAACATGAATGACAGATTCTCTTCGATGGGAGAAACCGAGATTTGATTTTCAACTTTCAACAACTTGTTGTTGTTGGATTGACTTGCATAGTGTTTTAACCCTAGTGAAACCGAATAAGTGTAAACTTATGTATATTCAAAGCCCTCTAAAATTGAAACACATAGAAAACTGTAGAATTTTAGTTATTCCGCGACACCTCTTATCTCTCATTCTTGAACATGGCGTTCTTAAAGTTTTTGCTCGCGTTGTATTCAACTTGGACGGCGGGTGCGAGGGTCATGTCTAATAAGAAAAATCTTGGCGAAAATGAAATGGAAAGATCAGGTTTAATTTTCACTGTAAGCTTGAGGGAGGTGTATCTACAGTAGATGTAGTACTTGGCATGTAGCAAGCTTTGATATATTGCATTTAGAGTTATTCTATAGGAACGGAAAAAAGAAAAGTTTAGTGTTTAAAGTTTGAAGAGAGAAAATAAAGTTGTATTTAACTTCACCGTAATCTGGCCATTTTACAGTCTATTATTTCCAGTTTTTTAGGTAAGAATTTATGTTTTCCGTAGATTTTTATTCGCCACTGTATAGGTTGGGCAATTAATTGGTTTATTTTTAAAAATGCAATACAATGAACAGAATTAAATTTTTTTCCATATATTATGGCTTCATTAGTAATAGCAAACATTCTCATTAATGATGGAACAAAACTTTGTTCAAGTGGCCCACAAATGCCACACACCTAATAATACGTCATTTTACTATCGCATCTCAATAAGAAACGGTGTTACTAGGGTTAAAATACTTTACGCGCGCACATAAAAGCGCAGTATACGTCATTCTTCGCTCATTTGCTACCATCGCTCCTCAAAAAAGCAAAGTGTATGTATGGGACATTGAATGTATGAATGGGACATGGAGCTTTTGAATGGGACATTTGAGGTGGGACATTGTACCACCACAAAATAAATACAGTTAACTGGGGGAGATGTTTCGAGTTGATTTGAGTGCGTATTTCCAGTCTCCCTTAAATACGATTTAGCATTGCGACTCAACCATACACCTTACGTTCATTGTCAATTTTGTAAAAACGCAAAACCTTAAATATTTCAAATTATAGATAAATGGACGTAGGCCGCTTTCAAAATAAACGGCTGATATATACATTATACATTTCACTGAAGCCTCCCACGTCAGCCGCTGAAATCATAGAATCGTGAATCCCTCTACAATTCTTTATTTCAATACATTTCAGGTGACAACCCATGGCACAGCGGGACGACGGAGGAAGTGCCAAGCGGGCACGAATGGCGAAACATTCCAGCGAAACGCTGAAACGCTGGTGGTTGGATGGGGGCCGAAGTGCCGAGCCAAGCGCAAAAGAGAAAGAAGCGTTGGCGCTGAAAGCCGGCGTACTAGTTGCGCAGGTGAATAAGTTCATCTACAACCGCCGCCAGTACGAGGCTGACCGTAAAGGACCATCGAGCCACGCCGACGAAGAGGAGGAAGAAGATAACCTAGCTGGCGCATCCCCAGGATGCGGAGTGCGGCAATGGAAGCGAAGATAAGCTAGCTGGCGCATCCCGCTCGCAGGATGCGAAGTGCGGCAATGAAAGAGAGGATCAGCTAGCAAGCACATCCCGCTCGCAGGATGCGAAGTGCGGCAATGAAAGAGAGGATCAGCTAGCTGGCACATCCCGCTCGCAGGATGCGGAGTGCGGCAATGGAAGCGAAGATAAGCTAGCTGCCATACAGAACTTCCAGGATGCAGAAGATGCGGGAACAGCCAATGCGCATCTGTGCACCCTCGTAGTAACGGCGGGAAAGTCGGGGAAGTTGTTTGCTGCCACCGCCATAACAGCAACGGCGGGGTGGAAACGTTACGGTGTTCTCGGGCTGAAAGGTACACCGCCAAATTTGCAGGGAAATTATGCCAGGAAAGCACCAAAGTGCAGCGTGCTGGATGATCTTGAGGCCGCCCTAGGAACGGAGCGAACAGGCAACCCACGATACGGCAGCGTTCTATTGTGGATTGATCCCGACTTCGACGGGTCGACCATAAGAGGACTTGTAGCCAATTTTCTCAGGCTGCGGCGGCCAGATCTTTTTAAAAAAGAAAATTTTTTGGGATTCCTGAGGACGCCGTATGCCACGGCGGCATTGGACACCGAACGGCGGGAATTCCATTCTAAGTCGGAGTTCGAAGAGAGGCGGGACTCAACTCCCAACCACAGCAACTTCGAAAAAAGAACATTCAAGAGTGTGTGCAACGCGAGCCGGGAGGAAGCGGCCGACTTCTTCGCAAAAAAAGAAAAATATCGCGTTACATTCTGCTACTGCGGTGCGAAGGACGACGAAGCCATGGATATGGCGTATTCGTACAAGGGCAGAGTGTCTCGTGCAAAAATGGTAGCAGATCACGAAAGGGAACATGGATTGTGGAATTTTCCTGTGCCGTACTCCGTCAAGGAACACTCCACTTCCTACGAAGAATTCGTAAAGTACGAATTAAGGCCGTACTGGTCGAATAAAATCAGGAGGCAAATACCATCTGTAGCGGATGGCCTCACGGGGCAGCAGAGGAAGCTGGTCTGGGCTCTGCTTCAACTCCCAGACGGCAAAAGTTTGTGTCTGCGGGAGTTGGCCGGAAGAGTTCGTGGTTACTCCCACAACAAATCAGACCTGTGCAGCACTCTCCGGAGAATGGCTCACGAATAGCCCCGATTAGGCAACATAAGTCTTGTAAAGGCTTTGGGCGAAGTGGGGTCTCGCAGTGCAGGAGGGAGCGACGCTGGGACAGACCGCTACGTGTTCGTCCGTAGAACGTCAATAGTGCGAAGAATTTTTCGCCAAATTGACGACGCGTTGCTTGAATACGAGCATGACGATTTCGGGGAAATAACCGAACCCGCATACTTTATGCCGGTCATCCCGATGATCTTGGTGAATGGGACAAATCAAGCCGCGAGAGCAAACACAGCACTCATTCCAAGCTACAACCCGCTCGACCTTATCGCAAATATACGAAGCTTACTGAACGACGAGGAACCAACGCCGCTACAACCGTGGTTCAGGGGTTTCAAGGGAAACGTTCGATATTTGTCTGGTCGATACTATACGGAGGGTGTGTTCAGCGCCGTTGGACGTGACACTGTGAGAATAACGGAACTGCCAATAGGGACCAATCCGGTTCACTATAAGAACAAAATCCTTGGCAAACTGAAAGAAAAAAAACTTATCTCCAGTTATACCGAGGTACAAAGGGGAGGAGACCAGGTGGAATATACGGTGCAATTTCCTCCTGGAACTTTAAGCGGCTTACTGAAGCGTGGAACAGATGCACTTGCAACATTAAAATTGAGGACCGCCCTTCCAATGAGCGTTCTAACAGCACTGACCACCGACGGTGTTATAAAAAAATATGAATCCGCGGCAGAGTTGTTGACGGATTACGTCACCATGCGGCTTAAATCGTACCATCTCCGTAAAGAGAGAGAAACGAGGAAGCTAGAAGTCGAGGTCGACTCGGCATTAGACGATGACCTGCGAGATGCACTTCGCAAGAATTTGGATGAACTGCGTTCAATCACCACCAAGCAAATGTGGGTGAATGACTTGTATGACGCAGAGCAGGTTATCGAAGAGTTGTACGAGCGGCGTTGAAAGAACACCATTCGCCGCTGCACGCCGACAATGCCGCGTTCAAGTTTTCGTTGATAGAGATACGTCGTCTCTATTGGCGGAACTGCAGGGCATTTCCGAGTGCCGAAGGACGTTATTGGAGTCAATGAGGTATCTGATGACTCGAGGCGTCTCCATTGGCTGAACTGCAGGGCATTTCCGAGTGCCGAAGGACGTTATTGGAGTCAATGAGGTATCTGATGACTCGAGGCGTCTCTATTGGCGGAACTGCAGGGCATTTCCGAGTGCCGAAGAACGTTATTGGAGTCAATGAGGTATCTGATGACTCGAGGCGTCTTCATTGGATCCATTCGGCGGAAATGTCGAGGCCGATCACACGGTAAGTTCATTCATAACATTTCACTCAGTATCTCTTACTACGATTTTTTAACTATCCACAGCCACACGAAACAACTGTCCACTCAGGCGGATCGGCCACAGTGGAAAAGATACCACTGAGCTGATGGCAAGTACGAATTCGAATGTTTCATAAAATCGTGTCCCGATGGAACGACCTGTTGTTTACAGATATCGCCGGAATCGACTAGGCAGGGTCGTCGCTCGATCCGCGCTACAGCGAGCTGCTTTTAGTCGCTACCGAATTTCAATGTCTCGACGAGATGCTCAGCACCGCAGAATGTATTTGTTGCGGGCACCGAGAAACGCGACCAGGCACATGCGAAATTGAAATCGAAATAGGGCGATCATTGAACACTGCTCGACGTTTACAAGGCATTTCGGACAACCGACAAAATGACGGTAAGCGATAGAAAATCTTTTCGAAAAATATTGCACACAATATAGTTTATTATTCCACGTGACCGTCTCCGGGTCAGCACATTTCGTTTTCTAAATACGCGGTTATTGATCGAAAACGGCAACACACCAACTGACTGAGTTAACAAACATTGATGGCAAGTACGAATTCGAATGTTTCATAAAATCGTGTCAATTTTTCGAGCAGCTACTACGGAAAATCTTTCAGCATCGCAAATCAAAACAAAGCTAAAGCTTCCGGTGACAGTTCGGCGAGTCCAGCAAATTCTTTCGTCATCACCGTACCTTCAGTACACTAAAAGAATAGCGAAACCCTAGCTAACTGCAACTCATAGGCAAAAGCGGATGGACTTTGCTCGACAACATATGAGTTGGACCACTAGATGGCACAATGTGATCTACAGTGATGAAAAAAAATTCAATCTCGACGGCCCGGATGATTGTCATTACTACTGACATGACTTACGTCGAGAGAAAGAAGTTAGGTGGAGTAGGAATTTCGGTGGTGGCAGTGCAATGGTATGGGCGGCATTAGGGTACAGCGGAAAATCGCCCATTGCATGGGTTCCTACAAGAATGAATGCTGCTCATTATCGTGAGATGTTAGAATGAGCTCTGGATGGATATGGGGAGCAAATGGCAGGGGAAAACTTAATTTTTCAGCAGGATAACGCTGCCGTGCATACCGCTCACGTTGTAAGAGATTGGTTCTAGGCAGCAGATATACCCGTTGTGGATTGGCCGGCTAGAAGCCCAGATCTCAATCCTATTGAAAATCTGTGGGGCATTCTAGTTCATAGGGTTTATAGCAATGGAACACAATTCGAAACCGTTAATGCCTTAAAATCAAAAATTCGCGAAGTGTGGTCCGAAATAGAATTAACGGAATTGAAAAACCTAGCGGATTCAATGCCTAATAGGGTCTTCGAGGTTATCCACTCAAAAGGCGGACCTACAAAATATTAAACTAAAGCATTATATTATCTTTTTCTTATGGTGATGAAAGTGCCCTTAAGTTTATTTCGTATCTTATTTTATTAGTTATGAGAAAAACTGTTTCTAAAATGTGATAATTAAATGTTTTTCTTTCCATATCTTATGCTTAGTAATATGTACTTTTTAATTATTAATAATATTAACAAAATAAAGATTCATATTCTCAAAAAAACATAAAAAACGTGGTGCCTTTAAGTTAGTTTCGTGCACTGTAGAATAAAGATTGAATTTATACAATGAAATAAATATGAGAACTCAAACATTGAATTGAATATTAAGAGGAATCTTGGTGACAATTATTGGAGTATTATTATTAATTTTTTTTTTTTTAATTATTATTTTTTTTTTATGTACAGACATATATGTATATGTACAGGGTGCGCCATCTAAATGTGGTCGATGGAAATATTGAATAACTTTGACAGATTTAAACCGATTGACGTCGTCGAACACATTTCGGAAAGGTTATTGCATTACAGTTTTAACCATGAATCGATTCACGCCCAAAGAACGCGCGGAAATAGTGACAATGTTCATTAAATGCAATCGTTCAGTTGTTGCAACACAGCGTGCGTATCGTCAATGACTGATGAGACCCATTTCACGCTATCTGGCACTGTAAATAAACAAAACTGTCGCATTTGGGGGAAAGAAAATCCTCATGCTATACATCAAACTCCACTGCATGATCAGAAAGTGACTGTTTGGGCCGGTGTCTGCTCAAAAACCATCATTGGTCCGTTCTTCTTCAGAGTTGGGGAAACTGTCAATGGGGATCGGTATCGATGGATGTTGGCACACTCTGTTTTACCAGAAATGCGTGAAAAAGGTCTTAAAGGCTTTTGGTTTCAACAAGACGGCGCGACATGTCACACCGCGAAATCAACGATGAACTTCTTGCGTCAAAAGTTCCCAGGACGTGTGGTATCGAAAGGGGGGGATATTGACTGGCCACCGAGATCGCCCGATTTAACGGCACCGGACTTTTTTTTGTGGGGATTTTTAAAAAGCAAAGTGTATGCCAACAAACCGAAGACTTTAGACGAGCTTAAGGACAATATTCGAGCCGAAATCACTGCGATATCACCCGAGATGCTGGCAAATGTCATGGAAAATGCCAGAAAAAGAGCTGAATTTTGTATCCGCAATAAAGGTGGTCATTTGATCGACGTTGTTTTTGGAAACTGAATGGAAAAAATTGTAAAGCTTCAAATTTTATAAAAATAAATAGTTTTATAAAATCGATTGAGAATTGTTCAAGTTATTCAATATTTAGATGGCGCACCCTGTACATTAAATATCTGTTCTTTCTATAATCAATTTAGGATTTATTCAAGTAAGAAAGGGGGAGAAATATAGTTAAGGATAAATATTTTAATTTCCAGTGAATGAAACAAGTGCGCACTTAGAATCATCACTGAAAAATTTCTCGGGTGAGTTTTTTTTTTATTTATTTTGTTTTTCTCTCTTCTTTTTCTTTTGTTTTTGGCAAATTGAGTATATTAATGTTGATATATATATTGAATAAGATATATATATAAATGTGGGATTTATAAATCAACAGCGGCAACACGAATAAGCGCGGCGAACAAGCGACAGTCGAGGGATAAACGTCAGAGCGAAAAAAGACAAAAGGGCAGTCGCAGGCGAGGAGTCGTTCGGAAGTCGTTCGAAGTGATAAATTTGATAAAAGAGAATTGTAATTTTGATTTATTGTGATTAAAAACGAAAAAAATTGAATAAAGAAAACTATAAATGGGGGCTCAACCGGGATGTAATAGTGCTCGTCTAGTTTCGCGGGTCTAACCGAAAGCGACGGTGAAAAGTACGGTAAATCGGCAAATCTTGCGAACAAGTGACCGCGTGTTGGGAACATTCGAGCGGCGGCGTACATTTACGGGCCAGACTTGCGCGCACGTAACGTGTTTGTGTTAGTCAGCACGATCGGTTCGACCGGTTTCAATTCAACGAACACCATAAACTCAAGCGCACACCAGCGCACTGGCTGATTTGAGTTTTGCTGAGAAAAATACTCGTTAAGGGAAATTATGTTTTTACCATAAAATGCCGCGAAACAAACACAATAGGAAGAAGTCAAGGGAGGACATAAGAGGTGAGTCCATGTTCGATCTTTCTTTCAAGGACTTTTCCGCGGCCACACATCGCCCCAGCGGAACGAATTTCAAATTTGAAGATCTAGAAGCATCCGTTGTCAGGTTCAGTGGCACCGCTGGACAAATATTCAAAATGTGGTTAGCAGATTTCGAGAACAATGCGAACCTTTTAGGGTTCAGCAACCTACAAAAATACGTATATGCAAGACGGTTGCTGGATGGCAGTGCTAAACAAGCGGTAATGGGAGCATCCCCAATGTCGAATTGGGAAGCCTTAAAAAGTTTTTTAATCAACGAATTTGAAAGTCAAACTACCAGCGCAGACGTGCATGCGGAGCTAGCGTCACGGAAAAAAGGGCCGAATGAGGCGCTAATGGATTACTACTTCGCGGTCAGGAATATCGGCCGAAAAACGAACCTAGAAAACGGTTCTATTATCAAATACGTAATTAAAGGTATAGACGACAGAGAATACAACAAATCTATTTTGTATGGTACAAAAAGTTTAGAAGAATTCAAAGAGAAATTGAAAACATACGAAACTATTGCACAGGAAGCCAAACGATTTTCAACTAAGAAAAAAAATCATCATAAAAATCAACAGACGCCGATGGAGACGAGATGTTTTAATTGCGGTGACAAGGGTCATTTATCAAAGATTTGCCCCAACAAAAGATTGGGAATTAAATGTTTCAAAATGCAGACAATATGGCCACAAGGCAGATAAATGCGGAAACGACCCGATAGCGACGAGTGGCAACTATATCCAAATTGTTAAACACATGGAGGATAGTTGTAAGACCAAGACGGTCAAGATCAACAAAGTTCCATGTGTAGATTTTCTTGGCACTATTACCGGCAGCTCAACTAAATTTATTGACAAGACTTCAATCAGCGCAGCAAAGAGACCAGACGGTAAAAGCAATCGTGGAAGTATTGAAACCCGCACCGTTCGAAGATTACGTTCTGGAACGAAACATCTTGTTCAAAGACAACGATGGAGACAAGTTGCTGTATGTTCCAAAGGCGATGCAAGGAGAAGTTGTACGGAGTATCCACGAGCAAGGACATTTCGGATGTAATGGTCGCACGGATAGAAACTATTTTTTTTTACAAAAAAAAAATTAAAATTAAGAACCAATTGGGCGATTGGTCGCCCTATCAGCTCATAGATGGCGCTATAAACAGCTGAGCGTCACCGAAAACCTAAGTGACGTGCGCAAACTAGCCATTAACGGTTAGGCCGAGGTTTCTTGGGAACAGATGCGGTTTTGGTTGAGCCCTTGTTTTTTGTACGTCGAGGCGAACGGACCCCCTCCCAGAGCAAAGATTTCTCGTAGTGATAATCGATAATTTTAGTAGTGAAAATTTTCTTTAAAAATCCGAAAACCGCATGGTTTTATCAGTGAAATTTACCGGAAAACGCATGTTTTTCTTCTCTCGTAGTGATAATCGAAAATTTTAATAGTGAAATTTTTCCCGTTAAAAATCTGAAAAAAACGCATGGGTTTTCATAGTGAAATTTACCGGAAACCGCATTTTTCCTTTCTCTTAGTTATAATCGATAATATAAGTAGTGAAATCCTTCTTTAAAAATCTGAAAAAAAGCATGGGTTTTCTTAGTGAAGTTTCCTGAAAATTTGAAATCCGTATGGTTTTTTTTTCCGTTTAATCATATCCCCGCTATTCCGGTTCACAGTGGAATTCGCGAAGGTAAGTGGAATTGCATGTTTTTTTTTTGAAAATCGCCAGCACCTTTTTTTTGTAAAAGGGAAAAAGAAAAGGAAGTGAAATTATCCGGGGTTGGAGGCGGGTAAAGAAAAAAAAAATAAAAGAAGAAACTGTATGTTTCTTTCGGTTCAATTTTCTTAAACCACTGTGCCTTCCAATGCAATTGTTGCATTGATTCGGCAAACAGATACACCCCTTTTAAAGTCAGCGGAGCCCAAGGCCTCTGCTTTTCAAGTCACAGTACAGGCATTTATAACATGGAAGGCTAGAACTGTGGAGTAAAGGGGACGAGAGGAGGTCGAGTGAGAGAGAGAGATGATGATGCATTAGCCCCCTGGGTCGAGAGGTCCACCCCGACTGCAGACTCGTTTTCCCCTTTTTTCCTTTTAAAGATACTCTGATCGTAGCCCGCTGACTACCTCACCAGGACTTCCCAAACCTGGTAGTCAGCCCCTTTTTTGGTACATTATTTATAATATGTCCATGAAAAGAAGTGACAAACCCCCCTCCCCACCGACGAGCTAGTACGTGCGTGTGCTAGATGTACCACCAGTCACTTCGTAGACCTTTATGGGACACTGCCAAGGTGGCGTGTCAGCAGGGTGTCGATGAGAGGGTTTCTGGTGAAACTGTGGTGCTTACTTTTATAACTACTCTATTTTTTAAATCAATGAATCGTAGTGGAATTAAAATTAAAATACTTTGTATGTATTTTTAATAAACTATAGTAAGTAGGTTTTTTTTTAATAAAAAAAACATAATAATGATTAACAAAGGGATTAAAAAGTAGTCTCAAGAAAAACAAGAATAATAATAGACACTAAATAATTAATAAAAATAATTAAATGTTTTAATACTCAAACGTGATAAAGAAATATAAATAATAATTGTGATATTAATTTATAAATATTGTTATGACTAAAATAAATGATAATATTTGTTATGTAGTGAATTATGAGTTTTTTAAAAAAGAATTCAAAACGCATTCATAAAATAACCACACTACAACTGGTGACCCTCGACAGGCGAACACGCCTTAGCATCGCATTTTATAAAATAAAAATTATTCAATAGAATATTAATTCGTACAATTTTCCTGTCCCTTTCAGCCGATTGGCTGTGCATATTTCACCATCCGAAACATCTTCGAAATCGGACTCAAGGATTATTTAAGAAAATTGAAAAAAGAAAATCGAAGAAAGAAAGAAAATCAAATTAAGAAAATCAAGAGAGAAAATTTTTAAGAAAATCTTAAGACTGCTGGAGGTTTAATCAATTTCAAGATTTATTTAAATAAAAAAGAAGAAAGAAAATAGAAAAATGAAGAAAATATAAAATCGAATATTTGAGTATAAATTTTTATTATTTAAATTTTAATTTTTGTGTACCAATTTTGTAAATTTTAAATTAATTACGAATCATTAATTTCATAAAAAATTTCGTCATGTCAAACGACAACGAGGTCAATGAAGCACGAGCTTTACCTCCTTCATCCCGAGATGAATTACTTCTACCTAATCCTTTCTTAGGATTAGGCGACGCTAATAATATTGCAACTATTGCAATACAGAAAGTTTGTCTTTGGAGACGAAATCCGTCTGCTTGGTTTCAAGCTCTCGAAATTCAATTCCGGTCAGCTAATATTTCGTTGGAAACAACGAAATTTAGTTATACTTTAAGTATGTTGACCCAAGAAGAATGCGATAAGGTGTTGGATATTATTGAAAATTTATCCTCTACAACACCTTATTCTGATTTAAAATTAGCTATTATTGCTAGATTTGGTGAATCGGAGGATAATAAATTACAAAAATTGATTAATGGTATTGATCTCGGCGACGATAAACCATCCCATCTTTTAAGTAAGATGAAAGCTTTGGCTGGGTCTTCGGTTGGAGAACCTCTTTTGAAAAAACTTTGGCTTCAAAAATTGCCACAAAATACTCAGTCAATTTTAGCTGTAGCTAACGTTTCACTTGATGAATTAAGTATTTTAGCAGATCGAGTCATGGAAACTAATCCTAATTTCATTGGGAATGTTTCAAGTGTCTCTCAACCAAAAGTTTACGATTATAGAACTGATCGATTTAGTTTCGAAAGTTCAATTATACATCAAATGTCGTTGTTAACTAAACAACTTGAATTATTGACTTTGAATCAAAATCAATCCTTTAGAAGGAATCGATCACGTTCCAGAAATAATTCACGTTCATCGAGTAACAATCGTGATAATTCATCACAAAATTCAAATTTCTGTTACTATCACAGAAAATTCGGCATTAATGCAACTAAATGCCGTAAACCGTGTTCTTTCAACAATCTAAAAAACTAAAAAAGTTGTCTGAAGTGGCGACGTTCGACAACAAATCATCATCAAGTCGCCTATTCATTTTGGATAATTTATCTAAATTTAGTTTTTTAATCGATACTGGAGCCGACATTTCTGTTCTTCCAGTTAATCATAAGGAAAACAATGTTTGTGATAATTCTGTTGTACTCACAGCCGCCAATTCCACCAACATCAAAACCTTTGGATTCAAATCTTTAGATATTTCTCTCCAGTTACGAAGAATATTCAATTGGAAATTCATCGTAGCTGATGTCGAGAAACCCATTCTTGGCGCTGATTTCCTTAAACATTTCGGTCTAATCGTAGATATTCGACGAAAATGTATTATTGATCCACTGTCACGAATTAGTTCTGCAACTGGTTCTTTGGTTAAAGGACCATCTTCGAATCTCGCTGTTTTGTCAACTGCAACTACAAATCCAAAAGTGGAACTTTTATTATCTAAATTCGAAGGATTACGACGCACTTTAGATTACAGTTTCATAGAGTCGAGCACTGTGCGACACTTTATCGTTACTGAAGGTCGTCCAATCTTTGCTAGACCTCGCCGTTTAGATCCGATCAAGCTCAGAGCAGCTAAGGCTGAATTCAATCTTATGGTCGAACGTGGTATCTGTAGACCCTCTGATAGCCCATGGGCATCACCGCTACACATGGTCAAAAAGAAAGATGGTAGTTGGAGGCCTTGCGGAGATTATAGAGCTTTAAACGCTATAACTACTCCTGATACTTACCCTATCCCGCACATTCAAGATTTCGGTCAACAGTTGGAAGGATGTACAATTTTTTCAACCGTTGACTTAGAAAGAGCATACCATCAAATACCCATTAATGAAGAGGATATTCCGAAAACAGCAATCACTACACCTTTCGGATTATACGAGTTTGTGCGGATGACCTTTGGTCTTCGCAATGCAGCACAAACTTTTCAGCGATTTATTTTCTCGGTTTTAAATGATTTTGATTTTTGTTTTGTCTATATCGACGACATTTTAATTGCTTCTAAATCAGAAATTGAACATTTAAATCATTTAGAAAGATTATTCGAACGGCTTAACTCGCATAATTTGGTAATTAACCAAGCTAAATGCTCGTTTTTTAAATCTTCAGTCGATTTCCTAGGTCATACGATTGACAAAAACGGAATCAAGCCAATTGCTTCACGAATCGAAGCCATAGCAGCATACCCACGACCATCTACTGTGAAAGATATGCGACGATTTTTGGGAATGATAAATTTTTATCGTCGATTTATCCCACATGCTGCCGAAGCACAATCAATACTTGATAGCTTCACTACAGGTAGTAAAAAGAAAAATGATAAAACAGAGTTGATATGGACGGTTACTTCAATTGAGGCATTCGAACATTGCAAAAATCAACTCGCTCAAGCTACCACTTTAGCTTTTCCCTCCACATCTTCATCTCTATCATTAGCTGTAGACGCTTCAGACACAGCTTTGGGAGCTGTTCTACAACAACGAGTTAGAAATGACTGGCAACCGCTAGGCTTTTTCTCGAAGAAACTTTCTTCGGCTCAAAAGAACTACAGTGCATACGACAGAGAGCTTCTAGCGGCTTATGTTGCAATTAAGCATTTTAAATTTATGCTTGAAGGTAGAAATTTTATTTTGTTTACGGATCATAAGCCGTTAATTTTCGCTCTAAATCAAAAACCTGAAAAAGCTTCACCACGACAACTTAGGCACCTGGATTTCATTAGCCAATTTACTTCAGATATTCGTCATGTTTCCGGTCAAAACAACGTGGTCGCTGATGCATTGTCGAGAATTGAAGCATTAAATCTTCCGATAACCATCGACTATTCCGAAATTGCTGACGCTCAACTGATGGATTCTGAATTAATTAAAGTTAAAAATATACCTAGCTTAAAATTCATTCCGGTTGTTATTGATGGCACATCTAATCCTCTTTGGTGTGACACTTCCTTGCATAAAGTTAGACCTTACATTCCTTTACATTTACGCACTCGTGTTTTTCGTACTGTGCACGATTTATCGCATCCAGGAATTAAAGCTACAGTTAAGCTTATGCGACAAAAATTCATTTGGCCTTCAATCAATAAAGATTGTCACAAATGGACTAAGGAATGTATTGCCTGTCAAAAAGCTAAAGTTTCTCGACACGTCACAAGCCCTTTAGGAGATTTCAAACCAGTATCAAACAAATTCGAAACAATTCATATTGATCTGGTTGGTCCGTTACCATCTTCGAACGGTTTCAGATACTGCCTTACAGTTATAGATCGTTTCACGAGATGGCCTGAAGCTTATCCCATTACAGATATTCGCGCAGAAACTGTTGCCAATACCCTATTCAAAGAGTATATTCCACGATATGGAACGCCAGTTTCTATCATTACGGATCAAGGTCCCCAATTCGAATCGCGACTATTTCTAGAATTAGGAAAAATGATAGGTTTTAAACGCTGCAGAACTACTGCATACAATCCGAAGGCTAATGGAATGCTGGAAAGATGGCACAGAGTGCTTAAAGAAACTTTAAAATGCAAGCCAAACGAAAGTTGGTCGGATGCACTTCCTTTTACTCTTCTCGGCTTACGAACAGTAATTCGAGATGATGCCAATGCGACACCGGCCGAACTACTTTACGGTCAGAATATAAGACTTCCGTATGATTTTGTTCAAAACGAGAACAAACCGAGCACATTGTCCGGAAGTGATTACGTAGAAATTCTTCGTGATCGGATCAATAATGCGAGTCCACGCCCCCCGTTAAGACATGGTAATGAAACACCTTTCATTTTTGAAGATCTCAAAACATGTACTCATGTTTTCGTGAGAACTGATTCAGTTCGCGCTTCTCTTCAAACCCCGTATGAAGGCCCATTCGAAGTTATTCAAAGAAATAACAAGTTTTTCGTCGTTAAGATTAATGACAAACCAACTAAATTGTCTATTGATCGTCTTAAACCTTGTTTTTTGAGTTCGTCCGAAACATCAATTCCGCAAGAAATTAAAAAAAAGGTTTCTTTTGCCAAATAATTACGGAAATTTGTACCATAGACAAACCCTATTCAAATTAACAGAGTATCGAAAAGATCAAAAGATCTTCTCTAGGAAGGGGGTATGTGGTGCTTACTTTTATAACTACTCTATTTTTTAAATCAATGAATCGTAGTGGAATTAAAATTAAAATACTTTGTATATATTTTTAATAAACTATAGTAAGTAGGTTTTTTTTTAATAAAAAAAACATAATAATGATTAACAAAGGGATTAAAAAGTAGTCTCAAGAAAAACAAGAATAATAATAGACACTAAATAATTAATAAAAATAATTAAATGTTTTAATACTCAAACGTGATAAAGAAATATAAATAATAATTGTGATATTAATTTATAAATATTGTTATGACTAAAATAAATGATAATATTTGTTATGTAGTGAATTATGAGTTTTTTAAAAAAGAATTCAAAACGCATTCATAAAATAACCACACTACAAAACCACTCATCGCGGCTGTTACACGGTATTCGTAAAACGGAAGACCTGATTCGACGAAATTACTTCATCCCCAAAATGAAAGAGAAATTAACGAACTGTGTACGAAATTGTGTAAAATGCATTTTAGCAGCGAAGGATGGGAAGCAGCGAAGGATGGGAAGCAAGAGGGATTTCTACATCCGATTCCTAAGGAACCTATTTCGCTTCAAACGTATCATCTGGATCATTTAGGGCCTATGACTGCGACAAGTAAAAAGTACAAGTACATTTTCACTGTTGTCGACGCTTTCACGAAGCATGTGAGGATCTACCCTACGAAAACTGTATCTTCAGAAGAAGTATTGCGAAAACTAAAACAGCAGCAAGTTTGTTTCGGAAATCCGGCGCAAATAATAACTGACCGAGGGACTGCTTTCACGTCTAATGCATTTCGCGAGTACTGTGAATCGGAAAATATTCAATGCACACACATAACAACAGGAGTTCCACGTGGAAATGGACAAGTTGAGCGAATCCATCGAATCGTTATATCCGTACTTACAAAACTCAGTATGGAAAACCCGGATCAATGGTATAAGTTTACGGATCGTTTACAACAGTTTATCAACAACAGCGTATCAAGAAGCACAGGGAGAAGTCCGTTCGAGTTACTATTTGGCACCAAGATGAGAAGTTCGAGCGACACAGGATTAGGAAAGGCGATTAACGAAGAGGTCATTAAAATTTTCGAGGATGAACGTAATGAAGTTCGCGAAGAAGCTGCAAGACAAATTAAAACTATCCAAGAAGAAAATCGCAAGAACTACAATAAGAAGAGACGCCCAGCAACACAATATCGAATTGGAGATATAGTGGCAATTAAAAGGACACAGTTTGGTACTGGTTTAAAAGTCAGTCCTAAGTATCTTGACCCTTACCAAGTCACAAAAGTGAAAGGGAACGAAAGATATGTTGTCTCAAAGATTGGTAGCCATGAAGGCCCGAATTCCACTTCATCAAGCTCTGACAACATGAAGTTCTACGTATACTACGATAGCGATGAAGACGAATCCAGTGATGACGAAGGAGGAAAAGACGATGAAAAACCAGTAACGTTAAGACTGACAAAGTAACAGACGATAGTGACGACAAGAACAACGACTGACACTAACTTTACACAAGTAAATACTAATTCCCATATTTCTCAGGTTGCCAAACAATAAGCCATTAAGACGAGTGACGATTGATAGACGATTTATAGACGAGTGACGATTAAAATTCTGCCGAGGACGACAGCAGGATCAGGACGGTCGAATGTGGGATTTATAAATCAACAGCGGCAACACGAATAAGCGCGGCGAACAAGCGAGAGTCGAGGGATAAACGTCAGAGAGAAAAAAGACAAAAGGGCAGTCGCAGGCGAGGAAGTCGTTCGGAAGTCGTTCGAAGTGATAAATTTGATAAAAGAGAATTGTAATTTTGATTTATTGTGATTAAAAACGAAAAGAATTGAATAAAGAAAACTATATAAATATATATGTATATAAATTCATATTGGATAATCATTTGTAAAGAAGAATATTGTAATAATTAAATAAGTTTTTTTTAAAATTAAAAATTTATACGAATTTTTTTTATTTTTTTTTATAAAAAATGACTCTGTAAGTCATTTATAGTTTGTGGTTGATAATTGGTTTTCTATTTCATTACCTTTTCTCCATCTCCAAATCTGGAGAATTGTTTCTTTAATTGTATGGGTTGCGACGACACGACCCAACTCTGACTGAGCTAGTCAAAGACAGGTGGTCGCAGACAATTGCCGCATACATATTAAAGAATTATAAATGAATCATCTTGTAGAAGGTGGTTACACTACTTGTACATCTCAGTGCACTACACGACATTTTCAACACAGTTTTTCAAAGAAATCTCACTGTATTAAAATAATAATTTACAACTAAACCGTAAAAAGCGCGCCAATTGTGACAGTTCGATGAAAGCGCCGCCAGTGCATCCATGGCTAACTATTACCAGCTGGTTAAATACATTCTCACATATACTACCAAATTACAATTTTCGAAAGCTTACGCGAATTCGATTTCGAAAGTCATAAGTGTCGACTGTGACGTCTCTGCCAGACTCTAGCCAGGCAGCCTTTTTCTAATGGAGGGACTCTAGTCCTGGGCGGGCTGATATAGGTACATTTTCTGGTAGAAAAAAAAAAAGAATTTTTCTAAAGAAGAAGAAAAACAACAAGAACTTTTTTTTCTTAAGTAATTCGTTGAGAATTTATTCGCGAGATTCGCATATTATTTGATTATTCTTTTTTTTTTGTTTCAAACAAAATTTACTTTGAAAAATCCAAATGAACAGTGAAATTTTATCGAAAATTAAAACGAAAAGTAAAACTTTAATTGAACATTAGTACACAAAAGGAGAGAAAGATTTAATTAAAAATTGATAAATAAATTGAGAGAAAAAAATGAAAGAAAATTTAATTTAAAATTAATGGAAAAGTAAATTTTTTAATTTTAGAATTGAAATGAAAAGTAAAATTAAGTAATTTAAAATTAGTATATATAAAATGCGTGAAAAAATTAATGGAAAATTAGGACAGAAAAGGAGAGAAAAGTTAAGTTAAATTAATGCATAAAAGGAGAGAAAACATAATTTGAATTAGTACATAAAGAGAGAGAAAGATTTAATTAAAAATTGATACATAAATTGAAAGAAAAAAATTAAAGTAAAATTTTACTTTGAAATTAAAATGAAGAGTAAGAATTTTAATTTAAAATTAAAATGAAAAGTAAAATCAATTAATTTGAAATTGATACCTAAAATGAGAGTAGAATTTCGTTTAAAAATAAAATGAAGAATAAGAATTAAATTGGAATTAAAATGAAACACTAGATCTTTCATCTAAAGAGCCCCTCTAACCTCCACCTTTTCCTCCCCCTCTCTTTTGGCGCCATACGAAGAAGTTTTGAGGAAGACGTATGGCTTAGGTTGGGTAGGCAGGTTGGCGTCACACCATCTGATGCCGTCGTCAAGACATCTGGTCGGGTTAATATCCGTGACCAGATGAATTCCCTTTTTTCTTCGTTGTCCTACCGACATGAGTAAGTCTACGCGGCGAGCTCAAAAGCTCGCGATTCTTTTGTTATGAAAGGCCACTGGGTTTCATGACATTCTCGTGCAGCGAACCCCCCCACGACTCCCGCAGCTAGACCCGGCATCAAGTTAGCGCGTCGCACCAGCATCAAGAATGTCACTGAGATGGACGTAGGTGGATCTCAGCCCAGTCAATTCTGAACCTTTGATTCCTTTCAGAAATATTTTTTTACTTTAGGGTCAAAATAAATTCTTCATAGGCCTCCGCTACATAACATAGTACAATTAGAATAGATTGCAAAAAACGGATTGAAAATCAAATTAAAGTAATTAAATTACATAAAAGTCGATTTCGAGCAATAACCGAGACAAATAAGCGACGAGAGAGAAGTGATCGATCATTTCTTATGAACTTATTCGGTCCCGACGAATTATACTGCCTTAGAGGGATGGGTAGGGTAAACTGGAAACCTTCAACAATTCGTAGTGCCCTGAAAATAAAATTTGCTTGTGGAAGTCGTGGTTATAAGCTTCCACGCAACAGAAAATACCCTTTGCCTTCAGAAAGGACTTTAAGAAGAAAAGTCGAAAATTTAAAATTTGAGCCTGGAATTCTTGAATACGTCTTCAAATTTTTAGAGATAAGAGCTAGCCCATTTGAGGATATCGAAAAAGATTGTGGTATCTACTTAGATGAAATG
This sequence comes from Chorisops tibialis, assembly GCA_963669355.1. Classification (NCBI taxonomy): domain Eukaryota; kingdom Metazoa; phylum Arthropoda; class Insecta; order Diptera; family Stratiomyidae; genus Chorisops; species Chorisops tibialis. The sequence goes on along the minus strand of OY770263.1, from coordinate 70,540,143 downwards.
AAGATAGAAAAAGGAAAAGATTATAACATTTCACTGGATTGATTTTTAGGAACCTTAACAATGTGCCCGTTTCATCATCTTACGCGGCGAATGCTTTTGGATATCATTTTACGGGACTAGGAACAAACGGTAGCCAAATACATCAAAAGCTGTCTGCAATAATTTTTAAGTCCGCGTCCACTCAATTACTTCAGATATGGAACCATTAAATATTCAGATGTGAAATCACAAGAAAAATAATATAGAATGCAAAATTCTTCATCCCCATGATAGCAATCTATATTTTTTTGCTCATGTTCCTCATTTACTGAAAAATATTACACAACGGCTCAACAATAATAAAATGATGAATATTCCAGAATCTATTCAAGAAAAGTACAATCTACCTTCAGTTCAGATTACAGATACAATATTATTATTTTTTATTTCTGTATATACTGTGGCATGCAACTACATAATTAGCACACTTTCAAAACAATTATTGCAATAAGGTTTCTGTTAGTCATAGAACTTTTCTGGGCAACAAAGTGCGTTAAAAGAATCCCCTAACTTCAGAATAGACGGTAACACTGAAAAATACCAAATGAAATTTTTTTCAATGGAAAACAAACGGCAAAATTAAATGTCAATCAGAATATTCGCAGCAACTAATTAGCACAGCTGCGTTTTGCGAGCGAAAAAGTGAAGTTGTTGTCCGGAAATATTTTAAATATTTACTGTGGTTATTAAGTAATAGTTGTAGTAATATTAGAATAGTAATATTAGAACAATTAAAAAAATAAAAGTTATTTTAAGTTTTATTCAATACCGCAATTATTTGTTTTAGTCCGGACAAGTTATTTACACGATATTTGATATTGTTCACCAATTCGCTTCTTGTTTCTTGCTGCTTGAAATTACATAACCTAAAATGCCCGATCGTGATTTGCGTTCACGACCTGCTCCAAAATCCGCACCAGTGGCACCTGCTGCAGACATAGCTAGTCAAACGGCTATTTTAAGCATTCTTGAGGCGATGAAACTGGAGTTCTCGGAGAAATTGCAGGCACTGGACCGCAAAATCTCGTCGCAATTAGTTGAACTCCAGAATACCTACAACAAGGTGAGCCATACAATAGCATCTATGTCCGAAAAGATAGCTAGTTTGACGGAGCTCCGACATTTAGTGGCAGCCAATACTAAATGTATTAAAGACGTAGAAGAGGAGAATGTTCTTCTAAAGACTGAAATTATACGTATGCACGACCGCGATTGCAATATCGAATACCAACAGACGTCGAAGGAGTTGATCATTTTTAATGTGCCATACAAACCCGAGGAAGATCTGCGAACATTCACCAAACTACTTAAGCTGAAGCTGTCAAACGTTCCCTTCGAAGAAACCGACATTAAAAATATTTCCAGATGTTTCTCGCGAAGGAAAGATTCGGATCGCGCCCCATCAATTCTAATCGAATTTGTAAACTCCGCTATTCGTGATCGTATTAAGAAAGCATTTAAACTGCATGGACCGCTTAAAATCATAGAGCTCGGATTCAATTCTGAAGATCCTTCCCATAATTTGTCCCCCAATATTTTTGTAAAGGAACCAATCCCCAACTGTATTAAATCTTTGTACAGGCAAGCGAAAATTTTTAAAAAAAATAATAGTTTTAAATACTTGTGGCTATCCAGAGGCAGGTTATTGATGAGGAAGGCTGATGGCTCGGAAGTCATCCGCATACATCCATTGTTGGATTTTAAATCAATATCTTAGGTGTTATTTGTTGATATCTCTGCTTTATGAGTCATATTACTGCATACTACCAAAACGTAGGTCGTATGAGGTCGAAGACGGTAGATTTTAAATTAGCTTTAAGTCAGACAAATTATGATGTTTTGTGTCTTACAGAAACTAATCTTAACGACTATTCGACTCCGAATTGTTTGACAATCGCTACGAGGTGTTTAGGAAAGACAGAAACTTAACTATCACATCTAAAACCGATGGTGGGGGCTGCCTTGTTGCTGTTGATAAAAAATTTCGTTCTTCCCGAGAATATTGCTTAGAAACGGTATATGAAGAGCTTTGGATATCGGTTAAACTTAAGCAGAGCATTTTATACATTTGTTGCATTTATGCTAGTCCTTCTACTCGTCCTGAAATATGTAAGCAAATTTATGATAATCTAACAATTGTGAGTCAAAAATTCAAAAATAACGATAAAATTTTATATGTCGGGGACTTCAATTTACCAGAAATTGAGTGGTCTAGCAGCTCAACAGTAAATGCATTAATGCCTAACTCATTTTCAGGCACTGCTGCCTAGAGATACTCGATACACACTAACACTTCTGTCTTAATAGAGTTTGGACAATGCACAAATTTTGACAAATATTACATTGCTAAAAATTGGCCAAACTTAAGTACTAAATATGAATGTGTTTGTGCAAATATGTGTACAGTGTTTTGACGTTTATTAGAGATTAACAGCTGATGACTTGTCGCCGGGTGGAACGCGGTAAGAAATTCAGTTTCATTGGATTTCTTTTCTTTTTAATATAAATTTCTATCTTTTCAGAATTTGCGGAACGAAAAAGAAGGAAGCCTACTTGAAATATCATCGGCATCGCATCAGGTACAGGGTTCGACTATTGAAGTTTTTGTTTTCTCTTTGATGACAGGTTCATCGGATTTTTTGATTTTTTTCGTCTTTTTGACGATAAATTTGTGACCTCGTCCTTCAGCTGCTAATTCATGGCTCATCATTTAATTAATACAACTCACGGTTGTATGTTATTTACCACTCCGTTCCTTCTTTCGCAGGTTCCAAAACCCAAAAATTATTCTACCTCTTGGGTGGTGAGGAAACGAATACATTAAAAATGAGTAATTATTGGTTTTAGTGCGCATATTTCCTTTAAGAATATTTCAGTTTACATAAAACGCCAGCTAAATATTGATAATATAAGAATCTTGATAATCCCAAAGATACACGCAAACAACGCGAAAGCTGCATCCGAGTCCATCGACGGAATTTTGCCGTAACAGTGACCGGAAAATGTCGCCGACGACCGAAGTATTCGGGTGCCACCGGTCAGTGCCCCATCATCGTCGATTTCCATTTTTACGTCGCTACCGCCTGGAACTTTTTTTCGTTTCGCGGTCACCGTTTTCGTTGTCGAGCTGAACTTAAAGACGGGCTTCGGAATCGTGATCAACGGCGACTTCGGCGTCGACATTTGTTGTCGTTTCACTGTCGGATTCGACTGTGATTTGATTTGGGTCTTAATTGTCGAGCGGGACTCGATTGCCGATTTGATCATTTTCTTCGGTTGTGATGCCGCACGAAGTTTGTAGTTGCAGGCGGAGAGACAGTAACGATCGGGTGGCAGCCGTAACCCACAGTGCGGTTTGATTAGAGGTAATGGCATAGAGTTACGAACTTCAGCGAGTTTAGCCAAGACCTGAAAATGAAGAAAAGTTGAATCACTCGCGGTCAGTCGATGCGTGAGGAGAGACTTATGTGCCGTGGTGGCGGATTCGTGAAGGCCTTGTCCAGGACATCCTCCGAAGCGAGCTTGACATCATCCAGAAAATGTCGCCGACGACCGAAATATTCGGGTGCCATAATTTCGGCATGCACTTGGGCGGCTAAAACTAGAACCGTTCGTTATTCGACATCATAAATTGCCCAACTTTTACAAGAATACTTACGGCTTACTTAAATTTCCCATTCTTTTCGTCCGGACAAATCGTCAGCGTGAAATCGCTCAGAACGTTCGGACCGATCAAGAAAACTTTTCAAGTAGCCGGCAACATTTACCCCATTTCCCGCACTTCCTTTACTAGGCGATCGCGAATTGAAATCCTGTTTCTTTAAAATATAAAAGCCAATTTTTCGCCGGCCGAAATTGATACACACCCGAGAAATTTACACGCGAATGTCAACTGAGAATTGTCAGTTTGACATTTCGCATTTTTAGTAAGGTTCTTAGTACACTTCCCTTGCATATGTATGTGTGCGCAAAATCTCGAGTTTTAACTCATTTTTTGCTCAGAATTAGTTTTTTTTTCGAAAATAAATTTTATTTTCGTGAAAAGTGAATCTTTTTTAACGTTTCTACATCAAAATATAAAAATGGATAAACAAATTTAAATTTCCCGCGCAATCGGGGTACACCCCATGTCCAAACTCTATTAGGACAGAAGTGTTAGTGTGTATCGAGTATCTCTACTGCTGCCCTGTCATTAATAATTAACACTTCCATTTGTAGCTTAACCCAACATAATAGCGTTTATAATCATAATAATAGGCTTCTCGATTTAGTATGGTCAAATTTCACCCCTTCAAATATATGTGTTTCTAAAAGTTCTAACCCTCTACTACTTGAAGGAAATCACCATCCACCACTTGATATAGAACTCAGTGTTGTAACTTTGCACTTTATGCCTGAAAAAAAAACTGTTAAGCGCGATTTCTTCAAAGCTGATTACAACGCAATAAATGACTTCATTGCATCGCACAAACTGTCTTTTCAGTCTTTAACCACTGATAACGGTTTTTCGTATTTTTACAATATCCTCCGTACTGCTATTGACAATTATGTACCATATAAGAGAATTTATCATCGTAAGATACCATATTGGTATTCTGATATTGCAATTAGAGCTATTAAAGAGCAATTGACAGCTCACAAAACCTATAAAAAAACGAAGTCGCCTGAAGACTACAAAACTTTTTCATATTTCAGAAGAGTTGCTAAAAAAGAAGTTGCTCTTAATTATAAGCGTTTCATATCAAACATAGAAGCAAATGTAAAAAATGATTTAAAAGTTTTTCACTCATACACTAAATCCTTAAATTATCCAATAGCTTACCCCAAATTATGTCATTTAATGGAGTTTCCGCTACCAATTCTCAACATTGTAGCAATCTTTTCGCGCAATATTTTCAAGAAAATTACACTAAAGATCTCAATATATCTCCAAATTCGAATCCTTACATGGACGCTTCACATTCCACTATAAATACTCCTACTATAACACCAGATGATGTGGAAAGCGCGTTGAAGAGCTTAGACTCAAGTAAAAATGCGGGTCCAGATGGAATACCAAATACAGTGAAAGCTCCCTTAGCGGACAGCTCCAATAAGCGGACATCTCTATTAAGCGGACAAATTTTCTGGAACAACATTTTTCCCTATAATTTCCCATAGAAACTACTCTCTCTTAAGCGGACGCTCTTGTAAGCGGTCGCGGACACTGTCGCTTGGCACATTCACACATAGAAATCTCCTGTAGGCGGACATCCGCGTAAATAAATCGGGGAATTCCCGAATTTAGTTTAGGAAATAGACAAGGAAAAAGCGAGAACGCGAGCTCAGTTGACTTATTGCGGCTAGTTTTCGGGTGGTATAGGTTTTCCTCCGTGTAGCATAAGAAGAAAAGAAAGAAGGAGAGCGTTAACAACACATTTATATTCTTCCGCAAAGTGTAGACGGGGATGGTTGTGAATTAAAGCACAAATAAAGTGAAATAAAGTTTTAATAAAAAAGTGTTTTGTACAAATTCTTTCACTTACACACATAACTTGTGGAGGCAATGAAAAAATGTATAATGTATAATTAATATTATCGCATTATAGGTTCAATATAGGAAAAACTCAAGCTGCAAAAATACGAAAAAATAAGGACAAAATACGAACTAAATGGCAATCTGGAGTTAATGTGAATCTAAAGAAAAATTTTTTTAAAATTGATGGTTTGAATATTGACAGAATTTGTTTTGAATGGTTGAATGGAGAAACAAAAACATTCCAATATCAGGACAATTAGTAAAGGCAAAAGCTAAAGAAATAGCGAAAGAATTAGGTTATACTAATTTCAGAGCATCTGATGGTTGGCTCCAAAAGTGGCGGAAAAGGCATGACATAAGTTTTAAATGCATATCAGGTGAAGCAGCAGATGTAAATCAAGACGATGTTAAACAATTTATAGAAAAGCTGCCTTCATTATTGGCTGAATACCAGCCAAGGGATGTGTATAATGCAGATGAAAGAGGACTTTTCTTTCGTGTATTACCCAATAAAAGTTTTGCTTTTAAATCTGAAAAATTAACCGGTGGGAAAATGTCAAAAGAGCGGCTCACAATATTATTTTGTGTAAACATGGCATGAGAAAAGGAAGAGTTATTAGTAATTGGAAGGGCAACGCGCCCCCGAGCTTTCAAAAATGTTGCTATTAATAAGTTGCCAGTAACATGGAATTCGAATAAAAAATCCTGGATGACAAGGGCAATCATGATTGAATGGTTGTCACAATTAGATAGAAAAATGGCCATTCAGAAAAGAAAAATTATATTATTTTTAGATAATGCAGCCTCCCATCCCCGCGAAATTAATCTAACAAATGTAAAAATTATTTTCCTTCCACCTAATACAACTGCTGTATGCCAGCCGTTGGACCAAGGGATTATACACAATTTCAAATGCTTTTATCGAGATCAAGTTTTGAAATATATTTTATCTAAACTTGGAGATGTTAAATCTGTAACGGAACTTTCAAAAACCATTAATGTATTAGATGCGATATATTTCAGTAAAAAATTATGGAATAAAGTCACTTCCAACACCATAATGAATTGTTTCGGCAAAGCAGGGTTCAAGAAAAGAGGATATGACTATAGTTCAACGGAATTTGAACCTGAAGATGATCTTCCATTATCAATACTCTCCGATTTAATTAGAGGTCTCAACAAACTTGGGCCCATAGAAGGCCAAAATCTGGAGAACTTTATGACCATTGACAACAATATACAAACGGAAGATGACAACTACAATTTTACAACCGAAAATATCAGTAACGAAGATGAAAGTGCTTCAGATATAGAAATTCAGGAAATTACTCCGGATTCACATTGCATCACTTCCTATAATCAAGCTTTAAATCTTGTTGATAGCTTGAAAAAATTTACTCATGATGATTTTACGGCATTTGAGTACATAAAAAATCTAGAGAATCATTTTCAAAACTGTCTTATACACCAGAAACGAAAAAGGTTACGTCAACAGAGCATGTTAAATTTTGTTCAATTAATTACTAAGTACTAGTATGTATTTACTTAATTTTCACTGCAGCTGGTTTATTTAACTGCATACATACATAAATGTATATTATATTAATTGATATTTTTTTCTTTGAATTTCTTAATTTCATACCATGTGTACTCCAAAATGAATAAACGAGCTAAGAACAAAATTTATTATTTATTTATCTCCTCTTCTTTTTCTTTTTTCCCGTAAGCGGACAGCTCTCATAGCCGGACAAAAAAGTTGGCACCATCAGTGTCCGCTTATAGGAGCTTTCACTGTATATTTTACAAAAATTGTGCTGGTAATTTATGCGTGCCTTTATCTGAGTTGTTTAACTTATCTCTCTCGGAATGCGTTAGTCCCGATATATTGAAGTCTTCTTTTATCATTCCTATTTTTAAGAACGGTGAACGGTCAAATATAAAAAATTATCGCCCAATCTCAATACTTAATTCCTTGTCGCTTATTTTTGAACGTGTTATGTACAATTTACTCATTTCTCGTATTACTCCACTCATCTCGGTTAATCAACATGGATTCATTCCCGGAAAGTCTACGATAACAAATCTAACCATCTTTACTGATGATATTGCCTGTTCGTTAGACCGCTCTCTTCAGACAGATGTTATTTATGCTGACTTCCAAAAGGCTTTCGATCAAATTCATTACACAATTATCTTGAAAAATATGAGTAAATTTGGTATTACAGAATCATTGCTTAACTGGTTTCATGCTTACTTAACTGGGCGTAAACAAAATGTGGTTATTAATGGTGATAGTTCTCAAGACATATTTCCTACCTCCGGAGTGCCTCAGGGTTCCATTCTCGGTCCTATTATATTTGCTATATTTATAAATGATATTGCGCAGGCATTTTCATCGAGTTCTCTACTATTTGCCGACGATCTCAAAATATACAGAACTATTTCAAACATAAGGGACTGCGTTCAACTGCAAAAAGATATTGAACTACTGATGGCTTGGTGTGATGTAAATGGCCTACATTTAAATGTAACTAAGTGCGCCGTAATGTCTTTTTCTTGGAAAAACACAACCATATATTTCGATTACACTCTTTTTTCGACTGCTCTGAATAGAGTAAATGAATATTAAGATTTAGGCATAATATATGATAGTAAACTACTGTTTGATTCACATATATCTTCAATTATTATGCGTGCTAGCAGAGCTGTTGGCTTTTTATTTAGATGTGGAAAGAATTTGTTAACTACACTACATTCATAAGCCTGTATTGTTCTCTTGTTCGTAGTATTTTGGAATACGGAAGCGTAATCTGGAATCCTATATACCAGGTTTACAATAAAAGAATCGAAAGTGTTCAACGGCGTTTTACCCGCCTGATACACTTCAAATTTAATATATCCTTCAACAGTTACGAGGAAAGATTAAAATACCTGAACAAATTTTCTCTAAGTCATAGAAGATCACAGCTCGATGAATGTTTTTTACATAAAATTGCTACTAGCAAAATTGATTCCTCACATTTAATATCTCGTTTGAATATAGAAGTTCGATATAGAGGTAATCGCTTTAAGCACTCTCTCACATTTCGAATACCTATACATAGGACTAACCTGTTTCTCAAATCGCCAATCGTAAGGATACAGGACGCACATAATAAATTGTTTGACTCTATAGATATACTGCGCTTTGACCTCACCATATGCGGACTTAAATTGGAGATATCAGCTATATTAACGACCCTTCCTATCTAAATAACTGTCTCTGGAGATTGCTACTATATATGGATTATCTTCGTTTCGCTCGTCTCAGTGTCTGTTTCAAATTCTTCTAACTTCATTTTTTGTCTCTTTTTTCTTTTCCTTCTCATTATTTCCTTTTCAATTTATCTAAATAATTCTGCTTCTTAATTTTTTCATGTTATTATTAATATATATAGACTTTTTTTTTTTTTTTGTTTACATTACATTTTCTTTTTTTTAAGTAAATTAATATTGAACATTATTCAATTTAATAATGAAAGTTTTAACTTGGAAATATTTCAGGCTTTTTTGTTTAAACTGTAAGCCCAAGTGTATTTAATAAAAATAAAAAAAAAAAAAAAATAAAATTCAAAATGGGAAAAGCTAAAAGATGTTATGGTCGATGGCGAGTCCTGACCGAAAAGAAGAAAAAACATAAAAGAATTATGATTGGGCTTAAAGCCCAATCATATGATACTCTAGATGAGATGGAAATGACTTTGATATACCGGCAAATATGTCATCTCAAATTCTTTCGAATAGTGAGAAGAGACTTTGCATGGGAGGTGGTAGAAGTAAAGGGGGAGGTTTGTATTTCTCCTATGTGACACCGAAAATGGCGTGTAAAGTGTTTCGTGCTGAATTTAAAATTTTTAGTTTTCATTATTTTTAAAGAAATTGGACAAAGTTTTCCAGAAATTGGGGCATTTGTATGGGAGGTGGTAGAGGAAGTGGAGCGTTTAAGATGATTTTGAAACTGCTTATCATCATCCTTATCATCACGCTTTGATTCAATTTCAAATTGGATAGTTCTAATATATTCGAAGGAGAAATGCTTTTCTTGAATTTATAATACAGATATTTATATGGGAGGGGGTAGAAGGAGAGAAGCTGAGCTGATAATTTTTTCCAGCATTTATTGCAACTATTAAAAAACAAATTCTGGCACAATTTTAAGTTTGTAATTTTTCTAGTTTTAATGGAAATCGATATAATGCATTTAACAAAAATTATGCATTTGTATGGGAGGGGGTAGAAGGAGTGTAAAACAATTTTTTTTCATGTTATTGATATTTCTATTTTTATACTTTATGCGAAATATCAAATTGATAACTTTAACAGTTTCGAAGAAAAATAATTTAATTGAAATTTCAAAATTTCGTGAAATTTGTATGGGAGGGAGTAGAAGGGGTGAGGTGAAGTTGATAATTTTTTCAAAGTTGATTGGAATTCTAACAAAATTAATTCTGGCAAAAATTCGTTTTTATAACTTTACTAGTTTCGACGAAAATCGAAAAACTGCATTTTTCAAAATTATGCATTTGTATGGGAGGGGGTAGAAGGAGTGATGGGATCGGATCAATATTCAGTCATATTAATGGTATCTATATCATAATACTTCAACCCAAATTTCAAATCGATAGCTTAAATAGTTTCTAAGAAAAATCAATTTCTGAAAATTTCGAAATTTCGTGAAATTTGTATGGGAGGGGGTAGAAGGGGTGGGGGGATGTGGCCCGTTCACGAACTTAAAGTTTCTTTTTTGCTAAAAATGACACACAACAAATTTCAGCACGATAGCTCAAAGCGTTCGAGAGTTATGCTGTAGACAGACGGACAGACAGCAACTCGGAATCGAAGTTTTTGAGCGACAACAAATATTTCTGTACCCTTGGCGGCTCTGTGCGAGCATTATTTCTTAGCGTTACAAACGGTAAGGCAAACACAATATACTCTCAGATTTCATCTAGAGTATAAAAATATATAAAAAGCAATGTTTTTCTGCCTCCTCAAAACTCACTCGGAGCGATTGCGATAATCGGTCACGAATTTTTACGCGCCACTGTAAATACCGTAGCCGCATGAGCGAAAGCACCTCTGCAAGTGTGTATGAGATGGAAGGAACACGATCTCAGAGATAATTTTTCGGGGATGGCGTGAGCGAGTCGACGGAAGATTTTGATCGCGGCGGACGCGTTGTTGGGTGGCTCCTGAACGTATCGCAATTACACACGTGTTTCCTTTTTTTTAATCGCTTTGTGGAAATAACCAAGTTATAATCGGCGAGTTTAATTTCCGACAATAAATAATCGGAATAAGAAAAATTTTAAACAAAAAAAAAGAATAAAACCAAGAAAACGCGTTTTGAGTGCTGTAATCTTCCCAATACAAGGTTATGACAAACTACAACCTGCTCATTAGTGTTAAATCGGGAATCAAGTACAGTTTTCCCCGCCTATATTGGTGATTGCGTTTTTTTTATTGCGGTATGAAAAAGTGTAATCGTTCATAGAGCCGAGTGGCAACGAAATTATCTCCATATCCCCGTTGCAATTATCGCGGCCTCCGCCCGGACACGGACATAACGTGTTAAGTGATAAGCCTGAGTCGGCAGATACATCAATTTTTCCAGGCAAGGAAGGCGCTGTTATACACGATCGCGCTGATGGCATGATTGGTGTTATTGGATAGTGAATCTATGTCACCTTTGGCAACTAATGCGGGACGGAATAAATATAACTAATGATAAACCAGACGATATAACCGTGGTATCTGCCACAATGGTAATGCAAATTTAAATGCGAAAGAAAGAAAGATATTTACCAATTTATTCTTTTATCATAATAATTTTTTTATTGGCTTATTATCCATTCTTACAAACGTACTTTTATATGGCTTGTTTTTTTTTTTTAAACTTCATTCATATTTTATTATTATGGTTTTTTTTTATTCAATTCATTCATTATTGACCATTCAGTTGCGATCCGAAAGCCGTGGTGATCAGACGTGACTCTGATTAGCTCCCGAGTTATTCAGGAAAATTAGGAAGTGTTTAAAGTGATTATTTGAAAGCGATTTATTAGTAGTACCGATAGAGTGTATTAGAAGTGTAGTGAAAGTGGCCTTTGTTGGACCTCTAGAGTCATATCCAAAGACATTCCGATGATATCATCGGCTATTTCACAACAAACGAAATCTGTTATTTCGCAACCGATGACTCAACCTGAAACAATATTCTGAAACCGGAAATAATAAATTAAAAATTAATCACCCAAATTCCGCATGGGTAATAAATTAGAAATTCGAGATCGTAAAAATTTATGAAAAATGCCGACTACTGGAAATATTATAAACAATAAAAATGAATATAAAAGATTATATTATTGCGATGGTTGCAAGTCGGAAAATCATAACGTAAACAAATGCCCTTATATTGAAAATAAGAGCAATAAAAATAAAGAATTAAGTGGCAAGAAATAGTTTAGATAAAGAATTAAGATTTTAAAGTGTCAAATTACTTTTAAGTTATTAGGCTAAGGAATGTTTAACATAAACATAATATTAATATAAAAGGGCCAAGAAGCCACAAAATATTGTCAGTGTTGTATTAAAAAATCACCAAATATTAAATCATCAGTGTTGTATTAAATAAGTTACATACCCTTCGCCATACGGTCAGAAACCGACCACCCCATGCGGCGTGCCTAAGCCGGTGACATCAAAAGAACCCGAAGCCGATCGTGTGAGGTCAACCGTGTGAGGTCTCCTTAGACCTCCTTACAATAGTCATAAATTAAGATAATTTTGTAGATAGCGTTCGGTAAGGAAATGCATATAAACCCGAACCAAGGACCAATAAGGCGCACTAGTTTTACAACCTTCTTGCAGTAAAGGTACTTTTTATGAATAAACGTTTTTAAAGTTATTGTATCGTTTTTTTTTATCACACGGTCAAACCGTGAGATTATTTTAAAGTAAGTCTTGATAAAATTCAAGACTTACGAGTGAAGGAGACAGTTCCCGAACCCGGAAACTTAATTAATATTCGTACAAAATTCAGTGTTGTATTAAAAATCCACCAAACAAAAAGTTGTGCAAAAATTGTGAACGAAAATATCAAAAGTTGGTACAATAAAAGTTTTAAAAAATAACAGAAATAATTCGTGTTTCCTTTAAGTGCCGGATCAATCCACCTAAACCGAACTAATCGATTGGGACATCGATTTAGAAGCTATATTAGATTTGGATCCGGAAGATTTGTGCGATTATGAGCGCATGCCGTTGTATGATCCATATACACATGCATTGCACATGCTCCTATTAAGGTCAAACATATTCCTCCTTTCATATTTGTTCGGTATACCAGAAAGTGAATAAAATTATTATTAACGAGTTGTGTTTTTTTGTTGCGTTTTAAATTGTGAAATTATAATTCTAGGCCATTTCACAGCTAGGCTGTTACAGCAGAAAATACTGCTGTTACATCAGCCAATTCGAATTCACCGGAAATAGTGCGTATGTTGCAGAATATGCAACATTCCGAGTGAATCATCGATAAAACATATTTATTTGATGCGTAAAACCGGTTATTTGTTTGATGCGCAATTTATTCGATGCATAATACTAATGTTTATTAAAAGCGCACGAAATCAATCTTTATTCTGTAAATAAAACCGCGAATAGTTTATAAACATAATTCGATGCTCAAGTTCCCAAAAAACTAATATCATATTTAAAATATTTCGATCCACAGATTGTTTATCAACAATGGGAAATAAACTTAACATAGAACCTAAATATCAGCGACTTTATCACTGTGAATATTGCCACAGCGATAAGCATAATTTAAACAAGTGTCCGCATCGGGACCAATCTAATAAACAATCAAAGCATAAATATAAATAATTTCCGCGGATATCAAATTACTCCTTGAACTGAAATCATATAAAAGGAATGGCAGCAACAGTTAGTTTGTGAGTCTTAGTGAGTCTTAATGAGTCTTAACAATGAGTCTTAATAATGTAGTCTTAATAGAGTCTTAAGAGAATCTTTTAATAAAAGTTGTAATCTAAGTGCAAATTAATAAAGTTGTTAAGTGAAGTGAAATTGTTAAAGTCTTTTTCTTATGAAGTGAGGTGAGTTGAAGTGAAGTGAAGTGAAGTGAGTGTAATGTCCTGGGGACACTGTAATTTATTACTGGTAGTACAACCGTGGGAGCTACCACGCCCAGAATTCAATAACGACATCGATTCGGATGTCGAAATAATTATCATCGATGACGATGATGATTGAACAGGTAATTTAGATAAAATTAAAATACCTACATTTAATTGGCGCAGTCGGTAGGATTGCGATTATCCATAACTTGCTGTAATTTTCAAACGCTGAGCAAAGCTGTTTGAAATAAAAACTTCAACTAATTTTGGGTAAAACCAATCCTGGAAAACGGTACGAACCGTGCAAACAAAGAAGTTAAACTTCGTCCAAAGAAGCAGTATAACTTCGTATTAAGAGGTGCAGCAGCTTCGTAAAAAGAAGTAATAATACTTCGTTAATCATCACTAAAAACTTCAACACTTCAACAATGGCTACCGCAAACGGTGTTTTGAGACCATCAGCACTAGATGGAATCAACAATCAGCCAAATCCACCACCAAACCTGCAGAATATACATATCGACCCAATCAAATTTGCGTCGAAATTACCTGCATACGATGGATCACCAGAAACACTGAAAAACTTTATTAACAACGTAGAAATCCTGATGTCAGGAATAGCTGGATTCAATGATATGTCACGACTCATCATCACTAATATCATCAAAACAAAATTAATTGGTAAGGCTCAACAAATAATAAATATACATAGTGATGTAACTACTTGGCGAGAAATTCGCGAAGTAATAATTTCCAACTTTAGCGATCGTAAAAATTGTCTACAATTGTTAGACGATATAAAGTTGGTTGAATTCAAAACAAACGTACTTGATTTTTACAATACCATACAATATAAATTACAAAGGCTTAATGTAAAAGCCGACTTAGAAAATAGACCAAAATCTGAAATTGAAAGTAACAAACGTATTGCCCTAGAGGTTTTAAAACATAAAATGATTGAACCAGTAAAAACTGTTCTTTTTAGTAGAAATCCAGAAACAATGGAAAAAGCTCTGTCAATATTAACAGAGGGTAATTATTTACATTACCAAAGTAAAAATCAACAATATATTAAACATACGAATAAAAATAAAAACAATATACATCAAAAACAATATCATAATCAAAAACAAAATGTACAAAATAATCCACCATTCACATTCCAAAATAGATTTAAATATCAGAATAATAATCAAAATAATAATTATAATAATAATAATCATAATAACAATCGAAATAATAACTATAATAATAATTATAATCACAATAATAATAATCATAGAAATTCAGTTCAGTCTCGAATAAATCGTTTTGGACGACCTGAACCGATGGACGTCGAAAATACCCGTCAGTTTCATCAAACCAATGCAAATTTTCCGGAACAAGCCTCGGAAACAGAACCAAATTGCCCTATATCCGAATAGATTCCTATGGGAAACCACTTCGATTTTTGATCGATACTGGTGCAACATTTAGTACTATTAATCCAAATTTGTGTAAACCTAAACTTAGAGTTCCCATACAACAATCTAAAATTTATACAATAAATTCCTCTTTTGACTATAATTATATATTATCTATTAAACTATTTAAAGAGTTCTCTGACCTCGATCAAAAGCATAAATTTGAGTTCATTGAAATCAAATTTAGCGATAAACTTGATGGATTGCTTGGTCATAATATATGGTCTATGTATAAAACAAAAATAGATCTGTATGAACAGACTCTCAAAGTCAACGATCAGGTAATTCCAATTTTCTTCGATGAAAGTGAAGAAGCAAGTTTTAAAATAAAAATTTCAAAACACCTGTTTCCTTCAGCGGAAATGAAGAGACAGGATAATAAACTGGAAACAACTCCAGAAAATTTGGATTCTTCAATGAAAATGAAGATCCAAAATCAAAACTTGAATTCCTCAACGGAAATGAAGAATCAAGTTAAAACTAAAAATTCTTCAGCGAAAATGAAGAAACAAAACAAAAAACAAAGTGGTAAAAATATTAATGAAAATCCTTCAATAAATAATAGACAAAACAAAAATACAAAAAATAATAATAATAAAATTAATTCGTTTGTTGATGAAAGGAAATCAACAGAAAATATAGTCGATGAAATTCGAGTAAGTCATCTCAATTATGAAGAGAGACAAAAACTATTGAAATTAATAGTGAAATATAAAAATAATTTTTATAGTGAAGGACAAGATTTAACGTTTACAAACGTAATTAAACATATAATAAAAACAAAACATAATGAACCAATTTATGTTAAAACATATCGTTATCCTGAAATTCACAAACAAGAAGTGAAAAATCAAATTCAGGACATGCTCAAACAAGGGATAATACAACATAGTATATCTCCCTATTCATCACCAATATGGATTGTTCCAAAAAAAATGGATGCTTCTGGTAAACAAAAATGGAGATTAGTCGTAGACTACCGTAAATTAAACGAAATCACAATTGATGATAAGTTTCCAATACCAAATATAGATTCTATCCTTGAAAAACTTGGTAGATCTATGTATTTTACAACAATAGATTTGGCGAAAGGATTTCACCAAATAGAAATTGACAAAAATGATGTTCCAAAAACAGCATTTTCTACAGAATTCGGACATTATGAATTTACTAGGATGCCTTTTGGACTTAAAAACGCACCCGCAACATTTCAACGCTTAATGAACCATGTACTTAGAGAGTACATTGGAAAAATTTGTTTCGTTTACCTGGACGATGTAATAATATTCAGTACTTCACTACAGGAACATTTAGATTCATTAGAAAAAATCTTTAAAAAGCTCAAAGAAGCTAATTTAAAAATACAACTAGATAAATCCGAATTTTTAAAACGCGAAATAGAATTTTTAGGACATATTGTAACACCAGAAGGAGTCAAACCAAATCCTGTAAAAGCTGAAACTATTTCAAAAATGAAAATACCGAAGACTCCAAAGCAAATTAAACAATTTCTTGGAATGGTCGGCTATTATAGAAAATTTATTAAAGATTTTTCCAAAATTGCAAAACCAATGACTCTGAAATTAAAGAAAAATGCAAAAATTGACATTGATGATTCAGAATATAAAGAAAGTTTTGAAACACTAAAATTACTGATAATGAGCGATCCAATATTAAAATATCCAAATTTTAATAAAAAATTCATAGTCACGACAGATGCATCAAATTATGCAATTGGAGCAGTATTGTCTCAAGAAGGACATCCAATTTGTTTTGCCAGTCGGACATTAAACGAGCATGAAGTAAAATACTCTACCATAGAAAAAGAGTTACTAGCAATAGTCTGGG
This sequence comes from Chorisops tibialis, assembly GCA_963669355.1. NCBI lineage: Eukaryota > Metazoa > Arthropoda > Insecta > Diptera > Stratiomyidae > Chorisops > Chorisops tibialis. Next base: position 70,523,098 of record OY770263.1, on the reverse strand, counting down.
CTCTAAAATATTTTAGACCATATTTATATGGCTACAAATTTACAATTAGAACAGATCATAAACCACTCGTATGGCTTGCTAATTTAAAAGAACAAAATCAAAAACTTCAACGTTGGAAAATTCAGCTGGAAGAATACAATTATGATATAGAACATATAAAAGGGAAAGAAAACGTAGTTGCAGATTGTTTCTCTAGACCTGTAATTAATATTATTGCAGATAATCAAATTAATGATTCATTACAAGGTACTCAACATAGTGCGGATGAAGATAATACTAATTATATTGAAATAAGCGAAAAGCCACTCAATCTTTTCAAAAACCAGATTATAATAAAACTGGGAAAAGAAAATAGTACAAAGTTGGAAAAACCCTTTGGAAGGAGCAGAAAAATATTTATTACAACACAACCAGATTTCCAATATTTTACATACATTTTGAAAAATCATTTACCAGCTAAAGGAATAGTTGGATTATATATCTCAAATGAACAAATGTTCAGCCAATTTCAAAATGCCTATTTACAATGGATCTCCCCTCATAACCCCATAAAAATTATAAAATGTCCTTATTTACTTTTTGATTGCGAAAAACAAGAAGAAATACACGAAGAAATATTAAAGGAACACTTAAAGAAAAACCATAGAGGAATAGATGAAATCTATCAAACTATTAGAAAAAAGTATTATTATCCAAACTTAAAAGATGAAATAACTAAATTAATTAATAATTGTGACATTTGCAATATAGCAAAATACGAAAGGAAATCTCCTAATCCACCTTTCAAAAAAACAAATATTCCGGACAAACCGAATGAAATAGTTCACATGGATATTTGGTTTAAAGACAAAAATTCGATGTATATTACATTCATTGACAAGTTTACTAAATTCGCACAAATAGTTCCTATAAAGTCAAGGACATGGCCAGAAATTAGAAAAAGTTTAAATTCCTATTTTTCAAATAATGATGCTCCGAAACTAATTATTACAGATAATGAATCTGCTTTCCAAAATAATTTACAATATTTCCTACAAAATGAAGGAACCCAATTACATTTTTGTACACCTGGAATTAAAACCGGGAATAGTGATGTGGAAAGACTTCATAATACATTAAATGAACATTTGAGAATAATGATTGAAGTAAATAAACGAGACAAAACAAAAGTAATTTGTGTACAAGAAGCAATAAAATTTTATAACCAAACAATACATAGCACTACTAAAGAGAGACCAATTGATTTCAAAAATGGAGGGATATTACCAGAAAAATATCCTGAAATTAAACAAAGGATTTTAGACATACAAAGTAAACGCCTAGAGTACCATAACAAAAATAAAAGGGATTGCGAATATAACCCTAATTATATGAAAAATATACATGCAACTACTAAATTGCAACCGAAATTTAAGAAAAACAACAATAATGAAATAAATAGAAAATTATTAAAAAGAGCAAAACGCTATCAGAATGATAGTGAGAATACTCCAAATATTGAGCTTAATCCCATTTGATTATTGATTTCTGGGATGACTAAAAATTATCTAGCATAAGCTAAGATAGTGCAAAACTCAATTAATAAACAAAAATTATTACAGGTGTAATTCTCATCTTGATCTCATGCTTCAGTCTCGTTGCAACACAGAATTTGGAAATAACCGAAATACCGCAGGGAAATGGTTATAGTTTAATACGCCTAAAAGAAATTAAAATAATTGATAACTTCGTAAAAGTAATTCATGTTATAGATCTGGAAAAACTTGAAAATATGATTCAAATAATTGAAAATACTGTTTCACCTGATTACTTTAAAAATCATCGCTCTCACCAATTAATTCGTGAAAAAATTAAAGATAAACTTTACGAATTAGAACCACATAAAATAAATAGAACAAAACGAGGATTGATTAACTTGTATGGTAAGATGTTGCATTGGTTGGGAGGAACGATGGATAACGATGATAGACGAGAAATAGAACAACATTTTAAAGTAACCGATGGAAACATGAATACATTAGCAAATGAATTGAATAAACAAATAAAAATTAATAATCAAATTAATGAAGAATTACAAAAATTGACTGATCATATTAATGATAAACAGAAAATATTACTCGATGAAACAAACAAATTGATAACAAAAACAAATGACTTGGAAAAAGAATTTAGAAGTTATAAATATGATCAAGAGATAAAAGAAAATTTACAGCATACCATAGGTATACTTAATGTAATTACTGAAATACAAGATATAATATTATTATCTAGATTAGAAGTGTTAAGCAAAGATATATTAACACAATATGAAATACATAAATATGAAATAAATATTGATAAATTACAAAATATAAGAATTGCTGTCGCTCAACATGAAAAAACCATATTAGTAGTATTACAAATACCTAATTTTTCAACTCGAGCATATTACAAAACACAAATTGTACCAATACCTAATAAAAATAATTTAGAATTAGTAACTGAATATATAAATGTAATTACTTCAAAAGATAAAATTTATATGAATACGAAAGAAAATATAAGAAAGAAATTAATACCAGTAAAAGATGAATGTATTGGAAATTTGTTAAATGAACCTATCAATTGTATTATGAAACCAAATAATACAGAAATAATTGAAAAGGTTTCAGAAAATATTTTAATAACTAAAAATTTAAAATTAACTGAATTAAAGCATAGTTGTAGTGAACAAAAAATTGTTATTAAACAACATAACATTATAAAATTTAATAATTGTAAAATGACTATTAATAACCGAACTTTTAAAAATAATATTGAATATATAAATAATAATATTGTTCTTCCAAATATTATAAAAAACATTACTTATAAAGAAGAATCAAATTTAACCTTAGACTATGTACACAGGAAAAATTTAGAAAATCTAAATCATATAAACCTTGTAAAATTCGAATACGAAGGAAGAACTTGGTGGCAAAATTTTAAGGATATATCGGTTGTCATAATAATTGTAATAATTATACTTACATGTTTATATTTTAAATATTGTAAAACAGGGAGTAAGTTGAACGTCTCAATTAACGCGGGAACAAATCGCGAGGACGCGATTCCTCTTGAGGAGGGGCGTGTTACAGCAGAAAATACTGCTGTTACATCAGCCAATTCGAATTCACCGGAAATAGTGCGTATGTTGCAGAATATGCAACATTCCGAGTGAATCATCGATAAAACATATTTATTTGATGCGTAAAACCGGTTATTTGTTTGATGCGCAATTTATTCGATGCATAATACTAATGTTTATTAAAAGCGCACGAAATCAATCTTTATTCTGTAAATAAAACCGCGAATAGTTTATAAACATAATTCGATGCTCAAGTTCCCAAAAAACTAATATCATATTTAAAATATTTCGATCCACAGATTGTTTATCAACAATGGGAAATAAACTTAACATAGAACCTAAATATCAGCGACTTTATCACTGTGAATATTGCCACAGCGATAAGCATAATTTAAACAAGTGTCCGCATCGGGACCAATCTAATAAACAATCAAAGCATAAATATAAATAATTTCCGCGGATATCAAATTACTCCTTGAACTGAAATCATATAAAAGGGATGTCAGCAACAGTTAGTGTGAGTCTTAATAGAGTCTTAAGAGAATCTTTTTAATAGTCTTAATCTTGAATAAAAGTTGTAATCTAAGTGCAAATTAATAAAGTTGTTAAGTGAAGTGAAATTGTTAAAGTCTTTTTCTTATGAAGTGAGGTTAAATGAAGTGAAGTGAAGTGAGTGTAATGTCCTGGGGACACTGTAATTTATTACTGGTAGTACAACCGTGGGAGCTACCACGCCCAGAATTCAATAACGACATCGATTCGGATGTCGAAATAATTATCATCGATGACGATGATGATTGAACAGGTAATTTAGATAAAATTAAAATACCTACATTTAATTATTTGTGCGATTATGAGTGCATGCCGTTGTATGATCCATATACACATGCATTGCACATGCTCCTATTAAGGTCAAACATATTCCTCCTTTCATATTTGTTCGGTATACCAGAAAGTGAATAAAATTATTATTAACGAGTTGTGTTTTTTTGTTGCGTTTTAAATTGTGAAATTATAATTCTAGGCCATTTCACAGCTAGGCGGATTTACGACTGGGCCAATATACAGGTCCATCAACCGTTAGCCCCTCTTTCCCGGGCAACTTTTTATGAAAACTATCAAAAACTATATATAAGTGATAGCAGATTTTGACTGCGAATTATATGAGAGTGAAACTTTTTGTTCGCACAAAATATTATTTTATTTTTTTATGAGTGAAAAGTGTGATAATAAATAAAATCAAGTTAAACAGTGACTAGACATCATGCCTGGTGGAAAAAGGAGGACCAGGCAGGACACCAAAAAGGGATTGGAAGAGGTAAGTGGCTCTGACGATATTTCTGAGGAGGAGAGAGAGACGGCTAGGATTAGACCAAATGAGTCGGCTGCTGCTGACTCTGAGATGAGCTTAGAGGAGACTCATGTGTTTACGAAACCTGGACCGAAGTCTAAGAAAACGGGTGGGAGCAAGAAGCCAGTAAATGAGGGATTAGAACAGGATAATACGCAGCTAGCTGCGATATCCCTTGTAGACGTCCTTGACAGTGCAAAGAAGTTTGAGAGGGAAATAGCATCTATCTCAGTTGATGAAGGAGGCTCTCCGGAACTCATTAGGAGGATCCATGAGTGTATAACTGAATATATGGGAGAGAAAATTAAATTAGCTAGTCAGAATGAGGTGTTGAGAATGGAAAAGCGTCAAATGGCACTTCGTTTAGAACAAATGGAGCTGCGATTAATGGAATTGAAGGCGTCCAATACTCGTGTGGTGTCTGCTAATAACAGACTAAAGGCAAAGGAATCAACAAGGGAGGTAGTCAGCGAGCATAGGCTGACTAATAAGCAAGTATTTCCAGAATTGCTGCTTCCTCCAATGACCAGGCCTGTTGAGACCTGGTGGTAAAGAGCAAAGACAAGAAGGTTACACCGAAGGAGGTTGCAGCCAAAGTAGTGACTGAGGTTGGACCTTCTCTTGGAGTAAGAGTGCATGGGGTGAACTGAAACGGCTGGAGGGATTAGCCTTTAGGAGAATTACGTCCATGCAATATCAGAATTGTACTGACGCGATTCTATGCTGTTTATCCGTCTATGCACCAGAGAAAACGACTTTATTTTTTTTTAACAGCTGTGAGAGCTGTAAAGCACCCGCTACAAGACCAAAAGCGGTTAGTCGTTCGCATTTTTCAAGCGATTAATGACATCTCATCAAGCCATGACCCGAACCAACGGTTCTGAATAGCGCATGCATCGAAAGCTCTCATCCTTTAACTGAAATATGAATCAATCGATTATTATAATTGTTTTGCCTACGTTGTTAAGATAGGGAGGAAAACAAAACTCCCAATCTCAAAAAAAAATAATCTAGATCTTCGACCTTGAGGGCTAGATCAGTAAATTATCGTTTTCTTAAATCAGGTGTAGGCACCTTTAATTTCCCTACCAGTCACTGGATGGAGTCGCGAACGGTATGGGAATCCAGCCTCGTGCTGTGGTGACGTGTGCAAGCCCAGAAGAGTCCCGTTAGAAATTCTTCTCGAGAAGAAGAATCATAGATCGGCCTGTTTTATTTTAGACTCGGTGGAGAGCGGTACGGTTGAATGACTGGTAGGTTGGTGAGTTCGAAACTTAAAATTTTTTTTTTTATTAAAAATAGTTTGGTTATGCTGCTCAAAAGTGAATTCGAGAGCACATGGTTCATATATTGCAAGCGGCAATTTTGCATGAAAATTAAAGTTTGACCGGTGATTAAAAATTAAATTCGGTAGTGTGTAGCGCGATTATATCGTTCTTAAAATTAAAAATTAGGAATTTTGAAACAGAAAAATGGTTTGGTTATGCTGCTCAAAAGTGAATTCGAGAGCACATGGTTCATATATTGCAAGCGGCAATTTTGCCTGAAAATTAAAGTTTGACCGGTGATTAAAAATTAAATTCGGTAGTGTATGGCGCGATTACATAGGTCGTCAAATAAAAATTAGAATTTGTGATTATACAAAGATTGGTTACGGTACTCAATCTCGAATCCGAGATCACATGGTTCATATGTTGCGATCGGCAATTTTACAATCGGCGGCAGCCCTCAATTTATTACATCAATCACCAGGCGAAGACCTGACTAAGGGAGGCCGTGTCGTATGCGGTGGAATCCCTTCGCCAGGTAGGTTCGAGAAGTGTTTGTATCCGACCTTCTCCCCGGTAAGTTGATTTTTTATTAATTATTAAGGAAAGTACAAACGGAACTCGGCAATCTAGCGAAGTCATGACATTTATATTTCATGACTAATTTGATGAAGTCATGATCATTTTTGTTTCACGGATAAGTTGATGAAGTCATGAAAATTTTTTTTGCGGATAAGTTTAGTGAAGGCCTGAACATATTGTTTTGTCAACACCTGATTTAGGAAGTTGTACATACCGCCGGTTTACCTTTTTTTTTGAATTTGCAAACGGAACACGGTTAAGTTTAGAGACTTTATGAACATTCTCTACAACTGTTTTCTTTTTGTATGAAAAGTTCCTTACAATGAATCAGTAGTTAAACGGATCATTGGGGATGATTGCTGGAGCGATGACGACGGCGACGTGATGCTGCCCAAGCGAGTTATTGATCTCTTTTGTCTGCCTCTCCCATTTATGAGTATCCTCTACTTTCTTCCTTACCCTCAGTAAGGATCAATTTTCCACTTATGTAATAGTCATTGGCTTCCTCGAAGAGAATAGGGTATATGAAACCCTTAATCTCAAACCTCTTCGGCCAACCACCATGGTGCATATAAACATGTACAGTGAAGACTCTGTGACACGAACCCCCCCCACCGACGAGCTAGCACGTGCTAATGCTAGATGCACCACGTCACAGCTCGAGTCGACACACCTGGTACACACGTTGGAATGCTGAGAGTCGGTCTCTCCAGTTTCATCGTTCTGTATCAGTAAGGCCATGTCAAACACACACGGATGATAAGCCGACATGTCTACTGGCAGCCACCGTGTTATACAGGCCTTTCGTTACAGAACCCAATTAAAAGGGGAGGAGCAGTAATTAGAGTGCCTTCAGTGTTGGAGAGAGAGAAAGTAATTTCCAATAAAAAATTTGATGAATGTGGCCTCGATGTTTCCGTGAATGACAAGTTGGGCCCAAGAATGGTCCTCCAAAACGTCAATGCACACATCACGACGGAGGAATTAATGAGTGAAATTTACGAAAATCACATGAAAGGAAAATGTACTCAAGATGATTTCAAAAAAGGAATAGCGATTGTGAGCCGGCCTTCAAGAGGAGGGACTGATGCTGTGGCCAACATTGTTTTCGAAGGAAAGAAGAACATAATCTCGAAGCTCCTTGAAGCCGAGAGATTATATGTTAAATGGTATTCATATCGTGTAAAATTGCAGGATGAGATTCCACACTGCTATAGATGCCTTGGCTTCGACCATATGGCGAGAAACTGCAGGGCTAAGGCTAATATCTGCCACAGATGCTCTCGAGCTGGCCACACTGTGGCGAATTGTAGCTTCGAAGAGCATTGCAGAAACTGCGAGGCGAGGGGGTTGCCTGCGCATCACCGCGTACTTTCTCCCTCATGCCCAGTCTATGCCAATAAGGTGGCTAGGGTGAGGGCGAGACACTGAATTCGCGATGGCTCTACAATTTGCTCAGGTGAACTGCGAGATGGACGCCAATGCCCTCTTTCCGATGTGGTTCAGCAAGATTGCGGACGGAACGTCCAGCCATCGTGGACTGCGTCGTGGAGAGGAACTTGTCGATTGGATTCTGGCGAATGACATGTATGTCATGAACGAGCCGAGTGAGTCTTACACGTTCGACGGACCCAGGGGGTGAGCGACATTGACGTGACTTTGGCCAATCGTGCGGCGATGGTTTTTGAGTCTCGGTGGAGCATCAGTGCGGGATTGTAATAAATCCGGTCACACCTGATCGAATTTATTAACTCACACCATATATCGTCCCAACATAAATAATCTCGCGTTTCCCATACATATCTCGCTTCGACATTTTTCAATGTCAATTTTTTTTGGGCTCATATTTCTACTACGAGCTAGATTTCCACTTTTATCAAACGTAAACAACGCCGACCTGCCTCAATGGGATCGCGCTACGTTTATGTTTTATTTTCTCTAAGAAAATCCGCCGCACAAAAGACGACGGCTCGAAAGCAAGTACTTGGGATCATATTTCCCAACAACCTCTTCATATGCATATGATCGAACATGCATACATATCTTTCACCGCGGCAATAAATTACGAAACATCATTCCGATAATGTTTCGTACTTTAGACCCGTTGAACCTTAGCTTGAGGGTAAATTTATGATGACCGAAATGGGTCATCGCTTAATTTCATTTTTCTTTCGTACGATCAATAAATTATCGAATTTATTGAACCGACGAAAGAAATAGTGCTGATGCCGAACTACGTCGAAATGAGGGCGATTGCGAAAGAAATGGTAAGTATCGAAGGTGTAATGCGGAGGAGGATTGATCCCGACCGGGAGTCTGAGCCAAACCACCGACTAGGCGGGTTCGATCCTGGTCCTTAAAAATAAACCTACAAGGTATAAAAATAATAAATAAATATACAATAAAACGAGTCGAAACGAAAAGTATAGTGTTTTGATATAAGATCAACATAAGCGTGAGTGTTGTAAAGGGTTTACAACAGGATGGGGGACTAGCGATCACAGCCTAGTGGTCGTAAATCTTTCTTACGACCCGGCTGTGTGTGAAGGCGATCCCCTACGCGAGATCGCTTGGCGTACCAAGGGGTGTTCTTGAGAGGCCCACGGTGAACGCCTGAGGGCTGAGGCGAATGGGATGCCCTTAAGCGATTTCGTGCTGCTCGACTTGGATAGTCAAATTTTGACTATCCAAGAGTGGATGGTGCGGGTTAGTGATGACATGTTTCGGAGAATCCGTAAGGAAAATCCGAAGCGTGTCAAGTGGTGGAACGCAGAGTTGGCGAGGAAGCGAGCCCGAGTTCGGTCTCTGAGGAAGAAATTCCAAAGAGCACGTTCGAGGGGCCAATCTAATGCGCCCCAGCTTAAACTCGAATACCAGCGAGGCATGTACGAGTATCGTGCGCTGATCACGTCATCCAAGGAGGACGATTGGAAGCGCTTTGTCCGTGTGAATTCTCGTGATCCCTGGGGTCAAGTCTACAAGATCTGTAGGGGAAAGCGATCTGAGCCTAAAATGTGTGGCATTAATGTTGGAGGCAACATTATGTCAACATGGAATGAGTGTGTAAAAGCACTATTGGATGAATTCTTTCCGGAGCCTGAGCTGAGAGAAGCTCGCCATGATCGGGTAATGGTTGAAGAAGAGACCCCTCAACTTCAACTTGAACCCGAAGAGATTGGCGCCAGCTTCAGCAGCGTCAGATCCGGGAGGGCGCCTGGGGTCGACGGAATGACAGGCGAGATGTGTAAAAGCATCTGGCGTGCCATTCCTGAGTACGTAACTTGCGTTTTCAACCGATGCTTTAAGGATCGTGTTTTTCCTACAGGTTGGAAGATTGCACGAGTGGTTTTTCTCCTTAAGTCACCAGATAAGGTTAGGAGTAATCCTCGGTCTTACAGAGGCATTTCTCTTCTCCCGGTCCTTGGCAAGGTCCTGGAGAGGATTATGGTTCGAAGACTCGAGGAGAAAACTAACCATCTGGCGTCTGAATGGCAGTTCGGCTTCCGTCCCGGGAAAAGTACGGAGGATGCGTGGATGCACGTGAAAACTGGTGGAGGGAAACTCCAGAATTGAGCTTGAGCGTAAGGGTGAGGCTTTGATGTCAACCGTTCGGGAATGGGGTGTAAGAGTAGGTGTGGCGATATCGAGGGATAAGACGGTGACAATGATGCTGAAGGGCTCTTTGTCACAAAATCGTCATCCTTCGGTAAAGCTGGAGGGTAGAGGGCTCAGGTATGCGACGGAAGTCAAGTACCTGGGCATCAAGGTTTCTGAGCGGTTGGGATTTAAGCCTCATCTGCGAGAGCTCAGGGGGCGTCTCCTCATCAGTGTTAATCAGATCCGCAGGGTGTTGCATTGCGAGTGGTGCCTCTCCAGGCGATCTGTTCGTACCATATACGACTCGTGCCAGAGAGCAGTCCTGAGTGCATGTTTACCTGTATGCCGCACGGTTTCCACGGCGGCCATGCAGGTACTCATGGGTGCTCTGCCATTGGACTTGGAGGTGAAGCGCCGTGCTATCAGCTACAAGATCCGGAAGGAACTCCCATTGCTGGTTAGCGATTGGCTAACTTCTGACGAGGTTAGGGAGAGGAGCCTTTGCGAATGCAAAGAACTCCTCGAACTTAAGGTCACGTCATTGTGGCAAGCCAGATGGGACGGTACCGAAAAGGGAAGGGTGACGCATAAATTTATTGCGACCGCGAACTTTGCGAGGGATAACCGGGACTTTGACTTTTGTCTGAGTCTGGGTTATCTCTTGACGGGCCACGGCAGTATGAATGAATTCCTGTTCAGGGTGGGTAAGTCCGAAACGAGCGGATGTGCGTGTGGTGCACCGGTGGAGAGTTGGCTGCATATCCTGGCCGAATGTCCAAGATATGCAGACGTCAGACAACAGATGACATGGGGATTGTGGTGGATGGGGCGGGGCTGGACGTTGGGGGGTGCCTCGCCACAAGAGAAAGTTTCGAATGCCTCCGTGTGTTCGCACGGGAGGCGTTCAGAAGAAGAAGGGCGGAAGCAGGTCAGGGTAGGGCATAATTGTTGAAATACTTGGTGTTGTGTCGTCTTGTCCGTCCCCTAAATGTTATATGTTTCCTTTTACACGCAAGGAAGGGATAACTTCGGTTATCGAACACCGGGTGAACGACCAAGGTCAATTCCGGTATTACCTTTTGAGGAGTGCCGTCCCCACGTACCTGAAGCGGAGTGTCACCAGTCACGAGTTGCAAGGAACTTAACTGGTAGTAATTTTCGAATTACGAGCCTGATCAGAGGTTTCTGTACCACGGGTGTCGGGGAGTAAGCTCAAAGCAAAATTGGACGTTACATTTGTTACCATCGAATGGTAAGAGATCCCGACTGGGCGCTACTGGGAGTAAGGACGGCGGCCGGCGCTGATGGAGCGGCGGTGAATTTGGCGGCGAGTTCGGCGGCAGCGTAGTGTTAGTGTTGGAATAGATGTGGGCGAGTGCGGAAGTTATTTAAATAAAGGCGAGATTAAAAATTCAGAAATTGCTGTGTATTTTTTTATTAAGAGGAGTAGTTCGAGTTTTTGAGAATTTCATTCAGCGGTAACACATTAACAAAATTCCTTTAAAATTGGAAGTGTGCTAATTAGTTGCATATGTAAATTTTCAAGTTTATTATAATTATTTTTTTAAATGGATTTTATGAATAGTTCTCAATTTTTGTTTTATAGTATTTAAGTTTGCTCCAATGACTACAATAATTGAAAAATATAAAAAGTATGAAATGGTAATATGTTATATATTTTGTTTAATTTTTTTGTTTGAAATAATAACTGTGCTAATTAGTTGCATGCCACTGTAGTTTAACCATATTCTTATATTTATTTTTAATTTTATATTTACATTTAATTCATTTAATTTATGATTGGTTATTGCATTTTTACACATTTTTATCTTTGCAATAATATTATTAACTTTAATTTACAATGGAGTCAAAATTGGAACACCGACCGAGTCGGACGTGTTTTATTAAAAGCACCTGGAGTAACGACTGGACCTCCAAATATTCATTAATTCTAATTCTTTTGTATTTTTTATGGTCAGTGGTATATTATAACCAGTCGACTTTTGTAAATAAACAAATAAATAAAACCTAAATGTAACTATGGGAAAGGTAACGTTAAGCAACTCTAACAGTAATTTCGGACTGGGAGCCATTCACTCTAGACACGATTTAGACCCGAACCAAGAAAATCGTCCAAGCGAATTAATCGAAGAAACATTTGGAATTTTTCGGTGGTGTTTCTCGAGGCTCATAACCTCCAAATTTACAAGCGGCACCTGCCGGTTCCGACTTGTCTCCTCCGTCGGCAACGAAAAGATCGACCCCAACTAGCACCGGGAAGAAAAAGCGGAGTATGGGAAAATTTTCCGTCAATTCTAAATCATCGTCAAATAGCGGCTCGAAAGAAGAAATCAGTTTTTTAAACGAATTTAATCTCGCAAGGAGAAAGCTACAAGGTGGGCGACCTTGAGAGTTAAACAACATGCAACATCGATCGGAATTCGGATGGAAATCGCTCTGGCGGCCGACTCTACACAGTAACTATTTTTGTATGATTGGTTTTTTTGTTTCTTATTCTTGTATTCTTCGATTCATTGGTTTTAATTTTTTTAGCGAAGTAACCTGCAGAGAAAAGGGAATAAAACGAAACGATTTCCGCGCTGCTTCTCAGCACGAAGCTAGCGCTATTAAAATGCATTTTAGTCTAGTGCACGAATTAATTCTTGCTTGAGAGAGGAATATAAAATGCAAAGAACACGAATGTAGGATTTTTAAAATGAAAAGGAAATTAAATTAAGGATGCGAAGATGATAAGTAAGGTTAATTTAGTATTTGAAAATCAAGACACTTTAAATTTTGAATTTGAAAAGGAAATTAAATTAATAATTTGAAGAGTGAGAAGTAACGTTAATTTAGCATTTCAAAATTGCAACCACATTAAATTTGAAATTTGCCAATTGAGAGAAAATGAAATTGGAATTTGAAGAATGAGAAGTAAAGTTAATGTAGTATTTGAAAATTGGAACAAAATTAAATTTAGAATTTGAAGATGAAATGAAGTTAAATTCCTGACGTGACTAACTGAAAAGGAATGATTTTTGTTGTGATATCCCTAGATTTTTTTTTGGAAATAATAATGCGTATGTGAATTAAAATGAAACGCTAGATCTTTTCAATGAAAGAGCCCCTCTAACCTCCACAGATCCTCCTCCTTTCTTTTGGGGCCATACGAAGAAGTTTTTTGTGGAAGATGTATGGCTTAGGTTGGGTGGGAAGGTTAGCGTCACACCATCAGACGCCGTCGTCGAGACATCTGGTCGGTTTAATATCCGTGACCAGATGAAATCCCTTTTTTTGTTGTACTCCCGTATTGGGTAAGACGACGCGGCGAGCTCAAAAGCTCGCGATTCTTTTGTTATGACAGGCCAGTGTGTTTCATGACATTCTGGTGCAGCGAAACCCACCACGACTCCCGCAGCTGGACCCGGCATCAAGCTAGCGCGTCGCACCAGCACAAAGAATGTCACTGAGATGGATGTAGGTGGATCTCAGCCCAGTCAATCACGAACCTTATAATCCCTTGCAGAAGAACCGATGCAGGTAAACAATTCCGACACATACAGACAAAACAACTTCAGAAATAGAGATTATAATCCAGAACCTATGGATACAAATTTTCAGCGAATTGCCTCGGAAACCCTTTGCCAATAATTAATTTAAAAATAGAAAATGAAGTGAAATATAGACAGAAATTATCACCCCTATAATAAGAGAATAAGTTTAGACAACCCCATAATAGTAAATGGATTAGGTGGCACATGTCATGTCACAGAAAAATAAAATCCAATATGCATATGATAGCTCGCAAATTAAAAATGTTGATTTGGTAACACTATTTAACCGCGAATAGGTGAACGAAATGAACGATAATCTGGCGATGAATTAGGTTAGCGAAGAATGGGGCATTAGTTCTTGGCGCGTGCGAGTAGTTAGCCGTGTAGAACCTCGTCTCTTCGTGAGGCTCTGACCTTCAAAAATTATCGGTGCTCTGTTATCAGAAGTGGGATCGCCATCGCGAAATAAGAAAACTAATTAATTTGTGTTAAGTGCTAGTTTAACTACAAATTCGGAAAAAAAAGAAAGTGTAAGAATGAGACGATCGGTGAATGTCGGTTCTGGCGCGGGTTGGAGTGAGAGAGATGTGAATGAGAGTGTAGATTCTGTGGTCGTACAGAATACTTTTAATCAAGGTGGAAACGTTGGATCGGAAAACGCAACCGTGCAGGATCGTTCATCAAATTCGCAAACTTCAACGCCAAATATTTCCGACTTATTCCAAGAATTTATGCTACGCGCGGCTGGTTCTCATATAACGCCGACACCAATACCACACCAGTCAGATTTACAGTTTGTACCTTTTGATCCGGACAAATCGGCCGTTAGTATTGTTCAATGGTGTATTGGTGTGTACGTGTCGCGAAACGATTGTTCGGACTTTGAGATTTTATCGCGTGTTGGTATGGCGCTGCTAGGGAGAGCAAAAATCTGGTACTCTCGCTACGGCACCCAGGGAATTGCTGAAAGAGATACCCTCTATTAATTGAAGTTGAATAAAATATACTTTCAAATTATTTATTACATTCAAGAAAATGTACTTTTTTTATTAATAATTTTATTATGGAAATATTGTTTATTATTCTTAAATACTGAGAAATTATGGTTGATTTGGGTTTGAATAAACTTAATTCTTTTGGTAAGCTAGCTTGTTTTAGTAGTTATAATGAAAAAAAGAAATCAAAGGCAAAATGGACCAAAAGTGAGTATGTGTGAAGAACAGATATTTTTCGATGGCTGTGATAGCTCAGTTGAGAGTTGTGTAAAGCTGGTGGAAGGTCGATGGATATAGATAAGATCGTTTGATCCTCTGAGCTATGGTTAAGACATTATTGGATATAGCCAAGATCGTTTGATCCTCTGAGCTATGGTTAAGACGGTCTTGAATATAGATAAGACCCTGTCGTCCACTGAGTTACTAGGTGTGATGAATTTGCAGGCATAATCGAGAGATTATTGAGAAGATTATTGAGATTTGGATGGATATATGATCAGTTAATTGTCAAAAATAGTAGTGTTGTTAAGGCTATAAAATTGTTTTGCGGAAATTGGTTCGTATAAATAAATGCATCTTGAGAACGTGATGCATGTCCGGATGGTCGTGATAGCTCGCAAATTAAAAATGTTGATTTGGTAACACTATTTAACCGCGAATAGGTGAGAAACGAGAGAAATGAACGATAATCTGGCGATGAATTAGGTTAGCGAAGAATGGGGCAGAAGTTCTTGGTGCGTGCGAGTAGTTAGCCGTGTAGAATCTCGTCTCTTCGTGAGGCTCTGACCTTCAAAAATTATCGGTGCTCTGTTACATACACTATTAAAGCAAATACGAGAAATGATAAAAACCGAGGAGTATTTAAATAAAGAAGAAGAAAGAGCAGTATGGTTAATTTGCGAAGAATAGCAGGATTTTTTCTACTTACCTGGAGAAGGGCTGACCTATACGGACGCAATACGGCACAAAATACCAATACCCACGAATCACCCACCTATCAATCAAAAAAATGTACCGATTACCTGCAACTCAAAAGGATATAATACAAGAACAAGTTCATGACATGTTCAAACAAAGAATAATAACACCAAGCAGGAGTCCTTGGAACACACCCTTACTGGTAAGCACCAAAAAGAGCTGGAGCCGACGGAAAGAAAAAATGGCGAGTAGTAATGGATTTCTGAAAACTCAATGCCATCACCATTGGGAACGCTTTTCACTTGCCAAGAACCGAAGATATATTGAACCAGATGGGAAATGCCATCTACTTCACCACTTTAGATCTTCCTAGTGGTGTAACGGTAAGCGGCAAGTATTATCGCGGTAGTAATAAAAATCTCGTTGCCTCAATTGAATTTTGCCGCCCAACTCTATTTTCAGTACAAGAATTCCCCAACCACGGAACTTTTGATCAGAATTTGCACGATCGGTACTTGCCTGGCAATACCAAAAAGGAGAGCTTTTGGTGATCATGTGGAGGTCGGTACGACGAGAGAACTGGTTTCTTCCTTCTTGATCTAGCCGTGGCCGAAGTAGGTCGCAAGAATAAAACCAGAGCAAAGTTTTTTTGAGATTTTTTTTTTTGGCGTGCGCAAATCAAAACGTGTTCGGTGGTTTTCTTTTTATTTTTACCAAGTAGTAAGCGGGTAGACCGCAGTGTTTTGTTTTGATCTTTTCGTGTAAGGAGAAGGAAAAACATAATACCGTGCACGCCAGCCGGTTCGGCGAAGTAGTAAAATTTGGCGACTTAACGGTATCAAAGGCCGGGTTCCATGGAGCCGGGTGGATTTTGATTCCATAAGCCACGAGAAGGTCTGTGGACGACTTTCTCGCCAAGTAAGTGAAGAAAAAAGGAAGATAAAAGAAAAACCAACGGAGATTTGTTTTTCTCAACCCACGTGTTCCAAAAAGAAAGAAAAAAAGAAAAGAGGAACAAAACCTCAAAATCCACGAGATGAAGAAGATTGCCTCCATCGCCCACGTGTCTCCCTTATAGAAACGAGAAAACCTACGTCTCTCACCCTATAATTGACATCATCGAATTCTCAAGGTAATTTTATATGATCAAGGAAATGATCCGTATGCACAATCATATTATTTATGTGGAATTATTTATGCCACGATTCTTTATCAGAGATACTACAATTTAAGGTTTTGCTAATTTTATATGATCAAAGAAATGATCTGTATGACACAATCGTATTATTGTTGCGGAATTATTTATGCCACGATTCTTTATTAGAAATACTACAAGTTAGGGTTTAGTTAGTTTTAGATGATCAAGGAAATGATCGGTATGACACAATCATATTAGTTATGTGGAAGTATTTATGCCACTATTCTTTATCAGAAAGCTCTCAAGATAAGGTTTCATTAATTTTAGAGGATCAAGACAATAGATCGCCTGGCAAACTGATTATTTGGGAATTTACTCTTCTCACGGAATGTCACCAAAACAGTATATTTAGGTTCGCTATTATTTCTTACTGTGTGAACTATTAAATTTTAGTAGTGTTGGATTTGAGGTCACAGCAAGCAACTCGGGTATTTCTGAATTCGGTCTCCGCTTCGAATTTTAAGACGGTCTTATTTGATACGGTATATGATCTTGCTGCGGTTTCTAAACGACTATTCGACTAGCCCAGATGAAACGCATGAGAATAGGTATAGAATATTTAGTCAACGGTTGACAAAAGCCCCCTGAATTATAGTAAGCTTTGCCAATATAGGCTCGCTATTGTCGTATAGGAACGACTCCTCCACGATTAGTTATAGTTTTGTTAAATTTTTTTTTTCTCTTTTCGCAAGGTAGTAAGCCAAAAATAAATTGTTGCGTCCATAATTTCTGAGATTGCTTGTTTGTCTCCAGGACTATAACCAGCCAAGCTACTGTCACTTGCTACATTGTCGCAAATACCCTTCACCCGAGTGCCTGTAATTCACCTCATTGTACGACAGATTCTTGAGGTGTTCTTCAAATAATCGCCAAACCAAAATGTTTCCTATGAGGGATCTCTAAGAAGGCGAGCGATGGGGAGGTTGTTGGGGCAGGAAAGATGGAGACCTTATCCTGCCAGGTTTAGATTACAGTTTCTTAAAAAGTGTGCCCCGCCCATTTGAGAGGACGCCTCACTCGACCCCTTACTCAAAGTAAGGATCACCCACGTCTAAATTTCCCAGTCCTTGGCTTCCTCGGAGAGGATAGGGTTCGGGAAACCCTAATTCTCATACCTCTTCGGCCAACCCCCTTGGTGCATATTAACTTGTACAGTGGAGACCGTGTGACAAGAACCCCCCCCCCCCCCCCCCCGCCGACGAGCTAGCACGTGCTAACGCTAGATGCACCACGTCACTAAGTTCCTTCGATCTGTGTCAGTAAGGTCGTGTCAAACATGCACGGATGACAAGCCAACAAGTCATTTGGCAGTCACCGTGCTATACAGGCCTTTCGTTACAGTGGTTATCACGAAGAGAAAACAGCGTTCAGTACACCCTATGGACACTACAAATTCCAACGATTGCCGTTTGGGCTCAAAGGAGCCCAAGCTACGTTTCAGCGAACTGATATAAAGCCACCTCTTCTACTTACCATGTCTCAATCAATCATCCAATTCTTTATCATATCGTATCAATCATATCATTATCTTCAAGTCTCAGTACGTCTCAATCTTATCAATACCCTAAATCCCATTCTAAATCTTATTCTCAAATTCTATTTGTTACATTACGATATCCCATAAATTACCAGATCTCTAAAAGTACTTACACATTTCCTTTCCCACAAGACCCAACACGATGTGCACATGTAAGTACTTATCATGTTGCGTACTTTTCGTATTTCGTCTAGCGCAACTCTAAACCTCCTAAGAGATAAGCGTTCTAAGTGCTTACCACGCACAATAAATCCATGGCATGTCCCACGCTCGGTTGGAGTCCGTTAAAAGAAATATGTTTATCTTGCAGATAATATTTCTTTTACTTAATTGTTTTATGTTTGCGATCTTGCATGATGACTCGATCGCGACACTCTAGTATCGACTTTAGAGCCGACAACAGCTACTCCGCGTCTTAATACTAAGTCCTCTCCGCGTTGTAAATCAATAAACACCCTGCATCTTCCGAATCTCAATTGTTCTACGCTGAATCGATCAACCTAGAACCCCGAATCTTACCCCGTGTCGTAATCGTAAGAATCGTCCGTTAAGATAATCTCCGGATCTTCCCCGAGTCGTGCTTGTGAAAATTAAAAACTAACACACATATTTTAATGATAAGTGTTTTAAATTCAATTAATGATTAAATGTGTACTTTAATATAATACATTAATCGTCGCACAGAAAAGACGTGTTTGATTTAAGCTCCGCATATTTTAAAATTTATTTATATTAAAAACGAATCGTTTCAATTTTCGCTGTTGTGTTCGACCGACGTGCTTTAATTTATTTTATTGACTTTGTAGTGTTATTGCACAATTGAATACGTTTGATAATGTCTATCAATATTAAAAATAAAAAAAAAACGGCAAAATGTGTGACTCGGTCAAGTGCATTTCGGTTGAAGAAAATAACTTAATTAAGTGTGATGGGCCAACATGCCAAAGGTTCTTCCACGCGATTTGTGTCGGCGTTAGCAGAACTTTGCGTTTAGCAACACCTTCAAGCGGACTTAAATATTATTGTGAAACGTGTGCGGATTTCAATAATTCGGTCATTGTGTCATTAAAGTTATTGGAAAAAAATCAACAAAGAATTGATGATTCTTTGAATGCAATGGACGCATTTATAATAAGGCAAAATTCGGCCTTGAATGCCTCGATTTCAAATTCAGATAGTAGTGCGCTCAATTTAGATGTGGCTCTGCAGCCTCTTATTGCTAAAGTTTCCTCATTGTGTGGCAGTATGGAGCAGCTACGATCTACTGCGGTCTCTCGGAAATCATTTGACTCATCAATTGAATCATTGGTAGAAGCAATTGAAAATCTTGCGTCACATTTCCAAGCAAGTTTGGAGGAAAATAAGAATAAAGTTTTTCGGCCGCTCCAAGAAAGAATTGACGGTTTGTTAACTGCCTTTGACGAATCCCGAATTCAATGGGATGATAAGCTGACAGCTGCACTATCTCGTCTTGATATGGACTCACGTCGCAATTTTAGACCCGATATTTTTCTCGACGATGCCAGTGAGAGATTAACAACATCTGGTGTAAAATACATCATAAATAGTGCAGTGCAGGATATTCGGGAGTGCATTCTTGGTATGGAAATCTCGGCAGCTCCAGTTAACTCCGTATCTCCTTCTCCTCCTCCACACGCTTCGGTACCTGCACCTGAAACAACGAAAGTAGTAGCTGATTCTCAGATCTCTGCAGTTAATTCTAAAGAACTTGGGGATTCATCAAAGCAGCTGCACTTGACTCCAAATGGTTTAATTAAGGACAATGAAGGTTGGCTATATGTAATTAGGAGTAAGAAATGGTCAAGTGTAAATACAAATATAAGTAGCAGTAAGAGCAGTAAGAAAAGAAAAAATAAGAATAAGCGCAAGTCATCAGTTCCCCATTCGCGTGATTTTTCACACAATTCAAATAAATTTTCTATTCTGGACCGAACACCTATAACTCAAAGTCTTCCTACTCCTCCTTCTTTCCCTCAGCTCTTCATATCTCAATCCATTTTACCCACAAGTCGGACACAGGTATCTCAGCTACCTTCTAATTTTACTCGTCCATCGCAAACTGCATCTCATGTGCATTATGAACATGGTAACAATTTTAAAAATAATAATAACAAAAAAAAAAGTATAATAGCAAAAGAAATTTTGACTTTGAAAATAGATCCAAGAACATAAATAAAACCTCCTCCCAAGTCGATATCGTGGAAAAAAGGAGCTCTAATAAATCTTTAGCGAATATCAGATCCGACGAAACCAATAAAGTCTCACATTGTAGGCAGATTCCTGTTGATACTTCTAGTCCTACGATAATTTTGTGCGTGGTGACACTATAAACCCTTATCCACAAAATTCCTCTAGAGCTACATCCCTAGTTAATAATGCACCATTCCTAGACCCGGTTCTACCACCTGTTGTGAAGCTCACTATAAACTCTGAGGGTTCTACCGAAAATAGATACCTTCTGTCTCGGTTAAGAGATCACCGAATTTTTGATAATGTACGGCTGTATCTTGCTTATCTACATAATAAATCGGACTCGACATGCATAAATGGGAAAACTAGGACCAGCACAATACTTTCCATACAGCAAGAAGGCCTTCCAACAGACTTTGAAAACTTGCGACTAATATATACACGCTTTCATGAGCAGTTTAGTCTCTCTCCTGAGCAGGTTCAGAAAGATCTCGAAGCTTTTCGTTCGCATGTTTCTTCTAGGCACATCTCTGATCTTCAAAGAAGTCGTGAAGATCACAATAGATTTTTTCGTGCCTAAAGTTATTAATGATTTCAGTGCGGTTGCGCCTTCGAACTCTGTTAATGTTGATCTTTCGCGCGACCTTCGTCATAACATAGGCAGGAATTTGTGTAACCTTAGGCATGTAAGAACTAATCTTTTAATTAATGATAAAGAATTGAATTTTTATTTCCACAATATGTCGGGAATGAGAAGTTCTCTGCCTCAATTTCGTAATGATTTGGCTAACTGTCCATATGACATTACAATGATTACTGAAACTTGGCTCCTAGCTTCGCATTTAGACGCGGAGATCATCCCTTCTGGATGGTCTATTTTTCGGAAAGACAAATTTGAACCAATTCATCTGGCTGATCAGCGTGGAGGTGGTGTCTTTATTGCAGTAAACAATAAGCTCTCTAGCTATCCCATATCGGTTCAGTTGCCAACTAATGCTATTTTTCAGGTTTGCGCATGTAAAATTCAATTGCTAGATCGATATCTGGTGTTAGTCTGTTTTTACATACCACCTGATTCTACCGAGCAGCACTATGCTGATCTCGCAGCATCCATTAAACTTATACATTCATCTATCTTTCCCGGTGATGATTTCTTGTTGTATGGCGATGCAAACCTAAGTGGTATACGATGGGAGGTCAGTGAAATTTTTGAATCTGTGTTTGACCCACTTAACATAAGTAATCATCAAATTACATTTTTAACTGAAATTCACTCACTTGGTTTGTTTCAAATTTGTGATAAAATCAATAATTTCGGAAATGTATTGGATCTTATTTTCACTAGCTTTACTTCAAATTTTTCATTTGCTGAAGCAACATCCACATTGACTAAAAAGACGAGTATTTTCCACAAAATACTTACATTAAATTATTTCTCTTCAAAACATGTTTCTCGTAATGATTCTAACAAGACCATATCATACGATTTTACTAATGCAGACTATGAAATGATTAATTTTGAAATCTCCAACTTAAAATCTTCAGACAATATTACAGATGTGAATGTTATAGCCGATAACCTCATTGCCTCGTTAATACGTATAATAGATAAGCACACACCTAAGCGCATTAGTACAAAGTTATCTTGTTCTCCTGTTGAGTTGTCGCCCGCGAAAACTCGGGCTTGCGATCTTAAAAAAAAAAAAAATTTTTTTCTAAAAAAAAAACAACATCAATTTAAAGGTTTGAAAGCCCTGAGATGAATAGAGGTTCGCAATCCCGGAGTTCTTCGACATAGCAACCGAAACAATAATGCAAGTACCGTTAGCAGTAGTTGCCGGCTGAAAGAAGCGGGAGTTTCAGTTTGGCAGTCGGTTTGAAATGGTCGTCGAGGATCGAGCTCGTTGCGCGGCAGTTGAGTTTTTTTGCGAGAAAAATCAAAGGAAATAAAAAGAATTTCGATCGTTTAGTCAAGTTTACCAATTTTTTTCGAAAAAAAAAAAAAAATAAAAAAAAAAAAAAAAAACCCGAAACGAAAGAACGCGTGCCTGTTACCCCGACAATTTCCAGTTAGTTTTTGTTCTCGTGTGATCTTGTTCGAAACGCGGATCAGTCCATTTGAGAAAATCGGGAATTTTCAGTTCGGGGAGCGCGCATCCTGAATTCTGTGATTGAGCTCGGCAAGAGCATTTGCTTAGTTTTATACCTCGACTACAATTTTTCTTCGAGTCGTCATAACCTTTTTGCAATTCCGCATCGTCTTGGCATGTGTGGCTACCTACCATCACGCGGGTGTCTTTTCGTTCATCACAAACCTCGTGGTTCCTCTGCACGTGTCTGAAAAGAAAAGGAAAGGCGAAATCGCCGCCGTACGCGAGTGTTTGACGCCGAAATTTCCGATTATTCGTTGTTTTTTTTTGGTTGTGAAAGTTTCGCATATCCCTGGTGGTGCCTAATCAAATCAATTTGCCTTCGTCGACAAATACCGTCTCGATAAAATTAAATGAGTTGAAAATTAAAAATGAACGAACCGCATGAATAAATTAAATAGTTAAAAAAATTAAAAATGAACGAACCGCATGAATAAATTAAATAGTTAAAAAAAAAAAAAAATTAAAAATGAACGAACCGCATGAATAAATTAAATAGTTAAAAAAAAATTAAAAATGAACGAACCGCATGAATAAATTAAATAGAAAGAAAAGAAGAAAAGAATTTAAAAATGAACGAACCGCATGCATAAATTAAATAATTTAAAACTAAAAATAAACGAAACGCATAATGAATTAAATGAATTAAGAAAAAAAAAAAATAAATAAAAGAATTTAATTTCACCTAACAAAACTAAGACAGACAGGACTGACGGACGGACGGACGGACGAACTTAAAAGTGAAATAAAGAAAGTTTTTTTTGTTCTTCATCGTTCATCATCGTAATATGGGGTAAGTTTTTTTTTCATTGTTTTTTTTTCTCTCTAGATTTGTTTTCATTCGCGATATTTCGATTTGTTTTATTGTTGAATGCAACGTAGTGTAAATTTTTTTTCCTCTTTCGGATAAGATGTTTAAAGGCTAAGAGAGCCATCTTAGAATGAACCCGAGCGCTTAGCTCCTTTTGCCCCGAACCTCGACATGGGGCCACGACCAAAAATAATTTTTTTTCAAGGAAAGTCGTGGCTGAGGTAGGGAGGGCAGAAAGGGCGCTAAAAACCATCTTAGCGCCCTAACACAAATCGCGAAGTCGGCAACTCCATCGCTTCATGGTCTTTCACGACCACTGGGGAAAATTATCCCAATTTTCACCCTAACCCGGAGTAAGCCGACACGAAATTTTTGTTATACAGGCCATGGGTTTTATGGTCTGATTAAGGAACAAGTACCCCCCCACACTGCCGTAGCTAGTCCCGGCCGCCAGCAAGCGTGTCGCTTCCGTTCCTTATTCAGCCACCAATTCGGAAGTAGGAGGAATTGGCCCTTTCTTGTCCCGAACATTGACGTTTTCGTTTCCCTTCAGAATTATTTTGGCTTTAAGTCAAAATAATTCGTTCCGCCGGCCTAAAACATAACACTCCGCACATGGATAAAAGCCTTAGAGTACTGCGCAACAAGCGCAACAAGGCCTACAGGAAATGGACTAAATCTAAATCAGTTAATGATCATACCAAATTTCTGCATCTACGCGAACAATTCGAAATTTGTGAAACGGAAGCCTTAGCACTATATAACCGTAAAATAGTAAATAGCTTGATTGACCGCCCTAAATTGTTTTGGCAACACATCAACGACAAGCGCGGTACAAGTGGCTATCCGGCTTGGTGTTCGCACATCTTCCGATCCTAAAATAATTGCAAATCTGTTCGCCAACCACTTTAAATCCAAACTTACCAAGCCTTTTAACTTTGATCCTGGCAAGTTTTCGCATATTCCTGTTCATAATGAAAAGATAAGTGATGTGATCCTAACTATTGATCAAATTACTTCAGCGTTGGTTGATCTAAATATTAATAAAGGTGCTGGACCTGATCTTATTCCCCCAATTTTCTTGAAAAAAACCGCCTATACTGTATCTCGGTTATTGTGTCCCTTATTCAATTCTTCCCTTCAACAATCTATATTTCCTATATGTTTTAAATCAGCGCATATAACGCCTATTTTGAAGTCTGGAGATAGATCGGACATTCGTAACTACAGGGGTATAAGCATTTTATCGTCTATTGGTAAGGTTTTTGAAAAACTAGTTGCGGAAATATTAGTTGATATCGTTAGTCCTATTATCCATCCTTGTCAACATGGTTTCTTAAAGGGCAAGTCAACTGTCTCTAATCTGTTGGAATATTCTACCTTCATTAGACAAAAATTGGGTAATAGAACCCAGGTTGATTCTGTCTACACTGATTTTTCTAGCGCTTTTGATGTTGTGGACCATGGTTTGCTACTTTTCAAGTTAGAGCGATATGGTATAAGAGGTGTTTTTTTGAAGTGGTTGCAGTCCTACTTGATGGATCGTACACAACAAGTTAAATTCTCATCACATCTGTCCAAAACGACTGCAGTCTCCTCTGGCGTTCCTCAAGGTAGCATTCTGGGCCCCCTGTTATTTATAGTTTTTATTAATGACGTGCCATTACTTTTGAACAATTGCAAAGTATCTTTTTACGCTGATGACTTAAAAATCTTCAGAACTATTGACTCAAATCAGGATTGTCTTATATTGCAAAACAATATTGACATCTTATCTGATTGGTGTTTGAATAACGCTATGCAGTTAAACGTTAAAAAATGTGCAGTAATAAGCTTTTCTAGAAAAATAGCCGGCTCTTTGAAGTTTGACTACAATATTAATAATGAAAACTTAAAACGAGTCTCTCAAATTAAAGATCTTGGAGTAATATTTGACGAAAAATTAAATTTTAAGTCCCACATAGATAAAATCTCAAATAGTGGCATGGCTATGTTGGGTTTCTTAAAAAGGAGAGTCAAGGAATTCAATGACCCGCATTTATGCAAAACTCTTTTCTGTACGCTGTTGTTGCCTCTGCTCGAGTATGCAAGTGTTATCTGGTCTCCTTCCACTCAGACTGACTCGTACAGGGTTGAAAGAGTGCAGGTTCAATTCCTTCTGTTTGCTTTAAGAAGTCTGCACTTTGATAGCTACTGCTTGCCTTCTTACAAGTGCAGGCTACTTTTGCTAAACATGACAACTCTCGAGAAGAGAAGAGAGCTTGTTTCGGCTACCCTTGCTTTTGATTTGATTAGGTGTAACATGATTTCTGACGAGCTCCTTTCGCGCTTTATTTTTGTTGACCATCGGTTCAGTTTTCGAGACAAAAGAATTTTGAAAGTGGAAATTCATTCTTCGAACTTTATGATGAATGATCCTATTTCTAGAGCCATAAATAACTTTAACTTACATTCTGACTGCTATAATAGTGTTTCAGCAAGAGATACATATAAAGAAAAAATTTTGACTAAATTTAAGACATTGTTTGTAAAATAATATATAAAATAATATGTATTAAGATAATTACTCATTAATGTCTCTTGTTCTGTATAATTTGATAATTTTTGCAAGTAGTGGTAAGATCTTCGTTTTAAATTTTTTAAATTTTATAGTATTAAGTGTTAAATAGTATTAAGACATTTGTAAAATAGGCTTAATTTGTCTGTATATATAAAAATAAATAAATAAATAATAATTAGTGCGTAGGATTTAATAATAAGCAGATGAAATTGTTTGAAACCGTTTTTCGAATGAAAATAAGTGAGAGAAGTGAAAGGTAAGACAACAGGACCTCTTACGTGCGCTAGTGCACCTATTTTACAGGTACGCAACAGAACCATGAATCATATCCTTACAGGAATACAAGGAATTAAATGCTTCGTGTATCTAGATGACATAGTATTATACTATACGGAAAGAGCATAACAGATCATAACAATAAATTGAAGCAAATTTTCAGCAGACTACAGGATTATAATTTGAAATCACAACCTGAGAAATGAAATTTGCTTCGGAGGGAAGTCGTGTGCAATCTTCAACGCGAAAAGCCTCGATTCACCTGCTCTTGCTTCGAATTTGATTCTAAAGTGCAATTGAGTGAATTTCGTGCATGGTGCTACTACTACCTAGTCGTGCCATAAGTTCTGTCACACGTATATGGGCAATTTTTGTATAAATGAAAAAGAGTTTTTGACAAAGGAAAATATATTTTATTTTGGCATACTAATGGAAGTAAAATAAGCAACAAATTATTCAAAGTGGCCGCCTTTAGCCTTAACACAGCTCTTTAATCTGTTGGGCCAGTCATCGATAGCAGTACGCACTGTTTCTAGCGGAAAATTAGCTACTGCTTCTGTCAAAGATCGCTTAAGGCTCTCGATATTTGGGTGTCGTCTCGTGCACACCATGGACTCTAACTCCGCCCACAGTTTGTAGTCCAGGGGATTCAAATCTGGGCTCCCAGAAGGCCATTCCGTCGCCCTTATAAACTGTGGAATATTGGTTTCCAACCACGCTTGTGTGGTTCGAGCTTTGTGGGCTGGCGCAGAATCTTGCTGGAAAACCCAATGTCGATTGTTGAATAGCGTAGAGTTCAGCGGCTTCACACATCCCTCCAGGATGTCCGTTTGATAATTTTTCGCTGCAGTTTTTACGCCTTTTTCGCAAAAATGAAGCTCGGTGACCCCTTCGTAGCTGACACCCCACCATACCATGACTGATGCTGGATGATGTCCTCGCTGTACCCTAGTGGCAACTTCTCGGGCTTCTATGGAGCTGTGGGCATACACCTTATCATTTTGGCGGTTGAAATGTTCCTCCACCGTAAAAATTTTTTCATCGGTAAATAAAATTTCTCGATGTTTGTTGTTGCCGTACCGCCGAAGGAGCTCTTTCGATCTGGTGCTCCTAATTTGCTTCAACTGCTCAGTCAGCAAATGTCCCGTTGATCGTCGAAAGGCACTCATCCCGAGGTCAGATTTTATGATACGAGACATACTTCGGGTGGAGATGTTCATCTCTCGAGCCATGATTCGTTGTTTACGAAGCGGATTTCGACGAATTCGACTCTCGACCGCTTTGATGGCAGCAGAAGAACGTACATCACGCGGACGTCCAGAACGAGGTCGATCTTCAATAGTCTGGATCGCGTTATATCTCTGGATCGCACGATACACAAATCTTTGCGTTATTTTTAACGGGCACAACAACTTGAAAATTTCACTCGCGGATTTTCCACACTTATGTAGTGCAATCACTGCAGTTCGGTTTTCTATTACACCCCATTCCATCTTCACACGTTAACGAACACACTTTAAATGACCATCAACTGTCAACAACATTATGGCGTTTATAAAACTGGCCGATATTGAAATGTCACTCATAAAATAAAGTTGTTGCCAATGTGAGAAATTATGTGACAGAACTTATGGCAGGACTAGGTAGAAACGTGGCTTCCACCATCTTTATTCCAGCGCCCACCGAAATGGGAAGCTCTTATTCTATTTCGCCACGGGATTCCGCAATTCGTTCAGTGGGAATTTGGGCCTGAGGTCCTTTTTCCGTTGTTCGCAATCTTGTGTTGCTTCGAAGCTAAATTTGTGCTATGTGAAGAGTAAAGAAAAATAGTTTTGTGCAATCTTTTTCCGGTGATTTTGGTTTTTTTCGCTCTAAAAATTCAAACATTCCGGAAATGCGATTCGCGCCTTCACGGTTCGCGAAATTTTTTTCGTGCGCCATCGCACAACTACGAATTCCAACGAATGCCGTTTGGACTCAAAGGAGCCCCAGCTACGTTTCAGCGAACCATGAATCATATCCTTTCGAAACTTTGGAAAATATTTTGAACGCCGCATACACCCCGAGGAAAACTGTAAATGAATCGCGAGATGAAATTATGTCCTGTAAACAACGACCAGGGGAAACTTTAGATGAATATGCTGCACGAATTGGAAACCTATGGAGGCAGTTGAAGGAGGCCGTGAAGGGAAAATATCATGGTGGGGACAGGGGACTACTACCGGAATTAGAGAAGGATGCCATAACAACATTTAAGGGTGGTGTACTCGATCGGCCTACACAATTACATTTAATAGGTAAGAATATAGAATCTTTAGATAAGGTAAAAGAGGAAGCGATATTCTTGACGCGCCAACACGCATTCAAGAGCAAATAACGTTGGCGTCATACCCTTACGCGAACAATGTAGCTTCCGCAGTGGGGATACTGTTGTGTATTCCCTTGATAACACCAATCGAAACATAACACTGTGGCAACCAGAAGAAAGATCAGAGATGTCATTAAAAATAGAATTCCAGCGAACAATCTAAATTCTATCTGACAATCGGAGAGCAGGACTGTAGATAACTTAGTACACAGAATTGAGACGGACCATCGGAGAAAACAGAACCAAACGTCGAAAATACATATGGTCATATCTGCTACGAGTGCTAGCCTCACTGGACTAATAGTCATCATAGTTGCCATACTTTGGAAACTATGCTGGAAGAGAACTAGATTGGATACGCCTATTAGCGACCATCAATTGCCTAGTACATCGAAAGAAGACGACCCTGAAAACCGGATCCGTGCCCGCTCTCGCATAAACTACGACAAGGAAAACGGCGAGAATAAAAAGGACATATCACTGCTACACGCGCAGCCATCGGCAGAAATCAATTCCCGCAGCATAACACCACGTCGCAACCGACAGGTTTTAGAGTTAGTGCAAATAATCACTGTTTAGTTTAGTATAGTATAGTATAGTATAAAAACTCAACCAAGCCTAATTTTGTCAAAATTTAATTAATAAACAGGTTGAACGTTTTATGTAATAGAAATAAAAACGTTTTATTCAATAGAAAAAAAAATAAAAACTGCTGATCGATCCAACCTGTTGCAAGTTTTTTGAAGAAGGGAGGAATGTCAGGGATTATGCCCTGACGATATTGCATGACGTTGAATCGACAGGTCATTGTCTTAATGTATAAATTCAACATCATGCAATATATCAGCACATGCCATGCGTCCGCGAGTCGCAAAGTTGCGAAAACTCACATGGTGTTGAATATCCGTAATATTGGAAAAGTGTACAATCAATGTAAATTCGACACCATGTGAGTTAAGCGACTTTAGGATCGTCGGCATGTGCGTCCGGTCGTCAGCAAGATTGACAGGATCGAAAAGTAAAAGTTACGATCGATCGAAGAGTTGACTAGTGGCTCTGATGGTGAGAACACGAATTTGGCAGCCCAAGCAATGTGGCAACACTAATAGCTCAGATAAAACTGTTATACAATTATACTGACAGATAATAAAACGTCACATCAACTTCCTTCTTGGCAGCCGAGACGTGTTGTTACGATTTTCTCCCCGGCTGGGAAAACGTATTCGCCGAAAAACCCCTCGCACTAGGGGCGGAACGCTGCCTGTCCGGCCAACCCGTGGAGACGGGCCGTGGGCGCCAGTGGCTCGTAATTTAGGCGGCGTTCCTCCTTATCTCCTCTCGGACCGAGCCACAGGACCGGAGAAAATTATCTCAAAATAAGAAACTCTCGCGAAAGGCAAGTTAACTATACACGCTTTTTTTTTCACTAGGGGTCTTGAAAATTCGACACTAGTCGTATTAATTTAAACCAACTCTTTTTATTCAATTTCACTTATTTCTTAAATCTATTAGTAGTTCCACTAGCAAAAAAAAATACAATCTTAATCTAAAATAAAGGAAAAAGTCTTACGATTACCTTAATCTATCTATCTATCTATCTATCTAGTACTTCGTTGGGGCCCGTCGTTGCGTATCCAGCGGTGTCCCCCGAATCTGCTTCGCCGGCGTTCCAGTATCAATCGCTTTCTTACTGTCCCTCGAATCTGTTTCTGTTTCTGATCGCTTTCTATCACCAATCGTTTTATCGCTGCTCGTCGAACCTGCTTCACTCGTTTTCTTCGGTTTCTTCACTACTCTACGTTACTCCTCGCCACCGAGTTGTGGCACTTTTTCAAATATCAAACACTTTTAAAATTTGCGACGGTTCGAACTTTCCTAACTACTCTCGTTCAGGCTTGGCGATCAAAGAGGACGTTATTTTCCCCATGACTTTCCGCCTAAACTCTTTGCGGGAAAAATCGTTCGGTGATTCCCGACCGTTTTTAATTAACCCCGGTCATCACCCTCATCGGGGTTCGATCGAGTTCATTTTTTTCGTCATTCGCCGCTCTTATAAATTAATATCAAATTTTCCCCTCCGTATCAACATAACTTTACTCGTCGAGTGGGTAACGCTGGTTTATCTCCGACTCCGAACCGCAGCTAGCGCCTCTCGTGACGCAATTGCGACTCGTATCATCTGACAGTTCGCATTTGTTTACTTTCTGGTTTTGAGTGTAGCCGCGATAAAGGTAGTTTTTTTTCTTTTTTTCGATTATTTGTGAGTTATTCTAGAGTCTCGACAGTGATTTTAGTGAATATGGTGCGCCGACTTCCACCCATGCCGCCCAAACGTTCCAGGTAAGTAGTTCGGCTAGCCATTGTTCTACTATTGTCGCGGGTTGGCAATCGACGTGCCAACCAGGAAGCTGCAGATCGCGCTCCACGTACCGAAATCGTCGACTGAGATGTTTTGGTTGGAGATGCTCCTCCGGGTTTTCGTCCGTAATGCGGAAGTCCGTATGTAAAGTATTTGCACTCGCGATTTGTGTTGTTTGTTAGTGATGTTCTGTGATGGCCGGGTTTTCGTTCGCAAAGCGAAGATCCGCGTAAAGTATTTGCACTCGCGATTTGTGTTGTTCGTTAGTGATATTCTGTGATGGCCGGGTTTTCGTTCGCAAAGCGAAGATCCGCGTAAAGTATTTGCACTCGCGATTTTTGTATTGTTTTGAATGTGATTGTCGATTGATAGAAATTACGCGCACTCAGGGGCTGTTTTGTTTTAACATAAATTTATTACAGAGACTTAGTTCTCTTGCCTGTCTTGTGCCGTCTTTTGCTATATTATTTTTAGGTGCGAGTTAATCAGTATCAGTAATGCTGAAGGCTGTTACGGAAGGTACGGCCTGATCGTAATCGAGGTAAGTGAGTTT
Organism: Chorisops tibialis; assembly: GCA_963669355.1. NCBI lineage: Eukaryota > Metazoa > Arthropoda > Insecta > Diptera > Stratiomyidae > Chorisops > Chorisops tibialis. The sequence goes on along the minus strand of OY770263.1, from coordinate 70,491,704 downwards.
TCAAATTTCAACACTAAGTATGTAGTTCTAACTCATTTCTTTTCTTTATTTTAGGTATCTACGATTGTATTACGGATGGGCCGTAACAGTGTAAACGTGTTTTTCATTTTTCCTATCCGCGATAAGTTGAGATTAAATAAATATCGGGTAACCAACCACCCCGATAACTGGTGCACTCAAAAAAATACTGCATATCATTTTGATAGTTTCGCAATATCATTTTTCATATCATATCATTTTAAACAAAATTCTCCGAAAAACCTGCAAGTTTGATAATATAAATTTCAATTCAACTTTTTTGTTATTGAAATGAAAATGATGTGAAAAAATGGAAATATCAATTTTCAATATCAACATCTTACGATACATTTTGATATGAAAAAATATGTCATTGAAGTCTTTACTATCATTTTTTCTTTAATTGAAATTTTAAAATATCAATTTGAAAATGAATTTCTAGGAATTGCACAATTATAATTTGCATATCCGTCATGCTCTTTTGTTCTTCTCACTTTATCGGTGCACGTCAGTACGCGAAGTGCTCAAGCTGGAAAGATATATACGAGGGCGGATCGATAATAACGTGTAAAAATTAAGAAAACAAAATTTCTTCGGCAAAAATTTATTTTATTTTTCAACAGAGTCCCCTTTTAGCTCGATACACTTAGTCCAGCGTTTTTCCAATTTTTGGATCCCTTCCAAATGATAAGATTTCTCTAACCCTTTAAAATATGCGTTGGTTTATTGATGACGTCACTATTCGTGGTGAATCTCTTTCCAGCAAGCCATTTTGTCAAGTCTGGAAATAAGAAAAAGTCACACGGGGCCAAATCTGGAGAATACGGTGGGTGAGGAAGAAATTCGTAGCGTAATTCCAATAATTTTGCCACTGCAACAGCAGACATGTGAGCAGGAGCGTTACCGTGATGAAACAGCACTTCTTTCTTCGCCAAATGCGGCCGTTTTTCCTTGATTGCAGTATTCAGTCGATCCAATAACTGAGTATAATATGCTCCCGTTATTGTTTTTCCTTTCTCCAAGTAGTCGATGAAAATTATTCATTTGGAATCCCAAAATACTGTCGTCATAACCTTTCCAGCCGATGGAACGATTTTTGCCTTCTTCGGTGCGCTTGAACCGGCTTCCATCCATTGTTTTGACTGTTGTTTGGTTTTTGGAGTGTAGTGGTGGATAATTGTTTCATCAACATTTATGAATCGTCGAAGAAATTCATTTGTTGTGGCGACGTACTACTCGTACATTACGAATCCAATACTATAACAAAAGCTGTGGTGGGATTCGAGATTGCTCATTCAGTTGCCAGATTTGGTTGTCAGTGCTAAGTGTGATAAATCAAGTCATGCAGCCTTGCAGTGTTGAATTTATGAAAAAAAAATTGTGATTCATTTCAAAAAAAGTTGGAAATAAAATCGCGCGGTCGACCTACGCCGGAAATTGATTTACGTCAAGAACGTTTGTCAAAAACGAAAAAAGTTTTACGATCTTTCAATACAAAACAATATGACAATACATTGTGGTTATGCGGGTGTGAAAAAACGAAAGCCGTATATTGTTTTCCTTGTTTAATTTTTGGTGGTAGCGAGGAGTGGACCGCTAAAGGTGTTGTCGATTTGGCTCACCTGTCAATTAAAATCAAAAAACATGCTGCTTCTGTAACGGCGAGCGGCCGAATTTATCGCGGCAATAATATTAATATTGTTGCCTTGATGAATTTTGCTGTCCAACCCTACTTTTCATCCATGCACGAGAATTCCCTAACCGCAGAACTTTTGCCATAATTTGCGCGATCGGAGATTGCCTGGCAATGCCGAAAAGGGGAGCTTTTGATGATCAAGCGGGAGGTCGGTACGACAGAGAACTGGTCTAGTCCTTCTTCGTCTAGCCGTCGCCGAAAGTCTCCGACAAAAGTTTTTTTCATCCAGCGTCGCCGAAATGGCGAGGTTTTATTTCATTTAGCCATCGCCGAAGTAAATCGGCTTTAGTTTGTTTTTTTGTGAAAATAAGTGAATAGTGGAGAGCAGTGACATAGATTCTTTTGGATCACAAGGGTGGTCGCCAAGCACCGCTATCCGGCCAAAAAGGCTGGGTTTCCTACTGGAAGCCTGGTGGCTATTATTTGGCGGATAGAACCAGGAATGTCTGGTAACGACTTCCCTACCAGGTAAGAATTTATTTTGGATATCTTTGAACCGCATTTTTTTGGTATTCGCGGAGTTGGAATGATTTGCCGAGAAAGCAGGCAAATCGGACCCAGAACGTGTGAGAAAAAATATAATCAAGGAAAACCGTATGCTTCTAAGCCGCATGCTCATAAGTCGCATGCTCATAGTCGCATGCTCATAAATCACATGTTCATAAGCCGCAAGCTCATAAACCGCATGCTCATAAACCGCATGTTCATAAATCGCATGTTTATAAACCGCATGCTAATAAACCGCGTGCTTACGGTATCCGAAAGAAAAAATAGAAAAAAAACACCATTACCAAATTTCTTTGTGTGATTTCAAAAAGCTTGTAGTTATTATGCATATGTTTTTGAAACTATTAGTATTTCTCTCTCTGGCCTTGGAATATGAAATTCTAGCGATTCCGGTAAAGTCTTGTTCGCTCCGATAACAACTAGGGCTTTTTTGGATCTTCTTAGAATTCTTTCATTCACGGAAAGCTATTAAAATTGCAATTATTTTTGTTTTCTTTTGATTTTGATTTTAGTTGTAGTTTATTAGATGATTAATTTTAATACATTATAATATAGTGATTGGTAATAGTTCCAATAGAGGAACACCATATATCGTTCTTCGATAGTTTTAGTTTTCTTTCCGATTTTAGTTGTAGTTTATTTGGATGATTAATTACAGTATATTATAGTATAATAATTGGTAATAGTTCCAATAGAGGGAAATCACATATTGTTCTTCGATAGTTTTGTGATGACACGAAATCGAGGCAGATTCCATTAACAACAAACATTTGCCGCTCAATTACGCGCACCGACAATTTCAATGCCAAAGAGCAAGTCTTATAGGACAAAATATGCATATCACATGTATACATGAAATTAATCCGGTGAATAAAAATAATCCACCTGAATATATCGGCTCGGCAAAGAAATGCTTACGGCGACGCCACTAAAGAAAACACAAAATCAAAACACATAAGCGGCAAGTTGTTGACTCATGTTTCAAAACATGAGGGAATCCCTCGAACACACCTGCTAACTAAGTATGACTAACCACCATACTGACTTAGTTTCGTGTCATTACACTATGTAAGCAATTTTTGCAAAAGATAAACAATGCGATGAAGAAAAATCGTAATCGGATTCGCAAAGTGGATTACCAATTTTAAAAAGTGGATTAATAATTTAAAAGTAGGTTTGGATTGCGACATCCAGAAATGGACTAGTTTAAGTGCATTGGATTTCGCAATCCAGATCGAAAATTATTGAACATTGCATTCGATTGCATATTTCTTTTTGTAAAGTTCAGCAAAAAAGAACTATAAAATTAAGAACCGAATTACATACGGTCTCGCTGTACGACTGTTTTCATTTTACTAAAATCCGTTACTAGAGTCTCTGCTCGTTTTTGGGCACACAAAAAATATACATATAGTGTAAAGTATAAGTGCTCATCTTTCTGAGCCAAGTAAGTGCAAAAATTAAAAATAAGTGTAAAATATAAGCGCTCACCCTTTTGAGCAAAGATCAACGCTCATTCCTTAATATCGGAACTCGAAGAATCGAACCAGAAGAACCTACGTGGATTGGAACAGGAACAACCATCAGTATCAGCATTACAGTATCAGCATTGCAGTATCAGCATTACCAAACCGGAGAAACGAATCAGAGGAGCCAACGTAGCTGCAACAACCATCAACATCCGAGATTATCAGCTTGCACTATCGAAACGAATCAGAGGAGCCAACGTAGCTGCAACAACCATCAACACCCGAGATTATCAACTTGCACTATCATCGTCATCAAAGGCCGCACAAATAAAACAACATGGTAAATAATAAATCAATAACTCTTTTTATTCCTGCTGGGGCTCGTTTTGGCCCACTAGCTGTACTCTTCCGGCTTTAAAATATATAGAAGATCGCCTCTGGCCTCAGGGCCAAAAGTGCGTCCGGCCTTTGGGCCGTATTCTACAAGATTACCTCTGGCCTCAGGGCCAAACGTGCATCCGGCCTTCCGGCCGTATTCAAATCTCTAGAGCGCCTTTGACCTCAGAGCCAATCGTGCGTCCGGCTTTTTAAGCCTTATTCTCTGTTCAAAAGACACGGAGTTATATGGACTTACATTGGGTAAGTCCATATTTCCACACTCACTCTGTGGTATAGATTTACATAGGGTAAATCTATACCGCCTCCGAGACTATACGTTTTTATACACTATACCCCTTGAAAGGTATAGATTTACATAGGGTAAATCTATACCGCCTCCGAGACTATACGTTTTTATACGTTATACCCCTTGCAAGGTCATATTCCATGTTAATAGAATATTTCTCCATTTTTAACAATGGACTAAATATCCTATTATAACATTTGGCGCAGTCGGTAGTCGTACCTCACGACACCTTGCCGTTTAGCCATGACGATTTCCCGATAATTTCAATACGAAATTACAATTCGAGTGGAGCACCACTCTGGCGCAGTCGATTTTTTTTTTCTTTGTCGGGTGTGAATCTCACAACCGACACTTCAAAAAAAAAAATATAGTATATCTATAGATATACTAATCGGTCAAGTTACGGGTACAACGATGGTGTAACGTTGTACCTATAAATATTTTTTTTACACAATTATTTTTTTTTTCTCTACGGTTGCTTTATTTTTTTATTTTTTTTTTGTTTTTGTTTGATTTTTTCTCAGCAGAAGCAAACTATTGAAGAAATAGTAAAAAAACACCCGGAAAGCGGTCCCAAACCGCTTACGTTGGCCGAGTACATGAGAAGGACGCGGAAACCAACACCCCAACCGCACAAGGAGAGACAGAAGACCCGCGGCGGTCAGCAAGCGAGACTCCGGAAGAACCGGAAGGACCTTCACCGACTGATTAGCATATCAGTAACAGAGAAGGAGAGGGAAGGTTTCAGGGCAAAATTATTAGCCCTGAAAGGCCTCAACTATAATAAAAACAAGACCAAACCACAAACAACCCCAGCGGCATCAAACGGAGACGGAAAATGGACAAACCAATGCCAAAATAAGATAGAAGACAAGAACTGGGAAAGCGAAAGAAGAAAATTCCAGGAAAAATTGAGAGCCATCAACGAGGAAAGAAGACAAAAAGCAGTCGAGGAACAAAAGAAAATCACAATTCAGCAACTATATGAAAAGGGTGAAGGACGAGAAACTTTAAATTTCATACGAGGATTAAATAAAGACTTCGAACAAGAATGGAACAAGTGGCAAGAAAATTATAAAAGGGATAAGTAAAAAAAAAAAAAAAACCCTGTCAAAAAAAAAAAAAAATTTTTATTATTAAATAAAGATATACAAAAATAAACGCAAATACATTTTTTTTTATTTTCTATCTTTTCTGGCCACAACTCTTCCCCATAGGATAAAAACATACTAGCAACCAGGCTAGATAAAAGAAAAGTACACTGGTTATGAATAGAGATACCAGCAGGAGCAACGTTCTAACAAAGGAAGAATTAGAACAATTTCTAACTCTTAGGGAAAAAGAGAAGGAGTTAGAAACATTATTTAGACAAGCCCAATCGACTAAAAGAGATTGGTTATTTATATCAGACAGATTGAATGAAGAGATTCAAAAAAGAAGTCCTAGGAATAATTACGAGAGAATTTCAGGAGAGAATGCCGAAACGGTCGACGATCTCTTGACTGAAACTCTTGAAGTAATAGCCAAACAAGAAGAGATATTAAATAAGAATTTGGAAGATTGCGGAAAAAGGAACAAACATTTAGAAAAAAAAATCCAAACACTGAAACAACAACTCGAGTCTGCAGACGTAATTAACGCAGAACTAGAAGAGCAGTTGTCACATAGGAATAGAAATTCAGTACTGTATGAGAATAAAAAACATTCAAGAAGCAGTACGAACCAAATTATGCCAAGAGAAATTCCTTCAAGCGCTAAAGAAGACAGGAAACTCTTATTAGATGCTAATCGCCACATAGAAGTTATAGATAGAAAACTTCAAATAAACACGCGCAGTCAATCTGTTACGGATATAGCAGATATACAGAAACCACCTACAAACAAAATTATTATTACAAGTCAAGTAACAGAAAAAACATCCAAAATGTCCACAGACAAAATGAACGTCAGCATGACCCCATCGTCTTTAAAAGACATTCTTGAGATAATATCTAAGATCCCAGTATTTACAGGAGAAAACTCCACCAATATACAAACTGAGTTAGATAAGTTTTTATCATTATCAAGAGCAACATACAGCACCTTGGTAACGGATGAACAACAAATCTTTCTCAGCCTCTTTCCAAAAATGGCAGTAAGCGGAGACGCATATCAAACCCTCCGTAACCATAATTTTGAAAAATTTTCTGAAATTGAAGATAAACTTATACAACTTTACTTGCCAAAAAAGGACTTGACGATACTTTACGAAGAATTACGTAACATTCGACAGGTCAATGGGGAAAGCATATTACAATATGCAAACAAGCTGGATAGAAAACTGGCAGATTGTAAGTCAGTTATCGAGATTAAATATCCAAATAATCCCGATGCCCTGTTAAAGGAATACGAAAAGAATGCCATATTAGTATTCAGAACAGGTATAATTAGTCAATCTCTAAGACAATATTCACTGACATTAAAAGAACCAACTTTGAAGGAAATCGTGCACAAAGTCAGTGATATGGAACGATTAGAAAATGCTACAGCTGGAATAACTAATCTAAATGCGATTACACCGGAACTAATCGCAGAAGTATTAAACAAACTAACTACAAGGGGACAACCTACAACACCCCAAACAAGTACACAAAACCGGTCCTACAATAATGACCGAAGAAATTTTAATAACACGCAGCCAAACCGAAATAATGGCAATAATTACGACCATAAAAAAAGAGCAAATGGTGGATATCAGGGTAACAATAATAACAGGAATAATAACAATATGGGAATAAGTAGCGGTAATACGGTTCAGGAAAACAGGAACCGCAGACCGATACAATGCTACACATGCGGTAAAACTGGCCACACTTCTAGGGAGTGCAGGTCAGGTAACAAATTTTGTAATATCTGCCAAAAACCTGGGCATTACAACAATGAATGTCAGGCGCGTAGAGAACCACAAAAAATAAACCGAATGGAAATGCCCAGAGAAACCAGTGAACAGTGTGATTTCTGTTTAAGTTTTGGCCATCGAATCAATCAGTGTTATGCCAAATTAAGGTGGGAAACTAAGTCGCTTCCGGAAAACCACGAGGGGTTGACCGGAGACACCTCGGCCAGCCCACAATAGAAAGAAAAAATATAGAAGGGTGTCCCCAAGGGATAAATAGCCCAATGGTACAAATTCCATTGGACATTGGAAGAAAGGAATCAGTAAAATTACTATTAGACACGGGAGCAGAAATAAACCTGCTCAAAGAAAAAGCATTAAAAAACAATGCTAAAATTAATCGCAAAGAGGCGATTGAAATAAAAAGTATGCATGGACAGGGGAAAACGAAGGGTACCTGCCAAGGAGAAATGTTGCTAGAGAGCAAGATACCCTGTAAATTCCATGTAGTACACAATACCGCCCAAATACCTGGCGATGGATTAATTGGAAACAACTTCTTATCAACACATTGTAATCTGTACGGACCATTACAACGTTTAGAGTTCCCACAAACCTCAATCAACCAGAAAAAATTTAGCCTACCAATAATCGATGAAAAATTGTCTAGTGCCACAGAACCTCATCTTTGTAAGATGAGTACCTCTGCGACATCAATTTTAAAGGAAAATACTTCGTGTGCCCAAAATATTACCACACAAGAAGTACCTATTCCTGCACAGTCGAAAAAATTTGTGATTGAAAGACTGAACGACGAGATAAAATTGAGTAGTACAAGTGAAAGTCAATCTAGGTTTCGTAAACCTAGTCATGTTGACGAACCACTTGTATCAATTTCCTCAGAACACATGTCACATGATATCACGAAAAATACCATTGGAGTACAGCTAAATACAATATCTCTGGGAAAATTGCGGCAAGACCACATTCTAAGTGAAAACGTTTGTAATAAGGAATTGTCGAGTGTGATAGTTGATCAGATGAGGCCTAGCGAACCAAATACTGACGTAACTATTACATCAATTCAAACAAACAACCATTATAATAAATTGTCTAGTGTAGAAGGCAGTCAGGTGAAATCAGTTAATCCTGATAAAAACCGGCAGTCATTTGCATCAATTTCGGATGGTAAACTTAAGGAAACAGGTCCGGTAAACACTACCAAAACTAGTGAGATTCTAAACAACACCCTAAACGGCGAAGTAATAATACCCGCACGTACAGAGAAACTAGTGAAATTTAAAATATTGTGGAACGAGGAATTATTGTGCCCTGCACAAGAAATAAAGAAAGGTATATATATACCTAACTGCATTCTGAAACCGGAAGAAAATATAGCAATAATTAGTGTCCTGAACAGTAATAATGAGGAAGAAAAATTAGATAAATTAGAGCCGGTACTAGAACCGATGACCAAGTACAATGAATACTTATTAATAAAGGAATGTGAGAAATATACAGAGGAAAATAAGGCGGAAGAAACGCCAGTAAATATTAATAGCATAAGGAAATATGCACCTTTTGAAAATAATCGTTTGAAACAGATAAAAGAGTTGATAAGGACAGAAGAAAATTTAAATGAAGAGGAACAAGAAGCAATCTCCTCAATATGCAAGGAATATCAAGATTTATTCCATTTACCCGGTGATGAACTTACCTACACAGATGCAATTAGGCATAAAATACCCACACCCGCTGACCACCCACCAATCAACCAAAAGATGTATAGGTTGCCAGAAACTCAGCGCGAAATCATACAAGAACAAGTAGAAGATATGTTAAAACAGAATATAATCACACCCAGCAAAAGCCCCTGGAATTCACCCTTATTGGTGGTTCCTAAGAAGGCTGGTCCCGACGGAAAAAAGAAATGGAGGGTAGTGGTAGATTTTAGAAAACTTAATGCCATAACTATTGGCGACGCATTCCCACTACCAAGAACGGAAGATATTCTAGACCAAATGGGGAATGCTAAATATTTCACCACATTGGATCTAGCAAGCGGATACCACCAAATAGCGATGGACCCAGACGATCAGGAGAAAACAGCCTTTAGTACACCGTATGGGCACTATGAATTTCAACGAATGCCATTCGGATTAAAAGGAGCACCGGCTACGTTTCAACGTACAATGAATCACATACTCACGGGTATGCAAGGCATTAAATGTTTCGTGTACTTAGACGATATAGTGGTCTATGGCAACAGTATTACAGACCACAACAACAAGTTGAGACAAATCTTTAATAGACTAAATCAATATAACTTAAAGTTGCAAGCAGAAAAATGCAACCTGTTGCGAAGAGAGGTGATCTACTTGGGACATAAATGCTCAGCGGAAGGAGCAAGTCCAGACCCGAAGAATGTAATCACCGTAAAAAATTTCCCAACCCCACGTACTGTTAGACATATCCAATCGTTTTTAGGACTGGCCAATTACTACAGAAGGTTTTTGCCAAACTTCTCAGAAATAGCTGCACCATTAAACAAAATGCTACGTAAGCATGCCAAATTCAAATGGACAGAGGCATGCGAAACATCATTCCAAACACTAAAAAATGCTCTTACAACAGAACCTTTACTCATCTATCCAGATTTTAGAGAACCTTTTATGGTTACCACAGATGCTAGCAACGAAGCATTGGGCGCAGTACTATCCCAAGGAAAAGTAGGGGAAGATAAGCCCATAGCCTACGCTAGCAGAACCCTAAATAGTGCAGAAACACGCTACTCTACGGTAGAGAAGGAGTTACTAGCAATCGTTTGGGCAGTGAAACATTTCCGATCATATTTGTATGGACGTCAGTTTACAGTTTATACCGACCATAAACCACTGAAGGGGATATTCAATGTAAAGGACCCATCGTCAAGGTTAATGCGGTTCCACCACAAATTGTCTGAGTATAACTATACAATTGAATACAAACCTGGTAAATATAACAAAAACGCGGATTCACTCAGCAGAATGCCCCAAGAAACTACCACCGACACAGAGGAAACCAAGCAAGCAAAATGTCTGGCCATAACCAGAAATCAATCACGGGAACTGAAAGAAAAGGAAACTAGCGACGACGACGATATTGAATTCGAAACAGAATCTCCCGGGGAAAAAGACCAACAACTGAACGTCGAAGAAACAGAAATCATTACTAACCTCGTAGAACCCGAAATATTAACAGATCGGCAAGAAATTCTAACTATACTAAGAGACTACCACGATTTACCTTTGGGCGGTCATCAAGGTGTATTCAAAACATACAAACGGATTAAAAGAGATTTCATTTGGAGGGGGATGATTAAGGATATTACTAAATATATCCGCAGTTGCCCCAAATGTCAAATTAACAAAACAGGCAAAGCCCACAAAATGCCAATGGTTATCACGGACACGGCGAAATTACCATTTGATAAGGTGTATATGGACATAGTAGGTCCACTGGAGGAGACTACAAACGGAAACAAATATATATTAACGTTTGAAGACGACCTCACCAGATTTATGGATGCCATCCCGATTCCGGATATGGAAACCAAAACTGTGGCGCGACATTTCTTTGACTCAATAATTAGCCGATTTAGAATACCCAAGGTATTGCTAACCGACCAGGGCAGTAATTTCACCAGCAATATGTTCAAAGAACTCTGTAAATTCCTAAAGATAAAAAAGATACAAACAACGGCCTATCACCCCCAAACGAACGGAGCACTGGAACGTTCACACAAACCTTTAGTAGAATACTTACGAATTTTTGTTGACAAAAATCCAAAAACTTGGGATGAACACATCCGCGCAGCGATGTTTGTGCGAAACAACACTATCCACTCAGGAACCAAACTTAGCCCTATGGACTGTATGTTCGGATTCACCGCACAAATCCCAAACAATCTGAAACGCGAACCACAACCGGTATATGATTCAGAAAATTATTTTCTACAACTGCGACACAAACTACAAAATTCGTACAAAATTGCGAGACAAAACATCCACAGTAGTAAAGAAACATCAAAAAAATATTACGATAAAAAAATTACACAATTCAAACCACAGGTTGGAAACGAGGTCCTACTACGCGACCCGGTAAAAAACAGTAAACTAGCCCCGAATTGGCTAGGTCCATTTAAGATAACCGAAATTAACAGTCCGGTGAATACCACCATACTAATAGGAAAACGTCGGCGACGTGTGCATAACAACCGACTAAAGGAATTCCACACTTGAGTAGTATCCTATTTCTGCTTACCATTCAAAATTTTTCCATTTTCGACCACAGCATGTTCATATGCAATTTTTTTTTTTTTTAAAAAAACAAAAAATTATAATAAACTACGGTGATTAAATACGATACTACTCAGGCAGATAATAATCGTTTTGTTTTATTTACATTTGTTCAGGTATGATACATACATATATATGGGTATAATCTATGAGATGTATAAATATTAGGAAGCCGAGTGCTACCATAAAAACGAATTCCTATAGGGGACAATATTTTTTTTTAATTTAGGTTTTTTTTTTTTTTTTTTGGTTATACATTTACATAAATACATTTCCGCAACAAGACTAGTAAACAAATTATTTTTTTTTGGGGAACGAAATCGTTCCATTAATTCATTTCTACCCAAATAATTTTCTTTACAGCCACACAATACAATGCTACTTGGCCTAATGAACATAATGATAGTATGTACCAGCACCCAAATAACCGATGAAATACCTTTGGAGATAACAACTCTAAACAACTCGGGAATATTCTTCGAGCGAATAGGAGAAGCTGCGATGTATAACGATTATTGGAGGTTTATAACACAAATTCGCCTACCACAATGCGAGCCAACAATCGAATTCTTAACAACATGCGAAAACAGTATCCAGCGGTTATGCAATGCGTCCCAAAACGAAAAAGAAATAAGTCATTGCGCGCATTGGCAAAACATAATAGATAATAGAATATCCAAAATTAAAGAAACTATTGAGGAACTAAGCACCCTTGGTCAACGTAACCGACGCAAAAGAGGGTTACTCAATATAGTAGGGAACGTGGAGAAGTTTTTATTCGGTGTCATGGATAATCAGGACTCTCATACGATATATAAAAAGCTAGACAAACTTGATACCCTAAGTAAGGACAGCATAAGCATAGCAAAAAAACAAGTTACCCTCGTAAAATCTGTTACAGAAACATTAGGAAACTCACTGCTAAATCTAACCCAACAACACAAGCTCTTGGTAGAGAAAACCAAAAGATTCAGCACCATAATAGCAGATAAATTAAATAATGTAACAAATGAAGTTCGACATGTACACATGATGACTGAAATAAACGAGTTAGTTTTGTTCATAACAATGGAATTAGGCAGAATAGATTCTGATATATCAAAAACATCATTCATATTAGAATCCCTGCAAAACCATAAATTAAGTCCATTAATACTACCCCCCAAAATTTTACTTCAAATTTACCATAATGTCACTACCCATACCAACGATGATTTAGCAAAAATAAATCTGGCCGAACTCAATTCAGTAATACAAGTGGATGGATTGCAAATAGAAGACAAAATTATTGTAAGAATACTAGTGCCAATGCTTAACAATATTATATATACACTAAATCAAGTATATTTACTACCCCAATTGGTGCAAGAGAATACATACACAATAATAAATGTAGATGTAGCATATCTATTCAATGCCAGTCACTCTCAAAACACTAAGGAATGGACAGAAACTACTTTCAAGGAACATTGTATTAAAGCTAATACCAGTTTCTACATATGTAATGATCCACAACCCAAAATTTTAAATCTGGAACCCAAGAACTGTATTCTAAATATCTTTACTGATTCCCTAATAAACAATCCAACATGCCCCACTAAAATTTTACATAAACATGAGGAAATAATTCAACCACTTAACCAACCCAACGTTTGGCTCTACCTGTTAAACGAAAAACATATACTACACACCCAGTGCAGTAACGGGGAGTACATTCATCAACTAAAAGACACGGGGCTAATAAAATTACGAAAACCATGCAAATTTAGATTGGATAATTTCATACTACCATTCAAAAATAATGCTGATCAAGAAATAAAACAGCATCAACCATTTAAAGTTTTCACCCCAAACCTAAATTTCTCAAACTCTCTATTACAACCACCTAAAAAATTGAAAGGGATAACAATACTACCCACACTAAGTGCACAAAGGCTTAATGAAAAATTACAAACAAACAGTAAAACTATGGAGGAAATAGAACAAAACATAAATGACTTGGAGAGAAAGGCAAAACAAGAACAAAATGAAACTCAACTCCAAGTCTTGACTATGGTTTCCGCATTCATATTTATTATAATAATCATAGTAATGATGTACGCGAAACTGTGCAACAAATGTGGTAAATCAAGAAAAACAAAAGCCCCAAGACAAACCATACAACCGCCTTTAATCAGTGCACCATCCCCCAGATTACAACCCGCAGTACCATCCCAAACATGTTTTCTACACGCCAAGCCCACAAGACAACCACCTAATATGGGCAATGACGAAACAACTACAACAACCATTATACCCACACCACCACCACCCCCTATCCCAGTTCAGAGTAAAACCAGAAGAACACTAGATTTCTCACTCAGTGATTGAAATAAACAAATTATTTTTTTTTCCTAACCCACAAAACAAAAAAAAAAAAAAAAACTTTTTTTTTATTTCTTACAAATTTTACTCACAACACTTTACATCCCCATCAAATTCTACAGGATCAAGCACAAGCAAACCCGATTCCCTACCCCGAAATGTCCAACAGCCAGACTATGAGAGATTACCATGAGCTTTTGGAGTACCGACCAGAGATCATCATTAACATTAAGAACAAGGAGGGCAAACAAATAAAAGCAAAAGCGCTTATACACACGGGCGCCACCATATCTATCATGCTGGGAGCAATAGCGCGTAGCTTCATTATAGAAAAAGATGACACTACGACGCATGATACAGAAACCCAGAACTCTCCATGGCAGTACGACCATTACACACGGACCACTTTAATTTTAGAAAATTTCGAGATCCCCCTGAAACTTTGGGTATCCAATAATGAAGTCAGTAAAAGCGAATACGACATAATACTAGGACGTGACGTATTGGAAAACCAACACCTACTAACCGTTATAACTAACAAAAGCCTGTTAATAAAAAAAGAAGCGCCATGGGACATCGTGTTACTGGTTGACCTCGACAACTACTCCAAACACGATGATTTCGAACTCCTTGGAACCACCGTCGAAATAACGAACCGTTGGGGGGATAACTTTATTTTATCGGCCCTAATTAACACAGGTTCAGTGATATCACTCATGGCACCTGAGATGGCCACAAACTTTATTACACACAATATGGATAATTTTGCTTACCAATTGGAAACAAATGGTATGCCCTGGGATTTGGAGAGTTACACCAATCCCACATTAAAAGTAGGTACTCTTAGAATACCATGTCACTTTTGGATACCGGGCCACCTACCCGCGGGAGCCGAATTTCAGTATGACATAATCATAGGGATGGATATTTTAAGCCATCCCGAATTGGTCGTTATTTTATCGAAGGGAAAAGCAAAACTACTACAAAGAACTATATCCGATATATCCCTACTCCTAAACCTTGATGTTTAACCAGTACTAATCCCCAAATTATAACGCCTTTTCTTTTAAATTACACACGGAAATATATTATTTTATATTATTATATTATATTTTTTTTGGGTTAACGTAAAGTAATGAAATCAATACATGTAAACACAAAAAAAAAAAGTTTCATTATACATACATATGAGAATTTGATAAATATTAATTTTTTTTTTCTCTCTGAATTTAAATAATGAGAAAAATTAAGAATTAGTTCAGTTCCAAAATCATGTAATGAAAGTAATAATATAGAAGTTGATTTTATGAAACAAAAAAGGAACTAAGAATTAAATATAACATGTAAAAAAAAAAAAAAAAAAAAAACCATGTAATTGAAATAAGAATGCTTAATAAATTGAAGAGAAGATGATAAAATGTTAAACTTTTGTAATCAGAATAGATTAATTATATACCAATATAAAAAATAAATAAATAAAGAATGTATAATAAATTGTTTATATACCAATTTAAAACTACTTAATAGATGATAAAAAAAAAAAAAAAAAAAAAACCCAAAGAAGCACATCCAAACAATGTAATGATTCCAAAACCATGTAATTGGAACAATAACGGATATCAAATTAACAAATGGACAATTTTAAACAATAAAAATACACATATGTAAAATAATAAAATAAGGTTATACTTAAGAAATTTGTAAAAATCAATGTAATTAAAATAACAACAAGAACTCGATACATCATAAAATTATATTTAAGATATTTGTAAAAATCAATGTAATTAAAATAACAACAAAAACTCGATATATCATAAATTTATATTTAAGATAATTGTAAACAAAAAAAAAAATTTTTTTTAAAACCAATGTATAAGTACTCAGCCGAGCCTAATCTTCGGATAGGTAAATGTTTCCCGGCATACGCCGTGGAAGTGCAAAATAAACTCGGACATTAGTAAACAATTTTATTTCTGTACTTTAATAAAGTTAGAAATTTAGATACAATTAGATACTAAAAATCAAATAATACTGTAATAAAGTTAAGAATGCAAATACAGTAATGAATATTACCAAAAAAATTTTTTGTATGCAAAATGTAACAGTTGGATGCAAAGGTTCAATCAGAATTTTTTTTTATCACTATTGACGGTCCACATTGCGAGTCCATTCATCGTACCATAATCAAAAGAGATGGAGACTACATTGCCTCCCCCGCGACCTTAGAAATTTCTGCTTTCTACGAACGCAGAAATTTCTCAATAAAGGGCAAAGGAGTGTGATGACACGAAATCGAGGCAGATTCCATAAACAACAAACATTTGCCGCTCAATTACGCGCACCGACAATTTCAATGCCAAAGAGCAAGTCTTATAGGACAAAATATGCATATCACATGTATACATGAAATTAATCCGGTGAATAAAAATAATCCACCTGAATATATCGGCTCGGCAAAGAAATGCTTACGGCGACGCCACTAAAGAAAACACAAAATCAAAACACATAAGCGGCAAGTTGTTGACTCATGTTTCAAAACATGAGGGAATCCCTCGAACACACCTGCTAACTAAGTATGACTAACCACCATACTGACTTAGTTTCGTGTCATTACACTATGTAAGCAATTTTTGCAAAAGATAAACAATGCGATGAAGAAAAATCGTAATCGGATTCGCAAAGTGGATTACCAATTTTAAAAAGTGGATTAATAATTTAAAAGTAGGTTTGGATTGCGACATCCAGAAATGGACTAGTTTAAGTGCATTGGATTTCGCAATCCAGATCGAAAATTATTGAACATTGCATTCGATTGCATATTTCTTTTTGTAAAGTTCAGCAAAAAAGAACTATAAAATTAAGAACCGAATTACATACGGTCTCGCTGTACGACTGTTTTCATTTTACTAAAATCCGTTACTAGAGTCTCTGCTCGTTTTTGGGCACACAAAAAATATACATATAGTGTAAAGTATAAGTGCTCATCTTTCTGAGCCAAGTAAGTGCAAAAATTAAAAATAAGTGTAAAATATAAGCGCTCACCCTTTTGAGCAAAGATCAACGCTCATTCCTTAATATCGGAACTCGAAGAATCGAACCAGAAGAACCTACGTGGATTGGAACAGGAACAACCATCAGTATCAGCATTACAGTATCAGCATTGCAGTATCAGCATTACCAAACCGGAGAAACGAATCAGAGGAGCCAACGTAGCTGCAACAACCATCAACATCCGAGATTATCAGCTTGCACTATCGAAACGAATCAGAGGAGCCAACGTAGCTGCAACAACCATCAACACCCGAGATTATCAACTTGCACTATCATCGTCATCAAAGGCCGCACAAATAAAACAACATGGTAAATAATAAATCAATAACTCTTTTTATTCCTGCTGGGGCTCGTTTTGGCCCACTAGCTGTACTCTTCCGGCTTTAAAATATATAGAAGATCGCCTCTGGCCTCAGGGCCAAAAGTGCGTCCAGCCTTTGGGCCGTATTCTACAAGATTACCTCTGGCCTCAGGGCCAAACGTGCATCCGGCCTTCCGGCCGTATTCAAATCTCTAGAGCGCCTTTGACCTCAGAGCCAATCGTGCGTCCGGCTTTTTAAGCCTTATTCTCTGTTCAAAAGACACGGAGTTATATGGACTTACATTGGGTAAGTCCATATTTCCACACTCACTCTGTGGTATAGATTTACATAGGGTAAATCTATACCGCCTCCGAGACTATACGTTTTTATACACTATACCCCTTGAAAGGTATAGATTTACATAGGGTAAATCTATACCGCCTCCGAGACTATACGTTTTTATACGTTATACCCCTTGCAAGGTCATATTCCATGTTAATAGAATATTTCTCCATTTTTAACAATGGACTAAATATCCTATTATAACAGTTTTATTTGTTTTTTTATGGGTAAAATTACAAGCTAAATTAAAGAATTTCTAGACACGGCTGCCACAAAATATGCGATATCTTAACGCCCACATCAGTAGACAAGTGAAGATGAGTTGCTAAACAATACCCTTGTAGGGGGTTTTGCTGTAAGGGATGAGAATACTGACTGACACTGCCCTTCCCTTTGGGAATGAGGACTAAAATTTTAACCCCGCCCATCTACGAGGAATACCACCTGGCCTTCCCTAATTGTGATTGGGAACATTTTTTTTTCCTTGGCTACCTCGGAGAGGAGAGGGCTTGGGAAGCCCCAGATCTCATCCCTCTTCGGCCAACCATACGATGCACAAATAATGTACCGTGGAGATCTGGTGACAAGATCCCGCCCGCCGACGAGTTGTTATAAAGCCACCTCCTCCCACTTACCATGCCTCAATCAATCATCCAATTCTCTATCGTATCACATCAATCATATCCTTATCTTCAAATCTAAGTACGTCTCAATCTTATTATTCTAAATCTTATTCCGAATATTCTACATTGTGATACGATATCCCATAAATTACCAAACCTTTAAAAGTGCTTACACATTTTCTTTCCCGCAAGACCCAACACGATGTGCACATGCAAGTACTTATCCTGTTGCGCACATTTCATATTTCGTCTAGCGCAATTCTAAACCTCTTAAAGATAAGCGTTCTAAGTGCTTACCATGCACAATAAATTCATGGCATGTCCCACGATCGGTTGGAGTCCGTATAAAAGAAATATGTTTATCTTGCAGATCATATTTCTTCTACTTAATCGTTTTATGCTTGCGATCTTGCATGATGGCCGGATCGCGTCACTCTCGTATCGACTTTAGAGCCGACATCGTCCACCCCGAATCTTAACGCGAGAAGTCCTCCGCTTCATAAAAAGTTATTTTTTTATCATCCCCTGAATTGTCGCGACTCGCTCGTTTTGCCTCGCTCGTTTTTGCCTCGCTCGTTTTGCCTCGCTCGTTTTATAAACTGTGTGTTAAAACTCTGAATCGTCCCCGTGTCGTGATAATAAATTTCTAATTGTTAAACTGATTGCTTGTAAGATTTAAAAACTAATACACATAATTAAATGATAAGTGTTCTATATACAATTAACGATTAAATGTGTACTTTAATAATTAGAGTAATTAGTGCGTAGGATTTAACAATAAATAAATGAAATAGTTTGAAACAGTTTTTCGAATGGAGATAAGTGAGAGGAGTGAAAGGTAAGACAACAGGACCACCATAAAAAGTGACATGCACTCTTACGTGCGCTAGTGCACCTATTTTACAGGTACGCAACAGAGTTAGCACGTGCTGAAAGCTAGGTGCATCGCGGTCACCACAAGATCTTCCACACGTGGTGCACTCCATGGGAAACGTCTCGATTAGGCATTCTGACCCTCATGGATCTGTTCCTGTAAAGGTAACGTCAAATAAGCACGGATAACCAGCCAACTCACTCTTCCTGGCAGTTACCGTGCTCTACAGCCTTTTCGTTACACTTCTCAAACTCACATGAAAAGTAGTTTGGAATTGTCAGCCTTGAGAACTGTGGATATCCGACAGCAATTAGACTCGGGTTATCGTAAATCTATTCGTGATTTCAATGATCAAGTGGACAAAAATAGATATATATTATCGAAATTAATAGATTGCGTCAAATTTTGTGGTGCATTTGAGCTTGCCCTTCGCGGCCACGATGAATCCCGTGAGTCTCTTAATTCAGGAATATATAGAGGCTTGATCAATCTAATGGCTGAAGTTGACATGGCTTTAAAGCAACACTTGGAAAGTGACAGTATTTTCAAAGGAACGTCAAGCTCAGTTCAAAATTACTTTTTAGATGCGATGCTCATAGTTTGTCAGGACGAAATAAAAAAAAGAGATTTCCAATGGCAATTTTGTTGCTATTCAAGCTGATGAAACCACTGATGTTTCAACACAGCAGCAGCTAGTACAAATTGTTCGGTATGTTAAAAACGGCAACATCTTTGAACGGTTTTTAAATTTTTAAATCCGAATGGATATACTGCCAATGACATTGCATCGGTTATTTTAACTGAACTAAAAATTTTGAATGTGGCGAAAAATAAGTTAGTAGGGCAAAGTTATGATGGAGCTTCGGTGATGTCTGGCAGGTTAGGTGGTGTTCAAACTATTGTGAGAGCAGCCTTTCCCTATGCATTTTTCGTTCATTGCTATGCACACCAATTTAATTTGATATTAGAAAAAGGAGTTTCAATAAATAGGAATATTACTAATTTTTTTGCGAACCTACACGCATTTCCCACTTATTTTTCAAGATCAGCAAAACGAACACAAGTTCCTAAAGACATCGTTCATAAGAGAATACCCGCAGGATCACACACAAGATGGAATTTTAACACGCGTATTGTTCGAACAGTACATGATTATATTGAACCGTTAAAGGAATGCTTAGAAGTCATACTTGAAGATATTACCAATGACTATAACACTATTAATCAGGCACAAATGCTGCTTTCTTTTTTAAATAATGACATATTTGTATATTGGCTTAAATTTTTTGGGGATATAATACCACATTGTGATATTTTATTTCAACAGATTCAGTCTCGATCGATAGATTCAGTAAAAATAAATAAATTCCTGACTGAAATCGAGATATCTATCAAGAGAATTAGAAATAAAAATCATCCAATATCACCAGAAAAGAAACGGCGTGCAAATGACCTACCATTTTCAATCCAATGCAAAGAAGTATGTGATGTGATTACTTCACAATTTGCAGATAGTTTTGAATTTAAAGATCATTTAGTAGCGTCAATATTACTTTTTCCGCAAAAGTTTAAAGATTATAATCAAAATTTTCAAATAAATGAATTTAACGCAGTTGTTCTAGTATATAATTTTCTGGATAAATTAAAATTAAAAAATGAACTCTGTGTTATTTATGGAATGGAGATTTTTTATGAAGCCGAAGGTGCGCTCGCAATATTGCAATTACTAATTGATAGAAACATGGAAGAAACATTTTGTGAAACAGTCACTTTGATAACAATTGTTTGTACGATCCCTATGACATTCGTTGAAAGCGAGAGATGTTTTTCTACATTAAGTAGAGTGAAAAATTTCTCTCGAAATACTATGGGTCAGGACAGAATGAATTCACTATGTATGGTAAGCATAGAAAAAAAAAATAATACAATCTATGCCCGACTTTAATAGTCGCGTCATAGATGTATTTTCGAAAATGAAAACTAGAAGGATGAATTTTCAATATAAATAATGTGCGCAGCATTTTGTTTAAGTTTTAATTGAACTATTGATTATCTGAAGTGACTTTTTTTATTTCTTTATTTTTGAATTACATTTAATTTCTTTTTTTGCGTGGCAAAACTGTCATGTCTAACAAATGGTTAATGCGCCGTAAGAGTACCTCATGGGCGGTGTAAAAATCCTTTAAATATATAACAATTCTTTTAGATTGATAAAAAAATGTCCTAAATTCTTTCGTGCATGAGGATTGCACTGCACTTGAAGTAACGTATAACAACTCAATATCGATTTAGAGAATATACATATGTATGTAGGTCGCAAATATTTAATATACAATCATTTTTGTGCATTCCCTAAAAATTATGCCACGAGTCGCCACTGGTGCAGAGTCCCCATAATGTTTATCTAATTTTTCTTTGGTTACTTTATCTGTTTTCCCTTTTAAAATGTTATGTTTAATCAACACACGAAATTCGTTTTTATCCATTTTTAAAATTTATTAAAAGTTGACTTGCTTAGACAGCAGTTTCACAAAAACTAAAAAAGGTATCAGGCTTAGCCTTTGCAGGTAATCTTTTTAAGGATGAAGCAGGTAAAACAAAATACCAAATTCCTTACCTACCCCTTCCTTCTTCATTTTTACACGTCATTATCCGCCCTCGTATTTTCATGTTTTCTACAACTTTTAGTTGATTGCTGTATTAAAAGTGAATATTCGTGATAAATTCGTTGATATTTTCTTTGCATTCGCATTTTGATTAGTTCGCGAAAGTGCTAAAACTAGGAAGGCTTTTAATTGCGATTTGCGTTTTTTGCAACATTTCGTTAATCGTTTTGCTAAAAGTAAACACAGATTTTTAGAAAATGGAAAATGAATTCACAAATACCATTCCTGAAACTGATCACAGATTCCTTTCATTCATTGAAGGAAGCCTTGAATCAACAATTCCAGAAGAAGAAACCAATGAATTAAGAAATTTGTTGTTGGAGTGGAACTTAGTCTACGTTTTTCGAGAATTGGAAAGTAAGTTTATTGTTACAAGAAAAAAATATATAATTCTTACTGGCAAACTTTTTGTTTGGTTATAGGCTGCGGTATAACGATGAAAAGACTAAGGTATCTTCAAGCGCAAGACTTGGCAGACATATTTCCAGGAAGGAAAAATATTGGGTTAGTGGCAGAGCTGCGACAGAAACTGTTATCCTGGAAACAAAAAAATGTAAGTTGTTTTTGTTCACTATTGCAATATTGTCTACCTTTTCATAATTTTTTTTACGATGGTTTTTTTTTTTTGTTTTTCCAGTATCCCGAAGAAACTGCAACTACTATAAGCTGCAATTCAAGAGTGAAGGATTGGATTCAAGAATCTGTCGGTAGCGTAAATAGCCAAAATTCACTGTCATCAATTACCATCGAGATGGGAAATTGGAAAGTGAATTTTTTTTTTTGTTAAAATAATATAGATTCACAACTGTAGCTATCTTTTTCCTTCAGCATGTTCGAAATATATTGAAAATGTCTGCTCCTGGTCAGGAAATATTAAACCATTATGCTGAACACAATTACCTAGAGGAACATCGTAAAATATTACTAAACTGTATTGTAGAACACTGCGTTGATCCTGTGAAGCAAGACTACTATATACCTAATCCAAGAGTAATGGAAAATATTGCAAACGAAATTGTCGCAGTTTTTCCAACTGAAGCCAAAGATCGTTACCATATATAAAGAAAGAAGTTATAAAAAAACCTAATCCTGTTGGAAGACTTTTCAACCGATTTAATAATTTAAATCGTTTGCGAAAGAAACCAAAATCCAATGTTGAAAAGTCGCATCCGGTATGCGAAGATAAAATTATTGTTTACAACACCAATGAACAAACTTCGTTGCAAAATAAAATGAAATATATGCAGAATTCAGAAGAAAGTGCAATGGATTGTTGGAAAGAAACAACAACCAACTATAGGATGGAAAGGATTAAAACAGTAAAAACTTTATCAGAAGTTCTAGATGAATGGCCATTTTACAGACAAGTTGGCGGGGAAAAATTTGTACGAATATTTAAAAACAATTTAAGTTATTTATTAATTTCACTTCATTTTCATTTTACAGATTGATTACGATTTCGGAATTCTCTTTCCCGAAGCCAAGTATAAGTTGACAGACCAGTGGGAACATCTTCAAGAGAAATTGCTACCGTATTATGACTTAAACGTAAAAGATAAACAATATAGAGTAATGTTGGATAGAATGAGTTCATCGTCTGACAAGAGTAAGTATTTCTTAATATTTATCAATAATTGGTATTATTCTAATTTCTCTGTATTTTTTTTTTCAAGATTCGAAAGATTGCATCACTTTCCTGCTCTTAAATACGGTTTTAAAGCCAACATTACGGACAGTTGCAGGAGAAAATAAGATTGTTAAGAAAATAACAATAAGAGATGCTGTAAATAGCTGCGTTATGCATATTTCTTCAATTAACGACTTTTTAAGGACCAAGGAGGAACTAATTGAAAAAGCTCGTACTAGTAAAGAAAAAATTCAACCCTTTATCATAGTTGTCGGTAAGGACATTCATACTTTGGAGAAGATATATGTTTATATTGGTGATGTGTTTTACAAATTCAATTATTTTATACAAGCATTAGATATTTGTTTTAAGTCGTTTTTCTTTTTAAACTTGAATTACCCAAAGGAGTGGAGCTTGTTTGGATGTGTCTTCAAAAAACTATTTATGAATTAACAACAAACTATGATATTAAAAGTCCTCATTTGGCTGAATTTTTAATTTCTCTAAACAAATAACATGAAATGATTTGTTTTAAATGCCAATGCAATTTCTCGACAATATCCGAACTAGTTCACCATCTGTTGAGTCCGTCGCCCGAAAGAAAAAAAAAAAAGAAAAAATATGTACACAATATTTTTTGGTTTTTTTGAAAAATTTTCCCGCCTTCGATGCAAACATCGGATCATCGAAAAGGTTCGCCAACCCTGAGCCTTTCGACATAACGACAGATCAAAAAGAAATGCCGTTAGTTTTGTTGCCGGGGATGAGAAGAAAAAGACCGCGTGCGAGAGTTGGGATGGTGTCCGAAATCATAAGCTCCGAGCCCCGAATAAAAATAAAAAAACTAACTGGTGTTGCATTTTAATTCCGCGCCTACGCCTCGTCACCATCCGATTTGTTGTTAAAGTGCAAAATTAATTACGCTGCGGAAAATCCGACGAAACAGTGCGAAAAAAAAAAAAAAACCTTGAAAATCAATCGTGTGGATAAACGGTTGCGATAAAATCGCGAACAAGGCTCGAAACGGGAGGAAAAATCTAATAATATCACTATACACGGAATACGTAAAGTGAAACGAAAATTTTTTTTTTCAAGTCCGCGTGTAAAAAAAGAAAAAAAAACCGGTACTCCACGGATGCTGACATTCACCGTTGTTGCCGCCGTACAGCACATCATCGCTCGCGTGTGATAGTTGCTGACCAAAGAGATAAAATACACGAAAATCAATAATGAATGAAATAAACAAAAATTAAAATAAAACTAAACAAATGAATTAATTAACTAAGAAAGAAATAAAATGCACGAAACATAAAAAAAAAACAGACCATACATGACAGGACGAACGGACGGACGAATAAATACATTAATAAAAAAAAAACAAGTAAATAAAGAACGTGATTCCTTTGTTCTTTTTTCGTGAGTCACCGCATTATGGGTAAGTCATAGTCATTCCTTAACATTAATTAAATTTATTTGTGGTGTCGTGCAAAGAGTTCTTTTTTTTTGGCCACAGAGTGGTAAAGTTGTTCAGTCCCTTTTGGAGACAAGATGTTTAAAGGCTAAAAGCCTTATTAAAGAATGAACCCGAGCGTTTAGCTTTTCGCCCCGAACCTCGACATGGGGCCACGACAAACATGGTTTTTTTTGTGGATGGTCGTGGCTGAGGTAGGGAGGGCAGAGAGGGCGCTAAAAACCACCTTAGCGCCCTAACACAAATCGCGAGGTCGGCAACTCCATCGCTTCATGGTCTTTCACGACCACTGGGGAAAATTATCCCAATTTTCACCCTAACCCGGAGTAAGCCGACACGAAAATTATTTTGGCTTTAAGTCAAAATAATTCTTTCCGTCGGCCTAAATCATAACAAAATGGCGCCCAACGTGGGGCTAGCCAGAAATACGCTAGGAGCACATAGCGTAGCTCATCAACACGCGCGAGTCGGAAAAATTCCGTGCAAAATCGTTGATGAGCAAAAGGACTAAATTTCGTCGTTCTGCGACAGCACTTTCGCCTGATCGGCAACCAAAAGTCCATGTGCCAAGCTTTTCGGAGTTTCGTTGGCAATCGATCGGGTTGGTTTTGTATGAGGGCAGTGTGGAACTAACCTATTGACGAACCGTTTGGCAACCTTTGGGCGCCACTCGGTTCCATAGGTCAGGGAAACAGTGTCTTCATGCGAAATTGATTCGATGGTAGTTGACAGGTTGTAGTTTCTCGAGCCATTCCACTTTTGGTTCGTAGGCACCCATCTGAGTGCTGGGCATGCCTTGTCTTGGCGGGCACGTCGTCAGACAGATGGGAGAATGTTTGCGAATCATTGGTGAGTTTGGTGATAGAGATTATCACCGAAGCTTCGGAAAGTTCCTTAAATCCTTACCTTTCCTTTTAGAGTTCCTCTAACGTAGAGTTTTTTTTTATTAACGTAGAGATTGATTTTTTTTGATATAAATTTTCATAAGTCTTCGGACAAAATATTTTCGTAGAGTTTTTTTATGATATTGTATTTGCTTTTCTCCCCAAAATTTTTGAAACAGTTTTCTCGCGATCCAGATTTTTCCAGTGAGTCGGAAAGAGCATGATCGGCTTCGCGATTTGCTGCAGTTGAGGGGAGGGGAAAGTGCGAACACGTGAGGGTTCATTCATTTTTTTTTGCAGAATTCTTTAAACTTTTTTTTGGTAAAGTCAATTATATATGCAACACATGGTTGTTCATTCGTCCAGTTTTTTTTTCTCGAGTTATCTTGGAAGATCAATTTTATAAACAATCTTTCAAGTCATTCACTTTCATTCGTTAATTTTTTTTTTGCTGTCGTTTTATCATTCGGATAATCGATCATTCACACATTCAAAGGAAAATCTACTTTAAAATCCTGATAGAAAATTCGTTCGTTCATTTTGTTTTTTTCATAATACATACATTCAACTTTCATACAATCACTTATCCATAATTCGGAATTCATTCTTGTGCAATTTATTGAATTAATTATATATACAAACACTTAAACCTTCGTTATTCGTTCATTCATGCATGCCATAACATTCGTATTAACAATAGCACAATTACTTTACGCTTACTTTTCGAATTTTTTTTTGTTCGTTCATTCGTTCAGAATAGCATTCATTCGTTTAGTCTTAACGATTTTTCTTCAGCCATTCAACATACATACATTCGTAAACAAATGGGTTTTTTTGAGACAATTATACTTTCGGTTATCTGATCGCTCAACTTGTTTATCCAGTCATTCTCTGTACATTCACAAGTTTCCCCAAAAATTTTATTAGTAGTTCGTTCAATCGTTCAGTCAGATTTTTATCCGTCTGGATGCATTGGCGATTAACTTCAATCATTCAATTATTACGTATATTAAATATTTTCACTCGATCATTTATTATTAACGTCTTTCATTTTGTGTACAGACATTCAGATTCCCTATATCATTTAACCACACCTTTTGGTGGGCATTCGTCGACTGATCAATTCTTTCTTTCAAGGAGAGTTGGTTTTGTGTTTTTTTTGATCAGCCCCCTCATTTTCCCTTCTCGTTCATTCACCCAATCGTAGTTTTGCAGTCATTCTTACTCTATTTTGAGCCATGTCTTTAATTCATTCTCCAAAGGCAAACGTAGACGCTGTATGCTCAGCTTGTCAGGAGCAGATAGATCCGGTGAACGAAGTAGTCACCAAATGTAGTCATCGATTCCATAAGCATTGTTTGGAATCGTGGATAATAGACAACCATAACTGTCCGAATTGTCGTGGGCATTTGGGTCCTAGAGACTATTGGTCCGTCCTGGATGTGGAGGGCGCGTCCGCCAAACTAGGCCCAGTGACACGCGGCAAAAAGAAGTCACAGGCCACAAACGCTCAAAAAGTTGGTATTTCGCCTGTGGGGTTAAATTTTGATGTGCCACACGAGACGGGAGGCGGACGAGCTTTCTACGCCCCGGACGGATCGATGGTCACTGGACCCAATCCACTGACTGAGCTAATTTAAATTCACCGACGGGTAATGAAATACGAGAGACTGAGAAGAGAGTGAGATGGTCTGATGTTGGGGATGAACCGCCGACAGAGTCAATACCAGCGACGCCGTTAGTGTTGAGCTCTATGGATGATTTGGTGCGAATAATACGCACGGTGTTGCGTGAGGAACAGACTCAGCAACCGCCAAGCAGTAATAATATCAACGTAGAATTACCACCACCACCATTTTTAAATCGACATGAAGCACTGGACGAACAGGTGCGAACTCGTGGCCGACTGGCCCGTGCGACCGCTCAGATCGGCGATCGCAATGGCAACGGCCCAAATTTAAGACACCGCAATCCAGGCAGTCCAATACGCCATTGGAGATTGCGTTTTAATGGAGAAAGCCATTCATTGCGAGCAGAAGAATTGGTCTTCAGGGCCGAAGCTCTTGCAATAGGAGATCTGGGCGGACGCATGGACCTGTTGGCCCAGAATTTTCATCTGTTGTTGGACGGTCGTCCAAACCAGTGGTATTGGCTCTGGAGGAGATCCAACTTAGAGACCCACTGGACTGATTTACGACTTGCTTTCTTGGAAGCTTGGGGAGAGAGTAGTGACGATTGGGAGGTGCGCAAGCAGATGCTAGGAAGACGTCAGGCACCAAACGAGCCATTCTTGCTTTATGAACAAGACATGACTGTACTCCGCACATTGCTGCCCACTCCTATGTCAGAAAGAGAATTCGTTGGAATCGTTCGTAGTAATTTATTAGCTAGTACGCAACAGCAAATGTGCTTTTACGAAGTACAAAATATGGCTCAGCTACGACATCTTGTGAAGCGTGTAGAGACTGTACGGAAGACTACACGAGCGAATTCTTGGCAATCGAACAGAGTCCACGAAATCATTGAAACCCAAGTGGAAGAGTTAGTAGATCCCGAAGTTGACGAGGTAGCTGGTTTTGTCCCGAACATTGACGTTTTCGTTTCCTTTCAGAATTATTTTGGCTTTAAGTCAAAATAATTCTTTCCGTCGGCCTAAATCATAACACATCTACGACTTATTCATGGATTAAATTCTAATAGCTAGTACAAATGTACTGTCACACACACATGCGCACCAGCCGATTCGTTTATATACAGGGTTCAGTTCGATGCCAACCGCGAGCAGTTAAACACCGCGAAAAACAATTAAAAACAATTAGAAATAAGCCAACGCCGCCGAGAGAAATTTCAATAAAATAAAAGAGTTAATATTTACAAATCGAAGTTTCTTTTATTTGGCTGCCGCCACATGTACAAATCAAAAATGTAATCAATTATTTACAAAACTTTCGAATTTTAGAAGGCACATGAACAGACATATGGTTAAAAATAGAAATAGTAATAATAATAATTACAATACATTAAAACAAGTACCACAACAGAACCAACCAGTAGAAAGCCCGATTGCTGATTCAATAAGAAATACTTTTTCATCTTTTTTCGAGCCAGAAGTCAATAATTCCAATTATTCTGTATTACAACGTCAGATAACAAAGAATTGCGAAGATTTTGCCATCAGCTTGCACTCTTCTAATAATTTTACTAGACGTGATATTATTTACATTCAATCATCTATTTCAAAGTTAATTCTAAAAGATATAGTAGATCCCATTAAAAATTTGGTAATGAAGTATGTACCAGAATCGGAAAAAAGAAAATTCCGAAAATTTCTTAAATTTTTGTTACAACCCTTTCAAAGACTCTGATTCTGAATACAAGCTATTTAAAAATATCCTTGATTCAGATAAATATGCCAAACCAATAGTGTTTACAATAAATAAGCACTGAACGTAATTTTTGAAAAGATTTACGTTCAGTGCGCACTGAACGTGCTCATCATAAGCACTGAACGTAAATCATTTGAAAAACGTGTTATAATGACCTGTCAGAATAAAAATTGTCAGTATGAAAAATTTAGGGATTCAGGTCGGACGCGTTTTTATAATTCGATTTAAAAAATTTCAAAATTTGTAATTTAATGTATTTTTTTGTGATAATAAATGTAGGAAAGAGAGAGACGGAGAGTCGACATGTTCGGACGATGATGAATAGGGAGGTCTCGAACAGATCATCGACGCGTACGCACGGAAACGATTTTAAATAAAGAATTAGAAGTGTAACCACTTTGTTTTGTATTTTTGTGAACGCTATAAGATTCTCCCGCCTAACCCGATCTCACAATTTGGGGGCTCAACCGGGATTTGAAATATTTGAAACATTTAAAATATTCGGGATTCGTGTTTGAAAGAGCGCCGCGAAATGTCGTATCAGAAAATTATGAGCCTGTCAGTTACCGAATTGAAGGCGGAATTGGACGCGATTAACGCTAAGACGACAAGGAATAAAGCAGGTCTTCGAGCACGTTTACTGAACAATCTTTTGTGCGGAACGCGGTTTCGGTCGGGTGAAAATAGTGGCGAAACGGTTAAAGAAAATGCCGGTCAAAATGGTGGCTGCCGAAATAGCGAGAGTGAAAATCACGTGAACAATAAAAACGATGAAAGTGGTGATCGCGATAGTGTGCGCGAGAGTAACGATGAAAAGCCGGCTAACGACGGATGGGAACAAAAAGACAGACGGAGTTCGAAATGTAAAGCCGGTGATGAGCGAGCAAGACAAACAAAAGGCGCGTGCAGCAGCAGCCGACAGGTAGCTGATAAGTCTCGACGGAGCAGCATTCACCAATTCGACGATATCGAAGGGTTTGAAGAAGTGTTGAGTGATGACGACGAAAACAATCGAAACAGCACACATCGACGCAACGACGACGCGATGCCACATACACGGATGAATGAAAGAGATGCATGTTGTAGCCGACGAGAAACAGACGGGTTTCAAAGCAATCGAAGGAGCACAGATCAAGAGGACGACAACCGAGACGATGGCGATCGAGATGACGACGACGGCGCGAGGAGACATTGGAGCGACAGAGACGCGTATAATAGCCGCGGAGAAAGTGCCAGATTTCGAAATGACAGGCGTCGCCGCGACGACGGCGGACGATGCAGCGCAAGAGAAAATTCGATGAACCAGTCGATGTTGAAGTTTAAAGATGTTGAAGACGCGTTGGACGTTTTTAGTGGAGACGGAGCTGAAAGTGTACATCGCTGGATAAATAATTTTGAAGAATCGGCGGAGCTTTGTTGTTGGACGGATATTCAAAAAGTTGTATACGCGAAGAATCTGTTGCGCGGCTCAGCTAAGCTTTTTACTAGCTTTTAGGTCACGGCGAAAATATGGCGAGGGCTAAAGGCAGCACTGATTACTGAATTCGCTAAGGTGATAAGCAGCAAGGAAATTCGTGTGCGGCTCAGCCAGGCAAAGAAAAGACCGGACGAAATGTACCAAGAATACGTTTATCGTATGCTGGAGTTGGCTAGCTATGCAGATTTAGAATTGGAGGTTAAGATCCAGTATATAATTGACGGAATACCAGACGACGAGGCAAACAAGGCGATTCTTTATGGAGCCACCACGATACAAGAGCTCAGACGGAAATTGGCGTTTGATACCGTTATTCCTCGGGATCGAATAACGCTACTATTCCGACAACCCCTTGCACCTGGGGCGGAACGCGACCTGTCCGGCTAACCCGTGGAGACGGGTCGTGGGCGCCAGCGACTCGTAATTTTAGGTCACGTTCCTCGTCACTCGACGCAGACCGAGTCGCTAGTCTGGCGAGAATTTCAAAATTTACCGATTCCACGAGAGGAGCCGAAAATAATCGGAAAATCGCGTGGCAAGCTTAATAAAAAAAATAAGGACGTTCACAAGAAATCTTCACAGAAAATATATATAGAAAGAAAGATATGTGAATTTAGAGAAATTGCCCAGCGGCTTTATTGCTCACGACCGTAGCTAAACCTACGTTAAAAGTTGAGATTATCAATAATACAAGGTCCCTAGCTAATGCATTTACTTGGTTTTGTTTTTTTTTTCCTGCGCTGTTTCGTTGGGGCCCTTGATGAGAGTTGTCGATTCTCGCCGTATCGTGTAGTACTCCTCTCCGTTTCTCTCGACGCGTCGTATTCCTGCTTTCGTAGCACCGCCATCGTGTCGAATCTCCTCTGTTATTCTTCGCACTCGTTGTTGACTTCGTCTCTATTTTATCCTCCGTCGTGTTCGTGCACTCCGAGATGAAATATTAAAACACCAAAAAAAAACCACCAACTTGTGGAACTGCTCTACGTTACGTTAATTTCTATTAAATTCGTCGGGCACTCAAAAAAATTACTGCTCCTGCTTTCGTCCAATCTCGATGTTAGTCACATACAAAAAAGATCGAGCCCAGCTTTACTTCCTCCCACGAAGCTTCGTGGCGGGATCTTTTGGCCTTGACCGGGTTTAATTAAGCTACGAGTCCGTCGAACCCTCTTTGTCTAAAAAGCTAGCTGTTGCCCGCCAAAACTCGCTTCTCGAGTAGCCGTTGTTGTTGCCTTGGTATTTGTTTATAACAAATTTATCTCCGGCTCGAACCTTTTCGTGTCGTCTGGTTAACTTTCCTTTAGCGATCGTCCGCTTCGTTGTCTCCGTCGCTGCTATCGCGTATATCTGGAGACCTGGAGACCAAATCAAAATGACCGCCTCTGTCGATCGTCGAGTTCGAGTGACAGTACGGTGTTTGTTTACATTCGGGACAGTTGTTGAATTTCGTTGTTTGCGTGTCGTGGCCCCATTTATTGCGCGCAGTTTTAGAAAAAATAACGAGACGGTTTCTTTTTTTGGATTTAACGAAGGTTTCGGTGCAGTGTGATTGTCTGTTTTCCTTCGTGATTTGTGCGCGTCGAGTCCTCGTTTCGTTAAAAGTGTACGACGGTAGGAAGTCACGTCGCCAGCGAAGATGTCGAAATCATGCATCATTCGGTGCAGTGTGATTGTCTGTTTTCCTTCGTGATTTGTGCGCGTCGAGTCCTCGTTTCGTTACAAGTGTACGACGGTAGGAAGTCACGTCGCCAACGAAGATGTTGAAATCATGCATCATTCGGTGCAGTGTGATTGTCTGTTTTCCTTCGTGATTTGTGCGCGTCGAGTCCTCGTTTCGTTAAAAGTGTACGACGGTAGGAAGTCACGTCGCCAGCGAAGATGTCGAAATCATGCATCATTCGGTGCAGTGTGATTGTCTGTTTTCCTTCGTGATTTGTGCGCGTCGAGTCCTCGTTTCGTTACAAGTGTACGACGGTAGGAAGTCACGTCGCCAGCGAAGATGTCGAAATCATGCATCATTCGGTGCAGTGTGATTGTCTGTTTTCCTTCGTGATTTGTGCGCGTCGAGTCCTCGTTTCGTTAGAAGTGTACGACGATAGAAAGTCACGTCGGCAGCGAAGATGTCGAGATCATGCCGACTTCCATATTTGGTTTCTGTTGGTGTCGTGTATGTGGTGCCAAGGCGAGGATTGGATGTGATATGCAAGTCCAATCCCTGGTTTGGTGCCGGATAACGATGCCTCAATTCGACGTCCCTATACTTGGTTTTAGTTTTAGTGACAATGTCTGATCAAATTACTTTACGTTACAGGTACGTACTATTTTTTTTTTCTTCCCTTGCCTTTCTTCTTTTTTTTTTTGGACGCGTTCTAATTTTAGGTGCACCGAGAAGACGGTAGGAGTGTTGGAGTCCGCCACGCAAGGTGCGGCTTGGTAGTAACGGGGTGAGACTTCAACCTCAACGTTATGTTCAGAGTTTGAATCATTGCTTTTTCCTCTTTTAGGAACTAGTCTATACGCTACATCTGGATCGTAACACGTTATATGAAACACACCGACAACGAATAAAGGCGTCTGTGGTAAAAATGGAGAAGTGCTCAACGGTAGGGCGATCCGGTAAGGAGCAGCGAAGTTTCCAGTCAAAATAGTGTTTTAATTGTGGAGATAAGACGCATCTGAGTCGTGATTGTCCGGATAAACATAGGGGACTAAAATGTTTTCAGTGCAACGAGTTTGATCATACTAAAGCACAGTGTCAGAAAAAACTCAGAAATAGTGAAATAGAACCGACGAAGCAGCACTGTAATGTGTTGAACATTACGGATAGGAAAATATACAAAACGGTGCAAATCGGCAGAAAAAACGTTAAGGCTATGTTGGACTCGGGTAGCGATCTGCATTTAATGACGAGCAACACACACAAGTATATTGGTGCACCAGCTTTAAGGAAATCAACTGTACCTTTTGATGGCATAGGGTCAGCTGGATTAAGAACGCTGGGTAGTTTCACAGGACAAGTATGTGTGGACGGATTTAAGATCGTTCTAGAAATACACGTAGTTCCGAACAGTTATATCTTCTTCAATGGCGCTACAGCCCAAATCGGGCCTTGGCCTCCTGACCTTCAGGTTCCTTAACATTTTTCATTATTTATTGCGGAAGAGTTGTTAGCTCTTCGCACAACCCTCTATCTACGAATTTTTCATTTTCGTAGATTGAGGTAACCAAGGTATATTCAAGCAGGTAGTGTGGTGGAATTATGCGTTGACCGGGAACAGTTATATACGACAAGATATTTTGCTGGGAGCAGAGTTAACTAACTCTGTTGAAGTTCGTCTGAAAAATGGTGAAGCAGTTTTGGTGGAAATAGATCCAGAACCGGAAACGAATAAGCTCAAATCAGAAATTGATTTCAAAAACGCAGCGAAGGAAATTATGGGCATTAACATAGTGGAAGAACCAGTTATACAAACGCAGTGCGTTAAAGATCACACTATAAGCCACACATTGCGCGACATGATCAGAAGTTACAAGCCGGAACAGAAAAAAAGCACCGATGTAGAGATGAAAATCGTTCTTAAAGACGAAGTTCCAGTTCAGCAAAATCCAAGACGTTTTCGGCGGAGCAACGCAAAGTTGTAAACGAGATAATAAGTGATTTGGTCGAGAAGGGCGTAGTGAGGCCTAGTTCGTCGGAATACTCTAACCTGATAGTGCTCGCAACGAAGAAAAATGGAAAGACGAGAATGTGCGTAGACTATCGTTTGCTCAACAAGAAGATGGTCAGGGATCGGTTTCCATTGCCGCTGATCGAGGACCAGCTGGACAGACTTCAGGACGCTGCAGTGTTCACCACTTTGGATTTGGAGAACGGATTCTACCACGTTGCAGTAGAGAAGAGCAGCATAAAGTATACGGCGTTCGTTACGCCAGACGCACAGTACGAGTTTCTTCGAGTTCCTTTTGGTATTTGCAATTCGCCGGCAGTCTTTCAGCGACATATCAGAGCAGTGTTTAGAGACCTGTTGGCAGACGGAATCGTGTTAGCCTACCTGGACGATTTAATAATCACGGCCAAAGACGAACAAGACGGATTAGCGAAACTACAGAGAGTGTTCGACGTCGCAAGTGAACACAACGTCATGTTTAATTGGGAAAAATGTACATTTTTTGGAACGACGAGTTGAGTACCTCGGGTACATCATCGAGAATGGAACTATTAAACCAGGAAGAGAGAAAACGGCATACGATTTCATTTTACACGCGAATTAGTCGAAAAGAAAGACAACGTTATTAATTATTGTCAAACAGATTTTATGATTGCCGACATCTTAACAAAATCTTTAAGTAAAGTAAAGCACAATCGATGTATAGATATGTTAAATTTAAATTTGGATTGATTAATGATTTGTTTGTAATGGCTTTTGAGCACATGCTGATAGAGAGGGTGTTCGACAAGAACAGACATATGTTCTAAGTGTGTGTGTATCGAGCATCTGCTCACAAGCTAATTTTTATATCTGCAGTCTCGTTGTTATATAGAATGTGTAAAGACCTATCGAATAAAGCATTACAATATCTAACAATATGCACTAATTTCAATTTGATGAGATAATCATATCGTTTTGAAACATAAATAATGTTACAATGAACAATAATCTTATCAAACTAAGATTTTAAAATATCATTTTAGCAGCCTTTTAATATCAATGTAAAAACTATAGTGTCTTCATATCAATATTGAAATTTTTTCTCATTGGCTGAAAATTGTAAAGGAAAAATATCATTTTTACGGTAGTCTTATCAAAAAGATTCAACCAGATTCAACGTATGCAACAGCAACAATAGACGCTCCGTTAAGTCATCATACAGTGCTACATTTGCCAAAGATTACTGTACCAAGCTTCGACGGAGATTATGCGAAATGGCGGCAATTTGCAGACTTGTTTGAACAGTTAGTTCATCATCAGAACATTGCAAACTGTCAAAAAATGTGGTACCTAAAGTCTAATCTAACAGGAGACGCTGAAAAACTGGTACGCCATTTATCATTATCAAATGAAAATTATCTGACAGCGTGGAAAATGCTGCACGATAGATACGAGAACCAAAGATTACTAGTTTCCACTTTGGTGAACAAACTTGATTAAGCCCGGTCAACATTTTTTTTTTATCATCTTCAAAAAGTCCCATCATCACATTCTTAAATTCAAAGAATTTGTTTTTCTTTTATTATCGTCTTCATTTCAGCACCTTCTGTGCATATTGTTTAGAATATCATGTTTATAAATTCAACAATTCAATTTCGATAATATTGCATGGCAAGCACCTTTTGTGCGTATCGTTATGCATGTTAGTAATTTGAAGATCTAGACCTTCCGTCAGCATTTTCTCGCGTCCGTGGTATGTATATAATTTGTAATACACACGCCGTGGGAATATGCTTATTAAGCAAAAAGAAGAATGAAGATTGTAAGAATTTTTGTAACCAGTCGTGAATCGTCGTTAGATGATCAAGAATAAAGGTCGTTTATTAACTTAATCGAAGTCTTTTTCATTAAAAATATCTTTCGCCGCTGGTATATCGGTGCAAGTACCGAAATACCCATAAATCATCAATGGATATTGTATTCATTGAAATTCGCGTTTTAATTAACATATCGTGGGAGTTATATATGACTCACCCAAACCACCCAATTTTAGTTTTAAACCTCAATTTTAATTACGCAAAAACGAAAACCATTTCTGCTTATCAATTTAATTATGAACAAAGAAAACATATTATTTTTCTAATTAAGTTTATCACTGAAAACATATTATTTTTCCAACTCAGCTTATCACTAAAAACATATTATTTTTCCGATCAAGCTTATCAATTAGCAAACCACAAGAATGTTTTACTAAGAATTTAATCTAGTAAGAATGGATGCAGTTATCAACTTGTGAATAACGCATGCATGTTCAAATCATATAAATAGCAGCCTTCAGCATAGATAACGCACTCACAGTTTTATACTCAAAGATATAACAATGTCGCTGTAAAACCAACTAAGCATAATATTATAATAAACGCATACCCAATTTAAAATAAATATTGTTTTGAATCGCTCACACGACAAGATACAAAACTGGCGCAGTCGGTAGGATTCATTAAGTGCAAATTAATGAAATCCTCAAAACGGGAAACGTACTAATAAATTAAAATCACTTTAATAAAATTCAGTTATCAGTTTAGTTACACTGTGAATATAATAAAAAGTGAATAATATTTAAAATAATAGATGCCAAAGCAACGACCTAATAGTTCGGTTAATTACAAAAAGCGACATAGTGATAGTGAAGCATTCGACGAATACGAATCGACTACGAAAAGTTGGAAATCATCATACTGAATTCAGTAGCAGATTTTGCAATCATTAACTTGAGAAAGAAAAGGGAAGAAAAAATAAAATAAATAAAAATAGGATGAAATAAAGGAATTAATAAGAATAACTAAACATTAAAAATAAATAAAATTAGAATGTAATAAAAAAACATTAATAAGAATAAATAGAATTAAAATTAGAAATAAATAAAAATAGAATGTAATAAGAAGACTAATAAGAATAAAATGAAATGTACCTAACAAAGTAAAAAGAATGAATAGAGAATTTATTAACACTCAATATGGCAGAATGAACAAATAAAAAGAGGGAAATAACTAACTTAAAACCGACCGGACCAGACAGAACATATCGTTAAGGGGTGAGTTTGTTTTTTCTTTATTTGATTTTTATTTTCTTTCTTTTTTCTTGGAAAACATTTACATTTATTTTGTGAAAAGATGATTAAAGGCTAAAGAGCCAAATTTTTTTGAATGAACCCGAGCGTTTAGCTCATTAGCCCCGAACCTCGACATGGGGCCACGACAAAAAAATGATTTTTTTTTCAAGGAAAGTCGTGGCTGAGGTAGGGAGGGCAGAGAGGGCGCTAAAAACCACCTTAGCGCCCTAACACAAGTCGCGAAGTCGGCAACTCCATCGCTTCATGGTCTTTCACGACCACTGGGGAAAATTATCCCAATTTTCACCCTAACCCGGAGTAAGCCGACACGAAATTTTTGTTATACAGGCCATGGGTTTTATGGTCTGATTAAGGAACAAGTACCCCCCCACACTGCCGTAGCTAGTCCCGGCCGCCAGCAAGCGTGTCGCTTCCGTTCCTTAGTCAGCCACCAATTCGGAAGTAGGAGGAATTGGCCCTTTCTTGTCCCGAACATTGACGTTTTCGTTTCCTTTCAGAATTATTTTGGCTTTAAGTCAAAATAATTCGTTCCGCGGGCCTAAATCATAACAGGCTCAGTGAACGACAGTCCCGAAACTACAAATCAGTCAGAGGACAACTTGTCAACAGTTTTCACACAAGGTAATTTAAATACAATGACTACGACGTATATCGAAGGACGAGTCGCGAGAGAAAATGCGAGATCAATCCAGGTCTTTACCGGCACATCAGATGGTACACCATTAGAGCGATTTCTTGCTAGAGTTGAACGAGCTCAAGTCAACGTAAATCCGGTGGACATTCCTTTCGTGCACGAAATCATTATTGATAAAATTCAAGGACCTGCATACGATTCTATAGCAACACTTACAGACCTCGATTGGACCTTAGTTAAAAAACAGTTAATTGCGAAGCATGGTATTTCAGAAACTTTCGATGAATTAGAATCAAGAGCTAAAGATGTAACTGCAAATACAGCTTTAGAACTAGTAGATAAATTACAAACAATTCAGTATCGTATGATACAAAAGGTACTATTATTAGATGTCACTTCCACAGAATACACTGTAGATAAAGTACATAGATTTATGTTGAGAGTATTCTCAAATTCAATTACACAATCAGCTGCCTTTTGGGTAGACTCCAATAATTTTACTGATTTACAACAAATGTTGAATACTATAATAAACAAAGGTTATGAAATAGAATTAAAAAATAAAAGCAGTAAAAATACAACAAACAGAGTTAATAATCATAATACTAGGAATCATCATCAGAATAATAACAAAAACCAATTGAATCCTAAAAATCAAAATCAAAACTACAATTATTATCCCAGAAATCATTCTAACAATTATAGACACAATCAAAATTATAATCATAATCAAAATCAGAATCATAATCAGTTTCAAAATCAAAATCAATCGAATAATTATCGTAATAATCAATCTCAACCTATGGACGTTGATAATATTAGACAAGAGGAAAATTTTCAGTTAGTAGCCTCAAAAGAGAAACCAGAAGTGTAGAATTACCAATGATAAATATAACGATAGGAAAATCAAAATTAGTAGCGTTAATTGACACAGGTTCAACTATATCAATGATAAATGAGAAACGAGTAAGGAATTTGGAACATATTCCAATTAAAATAAACATTAAAACAATGACAGGTATAGGTCATATTAATTATGAGGTAGAAACAGAATACCCGAATGAATTTAAGTCAGAAGGACGAATTAGATGGAAGTTAGCGAACTTCGATAATCGCTTACAAGATGCTCTAATAGGAATGGATATCCTAGGAACTCTCAAAGCAGGAATAGACTTAGACGAACAAAAAATGAAATTTAATAAAGAAGAAATATACTTTGTAGACAGAAAAGAGATAAGAATTAAATATGATGAAGTTTATACGCTAGAAAGCAATGAAATAAAATATAGAACTGAACATTTAAATACGGAGGAGAATATAAAAATTAGACAGTTGTTGAATAATTACAAAGGAATAATGTATAGAGAAGGAGATAAATTAAATGCAAATTTAAATATAGAACATGAAATAAAGTTAAACAGTGAGGAACCCATTTATTCAAAGATGTATAAGAACCCTCAGGTATATGACGAAGAAGTTAGGAAACAAATAGTTCAATTATTAAAAGACGGTATCATTAGACAGAGTAAATCACCTTTCAATGCCCCGGTGATAATCGTTACAAAGAAGTTAGATGGAAGCAATGAGAGGAAATTTAGGATGGTAATAGACTATCGGAAGCTAAATGCAGCGACCATTGATTTCAGATACCCAATTCCGAATATTGAGAATAAATTAGAAAAACTTGGTAGAAGTAATTATTTTACAACATTAGATTTGGCCAAAGGTTTTCACCAAATCAGAATGAGAAGGGAAGATTGTTGCGAATTGATGTTGTTACGAAACATTTTTTTTTCTTGGTAAATTTTTTTTAGTTTTTATCGTATCCAATTCTACTCCTCACTCACTTAGGTCACAGTTTATTGTTTTTTTTTCTTTTTGTTTTGTTCCCATACTTTTCCTAAGTACAATTAGGATTCATGTTATATTTTTTTTTGTTGCCTATAAACTATAAAATTATAACGAAATAATACCACCAAAATAATAAACGTAAAAGAAAACAATATAAAATATAATAATAATAATCAAATTAGTTCGCGCCAAATAATTATCTGAAAAATTATGGACAAAAACTCCCAGGGCAGCACTGCTGTAAAATATTTTGGCGCCAAAATTATCGATGAGATTGGGAGAAAAGCCGTTGAGGCTCTCGTCTGCCGGCCCAATTTAAAGGAGTGGAAAAAGTTTTTGGAGGAGAAAATAGACTGTGCTCGGGGAAGGATGGCTGATCAAGAAGTTTTTTTTTGGTTGGTTTTTTTTTCAAATTTGGACGTAAGACAATGAGAAGCTGAAAGTGGATTTGATAGTGTAACTCGATTTGTTGCGAAAAAAAAAAAAAAAAATTTAAAAATATAATAAGTGACATTAAAAATTGAAAATATAAAAAATACATTAAGTATCATTGCAAAAACTTTAACAAATTAATAAGTGACATTGAAAAGAAAACTATTTAATAATTTAATAAATAACCTTAATAAAAATTGAATTGATCTTAATGCAAAATGAATTAATTAATAAAATACCATAAAAATACAAATATACAGAACGAGTGTTGATTTGGAGTCAGATTCATATTCACATCAGGATGCAGCAAGGGCCCCAACGGTTAAGTACGAAATAATAATTTTTTTATATCATCATTTTTTTTTTATATCACATTAGTTAGTAATTTCTTGAAATATATTTTTATTGTGAATTCAAATTATAATTTTTTTACTGTGAGTGTTAAGTTTTTGTGTGATCTTGTAAGTGCTTAGGAACGGCAATAGATTTATTACGCGTGATTTTTCTTTTTCTTGAGATAATGAGTGAGTGAGGAACTCATGAGAGGGTTCCCAGGCTTTGTCTGGATATCGGGTAGGTGCTGTTTTCGTCATGCGTGATTCGCATCGTGTATTCTGCCGTTTTTTTTATCGCCCGCTAATTTGGATTAGCGGGGGATGAAAACATCCAGCTAGGCGAATAAACCGCTTGGGGGTAGTACGGTATCGTGATTCCTCTCCCGTTCCATTTTTTTTTCTATCAGCACGAACAAGGATGAGGATTTCTTGGGTCAACGACCCACCCCAAGCTCCTGAGCCGCCGGCAAAATCGTGCTGCCTCGACCTAAGAAATCCCCATTATCTGAAGCGAGATGAAGGCTTCTTTCATCGCGTAACAAGATATAGAGAAAACAGCTTTCAGTACACCCCAAGGACATTATGAATACGTAAAAATGCCTTTCGGATTAAAAAATGCGCCTTCTACATTTCAAAAAATGATTAATGAAATATTAGCAGTGGAAATAAATAAAAGATGTGTAGTATATTTGGATGATATACTAATATTTGGTACTTCTTTGGAAGAGCACCTAAAAAATATCAAAGTTATATTAGATAAATTGAAAAAAGCTAATTTAAAATTACAATTAGATAAATGCGAGTTTCTAAAGAAGGAAACTATGTTTTTAGGACACAATATTACAACCGATGGAATTAAACCAAATTTAAAAAAAATTGAGAAGATAAAAATGATAAGGATACCTCAGAGTAAGAAAGAAATAAAATCTTTCTTGGGTCTTACGGGATACTATAGAAAATTTATTAAGGATTATAGTCAGATAGCATATCCTATGACGAGATATTTGAAGAAATATAAAAAGATAAATTTAAAGGATACAGAATATATAGACGCCCACAGAACGTTAAAAGCAATATTAACAACTAACCCTGTGTTAGCTCACCCAGACTTCAGTAAAGAATTCGACATCACTACAGATGCCAGTGATTATGCACTAGGTGCGGTACTATCACAAAATAAACACCCCATTGTTTATTTATCTAGAACTCTCAATGAACATGAGAAAAATTATAGTACGACAGAGAAAGAATTACTTTCTATCATTTACGTAGTAAATCATTTCAGACCTTATATTTACGGTCGAGAATTTAATTTATATACTGACCATCGACCAATAGAATGGTTATATAAAAAATACAAGGGTAAGGATTTAAATCAAAGAATCCAACGATGAATATTAAAATTAGGGGAGTATAAAATAAACGTGAAATATATTAAAGGTAATACAAATGTACCCGCAGATTATTTATCGCGGATAATTAATGAAGAAGTGAATAATAATGATGATCTAGTCAGTACTAGACATACCGCAGAAGAAGATTCTACACATTTAATAAAGTTAAAGGACGGAACAGTGAATATGTATCCCCAACAAATAATTTTATCAAATAGTGAGAAAATAACTGAGAATTTCTATAAAACTCAGAGACGAAAAAGAATTATAATTTCAAGTGAGGAAATAGATAAAGTAGAGAAATTGAAAGATAGATTAAAGAAAGAAATATTGCCGAAATCTACCGCAATATACAGTCAGTTAACAGATCATGAATATAATAGATTCCAACAAATATTTGTTGAATTATTTGATGTGAATAAAATTAAAATTGTTAGGGTATCACAGAAATTAGATGAACCCAAGAGTATAGAAAAGTTAGAAGAATTAATAAAATGGTATCATGAGAAAGAAACAATGCATTCAGGCATTTTGGAGAATTATGAAAATATGAGAAAGTCATATTACTTTCCCAATTTAAAATTATACATTAATAAATATATAAATCTGTGCAAATTATGTCAACAAAGTAAGATCGAAAGACACCCTAATAGAGAAAAGTTTAAATTAACAGAAACACCTACAGATAGAGGACAATTATATCATTTAGATTTGATAGTTACCAAATCAGAGAGATACTTAACGAGTATCGATAAATTTTCAAAGTATGCAACTATTGCAAGAATCAAGTCACACAATTTAATCGATGTTAGACCAGCAGTTAGGCACATATTCGCCATAACTGGAAAACCATTAAAAGTAGTAGTAGACAATGAATTAGGAAAGGGAATTCTAAAAGAATATTTTGAGGAACAGGAAATAGAATATCATGTGACGAAACCAAACGCACTTACCGGTAATTCAGACGTAGAGAGATTACATTCTACATTATGGGAAAAAGTTAGATTATTGAAAATAAAGAATAAAGAATGGAACTTGGAAGAATTATTATATGAAGCTTGTGGAATTTATAATAGAATAATTCATAGTACAGTGCAGGAAACTCCATATAACATTGAAAGAGGAATAGTAGAAAAAGAAGTAATTTTCAAAAGAATAAAAGAAAAGAAACAGAAGACTATAGATAAACTAAATGAAAATAGAAACAAACCGATTGTAGAAGACAGACCAATGGTCTACATAAAAAATCATGATGGAGAAAGACGCAAAACATTACCAAGATTTAATCAAGTTATATACGAAAATAAGTTAGCACCAGTGAATATAAAACCTAAACGAAAAAATATCGTTCCAGATGATGAAATTCAGGAAGATACTAACACTAATAACAATTATGATACAAGGATGTCAGATGCAGAAATTAACATTAGAACCAGTAACAAGTGAAGCAGGTTATATAGAGATACCAACGCGACAAATTACGTTAGCGTTAGATTATACACTAATACTACATAGAGTAAATATATCATCATTAAAAATTTTAATAGACAAAATAGTGGAACAAATACATACCACTGAATTTTCAATAGAACAGAATATATCATTGAATATCACACTAAGTGAAATTAAAGCACAACTAAGAACATTAGGATATAGTTCAAGAACGAAAAGAGGACTATTAAACCCAGTAGGAGAAGTTTATAATTTATTATTCGGATTTATGACCGAATCAGATAACCGCGAGGCCCAGCGCCGTGAGGAAGAATACTACGCGCGCCCCGACGAAGAAAGAGAACAAGAAGAAGAACAACATCAACAAGAATAAAACTCGAATTCTGCTACTTGTTATCGTCATCTGTTGAAGATAAAGTGTAACAAATTTTATTTTTCAAGTAACTGTTCTTCAAACTGTCACTGTCAGCAGATTGAAAAAGTAACTCATTCAAAATATTTAGGGGTAATCTTCGATCAACATCTCAAATGGGATATTCAGATACAAAATGTGATAGCTAGATTAAAAAAACTAATACCAATATGTTTCGAAGTAAGAAATTTATAAAAATCAAGTTAAACAATGTAACCAATAAATCTGAGGACAGATCTTTTTCTAAGGGGGGGGAAGTTATATATGACTCACCCAAACCACCCAATTTTAGTTTTAAACCTCAATTTTAATCACGCAGAAACGAAAACCATTTCTGCTTATCAATTTAATTATGAACGAAGAAAACATATTATTTTTCTAACTAAGTTTATCACTGAAAACATATTATTTTTCCAACTCAGCTTATCACTAAAAACATATTATTTTTCCGATCAAGCTTA
Organism: Chorisops tibialis; assembly: GCA_963669355.1. Taxonomy (NCBI): domain Eukaryota; kingdom Metazoa; phylum Arthropoda; class Insecta; order Diptera; family Stratiomyidae; genus Chorisops; species Chorisops tibialis. The sequence continues at coordinate 70,447,296 of OY770263.1, read as the reverse complement.
TCAATTAGCAAACCACAAGAATGTTTTACTAAGAATTTAATCTAGTAAGAATGGATGCAGTTATCAACTTGTGAATAACGCATGCATGTTCAAATCATATAAATAGCAGCCTTCAGCATAGATAACGCACTCACAGTTTTATACTCAAAGATATAACAATGTCGCTGTAAAACCAACTAAGCATAATATTATAATAAACGCATACCCAATTTAAAATAAATATTGTTTTGAATCGCTCACACGACAAGATACAAAACTTGGGCGGGTGAACAAAGGAGTTCACTCGCGGTATAAACAAAACTTTTGACTCAGCCAACACACAATTTCGAGGCTGCGGCAAATTCAATAAAGAGGCTACATGATACAACAATTTGGACTCGAGAATCTAGAAGTTCCAACAGTCAATTGGGATCCACTATTGCCAAACGTGCTGATTAAAAAATTAGATAAAGTTACACATACTTTATATGAACAGTCGCCGGAAAATCCCAAGGCATTACAATCAATTGACCATTTTTTGAAGTTTTTGGAGAAACGCTTTCAATCACTAGAAGCACTTGGATTGAAGGGTAACCGGTCAAATGATAAATCGACAACGAATAGATCAGCCAGATCACTTACATCAATATCATCAACTCCAACATGCGTGGAATGCAAGCAAAATCATCATGTGTACAATTGCAAGGTAGTTCTCGATTTAACTCAGAGTAGCAGATTAAGTTTCGCACGGAAACACAGTTTGTGCATTAATTGTCTCAGCCCAGGACATCATGCAAAATTCTGCATTGCTGGAAAGTATCGAAAATGTGAAAAAAAAACATAATACCTTGTTGCACATAGATGAAGTTTCCAAACCAAACACTTCATCCGCAAGGATTTCCAAAACTGAAGGAAGACAACCAGCACATCAGCAGCCCGCATTCACAGGCAATACCAAGTCTGAACAAACTATGCAAGACCACCTATACTTCCAGGCCATGCACAAACATTTTGTGTATGTATTGTGTTGTCTGAAAAATTCGCTACGGAAATGTCAATTCTGGTGGGATTTCAAGCGGACTAAACGCTTGCGGTTGGTTTTTTTCTCGTTTTTATAGTAAATATAATTATAAAACTAATTAATTTCTTATTAGCATTACAGTAGAAGAAGTACGTTGCTTCTTCGCAATCGCGCGGCGGTAATTTTACTATTGAAGTGAGACGAAAAGTGAAGGTGAAAAGAAAAAAAAAGTGTGGTTAAAATTGTGTTTTATAATATTTTATTGTTTTAAAGGGTGATTCGGACGTCCTTGCACCAAGACAGGATATTCACAGGATATGTGAAATGTAAGGTAAGTAAATTTAAACAGAAATGTTGTAGGTGGAATATTTTGACAGATTTGGCGGGTGCTTCCGTGAAGATTAAATTTTTGTTGCGCTGATTTTTATCATTAGTCCAGACGGCTTATCGTTTTGCATGAAAAATTAGTTTTTCCAATCTTACATTAAGTAATTGCTTTGGGAGTATGTTAGACTGGCAATTCCCGGTCTACAGACGATCATAACCAACTTTATGTACTACACACACACTTATGTATATTTTTCTGTTACAATAAAATATCTCAACAGGTTATGGGCCCAGTAGAACGCGGCGCGCAATAAAAAGTGATAATTCGTTTCCAGTTCGTTGTTAAAAAAAAAAAAAAGTAAAAATGAGTGCCGGTGTCGCGAAGCACATCGAGCCTTTACAAAAGGACAACTACGATACATAGAAGATGCAGATGCAGGCCATTCTAATTAAAAATAACGCATGGCAGCATGTTATCGGATCCACGAAGCCAGAGATAATCGCGGGCAATCAAGAGTCGCAAAATGCTCACGACAAATGGCATGATAAAGATCAGAAAGCCATGTCGGACATTATATTGGCGATTCACTCAAGCGAGCTCAAGCAAATCAAAGGTTGCAAGTCATAGCGAGAAACTTGGCAAAAATTGGAAGCGATCTATCAATCCAAGGGACCTGCTCGGAAGGTGGCTTTACTGAAGTGGCTCGCATTGCACAAAATGGTGGAAGGCGACGACGTGCGCGAACACATCAGAAAGTTTTTCGATGCAGTAGACAAACTGCAGGAAATGGAAGTCGTCATCAATTCTGACCTTCTCGCTATATTGTTGTTGTATAGCTTACCTGAGCGATTCGAAAATTGTCGATGCGCCATTGAATCTAGAGATTCACTACCTACAGCAGAAGCTCTTCGAATTAAAATAATAGAGGAGAGCGACGCTAGGCGGAGTGACGAAGGGACGACCATACAAGGCGCCATGATGGCCAGGAATCGTGGCAGCAAGCAAAAAATGCAGTATAGTTCAAAGAAAAAGTTTAAGTGCTATAATTGCGGAAAGATCGGGCATAAGGGATCAGATTGTCATGTACGTGTTAATAAGAAGTGCGCGAAACATACGAACAACGCTGGATTTATCGCTACGACGAAAATGCACCGAAGCTTTGAACTTGGAACCAACACATGGCTCGGTCGACTGACCTGCTAGTCGGATCCATACACTTCTACGAACAAGCGTATGGCGGAATTAACGAGCGGAAAAGAGACCAAGATCAATTGTGGTGCTTGGACAGCGGTTTCACAAGAAGCCCTAATTTGACCAGAAATTGAGGGGAAGTGTTAGACTGGCAATTCCCGGTCTACAGACGATCATAACCAACTTCATGTGCTACACACACACTTATGTATATTTTTCTGTTACAATAAAATATCTCAACAGAGTAGATTAAGGGAAAACTGTACAGTCTGGGGATGTGAAGGAAAATCTCGGAAACGGCAATAAAAGTAAATTTTCGTGTATTTATCGGTTATTTATGAAGTAAGTTGTTATGTGTGGCGGGTTCAAGCCATCTATGGATTGGGCGAAACATTCTCAACCGTGTAAATTGCTCAAAGGTCAGCGAGACCTTTTGGCAATCGACACGTCACCCGCCGGAAATCTGGATTGGAGATGCCGGAAAACGAGGAGATCATCGTCGCGGGGTGGGGACGAGCACGTAGACTTGGCGATCGGTTGGAGATTTTATTTCGTCGGTGTGGAAAAAGTGGCCGTAGCGAAAATCAGTGCGAAAACGCGTTTTTTTTGAGTAAACACTAATTAATAAATACGTACCAAGACAATAACGACAACAACACCACAGTTCGACGTGAAATCGTGCAAGGCATTTTTTTTTCTTTCTCGAAAGAAAAATTTTGTTTCCGACATATTCGGGTCGTTTCGTCCGCGTTCGAGCGAAATCGAACGAAAAGCAGGCCTCTGCTACCCGCTGGAAAATCGCAGGTTTTTTTTTTTGCTGACCGCAAGTCTGCGCGCTCTCTGGCGCGGCGCATGATTTCCTGGTTCGTTTCGAGTGCAAAATACCCTGTCGCGACCGAGTCACCAATTTCGTATCCGAAAGAGGAAGGCAAAATGGTGAAGAGGTGTTAAGCAAAATTCCCGAAAGTGCGTGTTTGACAATGAGAGAGTAAGGTTTGCGTTTGCCTGCCGAATCCGTCATTTTGCCGAATCCGTTTGGCCGAATCCCTAATTTTGCCTGCCGAATCCGTCGAAGATAGAAAAGTTTTTTTTTGCGGTAGTTTTTGCATCAAGTGCTACGATATCATCTACGTCATCGGCTAGCATACTTATAATACTCAATCTGTCAACGTCATAGTAACCGAATCGTCACTATCAACCGAATGCATCAGTTTGCAGCAATATGGCATCAGCTCGGAAGTAGAAATGAACTACGGAACGGCGCAATCCTCGATCTACGCAACTCCTCGATAAGTACAACTTTACATAAATCTACACCGATTAGTTTCAATTTTCTTTTGGTGTTTTATTGCGCCTGTAGGGACTTTCGCTGTATCGATTTTTCGTTGGAAAAACAATTTGCAATTATTTTATTTATTTCCATTTTTGTCTAAGAGATGTCATATCTATTCCGACGCACATATTTACAAGAGTACCGAACACGGTTTTTTTTTGTCCTACCGAAATTTCCAATGTTACTAAATTTTTGTATAAACAAAAATTTTAGTAAGAATTATTCGTAACGTAATTTCAAACGTAACTTGCAAATAACATCCACATAAATTTATCATAATTTCATTTATAAAAAAAAAAAAAGAGAAAAGGAAAGAAATCATTTTGTTCCTCGAAAATTTTAATCAACAACAAATTAAAATGCAATGTACGGTCACAATTGTAATAATATATATCCGAATAAGATTACTCCTGCAGAACATTATTGGCAAACTAATCTATCAAAGATTTCCTTATTAGGGTTAGTTAGTAATTAAGTTAACATAACGCAAAATCTCCTTTTTAGTTTTCGTTTATCCTTATTTTGGTTTTGTAACTTTAGAATATTGCAATTTTTTTCGTCTAGTACATCGGTGATAGCGGAATTATTTCACTAAATTTAAACGAAATATTAATTTCCTTTTGTAAAAAAAAAAAAGAAAAAAAAAGAAAAGAAAAGAGGAACCAAAGGATAAAGATTAGATTGAACTGCGCAATTCAATTATATCGTATAAAGAGAAAATTTTATTATGAATTTTTTTTTTGAAAAGGAGGACCCTGAAAAGTAAAATTAAATATGAATTTAAATTTAGTATGTATATATATTTCAACAATTGGAACCAGAAAAATCAACCATCAATTAAACTATTGAATTATGCACAAGAGAAAACCTACTTACTCATTTTGAAGACAAATAAAAAAGAAATCTTGTTTAAATTTTTTTATAATGAAATGAATTATAACAATTAAAAAATGAAACGCTAAATTTTTTTCTGATTGAGAAGCCTCTCTAACCTCCACGGATCCACCTCCTCTCTTTTGGGGCCATACCAAGAAGACTTAGTGGAAGATGTATGGCTAAGGTTGGGTGGGCAGGTTGGCGTCAAACCATCTGACGCCGTCGTCGAAACATCTGGTCGGGCCAATATCAGAGACCAGATGAAGTCCCTTTTTTCGTGTCTTCCCGACTTGGATAAGTCGACGCGGCGAGCTAACTACTCGCGATTCTTTTGTTATGACAGGCCAAATGGGTTTGATGACATTCTGGTGCAGCGAACCCCACCACACGCCTACCGCAGCTAGACCCGGCATCAAGCTAGCGCGTCGCACCAGCACATAGAATGTCACTGAGATGGATGTAGGTGGTTCTCAGCCCTGTCGATCCCGAACCTTATTTTTCCTTCAGAATTATTTTGACAGTGGTGTCGAAATAATTCTCGTCCTAGGCCTCCGAGACATAACAAAGTACAGTAGAACGCCGATTATCCGAACGCCGATTAACCGAATCGCCAATTATCCGAATCGGTCCTAAGCGAAATATAAAAAATTAAAACCAAGCTGGAACTCGCTGGAGTCCAGATATATTTCAACTGTTATAGTTGAAAGCTAGAGGCAAGACACTACATGTTTTGCGTCGTGCGGCTTCCGTGAAACGGAACGTTGGAACGTTTGTTTTTTTTCAACTCAATAACACTGAATTACTGTCAGTGAGCTCCTCCCTCTCTCATTGTGCGGATCGCTGTTTTAAACGGTTATATGACAAGCGAATAACCAAAATGAGTGCAAAGCGGAAACGTGTCGTCCTCTCACTAAAGGACAAAGTGGAAATAATCAATCAGTTAAAAAAAGGTGTAGCTGGAAAGGTACTGGCAGATAGATTTGGTGTCGGGGCGGCTACAATAACTGATATTAAAAATAACAGTGAAAAATTTTAAGTTTTATGACTGCGTTGGAAACTGATGATGGATGTTCGTCACGAAAAGTAATGAAAAAGGCAAGGGATGAACAGCTTGAGAATGCTGTCTTTACGTGGTTTCTGCAGCAACGATCTATTGGACAATCGATTTCAGGACCGATTTTATGTGAAAAGGCGCGAATGTTCAGTGAAAAAATTGGTGTAGCTGGTTTCAAGGCAAGCACTGAATGGATCCGCAATTTCCAAAATAGGCACGGCATTCGGGAACTGGATATAGCTGATGAAAAACTTTCTGCTGATAGTGAAGCTGCTAATAAATTTGTGAACACCTTTAAAAAAGAAACTGAAAACTACGACGATTCAGTGAAAACCACACATCTGAAGCCGTTAGTCGCAGCTCAAAACTCCTAGAATCATCATCATCATCAGTGAAAACGACACAGCCATCATCACCAACCGCCGCTACAGCAACCGACAGCAAGCAGCTAATTGAGCCGTCAAAGTTAATACAACGAATAAACGAAAATGGTAATCTATTGAAAGTACTTTTTTTATGAATCTCCTTGGATAAGGGATCGACTCTGGCCTTAGGGCCAATCGTTCGTCCGGCCTTTGGGCCGTATACCACTTAATAATTTCCATATTCAGAGGATCGACTCTGGCCTTAGGGCCAATTGTGCGTATTCCCATTTAACAGAAACAATTTCTATTTTTTCTTACTCAACCCAATTCTCAATAATCTCCGAAGGAGCATTTTCTACTATGGACTTACGTTGGGTAAGTCCGTAGGTCCTCAATACACCCAAAGTTAACGCCGGTAGTACACCTAGTACAGCGATACTATGGTGACAAACCTGCATTGTTCCATCAATATTCCCAAACCTTCCATCATATCTCAGTACTTCGCCACCTGTCTTAAGAACTGATCCAGTTCTTCGCAAAGAGAGACATTTTATGCGAAATGAAGAACTTTGCGATGTCTTTCTTCAGAGCAACTATATCGGTAGCTTCGCTGACTTTGAAAAATATTTCAAAACGAAGCTAGACCTGACGAAATTTTACATATTTGAATTAACTCATAGCATCACCTTTTTTACAATTCAAGAGCTTGAAACTTTAAGCTGCGAAATGGTCATTAAAATATCAATAGATATAAATTTAAACATTAAAATATATAACCGGAACTGTGAAATTTCATCTTCTGATTTAAATTGGATTTTACCTAGAAACCTGAAATTATCTCTTTGATCACAAATAATCAATCTTTTGTCACATTACCATCATGTTCAAAGTACTACCTTCGTATTTCGATTATTTTGTTTTGAAAAGCTAAAAGCTAATATGGAAGATGAATTTGAACATGAAAGCAAATTAGCTGTAATTACTAATCAATTAAAACTTTTAATAACCAAAAATCCTCATTATGATACTTCGATTATAGTTTTTGGTTTTATTATATACTCGCAATCTTCATCAAGTTACGAATTGTTGAGAAAATTTTTAATTTTACCAACCAAGCGTCATTTACAGAGTATTTCATCTTCTTTTTGCATTTCACTTAATTACAAAGACTCCAGCAACGACGAACATTATTTGCGCGGAATATCAAAAAATTTAAGCGATCGAGAAAAAATTGTTTCGTTATTAATCGACGAAAACCATATCGAAAAGGGTTTGCAGTATAAATCAAGTCAATTTATGGGATTTGCAGAAAACGATCCTAATGACCTGGCGCGGAATTATTTATTTATTTTTATAAAATTAATATCTATTATTATTATTAAATTAGTATTATTATTTACAAATGTTTGTGGTTTTATTTTGTTTACCGCTTTAATTCACTCTTTTCCACAGGAAAAACTTAGAGTACACCTCAAATAAAGAGAAACAATTTTCAGACTACTGTTGTGTCCACACAGCATTTTTCCACCTTATCAGCATACCATAGCGACCACATGGCGATTACGTAGCATTCTTATGCACATGAAGACGATCACCGTGGACTTTATCGTTCTTCATGTGTGTAACATGATACGTCTGCTCATGGCCAGCCGGCATGAACTCGTATGTGCTTTGGCTGATGCTACTGTCGCGTGTGTGCTGATAAGGCATTCCTTCGCCTCTATCATTTTCGTTTTTTTTGAACGCGCTCGATTATTTCTCGCGCGATTCGCGTTTGTGCTAAGAATGCACTTTTTCGTTTTTTTCAACGCGCTCGATTATTTCTCGCGCGGAAAATGGCAGTTGGAGCTGGACTTTCGACGTGAATAAATCATTTAATTAAAATACAACTAAGTAAAAAATTAATCTTGTTCCTTTTATTTTCAACCCTCTCCCCGACACAACACTACATGCCACTTGAAAGTATTAGTGCGAGATAGTTGTTCGTGGCCTGGAACTTAAGGTGGTCTTGAACTATGTCATTAGCAACACAGACTTAACATTCAAGGAGCGCCTATACATTATTAAGCACAGCCAAAATTCTCTGACAGCTTCAAACGACAAGACAATCACATGTCGAGCGCTTTTGGATTCCGGATCTCAAGTCAATTACAGAAAAAATTGTAAAGAAATTGGGAGTGGCATCAAGGACAACCACATTGGTCATTCATGGCATCGGGAACGGAAGATAAATAACACAGCGCAGAGTAAATCTTGAACTACAAACAAGACACACATCCAACTAGCGGATCCAGAATTTAACGAAGTTAACAACATCGATTTGCTCATCGGCGCAGAATTCTACAGCCAACTGTTGACAATTGGTCAAATAAAATTGGCAGAAGGATTGCCGACAATGCAAAACACGGTATTCGGATGGATCGTGTCAGGCAAGGTTGTTGTGTCATCAGATTAGTAACATTAACCGCTAATGTAACTGACCTGATGGCACATGCTAAAATTCTGCGTGCTACCAATGACCTGCTGAGCGTTAAGTTCTAGCCGAAATCGATGACTCGATATTGTGCAAGTAGTGCAATATTAGGGGAAGCGATTTCGGCGCAATGAACTTCTCGTCCGGCCGGCAATGTTAGCACGCGCAATTAATTTAATTTGATGACAATAATTTTTTGAATAAAAATGAAAATATGTAAATCGAGTTCAGTTGTTGTTTGAACTCCGACGTGATGTGAAAAAATATAAAAAAGTGATCTCGATAAAACAGTGTGTTTTACTTATTATTTATAAGTTAATGTATATTGAAGTTGTAACAGTATTTACAACAAGGTCAACAATATCATCATGCAGACGGCAATGTGTGGCGTCATCCGGTGTATCGAAAAGGTGCACCCTATAGTGCATGCGAAGTTAATTTAAGAAATCAATTATCAATAACTTCAGTCTTGTTATGTGTGACGGTCCACGCCATCTATGGGTCGGCCGGAAACTTCCCAGTCGTGCAATTGCTCAAAAGGTCGGGAGAGATCTTGGGCAAGGAACACGTCACCCAACAAAAGGGGGAAAAATTCGGAGATGCTGGAAACGAGAGGGGTGGGCACGCTATGGGAACCAATTTATCATATTGCTAAACCACGAAATAAATTACGATATAAGTTAACGAGATAAAACACAATATGAATTACGATAAATCTTATATATAAAATTCTCGTGTCACAATGTTCGTTCCCTTACTCCTCCGAAACGGCTTGACCGATTCTCATGAAATTTTGTGAGCATATTGAGTAGGTCTGAGAATCGGCCAACATCTATTTTTCATACCCCTTAGTGATAAGGGTTGTCCACCCTTAACATTTTTCTTTAATTTTTAAACATTTTTTTAATTTCTTTATTTTTTTTATTATGTCGCATTAAAAAATACATACAACCCTAAATTTTTACCCTTTTATCACCAACCCCTATTTTTTAATAGCCATTAGTAATTTAATCATTTTTCATCCCCGGTCGATAACTGATCAATCGTCATTTAATTAGTTATCCCCGCCAATTGTCTACAGGTGTCACTTCTGACCCAGTAAACAGCACGGAGTAGGGATGAGAACGAAGCCGGTCTCCTGTTTCTCTCACACAATAAGACTTCTCTCACTCCCTACACAGTTGTCGGCCATCATTATTGTTTATGCATCAAGTGTAGTAGTAACGTTGACAATTATTATTTTGCTATCTCAGTGTAACTCTCATATTAACTATTAATCATTCCTATTTTATTAATAATAATAAAATTATCAATTTTGAGTGTATTTTGCACGATTAGTTAATCAAGTGATTTTCATAACCTCAAAAGTACTCAACACGTGGCACGAGCTTCCACCAACAACGGCTTTTGTGTTGTAAGTATACTTTTTTTTATTTATATCGAAAATGTTGTTGGAAACGGTCAAAAAAGATTCGGTGGAATTTAATTTTTATTAAAATTGGGCAAACTTTTTTTTTGTATTCATTTTTTTTTTACCATTTCTAACCATATATTTTTGATATGATTATGAAAAATAAAATTTTTCGCTTTTGTAAAACAGTCTAATGTTTACATGAATATGTAAATGAATGTGTGTACAACCAAATATTAAATACATTATAACTAGGGCCAAGATTTTTGCCGTGATTTCATTTTAACATTTTACAATTAATGCTCTTAAGTTTTTGACATTACGGCAAATATATTTGATCTTACTTACTTACTTACGATGGCGCTACAGTCCAAATCGGACTTTGGCCTCCTGAATGCTTGATCGTATAAAAATGTAATTTTAATTTAATTTTATTAAAAAAATGTAATTTAACAATTAAGATTTTCATAGTTTCCAAAAATTTGAATCAATCATTATGAATCTTTATTTTGAAATATCGATGGAAATATTGGTTGTATGAGAAAATTATAAGAGACAATTTCTTTCGTAAAATTTAATTTTCTACAACTTTTGTCTGAAAAATTTTTTCATTAAACTTATATTTTTGCTATAATTTCATAAATTCAAACTAATCATTCAAAACTGCGGCAAAAATCCTGGCCCTAATTATACCTTTAACATTTTTCATCATTAAGTAATTTCATTAATTCTATTTATGTGTGTTTTGTACAGTGAGCAATGCCAAGAAAACGCAAAGGGACTGATTTGAGCCGTAATACAAGTAAATCTCGAAGCTTGGGGAATAGAAGATCCGAAAGAACCGAAGAACAAATCCAGCAACAAAATACTGATGCACGTGTCAGAATGGCGCAATTGCGTCAAGAAGAGTCAGAAGATACACGAGCTGAACGCAATGAAGTAATAAGATTAGAACAACGACAATCACGCCGTTTCACAGTCAATAGACGCAGAACAAATGACCAACAACGACAACAGGTACATCGAGCATTTACATCTGATTCATTCCTGCGTCTAGCATTCCAGTATGAGCCCGATATTGAATATTATGCTCATTCAAAAGTGGTAATTGGTGCTATGGACAAGGAATGTCCGCATTGTCATGCTCTGAAATTCAAAAATGAACCAGCTGGGATGTGTTGCGCGTCAGGAAAAGTGCAACTACCTGAAATTGAAACACCACCTGAACCATTGAACGGTTTACTTATCGGCACGGATCCAGATTCTAACGTGTTTCTGAAGTCAATTCGAACATTCAATTCATGCTTTCAAATGACATCGTTCGGAGCAACAGAAATAGTTCGAAATACTAATGCAAATGGTCAACAATACAATTCTACATTCAAAATCAGAGGCCAAGCTTATCATAAAATTGGCTCACTGCTGCCAATGCCAAACGAACCACATAAATTTTTACAAATCTACTTCATGGGCGGCGCGGATTCCGGAAGCGCACTTGCCAATCGCGTGAATGCACGTTGTGATTATAATAACCTTGATTCATTTTATGCCAGACGCATCGTCAGCGAGCTGGATGCTCTATTGAATGAGCACAACGAATTGTTGAAAATATTCAAATCACACATGCACAAATTACAAAGCGATAATCACGCTATCGTCATTAATCCTGATAAAACACCAGCTGGAGAGCATATTCGTAGATTCAATGCACCCGTTGTTGATGATGTTGCTGGAATCATGGTTGGCGATCGTACAGGTGCACGAGAAATTGTGATTCGTAGAAGAAATAATAATCTACAGTTCATTGCTGATACACATCGTTCATATGACGCTCTCCAATATCCGCTAATATTCTGGAAGGGACAAGACGGATATTGCATAAACATAAAACAACGAGATCCCGTATCAGGTACTTCATTGATTATGAATTTGATCATTAATCATTTAACAAAACAATTAAATTATTGAACGTAATTAATTTAAATTAATTTTTATGAATATAAATTATTACAGGAGCTGAAACAAACAAGAACGTTAGCTCAAAGGATTATTATGCGTACCAATTAATGATTAGACGCGGCCTGGACAACGTCATTCTACGATGTCGTGAGCTTTGTCAACAATTCATGGTCGACATGTACGCGAAGATTGAGGGCGAACGACTACGATACTTACGATATAATCAACTAAAGCTGCGTGCGGAAGAGTACATTCATTTGCGAGACGCTATCAACAACAACGCCGACGTCGCCGAAATTGGTAACCATGTCATTTTACCATCATCGTACGTAGGCAGTCCACGTCATATGCAAGAATATATACAGGATGCTCTGACTTTCGTGCGCGAATATGGACGACCATGTTTATTTATCACGTTCACATGTAATCCAAAATGGCCAGAGATTGCATCTTTGCTACTGCCTGGCCAAAATGCAATACATCGCCATGACATTACAGTACGTGTGTTCAGACAAAAGTTGAAGTATTTAATAAGTTTCATTACTAAATTACATGTATTCGGTCCCACACGTTGCTGGCTGTATTCGGTTGAGTGGCAAAAGCGAGGATTACCTCATGCACACATTTTGGTTTGGTTAATCGACAAAATCCGTCCTGAAGAAATCGATAGTATCATTTCTGCGGAAATTCCAGATCCGTCCACTGACCAACTGCTGTTTGATATTGTTACAACAAACATGATCCATGGTCCATGTGGTACTCTTAATAGTTCATCGCCTTGCATGGCAGATGGAAAATGTACTAAAAATTTCCCTAAAGATTTTACTAATGATACGGTCACAAATGTCGACGGATACCCAATATATCGTCGAAGAAATCCCGATAATGGCGGACAATCATTTATTAAAAATATCAGCAACACAGACATTGATATTGACAATCGTTGGGTGGTGCCATATTCGCCTCTGCTGAGCAAGACATACAATGCTCATATTAATGTTGAGTTCTGCAGTTCTGTGAAGAGCATCAAATACATTTGCAAGTATGTCCATAAAGGCAGTGATATGGCTGTGTTTAGAGTGGAAAATACTAATGTGAATGCTCCTCCAGTGAATAAAAACGATGAAATAACGCTCTACCAAATTGGTCGGTACATCAGCTCCAATGAAGCTACTTGGCGTATCTTTGGTTTTCCAATTCATGAACGGGATCCAGCAGTTGTTCAGTTAGCCGTCCATCTTGAAAACGGTCAGCGTGTATTTTTCACGAACGAGACAGCGATTGATCGTGCAATAAATCCACCTAAAACTACACTCACTGAATTTTTTGAATTGTGTAATCGTGCGGATGATTTTGGTGCCTTTGCACGAACATTACTCTATTCACAAGTACCACGCTATTTCACATGGACTCAAACAAAAACATGGATGCCCCGCAAGCAAGGCTCACCAGTTGCTGCATGTCTCAATTTATTTAAATCAAACGCCTTGGGGCGATTATTTACAGTCAATCCAAGACACACTGAGTGCTTTTATCTTCGACTGTTGTTGGTTAATGTTACTGGCCCATTATCATTTCAAGATATACGTAAAGTGAATGGGCAACACTATCCAACGTATAAAGATGCATGCCTTGCACTCGGCTTGCTGGAAGACGACAACCAGTGGGAATGTATGCTTGCTGAAGCTGCATTGAACTGTACAGCAATACAAATTCGTCTACTATTCGCTATAGTGTTGACTACATGTTTCCCAGCCCGAGCACAGATATTGTGGGATAATCACAAAGATTCAATGACTGATGATATATTGCATCAACATCGTACACGGTGCCACGATCTAACCATAACATTCAGCGACGCAATGTACAATGAAGCACTAATTGCTATTGAGGATCTTTGCATTGTCATTGCCAACTTACCACTCAGTCATTTCGGTATGAATTCGCCAAATCGAACTGCATCTGATTTAATGAATACTGAAATGAATCGTGAACTGCAGTACAGCACTGTAGAAATGGCAGCGATTGTTACCCGCAATGTCCCACTAATGAATGAGGAACAAAGAACCATTTATGATCGCATTATGCTCGCAGTTTCAGCTGGACAAGGTGGGTTCTTCTTTTTGGATGCATCGGGTGGAACTGGCAAAACATTCGTTATTTCGCTAATTCTTGCTGAAATACGATCAAATAATGGCATCGCATTGGCCGTTGCATCATCGGGCATTGCAGCAACTTTATTGGATGGAGGCAGAACAGCTCATTCAGTATTTAAGCTGCCACTAAATATTCAGAATAACCCTGACGCAGTATGCAACATTAAGAAACAATCGTCCATGGCCACCGTGCTGAAACAGTGTAAAATTATCATCTGGGATGAATGTACTATGGCACACAAACATTCGCTTGAGGCGTTGAACAGGACATTGAAAGATATTAAAAACAACGACAAACTATTTGGCGGAACTCTGTTGGTCCTTTCAGGTGATTTCAGGCAAACACTTCCAGTCATTCCACGTTCAACATACGCTGATGAGATCAACGCTTGCTTAAAATCATCTCCATTGTGGCGTAATGTTGAAAAAGTACAGCTGAAAGTAAATATGCGCGTTCAAATGCTTCAAGATCCATCCGCTGAAACATTTTCAAAACAACTCTTAGATATCGGTGATGGAAAAGTTGCTATAGATGAAACTGGATACGTAAAATTACCGACCGATTTCTGCACAATCGCTGATTCGCAAGATACTCTCATTGAACAAATATTTCCCGATGTACACACACAGTACATAAATCATGAGTGGCTTGCAGAAAGAGCAATTTTAGCGGCAAAAAATGTAGACGTTGACAATTTAAATCTGAAGATACAAATGTTGTTGCCAGGGAACTTGGTATCATATAAATCTATTGATACAGTTTGCGACGACAGCGAAGCAGTAAATTTTCCCACAGAGTTTTTGAACTCACTGGATTTGCCAGGCATGCCACCGCATAATTTACAATTAAAGGTTGGATCTGCGATTATCTTGCTTCGTAATTTGAACCCGCCCCGGCTGTGCAACGGTACGCGATTAGTCATTCAAAAATTAATGAAAAACGTGATCGAAGCCAGCATTTTAAATGGCAAGTTCCGAGGTGAAAATATATTAATACCACGGATTCCTATTATACCTACAGATGTGCCAATTCAATTCAAACGTATTCAGTTTCCGATTAGATTGGCATTTGCAATGACAATCAACAAATCCCAAGGTCAAACGATGTCTATTTGTGGCTTAGATTTGAGAACACCATGTTTTTCACACGGACAATTATACGTGGCATGCTCTCGAGTGGGTAAACCATCCAGTTTGTTTGTATTAGCTAAAGATGGACTAACAAAAAATATTGTTCACGCTATAGCATTAAGAGATTGATATTGAATTACGACAGTAACACTAACAAATGTTACTGTCGTAATTGATTAATTAATGATATATAATTTTAAGGAATAAATTATAATAACTTAAAAATAATGTTTGCCTTTTGTTATTTTTATATTCCCTCATCGTTCATAGCGCTCCATGCCTATTTCACGCATATACCACATTCTTACACACTTACAATAAGTAAGCTATTTTTTGTCTACACTAGAAATTACTTAAAAATTATTTATATGGCAAAACAACGTTTGCCGGGTCAGCTAGTAACGATATAAATTAAAGTCTAGTACTACTATAAGTTTAAGTCTAGTACTATTAAAACAATACATATAAGTTTTAATAAAGTTAAGTTGTCAAGTAGCCGCCGACCTCGTCGGTCGTATCTTTCATTTAATCCTTCTCGCGCAGTAAAAACGTGGTGGCCCACCGGAGTCTCCAAGGGCCGCTACACACGCGCTCGGCAACACGAGGAGAATTGAAAGCGACGGGAGGAAGAGATCGCAGCGTGCTCCGGAAAAGTTTTATTTTCCATGTTTTTTTGTCTTTTCTTTAGTTTCGATAAGTTTTTTTTCGGCTTCGAGTAATGCAATTGAAATTGTGAATCGTGCGCAAGGAAAGTAAATTGAAAAGGCTAGAAGGAGATACAAGATGGATTGCGTTAAGTCAACCAAACGAGTGGATTTATAGTGTCAAGGAAAACAGTACAGTTAACATAGCTTGCAGCAATCAACTGTCATATTTGAGTTTGTTTGGTTCAGGCATACTTAAATTGCAACATAATTGCATCCTTAAACAAGATGTCATCACAGTTCATGGACAACATGCTTATCCAAGTAGCAGAAGATCATCCTACACTCGATTAATTCAACTCCCAAATTCAACAACAGTAGATAACCTGCATCCTTTTATACAGGAATCATCACTTCAAGGCAGTTGCAGGCAATTCAAAAACAACTCAAGTCGCAAAATATCGAAGAACTTCCGCAAATAGTGAACATCAAGGACCTGCACGAATTCAGAATTGCCTATCTAGGATTAGCGCTGATAGTTATCCTCATTGCCGTTCTAGTATGGAAGCAGTGTGGGCTATTTAGTTAGACTTTACTGTGCCCAACCAAATGGCACACGAAATATAAAAATAATATTCTAAATTGGACCCGTTAGGTCAAATTGTACTTGTTAGATGCACTTAGCATTAAAGGCCGACTGTTAGGTCGAAGAACGATAAAATAAATGGTATTTGGAGTGGTACAAGTCCAATAATTATATTTTTAGGTATAAATAGGCTAGGATTAGGATAAAATAAATGTCAGTATTAAATTTGAAGTGGTAAGGTAAAAATACCATAGGCGCTCGCCCCCAGACGCAGGCGCCTCACTCAAGAGCGCAAGCATCGCTCGTCCCCCGAACGCCAGCGATTTTTACTGACGCCCGCCGCGACGCTCACCGTTGTGGCTTATTGGTGTGGCAACACCACATCATTGGTGTTGCTACATAAATGGTGACCCCGAAAGGAAATTCAAACACGCACTCCCCTGTGGAGTCAAAAAGTACCAAAGGAATCATCATCATCATCAACACCGAATTCATCAAAATCAGCATCATCATAATAATGAAAACCAGCATCGTCATCAGCGACAACAAATCTTCAAAAACACAAAAACCTCACGCATGTTAAAAATTTATTATTTGTATTCTTTGGATCTTTATTTTATTTTTTTTAAGTGAATTTAAAATTTTTACTATCATATAAATCGTAATGTAATACATCGGAATTCGATTCAGTGCGCGAAGATTTAATTTCTATTCAGTGACGTATTGGTATTTATCGCAGTATAAACCGCCACACCTCAAACCTTGGTTTGAAACGATTTCAACTTACGCGCTCTCTTTTTGCAATTCTGTCTTTTCTATAGAAGATGACGGAGGAAGAAGTAGAAGTCGCATATATAAAACTCCCAACATTTTGGAATAAGGCTCCCTCTGCATGGTTTATAGCAGCAGAGGCTCAATTTGCCGCAAAGAAGATTAGGAGAGATGAAAGCAAATACGCAAATGTTTTAGCTTCATTGCCGGTTGAAGCAATTGATTCGGTAATAGACATTTTAAACGCTCCTTCCGAGTCAGAAAAATACGAGAGTTTGAAACAAACATTAATTAAGCGCCATAGCGCATCTGAAGAAAAAAGGTTAGAGCAGTTGTTAAGCTCGGAGGACCTAGGCGATCGCAAACCTTCAGAACTGTTCCGACACATGTCAAATTTGGCCGGAAATATTACCGCTATCGATGATACGCTTATCCAAACCTTTTGGGAACGCAAATTACCGGCCACAGTGTCAATCCCTTTAGCAGTAGCTAAAGACCAAAAATTTGAACAAAGACTTGAACTCGCGGACAAAATGTGGGAGGTGACGCAAAAACCTAACATATAGTGGCCTCATCGCATAATCGGACAAGCTCTTTTTGAATGTTTGAGTGAGTTTAAATTAAGTAGAAATGGACTTTTTATACTTTTTTTTCGCATTTATATATATTTTAGGTATTTACCTAACTGAAACATGTTGCACAAGTATGACTACCATGGAAGAGTTTCCAGAAAAAAACCATTTATAAGCCCTAAGAACAAAAACTTTAGAGTGCGATTTGCCAACGAGTACCTGTTAAAAGCACCAGATTTTTGGAATCAAGTAATTTGATGGAATACGTACATATAAAATCAACTTTTTTTAATATTTTGCAATATTTTCAGGTTTTGTTCACTGATGAAAGCAAATTTAATTTGCATGGGTCGGATGGTAAGATGTATGTGTGGCGTACGCCAAACACACAATTTGTTTCAAAAAACACTAAGGCGACCGTAAAGCACGGAGGGGGCTCTGTCATGGTTTTTGGCTGTATGTCGAGCGCAGGAGCAGGCAATTTACATTTTATAGATGGTAAAATGGATAGATTTGTCTACCTTGAAATTTAAAAAAAAATGGTAAGCAAAGTGCTGAGAAATTGGGTATCGCCAGCAACTTTGCTTTCTACCAAGACAATGATCCCAAACACACTTCCAGCGTAGCGAAGCTTTGGTTGATCCACAACTGCCCACACCTCATGCAACCGCCTGCCCAAAGCCCCGACCTCAATGTTATTGAACATCTCTGGGAAGAATTGGCCAGGAGAGTCTACAAAAATAAATATAATACAATAGACCAACTAAAAGTTGCATTAGTCGAAGCCTGGAACTCCATTGAGCCGGAAGTGTGCCAAAACTTGGTAAAATCAGTGCCAAGGCGTTTGCAAGCTGTTTTGGCAAGCAAGGGGCTTGCAACCAAATATTAATGGCTTTTTTGTTTAATTTTTTGATTAATTAAGGCGCTGTCCGATTATTCGTTGCGCGCCACAAATTGACTTATTTTTGTTTTTGTTCTTGTATTATAATATTTGAAGATAAATGTTTTGTTTTTTTTTCATACTAAGTTAGGTAAATACCTAAAATATATATAAATGCGAAAAAAAAGTATAAAAAGTCCATTTCTACTTAATTTAAACTCACTCAAACATTCAAAAAGAGCTTATCCGATTATGCGATGAGGCCACTGTAAGTGCGATCGTTTCGACCCGAGATAGCGAGTTGGAATCCGTGAAAAACGAAATTAGCGAATTGCGAAACGAAATTCGCGGCTTTAATCGTAATCAGTGGTCGAACCGCAGTCGCAGCCGTTCGCGAAATAATAAAAAAAATGACAAATGTCAACAGAACACGTCTGCGCGGTCGGGTGATACTAGTTGCTGGTATCGTGCGCGTTTTGCCGAGAAAGCAACCAAATGCGTCGGTCCATGTAATTTTAAACCGAAGTTAACTACCGGTAAAAAAAAACTAACCAACCCGACTGTCGTTACAACAGACAGTCGGATTAAACGTGCATACCGTTTATTCGCGCGCTGTTCTGAGAACAAAGTGCAATTTTCTGATCGACACGGGCGCGGAGGTGTCAGTTATCCCAAAAAACCTTTTCCCAAAAGAAAAACAAATCTCACTGCTGCCAACGGATCCGCAATCAAAACTTTCGACATCAAATGATTGAAGCTCGACATTGGTTTACGGGACCTTTCACTAACTTTTCCTTTCGTGGTCGCCGACCAATCATTGGCGTAGACTTGTTAAACAAATTCGGCATTATAATAGATATGCGGAAAAGAAAATTAATCGATTCAGCAACAAAACTACCAGTTGACGGGATCAGGTGCAAAGAGTTTTCGGACCCGCCAAAAATAAGTAAAAACAACGGAGATTATGGAACAATTATTGAAGAATTTCCTACTCTCACCACAGCAACAGACTATTCTCTACCAGCAAACCACAAACGGGCACTGTTGCGAATGGATGTTGTTGAAGTCAATTAGAACCTTTGCCATCAGAATCAAATTCTTTTGCTCTTCATTCACTTGGTTCCTGATTTGCGTTTTTTTTTTCTTTCATTTGTTTTTTTTTGCTGTTCCTGGGGGCGATTAGACTATTGTCTAATTATTCTCATAATGCTAAATCTATTCCCATCATAATTGCACATTCCTTATTATCATATTACTGCACAAATCTTTTCTATCCATTCATAATTCTCACGATTGGCACTTTATTTAATGTTTCAGGTAGTTTTATAATTCAAGCTGCCACTTAAATGACTGAAGATTTTCACTTGTCCTATGTTTTTCAAACTAACATGATCCTGGTCATCCTGATGATCACGACGTGCTGTCGTTCTTTCGCCGTGCTTAAATGTAAACATTGGAATTTTGTCAAAATTTATTAAAGAAAAGGAATACAATCACAACTAAATTGTTTTTTTTACCTTGGCGTCTGCAGATTTCTCCGAATTGATGGTCTTCGACATTTTTCACATAACAATTTTTTGACATCAGAAACCGTTGTCTTCTGTCTTTCAAAGAGTGCTGCCAATGGAATGATTGGAAGCAATGCAATTTTGAAAGGTTTCATATTGACTATCTTTTTTCCCACATTAATCGGCTGGGACTGAGGGAATAGGGAAAATTGGGAGTAGAATAAATTATGTACAAATTAATATATGAAATGGTAGAAATAAATAAAGGTACTGGAAGTTTTGTGGCAAGGGAGCAAAAAAGTTGTAAGTTGCCTGTGGCATCCCCAGACCAATTTATTGTGCCGAACTGTACTTTGCGGCTGTGTAGTTGTGTGCTCCAGAAAAAGAGAAAAAGCTGTGGCGCCAGAAAAAACCGCCGAAAACGTCATTGAGAAAGAAGCACACGGAGCGATTTCCACAATTACCCAGAAAATTAATTTCTTTACCACGGAAAATTCTTTCAACATTCTTTCTTTCTCCAACAAGAGAAGAGGCAGAAGCGGAGCGATTCATTTTACCAGGAAAACCCAAGGAATTAATTTCTTCACCACGGAATTCAGCATTTTGTTTCTTTCGCCAATTTCATAACATTTTTTACATTCTATTTCAGCGGAGCGTTTCCAGCGGGGAATCTTTTTTAGGTACAATTTTGAATTTTTAGATCGTCGCGCGGAATGGATTATGAATTTGAGAATATGGAAGAGGAGGAGGAGAATGGAGATGAAATTGGTACGTAAGAAATAACAAATATTGTTATGTATGCAGCCGAAATATGTACAATATGCACTTTTGTTCTTTCCCACTAGCGTAAGCATTTTTTATATTCCCATTAGCGTAAGCATTTTAATATTATATAAACGTAGCGTTAAGTAATAAAGATATTCAGTATTTTTCCGAATTTCGTCTTTCGTTCAGTATTCTTTCGTTTGTCACATCAGGACAAGGAGAAGCCCTTGTCCAGCTTAAACAACTATTTTGTAGTTTTTTTTTTTTTTTTTGTGCACAACGTAACAACAACAACGCTGGATTAAACCTAATAATGATATATATAATAACAATATAAATAATTATAATATTCAAATTCAGTTCGCGCCAAAATACAGACGAAAGAAAAGCTTAGTGGTCGAGACAGCACTGCTAGAATGCGTGTTGGCGCCAAAAAAAAATCAAAGTTAACGAAAAATGGGAGGGAAAAAAGTTCGACTCGGGCGGTTGAAAAAAGAACAGGGATTGCGAATGCGGACGCAGGACAGTGAGGAACTAATAATTGGAAGTGATATTGAAATTTGAGTTGTTTCGGAAAAAAAAGTTAATTTTCTTGCATTGTTTCCTTGAAAAAGAAAAAAAAGTAATAATAGTGATCAATAAAGTGATTGAATAAAACTTTAATAATAAAAAAAAATTAATTAAAGTGACATTAAGTTGAACTTAATCAGTTAATAAGTGACATTAACAAGAATTGAATCACAAAGAATTTAATAACTTAATAAAAACTATGAAATAAAAAAAAACCAGTGTAGATTGGAAGTCGATTTTCGTTACACCTGGATGCAGCAAGGGCCCCAACGGATAAGTACCAACTGTTCATTTTTCTTCTACAATACCATTTATTTTAAGCAATTAGTTAGGGATTTGATGAAATATATTTTTATTGTTAATTCAAATTACATTTCTTTTACTTTTCTTATCCTGAGTGTCAAAAATTTTCTTGTGTTATTGTAAGTGTCTAGGAACGGTCAATGGACTTATTGCGCGCATTATTCTGTTTTTTTTTTTTCTTAAGATGAGTAAGTGAGGAACTTATGAGAGAGTTCCTGGAGTCCGTCGGGAGCTGGTAGTTCGTCGTCGTCATGCGTGTTGTCCAAAATTACCTTCCGCTAATCCAGAGCAGCGGTAGGTGGAAAATGACCCGCTAGGTGAAAATAACGTTTGGTGTTAGTACGGGATCATCAAGATCCTTTTCCCGTTTCAGTGATTTCAGCACAAACTAGGATGAGTGTTTCTTGGGCCAATGACCCATCCCAAGGTAAAATTGTGCTGCCCTGGCTCGAGAAATTCTCATCATCTGCTAGCGGGATGAATGATTCCCTTCATCCTGTTACAGCACCTTTCTTTTTAGAGACCCCGTCGATTGAACCCTGAAAAACTTAAGCCAGCTAAGATAGAATTTGATCACATGCTACAGTTGGGTATATGTCGCCCATCGTCTTCACCGGTCTCTTCACCACTGCATCTAGTACCCAAAAGGGACCCCTCAGATGTGGCGACTACCGGCGTTTAAACGCAATTACTACACCCGATCGGTATCCGATTCCACACATCCACAATTTTTCACTCCAACTCCAGGGGTGCACGGTTTTTTCAAAAGTGGATTTAGTGCGGGCGTGCCATCATATCCCGGTAGCTGAAGAGGACGTATGCAAGACAGCAATCACGACGCCTTTTGGACTCTTTGAGTTTACCCGAATGCCCAAACCTTTCAAAGATTCATGAATGAGGCAACAAGAGAGCTTCCTTTCGTTTTCGTCTACATTGATGACATACTCGTAGCAAGCAGATCCCATGCAGAGCATGCAGATCACCTACGAAAATTATTCACGCAACTTGCCTCCTATGATCTTAAAATCAACAGCGCCAAGTGTAATTTTGGAGTGGAAGAGATCGATTTTTTAAGTCACAAGATCAAACACGAAGCGAGCGCATACAAAGCCGTTTACTTGAGATCAAGGAATTAGCCATAGACCGTGCATTTGAGCTAGCGAGTAGATTGGAAACCTCAGCTAGAGACAGTGCCGCCATATATAGTAGACAACTAAACGTAAATTACATTAATACAAAAGAAACAAACGTCAAAAATCTTTCCAAAAAGCAATCGTACGAAAAGAATCGAAATAAAAATCAGACGGATAAAAAAAAGTGTTAGTGGTGCGGAGATACGTCACATTTAACAAATAAGTGTAAACATATTGTTATAGATCTTGCAATCACGCAATTTGGATGTTGCCAGAAACATCGAGAAAAGTCCATCAACATGTAAAACGCTATAAACAAGTTTCCAGCAACTTCCAGTAAACTCCATAATGTAGGCAATCTAGAATAGCCGAGACACACACACACACAACGACACCTGTCTGGGAGATTTAGTATAAATATCCGCCAACTTTCAGACAGCAGTTAGTCATTTCTAATGATCGAGACGCGAACCGGTGCAAGAAAAGCGATAGTAAACACGCGACAGTGTTCTCGTAAAGCGCAAAGTGATCGGGGAATTATATAAAAGTGCGAATAAATAAAAATTATCTATTATTTTTAAACGAATTGTGTTTTACTTGAAATCGGCGAACCTCTAGCTCGCAACAATTGGTGTCAGAAGTGGGATTTCAAGGATAAATTCGGATTAAAAATCGCGAGTGAAATTAAAATTCTCGAACGGATAATTTTGTGAGAGCGGAAAAGTGAAACTAAAATTCTCGAACGGACAGTGAGAATTTTGTGAAATCGAATATTCTCGAGTGCTTTAGTGAGCAGTGACTTTAATTAGTGGCGAAAATTTAAGTGAATTCGGATCGCCGAAACTACAGCGAAACTGGAAAGGCCCTTACCAGATCATCAACCGGTTAAATGATGTCGTCTATCGGATTCAACTAGATCATAAACCCCGCACTAAAATGAAAGTGGTACATCTCGCTCGATTAACAAAGTACCATGGTGCCATTGAGGAAGTGAACGACTCTGTTCGGGACGAACAGGGACTAAGGAGAGGGTAATGTTATAGATCTTGCAATCACGCAATTTGGATGTTGCCAGAAACATCGAGAAAAGTCCATCAACATGTAAAACGCTATAAACAAGTTTCCAGCAACTTCCAGTAAACTCCATAATGTAGGCAATCTAGAATAGCCGAGACACACACACACACAACGACACCTGTCTGGGAGGTTTAGTATAAATATCCGCCAACTTTCAGACAGCAGTTAGTCATTTCTAATGATCGAGACGCGAACCGGTGCAAGAAAAGCGATAGTAAACACGCGACAGTGTTCTCAAAGTGATCGGGGAATTATATAAAAGTGCGAATAAATAAAAATTATCTATTATTTTTAAACGAATTGTGTTTTACTTGAAATCGGCGAACCTCTAGCTCGCAACAATATAAACACATTGTGCAACTTTTGTAAACAAAAAGGTCATTTACGAGTGGTGTGCTTACAAGAGAAAAATCGGCATAATTCGGTAAATTTAATAGAAACCCAGGTGGTGGAAATTCTTCCATTAGGAACAGATAGTAGTCCGAGGAATAAGTTCTGGGTAAATGTACAAATAAATAAGAAAATGGTGAAAATGGAATTAGACACGGGTGCGGCCGTGTCAATAATTAATCAGAAGCAATTGCTTTCGTTGTTTCCGAATATCCAAATCGTACCTTCGGACATACAATTATTTTCCTTCTGCAAAACTGCCATTAAGGTAGTGGGGGTAAGCGAGGTCGATGTGTCAGTGCATTTTCAAAATGCGAAAGTGTCATTATACGTGGTTGACACTGATAAAGACCCGATTCTTGGACGGGAATGGTTAACCCTTAGCGAACGAATGCCGCCATACTTGCGGCATTGCAAATATTCTAAAAAAATCGAATTCCGCCACATACGCGGCATGACGTAATATTTCAGTAATTCTGTTAGGTTCGGTCTTTTTTATGCATGCAACGCGCTCTGAAGCATTCCTCTCCGAGCATTCAGTGAAAATACATCGTTTTGTATACGGTCAATAAATTTTGTTATCGTCATTTTCGGAGCACTATCTGGTAGAAGAAGAGAGACGTACATGCGTGCTATTTTTATTTTATAAAATATGGCTGAAAAAGGAGTGTTGAAGAACCAAGTAGCAGTAGAAACCTGGAATTTTCTAGTAACGAAGATGAGTTTTATGTGTTTGAAAAAGAAAATTGGAGAAATGTAATAAATGAAGATGAAAGTGATTATTACGATAGTTCTAAAAGTGACTTACATCCTAAAAAAAACCGTGTTATGCCTATTACGGATAGTGATACTGATGATGAACTCAGCCAGGATGAAAATACAAACGGTGATAGCGACGACTCAAGCGAATGGGAAAATGGTACTGAACGAGATGATATTTTTCAACAAATAAAATTTACAGTATCTCCAAAAGTTACAGGGCCACAAATTTCTCGTAATATTGCTGAGCCTATTGATATATTCAAGTTGTACTTTACAGATGAATTAGTTGACAATATAATAAATGAAACTATTAATTACGCAAATAGCAAAATAAGTGCAAAGCGATCAATTTGGAATAATTGGAAAAATGCAGAAAATGAAGAATTTTGGGCTTTTCTTTCTGTAATTTTCAATATGGTCACAATGCCGCTAGAAAATAAATTTGAATATTGGTCAACAAGCAATATTAGCAGAATTCCATTCTATTCAGATACATTTACAAGGGATCGTTTCAATCAAATATTTTGGATGCTGCACTTGAAGGAAATTCCGCCTGGGTATCCCCCTTTGAAGACGCGAATTCAAAGAGCTAGTAATTTTTTGGAATACATAGATTCCAAGTTTTCAGAGCACTTTATACCAGAACAATGTATTTCGGTAGATGAAGCAGTAGTTCAGTTTAAGGGAAAAATTGGTTTCATTACCTATAATCCCATGAAACCAACTAAATGGGGTATAAGAATTTATGTTTTAGCCGATTCAAAATCTGGATATATTTATTCTATTCTGCCGTACTAAGGTTCTATAACAACGGGAAATCTTCCAAATCCGGAACTTCCAATAACTACCAGAATACCATTATATTTATATAAAAAATTATTAGAAAAAATTCCGTCAGCAGAAGGATATCATATGTTCACAGATCGATTTTATACAAGTTTATCTTTAGCTACCGAATTACTAAAACTAAAATGCCATCTTACAGGCAAAATAAAACCAAACCGAAAAGGATTACCTGAAGGAATTAGAAAACCGAAATTTACTATAAAAAATAGAATTGCTCTGAGAAAACGTAACACGTTAGTGTTAGCATGGAAAGACAAGAGGGTTATCACCATGCTGAGTACTTGGGATACAGCAAAAATTACCCAAGTAAATAGAAAAATACGTGAGTGTTGTATAATTACCTTTCCCCAAGGGTTCATTCTTCACGCTTTCTTTTATCCGCGTTTTATTTGTCTCCTGTTAGTGGCAGTTTCCAAAAAAAAACCATTTTTTTTCTTTTTAATCTTGTGTAATCAAAAAAAAATATACAATGATAACAACAATAAAAAAAATGAATAATCCATTATAATTAAAAGAAAAACTACGGACGAAAATAATTAGGGCAACACTGCAGTAATTCTTTTGGCGCCAAAACAATCGACCAGATTGAAAAAGAGTAAAAACCGGTTTTTTTTTGTTGTGGTCTGCCCGCCAAAAAGCAAGCAGTGAGAGAAAAAGAGGGGATTGGATTGTTGGTACTGGAGGCGAGAAGTTCCTTGCAAGGTGAAAGTTATTTTTGGAGACGATTTTTTTTTTGGCATTATAGAGCAGGGTGATTTTGACTGCTGCAAGAACAAAAAGTTTAAAAAAAAAAATGCACGTGGAAAAGTTAAAAATACATTAAAAAAAACGGTTAATTTTGCGATAAAGTACAAAACAATATATAAAAAAAAAAAAAAAAAAATGGAAAAAAGGAAAGAAATCAGAAACAAATATACATGGCCCCACGTTGGGCGCCAACTGTAACGGAAACGCGGCTAGGAAGCCACATGTTCGTACAGATTTTTCTAATAGGACTTCTCCGGGTCGGGCAGCACCTCCTGGCGGCTGCTCAGGCACACTCCTCTGGCTTTGTTTTTTTTATGTTGCAGCACAGATCTAGGATGGGTGTTTCTCCGGGTAAATTATGACCTACCCAACGCTCCTAAGCAGCCGGCAGGAGGTGCTTCCCGACCCGGAGAAGCCCTATTAGAAAAATCTGTACGAACATGTGGCTTCCTAGCCGCGTTTCCGATACAGGTGGTGAAACAGTATCGATTGACAAGCCAGATATTGCAACAAACTACACTAAATCTATGGGAGGAGTTGACCGCGCAGACCATTATGCAGTGTCATATTGTTTCCTAAGAGAAAATCTTTAAAATGGTGGAGAAAGATGTTCTTCTGAGGATTGGAAATTTGCTGCGTCAATTCATACATAATATACCGACAACAAAGACAACGGATGAATTTGAAACCAGTTTCGCATTTAAAATTTAGAAAAATATTGCGCAACCCCAACGTTGAGCGTCGAACTTACAAACAGAAGACAGGTTGGACGGAAAATTTCATGTTATTCGTACAGGTACAAAAAAAGATTGTGCTGTTTGCTCGAATAGAAAAACGCCGGGAGGAAGGCGGGAAACACATAATTATTGCGATACTTGTACTAAAAACCTGGTATTCACATAGGAGACTGTTGGAAGAAGTACCATACTCAAAACAAATATAAGTAATTTTGTATAAATACATTGTTAATCTATAAAAAATAAATTTATAAATGTGTACAAATAAAAAAATAAAATACAGGCATCTATTCGTTTATTTCAACTCCAGAGAATGATTATCAAGAAGGTTTAAGGGGGCTGCTCAGTAAATTTTCAAAGGTATTTGACTCCAAGTTGGAAAAAATTGAAGGATTCCAAGCGCGAATCAATGTGAAACCAGATGCACTATCAGTTTATATTAAATGTAGGACAGTTCCTTTTGCCCTGCATTCAATTGTAGAGTCTGAATTGAAAAAATTAGTACAGCAGGATGTGTTAGAGAAGGTGAAATTTAGTGAATGGGCTACACCGGTGGTTCCAGTAAAAAATATTAACGGAATTCGTCTATGTGTATATTATAATGTTACCCTCAACCCGGATCTGAATATCGATGAACACCCATTACCCACTATAAACGAGCTCTTCTCAAATATGGTGGTAAACGTTTCTCTAAGATAGACCTACGTCAAGCGTACTTACAGTTAGAAGTTTGTTATGTGCGATTCGCGCCATCTGTTGGCGATATTTTAAAAATTTCCAATCATTACCTAAGCATGCAAAATTGCAAGAAAGATCAACAGAGACCTTAGGGAAGAAACGTCACTGAACAAAAAAAACAAAAATTGGAGATGCCGGAAACGAGTGAGTTGGCACGCGGTCGGCAACACGAGTAGAATGGAGTAATTCGTCAGCAGCCAGGTAACTTCTTCGTTACGAAATAGTTCAGAGATCACCGAATCAACCTAAAGGCTCTTCAACGTCGTCGATTTTCAACGAATCTCATTCGTCGAGCTCGTCAAGGACTGCGGGACAATAGCATTACGTGGAAAAGTTGAACAAGTCGTGCTGCTCGGCTACCCAAAGCGACCGTAAAGTGCGGAAAAGTTTGCCCTTGATTTAAGTGCGGGCTTGTTTTCTTGTGTGCTTGTCAGACTCGCGCGACGGGTGTAGTTTTTTTTTGTGAGATTCACGCACGCGTTGTAGGAGTTTCACGGAAGAATTCGTTTTATGCTGTGCTTCGTTTTTTTTTCATCTCGAAAGCGAGCGCAACCCGCGAGCTCCCGCCGTGCCTGCGCAGAACCCTTCCAAGACGACCGACGCAGTAGGAATCGGTTTTCGTCGTGGGGCCTGAAAAGATCATGCACGGACCCAAAACGACCTTCACGAGCGTGATACCGACCGCGCTATGCATTGACACACGAGACAGAAAGATTCCGTGTAAAATTCGGTGCATCAAAGGACTCTGACTGTCGCCGGAGACAGTTGTTTTAGCATACACGGCACCTATAGTCCATCGTGTAAGCTTTTGGAGTTCTGCTCGCCTGTTATGGAGGCTGAAGTGTCTTGGTTGGGGCTGAGGTTTTCCCAACGAAGAACTTCATTGGCAACCTTGAGGCGCCAATGATGTTCCTTGGGGGAGTTTCTTCAACAACCGGGATGTTTCCGTCGCCGGAACTACCGAGAAATGAATGAAACAGGGTGTGCGTTCCATTGGCAGGCATAAGTACTCTCTTGACAGCGGAACTTGGCTTGTCGTGGCAGCCAAGTTGTCCGAGAGAGGGCAAAATACTTGTATCTGCGAATGGGATACCCATTTCTGTCCATTTACGGAATTTCCGAAAGTATCTTATTCCTTGAATCCTATCCATGTAAAGTAGCTTTCGTTTCCTTTTTAATAAAATTAATCATTTGGATTAATTTCGCGTTTTGATTGTTGTTGAAAATTTAACGTAGTTTTTTTTTGAAGTTTTTGGGTTGAATTAAATATTTTCTGAATCCTTTTCCGCCTGATCGCGTGTTGACGCGATTAGATGTTTCGACGATACCTGTAAGGGAGGGGAGAGGATTTGTGGAGATACGGGGAGGCTCTTTGATTCTTTGATTAATTTTGATTGATTTTTTTTTCTATCAAAACGTCGATCAATTTTGATCTTTCTCATTTTTTTTCTCGTACTGTACAAATAGGATACGAAATTTCCTTCTCATATTTGCTAACACACAAATTTACAATTTGCCTGAGCCAGTTACATCCACCAAATTTGGCTGGAATTAAAATTTCTCTAGTTTTTTTTTCTCGCTCGAACTTCAGCGATACCTTCACGGATTTTTGAAATATACTGTCCACGGACTATTCCCTGACAATCCTTCAGCTAATACTGATAGAAGAATTAGCCCTTATAATTCATCTAATTTTTTGAGATAGTCTGGTGACGATATACATATTCTAGAACATGTCCTTATTTCGAATACCCGAAAGGACGTCGGAACCAGTCTGTTCTGTGTGCATGGAAGAAGTGACGGCGGCGAATCAAATAATTACCAAGTGCGGTCACCACTTTCATGAGAAATGCATAGAAACATGGGTGAACGAAAAACAATCGTGTCCACTATGCCAAAACCAAATAGGACCTTTGGACTATTGGTCTGTTCGGGGTGTGGAGGGCGCGACGTCTCGTTTTGGACCAGTAACTAGAAGCATGAGCAGGGCTCTGGGTCCGAAACCTCGAAGTAGCGAAATTTCTCCCTTGGGGTTAAATGTGGATTTTCCGCAGGAGACGGGTGGATGTGCTCTCTATACTCCGGACGGAACAATAGTCCCAGACCCAAATCCATCTCTGCCTGTGCCACAGGACAAGACGCGACTATCATCAGCTAGCGCGTCGCACCAGCACATAGATTGTCACTGAGATGGATGTAGGTGAATCTCAGCCCTGTCTATCCCGAACCTTATTTTTCCCTTCAGAATTATTTTGGCTTTAGGGTCAAAATAATTCTCGTCCTAGGGCTCCGTTAAATAACAAGTTAGGCCGGAAGACAGGAAACATTTTAACATTAAGCACGCATTGAGGTCTTTACAAGCCAAAGCGTTTAATGTATGGGATCGCAGCAGCTCCGGCTATATGGCAAAGGCAAATGGAACAAATTTTACAGGGTATCGAGGGAGTCACTGTACTTTTAGATGACATTAAAATTACCGCTCCCAATAATGCCACTCATATGGAACGTCTCGAGGAAGTGTTAAATCGTTTACAGATATATAACTTAACACTAGATTGCCCAAGGAAGTCATTTTCACTGCTTTTTAATTATAATTAGAAAAGCAATTACGTATATACCTAGTCGTGCCATAAGTTCTGTCACACGTATATGGGCAATTTTTGTATAAATGAAAAAGAGTTTTTGACAAAGGAAAATATATTTTATTTTGGCATACTAATGGAAGTAAAATAAGCAACTTGTTGCTTAAAGCTGATATTTCGGCTCATGAACCGAAATAGATAATGAGAAAACTTAGGCCCAATGTGGCACTTGTAACCAATTGGTCTAAGTTGAACGCGTAAAGGAGGAGTAGCTAAACTAGCACTTTAACCAGTTAGCCAAAAAGGGATTGGAAATTAAACAACCTTAATACCTTGTTATGGATATAAGACTGCACTTTATTTCTAGAAATGTCGCTAATTTATACAGTTAATTCGCTTACGTAATGTTTACAAAATTAATTCAAGTGCAAAAACAAAAGCAACAAGTGCAAGGTGAAAAGATTCGCATAAGCAAATTTCGTGGGAAGAATTTTATGTGAAGAACTTTATCATAGAAAATTCTTCACCGGGTGTCTGATTGCAGACGCGACCGTTGTAATTATTTCATTATCGAAATTTGCTTATGCGAATCTGTACAGATGATGTGCAGAAACAAAAAACAACAAATGCAAGGTGACAAGATTCGCATAAGCAAATTTCGTGGGAAGAATTTTATGTGAGGAATTTTATCATAGAAAAATTCTTCACCGGGTGTCTGATTGCAGACGCGACCGATGTTATCGAAATTTGCTTATGCGAATCTGTACATTCTCCCCGCGTTGATATGTGAATATCAACAAATTAGTGAAGTGAATTGGAAATTGCAAAATTGGAGAATTTAAGTATGATTCGAAATTACACTGTTATGCTGAAATCTTCTTGGCGTGAATGATGAGGCTGTTGCCTGCGCGCTTCGAAAGATGTAGAGCTGCAGCGTCTGGATTGTGGTTCTGGTTGCCGTGAAGTTGCCGTTGAGGGGCTGGAAAATCGCTTCTTAATTTGCCAGATTATCCAACAGGTTGCGATCAATCCCGATAAGGTTAGAGCCGTATACCCAGTTAGGTGATGATGCAGTGTACGATTTTCTAGCCTATCGGGAAGTGAGAGGATCTGCTGATTGGTTAACTGATGATGAAGTTCGGAGAGTTCCTCAATCTGCGTGCTGTATTTGGATACGTTATGTCTGTCGTTTTTATTGATGACGGGTAGTGAAGTTGACCTTGACCAGAGCGTTTCGTTGGTACCGAGCAGGTCGATGAAGCTTGTGTATGATGCCCACGTATTGCTGACGACGTCGGGTTGGCCTTGTATACTGATCGTTTTTGATTTTAATGTGCAATCGCTATTTATTCTCAGTATGCCGGATCCCTGTAATACTATTGAGCGGGTCCTTGTGTCGCAAACAGCATTTAGACGAACTGGTGATTTTAGTGCAAAAACCCATTCGTTTTGACGTTTAAGCTGCAACCATACGGAATTCTTAGATATTTCGGAGATTCTGCAATGCGTGCTGTCTTCGTTGTTAAATAGACCTAATTCACATTCAAGCATTCCTGATCCTTGGCTGTAGACGGATCTAATGTTGGGGCAAAGAAATTCGTCTTCCTTGATTTTCGAACAGGTATGCAGTTGGTCTTGATCTATAGGAAAGAATTCGTCTCGATGCAGGTTGAGTGCTAGTAATGGTGTTGATGCCTCGATCTTAACTAGCGTTTTGTTCACTTCAGCGGGAACCGGGACCAGGTTGTATAGCTCAAATCTTTCTCGTTGAATGAGAGGTAATTCGATGTTGAACATCAGATATGAGGCTGTTAACGCTCCCTTCACCGTTGCTAGCTTGTATAATGATAGAAGATTATCTTGGTCGACGGGTAATTGAAGAAGCGGTGGTAGATGTGCTCTGATTTTTAGAGCCTCCTTGTGGAATTGTTCAGGTGATAGCAGGAAGGGACTGATTTTTCCGTGGTGAGTGTTGATGAGAACATCCAAAAACGATGATTGTATTCGTAGTATGTCGGACGCGAGCAGGCTCATTTGTAGTGATAAGGCCAAGAACGTTTGAACTATGTGCAATTGGTGAGTGGCGTCGCCATTGACCTTGATGGTATTTTCGATTTGCTTAATTTGATCGTCGAATTGATCGAATTTGTCCCTGATGTTTAGTTGGTCGTGCTTTATTATGTTCAGTGTAGAATCCAGGAACGATGTTTGATTCTTGAGCAGGTTTAAGAGATGGTCTTCGTTTTTCTTTACACTGTCTATTGTTTTTGACATTTGCTCCTCGTAGTCGGAGTCGAGAACACCGAATAAGGAGTGCGCGACGTTGCCAACCAGGTTGAGGGCGCCTCTTTTCACACGACGAGAGGAGAGGAGCATATCGTCTATAAACAACTCGGCTTGAATGTGCTGGATTTGTTTTGTTAGTGATCTGCATATGAGCCCGTCTTGTATGGAGTCGCATATTCGCTGCAAGGACGACGTTCCATTATTAAAAATGTTAATTTGGTCGCGCAAAGGGTTCAAATCGTAGAAAACGACCAGTTTCCAATCAGTGGTGGCTAGTTTCACCACCCCGATCCCCTCGAAGTGGATTCCTGGTGCTGGTCCAAATTTTGTGACATGAACTGGACTGTCGGTAGTTTCGGGGTTTGATCCTACGCTATTCTCCGATTTCGACATGTTGATCGGGCTTGCAATACAAAGTGGTAACAGTAGCAAGGCGATGAGCAAGAGTGGCATGCTTGGCCGACAGCATCGCTTTCGAGGAGTTTCGGGATTATCGCTTTCTTCCTCATTGTCGTCATTGGGTCTTGCACGGCTTCGTGGCAGTTGGGTTTTCGATGATGACTCGTTGAGGCTGTCGCCGGTTTCAGTTCGACATGGAATTGTGTCTTCGATAGGTAAGGGAGCCAATCGATGAATTGGTCGTTTCCAGATTCCGTTCGCTGTTTTGACATCTACCACTCGAACTGCACCGTCTCGTCCTGGATACGTGGTGACGATTCTCCCTAATGGCCATTGCATGATGGGAAGATTATCATCCTTTATTACTACTAGCATTCCGGGTTCCGGATTTAATTTTTGATGCGTCCATTTTTGTTTATATTGCAGCTCATGGAGATATTCTTTTGACCATCTTGCCCAAAATTCGTGTTTAAGATGGGCTACAAGCTTCCATCTTGTTAGCAGACTTGCTTTGGATGAGCCGGCTTGCACGTCGATTTGTGCCGTAAGTGGCTCGCCGATGAGGAAATGCCCCGGCGTTAATGCGGTTAAGTCTGATGGATCGTTTGACAATGCAGAGATCGGCCGTGAGTTGAGGATAGCTTCGATTTCGATGATTACTGTTTCGAGTTCTTCATATGTAAGCGATGCGGTTGCTACGCTCCTTAATAGTAAGTGTTTGGCCGACTTGACTGCTGCCTCCCAAAGTCCTCCGAAATGAGGAGCTCTGGGAGGAATGAAGTTGAATTGAATTCCTCGACTGCTGCATGCGCGAGAGATGTCATCTTGGGCGTTCGCAGAGAAAACGGTGGTGTTGACCTCTGGAAGCTGGTTTCTTGCTCCCACAAAGTTTGTGGCGTTGTCGCAGTAAAGGTTGCGGCAATGTCCTCTTCGACCAATAAATCGCTTAAGACAACCGATGAAGGCTTCCGTTGTAAGATCTGTGACGAGTTCGAGGTGTACTGCCTTGGTGGCGAAGCAACAAAAAATTGCCAGATAAGTCTTTTGCGGTTTCTTTCCTCGAACCTTAAAATGTACCCAGAAGGGTCCACAGTAGTCAACTCCAGTGTTGATGAATGGTCTGGATGGCGTGATCCTGGTTGCGGGTAGATTTCCCATTACGCTCTCCATGAATTTGGGCCGAAGCTTGCTGCAGCGAATGCAATGCTGAACAATGGATCTCGCCATGGACTTCCCTTTTATTGGCCAGAACCTCTGGCGGGTGGTTGATAGTAGAGCTTGCGGTCCACAATGTAAGTTATCTTGGTGGATCCTTATCATGAGCAGTTTTGCTAAGGGGTCGTTGTAAGGTAGTAGCATGGGATGTTTTGCGTCGTAGGGTATAGTTGATTCTGTTAGTCGGCCTCCAACGCGTATTATTCCTCGTTCGTCGATGAAAGGTGATAATCCGCTGAGAGTGCTCGTCTTTTTAACTGAATTATGTTTTTTCAACTGTTGTATGTCTTCCTTGAAATCAGCTGCTTGAATAGTTTTGATGATGAGTAGGAGTGCATCGTCTAACTCTTGTGGAGCCAATGCTATGCTGCTTGGACGCTGGTCATTTGATTTCCTCGTGTTTGTTGCGAATCGTATGATGTATGCAGCGATACGTTGGAGTGATAGGAAGGAATTTCCATGCTGTATTTTATATATCATATCTTCCACACAACTACCTGAAGCAGAAACGACGGGCTGCTTGGACCTTTTTCTTTCGACATCATGAAAAGGCTCAATGGTGGTATTTGTGAAGAAGGGTTTAGGCCAGAGTGACTCCTTTCCATGCAAAAACATCGGACCGTAGAACCAAATATTCCATGTTGCTAATTTCTTCGGTTGCAGTCCTCGGGATAAACAGTCTGCAGGGTTGTCTCGGGAAGATACATGTCGCCATTGACTGGGCAAGGATAATTCTTGAATTTTCGCGACTCGATTAGCAACGAAAGTTTGAAAGTTTGATGACGTAGAATTTATCCAGTGAAGTACGATTTCGGAGTCAGACCAGTAATTCGTGACCTTGTCTTCCAACCGAAGATCTCTTTTTACTCTGAAAGTGAGCTGGGATGATAACATAGCAGCACACAATTCTAATCGGGGCAATGTTTGCTTCTGGAGCGGTGCCACGCGAGACTTAGCGCAGAGTAGCCTCACAATGATTTTCCCGTCTTCGGTGATGGAGCGAATGTAAACCGCTGCCCCGTATGCCTTTTCTGAGGCATCAGCAAAGGCATGAATTTCCGTTGATTTTGATTTCTGCAGGGCGAAAACATGCCGGGGGAAAGAGACGTCTTTTAGAACGTTCAAGTCGTTTCGAAAATTGTTCCAGCTTCGCTGCAATTTCTCCGAAAGAGGCTCGTCCCATGAAATTTTCTGTTGCCATAATTGTTGAACAAATATTTTGGCAGTAACGACTACTGGTCCCAGTATTCCCAATGGATCAAAAATTCTAGCGAGATCGGAGTTGATTGTCCTTTTGGTGATTATTTGGTGTGTGTTTTGGTTTGGCTTTACACAGAATTCGTCTTTCTTGGGGTTCCACGTTAACCCAAGCGTTTTGATTGACTCTGTATCCGTATTATCGAAGTCAAGGTTTACTTCTTGATGCTCAACGGGAATACCGTTAAGTAAGCTAGGGTGGTTGGCACACCATTTGCGAAGAGTGAATCCGTAAAGTTTGAGCACCTCGGTCAACTGGTGCCGTGTTTCGATCGCTACAGGAAGGGAATCAGATCCGCCCAATCCGTCGTCGACGTAGAAGTTGTCCTCTAGAGCTGCAGCTGCCAATGTATAATTTATCTTGCAGTCCGTGGCGATTCGTTTTAAGGCGTTAGTCGCTAAAAACTGCGCGGGTCGCGTGCCATAAGTGACTGTGTTTAGCTGGTAGTATGTTGGCTGCTCCTTTGGATCGTCCCTCCAAATGATTGTTTGAAAGGGTCTATCATCGCTATGCAGCAATATTTGCCGGTACATTTTCTCGATATCCGTTGTGAAAACGAAACGTGGCATTCGAAAGCGTAGAAGGATCGTAAAAAGGTCGGCTTGTACCATGGGCCCGACGTGTAGAATATCATTTAACGAGAGCCCCGATGATGTCTTGGCCGATGCGTCGAAAACGACACGTAGCTTTGTGGTGGTGCTGTCCGGTTTTAGTACGTAATGGTGAGGAATGACGTAATGGTTGACTTGCAAGAGGTTGGGTTTAATTTTTGACATATGTCCCAGAGCTTCGTATTCGTGCATGAAGTTGACGTATTGTTTCCTTAAATTGTCGTCTTTTGCCAAGCGTCGCTCGAGAGCAATTAGCCGGTTGAGTGCCATATTTCTCGATTCGCCTAGATTTGACGGAGAGTCCGCAAAGGGTAGTTTGACGATGAAGCGTCCTTCCGGGGTTCTCGTAGTGTTTTGGATGTAGTGAGTCAAACATAGTTGATCTGCTGTGCTCAGCACTTGAGCATTTTCATCGATGTTGTCAATTTTCCAGAAGCGTTCGATCAATTCGTCAGTTTTTTCACTTTGACTGGTAAAAACGCCGCAAGTGGTTGAAGTGTTGTGTTGAAGATCGACCGAGCCGGAGACTACCCAGCCGAGAGCTGTATTCTGCAGTATCGGTAGATTTGCACCCAAACGGATTTGACCGCTGACAAGTAATTGGTGGTAAAATTCTGCACCAAGTAGTAAGTCGATTTTTTTGGGTGAATGGAACGTTTTGTCTGCTAATTTTATTCTCGCTGGTATGTTCCATGATGAGACCTCAATGTATTGGCTTGGCTGTGGCGACACGATTGTAGGAAGCACAAATGCCTCCAAACGACTTGAGAAGGAAGAGATTTTGGATCGAATCTCGACGTTTATCCGCTGCTGAGCATTGGCTGCCTTTTGACCAATACCTTCGATGCGTAGATTGGCATGTTTCGGCACGATACCAAGCCTTCGTACAAGTCTTTCGGTGACCAAGTTCACCTGGGACCCTGAATCCAAGATGGCTGTGCACTCAACCTCTAGATGATCGCTGGTTACCACCTTTAGCCTTGCGGTACCCAGCATGACGTATTTGGATTGAATAAGCGTTGGCGCAGATGATGATAAACTTAGAGCGCCTTCTGTTTGGTTTGATGCCTGGGTTTTATTGGAACTGTTCGCCTTGTCATTATTGTCTGCAGCTGTCGTGTTATTGTTTTGATGTTCGAAATGAAGAAGCGTATTGTGCCTTTTATTGCATTTCAGGCAATTTCGTGATTTGCAATCCTTCGTTTGATGCCCGGATTTCAAGCAATTTATGCAGAGTTTGTACTTTCGCGCGAATTCCAGTCGCTTACCTGGAGATAGTTTCAAAAACTGTTTGCATCCGTATGGTTGATGGATTTCCCCTTTGCATAGCTGGCACTGGACTTCGTGCTTTGGCCTTGTATCATGCCCTTTTGTGACGGTAAAGGCCTTGGAAGATTGTTTGTCCTTGGTTCCCAGGGCCTCGAGGGATTGGAAGCGCCTCTCCAAGAACTTTAGGAAATCGCTTATTGATTGGAGTTCTCTAGGGTTCTCGAGAGACTGTTCGTATAGCAGGTGGCTATCTGGATCTAGCTTTTTGATTAAAAGGTGTAGCAGCAACGGGTCCCATGTAGAAGTGTCAACGCCAAGATTCATGATGGCCAAAAGACTCTCCTTGGTTGTGTCGAAAAAATTCTTGAACGTGGTTGCGGTGATACCAGTTGTTGAGATGCTCGGTTGTGAAATTATTTTTTGGATGAGAACTGAGGTTAGGACTCTGGTGTTGTTGTATCTTTCCTTTAAGGCCTCCCAGGCAGTGTGGTAGTTTTCCTGGGAGGGCGAAAGATGTCGAATTAGTTTTTCGGCTTCACCTGCTACACTGCCCTTCAGAAACCACATTTTCTGGATACTAGGGATATTCTGCGTGTTGATAATTTGCTCAAACATATCGTGGAATTGCTGCCATTTCAAGTAGTCACCATCGAAAGTTGGTATGGTGACCCTGGGCAGTTTAACGCTGGATTTGTCTGATGTTGCTGTCGATTGTTGAGCCGATGTGCTTGATGCGTTCGTTGGCTGTTGCTTCATCATCAAGGCAACGCGATAATGCTGGACTCTGGACTCTACTTCTATATATTTTGATTCGTTGTATCCGGCTGCGTCCGGATCGTTGTAGAGTTCAAAAATTTCGTAGTGGAGCTTCGTTGCGTTGTCCCACAGCTGTTCCAAGGTTTTGATGTTTACTTGATAGAACTGGATAGGCTGTTCTACCGTTTGGTGCTCGAGGGACAGGAAAAGCCGTTCAAGCGCGTCCATAATGGCTTGCTGGCGCCGAACAATAGCTGGTCTCTCTGGCTTATGCTCCGTGTTGTGACACGAAATCTGGTCATCTTTCATCAGAACATTCGCAAAAACATTGCTCGGGAAACTAAGAGTCATAACCATGTGAAAAAGATATCATATTCGGTAGAACAGAAAGAACCTGACCTAGCCGAATATGATCAAAACATTAACAAAAAATTTCAATGTCGAGCTTCATATCAAAGAAAAAAAAAAATGATGATATGTTCTAGCTCGACGAAAAGAAATGACAACAACAATTCAAAGCCTATGCGACCAAAACCTACTGATATGTAAATATATCAAGGCAAGCGCATACGAGCGATACGTATGTCGGTATGTATGTACATATGAGTACCCATGCAGCCGGCATATGAATTGTTAGCCATATGAACGCATGTGAAAATAAGTATATCGGTTTGTAGATATACTTACATGGAAATGCGGTTCGGCTATGAATTATGACTCAAAGAAATGCAGCGGGCAATGTTTTGGATAATTAAAATTATTACGCGAAGAAAAGTTCGATGATAAGAAATGCCGATTTGGTGTTACGACACTATATGGTATTTTCTTTCGGACGGTGATATTATAAACAAAAATAAAATTTAACTGGAACACTTAAGGTTATACGACCGAAAGTGTTAAGAATTTTGTAATAATTTATCGACGACGAGGCAGTTATTGGTAACTAGGAAATAAGAATATAGGAAAGTAGTACATAAGAATTTTGTATAAATACCAGAACTCAATATGAGTTCGAGGTCTTCTTTTTTCTGATTAGCCTCCCTAGTGCTACACCCAAGAGACCTGAAAAAGCCTGCCTAGTGCTTTGACTAGTGAAATAAAAAGTTAAAAATAAGTAGTGTAAAATATTTAGTGAAATAGAAAGTTAAAAAAATAAGCAGTATAAAATATTTAGTGAAATAGAAAGTTAAAAATAAGCAGAGTAAAATATTTAGTGAAATAGAAAGTTAGAAAATAAGCAGAGTAAAATATTTAGTGAAATAAAAAGTTAAAAAAATAAGCAGTGTAAAACATTTAGTGAAATAGAAAGTTAAAAATAAGCAGTGTAACATATTTAGTGAAATAGAAAGTTAGAACCAAACAGTGTCAAATATTTTAGTTCTATTTAAATCAATAAAGAACATTTTCTTCGTTAAAAATTCCCGAGTTTGAATAACGAGTCGACATGGAGGTAAATACACAATTAACCACGTTTTATTTTTCAGAGTCTGCAAATAAATACTAGCACGTCCACGGCCCCACAAGGCCGAGAGTACGGGGTTAGCTCCAATGGAGCTGACCGGCTAGGACAACCACTCTTCTCCCTTACGTCCGAGAAATAATTCTAGCCCGTCCCCGGCCCCACAAGGCCTTGAGAGTACGGGGTTAGCTCCGATGAGAGCTGACCAGGCTGGGACAACTTTCTCGCTTTTAGTTGACAGCGTTAAGTACAACGCTGATTTATTAGTCCGCGCTTGGGTTATGGCCAAAGCCCAAGTCGCCACTTCCGATCACTAAAGAT
This sequence comes from Chorisops tibialis, assembly GCA_963669355.1. Taxonomy (NCBI): domain Eukaryota; kingdom Metazoa; phylum Arthropoda; class Insecta; order Diptera; family Stratiomyidae; genus Chorisops; species Chorisops tibialis. The sequence continues at coordinate 70,406,834 of OY770263.1, read as the reverse complement.
TTACATAGGGTAGATCTTTAGTGTATCTAACATTCAGTACAACTACTCCAGACATTACGAATTTACATTGGGTAAATTCGTAGTGCAATTGTTACGAATTCTCGTTTGAGAACTGAGGGTTTGCACCGGGCAAACCGTCAATAGTAAAAGTAACCTAAGAGATTTAAATCAGTTATGGGTTTACAATTTAGTAAATCCATAACATTACTTTTATTAACGTTACAAATTAACATGTAACAAGTTATGGGTTTACATTGGGTAAACCCATAACGCAAAAATTCTTAGCGTTACAATTGGCGCAGCTGATATGCGAACTTCACGCATACCTTACCGCCCAGCCACATCTTTTCGAATGTTATCTACATTCTGGCGCAGCAATGAATTTTTATTTTTTTTTTTTTGCATTTAATGCATCAAATTCCTTTTCTGGTTTTTAAAAACCACTTGTTTTGCGGGTACAACTAAATAAGTTGTACCTTTAACAAAAAAAAAATTTTTTTTTTTGAGTGAAAAATAATTTTGTTTCGTTTTTCTCATCTCTACCAGAACAAACCACTAAAAGGCGTAATTAAAGAAGACCCAGCGAGCGGGCCAAAGCACATGACAATAGAAGAAGCAATCCAGGAAGACCCAGCGAGCGGGCCGAAGCCAATAACGATAGCGGAGTACAGGAGAAGAACGGGTGGAGCTCGCCCCGCATCGCCGGTAATACCTGGGCCGAAGAAGAGAGGAGGAGTACGAGCGAGGCTGAGGCGCGAACGAAAAGAGTGCCACCGCCTAATAGCCGTCTCAATTACTAACAACGAAAAAAACCAATGGCGGGAAAAACTCAAACTTTGCTCTCGTAAAGAAGAAAATAAAATACGGCAACAAATCCAGCAACAACAACTACGGCAGCAACAAAAATTGGAAGAACAAAAGATACAACAACAACAGGTGCAACCTCCACAGGATAATGAGGTTAGCGAAGAAGACCGGAGGTACCAAGAGAATTTCCGACGTCTATTAATGAAAGAGTTTGAAGGACCCTGGCAGTACTGGCAAAGGAGATACGGGAGGCCACCAACATAATTTTAATTTTAAAATGATTTTTTTTTTGTTGTTTCAACCTAATTTTAATTTTAAAATGAATTTTTTTTTATTGTTTTAACATAATTTTAATTTTAAAATGAATTTTTTTTTTTGTTTTTGTTTGTGTCAATCTTAATTTTTTTTTATAAATAAAACATTTTCTTATAAAGCAACTTATCTCTTTTATTTAAACAAAAAAAAAAAAGAGGGAAATTTTTTTTTATTTTTTTTTAGGTGTCAAAAATCAGTTGCCATTGAGCAGAATTGTTTTTTTTTTTCATGATCAAGTACGATGAAATCATCAAGATATAGGATTTCCAAGTACAAATGATCACATGATCAATTTTGATTGATCTTATATGTAAAGTTCCCCACCGGTAATGAACGTTGACAATACCGAAGGGTACGAAATAACGAAAGAAGATATAAAAAAATTCCTGACAACACAACAGGAACTTCTAAACAAAGAAGAGGAAATAAATGAACTTAAAAAGTTCGTAGAATTCAATGGGAAAAATTGGAGCTTCATAGCAGATAGGCTGCATGAAGAGGTATTAAGAAGAGATCCGAGTAACGACTCAATCTCAGGAGAAAGTGCCGAAGCTGTCGACGACATATTGACAGAGGCACTACGTGTAATTAAACAGCACGAATTGAAAATAGATCAACAACTAAATGACAGCCAGAAAAGGCAAGAACATTTAGAAAAAATTGTTGTATCGTTAAAACACCAACTTGAGTCTGCTGAGCTTGCTAACAACGAGTTAGAAGAGCTACTCAAGGAAAGCAAACGAACCAAAATTAAAACTTTGGGATTTTCCAGAAGCATTTCTGAAAAAGTAATGCCAAGGGAAATTCCAACAAGCTCAAAAGAAGCTAGAAAATTAATTTTGGATGCGAATCGACAAATAAACGTCGTCGATAGTAAACTTAGGACAAGTATTGACTTGTTGAGAACAAGATCAAGTACTTACCCTAGAAGCCAATCAGTTACCGAACATACTGCTTCGGTTTCTGCAACCTTGAACATACCAGTTACGGTTGATAATAAAGGCTCAGACATGCCACTAGATAAATCAAATACCAGTATGACGTCATCGTCACTAAAGGAAATCTTCGAAATTATTTCGAAGATTCCCACATTCACTGGTGAAATCGGGCAAAATGTCAATATAGAATTAGAAAAATTCTTAGCTCTCTCAAAAGCCGCATACGGTACATTAGCTGAGGACGAGCAGAAAACATTTCTCACTATTTTTCCAAAAATGGCAGTAAGCGGAGACGCTTACCAAACATTAAGGAATCAAAATTTTGAGAGGTTTTCAGACATTGAGGCAAAACTTAATCAGTTATATTTGCCAATTAAAGATTTAACAATACTTCACGAAGAGTTGAGAAATATTAAACAACTCAATGGGGAAAGCATTCTACAGTATGCCGCGAAACTTGAACGCAAGTTAGCTGACTGTAAGACAGTTATTGGGATAAAATATCCCGAAAATCCAGATGCTCTATTGATGGAGTATGAGAAAAACGCCATGTTGGTGTTCAGAACTGGAATAATTAGCCAGTCTCTAAAGAGGTACTCCTTAACTTTAAAGGAAACCTCGTTGAAAGAAATTACACAAAAGGTCAGCGAAATGGAACGCTTGGAAAATACCACAAGCGGAGCATCTACAGCAAATGCTGTTACTCCTGACCTAATTGCACAAATTCTGACTAGTTTGAATCTGAATTCAAGCAGCAACAATAATGTTGCCAGAAATAGTCATTACAACAACGACAGAAGGCAAGAGTACAGCCAACAGCGTAACGGAAACGCTAAAAACAATAATTTTAATAATCAACGACACCAAAACCAGCAGAGAACTGGTTACAATAATAATAACAACCAAAATAATCAGAACCAGGTGCAAAATAACAGGAAACCGATTACCTGTTACACCTGTGGCAAACCGGGACACACCTCAAGGGAGTGCCGTTCCAAGAATAAATTCTGCAATATATGTCAGAAACCAGGACACTATAATAATGAGTGTCAAACCAATAAATCGAGAATAAGTAGATTGGAAGCTCCAATAGCTTCAACGTCACAAGCAAAATGCGATTTTTGCTTAAGTTTCGATCATAACATCAACCAGTGTTATGCGAAACACAGATGGGAGACGAGATTAGTCTCGGAAAACCCCAAGGGGTTGACCGGAGACACCTCGGCCAACCCACACCATTAGAAAATAACACAGAAAGGTGTCCCCAAGGGGTCATAACCCCAATGGTAAGAATACCATTAGATGTCAGCAGAGAAGAATCTGTTGAACTCCTGATTGACACAGGAGCAGAAATAAATTTATTAAAGGAAAAAGCATTGGACGATAATGCTCAAATAAATAAAAATGAAGCTATAATAATAAATAGCATACATGGACATGGCAGAACTAAGGGTACATGTCAGGGAAAAATTATGTTGGAAAGGAATATACCATGTAAATTCCATGTAATCAGTGACACGCCACACATACCTGGTGATGGCTTACTCGGGAACGAATTCCTTTCGATTAATTGCAACGTGTACGGACCGCAACAACGTTTGGAGTTTCCTCAAACGGAAACAAACTTGAAAAATTTTAGTTTGCCAATACTCTCTGAGAAATTGTCAAGTGTAACAGAGCCTCATCCTAGCAACATGAGCAGCTCTGTTGCATCAATTTCGCGAGGTCAGGTTAGTGTAAGCGAAGGGATCTTGGGTAAGGATTACTCCTTACAAACCAAGGAAGTCCATTCGACACAACCTGTACTAACTAGGATTCATGAATTAAGTAACGAAAAGGAATTGATAAGTGTAAACGAAAATCAATCTAGATCTTTAGAATCTAGTCATGTTGATGACCCGTTTGCATCAATTCTCTCGAAATTTAATTCAAATGAAATCTTAGAAAAAACCTTTGGAGAACATCTAAAATCCTTAAGTTTAAATCAACATCCGTCAGGTGAGGATATTTGCAATACAGAATTGCGTAGTGTAACCAACAATCAGACTAGGCCTAGCAAACCTAACGCTGATTTGCGGGTTACATCAGTTCTTGCAAACAATAAATCCAAGAAATTGCATAGTGCCAATGAAACAACGTCTCCATTAGCATCAATTTCTGAGGAAATATTAAACCAAAACCTACCAAACGAAATCATTATACCGGCACGTACCGAACAGTTGATTAAGTTCAAACTACTGTGGAATGAGGAATTTTTATGTCCAGCACAGGAAATAAAAAAAGGAGTATACATCCCAAATTGCATTTTAAAACCGGAGAACAATGTTGCAGTAATTAGCATACTCAATAATAACGAATATGAGGAAAAATTGGAAAAATTAGAGCCGGTACTAGAACCGATGAACGAGTATAAAGAATTTAAACTCACGAAAGAGTATGAAAAATATTTAAAAGAAGATACGGCGGAAACAAGGCCGACCAGTATAAATCATATAGGAAAATTTGAACGCGCAGAAAATGAAAGGTTGAATAAAATTAAAGAATTAATTAAGACCGAAGAAAATATGAATGCTGAAGAACGTGAAGCTATAGATACCATATGTGAAGAGTATCAAGATTTGTTCTATTTACCCGGAGACGAATTAACTTACACTGATGCAATTAGACATAAAATTCCAACACCAGTAGATCACCCACCCATTAACCAGAAAATGTATAGATTACCGGAAACCCAGCGAGAGGTTATCCAAGAACAGGTACAGGACATGCTTCAACAAAATATTATAGTACCTAGTAAAAGCCCGTGGAATTCACCTTTATTAGTTGTTCCGAAAAAAGCCGGACCAGATGGAAAAAAGAAGTGGAGAGTGGTAGTTGATTTTAGGAAATTAAACGCCATCACGATCGGCGACGCATTTCCGCTACCACGAACAGAAGACATTCTAGATCAAATGGGAAATGCGAAATATTTCACTACCCTAGATCTTGCAAGTGGCTACCATCAAATAGCCATGGATCATAACGATCAAGAAAAAACAGCTTTCAGCACTCCGTATGGCCATTATGAATTCCAGCGGATGCCTTTTGGGTTGAAAGGAGCCCCAGCAACATTCCAGAGAACAATGAATCATATACTGACGGGAATGCAAGGAATAAAATGCTTCGTATATCTAGACGATATAGTGATATACGGGAAAAGCATATCGGACCACAACAAAAAACTGAAACAAATATTCAATAGATTGAATCAATACAATTTAAAATTACAAGCAGAGAAATGTAATCTACTACGAAAAGAAGTAGTATATCTAGGACACAAATGCTCAGCCGAAGGAGCGAGTCCAGATCCCAAAAATATAATTACAGTAAAAAACTTTCCCACACCTCGTACAGTTAAACACATTCAATCGTTTTTAGGACTCGCAAACTATTACCGAAAATTCCTGCCATCATTTTCTGAGATTGCAGCACCATTAAACAAAATGTTACGGAAACATGCAAAGTTTAAATGGACGGAGGCATGCCAAAAATCTTTTCAAACATTAAAAGATGCTCTAACCACGGAACCTATCTTGATCTATCCCGATTTTAGTAAACCATTCCTAGTAACTACGGATGCTAGCAATGAGGCTCTGGGAGCAGTACTATCACAAGGGGAAGTAGGACAGGATAAACCCATAGCATATGCTAGTCGAACTTTAAATAGCGCGGAAACTCGCTATTCCACAGTGGAAAAAGAACTACTAGCTATAGTATGGGCCGTAAAACATTTTCGATCCTATTTATATGGTCGTAAATTTGTGGTTTATACCGATCACAAACCACTAAAGGGCATATTTAACGTAAAAGATCCATCCTCAAGGCTAATGCGCTTCCATCATAAACTTTCAGAATATGACTACAGTATAGAGTATAAACCCGGCAAATACAACAAAAACGCCGATTCTTTGAGTAGAATGTCGCAAGAAGACACTCAAATACACGAAAAATCACAAGAAACAGCTGTTAGTTGTCGGGCGATCACCCGAAACAAGGCAAAGGAAATAGCCTTAGCAGAGGCAGAACAAGAAGAACTGGAAAATGACGAAACGGATATAGAAGATAACCCTGAAAATCAGGAGGAACGAGATGCCGACTCAACGAACAGTGAGGCAGATATTATCCACACCATGGTGGAACCAGAGATATTAACAGACCGAAATGAAATAATAACGATCCTGAGAGACTACCATGATCTACCATTAGGTGGTCATCAAGGTATTTTCAAAACATATAAGCGAATAAAACGAGATTTCTGTTGGAGAGGAATGATCAAAGACATCACAAAATATATACGGAAATGCCCTAAATGCCAAATTAATAAATCTGGTAAATCTCATAGGATGCCGATGGTAATTTCGGACACAGCCAAATTACCTTTTGACAAAGTATTTATGGATATTGTGGGACCATTAGAAGAAACCACAAACGGGAACAAATACATCTTGACTTTTGAAGATGATCTCACCCGATTTATGGATGCCATTCCAATCCCAGATATGGAAACTAAAACGGTCGCATTACATTTTTTCGATGCTATCATAAGCAGATATCGCATCCCTAAAATATTACTAACCGACCAGGGAAGCAATTTCACCAGCCAAATGTTTAAAGAGTTATGCAAATTTTTAAAAATTAAAAAAATACAAACCACTGCATATCATCCGCAAACAAATGGAGCACTGGAACGTTCACATAAACCACTGGTGGAATATCTCCGGATATTCGTGGATAAAAATCCCAAAACCTGGGATGAACACATTCGCGCCGCTATGTTCGTGCGCAATAACACTATCCACTCAGGAACAAAACTAAGTCCTATGGACTGCATGTTCGGATTCACCGCACAAATCCCGAACAATTTGAAACGCGAACCACAACCGGTATATGATTCCGAAAACTATTTCCTGCTACTAAGAAATAAACTACAGAACACGCACAAGATAGCACGACAAAATCTTCAAAGTAGCAAGGAAAGATCAAAACGTTACTATGACCAAAAAATCGCACCTTTAAAACTACAAGTAGGAAACGAGGTCCTACTCCGCGATCCGGTAAAAAGTGGAAAATTAGCCCCGAATTGGCTCGGACCGTTTAAAATTATAGAGATTAACAGTCCGGTGAACACGACAATACTAATAGGAAAACGAAAACGTCGGGTACACAACAACCGTCTAAAAGAATATCATAACTAAAAACGTTCACGTTATTTCATATAATTTTTTTTTATTTTTTTTTTCTCTACCCATACCCGAAATTTGAAACCACAAATTAAAAACCAATAGTAAAACCATTGAGGAAATGGAAACAGAAGTAAATAACTGGGAACAAAAATCAAAACAAACGGAGAATGAACTCCAACTAAACATTCTAACAATATCGTCATCCGTAGTTATGACCGTGATATTGACAATTATAATCTACATAAAAATACGTAACAAATGTTGCAAACGCAACAGACGTAACAAACATATCAACACAAGGCAAATACGAATACCACCGCCAACGATCAGTGCACCGACCCCAAGGTTACCAACTCCAACAACATCACAAACATGTTTTATACCCGATAAACCAACTAGGCAACCACCTAAAATCGATACAAATGAAATAATATCAATCCCAACACCAAATTTACCTATTTCAACCTCAATTAGACTCAGTAAAATACCCGAGTACAATGAAACAACATTAGATTTCTCGCTAAGCGAATAAAACCACAAAAAAAAAAATTTTCCCCCCACAGTACAAACAAAAAATTTCTATTGCATTATTTCCAAGTTTCTCTTACCCCCATACTCATCACAAACTTTTTCAGGAATTCAAGAATATCAATGCCAGCCCCGAAATGGTCCACGACCTTTCGTTAGCTGATTACACGGAATTTCTGGACTATCGACCAGAAATAGACGTAACCCTAATTAACGAAAAGGACATCAAAATCAATGCTAAGGCACTAGTCAACACAGGGTCAACCAAATCCATAATAGTGGGTCCAATCACCGACCATTTCACCAAAACCACGGAGATACAGGACACAATTTCAAACGAACATGCCGAAGCAACCCTACAGTTATACAACCACAAAATAAAAATAAAATTACAAGTAGACCAAAACCCAAAGACAGACTTACCCTACGACTTAATACTAGGACGCGATATAACCCAAAATAACGACATGTTAACTGTTATCGCAGGAGGGAAATTCATACTCAAACAAAACGCACCTGGGGACATAATTTTAATTACGGACACTGACGAATTTTTTAGAAGCAAAAAGAAAGCGGATGAATATGACGAATACGCCGAACACATGACGGACAGGACTAAAGATAACGCTGAAACATTTGTTAACATAACCAACCAATGGGGAGATAATTTTACGCTGAGGGCCTTGATCCACACGGGATCAACCGTATCCTTCATATCTCCTAATGTAGCTAAAGATTTTGACCTAACAAACCAAGACAACTGTGCATACCACCTTGAGACCAACGAAATACCCTGGGATCTAGTGGGTTATACAAACCTTAATTTAACAACCGATAAGTTGAAAATTCCGTGTACATTTTGGGTACCGGGTCAACTACCATCAGGGGTAGAATTTCCCTACGACATAATATTAGGGATGGACACACTCAGTCATCCAGAACTAATGACGATCATTGAAAAGGGCAAAACCCATCTCTTAACGAAAAACATACCCGACATAGATTTAATCATAAAACTAAGAGGTTAGATTATGACAGATAAATACAAATATATAATAAAAACTTTAAAATTAAATTTCAATAAAAACAATAATGAAAATCGGTATTAATAAAAATAAATAAACTGTATAACATGTTTGTAAACCGATCAATGTAAATGTCATAACTACAAAAATCATATATATGCGAATACTATTACTATTACATAAAATAAATACCTTGTACCTATTATAAAAAAAAAAAAAAAAAAAAAAAACCTTTTTAATTTGAAAATACAACCACATATATCGTATAACACGTGTATTATCACAAGTATTGCAAACCAAGTATTATTGTTCAATATAGATAATATTATTACAAATTGAAACATTAAAAAAAAAAAAAAAAAAAAAAAAAAAAATATATATATATATATATAAAATGGTACATTATTATATAAATAAACATAAATCCCTAAAGTTAAAAATCACAAACTAAAGGATTTACAAAATTACAACAAATAAAAAAAAAACACATTAGCAATATAAATAATGATATTCATTCCCATATTTAAATGATATCTAACAATTTTAAATATTAATTGTTAAAATAAATACTAGGTATCACTAAGACTAGAATCAAATTAAATATTTAATACTACAAAATTTATTTTCTAATAATTGTAATAAATATCTACAAATTTTATATATTAATTGTTAAAATCAATACTATGTATCACTAAGACTAGGATCAAATTAAATATTTAATACTACAAAAATTTATTTTCTAATATTGTAATAATAATTTTCTCTCTATGCTACATATGTCATATGTTTGTAACTTTTGATTAAAATATTCAAAATACAATTTATATATATATATAAGCAATCATCCGAGCCCAATCCAACGATGGGTAAATGTTTCCCGGCATATGCCGAGGAAGTGCCAAAACTCGGACATTAACAAAAGAAAAATAATATATAAATAATATTTTTTAATAACAACAATAAAAAAAAAAAACAACATAAAAACAAAACATAAAAATTCAAATAAGAAATATAAATTTCAAATTATAATAAAAAAAACAAATAATAAATCATCAAACTCAACGGAACTAGAAGCAAAAAGGAAGAAGACGTATTACGTAGACAGAAATACAGCATAAGCACGATTCAACCAACCGTCATATAACATGGAATAAAGATAATCCAGAAGCAGAGATTCAGCGAATCAACAACATAGCATAATATTGGATTCAACAACTAGATCATCACACATTCTAAAAAACTTACAACATAATAAATAACTAAATTAAAAACTATAAAAACAAAGTAGATATTCTATTATTAAATAGTATTACAAAGAACTTAACCATGTAAAAATAACTGTAAACCATAAACTGCAAGTCGATCATTAAAACCAATAATTCCAATTAACTACTTTCTTCCTCATCGTCGAAGAAATTACTACCACCCCGAAACCTTTGAAATTTCTGCTTACTACGTACGCAGAAATTTCTCATTAAAGGGCGAAGGAGTGTTGTGACACGAAATCTGGTCATCTTTCATCAGAACATTCGCAAAAACATTGCTCGGGAAACTAAGAGTCATAACCATGTGAAAAAGATATCATATTCGGTAGAACAGAAAGAACCTGACCTAGCCGAATATGATCAAAACATTAACAAAAAATTTCAATGTCGAGCTTCATATCAAAGAAAAAAAAAAATGATGATATGTTCTAGCTCGACGAAAAGAAATGACAACAACAATTCAAAGCCTATGCGACCAAAACCTACTGATATGTAAATATATCAAGGCAAGCGCATACGAGCGATACGTATGTCGGTATGTATGTACATATGAGTACCCATGCAGCCGGCATATGAATTGTTAGCCATATGAACGCATGTGAAAATAAGTATATCGGTTTGTAGATATACTTACATGGAAATGCGGTTCGGCTATGAATTATGACTCAAAGAAATGCAGCGGGCAATGTTTTGGATAATTAAAATTATTACGCGAAGAAAAGTTCGATGATAAGAAATGCCGATTTGGTGTTACGACACTATATGGTATTTTCTTTCGGACGGTGATATTATAAACAAAAATAAAATTTAACTGGAACACTTAAGGTTATACGACCGAAAGTGTTAAGAATTTTGTAATAATTTATCGACGACGAGGCAGTTATTGGTAACTAGGAAATAAGAATATAGGAAAGTAGTACATAAGAATTTTGTATAAATACCAGAACTCAATATGAGTTCGAGGTCTTCTTTTTTCTGATTAGCCTCCCTAGTGCTACACCCAAGAGACCTGAAAAAGCCTGCCTAGTGCTTTGACTAGTGAAATAAAAAGTTAAAAATAAGTAGTGTAAAATATTTAGTGAAATAGAAAGTTAAAAAAATAAGCAGTATAAAATATTTAGTGAAATAGAAAGTTAAAAATAAGCAGAGTAAAATATTTAGTGAAATAGAAAGTTAGAAAATAAGCAGAGTAAAATATTTAGTGAAATAAAAAGTTAAAAAAATAAGCAGTGTAAAACATTTAGTGAAATAGAAAGTTAAAAATAAGCAGTGTAACATATTTAGTGAAATAGAAAGTTAGAACCAAACAGTGTCAAATATTTTAGTTCTATTTAAATCAATAAAGAACATTTTCTTCGTTAAAAATTCCCGAGTTTGAATAACGAGTCGACATGGAGGTAAATACACAATTAACCACGTTTTATTTTTCAGAGTCTGCAAATAAATACTAGCACGTCCACGGCCCCACAAGGCCGAGAGTACGGGGTTAGCTCCAATGGAGCTGACCGGCTAGGACAACCACTCTTCTCCCTTACGTCCGAGAAATAATTCTAGCCCGTCCCCGGCCCCACAAGGCCTTGAGAGTACGGGGTTAGCTCCGATGAGAGCTGACCAGGCTGGGACAACTTTCTCGCTTTTAGTTGACAGCGTTAAGTACAACGCTGATTTATTAGTCCGCGCTTGGGTTATGGCCAAAGCCCAAGTCGCCACTTCCGATCACTAAAGATTTACATAGGGTAGATCTTTAGTGTATCTAACATTCAGTACAACTACTCCAGACATTACGAATTTACATTGGGTAAATTCGTAGTGCAATTGTTACGAATTCTCGTTTGAGAACTGAGGGTTTGCACCGGGCAAACCGTCAATAGTAAAAGTAACCTAAGAGATTTAAATCAGTTATGGGTTTACAATTTAGTAAATCCATAACATTACTTTTATTAACGTTACAAATTAACATGTAACAAGTTATGGGTTTACATTGGGTAAACCCATAACGCAAAAATTCTTAGCGTTACACTCCGTGTTTGATGGATCGGAAGCATTCTGACCGTCGAAGGCAGCAATGTTGTCTTCAAAAATTTTGAGGTGTTCTGCGACGAGCTGTGAGATTCCTTTGAAGAAATCTTTTACGAAATATTCGTGTTCGAATGAGATGTCTGGCAATAGCTGAATTTCCTCATCGGTAGTTTGAAACTGGTTCCAGAACGTTTGAAGTCGATTCCTCCTTAGTTCGTAATAAGAACGGGTCTTCCTACTGGCCGGATCCTTTTTAAAGTTGGTGATGAGCTGTTTAATTTCACCACCTGTGGATATCTGTTTGGCTGCTAACGGTTCCATGTTGATGTTTTACGAATGAGCTACCTATCACTTGCTGGGCTACGTGGGATAGACTCTGAATCTAGAGCGCCTGCGGCAAGTTTCGCAGAATAGGCTTTATTTTCGCTCCTTGAAGCAGCTTGTATGTTGAACTGCAATGCTTGTTTGTGAAGGATAACCTACTGGTATTGAGTGCTACCTTCGTGGTATAGGTTATCTATTTTATAAGTCTGCCGGCCTGTGTAATGCGTAGTAAGGCTGTTCGTAGCAAGACTTGTTGCAACCTAAGGCTATCTGAGCTTCGTAGGATAGGCTGCGGTTTGTTTGGGGTCACCAAAAATGTTGCTTAAAGCTGATATTTCGGCTCATGAACCGAAATAGATAATGAGAAAACTTAGGCCCAATGTGGCACTTGTAACCAATTGGTCTAAGTTGAACGCGTAAAGGAGGAGTAGCTAAACTAGCACTTTAACCAGTTAGCCAAAAAGGGATTGGAAATTAAACAACCTTAATACCTTGTTATGGATATAAGACTGCACTTTATTTCTAGAAATGTCGCTAATTTATACAGTTAATTCGCTTACGTAATGTTTACAAAATTAATTCAAGTGCAAAAACAAAAGCAACAAGTGCAAGGTGAAAAGATTCGCATAAGCAAATTTCGTGGGAAGAATTTTATGTGAAGAACTTTATCATAGAAAATTCTTCACCGGGTGTCTGATTGCAGACGCGACCGTTGTAATTATTTCATTATCGAAATTTGCTTATGCGAATCTGTACAGATGATGTGCAGAAACAAAAAACAACAAATGCAAGGTGACAAGATTCGCATAAGCAAATTTCGTGGGAAGAATTTTATGTGAGGAATTTTATCATAGAAAAATTCTTCACCGGGTGTCTGATTGCAGACGCGACCGATGTTATCGAAATTTGCTTATGCGAATCTGTACACAACTAATTATTCAAAGTGGCCGCCTTTAGCCTTAACACAGCTCTTTAATCTGTTGGGCCAGTCATCGATAGCAGTACGCACTGTTTCTAGCGGAAAATTAGCTACTGCTTCTGTCAAAGATCGCTTAAGGCTCTCGATATTTGGGTGTCGTCTCGTACACACCATGGACTCTAACTCCGCCCACAGTTTGTAGTCCAGGGGATTCAAATCTGGGCTCCCAGAAGGCCATTCCGTCGCCCTTATAAACTGTGGAATATTGGTTTCCAACCACGCTTGTGTGGTTCGAGCTTTGTGGGCTGGCGCAGAATCTTGCTGGAAAACCCAATGTCGATTGTTGAATAGCGTAGAGTTCAGCGGCTTCACACATCCCTCCAGGATGTCCGTTTGATAATTTTTCGCTGCAGTTTTTACGCCTTTTTCGCAAAAATGAAGCTCGGTGACCCCTTCGTAGCTGACACCCCACCATACCATGACTGATGCTGGATGATGTCCTCGCTGTACCCTAGTGGCAACTTCTCGGGCTTCTATGGAGCTGTGGGCATACACCTTATCATTTTGGCGGTTGAAATGTTCCTCCACCGTAAAAATTTTTTCATCGGTAAATAAAATTTCTCGATGTTTGTTGTTGCCGTACCGCCGAAGGAGCTCTTTCGATCTGGTGCTCCTAATTTGCTTCAACTGCTCAGTCAGCAAATGTCCCGTTGATCGTCGAAAGACACTCATCCCGAGGTCAGATTTTATGATGCGAGACATACTTCGGGTGGAGATGTTCATCTCTCGAGCCATGATTCGTTGTTTACGAAGCGGATTTCGACGAATTCGACTCTCGACCGCTTTGATGGCAGCAGAAGAACGTACATCACGCGGACGTCCAGAACGAGGTCGATCTTCAATAGTCTGGATCGCGTTATATCTCTGGATCGCACGATACACAAATCTTTGCGTTATTTTTAACGGGCACAACAACTTGAAAATTTCACTCGCGGATTTTCCACACTTATGTAGTGCAATCACTGCAGTTCGGTTTTCTATTACACCCCATTCCATCTTCACACGTTAACGAACACACTTTAAATGACCATCAACTGTCAACAACATTATGACGTTTATAAAACTGGCCGATATTGAAATGTCACTCATAAAATAAAGTTGTTGCCAATGTGAGAAATTATGTGACAGAACTTATGGCAGGACTAGGTAATGACACAATTTCTAGAATTTTGTGACTTTTTGTACAACATATGCGTTTATTAATAATTGTAGTTACCTCCCCCTCCTTCATTTCCGATATATATATGTGTGTTATACCTATATTGCCCAAAAGCAGTCATTTTGACTGCTTGGGAAATTTTAAATAATCAAATGACTCCTATTATTGAATTGAGTAAATTTCTTATATGACCAGTCCAGCTCTGTATTAAAATAACAGTTTTCATTTGTTTTTTGATTACCGCCACATGATAAATTGTCGATTTGGCAGTATACTTGATAAGTTCCAGTTGCTCAATAAGCTAAAGTAGTACTTGTTATTCGAATATTTATGCAGTGATACTTGTTCTAACAAATTGTTTATTTTATTTCTTTTGTGCCCTAAATTCATGAAAGAAATGTCGAATAGAAGTGAGTTATTGGAAAAGCTAACGAACATACAGATGGTCACAAAAGTATTGGCCCACATATTCCATCAAAGAAACTCGATCAATTTTCTTAATTTAAGTCGTGTAGGAAATAAAAAAAATTACCAAGAGATGTGGTAAATTGTAATACTTTGAAACGTACTACATTTAAGCACGAAGTATTATTTTCATAAACGAGAAAAATAATATTTCCGTGCACTGTATAGAATGAAACGCACAAAAGTACTGACCCATATACCAACTTTCCATAGAAAAAGGGTAATTCCCGAAATATTTTCTTGCAGGCTTATTTGTCTAAGACTTGTAGCGCAGTAAGCTATTTGCGAAGCATCCGGCGCGAATCTCTAGGTTTGTTTCGAGTTTTAATAGTGCAAAAATGCCTAAAGTGCGTGAAAGAAATTCAACCGAAAGAAATTCAATTATTTCTTTATTTAAAAAGGAAAATTGAAAGTGAGTTCAACATACCTCGAAGTACAGTGAAAAATATTATAAAAAAGTACAAAACCGAATAAAATTTGATAAATAAGCCACGCACGGGCAGACCAAAAATTTTATCCGAGAAGAATGAACGGGAAATTTTAAGAAAAGTGAAAAATAATCCTAATGTTAGTGCGAGAGAGATATGTGCAGACATTCAGGACACAATAAAAAAAAGTTTGAGTGTTGAAACTGTTCGACGAACAATAAGAAAATATGGTTTTCATGGTCGAATTGCTCGAAAAAAGCCGTGGATAAGCAGGATGAATAAGGCCAAAAGAGTTGAATTCGCGGAAAAGCATGTGAATGAGCCGGAAGCCTTCTGGAAAAACGTTTTATTTAGTGATGAGTGCAAGTTTGAAATATTTAATTTGTAGCGACACGACAGAATGCTGTTTCGCCAGCGTCTGAAGTTGGCAGCATTGTAAATACAACGGGCAATGGCGAATCGGGCAACAATCATCCACACACACACTTACGCTCGTCACCACACGGCGAGGATAAAAAAAGATGACGGGCATGGCTTTTCGTCTTCGGCAAGCAAACCCGCTTGACCTGTGCGTGAGATCTTAAATAAAAACTTTGTTTCGTTAAATAAAATATGTGTATTAATTTCTAACCCCACATAATTGATGACCCCGACGTAAAGTAAAAAAAAAACGGAACGGCGCATTCGAAGAAAAATTCATCGGCGTCGGCATTATGCACCGGCAGCCATCTTGCGAAAACGAAAAAGTTGACGAAAATTTTAGCAACTGCGATTTTATACGGGCGAAAAAGATAAAACCGCTAATAATTCGGAATTTCCAGCCATTTCCAACACGGCCAACGAACGCGAACAATTAGATCTACCGCCATTACCGTCGGATGAGGACGCAAGCGAAGAAAAATACCACGCCGAAGCATCAGCGGACTCAAAAATTAAAATGAAAGAATTCCGCATCCGATCCGGAATTATGGTTTTGTCTCATCGAATCGCAGTTCACACTAAGCAGAATTTGTTCAGACGGTACAAAATACCACACAGTCGTCAGTCATATAACGCAAACCGTCGCGGAGCGCATCAAAGACCTTTTGAAGAATCCTCCGTACGAAGGTAAATACGAGAGACTGAAGAAACGCTTAATTTCCGACTTCGCAGACAGTGAAACGACGAAGATCAAAAAATTATTATCGCAAATGCAACTCGGCGACCAGAAACCGTCTGTTCTTCTGCAGAAAATGCGTGGTCTCGCGGGCAGCTCTGTCGGCAACGAGTTCATTAAGGTATTGTGGATAAAACAGCTGCCAGACGACCAGCAAAATGTTTTGGCCGAAGCCAGCCAACCGCTGGAGCAACTTGGCAAGCAAGCCGACAATATGCACGACGCAACGGGTGGCTCAAAAATTTGTATGACATAGCGCTCATCACTGGATTCGCTAATGAAACGTGATTTCAAGAAATTGCATCAGCGTATGGACCGTATCGAGAAATCTCAACGCGCAGCACCATGGAAGCCTTCGACATCTAAGAACGAGACAAGCGGCGACGATGCTGCCAAACGTAAATTCGATTTCTGCTGGTTTCATTTCAAGTACGGTCAAGCAGCAACGCGTTGCAAACAGCCGTGCTCATTCAAAAAGTCGGGAAACTAAAAAGCCGAGATGCAAACCAGGCACTCGGTACTACACAACGCCTCTTCATCTACGACAAAATATCGAACAAGTCGTATCTAATTGACACCGGAGCAGACGTCTCAATTATACCACCACCGCTCGGCAGTCACTTTAATCAACCCGATCCAGAAGTAACAAAACTTTTTGCAGCAAACGGCACCGAAATTAAAACGTTCGGACGTCAGAAGCTGATGGTATCGCTTGGCCTACAACGGTCATTCGACTGGATGTTCACCGTCGCAAACACCACCCACGCAATAATCGGCGCAGATTTTTTAAAGAACTTCGGACTTGCAGTTGATTTACGTAACCGGAAATTGATCGACACAACTACTGAAATTTGCTCGACTGGCCGTCTCACCGATATCAGTGTACCACAGATAACTCTTTATCATAATACTAATCCGTTTATCTCTCAAATGCGAGAATATAAGGATCTCTTCAATGATGCAACATCGTCTGATCAAATTACAACAGCAGTCACGCAATGCATCATCACTCACGGGCCACCAGTCACAGCCAAGGCCAGACGACTCTCGCCTGAAAAACTAACTGCAGCGAAAACCCAGTTCGAGGATTTACTGTCACGAGGCATCTGTCGTCCATCCAGCAGTAATTGGGCGACTCCACTCCACATGGTGCAAAAGCCAGATGGAACTTGGCGTTCATGTGGAGATTACCGTCGGCTCAATGCAATTACGGTGCCGGATAAATATCCAGTACCTCACATACAAGATTTTTCTTGTATGCTGTCCGGAAAAATGATATTTTCCAAGATAGATCTGAAACAGGCATTTGTAGCGATATCAAAGAAATACATTTACATTTTGCTATTTATTAAAATTAAATTTTATCCATTGTAAGTCAATTTTTATTTTATATTACCAAAATGTGTATGGAGATCGATGCGAAAGCAATGGGAGACGAAAGTGAGATCGAAGAATACTACAAGGATGGTTTTGATAATCCGCAAGGCACGTCATCGCCAGTGCAACCTAAAGATAACTACATCGCAACGCACCATTACTCAGACTTTACGACGCACCAGAGAGCTGCACCACCAAAAGTCGTACAACCAACAACTTCGGAAGAAACCAACCCACAACCGCTTAAAGAAGAGAACAAAAACAGTACTCGACCAGTACAAGTGTATAAATGGGCAATCAAGTTTTCGGGGGCGAACAGGGAATCGCTAAGCGGGTTCCTAGAAAGAGTAGAGGAGTTAAGAGAAGCAAGGGGATGCTCCGAGGAGGAATTGTTTAGGTCAGCCATCGACCTATTCGAGGGGAAAGCCTTGATTTGGCTTCGAGCAAACAAGCCATACACAAAGAATTGGGCGGATTTAGTTTGGAGGCTGAAAGAAGAATTTTTGCCGCCAGACTACAACGACCGGCTACTAGAGGAGATTCGGCACCGCACCCAAGGTCATAACGAAAGCATCGGGATGTTTGTGAGTATAATGCTCAGGATGTTTGGAAGGTTATGCGGATCATGCACGGAAAGCATGAAACTTTCGTTCATTAAAAAGAACCTGGCACCTTTCTACTCGGCACAGTTAGCTCTACTAGAAATGGGAACAATCGAGCAATTGGTAAGTACGGGCAGAAGATTGGAGGAGGCCAGATTTAAGGTGGATAACTACATACCACCGCGTCGACACAACCTTTTGGAACCCGACCTAGCATACGTAGATTCTTCAATAAGAACCGGACCGGAGGGACAGAAATCGGAATTACGACAATCAGTCAACATTTTGGAAGCACAGCGGAATGAGGCTTCGACGTTAAGATGGCAAAGCCAAGCACCGGTAAGGAATTTCCATTGCTTTAATTGCAATCAGGAAGGTCACTTAGCCAACAGGTTCACACAGCCCAGGCGTTATTACGGCTGTGGTCGAGTAGGCTCAATCAGGGTGTCCATATTGGAGAGGACGCAGTCAATATGGACAGAGAAGTGAGGTTGGACTTCATGCTGGATAGACAAACGGACGATAGCCGACCGTATTTAACGGTGAGGATCGGCGGAATCGAGCTGTTGGGCCTATTGGACTCGGGTGCTTCGCGCACCATCCTCGGTAAAGATGGCTGGGCCGCTGTGAAAAATTCAGGGTTTCCGCTGATGGCGAACGACATCGAACGGGTGAGATTAGCCGACGGCTCCGGAGTACGAGTTGCGGGGAGCGTAACAATACCGTTCGAGGTGCAGAAAAGGGTGGGAAAAATAGAAGTGATAGTGATACCGTCATTACCACAGGCGCTCATCTTAGGAGCGGATTTCTGGGCGAAATTCGGGATCGTACCAGACCTGTCGGGTAACCACTGGGACTTCGCTATCAGACCAAACCTAGCGGCCATCGGAGTGGACGGCCCGACGACACACTTAAGTCCGGAACAAGCGAGTAGTCTGGAGAGGTGCATTTCGGAGGCATTTCACAAGATGCCAGCGGGCTTGGCACGCACGAATTTAGTTGAACACACGATCCGGACGAATTCCACCCCAATCAAGCAGCGTTATTACAACGTTTCGCCAAACGTACAGACAAATGTTCACGGAGTTGGAGGAAATGTTGGCGGAAGGGGTGGTAGAAACATCAAAGAGCCCGTGGTAGTCGCCCATTGTCCTTATCAAAAAGAAGGATGGCAGTTATCGGTTTTGCGTAGATTTTCGGAAGGTAAACAAGGTCACGGAACGAGACGCATATCCATTGCCTTTCGTCTCGTCGACGCTGGATAAATTACGGAACGCACAGTACTTGACATCCCTGGATATCAAATCGGCGTACTGGCAGATTCCCATGGAGGAAAAATCGAAAGCGCTGACGGCATTTACGGTACTGGGGCGTGGACTTTTCAAATTTAAAAGGATGCCTTTCGGTCTGCACAAAGATCCCACCACGAAGCTTCGTGGGAGGAAAAAAAGCTGGGCTCGACCTCTTTTGAAGTGACTAGCGTAGGAATCAGATGTGCGAAGTTTAAGATCCGAGTGAAAATAGTGCCAACCGACCGACCGATAAAGTAGAAAAGTAATACCACAAGTTGGTGGTTTTGATTTAAATTTTCGGAGTGTGTGATTTTACGCAAAGAGTCGAAAAGGACTCCCGAAGCAGAATCTACGAACGAACAAGAGGAGGACAAATCACCGAAGTCAACGAGCGACGATTCAAGCAGCAGAAATTTCGAAAACGAACCAGCATCCGACGAGCAGCGCACCAAGGGCCCCAACGAAGAAAATACCAAGTAATACTGTAGCTAGGGAATTTTGTTTGTCTTAAAGAAATTAACGTAATATTTAGCTAGGATTTTGAAAGAATAAAGCCAGTGGGCATTCAAACTACCCATTTTGTTTGATAAATTCTTAATTGTGTGTAAAAATTGTTGTGAGCGTGCTTTTTCAGCTTCTCGGTTCTTTTTTTTGGGTTTTAATTTCCGCATCACGGAAAACGTTCTTCGAGCTCGTGGTCCGGCTCGAGGAAAGTGAAGGAGCGTGTCCTAAAGTAATTTTGGACCACTGGCGCCCATGACCCGTCTCCACGGGTTGGCCGGACAGGCCACGTTCCGCCCCTAGTGCGAGGGGTTTTCTTTTAACGGATTCTCGACCGGAGGAAATCGAGTTTCGCAGTGCAAATAAGAGAGTTTTTTTCCTAAAAAAAATTAAATACGTGTCGGGAACTCATCCTACTAAAAAAAAAAAAAAAAAAATGAAAAGCATCGCAGAAAGAAACACAATACTTTCGATGGAAATGCCTAGCCAAGAAGGACAATATCAATACAAAAAAGTCAACTAAGGTAAATTGTATCGAAAATAAAACACGTCACATATATTTGCTAAGATTTGCCCATTTATTAATTTAAAAGAAGCGGTAGAAACCAATAGAGTATAAACATTGCTTCGTGATTCGATTTTCGATTTCGGATAGTCGACACGAGTGAAAAATAAAATTCCACATTATTTCGAACATTTAGTAAACCGCAGTGAAATAAATTATAAAGGCACTCGACAATGTCGGAAGCCGACAAAATTTAAGCCAAAACAGCCAGTCCTTCATCGCAAGGGGCGGACCCCGTCAATGAGTTGAGCAAAATCGCGAGCCATATCAAATTTCCTCCATTCTGGCGTAATGATCCGGAATTATGGTTTGCCCAAATTGAGGCTCAATTTTCTAATGCGGGAATAAAATCCGAAAAGTCTAAATATTATCAATTGATCGGATCAATCGAATCCGAAGTTCTTCATCAGGTGAGTGACATCATCAAGGATCCATCTGATGAAGATAAATATAACAAATTGAAGCAAAGAATAATCGGTAAGTTTACGAAAACTGAAAAACAAAAAATAAGGAAGCTTTTAACGGGTGTTAGTTTCTCTGAAAAGCGATCATCCGACGTACTTTATGAGATGCGAGTTACGTTTGAGTCAGCGTCTTCGCCAGACAGATACTCCACATTCTTAGAGGATGTAACCAGATACCACCAACCAGCATAGGTATATGACACCTTGAATAAATGCTGGGAAAGAATTAATTCACACGTTTAATAAAATTACGAATCAGCAAATTTAGATTTAAGAATTTTCCACTGTAGATTAAAATTAAGTCAGTCCGTTTCATACACTCGTAAAAGATAGTCAAATAAAGTTTTTCGTTCATATTAAATTGTGCATTTTTATTTTTTTTTAACTTCACGTCCCTCGACCACATAACTTGCGCAGTCGGTAAACCTACATATTAGTAAATCGCGATAATTAAAAAATTGACAAGTGAATGTGAATGTTTAGTTTTTGAATAAAATCAGAGAAAATTAGCTATATCGTTGAAGAAAAGCTAAAATTCAAGTGCTACCTGTAAAAGTGAAAGCTAACACATATTTTACGTGTAAAAGCAGAGCAAATTAGCTAAATCGTTTAAGACAAGCTAAATTTCAAGTGCTATTGGTGGAACCGGTGAAATCGACAAAGAGAAACCGTGTTCAATAATACTGAGAGTGAGTGGATGTTAAGGAAAAACGAAGCGAAATATTGGACGGAGTGAGACGGATTCAAATTGAACAACCAACAATGGAGCAACAAATCCATCAACTAGAACAGTAATTGCTGCAACGAAACAACCAATTCGAAGAATTAGCGGCAGCATTCCAAAGATTGACAGCTCAACAATCAACCATGGATCAGAAACAAAAAATTCTGAAAGAAGTACGCCATATGAGCATATTTACTGGCACAGGAGATATAACCATCAACGGATTCATCAGGAGTGTCGAATACTACTTGGAAGACATAAACAACGAAGAAGTGAAAAGAGCAGCAGTTCGAGCCATATACCATGAAAAAATTCAGGGTCAAGCCAAGAACGTAATTATCAACATTCTGGAACCGGATGATTGGACATCGATAAAGGAAACCCTACGACATCGATATAGACCAGATGTAGAACCAACAGAAATCTACCGCAAAATTAGTAACTTAAAAGTAAGTAGTGTTAGCAAACTAGCTGTAGAAATACAAAATATTAAATATAAGGCCGATGAACTTCCTTAAGGATGTTACGTCACCTGGCCCTGACGGAGTTCCAGCAGTTGTCCTTAAACACTGCTGTCTCTCTATCGCTGAACCTCTCTCTCTACTATTCCAGAGATCTCTTAAGACTGGGATTTTCCCTGCTGTGTGGAAGGCATCCTTTATCATACGGACCCACAAAAATGGAGCTAAATCGGCCATTGTAAACTATCGACCAATAGCTAAACTGTCAGCTATTCCTAAACTTTTTGAGTCTATAGTGTATGAGAGCATGTCATTTCACTGTAAATCCTTAATTTCGAGTAAACAACATGGTTTTGTCAGGAGTAGATCCACTGTCACTAACCTGATGGAGTTTACAAATAAATCCATTTTAGCTATTGAAGAGGGGAAGCAAGTTGATTGTATATATACTGATTTGAGTAAGGCTTTTGATAAATTACCTCACTCCATTATATTGTTGAAATTGGACTTGTTGGGTTTTCCTACTTGGTTTATCAATTGGATTAAATCATATCTAAGTGATAGAACTTACCAAGTTCTTTTTCGGGGTTATACTTCTAAACCATTTGTTGCGCATTCTGGTGTTCCTCAAGGAAGTCATTTGAGGCCACTTCTTTTCATCCTAGCCAGTAATGATGTTGCATCTGTTTTTAAATATTGGGAAGTTATGCTGATGACATTAAAATCTTTAAATCTCTCAATTCCAACTCTGACAATTTTCTCCATGCGGATTTGATTAATTTTAGTAATTGGTGTCGCCATAATGGTCTTAGACTGAATTTGGATAAATGTCATGTTATGTCATTTACTAGAAAAATCTCTCTGTTTGTGATAATTTATAGTCTTAATGGCTGTATTTTGGATCGAGTCAGCTCCATTATTGACCTAGGTGTTACGTTTGACCAAAAAATTGATTTTGGTTTGCATATTAATAAGATCGCACAGAAAGGTAATTCTGTGTTGGGTTTTACTACTCGTTTATCCAAGGAATTTAACAATTCGCTTGTTAGACTAAGTTTCTATAACACCTTCGTTAGATCTCACCTTGAATATGCTTCTCAAGTTTGGTCTCCTTATTATAATGAGCACATTGGCAGAATCGAATCGATTCAGCGTAAATTTGTAAGAACAGCCTTATGTCACCTTAATTGGAATGACAGAGTTCGTCTTCCTCCTTATACTGATCGACTTCAGCTACTAAATATGTCATCGCTTTCGAAACGACGAGAAGTAGCTGATGTAATTTTTGCTCATAACCTTCTTACAGGGTTAGTTGATTCCTCCACCCTTTTGGGTTAGATGTGCTTTGATACTGGTAAATTTTTGCCAAGGTGCCCTAGATTGCTGCGGATTGGATTTCACCGGACAAACTATGGTATGAATGAACCGATTTCGCGTCTCGCGAGAGAAGTTAATAAGAATGCTGATGTATTCGACTTCTCTATTGATAAGCAGTGCTTAAGACGTAGACTTAACGCTAGTTGACACCGATGTATGTGAATTTTTTGTCAATTTTTTGTTTTTATTATCTGTACTTGGTGTGGGATGTTAATGTTTGTTTCGTCCCTTCACTAAATGATGAGCCAGAGATTAAATCGATTTTCAATTTTTTAAACTTGGAATCGATTTATGGCAATTCCTTGCATTAAGGAATCCTGATAGTGAACTAATAATTTATTACCAAGATGATTGTGGAATTGACTTAAACAATGTCGATTCAATTTTAGTTAATACAGTTAAAGACACGACACAGGGAATATTATTAGATAAAATTTATGAAGAAACTGATATAAAAGATATTATAACCATTATGCGTAAAAGAAGATTTGAAGACTCTTGCATTCGACCAGAATTTTTTAAACAGATCAATACATTTAGACATACTAATAAACAGGAACAGAGAGATAAATCTCGACCCAATTTCAAAAATAATAACTATAATCGAAATTATAATCAAGACTCTAGAAATCAAACTGACAACAACTGGAATAGCAATAACTATTCGACACAGGACAGACGACAGACGCAACAAGTTAATGACAGAGACAACTACAACTATAATAATTCGGGAATGAATAGAAGACATAATCAATCCTCACAAAATCAGAATAATCGAAATAATTATAACTCAGGTCAATCCAGAAGAAATTACAATCATAATTCAGATCAGTTTCGCCAAAAATCAGGTCAATATAAGCAACGGCCAGCAGAGCCAATGGAAGTAGAAAATATAGAAAGACAAAACCAATCAGGAAACCTTATTTCAGAACCGGGCCAATATTGCCATAAACAGGTTAGAAATGAGCAACGAGAAGTTTTGCCAAACAGGGAAGAATTTAATGGAATCAATGACGAGTTTTTTCACAACTAGCCTCGGAAGGATTACCAGTAATAAAAATTACTATAAACAATATAAAGCCTTAATAGATACTGGCTCGACATTAAGTATAATAGACGATAGAATAGATATTGGTAAAAAAGTTGTAATTAATAATTAATTACGAAATACACACCCCAGCCCCAGAAGAAATTAAATCACCAAAGAATGGAAAAATAAGATGGAAAGTGAAAGCCTTGAAGAATAGAAATTATCAATTCATAATAGGAGTTGATTTACTTAATAAACTTGATGCATTGATAGATCTAGATGGAAGATCAATAACTCTCAATGGTCAAATCATAGCATTTTTGAACAATCCATATTCATTCAATCAAATATACGCGTTAGAAAAAATCGAAAGCGATTAAATTAAGCGTTTGAAGCTCAACCGTTTAAATAAAGAAGAATATAAATTCATAGTAGAAGTTATAAAGAAGTTCGAAAATATATTTTTTAAAGAAGGAGATACCTTAACTAGTACTCCAAGCATAAAACACGAAATTATTACAACAACTGAAGGTCAAATAAACTCTAAACTATATAGGTACCCTCCAAAACATGAAGAGGAAGTAAGGAAAATATCTGAAATGGAACGACAGGGAATTATTAGAAAAAGTAATTCGAAATATTCAAGCCCATTAATTGTCATACCCAAAAAAAGTGACAACTCGGGAGAAAAAAAGTTCCGAATAGTTATAGATTATCGAAAATTAAATGAGGTGACCGTGGATGACAAATTCCCACTACCAAACATAGACTCAATTTTAGATAAATTAGGACGAGCGCAATATTTTTCAACCATTGACCTTGCTAAGGGATACCATCAAATATTTAGCTATGATGCACTAGATTTATCTGGCGCAGCATCGCTAACAATTTTTTAATTGTTTTAAAATAAAACGATTAAATGATTTTTATATTTAATGTTTTTTATTATTAATTCTTTTTTTAAAAACTTCTCTCTTCATAAATATTTTTAATCTATCTTATTTTTTTATTTTTTTTATCAAAGCTTGCTGAGAATGAATTTTTTTTAAAACTTTAAAAAATGACAAAATTTTTACAAAATTAAATTCGACTATAGTAGTCTACTCTAACTCTACTACACAGTGAATTAAAAATGAAAAATGTCGCCACACTACTCTCCCTCCAGTGATTTGGTCACGATAAAAATCTTGTTGGAGCTTTAATAATGCGTCCTCTTTTTGATACTTGGATTGGAGGTGTGTCTTGAAAAACGACTTTTTTCTTTATTTTATTATTAATATTATTCTGATTATCTAACGTTACATTTTTATGAGTATCATTGCTATTATTATTATTGTTTTTTTTAGAATTAACATTTTGATTTAAGTTTTGAACAGTATTATTTGGTATATTAAATTCCTCATCATTTTCTATAAACGCTGCCTTCAAACGATCAATGGCAACTTCTTGTTGTTTTTTTTTAACTTCGATAATAAACGTATTGGGTTTTCTCGCCAACACCCTAAATGGCCCATCGTACGGCGGAGTCAATGGTGGAGATACCGAATCGTTCCGTAAAAAAACATATGTACAATTGCTAAGTTCTTTCTGAACGAATGTTTTACGAGTCGTGATATGATTCGCTGATGCAGTCGGTCTTATATTATCAAATACGATTCTCAAATCTTTAACATACTCGGATTGTGGTGTAGCTACATTGTTTGGTTCGAAAAATTCACCAGGTAAACGTAGCGTTGAACCATATACCAACTCGGCTGGTGTTGCCTGAATATCCTCTTTTAGAGTAGTTCTGTGCCCTAATAAGATTTGCGGAAGGCAATCGACCCAATCATTGGCATTGTTGCATTTTAACGCCGATTTGATTTTTCGATGTAATCGTTCAATCATACCATTGCTTTGTGGATGATACGATGTCGTTCGATAATGTTTAATTCCTAATAATTTTGTTAGTTCATCAAATAATCCGGACTCAAACTGTCTACCTCGGTCTGTTGTGATATTTTTAGGAACTCCAAAACGTGCAATCCATCCTGACATTAATGCTTTGGCGACGGTTTCGGCTGTTATATCGATAATCGGTATAATTTCTGGCCATCTCGTATAGCGATCAATACATGTGAGGCAATATTTAAATCCACGCGATGATGGTAACGGTCCTATTAAATCGATATTTATATGACTAAATCGTTCTCCGGGTATTAAAAATTCGGAAAGCGGTCGTTGATTATGTCGATTTATTTTGGATTTTTGACATTGAATGCATTGTTTAGACATTAAATTGCAATCTTTTTTTATATTTGGCCAAACGAATTTGTTTTGTTGTAGATTTGATGCCTGGATGATTCAACTGATGAATTAGTTGAAAATATGTTTTTCGTAATTTTACTGGTATAAATGGACGCGTTTTATTGTTTGACGTATCGCAATATATTGTTATTTCCGTCCCGGGTATTTTTATTAATTCGAGTTGTAGCTTTGAGTTGTTTTCTGTTATTAATTCTTTCAATTCGTCGTCGATTAATTGTTCATTTTGTAATTTTTCGTAATCATTAGCATGTATTTCTGTTACTTCTGGATCTTCGATGCGCGAAAGCATATCGGCCATCCAATTATCTTCACCCGAAATGTGCCGAATATCGACGGTAAATTGTCCAATAAAATCTATGTGTCTTAACTGACGCGGTGTGCATTGATCTAATTTTTTATTAAACATTGACGTTAAAGGTTTATGGTCGGTGTAAATTGTAAATTCTCGCCCTTCCAATTGTGTACGAAAATGTTTGATTGATTGATAAATTGCAAGTAATTCGCGATCGTAAGCACTATACTTTTTTTGTGTCTCTGTCATACGTTTTGAAAAAAATCCGAGCGGTTCTTGTTTGTCCTTTATTATTTGATGTAACGCGGCACCGACACGGAAATTAGACGCATCTGTGAACAGATTTATTTTTGCAGTTGCACATGGGTGTGCTAATAAGGCTGCTGTTTTTAATTCCATTTTGCATTTTTCAAATGCGCTTCTAGCCTTATTAGTCCATTCTATCAATGTCTTATCATTTTTTATATTGCCGACAATTAACTTTTGTAAAATGCCTTGCGATTCTGCTGCTTTCGGAATGCAACGTCGATAAAAGTTTAATGACGCGATAAATTTGCGTAAGTCCTTGGCCATTTGCGGTAATTCTACGTTTTGAATGGCTTTGACTTTTTCGTCGGTTGGCTTTATGCCATTTTCGTTAATGGTGAAACCGAGGAAATTTATTTCTGATTTTCCGAATTCGCATTTGGATGCGTTAATTCGCAATCCGTGCTCACGGAACCTATCTAATACGATTTTTAAATGTTGTAGGTGTTCTTCATGACTCTTAGATGCAACTTGAATGCCATCGATGTACTTAAAAACGAATGGTAGCCCTTTCAGAACTTGATCGATAAATCGTTGAAATGTTTGTCCGGAGTTTCGTAATCCAAACGGCATCCGCGTATACTCAAATAATCCGAAAGGTGTTATTATTGCGGTTTTTGGAATATCCGGTTCATACACTGGAATTCGATGATAAGCACGCGTTAAATCGATCTTTGAAAATACCGTACATCCATGTAAGTTGATTGTGAAATCTTGAATGTTTGGAACCGGATACCGATCAGGTGTTGTAACTGAATTTAATCGTCTGTAATCGCCACATGATCTATCTGATCCAGATTCTTTACTTACAATATGTAACGCGCTTGACCATGGTGATTTAGATGGTCTGCAAATGCCTAATTTGATCATATGCTCGAAATCTTTTTTCGCTGAATCGTATTTATCCGGGGGTAATCGGCGAGCTTTGGCATACACAGGTGGACCTTTTGTCTCGATGTGATGGTACACACCCGTTAAATTAATATTTTTCAACTCATTAAAATTTGTTGGAATCGTTAAATCGTGATATTCTTTAAGTATTTTTATGTACTTTGACTCATGAAGATTTGAAGTTTTGCCATTTATGGTTGTTATATTAATTTCGTTACACGAGACGATTTCCATTGCGCAGATCGTATTTATTTTTGTAACTGTGTCAATTAATTTGCGGTTTTTAAGATCGACCAATAAATTGAAATATTTTAAAAAATCTGCACCGATAATTGGTTTGTTTACGTCTGCGATTATGAAAGACCATTGGAAACTACGACGTAACCCTAGTGAGATGGTTATTGTCTTTTGTCCATACGTTTTAATATTAGTACCATTCGCGGCGAACAATTCAATTGCATTATATAGATTTTTATTTTTTTCTTTAAA
Source organism: Chorisops tibialis (assembly GCA_963669355.1). Classification (NCBI taxonomy): domain Eukaryota; kingdom Metazoa; phylum Arthropoda; class Insecta; order Diptera; family Stratiomyidae; genus Chorisops; species Chorisops tibialis. The sequence goes on along the minus strand of OY770263.1, from coordinate 70,377,526 downwards.
TGTTGGTGGAAGAATTGATATATCTGATCCTGTGTCAATTAAAAAATGATTGTCGGATCCTTTATCAAAAATGAAGAGGCGGCTTGTGTTAAGTAACGCCGTTTCGGCCGCCATGCAACACGGCGAAACTAGTTTTTTTGGTTTTTAATGAAATCAGTGTTGAATTTGCACCACTCGCTGCAATTACGCGCGTTATCTTTATATTTGTAATGATACCAACATTGTTCGTATTTCTTCCTGTCTCGTCCGTCGTTTGAATTTGAATCTTTATCTCGCGACTGAGATCGAGGCCGAGAACTTGAACGTGAACGCGAAAAATCCTTAAACTTGTTTGACAATTGTTTTATTTTTTTGGATAATGCTTCTATTTTACTGGTGAGGGCATACTTTTCACTTTCTTTTGGACCCTTGATATCGTTCATGATCGCATGTGTATGTGATGTAGCTGACGTTTCGAATCTGGCTACATCTTGAATTTTATCAGCTGTTTCAGCTTTGTCTGAAACACTGATTTGTAATGTTGTTATGATTGAGCGTGTTGTAGCGGGTAATTTTGATGCCCAAAGCTTCTCCAAAACTTTATCGCTTATCATGCCTTTTGAAATCTCTCGCATTTCACGTAATAATACGGATGGTTTTTTATCGCCTAAATCTATGCCTTGTAATAATTGAGTTAACCGTTTTTCATCCGAATCTTGGAACTCTTTTATTAACGTGGTTTTTATCATTTCGAATTTATCATTTAGTGGCGGATCTCGAATTATATGTGCTACGATATCTAAATATTTCGCTTCGAGAGCTGCTACCACAATATCATATTTGGTTTGATCACGAGTAACATTATTATTTCGAAACTGTGATTCGATTTGACAAAACCAAAGATCTGGTTTGCTGTGATAAAACGGTGGTATTTTAGTTGCCACTTTGTAACTTTCATTATTTGTTCGCGACATCTGGACATTATTAAACGGATTGATATTATTATTCGCGTTTGTATTTATTTGGCTCTGTAGTTGATTGTACTTAGCCATTAAATCTTCCATTTCCTCGCGCATTCTATTTAATTCAACCGTATTGTAACTTTCCGACTGCGAATTCTCAATGTTTTGATTGCTTAAATCCATATTTGAACCAAAACCGACTGCACCTTGTTTATCCTGATCATTGTCTCTCTTTTCAATTGTAGAGAGATTTTTATTTGGATTAAGACTGACCATGACTTTTACCGGTGTGTGTTGTAATGGCATTTAAGATGTTATAAAGACAACCAATTATAAACGATGTTTACTGTTTGAACACCTTTGATCGTTTGAAAAACACTATTTTGTTGATTACTAATAACATTGATTAAATATCTATCGTTCTTTATATTTGAGTAAAAATATTTAATTAACTTGAAAAAATGTTAAATGTGTCATGAATTATTTTAAATCTCCATTAAAAATAAAATTTGTCTATATTATTTTTGAGAATTCTTACATATAAAATTTTGTAATTTATTTAATTTTATAAATGTTCGAAAATTTGATGCGAATCGCTGAATTTGCTAACCTTGTTGAGAACTTGATAACTGCGCAATCCTTGATGATCGGGCAATCCTTGTTGAGATCTTGATAATTGGTAAATTCTTGTTGAGGACTGGATGAATTTACTTCTTGTCCACAAATGTGTTGTCTTGATTCCAGTTATTATCTTCCGTTTATTAAATGTTCGAAACAGTTAGATCCATTATTTGTTATTGCGTATTTATATCTGAACTCGATTCGACGCACATTTTTCGAAACAAAAAAACCGAATTATATTCGTTATCGTTGTATAATGGCAATTTTATTTCGACGCCATTTTTATTTTTGTGACTTTGTGAACACTTTTTCCGTAACTTTTCACTAGTTGTAATTGTTTTTTTGTTGCAAAACGTTTATTTAAATGTTTTTCATTAATTCCATTGTTTTTATTTTTTCACTTATTTTACGCGTCGGGGTCACCAATTTTAGCTATGATGCACTAGATTTATCTGGCGCAGCATCGCTAACAATTTTTTAATTGTTTTAAAATAAAACGATTAAATGATTTTTATATTTAATGTTTTTTATTATTAATTCTTTTTTTAAAAACTTCTCTCTTCATAAATATTTTTAATCTATCTTATTTTTTTAATTTTTTTTATCAAAGCTTGCTGAGAATGAATTTTTTTTAAAACTTTAAAAAATGACAAAATTTTTACAAAATTAAATTCGACTATAGTAGTCTACTCTAACTCTACTACACAGTGAATTAAAAATGAAAAATATCGCCACAAATACTTATTAGAGAAGAAGATAGGAAGAAAACAGCATTTGTAACTCCTCGTGGTCTTTATGAATTCATAAGAATGCCGTTTGGATTAAAAAACGCTCCAGCGACTTTCCAACGTCTTATGAATGAAGTTCTCAGAGAGTTTATAAACAAAACATGTGTTGTCTATCTGGATTATATTCTGACCATTAGCACGTCAATTCAAGAGCATATCAGGGCAATAACCGATATTTTTAAAGTTTTACAAGCAAACCAATTAAAAATCCAAATTGACAAATGCAATTTCATGCAAAAGGAAACTTCATTTTTAGGTCATGTAATCACGAAGGAAGGTTTAAAACCCAACCCCGAAAAAATAAGTTCGATAGAAAAAATTCAGCTACCAAAAACAGAGAAACAACTCAAGAGTTTCTTAGGATTAACTGGATATTACAGAAAATTTATCAGAGATTACGCCAAAGTGGCACAACCTATTTCTAAATATCTTAAAAAGGGAACAAAAGTAAACACTAAAGATCCAAATTACATAGAAACCTATGAAAAACTTAAAAGTTTTAATTAGTTCACACCCAATACTTAGATTTCCAGATTTTACCAAACAATTTCAATTAACCACAGACGCATCAAATTATGCTATTGGTGCAGTCCTTTCTCAAGAGGGATACCCAATTTCTTTCGCCTCCAGAACACTTAATGCGCACGAAAAGAATTTTTAGCCATTATGTGGGCTGTTAACTACTTTAGGCCATACCTTTATGGAAACAAATTTAAGATACTAACTGATCACCAACCAATAAAATTCCTTCATGCTAAATATAAAAGAAAAGACTTAGCTCCTCGACATCAAAGATGGTTGTTGAAGCTAGGGGAATATAAATTTGAAATCGAGTACCTAAAAGGGAAAGAAAACAAAGTCGCTGACTTTTTAAGCAGGATAGAACATCAAGAAGAGGATAATGATAGCCCAAACGATACAGAAAACGTCACAAATTCGTACTCAGATTTAGGAATATTTAATATCGAGGATGATGACAATATTACTATGGCAACGACTCATTCAGCAGAAGAAGAACTTCAAGACCACATACCTATTAAGAAAGAAATAGTTAACAAGCACAAAACGCAAATAATATTAATTAACAATAAAACAATGGAAATAGAAATTATTCATAGTAAAAGAATTATATACATAGCAGAGTATGATTTTGACAACCTGGACGATATTTTTAGGAGATACATAAAGAAAGGAATATACTCCGAAATATCAGATACTAAATATAACGAAGTCCAGCAAAAGCTTAGATCACTATATTCAAATGACAGCACAATCAAATTTGTACACGGAAAAAAATATGCATAGCATAATTTCCTAATCAACATAGGTGGAGTTTTTAAGGTAAAAAGCTCCATAAGCTTTCGTATGAAAAAATTTCTTGGTACATAATTCGTACGTTTGTTATGTTCTACATGTTATAACTCAAATGTCTTCCGAAGAAGAGTTTGCTTGGGTATGGTTTAGAGGGTACCGTGTCTGCAATGCGAAAGTCGGGAGTTCAAATCCCGTTCGACGTATAATTCGACCACACTGCCTACATGGGTAATCTCTGGATGACTTCAATCTGCGAACATGAAAATTTGTGAATAGAGGTTTGTGCAAAGAGCTAACGACCCTTTCATAATAACGAATAAATGTTAAAAAAAAACCTGATTTGAGCTGCAGTGCCATTGGAGACGAAGAAGAAGAGTTTGCATTTGCCCACCTAACTAAAATTAATAATTAAAATTGACGTTATTTTAGTTGATCGTACGATGGTTTTCTTTGATGAACAACTTCATACAATGGAGTTTTACCAAAATAAATAGAAGTACTACCTATGCATTTGGTCAATTTCATTCACCTATGTATTATGGTAAATATTCCTTTTTACATTACTACTACATAAAGAGCCATTTTTATAGGTAGAAACCTATAAAAAAAAGGCAAAACCAGCTATATTTTTTTTCCGTGTAAGATGTTCTTTTAGAGCACAAGATATAAAAACAGAGACTGAAACAATAAAGCAAATTTCATTATATCACGTGAGAGAAAGTTTACACTCAGGAATACAGGAAACTTTCAATGCTATTAAAAACAAAATTTATTTTCCTAAATTATTTGATTTAATTAATATAGTAATAAACCAGTGCGAAATATGTCAACAGGTTAAATACGATCGAAGACCCATTCGACCCAAATTCAAGTATTCTGAAACCCCTACAGAAATTAATCAAATAATTCATATAGACACTTACGTAATACTTAAGCATAGCTTCCTAACAATTATTGACAAATTTTCGAAATTTGGAACCGCCTACTACCTGACCGATAGAAATCATATAACCATAATTGAACAATTAGAAGAGCACTTCACTAAGATAGGAAAACCCAACAAAATAATTGCTGACAATGTGTTCAGAAGCTGAACATAGCAAAAAATAAATAAGTTACATTAAGTTGGGTGAATGATCGAACATGCATATTCAAGTAAAGCATGTCCGATCATTCAACCCAACGTGCAAAAATAATAATTATGTTTACTTGTAAGTAGGTGAACGATCGAGCATAAACGCTAATATGTGTCATCATTTCTTATGCTCGATCGTTCAACTTACGTTTATTGTTATTTTTACCTGTAAGTAGGTGAACGATCAAGCATAAACACCAATTATGAATACGTCATCATTTTTATGCTCGATCGTTCAACTTACGTTCTATGCACATTAATTTTAAGAATTGCACTTTTATTTTTATATATAAGTGCCATTCAAATTTATTTTACTCAGTATCAATCTTACTCAATACACTACATTCATTTAATTACTCGACTCGTATTTTTTATTCATTTAATTACTCGTTTTTTCGTATTTTTCCCAGTTTCCTATTACCCTGCTACCATTGCCTTCAGATCCGTTGGCAATTGTAGTTTCCTTTAAAAGCTAATAAGAACGTAATCCTTGACGCCGGCTGGTGTGGCCGATCTCAAGGATCCAAATTTATAAGCTTTATATTGGTCCGTCGAGCCGGATCAATGGAAAGCTTATAAATTTGTAATCCTTGACGCCGGCTGGTGTGGCCGATCTCAAGGATCCAAATTTATAAGCTTTCCACAATGAATTCAAAGGAGCTCAAATTAGAGAATTTTTGCAAAATGAAAATATAACGCTACATCTAACGAAAGCACATAGCCACACAGGCAACGCAGATATCGAAAGGTTGCATAACAGTATAGCTGAAAAATTTAGAATCCTTATTGTAAACAAAACTAGAATTTCAACTAGGCGAACATTAAAACAAGCAATTAGGAACTATAACAGTAGATTTCATTCAACCATAAAATGCATACCATCGGAAGTCCAAGCCCGTAAAGTAGATTTTCAAAAGATTAGGGAAAATATAGAAAAAGCAAAAGATATGATCAAAGTAGCCTGATAACTGAATGACGTTTAGTTTTTCTCATCTAAATAAATTTTATAAATTTTTTTGAGTTTTTCATCATATTTCTTCAATTAATTACGGAAAAATTGAGTGCGTGATTCGGTTGTAATAGTTTTGCTTTGTTGTTCATAATTTCGTAGTTTTTGTCTATCAATTTCGAATTTTAAGCAATAATGTCGGAATGTGATCGTGACTTGCGTTCCCGAGTGGCCCCAAAATCTTCGCCGGCGGTCTCAGCGGCAGAAGTTGGGCAAAAATCTCTGGCGAACATCTTAAAGATGCTGGAAACCATGAAAAAGGATTTTTCTCTTCGTCTCACATCTCTTGACAAGAAGATCGATGGCTTACGAAGTGACCTGGACCTAAGGTTCAGTGATTTCCAGCTGAAATTTGAGCAGCGTTTGGAGGAACTTGTAAATGGAGTCACGGCTTGCTGATGCCTTGGAATTATCGGTGAACTTGCAACGAAGGCTTGAAAGTATTGAACAACGTGATCCAGTTTCTACTCTTTCACCAGTTTTTATTGATGACGTCGCCTCGGAGATGGAAGATCGCAAAAAAAGGTCAGCAAATGTATTAATTCATGGCATTCCCGAATCTGAACTGAATGACACTGCAGCTGTCATTGAGATCTTCAAAAACATAAATGTGCCTGTGACTTCAATGAATGATTTCAAAACTTTAAGACTTGGTCAACCGAAATCGGACTAGCATCGACCCATAAAATTGATTACAACCCAGAAACCGCTTTTAATATTCTGAAGTTAAAGCGAACAAACTCATCAAGAGATCATCTTAAACAGAATAGCATAAATATTGTTCAAGATCTGACTCTTCGTCAAAGAAATTATTTAAAGTACCTTCGTAATCAACTTGACGACTTAAGAAAATCTAAGCCGGATTCTACAATCAGATATATTAATGGAACTCCAAGAATCGTACAACCACGGCATACAAAAAACTAAAAAACAGTATTAGTGTTTATTATCAAAATGTTCGTGGTCTTCGTACTAAGCTTCATCTTTTACGAGAATCTATAACCTTGCAAACAGCTGATATTATAATTTTCACTGAAACTGGACTCAACAATGATTATTATTCTTCCGAACTAGGATTCGCAAATTACACTGTATATCGCCGTGACCGGAATTCACTTTCATCAGATAAAGAAAGAATGGGAGGTGTACTTATTGCTGTAAAAAATGAGTTATCTTCTAAAGTTATCCCTACTCTAAATGCATGTGTTGAGCAAATATTTGTTCTCGTCCAAATAAATTCATCAAAATTCGTAATAACAGCTGTTTATATACCACCGAGATCATCTTCCGAAATGTACGAAAAACACGCACTTGATGTACCTAATTGTGCTTCCAAGCACATGGATGCTGATTTCATAGTGATTGGTGACTATAACCTACCCGATACCAACTGGGATGTCTCATCATGGTTTGCCCTGAATTCATGTATTTCAAGTAATATTCTAATTGAACATTTCTCGTTTCTTAATTTTAAACAATTTAACTATATTCGTAATTATAAAGGAAAATGTTTAGATTTAGTGTTTTCTACCTTGAATTATATTGCAGTTACTGAAGATACTTTACCTATGCTTCCTCTAGATGCTTATCATCCTGCTATTAGTTTTGAAGTTATATTGAATTCATTTCAAAATTGTTCAACAACAGCTTCGCCTTCGTTAATTTATAATTTTAAAATGGCTAATTTTGACTCACTTAATGCCGATATTTATAATTTTAATTGGTTAGCTATACTAAATGGTAAGCCACTAGATCATTGGTTCCCAACTGGTGGGCCGCGGCCCCCTTGGGGGCCGCGAGAGCTATGTTGGGGGGCCGCGAGCCTCTCTCTTGAAAACAAGAAAAAACCTATTAAAAATAATATTTGGACAAGAAGAAATCATGGAATTTTATATAAAAAATACTCTTGAAAAACATATCATTGTATATTCGTATTTTAGAAATTTTCCATCTTTGTAAAAGTTTATTCATTGAAAATAAAACTGTTACGAAAACAAAGATTTTCAAAGTAAGTGTTGCATAAAGAAATTAAAATCATATGTCATTCAAATTGGTTCATATCTATCAACACTGAAATGAGCTGACAAACTGTGTGTGAAAAGTACAGGTAATTGATCTATTTTATAATCAATTGTATGAATATTTTAATTCAAAACGTTTTTCAATTTAAATTCTTAGGACATGGCTCCGAAAAAAAGAAAATACGATGAAAGTTACATCCAATATGGCTTTACTGAAATCGAAGTCAAAGGTGAATCACGGCCACAATGCGTATTGTGTGCGACTGTTCTTAGCAATGAAGCATTAAAACCGAACAAGCTAGAGAGGCACTTGAAAACTAGTCATCCACAATTCGCTGCAAAACCGAAAGAGTTTTTCCAATCAAAGCAACAGGACTTGAAAAAAATGAAACTTGGACCAAGTGGCACGCGATATGAATCAGCCGAAAACACATTGACAGCGTCGTTTGAAGTTTCATATTTGATTTCGAAAGCAAAAAAACCACATACGATTGGCGAAACGCTGATAAAGCCGTGTTTACTAAAAGTGGCCGAACACGTTTTGAACAATGAAGCAAAACAGAAAATTCAAGACATTGCTTTGTCAAATAACACCGTGAAATCACGAATTCAAAAGATGTCGGATGATGTCGAAGAGCAGCTTCTGGATAAATTGAAACTGTCACCATATTTTGGTTTGCAGTGCGATGAATCAACTGATATCTCCCAGTGCTGCCAATTGCTTGTTTTTGTTCGATTTCTTGATATAGCCGACGATACAATCAAAGAAGATTTTCTATTTTTACACGATTTGGAAACAACATCGAAGGCAAAGGATGTCGTAAAAGAAGTGGACGACTATTTTGAAAGCAAGGAAATTTCGTGGAAAAAATTAGCAGGTGCCTGTACAGATGGAGCACCTTCAATGATTGGTTGTCGATCTGGTGCAGCAGCACTAATCAAACAAAAAAATCCACATACCGTCACAAGTCATTGCATTATTCATCGCCAAGCATTAGCAGCCAAAACTCTGCCAGCAGCTTTGAAACCAGCGATGGAACTCGCTATTAAATTAGTGAATACAGTGAAGAAAAGTCCACTGAACGCGCGCATTTTCAAACATTTGTGCAATGAAATGGAATCAGAGCACGAAATCCTTCTTTTCTATACTGAAGTTCGTTGGTTATCGAGAGGCAATATGTTGGAACGTTTGTTTGAGCTGAAAGAGGAACTCAAAGAGTTTCTAAGAGAGAAAAAGATGAACGATCTGTTGGTGGATTTGATTGACCCAGTGTTTGAACTACAGCTGGCATACCTTGTCGACATATTTGCGCATTTAAATCAACTGAATCTACAGTTGCAAGGCTCAGGCAATCGAAAGTTGTGCGAGGCGGGAAATATTTTTGGTTTCGAAGACAAATTGCGCGCATTCATTTGCAAAATTGATTTGTGGATCAAGAAAGTCGAAATGGAAAACTACACAAACTTTCCAACGTTTGAAAAGATTATGCGCAGTACAGATGAAAACATTGTATCAAGCATTCAGCACCAGATTATCGAACACCTTCAAGCGCTCAAAGGTGAATTTTCGCATTACTTTCCGGAATTCAACCAAGAAGAGCCCGAAATTTTGCGACGAATGATTCGAAATCCATTCATTGTGAATGTGCTGGAATTGCCCGACGAAATTCAAGAAGAACTCATCGAACTTCAGAATGACCGCAGCTGCAAAGAAAGTTTTGATTCTGGCATCAATCTGGAAGAATTTTGGTGCAAAAAAGCAAAGTCATATCCAAAAATTCGTGAAAAAGCAATTCAATATCTTGTCATGTTTTCGACTACATATCTTTGTGAACAAGGATTTTCCAGTATGCTTCTGATAAAGAACAAGCAACGGAGTCGATTGGATTGTGAAGATGATATGAGACTGGCGTTGAGCACAATTGAACCACGTATACCTCAACTTGTCAAATCAATGCGAGCACAAAAATCATCGAGTCAATCAACAAGTCAATCAACTAAATAAGTAATAAGTTATGAAATAACTAAATATTTGAAATATTTAATCATGAACTAAAAACTAAAAATTGCGATTGACAAAAAAGATGAACTACTAAATAAAAATTTGATAATTTAATGAACTATCAAAAATTTTGTTTTCCTTTAAATATGTTGTAAAATCTAACCAAAAAATAGGGGGGCCGCGACCACTTTTGAATTTGGCGTTTTGGGCCGTGAACATGAACGAGTTGGGAACCACTGCACTAGATGAAGCAGTTGATAATTTTTATTTACATTTAAATGAAATTGTAGCCAATAATGTTCCTACTATACGCTTGAAATCGTCTTTTTACCCTATTTGGTATTCAACGGAATTAAAAAATTTTATTAGTGAGAAAAAAATTGCACATCTTTCCTTTAAACAGTCTGGATCTTTAATTGACTATAATTGTTTCTCTGTGTTAAGAGCGAAGTGCAAAACACGACTTCGAATTGATTTGAAAAATTATACGCAAACATTGAACAACAAATTCCAGAGAACAGTAAATACTTTTGGAAGTATATTAATACTTTCAGAAAAGAAAACTCGTTACCATCAACTATGTATTTAGGTGATGATCATAGTAGTGATTATAGTATTATTGCTAACCTATTCGCCTCAAACTTTTCCAAAATCTATAACAACACAACTACTCAATTTAGTTACTCTTCTTCCTATAATTCAATATTTCATGCATCTAAATATCATGTTACATGTGCATTACTTCTTAATAAATTGTCTGGTCTAGATACATCTAAAACTGCTGGCCCTGATGGTCTTCCACCAATTCTCTTAAAAAAAATGTGCTCTAAGTTTAGCTTTACCATTACTATTTATTTTTAATAAATCTCTGTCTTCTGGAAAATGCCCTCATGTATGGAAAACAAGTTATGTAATTCCAATTTTCAAGTCTGGCGACAAATCTAATATTTTAAACTATCGTCCTATTTGTATCCAATCAGTTATACCTAAGATTCTCGAGAGTTTGCTTTGTGATTTTATCACTCCTTCTTTTAGTTCATTAATTATTCTCAACCAGCATGGCTTTTGTAAGAATAAATCAACTAGTACTAATCTTATAAGCTACCATAACTTTATCAATAAAACAACCTTTTCCTATCCGACTTTCCCCCTCAGTCTGTCTGACCCCATCCGCGGAGAATCCCAAACGTTGCTCTATGCAGACGATGCCATCGTATATACTACGAACGCCAGTCCATCTGCAGCAATGCTACTAATTAAAACGCATGTATACACGATCAATCGGAACCTCCTTGACTGGCATTTGAACATTAATGCAGATAGTAAACTAATATGCTTCCGAAATGCAAGCGGAAGAGGTCGCCGACGAACAGTTGCGGAAAGCAAGAAAATATCTCTAACACTTAATGGTAATTGTATTCCTCTAACCACTTCCCTCAAGTACCTTGGAATACTTCTCCACCACAGATTTAAGTTCAATCCACACATCAGATTTTCTGTATACAAAGCTAAGCTAGCGACGCTCTCTTTGAATTCTTTATTCAGTTCTAGTAGCTTACGAAAGGATACGAAAATACTGATGTACAAAACGTTAATACGACCAATTGTTACCTATGGATTTCCTATTTGGATGCAACTTTCATCCACCCCTGCGGAGGAACTGCAGATATACGAGAGGAAAATTCTACGACGCTGCTTAATGAAATTTCGTAGGCCAAATCGAAAACACTATCGAAATAGTGTCCTTTATGAAGAAGGCGATATCAATCCAATACTTCAATATATGGTCCAATTGGCCAAAATAAAAGTTGATCGCTATGCAGTGCATCCTAACAGTTTAGTGAGAGCCGTCCTAGCCTTCTCAGATTCTCAGCCGAACGAGTACTATTGGTCCCCATCGAAGCTTTTGAACGATGGAAGCTCGGAATGGCTACAGCCATCATCCTCTGATCCCTCTCGCCCCAATCTATACTGCGATGTAACTCCTGGATACCTCAGAGGATAAGATCATTATTACATTTGAATTTGCTACGTTCGCGGTTAAGTCTCACGGGCCACTCCGGAATTCGTTACATGTACTCGGTACACTCTCTCGGGAATTTTTTGGCAATATTCTTGCTCTTGAACATTCTAAATAAGACATTTATACTATTTTGCCATTATTATTGTTTTATTTCTTTTTTTTATTTTTATTGTTTTATTATTATTACCTTTTTATTTTATTTTTTTTTTCATTATTATTATTATTTTTCATTACAATCATTTCTTCATTACTATTATTTTTCTGTTCTTTCACTCACTATTTTTATTTTTATATATATCCCTTTTATATACTCTTATTATTACTATTATCAATTTATATTTAGTGTTATTTATTTTCCTGCGATGCTACTACGCTACTTGAGTAAGTAGCACACCAAAACTTTATTCTCTGCTAGATTCTTAAGAAAAACAAAAAAGTCTTAAAAATTAATAAAATAGTCATTCTCTCTAATATAAGTCTACGATGTAAGATTAATGTAAACTCTAATAGAAAATCTCAATAAATGAAATCATCATCATCATGTTGATAGGGAAAATCGTTTTGTTGTTAAAGAAAAAAAAATGCAATAAGTGATATTAATAGAATTTGATAAATCAATAATTAATAGTTCAAAAGAACTTTATAAAGTTAATAAGTGACATTGACTAACAAATAAAAATAAAATAATTAACAATAATTGAACGAGTGCTGATTGTAATCGAATTCTTCGACACCTCTGGATGCAGCAAGGGCCCCAACGTTAAGTATCAAATATTGAATTTTTTTTTATACTATCATTTTTATATATCATTAGCAAGAATTTAATGGAATATATTTATATGTTAATTTAAGTTATAATTTTTTTTTTCCCTCTCTTCGAGTGTCAATTTTTCTCCTGTAAGTGCCTAGGAACAGCCGATGAATTTATTGCGCGTATTTTTTTTTCTTTCTTTTCTTTAATTCCTTTTCTTCTTTTTCTCAAGATGAGTGAGCGAGGAACTCATGAGAGGGTTCCCAGGCTTTGTCCGGGGATCAGGTAAGTATGAATTGTCGTCATCTGTGAAACGCTAATTTCGTGGATTCGGCCGTGTTTTTTTTCATCGTCCGTTAATTTGGATTAGCGGGTGATGAAAACATCCAGCTAGACGGATAAACCGCTTGAGGGGTAGTACGGTATCACGATCTCTTTCCCGTTCATTTTTTTTTGTTCATCAGCACGAACTAGGTTGAGGATTTCTTGGGTCAATGACCCATCCCAAGCTCCTGAGCCGCCGGCAAAATCGTGCTGCCTCGACTTAAGAAATCCCCATTATCTGAAGCGGGATGAAGGATTTCCTTCATCCGGTGTATCGTACGATGTTTTAGTCTGTGTTCGGCAGTCTCGGAGAGAGGACGGAAATAAAAATTAATAAAGAGGTTTTTATGCCGCAAGGCTTTTCCTCTACGTGAGTGTTTCATTTGAAAGGAAATAGATCCCTGTCCCCGCGCGATACATTGTGGTCCATGTCGAGCCGGATGGGAACCAAGGATAGATAATTCAGGTAAATTAAAAACAAAAATTGGAAAGAATCACGCGGGACAGACAGAAATGCGTACAAGAGTAAGGGAGACAGCATGCGTCTTAGAACTTGCCTAGTTGCACGCACAACGGTTTTTGTTCAGTTTCAGAACAACAGACAAGTGGAAAAGTCCAAAGGAGAAAATCAGTGCAAAGTGAAAAAAAAGGAAAAAATTTGTTAGAACAGATTCGACAGGTAAAAGGAAATTTATGAAGTACAGTGAAAGCTCCTATAAGCGGACACTGATGGTGCCAACTTTTTTGTCCGGCTATGAGAGCTGTCCGCTTACGGGAAAAAAGAAAAAGAAGAGGAGATAAATAAATAATAAATTTTGTTCTTAGCTCGTCTATTCATTTTGGAGTACACATTGTATGAAATTAAGAAATTCCAAAAAAAAATTCGATCAAATAATATAATATACATTTATGTATGTATGCAGATAAATAAACCAGCTGCAGTGAAAATTAAGTAAATACATACTACTTAGTAACTAATTGAACAAAATTTAACATGCTCTGTTGACGTAACCTTTTTCGTTTCTTCAATAATTAATAGTTTTCTCGCACTTTCATCTTCGTTACTGATGTTTTCGGTTGTAAAATTGTAGTTGTCATCTTCCGTTTGTATATTGTTGTCAACGGTCATAAGGTTCTCCAGATTTTGGCCTTCCCAAGTTCGTTGAGACCTCTAATTAAATCGGAGAGTATTGATAATGGAAGATCATCTTCAGGTTCAAATTCCGTTGAACTATAGTCATATCCTCTTTTCTTGAACCCTGCTTTGCCGAAACAATTCATTATGGTGTTGGAAGTGAATTTATTCCACGATTTTTAAATGAAATATATCGCATCTAATACATTAATGGTTTTTTAAAGTTCCGTTACAGATTTAACATCTTCAAGTTTAGATAAAATATATTTCAAAACTTGATCTCGATAAAAGCATTTGAAATTCTGTATAATCCTTTGGTCCAACGGCTGGCATACAGCAGTTGTATTAGGTGGAAGGAAAATAATTTTTACATTTGTCAGATTAATTTCGCGGGGATTTTTCTTTTCTGAATGGCCATTTTTCTATCTAATTGTGACAACCATTCAATCATGATTGCCCTTGTCATCCAGAATTTTTTATTCGAATTCCATGTTACTGGCAACTTATTAATAGCAACATTTTTGAAAGCTCGGGGGCGCGCTGCCCTTCCAATTACTAATAACTCTTCCTTTTCTCCTGCCATGTTTACACAAAATAATATTGTGAGCCGCTCTTTTGAGATTTTCCCACCGGTTAATTTTTCAGATTTAAAAACTAAACTTTTATTGGGTAATACACGAAAGAAAAGTCCGCTTTCATCTGCTTTATACACATCCTTTGGCTGGTGTCCAGCCAATAATGAAGGCAGCTTTTCTATAAATTGTTTAACATTGTCTTGATTTACATCTGCTGGTTCACCTGATATGCATTTAAAACTTATGTCATGCCTTTTCCGCCACTTTTGGAGCCAACCATCAAACGCTCTGAAATTAGTATAACCTAATTCTTTCACTATTTCTTTAGCTTTTGCCTTTACTAATTGTCCTGATATTGGAATGTTTTTGTTTCTAACCGTTGAAAACCATTCAAAACAAATTCTGTCAATATTCAAACCATCAATTTTCAAAAAAATTTTCTTTAGATTCGCATTAACTCCAGATTGCCATTTAGTTCGTATTTTGTCCTTATTTTTTCGTATTTTTGCAGCTTGAGTTTTTCCTATATTGAACCTATAATGCGATAATATTAATTATACATTATACATTTTTTCATTGCCTCCACAATTTATGTGTTTAGGGTAGCTTACTTTTTTCCCACAGCTCGCACTGTTGGATTTTGGTCTTCTATAAAATTCACCATTTCCATTTTTTCTTTCAATGTAAGCAATTTTCTGCTTGGCGCCATTATAAAGTGAATATGAAAGAATTTCTACAAAACACTTTTTTATTAAAACTTTATTTCACTTTATTTGTGCTTTAATTCATAACCATCCCCGTCTACACTTTGCGGAAGAATATAAATGTGTTGTTAACGCTCTTCTTCTTTCTTTTCTTCTAATGCTACACGGATGAAAACCTACACCACCCGAAAACTAGCCGCAATAAGTCAACTGAGCTCGCGTTCTCGCTTTTTCCTTGTCTATTTCGTAAACTAAATTCGGGAATTCCCCGATTTATTTACGCGGATGTCCGCTTACAGGAGATTTCTATGTGTGAATGTGCCAAGCGAAAGTGTCCGCGACCGCTTACAAGAGCGTCCGCTTAAGAGAGAGTAGTTTCTATGGGAAATTATAGGGAAAAATTTTGTTCCAGAAAATTTGTCCGCTTAATAGAGATGTCCGCTTATTGGAGCTGTCCGATAAGGGAGCTTTCACTGTATATTGAAAGTGTATTGTTTGGGAAAGAAGAAATGGATAGATGGAAAGTAGCGGATTATAAAATTTCGAAAAGTGGTGAAATCATGAGGATCGTGTGTGCGTCTTCTGCTGGTCGTCGTGTGTGCGCGTTCCGCTAGTCGGGCGGTGCAGCAACAAGGGTGTGAACATCGAGCCATCGAAGTTTCTCGCTGACTCGAGCAAAAGAGAGCGGAAAGTACCGTTCCTGTGATTTCGATGCGCTTGGGTTGTTGTTGTTTTTCAGCAACAAATCAGCTTGTTTGTCTGCTGGCGGGGCGCGGGCGTCGACGATCGCTCGAGAAATGGTGTTTCGTGGCCTATGAAGGCGAGTATAAATTTTATAGGATAGGGGAGTGCACAATAGAGGGATAGAGAATTAAATTGATCAGCTGTCAGTTGATGTAAATTCGAAATAAAAATAAAAAAAGGTAGTGCACGGGGGATAGTGAAGACGTCAAAGATGATTCGTTTCATCGACGCTCTAACCGAGTAGGATAGCATTCTGAAATAATTCATGCTATTTTCATGGTAATTAGGAGAGAAGGGTCCAGGATAGACGGAAATGTCAAAGATGATTCGGTTCATCGGCATCATTCCAACGGATTGATCGAAAGATTCAAGGATAGGCGGAAATGTCAAAGATGATTCGGATCATCGGCATCATTCCAACGGATTGATCGAAAGATTCAAGGATAGACGGAAATATCAAAGATGATTCGGATCATCGGCATCATTTCAACGGATTGATCGAAAGATTCAAGGATAGATGGAGATATCAGGAGGTGATTCGTTTCATCGACACTCTGATGGATTGATCAGAAGATTTCAAGGAATAGAAGAATAGAAGCAATAGAGCTAGAAAAATTTTCTTCCCATTGCATCACCTTTTACCTAGAGAAGGATATTTTCTCTAAGTCGCATTCAATAATAATTCTGATATTATTTTATTACAGATTTAAAATAATCAGGAGAGATATTGTTACGGTCCCACCGTAACTAAGATCCGGCCTGGGGAAAACGGAAAGGAATAGGTTAGCAGCGGTGTAAGCCGGGATCGCGTAAAACTACTTACCTTTCACACTTCCGGGCCAATATCGCACCTACCCTTTATTCCATAACACTAATAAGCTGGCTAAAGGCGACGAAACATTAAAGTAGAGTAAAAAAAATTAGTCTAACTTGTAAATTGCATTAACTTATGAATCAAATTATCTTGTAAACTGACGTCGAGTCGCGTATTATCGTCGGAGAATGAGCAGCATTAGCAGATCATCCAACCAGAATTTTCGGAGTGTACATAGTAAATAAACTATTTATCGAAGCGAAGATCAAAACGAGAACTGACCAATCACCGATCGTCATAGCGGCCATATTGGTATTCGTAACCATGGAGATATACCTGATAGTTGAGACGAGAAAGCTTTACCCGAACTGCGCGAAATGGTTTGCGCCTAAGGTAGCAGATATAATCGAGGCTTAGCTAAGTAGAGGAAAGCAGAAACACGAACACTATGATAACCATGACGGGAACCCCAGAATACATGGGCCACTTTGAACTATGAAAGTTCAACGGCCACAACGCTTACGAGTGGACGAGAGACAGCAAAGTATATGGGCTGTTGAACAAAGGAAGTTCAATGGCCACATCCGAAAATTTAAAATAAAGCCGTTGGGGATTCCGGCACAAGCTTGGCGGTGAACAACTGAGCCAGCTCGGTCTCTTTTGGCAAGTGACTAGCACCGAGCACGGACGTGCATAAGAACAAAACGTGTTATTTTCAAGTGGTGAACAATTTTAACGTAGAAACAATACCACAAGTCGGTGGTTTAGTTTAGAGAAAATAAAAGTGAAGTGCGACGATACGACGGAATCGACGAATACAGGACGAATTCAACGACGGAATTCTAGAATCTGCGAACGGCGAAATAAGACAGCGATACGTTGGAATTCTGGAATCTGCGAACGGCGAAACAAGACATCGATACGTTGGAATTCTGGAATCTGCGAACGGCGAAACAAGACATCGATACGTTGGGATTCTGGAATCTGTGAACGGCGAAACAAGGCATCGATACGTTGGAATTCTGGAATCTGCGAACAGCGAAATAAGACAGCGATACGTTGGAATTCTGGAATCTGCGAACGGCGAAACAAAACACCGATACGTAGCAGCAAGGGCCCAACGAGCGACGATTCGTAAATCAAGCAACATTTTTTTTGTAGTCAGGGAATTATGCAAATCTATTGAATAAAGTAAAGTAACGAGTAGTTAGGGTATAACAAAATAAAAGCCACTGGGCAACCTAAACTAATTTCTTGAGACAAGGTTATTTAAGTGTTAAGATTTTTGTGAGTGTCCCCGTTCCATTAACTAGCTACGCGATTGTTTTTTTTTTTTTTGGTTGATTCCTAAACTCTTGCGGAATCTTATAATTTATCTCGCCAGACTAGCGGTTCGGTCTGCGTCGAGTTCCGAGGACGTGGCTTCAATTTACGAGCCGCTGGCGCCCACGACCCGTCTCCACGGATTGGCCGGACAAGCCACGTTCCGCCCCTAAGTGCGAGGGGTTTACTATACGGATTTCCCGACCGGGGAAAAATCGTAATAATATTTCAGGATAGTACTTCTGATACGGACAGATTTGCAACAAGGAAAGATTTCGAGTAAAATATGAACAACGGAAAGAATAGAGAGTTCATGCAGGCTGCAAGGCTGACTATGGATATGACAAAGATGTCGATCAGGCGGGTCCTAGAAGACGAAAGAATTAAGACCCTGTCCTCGACTGGATTTGTAGAGGTCCGCATCAATATGGTGGATCAATACTGGAAGACATTCAGAGCAGGCCACCGACAGTTTTACGGCGATTATTGCCCAGAGGAAGGACAGGTTAATGAAGCGTTTAAGGAGCTTTCGGAGGCAGAAGATCTATATGTCGAGGCCAGCGGCCGCCTGACGGATAGAATGGAAGAGATCAGTCCGAGACCTGGAAATCGTGGACAAATTCTTATGGATGGAAAGACGGATAGAGAAAGATCCCGAGACGCAAGCAAAATATATTAATTTCATGCGGGAGTACATCAGCCTTAGCCACATGAGGCTGGTAACAAAGGAACCAGGGAGAGAGGAATTGGTTTACTACATTCCACATCATTGCGTAACGAAGAAATTTCGAGTAGTCTGTGACAGAAATTACAACGGAATTTATATGAAAACATAATGAGATTTAGACGTCACTCTGTGGCCTTTGTTGCAGATATCAAAATGATGTTCCGCCAAGTTAAGGTGGATGAATCGCAATGGAATTTACAAAGAATTTTCTGGAGAGAAAATCGGACAGAGCCATTAAGAGAGTACTGGTTGACAGTTATAACATACGGATTGACTTCATCGGCCTATGATGCAGTTCGGGCAGTAATCCAGTGTGCCAGCGAGGCAAGGGAGAGATACCCGGAAGCCTCGAATGTAATAGAGAATGATCTTTATATGGATGATTGCTGCTCTGGTTCAAATTCCAGTAGGAAGGCCATCAGACTAGCGAGAGAGATTGATGAGGTGTTGAAGGAAGGTGGATTTGAGCTACGAAAATGGAAATCGAACTGCAGAGAGCTTGTACAGGAGATGCATTCAGAACAGGAAGGTGACATGATGTTTTTAGATGAAGAAAAAACATCTGTCTTGGAACTAAAATGGTTAATCAAAGAAGACAAATTCACATTTGTCATTAAGACCCCAGAGATAAAAGGAAAGATAACAAAAGAGAGGAATTGTGAGCTGTGTAGCCCAGCTATACGATTCAAATGGATACTTATCGCCAGTTGTAATTATTGGCAGGATCTTAATACAACAGTTATGGAGGCTAGCGGTCGACTGGGATGAACCAGTTCCGCAGGCAATTGAAACTCCTTGGAAAGAGTACTGGGAGGATATAACTGTACTGGAAAAATTCCAGATGGATAGGTACGGACGATGCATTCAGGGTAGAAATTCATGGCTTCTCAGACGCTTCAACAGTAGCTTATGGAGCGGTCGTAAGGGTTGAACATAAAAATGGAAAGATTACCAGCAATTTATTAGTTTCAAAGATACGTGTAGCACCTACCAAAACTGTGTCGATTCCACGGCTGGAGTTGGCAGCAGCGGAATTGATGTCAAGATTGCTTATAGAAGCGAGAGGTACAATGGAATGGAAAGACACACCATATGTGCTTTGGACAGATTCAATGGTAACACTTCAATGGATAAGAAAGCTACCTTGTAGTCTAAAAACATTTGTTGCAAATAGAGTATCATCGATTCAAACAAATACGGAGATAAATAAATGGCGACATGTTGGTACAAAGGATAACCCTGCCGACTATCTTTAATTTTTTATTAACATTGTGTCATCACTTCTTATTTATATTGGATACAAATAAAGAACTATAACTCTAATATACTTGTTGAGCCGGGGACTAAAGCCGAGAGAACTCATTGGGAACCAGTTATGGTTACATAGGCCAACATGACTCACTTGCCCGATTGAGCAGTGGCCATCGAGTTCACTTAAGGAAGGCAGGACAGAAGATGTGCAGAATGAAGCCAAGATAGCAGTTATGAGGACAGAATTTCCAAAACGACTGCAGATTCGACTCAGAACGTCGAGCGAAAGAGTGGATTTGATTGAATATACATCCACATTGGACAGAGCAATCAGTATTACAGCATACGTGTTGCGCTTCACAGAGAAGATGAAAGCATCGCTGAAGGGCAATCGACGTATGTGGTCAAGAAGATCATTACGGCAGAGAGGTGAAATTCCACAAATCACAGCAGAGGACAGATCAGCTGCAATACGTTATCTTATTCAAGCAGAGCAGCAGCAGTATTACAATAAAGAACTTACAGCAATTGGAAAGAACGGACAGGTATTGGAGAGAAGTAAAATTGAGCCACTGAAACCTTTTATTGGTAAACATAACCTATTGAGGGTAGGTGGTCGACTGAGAGAATCGGAGCTTCCGTATGAACAAAAGCACCAAGCGATTATTCCGAATGGTTCAAGGCTAGCACATTTACTGATGCATCATGCACACAGAGAAACAAGACATGGAGCTGTTCAAGACATGACAGAGTATATTAGAAAATCATATTGGATTCCAAGGATTAGAAATGAACTGAGGTTGTTTTTGCACCAATGCGTGGTGTGTGTACGATACAACTATCGACTGGAAAATCAGCTGATGGCCGATTTACCGGGGGATAGGGTTCAATTTGGAAAGGCATTTTTATGTACAGGAGTGGATTATGCGGGGCCATTTGAAATGAAACTACTAGATGAAAAAGGAGATCGGATAGGAACACAAAAATGTTATGTGGTTGTTTTTGTGTGTTTAAAAACGAGAGCGATTCACTTAGATCTGGTCACGAACCAATCGACGCTCGCATTTATCGAATGCTACCGGCGGTTCGTGGGCAGACGTGGTCGTTGCAAAAAGATATACAGCGACAACGGCAGAGTGTTCGTTGGAGCAAGGAATGAAATAACCAAAGAATTGAATTTTGGGAAAGATAAGAAATTCATTAGCTTTATTAATAAGAAAGGGACAGAATAGAGATTTATGGTTCCAGCAATTCCGCACCATACGAGGCTGCTGTGAAATCAATGAAATATCACTTAAGGAGGATAGTTGGAATGAGAACACTGGCGTATGAGCAATTCGCTACTTTATTGGTGGAAATTAAGGCAGTATTGAATTCGAGGCCTCTCTATTCACTGACTGATGATCCAAATGATTATCAGGCGCTCATACCGGGGCATTTCCTGGTAGGGGAACCGCTTGTCCTGCCCCCGCCATTTGACTATGACAATGTTCCACCATATAAGGACATAGAGCTATGGAAAGAAAAACAGAAGTTGTTTACACACTTCGTTAAAAGATGGAAAGAAGAGTTCTTGGCAACTCTGACGGAAAGAAAGAAATGGAGAAGAGAAAAAGAAAATTTGAAGATTGGACAGTTGGTATTAATCAAGGCAGAGAATTTCCCACCTGCCCATTGGGCTTTGAGAAGGATAGATGAACTTATTTACAGTAAAGATGGAAAGGTGAGATCTGTCGTGGTAAGGACAGAGACAAGCAGATTGACCAGACCACTACAGAAGATCTGCATCATCCCACAGAAACCAGCAGACATCAATAGAATTTAAGATTAATAATAATAATAAAAACCTTCGGTTTTTCCGGGGACTGTATCGTACGATGTTTTAGTCTGTGTTCGGCAGTCTCGGAGAGAGGACAGAAATAAAAATTAATAAAGAGGTTTTTATGCCGCAAGGCTTTTCCTCTACGTGAGTGTTTCATTTGAAAGGAAATAGATCCGGTAACAAGCTGCGCTTCGATCATACTTGCGCATCGAATTAGGTCAGTCGTACTTCCTCGTTTGTCCAATGTAGTTGAAAATGAACTCGGAATTTTGCTTAGAAGGTGCACATTTCGTCAGCGAAGACGGGAGTGTAATTAATTTATTGGTGGACGCAATTTCAAACGAAGAACTCGTAAAAGAGGAGCAAACAAAGCTAAAATCTTTGTTAGAGGAATTCGAGCTCGGAACATTGCTTCCAATTCTCAATTGTAAGTACATGTATGTTGAATTATTTGGTGAAATCTTTCGTTCGTTTGTAGCCGATGTCTCTGACCTCTCTTATAATGTGCGTATTGAATGTTCAGAAATATTTAAAAGTATTGTTATAAATCTGGCAACCACGATGTTCCCAGAAACATCCAGAAAAGTCCCTCAACATGTAAAAAGCTATAAACAAATTTGCAGCAACCTCTAGTATACTCCATAATGTAGGCAATCTAGAATAGACTAGACACACACACACACACAACGACACCTGTCTGGGAGATTTGGTATAAATATCCGCAACTTTCAGACAGCAGAGTCAGTTCAGCAACGTCTGCGAGAGAGCGTGAATCGATACAAGAACGCGATATCAGTGGTGCGAATAAATAAATTATCCTTTATTTTTAAACGAATTGTGTTTTCTTTGAAATCCGGCGAACCCCCTAGCTCGCAACAGTATTATAGAAAGAAATTCTCGAGAAAAAAAATTACAAGACTAACACGCTATCCACTAGGCTACACCCTAGCTCAACATTAAAACTACACGAAAATAAAATAAACTTTAGGGTAGGGGAAAATAAAAAATCGGGATTTACCCTACACAGAAAAAAAAGTGTATTGTCGTTTTGAATGTTTTACGCGTTTAATTGTAAAATTGAAAACTGCACTGTCTGATCAAAAATTAGTTGTTCAGTTGAACATATAATCTTTTAGTTCGGCCGAAGTTTCTTGAACGCTTGAAAATGAGCTCTTTTAAAAAAATCGTTTGACCATGTATTGGGTATTGGTGAGCGTCTTTACATTCATTTCAAAAACATAACAATTTGAACTGAACAAAATTATATACAACAATAATAAATTGTTCGTTTGAGTGCTTAAGTAGTTGAACGAACCGCGTAAGAACGTGTATGAGCGTTCAGTTTAATGGTGCGATGCTATTTTCTAAACGAGGGCACGTTTCATTCAATTTGGACAGTAAAGTTAATCTTGCACAATACAATTACATCTTTTGATTCTAAAATTCAGAACTATTCTTTCATTCTAAAGTACGGCCCCGGCCTTTTTTGGATTGTATAACTACTAGCATTGTTTACCTTACACAACTACTAGCATTTTGCATTATATACATAAAACTTGAAATTACCGTTTAAACCTTTTGAAAAATTTGCTGTATTATCTCTCTCGCAATCGAACCGTCAAGGAATAAAGTCGCATAAAAATTACATCTCGAGTTTTCATTCTTTCGCAGTTTCCTAATATCATATCATATTAACGTTTTTTAGTTCTTTCGATTCGCTAATGTTGTGTCATCAGATTAGTAACATTAACCGCTAATGTAATTGACGTGATGGCACATGCTAAAATTCTGCGTGCTACCAATGACCTGCTGAGCGTTAAGTTCTAGCCGAAATCGATGACTCGATATTGTGCAAGTAGTGCAATATTAGAGGAAGCGATTTCGGCGCAATGAACTTCTCGTCCGGCCGGCAATGTTAGCACGCGCAATTAATTTAATTTGATGACAATAATTTTTTGAATAAAAATGAAAATATGTAAATCGAGTTCAGTTGTTGTTTGAACTCCGACGTGATGTGAAAAAATATAAAAAAGTGATCTCGATAAAACAGTGTGTTTTACTTATTATTTATAAGTTAATGTATATTGAAGTTGTAACAGTATTTACAACACTAACAATTCTCGCATTTTTTCGCATATAAAAGCCAAAGAAAATACTTTGGTTTCGAACATTGGTCCGTCGAGCCGAATTAGTCGGCATTATTAAGAAATAATTCGTGTCGGTAATCCACACATCGTGCGTGTTTTTATAGGAAGAGGCAAACAATTATTGAAGGCAGTCGCTTCAAGGCGGCCGGTATGGACAGTAAAGTTAATCTTGCACAATACAATCACATCTTTTGATTCTAAAATTCAGAAATATTCTAAAGTACGGCCCTGGCCTTTTTTGCATTGTATAACAACTAGCATTGTTTACATTACACAACTACTAGCATTTTGCATTATATACATAAAACTTGAAATTACCGTTTAAACCTTTTGAAAAATTTGCTGTATTATCTCTCTCGCAATAGAACCGTCAAGGAATAAAGTCGCATAAAAATTACATCTCGAGTTTTCATTCTTTCGCAGTTTCCTAATATCATATCATATTAACGTTTTTTAGTTCTTTGTTATGTTGATCGCGTAACCATAGAGACCGACGCGATCGTAGCGACAGGAACCGAGATGCGGACGATCGCTAAAAGAAAGCTCATCCGTAAGGCGCGAAAAGGTTTGAGCCGTAGGTAACTTGTTATAAACAAATACCAATGAAACAACAACTGCTTTCCGAGGAAAGAATTTAGGCGGGAAACAGCTAGCTGTTGGACAAAGAGAGTTCGACGGACTCGTAGATTAATTAAATCCGTCAAGGCCGGTAGGATCCCGTCACGAAGCTTGACGGGATGAAATGAAGCTGGGCTCGATCTCTCCTAAAAGTGACCAGCAACGAACCTGGGTGTGTGCGAAAAACAGTCGGTCGAAGTAAAATAAGAAATAGTGAATATCGAAAAATCAAAACGAATTGTAGAGTAAATCCCAGTAACACAAGTTGGTGGTTTTCCTTTCCTTTTTTTTTTTGCAACAAAAATTCGGAGTGTGTGTCGACGACCCAGCGAGGAAAAAAGAAAAATCAACGAACGAGGAAAACAACGAGGATCAGCGGCGGAGCGTCGATGGAGAACGAACAATTAAGAACTTCGAAATCGAATCGGCGTCCTACGAGATCATCAGCGCATCAAGGGCCCCAACGAGAGCTCATTACAAGTAACAAAATTTATATTAGATAGGAATTTGCAATTTGTGGTTTGTTTGAATATTTAACGTAACGACTAGTTAGGGCTTAAAAGAATAAAAATCTCATACATCTACATATCTCTATCATTGAACTATATTTTTTCCTAAGTGTAAAGATTTTGTGATCGTCTTTTCAGCCTCTTCCGCGTTTTTTTTTTCTTTGCACAAGACGTTCTTTTTTTGGTTTCTACTCCGAATCTGTGGTTCGATTCGGAGGGAGAACGAGGAGCGTGGCCTACAGAAACGAGCCACTGGCGCCCACGACCCGTCTCCACGGGTTGGCCGGACAGGCCACGTTCCGCCCCAAGTGCGAGGGGTTTTTGTGATTTTTGAATACGTTTTTCCCAGTCGGGGAAAAACTGTAATATCTTTCGATTCGCTAACAATTCTCGCATTTTTTCGCAAATAAAAACCAAAGAAAATACTTAGGTTTCGAACACAACTGCTTACTCAGATAGAATTTTGTGCAATTCATTTCTTCAGTATAAATCAAGCCGTGCCGCGTAAAGGTAGGTGAGTGAGCGTCTTTTTTCACCCAACATGGATTCCATAAATTACGTGGTATTTGTGCAAAGTGCGGAAAATCAAAACGACGATTTAGGAACTTTGCTAAAAAGTTGGGGCTTATCGGTCATATATAATCGAATAAAAGGTTCGTCAAAACCATCGTGTGTATATACAGTACAAAAATGTGTTAGAAACATAACATTTCTGTCCGTGATCGGCAAGTTGTGTCCGGTAAAAATATATTACGAGTATGTTCTGTGCTATGAAACTGCTCGTGTACTCTGTGATTTTTTTTTTTTTTTTTGATATTTTCCATTTATTCAAAGCTGCAGGCATAGGAATTGACGAGTTGAAATACTTCAAATTTACCGATATTGAACAAATTTTTCCACTGTACAGTGAAATTGGTACGAAAGCCAAATTTCGACAAAAATTAAAAGATTGGTGTAAAGAGGTATTTAAAGTACTGAAAATTGAAAATCTTCAGTGATTTTATATGTATCGTTTATAATTTTCAATCAGGACGGTGATACGAAGTCAGTTGATTCTTTAGTTTTAAATTGGGTAAAAGAGCTTCCTAGTACGCATTCATATTCAACGACAAGCTGCAATAGCGAATCGGTATCACAAAAAAGGATTGAGGTATACTGTAGTATAGTTTATACTTTTTGAATATGTAATTGCTAGCCTTTAAATCTTCTCTATAAGGTAAATACTGAAGAAATCCGGAAACAAACAATTAAAGGAAAGTCGGTTGTGGAATATTTATTTGCCTGATAGATTTTTTAGTGGCAAAATATCAAAATCTGAGTTCTAGTGATTTAAAATATATTAGCGGTGTAACATAATGTAATTGAATAAATTTAGTTTTTTATAAAATAAAAATATATAAAAATTAAGAATTTGAAAATAACCTAATAAATGCCCTTCTGGCAATACTATTG
This sequence comes from Chorisops tibialis, assembly GCA_963669355.1. Classification (NCBI taxonomy): domain Eukaryota; kingdom Metazoa; phylum Arthropoda; class Insecta; order Diptera; family Stratiomyidae; genus Chorisops; species Chorisops tibialis. The sequence goes on along the minus strand of OY770263.1, from coordinate 70,350,776 downwards.
CTCAATTGAAATGTCAAATTGTTGTTGTAAGATTTTTTTGTATAAATATCACAACTCTGAGTGAATAAAATCATTCTATGCACTTGCACTGCACTGAGAACAGCTCTCGGTCGGTCTTGGAATTAGAACCACACCAAAGAAGAAGAGCAACTCTACAGCCAAAGGTTACATTAGCGCCCAACTAGAGGCCAAGAGCAGCCGTAGGATAGCAATAGCGAATACATCGGAAGGTATTCCGACAAACGAAAGCTCGAATTTGACTACACGATCGAAAACAAAGAAAGAAATGACGGTCGCAATGACGGACGACCAATTCAAAGCCTTCATTGAATCACTTCAGTTGAGTTCGCCAGCACGTGTAAACGCATACACACACAAGGGTAGCTTTACGACGTGCACCGCACGATACAGTGGAGCTCGATCAATTTCTGCCGTGAACGAGTTTATCAATAAAATCAATATTTTTAAGAATTGTGAGAATATTGAGGACAAAGAGGCACTAGAAGGCATCACACTATTATTTGATGGTATTGCTGCAACATGGTGGAGCGGGGTAAAAAGCGAGATCAGCACGTGGGATAGTGCGATTGATCGTATACGCAGTACATTTGCACCAAGCAAACCCGCATACCAGATCTACTTAGAGCTTTTCAAGAACCATCAAGGGGAAAACATCCCAACAGACGTCTTTGTATGCGAAAAAAGGGCACTTATGGCTCAGCTGCCAGCTGACTGTCGATCGGATAGACAGCAAATTGATTTAATATTCGGTTTACTGAAAATAAGTGTTTGGCAACATATTTCGCGAGAGAAAATTCAAACGTTCGAAGAACTGTTAAGTAAGGCTCGCGAAGTGGAAAAAAAAACGAAATTGAAAAACAAGCCATAATAATTGAAGCAAAAAAGAAAAAATGTACTTTCTGCCATAGTTCAGGACATTTAGTACATGAGTGTCGAAAAAAACAAAAGACTGAAACAAAGCCTACACAAACAAAAATCGTGCAAAACAATGCTGTTAGTGAAGTCTTTACTCCCAAACTCAAGTGTTATGGTTGTGGAAAGCCAGGAGTAGTTAAAAGTAAGTGCGACAGGTGCAACAAAAATCCACCAACTGTTACCGAAGTCGGCTTTTGTGCCATAGACGCAAAACAGACAGGACTTCCAGTACGCCAACGACCAGCTATAGACGTCATATAAGTGGAGTAGACGGATGCGCATACATTGATACAGGAGCTAGAATCAGTGTCGCAGGTTTCAATCTACACCAAATCTTTGTAAAGAAGGGACTCGCCTACCAAGAAACGAAAGTTACCATTATATTGGCAGATGGAATAAAAAAGAACCAGACGATTTTATATACTACTGTGGAAGTCAAGCTAAAAAACCGATCTGTTAGCACGTGCTTCATAGTTCTCACAGAGTCCACCGAAAACCGAACTCTGCTTGGCGTAGACTTCATCGAGGACGCAAACATTATCCTGAATCTACCACAGAGGAACTGGCATTTCGGTGACGCACCAAAAGAGAAATATGACCTCATGCAAAGAGAGATCGTTAGATACACCGCAGACGATTTTCAACTGGCAAACCTTACAGTGAATCCAAAACCCGTACTCTACTTCAGCGACGAAGAGATAAACTACGGTCCAGAGATTCCAATCGTTCAGGAAATAATCAAATCACTAACCCCAGCAATCCCTGTTAGCCCATTAAAAGGAACACCCAAGCGAAAGAGGACACACAATCAAGCAGAGCAGTCTGATGATGTATTACTGGATTTATCACAATTCATCGAACTAAATTCCTTGGACCTTCAACCACACGAAGGGATAGAGCTTAATAAAGAAGAACGTATCAGCATAAACGCCATTTTAAGTAAAAATGCAGACCTTTTCGCTTCAAAAGGCCCGCCAGCAAAACATGTAACACATAGAATCAACACGGAAAACCATGCACCGATAGCTACTCCGCCATATCGCCTAACTAAACGAAAACAGGTATTACGAACTCGACAAAATGTTGAACGCCGACGTTATCGAACCGTGCGAATCACCCTGGTGCTCGCCAATACTGATGGTTCCCAAAAAAGATGGAAGTATGTTGAGTTGTCGCTGAGAAAATCGCGAGAAAGAGTATACATCAAATTCCATGGGACGGCTGCGTTCGATGGGCGAAATTGATCAAGTCTCGAACCTAGCGGCGGCCACGGCAACGACGGAACCGCTGAGAAGAAAAGGGTCCCGTTGTTCGTAAAATGCCGGAAGTGAGAGGCGAGAAAAAAAAAGAAAAAGGAAAAAACGTGGTTTTTTTTTTGGTCTTGTACGTCGCGCCGGTCAGTCGAGTCCCGAGAAAAAAAATTTTTTTTCACGTTTTCCATCAAGTGAAACAAGCAAAAACTAAATTAAATTAAGATAATTTAAATGAAGTATATTTAAAAATAAAATGAATAAGTTAATGATGAAACGCGCATGAACGAACGAAACTAGCTAAATTGAATTAAAATAATTTAAATGAAGTATGATTAAAAATAACTTAAATTAAATTAAACGAATTTAAATGAAGTAAAATTAAAATAAAGCAAAATAAATTAAACATAATGAGACACGCATGAACGAATTAAATTAATTAGATTAAATTAAATTTAAAAAAAAAAATATAATAAAAATGCATGAATTGATTTAAACATAAAATAATAAAATATCTAAAGCAAATAAAAGAATAATAGACAGACATGACAAGACGGACGGACGGATCTAATTTATAAATATAAAAAAAAAGAAAAGAAAATGAAATGAAATAAAAACAAAGTATGTAAATCATCTCCGACACGAGTCGTTCCATGATGGTTGGTGATGGTACTTCAAGTGCCGTTTTTCTTGCCGGCGAATTTCTCAAACAAGTAAGTCAAATTTTGATTCTTTCAATTCCGCTATATTGTTTGTTGTTCCTTTTTTTTCTTCTTCATTGTCGAATGACAGAATTTCTTTTATTGTTGGTTATGATGATTAAAGGCTAAAGAGCCGAACTAAAGTGAACCCGAGCGTTTAGCTTTTCGCCTCGAACCTCAACATGGGGCCACGACAAGAATACTTCTTGAGGAAAGTCGTGGCTGAGGTAGGGAGGGCAGAGAGGGCGCTAAAAACCACCTTAGCGCCCTAACACAAATCGCGAAGTCGGCAACTCCATCGGTTCATGGTCTTTCACGACCACTGGGGAAAATTATCCCAATTTTCACCCTAACCCGGAGTAAGCCGACACGAAATTTTGTTATACAGGCCATGGGTTTTATGGTCTGAATAAGGAACAAGTACCCCCCACACTGCCGTAGCTAGTCCCGGCCGCCAGCAAGCGTGTCGCTTCCGTTCCTTATTCAGCCACCAATTCGGAAGTAGGTGGAATTGGCCCTTTCTTGTCCCGAACATTGACGTTTTTCGTTTCCCATCAGAATTATTTTGGCTTTTAAGTCAAAATAATTCTCTTCCTCGGCCTAAACCATAACAAGTATTAGGCTATGTGTTGACTTCAGGAAAATAAATGCTATCACCATTGCCGATCGATACCCACGACCGAGGATGGATGATATTCTACATTCCACCGCTAAATTTCGATATATGACGACATTGGATCTACTAGCAGGATATTGGCAGATTGCTATGCATGAGTCAGATAGAGATAAAACTGCATTCGCAACACCGTTCGGTACGTATCGTTTTAAAAGAATGCCATTTGGACTGCGAAACGCAGCTGCCACATTTCAACGTTTGATAGATCTGATTAAGACGAAATGCTATACAATAAATATTATCGCCTACTTAGATGACATATTTATTCTAGCAGAATCATTCGAAGAGCTAAAGGCGTCAATATTAAAAATATTTGAGGTATTGCGAGAATTTCAGCTACGCATCAACAGGTGGAAAAAGCCAATTCGGTTGTCCAAAAATTATTTACTTAGGACACATTATTTCAAAAGACGGAATACAAGTGAACCCAGAAAAAGTGACTGCTATATTGAACATACCACCACCGAAACACATAAAACATCTCATATCATTCTTGCAAATGTGTTCATGGTATAGAAGGTTCATAACAAGTTTCGCCGAAATTAGTCGACCACTGTCCGATCTTACTAAGAAGAAGGCTCAATGGTTATGGGAAAAAACCACACCAAGACGCCTTTGATACACTAAAAGAACGTCTAACAACGGCCCCTATACTTCAGCAAGCTGATGAAAACAAACCATACGTCATACGAACTGATGCCAGTGGCTCTGCGCTGGGAGCAGCCTTACTTCAAGGGGCGGGACCTGACGAAAGACCAGTTGAATATGCAAGCAGACTCCTTATTTCAGCGGAAAAAAATTATTCCACTACAGAACGTGAAGCCCTTGCAGTTGTTTGGGCGGTAGCCAAATTTCGAGGATACATAGAAGGAAACGAAGTCAGGATAGCTTCAGATCATCAACCTTTGAAATGGCTAATGTCACTAAAATGCCCAAGCGGGCGACTCGCTCGCTGGGCTTTACAACTATAACCATACAACCTCAACATTCTTTATATTCCTGGAAGAATTAACGTCGTTGCTGATTCTTTATCAAGACCACCTTGCGACAACAATAACTCTTCATGTGAAATATGCACAACATCTATTGATTTTCCTCGCGACAACGCAGAGGAAGTACGAAAAAAACAGATAGAAGACCCCAAAATTAAGGAAATAATAGACGCGTTCGAAAACTCAGCAAGAGAAGACTTCGCCAGATGGACATCAAGAGGTTATCTACTTTCCAATGGAATTTTGTATCGATACGCTCCTGATCAGGACAACGATGAAGCTCAGCTAGTAATACCCACAACTGACAGACCTGAGACTCTCCGGTCCTATCACGATGATCCAAGCGCAGGTCATTATGGTGTGGAACGAACACTGCAACGTATTTCTCAACGTTATCATTGGCCTGGTATGAGAAAAGATATCGCAGACTACGTGCCGTCGAATGCCAACGATATAAAACGACAAATTTAAAACCAAGTGGCTTACTACAAACGCTTGTCATGCAACAAAGATTTGAAGTACTAGCAATCGATCTATTCGGTCCGCTTACAGAAACTGACGATGGATATAGATGGATACTCATTGTTGCCGACGGTAGGATGGATTAGACGCACTCTAATGAATCGCGGCCAACTTTGTGCCGGACGATGGTGGCGCGCCACGCGCAACATTTACTAAGAGTTCTTTTTGAATCGAGCACTGGAAGAGTGTGGACACGTTATTTTCTTTTCGGTAACCACTTTCTAATTTATTTATCTCCCTTTTTTTTACTATTTTTTATTTGTGTAAATAGGTAAGGAGCAAACAATTTGAAGAAAGACATGCTCAACCTAACCTGTAACATGGAATTGTACTCATTTGAACAGAAATAAATGGAAGTTGAACAAAAACGTCTTTCTAGCAAATTAAATTCGACAACACTCATCGTAGAAGATCTAGCCAGCCGTTGGGTCGAACTTTTCGCTTTAACGGAGGCCACCACCGAACAATGTACCTTCAAATTGGTTAACGAGGTATTTTTTCGATGCGGACTACCGCGAAGGATGCTCAGCGACAACGGTACCCAATTCATTAGTGCCATCATGCAGCAAGTAACATATTACTTGGGCATTATGCAGACCTTTACACCTGTATATCATCCACAAGCTAACCCTGTGGCGAGAAAAAACCGAGACTTGAAGCTTCAGTTATCCATTCTAGTAGGAAATGAACATCACGAATGGAAAAAACATCTTCCTGTTATACGATTTGCCATGAACACCGCGAAATCTGAAACAACCGGACTCTCGCCCGCATATTTTTCCTTCGGGAAGGAGTTACGCTCACCGGACGATACTAGAAGAGACTTACGACAGATCATACAGTCGGACAACATGGTTTCAGAAATCACTCCATTCCTTTCCGCTTTGGCCGATAAACTCCACCAAGCTCGAGAAGTCATAGAAGGAAAACAAGATCAGCGCAAGAAAATAGCTGACTCCAAACGAAGATCCGATCCCGTATACAATCCGGGAGAAACAGTATGGGTTGACCACTCATACTAGAAGTAAGAAAGGTCGTCGCCTAACATCCAAGTTAACTCCACGGCGAGACGGACCATACGTTGTTTTGGCGAATAAAGGTCCCACAAGTTACGAAATCGCCAACCCCGCAGCTCCTAACCAAGTCATCGGGACATACCATACTTCAACCCTCACAAGATGTTACGAAGCCAGCACTTCTACTCCATTAGTTCCCATAAGAAGAAAAGGTCGCCCTAAAAAGAATTGAAGGAAGAACCTAAGCTATTCACCTCGTCGGGACGCCTTCAGGAATAGAAGGGGAGTTTGTAACATAATGTAATTGAATAAATTTAGTTTTTCATAAAATAAAAATATATAAAAATTAAGAATTTGAAAATAACCTAATAAATGCCCTTCTGGCAACACTATTGCTCAATTGAAATGTCAAATTGTTGTTGTAAGATTTTTTTGTATAAATATCACAACTCTGAGTGAATAAAATCATTCTATGCACTTGCACTGCACTGAGAACAGCTCTCGGTCGGTCTTGGAATTAGAATCTTTCCTAACAAACCTAAACCTTGCGTTTTATTAATCTAACCCAAAAACTCCCTTCCTCTACGCGGCACTATAAAAGCATAGTCTGCAGTTCACTTTATCTATCCTATGACTACCTATGCCTCGAACCACTGTAACGAAAATGCCTTTCGTTAGCTGCGCGCCCAAATTTAAAAACTCCATTTGAAAAGGGCTAAAGACCTGACTAGGAGGATGGGACTATTAGGCAATGCCGTAAAACGTGAAAAAAAGAACGACAGGTCGAATGTGCTTATCGGCGGAAAAGCGAGATCACTTTTGAAGTGACCGGCAACCTGTACGGTTCGAATTGTGAGTTTTTTTTATATAGTGAAGTGAATCTACCCTAGTTTTTTTTTGTTTTTTCTCCGATTAAGAAGAAGAGTCTGTTGGCTCTATAGAACTGAAGGGAGGTAAGTCATCTCATACGATTTCTATTGGGGGTGCAAACTTTATTTCCCAAGCCATCTTCTACTCACTATGACTGAGTAAAGAAGCGCAGTTTCCGCGGAAGACCGAATTTGTAGTTCCCCCCTAAGATCCAGATGTTGCAGCGCGCAGTTTATGATTAGAGCTCCTCCGAGAATCCCACCCCCACGCTCCTGAGCGGTCGGCATTCGTCGCGCTGCCCCCGGAAAGAATACAGCTCAAATCTCCTCTAACGGACCGCTAATCCCGGACCGTTACACCACACCAAAGAAGAAGAGCAACTTTACAGCCAAAGGTTACAGCGGCAAAATTATCGAAACTTTTCCAGGAGAAAACCCCGTAAGTCTTTTTAGAATTAGCACTAGCAATAGAAGCATTACATTCCTGCTTTTTGTAGGAGACTTATTACCTTCCAAGAGGTAAGCACAGGAAACACCCCCATGGCAAACTTCACGACCGTTATTTCAACTCAAAAAATCGAAATAAGAGATCTTTCAAAATATGCAAGCTACCTACAAACGGAATCGATCCAAGCATAAACGTTAACGATTCTGAAGTGGATGTATTGATTGGCGATAATATTAAAAATTGGCTTAAATATAATGACGCTCCAACCACAGATGTTACAACTAAATAGAAAGAAACTTGTGCTTACCGACGATCGTTATTAAATAGAAATGGAAGCATCGAAGACTTTTTAAACGATTAGCCATTATATAAACACTCCGGCATTGGGCCAAAGTTGGTAAGATACACTAAAAATTATTATTATTTTTATTGTATTTATTAATTGTGATATCAATATTTAGTTAAATATTGACTTCGAGCATATCCATCACTTAGCTAGCAATTTGCTTTATGACGGATGGAACGAATTTACAAATAAAAAAATTATACCATATTTTAGAGGAAATGTACGAGATAAGGAGTCTGGTGACCTATTATCATTTATTAACCCTGAACTAAACGAAAGTAATCTGTAACATAATGTAATTGAATAAATTTAGTTTTTCATAAAATAAAAATATATAAAAATTAAGAATTTGAAAATAACCTAATAAATGCCCTTCTGGCAATACTATTGCTCAATTGAAATGCCAAATTGTTGTTGTAAGATTTTTTTGAATAAATACCACAACTCTGAGTGAATAAAATCAATCATTCGGCGTCTGACGCTCAAGCGAGAAAGTCGTGTGCAGTTCTCTGTTCGTGAGTGTATCTTTAAAAGTGCAAAGAATTTATCGTTGTGATTTTTTTTGCCGTCTCACATTATCGTGCAAAATTATTCAAAAAAAAAAAAAAACAATCAACAAGTGAATAAATTAATGCAACTAATATAAAAATAACAAAACTCTATTAGAATGGTGGGCAATGAGCCGCCACCTGAGATTGACGAAAGTGACGGTGAAGTGGTTGACGATCCCTTGGGGATCATGAACAATGATGCACCGTTGGAGCCCGGAAACCCAGAGGAAGAAACACTTCTGCATCTCTCTAAAAAAGTTAAAGAGTTGTCTGATCAATTGGTAGCTCAGCACAAAATTATTGAAAACATTAGTGAGAAGTATGAAATGCTAAGAGTGTTAAACGAAGTTACTAAAAACGAAAACATTAAACCAAAAAGTGAAAATGAAATAATGAAAAACAGTAATTGCAAGAAAATGAGGAAAAGGAAAGCTCCGAAAAACAATCCTCGGGAAACTGATCATGCAAACTTCTACCGGTCACTGCAAGAAATATCAAAAATGGAAACGGACTTGATGGAGAATGCTGGCGCACTGCCGGATAGGTATTTAAGGCGGCCGTCTGTTTCAGCTGAAATAGCGAATTATGCGATTCAAGCGGACACGGATAATACGACGGACATGGCTATTCTGACGATGAACCAGATGCGAAGTGATGCAGGCGATTCTGATTCTATTCGAGAGATAGCGTCTACTAGTGGATATTCGGATAATTCAGGGCGGAAAACCAGTGACTCTATCGGATCTCAATTTATTAATAAAGGTACTGATAGATATATCGAATCAAATAAAGTAGCTAGTAGCAACCTAAATAATTTAAATATTAAAAATCATAATACCAAATTAGTTAGTAATGACAAAAATAAAGGGGGTTCTAACCACAATAACTCCAATTCTGTGAAAGATAAATCTAACAATGTTAGCAATAACAAAAACATCAATATTCCTTCAAACAATTATAGTTTCCCTGCTCTTGGTTTCAACTTTGTGCAACCGAACAGGAAAACTAAACCCTCACCTCTTGTAAATAACGTTGCTCATAGTCCAGCAAATAAATTGACCCCTAACCCTTCCAAGAATGAAAAAATTCCCCCTATTTCAATATACAATGTGGATATGCCGGTTCTTATTAGAATCTTAAGAAATATGGGACTAGCTACGAACATTAAAAATATTAGCAAGCAAAAATCTCTAATTTTCTGCAATTCAGCGTCTGATCATGCCAAACTGTTTGGAGTAATAAGGGATAGAGGGTACTTTGCTTCAACTTCGACTCCCCCTAGTCAACGTACTAAATCCCTGATTATAAAAGGGTTACACTGCCTGTCCAATCCGGATGATATAAAGGAGGAATTTGATAGCTATTACCCTGAAATCAAACTAATCTCCGTTAAGAACTTTCTCACCAGAAAGGACAAGCAACTCAATAAAAACTTGAACGAGTCCTGTCCACCAAGCTCGGGGTTATTTGTTGCAAGGTTCGCACCAGAACAAGATCTTAAGAAAATCCTTAAAATTAAGAGCATTCAGTTCCAAAAAATTGTTTGGGAAAAAATTAAATTTGTAGACAGAGTTCAATGCTATAACTGTCAGAATTTTGGACACGTTGCCCTGAACTGCACCATTAAGCATAGATGTGTCAGATGCAATAACTCTCATGACAGAGGGGAGTGCACAAGACCTGCCTCGGATCAACCAATCTGCTGCAACTGCGGACTGGAAGGACATCCAGCTAACTTCAGAGGCTGTCCTGCCTTTCAAGAAATGGTCAAAAGAATTGATCAAAAGAAAAAATCTGCTAAGTATCCGCCACAGCCTCAACCAAAGTCGATGGTCACTGATTCAGCTAACACAATCGCTAGAAATAACAATTCATATGCTATGGCTGCAAAAAAGGCTATCCTGCGACCAGAAAACCTCCAAGAACAGGCCCGCGAATCAACTGACGCCATTAATGCCCTAACAGGTATTGAAATGTGTGATATTGACAGTCATATCAACAATATACTAAAAGCTACTAACGCAACTGAAAGGAGGGTTGCTGCCCTGCAACTCACCATCGCCATACTCCAAAATGGAGCTTGAGATAACAACTTTTAATGCGAATCCATTGGTGTCGCTAGCTAAAAAAGCGACTGCGTGTGAACTGATTAACCACTTCAAATCAGATGTTTTTCTTTTGACTGAAACCAAACTCAACGCCAGGCACAACCTTCAGTGCCCCGGTTACAACGTATTTAGGAACAACTCGCTTGGAGGTACTGCTATTTTAGTAAAAAGTAATATCCTCTCAATGCAAACACACATTAAGCAATTCAAGTTTATTTCTACAGTAGCTGTAAAAATAAAAACCAATGACAATAAATGTATTCTATTACTAGCTGTATATTCCACACAAAATAAAGGTGGACGAGTTAAGGCAAGATATTCGTATCCTTAATTCACTGATGTCTGATTTTGACTATGTACTGGCAGGTGGGGATTTCAACTCCAGGCACACTTCGTGGAGAGATAATCAAATCAACTCCTACGGAAGAACTCTTCTTAATTGGATGAATGACGACCGCAACATTGTGGATTTTTCTATAATCTCTCCCTTTTCCCCTACAAGACCGTCGAGTTCGGCTGTTATTGATTTTTTTATTGTTTCAGAAAACTTGAGTCTCGGCTGCTCTCATGTATGTACTACTCATGCTGGCATGTCAGACCATTTTGCGGTCAAATGCAAACTAACCTTCAAGTCTGTTTGTAATCTTATTGAAGCCTCTCCCAAATCATACAGATCTTTTAAAAATACAAACTGGAAAAAATTCTCAAAGTATGTGGCGCTTCGTTTAAGTGAACACAATTTTGATAATTCTAGGAACCTTGACGACGTCGAGATTGACAGTTATATTGAAATCCTTACAACAATAATCAACAGTAGCACGGAAAAATTTTCTAAAACAATAGAAAAAGGCAAATACTTTCACAACGCTCTTCCTGCGGAAATAATTAAGCACCTTAAGGCCAGACAGATCTGGCGTAGAAAATTGAAAAGGTATTTCCATAGGGATGGTAACAGGGAAGGCTCTGATTACAAATCACTTCTATCTAGAGTTAACTGCCTTACCACCATTATCACTGAACTGATCTGTAAATTCCGTAGTAAACAACTTGAGGATAGACTCCAAAAAATTACGCCAGGTCCTACAATGTTTAAGGACATTAACATTTTATCAGGTAGACAAAGGAGGGAGAGTACTCACGTTACTGTCAATGACGCAGTTATCCTCACAGAAGAGGAGCAAACCGAAGCCTTTGCAAGCAACTTTGCAATCCAACTAAACACTCCACCTCCCTCTTCGGCGACTGAGATAGGTCTCCTTGTTGGACAGAGTATTTCAGAATACTCTGCAAACTCCACAAGAATTGTTACGGATTTCTCTGCTCACAACCCCTCGAGTGCTCCTTTGGACGTCGAAAAATTTGCCTCCGTCAATGTTATTGCGCAAACTATTAAATCAATTAAAGGTAAAAAATCTTCAGGCCCCGATAATATATCAAACTTTGTGCTCAAGAAACTCCCGCACGAAGCTATAGAGGTTCTGGCGATTATTTTTAACAACTGTCTGAATAAAGGCTACTTTCCAAAAAGCTGGAAAGAAGCGAAAGTAATTCCTATCCATAAGAAAGGAAAGAGTTCGGATGTGTCTAGCTTCAGGCCCATCTCTTTATTATCCAACTTGGGAAAACTGCTGGAGGTTGTCTGGTTTAAACGTATAGTGGAATATTGTAATGATGAAGAACTGATACCTCAGCACCAGTTTGGGTTCAGGCCAAGACATGGGACGGAACAGGCAGTCTCCTGTTTCTACGACTCGATTCTGACGAACCTCAACCTCAAAAATGCATCCACAGTGGCATGCGCCTTGGATGTTGAGAAAGCGCTCGACTCTGTCTGGACTAATGGTCTGATCCACAAACTAATAGTGAAAAAATTTCCTGAGTATATCATTAACCTGGCAATTAGTTTCTTCAAAGATCGTTCTTTTGCTGTTACTGTGAACGAGGTAACCTCTAGTAAAAGAGGTATGTCATCTGGTGTGCCCCAGGGCTCAATTACTGGACCCTTGTTCTATAACCTGTTTACTGCTGATCTGCCGGTTCCTTCTTCCCCTGTTGAGATATTACAATATGCGGATGATACCCTTGTTTTTGCGGCTGGTATGAACCCTTTGAGAACAGGTAGATCTCTCGAATCCTACCTTAAAAAATTAGCTATATACTACCAAAAATGGGGTATAAGAATCAATGAGAACAAATCTCAGCTCATCTGCTTTCGAAATCCTGCTGTCAAATCCTTTGCCAACGGAATTCGCAAAAGAGCACTCAAGTTGAGCATTAAGATTGGAGACGCCATAGTGAGGCCTGCAAAATCTCTTAAATATCTGGGGGTATACTTCAGTGAGTTGCTAAAATTCAACCCGCATCTTTATTTCGCTCTTAAGAAGGCCAAGGGAGCATATCACAGCATCAAGTTTCTTTTGTCCAAAAAGTATGGACTCAACAATAAGACAAAAATAATATGTTATAAATCTCTCATTCGTCCAATTATAACATATGCGGCGTCCACCTGGCTCAACTGCTCAAAGTCAGCCATGCTGAAGGCCGAGGCTTTCGAGAGAAAAATTCTAAGGCATTCTGTTACCAGACCATTTGACTATGTAACAAAAAAATATCTATCCTCCGCCTCCTTGTATTTAAAAGTGGATGTTCAGCGACTAAGAGAGAGAGTTTTGGACCTCACCCTGAACCATTTCAAAAGAGCAAAGGACCACCCTAATGAGGTGATTGGTAAACTATACACCTCAGGTATAAATGCTAGTTTCACTGGGCAGTTCATCTACCCAAAGGGGATTTTAAATACCCAATTCAATCATGTCTTTCTGAGATATTATGATTATAGGAGAGTTTTTGGAGGGCGTCGTGGCTAGTTTGGTTGCTGGCTTCTCCAATTCATTTGCCCCTGTCAGATACCGTCGCGTTGCTACTTAAAAAAATGAATTGTAAATGAGTCAATGATTCTTTTTTGTAACTGGTCTCTTCTATATCGTCGTCTAATTCAGATCTGTTGGTTCCTTTTTGAAACTAAGAGTGTTTATAATTTTATTTGTCATGTTAAATTCAACTCAAATAATTTTTATTAAACTTTCGTGTATAAGAATATTTAATCTAATCAGTAATAATTTTATTTGTCAATTTGTGCAACCCAAATAGCTTATATTAAACTTCATAATATAAGTATGTTTAATCACTAATAACTAAGTTTTTCACTATATTTATCAATCAGTTTTGGATTCTCATGAATAAAAATTCAAATGTGAGAGTGTACTAATTACTCAGCCTAAATTTCTTTAAGCTGGAATTATCTGTTACTTTGTATTTCTGTAATCAGTCTGCATAAAATTTGTGAGCAGCGATTAAGTATTGTCAGCTCAATTCTTGACATTTTTTTGTTTAGTTAGTTTTAAGTTATAAGTTATTTATGCAATTTATGCATCCCTCTCAGGCTTTTGGTGCAAGAGCCATCAACAACTGTTCAGTATTTTATCATAAATATGTATCTCAGATAAACTATCAATGTTTTGGGCTGGCCAAAAAATAAAAAAATATATAAAATATATTAAATATAGCCGCCACTTATTATAATAAAAAAAAAAAAAAAAAAATGTAATAGATTAAGAAAACCAACCTGTACAAAATTGTAAGCCACCTTTCTTTGAATAAAAAGATTTTCAAAAGTAAAAAAAGTAAAGTGAATAAAATCATTCTATGAACTTGCACTGCACTGAGAACAGCTCTCGGTCGGTCTTGGAATTAGAATCTTTCCTAACCTAAACCTTGCGTTTTATTAACCAAAAACTCCCTTCCTCTACGCGGCACTATAAAAACATAGTCTGCAGTCCACGTCATCTACCCTATGACTACCTATGCCTCGAACCTCACCAAAGAAGAAGAGTAACTCTACAGCCAAAGATTACATCAGTTATTTATTAGCATGCAGTTAACGAATAGATCACGAAAGGCTACCCATTCATAATGTGAATTTTTGTGTTTTTTTTTTCTAGAATGTATAAATTACACTTCCAAAATTGCAAAGTTTTTGTTGGAAAACAAGATGAGCAAGAACAAAGGAAAAATAGAAATAGAAATGAAAATTTCGATATAAAAGAAAATACAGAACGCAGCGCCGGAGAAGGCAGCGGAAGTGGAGAACACAAAACGTAATATCTAGGACAATATTATTATATAATATTATAAACATATTTATTTTTTAATTATTTATTCCAGAAAAAAACAAATTATGATAAACAAAAGGCGATGGATCCATCCATCCAGGATAAGAGAGCAAAGAAACCAAAGGCGGTGGATCCAAGAGATAAGAGAGCAAAGGAACCAAAGGCGGTGGATCCAAAAGAAAACAGAGTAGAAGAAGCATTAGAAAAAATAAAAATCGATTAATTTGCGTTTTCATTTTTTGCATTTTTTAATGAAAACAAATTCGTCGCCTTCTGCGCTTTAATATTGGACTGCTTTCATTATTATATAGATTTCTGAACTGTACATTTTAATTTTTACTCATTATATTTGAATTAATTTGGTAAAGAAGAGAGGATATTGTAGTATTAGTACGAGTATCAAAAATGAATTTTGAAAACATTCGCCAACCATTTATTAATTTAATTGCAACATTGTTTCAACGATCAAACTGAACGTGTAGTCAACGTTCCAGTTCAAAGTGCTTTCATCATGTGTACGTCAAAGCTGAAACTGAGCGATTGACATTTATTAGGTTGAACCAGGCAAAACTCCGTTGCGAGGAATACATTCATCTTCGGGATGCCATTAATGCTGATGGAAATGCACAGAATGTCGGCAGAATAACAATTCTTCCAGCAACATACGTTGGAAGTCCACGACATATGCACGAATACGCTCAAGATGCTATGTCGTATGTACGTCATTATGGCACACCGGATTTGTTTATCACATTCACGTGCAACTCACAGTGGACAGAAATTCGACAAGAATTATTTCCTGGCCAATCACCCATTGATCGCCACGATAACACCGCAAGGGTGTTCAAAAAAAAACTAAAACCACTCATGGATTTTATTGTTAAGCATCGCGTGTTCGGCGAAACGCGCTGTTGGATGTATTCAGTCGAGTGGCAAAAACGCGGTTTGCCACATGCACATATCCTCATTTGGTTGGTTGAAAGGATAAGACCGAATGAAATCGATAAAGTCATATCAGCGGAAATTCCCGATAATGAACAAGATCCACTGTTACATGAGATTATTAAAAAAAATATGATTCATGGTCCCTGTGGAATATTAAATCCCAATTCTCCATGTATGATTGACGGAAAATGTTCAAAACGCTATCCAAGACAATTTGTTCCAAAAACTATTACTGGAAATGATGGTTATCCACTTTATCGTCGCCGATCCACTGACGAAAATGGAAGGTCGACAATTGTCAAAGTTAATCAACAGTACATTCAAGTTGATAATCGTTGGGTTTGTAATAAATCGCCTCACGATCTATTACCACTCACCTTACTCACCTCTACTTAAACGCCTAAGTCTCTTCTTTCTTTTCACTTGTCGAATACTACAACCTCGTCAGATTCGACCCAAGATCACAACCACCACTGAGCTACTCGCTCTCATAAGCCTGGAATCCGCCACACACGATGAGCCCGTGCTAAGACACCCGATCTTATGAAATCCGATCTAATAACATTTCGGTGCTGAGAAAAGGCAGGATCAGGTTACGAGAAGATGAGACTCTTGGGATTGACTTGCGGTCGAACACGTGACTTTTTGGCACAATAGGAATCACTTGCAGTAAATAACTTGACACTAGTATCGGGGTGGAATATTATTGCAAACACGTGAACCACATGTTTGCAGTAATAATTTGACACCGATATTGAGGACATTATTTATTGCACTTTGAACCTCGGCCATCCGACACTTTTACAATTATTCAAGATATTCTGTTTCCCAGAAACACTTGAATAATTGCTGACCTTTCTGTAATTTATGAAGGATACTTTCCCACGGGAAAGTATATCGCAACGTCAGCGTCTGGCGAGCAGGAGATCGGTACGGTATAAATAGGTCAGGACGACCTGACCTCGGGGCAGTTCTACGATAGCAGTTCGCTAAAAGTATTAAACGAATTCGAAAGATCAGTTAAAGTTAATTAAGCAGTTCTACTTAAGTATTTAGTTATTTCTATAAAAGTTTGTTATTAGTGATCAAATAATATATGTGTTAAAGTAAAATCAGTGTTTGCACTCAACCGAAGGACAAGAAACCTCTTGATTCCTTCCCAGCGTGACAACCCCCAAGGTTGTAACATATTTGGTGGCAGCGGTGGGATCCACGCAGTCAAAAGCTTTGACCCGTATCCCGCTACCCGATCTACGAAGAGCAAACATTAGTACCGTCTCCGGACCAGCGAGACAGGGAAGCCGACGAGAACTACCATCTTCAAAAAATAGCATCAGTACCGTCTCCGGACCAGCGAGACAGGGAAGCCGACGAGAACAACCATCATCAATAAATAACATCAGTACCGTCTCCGGACCAGCGAGACAGGGAAGTTAACATCAAACGGCCACAACAGAAAATCAACAACGAAGCAACATCTCATCTAAATCAACAACACCAGGAGCAACGCAGCTAACAACATCCAGCGGCTACAACAAGGATCTTCAACCCATCGAATAAATTTGTAAGGTTAGTAAAATATTCTTTTACCGGCTACTTCCTGTGCCGCGTCTTCCTTTGAAAAAATATAGAAAGAGATTTTTCGTTTGTTGTCAAATTTTTTATACCGTTAAAAGGTTCTTTCGATTTTGTAAAAATAATTGTGCCGTGTTTTTATCTAAGTTGTGGTAATCTAGTGTCAAGATTCCCACACGAAGTGGTTTCAAATACCGGATGTCCGAAGCCGGAAAATCTGGAACGACTCCCAATACTCCCTTAGTCGACTCGAACGTCACAATTCCAAGCAACACGACTCTCGAAATGTCGTTAACACTTGGAGACGCTCACGCGCTCATTCCTGCTTACGATGGAAACCCTGACGAGCTACATCGATTTCTATCGAGCTGCGTCATTTTCCAGCGTCCCGAACTCCCTGAGAGTCAACGAGCACTCTTTCTGTCTCTTATCAAGACAAAGCTCGTAGGAAAAGCGTACGACGTTATAAAGTATAGCGATGCTGATTCTTGGGACAGGCTCCGTGAACTACTGGAGAAAAACTTCCAAGAAAAGAGAACGCGAACTGCCTTGCAACAAGAAGTTGCAAAACTTGGCCAAAAATCCGGAGAAACCGTAAAGGATTACGTTTCCCGGACTACAAAACTATTAGTCACATTGAACGATGTGACCAAACAGGTCTCCACAGAGCAGACCATCACAGATTTTTTGATTGAGGAAAACAAAGCTCTCGTCAAAAAATCTTTCGAGAAAGGCTTGAAGAATGAGCATCTTCGCCTTCTCGTCAAGATCGCCCATCGCTCGACTCTCGAGGAATCCGCAAACCTGGCACTGTCGGAAGCCGACAGCATAGCTGAGGTCAGCAGACCTCCACCTGCCGGACCCCCTCCTCAAAAGCACTCCGCGATCAAGCGTGAACAAAGTTTCTGCGCTTACTGCAAGCGACCAAACCACCACATCTCGGAGTGCCGAACTCGTTTGTACCATACGAGAAACGAGCGCAGATACGAACAGAGAGCACCCGACGCTTACTCTGCTCCGCAGCGTGTGAACAATTCACATACTAATCAGCCCGCGCAAACTCGCCGTGAGTATCCGGCAGAGGCGAACAATCGCACGGCCCAACAAAGTAGGCCGGAGTACAATCGCCGGCCAAACAATGATCCGCGCTCGGCGAACCATATCAAAAATGGTCGCCCGAGAAACCGGACTAAGCCGGAAAACCCCCCACTAAGTTCGTCGGAAAACTCCTCCCGGCGGGGCGGCGACCAAAGCTCGTCCCGCCTCAATCAAATTCTGGTGTGCGCAGACGTCCATCGGCCGTCCCACCAGAATTCAACAGACACGAACTAAAAGTTCAAGTGTCACACAAGAATATCTTGTTGCGCGTGCCTAATTCACTGTCCCCTTATCAACACAGTACCTTCCTAATAGACACGGGCGCAGAGATATCCTTGCATAAGGCCTCCAAAACACTTGGAGATACCATAGTAGACCAGTCCAAGAAGATAGAAATAACTACCATGGCTGGCAAACAACTACAAACGCTAGGGACAGCTAAAGCTTCCCTCTTTTTCAATGATGTGGCGATAGACCACATTTTTCACATCCTGGGCGGCGAGACTGCCCTTAAGTATGATGGTATACTTGGACACGATTTCCTGATGAAATACCATTGCGAGATTGATTATCCGAATAAGTCTCTAATATTTTATTCGAAACCCCAACAAGAAGGCTCTTCGAAAGAATCAGTAGTTGGGAGCGAAATTCCGCACAAGACGGAATGCCCCAATGATCGTCGAATGAAAGGTGATTCGAAACCCCAACAAGAGGGCTCTT
The DNA here is from genome assembly GCA_963669355.1 of Chorisops tibialis. Lineage (NCBI taxonomy): Eukaryota > Metazoa > Arthropoda > Insecta > Diptera > Stratiomyidae > Chorisops > Chorisops tibialis. The sequence goes on along the minus strand of OY770263.1, from coordinate 70,331,851 downwards.
CGAAAAAATCAGTAGTTGGGAGCAAAATTCCGCACAAGACGGAATGCCCCAATGATCGTCGAGTGAAAGGTGATTCGAAACCCCAACGAGAGGGCTCTTCGAAAAAATCAGTAGTTGGGCGCGAAATTCCGCACAAGACGGAACGCCCCAACTCCAAAAGACGCAAGACAGAGATCTTGGACCAAAGTGAAGAGGAGGACACACACAAAGTGCGCCTGAATACCGCCGGCGAAAATGGAAGAGAGGTTCCGACATCTCAAGAAGATGTACATATACGGATACCTGCACGATCTCGTGCCATGATAGCTCTCTCCCTTGGCAAAAACGGAGACTGGTTCAGCCAGAGCAAGGAGGTGCGTCCGGGAGTTTTTCTTGGCAATGCCATGATTAAGTCCGATCCGTCAGGCTTAACCAAACTTCCTATCCTCAACACCAACGAATTCGAGGTACGAATACCCGAATCCGAGCTGGCCCCTACACTTTTTCATTTACAGGACTACGACGTTCTACACTTGAATCCTGACGAGGATCCCGTGAACGATCGCCTGAAGAAATTAGAGGCCCAGGTCAAGATAGAGCATTGCAATCGAGAAGAGAAAAACTCTATCTCGAAGCTGTGCCGAGAATATAATGACATATTCTATCTGTCTGGCGACCACCTGACTTGCACTAACGCAGTCAGTCACGACATCCCTACGATGTCCGATAAAACGGTTATCAACGTTAAACCGTATAGATTACCGCACGCCCAACGAGGCGAAATAAACCGTCAGATCGAGAAACTGACAGAAGAAGGGATAATTAGCCCTAGCAAAAGCCCGTGGAATTCCCCACTCATACTGGTCCCGAAGAAACCTGACTCAGAAGGCAACAAGCAATGGCGCATGGTCATTGACTTTCGTCGTATTAACGACATAACAGTCGGCGACGCTTATCCTCTACCAAATATTACCGACATCCTAGATCAACTAGGAAAGGCAAAATATTTTAGCACCTTGGACCTAGCGAGTGGATTTCACCAAATCCCCATGTCCAAGGAAGATAAGCAGAAAACAGCCTTCAGTACTCCTTTTGGACATTACGAGTACAACAGAATGCCTTTTGGACTCAAAAGAGCCCCCGCTACTTTCCAACGACTGATGGACTCCGTCCTGGTCGGCATCCAAGGCATCGAATGCTTCGTTTACATGGACGATATAGTCGTCGGTTATGACTTAGCCGATCATAACAAGAAGATAAGAAAAATCTTCGATCGACTTCGTCAGCATTGTCTGAAGCTACAACCAGACAAATGCCACTTCCTAAACAAGCAAATCCAGTATTTAGGGCACTTGGTAAGCGAGAATGGAGTGTCACCCGATCCATCCAAGATGGAAGCAGTAGAGAACTACCCAGTACCAAAAAAAGAGAAGGACATCAAAGCCTTCCTGGGTTTCGTGGGATACTACCGTAGGTTCATACCTAAGTTCGCAGAAATTGCCAAACCACTGACGACTCTTTTGAAGAAAGACGTCAAGTGGAAATGGGACGCCTTTTGTGATGAAGCATTCCACAAACTGAAAGGCAAGCTAATTACGGCTCCCTTACTTCAATACCCGGATTTCGAGAGAGAATTTGTGGTCACCACAGATGCCTCTGACGTAGCCGTTGGAGCCATCCTCTCGCAAGGCAAGATTGGTGAAGATCTTCCCATTTGCTACGCTAGCCGCACCTTGAATCCTGCGGAGCGTAAATATTCGACTATCGAGAAAGAACTGTTGGGTATCATTTACGCAACACAACAGTTCAGACCCTACATATATGGTCGCAAATTCTCGATAGTCACTGATCATAAGCCTCTCACCTGGCTCATGAATCTCAAGGATCCCTCGTCCCGACTTATGCGATGGAGGATCAAGCTTGAAGAGTACGACTATAAAATTGTCTACAAACCTGGTACTCAAAACCAGAATGCCGATGCCCTTAGTCGCATCATTCTCGAGGACACCGTCAAAGAACGAGAGGTCCAAGTCGTTACTCGAAGTCAACAAAAACAAATGACAAATTCAGATCAACCACAATCTCCCGAAAATCCTAACCCCACTAATATCGGTTCCAATCAACCCCAAGCTGTTCTCGTGAAGAACACTTGCCTGCTCGAACAAAAGAATGTCCCCACCCAATTTTTTATTTGCATCGGTGGTTCAATAAACAAAAAGCTACAGAAGCTTTTCCCAAATTTCGAACAACTCCCTAACGGAGCCAAAGATACTGTTGTCTTAGGCAAACGAACTTGTTCAATTTTCAAAGTCAACTTCCTAAACGGAACCGAGATGGACAAAGAGACCCTGAAACACACTCTCGTCCAAATAAAGCAACAACTGGCAAAACAAAAAGAGTCAATCGCACACATAGCGATCCCTGAAAACTCTCACGCCATCTTTTTGAGCTTCAAACTTCTATGCTCGGAAATATTCAGTGACTCCGGGATAGAACCTGTGCTCTACTTGAGCAAAAGGATCGAATTGACCGATCCCCAACACATTACAACCGTTCTACGTGAAAACCACAATTCCCCTCTGGGTGGTCACCAAGGAGAAAACAGAACGATTAGCAAAATAAAACAATCATACTACTGGCCAAATATGACTCAAGAGATCAAAGACTACATTAAAAAATGCCCTTCGTGCCAGTCCAACAAGGTTGCACGAGTAAAGAGAGTTCCCATGAAAATCACTACAACAAGTACTCGACCCTTTGAGAGAATCTACTTGGACATAGTGGGACCCCTACCCGTGAGCTACGAGAACAATCGATACATCTTAACCTTCCAAGATGACCTTACTAAGTTCTCAGAAGCTATCCCCATATCCAATGCCGAAGCCAGTACAGTGGCCCAAAAACTGGTTACCTGCATAATATGCAAGCATGGTATCCCCGAATCTATCCTTACTGACCAAGGAAGTAACTTCTTGAGCTCCCTCTTCAGTAGCATCTGTAAGCTGCTAAAAATACACAAGCTACAGACTACTCCCTATCATCCCCAAACTAACGGCGCACTTGAACGAAGCCATCGTACTCTCGCCGAATACCTACGGCATTACGTGAAACAGGACCCCCTGACTTGGGACACCTGGATTCCATACGCAATGTTCGTATATAACAGCTCAAGCCATAGCAGCACGAAATTTACGCCTCACGAACTCCTATATGGATTCGAAGCTAAAATTCCTAGTGCCCTGAAAAGAGAACCCGAGACGTTGTACAATTATGACAATTATTACAACGAACTCAAAGCCCGACTTCAGCAGAGCCACAGTATTGCTCGGAAAAATCTTATACAGAATAAGAACTCGGCAAAAACTCACTACGATAAAGGCACTTCGGAAAAAGCTCTAGTGCTAGGCGACAAGGTACTCCTCAAAAACCAAGTGAGAGCAAACAAGTTCTCCCCCTTATGGTCAGGACCCTACGAGGTCATCAAGATTAATTCCCCCGAGAACACCTCCATTCAAATCGGCAACAAAGTAAAACAAGTTCATAATAACAACCTCAAACCATTCGTTGAATAAACCTTCCATCCTTCTAAACATCTTCCAACACCCCAACTACCCGTTATATTAACAATAAACTCCCTGTAGCAAAGATTTTTTTTCTCCTTAAAGGAAAAGAAACAGCCATGCCAGTTCCGGAGCAGTACACTCCCATGCCAGAGGCCAGCAGCGCTGACGAGACACCGGCCAACCTTCCAGTGTCGACTAGCTCTATCAGGCTAGCTGACCATTTCAATCCACCAACGGGACGCTTCGATGGCGAGGTACAATGTTACCTGGTGCGCCGCCACTTGCGGAGGATGCCACCTATTCCACCCTATGCCCCGTGCGAACCCCGACCTGAGAGTCCTCCTCCACAAGCTACTCCCCAGTTCCTACCAGAGTATCCGCCGATCCACCCCTTAGGACCGCCCCAGTTCCTACCAGAGTATCCGCCGATCCACCCCTTAGGACCGCCCCAGTTCCTACCTTCAATACCACCACCCCCAAACGGGAACCCCATTCCTATGTCCGTCGACGACGAATCGTCGGACGACGAATCATCGGACGATGATAACGCGTCTATTTATTCTTACGACCCTCCCTCCCCACACATAATAGACGACGACATTATAACAATTTCGGACGACGAAGACGAACCCCCAAACCCTGGTCACCGCTTCCTAGCTGTCCGAAACCTTTACCCCCAATAATAAAAATTGTATATATAAATTGTCAATAAAATATTCTCCTATTCTTTCAAAAAAAAAAGGAACTTTAAATCAATACCGTTATATGTCCTTACTCCCAGTTGGAAGATCTGTTGAGTCCGTCGCCCGAAAGGAAAAGAAAAAAAAAAAATATATGTACACAATATTTTTTTTGGGTTTTTTTTTTTTTAAATTTTCCCGCCTTCGATGCAAACATCGGATCATCGAAAAGGTTCGCCAACCCTGAGCCCTTCGACATAGCGACAGCTCGAAAAGAAATGCCATTAGTTTTGTTGCCGGCCGACGAAAAAGACCGCGTGCGGGAGAAGAGCTGGGGAGATTCTTGAATTGAAATTAAATAACGAAAGAAAATTAAAATAAATGAAAACTAATGAACGATAAATAAATAAAATTGAAATTAAATAACGAAAGAAAATTAAAATAAATGAAAACTAATGAACGATAAATAAATAAAATTGAAACTAAATAACGAAAGAAAATTAAAATAAATGAAAACTAACGAACGATAAATAAATAAAATTGAATTAAATCAGAATCAAAAAAAAAAAATTTAATAACAATGACTGACAGGACTAACGGACGGACGAGTTAAATTAACCAAAAACAAAAGAAAAAACCAAAAAAATTTTAATAAAGCAAAGTGAGAATTCTTGTATTGTTCGAGCCACCATTATGCGGTAAGTTCAGCCTTTTATGATTTCTTTTTTTTTGTGAAAAATGATTTTTTTTTGTATTTGCCCAAAAAAAAAAATAAAAAAAAAAAACATATTTTTTTGTAGTACTGAATATGTGCGATGATTAAAGGCTAAAAGAGCCATTTTCAGAATGAACCCGAGCGCTTAGCTCATTCGCCCCGAACCTCGACATGGGGCCACGACCAAAAATGATTTTTTTTAAGGAAAGTCGTGGCTGAGGTAGGGAGGGCAGAGAGGGCGCTAAAAACCACCTTAGCGCCCTGACACAAATCGCGAAGTCGGCAACTCCATCGCTTCATGGTCTTTCACGACCACTGGGGAAAATTATCCCAATTTTCACCCTAACCCGGAGTAAGCCGACACGAAATTTTTGTTATACAGGCCATGGGTTTTATGGTCTGATTAAGGAACAAGTACCCCCCCACACTGCCGTAGCTAGTCCCGGCCGCCAGCAAGCGTGTCGCTTCCGTTCCTTAGTCAGCCACCAATTCGGAAGTAGGAGGAATTGGCCCTTTCTTGTCCCGACCATTGACGTTTTTCGTTTCCTTTCAGAATTATTTTGGCTTTAAGTCAAAATAATTCGTTCCGCCGGCCTAAATCATAACAAAATGGCGCCCAACGTGGGGCTAGCCAGATCTACGCTAGGAGCACATAGCGTAGCCCGTCAACACGCGCGAGTCGGAAAAATTCCGTGCAAAATCGTTGATGAGCAAAAGGACTAAATTTCGTCGTTCTGCGACAGAATTTTCGCCTGAACGGCAATCACAGTCCATGTGCCAAGCTTTTTTGAGTTTCGTCGGCTAACCATCGGATTGGTTTTGTATGTAGACAATGTGGAACTGACCTATTGACGAACCGTTTGGCAACCCTTAGGCGCCACTCTGTTCCATAGGAAAGGGAAACATTGTCTGCATGCGAAATTGGTTCTATGTTAGTCGACAGGTTTTAGTCTCTCGAATCATTCCACTTTTGGTTCGTAGGCACCCATCTGAGTGCTGGGCATGCCTTGTCTTGGCGGGCGTGTCGTCAGACAGATGGAAAAATGTTTGCGAATCATTGGTGAGTTTGGTGATGGAGACTATTGCCGAAACTTCAGAAAAGTTCCTTAATTCCTTAACTTTCCTTTTAGAGTTCCTCTAACGTAGAGTTTTTTTTTAACGTAGAGATTGATTTTTTTGATATAAAATTTTCATAAGTCTTCGGACAAAAAAATTTTCTTAGAGTTTTTTTTTTTGATGATATTGTATTTGCTTTTCTCCCCAAAATTTTTTTTTTGAAACAGTTTTCTCGCGATCCAGATTTTCCTAGTGAGTCGGGAAAGAGCATGATCGGCTTCGCGATTTGCTGCAGTGAGGGGAGGGGAAAAGAGTGAATGCGTGAGGGTTCATTTTGATCATTCATTAAAGTCAAGTATACATACAATCACCTAATATTCATTCGCTCATTCGTACATTTGTTTTTGCATTCATCTAACATTCACACAAGCATTTATCCGAAAAATTTAAAAATCGATTCATTCATTTATGATCGGAAAATTCATTCGCTCATTTATTCGAAATTTCGTTCGTACATGACGCATTAGTTGATTATATTCGGTCATTTATTATATCGTTCATTCGTTTTTTTTCGCAATACATACATTCAATATTCATGCAATCATTTATCCATAAATTCAGAAGTTCATTCAATAGTAGTTTATTTGAGTAATTATACATACAAACACACAAACATTCGTTTATTCGTTCATTCATACATGCTATTACATTCGTTCCAACATTTACACAATTAATTTACGCTCACTTTTCGAAATTCAATTGATCTTAACATTAAATTCGTTCGCTAAATCATTCGGTATATCGTTCATTCGCTTCGTTAACGCTTACCTTCAATCATTCAACATACATTCGTTCGTAATAATTCCTTTTTACAATCTTAGATTCAGTATTCGATAGTTCATGAATTTTACCTTCTCAGTTGTTCTTTATATACATATCCTTTATCCAGACAGTCAAGAAACCATTCATCGATACGCACAATTAGTCGTGAAAATTTTCCTATTCCAACCACTCGTTTTTTTTTCTCTATTTCTTTCAAACACTTAATCGAATTTTGTCGTTCGCTGCATTAACCTATTTTGAGCATGTCTTTGATTCATTCTCCGAAGGCGAGCGTAGATGTTGTCTGCTCAGCTTGTCAGGAAATTATAGATCCGGTGAAAGAAGTAGTCACCAAATGTAGTCATCGATTCCATAGCCATTGTTTGGAATCATGGATCGTTGACAATCACAATTGTCCGAATTGTCGTGGACATTTGGGTCCTAGAGACTATTGGTCCGTCCTGGGTGTAGAGGGCGCGTCCGCTAAACTAGGCCCAGTGACACGCGGCAAAAAGAAGTCACAGGCCACTAATGCTCAAAAAGTTGGTATGTCGCCTGTGGGGTTAAATTTGGATATGCCACACGAGACAGGAGGCGGACGAGCTTTCTATGCCCCGGACGGATCGATGGTCCCGACGCCCAGTCCATTGACTGAGCCAGACCTGAATTCAATGTTTGCAACAGACACGAGTGAGAGGGAGAAACAAGTGAGATGGTCAGACATCAGAGTTGAACCGCCGGCAGAGTCCATACTAGAGATGCCGTTGGCTATGAATTCACTGAAGATGGATGACTTAGTGCGAATTATACGCTCGGTGTTGCGTGAGGAACAGACTCAGCAACAGCCAAGCATTAACAATATCAACGTAGATTTACCACCACCCTTAAACCGACGTGATGCACTGGACGAACAGGTGCGAACTCGTGGCCGACTGGCCCATGCGACCGCTCAGATTGGCGAACGCAATGGCAACGGCCCAAATTTAAGACACCGCAATCCAGGCAGTCCGATACGCCATTGGAGATTGCGTTTTAATGGAGAAAGCCATTCATTGCGAGCAGAAGAATTGGTCTTCAGGGCCGAAGCTCTTGCAATAGGAGATCTGGGCGGGCGCATGGACCTGTTGGCCCAGAATTTTCATCTGTTGTTGGACGGTCGTCCAAACCAGTGGTATTGGCTCTGGCGGAGATCCAACTTAGAGACCCACTGGACTGATTTACGACTTGCTTTCTTAGAAGCTTGGGGAGAGAGTAGTGACGATTGGGAGGTGCGCAAGCAGATGCTAGGAAGACGTCAGGCACCAAATGAGCCATTCTTGCTTTATGAACAAGACATGACTGTACTCCGCACATTGCTGCCCACTCCTATGTCAGAAAGAGAATTCGTTGGAATCGTTCGAAGTAATTTATTAGCTAGCACGCAACAGCAAATGTGCTTTTACGAAGTACAAAATATGGCTCAGCTACGACATCTTGTGAAGCGTGTAGAGACTGTACGGAAGACTACACGAGCGAATTCTTGGCAATCGAACAGGGTCCACGAAATCATCGAAACCCAAGTGGAAGAGTTAGTAGATCCCGAAGTTGACGAGGTAGCTGGTTTGTCTAAGCCCTTGACCTGTTGGAACTGTGGCAAGGATGGACATGGCTATCGAGAATGTACCGAACCACCTAAAGGCATTTTCTGCTATGGATGTGGAAGGGCGGACGTGGTGAAGCCCAACAGTGTTCATTGCAAGGCGGGAAACGGCCGAAGGGACGAAAGGACAGCGGGTCCCTTTCGTCTGAACACTGTACCCCGATCGTAAGAAGAAGCGTAGTACAGAAACCCCTTTCCGATTCCCCATTTAATTTAGAACTCCCGCATAAAAAAATTTCTACCAACTTTTCGATCCCTTTAATTACCCCTCCAAATTTTACCACTACACCTTCAACATTTTCTGAACCGGATTCCCATCCTTTTAAAGTAAAATCATCCTTACCTATTCCTCGGAATCTTATCACTTCGCAAGTCACTATTCTGAAAAGAGTAAATGATAATACGGAGTTGGCTGTTTCTCGACCTGAAAATGACCTTATCGTACCCGAAAATCTAAGACAACATTCCCGCCATCCTTTCAAGCCTTATCACCTTCGACTAAAAGAGTATATGGAAGCTCGAGAGCGAATTTTTGCACCTACTTCAGTCACTGGCGTTGATCAAGTATCATCACTAGCGGGTGGATTCGGTCGTAGAAAGTCAATCTTACGCCTTCGTATGTTCTGGAGGATGGTGCGTGAAAAAAAGAAAGCGATTCTGTCTACCATCATTACCGAGCCGTTCGATATACGTCCGTACGCCATGGTATCCCTATACGGAGTGGACGTTAAAGGACTCCTCGATAGTGGTGCGAGCATTAGTTGCCTTGGAGCAAATTCCCTACAACGCCTTCAAGATGCACAGGTGAGTTATCGACCAGTCTGTCAAGACGTGAAGACAGCTGATGGTGTTGCACAAAGAGTTTTGGGCACAGTAGTTACCGACATTACCTTTCGTGGTGCTACTAAAGCTATTACCTTATATATTGTGCCGAGCCTATCGCAGGAATTGTACCTTGGGGTAGATTTCTGGCGATCATTTCATCTAGCTCCTAACATCATCAGTGCGGTCGATATTCCCGATACTGCATCGCAACTAATTGCTCAGGATGCCCACCATTTAATGCCCTCAGATGTAAAGAGGTTGGAATTGGCAAAGTCCAAATTTCCATCGTACGAAGAATACGGACTCGGTGTAACCAACGTCGTTGAACATAGTATAGACGTTGGGGATGCTAGTCCCATCAAACAAAGACATTATCCCGTTTCACCTGCGATCCAAAATCTGTTATATGACGAGATCGATCGTATGTTAGCACTTGGCGTTATAGAGACCAGCCAGAGTGCATGGAGTTCACCTGTGGTTCTTGTGAGGAAGCCAGGCAAGGTACGGTTATGCTTGGACTCGCGCAAAGTCAATGATGTGACGAAGAAGGATGCTTATCCATTACCACACATTGACGGTATCTTAAGTCGTTTGCCGCGAGCCAATTTTATAACCAGCCTAGACCTCAAAGATGCCTTTTGGCAGATTCCTCTCGAACAAAAATCTAGAGAATACACAGCGTTTACTATTCCTGGTCGGCCTCTATACCAATACACTCGCATGCCTTTTGGTTTATGCAACGCGCCGCAAAGGATGTGTCGTTTGATGGACAAAGTCATCCCACCCGAGCTGAAGGAGCAGGTATTCGTATATTTGGACGATCTGCTGTTGATTTCTGAGGATTTCGACTCACATCTGACTTTATTGAGCGAAGTCGCAGATTGTATAAGAAAAGCTGGCTTGACGATCAACGTCAGCAAGAGCAGGTTTTGTTTGAGAGAAGTGAAGTATCTCGGATACATCGTTGGAGATGGAGGCTTGAAGACAGACCCGAACAAAGTCTCAGCCATAGTCGATTACCCTTCGCCAAAGTCCGCACGTCAAGTTCGACGCTTTCTTGGTATGGCAGGCTGGTATAGACGATTCGTCCCCAACTTTGCTGCTACCGTATCACCGATCTCAGACACTCTAAAGAAGTCCAACCAGTTTGCTTGGACTACAGAGGCACAAACTTCCTTCCTAGTAGTGAAAGACTTGCTGACGAAAGCCCCCGTTTTGATCAACCCAGATTTCAAGAGGCCTTTCGTAATACAATGCGATGCTAGTAAGTCAGGGGTGGGTAGCGTTCTCTTTCAGGAAAACGACGACGGATCAGAATCTCCAGTAGCGTATATGTCACAGAAGCTCACTTCCGCTCAACGCAACTATAGTGTAACCGAACTCGAGTGTTATGCAGCTGTGTTGAGCGTGAAAAAATTTCGAGCCTATGTAGAAGGGACTGCGTTCAAAGTCATCACGGATCATGCAAGTCTCAAATGGCTTATGTCGCAGAAAGACCTACAAGGACGGTTAGCGAGGTGGAGTCTGAAACTTCAAGGTTTCGACTTCGTAATCGAGCACCGACGAGGGAGCTTGAACGTTGTACCCGATGCCCTCTCTCGCGTATACGAAGAGGGACTAAATGCGCTGATCGACGTGGCACCGATCGTGGACATGAATTCTCCAGAATTCTCTGGCAAAGAATACAAAGAATTGGTGTCCACGGTTGATGCGAACGCCGATCGGCTTCCTGACGTATGCGTGAGGGATGGTTTCGTGTATAAGCGGACAGAGCCTCACGTCGGTGACCCGATTGCGGAGGACAGGGCCTGGAAGCTATGGATTCCATCAAGCCTTACGTCAACTGCGATTGCTCAGGCGCACGAAGCAGACACTACGGTCCATGGTGGTTACGCTAAAACGCTAGAGCGAGTCAGACGATTTTTGTATTGGCCCGGGATGGCTACACAAGTACGCACCTACGTTCTGGCGTGCGACACTTGTAAAGAGACAAAGTCCCCGAACAGACCTCTACGAGCGCCTATGGGAGAACCGTTCCGGACAGATCAGCCATTCCAACACCTTTACATCGACGTATTGGGACCATATCCACGTACCAAACGGGGTAAAATCGCCATTCTTATCGTCTTGGACCATTTCACCAAATTCCCCCTTTTACACCCCTTGGGGAGAATTACTGCTGAAGAAATCACTAAATATCTGGAGGGGCAGGTCTTCCACACGTTTGGGACACCTGAGACGATCCTCTCCGATAATGGCTCTCAATTTAAGTCAAAAGTGTTTAACTCTATGCTAGATAAATACGGAGTTCAACACCTGTACACCCCGAGCTACTCACCGCAAGCAAATGCATCGGAACGTGTCAATCAGTCCATCCTAGCCGGAATTCGAACATTCATCACTGATGACCAAACACGATGGGATGAGAGTCTAAGCAAAATAGGATGTGCCCTTCGGAGCTCACTCCACCAAGCCACTGGATTTTCTCCTTATCAGGTTTTGTTTGGGAATCATATGATGTTACACGGTAAGGACTACGAACTGCTGAAGCGTTTGCGAGCGTTGGGTGAGTCAAATGTACAGCTTCGACCTCGAGAGGGAATTCCTATCGTGAGACAGCTTGCACAGACGAAAATAAGGGTCGCACATGAGGACAGTAGCAGGCGTTATAATCTGCGTGCTGCTCAAGCACAATTTCGTGTAGGACAAGAAGTATTCCGAAGAAACTTTTCCTTGTCCACAGCCGCGCAGAATTATAATGCTAAGCTGGCGAAAAAGTTTCTCAAGTGCAGGATTCGTCGTGTGCTTGGCAACTCACGATACGAATTGGAGGATTTAGGAGGCAAACGTGTGGGAGTCTACCACTCCAAAGATCTCCGGCAGTGATTCTTGGAATACACCACTTATTGCCCGGCTCTCAGTCGTGAGCACGAGACACCTAGCGACGGCTTTTCTTAGTCGATTCGGCGCTGGAAATCAACGGCGAACCGCCTATGTTGTTGAGTCCGTCGCCCGAAAGGAAAAGAAAAAAAAAAATATATGTACACAATATTTTTTTTGGGTTTTTTTTTTTTTAAATTTTCCCGCCTTCGATGCAAACATCGGATCATCGAAAAGGTTCGCCAACCCTGAGCCCTTCGACATAGCGACAGCTCGAAAAGAAATGCCATTAGTTTTGTTGCCGGCCGACGAAAAAGACCGCGTGCGGGAGAAGAGCTGGGGAGATTCTTGAATTGAAATTAAATAACGAAAGAAAATTAAAATAAATGAAAACTAATGAACGATAAATAAATAAAATTGAAATTAAATAACGAAAGAAAATTAAAATAAATGAAAACTAATGAACGATAAATAAATAAAATTGAAACTAAATAACGAAAGAAAATTAAAATAAATGAAAACTAACGAACGATAAATAAATAAAATTGAATTAAATCAGAATCAAAAAAAAAAAATTTAATAACAATGACTGACAGGACTAACGGACGGACGAGTTAAATTAACCAAAAACAAAAGAAAAAACCAAAAAAATTTTAATAAAGCAAAGTGAGAATTCTTGTATTGTTCGAGCCACCATTATGCGGTAAGTTCAGCCTTTTATGATTTCTTTTTTTTTGTGAAAAATGATTTTTTTTTGTATTTGCCCAAAAAAAAAAATAAAAAAAAAAAACATATTTTTTTGTAGTACTGAATATGTGCGATGATTAAAGGCTAAAAGAGCCATTTTCAGAATGAACCCGAGCGCTTAGCTCATTCGCCCCGAACCTCGACATGGGGCCACGACCAAAAATGATTTTTTTTAAGGAAAGTCGTGGCTGAGGTAGGGAGGGCAGAGAGGGCGCTAAAAACCACCTTAGCGCCCTGACACAAATCGCGAAGTCGGCAACTCCATCGCTTCATGGTCTTTCACGACCACTGGGGAAAATTATCCCAATTTTCACCCTAACCCGGAGTAAGCCGACACGAAATTTTTGTTATACAGGCCATGGGTTTTATGGTCTGATTAAGGAACAAGTACCCCCCCACACTGCCGTAGCTAGTCCCGGCCGCCAGCAAGCGTGTCGCTTCCGTTCCTTAGTCAGCCACCAATTCGGAAGTAGGAGGAATTGGCCCTTTCTTGTCCCGACCATTGACGTTTTTCGTTTCCTTTCAGAATTATTTTGGCTTTAAGTCAAAATAATTCGTTCCGCCGGCCTAAATCATAACAGATCCCACAAGTAAAAGGTACGACTTTTCCCTTACAGACCACCCATCATGAAAACTTTGGTCACATACCTTCTCATCACTTTTGGAGCCACTTGCCTAGCAGACAATGAAAACGGTGTAACAATCAACAGACTTTCTAACAATCCAGGACTGTACTTCGACGAAATGGGTGAAGTTAAGGTCTTCAATAATTATTGGAAGATTATCACCTACTTCGATCTGGACCTATTTTACGCAGAGTATTCACACCTCAAACAAGTTATATCCCTTTTAAAAAATACGTGTGACGAACATCGAGAGAGATACGGCGGAATCGCGATACACCCCTGCGAAACAGAAGTAACCGAAATACAAAAACTAATGACTGATGTGGAGCTACATGGAGAAATACTGATAGCCCCAAAGCCTCGGGCGAAGAGATTCGTGCCCTTAGGATTCATAGGCGCTATCCAAAAAGCACTCTTCGGTACTCTCACAGAAGATGATGGAATCTACTACGATAAGATTATCCAAGAAACAAAAGGGGACAATAAAAATTTACTACAGCTTATGAAGGCTCAAACAACCCTGCTTGACAACACACTTAATGTGTTCAACAAAACTCAGGCGGAAATCCAAGGTAACTTCTTATCTATAAAGAATAAGCTAGATCAACATGACGCCCTATTCAACGAAACAGAGCAAAAACTCTTTTTGCAAACTTTTAACCTAAACTTCGGAGCAATATTCCTCCAGGTATCGCTAGAGTTGATCCGTCACCAGAACGTGCAGCAAAGATTCACCGCCCTCCTCCTAGATACGACCCATGGAAAACCAAGTCCCTACATCCTGAGTCCCTTACAATTGGAGTCAACGATTAGTGAAATCAGGAAACACCTCAAGAATGGACTAGAGTTACCCCTTGACTCGAAAGACTACGATCAAACTCAGATCTACAAATGTAGCGAAATGTCTGCCTTGAAAACGGACTCAAGAATAATTATCGAGACTAAGATACCGTTAGCCCATAGTACCCCGTTTCAGCTGTTTAAACTAACCCCTTTCCCATTCACAAATCAAAACAACTTCGTCTATATAGAACCCTCCTCCGAATATATCGCCATAGATATAAATCGCGACCAATACATTCAGATGGAAACCCACGATTTCCATCACTGCCAGAAAAACCTAGGCAGGAAATACCTATGCCAGCTACGTTTCCCTATTTATAATACCTACTCTGGAAACAGTATCTGCGAGGTAGAGTTATTAAAACATTCGAACGTGGTGCCACTGAGTTGCAAATTCAAAACAATGCATCCTACAAAGTTATGGTTGCAGTTAACTGAGCCCAACACGTGGCTCTTCTCCTTAGATTCCCCAGCGCAAGTCGACATAGTCTGCGACCACCGCTTACAAACCGAAATCCTTTCCGGGAACGGAATAATCAACATAGAAAATAAATGTCACATCAGAAGCGAAGGATTGAAGCTCTACTCGACCTCCACTGATAGTTCGACTCTAAATGAAGATTATTCCCCTATGCTAAACCTAACCAAACAACTTAGCAATTTAATCAAAAGGAATCCTACGACCCCTCTTTCAAAAGCATTGTCTATTAGCCACTACGACACGAAGGTCTTGGAAAGACTAAGCGCACAATTAAAAACACAAAAAGGAAAAGAAGACACGTTTAAATTTTCACGTATTAACCCACATGACGTGCATCATTATTCCGTCATTTATATAATTATCTTAATTATACTTTCCGGAATGATAATACACTTTAGAAAAAGAATCTTTAGCCGTTGTTTAAAGAAAAATGTAACGCATACAGAACCGGTCTCCGAACCAGGTACATCTACGACCGAAACAAGCACAGAAATACCGGGTAAACCAATATATCTGACCCGCATAATGAATTTGTAAACAACGCAAATCAAATTCTATATATATATTAATATAAATTTTCAATAATAGTAATCAAAAATCATATACCGTATATAGTACTATAAATTTTTTTTAATAACATTAATAACCAAAAGTTAATGAATTTGTAAATAACGCAAATCATATTCTATATATATTAATATAAATTTTTAATAATATCAATCAAAAATAATATATCATTCTTTTTAAATATATACATTTTTACTAATGAAAAATCATATACAATATATAGTACTATAAATTTTTAATAATATTAATAATCATCAATAACGAAATAATCATGTATTGTTAAAACCTATTTTTAACCAAAATTCAATAGCTTCTACCTATTATAATCTTTATTAATTAAGAAATTTTCATACATACAAATTATAATACTTACCTCTAAGAGTTTCTAAAATGTGTCCACCTATGTAAGGCACATCCATAAAAATAAGAAGACACTGCCAAAACAATGTAAAACTATTGTAAACCGATTCCCTCTTCGCTAGACGCTCCGAGTTCAAAAATCGACGCGATATCCAACTTCAGAAAATACTACGATGTACGTATTTTCTTCTCATTAGGGGGATGGAATGTAATAAATCGCCTCACGATCTATTACCACTCACCTTACTCACCTCTACTTAAACGCCTAAGTCTCTTCTTTCTTTTCACTTGTCGAATACTACAACCTCGTCAGATTCGACCCAAGATCACAACCACCACTGAGCTACTCGCTCTCATAAGCCTGGAATCCGCCACACACGA
This sequence comes from Chorisops tibialis, assembly GCA_963669355.1. Lineage (NCBI taxonomy): Eukaryota > Metazoa > Arthropoda > Insecta > Diptera > Stratiomyidae > Chorisops > Chorisops tibialis. The sequence goes on along the minus strand of OY770263.1, from coordinate 70,315,687 downwards.
TGAGCCCGTGCTAAGACACCCGATCTTATGAAATCCGATCTAATAACATTTCGGTGCTGAGAAAAGGCAAGATCAGGTTACGAGAAGATGAGACTCTTGGGATTGACTTGCGGTCGAACACGTGACTTTTTGGCACAATAGGAATCACTTGCAGTAAATAACTTGACACTAGTATCGGGGTGGAATATTATTGCAAACACGTGAACCACATGTTTGCAGTAATAATTTGACACCGATATTGAGGACATTATTTATTGCACTTTGAACCTCGGCCATCCGACACTTTTACAATTATTCAAGATATTCTGTTTCCCAGAAACACTTGAATAATTGCTGACCTTTCTGTAATTTATGAAGGATACTTTCCCACGGGAAAGTATATCGCAACGTCAGCGTCTGGCGAGCAGGAGATCGGTACGGTATAAATAGGTCAGGACGACCTGACCTCGGGGCAGTTCTACGATAGCAGTTCGCTAAAAGTATTAAACGAATTCGAAAGATCAGTTAAAGTTAATTAAGCAGTTCTACTTAAGTATTTAGTTATTTCTATAAAAGTTTGTTATTAGTGATCAAATAATATATGTGTTAAAGTAAAATCAGTGTTTGCACTCAACCGAAGGACAAGAAACCTCTTGATTCCTTCCCAGCGTGACAACCCCCAAGGTTGTAACAGGTTGTTCCATGGGCAGTCGTTAAGTGTTTGTGGCATCAATCTAGAAAATCCATGTTTTTCACATGGTCAGTTGTATGTCGCCTGTTCCCGTGTCGGAAAGCCATCAACATTATTTACATATGCGCAAGAAAATAAAACTAACAATGTTGTGTATCAAAAAGCGTTACAATAAACATTATTTTTTCGAAATATTTAATTTTTTTAATATTTTTTCCAGTTCGGTTTTAATATTCAGTTACGACAGGACAATGTCTGTCAGGTCAGCTAGTGTTAAAATAAAAGAAAGGACAGAACTTATTGTTGTATTCTAAAATTCTGTCTTACACCGTCAATAACAAAACTTTTTTAACATAACCTTTTCCCAAGAGTTTTTCATAACAATGGGTACCGCGTGTAAGGCCTGTAACGAGACATAAGAACTTTTTCACGTTAAATACAGTGCTTTGAAAAAGGAAACAGACTTTTAAAAAATTAGGTCAAAGGCGTGACCAGTGGAAGTGTAAGGACTGTAAACTCGCATTACAATTGGGCGAGACAAGTATAACCACAAATCGAATGGATGAAAACGATAGTGCAGTGTTAAACAATTTTAGAAGGGAAATGAACATTTTTAAAAAGAAAATAAAATCTGAATTGTGTTGTGTATCCCACTATGTACCGTTGAGTAGTATTAGAATTGTGTAGCCGACTGTAAAGTAAAAAAGGTGACACGTCACTTGCAGTAAAGTATGGCTGACGGACGGTCACGTTTTGCTAATAAAGTGTCATTATTTAAAAACTATAACAAAGTATCGTTATTTTAAAAACATAACAAAGTGGCGACGAGGATAAAGAGCAAACGAATTAAAAAAGCCGTGAACAGTGTAAAAAAAAAGGCCGTGCGCAAAGTCGTGAAAATTTTCGTGTGTAAAAAAATTCGGATTATTCAAACAGCTCCGTCGTCGAGCTGCTGTTCTCAGTTCACGACATTTTGTTACGACTTGTGCAAATAAGAAACTGCGAAAAAGCCGATTTTTTTTCATTTTGTCTCATCTAAAAAAAACTCATTGCAGGTTATAAAAAAATGTGTGTGTTAAAAACGAAATCATGGCAAACCTAATCGGAAGGATTGAGCCTGTACCATTCGTATAATTGCACAAAGTTAAGCAACCAGTACGTGCCATTCCTCAGATTGCACATGCCATCGTATTATTGAATGCAAATGTCAGTGGCCTACGTACAAGGTAATAAATGCGAAGGTGCATTTATTAACGTGCGTGGGTAAATGACTAAAATAATTCGATGATATTTATTCTTTACGCTGATGAGACACATTTCCAAAGTTCAAGCATACTTGGACTTTGGCGTATGCTCATCAGCAACAAATATGCAATCTATGCAATTATAGTTAAGAAATTTTGTATATAATTAGGATTAAGTCTTGTAAATATCGTAGTTCAATAAAGCTTCTAAAGCGAGAACTGCCTTTTGTTATAACCTAACAGAGCCTTTTGTGCCAGGAAGTAATTTTCGGGCGTAAATAAATTGGAATAAGACATAAAAACTCCACTTTTCATATCAATTGTCGGCGCAGAAATTTATGAAGTCCGAATGTCGTTAAAGGTCCCGAGTTATATGATCAGCATCATATTTCGATCATAACGTAGTGTTACATCAAAAAAAGCGAGATGGCGTTGGTCGCAGTGGAAGTATAGCGTGGCAGTACTCTACTCGGTCCATCGAACTACGAGATGTAAGGATCGTGCTAATGGACTATAAAAAGAAGGACAGAGAGAGAAGCTCTTCCTGTTCTCACATGGCTTGATGGCGACACGCGTCCTTACTTATAGTTACTAAATTTAATTCCTGTAATATTTGAATGTATATTTAAAAAGAGAATCTCGTGGAAGTTAATAAATGTGTCCTTACAATTAATAAAGCAATTGTTTCGCTTTAGAAGAAGTAGAATGGTGATGGGGAAGAACTTTATACGTGCGGCAATAGGCGATGCATCTCAGTGTGCTGGTATCGTTGTTACTTCTTGTGCGCGAATGGCGTAATAAACCGTGTATAATACTAGACCATACTATTCTTTTATTTAAATAACCCGTAACAAGTCAGAAGTGGAATTGAGTAACTGCGTGCGAGCGTTGTGAAAAAGGAAAACGTGTTCTGTGTGTGCGTGTTAAATTACTCAGTGTTGTTCGGCGAAAACTGGAGGTACATTCCCATGTAAGTGATAGAGGTTGTATATCGTATCGTGAAATAGAAACGCGAAATTGTCGGGCGTAAATTCACGTGAAATTTCAGGCGGCCGGAACATTAGAAAATTGTGGCGCATTTTGCCAAGGGCAAATTCGGCGTGGTCGCACGTGCATCAACCTGTCGGCGTCGGTTGTATAGGTGTGTGCGGAAGAAGGTGCTGCGCACATACACAGTAACGAGTGTGCGTGACTTGGCGCGAAGTGTAAGAAAAGGGCCGCAGCATACTAGTGTCGGACGTTTATATTACATTCACGTTTGGTCGGGCGTTTGTATTACATACACGTTTGGTCGGGCGTTTGTATTACATACACGTTCGATGAAACACGAAGTACACAAGAAAAAACACGACAGGTTCAGAATGGCGACTGACAGAGGCGGAGAGTCATCGGATAACGATGTCGTTTCAGAGCTCGAAGCGTTCGAGAATTAGGCACACAGACGTTCTCTCGGAATCGAGGTTTTCGAGCGATAACAAATACTTGTGCCAGTACGCTTGTGCCAGTATTAATTATTTCTTATGGTGTTGCTGCGGTTCAGAAACGGTATTAGTCCTGATTGATTGTTGCGAAATCGAAATGTGATAGACGTTCGTTGCTGTTTGTTGTTACTGCAGAAACCAAATTATAACGATATGAAGAACACCAAAAAAAAACATGTATTTAAGGGCAAAAATAGCTCAAAATACCATTGCGTTCAGAAAAATTCACAATGACTGGACCCGAGAGACCGAAAAAATTCCTGAATTTTTCAGCAGCCTCTATCATCATGCAATTATTACTCTTTGTTAACGGTTATTGTGGTCCTTCTTCTTCTACAATGGCGCTACAGCCCAAATCGGACCTTGGCCTCCTGACATTCAGGTTCCTTAACATTTTTCATTAGTTATTGTGGAAGGGTTGTTAGCCCTTCGCACAACCCTCTTTCTACGAATTTTACATTTTCGTAGATTGAGGTGACCAAGGTATATCCATGCAGGCAATGTGCTGGAATTATATATTGCACCGACCGGGATTTGAACTCACGATCTTCGCATTACAATACCAACACGCTACCCACTAGGCTACACCCTAGCTTGTGGTCCTGATAAGGAACAATTTCGAATGGAGTTGATTAATTGCGCACGTTAACCGCGAATACGTGGAGCCAATTCAATAATAACTTCCGGCTTCATTGCTGCCTTTAAAAAGTTCTTTCTTCGTTTATCTCTGTCCGATTATCTCGCTTTGGCAATCCAAAGTCTTCACGAGCTGAACTACAATCTCCCAATCTGTCTTTCGATCCCGTGACACCATCACACCCACTAAGTCCCTTCCAGTTTATTCCATGCTAAGAAATCCTAGATTTGCCACATCGGTTTTATCGCTAATGAGGCGAATAAAGTTAATATCTTAGATTAGCCGCATCAAAAGACTATGAATTCCGTCAGCGAAATAATAGCAGCTAATAATCACCCAAACTCGATCATATCGCACCGATGTATAAAATGTGACCGATACCAATGCTTTCTACATCTCAAGCTGGGCAGAACTGACGTAGCGGCCATCTTGAATGACTCCAACGGGTGTGACGTCATGGATTTTTCCATTCCAAAGGACCACCTGTATTACTTTTGACGAACTTGTCGTAAAAACACGATTTACCGAAAACAACACGAAAGCGCAATTAAATCAAATTAAGCACGGAAATATTACGCGAGTGCACACTTTTTCGCAATAACTAAAATTTTACAATTTTCTGTGTGAAAATTAACCGGGGAACTCTGCACAATATGAGTGACAGATTTTCTTCGGTGTGAGAAGCCGAGATTTAACTTTGATCGCACTTTTTTCAATTAAAAATCTTTTGCACTGATATCAACGAGTAATAATTACATGCCGAGCACTATTATCAAAGTACCTTAGAAAGCTGAACTATCTTTAACACTGCATTTAAGAATAAACGCGATTCTTACGAAGCCCGCCGTGTCTGCTCCATACAAAAGCGAGCGAATTTGTATGGAACTGTCATGTTTGTTATGACTCCAACGTGTGGTTGTTGGATTCAGTTACTCGGCCTTCTACTATAGAAGGCATTGCCGATACTCAATTTGAGAGATTAGGCGATCCACACGCCTGTTTTCATGGAAAGAATGATTTTGCTTGGATCTGCGGATGTATCGCTTACATTGGAGAGGACTTCTTTGAATAACAAAAAAAAAAGGGATAAGGACAACAAACCAAAATAAAAGAACAGTATACTTTCTTGCCTTCTCTTTGAGCCCCACGACGACCGTCCACGATTTGTTTCATGTTATATTTGCCGATAGTTCCCACGATGCAACATTGATTTGAATATTCCTTCGAAGATAATCTTCTGCCAATTTTCTATATATCCCATTTTAGTATTGTGTATTTTGTAATAAGTACAAGGAAGACTTGAGAACGCGAGCCAAACAAAGGCACTTTCGTTTGACAGACCGCATACGACAAGAATTAACAGCTGTTGCAATCGATTGTGAACTGAATCGCCGCCATCCTCTTATAAACAGGCCTGGTTTTTGCTAGTTGTCGGACCGAAACAATTTCAAGCAAAATCTAAAAACTCGAGTTTTGACAATATTAAATTCTGCATCATTCATCATTGTCCAAGGTTATAAATGCACCTTCAAAAGAGAACACAGGAAATTTTGTGCTGTTAATGCAAATGCTGTTTGAAATGTGTTCTGAAAATATCATCGATGAAAAATAGAGGGTTTCAATGTGATTGGTAACGAACAAACGTTACATCCACTGCCACTGTCGCTTTTAAATTCCAATGCCTGCCTTGCAGCTTTCCTGCTGATGATTCGACAGTGCACTTTAGCATGCGACTGATCTGTGTCTAGCACGAGGTGTTTTTTTATGTTCCTTTAATTTTAAATGGAACTCAGCGAAATGCTTGTAATACCCATGAAATTGGCCTGAATTTGAAGATAGAATTTTATGACATAAATGTTGGAGTGTGATTTCGGGGATTCGTATTCGCCCTTCGAGTTAAACACGTTTTAAAATCTTCAATAACACGGGTTCTTGTGAAGTCATTGCACCTGTTCCTTGCTATTATTAATTAATTCTATGTCGCACAGAAGCACTTTACGTGGTGCTTCTACTTTCGGAATTATACCATAAAACAAAAATTTCAGGCCACTTGTAATGGACGGAATAGCAAATGCAGCCTTCGGATGTGTCGAGGAGATCTTGGGTGTAATTAAAACACACTATGAACGTAAGTTGAGATGTCCATAAAAATGTGCGCTCGGTCCGGAAAAGCGACACTAAGTAAGCGAAAAAAACCCAATGGAAATCAATTTCTCCCCTAGATATCCAAGAGGAATTGTCGGCCGCAAAAGCGGAGATCCAGCGGCTGACTACAAAAAACCAAAGTCTGGAGAATGATCTTGACCAGGCTAAATCGGAATGTCAAATCGTAGTACTCAACGAATCAATGCTGCCAAAGGGAAGAAAAACTGACAGTCCCGACCTATTCACTTGACGACGACGACGCAATGTTGAACGCTGCGCAATATCGCATCACAGGGAGAGAGCCGCAAACTGAAAGCTGTGTAATGTCGGCTCCATCTCCTACTACCATCGACCAGACAAATGAAAAATAGAAGGAGTGTTTTGATTTTGTAAATTTTAGTCATTTCTGTATTAAATGAAAAATGAAATGAACAATGATAGGAGTGTTTTTTTTTTAAATTAGAGCCATTTTCAGATAAGATTCACCGAACCGGTGAGTGCTCTTGTTCCACCGTTCAGTGGGTGTGGACCTGTGACAGGTTTTTGGCGAAACCCATATTGTTTGCCGTCAGTAATATCATTACACTTCTTCTAAGGAGGAGTTTAGCGCGGTATACGTTGGAGGTTTACAGTTCGTTGATGGTAAAGAATAGTTGGCAGCGAATTGTGCTGACAAGGTGTTTGCTCTCATGTTATGATTCGTTGTAGATTTATGATGGAAGTGATGATGCACATCTACCTTCGATGGAACGAGCGAAAGACCATAACCTTTTGCTACTACTAGTGTGTGCCCGAAGGAAGTCATTTAGGACCTCTTCTGCTAATAATATTTGTAATTAATATCGGAAAGGTAATCTCTCATGTGTCTTTATCAATATTTTCTGAAGTTGTAAGATGTGTGCCTCTGTTTCAAGTTTTTCTGCCTGCTTGCTTTTGCAAGCAGAAATTGAAGCCCTAGTTAAATGGTATAGAAATAATAATCTGCATTTCAATCCTTCTAAATGTAAAAATATTTGTTTTCACCGCCTCCTTACACCATTCCCTTTCACTAATAATATTCTATCATCGGTTTCACCGGGAAAATGAAATGCCGTCTAATAATTCTAGGTGGTCACCAAACTCTAGAAGCTGCACGGTTCAACATATTACTAGTGTCAAGTTCGTGAAGAACAAAATTGAAATTCGACAGAAACTTCCCGCGTTTAGGTGAAACTAGAGTTATACCGGTTAGGCTCCGTGCTATACCAATAATATTTTTACCCTTTGGTAGTATCAGCCTCGCCAGGGATTTAGTCGGTGATGGTTTGTGGATCCCCCTGGAAAAACGAATATTTTTTAATATTTAGCTACCGAAATGTACAATCTACAATTTTCTATGCATTTTTTTATGACACGTAATAAACCAATAAAATATATCGAGCTGAAATTGTGCACGACATTTTTACTTAAAATTGTGAGTAAGACCGAAAACGGTTGGATGATTACACTCACTCCTTCCTTCTACTCCCTCCCACGTAATCCGGCACAATTTCACAACTTCACAGGAATGAATTCCTCTCATCCGCAATTTAAGTAATGTCCAAAGCATGATGTTCTTAGGTATCTCTGAAAATGTCATTACCTAGGCACCTCTCCATCTACCCCCTCCCATACAAATATCTGTGTAATAAAATCAAGAAAAACATTTCTCCTTCGAATATATGAGAGCTATCGACTTTGAAATTGAATCAAAGCATGGTGATAAGGATGATGATAAGCAGTTTTTAAATCATCTTAAACACTTCCACCTCCCACACAAACGCTTTACGCCCAAACATAATTCTATTATGTTTTTTATGTGTTTTATGTCGAAATTTAATTTTTTGGTAATTCATGCTAATAACTAAACTGTATATGTAATGTTAACAATAAATAAAAAATGAAAATAATGTATTTTGTTAGTTATGGACAATTGCCGAAACATGGAAACTGAGCCAGGATCAAGGAGATGTGGCGTTACCGCTAACGTTGACGGGGCAGGGCGGAAGCGGTGCACAAAGCCGCCGTTACCTAAGATCGCTGTCGCAGCACTTACGACGGCTTTCAGCGGCTGCCGCCATCCCTCGTCCACAGCCAAAAAACAATTGGCTCGGGAAGGTGGAATAAGCGTGGATCAGGTAAGGCAGAGAAAACAATAGTTATGTTTAGAAATGGTGAGCAAGTTTTCTGTCTTTTGAAGGTTGCGAATTGATTCAAAGACCAGAGGAGAAGGGAAAAAAAATCCAAAAAACCACAAAGACTCGAGATACCTCCTAGAAAGGCTCGAAACGTTGGCGCCGTACGGGCTCACCTTCCAGTCGCAGCGCTGAGGCAGGCTTTTGAGAGCGACAGGTACCCCTCACATGCGGTCAAAAGCAAAATCGCGAGTGATGCAGGAGTCAACATCGACAAGGTTCTTGATATAACAGCAACACAGTTGCAGCAGTAATGACTCTTATTTTTTCCCCAAGGTTAACCGGTGGATGATAAACGCTAGGAGGCGGCTTATGAACAAAAAAGGACCGAATGGTCGGATTCGGAATGAGGAGGACCTCAACCAAGATGAACAAATCGACCTCCACTTGCATTCTGTCTGTTCGACAGGGCTCAACAAGTCGTCGGACGAAACAGGAGGGCCGGAAATGCAGGAGGATCTCAACCAAGATGAACAAATCGACTTCCACTTGCATTCCATCGGTTCGACAGGGCTCAACGAGTCGTCGGACGAAACAGGAGGGCCTGAAGTGCAGGAGGATCTCAACCAAGATGAACAAATCGACTTCCACTTGCATTCCGTCGGTTCGACAGGGCTCAACGAGTCGGCGGACGAAACAGGAGGGCTGGAAGTGCAGGAGGATCTCAACCAAGATGAACAAATCGACTTCCACTTGCATTCCGTCGGTTCGACAGGGCTCAACGAGTCGGCGGACGAAACAGGAGGGCTGGAAGTGCAGGAGGATCTCAAGCAAGATGAACAAATCAACTTCCATTTGCATTCCGTCGGTTCGACAGGGCTCAACGAGTCGTCGGACGAAACAGGGCCGGAAGTGCCAAAGGAGCCAGCAGCACACACGCAAGGTGAGGACGGCATGGAGGAAACACCACAGAACAACGGCAACAGCAACATCCTCCTAGACCCATTCGAGACCTTCTGCTTGAATTTATCGAGTCCGGCAGATGATGTCACCGAGCCTGCTGCCATCGAGGAAGGAACAGATGGGTCTCCATATGAGGACAGCAGCGACGACAACCTTCTGGGCCCCTCTGAGGCCTCCGAGACTGATGAGGACAACGAGGCGGAACTGCGGGGGTTGCGGCTTCTCAGAGACGCGGAACACGCCGGAACGAATCGCTCCAGTTTGTGCACCCTCATCCTAGCGGAGGGAAAATCAGGGATGTTGTTCGTTAGAACTGCAATAGACAGAGCAGAAGCTCGGGACGTCTTTGGAGTTCTTGGCCTTCAGGGTAAGCCGCCTAATCCCGCTAGTAAGGGTTTCGCCCTAAACAGACCAAACAGGATTGTGGAACAAATAGAGACAGTTCTTGGTTTGCAGCGAAACTCGCGACGACTGAGGTACGGAAAAGTTCTCATGTGGCTGGACTCCGACCTCGACGGAGGCCACATGAGAGGCCTGATCGCCAATCTCTTTAGACTTAAGTGGACGCGCCTCTTCACCACTGAATCATTTTTGGGGTTCATAAAGACCCCCTTCGCAATTGCGAAGAGGGGAGCTGAAAAAATCGAGTTCTACACCGATACCGAACTGGCGCTGTGGAAAGCAGAAACGCCCAATTCGCACGAATATGCGACAACAGTGATATCATCTCTATGCCATTCCAGCCAGGAGGACGCTGGTGAATTTATGCAGAACATAGACAGATATCGCGTGGAATTCACGTAGGAGAACCTATTCAATTGTTGAAGGGTGAAAAACTTGCTTCATCCAGTAGACTGATCAGTTTGGCACCATATCTCGACGATAAGGACATTTTGCGAGCTCGAGGCCGACTCAAGAATGCAGAACTGGATAATAGTCAAATTTATCCGATCCTTTTGCCGAAGGACAGTTCACTTACCAGGCTCATAGTACAACAGGCTCATCAAGATACATTACATGGCGGTATTCAATCAATGCTACAAACGTTACGTCAAAAATACTGGATTATGCATGCACGTAGTGTTGTTAAACAATGCATTCATGGCTGCACAACATGCAAACGAAATCAACATTCAATGGCAAGTCAACAAATGGCAGCACTACCTCGTTCGAGAGTTTTGGCAGCTCCACCCTTTTCATCAACAGGAGTCGACTATTGTGGACCATTCGAAATTCGCATTGGTTCAAAGAACGTTCGCACCGTGAAGAAAACTTACGTGGCAATTTTCGTATGCATGGCGACAAAGGCTGTGCATATAGAACTGGCAGAAGACTTGTCAGCTGGGGCGCTCATCAATGTGTACACGCGGTTTGTCAACCGTCGCGGACCGTGTCATCACCTATACAGTGACAATGGCACTGCATTTGTAGGCGCTAATCGTATAATGCAGAAGGATCTCGTGGAATGGCATGGTGTCCACACAAGTCAACATTTGGCGAATGCTGGTACGCATTGGCATTTCAACCCGCCGGGGGTTCCGCATCAAGGGGGTCTCTGGGAGGCTGCGGTAAAATCGGCGAATAAACATTTGCATCGCGTGGTTGGAACTCAATCAATTGCATACACTTCTGGTGCATATTGAGGCATGTCTAAATTCGAGGCCGCTGATAGCTCTACACGATGACATTGACGATCGCTTGGCACTGACACCGGCTGACTTTCTCATTGGTCGGTCCACAAATAGGCTGACGTATTGGCGGCACTTACGACAAATGCAACAACACTTTTGGCAGACATGGCATGACGAGTACTTAGCGACTCTACAACAGCGTTCGAAATGGCATCAATCATCTGAGAATTTAGAACTAAACGATGTCGTGATCATCCGTCACGAAAATCTACCAGCAACACAATGGCGGCTTGGTCGAATAGTTGGCTTACATACAGGCGATGATGGTCTAGTACGAGTGGTTACCATCAGACATCAGGCAGGGGAGTGTACACGGCCCATACAGAAGGTTTGTAAGCTACTCAGTTTCTCCTGAACTCGTACGTGTCCAGCCGGGCAGGATGTTTGGGATTTGAATTGGCCCTCTATCGGCTCAGCAGCGATTTTGTCCCAACCGGGAAATTTCTTTGATGACCTGGCAACGATGTCTTGCTGGCGGGGGAGATGTGTTTTGATATGGCAACGCTTAGCTGTCATTCTTGTTTGAATTCGTTACGTTTTGTTTGAAAATGGCTCTGAAGCGGTTATTCTTATGTTCGTTTGGCAATTAAAATGGAATAAAGTGTTTATTTTGCAATTACATGGTCTCTTTCTATTAACAGTCTGAGGTTCGGAAAAGTGCTAATTGTCCCCTGATTAGTTCCTGAACAACAGTCAACAAAAAATTACAATAAACACACACTTTAACGATACAATAAATACACTAAAAAAAGCAATAGAAGAAGACAGAATTAAAATGACAAAAGCATTCGATGAACTTAAAAAACAGAGTAATGAAATTGTGAGAAAATCCGTGTACCTAGATCAAATGATAAAATTAAGATATTTAGAGAACAAAGTAAGCCAAATACAAGATAATATCGCATCGGCAAGAGGTCAATACTCCCAAATCTCACCTCACTGACAAGGGCTTAAAAATTCTCGACATCAAACCTTTTGTTCTCAAGACCCAGAGATTCAAAGAGCAAGCAACCTATTTGATCTACTTTGCACATACATCAACCAAACTTTCCGACCTACGCTCCCAACTTAGGTCTGTGATGTACACCATAGTCCAGTGGAACTACTATATGCGTAAAAATACAGGTCCGACACAATGCCGCAACTGTCAAAAGTACGGCCACGGGTCATCGTACTGCAACCTACGACCGAGATGCACGATTTGCGGCGAACAGCATAAGCACGACACATGTGACGCGGACCAAGAAACGCAAATCAAGTGCTCCAACTGTGACGAAAATCATCTAGCCACCGATCCTAGCTGCGCGAGCAGAAAGCATTGCATCGACATTAGAAGTTGTTGAAGTGTATCAAATTTCATGTGAGAGTCACTGTAATCTATAACTGTAACCTTAAATGTCAAATCAATTTGTTGAATCACTCTCACTCTGTTTTACACTCTCGAAGAGGACGCTTGTGTTAAATATAACTAAAATAAACAACAGGTTATGGGCCCAGCACGCTTCCACTGCGCCATACAATTTTTTCGCCATAAAGTGCAGGACGCGATGTACACACACACAAACATTATAAAAGAAATCAAAACAAAGACCAGAGTGAGCCGAGAGTTCAGATTGGCAGACAAATAGACGAGCGGCAACTTTAGCGTTTTTCCCGGCAGTAATTCGTGTCAGTATTCTCCAGTCTACATTTAAATTGCTCGTTTGCAGAGGGATAACCGACGGACTGTCGTGTAAACGGCACATTTATCACAGGTATCAAAGTTCGTTTTCGTCCATACATAAAACCACGTTTTCGTCAATACATAAAACCAACCCAAAAAAAAATAAACTTCGAAACGTGGAGACTACATTCAAAGAAAAGCAGAGATTTTCGGGATTATACGATTATATTTTTCTTTGAGACTCCGCAAACTGGAAAGGTGTCTCAAACAAAAACCACATGTTCATCAACAAAACCTCGTGTTCATCAAATCATCAGCGATTAGCAGTAATTTTCACGGGCAGCAAACCGCATGTCACTTGATAACCTAAAATTTTAATTTATTTTCTTAAATCAATTGAATAAAATATGAAATCGCATGATAATTTAAAATTTTTCCCATCGTTACAATTCAAAATTTTAATTTCATAATTTCAAATCCATAAAAAACGAAACGTCGAGTATATTATTAATAATTTTCACTTTGAATCCTAAATCATGCCCGGGCTAGACGACAAATTTTACTCCAATGGAGTCGCCAATCCTAACACTGAACTTGGACAAAACAATGATCCTCCAATTAGTAACGGAGTTCGCTCTGAGCCACCAACGCGTGAACATCGTTGTGATTAGTACGTTTGAAGTCGATCGCAGCCCAAAAAAATTCGTGACAGTGCAAATATAAATATCAAAATTTTATTGGCTAGTTTAGAAGAATAAAAGTAATTAGAAACAATCCGAAAAACAATAGTACTGATGGAGGCGAAAACTCCGGGTCTGCCCGGCCACTCGTAAAATCTATATACCACAGTGAGGTGCCAAAAAAATCGGACTTAAAATTAATATTCAAAAAAATTAGTGAAGATACAGTTCGGTCTCGCGATAGCGCCGAAAATAGAAATTTTCCGCTATTGAATAAATACTTGAGAGTCAATAGTGTAGTGCAATCGAATACGGTAGATACCGGTAACCTTTCAACTGGCGCCACCGTAAGCCCGTCCAGCGGCCCCGGCGGCCAGAATGAACCGTTTAACGAAACGACCTCAAATAACCAGGCTCTAACCGACGACAATTCGAGTAGGTTAACACCGCCACCGTTATCAAATCCGTGGATAAGAGTCTCGTCGAGAAAAAAGAAATCCAGTTCAATAGAGATGCTACATGAAACAATGGAAGTAAGCAGCGAGGTACCTTCAACATCAGCGGAAAACAGATTCCAGATTCTATCGAACGTAGCCAACGACCCAATGGACGCGAGTGACCCTATACACACGATTGTAGGCACTAATATTAACACTAGTAATATTCATAAGAATACTAAAAAAAAGGCTTAAAGTTAGGGAGAAGAATAAAGGAATAAAGACCCGAGAAATAATTTATCCGCAGAAAAGAATGTAATGTCTTCAACAAAAAAAAAAGAAATTTTCAACCTCCTATATTCGTAAACGACATTAGCAAAAAAGATATAGACGCAATTGTCAAATCTTATACAGGGACAAAAATTACTATTTTAAAAAAAACAAGAGGTTTTCTAATCTTTTATGTTTTATAATCTTTTTAATGTGATTTGAAAATAATACACCCTAAGTACATTAGAATGCCGCGCGGAAAATTGATCAATGAGGTAGAAAAGGGTAAAATTGCAGCTTATCACGACGGGGGCTTATCAAATCGCCAAATAGCTATTAAGCTAAACAGATCGAGCTGTGTCATTGACAATTACATTAAAATGAGGAAAATATACGGCACCAAAAAGCGACCAGGAAGGACACCAACGGTCTCTAAAAGAGAGAAAAGGGAAATGAGGAGAATTGCCGTTAATGGAAACCTTAGCGCAAACGAAATTCGAGGCCAGTTGGATCTAAAAGTAGGTGTACGTAGAGTACAACAAATTATGAAGACCGAATTAAATCTTCTATATGACAGCAAACGTGGTAAACCATCATTAGCACCAAGACACAAGAGCGCTAGATTGCGTTTTGCCGAAAAATACCGTTTTTGGGACGAAGAATGGAAAACAGTAGTCTTCAGCGATGAAAAAAAAATTTAACTTGGATGGTCCAGATGGTGCCCATAAACATTGGCGGAATAAAGGTTCAAAAAGGGAAAATATAATAGAAAACGCAGAAATTTTGGAGGAGGTTCTCTAATGGTTTGGGCAGAAATGTTTTACAATGGTACCACGCCGATTTGCTTTGTGTCGACTCATATGGACTCCGAGAATTATATTGAACTTCTTGACAATGTATTAATCGAACACGGAGAGAATATTGCTGGTGCTGAGATTGTTTTTCAACAAGTCAACAAGACAATGCGGCTATCCATTCTTCAAGTCAAACAAAAGAATTCCTTATGTCACGGAGTATTGCAGTTCTTGATTGGCCTGCAATTAGTCCGGATCTCAATCCAATCGAGAATCTTTGGACCATATTATCATCAAAAGTTTTTCATCATGGGCGGCAGTACTTCACTGTAAAAGAGCTAAAAGATTCCATTAATAGGGAATGGAAGGAAATTGATATCAGTATCCTGAATTCGATGCCAAGGCGGTTAGAAGAAGTCATAAATAACAATGGTGGCCATACGTCTTACTAACATGTCGGAAAAAAAATTAAAAATTAAAAAAAAAAATGTTTTTTCGTTATTGCCTTTATAATTATTTCGCTCCGTTTTTTTATATATTGTTTTTTTTTATAATTTATTTATTTTTTCTGTAACCACATTAAAATATAATTAAAGAATTTAATTGTTAAGAAATCGAAAATAACATATATTTTTTTTTATCAAAGAAGTTTAGGTGCCTTTATATTTATTTCGCAGAGTGTATCCGCGAGAGTTGATAAGCTTTTTATACTATTAGTTACGTACTCTTCACAGCCACTAAGATCACTTTCACTAAAGGTTACCCCAAGTGTACAAAACACGGTGATTCATCAACCTCCAGAACAAAAGCTGCAACCGATAAAGGACACGAACAAGTGACCGGAATATTTACAAGAGATAAAGCAAATAACAAACGTTGCACCGCGCAATCACGCGGTGCATTCCGTGCATAGTGCATGGCTTGGTACCGTCGCAAAGGTACTCACTGTCCGAAATGCTCAGACGAGGGGAGGAGGGGCGTCAATTCTTTGACTGCGTCGGTTATCGATGGGACTGGGTACGACTATCCAGGCTCACAGATGCCTCAGGTGATATGTAAACTGATCCACAGCTTCGTGGGGTCAAACAACATTCTACTACTGAGTGGAGAAGGTCGCGTCTTCGGTACGCGGGAGTCGGGAGGCAATGACTGCGGCTGCTACCTTTACGTCCATTTCGCCGCTGGGTCGTTTGATTCTACAGCGTGGACCCGAATAACTGTCGCAGTTTTTCGAAGCACCGTTATTCGTATGTAAACAAGCAGATTCTTGTCGCCTTTGCATGTTTTGTTTTCTTTGTTTTGTTGTGAAATTAACTGAGTATAGTTTTGACATGGTCAGTAACAATTGAAATTCTGTGAAAGATGGAAGCAAAAAGAGTTAGTGCAAAAATTACAAATGCCAGGCAAAAAGACAGGCGAGATATTTAAGTTGCTAAAAGACATAGGTGTAAACCGTAGATTTGTTCAACGCACTGTGGCTCGATTTAAGACAACTGAAAGTGTTAAAATAGCAAAAAAACCAAGGCGAAAAGGAGCAGTAAGAACTACTGCACTGGTAAAGAATGTGCGTGAAAGAATTAGGCGAAACTGTGCAAGATCAGCTCGAAATCTAGCCAAAGAGCTGAATATGAGCCGTAAAACCATTCGAAATGTTTTAAAAGAGGGCTTGGGACAAAAGCCTTACAAAAAAAAGAGGAATCATTGTCTTACGGAGCGTCAAAAAAAATGCGACAGGAAAGAAGTGATTTATTGCTTCAGCGGCATGCAAGTTGCAACATTGCGTTTTCTGATGAAAAACTATTCATATTGCAAAAGAGCCACAAGCCACAGAATGATCGCGTATATGCAACAAGTATGCAGGATATCCCAACAGATAAAATTGCTGTTGAGAGATATCAAAACACAACGTCTGTCATGGTGTGGGGGGCCATATCCCCTCCTTTTTATTGATAAAGGTGTCAAAATCAATGCACAATACTATTTGGATGAAGTGCTTGCCAATCATTGTTACCCTCATGCATTTGAGCTCTTCGGCAACGAGCCATATTGTTTTCAACAAGACTCTCCTCCGGCTCATAAAGCAAAAACTGTTCAGCGCTGGTGCAAGAATAATTTTCCATGCTTTATTGCGGTTGATGAATGGCCTGCATCTTCCCCGGATCTAAATCCATTGGGCTTCTGTATACGGGGATACATGCTTGACAAATTAAAAAATATAAAAAACATAAAATTGGACCAATTCAAGCGTCTTTTAACAAAAATTTGGAATGAAATTCCAGACGAAGTGGTCCGTGCCCCCTGCAATAATTTTCAAAAACGTTTGAAGCTGGTAAAAAAATTTAAAGGTGAAAGATCTGAACTTAAGCATACATAATGTAAGCCAACAGTCTATATAATAAATAAATTTGTTTTGTTGCTCAAGATATCCATTAGTTTTTTTTTTCTACAAAAAATAAAGTGCGACAGTTATTTGTGCCCACCCTTGTTGTGTGTGACGAGTTGGCGCAATGTGAATCGGGCGTAGCGTTTTGCGTTTTCGACTGAGACACAGAAGTAGCGGAAATGAATAGTGCGTTCAAAAATGACACGTCACCAAAAAAAATAACCTAAAAAATTAATTCGACTTTAAATTTTCTGATTATGTTATGGTTGAAGGCCTGTGGAAATATTTTTTGATAATATTTCAAAATTTATCCGCGCGAAATTCGGAACTGACACTTCACTGCACGGAAATCGAACCGGTCAGCTGTGGATTTCACGTGGTTCATCACCCGCGGCGAACTTCATAAGCGACAAGCGGAGAGGAAGGGCGGTTTTTTTTTTGGTTAGTGTGGCGGCCGAAGAAAGTGAGAAGGTTGAACAAAAAAAAGAAGAAATCCGGAGAAATCGGGGCTGCAGAATCCCGATGCGTGAATAATAAAGTGAACCTGGAATTAATTTCAATTCGTCCGGTCAGCCAGCGACAAGATTATTCTTGGAGAGTGCGGACGCGTCTTCTACCGCGGGGAAATCGTTCGAGGCGTCCTAAATTTTCGTGTGGAGAATTATCACGCATCCTTCGAGCCTACAGTGCCTCGTACAATTCGGTTCAGCACTTGGCGCAATTGCAGTTGTGCCGGATTCTTACTTTTGAAAGAAAAAAGGAATCCGCGAGAAATTACGCAACTAGAGAATTCGACGGCACATTATTACCACCTCGCACAGCTAAGTAGCCCAGCAACTTGTCATAAATCATCCAGTGGTAAGTTGTGAGTTCTTCTAAATTTCAACCCCTCCGCCTTGTTGAGAGGCGCGCTGTAGCAAACTAGATTTGTACTACAATATGAATAGGAAACGTAAGGGTGAACCACAAATTATGTTATATGTATATTATCCGTTCATTTTTTTTTGTATTGCTATTAATTTTGCCTTCCACTATTATTGTTAGTATTATTGAATTATGAAGAATGCAAAAACAATTTTGGAAAATTAAATATATGGAAAGAATGAATAACTAAAGCTTTCAGTTGAAGAGCCTTTCTAACCTCCACGGATCCTCCTACTCTCTTTTGGGGCCATACGAAGAAGACTTCGCGGAAGAAGTATGGCTAAGGTTGGGTGGGCAGGTTGGCGTCAAACCATCCGACGCCGTCGTCGAAGCATCTGGTTGAGTCAATATTCGTGACCAGTTGCAGTTCCCTTTTTCGTTGTCCTCCCGACTTGGATAAGTCGACGCGGCGAGCTCACAGCTCGCGATTTATTTTTGTTATGACAGGCCAATTGAGTTTCATGACATTCTGGTGCAGTGAACCCCCCCACACGCCTACCGCAGCTAGACCCGGCATCAGCTAGCGCGTCGCACCAGCACATAGAATGTCACTGAGATGGATGTAGGTGAATCTCAGCCCTGTCTATCCCGAACCTTATTTTTCCTTCAGAATTATTTGGCTTTAGGGTCTAAATAATTCGTCCTAGGCCTCCGTTCCATAACAATTATTCTCGTTTCCCTCGCGGACGAAAATACAAAAAAAAGAGTTTTCTCGATTTTGAGACATCGTCGGTGCGGCTGTGTACGCGCAGTGTCGAATTTTATTGTGTTTTTCCATCGCCGTCGAATCCCAATCGACCAAAATTCAAAGGAAAAGGGCGCGAATTATTTGGGGCCATACAAAGAAGTTCTGAGGAAGATGTATGGCTTAGGTCGGGTGGGCAGGTTGGCGTCACACCATCTGACGCCGTCGTCGAGACATCTGGTCGGGTCCTTTTTTTTCGTTGTCCTACCGACATGGGTAAGTCGACGCGGCGAGCTCAAAAGTTCGCAATTCTTTCTATGGTATGACAGGCCAGTGGGTTTCATGACATTCAGGTGCAGCGAACCTCTCACGACTCCCGCCGACCCGGCAACAAGCTAGCGCATCGCACCAGCACGTGAGAATGTAACTGAGATAGACGTAGGTGGATCTCAGCCCAGTCAATCCCGAACCTCTAATAATCCCTTTCTGAATTATTTTGACTTTAAGGTCAAAATGATTCTTTCCTAGGGCTCTCGAGCGCATAACACCCTGTGGATTTAAACGAGGAGGCGGCCAGTTCTAAGGACGAGGCCTTTTTCGAGCCCCTGATACCAATGATTTTGGTGAATGGTGCGATGGGTTTGGCGATGGGTTTTTCATGCTGTATCCCTAATCACAATCCCCGAGATGTGATCAAAACCCTCTGTGCGATGATTGCGGACGAGGAACTCCAGAAGTTGCACCCACTCTTTAATGGCTTCCTAGGAACCATCGATTCCGACAATGTGTCGCACGGACGTTTTGAGATCATCAACGAGTGCGAGGTTGGGGTATACGAGATACCGATAGGGGTAAGCTTGCGGAAGTACCGAGAAAGATTTCTCGATGTGCTAGTGGCGCAGAAAGTAGTGTGCATTACCACGACGACGTGAACGCACCTGTAACTTTTTCGGTTCGGTTCAATGCGGAGACTCTGGCTCGCCTGCAGGCAAACGAAAGTGCGCTAGAGCGACTGCTTGAACTTATTCGGTCACTGAGAAAACAACAAATGTGGGCGTTCAATGCGTCGTATGTGCTCAAGAGATTTAGCTCTGCAGACGAAATTCTTCGATACTTCTTTGAAGTATCCATCAGGTCGCGTGCAAGGCGCCTGACAAAAAATAATTGCCTGTTCGAGACCGACGAACAGGCAGTCCCACTTGTTCTGGAGGAGTGGGACGAGCAACTCGCGTATATGGACGAGAAACTCGCGTTGATCCAGGTGCGGGAAACAACTATACCGCAAGCTCGGAGGAGGAGGATGGCCCCACCGCAGCAGAATGTCCAGCCGAGGACCGAGTAGTACCAACTATTCGGGCTGGTCCGGTTGGACTTGTTAACCTCGGCAACACATGTTATCTGAACAGTGTGCTGCAGGCCTTGGCGACGACCAAACAATTTAGCCGCCAGATCCTATAGCTGGAGGGGGACATGTGGAGAACTATTGAAAATGCAGCAATTTCTAGCATTAATGGTCTTTTCCAATAAACATCAGCTAAGCCCCGATGCTGTCGTCGATGCGTACCGGCCACCACACTTCGAGCCACATTTGCAGCAAGACAGTTCTGAGTTTTTTGGGCACCTGCTCCTGGCGTTGGACGAGCAAGTACGAAATTGCTGCGAACAACGAGGGCAGCGAATGAGTGTCATGCAAGATACATTTAGAGGGGAAATCGTGAGTTCTCACTCGTGTTTCGAGTGCGGTCACGAAAAGACGACGACCGAACCTTTCCGGGACTTACAACTGTCCTTCCCTGAAGTGGAACTTACATCCGTAGCGTGACGATAACGGATATTCTTGCGAGATTTACAGGAAAAAAACAGTCTGCGAGAAATCAGTTAACGTCGCAAAAGCGCCCAACTTGATCCTAACGTTGAAACATTTTCAATATGACCGGGATCTTCATGAGGCGAGAAAGCGCCTTCACAGGGTTTTTCACGATTAAAAGAATTGACATAGAAGTCCGCTCACCCAATGAGTCTTAAGTAGTGTCATACGAATTGTATGCCGCTGTAGTTCATTCAGGTGAGAGTATGCACTCGGATCACTACAATACTTAGGCATGTCAGAGTGGCACTGGAATTTTGTGAGTGATACCGATGTACGTACTTGTTACATTTCGGAACTTCAAACCTTACGCGCCGCAGACACGGCGTACATCTTATTTTATTAGATGGGGGCCAGTTCTTCGGGTTTCACACACCTGATGAACTTCCGACTTATGGACAACTGCCGCAGCACATGAAGGACTTTTTGCGGATGGACTATGTGCCCATTATCGGAATATACGATTCGAGACCATCCCATTGGACACGCTTGGTAGAAATGGAAAGAAAATTCATCTGATAGGCGACTTTTTGGATAGCTTTAAAAAGTATAAGGAGGCAGCTGGAGCAGCGAAACACCGGTGGTTGACGAAGATCCAGTCGTTCAAACTTGAGTGGCAGATGGTTCGTCAGCTCCACGGAGATATAACGGAAAAAATGGAGCAGGAGGAAATGGATGCAACGGAGAAAATGGATACAGAGCAGGAGGAACTGGATGCAACGGAGAAAATGGATACAGAGCAGGAGAATGTAGTATGCTTTCTAATAAGAACTGCTCCCCTTATTTTCTCATCACCGCGGGATGCTGGCATCAAGAACACACCCAGCATTTCTCCTCGAACTCATGTGTGCAACGTGTGCAATAAAGTGTTTAAGTATGAAAGTATCCTGAAGGTCCACAAAGCATCGCATTACACAGAGAAACCATTCCTGTGCAAAGATTGTGTTCGGACGCTCCCATGCTCTATGCCGTGTCATATCGCATCACCTGGAATGCGGTGGCATGTCGCATTATCTCGGTGTCATATCACACACACTAGACAATAAGCAAATTCCGTTCTCAATAATAATAAATTCTATGCACATCTACATTCTTTGCCTAAACTGCACTTTATGGCTGGCCTGTGGCATATGCAGCCAATATCATGAATCATTTTTATCTTAGCGTAAGCATTTGTTATTGTAGCCACTCAAATTAATAATGTTTTTAAAATCGACAATAAGAAATATTGCCAACTTCATTCGATACCAACATCTATATAAATAAAAATGTAAATGGTTGGTTTGTGATTAATGAAAGATCTCCAAAAGTTCTTTTTCGATTGCTTTGAAATTTTGATACACCATTGCATTCGACTCCAGGTAGGTTTTTTTATACTTATTAAAAGGATTTAACACCTGAGACGGGTAAAAAAGGATAAAAACTAATCGCCATCTGTTGGCCGGAATACGCACTATACACTTTATCGTGCGGGAATTTCGTAATTGGAAAAGTTGGCTGGAGCTTTTAATACAATTTGAAAATGACATTTCAATGAATACATAGATGGAAAAGGCGTTGGTAGCAGAGTGGATAGCCTGCTGCTCTTCGTTTTAAAGGTCGTGAACGTTTATATTGCTGCAAAAGATTTTAAAGTAAAAAAAAACAATCAAAGTTCCCTTCGTGTCTTGGATCGTAGAGAATACGTCTGTCATATTGGTCAGAGTAACCCAGTAGACCTAAACACGGAAAACTGTAAGCTTTTAGTTCCAAAAAAGTTATTTTATATTTTTTTTTTTAACTTTCTTGCCTCATTTCAAACGATTTTTCTTGGTTTATAGAAATAATGCCTCGCAGAAAATCAAACACAGGTCGTAGTACTCGCGGATCGAAGCGGTGCAACGAGTAATAGCTAATCAAACTGAGGTAGAACGAGCATCAGCAACCGAGCGACACAGACAAAGAATGGATCAAATACGTGTCGAAGAAACAGCGGAACGACGTGCAGCCAGACTTGAAGATGCACGTTTGCGAGCACGACGATCGCGTTATGCAGCTTCAGATCAGAGTCGATTTGACCGGAATGAACGCGAAAGGCTGAGTTTGGCTGAAAGACGTCAACAAGCAGCAGATCAGCGTCAAATATGACAACGTGCTCAGCAATCACGCGATTACAATCGCCTTGCGTTCCGGTACAATCCAGCTATTGATTGTAGTTTGAGCCAGCATGTTCTCATCGGCACTATGACGAAAGTGTGTCCTCATTGCAAGGCTCTGAAATTTAATGGAGAAACGAAAGGAATGTGTTGCGCCGGCGGAAAAATTAAACTTCCTCAACTTGGAGAACCACCAGAGCCATTGAAAACTTTTCTTGCTGGATATACAGCCGAATCAAAGCATTTCCTATCGAACATCAGAAAATATAATTCATGCTTCCAAATGACATCGTTCGGTGCAGAAACTGTAACCGCTCAATTCATGCCAACTTTCAAAGTGAAAGGACAAATTTATCATAGGGCCGGCTCCCTGCTTCCGTTCTCAGATGATGAACATAAATTCCTGCAAATGTATTTTATCGGTGATGCCAATATTGAATTAAATGCACGCTGCGGAATTACTACCGGCATAAAAAAGTCCATTGTTTCCCAACTGCAAGAGCTTCTTCACGAAAAAAATAATTTAGTGCGTTTGTTTAAAATATCAATTGACATGATGCCATCTGATACACACAAGATTGTTATTCATGCTGACAAAAAGCCTTCTGGAGAACATGTGCGAAGATTCAATGCTCCAACTATAGACGAAGTGGCAATTGTTATAGTTGGAGATCAATTTCAACCTAGAGACATTGTTCTTCATCGCAGAAATAACCAATTAACAAAAGTTGCAGAAACTCATCGATGTTACGATGCACTGCAATATCCAATCATTTTTTGGGATGGTGCCGATGGATATCATTTCAACGTTAAGATGATAAGTCCAGTCAGTGGCGAAGAAACAAATAAGAAATGTAGCGCAATGAACTATTATTCATATCGATTAATGATTCGAGAGAATGAAGAAAATCACATTTTGAAAT
Organism: Chorisops tibialis; assembly: GCA_963669355.1. NCBI lineage: Eukaryota > Metazoa > Arthropoda > Insecta > Diptera > Stratiomyidae > Chorisops > Chorisops tibialis. Next base: position 70,291,942 of record OY770263.1, on the reverse strand, counting down.
GCCGTCAATTGTTTCACCAATACATCGTAGATATGTATGCAAAAATCGAAACAGAGCGATTGATATTCATCCGTTTGAATCAAACGAAGCTTCGTTCTGAAGAATACGTTCATTTGCGAGATGCAGTTGTAAATGACGGTAATACAACTAATGTTGGAAGACTGATGATTTTGCCATCTTCATATACAGGAAGTCCGCGTCATATGCATGAGTATGCTCAAGATGCAATTGCGTATGTTCGTCACTACGGGCGTCCAGACTTATTCATCACATTTACATGTAATCCAGCTTGGGACGATATACAAAAGCTCTTACTTCCTGGGCAAACATCGGTGGATAGGCATGACATCACAGCACGTGTTTTCAGACAGAAGCTGAAATCGCTGATGGATTTCATGATAAAACATGAAGTATTTGGGTCCGTTCGCTGTTGGATGTACTCAGTGGAATGGCAAAAGAGAGGATTGCCTCATGCGCACATATTAATCTGGCTGTATACCAAAATCACTTCAAACGAAATCGACGATGTAATATGTGCTGAAATACCAGATTTCAACATCGATAAGGATTTGCACGAAGTTGTGACGAAAAATATGATACATGGACCTTGCGGTACAATGAATCTAAACTCACCGTGCATGATTGACGGAAAATGCTCTAAGAGATATCCTCGAGCATTATTATCTCACACAGTTACAGGAAACGATGGATATCCCTTATACAGAAGAAGATCTGTAGAAAATGGCGGTAAATTAGTAACCATGCAAATGCGAAATGGTCCCATCGAAGTAGACAACCGGTGGGTTGTTCCATATTCGCCTTTGCTATCAAAAATATACAAAGCGCACATAAACGTGGAATACTGTAACTCCGTTAAATCAATCAAATACATCTGTAAGTATGTCAATAAAGGAAGTGACATGGCAGTTTTTGGCGTACAACCTGAAAGAAGTGATAGGAACGCGGTCGTATATATCGATGAAATCGCACAGTATCAGGCTGGAAGATACATAAGCAGCAATGAAGCTGTATGGCGAATTCTTTCATTTCCCATACATGAGAGAAGTCCAGCTGTTGTTCACTTAGCAGTACATCTAGAAAATGGACAACGCGTTTATTTCACAGCTGCAAATGTGCAACAAATTGCCCTGAATCCACCGGCTACAACGTTAACTGCTTTCTTCACATTATGTCAAAATGACGCATTTGCGAAAACACTGCTGTATTCGGAAGTGCCTACGTATTACACATGGAATGCGAGTACAAAATCATTTCAACGACGCAAACGAGGGGAGCGAGTCGACGGACAACATGGTATATTCAAAGAAACTACGATAGGCAGACTGTACACCGTGCATCCCAATCAAGATGAGTGTTTCTTTCTTCGCATGCTGTTGGTAAATGTCCCCGGTCCAACGTCTTTCCAGCAATTGAAAATTGTCAACGGTGTCACATATGACACTTTCCGCAGTGCATGTCAAGCTCTGAATTTATTAGAGAACGACCGACACTGGGATGTATGCATTAGAGATGCGTGCAAGACGTCACATCCAAATCAAATTCGTGCATTGTTTACAATCATATTGACCGCCTGCTCTCCTTCATCTCCAACAGAGCTATGGGAGAAATATAAATCAGCGATGGCTGAAGATATTTTGCGTCGAATACGCGAAGAAAATTCAAATATGAACATGGATTTCACAGCAGAAATCTATAACGAAGCGTTGATAATTATTGAAGATTTGAGCTTACAAATCGCGAACAAAGTTCTCAATCAATTGGGAATGAACTCACCGAATCGATCTGCTACTGCTTCGTTCGAAATAGAATTGCGTCGTGAACAAAATTACAACACGGGTGATCTTCGGTCGTATGTGCAATCAAATATTCCTAAGCTAACGCTTCAGCAAAAAGGCATTTACGATCAAATAATGCAAACTGTCAATAATGGGGTTGGAGAAATTCACTTCTTAGATGCGCCAGGAGGAACAGGTAAAACGTTCCTAATTAAATTGATTCTGGCAACAATTCGATCCCAAAATTACATAGCCTTAGCTCTTGCGTCGTCCGGAATAGCTGCAACATTGCTACCAGGTGGAAGAACTGCTCATTCCGCTTTGAAATTACCGTTGAAAATGCAATTCATCGAAAACCCTACGTGCAACATTTCAAAAGCATCCGGCATGGCAAAAGTATTGCAGAAATGCAAACTTATTGTTTGGGATGAATGCACAATGGCACATAGAAAATCTCTCGAGGCTCTTAATCGATTGTTGCAAGATTTTCGTGGAAACATTAGACCATTTGGGAATGCAATAATATTGCTTGCAGGAGATTTCAGACAAACATTACCTGTAATTCCACGATCGACACCAGCGGACGAAATAAATGCTTGCCTCAAATACTCCACTTTGTGGCGACACGTAAAGACGTTAAAATTAACTACAAATATGCGTGTCCACTTGCAAAACGATCGATCAGCTGAGATATTCTCACATCAATTGCTGGAAATTGGGAACGGAAAGATGCCGGTTGATCTTACCTCCGGACGAATTTCATTGCCTCATAACTTCTGCAATTTAGTGATGTCAAAAGAAGAATTGGTTGAAAAAGTATTTCCAAATATTCAAACCAATTATAAAAACCATGATTGGCTGAGTGAACGAGCTATTCTTGCCGCCAAGAACAAAGACGTGAACGAAATCAACAATATTACTCAGTTTAACATTCAAGGTGAGGTAGTAACATACAAGTCAGTCGACACTGTTGTGGAAGCAGATGAAGCGGTTAATTATCCAACCGAATTTTTGAATTCGCTCGATCTGCCAGGAATTCCACCGCACGTACTGCAATTGAAAATTGGCGTGCCAATTATCATGTTGCGAAACATCAATCAACCAAAGCTTTGCAACGGTACGCGGCTTGCAGTGAAAAAATTAATGACCAACGTAGTAGAAGCAACAATTTTGACAGGACCATTCAAAGGTGAAGATGTCCTCATCCCTCGCATTCCTATGATTCCAACGGATATGTCATTTCTATTTAAAAGATTGCAATTCCCAATTCGATTGGCGTTTGCAATCACCATCAATAAAGCTCAGGGTCAATCTTTTGAATTATCCGGTTTAGATCTACGCACGGATTGCTTCTCACATGGACAATTGTATGTTGCGTGTTCTAGAGTCGGCAAACCAGATAATCTGTATATATGTACAAATAATGGGACTGTAAAAAATATTGTTTACCCACAAGCACTGTCAAATTAAACATATGTATATTTTAAACGTGTGCTTTCTGTTTTCTTTCTTTTAATTTTAACTAGATTGAGCCACAGCAACGCGTGGCCGGGTACAGCTAGTAATAAATAAAATTAACTTCACGCTACAGTACTTCCGCCCTTCTCATTCTCATTCTCTTTTGAAACAAAACCTCGTGCAGTTCGTACGTAGTAATATTATATTAAAAATAAATAAGTGTCATCCGAAAGTGTTTTTCATTACATGGTGAACTAAATGAATAAATCCACAACTGCACAACTGCACAGTTATGTATTTAAATCGTTAGTTTTAGGAAATGAAGTTATTCAGTCAGAATCTCTCGAATCATCGAGACGTTTATTTTTTCATTCGATAAGGCAAGAAAAAGACTTTGCCTTCAATATTGGTGACCCCGACGTGATCAGCAGATCACGAAATAATTATACTAATTATCTCTTCTCAGGAACAACATAATGGAGGAAACCATCAACCAGGCCACCTTGGGGAAGGAGATTGATACTCTGATTATCAATTATGGAAAATATTCTTTAGAGCGAAAAACAGAGGACTACCTTAATCGCAACCCGGAGATCTTGCAACCGCTGTGGGATTCATTCGAAAGAGATCATCGTTGCGTGCTACTCCTATCGCCTCCTGATGATTGCGAATACCCCAAAACAGGCTACTATGACAAAGTGAAGGCAGGTGTTTGAAAAATGGAAGCGGTTGCAGCAATTCATTGCACCTCCCGAGCGATCAGGAAAGTCTGATGCTGGAACCTCGCAAAAAACTCATACTGAGAGTCTGGAGAAGTAGCTAACACCACTCTTCAAACGACAATTGGCGGTTCGCAACGCGTTGGTACGGCTCATTGAAAACACGTTGAATCGTGTAAAGGCGATTCAAACGTCGGTCTTCTGCAAACTTAAGATTGATGCGATCCAACGTTACTGGGAGGAAATAGCCTCCATAGACAAACGCATTTAGCCTATGTGTGAGGATCCAAGGAGCTTCGACGAATTCTATAGACTTGAAACCTGGATTCAGGATGCCATCATCAAGCTTCAAAAAATATCATGTCCACAGCAATCTAGCGCCGCTAGTATCGTTTCGGAACCCTCGGCATGGCGGTTACCCAAAATTAACATTCCAAATTTTGACGGCAATATCTGGAATGGAAATCTTTTTTCGAGCTCTACCAACGTATAATCCATGATAGACCTAGGAGTGGCTCTGAAAAGATGTTCTACCTGGTGGCCAACCTCTTCGGCGAGGCTAAGCGGTTGATTCAGCATCTACCTATCACTGAAGACAACTACTCCTCAGCATGGAAAATGTTGTATGAGCGGTACAACAATACACGTTTGTTGGTTACAGCAGTGCTTGATCGATTGCTGGGGCAGCCGACTGCCCAGCAAGAGTCCGCAGCTAGTATAAAGTCATTACATGATGTTACTCAGGAGTGCATTTTTGCGTTAACCAATTTGGGAATCTCAACTGCCAGTTGGGATTCAATACTCACTTATATCATTATCCGAAAGATGTGCAAAACAACTCACAATCTGTACGAGCAGGTCAAAATATCCAAGACAAGTTCAGGGCATTGAAGAGCTGCTACAGTTCCTTGAGGCACGGTTCGAATCTCTGCAGGCTATTGGAATTCATGGGCCTCAGCATACACAAAATGACCGACGAGCAAAGGGGTCGGTGCTTGTGACGTCCACCAAACCAGAGGCGGCCCAACATTCAAAAGGTGCACTATTCAATAGTAGCCAGAAGGGAAACTGCTCAATGTGTAGTCAACAACACTCAATATACTCGTGCGCCGAGTTTCTAAAGATGACTGCTAGAGATCGCGGCCAGTTTGCTAAAGGGCAAAGGCTTTATATCAACTGTCTTCAAGGGGGCACTTTGCCAACAAGTGTTCCTCAGGTAATTGCAGGCAATGTGGCAGAAGACACAACACATTGCTGCATGAAGAGCAGACCGAAAGACCAAAAGATCTAAAATAAAGGAGTCATCTGCATCTTTAACAGGAGTGACTGCCAATTGTCACTCCAGACATGTGTTCTTAGCCACAGTTGTCGTCCAAGTTCTTGATAAATGGAACAACCCAGTTGATTATGCGGTGATCTTGGACTCTGGCTCGCAAAGCAATTTCGTTTCAGCAGACCTAGCAAGACGTTTACAATTGGAAACCACTGAGTGCCATACCGTAATAAAAGGCATAGGATCTCGCTCCAGCAAAGGTCAACAACGTCTATTCACTGTAATCAAATCAAAGACGACTGGTTTCACCGTAGAATTAGAGGCTGTTTAAGTTTATCTGGCAATATCGAATTTATATTAGAAACTTTATTTTATCGGGCAATATTGATTTATATAATGTTATCTGGCAATACCTAAATTGTATTTGTAAAACCAAAAGAAATGAAAATCGGTCTCTCGCATACCGACCACCGAACAATAAAGACCTATTACGGAGAACTGTTATTTTAATTAAAAGCATTCGGCTAAACATTTTGGTGATTTCGATCGCGATAATTAACATATAATAACATTAAGTGCATTTTGACAACAATCGGTTGCAAAAGTGAATTGGTTCGATTGGCGTATGCGAGTGCAGTGCAAATTAAAATATAAAATTATTGACACAGTTTGGTGGTGCCACGACGGGCCGACAGTTTTTCTACAGCATCGACAATTTGTTCGAAGTGCATGATCGAGTGCAGGGTTGTGGGAAATCAATTACATTTAGGTTTTTTATAAAATCAAGCGCAATAGCGTTCTTGTGACTGTTAATCGTCTGCGTAAAAATCGGGAATATCGTTTCTCACTGATCCTCGGGACAATTTACTGTTGCGCAGAAAATAGCGTTCGTCTATCGGTTTTTGGTGACGATTAATGAGCTGTTCGCGAGCGGGAATATCGTTTTCCGTGGATTTTCGGACAATTTAGTTGTGATTAAAAATCGGAACATTCGAAATCGTTAGTTTCGTGGAAGGGTGCCCTTACAATATCGTTTGTACGTAGCAACCAACGTGTGATTAACGGGACTATTTACATGCGAATTAGCGTGAGTTGCGGTTCTTTGTTCGGTATTCTCGACAGTTCGCGCATTTTTAAAAAAAGAACCGGCAACCAGGAATCAAAATGGACGCCGAAGAAGTTGCGAAGGCAAAAACCAGACGGGCAACAATGAAAGGTTGTATTACTAAAATTAAAAATTTTATAGATCAAAATGTGGCTACCATAACCCGGGAAGAGTTGGAAACTCGATTGGGATTGCTTGAAAGATATTTTCAACAAATATTAATCCTACAAGATACTATAGAAACTGAGGACCCATCACAGCTAATACAACGTGATGAGCTCGAAGCTCAGTATTGCGGAACAAAATCAGCAATCTTAAAATTATTGCATGGATGCGAAAACGAATCTATGAACAAACTCTCACCCGCGCGACAAGAAAAATTTGAATCTTCGTTTTTTGCTTCTAAAGTTCATCCTCGATTACCAAAGTTAGCTTTACCCAAATTTTCTGGGAACTATACGGAGTATATGAGCTTCATAAGTAAGTTCAAAACTTTGGTGGGCGATTGCCAGGATTTAGACAGCGTACAAAAATTCCAGCATTTGTTAACTTGCCTAGAAGGTCAAGCGCAGGAATTATTAGAGGGATTAGAAATAACGGATGCCAATTATACTCATGCCTTGGATCTTCTAAGATCTCGCTATGAGAACAAAAGCCTTATATTTCAAGCCCATGTACGGCAATTATTCGATGTTCCCGTTGCTATAAATGGTATTCCGTCAGAACTTAGAAGCTTAATGGATAAACTTAACGTTAATCTGAGAGCACTTAATTCACTAGGATCGAAAGAGGAAATTTTGAACGTCATAATTTTACATATCGTTAAAGAAAAATTAGATGAGCAATCGTTAAATAAATGGGAAGAATCCTTGAACTTTTCGGAAATTCCTACTTGGGAGGCATGCTATGAGTTTTTGAACAGGCGTTGCCAACAGTTGGAAACCAGAAACCATTCAATAGAAGGAAAGCTCTCGCACAATATTCGTTCCAAATTTGGAAATAAAGGAAATAAACAATCCACCAGTTTAGCGGCATTCAACTTAAATTGTCTACATTGCCAACGAACAAATCATACGATCGAGCAATGCTTCAAATTTGCCAAACTTAATGTACATGATCGATTTAGGCAAGCGAAGAAATTGGGTGTTTGTTTGAATTGCCTAAGCAAGGGACATGTTGCGGATAAATGTGCCATGCCCCACTGTAAAATTTGCGAGGCTCCTCATAATCATCTGTTACACCGCTTCACTACTTCAGAGGCACAGTCTTCTTCAAATCAACGGCCGGAAACGTCACTAGCCACTTCCAATTCGAAGATGGAACTAGCACATGGTCCTTCCACTTCGTTACATTCAGAGCTTACCATGAATAATGCGGATCAGGTCATCTTGGCAACAGCTGTAGTTTGGATAAAAAACAAATTTGGAGAATTAATTCCAGCTCGTGCAGTTTTGGATTCTGCTTCGACATTAAACTTTATAACAGAAGATTTGGCTCAAAAATTATTACTGAAGCGCCGTCGTTTGAACCAAGAGATCAGTGGAATAGCTGAAGTTTCTTCGAAATCAAAATTTTCTGTCAACACAAGGATAAAATCACAATTAAAAGGGTTCGAGACGGACTTAGAAGCGTGGGTTCTACCAAGTATTACTGGTTTACAACCAGAAAGGAAAATAAACATTGCGAATTGGAATATTCCAACAAATATTCGGCTAGCCGATGCTGCCTTCAACATACCGCAAAAAATTGACATGCTTTTGGGAGCAAGTGTAGTGTACGACGCGCTTACTGATGGGAAATTGAAAATATCAGGTAATCTTCCAATACTGATGAACACAGAGTTCGGATGGATTGTCGGAGGACGCTATAATAGAAGCGCGAATATGCATCAAGGTACGAGTTTGATAGCTCAAACAAAAGTGGAATGTACTTACGAAAATCTGTCAGAAAAGGTAGAACGGTTTTGGAAGGTTGAGGATTTAGTAACTAATGGGTCGAAATGAACTCAAGAAGAGCAAGATGCTGAGCAACACTTCCTGGAAACAATTTCATTCGCTCCAGAAAACCGTTTAATAGTTAAACTGCCTCTAAAATCATCCTCTGGCCAACTAGGTAGCTCTTTCGACATAGCGAAAAGAAGATTCTTGAGTTTAGAAAGAAATTTGTGTAAAAATTTGGAATTAAAAGACCAGTACATCCAATTCATGCGAGAATACGAAACTCTAGGTCACATGAAGCTTATGGATAGCGAGTGTGAGCTTGCTAAATATTATATACCGCATCATGCTGTTTTACGACCAGAAAGTTCAAGCACAAAACTTCGAGTTGTCTTTGACGCATCATGTCGGACCAGTTCAAATATATCCTTGAATGACATACTTATGTGTGGACCGGTTGTACAGAATGACTTATTTTCAATTATGATAAGATTTCGCTGTCACAAGTTTGCGATTATTGCTGACATTCCAAAAATGTATAGACAAATTTGGGTAACTGAGGATGATTGGCTCTACCAAGCAATTCTTTGGAGGGAAAATCCGAATGATGAACTTCGAACATTTCAGTTGAAGACAGTCACATATGGAACAAGATCAGCGCCTTTCCAAGCAACACGCTGCTTGAATTATTTAGCTGATACTCATCGAGAAGTTTATCCAGATGGACATCGCATAGTGAAATCTGATTTTTACATGGATGACCTTATTTCGGGAGGAGAAACACTAGCTGAATTAAATAAGATTAAAAATGAAGTAGAAGCTATTCTAGGCCACGGAGGCTTGCGATTAAAAAAATGGTTCTCAAATGAGAAAAATTTTCTAGACAATATTTCAGAAGGTGATAGGGAAACACCGAGACAGATTAATGATGCGGAAATTATAAAAACCCTTGGAATTATGTGGGATCCAATTGCTGATCACCTCAGTTTTGGGTTAGATTTGAACGAGCTACCATCGGAAATAACAAAACGGGTCGTTCTTTCGGACCTGGCGAAGTTGTTTGACCCACTAGGATTGCTAAATCCCATTATCATTCGAGCAAAAATGTTTATGCAGGAACTGTGGGCTATGAAATTGGATTGGGATCGAACACTCCCCCCAAAGGACTCAAGAAAATGGATCGAGTTCAGACAGCAATTATGTGGAGTGAGTAGAATTCGTGTACCTCGATGGTTATATGTACCAAACGGGTCCACATCGGTTGAGTTACATGGTTTCGCAGATGCTTCGAATCGAGCATATGGTTGCTGCTTTTATCTACGTGTACTAGATTCGTTTGGAAACATTTTCGTCAAGTTGGTCACTGCAAAATCAAGAGTAGCACCTTTGAAAACGGTAACACTCCCTCGTTTAGAATTGTTTGCAGCATCGCTTCTGGCCAACCTTTACAAATCAGTGCGTATACTATTCGCAGCTATTACCACAGTTTATCTCTGGTCGGACTCAGAAATAGTTCTGCATTGGATTCACCGACATCCATCTACCTGGACAACATTTGTCGCAAATCGTGTGGCACAAATCCAAGAATTAACAGCGAAGGACGTTTTATGGAGACATGTGAATTCGAAAGCGAATCCAGCGGACCTAATATCAAGAGGTGCAACTGTTGATAAATTATTGGACTCCATATGGTTTGAAGGACCAGATTTTTTGAAGAAACCTGAAAAATTCTGGCCAGGTACAAAGCTATTCGATCACACAAGAGATAATCTGCCGGAAATTCGAACACCAAAACCAGTTTTATTCGGAACAAATAGTCAGGAGGATTTCATTTCGAATCACAAATATGTTAACAATCATCGAAAATTTATAAGAATTTTTGGATACGTACTTCGCTTTATCAACATACTATCGCTTCGGCGTCAAGGAAAAGATTATATTGAGAGAGAAGAACTAACGCCATTGGAATTAGAAGAAGCGTTCAACAAAATGGTATATGTGCTACAGCGACAATACTTCTCAGCTGAAATTAAGACTTTAGAACACAATGGACAGATTAGCCCAAAAAGTACTGTGAAATCATTATGTCCTTTCCTAGATGACAGTACTCCAAAACTTCTCAGAGTTGGTGGGCGTTTGCAGAACGCAAATCTACCCTATAATGTCAAACATCCCATCCTTCTTCCTAAAAATCATCCTTTTGTTTATGCATATGTTAAATTTATTCATCTCAGGTCGTTGCATGCTGGATGTCAGAGCTTGGTGGCAACACTTCGCCAAAAGGTGTGGATCCTCAACGGTAAATCAGTTGCGAATTGGGTTGTTCGAAAATGTATCCATTGCTTTCATTATCGTCCTCGTATAATTAATCAGATCATGGGAGCATTACCCACGCTCCGAACGCAAGCAATTCGTGCTTTTTGTCATGCAGGCGTTGACTTTTGTGGACCATTTTTGACTTCCTATAAACTTCGGGGAAAGAAATGGCAAAAGTCTTATCTAGCAATATTCGTCTGCTTCGCGACCAAGGCGGTGCACTTAGAAGTCGTCTCGGATTTAACTTCAGATGCATTCATTGCCGCTTTAAAAAGGTTCATCAGTAGGCGTGGAGTTTGTAGTACGCTGTCGTGTGATAATGCCACAAATTTCGTAGGCGCAAAAACCAAAATGGAAGAGTTTCGTCGAAAGTTTTATGCAGAACAACATCGCAAGCAACTGCTGGATTACTGTACAGATAGTGGTATCAAGTTCCACTTCATCCCTCCTCGGGCACCTCACTTCGGAGGATTGTGGGAGGCAGCCGTAAAAAGTGCGAAGTACCACTTAGTCCGCACCCTAGAATCATCTGCTTTAACATTCGAGGAACTTAGCACAGTCGCAACCCAAGTTGAAGCCATCCTCAATTCGCGGCCAATAGCGGCTATGTCATCGGACCCAAATGATGAGACGGCATTAACACCGGGTCATTTTCTGGTGTGCGGTCCAATGAATGCGTTACCAGATCCTGATCTAACGGAAAGAAAGTTGTCATCATTAACTCGATGGCAGGTGCTATCCGCAGTTCAGCAACATTTTTGGCGTCGATGGTCACGCGAATACGTTCCTCAACTTCAGCAACGACACAAGTGGCTGACTGCTTCATCGAATATAAGGGAGAACATGCTGGTTCTTGTTGTTGATGACCAATTACCTCCACAAAGTTGGTTACTCGGGAGAATTGTCAAGGTCATCTCAGGCGTTGACGGACGAGTCAGAGTTATTGACATACGTACAAAAAATGGTATCATTCGTCGTTCAATAACCAAGGTCGCACCGCTTCCAATGGACTAATAATTTTGTTGAAGAGACTTCAAGGCGGCCTGCATGTTTAAGTTTATCTGGCAATATCGAATTTATATTAGAAACTTTATTTTATCGGGCAATATTGATTTATATAATGTTATCTGGCAATACCTAAATTGTATTTGTAAAACCAAAAGAAATGAAAATCGGTCTCTCGCATACCGACCACCGAACAATAAAGACCTATTACGGAGAACTGTTATTTTAATTAAAAGCATTCGGCTAAACAGAGGCTACCATCCTTCCGAAAATTACATCTGATCAGCCAGGACACCTTATAGACGTTAAGACCTGGCGCATACCAAGCAACATTAAACTCGCGGATCCTGGTTTCAACAAACCAAAAAAGATTGACATGCTCATTGGTGCTGAACATTTTTGTGCATTAATGCTGGTTGGACAGATCAAGCTCGGCAAGCATCTGCCGACCTTGCAAAACACATTACTTGGAAGGGTCATTTTGGGTAAGAGCACAGAGCCCCAAAATACTCCCCAGTTTTGCGGTATCACTACCAATGATGACATTGAGACGAATATTCAACGACTTTGGGAAAGGGAAGAGATTGACCCCATACATCAATCTAGAACTCAAGCCGCACGATACTGTGACGAGTTTTTCGCGAAGACAACTCGTCGTGATGCATCTGGCCGATTTATTGTACGACTTCCCTTTCGGAACAACATTAGGATTATCCAAGGAAACTGCTGTTCGCCGGTTTCTCAGTCTAGGAAGAAAGTTGATGAAAGACGAGAATCTACGGACAAATTACCTGAAATTCATGGAAGAATATTGTAAACTAAACCACATGGAACAATTCCGGAAAAGGAGATAAGCGAAGCTCATTATGTGATACCGCATCATTGCGTACTCGAACCGTCAAGTACAACAAAACTAAGAGTTGTATATGACGCTTCATGTCGAACATCCAGGAATATATCCTTAAATGAAATATTACATAAGGAACCAACCATACAGGACGATCTATTTACCGTTTTAACGCGGTTCAGATTGCATAAATACGTGTTTACCGCGGCCATCGAAAAAATGTACAGTCAGGTATTGATTGACCAGCAGGATCAAAAATACCAATTGATCGTTCAACGAAATAGAGCTAACAACGCGATAGAGTTCTATAAACTAAAAACCGTGACTTACGGGCTAACTCTGGCTATAAAATGCTTGCGAACTCTAGCCGACACAGGGAAGGTCTCTCACCCTTTAGGATCAAAGGTGGTTGCCAGAGATTTTTACGTGGATGACGTAATGACCGGCAGCAACAATTTACAAGAGGCCTTAAGAATGCAAGTTGAATTGAGAGCTCTCCTTAGAACAGCAGGTTTCACATTGCGCAAGTGGTGCTCTAACAATTCTATGCTTCTCGCCACAATTCCAGACTCAGACATAGAATTCAAATTGGATCTAGATAATAAAGAAGACGAAGAAACTAAAACTCTTGGCATGACTTGAATGCCTAAAACTGATCAATTTGCCATTAGGTCCAGCTGGAGTGATGTAAAAGAGCTACCAAGCGAAGCATCTTGGCGGATATAGCACATATATTTGACCCACTTGGATTAGTCAACCCAGTGATTGTGCGAGCAAAACTATTTCTTCGAGACTTATGAAAACTTAAACTCGATTGGGACTCCTCGCTTCCTCTCGCCTTACATACCCGCTGGTTAGCTTTCCGTGAAGAGCTTCAAAATCTCAATGATTTCAAAATATCGAGGCTAGTATGCTTGCCAACATCTAAATCGCTGCTTCAGCTTCACGGCTTTTCGGATGCCTCAGAGCAAGCTTATGGTGTCGCCATTTACATGAAATCAATTGACACTCACGGTCATACAACATGTACGAAATCTAAGGTGGCCCCAACTAATATCACCCTGTTGCAACAACAATGACCGCGTTGCAGGAAATGCTGCACAAAGCGAATCCAACTTCGCAACCACACAACGACACAGTCCGCAGGTTAAATATCCGAATACCGCCACCGCCATTTGAGCGTGAAGATGTCGAGATGTGGTTCCTGAGATTGGAATCTTGGTTCGGGCTCCAAATTGATGAGAGTGCCCCAACCGCGGACGCTTGGCGGTATAATATCACTGATTGACAGCCGTTCGCGCAAGACCACGTCTCTGTCATACATCGATGGAATCTGGTCGAGAGATGGGTGCGCGATACCCGTGAGGGGGTCCGTCATCCGCCACTATACACCGGGCCGCAAATGTCCTACACCGACTGTTTCGGGAAAGCCGTGGAGGAGTTTTGGGTGGCGTCCAACAAACGCCATATTCCATTACTAATCGATGGCCTTGACCCAGCGCAGCGCAGCATCGTCCGCCGCATGATGCTGGACAGCGGAAAAGAAACGCAGCAGGTTGACAGATTGGCCTATCGGATAGCCAGCGAAACAGGCTACGAACACGCGGCGATGAATTTGTCTGGCACAATCATGCGATTAGCTGCGGACTACGCAGGGGCGAGCAACCGGCCACTGTTGAAAGCGCAGGGCGAGTTCGGTACGCGGGAGGAGGGCGGCAAAAATAGCGGCAGCCCCCGCTACATCCGCACCTCAATTTCGGAACTCGCCGAAAACATTTTTCTCGTCGAGGACGAGCCCGAACTGCGGTTTGGCAATAACGGTGACCCGGAATTTTTATTGCCGATAATACCGATATCGCTGGTCAATGGTGTCACCGCCATTACCACAGCTTGCAAAGTGAACATTCCCCCGCATGACATCCGCGTGGTTGTAGACAATTTGCTAAGGATGCTGGCCGGGTGTGACCGACACCAATGGCCCCGTTTTTTGAAAATTTTGGAGGCGACATCCACGGGGATGGAAACGGGGTCGGGAAGTTCGTATTCACTGACGACGCGAACACGGTAACGGTGACCGTCCTGCCAATTGGCATGACAACTGGCAAGTACAGTGCAGTGCTTGAGTGGCTTTCAAAAGCGACTTTGAATCGACGGCGGCTCGTCCACAAATTTGAAAAGGTGTTATATAACAGATAATCCAACTGTGTAATCGGATTATAACTTAATCCAGTTGGATAATCCGTTAATAATTAATCTAGTTATAAGACAATAAATATAAACCACTACGAGACTGCAACGACGCAATTTCATTCATAACGCCGGTTTTGCGCCGGCCTCGGGGTCAATATCGCTGAGTAAACACACACCTGTCATGTGGCGCCTAGCACGTTGTATGTAATAAACATTGCAACTTAGGTGTTTTACTGCCGGCATGGCTTCGAAGGTCGGCTAAGAAGTAAGTCAGTCATCAAATTATGTAACTAAAAATGTATGACTGACTTCCCGATATGAAACGCGGATTCGAGGTTGCGGGTTGCAATATCGTAGTAGGTAAGCATAACATTAGTTAAGTAATCTGTAAACGCATTTTGCCGCGTAGGGCAAAATGTAGTATTTAAGTAGGTAAAATTAAGTAGGCGAAGAGGATTAAGTAGACTAGCACACTCACACTACTATTTAAAATTTGCTGAAGCAATAAAGAGGTCAAAGATAAAACCGCGTTTTAATTCCCAAGTGAGTATGATGAAAAACTTGTTGCGGTGCGAATAAGGCGGCCTTAGGGTAGCCACGCACATATGCGACCCCAAAAAGTAAGTCGGACGCTTAGAAGCTGTTAACTCAGCTCGTCGGCAAAGCACGACCCCCTACCCCCCTTTCCAACAGCGTTGACAAAGAAATCAACAAATGGAGTTGATAGAAAAGTCAACAAAGGAGTACATCGACGGCACGTCGTCGGTGCGCTTCAGTGTTAACTTAGTGCCGGGGCTGCTCACGAAGCTAAAGAAGCGTCCGGGCGCAATCGTTCGGAGGTTGAGATTGTGCTAGCCAATACCCAACAACTTGCGCGCTTACGGTCCAGACGGCGTTCTCCAGACGTTCGCGACGACGACAGAGCTCCCGAGGTCGTGGTACGCGGAGCGCATCCGACTTTACACTGCGCGGCATAAACGCGAGGTAGAGGAAGCTGTTCTGGAAGCCGCCACTAACCCTGAGAACTGTTGGGAGGCAGACTTGCGGCGATTACTAAGAAAGTTGGACGGGAAGGAGAGCACCCCGCCGCTGCCGTTCACCGCAACCGTGGACTTGCTGCCACACTCACCCACCACGTCGCATCTCGCGAATATGTCGTTGGCTACAGCTTTGTTTCATTTACCGCCGCCAACTCTATCCCCCTGCTCTGGCACCAGCTCGAGAGACGTCCAACTATCACCAGTTTTGCCGGTACAGTCGGTGTTAATATTATTTAAGGAATTTGTAATTAAAATTTACTGAATATCCTATGATTTCTTTGTGAAGTTGCCGAGTCACTCTTATCGTTTATTTAACCAAGTAGGCTAGAGAATATTTGTAATCTAAAAATAAAAAAGAAGAAGATACATATATACTAAACGTAATACGAAAAGAAAACCTCGTGCTCTAATGAGCGGCTCGGCACTGGATCCGAAAAGCGTAATTTTATATATATAAATAAATGAATACTTATTATAATGAATTATTTAGGCAAAAAAGAAAACGACAATTTAAAAGTCGAATGTATTTGAAGTATAATAAAAAAATACTAAATGGCCCGGCGTGCAAAACCGCCAGGCGTATCGACCGTTTACTATTGCTAGATGAACGAACGGCTAAACCTTTTCTTATCGATACGAGAGCAGACCTTTCCGTTCGTCCGCTATCGTTTTTGGAACAAGTGCCCCCTTTATCCGACATCAAACTATATGCCGCCAACGGAACAGTTATCGCTACGTATGGCGAAGAAGAAATTTAATTTTCCTTTAAACGAAGAAGTTACTCATGGAAATTCACCATCGCGGAGGTCGATCAACCTATTTTGGGAGCGCATTTTTTACACCTGTCTCCTCGATGTGCGAGCGAAACGTGGAGCTGACGTGGGGAGCGATCACCACTTGATGGTTGCCTGCTTGAGATTGTGTACAGCAGCTATCCGACGACCACAAATTCTTCAAATGAAGCGCAAGCAAAAAAAAACAGAGATCCCAACAAAAAACTCGAATACACCACCATTCTACGCGAAAAGTCATCCACATTGGTTGAACATGAAATGCGCACACTGGACGCCAATTGGGAGGCGACCAGAAACACTTTTCTAACTAGTGCTGAAGAATCTGTGGGATATGCGCAAAGCGGTGAGAAACCCTGGATGTCGCAAGACACATGGGACAAGGTTGGCAATCGAAAAAAAGCCAAATTGGCAATCATCTCTCAACCCGATGTCAAGCAACGAACGCCCGACTTGAGGCAGAACTACCGCGATGCTCATATACAGCTTAAAAAGGCTGTTAGACGCGACAAGAGAAAGGCCATTGAAGATCTGGCAAACAAGGCAGAATCTGCGGCTTACCTTGGGGATATGGGTTCACTATTTAAAATCATGAAACAGTTGACGAACAGGAATTTCACCGCCAACCACCTGGTGAGAGATGTCAACGGAACTCTCCTTAATATGAGTGAACACCAGTTGCGACGATGGAAGGAATACTTCTATGATATTTTAAACATCTTGTCAGATGAAGATATTCCGGAAACAGAACAACTTCCAAACATCCAACCGCAACAAACCTCTATTAGGGACGATCCCCCAGATAAGCAAGAGATAGTTTCCGCCATTCGGTCAATGGTGGGAAGGAAAGCTTCAGGTATAGACGGACTACCAACCGAACTCCTCAAAGCGGACCCGGAAATAACAGCCGATATACTCCTTCCACTCTTCACTAAGGTGTGGAATGATGGAAGATATCCGACTGAATGGAAGGAGGGCGTCATTGTGAAAATTCCGAAGAAGGGCGACCTCCGGGATTGTGGCAATTGGCGTGGTATATGTCTACTTACTGCCGTATCAAAAATTATGGCTAAGGTAGTTCTCAATAGGATTAGTGATGTCGTCGAGAGCACTCTCGAAGTTTATCAGGCTGGATTCCGTAAAGGGTCGTCTTGTACCGACCACACAAATACCCTACGGATAATATTAGAGCAGTCAGCCGAAATGGGTTCGCCACTACATCTCATGTTTGTGGACTTCGAGAAGGCTTTCGACAGCGTTAAGCGAGATTACATATGGAATGCTTTGCGTAGGAGAGGTATTCCAGATAAGGTCATAGCTATAATTAAAGAATCCTACGAAGATGCAAGGTGTCGCGTCTTGCATAGAGGAGAGCTGTCCGAGAGCTTCCCTGTGCGAACGGGTGTCAGACAAGGCTGCATATTATCACCAGCCCTGTTTCTGGTGGTAATAAACGACATCTTGAAAGCTGCACTGGAAGGTGGGGAAGGTAAAGGTCTTCAATGGAGACTATTTAACATCTTAAGTCACCTTGATTATGCTGATGACGTGTGTTTGCTTGCACATACCCGTTCGGACTTAGAGTCAAATGTTCGCTCGTTGCATTCTAAATGCAAAGAGGCGGGACTGAAAATAAACGTGCGTAAAACCAAGTACATGCACATGGGTTCGAACGCAAGCACACCGATTGTTCTTAACGGACAGGATGCGGAAGAGGTGCAAGATTTTTGCTATCTTGGAAGCATTGTCAGCATGGACGGCGGAGCCGAAAAGGATGTTGAGGTTCGGCTAAATAAAGCTCGTCAGGCCTTCGGTATCCTTTCCCCTTTCTGGAGGTTAAGAGAGATCTCCCTTCGCACGAAGCTGCGAGTTTTTGACGCATGCGTAAAATCCGTGTTGTTATATGGTTGTACTACGTGGAAAGTGACCGTTCGACTTACCAAGAAACTACAGACTTTCGTAAACCAATGCCTCCGGCGCATTTTAGGAATATTCTGGCCAGAAGTAATCTCCAACGACGAACTTTGGAGTACAACTCGCCAGACTAAAATAGGTATTGAGATTCAACGGCGAAAGTGGCAGTGGATCGGTCATACTTTGAGGAAACCAGAGCGAAACATCGCAAAACAGGCTCTGGATTATAACCCTCAAGGAAGACGTCGGGTTGGTCGACCATGTAACACATGGAAGCGAGCAGTTGAGCAGGAGGCCAGAGGAATAAACAAGTCCTGGCAACAGCTTAAAGCCGATGCTCAGGATCGCGCCTTGTGGAAGAGAGTTGTTTCTGTCCTATGCCCCTATAGGGGGTCTTAACAGGAATTTGATTGATTGATTGATTTTTTACGCCACTTCGACCTTCTAGTAGACATCAAACGTCAAAGACTTATTGACGCTAGAGGATTTATAATACCGGCGTCACCATCGTTTGACGCTCGTTCGTTAATTAAAATTGTTGAAAAAAATACCTGCTCAATTTAACAAAGAGATAAGAACCAAGATGAACATGGTCAGCATCAATGGGAAAAAAAACGGAGATCATTGGGGATAAAGTCAACAGCAAAACCAATGGGAACAAAATCACCGCGATGAAAACCAATGGAGACAAAATCAACACCAAAACCAACGCGATAAAAACCAATGGGGAGAGAATCAACATGTCCAAAATCAATGGGAACAAAATCAAAACGAAAATGATTTATATCAACGAAATCAGCATCAATCCTAGAACTTATTAGTACTGGCGTCTAATGATTAAGAGGACATTATATGTTTCAGGAGAGCCGAATGTTGCAATCGAGTGGTAAGAGGTCCCGATTCGGCCCTGCTGGGAATAAGGTTGGCGGCCGGCGCCGAACAAGCGGCGAGATCGTCGCAGCAAGGTAGTCGTAAAGAAGTCCTCGAGTGATTAAGTTGTGTGCCTTGTCGAAATAAATTGGCGAGATCTTAACAAAAATCTTTCGGGCGTTTTATTTTGATTTAAAGACTTCGAATTTCAGAGAAGTGTGTGAGAGAATTGTATACCAACAGTGATCAGTTATAACGTAGCTTGAAATCAAAATAAATATAAAAAATTAAATGCTACTATTATTTCAAAGAAAAACTACAAACTAAATTTTCACACACCTATCAATAAATGTGTTCAGGCTTGTCCGATTTTTTATCGCAGAATATTGTGTGATCAAAATTATTCGAAACTATTTTTAATTTTCAAATTCCTAGCAAAATTCCAAGAACTTTCTTTGGCATGATCTTTGATCTCAATGCCGTTTACTTTTAGCTTATCTCTAATTTCATCTGTAATTTTAAATAAATGCTTATCTTTAATTTTCATTCCGTGATCTCTTAAAGTGCATCGCACTTTAACAAAATCGTCAATTATTGCCCGAACATCGATCGGTTCCGAATGAAATTCATTTCTAAAGCTATCTACAATATTTAGACCGAAAATAGTTAAAATTTGCTTACAAAACGTCCTGGCAGCAACTACTGCAGCTACATTACTACTGCAATATGTTTCGTCCGGTTCCGGTTCCGATGAATTTATCGCCTTAACAACAGTCGAAGACAGATGAATTAAGTAGCCAATCGATTTGGCTGTGTCGAAATCATTGCGAAGAGCAACATCAATAAGACGATGAGTTTCGGCGAGCGATTCGAAGATTTTAACCGATTCGAATTCAACGTGCGGTTTTTTCCGTTCGACGTAGGCCTGGCAATCGGCTAGGAAGGACGTGATTCTATGAAGTGTACTCTGTGCTGTGAGCATCATTTCATCGCTATATTCCATGGGATTTTTGTAATTGGAGAGAATGCAAGCCATTCGAAAATCATCGCTGCTTTTGTTTTCGAGAAACTCCGAGATACTGACGGTGTTTTTTAACGATTTCGACATCTTCTCGGCTTGTCCTTTCACGCTTAACTGGCCCGTATGTAGCCAATAGTTGACCCATTGCGTTTTATCGTGATATGCACAACTCTGCGTCTCCTCGTTTTCATGATGCGGAAATCGCAAGTCCAGGCCGCCGGCATGGAAATCCAATGCATTGCCGAATACTTTGCTGGCCATTGTACTACACTCTATGTGCCAGCCCGGTCGTCCTTTGCCCCATGGCGAATCCCAGGCCGGTTCATTGGGCTTTGCACTTTTCCATAGAGCAAAATCTTCAGTTGATTCCTTGACATTGTGCTGGGTGTCGTCGCGATGTATGCGTTGCAATTTACCGTAGTTTGGGACTTTGTCGACCTTAAAATAAACCGATTTGTCTTTTCCGACGTAGGCAAAATTCCTATCGACAAGCGCTTGAATGTAATTAACTATTTCGGGAATATGTTCGGTCACGCGAAGCTTAAGGTCGGGCTCCATAACGTTCAGCTTTCTTAGGTCGCCCCAAAAACTGGCCTCGTTCGCCGAAGCGATATCCTTCCAATTCGTACTGGCCGTGCATTTTGCAATGATTTTGTCATCGATATCGGTTATGTTCATGGCTGTGATTAAGTTTATTTGAAAATAGTCGCGTAAAATTCTTTGGATGATGTCGACCTTAACGTAGCAGCTGCCGTGTCCGATATGAGTTGCGGCGTAGACGGTCGGACCGCACGTGTACCAGGTGGCAAGGTTTTCATGTTGCAGGATTACAGGAACATTCGATTTAGCAATACAGTTGAAAACCTCAATCCCCGTCTCAAACCCGACTGGTTTGATCCAGTGAAGCCCTGACGCCAAGCCTCTTCTGGCTGGATAAGCTTTCAAAACTTGCGAGCACGTGCCAAGTCGAACAAACATAGTGACCTTGTTGATTTCACCTGAGAAACGCACAATTTTAGCAAGCTGAGCTACCCTTTTCGAAATAAATCCATAATTACCAATTAAATTCTCGTTTTTTCGCCTTTAAATTTCAAAAATAGCGGAGCACAAGCGCAAAACTGACGTTCCAAACCGCGGCACCCGGCACTCAAAAAACAACTGGCGGTCGTGTGAACTGTCAAACTGTCAACTGAAGTACGAAGAAATCCGCTCGTGTTTTGTTTGGTTTTTGGAGTGGAGATTGTTTAGCAGGCGAGGATTTTCTTTTAACGTCTTTTTCCACAATGATGCAGTACGAAGGTGAGGGTGAGACGCTGGCGGATAAATCTGCATGTGCAGGAGTTCGCGCCGATCTGAAGATGTGCCTGTTGAAGAGCGATTGCTGCATGAAGGTAAGCGCGAAAAACTAAACCGACGCGCGGCGGCCTTGCGAATCACTACTCCTTGTTGTCCTTTTAGGAGAAGAAAACACCTAGGGAATGCCTCAACCGGCAGGACCACACGGTTCCGAGCGAGTGTTACGTCCTCAGGAATACGTTCTTTGAGTGCAAGAGGTCAATAGTAAGAATTTGCAATAAATTAGTCCTGGCCGGAGAGATGACCAAAATTTTTTCCAACATATTTTCAGCTCGATAACCGGCAGCGGTTCAGAGGACGTAAGGGATACTGATTGAAAGCGGAGCATGATGTATTTATACAAAGTTTGGAAATAGATTTGTTTTGATTAGAATTCGGTTAAGTTTTTATAAATCTTCATTGAAAATGTAAACTAGCTGGTAAAAACTTGTGACTAAGGATCGGTTCTATAGTCGAATATCTGCAGTTCAAACGAAATGGCCGACGCAAAAACGGCCTTAGTCACAGAACTTTTTAGACTACCACCTAAGCTACCACCGAAATGCGGAAGTCTGGCGCTTACATTTGGATATAAAACAACTGAATGGTTGAAGCGAAAATCCACCATGCTGTATAGGATTAGTTGAATTAGTCACTCGGTTCTTGCACCGCCAATCAGTGATCGACCGTGAAATGGAGCACTATAACATCCAAATCTTGGGCTTGAGTGAGGTCAGGTGGACAGGATCAGGACCCCTAGCGGAAACACCATTCTGTACGCCAAAAATGGCGTGGCGGTCGTTCTTACACCGAGAGCGAGAAACAGTCTCATCAGCTGGAAACCAATCTCGAATAGGATTATCGTCGTCAGGCTCAGGACCAGTAGCAGAAACATTACAATTCTGCAGTGCTACGCACCAACTAATACCGCAATATCTGGTGACAAAGAGGAGTTAGTGTTCCAAGAGGTGATATTATTATCATCTCAGGAGATATGAACGCCCAGGTTGGCACTGTCCTATGCTCCTATAGGGGGTCTTAACAGAAATTTGATTGATTGAGGTTGGCTCTGACAACACTGGACTAGAACACGTCATGGGGAAGCATGGTGACCTTTGGGCCGACTCGTCATGACCCTGGATTAAGAGACCCGACAACGGCGAATTATTTGTGGAGTTTTGTAGTACTCGGCAAATGGTCATCGGAGGGACCCTTTTTTCACACAAGAGTCACCATAAAACATCCAGGGTTTTCCCTGATGGCGACATGGCGTTACTCAGAACCAGATCGACCTTTTGGCTATAAGTCGCCGATGGAGAAGATGTCTCCTCGATGTGCGAGCGAAGCGCGGAACTAACGTGGGGGGCGCAAGCTTAATGTGGTTAAACTCAGAGACCTCAACAAAAAGCGCGAGTACACCAGCATTCTACGTGAAAAATCATCCACTCTGGGCGAATATGAAATGCACGCACTGAACGCCAATTGAAAGGCAACCAGAAACACTTTTCTAACTAGTGCTGAAGAATCTGTGGGATATGTGCAGAGCGGTGAGAAACCCTGGATGTCGCAGGACACATGGGACAAGGTTGGCAATCGGAAAAAAGCCAAATTGGCAATCATCTCTCAACCCGATGTCAACCAACGAACGCCCGACTTGAGGCAGAACTACCGTGATGCTCATACACAGCTTAAAAAGGCTGTTAGACGCGACAAGAGAAAGGCCATTGAAGATCTGGCAAACAAGGCAGAATCTGCGGTTTACCTTGGGGATATGGGTTCACTATTTAAAATCATGAAACAGTTGACGAACAGGAATTTCACCGCCAACCACCTGATGAGAGATGTCAACGGAACTCTCCTTAATATGAGTGAACACCAGTTGCGGCGATGAAAGGAATACTTCTCTGATATTTTAAACATCTTGTCAGAAGAAGATATTCCAGAAACAGAACAACTACCAAACATCAAACCGCAACAATCCTCTATTAGGGACGATCTCCCAGATAAGGAAGAGATTCCGCCATTTGGTCAATGGCGGGAAGGAAAGCCCCAGGTATAGACGGACTACCAACCGAACTCCTCAAAGCGGACCCGGAAATAACAGCGGATATACTCCTCCTACAAAAATGAGTATATTTTGCGTTTATACTTATGCTCCGCAGTGTAGCAACCAACTACCTCGACTTTGTGGAAATGCGGAAACACATTGAAGTCGGTAAAATGATAAATAATGAAATAAACAAGGCTTCGCTGGATTTCAGTCTAATAAGCTCACTTTAATTCCACTTCTTTCCACTTGAGAATTTTTCGCTCAAAAATTATCGCTTTCCAATCTTGACTTTTTTCGCTTTCTATATATCGACTGACTCGCCAACCGCTCAAACCCGACTGACTATCCGGGTTCCTATTCCACCAACCTTTGTTGTGTGTGACGCGTCTGGTGCGTCCTGCAACAACACCAACACCCCTGCTACACACCATGGACACCTAGCTTCCGAACTAAAAAAATATATACCTAGCCAATGTGGCAACCCGAACAGGCCTTGGCAACTACGGGACTGGGTGACAAGAAAAAGACAACGATCCAAAAAAAAACGGGGAGTGGAGTTCTGGAACTGATCGCGGACGGGCGTGCGAAAAAAAAGAAAAGATCGACGAGGCGCTTTTTGTCTGATTATACTCTAGATGAAATCTGAGAGTATATTGTGTTTGCCTTACCGTTTGTAACGCTAAGAAATAATGCTCGCACAGAGCCGCTAAGGGTACAGAAATATTTGTTGTCGCTCAAAAACTTCGATTCCGAGTTGCTGTCTGTCCGTCTGTCTACAGCATAACTCTCGAACGCTTTGAGCTATCGTGTTGAAATTTGTTGTGTGTCATTTTTAGTAAAAAAGAAACTTTAAGTTCGTGAACGGGCCACATCCCCCCACTCCTTCTACCCTCTCCCATACAACTTTCACGAAATTTTCAAAAATTGATTTTTCTTTGAAACTATTTAAGCTATCGACTTGGAATTTGGGTTAAAGTATTATGATATAGATGTAATTAATATGACGGAATATCGATCCGATCGCGTTACTCCTTCTACCCCCTCCCATACAAATGCATAATTTTAAAAAATGCAATTTTTCGATTTTCATTGAAACTAGCAAAGTTATAAGAACGAATTTTTGCCAGAATTAATTTTATTATAATTTCAATCAGCATTGAAAAAATTATCAACTTCACCTCACTCCTTCTACCACCTCCCATACAAATTTCACGAAATTTTTAAATTTAAATTAAATTATTTTAAGCTATCAGCTTGATATTTTGCATAAAGTATTAAAATAGAAATAGCAATAATGAGAAAAAAAAATGTGTTTTGATCCGTACACTCCTTCTACCCCCTCCTATTCATATGTATAATTTTTGTAAAGTGCATTATATCGATTTCCATTAAAACTAAAAAAAGTATAAACTTAAAATTTTGCCAGAATTTGTTTTTTAATAATTGCAATAAATGCTAAAAAAATTATCAGCTCCTCTTCACTTCTTCTACCCCCTTCCATACAAATATCTGTATTATAACTTCAAGAAAAGCACTTCTCCTTCGAATATATTAACCATCGAATTGAAATTAAATCAAAGCGTGGTGATAAGGATGATGATAATCAGTTTCAAAATCATCTTAAACGCTTCAGTTCCTCTGCCACCTCCCATACAAATGCCTCAATTTCAGGAAAACTATGTCCAATTGAAAATAATGAAAGCTACAAACCTTAAGAATAGCACGAAATATTTTGCATACCACATTAGGTGTCATATCCAAAAATTAAAAACCTTCCTCCTCTGCTTCTACCACCTCCCATACAAAAGTCACTATTAATTATTTAAAAGAATTGGAGGTGACATATTTTCCGGTAAATTGAACTCTTTCTCGTTTCATCTAGAGTATCATACGCCCAAGCATAATTCTTTTATGTTTTTAATTGATTTTTCGAATTCGAAGAGTCGAGATCTTGAAAAACCATCGGTCGAAAAAAAATCGCGAAAATTTGGCCCCTCAATTTACGGAAAGCCGTTCGAAAAGTGATCGCCGTTAGATGGAAAGAACAATTTAGCATTCCGCGCAACGATATCTCATCACTCGCCTTTCAGGCAACATGTAAAGAAAAAAACAAAAAAAAATCCCATCGGTCGTGAGTAATTAGTTCAAGTGATGGCTGCCGATGCCTGACGGCAATCAGGGAGTTAAATTGAATCGAGTGTTCGCGAAGAAGCAACCAATTGCCAGATCGTCCACCGGATCTAAAATTAGTCCGGCGGCCTGATCAATTCCCATGTTTTCTGTCATAGCCATCGTGTGTAGCACTGCTTTAAGCCAGGGTCCTTCGCACGGCCTTCCACGCCTGCTGTGGTAGTTTCGTCCTTCGTCAAGATCTAAAGGCGGGTATCAAAACTTCACTGAAAAGAAAAGCAATTGTAGAAAAATTTCAAATTAATTCTTTGCCTAAGTTTTATTTTATATAACAATCCATAAATAACTGTATACGATTGCCGATGTTAATTTTTTTCTTACATCTAATACACTCGAAAAATTGTGTATGTTGGCTTCCTAATATTTTTTAGGCAGCGTTGATTTGCGATATCATATTTTGATTTTGCATTCACCAAACTATTAAGCTAGGGGTTCTCTTTCGCACGCTCTTCCGAGGCTTGGCGTACGTTCAGCGGCAATCCGCACAGTGACAGAACGCCGATCCGGCCTCGGCTCTCTGTCCTTAAGATGCCGTCCGCTATTACAAACTTGCCGGACGTTCCTTCAGTCACCATCAAGGTGCAATTCCGAGCATTGATCCCACCTGCGTCACGCGCATTCACGCACTTAGGTATCACTGTAGAAAGGGAGAATTACAGTTATTATAAGTTATTACATAAGCATGAGGGACTAATAATAGACTGTTGATTATTATACCAAAAAGCAGCGCTGTCTGTTAGTCAGCTGGTTGAATGGCCACCCCACGCCATTTTTAGT
This sequence comes from Chorisops tibialis, assembly GCA_963669355.1. Taxonomy (NCBI): domain Eukaryota; kingdom Metazoa; phylum Arthropoda; class Insecta; order Diptera; family Stratiomyidae; genus Chorisops; species Chorisops tibialis. The sequence continues at coordinate 70,265,308 of OY770263.1, read as the reverse complement.
TTCATGCCCTTTTTTCCGTCCATTTCGATGATTATTCACTGGTTTGTGTGTGAAACTCATGGACTCATAACTCATCAATAGTTACGATGCACTCCATGAGTGAGGGATCAGAATTCTCATGAATATTATAAAATGCGAATGTTAAAGATCTGCGATTGGGAATATGCAAAATGCGTGGTGTTTACAGTTATTTTTCACTAGAATTTGCTCACCACTTCCATACTTCCATACAAACTGCACAATTCCACTGAATATAATACTCAAATTCTCTCCGAACATTGCAATTGAGATGATTCTCCATAAAACGACACTGCTGCAGGTGCTGCACTTAATCAAGCGGTTCGCGCCCACTCACTTTTGATAACAGATTGAAAAGACACAATCCAATTGTTACTCACCTGGACAACTCACTTGAAAACCGCTACGTCTCCGTCGTGACGCCTGCACGACAACCTGCGGTTGCACAGTGGTCTCCCGCCGATTGTTTCGAGTCCAGTAGTAGATCTGTCGATAAGGCATGAAAGTTTCGGCATTGCGGAAGGTGAACACCTTACCTGTAGGATACTGCATTGCAGCACTTTCGCGATTCCCACCAAATCCCTTACGCCAGGTAAATCATTGTATGGAAATTTTGTATCAAGAAATTGCCTGATCCTAGCCTGGGCGTATTGGTGGGTGGTAAAATCAAAAATCGCCGTGGGCTAACTAAGTTCAGATCAATAACAGACAGACCACCCAAATTTTTGGAATAATAATCATTTTATAATTGCGATAGTAATATCAAATGCACTACATGCAGTCAAAATTCCATAAAAAAATTTAAACAGAAGGTTTTCTTACAGACGATGAGACAAGTTATTTTAACCCTCTGTAACAACTCTATGTGTAGAGTATGTATATAATATATGTAGTAATTGCGGTGTCTTTTTTTACAGAATGAATGACCACGGAAGATCGTCTTCTTCTGTTAAGATAAAATTGAGTTATGGAAGTTTGACTGCATACAGAAATGCATAGTGCACTTTTATTGTGCATATGGGAAACTTACTTTCTTGCGAGTTTAAAAAGATACACTTTTTTCACTGAAAAAAAACTATTACACGAAAATACGAACAAGTATCTATCTTTCTTTCTTTCTTTACGATGGCGCTACAGCCCAAATCGGACTTTGGCCTCCTGAATGCTTTGCCTCCATCCATCTCGGTTCAGTGACCGCGTCCTCCAGTTTGAAAATCTTAGCAGTGATTTGCTGTCTGCGTCAATCGAATCCTCCCAGCGCTTTCGTGGTTTTCCGACCGGTCTTTGTCCGTTGACTTTCCCTTTTAGTGTGCGTTTGGGAATTCTTCCGTCATCCATCCGCTCCACATGACCAGCCCATTGTAATTTTTTAAATTTTATGAGGGTTGACACTTCTGGATTGTCGAAGATGGCATACAATTCTCTATTGTATCGTATTCTCCAGATCGAGTCTTCCCTCACAGGTCCGAGGATTCTTCTGAGGACCTTCCTTTCAAAGGCGTTAAGTCGTTTTTCGGACGCCTGAGTTAATGTCCACGTTTCGCTGCCATAGCATAGCACAGGTCTTATGATTGTTTTGTATAGCTTAAGTTTTGTTTTCCTGTGCACGTTCTTGTTTTTGATTATTGGAAGTACCGAATAATAAGTCTTGTTTGCCATCATTATCCTTCTTTTAATTTCGATGGGTTCGCTTCCATCCTTCGATAGATTTGCCCCTAGATATATGAAGTTGTCTACGTTTTCTAGGTTATAGTCTCCTACTGTAATATTTTGTCTGATTGGCGTCTTTTTCCTAGTTTGCGTCATAATTTTTGTTTTGTTTTCATTAATGCGTAGTCCAACTTCCCTTGCTACCGAGTCAAGGTTTACAAATACTTCCTTAGCACTCTCCAGAGATCTTGCAAGGATATCTATGTCGTCGGCATATGCTACGAGTTGTGTGGATTTGAAGCATAGTGTTCCCTTGCTGTCAACGGGAAGTTTCCGAACAACATATTCGAGTGTTAAGTTGAAAAGCATTGGTGCGAGGCCGTCACCTTGTTTAAGGCCGTTGTCTGTTTTAAAACTGGAAGTCAGATCGTTTTCTACTCTGACTTGTGACAAAGACTCAGTCATTGTCATTCTTGTCAGTCGAACCAGTTTCGGTGGGACTCCAAACTCCAACATGATTTTATACAGTACGCGCCTGTCGATACTGTCGTATGCTTGTTTGAAGTCAACAAATATCTGGTGCACATCAATATTATATTCCCAGCACTTTTCCAGCACCTGTTTAACTGAGAATATCTGGTCCGTGGTTGAGCGTCCAGCTCTAAATCCGCCTTGGTATTCACCAATTACTTTATCAGCATAGGGCTTAATTCTCTTTTCTAGAATTTTCGTCAAAATCTTATAAGACGTACACAACAGAGATATTCCTCGGTAGTTTTCGCAGCAGAGTTTGTCACCTTTTTTATAAATTGGACATATGATGCTCTTGCGCCAATCTTCAGGAAGTATTTCCTGCGTCCCTATGTCCGCGACTAATCTATGTAGGAGATGCGCTATGCAGGTGTCGCCGGCTTTCAGAAGTTCAGCTGGGATTTGATCAGTGCCCGGCGCTTTGTTGTTTGGGTGGTTCCTTAGGGCTGTTTTTACTTCTTCGAGTGTGGGAGGACTCAAAGCGGATCCTTCATCAGCTGTTATATCAGTTATACCTGCTATTGTATCTACTGCTGCTGTTCGTGTAGGTGATGGGCTCGGGTTAAGAAGGTGTTCAAAATATTGTGCCCATCTTAGTTTTATATCTTCCGCGTTACTTATAATGTTCCCTTCTGCATCCTTGCAGAGGGTCGTTTTCGGTTTGTATCCTTCTTTCATCCTTTTAACAAGGAAATGCGCGGCTCTTGTGTTGTGTAATTTAAATTGTTCGTCCATGTTTTTAATTTCGTCATTATTGTACTTCCGTTTTTTTTGTCTGCATATTTTGTTTGCAAATCGTCTAAGATCCTTGTACTTGTCTTGTTTGGCTCGTGTCGGCCGTTCCGTTAATATTTTGTAAGCTTCATTTTTTCGTTCTAAGGCATCTTGGCATTCTTTGTCGAACCAATCATTTCTTTTGCGCCGGGGTTGTTGTCCTATCACCTCCTCTGCGACAGATGTAATGCCATCTTTGATTTTTTGCCACATTTCTTCTATTGGCATGCTGACAGTGGTATTCAGCATTGTCGTGAAGTGCCTCTCCAAGGCTAACGCATATTTCGCAACTATTTTCTCGTTTTTGAGTTTCCCTATGTCGAATTTAGGAACCGGTTGTATTTTTGAGTGTCCTCGGTTTGCGATTCGACATCGAAACTTGGTCTTTACCAAATAGTGGTCTGTGTCGCAATTAGCCCCTCGACATGTACGCACGTCGAGAATGCAGGAGGCCGTCCTTTTCTCTATTAGAACATGGTCTATTTGATTGAATGTTCTTCCGTCGGGTGAAGCCCACGTTCTCTTATGAATGTTACGATGCGGGAAGCATGTCGAGCTTACAATAAGGTTTTTGCTGCTGGCGAAATCAGTCAGCCTCTGGCCGTTGTCGTTACTAATATCATGGAGACTATGCCTTCCAATTGTCCCTATGTATGCTTCTTCTTTGCCCACTTTCGCGTTAAAGTCACCTAATACTATTTTAATATCATTCGACGGAAGGGAGTCGAATGTTGATTCTAAGGTGCTGTAGAAATCGTCTTTAACTTCGTCGTCTTTGTCTTCCGTTGGGGCGTGGACATTAATAAGCCAAACATTAAAAAAACTTGTTTTGATGCGGATTGCACACAATCGTTCATTGACGGATTTGAAGTTGGTGACTTGGTGTTTAAACTTTTTGTCGACGATAAACGCAACTCCAAATTCCCGGCTTCCCGATGATTTCCCACTTTTGAAAATTGTGTGCGATCTTAAGTCATTAATCTCGTTACCTAACAATTTAGTTTCTTGGAGTGCAATTATGTTTATATTGTATTTGACTGCCTGTTCCAGAAGCTCTCTCACTGCTCCTGCTCTGTACAGGGATCGCACGTTCCAAGATCCGAAGGAATAGTCCATTTTTCGTTTGCGTGGTCGTTGCCGTTGAATCAATCCAGTCCGAGGCGTTGCTTCAGGTTTCGAAACGGGTGTGTTTTTTCCGAGGATGAGTTGTTAACACATCGCCCAACCCCCAACTTGAAGGGCCATATTATTATAGTGCTAGAATTTTTCTGTTTCATTAGCACTCGCGCCCATCAGTTCAGCAAGTCAAGTCCGGATGGACAAGACCAGGATCCGGTGGCTACCACGAGGAGGTATGATGAGCATAATTGATGTGTATATGACAGTTACAACACTGGGCGTCGCCTAATGACGCCGATCAGATGCCTACCCTGTCTATACCCATCCAACACAAGTATCTATAGTTTTTAATATTTTTCACAAACTGTTTCTTCGTAACTTTGAAATGAAATGCACTTAACTAATACTCAAAATGAAGTAGCGTTCGATTTCTTTTTATCAAGTTTGATTATTTAAAATTGAAAATTGAAAATTTCACAATAAAAAAATTCAAATATAACAACATGGTATCAACGGCAACGGATACTGCAACATTTGGTGATACTGCAACACGGATACTGCAACATTTGGTGATATTGCAACAATTATTTAAATTTTCGGGAGACATAACAATATTTTGATTGATGTACATTTCTTTCAATACAAGAAGAGTGTGGACAAAAGCTGTTAAACGTTCATAGATCATAAATTAGTGTTTGGCCGTTACTCGATTTCAGACGGAGGCCGAGTTCACATTTCTGGTTGAATGTCCAATTAATGTTTCATTGGTTGAATCAAAATAATTCACTTCTTATAAGTCAAGAAAATTTGCAAGTTCTAGTGCGTATACAGCATATTAACACTTATCAATTTCAGTTTCAAAGGCGAAAAACGAGAAAAATGAAGAGCTAGGTTGGCTTTTAAAAATGTTCTATATTACGATCAAGGAGGATATATAAAATGGAGTGCCTGATAGGCTGTCTCATGTGGGAATACTTCTTGATTCGGAAATTTTCGCAAATTGTGTCCAAGCTTGACATGGCTTCAAACTTTTACAAAAAAAATACCATAATTTGTATTGGTTTGGTGAATGTTTTCACAGTGCATTTCGAATTGAAAGAAAAGATTTCCGGATTCCACACTGTTACGCTTTATTATTCGTGACGTTTCGGTCTCTGCTGAGAACTTTATCAAACGGCTTGATAAAGGTCTCAGCAGAGACCGAAACGTCACGAATAATAAAGCGTAACAGTGTAGAATCCGGAAATCTTTTCTTTCAATAATCTGTATTCTTTCTTGGTTGCTAATACCATATTCCATCAGCAATAAAATAATTTTCAGTAGAATGGAGTTTGCTGTTTTATTTCAGAAATTTTTTTTTTATCATATTATTATATCAACTTTTATTAGTTTTTGGTTCGTGTCTAAGCTAAGCACTTTAGCAACAGACAATTTAACGCAGGAGAGAGATAGTTGCTTTGGGTTTAAGTATGCCAGACAAGGATAGCGAAACAATTCTTTCGAAAATTTGACAATTGTTTCGGACAATTTAACGTGGGAAAGAGTTAGTTGCAATATTCTTAAGTGTGCCAGACAAAGATAGCAAAACGATTTTTTTCGAAAATTTTCGAGCATTTCGCCAGTAAGGGAGGGAAATACTTTCATTCCTATTTGCTTACACTTGCCTGTGTCGATGCTTGTAATAAATATAAATTTACTTCTTCACTTAGTTCCTATTACAATCGCTATCTCTTATTACTTTACTTAACTGACGTTATGCACAGCATAATAAGGTGTAGGATTAAAATTTTTTTGAGTTCAAATATTTAGAGAATGCCATGGGAATAAGGAATAAAAACATTTCTGCTGATGGCGAGATCTTAGACTCATATATTTGCTCATGGCAACATTAGTGTTATGAGAAAATTATTTCACTTAAAATATAGACAATTATGCCGATGAACAGATGGTGTACAATGCATTAAGCCATATGCAACAATATGGGAGTTCCAAAAATGTTAAACAGCGACTTAGAGCACGAAAAATAACAATTAAAGAGGACCGTCTGGTTTATAGAGCCTCAATCAAGAACCCTCTCAATAGCTCGACCATTATAAAAAAAGATATTTCCTCGGAATTTGGAATTGACGTATCCTCAAGGACAATAAGACGAAGTCTCAATCAAAAACAATTGCGTGGACGCATTGCACAGAACAAGTTACTTGTGTCAAAAAAAATTTAAAATCTCGAATTGCGTTTGCCCGTGAGCACTTGCGCCAACCTTTGATTTTTTGGAAAAATGTACTTTGGAGTAACGAAGTAAAGTTTTGTCGGTTCGAATCCGACAGTAAGCGGTACGTATGGCGTCCTCCAAACATGCAGCACCATCCGAACTTATAAGACTGGTAGGTGGTGGAAGTGTGATGGTGTGCGCTGCGTTTTCTTGGTATGGAGTTGGCCCTATACATAAAATTGACACAAGAATGGATCAACATATTTACAAAAACATTAATTTAAACACAATGATGCCATTTGCTGATGATAACATGCCCTTTAAATGACGTTTTATGCATGAGAACGATCCAAAACACATTTCACGCACAGTGAAGAGTTGCTTGGAAGAGAACCGAATTGATGTTCTGAAGTGACCAGCCCAATCACCCGATATCAATCCCATTGAGAATTTGCGGAATGATATCGAGGAGCATATTCACATAGTCAAACCAAAAAATATGGCCGATTTTTGGATCGAAATTAAAAAAGCTTGGTATGCAATTCCGAGAGAACGTTGTATGACCCTGGTAGAGAGCCTACCGAGGAGATGCGCAGCTGTCATTAAAAATAAAACATATCCGACCAAATACTGAATTCATACGTAGAAATTTGTTCTTTGTTATTTTGTTTTTCGCTTATAATAAACAGTTTTTCATTTTGTGCTAAATTCGTGTCCAGCCTGTTTTCGTCTTATTCACAATTAAACTGAAATAGAAAAGAATGGGAAGAAAATAACCAAATGAAAAAAACGGGACATAATCATCACATCGTGGGCAAAACTCAAGAAAAAAAAAATTGGACTGAAAAGCATAAAACAGTAGAAAAAATTTGCGCTTGAAAGTTACAAATACTGAGTGTGCTAAATTCGTGGCGACCACTGTATGATAGTTACAACATTGAGTGTCGCCTTATGACGCCGATCAGATGCCTACCCTATCTATATACACCCACCCACCCCGAATTTACAACGTCATTTCTTTCTCTTTTCAAAATCAATTTTAACTTTTTTTTTTCACTCGTTCTTTTTTGTACGAAGATTTCGATATCGATTGGGTAGTCCTAGAGTGGGATATCCCATCGACGTTTTTGTCCTTAGGTTTGTTCTTAATCTTGTCGGCATTGAAGTCCAGCACACTACAATATTATGCATATTTCGTTTTAACTGCAAAAAAACCGCGCTTTACTGCGTAAATAATAATTAATTGTAAATTAATAACTTCTTAATGCAATTAATTTTTAAAAATATTGTTGCGAGCTAGGGGTTCGCCGGGATTTCAAGTAAAACACAATTCGTTTAAAAATAAGTGATAATTTATTTATTCGCACTTTAACTTAATTCGCACTATATGGCACTACCGCCGCGTACTGTTCTATCGCTTTCCTGCACTGGTTCGCGTCTCCGTCATCAAAAAGACTGGTTCTCGACTGAAAGCTGTCGTGCCTTTTTATACATTTTTCCCCCTATTCTCGAAACTTCCGTTGGGGTGTATGTCTGGACTATACTGGAAAGTTCTAGATCTTTAACTGTGGCTTTTTACATATTGGGGTATACTGTTCTACATAATTCTGGTCTATTCGAGAGAGATCGAATTGCGGGGTTGCCAGATCTGTAACAATATTTTAGTCCGAAAATTAATTGGCGAAGTTTCGTCGTTTAGGTTTCAAGGCCTACTCCTTCAGTATTAAAACAAATTTGGCAATTGGCAGTTTTTCTTAATTTCTAATTTGTTTTAAGGCTCGTCTATATCTGTCTTCTTCTTCTTTGGTGTTTTTGTAAATTTTACACTTTTTAATTTGAAATGTGCACTTTCAGTCAGTCTTAACCGATCTTACATTAATTACCAAATTTTAGTAATTTAATTCACGGCGAAAACTGAACTAATTGCGACATTTGAATTTGATAATTAGGAAGGAAATGGTTTCAATTCCCAATTTGGTAATTATATCGAGGATACTTCTGCTTTCTCGATGATGCGAACTACAAAAATTTGGCGGCCAATGTAAGAACGCGTAAGACTAGCTGAAAATTCAAATTTAAACATAAGAAGTTTAATATTTGGCAGAAAACACTAAATTAGAAGAAGGCAGGTATAGAAGTGTTAATCCGGCATTATTTTTTTAAAACCAAAGTAATCGTTTTAATAGCTAGGCAACGCGTCTTGTATGCAAGGATTTTCTTATTTTGCGAAAAACACTCGCATCGCATTCTCTCATCACGCAACAATGTGTATAGATTAAGGTCCTTGATATGAAACTGATTTCACGGCACGTGCGAGTCTCAAACCCTTGCATAGATGCAACCAGAATGCATCTACCGGTATTCAATTTACTCTATTGGATAATGTAACAAAGTGTTTGACCAAGTATTTCCTAAAGAAATACTTGAACCAGATTTGCGATTTGCCAAAAACGCTAAATTTCGAGTGGTTAATAATGCTGAAATGTCTAAATTCTTCGAACTGCACACAACATTCAGTTCGCCAGACATTAATCCGCCTGCACACAAAAATTCAAAAAGTGCTGAAAATCAATTTCAAGATACTTAAAAAAATGTAATACAATTTTTTTTCACTACTGAACTTTTTCTTTATGTACAGTTATGGTGGATACTTAACTTATATTTGGAAATAAACTAATTTAAAAAAAAAAACACTCTTTCGCAGTCAGTCATAAAAAAGAGCAATTACTTTCAACAGTAACGCAAACTTCTTCTTTTTCTCCTATCGTGTCTAATTAAAATGAGCATTCAGCTTTTCATAGATGGATAACTCTGCAGCATAAACTTTCTGCGTAATCAAGTAATCGCGAACAAGTTTAAACAAAGTGTGATGATTCGTTAGCGTTAAGAAGCTCAGCGACAGAATATTATGCCATTCTACTGAAAAGCACAGTAGCAAAATTTGAAGCACAACGAGAAAAGTTTGCACTGCGGTAAGTGCCATATACAAGATCGCAGGATTGTTGAATAATTTCTGAAACAAACACAAAATCAACATTAAATTTGAATTCCAAATAAAAATCCTAATACTTACAAAATATCGATAATGCGATGAACTACCCGGTATAGCAGAAGTTACTGGACCACTGGACTTGTACAAATCACCCGTATACCGTATGATACTGCCCGAAGCCCAAGCTGCAGATTTAGACCACGTACCGGGCGGTTGATTGCTATGCAGCCGACCATCAATACGTGACCATTGCCCCAAATGTAGTGCAGCCCGATGAAGTACATCACAGTATTTGGCAGGAAAGCAGAATACCGTGCACATAGTGAATCCACTTAGCCATACAAAAATGATGTGTTGCGTGGCCCACAGTACATCGTAGTATAGGAAATTCTGTGCAAAGAAACATGGCACGAAACCGGCATAATAAGCGTTAATCACTGACGTAAATAAGACTTGCTTGAAACGATTGTTGAAGTCGTTCTTTAATATTTCAATTTCGTCACGAACGGCTGTGGGACTTGTCGAACAACAGTGCATCGGTATGCCATTCAAGTAAGATGCTTCAATCTCATTTGTTATGCGCATAAACGGTTCAATCTGCAGACCGAAAATAAGAAAATAGACAACAAGCCTAAAAAAGAAATCATCAATTAGAGCGAGATTTTTTTTTTTAATGAAAATAATTAACTTACGGATATAGCAGCAGAAAGAGGCAAAGATAGTTCTGTTTTGCGAAGATTTTCATAGTGCAGAAGGACATAATTACTACGAAAATTGTGGTAAAAATATATCTGAAAAAAAAAATATTACGATTAGTAAAAACAATTTTTCTTTACTATTCATGTCATTGCAATTGAAAATATCTTAAAATTATCGATTACATACTGAAGAATACCCTGAAAAAATTTACGAAGAGTCTTTGCGCAACCAAAATATAACCGTGTGGTGTGGCGTTATTGTGCATTACTGTCATTACTTCAAGTTATGCACACAGTCAGCACATTCCCTAATTCCAGTTAGTCTATCCTCTATATGATAAATGCACATCTTATTACTTTAAGTGAGTACATCTCCGAATTCTAACTAGTCTGCCCTCTTAATCATTCCCACAATGCACATTGTCCTATCAGTCAGACAATCCTTTATAGTGAAGTGTGCTAGGGGTCGCTAGATTTCGAGTAAATTTAAAAGTATGTTTTCTTTAAATTAAAATAACCGCAAACTTTTATTAATTACTTCATTAACTATCACAAATATTTTTTCCGTTCACCAATTATCGCTTTTCCATCTCAACTTTCCACCTTTCGACTAACTCTGTCGCGACTTAAGCACGCAATGATCTGATTTCGGATTCCCCTTTTTCACGAACACTCGCCTTTTTATACTCTAGATGAAATCTGAGAGTATTATAAGTTTGCTCTAAAGTTTGTAACGCCAAGAAATAAGGCTCGTAGAAAAAAATGAATGATACAGAAGTTAATATTATCACTCAAAAATCTCAAAACCGGATGTCCGTCCGTCTGTCCGTCCGTCTGTCCGTCCGTCCGTCCGTCCGTCCGTCCGTCTGTGCGCGCTCTAGCTTGAGAACGCGTTGAGCTAGATAGTTCAAATTTTGTACACGTCGTTTTTGACAAAAAAGTAAGGTCAAGTTCGTGAACGGGCCAAATCGCTCCACCCCTTCTACCCCCTCCCATACAAAATGACACAATTGAGCAATTTGACAATAAACGGATTTGGTCGAAAAGTATAAAAGCTATTGGTCTGGAATTTGGAATATATTACTTTTATGATAATATCAATCTACCGTATAAACATTATGCGTGTCCTCTCCCTCCTTCTACCACCTCCCATACAAACTGTACTTGTCATGAATTACTCTAAGCCAATTTACTCAGTGCGTATAAAATTTAGCGGGCTGAAATTGTGGACCAAATATTTATTTAAAATTGTTAGTAAGGCCAAAAAAATTTAGACGATTAGCTTCACCCCTTCTGCCCCCTCCCATACAAAATGACACAATTTCGCAATTTGACATAAACGGATTTACTCGAAAAGTATAAAAGTTATTAGTCTGAATTTTCGGATATATTACTTTCATAATAATTTTAATCTACAGTAGAAAAATTATTTGCTTCCTCCCTCTCCTTCCACCCCCTCCCATACAAACTACACTTTTTCATGAAATGCTCTAGGACGATTTTCTCAGAACATATAACATTTATTGAGCTCACATTTTGTAATAAATACTTAATTAGTATTAGCACTAAGATCAGAAAAAAATATTCGATTAGCTTTACTGCTTCTACCCCCTCCCATACAATATGACACAGTTTCACAACTTCACAAAAAATCGATTTTCTTGAAAAGTATAAATGGCACTAGTCTGAAATTTCAGGGATGTCAATTTTACAATATTCCTAGTTATATCTGCAAAAATCACTAAAATCGCCCCACTCTTTCTACCACCTCCCATACAAACTGCACATTTTCACTAAATCTAACTCACTAATTTTTTCAGTTCCCATTCAATTTTTGGAGTAAGCATTTCGTATAAAATATTTTTATAGCTACTTTAGCATGTTGGGTAAAAACTTAGTTCAATGCAATCATCCCTTCTAACACTCCCCATACAAAATTTCTTGGGATCACAGAAAATTCTTTAACTTCTCGTTATCACTTTTCAGTTCTTTAATGTATGACAACATTGGTTCAATGTCATCAAATTTATTAGATATATATTGCACAGCTGCAGTTAAATCTTTCAGATCGGATTTTATTTCCTGTCGAAGATTACCGAATTCTTCCCTGAATTTTTTGATGACTGTATCCTGGCTCTCCTCGTCACTAGCCGAGGTCGTTGACTTAGACCGCTGCTTACATTTTTTGACTCCCAAGTTTCGCGTTTATGCCCAAGGTTCCTGATTGTCATACGTTTCAGGTCCGTTCATTTCGGGTGAAAAGGATTTCCGCAACTTATACACATAGCTACGTCTTTTAAGTCCGCATATTGTTCATCACATATGTACGTTGCAAGTATTAACCATTTTCACTATTTTTCTTCAATTCATTTCTCTCTACAGTAATACTAAAAACTAACTTTCAAAACAAAGTGCTTGAGGAGAAAAGAAAAATTTCAACCGATCTGTAGCGCTTTTGAACTCGAATTGTTTATTAGTTCTTATTAATATTTTTAATATTTATTCCATTTTTTTAAAAATGTTTGTAAAAAAAAATAAATCAACTATCTGTCAAGAAAGCCTACGCGGAGTCATAGGTCCTAACTTCTCAGTTTCAAAACCTCTTGGTGAGGAAGCCACAATCTTCCAAACCGAACTTATTGCAATGGAGCTATGTATTTTAGAGATTATTAGTAGAGTCCATCGCAATAAAAATAAATAATCTTATCGGATAGTCAGGCAGTTCTTAAAGCTCTGGCATCCAACAAACACGGATCGATGCTTGTTTGGGACTGCCCTCAAAACCGAATCATCCTGGGAAAAAGAAACAAATTAACATTAATATGGGTCCCAGGACATACAGGGATTGAGGGAAATTAAGAGGCAGACCGCCTCGCAAAAAATGGGGCAGAAACAAATTTTATTGGACCAGAGCCATTCTGTGGAAAACCAAAAGGACACTTCAACCTTATACTTAGAGAGTGGATTGAACAAGAGCATTGGGCATTCCGCTGGAATTGACTTTCAGGCTTATCAATCTCAAAGAAATTTATCCTACCACAAAAAACAAAGTAGAGGATATTCTAAAATTCAGCAAGAAAGATATTAGTACTCTAATCGTCCTATTGACGGTGCATAGCGGAGTAAACCACCACCGCAATAATATGGGTCTAGCTGAAACCGACATCTGCAGCCTCTGTCTTACAGACTCAGAGACGAGAGAGCATGTCCTATGTCACTGCGAGGCAGAAGCAAGAAAAATATTCAATCTTCTAGGAAAAGGTTTCTTTACAACTGATGAACTAGCCAACATGTCTACCTTAAATATACTTAGATTAGCCAAAGCTATTGAGTTGTGCTAGGGTAAAGTGGCAATAAACGCAATTTAGGCCAAGAAGGCCGCGGTTCTCTCACGTATTCTCTAAATAAAATATATGCGCGATCTCAAAACCTTTGATTTTGTTTCAACTATTTTTAAAACAAATTTATAGGTTTAAATGGTTAGGTGATAATTGATTTCTCATAAAAAATAATTTTGTATGGGAGGGGGTAGAAGTTTTGATGATATTTGACGAGTTAATATTTAATGCTTTTAGGGATTTTTATACTCTAGATGAAATCTGAGAGTATATTGTGTTTGCCTTACCGTTTGAAAGAAATAATGCTCGCACAGAGCCGCCAAGGGTACAAAAGTATTTGTTGTCGCTCAAAAGCCTCGATTCCGAGTGACCGTCTGTCCGTCTGTCTGTCTGTCCGTCTGTGCGTCTGTCTACAGCATAACTCATGAAAGCTTTGAGCTATAGTGCTAAAAATTTTTGTGTGTCATTTTTAGCAAAAAAGTAACTTTAAGTTCGTGAATGGGCTACATCCCCCTTCTACCCCCTCCCATACAAATTTCATGAAATTTCGAAATATTAAGAAATTGATTTTTCTTTGAAACTATTTAAACTATCGACTTGAAATTTAGATCAAAGTATTAAGATATAGATGTCATTAATATCACAGAATATTGATACGATCTTCTCACTCCTTCTACCCCCTCCCATACAAATGGACAATTTTGAAAATTACATATCTTCGATTTTCATTGAAACTAGTAAAGCTGAAAAGACGAAATTTTGTCAGAATTGATACAACTATGTAGAATTGTAATTAGTTTCAAAAAAAAAAATAAATAAAAACTTCACCTCACTCCTTCTACCCGCTCCCATACAAATTTCACGAAATTTGGAAATTTAAATTAAATAATTTTTCTTCGAAACTGTTAAGGCTATCAACTTGATATTTTGTATAAAGTATACAAATAGAAATATCAATAACGCGAAAAAAATTTGTTTTGATTCGTACTCTTCTTCTACCCCCTCCCATACAAATGCATAATTTTTGTTAAATGCATTTTATCGATTTCCATTAAAACTAGAAAAAGTAGACACTTAAAATTTTGCCAGAATTGGTTTTTTAATAATTGCAATAAGCACTAGCAAAAATTATCAGCTCGGCTTGACTCCTTCTACCCCCTCCCAAATAAATATCAGTATGATAAATTCAAGAAAAGCATTTCTCCGTCGAATATATGAGAGCTATCGAATTTGAAATTGAATCAATGCATGTTGATAAGGATGATGAAAAGCAGTTTCAAAATCATCTTAAACGCTCCACTTCCTCTGCGACCTCCCGTTTAAATGCCCAATTTTAGGAAAACTATGTCCAATTTATTTAAAAATAATGAAAACTAAAAACTTTAAATTCAGCAAAAAACATTTTGCATGACATGTTCGGTGTCATATACGAAAATACAAATCTCACCCTCTACTTCTCCCATGCAAAAGTCTCTATTCTTTATTAAAGTCATCTCCATCTCATCTAGAGTATCATATGATTGGGCTTTAAGTCCAATAATAATTCTGTTATGTTTTATATCCAGCACAACCGACAATGTTCATACCGTCGTCCACACCGTCGCCGTCAGCGACTCCACAGCGACCGTCGTCCACACCGTCGCCGTCCATAGTGACTCCACAGCGACCGTCGTATATACCGTCGTTCACACCTTCGCCGTCCATATCGATTCCACAGTAACCGTCGTCCATACGACGATGTGTTGCTGACTGTCGGTTCGCCGTCGCACATACGACGTTGTTTCTAACTCTCGACTGTTGCTGTCTAAGTTGATCGGAATTTCTTCGCGTGTGCATTTGTTGTTGCTCTCGTCCGTTGAAAAGAGCGGGCAGGTGTTTAGTGTTGTTGATTAATTTTATCTGGCAATATCGATTTTTATATAATGTTATCTGGCAATATCCAATTGTTTGTAAAACTGTGAAGAAATGAAAATCGGTCTCTCGCTTACTGACCAGCAACCAATAAAGTACAATCACGGAGAACTTTTATTTTAATTCAAAGCATTCGGCTAAACATTTTGGTGACCCCGACGTAATCTTGATCGCGATAATTAACAAGTGCATTTTGACAACAATCAGTCGCAAAAGTTAGTTGGTTCGATTGGCGTATGCGAGTGCAGTGCAAATTAGAATTTAAAATTATTGATACATTTTGGTACTACGACAAGCCGACAGTTTTTCTACGGCATCGACAATTTGTTCGAAGTACATGATCGAGTGCAGTGTTGTGGGAATCAGATCCTCAGTCTTTAATTTCGTGCAAATTACATTTAGGTTTTTTACAAAATCGAAAAAAAAGGGCTGAAGTGCAATAGCGTTCTTGTGACTGTTAATAGTCTGCGCAAAAACGAGAATATCGTTTTCCGCTGATCCTCGGGACAATTTACCGTTGCGCAGAAAATAGCGTTCGTCTATCGGGTTTTTGTGACGATTAATGAGCTGTTCGCGAGCGGGAATATCGTTTTCCGTGGATGTTCAGATAATTTATTTGTGATCGAAAATCGGAACATTCGAAATCATAAGTTTCGTGGAAGGGTGCCGTTACAATATCGTTTGTACGTAGCAACCAACGTGTGATTTCCGGGACTATTTACATGCGAAATAGCGTGAGTTGCGGTTCTTTGTTCTAGATTCTCGACAGTTCGCGCATTTTTAAAAAAAGAACCGGCAACCAGTAATCAAAATGGACGGCGAAGAAGTTGCGAAGGCTAAAACCAGACGGGCAACAATGAAAGGTTGTATTACCAAAATTAAAAATTTTGTGGATCAAAATGTGGCTACCATAACCCGGGAAGAATTGGAAACTCGATTGGGATTGCTTGAAAGATATTTTCAACAAATTTTAATCCTACAATATGCTATAGAAACTGAGGACCCATCACAGCTAATACAACGTGATGAGCTCGAAGCTCAGTATTGCGGAACAAAATCAGCAATCTTAAAATTTTGGCATGGATGCGAAAACGAATCTATGAACAAATTCTCACCCGCGCGACAAGAAAAAGTTGAACCTTCGTTTTTCGTCTCTAAAGTTCGTCCTCGATTACCAAAGTTAACTTTACCCAAATTTTCTGGGAACTATACGGAGTATATGAGCTTCATAAATAAGTTCAAGACTTTGATGGGCGATTGCCAGGATATAGACAGTGTACAAAAATTCCAGTTAACTTGCCTCGAAGGTCAAGCGCAGGAATTATTAGAGGGATTAGAAATAACGGATGCCAATTATACTGATGCCTTGGAGTTTCTAAAATCTCGCTATGAGAACAAAGGCCTTATATCATCATCATCAATGGCGCGACAGCCCAAATCGGGCATTGGCCTCCTGAAGTCGTCGCCTCCAATCGTCTCGATCCAAAGACCGCGTCCTCCAGCTGCTAATTTTTAAAATGGCTTTGCTGTCTTCATCAACCGAGTCTTCCCATCGCTTGCGTGGTTTGCCTACCACTTGCTTTCCCTTTAAGAGCACGTTTGGGGATTCTTCTGTCTTCCATTCGCTCTACATGGCCAGCCCACTGCAGTTTACGTAGCTTGATGAACGTTGAAGCTTCTGGCTCGTCGTAGAGTTGATGCAACTAATGGTTGTATCTTATTCGCCCTTATATAGGGTTATCCAATAAGAGGTGTTATTCCCGTAAAAGATCAATGGTTTCGGTGCTTGTGTGGAACGTAGCGCCGTCTTGTTGAAAGTAAACGTTGTCCAGATCAATATCATCCAATTCCGGCCATAAAAAATCATTAATCATCTCTCGATAGCGCTCCATTCACCGTAACTGTTGCTCCAGCCTCATTTTCGAAAAAGTAAGGTCCAATGACCCCGCCGGACCATAAACCGCACCAAACAGTCACACGTTGAGGATGGAGAGGCTTTTCAACAATAACTCTTGGGTTTTCCGAGGAAATGGACCTCATCAGTCAAGAATGGTGAATTTAATAATGTGAATTTTAATAATTTCAATGCGTTGTTGAAGCGTGTATCGTTCAATTTTTATTAATGGCTAGTTTCTACTTGCCAAATGTCAAGAAATGACAGCTTCAAAAGTGACATCTACCGAAATAGAGGGCTATTCAAAATAACACCTCTTATTGGATAACCCTATATTTCAAGCTCATGTACGGCAATTATTCGATGTTCCCGTTGCTATAAATGGTATTCCGTCAGAACTAAGAAGCTTAATGGATAAACTTAACGTTAATTTGAGAGCACTTAATTCACTACATATCGTTAAAGAAAAATTAGATGAGCAATCATTAAATAAATGGGAAGAATCATTGGACTTTTCGGAGATGCCTACTTGGGAAGCATGCTACGAGCTTTTGATAGTTGGAAACCAGAAACCATTCAATAGAAGGAAAGCTCTCGCACAATACTCGTTCCAAATTTGGAAATAAAGGAAATAAACAATCCACCAGTTTAGCGGCATTCAACTTAAATTGTCTACATTGCCAACGAACAAATCATACGATCGAGCAATGCTTCAAAATTTGCCAAACTTAATGTACATGACCGATTTAGCCAAGCGAAGAAATTGGGTGTTTGCTTGAATTGCCTAAGCAAGGGACATGTTGCGGATAAATGGGACATGTTGCGGATAAATGGCTTACAACCAGAAAGGAAAATAAACATTGCGAATTGGAATATTCCAAATAATATTCGGCTAGCCGATGCTGCCTTCAACATACCGCAAAAAATTGACATGCTTTTGGGAGCAGGTGCAGTGTACGTCGCGCTTACTGATGGAAAATTGAAAATATCAGGTGATCTTCCAATACTGATGAACACAGAGTTCGGGTGGATTGTCGGAGGACGCTATAATAGAAGCGCGAATATGCATCAAGGTACGAATTTGATAGCTCAAACAAAATTGGAATACACTTACGAAAATCTGTCAGAAAAGGTAGAACGGTTTTGGAAGGTTGAGAATTTAGTAACTAATGGTTCGAATTGGACGCAAGAAGAGCAAGATGCCGAGCAACACTTCCTGGAAACAATTTCATTCGCTCCAGAAAACCGTTTAATAGTTAAACTGCCTCTAAAATCATCCTCTAGTCAACTAGGTAGCTCTTTCGACATAGCGAAAAGAAGATTCTTGAGTTTAGAAAGAAAGTTGTGTAAAAATTTGAAATTAAAAGACCAGTACATCCAATTCATGCGAGAATACGAAACTTTAGGTCACATGAAGCTTATGGATAGCGAGTGTGAGCTTGCTAAATATTATATACCGCATCATGCTGTTTTACGACCAGAAAGTTCAAGCACAAAACTTCCAGTTGTCTTTGACGCATCATGTCGGACCAGTTCAAATATATCCTTGAATGACATACTTATGTGTTGACCGGTTGTACAGAATGACTTATTTTCAATTATGATAAGATTTCGCTGTCACAAGTTTGCGATTATTGCTGACATTCCAAAAATGTATAAACAAATTTGGGTAACTGAGGATGATTGGCTCTATCAGGCAATTCTTTGTACGGAAAATCCGAATGATGAACTTCGAACATTTCAGTTGAAGACAGTCCAGCATAGAGTCTATCCCTGAAATTACGTCGGAGGAACTATTTGAGGCATGCAGAAGGATGGAAAACAACAAGGCACCTGGACCCGATGGCATCCCAAATATGGCAATAAAAGTTGCTGTTCAAAAGAGGCCCGACATCTTTATAGCAACCATGCAAAAGTGTTTTGAGGAAGGAGTCTTTCCTGAGCCATGGAAGCTTCAACATTTGGTACTTCTACCAAAAGGAAACAAGCCTCCTGGAGAACCATCGTCATATCGCCCAATATGTTTACTTGATACGTTGGGAAAGATCCTTGAGCGAATTATTAACAACAGACTGCTCGTACTAGCAGAGGAAAAAGGAGCACTGTCAGACCACCAGTTCGGATTTAGGAAATCGCGTTCTACTATTGACGCCATAAAAGTGGTAGTCGATACTGCAGCGGAGGCGATACAAGGAGAAAGATGGCGATGGGGGACAAAAAAATATTGTGCAGTAGTGACACTGGACATTAAAAATGCCTTTAACTCGGTAGATTGGTCTTTTCATAAACAGATCGTTAGTTAGAATGGATACACCACACTACGTGTTGAGAATAATCGCAAATTACTTCACCAATAGGAAGTTGAGGTACCAAACTGATGAGGGGTTAAGGTACTACAACGTCACCGCGGGAGTCCCACAAGGGTCTGTACTAGGCCCTCTCCTGTGGAATATTATGTACGATGGAGTTCTTCGACTACCGTTGCCGCAAGGAGTAAAATTAATCGGGTTCGCTGACGACATCGCTGTTGTTACCGTGGCTAAGCACATCCACGAAATAGAGTCAGCAACAAATGAAGCCGTATCACAAATTAGAGACTGGCTAGAGTCCGCTGGTTTGGAATTAGCTGATCACAAAACGGAGGCTGTTCTAATAACAAGCCGAAAGAAAATTGAATACGTGAACATTCAGGTCGGCAGTCAATCATCAGATCCAAGGAGGCAATTAAATACCTAGGAGTTATGCTCGACAACAGATTAAAATTTAAAGTTCACGTGGACTTCGCGAGCAAAAAGGCGTCACAAATGCAGGCAGCCCTCTCCCGAATACTGCCAAACATCGGTGGACCAGGATATGCCAGAAGGATACTACTTTCGAGAGTAGTCAGCTCGGTTCTTCTATATGCTGCTCCGGTTTGGGCGGCGGCGCTTGCAACAAAGGAAACAAGGAAGAAGATGTCATCAACATATAGACTCTGCGCGATAAGGACAATCAGCGGTTTCCGAACAATATCGGACGAAGCAGCCTGTGTCATAGCCGGAATGATGCGACAATGGTTGGCATCATCACTGGCCATTGTCTTATAGGAGCACAGGCCTATAGGATGGGTTTGGTAACCCATCATCGCTGCAGGAATTGCAACCAACCGGGAGTAAGAGAGACAATGGAGCACGTGTTATGTAAGTGTCCGGCGCTTGCTAGAAGAAGGCTTAAAAGCCTCGGCTCTCAGTTCTTCTCCGACCTCAAACAGGTATCGAGCTGTAGTATGCGAAACGTTCTGAACTTTGCGGCAGCAGCGAAATCCTTTGAGCTCAACAAGGAACTCGCAATACCAGCGAACCATTAGGTTCTCCCTATTGTCCGATGTGGTATCACTATGGATCCCAAAGGGTCTATGTGATCTAAGGCCGCCACTCTAACCTAACCTAACCGGAATGATCCCCATTGACATTCTCGCAAATGAAATGCTAAGGATATATGAAAGAAGATCCTCGATTCAACAAGAGGCAGCTGTTACGAGGAAAATAAAAGAAGAGGAAAAGGCAACATCAATAGCTATGTGGCAAGCCAGATGGGACAACGCTACAAAAGGCAGATGGACCTATAAGCTAATTCCCAAAATTGAGGTCTGGACAAAGCGGGTGTATGGGGACTGCAACTACCACATCACGCAGTTCCTATCAGGTCACGGCGGCTACCGAAAATACCTACATAGGTTCGGACACGATGATTCGCCTCTTTGTCCAAATTGCCCAGATCAAGAAGAAGACACAGAGCACGCGGTTTTCAACTGCAGTCGCTTCGGAGAATGGAGAAATAATATTCCGAGTCCACCATTCATCATTGACTATATGATAGAATCAGAGGAAAATTGGATGGAAATTTGCACACTCGTAACGAATGTGCAAAAGGATCTTCGGAGAATCGAGAGAGAAAGGAGAGCAGAAGCAATATAAGGAGCACAGCATAAAATGCTAGCCAGCCCCGCGAAGTAATACCTAACGGCAGTCCCGCGGGGAGAGTGGTTGAAGTCTGTGTGCGGGGGTGTGGTTTAGTACGCAGGCACATATCGGCTGACAGTTCTCTGTTAGGATCAGGTATGTGAATCGTGCATGCCAATGGCACGGGCTATTGGTATCTAACGAAGATTCCACACCTCCCTGGCGTAACCAGAAAAAAAAAAAAAAACATATGGAACAAGATCAGCGCCTTTCCAAGCAACACGCTGCTTGAATTATTTACCTGATAATCATCGAGAAGTTTATCCAGATGGACATCGCGTAGTGAGATCTGATTTTTACATGAATGACCTTATTTCGGGAGGAGAAACACTAGCTGGATTAAATAAGATTAAAAATGAAGTAGAAGCTATTCTAGACCACGGAGGTTTGTTTCTAGACACAATTTCAGAATGTGATAGGGAAACACCGAGACAGATTAATGATGCGGAAATTATAAAAACCCTGGGAATTATGTGGGATCCAATTGCTGATCACCTGAGTTTTGGGTTAGAATTGAACGAGCTATCATCGGAAATAACAAAACGGGTCGTCCTTTCGGACCTGGCGAAGTTGTTTGACCCACTAGGATTGCTAAATCTCATTATTATTCGAGCAAAAATGTTAATGCAGAGCTTGTGGGCTATGAATTTGGATTGGGATAAAACACTCTTCTCAAAAGACTCAAAAAAATGGATCGAGTTCAGACAGCAATTATGTGGAGTGAGTAGAATTCGTGTACCTCGATGGTTACATTATTTCGCAGACGCTTTTATCTACGTGTACTAGATTCGTTTGGAAACATTTTCGTCAAGTTGGTCACTGCAAAATAAAGAGTAGCAGCTTTGAAAACGGTAACACTACATCGTTTAGATTGTTAGCAACATCGCTTCTGGCCAGCCTTTACAAATCAGTGCGTATACTATTCGCATCTATTACCACAGTTTATCTCTGGTCGGACTCAGAAATAGTTATGCATTGGATTCACCGACATCCATCTACCTGGACAATATTTTTTGCAAATCGTGTGGCACAAATCCAAGAATTAACAGCGAAGGACGTTGTATGGAGACATGTGAATTCGAAAGCGAATCCTGCGGACATAATATCATGAGGTGCAACTTTTGAAAAATTATTGCATTCCATGTGGTTTGAAGGACCAGATTTTTTGAAGAAACCTGAAAAATGCTGGGTAGGTACAAAGAAATTCGAACACTAAAACCAGTTTTAATCGGAACAAATAATCAGGACGATTTCATTTCGAATCACAAATATGTTAACAATCATCGAAAATTTATAAGAATTTTTAGATACGTACTTCGCTTTATCAACATACTATCGCTTCGGCGTCAAGGAAAAGATTATATTGAGAGAGAAGAACTAACGCCATTGGAATTAGAAGAAGCGTTCAACAGGATGGTATATGTTCTACTGCGACAATACTTCTCAGCTGAAATTAAGACGTTACAACACAATGGACAGATTAGCCCAAAAAGTACAGTGAAATCATTATGTCCTTTCCTAGATGACAGTACTCCAAAACTTCTAAGAGTTGGTGGGCGTTTGCAGAACGCAAATCTACCCTATAATGTCAAACATCCTATCCTTCTTCCCAAAAATCATCCTTTTGTTTATGCATATGTTAAATTTATTCATCTCAGGTCGTTGCATGCTGGATGTCAGAGCTTGGCGGCAACACTTCGCCAAAAGGTGTGGATCATCAACGGAAAATCAGTTGCAAATTGGGTTGTTCAAAAATGTATCCGTTGCTTTCATTATCGTCCTCGTATAATGAACCAGATTATGGGAGCATTGCCCAAGCTCCGAACGCAAGCAATTCGTGCTTTTTGTCATGCAGGCGTTGATTTTTGAGGACTATTTTGGACTTCCTATAAACTTCGGGGAAAGAAATGGCAAAAGTCTTATCTAGCAATATTCGTTTGCTTCGCGACCAAGGCGGTGCACCTAGAAGTCGTCTCGGATTTAACTTCAGATGCATTCATTGCCGCTTTAAAAAGGTTCATCAGTAGACGTGGAGTTTGTAGTTCGCTTTCGTGTGATAATGCCACCAATTTCGTAGGCGCAAAAACCAAAATCGAAGAGTTTCGTCGAAAGTTTTATGCAGAACAACATCGCAAGCAACTGCTGTGGTATCAAGTTCCACTTCATCCCTCCTCGGGCGCCTCACATCGGAGGATTGTGGGAGGCAGCCGTAAAGAGTGCAAATTACCACTTAGTCCGCACGCTGGAATCATCTGCTTTAACATTCGAGGAACTTAGCACAGTCGCAACCCAAGTCGAAGCCATCCTCAATTTGTGGCCAATAGCGGCTATGTCATCGGACCCAAACGATGAGAGGGCATTAACACCGGGTCACTTTCTGGTGTGCGGTCCAATGAATGCTTTATCAGATCCCGATCTAACGGAAAGAAGATTGTCGTCATTAACTCGATGGCAGGTGCTATCTGCAGTTCAGCAACATTTTTGGCGTCGATGGTCACGCGAATATGTTCCTCAACTTCAGCAACGACACAAGTGCTGCTTCATCGAATATAAGAGAGAATATGCTGGTTCTTGTTGTTGACGACCAATAGCCTCCACAAAGTTGGTTACTCGGAAGAATTGTAAAGGTCATCCCAGACATTGACGGAAGAGTCAGAGTCATTGACATACGTACAAAAAATGGTATCATTCGTCGGTCAATAACCAAGGTCGCACCGCTTCCAATGGACTAACAACTTTTGTTGAAGATACTTCAAGGCGGCCGGCATGTTTATTTTTATCTGGCAATATCGATTTTTATGCAATGTTATCTGACAATATCCAATTGTTTGTAAAACTGTGAAGAAATGAAAATCGGTCTCTCGCTTACTGACCAGCAACCAATAAAGTAAAATTACGGAGAACTTTTATTTAAATTCAAAGCATTCGGCTAAACACCACCTGAGAAGGTGGTTACAAACGGTACTAATGGGATGGGATTGAGAAGATATTCGAAGTAGGGCGCCCCTCTCCCTTTTAATTTCTTGCATGTCGCTTATGTTGCCCTCTGCGTATTTGCAGAGACTGGTTTTGGATTATATTCATTTTTTAGGTCTTTTACTATTACGTATGCGTCCCGCGTATTATTTTGTATCGTCGTCCATTTGTTGTATCTTGTCATTATGGTACTTCCTTTGCTTTTGCCTGCAGATATTTTTTGCATATCGTCTGAGCTCGTCGTATCTATCCATTTTGGGTCGTGTTGGTCGTCCAGTAAAAATTCTGCAAGCCTCGTCCCTGCTATCAGTTCTTCTACTTCTACAATGGCGCTACAGCCCAAATCGGACCTTGGCCTCCTGACATGCAGGTTCCTTAATATTTTCATTACTTATTGTGGAAAGGTTGTTAGCCCTTCGCACAACCCTCTTTCTACAAATTTTTCATTTTCGTAGAATGAGGTGACCAAGGTATATCAAAGCAGGCAATGTGTTGGAATTATATGTTGCGCCGACCGAGATTTGAACTCACGACCTTCGCATTACAAGACCAACACGCTGTCACTAGGCTACACCCTAGCTGCTGCTATCAGTTGCATCGCGACATTCTTGCCTGAACCAGTCATTATTTTTTCGCCGCGCTTAATATCCTAATATCACTTTTGCAAAGGATTTGATGACATCTCGTATTTTATCATCCGCTGGCATGTTATGGATGTTTTCATATATTGGTGTCAAGTGTTGATATAGTGCGGACATGTACGCCTGCGCCACCGTTTCGTCTTTAAGCTTGTCGGAATTTAATTTGCGAGCTTCTCTCGTTTTCGAATATCCACGACGAACTATTAGGCATCGATACTTAGCTCTGACCAGATAGTGATCAGAGTCACAATTTGTGGAGGGTTCGTACGCCAAGTATACTGGAAGCAGCCCTTTCCTCAATTAGAACGTGGTCTATTTGATTAATTTGAACATTCTAAACTATAACCTTCTTAAAATGATTGCGAAATTTACCAACAATATTGAAATCGTTCCATGAACTTACTTTGCCGGAATTTTCTGCATATTGGACACGTTGCTTTTGAAGATGATTTCCAAGGTTTTGTTCAGCAGGCTGTAAAGGAAACGACGTGATACCATGAACGCGATAAACACAACCAAGTATGGATCCATCAGGTAGAAGTTCTGAAACAGACAACGAACATTAAAGTAGTCGCTCACTGCACCACTAAACCAGCAAGGAACTCACAATCGTGTGGTTGATGTAGGAATCCGGCAGCCACCAAACAGTTCGATAGATGTGCAAAAACTGCATCCCGGCGGAGAACAGGACGAAAAGAAACGTGATCAACTCGTTTATGATTTCCGAATTGTGTGGCACGTCGGGGAACGGAATGTGTTTGGGGAGGGCAGCAAGGCCGCCTGTGTCCACGTGATAATGGTTATCGTTGTCCATGCTTTTCTCTAGATTTCGGAAGACGCCAGCAGAATGGATGTAAACACAAACAACTTGTCGATTCTGACAGCTGGAATTTGTTTACAATTGAATGGAAGTTTATTACAGCGGTGCCGGTTCTTTTTCAATCCTGGAAAAAAAAAAACAAAGCAGTACTAGTTTGGTGCAGAATTTGACAGCAAAATCGCATTGAAAAAGTCAATTTAGTAGTTCGTTGCGAGGCGTCGTGATTTTTCTTATCTAATGCCCGCGGAATCGATAAACGAGTAAATAATTGCCTCGGCAGTGATGTTAAAGACCGGCTCTAGGCAAAGTTAGCATGGATCCGCTCACGTTTTTCGTAGTCGTTGGTCTCTTTTACGGGGTTGCAATATTCTTCGACCTTTTCTTTAAGGTAGAGTGGCGGATTTAAACGGTTTTGATTGATTTTAATTGGTAACTTTCTTGCAGAGCTGCATGCACTACCCTTACGATGCATTCCTCAGGAACACCGGCCTCAGCGTCCAGTTCATGCGGCTGCGATGGCACACTACTGCATTGAACCGAACGATTTTCAAATGGGGCTCGTCGTGTTCGCGAATTTTCGTGCACGCATTCAATATGGGGGTGCTAGTAACGCTCGGATTGATGGTTGTTGGCGTAGTTCTACTGTGCGTGACGCTTTTCCGATCTACTGGAAGTGACGGTGCGAAGCAGCACGGCTCAAAAGGTTTCCAAGTCGAAATGGAACTGCTCCTGCCCGGTGTCAACTTGCCGCTTGATGAGATTGGCTACTACATCTCAGCTCTGCTTGTTTGCAGCGTAGTTCACGAATTAGGCCACGCTCTAGCGGCTGTGATGGAAGATGTGCCCGTTACCGGGTTCGGTATGCATGTTTTGTTTTGTTTCCCCGTAGCGTATACGGAGCTCAGCTCCGAGCATTTGGCAGCCTTGAAGCCTTTGCGCAGGTTGAGGGTGTTGTGCGCCGGAGTATGGCACAACGCTCTCTTGGCTCTGTTTTGCTACATAACTTTCGTCGGTCTCGGAGCGCTGATGGGCCCTTTCTATCAAACAAATTCATCGGTCGTGGTGACCGAGATCGCGAAAAACTCAACACTGCTTGGCGAAAAGGGCCTCTTCACGCACGACGTACTCTACTCCATCAATAGCTGCAAAGTACGCGACATGGACTCGTGGTACACCTGCTTGCTTACCACGATGCGAGCAAAGCCCGCCTACTGCGTGTCCTCGGACTTCATCCGACTGAACGACGAGACCGGGTTAGCTGCGCACATCGACAACGGCTTAATCCAGTGCTGTGATTCTGGCAATACCAAAGTTCTCTGCTTCGAGTATATCGACGACATAAACAACGACGACCCGATCGAAATCCCTCAGCACATGTGCCTGAACATCCGCAAGACCGTGGAAGATGCGAGCGGAATATGCACGTCGGCGTGCGACGATGGCTTCTGCATCCGCCCGATCTTGAACAATTCGACCACGATCCTGACGATAACGCGCAAGGACAAGCCGAACGTCATGTACATCGGGCATCCGGCGGACGTGTACCGCACGGTTAAGGTGTCTGCGTTCGTGCCCAAGACAAACTACCTGAGTCCCCAGTTCGCAGACGCAGTCTCACTCTTTCTCAAGTACAACGTGGTGTTTTCGTTCGGTCTGGCGGTGGTCAATGCCATCCCGTGCTTCAGTTTGGACGGCTACCACATCTCAAGCACAATAATTCACGGTATTTTGATCAACAAGGTCACGGAACGCGGGCGGCGTGACCTAGCCATCTTGACAGTGTCCTGTTTGGGCACGCTGCTGTTTTTAAGCTCAATAATAAAAGTGTTATGGTCGTCTTTAGTCACAAAGCTATTTTAGTAGTTTATAAGTTCAGCAATAAATAATTTTCCACTAGATTTCAAAGAAGTTGTTTTCCTTTCAACTGCGGCTCGTCCCGCTTAGGTCAAGGCTTGTTTTCAGCTCGGTGAGAGACCTTCGTCCGTACTGAAGGAGCATTTTGATAGCAGTCTCGTCCGTTTGGTGCTGATTCGTCCGGAAGTCGTGCCGTGCCCACGCTCGTAGCTCTGCTCTGCTGCTTACGTCCGGCACTTGTCGAATGCACCGGAAGATCTCGCGGTAGAGTTTCAGCACTTCTTGGCGTAGCATGAACTGAAAGATTCAATCGGTGACAAGTCTTGGCTTCAAAGCTAACTGGATGCTTAATACCTGCTTAAGCGAAAGCGCTGCTTTTGGAATTTTACTCATTTTGAAATCCGCGCAATCGAATCCGAAACCAAAGTGTTTACTTTGCATTCAAAGTTTTAACCAACTTCAGCGGGACAACAAGAAAACGTCAAAAACATATGATAGAAGCGATGACTTTTACCGGTTTTAACCGCTGCGAAAAAAAGGCTACAGTTTGAGAAGTTCTAAATTTTGGCGGGAAATAAATTTGAAGACAAATCTTAGCAAACAAAAGTTGTACGAATATTTTATGTCAAGGAACTACATACACGCGGTCACAAAAGTCTTCATACACTTGCGATTTGTGGGTTATAGGCTAACAGATAAATATTTTCCACATCAAATATAAGCCATGTGATTCTCTTGAATATGAAAATAAATTTATTCAATGTAATGCAAATTTTCACAAAAAACTACACATAGAAAAATAAAAACACTGAAAAAACTCGTCCACAAAAGTGAAAAAATACAGAAATATCGATTTTTTATAGAAACCAAATTAAACTTAATATTGAGTTGGGCCTCCATCAGCATCGATGACCGCTGGAAGTCTTCTTGGCATCGAAAGAATTAGGTTTTCAGTAATAAATGGCGTTATTTCATCCCATTGTAGTACACCACTACTTTCAACATTGACCGCCAGAGCAACAACGTAGCTTAAGAGAATACTTATCTGTCAAAGCTCCTTTTGATCTTCTTGTTGCAATTGTCCGACGTGCTGGACATGTTTTTTTTAATGTGTTATAATAAATATGTAGAATTTTTCCGAGTCTTTTATAACGTAAGCGGTTCAAATAGTCAAATAACGTTCTCAGGAAGACACGACACTACACAGGGGTGTTGGAATCGCTGCAGGCGCGCCAAACCCGTCACACACAACACATAGCACCCTCTACCTAAATAAGGAAGACGGCAAAAGGACAAATGCTGTTGGAACTTGGATTAAGACAGTTAGGAAGTCTTATGCTGGAACACAGACAGCTGTGATTAGGGCGCCGACAGAAACTGCGAATAATCTCATCGATAAGGGAAAAAGTAAAGTAGGATGGGTCGTCTGTCGACTTAGAGAAACGGTGAATGTAAAGAGGTGCTACAGGTGCCTTACCTTCGGCCATATAGCAAAAGCACCGAAGATCGCAGTGCAAGATGCATGAAATGCGGTGAAGCAGGCCATTTTGCGAGAGATTGCAATAGTATACCATGCTGCAAGAGCAACGGAAGTGCCGACTCTAACCATCCTAGAAGCAGTCGAACATGTCCCGCATACCTAGAAGCACGCAAAATTAAAAAACATGAAAATAGTTCAGATTAACCTTATTCACTGTGAAGCGGCTCAGGATCTATTAAAGCAGAGAAATTTGACGTAGCGATCATTAGTGAACAATATCGAAACTCAAACGATTTAGGATGGATCTCAGCAGCAGTCTGGTCCTGTGGAGACAAGACTTTCCAAGATAAGCCACACACTGATTACCAGTACTACGTAAGAGCAAAGATTGGCGGAATAATATAGCTGCTACATACAACCGAGTGTTGGCAATGATGAATATGAAAGGATTCTCGATGGACTCACAATCGAGGTTAAGTCAACAAGCCCAAATATAATTGCTGGTGACTTCAACGCATGGGCGGAATGGGAAAGAAAATGCACGAATGGGAGAGGAAATATGCTACTCAAAGCCTTTGCGTCGCTTGACGTCATCGTTTTAAACAGTGGGCGCAAGAATACATTCGAAAAACATAACAGGGCTACAATTGCGCGTAAACCGCAATCTTACGATACTCTAGATGAAATAGAATTTTTTGTGATCCCAAGAAATTTTGTACGGGGAGTGTTAGAAGGGGTGATAGCATTGAACTAATTTTTTCCCCATCATGCTAAAATAGTTTTAAAAATGTTTTTTACAAAATGCTTACTCCAAAAATTGAATAGGAGCTGAGAAAATTAGTGTGTTAGATTTGTGCAGTTTGTATGGGAGGTGGTAGAAAGAGTGGGGGGATTTTAGTGATTTTTTCAGAAATAACTAAGAATATCATAAAATTGACTTCTCTTAAATTTTAGACAAGTAACATTCATACTTTTCAAGAAAATAGATTTTTTGTGAAGTTGTGAACCTGTGTCATATTGTATGGGAGGGGATAGAAGCAGTAAAGCTAATAAAATATTTTTTTCTGATCTTAGTGATAATGCTAAGTAAGTATTTATCACAAAATGTGAGCTCGATAAATGTTATATGTTCTGAGAAAATCGGCTTAGAGCATTTCATGAAAAAGTGTAGTTTGTATGGGAGGGGGTGGAAGGAGAGGAAGGTCGCAAATAATTTTTATACTGTATATTGAAATCACTATGAAAGTAATATATCCCGAAATTCAGACTAATAGCTTCTATACTTTTCGAGCAAATCCATTTATAGTCGAATTGCGAAATTGTACCATTTTGTATCGGAGGGGGTAGAAGGGGTGAAGCTAATCGTCTGATTTTGTTTAGCCTTACTAACAATTTTAAATAAATATTTGGTGCAATATACTCTCAGATTTCATCTAGAGTATAAAAACGGAAGAGGCTCCGTAATAGACATTACATTTGGAAGCAGAACATTGATCCAGCACACAGAATGGCGGTTAAGTCATGCATACAAGCATAGCGACCACCAGGCAATAATAGTGACAATTGACTCTGGTAGAAGAAATTGTCAAAAGCGCCAACATGCGAAAGCGCAGATAAAAGGATGGAAAGATAATACACTAGATGAAGAAATCTTTAAGATAGTACTGAATGCTGAACATGACTTGCTAGAAGATATAGAAAATCATGCTCAAAAATGTAGTAAACGAACTGAGCAAAGCCTGTGAAGCGGCAATGGTGAGAAGAAAAGCTCACAACAAACGGAAACCAAACTACTGGTGGAACGATAATGTTGCCCGGCTACGCACTAGATGTCATAAAGCTAGACAACAGCTGCAACGGAGAAGAACAACCGTAAATAATAGTACACTAAACGTTACATACGAAGAAGCCAGGTCAGACCTTAAAAAAGCAATTAAGCAAAGTAAACAAGAATGTTCTAGAGGGCTTAGTAACAATATGAACGGTAACTTATGGGATGGAGCATATAGGGTAGTGATGTCGAAACTAAAGGGACCGAGGGGACAAGCACCAACGTGTCCTATACTTATGGAGAAAGTGGTCGAATCGCTATTCCCGAAACGCTCCGATAGTAATGCTCCGGCAATAATAGAAAGCCCCACTGAAGGGAATAACGAACCAGCGGTGGTGACTGCGGGTACTCCAAGCAGCTAAGCGGCTCGAGAACAGTAAATCACCAGGATTAGATGGCATATTAAATAGAGCGCTTAAACTAGCTATAAAGCTCAACGTCTACGCATAAATGTCTAAATGAAATGCCTAAAGGATGGTATTTTTCTCAAAATATGGAAAAGTCAACGTTTGGTTTTACTCCCGAAACCCAACAAGCCACCCGGAGAGCCGAGTTCATATAGGCCGCTGTGCATGCTTAACTCACTGGTGAAAATCCTAGAACGGTTAATTCTTAACAGATTAGAACAACATCTACAAGGGAATGGAAACATTTCAGAGAATCAATATGGATTTCACAAAGGGGGCTCTACAGTCGACGCAATAAAAAAATTAGCAGACATTGCTGAAAAGGCCATTGAAGGCAGTAGATGGAAAAAGGGTTCTAAAGAATACTGCGCTATAATTACATTAGACGTCAAAAATGCATTCAATTCGGTGACATGGCCTCACATAATTAATGCTCTGCTAAAATTGGAAACTCCACCATACCTCGTACGAATGGTCAGGAGTTATTTCGCAGATAGAGTATTACAATATGATACCGAAGAAGGAGTGAAGAAGTATAGCGGAGTCCCACAGGACTCAGTACTAGGACCCGTGTTATGGAATATACAATATGATAACATCTTACGACTTCCAGTACCAAGAGGCGTACAAATAATTGGCTATGCGGATGATATAGCAATTACTGTGGTAGCGAAAGACTTACAGACCATCAACAACGTGAGCACCAACGTGATTTCTGACATTAAGAACTGGCTTAGAGCATCTAATCTAGAGCTAGCTGCACAAAAGACAGAAGAAGTTCTTATTACAAGCAGAAAACAAAGAGAGCATATAACGTTAAATATAGATGGACTTGAAATCGTATCCCAACCCTCCATTAAATACTTAGGTTTTATGATTGACGCAAGATTATCTTTTAAGACGAACATCGAAACTGTCTGCGCAAAAGCAAGACGAGTAAGCTCCGCCCTATGCAGAACAATGGCGAACATTGGAGGACCCAGCCAAAACAGGAGCGTACTTCTTTCAAGAGTGACGCGAAGTATCATAATGTATGCTGCACCGATATGGAGTGAACCACTACGATATAAATCTTACGTGAATATGTTAAAAAAAACCCCATAGAGTAAGTGCGTTAAGGATATGCAGTGGATTTCGTACAATTTCATATGATGCCGCGAATTTCATAGCTGGTTTACTGCCGCCAGACATACTAGCTGCTGAAGCACAACGATTATATCACAAAAAGAATACGATAAACTGATGCTTAACAGTGGAAGAGAAAAAACAAGAGCAACGGATATGTACCAATGCCTGGCAAAAGCAATGGAACACCGTAAACAAAGGCGCTGGACGTATAGACTCATAAGAGACGTAGATATGTGGGTCGGACGGAAGCATGGGGAAGTAGATTACGACATGACCCAATTTCGGTCAGGGCAAGGCAGTTATAGAAGCTATTTGCACAAATATGGCCATGATTCTTCTGCGTCATGTCCAAGTTGTACAGATGCAATAGAAAATGCAGAGGATGTCTTCTTTCACTGCCCAGTTTACGAAATGGACAGAAGGAGAGTCGAGAACATCGTTGGAGAAAATATTAACCCCGTCAGCATAGTCCCAAATATGCTAAGCAGCACCGAAATTTGGAATGCGGTCACTGAGATGTTCGTGACAGTTCTCACCGAGCTAAGGAGACTTGAAAGACTACGTAGGGAACTATTTGAAGCAGAAGTGCCTACAACAGTTGGTAGTTGAATAAGATAGGCAGTAACATATACAGGGCGACATAAAACACATGTGACAGTAAATTGACGTTTCAGCTTTATGTCCCGGGGGTAGTGGGTTAGGCGAGTGGTTTTTAGCGGGTTCAAGTCCTGCGCTTCAAGGCTTTTGATTTTTTCCCCGCGTTAAAAAAAACCCTCTGACTATCACTTGTTCCGATCTCTGCAGAACTCTTTCAATGGAATTAAAATGGTTTCAAAAGAAGCCTGTGAAAACCACTTGATTCAGTTTTTCAACCAAATATCACAGAAGCTCTTCACCGATGGCATCATAGCTCTACCCGAAAAATAGCGAAACATTGTCGATATTAATGAAGGATATTTGGTTTAATTAAATTCATTTTCACCCCATAAGAAAACCAACTTTTCCTAGACCTAATATAATTTACACCACCCCGATTCACTCAGTCTTCCCTATCCACCCTAACCTACACATTGGCTTCCCATGCATCCCATGCTTGTCCCATGAATAATAAAGTTGCGCCCGACTTGTTGGCAGATATTTTGCATCTACAATAGCCAAAAAAATTACTTACGACCTTCCGTCTGGCGAAGATGTTCCGTTGAAATTTGAATGCACAAGTAACTTCTGAAGCGATTTTCCATTTATTTATAAGAAGCTCCGACGTCACCAGGTAAGCAGTAGCATGACATTCCGTATTTATTGGTCCACCTTTCCCAGAGATCGAATAAAATTTTGAGCCGTGCACGAACAAAGAACAGAACGGAGCACATGACGTGAGAGACGTTGGCGCGCAAACTCCCTCCTAGCAGTCAGAGTTTTATTTACGTTTCTGGTTTCTGCTTCGGCCGCTGGGTTATCCGGTGTCGTGAGCAGAGCGAAGGAAAGTGAAGCGAGTGCAACGGTTCTTAGTCTTCAGTCAGATGTCGAACGGATGTGACGCGACCGGAGCAAATCGTTACGTGTGGTGTGGTGATTGCTCGTCAGCAACGGGGTGATAAGCAACCCGGCAGTTTTTATTCCCATCTGGAACTCGCGCAATTCGCCAAGCGATTGTTATTAATTTTTGCCGTGCTAATTTCAATGACAGGCCAAGGAACAATTGCCCGTGTGCAGCCAATTTCGAAACTGTGCCAAACTCAAAGTGCATTACGCTGCAAAATTTGGCGGCAACGTTAAAACGCCAGACAAAGAAACAATTCGACGATGGTACATGATCTTTAATCAAAGTGATAAATGCGTGGCAAAGTGTTATTTTTGGATCGGGTCCAACGCTATTCAGAGTGGAAAACGCGGTTCCACTCCAATTTAAAGTGAAAATTTCGAACTGTGCAGTGCGAGTGATTTTCGAAGCCTTCCTTCCATACTATCGAAAAAAAGAAAGAAAAAGTTTGTGCCCCGAAATAAAAGCAAAGGGCAAGTACTGGAGGAGCGTGAAAAAAGATCGGGGTGCTATCTCTGAGTCGTCCTCCTCGATCGCGAACTCACACGATCCGTGTGCCGCCGCGCACCACCAACTTGTGACGACATTTTTCGAACATTTCGACATTTCAGTTCTATTTTAAGTTTTTATAATTTTTGCTTTTTTTCGATTTTATTTCGTCGTTTCTTTGAACTTGTAAGCGATACTGCTCGTAAGTCGGTACGTGTGTTCCCCCTGCGGGCCATCTGAGACGTTTCAGTACGAGCACGCAAATCGCTAGCGAGCAATTCTGCCGCGATTCTCCGATTCTGAAAAACAACAATTTTTGTTTTCGTTGTGCTAACGGACGGCATATAGGTCGTCACACCGGATCCCGTTCGCGAGACTCTAGGCGGGTGATATTTCAAACTGAGATGATCCTGACTCCCGATCTGTAGCAGTGCGAAACTCGCCAGAGGAGTCAGGGAGTCTTAAAAGGTAACAAGACCCTAGCCGCGCTGTGCCGTAGCTTCAGGTGATGTTATTTGATGCACACGCTCGACTCTAATCCCAGCGCAAAGGAATTTCTTGTCGATTTTTATTTTTGTAAAAAAAAAAAGGAAAATCTGGGCTAATTAAAAGTGTCGATGTGTAATATCCCGTGTAGGTGTAGATTTACTCTGAACAGGCGTTTATTTCACGTAATACGAGATGACAACAAAAACATCCCCACACGCTGCTGGCGTCAAAATCAAAAAGGAAATTGGAAGCGATGAAATTAAGGTGAGCTTTGTTATTAATTTTAAAGAATTTCACAGCTGTGTGTTATTTGTGCACTAATGTGGTAATTTTCGTAGGAGAAAGTTAATCATAAAAGCTGGGTTTTCAGAAAACTTTTTTACTTCGACTATGACCTCTCTCTGTAGATCTACACCATTCGGTACTTTTTCATGCAAACAATCCCTTTGGTACATTTTTGGTCACTCTTCTTCAATGGCACTACAGCGCAAATCGGGCTTTGGCCTCCTGACACTCAGGTCCCTTAATATTTACACTCTAAATGAAATTTGTAATGAGTATCATAAGTTTGCTATAAAGTTTGTAACGCTAAGAAAAAAGATTTGAAGAAAAATAGGAATGGTACAGAAGTTTAGTAATATCAAAACCGGATGTCCGTCCGTGTCCTCTCTAGCTCAGTAACGCTTTGATCTAGAAAGTTCAAATTTTGTACAAATAGTTTTTGTCATAAAAAAAATAAGGATAAGTTCGTGAACGGGCCAAATCGCTCTCCCTCCCCCCTTCTACACCCTCCCATTGAAAATGATGCATTTTCGGAATTTGGCAACAATCGGATTTTCTCAAGAAGTATAAAAGCAATTGAACTGAAATTTGAAAATTCTATAACTATAGATACTTCCATGGTAAATGCCCCCGAAATACTCGCCAACTTGCATGTTCACACGAGCACACTGTGAATCCCTTGCCGTGGAGAATAGTGAAATTTAGGCAGTCCTTCATCCCTCGGACGACAGTATTGTAGAATTTATTCCCAGGCAATCTGTTTCCAATGAACAACAACCTGCAGCAGTTTAAGAGCAACATTCACCGCCCACTTCAAACTCTTCCCTCTTATGTTTCCCTGCTAATTTCCCCATATCTACTTGTTTCCCTTGTCGAATTAACTGTACATCGCGCATTAAAGGTCGACCCCCTAAGTTTATTTCGATAGCTGTAAAAATAAAAATAAAAATGATCTCAATCTGGTGTATAAGAATTATTCGAATCCTCCGAAACACTAGCATCTCTGACAGGGGGTAGTTTTAGGATGAGGGGTTTTACCAATTCCCGCAACTATCTTTGGAGACTAGCGACTCCACGGACCTGAGCTAATTATCCCCCTGTGGAATGGAGGCAGTAGAATTCACCCACAGTCAGGCCTGATTGTCCTAAAAATGGAAAATGGACACTCACTGGATCATGGGCTTATCACCCGTGATCTTAAATTCTAACTGATACGAGAAACGGATACAGCGCCTCGGATACGGACTGATTCTACGGTAACGACTCTTGGCATTCGAAAACAGACTATGATTGTCTTCTACGTTCGAACATTGAATAGCGGGGGAAGAGCTGGGGTTACTCGGTCCTTGCACCGCCAATCAGTGATCCACCGTGAAATGGAGCACTATAACAATCTTGGGCTTGAGCGAAATCAAGTGGACAGGATCAGGAGAAGAACGAACCCCTAGCGGAAACACCATTCTGAACGTTGGCCCTGAGAGTGAAGCCAAAAATGGCGTGGCGTTCGTTCTTACGCCGAGAGCGAGAAACAGTTTCATTAGCTGGGAACCAATCTTGGATAGGACTATCGTCGTCAGGCTCAGAACCGGTGTCAGAAAAGTCACTATTCTACAGTGCTACGCACCAACTAATACCGCAACACCTGGTGGCAAAGAGAAGTTTCATAGCCAACTGAGTGCAACCTTCGAATGTGTTCCAAGAGGTGATATTATTATCATCTCAGGAGATATGAACGCCCAGGTTGGCTCTAACAACACTGGACTAGAACACGTCATGGGGAGGCATGTTGACCCTTGGGTCGATGCATCACGATCTTGGATTAAGAGACCCGAAAACGGCGAATTATTTGTGGAAAACTTCACAAATAATTCGCCGTAGTACTCGGCAAATGGTCATCGGAGGGACCCTTTTTCCACACAAGAGTCATCATAAAACATCTTGGGTTTCCCCTGATGGTGTTACTCAAAACCAGATCGACCATTTAGCTATAAGTCGCCGATGGAGAAGATGTCTCCTCGATGTGCGAGCGAAACGTGGAGAGCGATCACCACTTGATGGTTGCCTGCTTGAGATTGTGTACAGCAGCTATCCGACGACCACAAATTCTTCAAATGAAGCGCAAGCTTAATGTGGATAAACTCAGAGATCGCAACAAAAAACGCGAGTACACCACCATTCTACGCGAAAAGTCATCCACATTGGGCGAATATGAAATACGCACAATGGACGTCAATTGGGAGCCAACCAGAAACACTTTTCTAACTAGTGCTGAAAAATCTGTGGGATATGTACAAAGCGGTGAGAAATCTTGGGACAAGGTTGGTGATCGGAAAAAAGAAGTAAAATTAGCAATCATCTCTCAACCCGAAGTCAACCAACGAACACCCGACTTGAGACAGAACTACCACGATGCTCATATACAGCTTAAAAAGGCTGTTAAACGCGACAAGAGAAAAGCCATTGAAGATCTGGTCAATAAGGCAGAATCTGCGGCTTAGCTTGGGGATATGGGTTCACTATTCAAAATCATGAAACAGTTGACGAACAGGAATTTCACCGCCAACCACCTGGTGAGAGATGTCAACGGAACTCTCCTTAATATGAGTGAACACCAGTTGCGGCGATGAAAGGAATACTTCTCTGATATTTTAAACATCTTGTCAGAAGAAGATATTCCAGAAACAGAACAACTACCAAACATCCAACCGCAACAATCCTCTATTAGGGACGATCCCCCAGATAAGGAAGCGATAATTTCCGCCATTTGGTCAATGGCGGGAAGGAAAGCCCCAGGTATAGACGGGCTACCAACCGAACTCCTCAAAGGAGACCCGGAAATAACAGCCGATATACTCATTTCACTCCTTACTAAGGTGTGGAAACTTATCAGGTTGGATTCCGTAAAGAGTCGTTTTGTACCGACCACACAAATACCTTACGGATGATATTGGAGCAGTCAGCCGAAATAGGTTCGCCACTACATCTCATGTTTGTGAACTTCAAGAAGGCTTTCGACAGCGTTAACGAGATTACATATGGAATGCTTTACGTAGGAGAGGTATTCCAGATAAGGTCATAGCTATGATTAAAGAATCCTACGAAGATGCAAGGTGTCGCGCCTTACATAGAGGAGAGCTGTCCGAGAGCTTCCCTGTGCGAACGCGTGTCAGACAAGGATGCATATTATCACCAGTCCTTTTTCTGGTGGTAATAAATGACATCTTGAAAGCTGCACTAGAAGGTGGGGAAGGTAAAGGTCTTCAATGAAGACTATTTAACATCTTAAGTCACCTTTGTTATGCTGATGACGTGTGTTTGCTTGCACTTAACCGTTCGGACTTAGAGTCAAATGTTCGCTTGTTGCATTCTAAATGTTTTTTTTTTCTGGTTACGCCAGGGAGGTGCGGAATCTTCGTTAGATACCAATAGCCTGTGCCATTGGCATGCACGATTCACATACCTGATCCTAACAGAACTGTCAGCCGATATGTGCCTGCGTGCTAAACCACACCCCCGCACACAGACTTCAACCACTCTCCCCGCGGGACTGCCGTTAGGGGCTGGCTAGCATTTTATGCTGTGCTCCTTAAATTGCTTCTGCTCTCCTTTCTCTCTCGATTCTCCGAAGATCCTTTTGAAAATTCGTTACGAGTGTGCAAATTTCCATCCAATTTTCCTCTGATTCCATCATATAGTCAATGATGAATGTTGAAAACCGCGTGCTCTGTGTCTTCTTCTTGATCTGGGCAATTTGGACAAAGAAGCGAATTATCGTGCCGGAACCGATGTAGGTATTTGCATTCTAAATGTAAAGAGGCGGGACTGAAAATAAATGTTCGTAAAACCAAGTACATGCACATGAGTTCGAACGCAAGTACACCGATTGTTGTTTACGGACAAGATGTTGAAGAGGTGTAAGATTTTTGTTATCTCGGAAGCATTGTCGGCATAGACGGCAGAGCCGAAAAGGATTTTGAGGCTCGTCTAAATAAAGCTCGTCAGGCCTTCCCCTTTCTGGAGGTTACTTTGAGGAAACCAGAGCGAAACATCGCCAAACAGGCTCTGGATTATAGTCCTCAAGGAAGACGTCGGGTTGGTCGACCATGTAACACATGGAAGCGAGCAGTTGAGCAGGAGGCCAGAGGAATAAACAAGTCGTGGCAACAGCTTAAAGCCGGTGCTCAGGATCGCGCCTTGTGGAAGAAAGCTGTCCTATACCCCTATAGGGGTCTTAACAGGAATTTGATTGATTGATATACTCGCTATCTGCGCGCTCACAAGAGTACGCTGTGAAGCCCTTGCCGTGGAGAACAGTGAACATTAGGCAGTGCTTCAACCCTTGGACGACAATGTTGTAAAATTCATTATTATTATTATTTTATTTAGGGAACACGTGAGAGCACCGCAACATTTTTGACCTATTGTGCCTTTATTGTCCCTTTAACCTACCATAACTCGATAGCTTTGGCTAATCTAAATATCTCTAAGGGAGCCATGCTGGCTAGTTCATAAGTTGTAAGGACACCTTTTCCTGGAAGATTGAATCTCTTCCTTGCTACTGCCTCGCAGTGACATAGGACATGCTCTGTCGTTTCTGAGTCTTTGAGACAGAGGCGGCAGATGTCGATGATGAGTCATCTTCGTGATGGATATATCCGCGTCTCTATAGCTAGAGCCCGACGTGGAGGGCTGAGCCTCTTCTGCAAGTCTATGCGTGACGCTTTTGTTTGA
This sequence comes from Chorisops tibialis, assembly GCA_963669355.1. NCBI lineage: Eukaryota > Metazoa > Arthropoda > Insecta > Diptera > Stratiomyidae > Chorisops > Chorisops tibialis. The sequence continues at coordinate 70,225,502 of OY770263.1, read as the reverse complement.
GGTCTTGTGCCTCTTATTTTCAATTCCGGCAGAAGGCGGTTTTGTTGATGAGGACTTATCTCTTGTTAACGCCTTTTTCTGTGCCGGTGCTAATGCAGCTTGCATTGGCATGTAGGCAAGGTCGTATGCCTCGTTCGTAGTCTTTCCGTGGCTACGGTGGTACATATACCGTCTCCCAGCGGGACCGCTTAACCTCTTTTTATTTTATTTTAGACTCAAATACTTCAGCGCTGCTGATAGCAGTTATTCGTCTATTTGAGGCTTGCTAGCGGTTTTCCTGTCCGCTCTATGTTGCGGTCTCTTGAACCTTTTAGTGACCGAAGGATTAGCCTCTACAGTCACTACAAGCGCGGTTTATGGAGGGGTAATTGTTCCGTTTACCACATTTTTTACAGTATTAGCCGCTGTTTGTGATGCCTTGGGGAAGCAACATTCCCTTGTTTATTTATAATGTTATTGATAGGAGTAGCGCGAGAAAGTAGAGTCACTCCTGGCAGAGCTCCGCATTACCAGAGGAAAGCTGTCTAAAACTGGAGGGCATCTGGTGTCCGAAATTCGCATATTAAGGATTAGTTACCCACTAACCATTCATCCATTGGCATATGCTGTTTCACCATAGACTATGTGAATTTTATATACGGGGCTTACTCCTCTAGCGTCGTACTTTATAATGGTCACCATATAGGTACACTTGCGAATCACTTGACAACTGCCTGAAACATAACTAGTCCGGATTTCAAAAGGATCCATGCTGTGATAGGATACGGAACCGACAGCTAGCTGAACGATTTCAATCCCCCCTATCACATCAGTCACAGACCATAGATAGGATACGAAGCCGACAGTAAGTTGGGCGACTCATTCACCCCTATCTTGATAGGATACGGAGCCGAGAGCAAGCTATTCAACTTATTCCCCCTATCTGAAAATCTTTTAGCATTACCCAGTCTGCACCACGAGGAAATGTGAAATTCATTACCAGGCAATCTTTTTCCAATGGAATATAACCTTTAGCAGCTTAAGAACAACGTTCACCGCCACTTCAAACTCTTCCCCTCTGTGTTTTCCCGCTAATTTCCTCGTAACCACTTGTTTCCCTTATCTAAGTTTATTTCGATAACCTTAAAAAAAAAAAAATAATGATCTCCATCTACTGTGTAGAAATTATTCGAATCCCTCCACTCCTTTCACCACCTCCCATACAAACAGCACACTTTTTTGAAATACTTTAAACCAATTTACTCAGTACGTATAAAATTTATTGAGCTGAAATTGTGCACTCAATATTTATTTAGAATTATTGGTAAGACGATTAGCTTCCCTCCTTCTGATGATCCGTGTTGTTATATGGTTGTACTACGTGGAAAGTGACCGTTCGACTTACTAAGAAACTGTAAACTTTCGTGCACCAATGCCTCCGACGCATTTTAGGAATATTCTGGCCAGAAGTGATCTCCAACGACGAACTTTGGAGTACAACTGGCCAGACTAAAATAGGCATTGAGATTCAAAGGCGGAAGTGGCAGTAGATCGGTCATACTTCGAGGAAACCAGAGCGAAACATCGCCAAACAGGCTCTGGATTATAATCCTCAAGGAAGACGTCGGGTTGGTCGACCATATAGCAAATAAGCGAGCAGTTGCGCAGTCCGTGTAAGGAATAAACAAGTCCTGGCGACAACTATAGATCGATGCTCAGGATCTCGCCTTGCGGAACAGAACTGTTTCTGTCTGTGTCCCTACAAGAAATTGATTGATTCATGCAAATAAAAATTCTATTTTTAACGGAGTCATCACAACAAAACGAAACAACACCGAATTACCCATTCAAATAAAATATTTTTTTTTACATCCGATAAATCCCTGAAATTAGAGACATCCCAAGCTCACGTCACGCGGCGGCTATCGACCTGTTAGTATTCTACATAAAAAATAAACCTTAGGTTTTGTGGAATTAGTTGTCACGATTTTGATGTTGTCTCATCTCGTGGCTTCGATATGAATTTTTAATCAAAAAAAAAAATTGAAATCATTCCTCGAATTTAATTCAAATATGTAATAAAAACTTGGTACTGTCTGGTCGAATGCTATCGAAGGAAACATTAGTGCACAGTACTCGTATGAAATTACATACGAAAAGGTGTCAAATTTCAATACAAATTCGATGATAGGAACATGATTTTCCGGGGCAATGGCTCGTTTTTGGATTATGGCACATGGGCAGCTAGTCATCCTTTTTTCTTGTGAAAAGATATGAATTTATCGAATTCCATTGTAACTTATATTCTGTATAATTTTTGTATATTTATATGTAGAAGAAATAATAACTTTTAACAGCTTAGAAAATCATGCTATAAATTTGTTGAACAGCATTTCGTATGTTATATTTTCGAACGAGCATGTCTTTTCCGATAGGGTGCAGCCTAGTGGGTAGCGTGTTTGTCTACAATGCGAAGGTCGGGAGTTCAAATCCCGGCCGACGTATAATTACCGCACATTACTTGCGTGGGTTGATCTTGGTCACCTCAATCTTTCAAAAATAGACGGTTGTGCGAAGGGCCAACAACCCCTTTCACAATAACAAATAAATGTTAAGAATACAGTTTGATAAAGGTCTCAGCAGAGACCGAAACGTCACGAATAATAAAGCGCAACAGTGTAGAATCCGGAAATCTTTTCTTTCAAAATGTTAAGAAATCTGAAGCTCTGGAGGCCAAAGCCCGGTTTGGTCTTTCGTGCCATTGAAGAATATATTTTGGGTGCACTTCGGCAATCCAAGAAAAATTGTTCACCTAGCGCATAGCTAATAATCTACAAGTGCTTTATAAGTCTGCGATTTGAATACAATTATACCACCTTTGGGCAGGTGCTGCGAAAACTACAAACTAGCGGTCCAAGAGACCTGTAATAAAAAATTAATAGGGTAAACCGACTTGGAATATGAAGAACGCAATGATAACACAGTATGTGAATAAGACGAATGATGGAAAATAAGTTACTTTCATGCAGAAATTTGGTTTCGTTGGAAAACCCTTAAGCTGTCTAGACACATGCGATTTTTCTCGCAGTTTCCAACTAGTTTGTTTAAGATTTGCAAAATATTATGTTAAATTCATAATGTTATTTCATCGTTTTGGTAGCAAAAGTAGCAAACTATGAGGAGAAAAATGTTATTCAAACTTGTTTTGTATTCAATGATAAAGTAATATATTATCATCAAACCATTCTTTTAATAACATAAGACTATGGTTACTTTTTATGCTAACATTCTCCCAGGTTGTTCCTCTACAAATAGAATTGTATAATTTTCAAAGTCAGTTGTTTGAAAAAATTCCTTGATATAGATTAGAAATAAGAGAGGTCGCAAAATAGTACCTTGTGGCACGCCAAATGAAACCATTTTTGATTTAAATTGTATGTAATACAGTTTGTAAGCTTATCATCTCTGCCCAAAAAAATGTTTATCCCATGAAGCAGTAATTTTATTACTTAACATAGTAATTGCGCCGTGTACGCTGTGGCTACGTCCAAGACCAAATTGTTATTTTACTAAAATATTCAGTCCTTCCAATTAATTAATTTGCAAATATGTATTAGAAGTCAGAGAGATTAGCATGTAGTTAGAAATTAATTTCTTATTACCACATTCAATTTAAACGAGGAACATATAATTATAATAGCATTATTACATAAATCTGGAAATTTTTCCACTGTTGAAGTTTATAGCGTTTTCCACTGGCTGCACTAATTTTCTTAGGTTTTCGTTTTCTACCAGCAAATTTCAGTGTGACCTTCTGTTAGAATACATATATATAGACCAGGAAGCGAAAAGCAAAAAAAAGCGATCCCTACCTGTCACCGACCGCTCTTAGGTACCCTAAGACCAGTAAATTTGCTCTCAGCCCAACGAAAAAATAATTAAAAGTGCAATTATCAACTCAATTTTTTCTATCGTAAATCATTCTACCTTGCATTTTTCCTTCGCAAGCTCCCACAAAACCGGTTTATTTTTAGCCGCTTGGGTCCCGTCGTATTTTTTCGATGTTATGATCCATCTATTACGAACAATAAAAAAAATCTAACGAACGAAATAAAATTTTCATAAAGTGATTTACTTAAAGATACGATATCAATTTTAGGTAAGTATTAAGAAAGTAAAAATGGTTCTAATTGGTTGTCTTCAGTTTTAATCTTGGAATATGTTGAACAGGGAACGAATATCTTTATAGAGCACTATAAAGTAAGCTGAAGCAATTCCTACACATAAAAAAATTAACTGAACCTGCCGCGGCATGCCACCAACCGCTCTCAGATACTATAAAATCAGCAAATTCGCTTTTAGCCGGACGAAAAAGAAAGCAAAAGTTCGGTTCTGTAATGGTCTATTTTTAGCCGTTCAGGTCCCGCCTTTTCTTTTTGTTGGTATGATCCACGTGGTACGAAGTATTGAAAAGTTCAGCGAACGAGATAACATTTCCTTAAAGTGGTTTATCTTTTTAGTATTAAACTTAACAGGACTACGATTGCACGTAAAGCCCAATCATACAACACTCTAGATGAAATAAGAAATGTTATGTTCTCAAGAAATTTTGTATGGTGAGTTCAGCAGCATAAAACTAATTTTACTTTATTATTATAATTATAAAGTATTGTGATCGACACAAGAAAAAAAAAAATTTGCTACCCTGCAATTTTATTTTTCGCGTTTCATGACTAAATTAGCCTAAAAATGCAAAAAAAAAAATCCGTCTCCGCCGTACATATGGTCTCATATATCCGAGACTGTTAAAGGTAGAATGTTCGTTCTTGGGTGGATTGTTGATTGGGTAAGTGAGCTCTATTTTCTAAATTTTGCGGGGTGGTAGGTGGAAGGGGGAGGCGGGGGTAGGGAAAAAGTCGAAAACTACACTTGCTAATATCTCCACCACGAATGCAGATAGAAAGTTGAAAATCAGTACAGATATAGAGAAGGTTGTGGGACAAACTTTAAAAATAATTTAATTTTTTTTATCCATTGGCGTCTGAAAAGGGGGGGGGGGGGCTAAAAGTAAATTGTCGGCCGAATTGTTTTTTCAAATGATTATATCTTCGAAATTACTTATCGTAAAAAATTCATATTTTGGGACCATGAAGGTGGCATATAGTTCCATCGGAATCAGCTTAGAGAGTGGCTAATTATTAAGAGTGAGGGTCAGGGGGGTGTAAAGAAAAACACTTAAAAATGAATATCTCAACTATCTCTTAAGCTATGCAATTGAAACTTGAAACGTGTATTAAGCTATACTAGGAAAATACAAAAAAAATATAACATGTTGAAATAATAGTAGTGAGGGGAAATGGGGAGCATTTAAAAAATGCGCACTTTTCAAAATTACAAATCCTTATATCTCAAAAAAGAGTACAGATATCAAATCTAAAATTTGTCAGATTGTAGAACTACATAGTCGTTAATTTTGGTAAAAATTTTACGTTGGGAGCTGTAAGGGGAGGGAGGTGATAAGCAAAAATGTCGAAAATTGTGAGTTATTTTTTTAGGGCTCTGGTGAAAGATACAAAGTTTAAATTTTGCATGTGGATACGTCTATTTGATGTACATAGAAAAATAATAATAATTTGATTCATAATTGTTATAAACCGACCACCCCGGTCTAACGTGCATAAGGTGTTTCATGCGCATTGAAAAAAAAAACATAAACTAAAAATTTTTGAGTGAAATTTTAAGGTAGAAACTTGAAAATTTGGGGAATGCATTTAAAAAACATAAAAGAATTATGATTGGGCGTAAAGCCCAATCATATGATACTCTAGATGAAATGAGAAAGAGTTCAATGTACCGGAAAATATGTCACCTCCAATTCTTTTAAATTATTAATAGTGACTTTTGTATGGGAGGTGGTAGAAGGAGAGGAGGAAGGTTTGTAATTTTTGGATATGACACCTAATGTGGTATGCAAAATATTTCGTGCTGAATTTAAGGTTTGTAGCTTTCATTATTTTCAGTTGGACATAGTTTTCCTGAAATAAGGCATTTGTATGGGAGGTGACAAAGGAAGTGGAGCGTTTAAGATGATTTTGAAACTGCTTATCATCATCCTTATCACCACGCTTTGAATCAATTTCAAATTCGCTAGTTCTAATAGATTCGAAGGAGAAATGCTTTTCTTGAATTTATAATACAGATATTTGTATGGGAGGGGGTAGAAGGAGTGAAGACGAGCTGATAATTTTTTTTAGCATTTATTGTAATTATTAAAAAACAAATTTTGGCAAAATTTTAAGTTTATACTTTTTCTAGTTTTAATGAAAATCGATATAATGCACTTAACAAAAATTATACATTTGTATGGGAGGGGGTAGAAGGAGTGTACGGATCAAAACACATTTTTTTCTCGTTATTGATATTTCTATTTTTATACTTTATGCAAAATATTAAGTTGATAGCTTTAACAGTTTCGAAGGAAAATAATTTATTTTAAATTTCAAAATTTCGTGAAATTTGTATGGGAGGGGGTAGAAGGAGTAAGGTGAAGTTGATAATTTTTTCAATTCTGATTGCAATTATATTAAAATTAATTCTGGCAAAAATTCGTTTTTATAACTTTGCTAGTTTCAATGAAAATCGAAAAACTGCATTTTTTAAAATTATGCATTTGTATGGGAGGGGGTAGAAGGAGTGACGGGATCGGATCAATATTTCGTCATATTAATGACATCTATATCATAATACTTTGACCCAAATTTCAAATCGATAGCTTAAATAGTTTCAAAGAAAAATCAATTTTTGGAAATTTCGGAATTTCGTGAAATTTGTATGGGAGGGGGTAGAAGGAGTGGGGGGATGTGGCCCGTTCACGAACTTAAAGTTTCTTTTTTGCTAGAAATGACACACAACAAATTTTAGCACGATAGCTCAAAGCGTTCGAGAGTTATGCTGTAGACAGACGGACAGACGGACAGACAGCAACTCGGAATCGAAGTTTTTGAGCGACAACAAATATTTTTGTACCCTTGGCGGCTCTGTGCGAGCATTATTTCTTAGCGTTACAAACGGTAAGGCAAACGCAATATACTCTCAGATTTCATCTAGAGTATAAAAAGCTAGGGTGTAGTCTAGTGGGTAGCGTGTTTGGTTTACAATGCGAAGGTCGTGGGTTCAAATCCCGGCCGACGCATAATTCCAAGCACACTACCTGCTTGAATATACCTTGGTTACCTCAATCTACGAAAATGAAAAATTCGTAGATAGAGGGTTGTGCGAAGAGCTAACAACTCGTCCGCAATAAATAATGAAAATGTTAAGGAACCTGAAGTTCAGGAGGCCAAGGCCCGATTTGGGCTGTAGCGCCATTGAAGAAGAAGAAGATTTAAAAAAAATCCCTAAATATACGAAATATTAACTGGTCGAAAACCTTTAAAACTTCTACCCCCTCCCATACAAAATTATTTTTTCGACCATTTTTAGGAAATCAATTATCACCTAACTATTAAAAGTTATCAATTTGAAATTTTTTATAAAAACTTACAAAAATAATTGAAATGAAATTACGTTAAAAGTTTTGAAATCGCGCTTGCCCTTCTACCCCCTCCCATACAAAAGTATGATTTCGACCAATTTCATTAAATCAATTAATAACCAACAAATTAAAAGCCACGAACTTGAAATTTTGTACGAGAACCTTACAAGAGAAGCGAAATAAAACTGTATATCAAATTTTACGATTCCCCTACATTCTCTACCCCCTCCCATGCAAATGTTCGGTTTCGTGAATGTAAAATACACCGAATTTTATGACAATTCTATGCAACTTCGTCTATGAAACACATTCTATACAGAGAATATTGGAGTGATTCAAGCAATTAATTAAAAAGCTATTAACATCTACCCACCCTTACTATTACCCCTCCTCCTCCCCTCATAAAAACCCAAACTTGCAGAAACGAATGAAATATTGTTAAATTGACAACAGCCCTGCCCAAGAACTCCCTTTCACTTAGCCTTCCCCAAACACTCTAACCTGCATATTGACTTTCCACTCATCCGCAACTTGTCCCAAGAATAATAAAGTTTCGCCCGACTTGTTGGCAGTTTATTTTTATATCATGCCAAAGTAATTATACAAACTTGTATACTCTAGATGGAATCTGAGAGTATTATAAGTTTGCCACAAAGTTTGTATCGCCAAGAAATAAGGCTCGGAGGAAAAAATAAATGATACAGAAGTTCATATAATCCCTCAAAAGTCTCAAAATCGGATGTCCGTCCGTCTATCTGTCTGTCTTTCCGTTCGTCTGTCCGCTGTGTCCTCTCTAGCTTGAGAACGCGTTGCGCTAGATAGTTCAAATTTTGTACACTTCGTTTTTGACAAAAAAGTAAAGTCAAGTTCGTGAACGAGCCAAATCGCTCCACCCCTTCTACCCCTTGTTTTTTACTGTATAAAAATAATTTGTATCCTCCCCCTCCTTTTACCACCTCCCATACAAACTGCAGTTTTTCATGAAATGCGCTAGTCTTTTTTACTGAGTGCGTATAAAATTTATCGAGCGGAAATTGTGCACCAAATATTCATTTAGAATAATTAGTAAAACCAAAAAAAAAAATAGATGATTAGCTTTACCCCTTCTTCCCCGCCCATACAAAATTACATGATTTCGTAATTTAACAATAAACGGATTTGTTCGAAAAGTATAATTGCTATTGATCTGAAATTTAGAATGTACTACTTTCATGGTGATTCCAATGTACTGTATAAAAGTTGTTTGAGTTCTCCCCTTCCTTTCACCACCTCCCATACAAACTGGACGTTTTCATGAAATACTATAAACAAATTTACTCAGTACGTATAAAATTTATCGAGCTGAAATTATGCACTAAATATTTATTTAGAATTATTAGTAAGACCAAAAAAAAAATTAGACGATTAGCTTCACTCCTTCTACCCCCTCCCATACAATCTGACACAATTTAACAACTTCACAAAAAGTCAATTTTCCTGAAAAGTATGAATGCTACTGACCTGTAATTTAAAACATGTCAAAAAATGATGTTTTTAGTTATTTCTAAAAAGTCATTAAGAACTCGACCCTCCTTCTACCACCTCCCATACAACCTGCACAATTTCACTAAATCCAATACACTCATTTTCTAAGTACCTATTAAATTTTTTAATTCTAAATTTTCTATGAAACATTTTTGTGGCAACTCTAGTGTGATGTGAAAAAAGTAGTTCAATGTCGTCACCCCCTCCACCACTTGCCCTAAAAAATTTATCTTTCTTCTAGAGTATCGCACGTTTGGGTTTTACGCCCAATCGTAATCCTGTTATGTTTTTAAATTTGATTTCTAATTCATTGGTAAGATCATTAATCAGTAGGGTTTTCGCTAATTCGAGCAAAAGATAAGTTGAAAAGTCAATCAAATTCCTGTTAAGACCCCATATAGGGGCATAGGACAGAAACAGCTCTTTTTTAGCTGTTGCCAGGACTCGTTTATTCCTTTGGCCTCCTGCTCAACTGCTCGCTTTCATGAAATCAAAAACAAAAATACGGTACCGAGTTTGCTAAAGGAACAAAAACGTTCTGTCATACTGCGTCATGAACTTTGTTTCCCCTTCATGCTGGCACCGGTATTGAATTCGCTTGGATGCGAGGGAAGGCAGCGAGCTTTTTCTTCTTTTGACTTTTTTTCTTGTACTAAGTGAGACATAGTTATGTCTTCACTTATCGCTGCTGTTATTATTCTTCTACAATGGCGCTACAGCCCAAATCGGACCTTGGCCTCCTGATATTCAGGTTCCTTAACATTTTTCATTACTTATTGTGGAAGGGTTGTTAGCCCTTCGCACAACCCTCTTTCTACGAATTTTTCATTTTCTTAGATTGAGGTGACCAAGGTATATCCAAGCAGGCAATGTGCCGGAATTATATATTGCGCCGACCGGGATTTGAACTCACGTCCTTCGCATTACAAGACCAACACACTACCTACTAGGCTATACCCTAGCTTTATTATTATTTGTTATTATTGTGGTTATGTTAATTTCAACCTACGGTATAAAAATTATTCGAATCCTCTCACTACTTCCGCCACCTCCCATACAAACTGTACATTTTCTTGAAATTCTTTAAGCCAATTTACTCTTCTGCTTCTACTTCTACAATGGCGCTACAGCCCAAATCGGACCTTGGCCTCCTGACATTCAGGTTCCTTAACTTTTTTTTTTTTTCATTACTTATTGTGGAAGGGTTGTTAGCCCTTCGCACAACCCTCTTTCTACGAATTTTTCATTTTCGTAGATTGAGGTGACCAAGGTATATTCAAGCAGGCAATGTACTGGAATTATATATTGCGCCGACCGGGATTTGAACTCACGACCTCCGCATTACAATACCAACACACTAGGCTACACGCTAGCTAAGCCAATTTACTCAGCACGTATAAAATTTATCGAGCTGAAATTGTTCACTAGATATTTATTAAGAATTATTAGTAAGACTGAAAAAATTAAACGATTAGCTTAAAAAAAAGGCGAAAATGACAGTGGATCGGTCACGCTTTAAGGAAGTCAAAGAAAAACAAGCTCTCTATTATAATGTTCATGAAAAATATCGGGATGGTTATCGAATAATACGTGTTGTGATCTTAGACGGAAGAAAAAGCCAGTGCGGGTAGTGAATTCTACATTCTGACCACCCGAGGAGAGGAAATGTGTGTCTATATTGTACTAGGATGGAACATATACTCTGAGCACGAAAGCAGAAAGAGTATTACATAGGAATCTCTACAGTTCGTCCTTCGTATTAGTTGCACACTGCACTATTATATTATATTAGCGATTGCCCGCGACTTCGTCCGTGCAAGAATCGTAATAATACGCAATGTTTGAGAATAGGGTTAGTAATATATGAAATGTATAATCTGCTTAGTTTCATGGCTTTTTGCGCACTGTATTTTGTGTTTTGTTGGAATCAGAAGCATACGTTAGTAAATTGGAGAAATCACTAACTCTTGAGTATGCTACATATAGCTGCCCATGAGTAAAACAGTTTTTATTTAAATGTACGCCTGCTTTCTCAATGGTTTGTCCTAGTGATTTGTTAATATATTGTATAATGAAAAGGGGCTTTTCAGTTATTAAGAAATTTTTTCGTCATGCTTTTACTCGTACTTGGTACAAAATGGAAGTAAATAAGTCATGATATTCCAGCAAGCAATTTAACGAGCGCTCATGAATAACGATCCTAAGACGAACTTGAAATGACATATAAACTGCGTGATGATCTTAGGCAAACCAAACAATAGTGTAAATAAGATGACTTCGAAGCTGTTGGTCTTGTAATGCGAAGGTCGTGAGTTCAAATCCCGGTCGGTGCAATATATAATTCCAGCACATTGCCTGCTTGGATATATCTTGGTCAAACTACAAAAATGAAAAAAATCGTAGAAAGAGGGTTGTGCGAAGGGCTAACAACCCTTCCACAATAAGTAATGAAAAAAAAATGTTAAGGAACCTGAATGTCAGGAGGCCAAGGTCCGATTTGGGCTGTAGCGCCATTGGATATCGTGTCGATATCTCCAATCATTGCAAACGCAAATGGTGGAAAACGTAGAGATTTAGTTTGCAGATTATCATACTCAAGTACGTGCGTGCTTGTCTTTAGCGCATCCGTGAAAAGTTCAACGGCGTAAACAACAGAATAGAAAAACCATCTGCGATCTTCTCTTATTTGGTTTTAAAATTCAAGTTCTTTAAAGAATCGTTAATGTTTCATAAACAATATCGTTTATGAATCTCAAACGATATTCGTTAATGAATTAGAACAAAAATTATTAATGATACATTAATAATTCATTGATAAGCGTTTTACAATTCATTAATGAATCTTTAAAAGTAATTCATTAACGAATGTTCATTTAGTCCGCTTGATGAATCATTAATGTATCGTTAACGATCAAATCGTTCGTTAATATAATTCATTAACGATTCTTTAACGAATTATTTTGTTTGCTGGGATTGTATGTGTGTGAATTGTGGAACCAAATCTTAAAATATGTATGGGACAGTCCCGTGTGCTCGGACCACTTCCCTCTTCAGGTAATTCCAGCGTACGGGGTAGTTAGGGTATGTGCTAAAAGAGGTTGGGAATTAAATTAATTTTTAATTTGATAACCCCAATAATTACTAAGCTGGGTGTAGCCTAATGGGTAACGTATTAGTCTACAATACGAAGATCGTGAGTTCAAATCCCGATCGAAGTATAGTTCCAGCACACTGCCTGCTTAGGTATATCTTGGTCACCTTAATCTACGAAAATGAAAAATTCGTAGATAGAGGGTTGAACGGAGAACTAACAACCCTTCCACAAAAAGTAATGAAAAAAAATGTTAAGGAACCTGAAGATCGGGAGGCCAAGGCCCGAATTAAGCTGTAGTGCCTTTGTTGAAGTAGAAGATGTTTTACTATCTGCAAAATTTCTCCTTTATTCGTCTCTTAGTACGAAGCTTTTTAAAATATACTTCCAAGCTATGTATATCGAAATCTCGTGATCAATCCCAGCAAACAATTTAACGAGCGCACGCAAATAATGATATTAAAACGAGCATGAAATGATACAAAACAAATAAACTACGTCATGATCTTAAGCAAACCAAGCAAAATGGGTCGCACAACGTCGATCTTGTTATGTACAAGCAGTTTTCATTTACCCATGCGCATTATCAGAGCCAAAAATTATTTCGTGTCGATAAATCAAAATGTTGTAAACGCAAACGATGAAAAACCTAGAGTTTGCAGAGAAATCTGCGTGTGCTTGTGGGTGTGTGTGTTCGTGAAATGTTCAAAGTCATAAACAACAGAAACAGAACAAGAAGCAATTGTGATCTTCGAAGATCTCTTGTTTAGCTTTAAAAGTCAAGTTCTTTAATAAATCGTTAATGTTTCATAAATAATATCGTTTATGAATCGTTAACGATATTAATTAATGTATTAAAATAAAAATCATTAACGACACATTAATGATCCATTGATAACGATTATATACTTGTTTATGTACTCGTTTCTTGTAAGCATTTTACAATTCATTAATGAGTCGTTAAAAGTAATTCATTAATGAATGTCTATTTCGTCCGCTTAATGAATCATTAATGACTCGTTAATGACGCTCGTTAACGATCTACTCGCTCGTTAATATAATTCATTAACGATTCTTTGGTGAATTATTTTGTTTGCTGGGATGTCATAGAAACTTTATTAAACTGGCGCAGCATAAATTTTTTCGATCCCTCCACTTTCACAAGATTATAAAATTATAAGATCGAGTATTATAAAGAAATTTTGACTGCTCCCTTCTTGCAGGATAATAGCATCTTTTTTTTTACAGAATGACCTGTGTTATAGGCAATTTCGGCCTTTATGTGCAATGCACAGACAAAGTCATGGAGGGAAGGAATGGGATTAGCAAGGTACAGGAAGAGGAGTGAGAACGACCTTAACGAGTGGAGAAGCTGATCTATTTTTCAGTTGTGCTGTCGCTATTGACAAATATTTGCAGATCTTATTTGGGACTGAATGATAGAAAGCGAACAGAAACCATCTGTTTCACTGTTACACCGTTTGCCCATTTTTATTTCGAATAAATTTTCATCGCCAGTAGCAACTGAAAAATTCGTGCTTAAAAATATCGCTGTCTGGAGTGGGAATCGAACCAACGACCTATCGACTGAGAAGCAAGCACGCTGTCAACTACGCCACGGAAGCCTGCGGGCCATATTATAAAATGCAATTATTTTGTAGAGACTTTAGATACGAGTACGTACTTTCCCTTGTGATTTGACACCAAAATACCATTTTCTGAAAGTAAATCATCGGTAAGAAATTTATTACTTTATGATGGCCTCGTTGTCATTATTTTCTCAACTGGCTACGTACAGTAACACTTGTAAAACATTGAGTAACTTCACGCTTGATTAGAGTTCACTCATGTTAATTTAACAGCTCTCCATACGAAATTTATTGTTGAGAACTGAACGTTTCTTCCATTTGTTTTTCATTTTGTTGTTTATTTTCTTACGAATTTTCCATTTATAAATCTGACCACAATTTTATTTACGTATTTTCTATGCATCGCACATACACTGTTAACGTCAAGTCGAACAAGGACACCCAATCCTTAGTCATTGATATTCAATTTCACGAAAAAGGAGCTCTGAATGGACGTCAAAGTCGTAAGTCTAGTCATAGCCAATTCGAACAAACTCACCCTGTACAGGCGCTGCAGGGTACAATAAAACTAAGCAGTTATGGTTCAGTTCTATGTTCTTGGGTGGATAAGCGCGATGATGAGTTTCCATACTTTTTTCATATGGATGGGGACGGTATGTGCCTGTGTATGGATGTTTAATATTTGTGAAAATAATGAGTTGTGAAATCGGAGACGTGAAACTGAAGAATCTGCCATACGAAACTCCACCGCATCACTGAAACTGGAACTTAAAGCAATAACAATGCCAGCAGTAGCAAAGCAACATAATATTAGGTTGAGGAACAAGAGAAGACCAACAACAGCAGCAGCAGCAACAATAACAAAAATATAGCGATTGAAAATCCGACCCGATATGACGGTGGCGACGTCGATGGTAATAACTCTGATAGATAAATGGAGGAGTATATCAGTTGAGAATGAGGAAAATTAACAGCACGTGGATTAGTATCAAAATGAGTAGGAATGTTGCCGAGCCAAAATTGCCGTAGAAACGGTGCCGGTAGAAGTAAGTTGAAGGGATATACATCTCCTGGATATTTTGGAGTAACATCCAGCACACTGCCTGCTTGGGCATACCATGGTCACCTCAATCTACGAAAATGGAAAATTCGTGGATAGAGGGATGTGCGAAGGTCTAACAACCCTTCCACAATAAATAATAAAAAATGTTAAGGAACCTGAAGGTCAGTAGGCCAAGGTCTGATTTGGGCTGTAGTGCCTCTGTAGAAGAAGATCCGTACTTGATACAAACTGATTTGTATTTATTTAGTAGATGTGAAAATTGAGCATCTCAATCGTCGAAACGTGCCTTAAAGTGCCTTGAATATTGTTATTCTTATATCTTTGCCTGCTTACTTTAAGAAACTTGAGCCCCTCCCACCGGACGGGCCAATTTTTCAACATTTACATTTGATGGATACTATAGAAGAATGTGAATTGCATTAAATATTTGGACTTTTACAAGGTTAACCATCTACTGGCAACCTTATAAGTAAGGTATGTTCAAAAATGATAAATATCTTTCGGGCGCAACTTTACTATTCTTGGGACAAGTTGAGAATGCATGCGAAGTAAATATGCTCATATGTATGCAGTTTAGGGTGGGTAGGGTAGACTAAGTGGTTCTAGTGCAAGGCTGTTATCTATTATTTTACACTTAACTGCAATTACGATCAATAGCTCTAGTACAGAGAGTCAATATTTTTTTTCGTTTATATGTATACGCAAGTTTGGGTTTGTATGGTGAGGGGAGGGGCGGCGATAGAAGGGATGGGTGGATATTAGAAATTTTTTAATTGATTGCTTGAATCACGTTCAAAATTCGCTGTACTGAATGTTAGTTTCAGAGACGAAGTAAATTTTATAAAATTCGATTTATTTTTTATTCATGAAACCATAGAATTTTATTGTTGGTTGGGGGTTGGGCGATGGGTTAGCAACCTGTTCCCTTGGATTGGACGGATCCAATGGAAACGACACGGCCAACGAAAAAATGAACACTCTTTCCGAACTTGGAATGTACGATCCTTGTTCAAACTTGGAGCACTGAAATCACTCTTGGAACAAGTTAATAAATTTACCATTAATATTGTCGCAGTTCAGGAAACTAAGTGGCTTGGCAGAGAAGTAACGGACATGAGGTCGCACACAATCTTTTGAAAGTGGAATACTATCGGGAAGCCGTGAGTTTAGAGTAGCTTTTGTCGTCAGCAAAGCATTTAAACAGCATATCACCGACTTCAAACTTCAAATTGTGTACACTTTTTTTGACATCTGGCTTATTAATGTTCACGCCCCAATGGAAGACAAGGACGAGGCAACTAAGGATGAGTTTTTATATTTTATATCATTTTAGGTGATTTCAACGCGAAGGTTGGGAAGGAGGAGACACATAGAGGAACAACCGAAGGACACAGTCTCGACGACATAAGTAATGACAACGGCCAACGTCTCGTTGACTTCGCCTGCAGTGGAAAAATCGTAGTAAGCTCAATATATCGCATAATAGCATCCAAAAAAAAACTTGGGCGTCACGATCGTCGATTGGAAGGACGTATAATCAGATAGACCACGTTCTCATAGATAAAAGTGCAGCCTCCAGCATCCTAGATGTAAAAACCTTCAGAGGTGCTAACTGCGAGTCTGACCACTATTTGGTCAAGGCCACATTCTGATGTCGAGTAGTAAACAGTGGACCTGTAAAACACCATCTGACACTTAAATTCGAGAAGATGAAGGATGTGTCTAGCCGCATACACATCAGCCTTAGAGAGACATTTTTGCCAAATATTCAACCACAACGAAATGCCAATAGAGCAGTTATGGCTCTCCATCAAAAATGGTATTAAGTCTGCCGCAGAGGAGGTGATAGGACAATAGAATAGACGAAAAGAATGCAGCTTACAATTTCCTGAATGACCAACGAGACCCACGAATATTTGACGAGCTTAGACGATATGCTAACAAAACATGCAGAAAAAATAAAAGGAAGTATCTCAATGATGAACTATAAAAAAGGGATTAAGATTTTAAATCCAACAGCACGAGAGCAGCTTACGCTCTAATTAAAAAGCAGAATCGAGGACTTCAACCGAAAACAAACCTTTTGTAAGAATACAGCAGCAGGCGTAATTAGATAGGGCAATGTTTCCAACAGTTCAATCTATCAATCAAATTCCTGTTAAAAACCCCCTAAAGGGACATAGGACAGGAAAAACTCTCATCCACAAGGCGCGATCCTGATCATCGGCCTTAAGATGTTGCCAGGAATTGTTTATTCCTCTGGGTTTCTGCTCAAATGCTCGCTCCCATGTGCTACATGGTCGACCAACCCGACGTCTTCCTTGAGGATTATAATCCAGAGTCTGTTTGGCGATATTTCGCTCTGGTTTCCTCAAAGTGTGACCGATCCACTGCCACTTTCACCTTTGAATTTCAGTGCCTATTTTAGTCTGTCCAGTTGTACTCCAAAGTTCGTTGTTCGAGATCACTTCTGACCAGATTATTCGTAAAATGCGTCGGAGGTTTGCAGTTTCTTGGTAAGTCACTTTCCACGTAGGACAACCATATAACAACACTGATTTGACGCATGCTGCTTCGTGCGAAGGGGGATCACCCTTAACCTCCAGAAAGGGGAAAGGACACCGAAGTTCTGACGAAGTTCATTTAGACAAGCCTCGATTTCCTTTTCGGCTCCGCCGTTCATGCTGACAATGCTTCCGAGATAACAAAAATCTTGCATCTCTTCCACATCTTGTCCATTAAGAATAATCGACGTGCTTGTATTCGAACCCATGTGCATGTTACTTGCTTTTACGCGCATTTATTTTCAGTCCCGCCTCTTTGCATTTAGAATGCAATCATTTGACTCTAAGTCCGAACGGTTATGTGCAAGCAAACACACGTCATCAGCATAATCAAGATGTTAAATAGTCTCCATTGAAGGCCTTTACCTTCCCCACCTTCCGGTGCAGCTTTCAAGATGTCATTTATAACCACCAGAAACAGGGCTGGTGATAACATGCAGCCTTGTCTGACACCCGCTCGCACAAGAAAGCTCTCGGACAGCTCTCCTCTATGCAAGACGCGACACCTTGCTTCTTCGTAGGATTATTTAATCATAGCTATGACCTTATCTAGAATACCTATGCAAAGCATTCCATATGTAATCTCGTTTAACTCTGTCGAAAACCCTCTCGAAGTCCAAAAACATGAGATGTAGTGGCGAACCGGTTTCGGCTGGCTGCTCCAATATTATCCGTAGAGTATTTGTGTGGTCGGTACATGACGACGCTTTACGGAATCCAGCCTGATAAACTTCGAGAGTGCTCTCCACGACATCACTAATCCTATTGAGAATTACCATAGCCATGATTTTCGAAACGGCAGTAAGTAGACATATACCACGCCAATTGTCACAATCCCGAAGGTCGCCCTTCTTCGGAATTTTCACAATGACGCCCTCCTTCCATTCAGTCGGATATCTTCCTTCATTCCACACCTCAGTAAAGAGTGGGAGGAGCTTATCGGCTGTAGTTTCCGGGTCCGCTTTGAGGAGTTCGGATGGTAGCCCGTCTATACCTGGGGCTTCCTTCACGCCATTGACCGAATGGCGGAAACTATCTTTTCCTTATCTGGGGGATCGTCCCTGATAGAGGATTGTTACGGTTGGATGTTTTCTGGAATATATTCCTGTGACAAAATGTTTCAAATATCAGAGAAGTATTCCTTCCATCGCCGCAACTGGTGTTTACTCATATTAAGGAGAGTTCTGGTGACATCTCTCACCATTTAGTTGTCGGTGAAATTCCTGTTCATCAACTGTTTCATAATTTCATATAGTGAACCCATATCGCCAAGGTAAGCCGCTCATTCTGCTTTATTGGCCAGATTTTCAATGACCTTTCTCTTGTCGCGTCTTACAGCCTTTTTAAGCGGTATATGAGCATCGCGGTCGGGTGTTCGTTGCTTGACATCTGGTTGCAAGATTTGGCTTTTTTCCGATCGTCAACCTTGTCCCATGTGTCTTGCGACATCCACCGCTTTGCACATATCTAATGATCCCATCTCTCCTGTTTTGAGCAGGAGACTCCTTTTTTCTGGACCGAAAACCTGTGACCTGTGATTGCTCTCGAAAAACCTGTTTTTGACCAGAGATATTTTTAACGCACCAAATTTTAAAATTTCAAACGTGGTAGCAGTCAACGTCACGGCGAACGTCGCAGTGAACGTTGGCAACACGCGGCGAATGCGCGAAACAGCGAACGGTGCAAAAATTACATACGCGCGCACACACATACTCTCTCTCTTTCTGTGTCTCAATCAGTTTACGCGCATAGAACGTCATTCTTTTTATATGCGCCATTAGTTCTTTGTCTCTTTGTGTGTTCGTTTGATTGAAAAAGAAAGAAAATGTCGAACAAATACAGATGTGTTTTTTCTGCTAAACTTAAGGAAAAATATCCGTATCTCGAAAAAACCAAAAGTGAAAGTGGTGTTCGCTGTAAAAAGTGCAACAAAGAATTTTCCATCGCTTCAGGCGGCAATTCAGATATCGTTCGACATCTAAAGACGAACGTCCACCGCGAAGCCTTGAACGCAGCGTCTGGCAGCCAAGCAATCAATGCTTTCTTTTCATCGACATTCGACGCCACAATGGCAGCAATGGAAGGCACTTGGGCATATCACGTCATAAACTCAAATCACAGCTTTCGATCCTCAGACTGTGCGACAAAAATATTCCGAACGTGTTTCAAATTGCAAAAATTTTCGTGCTCGCAAACAAAATGTCAATCCATCGTCGTCAATGTATTCGCTCCTCAAGTCAAACAAATGCTTGAAGAAGAATTGAAGCAGTGCAGCTATGTGTCGGTTTATACAGACGCATCGAACCACGGAAACGTGAAGCTGTTTCCCGTGCTCGTTCGATATTTTATTCCTACAGTCGGCGTGCGTGTAAAAGTCTTGGATATAACGTCGGAACGTGGCGAAACATCAGAAATTATCCACGAGCTCATTTCAGCTGCAGCCGCTAAATACGATCTGAAGAATAAAATCGTTGCGTTCTGCGGAGACAACGCCAAAGCGAATTTCGGTGGCATTACGCGAGGAGGACAGAACAACGTATACTACAGAATGAAATCGTGGCTTCCGTATCTAATCGGCATTGGATGCGTAGCTCACATCGCACACAATGCGCTGAAATATGCTTGCGATGTGTTGCCATTCGATGTTGAATGTGTCATTGTGAAAATATACGCGTATTTCTACATTCACACCACACACGTAACAAAACTGGTCAAATTTTGTGAAACGGTTCGCGTCGAATATATGAAATTACTGGGTTACGCAAAGACACGTTTTCTCGCTCTTGGTCCAGCCATTAAGCGCGTGTTGCAGCTATATGATGCCTTGAAATTACTTTTCGTTGGCTTGCCGAAAGGAGAAAAAATGCTAAAAAATTTCTTCAGCGATCCAATGTCGAAATTTTGGCTACATTTCGCTCAAGAGCAGGTACACAATATAAATTATTTTCGAAAATTAGAATCAATCAATCAATTATTTCGTTTCCGTTTTTTTCGATTCATCGTTTTATTGACTAGGCTCAGTTGTTCGCAGAATATGTGCTTAAAATTGAAGGCGATGATGTCACCGCAATTGATATCACTCAATATTTGGATGAACTGCAAACGTCTTTGCAACTGCGGCGGGAAGATGTTTTCTTATCGCCAAAGACAGCTGCAGAAAAGGTAGCGCTTACCAACGATGGGTACAATGCCGAGATCTTGACCGCCAAATGCACTGAATTCTTCGGTAATTTGTTCTGTTTTTGTACGACTCATTATTATGCTGACAGATATTTGAAATAATTTTGCAGATGATGCTGTCGAATACCTCGAAAAGTGGGCAGCTCCAATTATGGAATTAGAAGCGTATTCTTGGGCAACGTTGCGCAGAGTTCCATCGTGGAAAGACGTCGAAGCGGTCATGCAAAAATTGGATACGCAAAAATTGTACGACGCGAACGAAAATGCAACGAAATTGCACAACCAACTTATTTACGTGAAGAACTATTGTTCAGAGAGTAAAATCAAACAATGGAAAGACGATAAGGTCACGACCACAAACCGGTGGGTCGAACTATTCAGACATTTGGATTCCGAAAGTTGCGACTACAAGGAAATTGCAAAAATCATTGAGTACATTCTTTGCATGCCCGGTTCGACTGCTTCCGTCGAAAGAGTTTTTGCAGCAAAGAATAAAACGTGGACGAAGGAAAAATCTCAACTAAAAGTGGATACATTGAAGGCCATTCTAACCGTCAAAGTGAATTTGAAAATGTCGTGCATGGAATTCTTCGAATTCATCAAATCAAAACCGGACATGCTCCGCCAAATCTCAGCAAAAGAAAAATACAATTTGCGCTCCGCTGATGCCAACGAAGAAACAGATGACGACTTGGGCGACGACATTGACCTTGACCTTGAAGATGATTGATGACTCTTCGTAATAATAAGCATTTTTTATTCACATTTTGACGCCATGATATAATCTTTACACCAGTTTTACACCAGTTTTACACCTTTTTTTCAAAATAAAAAACCTGCAAAATGCTACGATTTTGTGAATTTCTCCTGTTTTTAAACAAAAATGAGATGGGATCATTACACATATCCCACAGATGCTTCAGCACTAGTTAGAAAAGTGTTTCTGTTGCCTCCCAAGTGGCGTCCAGTGTGCGCATTTCATATTCACCCAACGTGGATGATTTTTCGCGTAGAATGGTTGTGTACTCGCGTTTTATGTTGGGGTCTCTAAGTTTATCCTTATTAAGCTTGCGCTTCATTTGAAAAATTTGTGGTCGTCGGGTAGCTGCTGTGCACAATTTCAAGGAGGCAACCATCAAGTGGTGATCGCTCCCCATGTCAGCACATCGAGGAGACATCTTCTCCATCGGCGACTTATAGCCAAATGGTCGCTCTGGTTCTGAGTAACACCATCTGGGGAAACCCAAGATGTTTTATGATGACTCTTTTCTGGAAAAAGGGTCCTTTCGATGACCACTTGCCGAGTACTACAAAACTCCACAAATAGTTCGCCGTTTTCGGATCTCTGAACCCAAGGTCGTGACGTGTCGACCCAAGGGTCACCATGCTTCCCAATGACGTGTCCTAGCCCAGTGTTGTCAGAGCCAACCTGGGCGTTCATATCTCCTGAGATGATAATGATATCACCTCTTGGAACACAATCGAAGGTTGTGCTCTGCTATAAAACTCCTCTTTTTCACCTGATGTTGTGGTATTAGTTGGTGGGTAGCACTGTAGAATTGCGACGTTTGTGACACTGATCCTGAGCCTGACGACGATAACCCTATCCGAGATTGGTTTTTTTTACGGCATCGAGTATAATTTAGGGGGCCACCCTTTAATGCAATGCACAGTTATGTCGGTATAGGAAGTGGAGATATTAAGTTGGAGTGAGACGAAAATGACGGTAGACATTGTTCTTGAAACACCGCAGATTGTGCTTGTTGGGAAATAAACTAGCTTGCAAATCGTTCCAAAGTTTTGACGTTCGGGAAATGAATGACTGCCTATATTTCACTGTACGAGAAGGCAAGGGTTTGACCGTTTACTCGTGTGCGCGTTCAGCTTGGCGAGTATTCCGAGTATGCAGTGGAGGAATGAGTGCGCTTAGTTCTGTACTGCATTTACCGTAGAAATATCGATAGTAAATGCTGAGTACTCCAACATTTCTGCGATGCTCGAGAGAATCTATAGAAGACGTGATGGTTCCCAGCTAATGAGGCTGTTTCTCGCTCCCGTTTTTGGCTTCACTCTCAGGACCAACGTACATAATGGTGTTTCCGCTCGAGATTCGTTCTGTCCTGTCCTGTCCATCTGACCTCGCTCAAGCCCAAGATTCGGATGTTATAGCGCTCCATTTCATGGATTCTATCTGGATCAGACGATTCATCAGCATCTAGATTCTTAAGAACTCGGTATACGTTACGCGAACGAATGTCCATTTGGCTTAAGGAGGAATTCAGCGCAGTATACGTTGGAAAGTTAGAGCTGGTGGTAAAGAAAAGTTGACAGCAAATTAAGCCAGTAAGATGTTGGGATCTGTAATAACCTCATTGTTGTAGATTAAAGATGGAATTGATGATGCAAAACTACCTTTGATAGAACGAGCGAGAGACCAGAAACTTTTACTACCCTTAGGACATCACAAAAATTGTTTGCTTCAGTTTCTGGTCACACAAAATATTTTCTCGTTGTATGTTGGATTTACAGAGATTTTTTTTTTTTTTTTGTAATTGATCTAATTAACTTCAGATGGCAGCTGGTTATAAGCACGGTAAGCTGCTTCTTTAGCCCGTATCGCTGCACTACATTTCTAATTAAATCGGGCCCTAGGTTAGGTAAGTGTGACGGCCTTGGCCCACATAGACCCCTTACAATCCATGGTGATACGAGTTCCTTGTTAAGTTCAAAGGTTTCCGTTGCCGCATATCGCTGCTCGACACCTGCTTGAGGTCGGGGAAGAACAGTTTTCTTCTAGCAAGAACCGGACAGTTACACAACACGTGCCCCACCGTCTCCCTCACTCCTGGCTTTTTGCAATGTCTGGAGAGTTTATGTGCTATCAAACCCATTCTGCAAGCATGTGCCTCAATAAGGCAATGGCCGTTAACCATTTCTTCCTTGTTAATGATAGCAAGAGTTTTGTCTTCTTCGTGTCACGCGGAAGAAACATACTCAACATCTTCGTTGCAGCATATTGACCAATCAAATAAATCTTAAGACTTAACCAATCGGCACTTCTAGGTTGTAGCCTAGTGGGTAGAGTGTTGGTCTACAATGCGAAGGTCGTGTGCTCAAATCTCATTCGGCGTATAATTCAAGCACACTGCCTGCTTGGATGTACCTTGGTCACCTTAATTTACGAAAATGAAAAAAAATTGTAGATAGAGGGTTATGCGAAGGACAAACAACCCTACCGCAATAAGTAATGAAAATGTTAAGGAATCTGAGGATCAGGAGGCCAAGGCCTGATTTGGACTCTAGTGCAATTGTAGAAGGAGTAGTATAATCGGCACTTCCGTAATGTCATACCAAATTTTTGGAGTTGGTGTGATTGGCGACGAGATGGTAACTCTGAAGGGAGCGAAAATTAAACGATGGGCTAACCTTCCGAGTGGGGAATTAACAGAAGTTGAGTACTCGTATTTAGCTGGATCTGAAGTCAAGAAGATAAGATCCTTGGCCTGCAACGTCAGGAATACGAGTAGCCCTGTTTACATGTTGCCATTGGTTTTTCGATGATGTGAATATCTTAACAAATCGACCGGCCGGAAATGTGTTGCTGGAGTTTCGCAGCCAGTTTATATTATGGACATCAAAATCGCCCGTAACTGCCATTTCGGATTCAGAGTATTGAGAGAATTTGAACAATTGAATCTGAAATAATTTCAAATTGTTCCGAGTTACTAATGGAAGTATTTAACCACGTTTCAGAAAGACAAGAAAGGTCCGGCACATTTACATATAGTGAAGATAAGGAATCCTGCAACAGGTCCTTAGACTGCGCACATTTCGATTAAAAATATTGACAGAAGAATTAAATTTGCAATTTACATTAGGAGCTCTATTAGTTACATTCTTGCCGATGCTTGGACATTGAGGCTCGTCTAAATAAAGCTGGTCAGGCCTTCGGTATTCTTTTCCCTTTTTGGAGGTTAAGAGAGATCAGGCAGTGGATCGGTCACACTTGGAGGAAACCAGAGCAAAACATCTCCCAACAGGCTCAGGATTATCATCCTCAGGGAAGATGTCGGGTTGGTCGACCATGCAACACATGGAAGCGAGCAGTTAAGCAGGAGGCCAGAGAAATAAACAAGTCCTGACAACAGCTAAAGGCCGATGCTCAGGATCGCGCCTTGTGGAACAGAGCTGTTTCTGTCCTATGCCCCTATATGTAGAAGGTCTGAACAGGGATTTGATTGATTTATTGATGCTGGAGAAGCCGGCGTTCACGTTTCGGTGTCTGCTGAGACGGATAGTTTTATCATTTAACAATGTTTGTTTTGTTCTGCGAATATTTATTTTGCGTTAAATATTTTAAGGTGAGTGAAACAGATTCACCATGATAACAAGTATTTCTGTTTCTAGAAATATGGTACTACGAACTTCTTATTTTTTAGGAGATGACGCCAAGTGTAAGTGTGTAACGATGATTGCAATATTCGGGAATATTCCGATGTTATGATAAGAAAGGGTGTAGCCTAGTGGGTAGCGTGTTGGTCTTGTAATGCGAAGGTCGTAAGTTCAAATCCCGGTCGGCGCAATATATAATTCCAACACATTTCCTGCTTGGATATACCTTGGTCACCTCATTCTACGAAAATGAAAAATTCGTAGAAAGAGGGTTGTGCGAAGGGCTAACAATCTTTCCACAATAAGTAAGAAAAAATATTGAGAAACCTGCATATCAGGAGG
This sequence comes from Chorisops tibialis, assembly GCA_963669355.1. Taxonomy (NCBI): domain Eukaryota; kingdom Metazoa; phylum Arthropoda; class Insecta; order Diptera; family Stratiomyidae; genus Chorisops; species Chorisops tibialis. Next base: position 70,200,244 of record OY770263.1, on the reverse strand, counting down.
CCAAGGTCTGATTTGGGCTGTAGCGCCATTGTAGTAGTAGAAGTAGATGATAAGAAATAATTGTTTAGTCTAAAATATTACCCAGATTAGTTGAACTCTACATGCAATCTATACGTCACAATGCGACGAAATTCTCTAGACACAGCTCTAGACACTCATTACTTACACGTAACAATTTTATTAAAGATCCTCTTGACGTGCTGTGCTGGCTGAATTTTGATACTGTTCTCGAAAAATCTGACGATAAGCATCTCACATGCTTCGTTGCTAATGAAACAGGACGTTCATGCATCACATCCGCCATCAAGGCATTCTCAGCACCGAAAAGTACGAGTAATTGCTGCAAACCGAACGTATCATATGCACTTTATCGTCTGATCAATGATTAACAGAGGATTTCGGTTCGGCACCAAAGGACATAACGCTCGCCTTGCGAGCTTTCAAACTGACAAATCCGAAATGTGAAGTCGATCCGACGTGCAACACGGAACCGTATACCGACTCAAGGCTCTCAATTTACAGGAATATTCGATTCAATCTCTGGATCGCATTATACAAGTGCATGCATGCTTATGATTATGTCCCTCATGCCATATATCGCACTTTTCCACTATCGTTCGAGTAACAGTTTGGTGTCATTCGACCTCCACCTTCTTCCGTTGACGACGGAACCTTTGCGTTCCCGGTCCGACCTTTAGCCGATTCAGCGTCCTCATTGCTTCATAAATGCTTTTTTTTTTTAATATTTCTTTAAGAATTTTGCCGCTGCTTGGCTGGTTGGGGTCGGGATGATATGTGGCAAGTGAAATCGATATTTGGAAAGGTATCAGGTGTTGTGCAAGGGTACTGTACCTGGAATCGGGTTCAAAGTAATAAATTATGACAAAAGATTAATAAAACTCTCCGTCGAGCGAGATTCGATTACAGCGAACCAAAAACCATTTCGGTGAACAGGCGGGGGTATCTGGAAAAGTCAATGTGAGTGTAGATTATTATCAGCGGGGACAAGAACCTGACCATTCCATTGTAATTGTTGCTTCTGGATAAAATTTAAGTAGCCAAAAAAAACAATCTTTTTCTTTGAATTCAATTTGAATATAAAATCATAAATGTTATCGGCAGCCAAGATATTAAGTTACAATTAGTCGAAATCTACGATACAGGTGGACTCGTAATTGGATAGAGGTAGCACGAGAGATAAGCGAATTCCAAATGGATTTCATTGCATTCGAATGTGACTTTTATAGTGGCCATGAAATGACGAGAACAATACTCTCAGAAACTTAATAAACTAAAGATTTGATTTTTTGCGCCGTAAAATTCCGTAATTAAAACTTTCAGGCGTTGTTTTTTATTATTTGAAATCAAGATGCTGAGAAGTTCTAAAGAAAAATTAGCATTTTTAGTTCAAAGATAGAATTAAGTTTGAGGGGCCGTATGTACCGAAAAGGTGGTTTCGTTGAAGATGAGGAATTTCGAATCGAAAAAATATTGCGAATAGCTCAAAATAGTTGCAGTAATGATAAATTGGCTGAAAATGAGCAATACGATCGCCAGGATTCAGGATTAAATTGAAATGGTCATAAAATGTAATTGATTGGGTAATTTTTATTATTTTAATTTTTTTTTCGGCTCACAATAATAAAGAAAGAGGGTCGAAAAAATAATAATTTACTTGCAAAGAATTGAAAATCAAAATCAAGCTTTTTCATTAAAAAGATTTATTTCGGAATGTAATATTAATATTATAAAACTGTGAAGTTTTAAAAATTTTTTAACCAATTCCCTCCCTGGAAAGTTTTTTTTCCGCTAAGGGAAAAAAATTAACACTAAGGGAAAAAAAATTAACATTTCCTCACAAAGTATAAAAAAAAAATGTTTATTTATAAAATTTGCATTTTTAAATTTTTTTTGCGAACCTCCAGTACGAAAATGTTACTAACTTCGAAAGCAATGAACCAATCACATTGCCATTACACCAGTTCCCTCACCAAGGTTTTGATTTAAGGGGCCGTGTATACCAAAAAGACGGAAGTTGTCCAGAGCGATGCATGTCTTCAACGATCTCTCGACAGTCCTTAAAGACATTGTACCACTCGTAGGCTCGTGTTTTTGATATTACTGAATCATCATAAGCCTTTTCCAACATTTGCAACGAAATTGCATACGAAATTTAGTTCGAAACACAAAATTTTGAGACAAACTATCTGTTCCATATTTTTATCTATTTTAAAAATCGCCGCGGACTATGTAGGTGTACCGATTCATCCAGCTGCTGTAAACAAACTGATTAGCAGACCGCGGTAATTTTTGGGATAATAATAAAGGACAGTATTGTAATTTTAATTAGAAATTCCCGGTACTTTATTGCCTTAAGGCAGATGTTAAAAATTTCTAAAAAATACCAATTTTAAAATAATTCTTACGCCTATAATTTAATAGTTGCCTTACCTAAATACTGGGGAGCGTGAGGCGGAAGGGGAAGGCGGCAGAGGAGTTATAGTCAAAAACTACACTTGCTAATATCTTCACTACGAATGCAGCTAGAGAGCTAAAACTCGACATTCGGATATATTTGTTTATGGAAAAAAAGCAAAAATAGATTATTTTTTGTGATGTGGTGGGAAATCTGATTCTTTCCGTCGTGTCAACTCATTTCAACTCACTCACTTAATTGAGTCGATCTAAAAGTGCCCTCCAAAAGAGTCACTCAAAAAATTTTAGCCACACGCATACGGAGCATACATAAAACAAAAACCGCCCACTTACCAAACTTTCTGTGATGCCTTGCTCTTTCTTCTTCATAGAATAACTCTAGCTTGCTGTACCTTCCATCACTCAGAACACCAACAGCCTAAAACAATCATTCAGCGAAAAAAAACCATCAAAGAATGTTTGTATACGAGGTCACTCATCAAAGCCCGGTTCCCATACGACTCTTCAAAATTGTGAGAGAGCCATCATTGCACCGATCAAAAAGAGCATATCGTATTATCACAGCACATAATGGATTTCGACGACTCGCACACAACGGCACTGTGTCGCAGCGCAATATTACATTCGTCAGTTTGGATGTGCATCATCGTGTTATATGTGGATAAAATGTTACCGAAACAATTGATGCGATCTAACTCTTTTGTAGTGAGTCACTTCAGTCACTTATGAGCTGCTCATCTCTAATCTAGTGGGACCGAAAAGAAGAGACCCCCTCTCTTCTTTTCGGTCCCACTAGGGGGGCGGGCTAAAAACTAATTGTCAGCCGATGTTTTTTTTTTTCAAATGATTAGGTTTAGGTTTAGTTTGTAGGAGGGTGGTTCCACGGAAACCACAAGCACTGAGGCCATCTTGTTGGACCCATTGTACTCCCCCTATTGTTATAAGATGGAAATCACTCCTCTTGCTCTAACCACTTGGTTCGGTTTGCGAACCTTAGCAGGCTCGAATGTTGGACGCCTCTGAGGTCGTCTAGTTCTGAGAAGAATCTAGAGTCTAAACAAAGGAGACGACTATTGGAGATTTGCGGACAGTGACAAAGATAATGTTCGATAGATTCTTATTCTTGGTCTTCCTCACAACCAAAGGCGATCCGCACCCTAAATGCATGTAGCTTTAGCAAGCAATGGCCTGTGGTCAGGCCGACATTAGTTCGGATACCATAGCGACTACGTTGTAACAGCTGAGCTGTAATATTTTTGTTCGGTTTTTTCCAAAAGGATTTGACCGTTTTACAGCTTTCTAGCTGCCGCCACCCCGCCAAGAAAGAATCCAAAATAGTCTGTTTGAAGCTTGTCTTCAGCACTGTTGGTGTTACATCGACTAACTTCCTAGTGGAATTGATGTTTGCAGATCCTTGCCGTGCAAGCGTATCTGCCGCCTCGTTACCTAGCAGGTCATTATGACCCGGTATCCAAATTAGAAAAACTTCCGTTATGACCGCTAGGCGATTTAAATTGGTCTACAAATGGACACTAGTTTGGACGTAGTCCTGTAGGATTGGAGTGCCTGAAGCGCAGCCCTGCTGTTCGAGAAAATGTAACAATTTCCGAGACTGTTCTGCATAGCAAGAATGATTTTTGTACACTCGTTAATGGCTAATACTTCTGCTTGCAACACTGTCGCGTGTTCTGGAGATGAAATGAAGTTTGGATGTCAAGGTCGTGGGAATAAATCCCTGCACCTGTCCCCTGGCTAGTTTTAGATCCGTCCGTATAGAGATGAGAACCTATACAGGTGCTGAGTATCGTATTTGTTGCCCATTCGTTTCGTTCAGGAAACTTAATGTGAAACTTCCGTTTCTCAACCTGCGGTAGGTTCATGCAATCATACTCGCGGTCTAAAAGGGAGTTTGCGTTTCTAATGACGTTTAGAATTTTTCCATGACCAATTTGTGGCGCTGTCCACGATTTAGTGGTTTTTAATCTAATGGCTGCTTGTTTTATAAAAAGATCACGTGGAGGTAGTGAGAGAATTACCTCCAGGGCTGCAGTCGGTGTGGTTCTAAGCGCACCTGTTATGCACAGACATGCCATCCGTTGGATTAGCTGTAAGGGTGCCAGGTTGGTTTTTAGTATCACCGCTGGCCACCACACCAGCGCGCCATAGCAAATAATTGGTCTAACAATACTGGTATACATCCAGTGGATGAGGTGCGGCTTAAGGCCCCATCTCAAACCGAATGTCTTCTTGCAAGCGAAGAAGGCTACCGTAGCCTTTTTTGCTCGTTCTTGAATATTGCCCTTCCAGGATAATTTGCTATCAAGAATCAGACCTAAATATTTAACTTGATACGAGAGGACCATATTGATACCTCGAATGTTTGGTGGATTGAAAGCATATGGTCTTCTTCTTCTGGAGAAGACGACCAGATCTGTTTTTTGTGGGTTAATAATAAGTCCTTTATCTAGTGCCCAGCTGTCTAACAGCTGTAAAGCGGATTGCATGAGGTCTCCTAGAACTTGCTCAAATTTACCAGTTAGCATGATGACAAGATCGTCTGCATATGCTATTGTGGGGTAGCCGTTCTGATTTAAAATGGAAAGGGGTTCATTCACTGCTAGGATCCACAAGAGAGGCGATATTATACCGCCCTCTGGCGTTCCTTTGTGAACAGAGCCTTTTCTTGTCTCGTCGCCCATTCATGCTACGATTTTCCGTGAACGAAGAAGCTTTACTATCCATGCAGTCAGGAAAGGTTCCACACTATGGCTGCGCAAGGCCTCAAGAATGGCATCAATGTTGACGTGGTTGAACGCGCCTTCCACGTCTAGGAAGGCACCGAGTGCAACCTCTTTTTGGTCGAAAGCTTTCTCTACGGCGGCTACCGTCACATGCAAGGCGGTGTCAGTGGATCTACCTTTCAGATAGGCGTGTTGGTGGGGGTATCTAACCGAGAGGTTAAGATTTGCCTGCAGGTAGCTGTCCACCAGTATTTCTAAGCCCTTAAGAAGGAACGAAGTCAGGCTGATGGGCCGAAAAGCCTTCGGGATGTTGTGGGAGACTCTACCTGGTTTAGGTATGAAAACTACCTTAACCTCTTGCCATAACTTCGGTATGTAACAAAGACTGATGCATGCTTTATATATGTCTACCAGGTACTGAATTATTGTTTAATCCGCGTTCTGGATCATTGCGGGATAGACTTCGTCCAGCCCTGGTGACTTGTAAGGTTTGAAGGAACTGAACGCAATTCCTACGTTTCCTGGTGTCACGACTATATCTACTAGTTCTGAGTTAGCTAGAATGCGATCGACACATGAACTTTGTGGTGAGGGCTCAAAGCAACCAGGGAAATGCGTTTGCATTAAAAGTTCAAGTGACTCGCCGCTAGATCCCGTCCATGAACCATTGCCTTTATCCAGTAATTCAGGCATGTATGGGTCTTTGGATAGGCTCCTCTTTATCCTAGCAGTTTTGTTGACGTTATCGATTTCTTCGCAGAATCTCTTCCATGAATTTCGTTTGACGGCTCTTAGCTGTTTTTTATACAGTGTAAGTGCTGCTTGGTATTTGTCTCAGACTGTGTCAAGTTTGCTGGAGTTATCTTTATTAAAGAGTTTCCTTGCTCGTTTTTTCAGGATATCGAGATCAAATGATTATATCTTCGGAATTAGTGAAAAAAATTAGCCGGCGCTAAGCTACACTATTATTGGCTGTGAGTGATGCTAATACTTGGAAAATGGAGGGATACCGGGGGGAGGGGGGGGGGGGGGTACCGTAATGGCGCCAGTATTGACAAATCCACATGATTTTTAAGAAATACCAACCTTGAAACGATACGTGTCAAAATTTCATAACATGACGTGTCAAAATTCATGACGTTTATTTCAGAAGTTACACTGATGTAAGTGACACTATTCTTGTAATTTTCAATACAATGGAAAAATCTGATTTCGTGTGTTGACAAAGCATTGCTTTCTAATGGGAAAATATACCGTTCAAGCAAAGCAATGGCTAGCCAAGTATTACTCGTATACGGACTCTGATCCACCGAAAAAAATGGTAGAGAAGTGGTTTGCTGATTTGAAACGCGGCCGTAGAAAAACCGATGATGGTGAACGCTCTGGTCGGCCTAATTCGGCAGTTGTTGCTGATAACAAAACAAAAAATCCGCGAAATAGTTTTGGCCGATCGTAAATTGGTTGTACTTGAGATAACTGCCACCTTAAAGATATCAGCAGTCAGTGTATTCAACATTTTGCATGAACATTTGTTGACGAAAAAGCTCTGTCCGAAGTGGGTACCGCGTTTACTCACAGTCGATCAAAAACAATAACACGTCGGCGATTCAGAGTGCTGTTTGGAGTTGTTTAAGCGCAATAAAAAGGACTTTTTCATGCGGTATGTGACAATGGATGAAACATGGATATATCACTACACTCCAGAGTCAAAGCGGCAGTCAGCTGAGTGGCGAGAAGCCGGTGAAAGCCGTCCGAAGCGGCCGAAAACGCAAATGTCAGCCAGGATGGTTCTGGCCTCCGTTTTTTGGGATGCGCATGGAATAATATTCATTGATTATCTTCAAAAGGGTGAGAAGAATATTAGCGAATATTATATATGGCGTTGTTGGTGCGTTTGAAGCAAGAAATGGTCAAAGAATGACCCCAAATGAAAGAGAAAAAAGTGCTCTTTTACCAAGACAATGCACTGTGTAATGATGGCAAAATTGCCTGAATTAAAGTTCGAATTGATTCCCCACCCACCGTATTCTGCGGATCTGGCTCCCAGCGACTACTACCTGTTTACAGACCTAAGAAAAAAAAAAGAATGCCGCAGGGAAAGAGATTTGCCTGCATTCCGTGGTAAATTTCCCGCGCTTATAGATGACAAATGTCAAGCGACCAGCTGCCAAAGAATAGACTTTTTGTTGATACAATCTATATAACTAAGACCTTATACTGTGCTTTTCTCGAATATGCTTGCTAGGTGTGGGCCTCTTCTTCTACAATGGCGCTACATCAGGCCTTGGCCTCCTAACCTTCAGGTTCCTTAACATTTTTTCATTATTTATTGTAGAAGGGTTGTTAGACCTTCGCACAACCCTCTATCTACGAATTTTTCATTTTCGTAGATTGAGGTGAGCAAGGTATATTCAAGAAGGCAATGTGCTACAATTATGCGTCGACGGGGATTTGAGCTCGGGACCTTCGCATTGTAGACACGCTATCCGCTAGGCTACACCCTAGCTAGGATGGAGTCTACCCAGGTCTGATACGGTGCGTCTTCCTCCTTACGAACAGCGCCTTAAACTCCTATCTCTAAAGTCGCTTGAGAATAGACGGATTATCCCTAATTTTATGAGAAATTGATTCGTTATTTATGCTCGAAGCCACAGCGTTTAGAGTATTCCACGTTGATCCTTGAGGAACTATATGCCACTTCAGATTCCTCACTATCCCACCAACTATGGACAAATCGCATCAATCGTTTCTCCTTCATTATAATCATTGTTTTGATGAAATTGAATAAATTACTCGAGTCCGTAAATGCTATATTTTATATTTTATTACCTGAAATTTAAAGTATCTTTAGTTCATAGATATTTTTCAGCTCAATATGCCCCCGTTTTTTCCCCAGCACACTAACGAAATTTGTTTACCAAATCGCACGGAACGGCAGAACGTCCAAAAGGCAATCGACCAAACAAGTAGCCCGGTGTGCAGTAATGGAATACATCGTGGCTGGTCGACTGATATATGGCCGATCCGCTGTATCTTTTATCGCTAACTCTAACCCATAACATCTAATCCAGCCGTATCGGATATCTTGCGCGAAATAGACACATGTAACAGCGATATCCGGTTACAAAAAGCTGCCAGGGTGCTGCTGTATCCGAGGATAGATTGGGCTGCATATGTGTCGCGTATGCCTACGCGCACAATACACTCGTATGGCGAACACACTGTCCGGGACCTGTGTGTTTGCAGTCATTTGCTCTGACAACAAAGTGACATTGTCGTCGGTTAATGGAAACTTTTTCAATGCTTTTAAATGTCTAATGAAGCGCCGATACTTTGCTTGGCTGGAATTTCATATCGAATTCGCGTGTATACATTTTGTTATTGTTGTTGCTACTCTCCTTTCCGGACGCTGATAGCAACGCATAACATGGAAGCAACATGATCTTGAGAGCTGAGCCATAGAAAACGGTTTTCGAGCTTTTTAAAATGGTAATTTACGAGAAATTTAACACTTTAATTGATTTTTCGTTCGGATTACGACGTTTTTGTTGCGTCCCATTTTTTTCCCGAAAAATAATACCAACAAATTGGGTCGTGCCAACAACAGTTTCTATTTTTTTTAGTACGTATGTATATTAGACACAAAAAAAAACAGATTGTCAACTATACTAATTAGTTCAGGCATTATTTTGCATAATTCTATTGAATGTTTATCATAGTCGGTACACACCGACAGATCTCGCATTACTTTCGATTCAAATGTACTGAAAGTAAAGTAAGCTCATATTTCATGCAACGAAAGTAGCTAATTTCGACGAAAGTTTCAATGTCGTGTATGTTGCAAGGCACAAAGTACCCAGACCAGAATTCACAATCAATTCATTGTTTCAAATATTCGTAGAAAGAACACTGTAAGCAGATACTTTCGAAAGCCAGTGTGAATGCACTATAACATATTTCGGTTCTTTTGAGGGTATCAAATTTAATCCAAATTGAGATTCTACGCGTAAATCGTAGCTTCCAAAGTTGTTGGACACAGGAAGTGAGATGAGAAAGAGATAAGACCTCGTACATAAATTAGTGCTTGCTTTACCTTTATGGTGGTCGAAGCGACAACAAATGCATCTAGTGTTTTTGTTCAAAAAGGCACTAAGCTTGTTGTGTTTCCATTCTTTGCATAAAGGAACTTTAATCACTATTGGAAAAAGTGAGAAGAGGAATCTATTCTATTCTTTATTATTACCAAGTCCATGATTATATATATGTACTAGCGATCGCCCGCGACTTTGTCCGCGTAAGAATTGCAAAATAAGCAATTTTTGAGAATTTAGTTAGCAATACATTATCTTCTTCTTCTTCCACAATGGCGCTACAGCCCAAATCGGACCTTGGCCTCCTGATATTCAAGTTCCTTAAAATTTTTTATTACTTATTATGGAAGTGTTGTTAGCTCTTCGCACAACCCTCTTTCTACGAATTTTTCATTTTCATAGATTGAGGTGACCAAGGTATATCCAAGCAGGCGATGTGCTGGAATTATATATTGCGTCAACCGGGATTTGAACTCAGGACCTTCGCATTACAAGACCAACACGTTACCTACTAGGCTACACCCTAGCTGCAATACATTATGCCGAATATATAATCTGCTTAGTTTAATGGCGCCTTGAATACAATGCTTTGTATTTTGTTGAAATCAGAACCATAAATTATTAGGAATGAAACCATTATACTCGCATTTGTAAGGGACAGGCTCGTGATCAAATCAATCCCGTGATCTGAGATCAAATACGTATTGAAGAGCGTTAAGGACATGTGAATAGTTGTAGCTTGTAGCACAAATAAAATAACATTAAGCTTAGAAACTTAACAGGACTGGGATTGTGCGTAAAGCCCAATCATACGATACTATAGATGAAATCGAAATTTTTGTGATCTTAAGAAATTTTGTATGGGGAGTGGTAGAAGGGGTGACAGCACTGAACTAACTTGTTTCACATCGCTATAAAAGTTTTTTTTTCACCAAATTTAAGTATCAAATATTGAATAGGTACTGAGAAACTTAGCGTATTGGATTTAGTAAAATTGTACAATTTGTATGGGAGGTGGTAGAAGAAGTGGAGGGTTTTCGGTGATTTTTCGAGAAACACCTATAATCATCATGGCATTGATATCTTTTAAATTTCAGATTAGTAACATTTACGCTTTTCAAGAAAATCGAATTTTTGAATTGTCTCACGTTGTATGGGAGGGAGTAGAAGGAGTGAAACTAATCGTTTAATTTTTCACGATATTAATAATAATGCTAATTAAGGATTTAGTAAGAAATTTTAGCTCGGTGAAAGTTCTATACGTACTGAGAAAGTTGGTTTATAGTATTTCATGGAAAAGTGCAGTTTGTATGGGAGGTGGTGGAAGGAGTGGTTGGATTTTTTTTGATTTATTGAGAAATAACTATAATTATCATGCAAGTGCTATGTTTTTAATTTCAGATCAGTATCAGTAGCAATAATTTGGTCCTGTCATAATTCTGGTCCTCGGAGATAAACTGCGCTATGTCGTCTTGCTGCTGTTTTATAAAATTTACCTAAAATTTATTTTAATTCACTCATCTCTTCGAGAGCTCTCTACGACACTATATTAATGACGTCATGAAATGGATGGTCTATGTGTCCTGTCTAAGTAAATTTAAATCTGTAGCATAAAAAGATTTCAATAGCATTTGAACTGCTCTACTGAAATGTTAAGTAAAATTAAAAAACGCAATTCGCCTCCGAGGTCCAGAAATATAATCCTCCTGTGGAATGGAGACAAGGAATACCCCCACAGCCAGTACTGCTTCCCCTGAAAATGGCACACTCACTCATGACACTCACTGGATCATGAGCTTATTACCCAATCTTACTGATACGAGAAACGGATACAGCGCCTCGGATACGAACGGATTCTACGGTAACGACTTTTGCAATTCAAACTATGGTTGACTTCTGGAACGTTCGAACATTGAATGACTGTGGAAGAGCTGAGGTCACTCGGTCCATACACTGTCAATCAGTGATCGACCGTGAAATGGATCACTATAACAATCAAATCTTGAGCTTGAGCGAGGTCAGGCGGACAGGATTAAGAGAAGAACGAACCCCGAGCGTAAACACCATTCCGTACATTGGTCCTAAGTATGAAGCAAAAGATAGCGTAACGATCGCCCATACACCGAGAGCATCAGCCCATCAGTTGGAAATCAATCTCGGATAAATGATTGTCATCGGGCTCAGGTAAAGTGTCAACTAATTCCGCAACAACTGGTAACAGAGTTTTATGACGAACTGAGTTCCACCTTCAACCATGCTCTTGAAGCACGTGATATTAATATGATCTCATGAAATATGAACACCTAGGTTGGCTCTGACAACACTGTACTAGAACATGTAACGGAGAAGCATGGTGGACCATGGTAGTGGGTCAAAGCGTCACGACCTTCGATTAGAGATCCGAAAACGGCGAATTGTTAAGTTTTATAGTATTCGGCAAATGGTTATCGGAAGGACCCTTTTTCCACACAAGAGTCGCCATAAAACCTCTTGGGTTTTCCCTGATAGTGTTACTCAGAACCAAAACGATCACTTAGCCATAAGTCGCAACTGGAGAAGATGCGTCTTTCATTTGCGAGCGAAATGTCGAGCTGACGTGGGGAACGATCACCACTTGATGGTTACATGCTTGAGATTGTGCATAGAAGCTATACGATGGCCACAAATTCTTCAAATGAATCGCAAGCTTAATGTGGATAAACTAGAAGACCCCAACAAAAAACGCGAGAGTACTACCATTCTACGCGAAAAGTCATCCGCATGAAATGCGCACACTGGATGCCAAGTGAGAGCGAAATAGAAACACATATCTAAGAAGTGCTGAATAATCTGTGGGATGTGCACAAAGCGGTGAGAAAACCTTGATATTCTTCTGTATTTATGCGCTTGAGTTGAGCTTAGCTCGTAATGATACCAAGCCCTTCTGGACGCACATTAAAACGTAAAAAGGCATAAAGCCCAATCATGCGATTCTCTAGATGAAACAGATATTTTTTGATTTTATGAAATTTTGTATGGGGAGTGGTAGAAGGGGATAGAGTAGCTATCAAAATGTTTTGTTCAAAAATTTAATAGATGCTGAGAAAACTAGTGTATTGGATTTAGAGAAATTGTGGAGTTTGTATGGGAGGTGGTCAAAGGAAGAGGAAGTTCTTCATGACTCTTTCAGAAATAACTGTAAATTTCATGCATTTGACATGTTTTAAATTGCAGCTCAGTAGCAATCATACTTTTCAGGAAAATCGACTTTTTGTAAAGTTGTGAAATTGTGTCATATTGTATGGGAGGGGGTAGAATGAGGAAAGTTAATCGTCTAGTTTTTTTCGGACTTACTAATAATTCTAAATAAATATTTAGTGCACAATTTCGGTTCGTTAAATTTAATATATACTGAGTATATAATTTAATTTATCGTATTTCATAAAAAAGTTCAGTTTGTATGGGAGGTGGTGGAAGGAGTGGATTGATTTAAATAATTTGTATGCCGTAAATTGAAATTATTATAATATAAAAGTAATATGTTCTAAATTTCAGATCAATAGCTTACATTCTTTTCGAGAAGATCCGTTTATTGTGAAATTCCGAAATTGTGTCATTTTCTATGGGAGGGGGTAAAAGCGGTGAAACAATTTGATCCGTTCAAGAATTAAACCTCAATTTTTCGTCAAAAACAACATGTAAAAAATTTGAACTTTCTTGCTCTTGAGTTAGAGAAGACATGGACGAACATCCGGTTTTGAGTGATAATATTTTTATCACTCATTTGTTTCTCCGAACCTTAATTCTTAACGTTACAAACTTATAATACTCTCAGATTTCATCTAGCCGCCCGTCTCCTCTCTAGCTCGAGAACGCGTTGAGCTAGAAAGTTCAAATTTTGTACATTTCGTTTTTGATGAAAAAGTAAGGTCAAGATCGTGAATGGGTCAAACTGCTCTACCCCTTCTTCCCCCTTCCCAAACAAAATGACTCAATTTCGATTTTTGTCAAAAAGTATAAAAGCTATTGATCTGAAAATTTGAAATGTATTATTTCTATAACGATTTCAATCTCAATCAAACAATCAAATTCATGTTAAGAGGGGCATAGGACAGAAATAGCTCTCTTCCACAAGGCGCGATCCTGAGCATCGGCCTTTAGCTGTTGCCAGGACTTGTTCATTCCTCTGGCCTCCTGCTTATTTCAATCCACTGTATAAAAATTACTAGCTAGGGTGTAGCCTAGTGGGTAGCGTGTTGGTCTACAATGCGAAGGTCGTGAGTTTAAATCCCGTTCGACGCATAATTTTAGCACACTACCTGCTTGGGTATACCTTAGTTACCTCAATCTACTAAAATTAAAATTAGTAGATATAGGGTTGTGCGAAGGGCTAACAACCCTTTCACAATAAGTAATGAAAAATGTTAAGGAACCTGAAGATCAGGAGGCCAAGGTCCGATTTGGGCTGTGGTGCCATTGTAGAATGAATGTATAAAAATTACACGAAACCCCCACTCCTTTCACCAGCTTCCATACAAACTGTACTTTTCTATATAATAATGAAAAATTGTGCATATATTTGAAGTCACGTGAAGTAAGTGACTAAGTTTTGCCGAGATAATTTCGTCGGTATTGGTAGTTCAGTGGACGCCTTCCACGAGGACGACCCCGGGGAAATTGCAATAGGTTTTATCCTTCCCTCGCTTTACTTGAGGTTTATTTTCACTCTCCAGAGCAATCATGACAAACTTCAACTGATTTTTGACCATTTATTTTATTACTTTTAAAATTAAAATTAAGAAATTCCCGAAAATCATGTTTGTATGTTGCCGCTAAGGCATGTAAAATAAAGTAGAAACATATAAGCGGGATCCAATTTCAGTATTAGGCGTGTCCAATGATGCTTCACTTCAGTAATCGGACGAGTACCAGTAGATCCAGTGCACTGCATTGAGCTTACGCAAGATCTTTTAGGCAGTTAATGTGGAAATACAAAAGTGTCCAATTAAATAATGCCTAATTATAGGCAACGGAATGCTGAAAGTATTTATCGAAGATAAAAACCAACATCAGCAATCTCCAAAGCTTCCAAACTTCCATTGGCGTACATTGCTTCTTGAGTTACAACTTGGAAATCAAAAATTTTTGTGATATTTTTTTTAATATTTTAAGAATGTGAATGAAACTTATTGGTAAGAATTAAGAATTTGTATTCAACTGAATTCCAATTAATTATGTCAGAAACAAGTTGAATTTCGTTTTTTTACACATGCAAATGGTCGAATTTCGACCACAGCCTCTTCTAGTTTTATCGCTCGGAATTGTGTAATTGAAATGTACATTTTGTTCACCAGCTGAACATTTTTTACCATTACATTTCGTGGAAGGGTTGTAAGCCCGCACAAGTCTCTATCTACGAATTTTCCAATTTCGTAGATTGAAGTGACCGAGGTATACCTAAGCAGGCAGTGTGCTGGAATTATACGTCTATCTGGATTTGATCTCACGACCTTCACACTGTAGACTAATACGCTACACTCTAGGCTACATCCTATGAATTTATTCGGATTTTTTTTTTTTCAAAATTTTAGTAGCCAAAGGAGATGGGGGTGAATTCTTCAATTCTTTTTCAATTGAAATATTTTCAATACAACTGAAATTCCGAGGTTATGTTAGATAACGCTGTACTCTGTCTTATTTCAATAATACAATAACAAATTTTCTGCATTTATTTCGTTGCCATCTTATATGAAGAAATACGAGTAGATATTAATCTGAGATAAAAAAACTAGTTTTCTCGAAAATAAAACAAGGGAACATACGAATGAACTTAAGAATTTATTCTCGAAAATACTAGATGTGCATTTTTAATAATAAGATACCAATCATGATTACGGAAGGCGCCGGATATAAAGAAAAAACCATTAATGAGCAAAATTATGCATTCCAGTGTAAAAACGGTCACACGGCACTGAGCTACACTCGCCACCCATCAGTATTAAGTTTCAAAGGCATCGTACATTCGCATACCATATTCGTTTGGGCATGGGCATATCACCATAATATCGTTTCTCGATAGCACGACTAAATTTGATACTGTCGGTAATTTGATCGGTAACAATTCATGTTTAATACCAAATATCGCGTGTAGTTGTGAGTCACAGAGTGATCGAGACGCTGTAATTAAATCACTTCTACACACATCTGGAAGCACAGGGAAGGAACAAGACCAAGATCGAACGATTGCTCCAGGCTCGGCCGAGCCCGAGTCAGGCTCAATGTGACCAAGTCAAGGCTCTAATTCCATTCGAATTACGACAGGCAATTAATTACAATCAGTGAAAAGTATACTTGAGTGTATTCTATTTCATTCTCAGAGTAATTACATGGGGCGGTCCAGGCCGATTCTCGAGAAACAAGCGATCTTATCATCGGATACATGAGCCGGAGATATTCACACACATTGCGCATAAATTTACGAAAACCAAATGTGATGCGGTGAAGAAATACGAAAAATTGTATGAAATTTGATATACCGGTTATAAAAGGAGCTCAAGTTTTTTTTTTTTTTTATTCGTTATATGAAGGCTGAATTCATCCTTCAGGGGTAAAATTTCGAAATACATTCCATTGTAATTGCAAAGCATACATAAATAAGAATGTATGTAATATCATAAATTAAACAATATAAATGAAAGCAGTTTTACATTTGTGACGTCAGGGGTCAAGCAAGGAGACTATTATGAGGTTGGGATTTAAGACTATTTGTAGCCAAATACCTATATTCAATACTTATTGGACATACAAAAATAAATAACATAATAACAGAGTAGTTATCTTTCAACATACGTAAATTTTCAGTTTGTCTTTATTTGTCATTTATACGAAGCAACCGTAGTTCAAAAACATTACAGAATTATGATTGGGCGTAAAGTCCAACCATATGATCTTCTTCTTCAATGGCGCTACAGCCCAAATCGGACCTTGGCCTCCTGACATGCAGGTTCCTTAACATTTTTTTTTTCATTACTTATTGTGGAAAGGTTGTTAGCCCTTCGCACAACCCTCTTTCTACGAATTTTTCATTTTCGTAGAATGAGGTGACCAAGGTATATCCAAGCGGGTAATGTGTTGGAATTATATATTGCGCCGACCGTGATTTGAACTCACGACCTTCGCATTACAAGACCAACACGCCACCCACTAGGCTACACCCTAGCTCCAACCATATGATACTCTAGATGAAATGAGAAAGAGTTTAATGTACCGGAAAATACGTCATCTCAAATTCTTTCGAATGGTAATTTTTGTATGGGGGGTGGTATAAGCAGAGAGGGGGGGGGGGGTGGTATAAGCAGAGGGGGGGGGGGAAGGTTGTAATTTTTGTATATGACACCGAACGTGGTATACAAAATATTTCATGTTGAATCGAAAGTTTCTAGGTTATTTTCAATGAAATTGGACGTACATTTCCTGAAATTGGGGCATTTGTATGGGAGGTGGCAGAGGAAGTGGAGGAGTTTAGATTAAACTGCTTATCAATATCCTTATCACCATGCTTTGTTTTAATTTGCAAGTCGATAGCTCTCATATGTTCGAAGAAGAAAGGATTTCCATGAATTTACAACATAGATAATTTATGGGAGGGGGTGAAAGGAGTGAAGCGAAGCCGATAATTTTTTTATCATTTATTGCAATTATTAAGAAACAAATTCTGGAAAAATTTTAAGTTTGTACATTTTCCAGTTTTAATGGAAATCGATATAATGCATTTAACAAAAATTATACATTTTTATGAGAGGGGGTAGAAGGAGTATAGAGATCTAAACAAAATTTTCCGTCGTCAATGATCTTTCTATTATTATACACAAAACTTCAAGTCAATAGCTTTGGCAGTTTCAGAGCAAACTAATTTAATTGAAATTTCAAATTTCGTGAAAATTGTATGGGAACGGTTAGAAGGAGTGAAGTGAAGTTGATAATTTTTTCAAAACTGATTGTAATTATAATTAAATTAATTTGTCGCCAAAATTTGTCCTTGTAACTTTACTAGTTTTAATGAAAATCGAAAAAAATAATTTTTCAAAATTGTGCATTTGTATGGGATGGGGGTAGAAGGATTAAGGAAATCGGCTTGTGGCGGTAATGATGTATACATCATTATACTTTGACCAACATTTCAAATCGACATCTTAAATAGTTTCGGAGAAAAATCAATTTCTTAAAATTTCTGAATTTCGTGAAATTTGTATGGGAGCAAGCACTGGAGTGATATGGCCCGTTCACAAACTTAAACTTACTTTTTTACAGCAAATGACACACATCAAATTTCAGCATGATAGCCCAAAGCGTTCGAAAGTTATGTTGTAGAGGGAGGGGCGAGTTCTTAATGACTTTTTTCAGAAATAACTTTTAAAATCATGGTTTTGACATGTTTTAAATTGCAGATCAGTAGCATTCATACTTTTTAGGAAATTGACTTTTTATAAAGTTGTGAAATTGTGTCAAATTGTATGGGAGGGGGTAGAAGGAGGAAAGCTAATCGTCTAGTTTTTTTTTTGATCTTTTAGATAATTCTAAGTAAATATTTAGTGCACAATTTCAGCTCGATAAATTTTATACGTACTGAGTAAATTGGTTTATAAAAAGCAGTGTGTATGGGAGGTGGTGGAGGGAGAGGAGGACTCTAATAATTTCTATACGATAGATTGAAATTATCATAAAAGGAATATATTCCAAATTTCATATCAATAGCTTTTATACTATTCGAGCAAATCCGTTTATTGTCAAAATGCGAAATTGTTTGTTTTTTATGGGAAGGAGTAGAAGGGGTGGAGCAATTTGGCCTGTTCACGAACTTGACCTTATTTTTTTGTCAAAAACGACATGTACAAAATTTGAACTATCTAGCTCAACGCGTTCTCAAGCTAGAGAGGACACGGTCGGACGGACGGACAGACAGACGGACGGACATCAAGTTTTGAGATTTTTGAGTGGTTATATGAACTTTTGTATTATTCATTTTTTTCTCCGAGCCTTATTTCTTGGCGTTACAAACTTTGTGGCAAACTTATAATACTCTTAGATTTCATCTAGAGTCTATGAGGTAATTTGGAACTGCAAAGTGATGAGCATTGCAAACTAAATGGCAGAGCTTCGAGCCGAACCGAACTGAACCTAAAAACATAACAGAATTATGATTGTGCGTAAAGCCCAGTCATATGATACTTTAGATGAAATGGGAATGACTTTAATATACCAGAAAATATGTCATCTCAAATTCTTTCGAATAGTAAATAGAGACTTTTGCATGGGAGGTGGTAGAAGTAGAGCGGGAGGTTTGTATTTTTCGTATATGACACCGAACGTGGTATACAAAATATTTCATGTTGAATCGAAAGTTTCTAGGTTATTTTCAATGAAATTGGACGTACTTTTCCTGAAATTGGGGCATTTGTATGGGAGGTGGCAGAGGAAGTGGAGGGGTTTAGATTAAACTGCTTATCAATATCCTTATCACCATGCTTTGATTCAATTTCAAAATCGATAGCACTCATATATTCCAAGGAGAAATGCTTCTCTTGAATTTATAATACATATATCGATATGGGAGGAGGTAGAAGGAGTGAAGTGGAGCTGATAATTTTTTCTAGCATATATTGCAATTATTAAAAAACAAATTCTGGCAAAATTTTAAGATTGTACTTTTTCTAGTTTTAATGGAACTCGATATAATGCATTTTACAAAAATTATGCATTTGTATAGGAGAAGGTAGAAGGAGTGTACGGATCAAAACAAATTTTTTTTACCTTATTGATATTTCTATTTTTATACTTTATAAAAAATATCAAGTTGATAGCTTTAACAGTTTCGAAGAAAAATAATTTAATTTAAATTTCAAAATATCGTGAAATTTGTATGGGAGGGGGTAGAAGGAGTGAGGTGAAGTTTATAATTCTTTTTAAAACTAATTGCAATTATAGTAGAATTAATTCCGACAAAATTTCGTCTTTTCAGCATTTACTAGTTTCAATGACAATCGAAAATATGTATTTTCAAAATTGTTCATTTGTATGGGAGGGGATAGAAGGAGTAAGGGGATCGGATTAATATTCCGTCATATTAATGACATCTATGTCATTTCGATCATGGGGTTATCATGGATCATGGGCTTATCACCCGTGATCTTAAGACCTAAATGATACGAGAAACAGATACATCGCCTCGGATACGGACTGATTCTACGGTAACGATTTTTGGCATTCGAAAACGGACTATGATTGGCTTAACAAGTCCTGGCAACAGCTTAAGGACGATACTCAGGATCGCGCCTTGTGGAAGAGAGTTGTTTCTGTCCTATGCCCCTATAGGGGGTCTTAACAGGAATTTGATTTGATGTCATAATACTTTGACTTAAATTTCAAGTTGATAGCTTAAATAGTTTCAAAGAAAAATCAATTTCTTAATATTTTGAAATTTCATGAAATTTGTATGGGAGGAGGTAGAAGGAGATGTATCCCATTCACGAACTTAAAGTTACTTTTTTGCTAAAAATGACACACACAAATTTTTAGCACTATAGCTCAAAGCATTCGAGAGTTATGCTGTAGACAGGCGCACAGACAGACAGACGGACAGTCAGCAACTTGGACAACAAATATGTCTGTACCATTGGCGGCTCTGTGCTAGCATTATTTCTTAGCTTTACAAACGATAAGGCAAACACAATATTCTCTCAGATTTCATCTAAAGTATAACAAACTCCAGAACAAACAATTTCATGAACCCGAAACGAATTTTCCTTTATTATTTGGACAGCCTCTGGGAAAAAAGGGAATAAATCCTATATATTTGATATGTGACTTGCCCTAACGCCGCCCATTTACTTCACATGGCTAAATTAGCCTAAATATCTGCCAACAAGTTAGGCGCAACTTTTACTTTATTATATGAATAAAAAAATATTGTGATCAACTTGGAAAAAAAAATTATTTACCCTGAAATTTTGTTTTTTTCGCGTTTCATGAATAGCCTAAAAATGCAAAAAAAAAACGTCTGTTTGTACAACATACTCTCAACTTCCAAACCCTTCAAGATACAAAGTCCATTTTTGGGTGTATTGTAAATGGTTGCGGACACTCATTTTTGGGGGTGTAAGGGTTAATGGGGAAGCGGGAGGAACGCTGAAACCGAAAACTAAAAATTCGAATGTATTAAACATGGTTCTGGCTAGGATGCTGAATATCAATAAATATATAGAGGGTTTTGTGTGACATACTTTAAAAATAATTAATTTTTTTATCCAATGGGGTCCGAAAAGGGGGGCTAAAAACAAATTGTCTCACGCGTTTTTTTTCAAATGATTATATCTTTGAAATTACTTACCATAAAAAATTCAGATATCCATTGAAATTGTCAGATTGTAGAGCTGCATAGTCTTTAATTTTGGTAAAAATGTTAAGTCGGGGGTGAAAGGGGAGGGAGGTGGTAAGCAAAAATGTCGAAAATTTTGAGAAATTTTTTTATGGCTCTGGTGAAAGATACAAAGTTTAGATTGTTCATGTGAATACATCTATTTGATGTACATAGAGAAAAAATAATAATTTGTTCCACTATTGTTATGCACCGGAGGAAGGGGGGGGGGGGGGGGGGGGAGGAAATCTAATGTGCACAGTGTGTTTTATTTATAATGAAAAAAACACAACAAACAGAATTTTTAAGGTAGAAAATTTTTAGAATTCCATTTTAAAAAAATCCGTAAAAGTATGAAATATCAACTGGTCGAATATCTTCAAAACTTCTCCCCCCTCTCATACAAAATTATTTTTCGACCATTTTTAAGAAAATAAATTATCACCTAAATATTTAAAGCTATCAATTTGAAATTTTGCACAAACATTTTTAGAAATAGTTGAAACAAAATTGCGTGAATAAATTTTTGAGATCGCGCTGGCCTTCTACCACCTCCCATACAAAATGATTGGTGATTGATTGATTTCGACCAATTTCAATAAATCAACTAATAACTAGAGTTAATCTATGAAGAAAAAAGAGCAACACACCTGTTAAAAGAGTTGGACCACCTTGCCAGATAGGGCGCTTTTTATTTTCGAGTTCGAAGACGAATATTTTAGTATAGGTGAGAATGCATGTAGTACTATTTTTAGGTTTTTCTTTCGACGCAAATGTCGCTTGCATTTGATCAATTTCGAAATTTGACATCTGGCGGGAAAAAATCATTTTAGCTAGTGCAAGTGGTCTCCTGGTTCTTGTCGCCTGTACCTTTGGTTCGTCCTTCATCAAACCTTAGGGGTGAGCTACATCCTTTGCAGCACCTTCGTGTATGCCGAATTCGGCGGTAAAGTAACTCCGTAGCACTGGTCGTGGTAAGTTCCTAGTAATTTCGAATTATAATTTGTGGTTATTCTGGTTAAATCCCAACGCTCCACCCTTGATTTTTAGAGATAACCTAAAGAATAAAGAAGTAAAAAAGGCTCGCTGTGCATCCATCAATATTCTTCTCTTCGATTAGGATGGCTTTGTTAACATTCGAAAGCCACAACGTGCAGCTCGGCTAAGTCGCTCACCGAATTCGTCGTTCATGGCCAGCGGAACAGCAGCATTCGTATTGTAGCTTATTTCGCCTTCACCACAAAAAGTAAACTGCTTCCGTAAGGATTCTGTGGAGCTCGAGATTATTTATTTCAAATTTTTCAATTCGTTTTTTATTAAAACAAGTCGATAGTTATTAGCGTCCTCAATGGAATAAGTAGGATGGTAAGTTATTAAGGTATCGAATTTTTGCATAAGTAATTATTTAAATTTGGATTCTATTTCCGAGACCGACTCTTTTTTTCTGAAAATTTCTTTATGCAGCTGTAGTTTTTGCTCACATGTCGGTTATACTTTTCTGATTTTGCTTTCATGCTCTGGAGTCTGGCCATCTTTTTTCTAAGCCTGTTAAGCATTTTTACTTGAATGGCAAGTTTATAGCTGCATCACGAATTTGAAGAACAAAAGGGTTTTGACTTTTTTTTTCAGAACTGGGAACAAACCGCTTCAAAGAGTCCCCTAAACGATTCCGGAACTAGTGAACCTAGCGGATTTCCTTAGACCGATTGAACACCCTTGACTTGCTCATCGTCAAACTACAGAATAAATTGAATAAAAACCAAGAAGTGATAACCGACAGCACTTAATTACGAATAATTTTAAAGTTTATTTTGTTTCGCGGTCGATTCGGTTTCCTTTTTTAATTTTTTATTCACCATTAAGAATATTCACCACCAAGTAGAGAAAATGGAGGTAGCTCAGCACTAGGTGGATCGGGACCTCAACGTCCAGGCTATGTATATGACTCAGATCCAGAATGTCAACCATCAGGTCCACAACAAGGAAACTGCCATCGCATCAGGTTCAGGTTGTCAGTCAGGTGGCCAAGAACCTCAACGACCTGGTCTACCGTCAGTTCCACAACGACCAGGTCTTCAGGATCCATCAGGCCCATCATCGTAATATCTTCCACCAAGTAACAACGGTAGTCAAAAGCCAGGATATTTCGGTCAACCTCAAAAACCCGGCTGTGAATATGGCAGATTCTTCAGGTCCTCAATGTTCATTTGGTACAGGTCCGCATCGTCATGGCCACAACAAGGAAGCTACCAAAGTCCGTTCGCTTCAGGTCAAGGGTGTTAGCCTTCTCAACTAGCCAGTCAAGGCCAACAGCAACCATCCGCATCAGGCTTACAGGAACCATACGATCCTCAGGAACCTTCAGGCCCATCAACGCAATATCAAGGTCCGCAGGGTCCCAGCCCAGAACAAGGAAACTGCCTGAATTCGAATGTCGAACTAATGGGCATCATCAGCTTTTTTCGCTTCTTCACTTTTTTTCCCAATGCGGAACCTTTTCTTTGGCTTCACTGAAAAGCGAATGATTTATGCTAACTTCGGTTTCCTGGAAAGTTTCAATTTCTGAAAATTTAAGGAAATGATTAATGTTTTTCAATTACTTCCGCCGAATGAACGGAATGAATTGTCATCGTCGAAGTTCTCTTGACATTTTCTTTACCAAGAAAGAACAAGAGTAAAGTTCGAAATTCGAAATTACAGACATGATGCGTTAGTGTGCGTGGAACTTATTTCGATTTCTGAACTCGTGAATATCTTTAATTTGCAGTAATTTTAATTTGGTAGGTTTCCCGTATTTATGAATGGTTTCCAATCACATTTGCTTACTTATCGCATGCTGGAAAATAGCAGGGCGCTATTCCATATTTAATGGAAAAGCTGTCTTGTTCTTTCTTCTTCATAGAGTTACTCTACTAATAACCAACAACTAGAAAGCTACGAACTTGAAATTTTATACGAGCACCTTGCAAGAGAAGCGAAATAAAACCGCATCACAAATTTTGCTATTCCCCCACCTCCTCTCTTTCCTGCCATACAAATTTGTGGTTTCGTGAATGTAAAATACACTAAATTTTATGAAAATTATATGCAAGTTCGTCTATGAAACTGACATTCTATACAGAGAATATTGGACGTGATTCAAGTAATCAATTAAAAAATTATTAATATCCACCCACCCTTACTATCACCCCTCCCCCTCCCTTCATAAAAACCCAAACTAACTTGTATAAATAAACGAATGAAATATTAATTACATGTATTAACACTTGATTGCGAATACGATCAAAAGTATTCGCAATCAAGTGTTAAATTGACAAATGCCCTACCCTAGAACCACCTTTCACTTAGTCTTCCCTAACCACTTTAACCTGCATATAGAGTTTCCACGCATCCTTAACTTGTCCCAAGAGATGCTGCCGACTTGTTGGCAGTTTATTTTTATTTTATTTAGTGCTAGTTTTTCACCAAAACTTATTTTGTTATTCATTTAGCTTAGTAGTATCCGCTAAAAGAGCTGACGAGGATGTTGATTTAATATAACATTCCAGGTATATGTTATGAAAAAATGTTGGATGTACATGTTAAGAAATCTGATGGTCTGGAGGCCAAGGTGCGATTTGGGTTGTAGTGCCATTGAAGAAGAATAAGCTACCTTCCTATCTGCTAAGTGCTGGCGACGAAATTCAAACAGTAGCTAAACACCTGCTGAAATGTAAGATAATCTTTATTTTTCTTCGAACGAAACTGGTGTGTTAGCTCAAGCGCCAAGCCTATGTTATGGCTTAAGATTTGCTGGTATTTACCGAAACTATTACTCGAATAGATCTGTAGAACCTGTTATTCGCTAAAAATTCATAAAAGCAGTCTTCTTTGTGAATGAATCTTTCTTCATTCGGAAACATAATTATTTCAGGAATCAGAACCATAAATTATTAAGAATAAAACCATGATACTCACATTTGTATGGGACAGGCTCGTGATCAAATCAATTCCGTGATTTAAGATCATTGAAGAGCGTTAAGGACATGTGAATAGCAGTGGCGTGGCGTCCATTTATACAAGCGAAGCATTGCTTCCCTTCCATTTTGCCCTCTATTGAGCATTGAATACTAAACTGAAATCAGAACAAATATGTAAAGTTATTCAAATATTTCTAAAAGAAAATACTCATTAATTTTCGTCCAACACTCTAAATAACATTTGCGTGCACAGGACAGCATTTTTCTGACGCATTTTCTATTTGCTTCTATAGAAAAGACTCGGCGAGAAGCAATTTGAAAAATTCATACACAAGACTGCCGGCCAGTACGTGGCAAAATGTTCGAGCCCGCCAAACGCAAGTTCGACTTCTGTGGAAAGGGAAGATGCGTTGAGGTAATTGCTTCTACCCATTGCTTCCAGTCGCAAGCTCATACCTTCAATTAAAGTATTGCCAGTATTGAAATTTCAGTACTGGACAAAAATTGATCAGGAAAAAAAAACGTGGAAAGATAGATTTAGCAATATTGCCTACATTTGTCGTGCTTTGAGTGGAAACGAATTAGTATAAGCTTTTGCAGATCGGGCGATATCTTTCCGTCCTTATTTTTTTTTATTTAATAAATTTAAACGAAAGTTTATATTAATTGTACAACATTTTTAAAGTTTATATTGTTGCGAGCTAGGGGTTCGCCGGGATTTTAACACTTTTACTTAATTCGCACTATATGGCACTACCGCCGTGTATCGCTTTCCTGCACTGGTTCGGCTCTCCGTAAATGTCGCTGAATAACTAACTCCCGTCTGACAGCTTCGTGCTTCTATACAATTTTCCCCAATTCTCGAACCTTCCGTGGTGTATGTCGTTGTGTGTGTCTCAACAATACTGGAAGGTTCTAGATCTTTAATTATGGCTTTATACATATTGGGAGATACTGTTCTACATAATTCCTAAAAATTCCAGATAGATCAAATTGCGTGTTTGCCAGATCTATAACAATATTTAATAAAAAAAAAGAGATTAAAGGTTTTATCAAAACAAGATGTCGCTATAAGATTTGATCGAATATCATCCCCCCTAGCAAATATGAGGTCATCTGTTGGTAAGGGATTGAAATGCCCGTTTATTTATTAATTCAAACGTTTATTTATTATTATTGTTTTCAGGTTGTATTATTTGTTCTAAAATTCATTCAATTGCTTTTAGCCTAGCTGTCAAGTAGGGCAGTAAGGTCCAATTTTTATTGTTGTGTGCCGTGAAGTGGAATTGACTTTAGTATCATTTTTTTTTTTAGTGCTAGTGCAATTTTTTTATTCTTACAGTGTGTTAGGTAATAGCGTGTACAGCATAACTTGCAGTCGGTAAGTGATACGAACCTGAAAAATTTTGTATTTGGTTTAGGGAACTTCCGCCTATGGCGCATTAGTCGAAAAGTTTCAGTCCTTGTCGATCTTCCATCAGAAAAACACAAAAACCGTGATGAGCGTCGTGTAATCGAAAGGGCTAAAAATGTCTTATGACTCAGCTGCCAAGTATATTAAAAAGTCGAGGGCGTTTGATGCGAAGTGGGTGAATAGGCTTAAAGAGTAAAAAAATGTCGATGACCTTCCAGATCGTAGTTCAGCAGGAAAAGTGATAAAAAAGAACGAAAAAGTGACTGTGACATTGTTTTCACGAAATCCTGGATTATCCTTGCGTCAAGGGCAAGCAAAATTGAAGCAAAAAGGATTAAAAATATCGCACGTTACATTACGTGAACATTTGCTTGCGAATAATTTAAAATGGCGAAGCACATTGAAGAAACCTTTGCTGTCAGAAAAACACACTGCGAAAAGACTTACCTGGGCACAAGAAAACATTGATCTTGACTGGAGCAATGTAGTTTTTTCTGATGAAGCTTCCGTTTGGGGTTATGTTATCATACCACGTGCATGGTGTTCCTTATCAAGCCAATTCATGCAGCGCACCGTCAAACACCCAATCAAGGTGCATCTTTGGGGCTGCTTCTCAAAGAAGGGTTTTGGCGTGTTGAACATCTTTACCAACAACCTCAATGCTCGTAGGATGAAAATTTACAAGAAAACCTTGTTACCGACTGCCAAACGTCAATTCATCCAAAAAAAATGAAGAATCGATCTTGCAGGAAGATAATGATCCAAAAGACAGGAGCCGACTCTGCCCTGAATGGAAACAGGAAAATGGCATCATCACACTCGAGTGTCCATCACAATTGCCCGACACCAATCCCATCGAAAATGTCTGGGACTACATAAAGAAGAAGATTTGAGGGAAACGTTTCTTCGCTTTGAAGCAGCTCTGTGGACAAATTCGACGCGTTTGGAGGGCACTCCCCCAAGAATACACCGAAAATTTGGTCGAAAGTATGCAGCGAAGATGCCAAGCGATTATCGACGCTGGTGGTGATTGGACCCACTATTGAAGCAATTGCGCATTGCACCGGAATATTTTGAACGTATATATGTAAAAAAAAATTTTCAAAAATATTTTCTGAATAACGCTGTACACGCTCTTACTTAACGCACTGTAAATACAGATTTTGGCTTAACATGGTGGATGATTGCTGCATTATTGATAACCGTTTCGAGTTATTCTTTGTATCACGATCTTTCGTGAAAATAAAAAGGTAGTATTATTGTACCGACACAGCTGTGCATTGCATTATAGGGTAGCCCCCTAAGTTGTGTTCGGTTCCCTAAAAAAAAAAAAAAATTGTTTCCAAAACCTCCAATCAAAATTCATTTTATTGGTCATTTCTATTATTTTCTAATAACATGAATGCTTGGCGAGCCACCGGGTTTTTCGACTTAAAAAAATTACACACAGCTATCGATAGTCATAGCACAAAAAGCGTGGATCATTTAAAATCAGTACTTTTGTGTTCTAAAATTGGTTCAGGTCTCAGAACTGAAGTATTTGTGGTCACAATAAAATTATCACTACAAATAGATGAAATTATATTGAACTAGTAAATTTGTTAGCTAAATACCATATAGTAATTGTGATTGTTTCCCTTAGCTATAATATCACGCTGGTGAATAATTGTAGCTTGTGATTTAAAAACAAAAACCCAAACAAAATAACATTAAAAACATAACAGGACTACGATTGTGCGTTAAAGCCCAATCATACAATACTATAGATGAAATCGAAATTTTTGTATGGGGAGTGGTAGAATGGGTGACAGCATTAAACTAATTTGTTTAACATCACGCTAGAGTAGCTATAAAAATGTTTTGTATCAAATTTAAGCTTAAAAAATGGAATAGATACTGAGAAAATTTTTGTTTTTAGTAAAATTATGCAGTTTGTATGGGAGGTGGTAGAAGGAGTTGGGGGTGATTTTTTGAGAAACAACTATAATCCTTATGCAATTGATCAAATTTAAATTTCAGATCAGTAACTTTCATACTTTTCAAGAAATTTGAATTTTGGAAAAGATGTGATAATAAGTCACATTGTATGAGAGAGGGTAAAAGGGGTGAAGCTGTACTTTTCCCCGATATTAGTTATAGTGCTTTAAGGATTTAGTACCAAATCTTAGCTCGATGAAAGTTTACGTACTGTGAAAATTGGTGTATAAAATTTCATGAAAAAGTTTAGTTTATATGGGAGGTGGTGGAAGGAATGGGAGATTCCAAAAATTTCTATACTAAAAGATTGCATTTATGATAAAAATGATATAATCTAAATTTCAAATTATTCGCTCATGATTTTCAAGAAAATGGATTATTATATATTTTTAAAAATGAGTCATTTTGTATGGGAGGTGGTAGAAGGCGTGGGAGTATTGCAATAAGAGCAAACGCAGATTACAACTCGAGCATACCTAATAAACTGTGAAAGATTCATTACAGTCGGTCGTTTTTGCATGGAAGCCGGACAGACAGACAGAGAAGAATTTTGAAAAAGTGTGTTCCTGCTTAGTTATTGCTAAAATAAAGCAAAACACTAACTTATATCCATTTAGCCACGAATAACAGACATACACTACAATTATATTTATATGTATAGATTTGTTCAGATTCTCTCATTGATTGCAATCTGTTTAGATCATCTGCAGGTGAGAAAATACGTTTAGCATAAATTATCATCTTAATATTTAAATCAGTGAATATGCATCATTTTTGGTATTATTTCCAAATTAACGGGTGAATGTAAACTACGTTCTCTTAGTGGTTTGTTCCACTTATTTCGTAAAAGTTTTTGACCACAAGCTTGATTACTTCTCTTTGAAATTCCATTAGGAATTTCCTAGTTTACCTAGAGAAATGCAAATTAACTTTCAGTCATTAGATTTGTATAATCGTTTCCTTTCTATGGAATCGAAAATTTTATCAGAAATTTTCATGAAATCAGTCATTTCGTATTTTTAGCAAAATATTTTATAATACAAAACGATAATCTGCCATTGTATGGTATAAAATTTTCAAAATATTAATTGCAATGCCCTTGCTGGACTTGAAGGCCATTGAAAGCGTAACAAATATCACAATAAATGACATGATTTAAAAAAAAAAAAAAACTTTATAGTACGCAGTTGTAGCATAATATTATACTCGAATATTTCGAATTTCTTCGTAGAGTATTTTCAAACATACGTACGATGTAATTTGTGTTATGATTGCGATGGTGTTCCTCTAAATTTGACGTCACAGATTCTATTTCAGTATTCTGTTCGAACCGACGGATTGGATTTCGTGTGCGCGCAACTTTAATTTTAAGACTAATTCCTTAGCCGATATTTTACTAGATCGGATCGAATGTGCGAGATAGAGTGAAAGCTGACATGAGTTGAACCGAAAGTTTGCAAGTTATTTTTAAATATTGGGTCTAAATTTGATACGATCGATGGAAGAAATTCAGCTCAGCGATTTGTTTTCAACGAAATTCAATGAATTTCAATACAGTGAACACACGTGTAATTTTCATTTTAGGTATCTGCGTAAATTATTGAGAAAATGTTATTAAAAACACACATTTTCAAATTATCAATTTATGTGGGACTAGCATAGTGTATACTTGTGCTTCGCTCGGTATATTTGCACCCGAGTATTCCTTCACGAAAAAGAAGGGCCGAACTAGTAATCTACAAATTTATCTAATTAGTACCCTCTAATTACTTCAAATTAGCTTCTTCTTCTACAATGCCACTACAGCCCAAATCGGACCTTGGCCTCCTGACCTTCAGGTTCTTTAACATTTTTCATTACTTACTGTGGAAGGGTTGTTAGCCCCTTCGCACAACCCTCTATCTTCGAATTTTTCATTTTCATTAGAATAAAATTAGCTTGCTGAGTGAAAAATCTACCCCACTCGTTTATCGATTATCGGTAATTTTTTGTAAAAATATTCATTTAAATAAATACATCTTCAGTATAAAGGTGCAGACAAGCATATCGGTTTTTTCAGTTAATTATAGAAAAAAATCGTATGACTCAGTTCGGTTACACGAAATCGCATATTAAGTGAAAATATAGTTTTTTTTTATAAACAAACAATTTTGCCGATACCGTTTTAAACCTTAACTTTTTTTTCGAATATCCTTAATACAAAACCCTGGTAAGGGAACTGGTTTATACGGCCCCTTAAGGCGGCGTGAATACTACAACAAAGATTTAAATAAAAATATACATATATGTAAATATATGTTTGCTAAACAACAAATATTGCTGAAGCCGTTCGAAACTTGAACTTTTTTTTCGAATATCCTTAAATCCAAACCTTGGTGAGAGAACGGGTTAATGGCAATGTTTTAAGTTGATTGGTTTTGAAGTTATTAACACTTTTTTGCAGAAAGTTTTTTTTAAAAAAATATACAAATGAAAATTTTATAAACAATTTTTTTTTTTATGATTTGTGAGGAAGTGTTAATTTTTTTCCATAGCCGAAAAATAAACGTTTCCACGAAGGAGAATGTTTAGAAAGTTTTTGAAATTTCAAAGTTCTTATTAAGAATATTATGTTACATTCTGAAATGTCGTAACTTTTTTATACTGAAAAAGCTTGATTTTGATTTTCAATTCTTTACACGTAAATGATATTTTCTCGACACTGCTTCTTTACTAGCATATATGTACATTGATTTGCTGTGAGCCGAAAAAATAAATAAATACTATGCAATTAATTAGATTTTATGACGATTTAAAAGTACATTGAAAATTTTTTTTTCCTGTTAGGTCCATCCAGCTAGTCGGATGGCTCTTTTTTTAGCTAATTTATCACTGCTACAACTATTACTTTATACTTTATCTTCAACAAAAACGATTTAGATTTTGCAATTTATGTGCGATTTTTTTTCCAATAGTGATCAGACTATCAATCAATTTCCTATTAAGAAGAAGAGGGATAGGACAAAAACAGTTCAATTTCACAAGAGCCGATCTTGAGCATCGGCCTTTAGTTATCTCCCGGGCTTGTTTATTTCTTTGGCCTCCTGCTTAACTTCTCGCTTCCATATGCTACACGGTCGATCGACCAACCCGACGTCTTCTTGGAGGATTTTAATCCAAATTTTATTTGGCGATGTTTCGCTCTGGTTTCCTCAAAGTGTGACCGATCCACTGCCACTCCCGCCTTTGAATGTCACTACTTATTTTAGTCTGTCCAGTCATACTGCAAAGTTCGTCGTTGGAGATCACATCTGGTCATGATATTCCCAAAATGCTTCAAAAGCATTGGTTAATGAAATTTTGCATATAAGAATACGGATTTGACGCATGCGCCAAACTTTCGCAACATCGTGCGAAGGGAGACTTCTCTTAATATGCAGAAAGGGAAATGGATACCGAAGGCATCCTTCTTCAATGGTACTATAGCCCAAATATTTATTTGTTATTGTGGAAGGGTTGTTAGCCCTTCGCACAACCTTCTACCTACGAATTTTCATTTTCGCAGATTGGGGTACCCCAGATATACCCACGGAGGCAGTGTGCTAGAATTATGCGTCGACCGGGATTTGAACTCACGATCTTCGCATTTTAGACCAACACGCTACCCACTAGGCCACACCCAGGTTACCGAGGGCCTGACGAGCTTTATTTATACGAGCTTTAATATCCTTTTCGGATCCAAACACATGTCATCAGCATAATCAAGGTGACTTAAGATCCTCACCTTGCAGTTCAGCTCTCAAGATGTCATTTATTATCACCAGAAACAGGACTCGTGATAACATTGAAGTACGCAAGGGGTAGCTGAATTTGAAGTAAAAATGAAACTAGTTTTCGTTAAATTAAAGTAACGGCAAACTCTTATTAATTGCTTTCTTTAGCTGTCCCACTTTTTCCGTTCACCAATTGTCGCTTTTTTTCTTTCGCTTTCCATCCTTTGATTGACTCCAATGCGACTTTATCACGCGACAACCCGACTGACTCAATAGTCGCAAGCGCTCGCTTTTTATATCGTTCTATTCGCCCGCTATTCGTCTGCTTTTCGCCTGCTTCTTAGTACGCGCGAGCAGTTCGACATGCAACATTACCCCGCTCCTTCGATCGTGTTCGTCCCGCACAGAGATTTCACTTTCGTTAAGTTGGTTAAGGTACTTCACCAATTTGTCTACTCCTTTCATCGTTGTACTAGGTATGCATTATTCTCCATTAGTTATTCCAGTGATGATTTGTTACTACTACTACAATAGCACTACAGCCAAAATTGGGCCTTGGCCTCCTAACCTTCAGGTTCCTTAACATATCCATTACTTATTGTGCAAGGGTTCGCACAACCCTTTATTTACGGATTTTCATTTTCGTAGATTGAGGTAACTAAGCTATACCCAAGCAGGTAATGTGCTGGAATTATGCGTGAACCGGGATTTGAACTCACGATCTTCGCATTGTAGACCAATACACTACCCACTGGGCTACACCCTAGCTGATGATTTTTTATGGTCCTTTCCCATTACTTTGAAGCCATAATGATTTTTCCTTCTGGTATCGATGATTACACACCCAATTACGTTCAAAAATTCAAAGAGCTGCTTCGTACATGTTATGTTAATAGAAGCCCGGCACTGAATGCAGCTAAAACAGCTAGTGAGCTGGATAGTTTGTCTGAATCCAGCCAGTCCATTTACACTGCACACCCTGACGCTGAAATCGTTATCATGGGCGATTTCAATGTTCACCAAACTGCCTGGCTTTCCTATTCCTCCTGCACGGACCAAGAGGGACGTGATACTGAGCTCTTTGCATCGTTAAACAGTCTAAAACAGCTGGTAAATGAGCCTACTCGTTTACCAGAAATTGTAGGTCAATTCTCCAATCGTCTTGATCCATTTCTCACCAACCAACCTGAGAAATACTCTCTCTGTAATATCCCCATCGCCAATTCTTGGTTCGTGTATAATTTCCTGTTGCAGCACTAAAACCGCTGCCAGTTAAGGCACCCCGCAGAACTGTTTGGCATTTTAAAAGAGTCAATTGGGGGCGTTGAACGAGTTCGTCAATGCCTTCAATTGTAAATTGTGCTTCGATTCTAATGACTGCGATGAAGCCTGTAAACTTGTCACTGAGACCATCCTGAAAAGTATGAAGCTCTACATACCTTCTAGTCAAAAGAGCATCCGGCCGTCGAAGGACTCTTGGTTCACAAATGAATGTTTCGCGGCTATTCAGGCTAAGAAACCAACGTTTCAAAATTTTAAAAATTTTTCCAACTCCAGCTAACAGAGAGCTTTATAATGCATCAAGGAATGTTTGCAAATCTATCCTTAAACGTGTTAAATTTGATCACGACCAAAAACTTCGGCGCAAGATCCTTCAGAGCCCAAAAGGCTAAAGATCTTTGTGGTCTTTTGTCAAAACGGTCAACAATAATTTCATCTCTTCATCAACACTACCACTCGTCGATGGCGACCGTACGATTATTGATGTGGTTGAGAAAGCCAACCTATTGGCTGTAAGTTTCGCGAGAAACTCCACGCTAGCACCTTCAAACCAAACCCCTTCTATCGTAACACCATCGCTGCCTCCGCTACATTTCCGCACGCGTCTCATATCCAGGATCCTGCAAAAGCTCAATGTACACAAGTCCGCTGACCCTGATGGCATTCCCCCCATTACCCTTAAAATATCCTCTTCTTCTCTGGTTAAACCCCTTCGCAATCTTTTTTATCTATCTTACTCTTCTGTGTGCTTTCCAAGACGAAAGTCGCGATTGTTCAGCCAATTCCCAAGAAAGGAAGCAGAGCGAACCCCGCTATCTACCGCCCGATAGTCATCACTTCAGTGCTCTCGAAAGTGATGGAAACTGCTGTCAATCGCAAAATCAATCACTATCTCGAGGATAAACAGCTTATCCACGATCGCCAATACGGTTTCCGTTCTGGAAGGTCGACGGGAGATCTTTTGGTTGACCTGACGGAACGTTGGAACTCGAGTCGTATTAGAAGACGTCACTTCTTCCTCTTTCCCATCTAATTCTGGTGTCCCTCAGGGTTCTGTCCTATCGCCTACTCTGTTCTTAGTATGCATTAACGAACTTTTGTCTTCTAATCTCTATCCCATCCATAGTTTTGCAGATGATAGTACTTTAGATAACATCTTCAAATTCAACTCTGCTGCGGATTCTCACAAGCAATCTATTACTTCCAAATGCATGGAGTTATTCAGTTCGCTGGACTCCGACCTCGACATAATCCTGTAATGGGGCAGGAAAAATAGAGAAGAGTTGAACGCTGCTAAAACACAGGCCTGCCATCTTTCCGTTAAACGTAATGTTCCAGCGTTATCGTCTAATTTACCCTTTAATGGCGTACTAATTAGCTCTTTAGATGAATTTATCGTACTAGGCGTAAAGTAAAATAACCATCTTGATTGGAGCAAACATATCTTGGATGTTGCCCTGGATACCTCCAAACGCCTAGGTATTCTTCGCAAATGCAAAAAATATTTTACGCCTCACGAGTTAGCAACCATTTACAAGGCAATCACTCGACATCGTTTAGAGTATAATTCGCATTTATGTGTTGGGGCACCTAAAACACACCTTGGGCTGCTCGATTGAATCCAAAAACACACGTTCCGACTAATTGGAGATGATACCATTACGAGTTCTGTTGACTCCATCGAGCATCGTAGGAACGTTGCAGTAGTCAGCATTTACTATCGCTACTTTCATGGTAAATGTAGTGCGGAAGTTAGACTACTCGTCAAGCTAAACGCGCGCCCGAGTTTACCGTCAACCCTATTCCTACTCGTACAGTGAAATATAGACAGTCATTACTCCGCCGAACGTCAAGACTTTGGAACGCATTGCCTGCTAGCACATTTCCAAGCAAGTATAACCTTCAGCGCTTCAAAAATAATGCCCATCGCTACTTCCGTCTCTCTCCCCCATAAAACTACAAAATTTCATCCTCTTCCGATACCGACATAACTGTGCAATGCATTATATGCATTATGCTATGCATTATAATTAGTGCCTTAAAAAAAAATGTTGTCGGCACGTGACACACAGTCAACCACTTTTCCACTGCGGTCCCTCCAAGCTGCTCTTGCAGATCACGTTGCGTGAAGTATTTATCAATTTCTGGTCTAACGTGCTCAAGGTGTTTCATGTGCAATGCAAACAGCACAAAAACCGAAATTTTTTAAATGAAATTTTAAGGTGTATAAACTTGAAAATTTGCGAAATGCATTTCAAAAAAATCCCTTAAAGTATGAAATATTAACTGTTCGAACCCCCTTCCGTACAAAATTATTTTTTCGACCATTTTTGGGAAATCATCACCTAACTATTAAAA
Organism: Chorisops tibialis; assembly: GCA_963669355.1. Lineage (NCBI taxonomy): Eukaryota > Metazoa > Arthropoda > Insecta > Diptera > Stratiomyidae > Chorisops > Chorisops tibialis. Next base: position 70,164,843 of record OY770263.1, on the reverse strand, counting down.
CATCAATTTTATGTTTTGCAAAAACAAGTAAAAAACAGTTGAAACGAAATTACGTCAAAAGTTTTGAGATCGCGCCTGCCCTTCAAAAGTATGATTTCGACCAATTTCAATAAATTAACTAATAACTAATAAATTAAACGCTACGAACTTGAAATTTTGTACGAGCCCCTTACAAAAGACACGAAATAAGAATGTAACACAAATTTAAAAAACCAAACTTGCATAAATAAATGAATGAAATATTGATTCTATGTACTGGAGCTGTTGATCGTATTCGCAAGTGTTAAATTGAGAACAGCCCTGCCCTAGAACCCTCCTTCAATTAGTCTTCCCTAACGTCTCTAACCTCCTTATTGACTTTCCATGCATCCTCAACTTGTCCCAAGAAAAATAAAGTTGCGCCCGACTTGTTGGCACATTTCTTTACTCTTCCTGTGCGAAGTACGAGCTACTTCGAAAGGATGACGTTTATTGAAAATTTACTAAAGCCAAAGGAAAAAGGTTAGTGTCATCATAACAAAATAAACTGCCAACAAATCGGAAGAAACTTTATTATTTTTGGGACAAGTTGCGGATGCGTGAAAAGTCAATATGCAGGTTAGAGTGGTTTAGAAAGACTAATTGAAAGAGAGTTTTTGGGCAGGGCTGTTGTCAATTTAAAAATATTTCATTCGTTTATGCAAGTTTGGGTTTTTATGAGAAGAGGGGGGAGGGGTGACAGTAAGGGTGGGTGGATGTTAATAGATTTTTAATTGATTGCTTGAATCACGATCAATATTCTCTGTAAAGAATTATCATAAAATTCGGTGTATTCTACATTCACGAAACCGAACATTTGTATGGGAGGGGGTAGAGCGGGTAAGAAAATCGTAAAATTTGTTATGTAATTTTATTTCATTTCTCTTGTAAGATGCTCGTACAAAATTTCAATGTCGTAGCTTTTAATTTGTTTATTATTAGTTGATTTAATGAAATTGGTCGAAATCATACTTTTGTATGGGAGGGGGTAGAAGGGCAAGTGCGATCTCAAAACTTTTGACACAATTTTGTTTCAACTATTTTTAGAAGTTTTTGTGCAAAATTTTAAGTTGATAGCTTTTAATAGTTAGGTGATAATTGATTTCTTGAAAATGGTCGAAAAATTACCCACTCCCTTGCAATAATTAGCCTCTCTCTAAGCTGATTCTTATGGAACTATACGCCGCCTTAATGGTTCCAAAATATGAATTTCTTATGATAAGTAATTTCGAAGATATAATCATTTGAAAATCAAAATCGGCCGACAATTTGTTTTTAACCCCCCTTTTCGGGCGCCAATGGATAAAAAAAATTAAATTATTTGTAGAGTTTGTCCCACAACCCTCTCTATATCTGATTTTCAGCTTCCTATCTGTTGAGATAATAGCAAGTGTAGTTTTTCACTCTTTCCCTCTCCCCTCCTCCTCCTTCCACCTAACACTCCCCAAAATTTAAAAATTGCAGCTCTCTTACCCAATCAACAATCTGCTCGAAAACGAACATACTACCTTTAACGGTCTCGGAGATATGAGTCCATATGTGCGGCGGACAGCGTACGGCGGGACGGATGTTTTTTTTTGCATTTTTAGGCTAATTTAGTTATGAATTTTTTTTTCTGTGTAGATCACAATACTTTATTATTAGTATAATAAAGTAAATAGGTCCAAGATACACGACTTTCCCCTATAGTATGAAGGTATCTCTATTATAGACTACAATTCAGCATTTAGTTGAAATTCACAAATTATTTTTCACTGTGATTAATTAAAAAATTTAGCGAAAGGTGAGGGAACTTTATTCACGATCCCCCGTACAAATACCGCAATTTTAGAAAATTAAATAATTAAGTTAATAAAAAATAGCAACAAGCTACAATAAAAATAAGCGAGGTTGCTTTACCCGGCAATGGTTGTTATCATATCTGATGTCTCTCTACTAAACAGAATTAATAAACAACACACGTAAAACTTTGTTGCATCGAAACCTTTCCTGCGGATTGTGTTTTTTTTTTTTTTTTTTATATTATTAAACAATTTCTTTGAAATTTTATTAAAACTTAATTTTATCCAAAGGAATCAAATTCGGAATAATATCGAATTTCAGTAGCAACTTTCTCTTGCTCGGCATCAGGCTTTTATAATACGAAAGGAGACTCGTGGCCTTTTTTTTGCCATTTTCCTCCTTAAGTGTCTGCTGTACTCTCATTTCAGTGATGTAACCTTAGAGGTTCATAGCAGCAACAACACACATGAGAATGGTTTAATGTTGCTGGATGCAGTTACGTTAATGCTATCGGTACTATCAGAAGTTTCAAAAGTAAACCTGTAGTGTAGACACATTATAAGGACGTAAGAGTATACTCATGCAGTTTCTAGTTGAGGTGTTCGATTCCCAAGGAAGAGCGTTATCCTTACGGATCCGTTTACAGTAAAAGAGCAACACGTCTCAGATAGAAATAGAATATATGGAAACAGAGTATGTTGAAAGCTAACACCTATTGAACTATAAGACGTCATTCATGTGCACGACTTATATTCTCTATGTCGAGCTCTTCTACAAATTAGCGCTGGCTCCTGGTAATAAGATCGACACTTATGCTGGATTTTGAAATCGGCCGTTGATTTTAAATTCAACTTTTAGTTTTATAATTTTTTTGGCAATATTTTGACGAAAGATCGTGAAGGAGTTGAACCGGAACACCGGAACTAGAGAGGTTTCCCTTTTGTACTGAAGTACAGCTCTGGTGAGGGGGAAGGATATTGGTTTTTAGAAATTAAGGGGATAGAGACGGAAGTGGCATGAATATTTCTTTTGAATTGTTGAATGTAGCTATGCGGGAATACTGAGTTCGAACAGTCCGGTTGAAAAAGGAATCACGAAATTTGACAGTGCGACCGAAGATAGGGCTGAGAGAATACTTATAAGCGCGTGAAGCAGGTCGATGGCTGGCCTCCGAAGGTGATTGGATCGAGGTTAGAGTCACGTTTGTGGGACACAAGACAGCACTGGGTTTTCGAAGCAAATTCGACTTGATTTTTATTGCCTCAACGAAGAATTTTAGCCAAGTCGTCATTCAATGATTGAACCATGCACCTACGGTGTTCTACTAAGCTATTACATCGAGCTAAGGACGCAGTATTTAAGTGATAGGAGATATCTAATGTGCTATCATCAGCGAAGCTATGTATAGGATTGAAAGTTAAAGATAGCAAGTCATTAATAAATATTATTATAGAAAAAGAGTGGGAAAGCGAACCGAGCCCTGAGGGACACCAGCGTTAATTTTATAAGAAGGGGAAACCACACCATCCAATATCACACGCATTGAACGATTGGCTAAAAAGCTTTCAATCCAGGAAATAAATTAGTCGCCCAAACCAATTGCTTTAAGTTCGATTAAAAGAGCGCTGTGCCATACTCTGTCCAAAGCCTTGGAAATATCGAGAGCGATAATACAAGATTCATCAAACTGGTGAATGCTCTTGCTCCAACGTTCAGTGAGGGTGGTTAAAAGGTCTCCTGTGGAACTCTGAAACTCGTCAACTACATTATCCTTTTTTATTGCTATTTTAGTGAAGACAAACCTTTTGTCTCCTCGATTCCTTTATCAACAAAAATTCCGATGTTCGCACGCACGAGTATGTCCTTAGGCCCGTAAAATTCCGTTCTTAGTTTTGGCGCCAGCCATTTGAAAAATGATATAAAAAAAAAATTCTGTACTAATTATATTACAAGTGATAAATTAAAATAACGCGCAATTAATTAAAAAAAAAACGATAAATGTATCACAATTAAATGTAAAGAAAATTCATTTTGTCTTTCACCGAGTAGTACGAAACTGTATCGGTCTCAATGCTTATAAATAGCAAAATTATCTTGTTCATACAAATACGTTTTCTAATTTGGTTAGCTTACAAATTTGATGATGGTGTTTAGTCACTTATATTTTAGTAGATTCATCTGCTTGGGGCTAAAGTGAATGTACAATTGAAATAGATATCGCATATTTGATCTGGGAGATAGTCTTACTTATACTACTAAAACTTATTTAGAGTTCGTTATTATTATTATTTAGATTCGTTCGTTAGTTCTAGAATCTTATTTTTATGTTTTTTTCTGATTTCAGGATTTTGCTGAAACTGCCATGAATGAGCTGCTCGGATGGTATGGCTACGATAATGTCGATAGAATAGAATTGCAACCGAAACCGAAACCGTCTCAGCTTATATCAGCATTAAATTCAACGGACAACAGTAGAAATGAATTGAATAATGGCAGTCATAGTCATCGAGGTGATAGTACATCGCCAGATCGCGATAGCTCTCGCGAAGATTCCAAAAGTCCAAGTTCGGCAAAAAATAGCGAAAAACTGGGTAAGCACTTAACAATGTTAACGTTACATATCTTCTTCTTCTTCAATGGCGCTACAGCCCAAATCGGGCCTTGGCCTCCTGACCTTCAGGTTCCTTAACATTTTCATTATTTATTGCGGAAGAGTTGTTAGCTCTTCGCACAACCCTCTATCTACGAATTTTTCATTTTCGTAGATTGAAGTAACCAAGGTATATTCAAGCAGGTAGTGTGGTGGAATTATGCGTTGACCGGGATTTGAACTCACGACCTTCGCATTGTAAACCAAACACGCTACCCACTAGACTATACCCTAGGCTTACATATAAGAACACGTAATACTGCAATGCTGTTTCACGTCACGAGTGTCTAATTCATTGGATGGTATCCAAGATCTGAACTACATTTATTCAATCAAACTTTCAGCAGTCATTTAACCAGATATGCAAGGAAGGAAATTAAGCAAGATTATCCTATCGCACGTCTAACAGTTTACGTTGCCATAGTTTTTGGAAAGTGGTTCGCCTTCGAATGTTCTTTAACCGGTCAGGCTGTCTTTTTTGGGGGGCTTAACTCTAAGCCATCTCTGTAATACTATTGGACCACGTTCTGATGGTATGCCCAATCCAACTTTATTTTCTCATTATGGGTTCGATAGTTGAGTTCCAGAATATTCTGCATATTATTCGACACTTGTTGATGAAAACCTACACCTTCTAGGTGATGGTGCTCGATATCAACTAGACTACACTTACATATTGAAGTACGCTCGGAGTCGCTGGATTTCGAGTAATTTTTTTTTTTTTAAGGCACCGATTATAACTTAGTGGGTCAGCTTTTAATGCATTGCACAGTTATGTCGGTATAAGAAGAGGATGAAATTTGGAAGTGTTATGGGAATCTTAGGGAAGAGAGACGGAAGTGGCGAAGCCGACATTATTTTTGAAGCGCTGAAGGTTATACTTGCTTGGAAATATGCTAGCAGGCAATGTGTTCCAAAGTCTGGACGTTCGGGAGATGAATGACTGTCTATATTTCACTGTATGAGTAGGAATAGGGTTGACGCTAAACTCGTGCGCGCGAGTATTTCGCTTGACGAGTATTTCGGGGAAAACTGTAAAGTGGAGGAATGAGTGATCTAAGTTCCGCACTATATTTACCATGACAGTAGCGATAGTATATGCTGAGTACTCTACTACTATGATGCTCGAGGGAGTCAATAGAAATCGTAATAGTGTCATCTCGATACGATCAAGCAGCGCAAGGTGTGTTTTGGGTGCCCCAGCCCAAAAATGCGAATTGTACTCTAAAGGAGGTCGAATTTAAGCCTTGCAGATGGCAGCTATATCGTAAAATAGTTTTTGCATTTCCGAAGAATACCTAGGCGTTTGAAGGTATCAAGGGCAACATCTAAGATATGTTTGCTCCAATTAAGGTGGTTATTTAACTTTACGTCTAATACTATAAACTAACATCTAAAGAGAAAATTGGTACGCCATTAAAGGCTAAATTAGACGATGACGCTGGAACATCACGTTTAAGAGATAGATGACAGGCCTGTGTTTTAGCAGCGTTGAACTCTACTCTATTTTTCCTGCCCCATTCCAGGAAGCAATAAATTGCTTGTGAGAATCCGCAGCAGAGTTGAATTTAAAGGCGCTATCTAAAATACTGTCATCTACAAAACTATGGATTGGATTGAGAGTAGAAGACAAAAGGTCGTTAATAAATACTAAGAACAGAGTAGGCGATAAGACAGAACTCTGAGGGACACCAGAATTAGTTGGGAAAGAGGAAGAAGTAACTAGATGGCGTTACTACGACTCGTTTAGTTCGTTCGGACAGGAAACTCTCAATCCATCGAATAAGGTTGGCATCGAGGCCAATGGCAGTTAGGTTAACAAAGAGACATTCATGCCAAACTCTGTCAAAAGCTTTTGCAATGTCAAGAGCAAGAACTTGACCTTCGCCGTATATGTGCAAGCAAGAGTTCCAACGTTCCATCAGGTCGAACAAGAGATCTCCCGTCGACCTTCCAGAACGGAAACCGTATTGGCGATCGTGGATAAGCTGTTTACCCTCGAGATAGTGAATGATTTTGCGATTGACAGCAGTTTCCATCACTTTCGAGAGCACTGAAGTGGTAGCTATCGGGCGGTAGTTAGCGGGGTTCGCTTTGCTTCTTTTCTTGGGAATTGGCTGTTCACGACTTTCCATTACCGTGGAAAGCACTCAGAAGGGTAAGATAGATGAAAAAGATTGCGAAAGGGTTTAGCCAGAGAACAGCAGCACATTTTAAGGGTAATGGGGGAGAGGGGATGCCATCATGGCCAGCGGACTTGTGAAAATTGATCTTTGCAGGATTTTGAATATGAAAAGCGTGCGGAAATGTAGCGGATGCCGCGAAAAACCTGATGGGGTGTTGCGATAGAAGGGGTTTGGTTTGAAGGTGGAAGCGTGGAGTTTCTCGCAAAACTTACTGCCAATAGGTTAGCTTTCTCAAACGGATCAATAACGGTACGGTTGCCATCAACGAGTGGTGGTGTTGATGAAGAGATGAAATTATTGTTGACCGCTTTGATAAAAGACCAGAAAGATCTGCAGCCTCTTGGACCCTGACCACCGAAGTTTTTGGTCGTGATCAAATTTAACATGTTTAAGTATAGATTTGCAGGTATTTCTGGATACATTATAAAGATCTCTGCTGGTTGGAAAATTTTGAAGCGCTTGCTTCTTAGCCTGAATTACCGTGAGACATTCATTTGTGAACGATGAGTCCTTCGACGGCCGGATTTCCTTTAAACTAGTAGGTACGTAGAGCTTCATGCCTCTCGGTGACAACTTTAGAGGCTTCATCGCAGTCATTGGAATCAAAGTACTATTTCCAATTAAGGGCATTGAAGAACTCGTTCAGCGCTCCCCAATTGGATCTTTTAAAATGCCAAACAGTTCTGCAGAGTGCCTTAACTAGCAGCGGTTTTAGTGCTGCAACAGGAAATTGTGCACGAATCAAGAAGTGATCCGTATTTCCAATTGGCGATGGGGATATTACAGAGAGAGTATTTCTTAGGTTGGCTGGTGAGAAATAAATCAGGAAGATTGGGGAATTGGCCTGCAATTTCTGGTAAACGAGTAGACTCATTTACCAGCTGTGTTAGACCGTTTAACGAGGCAAAGAGCTTAGTATCACGTCCCTCTAGTTCCGTGCAGGAGGAGTATTTAAGCCATGCAATGTTGTGAACATTGAATTCGTCCGCGATAACGATTTCAGCGTCAGGGTGTGCAGTGTAAATGGACTGGATGGATTCAGACAAACTATCTAGCTCTTTAGCTGTTTTAGCTACATTCAATGCCGGGCTTCTATAAACGTAACAAAAATACAAGATATGCCCTTGGATTAAAAGTTTCATCCAAATATAATTAAATTCCGGATTGGAGCAGATACCCAAATTCGGAACCAATTGGAAGGACACATCATCGCGGATGTAAAGAGCGATCCCCCGCTGGGGAAAAAATGCTGAGATAAGGTGATAACCGGGAACAGAATAAAACTGCTCACGTCCTGGTAGCACCTTGCACTCGCCCACCTGATCGATCGTAAAAGTTGCCATTAAAAAGAATAGTGGAAAAAAAATAAATGTATAATAGAAAGAAAAAGAAAAGAGTGGAATCAAATATTAAAAAGTTAAAAATAAACAGAGAGAAAATTGAAAACAATGTGAAAAGGAGAAAACAATTGGAGACAAAAACAGTCAATTTAAATTAAAAGAAAAAGAAACTAAAAAAATATCATCATTACAAGAAAAACTAATAGCTAAAAATTCGTCAAGATGTAAAAAAAAAATAATAATAACATTATACAAATTTAAAAAACTAGAAACGAAAATGTGGCAACACGAAATAAAAACGCAAGCATTGCAATTCAAAAATTGCAAGACCCCCGGTCCGTTAGCCGACACTTATCTGGAAATGTAAAATTGGAAATCCGACGGCGGTGTGAACCCCTCGAAAAAGCCATAATTTAAAATTTGTTTATTTTGAAAAGGATTAAAAAAAAGAACACTCGCGACAGAACAGAAACAGAAACGATAAGAAAAATATTTTTGAAAAAAAAGTGAGACAGCAAAAAGCATGTCCGACACTGAACACTGTGCAACTCTCTCTGTCTCTCTCTCAATAAAAATAGTTCACTTTTAAATTCATGAAACGCAAACTTTATTATTCGCCTTAAGAAATCACTTAAACACTTTCCAGTTACAAAAATCACTTTATTGCTCGTATTGTTCTTGCTGTCGATCACACGACTTACTCGCTTTCGAATTTTCGACTGTGTACCTTTTAAAAGGGCTGGCCCTTTTTATACCACAGCATCTATTCTAAAAGAGTATCCGCTGTGTGTGCGATTTTGTTTTGGTTACGCCAGAAAGGTGGGGAATTATCACTAGATACCAAAGAAAAAGAGGTGATTTATGGTGTCCAAATCTATGTAAGTATTTGCGGTAGTCGCCGTGGCGTGATGTGTTAGTTGTAGTCCTCATACACCCACTTTGTCCAGACCTCAATTGCGGGGATTAGCTTATAGGTCCATCTGCATTTTGTAGTATTGTCTCAGCTGGTTTGCCACATAGCTCGTAATGTTGCCCTTTCCCGCTGATTGCTCTTATCGCGCAGAGTTTATACGTATTGGAGCGTATAGGAAGACCGAGCTGACTATTCTGGAAAATAGAATCCTTCTGGTATATCCATGTCCACCAATGTTTACCAGTATTCGGGAAAGGGCTGACTGTATTTGTGACGCCTTTTTGCTCGTGAATTTCACGTGAACTTTAAATTTTAATCTATTATCGAGCATAACTACTAGATATTTCATTGCTTCTTTGGATCTGATGGTTTGTCTGACGACCTGATTGTTCGCGTATTCAATTTTCTTTCGACTTATTATTAGAACAGCCTCCGTTTTGTAGTCAGCTAGTTCTAAACCAGCGGACTCTAGCCGGTCTTTCATTTTTGCAAATAGACAGTTGAAGATCGCTAACAACCAATGAATAGCTTATTTAGTGTTGCCATGAACATTATATGTATTAGGATTGATTTTACACAAGTAATGAATACTCTGAGCCCTGATTTACCTGCGAACTTTTCCAGATTGACTGTAGTCGTCCAAATGTTTGATTGTTTGCACAAGTTTTAGCGACTCCATTTTATTGTTTTATCATTAAAATAATAATATTTCATCAAATTAGTGGTTCTGCCTTTTAAAAAAATTGAAATAACTGCAGATAGGTGTACTTGCAGCACGATTTTAAATGTAATAAACATGCCAGCACATATAATAATTTATTAGCATGAAAATTTTTATACTAGCTATACTTTCAATATATGAAATCGCTAGCTTATTAAACTAAAAAATAAACTTTTCGTCACTTTTTTGCAAAAGAAGAACGGCCACACTGCTCAAACAGCAAGGAAAGCTGTGGAAGTTCCGATAGGCGATCAGATCTCGCCTCAAATCTTCCATGATTTAAACGTCGTCATCTGATCAGACACACAAGCAAGCAAGGCGGCAATGTTTTGAAGTAAGCCGTCGACAAAGCGGTTGGTGAAGCGAGTTTGTAGTCGCCTCAACTAAAGGAATCGTTCACTCGCTAGCTCGTGCCTTTCCGACTAAGGGCCTTAGAGTTTTTATTTTCTTCGATCGTTCTCCTGCTGTTGCATGGAAGGCAAAGAGCCAAAAGATAAATTCGGATCGCTGATGCGGGAATTTTTAAATCGATACTAAAACTAAAGAAATTATTGTTACATGCCAACACTATGCCGCTCATCGAATGTTTGAGATCTTCAACCACTATTCTTGACAACAATAATACTGCACTAATAAGGGAACACCTGGAAGTTCTTTTCCACGAACGAAAGCAACAACAATTATT